>OX421505.1:987586-3657586 GCA_949126835.1 Anisus vortex | reverse complement strand
ATTTTACACTTACTTATAATTATAATAATAATCACTGTCACAACAAAAAAAATTGTATATGACAAAAAAAAATTCCACAATATCAACTCTCTTAATTTAACTCCTAACCTCCAATCATACATTATCTATTCAAGTGTGTCGATAAACAATACTTCTTTATATTCATTTATTTTATACTACTTAATAATATTTTATACTTCTTTGTTACTCAAACAATACAGATATATATATATATATCTTTAACATACATTTTACACTAAAATATACACAGAAAAATTTCATAACAATATGTATCTTAATAATAAAAAAATTGATTTGACAAATTCATGATTCTGTCCAATGAACACTAGTCTGAAATTATCAATGTATAGTCTTTTACAATTTCTGGCTTATATGTTTCAATTCAGTCTCAGTCTCATAGTTTTGATCATATTCAATCTGTCTTGATAAGAAATCTGCAACAATGTTATCTTTGCCTTTAATTGCTTTTATTTCAAACTGATAGTCTAGCAAAATCAGGAACCATCTATTTATTTTGCTATTTGCAATTCTCTTCTTATTCAAAGCCATTAGTGGTTTATGGTCAGTGAGTAATGTAAATTTCTTTCCTAGTAGGTACTTTTGCAATTTGGTAAAAGCCCAAACCACTGCTAAACATTCTTTTTCAATCGTTGAGTAATTAACCTCACACTTGGTTAAAGCTCTACTGAGATATAGAATTGGTTTCAGTACATTCTCTACTTCCTGCATCAAACAAGCACCCAAAGCTATGTTTGAGGCATCTGTAACAAGTATGAACTCTTTGCTTAGATTTGGTGTAATCAGAATTTGCTCACTCTGAAATACTCCTTGTATCTTATCCAATGCGTTCTGACATTCTGACGTCCATTCTATATGTTTCTTTTTATCTTTGGTTATTAGTATTCTCAGTGGTGCAGTGATGTCAGCAAAATTGGCTATAAAAGTACTGTAGAAGTTACATAAACCAAGTATGCCTTTGACTTCTTTCTGAGATTTTGGTATCTTAATGTTTAGTATCTTGTCTCTGTTTATATCAGTTGGTTGTATCTTACTGTTTCCTACTCTAAAGCCTAGGAAATCAATGCTACTCTGTGCAAACTTTAGTTTTTCTGGTGCAATAGTGACACCATATTGTCTTAGCCTTGTTAATACTTCTTTAACTGTAGCAATATGAGATTTCCAGTCTTTTGTATGAATGCAGATATCATCTACAAAATGTACCACATTTGGAACGCCTGCTAACATTTCTCTCATAAATCGTGAGAAAGTAGCTGTAGAGTTTACCAATCCGAATGGCATTACTGTCCATTCAAAAAGTCCTTCGTCTGTTGCGAAAGCTGTGTAAGGAATTGAACTTTCTTCCATAGCTATCTGCCAAAAACCACGATTGAGATCAAAATGTGTATATATTTCAGAAGAACCTATTTCCTCTAAAAGTTCTCTGGTATCTCTAATCGGCTCTGCATCAACCTTTGTGACTTTATTCAGTTCTCTGAAATCACAACATAATCTGATTTGTCCTGACTTTTTCCTAACTACCACAACAGGTGATGCAAATGAAGCATTTGATCGTCTAATTTTCTTGGTCTTGATCAATTGGTCCAGTTCTTTCTTGACACTTTCTCTGTATGCATATAATATTGGATATTGCTTTTGTTTCAAATTGGTATCTCTGATGATTTCAATTCTATGTTGTATCCTATCAGTGTGACCAATTTCATTTGTTATGACATCCCTGAATTCCTTCATCAAGTTTCTCAATTGCCCTTCATATTTAACAGGTACTATATTTCTATTAATGATGTCATTGTCTAATTGTACCACTGTAGCTACTGTTCTTACTTCTTGTAGTAGTTGGACTTGTCCATTCATTCCTTCATTTGTGGTATCTTTGTCCACAGTTGTTTTCATTTCTTCTGTTACTTTTGTTAACCTCTCGGGTTTGTCATCATATTTTCTCAATAGATCAATATGTAACACTTTTGGATTTCCCTTCATGTTAACTATGTAGTCAACTTTATTCACCTTTTTTATGACAATGTATGGTCCTTCCCATACTGTCTCACCTCTATTCTTTGGAAGACCCACATATACCTGGTCACCTTCCCTCAAAGTTCGTAAGCATCTGTTAGCGTTTTTTTATATTCATCTGCCTCTTAGCTTCTCTGTCTGCATTCTCCTGTGCGTTTTGTATTCCATACAGTATTCTCTCCCTCACCTCTGTCACAACTTCAAACGAGTCATCCTCTGCCACTCTCTGTCCTAACATTCTTCCTTTGAATATGGATAGTGGTCCTCTAGGATTTGCACCGTACATCAATTCAAAAGGGGAAAATCCTGTAGAATCTTGTTTCACTTCCCTATATGCGAACAATACCATGGGAATGAATTTGTTCCAGTTGTTCGGATGATCATTACTCGCCTTAGCTAACATGATCTTCAATGTCTTGTTCCATCTCTCGTTCATCCCATTTGCTTGCGGTCTATATATGGTTGAGTATACTTGCGTTATACCCAATAGTCTTGTTATGGCATTGGTGATATGAGATGTGAACTGTGTACCATTGTCAGATAATATTATATCTGGGAATCCGTATCTACTAAATATATCTAGTAGAGCTGTGCAAACTTTCTCCGATGTCACATTGCGCAGAGGTATAGCCTCTGGCCATCTGGTAGCAGTATCAATAACAGTAAGGATATATTTATGTCCTTCACTTGAGGTATGGCACATTGGTCCGACGATATCTATCGCTATTTTCTCGAATGGTCTCCCAACTTTATCTGTAGGTTGAATAGGTGCTTTGTGTTTCCCGTGCATAGGGTTTTTAGTAATACACAATTTGCATCGGCTTATATGACTTTTGATGTCCTTTCTTATATTGGGCCAAAAGAAATTCTGTGCTACTCTTTGATACGTTTTCCGTACGCTCATATGCCCTGCCAATGGACTATCATGAGCCGCACGCAAAACAATGTCTCTCAATTCTGTAGGAACCACAATTTGGTTATAAGTGCCCTTCTTGTTTTGAAAATTTCTCGTTAGTACTTCATTTACATAATAGAATGTATGTCCCCTATAATTGGCTTGCTTCTGATCAATTCTCTGTCTAATCTTATCCAAACTGGTATCCTTTGTTTGCATATCAATTAACCTCTCTCTAGTGATATCCTCTTTGATCTCTAATATTTCTTCTGTGCTTGATCCTTGTGTTTCTTTTTCACTCTCCTGAGTTCTTGCTCTAGTCATTGCAACATATACTGCGTTGCACTCTTTTTCCTCCTGCTTTTGTAACCATTGCTCAAATAAATGCTCTGAGTCATCTGGCAAGCTCGGGATATTGCCTATAATCAGAGGACATATTGCGTTTGTCATAACTGTTGCAATCACCTCTCCTGTAACCCATGGCGAATCTATTATAATTTTTGCAGTTCTGCAGCTAATTTCTTTCTGATTTGCCATTCTTATGTTTGTGAGCTTGTCTGTGTAGTGTGTATCATCTACTAGCTTCTCATCAATCACAATAGTAGTACATCCTGAATCTCTCAAACATAGAGTTTTCTTCCCATTAACATATGCTGGGTAGAACTTCAACTTGCCCTGTGTATCCAGGATAGTTGATACATAATGTCGTTCACCATTATCACTAGCCTGCTCTTTCTTTTTTGTTTGCTGATCATCTTGTATGTCTTGTCTCTGAGTTCGTCTTCCTCTTTCTTCATTCCTTGGTCTTTGTGGACTTTGATTTGGTGATGTTCTCTCCACTGGCTTTCGTGTAACTTTACTTCTGCAATTTCTCCGTATATGCCCCATTTTGTTGCAATTCCAACAAATGATATTCCTTTTCTTATTATAATTGGGCAAACTAATAAATCTCTTGCTATCATTACGATGATGTCTGTTCATATCATTATTACTGTTGAATCTGCCACTGTTATTAAAATAGCCATTATTGAATCTGCCATTGTTATTAAAATTGCTATTGTTGAATTTGCCACTGTTATTAAAATTGCCAGTGTTGTTGAATCGAGGACTTGACATAGCTGCAATAGTATTATTTCTATTATCCATTTCCTCATGCGGATGTGCATCCTTATAGTCTGACAATGCAATTATCAGTTTTTCTTCACTATTAATCTTTCTTTCTTTCAAAAAAGTAAATAGACTTTGTGATGCATTGGTGAGAACTTTGTTGACCACATACATTTCTAAGATTTGCTGCGGATTGAGTACATCAATCTTTGTTATTTCTAGCCAATTGATTAGTAATGCATGGATTTCATGAACCAATGCCTTGGGATCTTTGTTTCTCTCTAACATGATATCTTGGAATTTCTTCCTGTATGTTTCTTCTGTTTGGCCAAAATGAGTTAACAGATTACTTTTCACAATGTCGTAATTGTTCCTCTCATGTTCTTTTATGTATGAAATTACATTTATTGCCTCACCTGTCACTTTGGACAATATAAGCGTTGCCCACTTTTCTTTCGCGATCTTATTTTGTGTAGCCAGACATTCAAACATCATCAGATAACTCTCGATTTTCTCCTCTTTTGGATTGAAATATTTCATTTTGATAGCATCATCTTTGCTTCTACATGATTTCATTTCTGTCATAGTCCCTTGACTGAGTTTTAATTGTTCCAGTTTAAGTTCTTCTATCTTTTCTTCATGTTTCCTAATTTCTTTTAGTCTTTCGTTTTCTCTTTCTACCTCTTCTGCTTTTCGTTTTGCCTCTCTTTCAAACTCCTCTGCTTTTCTTTTAGTCTCTTCTGCTTCTCTTTTTGTTTCTCTTTCAAAAAGTCTCTGTTCCCTTTCTTCGTCCTCTGTAATCATTTTGGTTATCTAACTTTCCAATTCTTCACCCTTATATCCCAATCTACCTCCAAATTCCATTAATTTTTCAAATTTGTCCATTGTCAAAAATTACTTGTAGTACAATTATGCTATCAAACAAGTTATTCAAATAATATGACACACATGCATAATAGTATCAAAAATGAGTTTGTGAATATATAAAATTATTTTCTCTTAGTAATTGTATGTATCATTATAAAATTCAATAACAATAAAAGAATAAATGAACAATAGTGAAATATAACTAATCAATAATTCAACAAAGTACAAATACAAATACAAATAGCTAGACAAATATGTATACAAACAGAACAATGAATAAACGACCAATATATATGTCTATTTAGAACAACAAATAGAAATATATGTAAACAGAAGAATACAACAAAAATAACAATAACAAAGTATAGCACAAGTTTAACACATAAATATTAACAACAAATTTAAACACTTTATAAAAAAATAACAAATAATGCAAATATATAATTACATGTATAAACAATTTACAAACAAAATACTATACAACTAAACAATTAATTATATATTTTAACAAAACGAAGGCTGCAACACTATCATCACCAGTGTAAACGTTCCTACAAGTTGAGAAAATACAAGGTATACTAATAGAGTTTGTAAAGCTAAACAGTTCTTAATCCGATTGTGAAATCTGAAATTTCCACGTGATTCCTCCTCTTTTCAATTCACGATAAATGTCCATATGATTACTTATCTCCCATCTTGAATTATCTAAGATAACAATATAACAAAGTTTATAGTCTTTCCACATCGAACAGCTCCAATTAAATTCTTGTTATATTCATAGGTACTAATAGTTCTCTTTAAAATCCACGTTGCGTATATATAAACATAAATGTTTAGTCCGTAACAACTATTACTGAGTTCATAAACACAACTTCAGTTCACCTTCTGTTGTCATATGGTACAACTCCCATTGTAATATTACTATTTTTAGTCTTAAGTCGTTCACAAATGTCACTGACCTTAACAAAATTCTTCCGTGCTCAATGCAATGTTCATTTTTTGGATACTCCTTTTCATATTTACGTGATATATCAATTGGTCCCGTGCTTCATGCAAAATCATAATGTTTATAAATATTCTTCAGCTCACCTTGCTTTATCAATTAGTAGGACTGCAATTCCCGTTGAGAACTCCAACGTGTCGCATCGTGTAACATGTCGCTTTCACTTCTGACACCATTATGTAACATCCCCATGTGTTGTACGATACATTATTTCCACCCGTCAAGACAGCTCTCACAACAAACATGGGATGTACTTCATATGTTTCACCTCATACACAGAATACAACTCCAATGCTTAGACATATATATTTTATTCACGATAGATACAAAATAGTTCTTGAAACATCAAGTAACACTTCTCAACATTAATTCCATAGTTCCAAAAATCAATTCTATACAGTGTCCTTATAACTGTACATCCAAAAAACATAGTCTCACAAACATCATCAAAATATGTCTTCACTCTACGATTACTTCTCCATGTTACACACTCGCTCTTGTTTTTCTATCCACTCCTCTCTCTCCCCTTCACATAACCCGTGTTTGTACAAAACTGGCCAAACGACTGTGCCCAACACAGTCCTGGTCGCAATGACCGGTCACGGTCTACTGACTAACATTAACAGTCGTTATCTTGTTGCCATTTATTCTTTTATAAAAAAAAAAAAGAAACATAGTATAATTATTAACGCAAATAAAATGCTTAAACTATCTCCCTTTAATTAAAAAAACGTTTCCACGTTTGATTCAATAGTGATGCCAAATAAGTTTATGTTTTGTAATATAAAAATATTACTCACTAATTTTTTATTACTTTATAAGTGTAAGTTGAGCCAAAAGCTGAAAGTAGAAGAGCGAATGCATATCAGTTGAGAATAGCAGATGACTTTCCAAAGGTAAGCAGCTTCCTTTCAGATTTTTACGCAAAAGGGCACATTTGAATGCCTATTTTTGAAAAGTTTTTGAAAATCTTGCATTTGGTTAGAAAACTCAGCTTCGAGTACTTCGATGTAGTTCTAAAAAAGCCTTAACTATCTATCTAAATATATGCCTTTATATAGGGATATACATGCAGTTAAATGTTTTGAAATTGATTTCACGGCAAGATATATGTCCAGTTTCAATGCAAATCCATTCAGTGGTAATTGTAAATGCAATTAAAACTCACTGAAATGTGTCGCTATGTCATTCAGAAACATCGGCTTCAACAGTCAGTTTTCCTCATTCAGAACCAGCTAATAATGTTGTTGTTTTTTTCATCAATAAAAAAATAATTCTTGGAGGTCACTCGCGTGCCATTGAAAATTACTCTGCGTGCCAAGTTTGGCACGAGTTTCTTAGGTTGCCGACCCCTGGCATAGATAGAGAGAAAGATAGATAGAGAGATGGAAGGGTGGATGGCATAGATAGAGAGACAGATAGATAGATAGATGGAATGGTGGATGCCATAGATAGAGAGACAGATAGATAGATGGAAGGGTGGATGGCATAGATAGAGAGACAGATAGATAGATAGATGGAATGGTGGATGACATAGATAGAGAGACAGATAGATAGATGGAATGGTGGATGGCATAGATAGAGAGACAGATATATAGATAGATGGAATGGTGGATGACATAGATAGAGAGACAGATAGATAGATAGATGGAATGGTGGATGGCATAGATAGAGAGACAGATAGATAGATAGATGGAATGGTGGATGGCATAGATAGAGAGACAGATAGATAGATAGAAGGATGGATGGCATAGATAGAGAGACAGATAGCTTGATAGCTTGATAAAGAGAGATTCGATAGACAAACAGACAGAAAGATAAACTGACCTATCTAATAGCTATCTATTTAGATAAAAAGATATTTAAGACTACTTATCTATCCCTACACAAAACAACTTTTTTTTTCATCTCCTAATGATTATTTTCTCTTGTTCTAACAATTTTCTTAGTCCACGAAGTCCTAAGATTACATCAGTTCCCTTATACAACCAGTAACGGGCCGCAACATTGCAATTATCGATCGTTTTGAGATTCCCTGACCAATAAATAAATTTACGAAAAGGTGATAAGACTCGAGTTCCCAGCTCCGGCAGTGTGGTGATTTACAAGAGAGGCTGGACAGTGGGCGCCACACCGCCTACACACCAAACCCTTTTTCTTGTTCCCTCCCCCCACTCCAACAGGGTTTTGTTGTATTAGTGTGGAACTATTTCGCCCACACCAAAAGTACATTGAGAGTTGTTTGTAACGTCGTTTTTATATGAGCTGTGATTGGATAGAATTATTTCACCGTAGGGACGTGTGAGACCCTCGTGCGTGTTACGTCATATCTTTTGTTATGTCATGTGTGTGTGTGTAGAATTATGTGGGCCGGCCTATGTCGTATGTGTTTGATGTCACGTGTGTTTCACCCCACTGGGGTGATGTCACCTGTGTGTGTGTGTGATGTCATATATTGTATGTAGGATGGTGTGCAGTGGTTATAGCAAACGGAAATGTCATTGCATCAGACATCAAAACATCACTAACACCTATCTATCTATCTATGTATCTATCTATCTATCTATCTATCTGTATATCGATTTATCTATCTATCTATCTATCTATCTATCTATCTATCTATCTATCTGTATATCGATTTATCTATCTATCTATCTGAATGTCTATCTATCTATTTATCTATTAATTAATTTATCTATCTGAATATATGTCTATCTATCTATCGATTTATCTATCTTCTGTATGTCTGTCTATCTATTTATATATCTTTCTGTCTTTCTTTCTGTCTATCTAACTATTCATCTACCAATCTATCTATCTATATAGGCTACCTATATATATTATTGTGGGATGGTGTACCAACTGCTAAAGTCATAGCATTAGACACCAAACACCAACTCATACCTATTGACCCATCAGTAGCCTATTGATCTTGCTGTATTAAATTGTGAAACATAATCGAAGTTCAAACACCCAGTCTTAAAGTCGCATCAGGACTCGTATCAGACACATAATAGACAAATAAAACATTCCTATGTTAACAAAAACAATTGATCCTCTCTAGTTCATACGTTAAGTACATATGTACAAATAAAACACATACATACAAAATAAGCATTAACAAAAGAACAGCACGCGCTTGTGACTCATCCTAGCAATGACCTAATTTGGTGACACATTGCATGGTGTTGCTACTTGTAGGAGTATTTGTTGAGGTTGATGTAAGAGTACAGTATGTCGGTTATATATCTAATGATCTATCTTTCTATTTATCTGTCTATCTATCTATCTATCTATCTATCTATCTATCTATCTATCTATCTATCTCTCTCTCTCTCTCTCTCTCTATTAATATATATATATATATATATATATATATATATATATATATATATATATATATATTTATCTGACATCTATCTATCTTTACCACCTATATATCTATATATCTATCTGCCTATCTATCTAATTATTTATATGTCTGTCTATATATATAATCTTCAGAACCTTGATCGCTAAGGGGGAGCGAATGGACAACTCAGCAGTCATCTTTCTCCATTTTTGCCTATCTTGAGCTTCTGTCAATAGTTCAGTCATTTGCAGCTTTGTCCAACCTTTTATTTTGCCAAACCAGCATTTCCGCTGACGGATTCTCCGATGTCCACCTTCTAAAGAGCCTTGGGGGGGGGGGGGGGGGGGGGGGTAGGCAGGTTATTATGTATGCCGCAATACACGACCGAACCATGTCAATTTGTGCCACTTTATTATTGATTATAACATTAATTATTTTCAGCGGATTGAGACTATAGCCTACACGACAAATGCACGTAAAAAAGATCTTAGACTAAGAACATCAGAAATTGAAACTTTCCAAACCCGCCCGATAGTAGGATGTGAATATGGCCCCTGACAACGACCAACCACGATAAATCTCTATCATTAGCTTTGTACTAGCCACACTGCCCACTTTCATGAAATGGTTAAATGAATTTGGCGACCTTGCGAATCCTAAAATAGTCAAAAAAATTTAAAACTTTTGGAGAAAGAAACCGTTACCGGGACTGTGTTATCTCATGTCATACAGAAAGTACTTCTACACTGGCAACTAACTTCTAGTTTTGTAAGTTAGACCCTATTCTCACCTACCAAATGCATTTATATATTGAGAACCCTTTTTATTTCCTTAAACAATGTGTGAGAACCTCGAAAGAAAAGCCAAAAGACAAAGTTAAACATGAAAAAAATCCTTGATCTAGTTTACCTACTGAACATAAATAATGTAGTAAGTTCAAAATTACATACGTCTAAGGTAAGGACTACTTGATATAATGTATTTAAAATCCAGAAAACGGAGACGCTAGGTGGCACTGTCTTTCACGCGCTGTTGTTGGCTCTGTAACTGGAAACTTCGACCGTGACCTTGCATGACAGTCTTGGATTAAAGAATCTTCACTCAAGACATAAAATGAGACAGGTGTCAGGTGTAGGGGAGAAGGGTTGGGGAGATATGTCTTTATGTGGTACTGTTTAGAATATTAAAAAATATCGTCCCTTCTTTCCACTAAAAAACAATCTATGGTCCAGAAATATTTAGCATTGTCTGGTGTCAGAGTTCTGAAGATCACAGAATAGAATGTTGAAGAATCAAATCTTATGTACAGTCTAAATGGGAGGCAACAAAAACCGAGAAGGGGCAAGTGAAATACAACCAATGGAAAGGATCGGGGGGGGGGGGAGAGGGGGGGGGGGAGGACTTGCAGCTACATATAAAAGACTTCACAAATGGAACAAATTAAAAAAAAATAATGTGACCCTACTGCCGTGCTTCTTTCTCCTCTTTTGCATAAACTTGTCCTTTTATACATAGATCTATAGAAAGGCAACGAAAGAAAAACAAATTATTTTATGGTTGGAAACTGGATAGATTAAAAGGTGCATAAACCAGAATTTCCGTACAGTTTGAAAAGTGCTTAAGCCAGAAGTACTGCACTGTTTAAAAAGTGCATAAGCCAGAAGTACTGCACTGTTTAAAAAGTGCTTAAGCCAGAAGTACTGCACTGTTTAAAAAGTGCTTAAGCCAGAAGTACTGCACTGTTTAAAAAGTGCTTAAGCCAGAAGTACTGCACAGTTTAGAAAGTGCATAAAACATAAGTACTGCACAGTTTACAATGGGCATTAAACAGAATTTACGCACTGTTTAAAAAGAGCACAAACCAGAATTTCCGTACAGTTTGAAAAGTGCTTAAGCCAGAAGTACTGCACTGTTTCAAAAGTGCATAAGCCAGAAGTACTGCACAGTTTAGAAAGTGCATAAAACATAAGTACTGCACAGTTTACAATGGACATAAAACAGAATTTACGCACTGTTTAAAAAGTGCACGAACCAGAATTTCCGTACAGTTTAAAAGTGCACAAACCAGAATTTCCGTACAGTTTGAAAAGTGCTTAAGCCATAAGTACTGCACAGTTTAAAACTATCATTAAACAGAAAAACTGCTCAGTTAGAAAAGTAAGTACATTAATAGAAGTACTTCACAGTTAGAAGCGAACATAAAAGAGAACCTTATAAAAAAGCCGATGTAAAAAAAAACATAGATCTAGGGGTAAACTGGTAAACTATACAATGAACCAAAATGTACCAATGTACTTGCAGCACAAGCTTGTCTGAATTTAAATATCTGTTCTGATGACACCCATTAAGTTCAACCAAGTTTCTTCAACGGAAGACTCTTACTAACATTGGTCAAGTTTATGGACGTCTTGCTGGCTACAAAATCGTTATGTTAGCAACTTCCACATGAATTGAACACTTTACTTTATTTAGGTGTAGAAATCGATTCTCATCTAAAGTAGGACTTTTCCTTTTACGGAGACTACACCAGAAGCCTTCAAATCGGCTAACCAAAGACTATATCACAAGAACACCGCGTCAAACATATATTACAGTACAGGGAGGGTATGCTCTTAAGCTTTGAACTTTGAACCCACCTTACGTTAAAAAAAAAAGAAACAAACAACGGACCCACTATTGGTAGGCCTATAGCTTAGGGCGATGAATGGATCTCTAACACTGTAGCGTCACCCAAGTGTCCTAAAGTGCCTACACACAGATACGCATACATAGGCACGACACAAAACACTCAAGCACACTCACATACACACACACACACAGACAAACAAAGACACACACTTGACTACTGAAGTCTTTCAACTGTGACTATTGTAAAAGCCACAAAAAAAAAAAATTCTTAGGTATCGATGCCGCAATGGCAGTTAAAAATCGACTACCCCCAAATTTATTTATATCTCTTACGTCTTTATCAATGTATAACTTCAATCCTATATTTATAAAGACGTTTATGTTTTGGAATGAATTTAATAAATACAGTAATTTTACAAGGGAGATAATTCATTCGTGGATTGAAAGTTTTTCTATGGTGAAGACTGTCAGAACTCTGGGGGAACAAGTAGGGAAGTTCATGTTGTGGTAAGTTTTAAATTACATGACCTAGTTTAACGACCTGTTAAGTTTATATTTCCGTTTCTTGTTTTTTTGATGGTTTTAATGCGTTTTTTGTTTGTTTGTTGGTGTTATGGCTCTGGGTGTTGCATAGACTGCTTTGTTTATATATATATATATAGAAGTATATATATATATATAATTTTTTACTTTGTTGTTATTTAAAAAGTTTAATGGAGCATATATATCATTGTTTAAACTTCTGAATGAGTCGCACTCAAATCTACAAGTGTACATATACAAAAAAATAGGCCTAACATGTTGCAATGCTCAGATAATCATAAGGACAAAACACTTTCCTTATTCCTTATGCGAGAACAAATGCATATAAGTACTCTTTCTTCCCGAGCGGCATTCGGGCATGTAACGGGTTAACTGAACAAACCAAGAAACAGTAATAAAGATGCAAGACTAGATTCGGACCACGGATGAACGTAGGAAGAAATAATCTTCTTTATAGAAGTAGAAGGAGCGTCTGTAATGTAAATGATAAGATAAATATAAGATAACACATAAACACATACATAGAGATACATACACATATAGACCCTACACACACTTACATAAAAAAAGAAAGCTCGTCCTGCGGTTAGCTCACTGGACTTGTCAACACATCGGGATAGGGCCCTGTCTGGCCGACCTATCCCTGTCGCCCTGCAGGAGTTTTCGGCCTAGTGGAATTATATTCTTCTATATAGAAGGAACGTCAGTAAAACTTATTAGAGGAATATTCTCAAACACTGTGGATCATAAACATTCATAGTTGCAAACACGAAAAGTGCACATAAAAGTTAGCTAACAAAAAAAAACACACACAGAGTCCAACACTCGCCTCCCCCCCCCCAAATCAACATTAAAACTTAAAAAATATAACATAATGCATCTAAACACACTCACAAAGCATTAAAAGATACTCATAAAACACAAACATTAGCACGGATTCATAAACATAGGGCACTACATATATTCTTACTAAAGACGTACAGCTTATTTTTGTTTAAAAAGTCTACCTCTTATATTAAGTTGATCTACAGGGCAAGTGGAGCTGCCGTTACGAGTTACTGTGGCGACGGCATACGAGGGGATAGTGTGGCCAGCAACATGCCCACTTTATCACCGACCACTGTCAGGAACCCATCAGAGCTGGGTAGACTCAGAAAACAATCTCAAGACTCGGGAAGAAATCCAAGCCGCCATCAGGAATCAAACCCAGGATCCACGGTTCGAAAGTCAGGCGCGCTGTTCCCCATATTGCTATTGAGAATTATACATTTTATGCATACAAAACTGCTACAAGGAAAGGTATGCGAGTAAAATTTAAAGTAAATGAACAATTAATGGAGACGATGCACATGTTTAAGATATACAGTCTATGAAGGAAATTCAACTCCCAATCATTATTTCCAGCCAAACACAACAACAACTTGTTAAAAATAAACGAAAACAGATTATTCATCTAGGGCGTAAACCAGTTATGGGTCCTAACCGATGATATTAAAATTTATGCATCTAACTACCAAGATGTAATACGGTAAAGGGCGGCAACCTATGGAACGCGTGCCAGACTTGGCACGAAGAGCGATTTTCAATGGCTCGCGGAAGACCTCCAAAAAAGGCAATTCAAGTATCTTCTACAAAAAATTGAGTGTCAAAGGAAGAGTGACGTTTAGGGTGTTGGCGCGTTGAATGAATTAGAAATCCTACTTTGGCACACTGGTATCAAAACGTTGCCGACCCCTGAAATGCAGAACTTAACTAACTATATGCGGACCACAAAATGCCCACATTGCATAGGGCAGGAGTTCCACATTCAAATATACACATTAGCCATTTGGATTTTATAAATACTATGTATAGGCCTACTATTACGAAATGATAATGGAAATAGTGTCAGCAGGGACGTATTGACATCCTGAAGGTCTTGGGTTCGAGTCCGGGTACAACCGTCAGTAGTTGTTGATGTATTCTCAATGGACTGAAAGGAGTGTCCCAGAGTCCACCCATCTTTAACAGATACCTGACTTGTTAGGGAGAAGAAAAAAGGGCATTTTGTTCAGGCTACACAATCTCCCTTGTATTGTGAGCCGCGGCTATGGAAACTTTTGAACACAGCTTCATTTGTTCATGGGACCTTCAAGGTCTACACATGGGATATATTTTTACACATTGTGTCTATAATAGTTGTAGCGGTATTGAAACAATGAAATGAAAGAAAAACAATCGGTGTCGGTGTTGTCAACTTAACACAACATAGACAAATTTGACACATTAACAGACATATAACACATACACACACTGAACATTGACACGGAGAACACAGAGACAAACAAATCATAGACACATGAAAAAATATAGACACACACAAAACATGGACACACAAAAGTCATAGACGAAAAACAACATAATAATGATAATAAAATGTTTTTTTTATAAAGCGCTGCCAACAAATATAATGTGAGAAGCTCAGAACGCATTTAACATTGAGCAACAAAAACATGCATAGAGCTATTTTTTATGCAAGAACACGGATATATTATTTTCAGGGGTAAATAGTATATACAAATTGTGTTTATTACATCCAAGGATATAGCAAAATTGATAGTCTCAAAACTGTGGAAAAACAAAACAACATAGGACAGAGCGAATAAATAGACATAAACACAGACTCACACACAACATAAACACAAAACACAGAGGGAAACACAAACACAAGACACATGTATACATAAACACAGGAACGGTAACTGCTGACGCGTGGCGGTTTTATGACAGTACTTTGGTTAATTGTTTTGAAACCTCGGCTTCAAATCCTGGAATCGCTAAACTAGAACCAATGTTTACCTCTGATAACCGGTTCAAGCGTTACGTTGGACAATCATAATGTAAGACGAAGAGGTTGAAAAACAAGTAATACAAGCTATTGGAATCGGACTTGAAATTTAGTGGAGCGTTTCTAGCGTAAAGATAAATCAATTTTTTTTCTGTGTGTTTTTTTTTAAATAGAGGAATTATGGTAATATCCTGGCCTGTTTTGCTTCACTTCATTCTAATTGTGTTTATGTTTATAAAGTATATAGTCTATCTAGTTCAGGGGTCGGGAACCTTTTTGTCTGAGAGAGCCATGGACACAACATATTTTGAAAAGTAATTCTTTGAGAACCATACATTATGTTTAAAACTACAAATTCTAATAAATGTGTGCATTTTGTGTAATCTCAACACTGTACAATAGTTATGTCTCTGAATTCTTCTGATGCTGAGCTGCAGTAGACTTTAGCTCATTTGTAGCATGAAATATTGACATTAAATTAATATGTAGATAAAAAAAGTCTAAAAAAAACATTTTTTTAATAATCGAACATTTGTCTGCGAGCCAGATGAAGCTATCAAAAGAGTCACATCTGGCTCGCGAGCCATGGGTTCCCGACCCCTGATCTAGACTATTCCAAACCTAGTGTGTTGTCGGCTGCTGCACAATTTTCGCAATCTACGTTTTTTCTCCACATAGATCTAGGTTTTGTTGTGGTTCTGTCTATGTTAACAAGTCTCTTGATTGTAGCAACCCATTTATTTGAATCTTTGCATCCCCAGCACCCCCCCCCCTTTTCTCCTCTTTGAATTAGGTCTTGTATGGTGTCCTAATAATGTGTAGTAGGACTGTATATACTTTTTTTTTTAAATGTAAACAACCTCTACATTAAAGCTGTATTTAACAAAGCCGTGAAGTAGTGTTGTATATGCACTATAAGGTTCCTATTCTCCATTTAGGATCTGACACTAAAAGAATAAAAAAGAACATTTGAAAAAAAAAAATCGAACATATTAACACACATGCCAAGTTTACAACGCAAATAGATCCCTAACAATCATAACCTAAATATTGGCGCATTTAATTTACTTCATTCTTGCGTATCTAGGTCACGTGTATGTTAAGAAACCGCAGCGCAGAACTAGGTCAACATCCAAGTACATTTTTTTTACCAGCAGACGTCATTTTTCACCTTCCTGCCAAATCCACCTGTAAATCAAAATGTTTTTGAGCTAGAAAAATGGGGGAAGTGAGTAATGACGTTGATTAGCAGACGTTGGTGACGTCATACGCGTTTTTTTTTTACAAGGTGGCAGTGGCGATGATTTGTGGCTAAATGAACATTTTAAAGCAAGTTTTGTTTTTATTTTGAAAAGACTGCAAAGTTATTGAAAAGTGCATATTTAAAAACGAAATGAAGCTTTCACTTGTCTGACAAATAACAAAATATAGATAATCATATTTAAAGCAAACAAGATCTATAATAATCTATATCATCAAGATGGAGTTTTGTTTACGCCTTGCAAAAACAATAACATCAAAAGGAAAGGAAACAAATAATTATTTAAAAAAACAACAACAAAGGCAAGAAATATCATATAACGAAACAAATTAGAGTTTATTAAAAAAATGAATAGAACGGCGAATAATAGTATTATGTTGAAATAATTTTTCATGAAGTCTTTTAAAAGATATTTTTATGAAATGTCTATTATACTGTAAACCACTTCTGTATATATGGACCTCAAAGCTGGTGAAGTGTTAAACCACTGATACGCTCCAATTAAGAGTACACCGGTGGGCTAACGCATGCGGGACAGCCCCTGTTGCGCGTCCGAGATTTCATTGCACTGCCGCATGCTCCGAGCTCAGTGGGGAGGAAGCAATGATAGCAACAACCTGTCTCACCGAGCCTAGGTACCTGAATGTCCAGACCTATAGTCTGGGAATGTGTGCTAACGGGCGACGGTGCAGGTGAACGGGCGAGAACTACATCGTCAGTGATTCGGGAGAAAATCCACAGGTGGGGAGAGGCAAAGTAGTGCATGTGAATGTGGAGACCGTACCCTTTGTTACGGGGTACGCCCTATTGGCGTGCCGCAGGGTGGCTAGTCTTGGACAGGATCTTGGTGTGCTCCTCTCTTCTCGCTTGTTCCACCCCTTTACGTTACTCCCGGGACAATAGAGCCGAAAGATTCTTCCTGTTTTGTTTTCGACACATTATAAATCTACTCTGACCATAATTTGTAATTAGGTCGAAGTTTTAGAACTGGTCAGAGGCGTAGCTAGGCATAGCTAGGATACTTTGCGCCCGGAAAAGAGCTACAAAAATGGCGCCAACACCACTCTACCCGATGAATCACAGTACATCCTATTTGCGCCCTTTATACTGGCGCCCGGGGACATATGTACCGTTCTTTCCCTTTATCTACGCCTCTAGACTGATAGTCAGATTAGCATTTTATCTTTTCTGTTACGCCTTCATGGATGAATCCAAAAATCCAAAAAGACACCCGAAAGAAAAGAAATGAAGCGTTATGCATATATCTTTTTTTTTTACTAGCTTGCTCAAAGTAATTTTTTCTTAAAGGTTGACATCTTTGATTTGTTAATTCAGTCAAATGTTTGATCAGATGTGTGGGCTGTGTGGTAACGTTGAAATTGTCCCATGGTGACACATCGCAGAATAAAGAATATCAATAATGTGATGGTGACGTGACACCTTATATCATATTGAGTATCACACAAAACGGAGGAGATACACCTTTTTTTTTTTTTCGGTATATACGTAGACATGCGTTACATGCGGAGATTAAGGATACGTCCACAAATGACGTCGCCTTACGATTCACAACAGCATCTTTCTACATTGGGGATCTGGTGGTTTGAATGGAAACAAACAACAATGAGAACTTCCTTGAAATAAAATGGCGCTGCTGATTCATCATCATTAGGCGCCATGCCGGTTGGCATAGGCGATCATGTCTTTCCACGTATCTTTTATTCTGACAAACTCCAGCATTTCCGTTGTTCCTGCCATGCCATTCCGTTAGATCATCTAATATCTTCCTTCTCTGTCTTCCTCTGCATCTCTTACTCTCCAGCTTTCCAGTTATTATGATGTTTTCTTTTCTTATTATATGGGCTACTAACGTTTATTTTCTCTGTATGGTCTTTACAATTAATTCTTTATTAGCATTTGACATTTTCAGCACCTCCATATTAGATGTTTTCTCTGTCCATGCCACTTGCTGAATTCTTCTATGAAACCACATCTCTGCACTTTCCAAATATGCAGTCATTTTTTGTGTTCATTGTTCATGCCTGCCAGCCATAGAATTAAATTTGTTCTATGTTGCACTTTAGTACTTTCTCCCCTGTCTCTATCGCTACTGATTTGTTTGTTAATATGCTCATTTGGAGAGTCGCTAAGCCAATATCCATTAACACCAAGAACAAAAACAGGTTAGAAGTTAATTAAAGTAATTCTTTTGTCATTACGTGATGGCGTAGTAATATAATTTTCAAGAACTGATATCAAAGCTCGCGCTATCAAAGGGTTTGCGTTCCTCATCACAGTCACTCCTTAAAACTCTTAGTGTGGCTTACACAAAAAGAAGTACCTTGGATTGCGCTCATTTGAATCAGTTCCGCCTTCTATTATGGAACAGTTTACCTCAGACACTGAGAGATTCTGAGAAAAAAAAAGAGACTTTTAAAAAGAGTTTGAAGACCTTTTTATCTTTGGCTAGTGGCTGTGTGCCTTACATACCAATACAACTGCCACTGCAATTTATTCCAAGAGCGCACCGGGTACGCTAAATTGTTAATATCATGGGATCCAGAGCTATATATATAGGCCTATATAACTATTATTATTTTTACTTTTTTTTTACAATTGTGGTTAATAAAAAAAAATGTGTCCCCGTTTACCCCCCTCCCCCCCTTTCAATATCCTTTTTCGTGTCGCATTTTTATCAAATACACTTAGAGCGCATGCACTTCAGATACGTCATTTGTGTACGGACCGTAATGCAATGAACGTTTCAGGTCTGTATGTTTGTGCATATATGTGTGCGTGTGTCTGTGTTTGTATGGGTTTGTATACATGTATTTCTCTTTTTCTCTCTCTCTCTCTCTCTCTCTCTCTCTCTCTCTCTCTCTCTCTGTGTGAAAAAGGGTAAGAACCTCGAAATGGAGAATGTTTGAACTAGAAAATTCCATGATATGATTACTGAGTTATTTCTTCCTGAGACCAAAAACAAAAATAATAATAAATACCTAAATATATAATATTTCCTTTCTAAATTCGGTGACTGGTATGCAGTAATGAAACAAAAACAGGTGTCACATAATCGGGTTCGTAATTAGTACACACACACACATACACACACAAACATATACACAACTATACGCACATACACAAATCCCCCCCTTTTTGCGTATCAGCTGGTGTATAGGCCAGTGTTGTTAACTTATTTTTACATATCTACCAGTGCGCCGGCCGGGCCGGAAAATAAAAGATAATTAAAAAAAACTAAAACCAACTGGGTCATTCACCGCTTTAGTGGCGGTCAGCTTGACCTCAGTCTTCGTGTATCCACTCCCATCCCCACCCCCTTTTTTTTTCTCTCCACATTTCCAAGGATAAAAAACCACAACAACCGATTGATGATTTATTTTGAAATTATTATTTCACTTGCAGAAACATTTAGCCTACTAATTACATTTCACGATATTCAGGTTGTGATCTGTCTTTTTAGATTAATTGAACAATAATGTGTTTAGAACGTATCTTTCAATATGACATGCACATTGTTGATTGTGTGTTTGTATGTGATGTGTATGTGATGTTACGTCTTCTCGGGCCCTCCATATGTCGTCTGGTCTAGGTTCTTGTTCACAATAATCATAACTCAAGACATGCCTTATATATTGAGATTAAGGAAACGTCCATAAATAAAGTCGCATTAAAAATCACTCACAACAGCATTCTTCTACATTTGGGTCGTCCATTATTTATGTTAATAAAATAGGGGGAAGGGGGGTTTGTAGAGGATTGACAATTGTTGACATGTGTGAGGGAGAGGGAAGGGGGGATATGATAAGTTCACGTTACTTTTTATAATAAATTTAACCCTTACAGTCCCGGGCGCGTATATAGCGGAATTGAAGGCAGCATAGATAGAAGTAGGTCGGTACGGGAAGGGTTAATAAATAAAAAGAATGAAATTAGTCTATCGCCCATCAAAAGCATACCGTTTAATAATAGGTTAGAATATGCTTTTACTGTATCGCCAACTTGGTGGTCAAAAGGTCTACCCTCTCTATTTTGAAAGAAGAATTTAATTCTTGAACTTTTGTACAATATGAACAAACTTCACGGGTAGCTATGTAGAAATCAAACACGACACCATAAACAACTCTACAGGAACTAACGAAACAATCTCAAATACAATATAGAAGCTATCATTACATGCAATATACATTTTCTTATCTTACATTATACATTACAGACGCTTCTTTTATAAAGAAGATTATTGCGTCCTACGCTGTTCCAAGGTCCGAGTCTAATCTCGCATTTTTATTAATGTTTTAAATGATGTTAAGTTACTGGTTTTCCTGATTTTTTCAGGCAAGCCATTCCATGTTCTGGTGCCACTCGGGAAGAAAGAGTACATATATGCATTTGTTCTCGCATAAGAGATAAGGAAAATGCCCTGATATATTACATATAACAATTTGTAGGCCTACACTAAATGACATCTGAAACATGTTGAACATAGTCAACAGTGAGAACAACAAACAGCAAAACAGAAAATAAGTATAAATAACAATAACTACATCAACTATTAATAATATTACAAGGCAATTTATTCACCATAATAAATCATGGATGAGACCTTCTATTTATCACACAAGTATAATTATAATTTATAATGTTATTACGGCTAGAGCCCCCATTCAATTTATGAAAATGATAGTTATAGTATTGTTATTGTTAGTGTGAGTATCCTTGTATTAGTGAAGATCTTATTATACCATTCTGAAGTTTATTTGTAGTTGTCTAGAGTATTCCTGGTTCTTATAATCCCCTGGCAATTCACATAGCGTAGTTTTAGAGTTTACAGTTGATTTACTTCATGTATAATTATTTGTGTGGCTCATATTATACAGCAAGAACCTCGATGTTGAGTGGTAGTGTAGATTATTAATATAGTTGAATAAATATTACACATACACACATGTAGATAACTTTGAAATATTGACGTTAACCAAGTTGTGTAGAAAGCAACGATAAATTTGGTTTAATTTACAAAATCAATCCAGTAGGAATCCAAATAATATTATATACACAATCAAGAAATACACATATTCCAATTAGTAATGAATATCCTCAATGAACATATAGCATTGTAGTTAATAGTAGAATAATAAATTTTCCATAATACAACTCAAATAGAAACGATTCTCAGAGACTTAATATTAGATGTTATCCGAACGGCTGTACGCCAAGAACTGACTAAAAGTGTCGAATCGCGTAGAAATATATTACGGGTCAATCGTTGGAAAAACCAGACAGTTTAGTGACACGAATATTTTAATCAAGCCTGCATGTTGACTGCGTGATCAGATACTTTTTATTAAGAACAAGCAATAATGCTCTAACAAAATAAGGAGAGACCGATCGACCTTGACATGCTGTACTCGCGTGAACAGTTCATGTTTTTATCGAGGTTAATAAAAAACAATAATGCTCAAATTAGGTTAGGAAAAACCCGGGGGAAACTTTGAGCTGAGAAATATTTATATCGTTTAAACGCAATTCGCTTAAATGATTTAGTTGGTTTATTAACATTACAATGTAGGGAATTTACGTTTCGTAACAGTCGCCCATACCAAAAGGAAAAGAACATTGCATACTAAACAATAGAAGTGTGCAATTTCTTTTAGAACCGCCTGCACTTAACTTTAGTTCTAAACAATATACAAAAAAAAAAACTGACTCCACCTGGGTAGTCCGTTAAATAAGACAAGTAAGGGAAATAATTTATTCTATTAAACCCTCATCATATAGGATCTCAAGTTATCCTTAGACCATAACACATGTTCGCGTTATTCTAAAAAAAATTATACTCTCTGAGATATCATTCCTTATAAACATCATCATCTTATTTATAAGGTAAAAATCAGCATAACTAATGTTATCATATTAAACAATTCAATCATTAATTAATTCAACTTAAATGAAATTAATATTTAAATAAACTTAAGAGTAAGAATTTAATCTTAAGTGTGTAAGCATGTGAAGTGTATGCACATTACTCTATCTTGGTTTTTACATAATCACAACTATAGTTTGATTGTTTCAAAATAAGGATGTACATTTCTGTTCATTCATTATCTTAGTAATAAAGAAAATTTATGTTCATAAATCCATAATATTTATAAGTAACTTATTAGGTTCTTTTTTTTTTTTTTTTTCTCTACAACAATAATAATATTTGTTTTAGCAAATGGAAATATTCATGGCATAAAATAAGGCATAAGATATTGCATAAAATAATCACAACATATTCATATATTCATGCATTTATTTTTTAAATGATCCAATTCTCTTAGTTAGGATTATCAGAATATATACATGAAGTTATCCCCTTATACATTTGTTACATACGCGATAGGGTGTCCGCGACGATGTTATCTTGTCCAGATAAGTGAGTTATTTTTAAGTTGTAAGCTTGAATAAACAAACTCCATCTTAGGATGCGCTGATTTTGTTTGATGCGGGAAAGAAATACTAGTGGATTGTGATCAGTGAATATCTCGATTGGGAACTGAGAACCATTTACATAGTAATTGAAATGTTTCAATGCTTGGATAAGTCCTAGTAATTCCTGCTCTATTGTGCTATAATTTACCTCATGTGGGTTAAATTTTTTTGAACAAAAGCTAATGGGATGTTCAAGTGAATCATCTCCTATTTGTGAGATTACCGCGCCCATTCCTGTATTACACGAGTCTACCGTTATTCTGAAAGGTTTAGTATAATCAGGTGAGACTAATACTGGTGCCTTGGTCAGTATGTCTTTTATATTATTAAAGGCTTGGTCACATTCCTGAGTCCACTTAAATTGATTTTTCTTTCTCAAGAGATTTGTCAAAGGGCAAGTGATAATAGAAAAGTTTTTACAAAACTTCCTGTAGTACCCGGCCATACCCAGAAATCCTCGAAGTTGTTTCTGCGTTTTAGGGACAGGGAATTCCTGTATAGCTTTGACTTTGGCATTCACTGGTTTTACTTTGCCATTACCCACTACATGACCTAAATATTCAATTTCTGCATGGCAAAATTGACTTTTAACTAGGTTGATAGTAAGATTAGCCTGTTTTAGTTTTTGGAATAATAGTTTTAACTGATCTAGATGATCATTAAAGTTATTACTGAACACTACGATATCGTCCAGATATGCATGGCATTGTGGGATATCATGGATAATAGTGTTTATTAGTCTTTGAAAACTAGCTGGAGCATTGACCATTCCGAATGGCATTACTTTAAACTTATATAATCCATCAGGAGTGACAAAAGTTGATACCTCCTGAGCCCTATCTGTCAATGGGATTTGGAAATAAGCTGTTAGTAAGTCAATCTTAGTTACATAGTTTGCAGTGCTTACTCTATCGATTAAATCATCTATCCGTGGTATGGGATACGAATCTGTTTTTGTCACTTGGTTTAATTTCCTATAGTCTACACAAAAGCGTAGTGAACCATCAGATTTGGGAACCAACACACATGGGGATGACCAATCACTGTTACTGTGAGTAATTATATCATTGCTCAGCATATAATCAATTTCTTTACGGATGTGTTCAAGTTGTATGGGATTAACCCTATACGGATGTTGTTTGACAGGTTTAACATTATCATCTTTTAAAACTACATCATGGGTAACCAAAGTTGTTTTGTTAGGAACATCACTAAACAAATTTACATGATCATAGATTAAACCCTTGATAGAAGTCTGTTCACCTAAGTCTAGATGTGCCAGTTTATCATTGAGGTTTTTAAGTGCTTCAGTGTTCTGAAGTTTACTTTCTATGATTGTCTTTTTAAATTTAGGCGGGGGTGTTTCAACAGTTTTGATAGCACTCACTGGCCTAATGTCAGTTTGTTCTTCCCTAACAACATAAGGTTTTAGCATGTTTATATGGCACAGTCTCTGTGTTTTCCTTCTATCAGGGGTTTTTACAATGTATGTTACATCACTGATTTTATCTAAAACCTGATATGGTCCTGTATATTTTGCACTCAGGGGTTGTCCAGACAATGGGGTCAACATGAGGACTTTATCACCAGGATGGAAACATCGGGATCTGGCCTTGACATCATAGTACCCTTTCATTCTTTTCTGAGCCTGCAAAAGATTATCTTTAACATGATTAAAAGCATGATAGATTCTATTGCTAAATTGTTCCACATAAGCTACGAGTCCAGTCTCTTCATCAGAATTTAACAAGGTTTCCTGCAACAGTTTTAGAGGTCCTCGAACTGAATGTCCAAACACTAACTCGAACGGACTGAATCCAAGAGATTCCTGCACAGTTTCTCTAGTCGCGAAAAGAGCGAATGGAATACCGCGATCCCAGTCTTCAGTGTTCTCAAAACAGTATGTGCGGAGCATGGTTTTCAGAGTCTGATGATATCTTTCTAGGGCACCTTGGCTTTGCGGATGGTACGCAGTTGAAGTTGCATGTTGGATGCCTAGTTTCTTTAAGACCTGGTTAAACAGCTTTGATGTAAAGTTAGATCCTTGGTCTGACTGTATAGTCTTTGGAAGACCGTATCTTGAACAAAATGCAATCAGTGCGTCAGATATCTTATCTGCGTTAATGGTGCGTAGCGGAATAGCTTCAGGGTATCTCGTGGCAGTGCACATTATAGTGAATAAGTACTGGTGTCCTGTCTTTGTTTTAGGCAAAGGACCTACACAGTCTATTAGCAAGTGGCTAAATGGTTCTGCAAAGGCAGGTATTGGCTTTAGAGGTGCTACCGGTATAGTCTGGTTAGGTTTACCAACTATCTGGCATGTATTGCATGACTTGCAGTATTTTGTGACGTCACGATGTAGTCCAGGCCAATAGAAGTACGGAAGAATTCGACGGTAAGTCTTGTTCACTCCTAGATGACCAGCATATGGCGTATCATGAGCCATGTGTAAGATGTCATTACGATATATGGCTGGTACCACAATCTGACTTCCTTCTCTGCAATTGTCATTATCACATTTCACATCTCTCCATTTTTGCATTAATATTCCCTCCTTCAGAAAAAATCCATTTCCTTTAATTTCTGCCTCCTGTTCAGTTATCACCTTTTTCTTCAGGTGTTTAATTCCTGAATCTCTATTCTGTTCTAATAGGAGTAATTGTCGAGGTGACAAATTACTTTCAGTAGTCTTGACTGAGGGACCACTCAAGATGTCAGCCAGGAAAGTTGCCTGTAGGTCAATTTCTGGTTCTATTTTTGACTTTGACATGGTTTCGACAGACTTTTGTTGTTGGGCCATACCTCTCGTGACGATGCATATAGGTTTGATAAAGCTCTCACTTTTATTGAGGTATTGTTTTTTCTTGGATATGGAATGCACCACATCTCCAGCAATATCATTTCCCAGTATTAAAGAAACACCTTTAAACGGAAGTGATTTGTATACACCCACAACTACATTTCCAGTGAAGTACGCACTCTTCAGCTGTATTTGATGCAAAGGAACTTGTACATTTTTCCTTGATACACCTTGAATAGTGAGATCCTGTCCTGTATATGTCGATTGTGACGTAGGAACAGTATTCTCTAAAAGTAGTGAAACCTCAGCCCCTGTATCACGGAGTATTCTGATGTTCTTTTCACTAGTGACACCATTTATTATGGATGACACGGTACCTTCTTCAATGAATGGTAAACAATTGCTTGGTATCTCAGTATCGATGAGATCTGTATCCAAGTTATTTTTGTAAGAGGTATGTTTAGTACTCATGGTGGTTCTATCTGATATAGACTCCTTGGAGCTCAGATTAGAATTAGAATTATTGAAAACCATTGTCTCTATTTCAGGAACTATTTCTGGTTTCAAGTTTCCTAGATACGTGTGTTTTGTCAGGTTATCTGCATTAGCACTAGGTATCTCTGTTTGAGTTCTAATATCCTTCTTTACATTTTCATGAGTTCTTTGTTTTGGCATTGCTACATACGATAAGACAACATTCTTTTTATTCGGGTTCCCATTCAATATCCAGCACTTTTCCTTAGTATGTCCAATTCGTTTACAATGGCTACAGGTTGGCTTGGAATTTGTTGGACCTTCATTGCTCTGCTGATGTCTCTTTGATTGATAGGATTCATTTGGATTTATGGTTTTCTTTTCTACCTTCATATCTCGATTCTGGAATTTTGATTTATCAACTGTTGTAAATTTATTGCTGGAATGGATAATAACATATTCGTCTGCCATTACTGCTGCTGTTTCTACTTGTTCTACACCTTTGTCTGCTAAATGTATTCTTACGTCACCTCTGATGTTATTGTTAAAGTCTTCCATTAGCATAAGATTAGCTAATTTATCAAAGTCTTTGTTTACACCTTTGGATCGAATCCATCTTTCAAAATATTTCTTTTTCTGTCTTAGAAAATCAACATGGGATTGTTCCTGTTCTTTCTTAGACTCGCGAAAAACTTTTCTATATTTTTCAGGTGTTAATGCATAACTTAGCAGTACTCTATTCTTGATCAGTTCATAATCATACAATTCCTCTTCAGTAAGACTTAATACAACATCAAGTGCCTTTCCTTTGTTCAGAGCTGAGCGTAGGAGTATAGCTTTCTTGCCCTCGGGAAATTGATAGTCTCTAGCGTTTCTCTCGAAAATCATGAAGAACTCTTCCACCGAATTATCTTCAAAAACTGGAATATGTTTCTTAAACTTATACAGTTCTGCATCTGCTTCAGAGCTTGCATTCGAATGATTTGACGTACGAGACCTTGCTATCTCAATTCTTTCTTGGCTTGCTATTTTCTCTCTTGCTATTTCTCTTTCCATCTCTAATTCCATCTTTCTTAACTCAAGTTTAAATTTCCATTCTTCACTTAAGTCACCAGTTGTATGCTTTACTCTTTGTGTTATAGGAAAAGGTAATTCATCATCTGATTCATCATTAATGTTATAATTAGCAGTAGTTTCTTCAATAATTAGTGTACCTTGTTTTCTTAAACACTCAGTTACCT
Source organism: Anisus vortex (assembly GCA_949126835.1). Lineage (NCBI taxonomy): Eukaryota > Metazoa > Mollusca > Gastropoda > Planorbidae > Anisus > Anisus vortex. The sequence goes on along the minus strand of OX421505.1, from coordinate 3,630,044 downwards.
CTTGAAGTAATTTAGTTTTTGATGGCCTAGTTTCTGTGATAGAAATGCCCAATGATTTAGCCAATTCTTTTAATTGTATCATTGACATTTTATTAAGCTGTTCTGAGGTTAGATCGAATATCTCTGGATCCAATGTAAGATTATTTGTGGCCTCCATTTTATATTATTAAAAGTTACTGTAAATCTTGTTAATAATACAATAAAAGTGTCCAACTTACTTTCTGTCCTTTGAATAATTCACTACACCACACAGTTCAGATTTTTCACAACAAGGTCATAAAAAATAATACTTTCTTAGAGTTACTTTGTTCGATAAGGTAATACACCAGATAATTTTCCAGGCTGAATAGTTAAGTTTTCCGATTCTCAATAGCAATGTTCAATTCAATCACAATCTTTAGTATATTGTATATTGTTCATATTTTCCAACACAATCCATCCAAGTTACGAGTATGTATTACGGCAGTTGTAAATAATTTGTGTAAATAGTATAACGATTCTTGAAGTTGAAGTAAATCCTCTAAACGTTTGTTAGTAAATCACTGACGAGCAAAACCCATTTTATTACAAGGCAATTTATTCACCATAATAAATCATGGATGAGACCTTCTATTTATCACACAAGTATAATTATAATTTATAATGTTATTACGGCTAGAGCCCCCATTCAATTTATGAAAATGATAGTTATAGTATTGTTATTGTTAGTGTGAGTATCCTTGTATTAGTGAAGATCTTATTATACCATTCTGAAGTTTATTTGTAGTTGTCTAGAGTATTCCTGGTTCTTATAATCCCCTGGCAATTCACATAGCGTAGTTTTAGAGTTTACAGTTGATTTACTTCATGTATAATTATTTGTGTGGCTCATATTATACAGCAAGAACCTCGATGTTGAGTGGTAGTGTAGATTATTAATATAGTTGAATAAATATTACACATACACACATGTAGATAACTTTGAAATATTGACGTTAACCAAGTTGTGTAGAAAGCAACGATAAATTTGGTTTAATTTACAAAATCAATCCAGTAGGAATCCAAATAATATTATATACACAATCAAGAAATACACATATTCCAATTAGTAATGAATATCCTCAATGAACATATAGCATTGTAGTTAATAGTAGAATAATAAATTTTCCATAATACAACTCAAATAGAAACGATTCTCAGAGACTTAATATTAGATGTTATCCGAACGGCTGTACGCCAAGAACTGACTAAAAGTGTCGAATCGCGTAGAAATATATTACGGGTCAATCGTTGGAAAAACCAGACAGTTTAGTGACACGAATATTTTAATCAAGCCTGCATGTTGACTGCGTGATCAGATACTTTTTATTAAGAACAAGCAATAATGCTCTAACAAAATAAGGAGAGACCGATCGACCTTGACATGCTGTACTCGCGTGAACAGTTCATGTTTTTATCGAGGTTAATAAAAAACAATAATGCTCAAATTAGGTTAGGAAAAACCCGGGGGAAACTTTGAGCTGAGAAATATTTATATCGTTTAAACGCAATTCGCTTAAATGATTTAGTTGGTTTATTAACATTACAATGTAGGGAATTTACGTTTCGTAACAATAACAAATAACAATGTAGAAAGACTCAGCTGCAGTAGAAAGAGTTCAAACCGAAAGTGGAAACCTGTGGATGAAATTAGAGAGAAGAAAATAGATTGTTATTTTCTCAACCGTATGGGATAAAAATAGCCACAAAAAATAACGTCACTGATAAAAATAGCCACAAAAATAACGTCACTGATAAAAATAGCCACAAAAATAACGTCACTGATAAAAATAGCCACAAAAATAACGTCACTGATAAAAATAGCCACAAAAATAACGTCACTGATAAAAATAGCCACAAACATAAGGTCACTGATATATAAAGACACGAACATCTAATTGAATTAAAAGAAAAAACGTATAGTTGTCCATCTTTAAAAAAGAAATACATTTTTTGTTCATAATTACACTTGAAACTTTCACTTGGTTAAGTTTACCTTCGTCTAGTGCGATAAGGAAATTGATGAAATGCATTCGTATTGCGCGTTTCTCCATGTTGTCACAGTTAATTTAGCATGCTCTGTGTTTTCTCTCTCTTTCCACAATTAAAAAATAAAAAAGTTGAAGGACGCATTTTTCCTTTTAAGAGTTGCTCGGTGTTTGAGGCAAATTGTTCCATGTCTAGGCGCCACATTGTACACACAATCCTCTGGTTACATTTTGATTCTTCTTCTTGTGTTCTTATGGAGTACGGTGGCCGAGCGACAGCGCATTCGGCTGGCGTGCTGAGGGTCCTGCGTTCGAATTCTGATGCAGACTAGGATTGTTTCCCCAGTTCTGGAGAGGTGTCCCTGAGTCTACACAGCCCTGATGGGTACCTGACCTTAGCTAGGGTTGTGCTTTGTGCTGGCCACACAATTACCTAGTATACCACATAAACTGGTGAATGCTGCAACATTGGTCCTATAATCAATTTGGCCCGACTGGTACTTTACATCTTCTGTTACGTTCCGCCTGATTCTGGAGAGCCGCGGATCATTGTCATAGGTCTAATTGCAGCAATTCGTACACTTACGTGCGGCCCGCGTGCCGCCGCTATAAAAGCGAGAATGTGAATTTAAAATGGTTAGGAATTTCAACTTGTAACAGTTAAAGGTAGCATTTACAATGTAATAACTATAACTCTCTGCCTAGTGTAATCAAAATTATTATGCAATAGCAGAAGAAAATGTAAAAAATAAGAAAATAGTATTTAAAATGAAAGTTTGGTTCGATATCATCATCAGCATCAGACCATTCAGACCCGTCACTTTCGTCGTGGTGGTGCTACGACGGTGAGCGTAGCCAGATTTCTCCATTTGTCCCGGTCAGAAGCCGTTTGCAGATGCATCTCAAGAGTTAGTTCGGTCAACTCTTGCAGGTTGTCCAGCCAATTCTTTTTTTTTCTGGCGACCATTTTTGCGTGCTCCTTCTACTTTACCTTGTAGGATGGTTCAATATCACACAATGACGCAGAGAACTAAAAAAAAAATAACAACCAGCCATTGATGAATTAACACTAAGCTTTGCTAAGTATGAAAGTCACTTGGAATAGTTCTGGAAAGGATTTCATTAAAAATTAGTCGGCTAGGCAATGTGCTGGCCACACAATCCCCTAGTTTTTTTTCCCTTGTCCACGCAAACATGTGAATGCTACTTCCATTGCCTTATGCATCCACTAATTACTATATTGACAATTCTTTTTCATTTAGGCCCCCACACATTAGAATATTGCAGGGGCGTTGGGTGAAGGTCTTGACGTTGACCTTCCCTGCTTAAGGAAAAGCTTCTAATCCTCTGTCAGAAAATGTCTCTATAGATTTTGCAAAAACTTACCTCTCATTTGCGGAACGCAAAACTTCGCGGCTCTCATAAAATATGTACCAAAAGTTTAATTATACTTATGGACTGAAACTAATTAATAGAGGTGTGGGTGGGAAGGGGTGGCATGAAAAGGGGAGAGAGGGCGCTTGCAATGCCAGGAATTTAACCCTGAATCCATCGTGAACAGATAACTCTTCCCAAACCTGTCCCCTCCTTCCCACCGCCCCCTTTCTCAATCCCCTATAAATAGTAGCCGGCTATCAATTAAAGGGCGGCAACAGGTTGATAAAACAGAAATTGGCCGGAGTAGCCTCCCCCTCCTTCTGTGACGTCATTTCCATCCGGGGTCTACGTGGCTGTATTCACACAGGGGGAAGACATGCGACTGTATGTGTGTGCAGAATTCTTCATCTTATTTATAACTGCCCCCATCCTCTCTTCCCCCCCCCTCCCGACTCCTCACCCTCGTAACTCTCAAAGACACGCCAGATATCTTACGTTCGGCGAGATTATTATTTTATTTTTAATAGAACGAAAAACGTTTATTAAAGGGAAATAATTCAATTTGAAACAAATAAGCGTTTTATGGATCTGTTTATCTTTCTGTGGGAAATTAAAACAAGAACTCTTGTCTAGACAAGACTTTGTGGGTTTTTTAAATTTCATAGTTCAATGTATTATGCGTTCAAGTCCTCTCTCTCTCTCTCTCTCTCTTTGCTTTCTCCCTCTCTTTGCTCTCCTTTTCTCTCTATTTCCTGCCTCTCTTTCTCTCTCTTTCTCTCTCTCTTTCTCTCTCTCTTTCTCTCTCTCTTTCTCTCTCTCTTTCTCTCTCTCTTTCTCTCTCGTTCTCTCTCTCTCTCTATATATATATATATATATATCTTATAAGTTTACAGACGTTCCTTCTAGATAGAAGATTATTACGTCCACTAGGCCCAAAACTCCTGTAGGGCGACAGGAATCCGCCGATGGCAGGGCTAGAACCCGCGACCTGTCAGTTTGTTTTTGGTTGACAGTCCGGTGATCTAGCCGCTGATATATAATATATATATATATATATATAGCCTATATTATATTAGGGCCTATATTTTAAAAAAGATGATATTTATAGAACCACTTGTTAATGATGAACAGATGAACATCAATTAGGTTGGCTACAATACCGACCGCTGGATAGAAATTCAATAAAAGTGTATGAATCACACTAATGATTTCTAACACGCACTCAGAGACACACCCATAGATGGCCAGATAATTGGTTGCAATTTATAACATAAGTTTTATAAGCTTGATTAAGAGGAAACATCATCTGAAGAGTTTTCTCATATGTCTATCTATTTATCTATATCTACCTATATATTTCTTTATCTAGCCTACCTATCTAACTATCTATTTATCTATCTATCTTTCTATATATCGATATTCACCTAAACATCTATATCTACACATCTATCTATGTATATCTTTCTATCTATATATAGCCTACATATCTGTCATTCTATCTACCTATCTATCTATACATTTATATATACCTACCTATCTCTATCTATCTTTCTATCTATATCTACCTATCTATCTATCTATCTATCTATCTATATATATATATATATATATATATATTTATCTATTGTTTTTATTTATTTTCTATCTTTCTAACAATAAACCTAGCATGCAGAGGTTCTGGGCAATAGATGTAATAATATTCTGTATAGAAGAAACATCTGTAATTTAAACGATATTAGAAGACACATGTAAGGAACAATCCATTAAACTTAGCGTTGTCAATGCCACAAAATCACTTTGCATTTAAGAAAAGGATTAACTCTGTTTCCACTTTTTTCATCATCATCATCATCAATCCCATGACCGTTGAGGTCGTTGGGGGGAATGAATGGACAACTCACCAGTCAAATTTCTCCACTTTTGCCTATCTTGAGCGGTTGTCAATAGTTAAGTTAACTGCAGCCCTGTCTAATATTTTACATTGCCGAACCAGCATCTCAGTTGACAGACTCTCTTACGCCCACCTTCCACCGTGCACTGTAGGATTGTTTTTGTCAGGCTAAAAACTTTTAAAAGCATATAAATGATCTTAACCCTTACAGTCCCGGGCGCGTATATAGCGGAACTGATGGCAGCATAGATAGAAGTAGGTCGGTACGGGAAGGGTTAAATCGAGCGTTCTACGTTTTAATGTCCAAGTCCTCATGACAAATGAGAAAGAGGGCCCTCATGAGCATAAACGTTTTGTGCACAAACAGGCTTAGCGGAGCCTTCGAATACATATTGAAAACACGAGGTGAATGCATTTTGGTTTGTTGAGTTACTCTGTTTAATAATGAGTCTGTGTGGGGTCGGAGTGATGGCATAAAGGGGTGGTATTAAACCCAGTAGCCTGCAATAAATCTAACCCTCATATCACACACCTGGTAGTTCATAATTTACCGCCCCACCCCAAGCCATTCCAGAAAATTCCGTTCATTTTGACACCAAGGCTTCTATGATAACGCGCTTCCAAAACTAAATGACGTAGGCCTATAATTTAATTATGTCTTGTGAGATGGGGTCGTAGTGCGAGAAAACAAAAGTTCCAAGTACCTTTAACGCTTTGGTTTCGCCTTCAAACAATGTGGACATTTTTGTTCAAGTGTCCCCGTCAGACCCAAACCCTGCCGGTGAAGCAGCGTTCACCAGTTTCCATGGTCACGGTATACTAGGTGATTATGTGACCAGCACAATGCGCAGCCTTTTACTTTGCTCTACTTGATGTCAGGTACCCTTAAGAGATTCGGGGACACCCTAGAGACCCCAGGGAAAAAAAAGGGGAAAACATTTACCAGGATTCGAACCCATGCCGTTCGGCACACCAGGCCACCATACCTTATAGCAATTTTGTGTGCCTTAGTTTTCATCTGGGAGAAATTTCCTATTTACTCCTTTATTAACTAAAACAGTAATACCGATATTTTGTCTTAAACAGAAGTTTGGGTATTTTAGGAAAGTTTTCTATTCTCTCCGTGGAACCCGCATGCTCTTTTATCTTTAAAGAGATACCAGCACGTTAACCGACCATGCTCAGCCTTTCTTTCTTCCCGAGTGGCATTTGGGCATGAAATGGGTTGCCCGAACAAACCAGGAAAACTAGTAACTTAACATCATTAAAAAAAAAATAATAAAGATGCAAGACTAGACTCAGACCATGGAACAACGTAGGACACAATCATCTTTTTATAGAACGAGCGTCTGAAATATCTTAGATAAGAGTTATTATTCTGAAGCTCCAATGAGCGAATTAGCTCTCTGCTCAATATAATCTTGTAGTATCTCCTCATTATATTCTGAGCTCTGACTCAACAACGCGGGAGTAAACAATAAACAACAATGATCAACAACATTAGCTGGAACACGCAACACGAACGAGATTTACATTTGGCAAGTCTTTCTTGCACAACACCTCCCTCCCAAGAGAAGATAAAACCTGATCTAGGTCGAGGCACGGTCACTCTGACATAGGCCCATCTATTGGACTGCTCAAGGGCGGGAGGCTAGACTGAGGTTGGGCGTAGGTATTAGAAAAGCAGGGCGCAACTATTAGTAAATCAAAACTCCCATTTTTTATTGACTCGGTTATTTCTCTTGTAATAAGATTATAAGACATCACTGATTCACTGATTCTCAAATTCTTGCTGCACGGCGCCCTTCTTCTCTGCAGATGGACCATTGTAGCCTATATAGGATAGAACGAAATTACACGGAGGTACGGTGGTCGAGCGGCAGCGCGTTTGACTGGCGTACCGAAGGTCCTGGGTTCGAATCCTGGTGAAGGCTAGGATTTTCCCCTGATTCTACTCAGCTCTGATGGGTACATGGCACTAGTTGTGATAAAGTAAAGGCGGCTGGGCATTGTGCTGGCCACGCATCCCCTCGTATGCCATGGCAACAGAAACTGGTGAATGCTGCTTCACCAGCCCTATGATCAGTTTGGTCCGAAGGGTACTTTACTTTACTTATTTGCTAGGGAATACTCATTTTTTGGTAGATGTTAGAATATTACTCTCTGTTTGTTAGAATACTTATTAGTGTCTAGTGTCTAGTTATTAGAGTACTAATTTGCCCCTGTCACAAAACGAAAGTCTAAGCTAGCTACATTAAGATAACGTATTATTACATTGACGTTACCTGTTCCTGTGTATATTTACTTCACCTACAGCATGTATACTCAATCCATAATATTTATTTACCAGGGATTGACATCTGTTCCATTCACACCTTCATTTTATTTCACCGACACCTGGGTCTTAATGCTCATCTCACTTACCTGTTGCACCATATGTGACCATGTGTAATGGTCGCCTTTTAAAGCCCTTGCCCTCTTTCTTCCTACATATTGTTTTTACCTATACATATATTACCTCTATTTATCTCCCAGATTCTTTTATATAACCCTATCTCTAGTATATCTATTTCTCACTGGTTCTTGCTGGTTCCCCCTATCATGTGTGTATATCACGTTATAATAGTTTATATATTGTATTAGGAATGGTCTCGCTAATTCATGTAGAGTTTTTCATTTATATTTAATTTTGGCGTAGAGAGTATTAGTGTAGATAGTTATTTGTTATGACCAGAGCCGTATTTAGGATTGTGGTGGCCCTGTTCTCAAATTCATGTGGGAGCGCCTCGTGGCCTCGCTCCTGCCTTCCACATACCTCAGAAAAGTGCTGTTAATTTATGTTACATTCTGTAGAATCAAAAATTGTATGTTGCGCTTAGTTTTGTTGGACTGGAGCGCTTAAAATTGTAGGGGACTAAATGAATTTTATTTTACATTTTCAACGAAAAAATGGGGATGGCAATTAACAAATTTCTTTTTGGGATGTGTGGGGGCCCCTTTTGTGTGGGGGCCCATGTTCCAATGGAACATGCCTAAATACGCCACTGGTTATGACGTAATGTTTTCTCATAGTCTCTACAACGTTCGGGTACGCCTTTTCTTTAGCATGCTGAACGCTTCGGGAAAATCCATTATAGCACTTTCGGCACCAAAAATCTAAATATAAAGCACGCTGAGATTTCGTTCGGGTGTTGCTGATTTTTGCCTAGCTAGAAGGAAGCCACTCTTTACCAGTAATGTTTATTGCTATTATTGTACACAATTTCAAGCATCGAATTCTTTTTTAAACATGCATCGAGTGGCTTGACTGTATTATTTCCTGGTGAACTAGATCCTAGACAGACAACATAAGACCCAGATTAGAAAAACTCCCTTTCCCACTATCTCTTTATGTATTACTTTCTAAGATATTTCCAACTCTCAAAATTTTTCGCATATATGGAAACACACACGCACACTTGATACATTCCAATAAACACACCAACGAAAATAGATAATCTAATCACGCACAACATATCTTTTCTAGATATTTCGAAATGTGCTTTCCGTTGTCATAGAAAGTATTCTACTGCCCTGGTCTCACTGACCGGTCTGACATTCGTCCAATATAAAAAAAAGTATTTATGTAAACATTAGCTGTGCGAGCGTTTGTGAGAAAATCAAATAACATAAACATGAAAATATAATTAGACTAGTCAAAAACTTCCCATGTGAATACCAAATGGTTCAAAGTAAGAGGTTTAAAAAAAACTATCATAAAGAAATAATAATTAAAAAAAACGAACAAATGTTCAACTAAAAATAAAATATGTTGAAAAAAAATCGATTGAAGTTAATAAAATAGACTTATTTTTGGCTGGTTTTGACATAAAAATCTGGCGAGTCCATGACCCAGTTTTGATTGGACGTTTCTGGAAAGATGGCATGATGGGTCAAGAAAATATAATGTGTACAGTGTACGGGCTGTGAGCGGGGAGGGGGGGATTATGTCGTCTACTATTATTAGAGACGTGATTAGGCCTTGACCTTGGCTGAAGCAGACGTTAGATGTCTAGTGTGAGAAACGGGTTTTGTGTTGAGTTGCTGTGACATTCAATTGTCAAACAGTGACATTTTTAAAATAATTTTCATTCAACTTTGCGAAGGTTGTCGGAGTGTTTACACATAATTGAGAACAAAAAAAACCTCAATTCAATAATAAGAGCAAATAGTCCAACACATTTTGTTCAGAAACAATTTATTTTTTAGTTACCTTACCTATACATGCATTTACAATACGTCTATCTATCTATCTATCTATCTATCTATCTATCTATCTATCTATCTATCTATCTATCTATCTATCTATCTATCTATCTATCTAACTATCTATATATCTATCTTTTTATCTTTCTATTTTTCTATCTATCTATCTATCTATCTAATTTATCTAGGCCTAAGATATATATCTTTCTTATCTATCCATCTATCTTATCTATCTATCTAGCCTATCTATCTAACTATCTATCTCTCTCTCTCTTTCTATCTGTTTATCTATCTATCAATCAATCTTTGTCATCTATCTAGGCCTAGGCTATACAACTTTCTTATCTATATATCTATCTTATCTATCTATCTTATCTACCTATCTTATCCATCTACCTATCTATCATCTCTCTATATATCTAAACTATCAATTTATCGTAGGCCTATATATTTATTTTAACAATCTATCTCTCTTATCTATCTATTTATCTTCCTATTTATCTATCTATATGTCTAGTTTTCTATCTTATTTAGGCCTATCTATCTAACTATAGGCCTATATCTTTTTGACATCTCTCTCTATATCTATTTTATCTATCAATCTACCAACCTATCTATATCTCTCTATATTTATCTCTCGATCTCTATTTTTCTCTAACTATTCATCTATTTATCTCTATAGATCTATTTAATTGATAGACCTATATCTATTTCATGTATCCATCTACCCATCCACCTACCTATCCACACATCCACCCATCCATCTAACGAATTGTTTATCTATCTATCAATCTATCTGTCTGTCTGTCTGTCTGTCTGTCTGTCTATCTATCTATCTATCTATCTATCTATCTATCTATCTATCTATCTATCTATCTATCTATCTATCTATCTGCCTGCCTTTCTTTCTGCCTGTATAACATCTTAATCAGACCCCTCCCCTCTAATGTTTAGAATAGATGTTACCAACTGAGAAAGGCTCCACCGATGAAAAACTTTAGCCAAGAATGATGTTTGTTAGATAACTATGTGCAATACGCTAGCCTACCAATATGTAAGAATTGATTCAGTTAGCCCCACATCTCTAAATGCACATATTGAAGTATCTTTCCAGAAATGTGGTTAACTTAAAATGGGAAATAATTCATTTATCAGGAATTTAGTTTAATGAATTAGAGTTGCTCCCCATGCACAGTTATTCTTTTATTCAGATATTGTATCTTGTCTATAACAGTGGCGTAGCCAGGTTTTGGTGCTAGGGGGGCGAACTTTTAAGAAAAAGGCCCCACTTTTAGCCCTTTTTTTTAGATTAAAAGAAGACCTAAAAATTCTTAAGTATTAAGTCTTACAAGAGTACCATGTGCCTCGGGGTAGGCTACACACGCTGTGTATAACTGCAGTTTTTATTTCACTATTGACGACGATTCTCTTCCGAGCAACTATTTGTGGCAGAAATTGATTGATACTGCTGATTTCCAGAATGCACATATATTATTTAATAATTAGAACAAATTCAGAAAAGAGCTGCAAGGTTCAGTACTAGCGAATATTTACAACTTACAAAAGTAACACCAATAGTTAAATCTCTAAACCTAGAAACTCTAGAACAGGGGTGGCAACCTAAGACACGCGTGAAAAAAGTTGGCACGCAGAGTGATTTTTAGTGGCACGCGAAATGCCTCCAAAAAGGAGATTTTTAAATGTAAACTCTGCAGGTCGAGTATGTTCCTCCACTGCTGGGCATTCACTCTACTTTCAGCTTTAGGTTCAGCTTACAACTGTTAGCAAAGAGCACCCAATGACAAGGCGCTCATCAATTAATACAACTAATTATATTTAAAATAGTTTTTACGCTCCTCTTCTTTATAAATAAGCAAAAATATTGCCTAATGAATTCTAAAAGATGTGTTTTATTATTGTTATATATATAAGAGGCTTAGATCTATATACTAGCAATATATTATATAATTGCTGATAGTGTAATTATTAATGTTGACATCGACTTAAACAATTATGCAAGAAATATTTATTTACAACTGTTTAACGTAATTAATTGTTCAACTCTAATTACTATATAGGTCTAGTTGAAAAAATTACCACGATGCTAGATTTGAATAAAGAAATGTAAATAAATAAGTAATATTAGTTATATCACAAACATAACTTGTTTGCTTTCACTATAGAATACAATTTGGAAACTTTGATTTAATTAAAGGGAGATAATTGACCCGTTTTTATTTGCGTTAATTATTCTAAATGTTTTTTATTTTTCCTTTATAAAACACATAAAAAGCTTAAGAATTATATCGATAAAATGAACATTTATAAAATATAATTGAAAGTTATATAAATATTATATGACTAGAGAATTAATATATACGTACATATCTAAACATTACATTAACTACCTACTATATATTATTACTACGTAAATCTACCGCTTTGCCGTAATATTTTAATGATTCTATTAAATATCAGTAAAGCTGAGATCCAAAATTATAAAAAAATTTAGCTGTTGCTAGAAATGATATTTTGACAACGTTAATACATCTTTAGACATTAACCATTAATATGAAAGTTCATTGATGACAATTTTTATTTGTAATAAATATTTAAAAAAAACGAAAGATAATAAGCACAATCTTGTTAATTTTTTTAATTAAATATAAAACGCTTATCGATTTACTCTATAAAAGTTCCTTTGCTTTTGGCCTTGCTACGGCTCTAAATAAATTGTCTTATACAAATATATAAAAATATAGAAGAGCGGGTCTACTGTCAGGCTGTTGGCACGCTGAATGATTTAGAAATCCTAGTTTGGCACACTATTAGCAAAAGGTTTCCTAACCCTGCTCTAGAGGACAGAAGGTCAAAGAGTAAAGTAGTAATAATAAATAATGCATTTAACTCTAATTTAGAAATACAACCCAATAACAACCGGTAGCAATGCTCTAACAAAACAAAAAGACAAAAACAATTTTCTTATGGGAGAACAAATGCATATAAGTACTCTTTCTTCTCGATTGGCATCCGGGCATGGAATGGGTTTCCTGAACAAACCAAGAAAACCAGTAATATAATATCATTCATATCACTAATAAAAATACAAGACTAGACTCAGAATACGGATGAGCGTAGGACGCAATAATCTTCTTTAGAGAAGGAGTGTCTGTAATATATAAGATAAGATAAGAAACAGGGAGACCATAACCCTGATAAAAGTACATATACGTGAAGGTGCCCATTCAGAAACATTTAGGTACGAGAGGCTAGATTTCTTTGGTACCCATGAATGCAGATGAGATAGCATTTGGCCCCTACGGGCGGTCACTGCCTCTAAGCTTGAGATACTTTACTTTGCACATCACCGTTACTCACCTCCCCTAGGTATTTCTTGAAAAAGCCCCATTTTTTATTGAAAGGATCCCACTGTTTTCTTAAAAGGATCCCCCTTTTCAGTCTTAAAAAGGTTCCACTTCTTAGCATATAAAATGTCCCACTTTAAAATGTCCTAATTAGGGCAAACGTTTTATTCATTGAAAAGATTTACGTTTTTGTTATCGGAAAGGTCCCTCTTAACATTTGTATTCTTAAAATGAATAAAGGCACCAATCTCTGTTATTGGAAAAACAAATATGTTTATTCTTACAAAAGCCCTATTTATTGGAAAATGGGCGTAGGGGGAGCGGCCGCTCCTCGCTACACCCCTGGCTACTCTACTGGTCTATACACGTATATAACTCAGTCTGGTTATCACATTCGGGGGGTATCCTGACGGTCCCAAGCCCGGGTAAAGGGCGTAGATCTAGCAACTCTACCCTATAAAAAAATACTCTTCTACAGAAAAAAAAATACACGTATATATACGTATAAATATACATGTATTACTCCTGTCTAAAAGGCAACCACTTGTAACAATTGTTAGAACGTATTTTAGATTATATCCTTAAGTAAACTAATAACATTTTTATTTTGGTAGTTGTTTTGATGTACGTGCCACAAGCTCATAGTTAATGTTGCGGCTAATGCCCCGTTAGTGTAGCCAGCTCGAATAAGAACCTGACATTAGCTAGGGTATTACAAAGACTGATGGGCAATGTGATGGCCTCACTATTCCCATAATAACTATATTATAACTATTTATTTAAAATTAAAACCAGTACTTAATGCAAGTGTTGTTTTTTTCCTAACAAGAAACACGTCATGATTCATTGATGAATGTCTTTCAAAGTGGCCAAGTCGCTGAAGCTTAAAGATGGCACGGTGCTTCTAGTCAATGACATGCATGAGAACCAACTCGTTGACGCCTACAGTCTACTACAACTTCCTGAAGTCTTTGACAAAGGTAAACATTGGCATCTTTAACGTAATCAATAAATGAAGATATCTTTCCAGCTCATCATATGCATCTAGTACAAATCCAGAAAAGAGCTTCAAGGTTCATTACTAGTGACTATTAACAACTAACAAGAGTAACACCAAGAGTTAAACCACTAAACCTAGATACACTAGAGGATAGAAGAGTACGAGTAAGACATTCAATTTTAAATTAGAAATACAACACAATAACAACAATATGTTGCTATGCTCAGATAAACATTAGGCAAAAAAACATTTTCTTGTCCCTTATGCTAGAATAAATGCTATAAGTACTCTTTCTTCCCGAGTATTATCCGGGCATGGAATGGGTTGCCTGAACAAATCGAGAAATTCGGTAATTTAACATCATTTAAAACACTAATAAAAACGCAAGACTAGACTCAGAACACGGATGAGCCTAGGACACAATAATCTTCTTTATAGAAGGAGCGTCTGCAATACATAAAATAAGATAAGATCTTATATATCACAGGCACATTTCTGTGCATGTTGGCCTTATATTGCTCTCTACGACTATCCGTGGTTTGCAATAAATGAAATATAGATAAGGTCTTTAAATGATGCTAAGTTGATGGTTTTAGCGAATAGGCCAGTCAGAACCATCCATGGACGAAAGGCCATACGAGAACAAAATATATTTACAAACGCCATTGTTATTAGAATGCCAAACTGGAGACGGAGTGACTTTGTCCAGGAACCTGATGCCCGGGGAGCTTTTATTAGTGGTCTATGCCCCCAGGCGGGGAATCAGGCGATGATGATAATATTAGAATGTCCTTTTTTTTTCTTTTTTTTAAACTTGTTTTAGAATTGTATTATTATTTGTGTGCCTTATTATCTTATTTGTAATGTAACAATGATATATTATCACTTCAATGAAATTTCAGTATAATGTGATATCAGTAACAAAAGCGTAGGTATGCATTAGGAATTACATTTAACATGATAATTTATCTACACATTATTACATTATGTTTATTGGCTGCGCTATACAAAATATTATTATTATTTGTTTTTCTGTTGATATTATGGCGAAGTCACAACGTAGACAGCTGTCCAAGAATCTTACAATCTTTTTGCTAATCTCAGAGAGGACCTCGTGTTCTGTCATTACATGTATTGTACGAGTAATTGCTTATGCTAATCGCATACCACCTGGTATGATGTAATCGCATGCAAGTAATTGCTTATGTTAATCTCACATAGGCTGTATTAAGACTGTAATTGCCTTTTTAGATTAGCCCAATGGGGAAACACACCCCACGCAACATAACAAGCTATTTATAGGAACTTGATTAGTTTGTCTTAATGTAATTATTTTACTAACTCGACAATTACTTGTATCAACAACTATAATAAGAAGGACCGCTTGCTCTATTTTTAGAGCTTTTATGTTCTTTTTACCGTGCGCATCCAATAACGCTGTCTTCAATTACTTCTAGGCTCCTACATCTGCCTAAAGGTTTCCACTTTATACAACTTTTAATTTTAATCTTTCATTGAGAAAATCATAGCGATTAAATAAAACGGAAGTGCGTAGTACAAAAGAGAATCGGCAATTCCGAAAAGAAGTCATTCCAGTCATCAAATAGCAGAAATATTAAAGCAAGCGGTCCATCTTATTATAGTCTTTGCTTGTACAATCTCTAAGTTAGATAAATATTTTTTTTGACATTTAATATAGACTGTTCTCATTTACCAGGCTTTGGTGTCGGGACATACCCAGACGAGGCCACCTTTTGTGAAAGCATGTCCGTGGCCAAGAAACGCCTCGTCCAGGAGAAAACCACCCAGCAGACTGTAGCGTACGTCATGGTCCACAGCAGCAGGTTCAACAGGGGCCTCCTCAACGCGGACGCCCTGATCGTTGTTCCCCCGGAGCATCTTCGACCGCTCGTCCTCGACGCGTGTCTCGCCCTGGCACTCGACCTGGCCCGAGCCTCGGGGTTTCGAGGCCTCTACGTCGACACCTTCGCCACCAACGCGGACGTGCTGAATGTCGTAGAGGGCGTACCGGGTTTCCAGGAAGTGGCCAAACTTCCGAGCTGGACATGTGACCACCTTGACGTCACCAGCATTATATTTTTTAAGAAGCTGGATTTACGGACTGCGAAATTCCATTGTTGTATATGAAGTGGTTTAAAATAATACTTTAGTGAAGGTTATCGTAGACAATCTCAATGATATATTAGTAATAATATATAGTCTATGTCTGTAAATATTGATTTGCGAAATACGGATAGTGCGCTGTGTTTATGGACTGACAAAAGAGCATTTGCAATCAAGTGACAAATAGCACGTGCAGTTTGTTTACTTTGTCTAGTGTTGACAAATGGCAGCCGTCTTACTATAGGCTAGGCTTAAGGAGGTTTTATTCTTAAATATCATCATTTTAACAATATGACGTAATATATATATATAAAGCATTGTCATGCAATGAAAGTTAGAATTCAAAGCTAAACTTTAAACCATTAAAAATCAAAGGTATAAGTTTCTTAAGTGCAGAATATTAAATTAACGGTGTCGATTCACGAAAGTTATCTAAAAGTAAAGTATAAGGCAGTCTATGCAATGTTTCACAAGAGCTAATGAAAAACTATAAAAGCCTAAAATCTTGTTTACTTCGTGGACGGACTACTGACTAGTATCACAGTTAAATCAATATTTATGCAAACAAATTCCTTATATTTTGGGTATAAAATAGGCATGGTAAAGAACAATTTTATTCCACCATGTCTCCATCATGGCTTCTATTTACATAGTCACGTGACCTAGAAACCTAAAGCATGTTCTTAATTGCCCGAACTAGTTTCGGTCGAATCAGGTATTGTTCAATTCGCAATAGCGACAGTTTGCTCTTAAATGGGCTCGTGCAATTTCGCCGACATTAGGGCGAGCTAGGAAGCTCAGCGAACTGGTGCTCTTGTTTTTAACTGGTCTATTTTTAGCGCTGAGGCGAACTGCCGGATGTTAATAATGCTGCAAAATGGCTGCGCTCATAGACGAAGAAGCTTTGTGTGTTGCGATTACATTGCACACAGATTTTGGGCAATATTGTTCAAGGCCTTGGTTTTTTCACCCTTATTTTTATAGTCCCCATGGAGTGAGTTCCACAGGCATGGAACATTTTCCCATGCATCTATGAATATTACTAGACTGTCCTCTGACATCTCTGGCAGCTGACTGTCTTGTAAGACGCCATTTTTTAAAATTAAGACTTGGAAATTCTGGTGCCTTTTCGCATAATGAACGTGATCAATTCAGCCAATCAATACGCGGCTTCGTCAACATGTCGACGAAGCAATCGTTCGCCCGAATTTGGCTCGCCGATACCCCCCAAGATGTCGCTTGTCGAGCAATAGATCGCCCGGTTAAGCGCGAAAACGACGAAAGGCGAGCAATTTACGAAGCGAACCCTTGCTTGGGCTGTTCGGCGAAGTACAATTCGGGCAATTAAGAACATGCGTAAGACACGCCTATTGCAAATTCTCTATTGGAGTAAAATTCATATGGTCTTTATATCCTATTCTCAAAAGTAAACACAGTTCTCTGACGTTCTAGAGAAAGTTTGGGTAAGAAGTTACACTTCATTAATGAAAAACAAAATGAAGTCGTTTGGGCATTGTGTTTGCAGTACAATTACTTTTGCTTCCAGACCTCACATAATTATTGATCTCATGTGGATGTTGTGTCTAAATTAATAGTTACAAACCATTTTATGATTTCTTGTAGCAAAAACTTTAGCTTGAAATAATTTCTTACATTTTATGTACAGCTAATTCAAAGGGGAGCTAATTCCAGATGTCAAATTCCCCACCTGCTGACAAATTGTTGGCAGACTACAATGTCATGTGACCTGGGTTTTGAATCACCAGAAAAAAAAAATTCAAAACAGTGTTACAATGCTAGGTGAAAATCTAAACGAAGGGACGTTACTCAACAATAACAAAAAGTATTATGAGCTCTCTGACTGTCTCTCCCTTAGAAAATGTGTGCTCCATTTCTCAGACAAAAACGTTATGGTTAAATACATAACTTTATTTTAAAGAGGACATAGAGAACACACAAAAAAGTGACAGTTTACAAGCCTAGGTCGACCAATGCGCCAAAAGTTTGCAAAATTGATTTAAAAATAAAGAAAATTAACACATTTCATAATGATATTCTTATTTATTTGACAAACTAAAAACGCATCTTTCGTGTAGGATTGAGGAGACGATATTAAAAAACTTTTTTTTTTCTTCTAGTATGTAATTCGGTTAAGGAATGGGTTGCCTGAAAAGGTTAGGAAACAAATGTATCTTCTAGGAGACTCGATTCCTCAAATATTCAATCTAGCTAAATTGTCCGTCGTTGCCCTGGGGAAAATAAAACAGGCCTGTATAAGCTACAGATTTTTTAAAAATATGAACTACAATGAACAGAAAGATATACATGTAATAATCGAAATAAATCATTATTTGTCACTGAAAGACTTTTAGGAAAGTAATCTAAAATAAATATTGTTATCGGGTATAAAATAGGTAGACTAAGGCTTTTTATTGAACAAAAATGTAAATTGTCCGGTGTTGCTCGTAGATTAACAATCTTTTCTTTAAAAGTAATATTAATTGACATAAATATAATGTAGAAAAAAAGGTATAAACTAACTGGTGAATCAAGCCCAGGTCGCCCGCATGGCAGTCCGATACGTTATCCACTTAGCTAGCAAAGACACATGTCCGAAGTGAAATCGCGAATCTATAATATTATGAGATAATTAGGTCACATGTCTTTAAATTAACTAATATGTTTGGTTAAACACACACACAATCTACTTTATATTATTATATATTATTATAGATAACGATTATAAATAGTGAGAGAATATATTTCTAGTGTAGTATTTAGTGTAACTCTTATTTTTTCAATACTATAGTGTTGCCAATGTAATGTTCTTTTATGATATGTTGGTGCGTGGGTTATAAGTTATAAGTAACAGGACAAACACAGATAACAATCAGAGCATGGTTTATAATACAAGGCTCACGGCCATCTTTCTGGACTACTACCAATAGTAATAACCCGTATGTTGTAAGGGCAGGCTACTCTAATAATTATGGATGTACAGATATGATAACGGAATATAAGTTATCTAACTTGAAACTAATGCGAGTTGTTTGTGTATTTCTGTATCTACATTTGTTATATTGTACATTATATTTATACTGTGATATTAAACGTTTTACTTTATTGTTTAACTTTGATGTGTTATTACTTCTATTTTTCGTGACCTTGGCAAACTAGGCGATTGTGAGGCCAGCATAATGCACAGCCTCCTTAAATTTGACCCCTCCGACTATCAGGCGCAATACCCAGGGACCCCTCCCCACCCACACCCAAGGACACGTGGGTCCCAGGAAAAATTACACCTTTCACCGAGATTCGAACATCAGTTATACTACGGAGCGCGCTGCTGCTTAACCATCGAGAACAGAGAGATTTAAGAACTCTTTTGTTCCACTGTCAGTGAGACTCTTTCAAAAGAATCATCTTTCAGCCAGGAAATACGATGGCTCAATAGCTGACTCCTAAATAATAGGCCTACTTTTTTCTTGTATGATAAATGGTATGATAGTGTGCGCGAATGTCTATTGTGTTTGAGTACAAATGGTTCTTTAATATTGTTTTAGGTATGCTGAAAGACGGAATTTATGTAATCAAGTCAATTTTCCATTCATTTGGATCAATAAAGCAATCTTATCTTATCTTATCTTATATGATCAATATTCAAACAACCCGCCCACACACACACACACACAGACAATCTGCTACGGAGTTACATAGATGATATATTTTGATTATGCACTTATTATGTAATGTACCAGTCTCTAAAACTGAACTCTTTTTATAAAAAACTATATTAAGATGGGCCGCCTTGTTCTATTTTTAGAGCTTATAATAATGCTATTTTTTTCCTTTCGCAACCAATAACCCTATTTAAATGACTACTACGTCAGCCTAAAGGTTTCCGCTGTATACAACTTGCGTACAACAGTGTTTAGAACATACCTTCTAGTCTAGACAGTGAATCAATTTTACTGCTTATTCTGTATAATTATAAAGTAGACTATGTGCGTCGATTCCGATCCTTATTGGTAAATTTAAAGACACGTGACCTTGTTGTCTCATTTTTTACTTTTGCGATCTCGCTTCTAGCATTTGTCCTCCCTAACTGAGTGGTTAGCTTATCTGACTGTAAAGCGGGCGACCTGGCTTCGATTACTCTATATAAGCGAGTTATTAGAATAAATCACCTAAAATTGTAATTAGAACATATCTATACGATAAAAAGCAATGACTATAATATTATTAGTCTTTTTAAAAAGGAAGTCTAATTCACTTAAAGGTCAATGTTGAGGAAATCTAATTTTATAGATATCTAAGTGAAAGTTACCAGGAAGTCTATTAACTTTGGCTTCAAGAATATAATTTTCTGGCCCAATCCAAATAAATCCTTAGGGCCGGTGAAGCAGCGTTCACCAGTTTCTGTGGGCCACGGCATACTATTGGATTAAGCGTCCCACACAATGCCCAACCGCCTTTACTTTACCCTAAAAATAATCTCAGGTTGAGTTACATAGCCTCAGAGACACCCTCCAGTTATATAGACCTTGAAACAATACTTCACACTGTGGATACACAAACAATTGTCAACACAGTTAGATAGACCTTCAAAGAATACTTCACACTGTGAATATACAAACAATAGTCCACACAGTTATATAGGCCTTGAAAAAATATTTCACACTGTGGATATACAAACAATTGTCCACACAGTTATATAGGCCTTGAAACAATATTTCACACTGTGGATATACAAACAATTGTCCACACAGTTATACAGACCTTGAAACAATACTTCACACTGTGGATATACAAACAATAGTCCACACAGTTATATAGACCTTGAAACAATACTTCACACTGTGGATATACAAACAATAGTCCACACAGTTATATAGACCTTGAAACAATACTTCACACTGTGGATATACAAACAATAGTCCACACAGTTATATAGGCATTGAAACAATACTTCACACTGTGGATATACAAACAATAGTCCACACAGTTATATAGACCTTGAAACAATACTTCACACTGTGGATATACAAACAATAGTCCACACAGTTATATAGGCATTGAAACAATACTTCACACTGTGGATACACAAACAATTGTCAACACAGTTATATAGGCCTTGAAACAATACTTCACACTGTGGATACACAAACAATTGTCAACACAGTTATATAGGCCTTCAAACAATACTTCACACTGTGGATATACTAACAATTGTCCACACAGTTATATAGGCCTTCAAACAATACTTCATACTGTGGACTGTGGATATACAAACAATAGTCAACACAGTTATATAGGCCTTCAAACAATACTTCACACTGTGGATATACTAACAATAGTCCACACAGTTATATAGGCCTTCAAACAATACTTTACACTGTGGATATAGAAAAAATAGTTCACACAGTTATATTATATAGTCATTCAAACAATACTTCGCACTGTCGATATATAAACACAGTGGATATTAGTTCCACTTATTGTAAAAAAAAAAATTATTAGTTCCACTTTTTATAAAATAAATATTTTAACATAATCGAACAACAGAATTTTGTATTTACAGAATATAACTTAATATTGAACTGCTTAGAACATTTACAAAGATGTTTCTATATCCATGTAGGCCTAATTGTTTTAGCATATTAACGTCAGATTAGTAAAAAATAAAATAACTTATCTTTTTATATTTGTCTATTATTGACAAAGAACAAAAGATTTTGTTTATTGCAACATACTTATTTTTATAATATTAATTTTGGATAGTTTGGTGCAGTTATAATTAGATTTAGTATATGAAATATTCTATAGTTACGAATGGATTCTGGTAAAAAATAATAACAAGCATACATCTCTTTTAATTATGAAATATTTAAATTTTATTTTTATTAAAAATAGAACTGCAAGAAAAAAATAAAAAATAAATGCATTATTTAAAATTCGTTCATAAATTAATTAGTTGAAACATTATTGAATTTTTTTTATTAATGAAATAATGTCTATAATAATTATAGAAACATTTGTTTTCCAATTCCCATAACTCAGTAAAAACTTCTAAAGTTTACAATTTTCATTGTTATTTCCCTTTAAATATTCCGTATTGATTTCTTTAGCCTTTTAAAATTTTTTTTTTTCTTAAAATTTAATTTAAATATGTTTGTTTATTATTTGTTGATTATATTTCTTACTTTATAAATCTTTAAATGTAAAACTAAATTATTTGTTGTTGTTGATTGTTTATAGAATTTATAAAAGTTTATTCAAGTTTCAAGTGAATGCAGGAACTAGATGACAAGATCACCTATTGTCGATACATTTGTTTACAATTTGATTTATTCAACTTTAATAAATCTAAAACTAAATAAACAGATTTATAACAACATAAACATGACGTGATATATATAAACAACAAGAAGACATTAAGATATAAATGTATAAAGTTTATTGAAATACAGAAACTGTTTCAAATGTTTACAATTTATAAAAAACTATTAATTTAACAGAAGAGAATATAAATATCTTTATATCTAAACAAAAACAATAAAGTGAATACAGATTTATAGATACATGGAATAAATTGAAAGTGATATAAACAGATATAAAACATCCTCAATGTTGTATGTTTACATTTTAACACACAAATAATTCAATATAATTACATGATTTCACCAACTCCACTGACATTAAGTCCAGACTTTAAACTTCCACTATGGACAAGGGCAATAGACCAATCACCACGATCATACCCCACACAGTGGACAGTGGCTCCACTACTTCCTGGACATGTACATGTTGTGTAGGTAAACTTATGGTCATCCTCATACCTCCCCACCTGTACTTTGTTCCTCCATTGACCAACACTGACCTGTTTAGAACATCCATGAGGATGTGACACTATAAAGTTTAACTTGTCAATATCTCGAGATTTAAAGTATTTGTCCCTGACTTTCCTCCAGAAATAATGAAAATGTACCCACATTTTCACCAATTTATTTCCCACAATTTCATCACAAGTCACACAGGTGAACGTACACTTGTCTCTCTCAATGTTTACATAAACAACACGTACCTTATCTTTAAGAATAACCAATTCGCTATCTTCACTATCATAAAACAATCTCAAGGTCGTGTGGCTTGCCTCAATGTTATCAACAACCACATGTGCAGCTGTATGCACATAAATTCTCCACCAAACTTTGCTGGGTTTGTCTGAAGCTTTACATTTATCACATGGACATGTTGTATATTTCCTTTGTTTATATTCATCTGTGTACTTCTTCACTCTACACACCCTCCCAGTTCCTGTTCTCAATATTTTCTTTCCTCTCAGTTCAGACAAAAAATATGGAATCTTTGTGTTTGGCCAAAACTCTGGTCTGTCTGGACTGGTCATGGTGACACTTAGTCTAACTGTTAGGTCAGCTGCTGCTTTGATGTATTCATACAAATCAATGTCCTGGTGACCTGGTAAATGTTTTAAGCTGAATGATTCAATAGGTATAAACTCTGGATGACCTGGATTCTTCTTACAGTTTGTTACATGCTTGTGCAGCTCACCTTCTCCACTTAGTGAAATCTGATTCTCATGTTCACCTGTACAGGTAAATACAAATATCAACAAACTGTATTTACTTTATGTATTAAATATGATTTTCAATTTACAAGCAATATAATCAATCATACAAATATTCCCCATTATAAACATATTTTATTTTACATTATGTTACCAATAATTTACCTATTAGTGGACTGTCCTGTTCATTTGACTGGTCATCATTTTGTTTAGGAACTGGACAAAGCCCATCTGAAATGTTCAGTTTACAAATTAATAAATGTGTTCTGATATTTTGTTTTATATAATGTTGAGGCTATAAATTAATTATCATCCTGATCCAGCAGCCATCTGTGCACTTGCCCTTTGACCCGAGGCTATGGTAAAGAAATTGCAGACATTTTGTAGCTGTTTGTAGTTTGAATATAGAGTGTCATACAGATTTGGTATTTTTGAAAGGTAGACATTTCCTATGTCCTGTAGTGCCGGACAGTCAAATAGGTGATAGAAATATGTTTCATTTTGGTGTTTGCACAGGCGAAAGATGGTTACTTGATCTTGTCTCTGTAGGGAGTGTATTGGATCATTTTCATCTGGTTTGGACATATGTGAGAATACACATCCTCCTGTTGTGCCCAGTGCCCAACCATTTAACCACTCTTCTTTAATGTTTGTTTTGATGATCTGTTTGACTGTGTCCAATGATGCTGGTGTGTCAGGTTGAAAGTTGGTTGATCCTTGCTTCACTAGAGTGTCTACTCTTATATTACCTTCTATTTTGTTGTGACTTGGGATTTACTGTAGTGTGAGTTTGACAGTAAAGGCATCAAGGAAAGAGCTAATTTTCCAGAGTAGGGATTTGAATGGTATTTATTAAATGAGGTCTTGGCACTCTGCTGCTTTTAGTACTTATCGGCAGTCAAAGAAGATTATTAAATCTTTTTGTTTGGACGGGTAGGCAGTGAAAATAGCTGTCATGTGGTGTAGTGCTGATTCAATCGCTATTGACTCTGCTTCGTATATATATATACAGCACGTTTTCCCACCGGGATTACATCATTCATCACATGATTGGCCAGAATACTCTAATCGCACTCCGTAACCTGCTTGTAAAGCTCCCTTTAAGGCCGTTTCATATGTATATACTTTTATTATATCTCCTGGGTATGATGCTATTATTTTTTCACTTCTCTCAATGTCTGCAATAAGTCTATGTTTTTCTTTCCTATATTTTCTAGTAGATTTATTCTAATGTTAGCGACATGCAGATGTTGGTTCAGTGGCATGTCCCTATCTATTACTTGCAACTCTTCTCGGTTAGTTGACAGGTGGAGTTTTTGTTCTATCGTGTGGGCTATATCTAGAATTGTTTTGTGTTTGATTCTGTTGTGCAGGGTCCATTTTTCTGCCAATTGTCTGTGTGTATGTTGTTTGTCTTGTCTCCTATATCTTTCTACCATCTGTAAGACTGTCACCTCTCTTCTTTAGGGGCTCTATGTTAGAGTGAATTTCACAAGCTGCTTTAGGAGTGAATTTTAAGCCTCCGGAAATAAAGTGTATTTCCTGACTTTTGCCCTTCTTAATCAAGTATTCTGTTCTATACCTATTCTGTGGTATGCACTAAGTCTTCATTTAGGCGCCTAACACTTATACAGATTTGGTGGCAAGTATGTCACATAACCAGGTCATCTGCATAGAGTGCCTTTTCCACTTGTAGCTCATCTAGTAGATCATTGATAAACATTAGGAAAAGTGTGCAGCTCAGTGATGATTCTTGTGGGAGCCCTTCTTCTAGTACCCGCTTCGATTGAAAGGCGTTATTTAATTGAGGCAAGAATAAGAATATAAATCCATAATTTCATATTTATCCTAATCCATATATTAACATTTATCCTACTCAGTCAACTCTAAAATTATAATTAAAATACCTTCATAATTTTCCACACATTGTGTACTTGGTGATTTCAGGCTTAAATTTTCCTTAAGAATAAAAAGAAATGGTAAATAATGTAAATAGGTTTGAATTATAAGTTTCAACAGTTTTTGAAAAATGTTTCATAATTATGAATATAAGTTATAATTTCACTACAGTAAATATAGTGTCTCTTTAACTTTGTTCCATGTTCTTTTATCATATCTTATAACATTTTTATTTGACATCTTTAATTTATATTTATATTTTAACGAAGATAAATTGACAACTATGTTACACATTCAATGTTCCTTGTTCTTTTATCATATCTTATAACATTGTTATTTGACTTCTTTAATTTACATTTATAGTTAAGGAAGATTAATTGACAACTATGTTACACATTCAAATTTTAATATTTTAAAAAGCAAATAGAAAGGTGTGTTTTTCATATTTAAAAAAAATACTACAATTAAAGAAAATTTGGGCACAATTTTTGGTAGCAATTTTTTTAAATAAATATATGAAAAATGTATTAGTATAATGATGCAGCATTGAATATAATTTAGAGATAATTTCATTATTTTTATTGGGCCAATATACAGTACTATATAAAGCCTGATTTAAATTAAATAAATTTTATTCAGGTCTATTAAATATATAAAGTAATAGAGCCCACTATTTAAATTATTAAATAATAAAACTTATGTATCAATGTCCCTGTGACATATATTTCTAAATTATAACTTTTTAAATTGTTATATTCTTACACACTTTTAAACAGTGAAGTACAGGTTACTCTTTTCCTAAACCAAAATATTATCAAATCTAATAGATACAGTTGAGTCTTTTGGGCCTACTCAATGTAGGTTACTTATGTTAAAAACTTAAGCTCACTCTAGTAGCACAATAAATTTATGAATGTAAGCAAGTAGGCCTATATAAAACTTCAGTTAGTGTAATTTATTTAAAATTTAATAATACAACAAAAAGATTGTCTAAAAATTACTAAAAGCTAATTTAAAAAAAAATTCATAAGAAAACCATCAAACAAAACCAAATATTTCATAATATAATAACAAATAAAAATATAGTTAAACTATTACAATAATTGAATTATAATATTTTAGTCTAATAAAAGTCTCAGTATAAGTCATAAGATTTAGTCTTATTTTTCTTAGTAGTCAGAAGTTTCATAAAAGCAATAAGCCAAAGCAAAATTAAAAGAACATCAGGCCAAATACAATAACAAAATAATCAAACAAATAACTTCAATAAAAAATTAACAACATTTTTTGATTTAATGAAAAGTATAATATTTTAGTTATTTATAAGTCAATGGCATCCTTCCGTCTCGCGAGACGATGGTGCATCACCGTGATTCGAGGTTGCACTTCCTCGTGTGGCTGAGCAGGCCTATCCTTGAATGACAGTCTTTTTTACAGCCTTTGCACACGTGTTCTGTGGGTCCTATTTTTTCCGCTTTTCTTTTAGCCCTTTTATTTATGCTCTCCTCCATTCTATTTTCCTCTGCCGTTTTAACCCCTTTCCTGACAGCAGTGCGCCAGGTGGACCGATCCTCTGCCTTCTCCTCCCAGTCACTTGTACTTATTCTGGCTGCTCTCATGTCTCTCATACAGACATCTTTATAGCGGAGGCGTGGGCGACCTGTCTTTCTCTTCCCAGATGCCAATTCTCCATATAGGAGGTCCTTTGGGATTCTGCCTGGACTCATTCTTCTTACATGTCCTAGCCATCTTAGGCGCCTTTCACTGAGGACTGCGAACATGCTTTGGGCGCTTGCGCGCGTCAGTACCTCACTGTTAGGGACTTTGTCCTGCCATTTAATGCCAAGGACGCGACGCAGACACCTCAGGTGGAAGCTATTTAGCTTGCGCTCATGGGACGCATAGGTTGTCCATGATTCGCTACCATAAAGCAGCGTGCTGATGACGCAGGCCTGGTAGACACATAGTTTGGTCCTTTCTGTCAGCCTGGT
Organism: Anisus vortex; assembly: GCA_949126835.1. NCBI lineage: Eukaryota > Metazoa > Mollusca > Gastropoda > Planorbidae > Anisus > Anisus vortex. Next base: position 3,602,558 of record OX421505.1, on the reverse strand, counting down.
GTTTTCCCAAACCCGTTTACCAAGTATAGCCATTGTGGCAGCTGCCTTGCCGATTCTGCTATTTAGTTCATCCTCTATGGACAATGAGCTGGAAATCTTGGACCCCAAGTAGGTGAAACAGTCCACAACTTCCAGGTTTTCGTTTTCTATAGTAATGATAGGAACGGAGCATGTGTCTTGGACCATGATATTTGTCTTCTTTATGCTCACCTGCAGGCCGAATTCTTTGCAGGCGTTGGCGAAGCTTGACACAAGCTGTTGTAGGCCTGTTTCTGTGTGTGATATCAGGGCCGCATCGTCAGCAAAAAGTAGCTCGCGAATTAGGACCTCTTTCGTTTTGGTTTTGGCTCGGAGACGGGCAGTGTTGAAAAGTCCTCCATCAGCTCTGGTGTGTAACCAGATTCCATCACTACTATCCTTGAAGGCGTATCGGAGCAGTATAGAGAAGAATATTGCGAACAGTGTTGGTGCGAGTACACAGCCTTGCTTTACACCGCTACTGACTGGGAAGGCTTCAGAGGTGGCTCCGTTGAAGTGCACTGTGCCCTGCATGTTATCATGGAACTGTCTGATGATGGCGAGTAAGTGTGAGGGACAGCCAATTTTTCCAGAATTTGGAACAGCCCACTGCGACTAACTAAATCAAAGGCTTTTGTCAGGTCTATGAAGGCGATGTATAGTGGCATCTGCTGCTCTCTACATTTTTCCTGCATCTGCCGTATGGAGAACACCATGTCTATGGTAGACCGACCCGCCCGAAAACCACATTGTGACTCTGGATAAACTCGGGAGGCTAAACTCTGCAAGCGAGTAAGAGTGACGCGGGCAAAAGCCTTTCCTACGATGCTCAGAAGCGAGATACCGCGGTAGTTATTGCAGTCGCTTCTATCGCCCTTATTCTTATATAGCGTCACTATGTTTGCGTCCTTCATGTCCTGGGGGATGTATCCCTGTTCCCAGCAGAGGACTTGCAGCTCGTGTAAGGGCTGGAGCAGCACTGTCTTACCGTTCTTCAGAGCTTCTGGAGGTATTCCATCGCTCCCAGGGGCTTTTCCACAGGCTAGGCGGTCGATGGCTTTGCTTAGCTCTTCCTGTGTGGGAATGGCATCTAGTTCTTCCATGAGCGGCATGTCGGGGATGTCATCTAGGGCGGTGCTGGAGACTGTGTTAACTGTTGCATACAGTTCCAGGTAATGTTCAATCCAGCGTTTGAGCTGTTCCGCTTCGTCCTTGATGATTTCTCCAGTTTTGGATTTTAGGGGTGCAACCTTTGACGTCGTAGGGCCGATTGCTTTTTTAATGTTTTCGTACATGGCTTTGGCGTTTCCCATATCAGCAGCTGATTGTATGCTTGAGCAGAGGTTAAGCCAGTAGGTATTGGCACATTGACGGGCAACCCTCTGAGCATGCATCTTAGCTGTTTTGAGGGCGTGCAGTGTGTCGGGAGTAGGCTTCTCCTTGTATGCCAGGAGAGCTTTCCTTTTAGCTTCGGTGACAGGTTTCATTTCATCCCAGTTGGCGTCGAACCAGTCCGTGTTTTCGCGTTTTTTTTTTTGCCAAAGGCATGTATTGCTGAGTCGTATATCGAATCGCGGAGATCCGACCATTTGGAGTCAATAGTGACATTTTGGGTTGATTTTGGGAGGGCTTCTTGTATTTTGCCAATGTAAAGCTGTGTTTTTAATGGGTCCTTCATGCAATAGGTGTTTATGCGTTGACGTCTCTTTTCTTTGGTGTGATACGAGTTCCTTCGCATTATTCGTACCTTGCTGGCCACTAGGGAGTGATCAGTGTCGCAGTCGGCACTATGGTAACTACGGGTGAGAAGAACACTAGCAAGTTGTGAACGCCTGGTGATGATGAGGTCCAACTGGTGCCATTGGCGCGATCGAGGGTGTCTCCAGGACACTTGGTGTATATCTTTGCATTTAAAGAAAGTGTTAGTCACACACAAGCCCCGTGAACAACACAGTTCCAGCAATCTCTGTCCGTTCTCATTTATTTTGCCCCTTCCAAAAAGACCAAGGCACGTGGGCCAAGCCACGTGGTCTCCCCCCACTCTAGCGTTGAAGTCTCCTAAGAGATATATTGCCTCATTTTTGTGGATGCCGGCTATTGCTTGTTCTAAGGCGTCGTAGAACTGGTCCTTCTCTTCTGAGGTAGAGCAGAGAGTTGGGGCGTACACACTAAATATGTTGGCCGGGCCATCAGATGTTCTGAGTCGTAGTGCGATGATCCTCTCCGTGCCTGATGATGGGGGTTCAATGGAGGGTAGGAGGGTATTCTTCACTGCATAACAAACGCCATGCTGTTTTGGTGCACCTGTGGGTCTGCCTTGCCAGAAGAATGTGTAGTTTGTTTCTTTCAGTGAGCCGCTGTCTGGTAGCCTAGTCTCCTGGAGGCAGGCGATGTCAATTTTTAGCCTGTCAAGTTCTCTGTCGATGATGCCTGTCTTCCGCATATCGTTGATGGATTGCAGGTCAGTTATGATGCCGGGACACATAGTCTTAACGTTCCAGCTTGCAATTCGAAGAGCTGGAGTCTTCTTTTTATTTTTCGTATTTCCTGGTGCAGGGCTTTTTGGCCCACTTGTTGAGCTGGTGCTCTAATCTCCACGCACCCAGTGGAGAAGGCAGGCCATGACGGGATAGCACCTATTTGACTGGGGGCTGCCCAGTTTAAGGCGGGCGGTAGCTGTCCAGTGAAACTTGTTAGTCTCTCCCACCGTCGGAAGCAACCCCTGGCGCCCAGCTCTACGTCAATTGAGCTTTGGCTTAGAACCGGTAGACTGCTGCTTCCCGTGTTTTGCCGACACCTTGCGGCGACGCTGGAGTGTCCTCTACAGAGGTGATGCAAGCCTGGGCGGGTGATGTATGGAGAATTAGCTGTAGCCCAAACAGCAGATCCCCCCTCTCCACGTTACTGGTGTAACCAAGGGAGCGACTTGCGTCGATGCAGCTTGGCGCCAATGACGTCGCAGGAGAAGCCGGAATGTAGATAGCTTTTATATACAGACCGCCTGTAGGTACTCCGTTTCCTGATTTTCTGTCGGGGTTTACTCCCTTAGCCTTTCCCGGGTAACAGGTATAGCCGCAAGGCAGCGGAGGTTTGGAGTCAGAGTTGCCTTCTCCTAGATGAACTACCAACAAAGGTTAACGAGCCTCATCTACCCGAAGCGACTGGTTTTAAGGCGCCAGTGGAACGCCTTCGCCCCTTCTCCTGTTAGTAGCAACATGGTCCGCCGGGCTTAGAGAATTAAGCCACACGTGAAGGCCAGGAGTTGGACTTTAGTTGACAGAGGCATTATGAGACGCGGGCCTTTTAGAGCATTTCTAGAGGAGTGGGTGCTTATCTCCCACTCCCGCCCTGGCATTGCCAACCTTGGACCTTTATAAGTAGGCTCACATTTAAGAAATTACTTAGTTGTGCGATAAAATAAATAAATAAACTTATCTAAATGAAATTCTCTTCAATTAAAGTTTACTTAATTAAAGATATTTTTTTTTATAAAAATGAGAACGACAACATTTTAGCGGTACAATTAAATATGTCCACTTTGACTGCTTCACCGGCCCTCCTATGGATCAATTTGGTCCGACGGGATACTTTACTTTACTTACTTACTTTGACTATTTAATTTTGTTGTTTTTTTTTTTTTTGGTTGTTCATGTTGTTGTTAATTTAAACGTCTAATTAAAAACTATTTGTGTAAACTCTAGACTGTAATATTACTAATCAATAATGTATATCATGTTGCACCTTTACTCTAGATTCGTGCAGCGGCGTAGCAAGGTAAGGCCGGGTCTAATGTAGGCCTACCAATTAGGGATGCAGGGGGTGGGCAAGAAATAAAGGGCGGGGGGGGGGGGGGAGGCATATAATAGACTACAAATTGGAGGGAGGGGCAAATATGCAAGTGGAGATAGTGAACTGTTAAAAGCTGATTCTAAAATGGTGCACTATTTCCTCCTAAACTATTTTAAACCTAATAGGCCTATAGAGCCTACATTATAAATGTCAATGCCGGTAGTTGAAACATAAAATAAAATCTATAGGCTATATCTATCTACTGATTTAATAAAATAAAAATATAATTTTTATACAGAAAATCATATATAGGCCTATAAACTATATATATCGGAACCCTTAAAAAAAAGGGTTAAAGTTAAATGTTTGGAAACACTGATAGTCATGAACTGCCATATTCCCTTTGTAGAAATGATTTTTTTTTAAATGGGTGTCATCCCTGACTAACAATTGTCTTTCAACTCCTACATAAGCAATCTATGTAGGGGCCTTTATATACAGTTGTATAGACTTGGTCATATCTGACCTCATCTGTCGCTTGACTAAAAGCAAATAAACTTGCCACTGTCTTTGTACACTCACGCTTTGACTACAGTAACGCTCTGCTAACCGAGACACCTGACGATTAAGTCTCTAGGGTACTCAAAACAGTACCGCTCGGCTAGTCATGTATAGGCCTTAGTTAAAGCGCAATTCTGCAACAGTTCTCCTGCGTCGACTATATGGGCTCCTGTGAGAGCCAAAATTTAAAAGAAAGTGGCGATGCTTTGCCATCAGTGTCTACATAACAACCAGATGCGTTTTTATCTCAAGGAACTAATCAAACCTTATGCTCCGCAAAGAAAAATCCTCGCTTCTGGAGGAGCCCCGTTTCTCTCTGACGACCTTTGACATGAGAGCGTTTTCAATATCTGGCCCGAAAGTATGGAATCTGCTTCTCATCCAACTCAGGCAAACAAGTTCTATCATCATTTTAAAAAGAACTTGAAAACACACTATTTTAATATTTACCATCGTTAAGCTTTTGTTTAGACCCTACTGTTTTACTTTTATATTGAGTTAATAAATGCTGCATTTGTTTGCGCTGTTCTATATTTCTAAAGTTTTATATTAAGTTGGTAAATGATACATTTATTTGTTTTGTTCCAAGTTTCTAAAGTTTTAATTAAGTTAGTAAATGATAGCCTACATTTATTTGTTTTGTTCTATGTTTCTAAAGTTTTATTTTATTAATTTGAGATATTTTTCAGTCGAGATGAATATATCCGTGTTCTTGTTTGTATTATTACTGCTATATAATAATATTCTAAAACAATTTTCTAAAAAAATTCTCGGTTAAAAAAACAACTAAATGTGGGCCGGGGGGTTTGGGACGAGCACCTATTCCCCCCCCCCCCCACCTACCCTCATTCTTTGTACTGTAGCCTAAAATTGTCTATTTACGCTATAGAAACGTTTAAATTAAACCTACCTGAGAAATAGACTGCATTTCACGTCTAGCTATAGATGACTCTGAAAAAATATAAACATTCTATGAATTTAGTATCATTCTATTATACATTTAAATTTAGTTAATGATGAGGTCTTAGCTATTGCCTGTATTGTGTAAACAAATGTTAATATATTGCCTGTATTGTATAAACAAATGTTAATATTTTGCCTGTATTGTATAAACAAATGTTAATCTATTGCCTGTATTGTATAAACAAATGTTAATCTATTTCCTGTATTGTATAAACAAATGTTAATCTATTGCCTGTATTGTATAAACAAATGTTAATCTATTGAAATAGTGCCCCTTCCCCAGAGGTGATCTGGTTAGTCTAGAGCATAGGTTCTCAACGGGGGCGATATCGCCCCCCAGGGGGCGATGAGAAGCTTTAGGGGGGCGATAACATTCCCGGGGGCGATTGGGGGGCGATGAAGGGCAAATGGGCGGTACAAACGTACCTGCTATAATTTCAACACCTCAGCTATTTGAATCGTTTAGTTTTTGGATGAAATATGATGTAAACGCAAGTGCTACTAAATATCTGATATCCCCCAACAGTAGGCATACATTTTATTGAACAAATAAGAATCGCAATGACTTTTCGATGAAGTAGGGGTTAGTATTTGGAAAATATGGTATGCGGCCGTCTCGTCTAATGGTCGATTCACCGGACTGCCGCCTTAACATCTGCTAATATTACTCTTTTAATATGTTTGTATTACCGAGATATCCTTTAATGTGTTTAAATCAGTGGTTCTTAACCGGTGTTCCGAGGAGCACTGGTGCTCCGCGAGGTAGTTGCAAGTGCTCCGCGAAATTATGAAACTCAAAATTTAATGTTCACTCACTTACTCTAACTGATTGAGCTGAACAAATGCTTATAATAGGTAGTCCAAACGGGGAAAAATCGGCCTTTTGCCTATTTTTACTGTTTTTGTAACGAAGTTTTGACTCACTTGTACTAATGTTACAAAACAAATATTATATGTGATTAAAGTTGATGCCTTTATCTAACAAAATATTTAACTTTTAAACTCATTAATTGTATTTAAAAAAGTGTTTTCTATGCTTGAATAGTGGGGGGTTGGGTCGTTTTGACAGCGGCTTTCAAAACGGGTCAGTAAATTTCCGTTCCGAAATAGTGAATCAATTTCTATGCTGTCTTGATCTTACCGAACGTTCGACATGACAAGATGTCTTTGATTCTATTTCTTCCTATTTCGAACAATTCAAAATATCATGGGAGTTGTGTGTGGGAATTTGTACGGACGGTGCTCCATCAATGGTAGGCTCATTAAAAGGGTTTGTGACTCTCGCCAAGAAAAGAAACGCCAATATTATATCTACTCACTGTTTCTCTGGTGTCCAAAACATTACCAGCAGCATTAAAACCTGTGCTAGACAAAGTTGTAAATATGGTAAACTTCATAAAATCGAGACCATTGAAAATACGCGTCTTTAAAAATCTTTGCATCTCTATGGAAGCCAAGGACGAATCTTCGCTTTTGCATTCTGAAGTGAGATGGTTATCCAAAGGAAAGTGTTACGTCGTTTCTTAGAACTGAAGGATGAATTGATAACCTTTTTCCAAAATGAAAATATGGATGATTTTGTGGAATATCTTCAAAATGACATTTGGTGTGCTAAATTGGCATATTTAGCTGATAATTTTGATTCTTTAAATTGTGTTAATACCAGCCTTCAAGGAAGAAAATAATTTTTTTTATCATCGACCGACAAATTGACAGCCTATCGGGAAAAAGTTATTTTTTGGAAAAATCGTTTGTTGGAGAAAAAGAAAGTAGATATCTTTCCTTCTCTTAATGATAACACTACCGACGAAATTATTTCAGCAGTAACAGAGCATTTAACTTTATTAGACGAAAAGATTGAATTTGTTTTTCCATCAATAAACGTAGAAACATATGACTGGATACGTAATCCCTTTGCCACGGTTGATACATGAAATAGTAAGTTGTCATACCAAGAAGAAGAAGAATTAATTAACCTATCATCGGATCGTACACTTAAAATAAAATTTTACACAATTGTTCTGGAGGAATTTTGGATCTTTGTGCAAGAAGAATACTCAGCTCTCTGCATGAAGGCACTTAAAATCTTGTTGCAATTTTCAACATCATATTTGTGTGAACTCGGTTTCTCGATAGTCACCAACATAAAAATTAAAAAACGAGCAACACTTACTATTTTGGATGAAGAATTGAGGGTAGCTATTTCTAAAATTAGGCCTAATATCACTGAAAGTTGTAAAAACCGTCAAGTTCAGGTTTCACTTTAAATCTTTTTATTTTTCCGATTTAAATTTTGCTCAATGTTATTTTTTTACTTATTAAATTTATGTTTATTGCAAATTTGTTTGTCATGTTATAATATTAAACTCTTATGTTATAATCTTTTATTTTCAATAAAAGTCGTACGTTTGTGTATTTGTTGTTTTTTTTTACTCCTTGATTTTGGTGCTCCCCCAATTTTTGTCATGATCTAAAGTGCTCCCCCGACTTCAAAAGGTTAAGAACCACTGGTTTAAATCCTTCGTAAAGTGGTAACCACAATAACTGTTCGGTATAGATACGTAGTAATTATACAAACTGGGTAGTTATTGTAATGCTTCAAAATATTCATATAAATTCTTTAGTTATACAATATTTATAAAATTTTCAAATAATTTTTTTACAGTTCTATTATATCATTTCAAAGTTATAAATGCAAGCCTTTTAGTTTTTTATAAAAGAAGAAAAATTGAAATATTACCTCAAATAAAACGGGTTAATTATCTCCCTTTAATTAACAAATGTTTCCGCTAAAATTAAGTTGGGGGGGGGGGGGCGATGAGCGGAAAAAAAATGTAAAAGGGGGCGGTGAGCCGAAAAAGGTTGAGAACCTATGGTCTAGAGTCTAGAGCGTTACGTTGTGGCGACCACTAGAATTTGGTACGTATGATTAGTAAAAATAACTTAAAGAAGTTTCTCTTTGGCTAATACATCTGCCACTACAATTCACACCAAGAGCGCACTGAGCATGCTAATTTAATAGCATGGATAGAAGCGCTATAAGAAATGCCCATTATTATCTTATCTTACTTTTACATTGTTTAAAAGGCTAGATGTAGATTGCATGTTTGTCGAATTGAGGGAAATACAGCTGTCATCATTCGTTCTTGTTAGTTAAAAATTTGGCTGTGTAAGTGTGCGAAAAAGCGGATTCTTCAAGGGTCTAAGAAAGTCACTTGTGATATAACCCCCCCCCCCCCCCCCGACCTTTACACACCGAGACGATACAATTTATGATGAACCAAGAGATTTTGACAAAAGTCAAGTACACAAGGACTCAAATTGTGTCTTATTCATATCTATTTATAAATAAGAAACATTCTGACCTTGAGGCACATCTAGGATACAACAATGGCAGCCTTGCCACATCCCTTTTTCTAAATTATGTAACAATGTATGCCTGATTTTGGCGGTCTGTACCTAGGCGTCTTGTTCCACTCTGCTAGACCTCGAGAAGTGACGAAAAAAAACACATAACAAACAAAGTACCAGATCGAAATTTAAAAGGAAGCACACACACACACATCACACTCTGGCAGTCCAATGTATAGACAGTTTGCGTAGTCTAGACGAGAGATTACCAGGACTACGGTTAGTGTTTCACATGCCTCTTCTATTATAATGTTTCTAAGACTTTTTATTCTTTGCAGATTCCACATTGCAGATTTACATTTGTTTTTTATTTGCCCTTTGAGGGTTAGATTTTCATCTAAATATACTTTAAGATATTTTATTTGAGTTGATTTAAGGATGTTCTCATTGTTGACTAGTAGATAGTTTATTTGGCATTTTTTAATTAGTTGTTTTGATCAAAACAGAGCAGTCCCTGCAGGACTGAAAAAGTCATTTTTTGTGGTTCAGAGTACGCTTCTCCAACATTTACTTTGCAGCTTCTTTGTCTTAAATAGCTGACAACCAGTTTAGAGCTTTTCCTTCGATGCCGAATTTAGCTTCTAACACAGACACTCAAATGTTATGATCTACTGTATCGAAAGCAGCACTTAGATATATTGCCATCAAAGATGTTACCTCCTGATGTTCCATTGCCCTTAGAAGATCATTCATTCATTTGACCAGAGCAGTTTCGCAACTATAGTGTGGTCTGTATGCAGATTGATAATCAGGAATTATGCCATTTTTATTGCAGTGCTACATTAGTTGAGTGAGAGCAGACTTTTCTAGAACTTTTGAAAGGAAAGACAAGTTGCTCACGGGTCTGTAGTTGTTAGCAATTAGATCTAGCCCAGCCTTCTTAATCAGTGGTCTGATAATTGCGGTTATCCAGCATGTTGTAAAGGTTCTTTGTTCCAGTGCTGACTTTATTATCTTTGTTATCACGGGAAGAATGGTATTTAGTATCTCTTTTAGTAGCTTCTTTGGCATGCAGTCTAGTTCGCACGTTTTTTTTTCAGATAGAGATTTAATTATGTTTTTGACTTCCTGCTGTCCCAGAGCTTTAAAACTGTCTAGTTTGATAACCCCTATGACTGAAGGCTTTTATTGGAAGGCTTGTATTGGAAGGCTTGTATTGGAAGGCTTGTATTGGAAGGCCTGTATAACTCGATTAACAATATTTATTTTGCATTAATTTCCTAAATTTCTTCAGCAAAAAGTAATATTTGTTTTAATTTTTAGATCTATAGATTTCTGTTAATTGTAGTTTATACCATTTCTATTTGTAGCTTATGCAGGCCTGTTTTATTTTTCCCCCTGGCAATGCTGGGGAATTTATCTTATAGAAATATTTGTTGAGTAATAACACCGTGTGTGATGAAATGACAGATGATTTAAAGTACTTGTGTTATTACCTAAAAACAGTGCTTTTTTTCTAATGTTAACGCACCGGAACGGCATTCCGGCACCTTTTTTCCATAGACTACTAATTTCAGTGTTATTTCTTTATGACACGACGGACAAAAATAGGAGAGTTCCGGTACCTATTTATAGGAGTTCCGGTACCTTTTTATGGGAGTTCCGGTACCTTTTTTTTTTAAAGAAAAAAAGCACTGCCTAAAAATATCAAAAATTTTTTAGAACCAGATAAGTCTCTAATACCAGCCAATCAACATTACTTTTTGCTCACATTTTTTTAATAAAAAAAGGACAAATTTACCATTTTGCTATAAATAAATAAATGAAACTAAAGGCAAATCTTAATTACTTGTATTAGAAGACTTACTAGAGAAAAAGAAATTCTTCCAAAGGCGATGGTTTAGCCTTATGGGGATTAATGTTATGTTTAAAGAAGTCTATGTCAGATGTACTGGATGTCTATTGTGTGAAGTACTGGCGACATTTATTTGTTAAAATCATAATTATCATCTGCATCGATCACTCCAATACGTAAATAAGTTAATCAATATAAAGCACTGAATTCAGTGATATATTGTTTAAACAGCTTTGCATTTGGAATGCAGGGAAACTAGTCGCGTTATATAAATAACCATCATCATCATCATAATCGGCATCACCAGGTCCTTGATATATAACGAACAAAGAGATTTGGACTAAAACCAAATACACGAGAGTTTAAAAATAAATCGAGCTGGATCAGATATACTTTGACCTTTAGGCTCAGCTTTATGATAACACATCAGCAGCCCCACCACTCTCTGTTAAATCACATAGTTTTCATATGATATATATTTGTAAGCCTCATTTTAGTGCCCCTGAACTTTGAACTGTGTGTGGGGGGTGGGGGTGGGGGCACTATGTACCCCCATTTCCCCTCTTCTGCTTTTACCTCGAGACTAGACGAGACTTTATCACAAGTCACAAGCAAATTATTGCATTCAATTGCAGTAGGCAGCGATAAAAAGGCAGGCCATATGGATGTTAACACACCTTAATACAAAAATTAACTTACAGATTATATTTTTCTCTTTATAATATAAGTTTAATACTGTTAGCTGTTTTACATACCGTTAATAACTTAAAACTTAAGTAAAAGTAACTGAAGTAAAATCAAACTGTTCCATATAGGGCCGGTAAAACAGCGTTCACCAGTTGCTGTACCAAGCCGCACTTACTTTCCCCCAACTAAAATCAGGAAGCCATCATCAGAGCTGGGTACACTCATGGACACCCTTCAGAACCGGGAACAAATCGTAGCCTCCACCAGGAACCCGGAACCTACGGTACTATAGCCGAGCGCCACTGTATCCCTTAACTTACAACTTAAGTTGTTAAACGATTCACTAAGTCTACTAGATCTTAAATATGAATACATACAGCCTAATATTACATATTATTAAAAAAAATATCACAATCACAACATAATATATATGCTCTCAGACCCTAATGAATTCAACTACAAATAAATGAGATCACACAATAAAATAACAACACTATAAACACCTAATTCAGAATTAACATATTATATACCGAAATAAAAATGTAGTAGTAACGCATTCATAAACACGATATTATAATTTTGTCATTATAATTATATAAATTGTGTAGGCATATATATCATAAAAAAGTTATGTATAATATTCTTACTTGTATTCTCCAATATAGTCAGTTGAAATGTTTGTTTGAAGTAGTTTAAATAGTTGCTTGAATGTAATCAACGCCCTAAATCTATCAAGGACAAACATATGATTATGTCAACAGGTCAGTCCAGTAGATAAAATTATCTATAAATAAATAATAAATAAATAATAACGGTGCTTATATAGCGCATATCCCGTTGGTGACAGTTCTATGCGCAGACGACAGTTACAGAATACAGACAGACAACGAAATATATAGTAATACGCTAATTCTGCTGACGAAATAGGTGAGTCTTCAGCCGGCTCCTGAATGTGTCATAGCTAGGGCTCTGGCGAAGCTGTAGTGGGAGGTGATTCCAAGCGGACGGTCCTGTGTAGGAAAATGAACGTTCGCCAGCAGACACTAGCCTCACACGAGGGATCCGCAGAGTAAGCGCGTCAGATGCCGAACGAAGTGGGCGGGACTGGGTGTAGAGCTCCATACAAGAGCGAAGATAATCCGGGGCGCAGTTATTCAGGCACCTATAACAGAGGGAAGCCAGCTTATATGAGATCCGGTTAAAGCTCAGATCAGAATGAATCATACAGACTGTAGTTGGTTTTTTTGTTTTGAATTGCATAAGTCGGGGAGTGATTTTATTCAATACTTGCTTACCCATAATTAAGGTTAATTAAAAAGAATTCCCGATGTCCGATACCCAATATATTAGAAAGAAAAAAACACAAGGTTACAAATAGAAGATGAAGCACGAGTTCTTTCTTTTCTCTTTTTTTATCAATCTCTATTTTACTACCTTGCATACAGGGCCGTATTTAGGATGGTGGGGGGCCTCGTGGCCTCGTCCCTGCCTTCAGACATTGATGTGTTAGCTTGCGTACAGTGTTGCTGATGCTGAATGATAACCAATCTCACTTCAATAGTCTCAATTAAGCATTGACTCTTCCTGCTTTACGAACAGCATATTCTTAAATGATGTCTTTAAAGCGCAATTCACACAAGATGTCCGTGTGGGGGCCCCTGTTCTGTGGGGGCCCCTGTTCCAAGGGAGCATGTGGAACATGCCTAAATACGCCACTTATAGTATAACAATATTTCTCTATAATCTCTCACGCTCTCTCTCTCTCTCTCTCTCTCTCTCTCTATCTATCTCTCTCTCTCTTTATCCCTATCTCATTTCTCTATATTTCTCTATACATTTTATATTTTCTGTTTTTTCTCACCTAGCACATAGAGTCCCGTACGACCGCCTGTGTTGCCAATAACTTAAACCGGCTCTAAATATTGCTTTCTTTGATTTTGTAATAGTGAAGATTTAGATGAAATACTTATAAGCAGGGCCGTATTTAGGATTGTGGGGGCCCTGTTCCCAAATTTATGTTGGGGGTCCCTCTTTGCCCCGCCCCTCCCTCCGACATTGCTGTGTTAGCCTATGTACAGTGTTGTTAATGCAGTATGATAACCATTACCGGTAACCCACCCTGTCTGACTCAGTCGATTTGGCGAACAAATTAGCATTTCATTTAACTTCAGTTGCTCGTTTGAACACTCATACATGAACAACCATGTAGACATACAGTGTGTCAGTGTCAGTTAACAATCAAATGCAATTTCTCATTCACAGTAGATCTATTTGTTGCAAGATTTTCTAGTTCAGTTCAGTCTAGACTCTGACAGTTACATGCCCGCTACAGTCTTTATCATTCATTCTGATCTGAGCTTTTAGTGATGATAAAAAACATGTTTTTTACTTCTGCTTTATTTCATGTTTGTGTGTGTGTGTTCTTTTTGTGTTTTTTTTAATTGCATTAGTCGGGGAGTGATTTTATTCAATACTTGCTTACCCATAATTGACATCAATCTATCCCTTATAGTAGAAAACAGGTATTTTGTGTCTCCACTTCTTCGATTGCCATGTTTTGTAATGTAATGTGTTCATCTACAAAATCATCATATTTTGCTATCAACTCCATAATACCAAGAAAATTACCATTTGCGATCGAACCAAGAGTTTGATTGCTTCATCTGAATGCCAAACCCCTTTCACTTATGAACTTTATTACATTGACAAGTCGTATGAGCACATTTCTCCAGTATGTGTAACTGCAGTGGACAACTGATCGTTGAGGTCAGACTCAATGCTATCCAATTCTGCAGCTCTACGGACATATGTCAACACAGCTTCCACATGACACGTTGATCGTTCATGCTCAGACAACATTGCACACTAGCATAATACCAGCCATCTAAAATCTAAGCCACCATGCGATAGCTGCGAGTTAAGCTTTGCGGCGAAAAATGATGTTCAAACCGAAAGTAGGGAGTACGTAGCAGTATCCAGCATCCACGTGAAGAATTGCGAAAGAAAGCAGGTCACGTTTCGCACAATACAATATTATTCAGTCACGAGTCATCACATAAGTTTACAACCCAGAAGACCGTCCTTCATTGTACGCTTCTACTACTACACTATTCTAACTGCCAAAAGTAAAGACTAAAAAAAATTGGGGAGGGGGGATGTGTGGGGGCCCCATTGTGTGGGTGCCCCTGTTCCATAGGAACATGTGGAACATGCCTAAATACGCAAAAGGGCTTTTAAATTATTTAACCTTATGTTCCGAAGGAGCCTACGCAAGGGGCAATGATCTGTTGACCTAACAGATTTTCGGGTTTTCTTTCTTTGATTGAATTTCTTACAAATACATGTCTGTTGTTGACAGGAATCTGATCTAAATAAGAACAACAACTGACCTATATTTATACAAACTTACAATTTCAGTGGTCTGGGAATTTTTCAAACCTTTTTAGTCCAGTAAAGAAAAATAATTTGTGTCTAAATAAACACAACATTATGTGGTTGTTTACAGTATTAAACTTGAGTTGTCCTCAGGGCTGGATTAACCATTAGGCTAACAAGGGACGTGCCTAAGGCACCAAGCGTTTCGGGGGCACCACAAGTCCTCAAGAAAATTTAAATTTGTTTATTGTAAAAGCTAAGAGCAGAAAATTTACGAATTATGTCCCGAAAAGTCCGTGAAGTAATTGTAGATGAAGTAAAGGCTTCCGGTTATTTCAGCTTGTCAGTAGACTCAACACCCGATATTTCACATATAGATCAGTTAAGCTTTGTTCTTCAATATGTGGTAGATGGATAGCCCATTGAGCGCTTTTTTACTTTCTTGGACCTGCAAAGTCACACCGGTGAAGGTATGGCTAAGGAAGTGTTGCAGTACTTACGTGAAGCTAGCAATATTGATTTTGCGAAATGCAGAGGTCAATCTTACGATAATGCAGCTAAAATGTATGTATGCTGCAAGGGAAAGCAGAAAAAAAAATTCTAGAGTCAAATGAGTTTCATTTATACATACTGTGCTGCCCATTCAATAAATCTGGTAGGCAGAATTGCCGTTGACTCAATTCTAGAGACAGTAAACTTCTCCCATACAGTGCAACTGATCTATTATTTTCTCAGCTTCAACCAACAGATGAAAGATTCTGAAAGGATGCCTTGTGAATGAAACGCTGGTAAAGTATCTTTCCGATGCCAGACGGGAAGCACATGCTGTCGCAACTGAAGCTATTCTAAAGTTTCATCCTCAGATTATAGAAGCGTTAGAGTGTTTACAAGAAGACCAGTCACAAAAGGTAGACACCTGGGACCAGAAGAGAAGCAGAAAACATTGAAAAGAAGATGCAAGAATTCGAATTTGCTTTCATGCTTGTCTTTTGGAAAAAAGTGTTACAATATTTTCACAGGGTCAGTCAAGCTCTACAAAATGAGCATGTGAACTTGAATGCATGTGCTGATTTGTATTCTTTACCAGCAGAACGCTTACATAAATCTAGGAATGAATTTGAAAGATTTGAAGAAGCTGCGAAAGAAAGAACACCAAGTGTGGATTATAAGTCAACTTTGACCCGTAATCGTAAACGAAAGACAGTGGTCATTGACTGTGATGCCCCTGAGGTATGCCTGAATGCTCTGAACAAATTTCGTATATCTGCTTTCTACGCCATTGTTGACAAACTTGAGACAGAGATGACTAGACGAGGACAGGTATACAATGATATAGCAGTTCGATTTTCTTGTTTGGTCGATGTATCACAAACATCTTAGTGTTGTGAAGTACTAATAAGTGCTTATCCTGAAAATTTGAACAATAATTTATATACTGAATTACAGACCTTTCCACTCATATATTCGCCACAAGTTTGGTGCATCAAAATCTGAAAACAACACGTTCGGTCATGCAGAATTATACAACCCAATAACAACCTGTTGCAAAGCTCAGATAAACATAAAGACTGTAAGACAAAAACACTTTCCATATCCCTTATGAAAGAACAAATGCATTTAAGTACTATTTCTTCCTGAGTGACATTCGGGCATGGAATGTGTTGCCTGGACAAACCAAGAAAACCAGTAACTTAACATCATTTAAAAACATTAATACAAATGCAAGACTCGGACCACAGATGAGCGTAGGACACAATTATCTTCTTTATAGAAGGAGTCTATAATGTAATCGATAAGGTAATAGTTAGAGACAACATCGAGTGTGCTTTTCCAAATGTAGAAATCGCCTTGCGCATATTTTTAACATTAATGGTTACGAACTGTTCAACTGAGCGCTCTTTTTCTCAGTTGAAACGTACACAAAAGTAGATCGACAATGATACAAGAAAGGCTTGATTCCTTATCTCTGCTCTAGGTAGTTTTAGGTAGACCGGCACTAGAGTTTTGACGCCCTAGGCGAAAACATAGTAGGCGCCCTCATTACTCCCTTTCTATTAACTTGTATTTTCTGTCTGTCTGACTGTCTGCTTGCTTGCTTGCTTGCTTTATAGCAAAACTTTGCATCGATTTTTCGACCACTCACGTGGTCCAATCGAGTTGAAATTCGGGCAGCAGACTTGTCCCGACTAACAATACATTTTATTAAATTTTCAGCATCGTAGCTTTTGGAATAGTCACGAATACCTTCCACCAATTTGCGAACCGAGGAACATATTATACGAAAAAACATTCCAATTGGTAATGTACGGCTTGCAGTAAACACAACACTACAAAACTAAAATTGTGAATCGGTAATGTCGGTAAATACATATCTAACATTGATGATTCTTTTTTTCAAAGTGTAAATTTGTTTCTAAAATGTCAACACTTTTCTTTTATATCTGATATCTATTTATTATTGATAAAATATAAAATTTATAAATTAGACAAAATAAATTAAATGCAAATATATAATATAAATTATATTAAATATTACAGCCGCTCCTGCTATAAAGAAGATTTTGCGTCTTACGCACATCCTTGTTATGAGTCTAGCCCTGTATTTCTATTTGTGTTTTAAATGATGCTGTTACTGGTTTTCCATGCCCGGAAGCTACTCGGGAAAAAAAAGAGTACTTATATGCATTTTCTTACGCATAAGTGAAAAGGAAAGTGTTTAGTGTCCATATGTTTATCTGAGCTTTGAAACAGGTTGTTTTTGGGTTGTATTTCTAAATTAGAATTTAATACCTTATGAAGCTTTAATATATTTCAATTTGCCATTCTGTTCTCTAGTGTTTTTAAGTTTAGTTATTTAACTATCGGTGTTACTCTTGTCAGCTGTGAATATTTGTCAGTACTGAACCTTGCAACTATTTTCTGAATTTATTCTAATTTTTCTATGTTTTCTATAGATGATGAGCCCAATACAGAAGATGTATAATCTAGTATAGGCAGTGCCCTCACACAGGGGAGGGCAGAGGGGGGCATATGCCCGGGGGCGACACTTCCAGGGGGGGCGGCAAATGTAGTCTAAATATAACAAATATAGCACTAAACAAGCAGTTACAGTATGCAAGGGGGCGGCGCTAAAACTTTTGCCCTGGGGCGCTGCATAAGCTTGTAAAGGCTCTGTATAGGCCTAGCTAATGTTAGATATCATTTTAGATGTATTTTCTTATTACATTTGTAAAAGTAACTTTTTAAGAATCCTAATGTGTTTTTTTTTAGATTTACAATTTCTTGAATGACTTTTAAATTAATAAAAATAAATTAAAAAGCATAAAACCACATCCTTTTTTTTTTTAGACTACAACTCAGAATTTTATATCTAAACTATAAGGTAGAGAACCCGTAGGAGCAAATTGATCCATAGGTCCGGTGAAGCAACGTTCACCAGTTTCTGTGGCAACGGCATACTAGGTGATTGTATGGCCAGAACAATACATAGACGCCTTTACTTTACCCCAACTAAAGTCAGGTACCAATCAGAGCTGGGTAGACTCAGGGTCACCCTCCAGACCCGGGAACAAATCCTAGCCTTTACCAGGATTCGAACCCAGGACCTTTGGCACGCCAGTTGGACGCGCTGCCGCTCTATCTAAACTATAGAGATGTTAAAAACTAACTACCTGTGATATAGAGTTCATTTCACGTCGAGTTTCTGAAAAAATAAAAACAGTCCATATTATTATAACTTGCCCTCTTTTTATGATATATTTAAGCATATGTTATTACGGTCTTACATTAGTATGATTAAACATATATATGTTTGGATTAAAATTTTAAGTCTTAAAATGAAATCAAGGGGACATAATAAGTGGATGGATATTTTATTGCAATATAAAGTTAAGTCTAATGGCTAGTGGCCCAGTGCTTATTTTGCGGATACGATATTCTACCCAAGGATATATATTGACTAGAAAAGATGTTACCTAGCTTATATTACATAGATAGATTTTAAAAAATGCATAGTTAAGTGAGTAATCTACGTAGACTGTAAACGGTAACAATGCAGATGGATATGTTAATTCATTGATATATAGAGAGACAGAGAAATGCAATACTAAATATGAAACATACACATTGTATATAAAGAATGTTACTTTACGCTACTTTAACAGACTACCACATAATTAATGACTTATTGATTAGACGTATTTAAACCTATTAATTCAATAGTGGAAGAAAATAACTTACATCAATTTACCTTGAAATCAATAGTGTAGTTTTTGTTTTAAACATCCATCCCCAAAGCTAGAAAATATAACAAATGAGTTGAACTGATATGTTTGAATCCTTATCAATCGAATCAATTCAAAGTAATCGTAAACAAAACTATTTTACCTTTGAGGCTGACATAAACAAAGATAAAATCTATATCTTTCAAATATATTTAGTATAACAAAAAAAAAACACACTCTCTTACAAAAATACATTTACTATCACACACACACAGAGACACACACACACGCACGCACGCACGCACGCCCTCTAGTCAATCTGTTATTATACAAATTCCTGAATTAAAAAATTTCTGTGCAAGATAACATTTATTTTATCTTGTGTGGACAATTTGTGAATTGTATATAAACAAATACTTTAATAAGATGGACCGCCTACTTTAATATTTCTGATATTTGATGAATCGAATGAGTTCTTTTCGGAATTCCCGAATCCCTTTTGTATTGTACACTTCCATTTTGTTTAATAGCAATTATTTTCTCAATGAAAAATTAAAATCGAAAGTTGTATACACCGGAAACATTTAAGGCAAACGAAGGAGCGTAGAAGTCATTTAAGACAGCGTTCTTTTTCCTTAGTAATACTGTGGAGACCTCGTAGAACCGAGGAAAAAGTCCACAAATTATACGATGCGCGTTATTGGATGCGCACGGAAAAAAGAGCATATAAGCTCTAAAAATAGAGCAAGGGGTCATATTATTATAGTCTTTGGTGACACATGAGTATAGCTTACAGCGGCGTATGCAGATTTAGAAGCTGGGGTGCGCGAACTAATAATTCGTACTTTACATATCTAGGGGCTCTCGGAACAAGAAAATCGGCAATTTTCAAACTTCAGTTACAAAATCGACTACATATTCGACTAGACGACCTTTTGCATGGAATCTACAGGGTGCGAGATGAAGAGGCAGACCCAAGAACACCTGCTGGAGAGATGTAGAAAAGGATGTACAACTGACCGGGAAGAGCTGGAAAGAGTTAGAGCAAGAGACAGGAAGACGTGGTAAGTAAATGTCAATGGTATCTGCTGCTCTGGGAGTTGATAACAGCGAATAATTAGTACGTAACAAGTCTTGATAACAGCGAATAATTAGTACGTAACAAGTCTTGATAACAGCGAATAATTAGTACGTAACAAGTCTTGATAACAGCGAATAATTAGTACGTAACAATTCTGGATAACAACGAATAATTAGTACGTAACAAGTCTTGATAACAGCGAATAATTAGTACGTAACAAGTCTTGATAACAGCGAATAATTAGTACGTAACAATTCTGGATAACAACGAATAATTAGTACGTAACAAGTCTTGATAACAGCGAATAATTAGTACGTAACAAGTCTTGATAACAGCGAATAATTAGTACGTAACAAGTCTTGATAACAGCGAATAATTAGTACGTAACAAGTCTTGATAACAGCGAATAATTAGTACGTAACAATTCTTGATAACAGCTATTAATTAGTACGTAACAAGTCTTGATAACAGCGAATAATTAGTACGTAACAAGTCTTGATAACAGCGAATAATTAGTAAGTAACAATTCTGGATAACAACGAATAATTAGTACGTAAAAAGTCTTGATAACAGCGAATAATTAGTACGTAACAAGTCTTGATTACAGCGAATAATTAGTACGTAACAAGTCTTGATAACAGCGAATAATTAGTACGTAACAAGTCTTGATAACAGCGAATAATTAGTACGTAACAAGTCTTGATAACAGCGAATAATTAGTACGTAACAATTCTTGATAACAGCTATTAATTAGTACGTAACAAGTCTTGATAACAGCGAATAATTAGTTCGTAACAAGTCATGATAACAGCGAATAATTAGTAAGTAACAATTCTGGATAACAACGAATAATTAGTACGTAACAAGTCTTGATTACAGCGATAAATTAGTATGTAACAAGTCTTGATAACAGTTATCAATTCGTACGTAACAAGTCTTGATAACAGCGAATAATTAGTACGTAACAAGTCTTGATAACAGCGAATAATTAGTACGTAACAAGTCTTGATAACAGCGAATAATTAGTACGTAACAAGTCTTGATAACAGCGAATAATTAGTACGTAACAAGTCTTGATAACAGCGAATAATTAGTACGTAACAAGTCTTGATTACAGCGAATTATTAGTACGTAACAAGTCTTACAAAAGTAACCTGTGCCTCAGCCAACTGAGTTGCAGTTTTATATTTCACTCTCACCATCCACGATTCTTGGCAGAGCATCAATTAGTGCTGGAAAAATCTGCGAAATTGATGGCATCGACTGCCGATTTCCAGTAAGCACATCAAGCATAAAAATGCAAGACTAGACTCGGACCACCGATGAGCGTAGGACGCAATAATCTTCTCTATAGAAGGAGCGTCTGTAATGTATAAGATAAGATAAGCATCGCAAAGTATTTATAGAATCAACGCGAATGCTTCTTCTATAGGACTTCAGTCTTATTCGTTTAATATTGAAAGACGGGATATATTACCGGAAGAAATTTTTGTGAACATTTCTAGATATTATTTTTAATTACAGTGTCTTACTGTGTCTCTGTTGTCCCAAATACAAAACTGCATCAATGATACCTGACCCCCTTTGTCTTCTTGTCTTCAATTTGAGCGTCTGTTGAAGTAATAAGGTTTTCTGTAGAAGCAGGCTACACTTCCTGACAAGCTGGACCCGGGTTGTTGTTACAACTTCTAGGTTCATAGAGAGAACTTTGATGCAGCTGACGTTCGTGCTCAATGCAAATTATGAACCCTTTTTTTTTAATTCGATGACTCTTTTGTAGGATCTTCAACTTTTTTCTTCATTTCGTCCCACCCAGACGGTTCGGACCATTTTTAATTTCTATTTTTTATATTAACTATCTTAATTGGTTTATCTGTAGCACAGACACACATGACACACTAGACACATACATCTAAACTCGCACCTTAACCGCATCTAACCAGAAAAAAACGGCTACATGCCCCTCTCTGTAAACACCAAAATGAAACATTTGCCCATCACCCAGGGCCCTTACAAGCCTATTTAGTGCCCCAGGGCACAAGTTTCAGCGATGCCCTCTTGCACAATGTAACTGCTTTGTTTAGTGCCTGCGCATAGTTAATTATTATGAAAAAATACGTTTTAAAATGCAATTTTTTATTAAGAATATTCTTTAAAATGAATGGCAAGTTTCAGATAATAAAACAATAGATGTACCAATCTTTTATGAAAACTTTGTTAGCCTATTAAAAGTGAAACATTTGTACAAAACAGTTTGAGTGTAAATAAATGAGAAGGTAATTTCTACCATCTTTATACCTTTATTCATTATTCCTTTTGTTCACAATTTGTGTTAAAATTTTATTTCCCCTTCAACTCTCCTAAAATGTATGGTATGAACTTAGGTTGAACTTAGAAGTGTCTCCCCCAGGGCACATGCCCCTTCTGCCCTCCCCCGTGTGAGGCCACTGCCATCACCTTTTGACTGTCCATTACTGCAAGACATAAGAAATGTCTACCTCCCCAAAACACCAAATCTCTCAAACAGTCTATATTCCAACTACAAACAGCGACAAAAAGTCTGAAATTACTTCACCATAGCCAAAGGGAAAATGACAGGATGGCTGCTGGATCAGGATGATGATGATCTGTAGCTTTTCGTCCCTCCCTAATCCAGAGATTACCTTATCAATGTCATTCCACCGTGATCAGATCTTTTAAGATATCGACATCGAGGCAGACATAACATCTGCAGAAAATGTCACTGACGGACCAGGGAATCAGCAGTGTTGTCTTCCCCTTCTGTTCTCTGCTGGCATTTGAAACTTGCTTTCATTATATCTTATCTGATCTTATATATTACAGACGCTCCTTCTATATATAAAGAAGATTAGTGCGTCCTACGATCATCCGTGGTTCGAGTCTAGTCTTGCATCTTTATTAATGTTTTAAATGATTTTTAGTTACTCGTTTTCCTCGTTTGTTCAGGCAACCCATTTCATGCCCGAATGTCACTCGACAAGAAAGAGTACTTAAATGTTGGCGTATGTATCCATTTGGTAATAAAACTTCAGAATCATCACGTCCTTCTGTAATTTTTGCATAATAGAAAGACTCGCATAATCATGTGTGCAGAGTCCAACAGATCTAGCCAGCCAGTTCTCACCATTTCTGTCAGTCTCGCGATTATAGAGATCAGGCAGCCTCTTTGTGAACCAGAGAGAGAGTACCAGAGTCTAGAGCTTCTAATGTTAGAATAGGACACCTGCTCAGGAGAGATAAATTATAATTATTTTCTTGAAAATGACCAAGGTAAAAAGCCAACGTCCTAAAAAAATATAAAAAAATAAAAACAAGCCAATATTTCAAGTTTGAATCTAAAAAAAAGTCAGGCGCTTGGAAAAAAAGGGAGGGTTTATCCACTGAGCTCTAATATATAGATCAGTGGGGGTATCACAGTCTGAAGTAACGGTAGTAACCAGCACTTAAAAATAATTGAAAAGTTCAAACATGGATGCCAGATTTATTAATATTGTCATATTTTTTACGATTTATCGAATTAAAAACACAATTAAATCTCTGAAATACATTTCTGAAATAAGCTTTTATAATGTTTTATAGAATAAATTTAATTACACACTTAGGCCTATTTCATCTTTTTAATTTGAAAAACAAAAATTATGTACATTAGATGTTTTGGACTTTA
The DNA here is from genome assembly GCA_949126835.1 of Anisus vortex. Classification (NCBI taxonomy): domain Eukaryota; kingdom Metazoa; phylum Mollusca; class Gastropoda; family Planorbidae; genus Anisus; species Anisus vortex. The sequence continues at coordinate 3,578,970 of OX421505.1, read as the reverse complement.
TTTATTGTAAATAATGTCGGTAATTGTTTACCTGCGTTAGCCCACGAGTTTTTTGGTTCTGTATGAAAATTTTTTAAAGATTCATGCTCAATTCGCACGAATCAAGTCATTATATGCCTCGCAAACGATATTTAGACTTAGAAAAAAAATATTTTTGAACGCGATTTTTTACTACTAATATAGACGAAACAACGCCATCTTGGCCTGTGACGTCACGGGGGAGTAGCGGACTCAATCCGCCATTTTGTGCTAAAAGGTCACAGGTCAAGGGTTACCATGCCGCTTTAGTCTGTGACGTCACGGGAGAGGGGATTCCCTTGCATCCACATTGTGATTTAATTAGGTCAACGAGCTAAGGCTAAATTAAAGTTTAAAACGTTTGCAAGGCATATTAATTTATCTGATTCGTGCTGCATGTTTCTTTAGGTAAAAATCTTCATACAGAACCATGCTACTTGTTAAAAAAAAAGTATTTAAAACACATTCCTACCTTGAAGTGGGGAAGCTTGTCCATTTTGTTTCTATTTTCTCTTTACTCTTACACACTTAAAGCTGGATCGCTTAACACATTCAGATTTGGCGGAATCAGTGATTCCGCGCTAAAGTTTCAGAAAAACCAAGTTGAGCTTCTAAAAAACCCAGAAAAGTCATAATGTGGAATATTTTTTCTATTCACTCACAGTATAAGGGACTGGGGTATTACCATAATGCCTGATCAGTTTATTGGTATTTTATATTGTCAAATGTGAGGTTAGAATAATTATACACCTCTTCACCCCACCCCCACCCCCGAAACCTCGTTGACACCTCATCCATTTACTCAATTTCCAGCCATTTCAGCACTGTTTTTATACGATATAACCGAGTCGTCGCTGGTGACACGAGTTTAGCCAAATCTGCTATAGCGATACAGATGACGCATGCATTTAGACTTGTAACCACTTCCCAAAATACATTTTGGCTACTAAAATACATAAAATAAAAGCCAATGTCCTCAAAAAAACAACAGCAATAGTTTGAATGGAAAAAGCCAAGATCTTGGGTAAAAAGCCAAGATCTTGGGTAAAATGTCAAGGAATGGTATCACTAGACGGTATTATATGATGTCACCCGCGATTTCTTCCTAATTATTGACACATACGTTTGAAACTTTGTATTTCCGCGGTACTTTATTGGGCGGGTTTATTGTGATTAAAAGTGACTTTTAAGTGACCTAGTTATTTATAATAGCATTGAGATGGGAATACTGGGTGGTCTACAAGAAAATGAAAGATATAAACTATAGAACTAAATTAATTGGAACCAAACTGATCATGGGGTTGGTGAAGCAGTGTTCACTTGTTAATTATTCTGTGGCCACGGCATACGAGGGGATGTGTGGCCAGCACAATGCCCAGTTGCCTTTACTTTACCCCAACTAGTATCAGACCCATTAGAGCTGGGTAGACTCAGGGGCACCCTCAAGTCCCGGGAAAAAAGGCCTAGCCTGCACCAGGATTCGAACCTAGAACCTTCGGATCGTCAGTCGAACGCACTCTCGCTCGGCCACCATGCCCCAAAATAAACTAGAGTCTATAATAATAGCATCATAATGTAGGCGTAACCACCCCGCCCACAAGGGAGAAGGCGAAATGCTCCCCTACTTTACCAGACCCCATTGTTCTCCAAAACTTATTTTAAATGTCTTTGTTTTTTAAAGAAATAATAACACTATTATTTACAGCCAAATAGAGCATCAGTCCAACAGTCTACTTCGAGTTGTGTCAGTGCTGCGTTTTTTTTAAAACAATTATTAAAGATAAATCTTCAATATGGGTCTATATCACGGAAGGCTGGGGAGGGAGGGGGCAGTGAAATTGTAAGCTTAGTGCATTTATAGGCTACATATTAATTATTATAATGATGGCAACATGGACTTCTGGATATATTATTATACATCGAATAGGGCAATGTGCGTGACCTGGGAAAGTGCTATATATGTACAGGACTGTATAGAGGATATTGGTATAGCTGATTATAGCTTATACACGTAGTATAGCCTACATAAGACGATGGCTAAACCGATATTTAAGAAATAGAGTAGGGATATGGCTAATGGCAAGGGACTATGTCAATATACATGAGATTGGGTTATATTAATGGTATAGGGCATAGGGTTATTTTCATGGAATAGCGATATTCACATGATATAGCGATGTTTATACAAGCCAACATGGTATATATACATTACAGACACTTCTTCTATAAAGAATATTATTGCGTCCTACGCTCATCCGTGGTCCGAGTCTAATCTTTCATTTTTATTAATGTTTTAAATGATGTTAAGTTACTGGTTTTCCTGGTTTGTTCAGGCAACCCATTAAGGGGCACGGTTGCCGAGCGATACAAGGAAAGTGTTTTTGTCTTTATATTTATCTGAGCTTTGCATCAGGTTGTTATTGGGTTGTATTTCTAATTATGTATTATTACTACTTTACTCTTTGCCCTTCTGTCTTCTAGTGTTTCTAGGTTTAGTGATTTGACTAATGGTGTTACTCTTGTCAATTAAGGAATTAATATATAAGCCAACATGGTATAGTGCTTCATGCATGGGATAGCGATATTCTCAGGGTAGAGCGATGTTTATATAAGCCAACATGGTATAGCGATGTATAATATTTAAGGGTCAGGGTTAGGGTAATATTTAATAATAATAATATTTAAGCCAACATGGCTATATTCATGGGATAGGGCTATATTCATGGAATAGGTTTAAATGCTTGAGAGACGAATTGTCTGCTAGACGAAGTGTCGAAAGGGAAATTTCTGGTAGACAAAATGTCACGGTAGACGAAGTTACTGATAGATATAGACTCTTATAGAGGAAATGTTTCGATTGACAAAGTGTCGTTAGATGAGTTGTCCGGATAGACGTATTGTCGGAAAAGTTGTTGTTTTTTTTTTTGAACAAATGGTCGTGTCGAAAATTGTGTAGACGAATTCTGTCGTGATAGCGATATTTCTTTTGCGAGCAAGAAGCCGCCTAACTAGGGTTGCCATCCGTCCCGATATATCGGGACCGTCACCGTTATGGACCTTCTTGGCCCAACATCCCGACAAGACCCAATTGTGTCCCGATTTTGCAAAATACTATTACGACCTTGGCTTAAGTACTGAAGTAACGCCATCTGTTAGCGCAACATGTAAATGAAGCCTCAGTTAGTTTTATTTATATATTGACATGGTCGTCCGACAGATGGCGTTACCTGTTGCGTATCATGTATCGACGATGCAAGCACCTTCTAGATATCGTGCCATATAGCGCCATCATTCGAGAAAATATCAGACTTCATTTCTACACCCCATCTCAGAGTGTCCTCACGAGGTCCCAGCTAGACATGGCAACCCTACGCCTAACCCATGTCACGATAGATCAAGACTGGACGGTTGAAGCAATAGGCCTACTAAATGCAATAGTAGCAATTAGGGCTGTCCATCGTGCATTAGCCCACCTGTTTACTATTGATGGGAGCGTATCGGTGGTTTTCAGTGTTGAGGTCATGGGTACAGAAGTCAGAAGTGGACTTGCACCACCTTCCACCTAGACACACACTTCTGTACCCATGGGCCTCAAAGACTGGCGAAGTGTGTAAGCCGCCGATTCGATCCCATTAAGATTACACCGGAGGGCGAACGCATTGGAAGGCAGCTCCCACTGTGGGTCCGAGTCCCATTGCACTACCGAGAGGCCACGGGGTCTCGGTGGGGAGGAAGCAATGGACACAGCAACCCCGTCTCAGAACCACCCGGTGCCTGGATGTCTGTACCTATAGTATAGGATTTGTGTTACCTGGTGACATTGCAGATATACGGTCGAGCCACACGATAATGACCCTTAGGGGAACCGCAGTGAACAATCGCTTGCTGCGGAATCCTTACTGTTACACGCCACGCCTTCGGCGTGTCGTGGAGTGGCTGTAGCCCGGACAGAGACTGGGAGTGCCCCCCTGAGGTCAATCCTAACGTTACGCCCTGGACAAAAGAGCCCATTGGGCTCGTCCGTTTTTTTTATGAGACCTTACAACTCCACCTAAACACAGGCCTTTCTGCTGCTTTGTTTTTCTCTGGGTGCCATCATCTAATAATATCTGCATTTGTCTGACCGTTTGGCCGTTTTCCACCAGTCCTTTTAAGGACTACCTGGAACCCTTGTTTATACTCCAATCCTATGTATATATTCCCTTAAAAAAGTCCTTATAAGGACTACCTGGAACCCTTGTTTATACTCCAATCCTATGTATATATTCCCTTAAAAAAGTCCTTATAAGGACTACCTGGAACCCTTGTTTATACTCCAATCCTATGTATATATTCCCTTAAAAAAGTCCTTATAAGGACTACCTGGAACCCTTGTTTATACTCCAATCCTATGTATATATTCCCTTAAAAAAGTCCTTATAAGGACTACCTGGAACCCTTGTTTATACTCCAATCCCATGTATATATTCCCTTAAAAAAGTCCTTATAAGGACTACCTGGAACCCTTGTTTATACTCCAATCCTATGTATATATTCCCTTAAAAAAGTCCTTATAAGGACTACCTGGAACCCTTGTTTATACTCCAATCCTATGTATATATTCCCTTAAAAAAGTCCTTATAAGGACTACCTGGAACCCTTGTTTATACTCCAATCCTATGTATATATTCCCTTAAAAAAGTCCTTATAAGGACTACCTGGAACCCTTGTTTATACTCCAATCCTATGTATATATTCCCTTAAAAAAGTCCTTATAAGGACTACCTGGAACCCTTGTTTATACTCCAATCCCATGTATATATTCCCTTAAAAAAGTCCTTATAAGGACTACCTGGAACCCTTGTTTATACTCCAATCCTATGTATATATTCCCTTAAAAAAGTCCTTATAAGGACTACCTGGAACCCTTGTTTATACTCCAATCCTATGTATATATTCCCTTAAAAAAGTCCTTATAAGGACTACCTGGAACCCTTGTTTATACTCCAATCCTATGTATATATTCCCTTAAAAAAGTCCTTATAAGGACTACCCGGAACCCTTGTTTATACTCCAATCCTATGTATATATTTCTATGACATGTATATACCGCTATCTCATGTATAAACCTTTCCAATGTGTATATCCCAATTCCCAGCCCATGTATAGACTATATCACTATCCCATGTATATAACCCCATTCCATGTATATAGCCCTATCCCATGTATATAACGCCAATACATGTATATAGCCCTATCCCATGTATATAACCCCACTCCATGTATATAGCCCTATCCCATGTATATAACTCCATTACATGTATATAGCCCTATCCCATGTATATAACTCCATTCCATGTATATAGCCCTATCCCATGTATATAACTCCATTACATGTATATAGCCCTATCCCATGTATATAACACCATTACATGTATATAGCCCTATCCCATGTATATAACTCCATTCCATGTATATAGCCCTATTCCATTTATATAGCCCTCTACAATGCATAGTCATAATCCCATGCATTTTGAATAAAACCTTTTTTTTAATACTGGTCCGGTATAACCGTTGTCCCGTATAAAGGCTATACCACTTTCCCAGGTCACGCACATAGCCCTATCTGATGATAATAAAATAACACCAAGTCCTTGTAGCCATCATTAATATATAATTTGCCCCCCCCCCCCTCCTTGTCCGCTTCCATGATATGGTCCCAGACTGACGTAGGTAATTATCTTCAATAAATACGGTTTTACAATAAACGCAGCACTGACACACATCGAAGTAGAGGGCTAGTTAAAACAATAAGACTTTAAAATAAGTCTATAGAAAGCCATCCTAATTTATAATAGCTTATAATAATTTATAATAGGCCTAACACAAATTAACCATTTTTTATACACGTTTTTATTATAATATAGTCTAGTAGAGCTGTCAGTCAAGTTAATAAACAAATTATCGTAGTTGGTAGGCTTGCAAAACACCTTTTCACAAAGTACCTAACACCCTCCGAATATAGACCTACCAGACTCCTCATACTTCCCTTACAGGTAGGGTTGCCATCCGTAACGATATAACGGGACGGTCAACGTTATGGACCTTCCATGTAACTGTGTTTTAAATAAATAGTATTTTACTTCATTTTTACACCCCCATCTCAAAGTGTCCCGACGAAGTCTCAGCTAGATATGGCAACCCAACACCCTACTTACAGGGTAACCCACACATGGAAAAATTGGATATAATTTTAAACGTGTCCGTTTTTTTTAATGTATTTGTTTATTTCATACCCGGTGGTCTGTTGAAATACCCGCACTAAAAAACCGGACACCTAATAATAGGCACTAGAGTAGGTATTGGCAACAAGTGAGAGAATGGTGTTGGAAGTGGAATAGTTGGGGGGGGGGGGGGCATTGGACATTTTTCCCCAGCTCCTCTCTTCAAACACTCCAGCTGCTAACATTAACATGCGTTAGCCAACATGCTCTATTTAACTGTCAATATTATAAAACATCACCGTTTTGGGGGAAGAATGGGGTCTGTTAAGGTAGGGGAGCTCTTGCCTTGGTAAACCCTTGCCCCCTCCCCAATGTTTATGCCGGTAGGCCTACTTATAACGATAATAATATATTGTTATTATTATAGTATTATAATATAGCTTTCAATTCATTGTGTGGGACCACACTGTCTTCCCTCTTCCTTGCAAATATAAATACTTGTATACGGTACGTCACTTTTAATTACAAGAAATCCACTCAATAAAATACCGCGGAAATGTAAAGTTTCAAATGTCTGTGCCAGTGTATAATAAATACCGCCAAATCTGAATGTGTTAATTAAGCGATGGCAGCTTTATGTGTGTAAGTGTACAGAGAAAAAACATGGACAAGCTTCCCCACTTCAAGGTAGGAATGTGTTTTAATTACTTTTTTAAACAAGTAGCATGGTTCTGTATGAAGGATTTTTACCTAAAGAAGCATGCAGCACGAATCAGATAAATTAATATGCCTTGCAAACGTTTTAAACTTTTAATTTAGCCTTAGCTTGTTGACCTAATTAAATCGCAATGTTGATTCGAGGGAATCCCCTCTCCCGTGACGTCACAGACTAAAGCGGCATGGTAACCCTTGACCTGTGACCTTTTAGCACAAAATGGCGGATTGAGTCCGCTACTCCCCCGTGACGTCACAGGCCAAGATGGCGTTGTTTCGTCTTTATTAGAAGTAAAAAATCGCGTTCAAAAATATTTTTTTTCTAAGTCTAAATATGGTTTGCGAGGCATATAATGACTTGATTCGTGCGAATTGGGCATGAATCTTTAAAAATTTTTCATACAGAACCAAAAAACTCGTGGGCTAACGCAGGTAAACAATTACCATAATGTCAATGTGGTACATTAAAATTTTAGCAAAAAACATAAACTAGGCCCTTGCTTAAATTCAATGTAGACTCTCAGCTGTATGTTTATGAATTTATGGACTATTAGTAAGGCCTATTAGAAGAATAGACTATCTTAAGGTAATATAGTTATAGTGTCACATGTTTTTAATACACAATATAGTTATGTTATAGGCTATAGGATAGTTAATGATAATTGAATAAAAATAAAATATAATCTTATAAGTTTCAAAGTCAAAGTGGTTAGGCCTATTCGGACCCGGGGGACTTAGCCTACTTAGCCGACTTAGGCACTATATTATAATTTATACTTATGACTTAGTAGGCTACTTAGTTTACTTAGTTTAGTAATAAATAGTTTAAACGGGTTTAGGAAAAACATATTTTTTTTATAAGTTTACAGACGTTCCTTCTAGATATAAGATTATATTATTCGGAGTGATTATTCGCACAGTTCTTCATATAACGCTAAGCGTTATATGAAGATTTCTAGCTGCAGATAACGCTCGGCGTTATTCGAAGATTCGCACAGTGACGCACAGGTCTTCATAAGGTTGTCTTTCCCTATTGGCCTATATATTTTATTGTTAAAATTGACCAAGATTTCGTGGCCTAATGGTTAGTGCTGTCAGCTGGCAACCGGGGTGTCGCAGGTTTTTATCGTAAAACGTCACTCGTTTATTCCATACATTAACACCGGGTTGGAGATTATACAAATTATGTCCTACTAAAACAACTATATATATTTTAAATTTTAAATTCTAGCTAGGAATATGATCCTAAATAATAGACTTTAGGTAAGTTTAGGCCTATCTAGGCTATAGATTAGTAGGCCTATAGGCTACTATAACTATAAGATAATAAGTATAGGCCTAAGTTAATATAAGTCATAAGTAGGCATATAGCAGCCTAACTCTCACAATTGTTCGAAAATTTGGGTCTGCCGTTAACACTCGGCGTTTTTCGAAAATTTGGGTCTTCCGATAACGCTGGGCGTTATTCGAAGATTTGGTTCTTCCGATAACGCTCGGCGTTATATGAACAGTTCTTCGAATACCGCTTCCCATATTTTAATTTTTTTTTGCTTGTTGCAAAGCAACATCTGATATTGTATATAGAGGCTAATAGAGGACTAAATATTATTATTATCAATATTAAATATTATGCCCATACTTAGCATATATATCTAGGATATAGGTATCATATATAGGCCTAAGCCTACTCATAATCATATAATGACACATAATTTGACATAAAGCAGATTTCATTATCATTACGGAGTGATTATTCGCACAGTTCTTCATATAACGCTTTTTTTAATTTTTTTTTATTATTTATTATTATTATTATTCAATTTGAGTACAACGGGATACGTATATACAGTAAATACATGAAGTAAATAAGCGAAGATTTCTAGCTGCAGATAATGCTCGGCGTTATTCGAAGATTCGCACAGTGACGCACAGGTCTTCATAAGGTTGTCTTTCCCTTATGGCCTATATATACTATTTATTGTTAAAATTGACCAAGATTTCGTGGCCTAATGGTTAGTGCTGTCAGCTGGCAACCGGGGTGTCGCAGGTTCGACCCCAGGCATATCCACTTTTTTTTTTCTTTCTTTTTTTTTTTTTTTTCTTTTTTTTTAAAATATTTATTTATTATTATTATTCAATTTGAGTACAACGGGATACGTATATACGGTAAATACATGAATATTTTGGTTGTAAGTAACCTTTAGTCATTGTCAGCCAGAAAATACAATAGGTGACTCGACCTAGATCTAAGCCTAAATGATACTTTTCTTACGATAAATGATGGTATGATAGGCCTAGTCACAGGCCTAGTGATAATAATAATAGTTCTAAAGTGTGCGCAAATGTCTATTTCAAAAGACAATTGTGCTTGAGTACAAATGGTTATTTAATATTGTTTTAAGTGTGCTGAAAGACAGAAATTATGAAATATGTAGCCTAAATTGGCTAAATTTCCATTTATTTGGATCAATAAAGTAATCTTATCTAATACTAATACTAATACCGCGGGCCACGGATGAGCGTAGGACGCAATAATCTTCTTTATAGAAGGAGCGTCTGTAATGTATAAGATAAGATAATTAATTCAAACAAAAAGGTTAGGCCTATTTAGCCTAGATGTTAGTATTAGTAGGAGGGTCGAAAGGCCTACTTCAAGTCAAATTCAAATAGGGTTAGTTAGGCCCTGTTAGGTTAGGGCTTTATTTTTATCAATAAATAGGTAGGCTACCTCCTTCTAGCTAGGAATATGATCCTAAATAATAGACTTTAGGTAAGTTTAGACCTATCTATAGATTAGTAGGCCTGTGACCGTTATTTTGTAAATACTATGTATAGGTCTACAACTCTCAGGGAGATCACATTATATAATAATAATCAATGAACAAACTGCCGGCTTGTAGTAAAATGAGAACTCAATATTTAATGCAATTTATGTACAAGATGAATTCAAATACTCCACAGTTTCTATAGCCTAGTCTAAAACACGTCTTTCCACTACCAAATTCTAAGGTCGTCTGTCGTTATCTCCCAATCAGGACCCAATCTACGCTACGTTCAATCTAACTCCTACGTCATTGTTTTTATCGTAAAACGTCACTCGTTTATTCCATACATTAACACCGGGTTGGAGATTATACAAATTATGTCCTACTAAAACAACTATATATATTTTAAATTTTAAATTCTAGCTAGGAATATGATCCTAAATAATAGACTTTAGGTAAGTTTAGGGCTAACTAGGCTATAGATTAGTAGGCCTATAGGCTACTATAACTATAAGATAATAAGTATAGGCCTAAGTTAATATAAGTCATAAGTAGGCATATAGCAGCCTAACTCTCACAATTGTTCGAAAATTTGGGTCTGCCGTTAACACTCGGCGTTTTTCGAAAATTTGGGTCTTCCGATAACGCTCGGCGTTATTCGAAGATTTGGTTCTTCCGATAACGCTCGGCGTTATATGAACAGTTCTTCGAATAACGCTTCCCTATATTATTACGTCCACTAGGCTCACTAGGCCCAAAACTCCTGCAGGGCGACAGGGATCCGTCGGTGGCAGGGATAGAACCCGCAACCTGCCCGTGCCGTTGGTTTTTTTGGTTGACAGTCCGGTGGTCTAACCGCTGGACCAGCATGTGAAACTCAATTAATAGGCTTAATAGATGACTTGTCTAAGGGATTAGATTATAATAACAACTAAATTGATGCTATATTACTAGATTTTTCAAAAGCGTTTGATAAAGTTCATCATTCTAGATCTAGTCTTAAAAAAAACCTAGGCCTAAATACTTTGGTATCTCTGGTCCCTGACATCAGTGGATTCAGGACTTTCTTATAGGCAGAGAACAAACATTGATAATAAATGGCTCTAAAAAGTCTAAGTCATCTCCAATAAATGTAAACTCAATATTTCCACAAGGAACTGTTCTATGGCCCCTATTATTTCTAATTTATATTAATGATCTACCAAATTGCATCAACACAGGAACAAAAGTAAGATTATTTATGATTTTTATGATGATTGCATAAATTATAGAATAATAAAGACAGGAAAAGATAGGCTAGTTGACTTTTACAAAAAGACCTAGATTCTAGATGACCTACAAAAATGGGAATCAAACTGGGGTATGTCTTTTCACCCAGAAAAATGTCAACTAATAAATATATCCAAGAAAAAGAAACAAATAATCAATAAACATTAAGACTAAAACACTTTCCTTATCCCCTATGCAAGAACAAATGCATATATTTATATTTAAGTATTCTCTTCCCGAGTGGCATTCGAGCATGAAATGGGTTGCCTGAACAAACCATCATTTAAAACATTAATAAAAATGCAAGACTACACTCGGACCACGGATGATTGTAGGACGCAATAATCTTCTCTATAGAAGGAGCGTCTGTAATGTATAAGATAAGATGTGAAAACTATATATAAATGTAAAGGAGCTACGCTCGCCGGCTGATACAAATATTACAAAAATGCGTATAACTCTGTAACTATATTATAGAATATTTTCAAAATTTAAAATGCATTCAGATCATGAATAAATATTATGTATACTTTAAGTGATTTTAAGCCGAATATGATATCAATTACGCAAAAATTTATAACTCTTAATATTACTAATAAAGATTCAACTTTATTGTGATATTGTTTTAGCTTCTACTTTTTATTATTTGCTGTTCAATTTTCTTTAATTAGATATATTACAATATCTAAGACTAATTAGTGTCAGCAAGGCATTTCAAGAATTGTTTTGTGTGAATCTAGCTTGATTTTTTTTTAAATATTGCCATCAGAACCAAAAATGAAATTGTGTGCTACTTAAAGAAAATGATGATCTTCGAACCAACAAATTGAAAATTGGTTTTTATTTTCAAAACTGAAGACTGAAATTCAAGTTTTCATATAACCTCCCTACTTATATTAAAAGAATGCATACAAATGCCAACTACCTTAGTCTTTAGCATCTTTAAAACAAATTGATAAAGTAAGGTGATTAATAGTAATTATACATTTCAGGTAGGAGTCGGCTAAAAAAATTAGCAGTACCCACTCGCTTTTATCAAATACCAGCGACCAGTAAACGCAAAAGGACATTTCATGAATTTGGGTACCGTATATACTCGCGTATAAGTCCCTACTTCTTTGTCGAAATTTTGAGTTTCAAAAAAGTGCGGCTTATACGCGAGTATATACGGTAAGTGTTTATTGTAATTAATAATTTAAATGTTTATGTAATATGCAAATTTTATATTTCTTCTTCTTCTTCTTCTTCTTCTTCGTTCTCAAATGTTATGATTGGGAGGATTCAGACAACAAGTCCGATAGCTGTAATGAACTGCGCCGTGGCTGTCAGTTGCTCTAGTCCACCGAACAGTTTGTCGTTGAGGGTAGCCCCCAGGGGCCAAAAGGCTGACCGGGTAGAAAGATACAGAGGGCAGGTCTGAAGGACATGCTCCGCATTTTCGGGAGCTGTTTCGCAGGGGCACATTTCGCTTGCTCCGATTCGTAGTTTGCGGAACATATGTTGCTTTAGCCTGTTGTGACCAGTCCTTAGTCTGAAGATGATGTTTTGAAATTGGCGGGAGAGTTTGTAGTAAGCATCAATCTTTGGGTTGTTTTGTTGCAGCTCAGACCATCTTTCGGATTCATTCCTTTTGAGTATTGCCTTTATTTCTTCGGGGTGTAGAGATGGGTCTGTCTGGTTTTGTCTGCCTCCAGCTTTAGCTAAGGTGTCGGCAGTGTCATTTCCTTCATTTTGTATATGTCCAGGGATCCATTGGAGAACCAGTTCTTTAGTTATTTTGCTCAGTTTTAAAAGTTCTGTACTGAGTGACTGGTTGATCGGGGCATTTTGGTTTTTTAGAGACTGGAGTACTGTTTTGGCGTCAGAGAAGATGACAATCCGGCTGTTGGGGGATTGAGTGTGGCTTGTTAGTATATTTGCAGCAAGCTCAATTGCTTTTCTTTCTGCTCTAGTGCTATCTGAGAGGCTACCTGTGACAGTGGCTTTTTCTAGGAGTTCTCCATTTGGCCACTCTATGAAAATGCCGGCTCCTCCATTTTTCAAATCTTTTCCAGTTGACCCGTCAGTATAGACTCTGGTCCATGCATTTTGAGGGTATTGTTCTCTAATGATGTTGTTTACTGCTTCTTTTAGTATTTCGGGCGTGTAGTCAAATTTTATATTATAAACATAACATAATAGCTTTTTTATCTTTGTCATAAAAACTTTCTTTTACGCAGGAAAAAGTTACACTCTGACACTATGGATGAATTAAAATCAAATTTTACAGAAGAGCTGAGAAAATTGATAAAACAAGAAAGTCAAGAACTGGATGATCCAATTTATTCTACTCAATATTCTAAAAATCAAAATACAGACTTGTACAAAGGTTCTGATGTGCTTTACAAAGACAAGGATCAGTTTGAAGTAAGCTTTGACACTTTTTGAATTGTTTTATAGTTGACTACTAGTTGATTATAATGTCCCATTTTTTAATGGTTTTCACCATTGAATTCTGCATTAAAATGCCTAATTATGCACTTAACTCAAAATGACCCAAATAAAATATGACTTGTGACTCATTTTGTGGTGCTGGGTAACAAATGTTATCAGTGGGGAAGCAAACCCAGATCTACCGTAAGCCAGTTGTAGATTCAAACCACTTTGCTAGGGATGCAAAAATACAATGTACACCCGTGTCTATCAAAAGCATCAAATGGTTTTAAAAACTTTCATGCCCCCTAACTTTCTTACGCATGTTTTATTCAGTGATATTTAGTATTATTTCCATTTTTCTATTCCATTGATTAGAATTATTATATGTCCAATTTCTTTATGTGTAAATTTGTTTTGTAATACCAGTATGAAATTATTTTTTTGTACTGTCACTGTAAACGTTAATTCCAGCTATAAAAATTGTTATCTATTTTAATAAAATAACTCACAAAAGTCTTCAAAATCTCTTTATAATTAAGCGTTAAAGTTAATGTAAATGTTGTCATTGTTGTTGTAAATTTGAGTAAATTTAGCAATAATTTTAATGTTTGAGATTGTGCTGTTTTCTTTTTTTGAAAAAAAGTTGTTCGGTTCCGTAAAGTTGCAAAAAAATGCAACGACCTAAATCAACTCTAAATATAAAATTTATGGATGAATTCAAATACACAACAGTTTCTATAGCCTAGTCTAAACACGTCTTGCCACTACCAAATCCTCAGGTCGTCTCCCGTTATATCCAAATCTACGTTCAATCTAACTCCTACGTCATTGTTTCTATCGTAAAACGTCACTCGTTTATTCCATACATTAACACCGGGTTAGAGATTATACAAATTATGTCCTACTAAAACAACTATATATATATAAATCCTCACAAGGGGGTTGTCCATTGTCAGTATGAATTATGTCAACAAAATAGACAGTGAGGGGGGGGGCAAATAGTGCACATGAAAAAGATTTGTTCTGATATTTTAATATTATAAACGAATATATTTTTGCTAAAACGAATAGATGAAATGTTAAAATGAGGTCAATTAAAGAGATCTATTTCATAATTTAAAAGTTTTAATGTAAAATTCTTTTTTAATTGTATGAGCTAAAATGTATTATCAGTGGCTGGGTGGTGGCAAACAGTGAAAATTTTGAAATATAGGTGAACAGGTACGGCAACTAGTATAAAGTGCTGGAAAGGAGGGAGGGACAATAATGCAAGAGGAAATAGTGAACGAAAGGGGCAAATTATCAACTAGTTTACAGTATCCCCCTAAACAATTATAAACATTTCACATTTTCTAATTGTATTGAGGTATCAATAGTGAATCGTAAAATTAGATTAGTTAAATATAGATATAAAAAAGAAACAGAAAGAATTAGAAATATTGTTAAAAATCCTCGGATTTGAAAAAAATGTGTTTTTGTAGTCTATTTGAAATTTTTCAACAAGCTCAAAAATTATTTAAAGACCTTTCAATCTCTTTTCTATTTCGAACTTCAACTGGCAGCATAAAAAATAATATTGCTAGCTAATGGGCAGGGGGGGGTGTAAAATGTTTGCAGAATTTAACAGACTTCACTTAGGACTATAAGCTTATGCACAGTATAGTTTAATGATCATGAAAAGTGTTATTGGTTAGTGTTTGGACCATAAAATATTGGTCTTTATGCCAATGAAAAAAATTATAAAGAAACCAAATCAAATCAAATGTACAGGAAGTCTATTGAATGGTTTTGAGTTTATTTTATAATAATATATTTTGTTTTTAGTTTTGGGATAAATGTTTTTTATTATTAGTATTAATACTATTACTAGGATAAGTGGTTTAAATCAATATTTGACATTTTAAACATTTAATTAACATTTAAAAAATTTCCCTTTAAGGTAGTGCAGTAAGTGGGTGTGGATCAAAATATGGTTTTTTATATCTTTTTCTGATTATGATAAATTATTGAAAAAGAACATCTAAGAAATGCATTTTAATTTTTAAAAATCATATTTTATGATTATAAAGTTGATAAAAATATTATTTAAGAAGGTGGGGTACAGTCAAAAATAAATGTTACCATAAATTTTGTATTACAAAATAATGTATTAATTAACTTGTCTTGTTTATTGTTTAATGCTCTTAGTCTTACACTATATAAAAACTGTTTTTTTGCTTGTTTAACACTAAGACTACACTTTGTTTCAATTTAAATAGTACATTTTTGATATTTTTTGAAACAACACCAATTTTTTATGTCTCTATAGAAAATTAAATATACAAATATAACATAAGCTTCTACTAAAAATAGGTGATTTTTAATGATATTTTAAAAATAGGTCAGACTTCCATTTTTTTGTCTCCCTTGCTAAAACTGTCAAAATAATTTTCACGGCATTTTAAAATTTTTTTATTGCACCACATTCACGAAAAAATTTGGTCTCTTCTCTTTAAACATTTTGTGTTTGTAAACCAAGTAACTTGGCCATATCCACTATATAATATTATATACTTTTTGTAAAAATGATATATAAAAATTGCACTTTGTGAGGTTGCAAATGGTAATACCCACTTGTACAATTTTGAAAATGTTATAACTTTATTGAAAATTGACATACAGTAGTAAAATTGGTATCAAAGTTCTTAGAATTCTTTTGTCACTCTCTATTCAACAATAGGATAAAAATGTAAAAAAAAATCTATTTTGAGTGCTTATTTAAAGTTTGAAAATAAGTCTGGATTTGTTTTTTTTAACTGAGTATAAGCCCTTAAAGAGAAAAATTGTAGTTTAAGCATATTTTTTATAGTAATTTACTAAATGCCTTGTTTTTTCTTTCTATTTCTAGGAAAGTGTTAAGAAATCAGAAAGAGACAGCAAGCCTTATTGTGAAGAAATCAAGTCTTCTATAGAGTTCTGTAAAGTAAAGAAAGAAGACATTTCTTCAGAGATAGATCACACATTTCATAAGAGTGATCAAGTATTTCAACAAGAATTCTCTTACTATACATCTTTAAAAAACCTTCAAATTGTTCAGACAGTCAAAAGACAATTTCAATGTCTAATATGTCAAAAGGTTTTCTCTACGGATTCACTTTTGAGATCACACCTAACAATTCATACTGTTAAAAAACTATATAAATGCTTGATGTGTCAAAAAATGTTTACATATTTGCGAAGTTTAAAGTACCACCTAAAAAATCATATGTATAAAAATGAAAAACTATTTAAATGTGAAATATGTCAAAAAGGATTTTCATTTCACTCAACATTAAAACAACACATATTTGTTCATACTGGTGAAAAACCATTTAAATGTGAAATATGTCTAAAAGGATTTTCTTGTAGCAGAAATTTAAAACAACACGAACTTGTTCATACTGGTGAAAAAACATTTATATGTGAAATATGTCAAAAAGGATTTTATTATAGCTCAAAATTAAAACGACACAAACTTATTCATACTGGTGAAAAACCATTTAAATGTGAAATATGTCAAACAGGATTTTCTTATAGCTCAACATTAAAACAACACAAACTTATTCATACTGGTGAAGAACCATTTAAATGTGAAATATGTCAAAAAGGATTTTCTTGTAGCTCAACATTAAAACAACACACACTTGTTCATACTGGTGAAAAACCATTTAAATGTGAAATATGTCAAACAGGATTTTCTTATAGCTCAACATTAAAACAACACAAACTTATTCATACTGGTGAAGAACCATTTAAATGTGAAATATGTCAAAAAGGATTTTCTTGTAGCTCAACATTAAAACGACACACACTTGTTCATACTGGTGAAAAACCATTTAAATGTGAAATATGTCAAAAAGGATTTTATTATAGCTCAAAATTAAAACGACACAAACTTGTTCATACTGTTGAAGAACCATTTAAATGTGAAATATGTCAAAAAGGATTTTCATTTAGCTCAACATTAAAACAACACAAACTTGTTCATACTGTTGAAGAACCATTTAAATGTGAAATATGTCAAAAAGGATTTTCTTGTAGCTCAACATCAAAACAACACACACTTGTTCATACTGGTGAAAAACCATTTAAATGTGAAATATGTCTAAAAGGATTTTCTTCTAGCTCAAATTTAAAACAACACAAACTTGTTCATACTGGTGAAAAAACATTTATATGTGAAACATGTCAAAAAGGATTTTATTATAGCTCAAAATTAAAACGACACAAACTTGTTCATACTGTTGAAGAACCATTTAAATGTGAAATATGTCAAAAAGGATTTTCATTTAGCTCAACATTAAAACAACACAAACTTGTTCATACTGTTGAAGAACCATTTAAATGTGAAATATGTCAAAAAGGATTTTCATTTCACTCAACATTAAAACAACACAAACTTGTTCATACTGGTGAAAAACCATTTAAATGTGAAATATGTCAAAAAGGATTTTCTAAGAGCTCAACATTAAAACGACACAAACTTATTCATACTGGAGAAAAAACCCTTTAAATATATATAATACATCCAGTCTATTTTAATTGGACTGAAAGTTAGTAGTTACACTTACACTGTGAATTATAATTAGATACTACCAAACGAAGAGACTGGTGAGAGACAATTTTATTATGTTGTTTAATGGTTACAGATAAATATACCATTAACAATGTCAAATATGTCAAAAAGGATTTTCTTGTAGTTCAACATTAAAACTACATAAACTTGTTCATACTGGTGAAGAACCATTTAAATGTGAAATGTGTCTACAAGGATTTTTGTTTAGCTCAACATTAAAACAACACAAACTTGTTCATTCTGGTGAAAAACCATTTAAATGACAAATATGTCTAAAAGGATTTTTTCAAAGCACACATTTAATGAAACACAAAATTGTTTATTCTGGTGAAAAACCATTTAACTCTGAATTGTGTCAACAAAAATTTTCTTTATTATCACATGTAAAGATACACCTATTTCCTTATACTGCTGAAATAAAACATGTCAATGACAAATGTGTCAGAAAGGATTTTATTGTAGCTTAGAATTAAAGAAATGACTATTTGTTTATACTGCTGAAACTGAAAAACCATCTAAGAGTTACAACTTTTTGTTCGTATTGGTGAAAAACAAGTAAAATGTCAAATGTGTCAAAAAGGACATTCTTGGAGTTCAAGTTTTAGTAAACACAAGTTGTCTTTAACATTAAAAGATTATAAAAATGTCAAATTTGTAAAAAAAAAATAATTTCTGTTACAGTTCATCTTTGAAGCAACACCATGTTGTTCATAATATAAAAAAATAATATTAAACTATTTGATGTGTATAGTGTATAACTTAGTAGGCCTACCGGTATAGATATATACACAGATATATATTTTAAAACTGTATTTAACATGTCAAAGGACTTCTATGAAATAAAAAAAAAATTTAGACTTGCCTAAAAACTACCTAATATCACAAAGTCATAAGTCAAAATTATTTTGTTCTATGGAAAATTTAAAAGCATCATTTATATTATTTTTAATTGAATATTTTTTTTTCTAATTTGTATTTAAAAAAAATTGTGCAAACAAAATGTATGTCACATTTATATGAACCATAAAACTACTATATGATCCATGAAACTACTCTATGAACCATGAAACTGCTATATGATCCATGAAACTACTCTATGAACCATGAAACTACTATATGATCCATGAAACTACTATATGATCCATGAAACTACTATATGATCCATGAAACTACTATATGAACCATGAAACTACTACTCAACTCTTAGAATACTTATGTTGTGTGTGGTGCAGCTAAGTTTGCATCGAGAGTAAAGGAGGTGGAATCACAGTTTTGCCAGAATGTTGAAAAGTGTGGCCTAGATCATTAATAAGTCTAGGCAAATGTTGTCAGAACTTTTCAAAGTGTGCCCTTGATGGGGCAAGTGTTTCCTAAACATTTCAAAATTTGCCCTGATAGGCAAGTGTTGTTTTTATTACATTAAGATTAGAGGAATTGTGCTGTTACTGTTAGTATGCTCCATTTTCAGCCAGAGTGGACATTGTCATTTCTGAAAGGCTATAGAGTAAATTACTGCCTTGCAAACACCTTCTGGGATTGAACAATTTGCTAAAGCGTTTGCTGTGTTTCTTTTTTCGTGTCTACTATGAAAAAAGTGTCAATATGACAAAAGCGGTTCTTTGTAAACATCTTTTTACCATTTGCCAAAATGGCATTTGGTTCACCCGGACCGGCTATTTTGTGTACCAGTATAAAAAGGTTTTGACATTAATTAGTCATAGACCTATTCTTTTTTCAAATCCCGAATATCCTGTGATATAAGCACACTTGATATGTTAATGTAGACTGGACATCTAAATTTTGTTTTTTTCTATACCGTAAATTAATATGTAAATATACTATTTTTATGCTTGTACTCCTCAGTCTTAGTTTAATAATTTAGGATAGGATTTTTGTTTAGGCTTTTAAATTATTCTGTTTAATTATTAGTACCAGGTGACCGATCATTCGATCGGTAATAAAGAGCAGGCGCTTGTACCTTAACATCATATATCATATATATTCTGTATATTATCATAATGTACACTGATATAATAGTGTTTTTTTTCCCATTAATTTTCATTGTTGTGTCTTACTATTTTTTTTTTTATTTTTTTTTTTCTTTTTGTAGATGTCACATTTAACATCACATATTTTTGATGTAAAATGCATTGACTGAATAAAATTGAATTGAAAAATTGAATTGAATTGAATTGATGTGTAGGCTTTGTTAAACAACAGTGCATACATTTTAAAAATACGTCTTTACCAGACCAATACATTGTATTTGTCTTTTTTCTTTTTTTCTACTATGAATAACATAGGCTTTAAATTCTAACATTCGAAGCAGATTTTTATTTGTGTGGTATATCTAGATTTTGCCCAATATGCCCCCCCCCCCCCCAAAAAAAATAAAGCGGCTTAATCTCATTTCAAACCCTAAAAAACTCATGTCGTCTAGAGTTGTCAGTTTTAAATCCAACAGAAATATATGTCATTTATGTCATTATGTTATGTATTTATAAGACTGAAAATGAAAAGTTAAAATTTAAAATATCGTCTATTATGTAACAATTTTTAGTTCTTCTACTTCTACCCATTTCCCTACTTTAACAACTGTCAAATTTTCTAGTGACCCCTCTTATAAAATTATGTAAAAAATTTTAACTCCCCCCCCTTACCCCATTCAAGCTAACAATAACAATGAGTTACGGGCGCCAAATATGTTTGATATAAATAAATAAGGTCTACGAATAAATGTAAACATTTTTACTAGTTTACCAGATTTCATATTGACTTCTTAACATAGTCATAGTCTAATATTTCTTACTTGGGCATATATATAAATCATAAGTAATGTTTGTAAATCACTTGTAAAAAATATCTTATACAAAAAAAGTATTTATTTGTTATTTTCAATGTTTTCAATGTATTATTCCAAACATTGTTTGACAAAAAAAGTAAAAATGTATAGTTTAGTGTAAACCTTATCTAATATCCTCCATGTGTGTTAATATTTAAAATAAACTATCGCTGCAAAATATAATATCGATTAATTAAAACAATGGTATAATAAACATTGTACAAAATTGTTAAAATTTTGAGTATTACACTAGTTAAATACTAAATAATTAAAAGGTGAACTTATGTTATTCATTGAAAAGACTGCAAATGAAAAGATTATAATATAGGCTACGTTAGATGATTTGTTTAATTCCCCGCCCCCCCCCCCCCCCCCCTCTAAATAAAACTATCAGCATATTACACTTCTGACTATTGTTATAAGGAAAATGCGAATAAATTGAATACATCTTTTCTAGTTTACACAAACAATGACAGATATTCTAGTAAATTTCTAGTTTACACAAACAATGTCAGATATTCTAGTAAATTTCTAGTTTACACAAACAATGTCAGATATTCTAGTAAATTTCTAGTTTACACAAACAATGTCAGATATTCTAGTAAATTTCTAGTTTACACAAACAATGTCAGATATTCTAGTAAATTTCTAGTTTACACAAACAATGTCAGATATTCTAGTAAATTTCTAGTTTACACAAACAATGTCAGATATTCTAGTAAATTTCTAGTTTACACAAACAATGTCAGATATTCTAGTAAATTTCTAGTTTACACAAACAATGTCAGATATTCTAGTAAATTTCTAGTTTACACAAACAATGTCAGATATTCTAGTAAATTTCTAGTTTACACAAACAATGTCAGATATTCTAGTAAATTTCTAGTTTACACAAACAATGTCAGATATTCTAGTAAATTTCTAGTTTACACAAACAATGTCAGATATTCTAGTAAATTTCTAGTTTACACAAACAATGTCAGATATTCTAGTAAATTTCTAGTTTACACAAACAATGTCAGATATTCTAGTAAATTTCTAGTTTACACAAACAATGTCAGATATTCTAGTAAATTTCTAGTTTACACAAACAATGTCAGATATTCTAGTAAATTTCTAGTTTACACAAACAATGTCAGATATTCTAGTAAATTTCTAGTTTACACAAACAATGTCAGATAAAAGAAAGTTAAAAATAGACCTTTAGTTTGGTGAAACTTCATCTAATTATGTTATTATTTAAACGGCTACCGTGCCCCCATAGGCCTACTGCTAAGCCTAATTTTTTAAAGCTTTAAGTTTTAAGCCTGGTTTAATGTTGACTATAGTGTCATTTTTTAAAAAATAAAGTAGGCATATTATAATCTCGGTTGGCGTCTATATACGATATAGCTAACATAGAACAGCTATTCAGTACTGATCATTATAGGCGAGTCATCAGTCCAGGTTAGCTTGCTTATAGCTGTCATACCTGCTACAGACATGACTAACGTAACATAATTATCATGAAATGTTTAAAAACTGACGTTTATTGTAAATATTGCAATACCTTTAATAGTGATTAGTTTTACAAATATGAAATTATTAAATTATTTATAGCGCCGCGCGTTTATAGTTAAATTATCTTGCTATTTAATATGCAGCCAATGAATAAAAAGAAAGTTTGTTTTTTAAACCAGCTGCTGCAAAACGGCTAGAAAAAAAGCAAAAACCAAACAGCTTAATCTAATTTCAAACCCTAAAAAAAAACAAAAAACATGTAGGCTAGCGTTGTCAGTTTTAAATCCAACAGAAATATATGTCATTTATGTCATTATGTTATGTATTTAAAAGACTGAAAATGAAAAGTTAAAATTTAAAATATCGTGAATTACGTTACAATTTTTAGTTCATCTTTACCCCTTCCCCTACTTTAACAACTGTCAAACTTTCTAGTGACCCCTCTTATAAAATTATGTCAATTTTTTCAACTCCCTCCCTCACCCAATTCAAGCTAACAAGCGGCCGGCTAGTGTGTTTGATATTGAATAGAAAATAAAAAGGTCTACGAATAAATGTAATACATTTTTACTAGTTTACCAGATTTCAAATTGACTTAACATAGTCTAATATTTCTTACTTGGGCAGATATATAAATCATAAGTATAGTTTGTAAATCACTTGTAAAAATATATCTTTTTCAAAAAAGTATTTATTTATTATTTTCAATGTACTATTCCAAAGAATGTTTGACTAAAAAAAAAGTAAAAATACATAGTTTTGTGTAAACCTTATCCAATATCCTACATAATTGTTATTATTATTATTTAAAATAAACTATCTCGGCAAAATATAATATCAATTACAACAATGGTATAATACAAATTTTAACAAATTGTTTAAATTGTGAGCATTACACCAGTTAAATACTAAATAATTAAAGGTGAAATTATGTTATTCATTGAAAAGACTGCAAATGAAATGATTAAAATACGTTTGATTAATTGTTTAATTTTCCCTCCCCCTCAATAAAACTAAAAGTAAAAGTATATTACACGTCTGACTATTATATAAGGAAAATACGAATGAATGGAATTCATCTTTTCTAGTTTGCCAGATTTCAAATTGACAATGTTAACATATTCTAATATATCTTACTTGGGTAGGCCTATGTAAGCAAATCATAAATATATTTAATAAAACATTCGTAAACACATGTCTTGTATAAAAAAAGTAGTTCCTATTATTATTTTCGACGTGTTTTTTTTCTCCAAAATAATGTTTAATAAACAAAATTTACAAATAGGCATATAGTTTGGAGAAATCTCGTCTAATTCTGTTATTATTTAAACGGCAAACTATTATTTCACTAGTAATTAATACGTAAATATTTTTTTTAAATTTTATTTTTAATTTAATCTAAAATATATTGAGGACGTTTTAATCTAAATAAGCCTCAAGGGCCGCATACTATTATTTGTCAGCCCGCGAGTCAACCACTGGCTGTAGTTTGCACACCCTGCATTACATAAATTATTACACTTGGTCTTGCTTTAAATATCTATCATCGGTGCGCAAAACAGCCAGCATAAACAAGAAATTAAACTTCTTGTTAATGTTGAACGGGTATTTCCGCAACGTCATAATTGCGACGCAACAAAACACCGCTCTTGAATGCCGCGCTACATGTGGATCGTGCAATGGCATGTTTTCACGGCCAAAATCAATTATCTACGATAAATCTTTTGTGTATTTTTGTCTAACGATCATTTCCGATTTTTATTTATGTGGCCGAAAAGCCGTAGATTTTTTTTAGGTGAAACAAGTCGTGCATTAAAACATGAAGATAATCGTTAGAGCGCTTTTGAAGAAAATTTCCACATATACACATATATATATACATACAATTTATTTTAACTCTTATTATAGTATAGGATATACATACAATTTTAACTCGTATTATAGTATAGGATTAGTTGCTTGGAAATTTAATGTTTTTTGAAATTATATATAGTTTAGTGTAGCAGTAGTGTTTAGCTATTTAGATATCCTTGTTTTTAATTAGAAAAAAAAGCACATTTTTTCATGTTTGATGTTGAAGTTAATGGTAAATTTTGTTACGTTAGAGTGGCGCATTTGAAAGTAGAGTATAGAGGTAGGCAATAACCTCTCTGTACCAACGGAGGTGCTCAGACCACACATATCCCTGGTTGTACGTGGTTGCCTCCCCTTTCCCTTAGGTCTCTTACCCTCACTGTAAATACAGGTTTTATCTTGGAAAATGTATTTAGTGTCCACCCTGTTACATTAAGTTACAGGCACATTTCAAGTCAGTCTTCGGTACTTTCTTTTGATGTCCCACCTACATACCCCATAGTCTGTTGGGACCCCACAGATCATATTGCTATGTACACCAGCCTCCTCCATTCCTCCCGTTTCTCAGTAGGTACTCAAAACTGGCTTCCGTTTTTTCCGCATTAAGTTTTCGACACCTCTCGTACTAAATCGTCTAGGCAAAATGTGCCATTCATGATAGAAAGATAATTTTTTCACTCGATTGTACATGAATAAATGGCCTTTATCACCATATGTATTTAAAATTGATTGTTTATAGGCTATTAAACATTTTTTATATTTAAATTATCTAAGAAAAATTGTTTATTTTTTAAGAAAAAAACATTTTTTAAGATTTTTTATAAACACCACCGAAAAGCTGGTCCATTTTCCTGTAAAAATCTGAAAGAATTATTAGTCTATATATTATGGCCCATTTTGCCCAACGCGCAAGATAAACCCTATGAAATAGTATTTTCCCGCCGTAAAAACATGCCCGCCGCGATCTCCGCTATTTGTATTTGTAGGGTCGTTACCAATAAAGGCGTCGTATCAGATTTTATCACTTTAGAAATTAAGTACAACTATTCTATATCATAGATTAATACTATACAATGAATTTTATGTAAAAAAATTGTATGTATATATTATTATTGTTATTATTTAAAAAAAAATTGTTTTAGATTTACCACCTTAAATCACTTGTTCTCGAGTCTCCAAACCCCTAAGGCTAAGGCTAATTTTTTTCTGGTCATAAAATAAACTAAAATTACATTTATTTTCAAGTAAGTATGCTAAAGATATTGAATTAATACTTTTTATTTCCAGGAAATAATATTATAATATGTAGTTTGACATGCAAACTGGATTTTCCATCTGTTGTCAATGTAAACAATAGTAAATTTGACCTTTGGTGGACTAGCGAAGCTATGGAAATTATTATGAATTAAACGAATTAATTATAAAATTAAGTAGTTTTACACACTTATAATTATAATAACATTTAAATTGAACCAGACATTATTTTATTTAGTTTTTGTGGAAACGAAGCTATTTTAAGCACATAAATTTACAAAAATATTGTCTAGACTACACTCATACTACATAAGGCCTACGAAATCAGTAATAATCAAATAGCCTACATAAGAGTCGTCCATTAATTATGTCAACTTAATACAGAAAACTGGGATGACAAAATTGACAGTAGTTGAAATGTGGGAGGGAATAGAGTCCATAAAGTGACTTATATAATAGGCCTACATTTCATTTATAAATTTAATTTTCATGCGTTTATACTCATTCATTCATCAACAGCCTGCCATTAAAATCATAGATTATACTGGATTGCCAACTTTGTGGCCTATATGCAAATACCCTCTGTATTCTGATCTGGACCAAATAAAAACTAAATAGTATGGATGGAGAGGGGAACATAGGGTAGATTCGTATCACTTTATATATGTGGGGGGGGGGGGGGGGGGCGAGTGCACGGCAAGAGGTCGAAAAGACGGTTTGTTCTGTTTGTTCTATTTGTTCTGTTTGTTCTATTTGTTCTGTTTGTTCTGATATAAAAACAAATATATTTTTGTTAACTACTAATAAATGAAAGTTGATATTAGGTCGATATAAGAGATATGTTTCATAATTGTTAATGTATAATTAGAATAAAAGTTTATGAGCTAAAAATGTATTATTACTAGTAAGTAGTACTAGTAGCGTAGTGGGGCTGGCAAATAGTGACAAGTAGGTAGGACAGCGAACACAACTAGTATAAAGTTAGGGGGTGGGCGAAGTGCAATAATGAACGAACGGGGCTAATTCTCTAATAATACACAATATCCCCCTAAACTACTGAACAATTAATCTGTTATCGAATTATCAATAGTGAAACTAAAAATGTGATTCTTTAAATATTTATCTATACAAAAAAACTACAGCTTGGAATATAATGCTTGTGATAGGCGTTCTTGGTTAGTGTTAAGGACCATTAGATATCGGTCTTTATACTGTATACCAATGAAAATAAATAGAGAAACCAAATCAAATCATATGTACAAGTAATATATTGAACAGTTTTAAGTTTATATTGTAATTTTATATTTTGTTTTTAGGTATGGGATAAAACTGATTATTATTATTATTATTATTGTTAGGCCTACTACTATCAATAGGATAAATGGTTTTAGCCTAAACAATAGTCAACAGTTGTTATTTTAAACCTTTAATTAACATTTGAAAACTTTCTTTTTAAAATAAAACACGTATAACTGTTACCTTAAAATGTGTATTATTAAATAATGTACTAACTTGCCTTATTTAATGTTTAATGCTCGAGTATTACACTATATAAAAACTGCTTTTGTTTGTTTTACTTTCAAGTACATGATTGTCAATCATTGTCCGTATACCTACTTAGACAGTACATTTTGTAACATTTTTTCTAAACGTTGTGTACTTTAAATGAACTTCAAATTGATGTAAAATTTTTACATTTACAAAGATTCGTTAAATTTTTGCGAATATTTATAAATGGCTAAAAAACGAAAAATTTTGCTAGATCACTTTGTTTCAATAAACATAATTAATTTTTGATAATTTGAAACAGTGCCAATTTAGTAGGTCTCTATAGAACATTGAATTTCCTTCAATTTGATATATAAGATGAGCTTCTACTAAAATTAGGTAATTTTTTGTGATTTTTTAAAAATAGGTCAGATTTGCGTTTTTTGTCTCCCTTGAAAAAAACTGTAATAAGTATGAAAAATGATTTTTACATCGATATTTTTATATTTTTCAAATGCACCA
Source organism: Anisus vortex (assembly GCA_949126835.1). Classification (NCBI taxonomy): domain Eukaryota; kingdom Metazoa; phylum Mollusca; class Gastropoda; family Planorbidae; genus Anisus; species Anisus vortex. The sequence continues at coordinate 3,551,532 of OX421505.1, read as the reverse complement.
CATTCACGAAAAAAATTGGGTCTCTTCTCTATAAACTTTTGTGTTTGTAAACTTAGTAACTTAGCCATAGCCAATATACCTTTTTGAGATAATGACTTCTAAAAATAGGACTTTGTGAGGTGGCTAAAGGTAACCAACTTGTAAAATTTCAAAATTTCATAACTTTCTTAAAAATTAACATACAGTCATAAAATTGGTATCAAAGTTCTTAGAATCATTTTGTCTTTCTATTAAACATAAAAAAAATCTCAAAAGCTTGAAAAATAAAAATCAGTTTTGAGTAGCCTACCTATTCTCAGCCTTTCTCAATGTGTCGCACCATTCCCTGGTGTTATCCTCCCATCGTTTCCGTTGTCTTCCTATCTTTCTCCCTCCTCTGGTTGTGCCCTGCAGAATAGTTTTGGCAAGCCCCGTTGGTTCTAATTATGTGACCATACCAGTCTAGTTTCTTTTTCTTGACTGTGGCCAGCAGTTCGTCGTATTGTCCGATTTCCTGTAGGCCTACATATTTTTTAAAATTTGTTTTTTTTAGACCATTTCAGGTAACCCCTTTGTATGCATGAATGCATTACCCGATATTCCGTTCGACCGGCAATTGGAAGATTCTGAGTTCAAATCCTGGTGCAGGCTAGGATTTTTTACCGGGACTTGAGGGTGTCCCAGCTCTGATGGGTACCTGACATTAGTTGGGGTAAAGTAAAGGCGGCTGGGCATTGTGCTGGCCACACATCCCCTAGTATATGCCGTGGTCACAGAAATTGGTGAAAGCTGCTTCATCAGCCCTATGATCAGTTTGGTCCGAAGGGTACTTTACTTTACTACAATAAAACAAAATTACATAAGTGATGCTTAAAAAAAAGTCATGTCATGTATTACATTAGTAGACAGGACCAAATGTCCGAATTCTAAGAAAACAAAAACATAAAAGTACTGAATTAATTAAATTGATGATGATCCAAACAAAATGGCATGAGAAAAACATTTTTACAAAAATCGAATCATCAAAAAATGTGTGTCATGCAAAAAATTTACAAGAGTGCATCTTAATAATCTTATGAATAAAATGTTTGATTATGTGCAGGTCTAAAAGAGACTCGGGAACTGCCTTTGTACGCTCGCTCCACTGGCTCCCCGTGAAAGCCAGAATTGAGTATAAAATGGCGCTACTTTGCCATCAGTGCATTTTTAACAACAAGTTTCCGTCCTATCTCAAGGCACTAATCACACCTTATGCCCCGCAAAGAACACTTCGTTCAGCAAACTCATCGCTTCTGGAAGAGCCCCGTTTCTCTCTGACGACCGTTGGCCTTAGAGCCTTCTCAGTATCCGGTCCGAAGGTGTGGAATCAACTTCCCATTCAACTGAGCCGAACAAGCTCTACTGTTACTTTCAAACAGAACTTAAAAACTCATACAATATTGAATAGTTCCAAAAATAAAGAGGCTAAAAATATAAATAAGGGGAAGTGATAATATTAATGGTTCGCGGTTGAGTCTTTCCTCAATATCCTCCCTTACATCTTAAATCATTTATTTTTATAGCACAAGTAAGGGAAACTACTTTTAAAAATAAAGTTCAATACATTTATTCATTAAAAGATATTTGCTGTTTTCTATTAACCTTAGACAAAATAGTAGGAAAAATGAAAAAAGAAATAATCTCTAAATACATTTAGATAAGCTCATTTTACTATCAGAACATGATTTTGAAAAGGTGTTAATAAAAGTAAAAGTGTAAACTAATAATCACTTTATATATTTATAACTGATTGTCATATAAGTAAGTATGGCGCAATTAAATTTTATGTATTTACATTAAAAGTTCATATATATTTTTTTGGAACGGCCTGTTTAAAAGGCCCGTATTATATTTACTTTTTTTTTTTCTTTTTTTTAATTTTTTTTTTTTTTTTATTTCAGCTTAATTAGCTTAATTGGTAATGTCCTCTCTCACTCATGGCTAGGATCGTCGTTCATTACTAGCGAGGTAGAGTTGCTAGAGACCCGCCCTTCCCTGCCCCGTGTTTCATACCTCGATAGTCCATTCACGCCTAAGTAAGTATGGCGCAATTAAATTTTTAGCATTTAAATTAAAAGTCAATTTTTATTTTTTGAACGGCCTGTTTAAAAGGCCCGTATTATATTTTCAGCTTAATTGGTAATGTCCTCTCTCACTCGTGGCTAGGATCGTCGTTCATTACTAGCGAGGTAGAGTTGCTAGAGACCCGCCCTTCCCTGCCCCGTGTTTCATACCTCGATAGTCCATTTACGCCTCTCCCTTCACGACGGTCCATCGATCCGTAGTAAAACCCACCTCTACCTTATTGATTTTTGTTCCTTCCACTACGTTTTCGCCCCCCTTTCCCCCTTCCGCCACGATACCTTCTTCTTTCTCTCCTACCTTCTTCCTCTCCATTTCTTACCTTCTTCTCGACTCTGTGTAAGGGAAGAAAGGAGACAAATAAAATCAAGAGTAATACCGAAGAGTGACAGAAAGAAGAAGGAGGTACGGTATACAAAAAACACCACGGACACACTCATCGGAGGTCAGTAGGTGCAGACATGCTGGTTTCCAGTGTGTGTCGGCCGGCGGGGCAAGAGAAGGCGAGGAAAGTCGGACCTCCCAACCCCACGTCACTACCAGATACTCTACGTGTTTTCCTAATCTTTCTCAACTTCTTGTTATCACGAGCAGTTCACGCCGAAAGGGGAACGGCTAAACGGTGCTCGGGAACTCTTAACTTAAATAAACTATCTTCTCAAATCTTAACTCTGTCCCCCCCTCACTATGAGGATCTCTCTTCCTTCGATATCTCCTATCTTCGACGGTTCTTGTCATAAGGGGAAGACAGGCGGCCTCAGAATTTCTCCGCCCAATATTTTTCAACACCAATTTGGTTACTGTTTATACTTCCCTGTCTATTTTATACTGAATTTACATTATATAAATATAAGATTATACTCCCTTATACGAGTAAATTGTGTTAATTTTAATGAGTACCGGATTCATTAATTTAATGGCGAAGTCAAAAGATGAAATAGTTGTTGATTTTTCTGGATACTGCTTTGAAGACCACATAATATATATATATATATATTAGCTGAGTAAGTAATTTTAATGAATATTTATGATTTAGACATATATATATATATATATATAGTATGTGGTTCTGGTAGGTAGCAACTGTACCTTTAACCGTTACACTTTTTAAAAGCATGTAGGTGTCAGACTACGTTACCTGGCCTTGGTTTAAGTCAGTTTTACATCAAATTATATATACCTGTGAGTCCAAATTGATCCATGGATGAAGCAGCGTTCACCAATTTCTGTGGCCATGGCATACTAGGGGATTGTGTGGCCATTCCAGTTCCCAGCCTCTTTTACTTTACCCCAGCTAATGTCAAGTATCCATCAAAGCTGTGCAGACTCACAGCACATTCCAGACCCGGGAACGAATTCTAGTCTTCACCAGGATTCGAACACAGCACCGTCGTTACGCCAGCCGAACGCGCTGCCGCTAGGCCACTACACTTGCAACATTACAATTATGGGTTTTAATAATAATTGCATCAGCTAATTTGTTTTCTTATTAATTTTGTTTTCTTAATTAAAATGTTTGTTCATTGTTACATTGCAATTATGTATTATATTATATAATGTAGAGGATTCATTGAAATTAAAAATATCAAAATCAAAACTTAAATAAACAGTCTTGATAAAAAATATCTAAATACTGTAAAGATATAAAGCTCAACCTAGGAGAGGTATCATAATTAACAATATTGAATAGTTGAAAAAAAAAAGAGGCTAAAAATATAAATAAGGGGAAGTGATAATGTTAACTGTTTGAGGTTGAGTCACTCCTCAATAGCCTCCCTTACATCTTAAATCATTTTATTTTTAGATAAGGGAGACTACTTTTAGAAATAAAGTTCAATACATTCATTCATTAAAAGATATTTGCTGTTTTCTATTAACCTTAGACAAAATAGTAGGAAAAATGAAAAAAGAAATAATCTCTAAATATATTTAGATTAGCTCATTTTACTATTAGAACGTGATTTTCAAAAAGTGTTATTAAAAGTAAAAGTGTAAACTAATAAACACTTTATATATGTATAACTGATTGTCATATAAGTAAGTATGGCGCAATTAAATTTTATATATTTACATTAAAAGTCAATTATATTTTTTGGAACGGCCTGTTTAAAAGGCCCGTATTATATTTACTTTTTTTTTTTCTTTTTTTTTTTTCTTTTTTTTTATTTCAGCTTAATTAGCTTAATTGGTAATGTCCTCTCTCACTCATGGCTAGGATCGTCGTTCATTACTAGCGAGGTAGAGTTGCTAGAGACCCGCCCTTCCCTGCCCCGTGTTTCATACCTCGATAGTCCATTCACGCCTAAGTAAGTATGGCGCAATTAAATTTTTAGCATTTAAATTAAAAGTCAATTTTTATTTTTTGAACGGCCTGTTTAAAAGGCCCGTATTATATTTTCAGCTTAATTGGTAATGTCCTCTCTCACTCGTGGCTAGGATCGTCGTTCATTACTAGCGAGGTAGAGTTGCTAGAGACCCGCCCTTCCCTGCCCCGTGTTTCATACCTCGATAGTCCATTTACGCCTCTCCCTTCACGACGGTCCATCGATCCGTAGTAAAACCCACCTCTACCTTATTGATTTTTGTTCCTTCCACTACGTTTTCGCCCCCCTTTCCCCCTTCCGCCACGATACCTTCTTCTTTCTCTCCTACCTTCTTCCTCTCCATTTCTTACCTTCTTCTCGACTCTGTGTAAGGGAAGAAAGGAGACAAATAAAATCAAGAGTAATACCGAAGAGTGACAGAAAGAAGATGGAGGTACGGTATACAAAAAAAAACACGGACACACTCATCGGAGGTCAGTAGGTGCAGACCTGCTGGTTTCCAGTGTGTGTCGGCCGGCGGGGGGAGAGAAGGCGAGGAAAGTCGGACCTACCAACCCCACGTCACCACCGGATACTCTACGTGTTTTCCTAATCTTTCCAAACCCCTTGTTATCACGAGCAGTTCACGCCGATAAAACGGTGCTCGGGAACTCTTAACTTAAATAAAATATAAATAAGGGGAAGTGATAATGTTAACTGTTTGAGGTTGAGTCACTCCTCAATAGCCTCCCTTACATCTTAAATCATTTTTTTTTAGATAAGGGAGACTACTTTTAAAAATAAAGTTCAATACATTCATTCATTAAAAGATATTTGCTGTTTTCTATTAACCTTAGACAAAAGAGTAGGAAAAATGAAAAAAGACATAATCTCTAAATATATTTAGATAAGCTCATTTTACTATTAGAACGTGATTTTGAAAAGGTGTTAATAAAAGTAAAAGTTTAAACCAATAAACACTTTATATTTTTATAACTGATTGACATATAAGTAGGTAAGGTGCAATTTATTATTATAAGTATTTCAATAAATGCATATAATAATTTATGAACGGCTTGTTTAAAAGGCCCGTATTTTCAGCTTAATTGGTAATCTACTAATGGCTCACATCGTCGTTTACTTTATAGTTATTTTATATAGCGCTTCTATCCATGCTATTTTAGCATGCTCAGTGCGCTCTGTAAACACACTAATGCCTTCTAGCGCAAATATGTTTACATGCCCAAAACTCCTGCAGGGCGACAGGGATCAGTCGGTGGCCGGGATAGCACCCGCCACGTGTATGTTGGTTTTTTTTTTTTACAGTACGGTGAACTGACCACTGGACCAGCCGACTTCACGACATATAATTCATTATGCTTAAACTTAAAGAATATAATGTTTATTTTGATTTATTAAATGAAGATTTGTTTTTTTGAACATTAGTAAAGCAGCAGGGATCACACAAAAATGAAAAACGACTAGTGTCGAGACAGATCAAACGAACCCTAGCCTTCACCAGGATTCAAACACAGGACCGTCGTTACGGCAGAAGAAAGCGCTGCCGCTAGATCACTACACTTGCAACATTACAATTATTGGTTTCAATAATAATTGAATCAGCTAATTTGTTTTCTTATTTTGTTTTTTTAAATTAAAATGTTTATTCATTGATACATTGCCATTATGTATTCTATTATATAACATTGATACATTGCCATTATTTATTCTATTATATAACATTGTTACATTGCCATTATGTATTATATCAAATAACATTGTTACATTGCCATTATGTATTCTATTATCTAACATTGTTACATTGCCATTATGTATTCTACTATATAACATTGTTACATTGCCATTATGTATTTTATTATATAACATTGTTACATTGCCATTATGTATTCTATTATATAACATTGTTACATTGCCATTATGTATTCTACTATATAACATTGTTACATTGCCATTATGTATTTTATTATATAACATTGTTACATTGCCATTATGTATTCTATTATATAACATTGTTACATTGCCATTATGTATTCTATTATATAACAATCTTACATTGCCATTATGTATTCTATTATATAACATTGTTACATTGCCATTATGTATTCTATTATATAACATTGTTACATTGCCATTATGTATTCTATTATAAAACATTGTTACATTGCCATTATGTATTCTATTATATAACATTGTTACATTGCCATTATGTATTCTATTATATAACATTGTTACATTGTGTTACGACTAGATTTATTTCCATATTATATTGGTTCTGTTATTATTAACTAAAGTTAAAATGAAATAATCTTAAACCCGAAATGTTTCCGTGTTAGGAATAAAACATGCATATGTCTAGACACTACGTCATAGCTATAAAATACGTCATATGCACGAGGGTGGAATACCGTTTAGTTTAGTTCTAGTTTGGGCGCTAATGTGTGAGGACTGTTTTTGACCACTTTCTTAAAGATAGGATTACAGCTTAACTCATTATAGAAGAATCTCAACTGATTAAGTTTCATTATATAATACTGGTACATGTATTCTGTGGTATTGTTATATTTTATCATCTCAACTTGTTGGAATAAAATTGTGTTCAATTTCAAACAGGATTGTGGATTTCCTATATATTAAGGTACAGTTTATCTAAATCACTTTATACACAAAAGATTCATATCGCGACGAGTCAAATAAACATCAAATCTAATTCAATAACATCAATATAAATTCTTATACAACCTTGTGAGATCCAAGATGGATATGAATCAAAATAATATATAATAATACATTACTAAAAATATCATCTAACGTCAGTAGCTGATTTCGCACGTGACAAAAGATTGGGGGCTCAAGTCCTGGATCTAAAGTTTGTATGTATAGGAATTGAGAATATACAACTGTTTTAGTGAAAACGATTTACAACAAATATTTATTCAAATTCTGTCTACGTGGGAGGCACTGTCTGTGTTCGGACATACTGTTTTCAGCTTTGTACACAACCATCCTTAAAATTTATCTTCTACAAATTAACAGTGGTGTAAAAATATTTCAAAGGACTTTATAAAAGGTAAAGTTGAAATTTTTTATCTTCTATTTACGTCATTAATATAAAACATGGCGGAAGCTAATCTTACGTTGGAGCAATTGAATATTTTTGCTATCACGTCAGAACAGTTAACTAGCATGTCACTAACCCAGTTAAAAGAGATGGCAAACTCTCTGGGAATAGACATTACTGAAGTTACACCAGTAAGGAGTAAATTGATTCAAGATATTAAGGACTGTTTGAAAAGACATGGTAGAATGCTTGAAGAAAATACTATGATTAATGAAGAATCAGTGGTTCTCAATGTATCAGAAACCATGAAAACAGACATAAATAACCATGAATTTAAAATGAATGTAAATGAACTAAGTGCGGACATGAAATTCCAGTTAGAAATGAAGAAGTTAGAATTACAGGTACAATTACAATTAGAGGGTAAAAGAATAGAAGTACAATTGAAAGAGAAAGAATTGGAAAAAGAAAGAATCGCTAGTAATGAAAGGATTGAATTGGCAAAGTCTCGTTCGTCAACTCATACGATTCAGGAAACAAATAATGTGGAACTATATAAGTTTAAAAAGCATGTCCCAAGCATGGAGAACATGGACATTGATGAGTTCTTTATGGTCTTTGAAAGAAACTCGATCGATTATAAATTTCCGGAAGATAAGAAAGCAGTACTTTTACGTTCAGCTCTAACAAAAGGCAAGGCTCTAGATGTTGTATTGAATTTGACTCCAGAGGAATGCAATGATTATGAACTAATAAAGAGCAGAGTACTATTGAGTTATGTTCTAACTCCAGAAAAGTATCGAAAGTTATATCGTGAGTACAAGAAGGAACCAGAAGTTTCACATGTTGACTTCCTGAGATTAGAGAAAAAGTATTTTGATCGATGGTTACGTTCTAAGAATGTGAATAAAGATTATGAGAAACTATATAATCTCATACTGATGGAGGATTTTACTGAGAAGATTCGCACTGATATAAAAGTTCATTTGGCTGATCGTGGTATTGAAATAGCAGAACAAGCAGCAGTTAAAGCCGATGAATACGTCTTTATTCACCCGCATAGCCATTATTTTCAAAATGACAGAACAAGTTTGAGGACTCAAAACAGTAATACAGAGAGAAAGTTAAGATCGACAGAGGATAAAAGTAAACAAAAAGCCGATAAACAAGAGAATTCAAGTTTTGTACAAAAGAGAATTACCTGTACATTCTGTAAGAAAGATGGACATATAAAAGAGAATTGTTGGAGTCTACATAAAGAGAAAAGACCCATTAAAAACAAGAACAACGTGGTTTTATCACACATCGCCGTACAAACTGAAACTCACATAAATAAAACTGCCCACAAAAGAATTAAAGCTGATAGAAAGACATTTGATGTTAGTCATGAGGAGATGGCGAAACACGCATGTCCAAGTTGCTCAAAGTCGGAAAAAGTCTTTGAAATGAAGACCGAGGCTATTGAACATTCTAGTTTCAACTCCAAAGGGAGTGTGACAGATGAACAATCAGTAAATAAAACGTTTACTTATGGAGGCAGTAGTGTAGCAAGAAACTCAGTAGGCAGAGAACTACCCGAGTGCATGCTATCGGATGTTAGCGAGGGCTATGTGTCACCTATAGATAATCAAGCTAGAGAACGGAAGATTAAAATTCTACGTGACTCCGGTGCTGATATATCTCTACTGTTGAAGAATACTGTACCAACGTCGAAATTGACTCATACAGGCCAGTATGCCTTAATCAGTACTATGGCTGGAACACTCACGGCACCGTTACATCGTATACAGTTGAAGAGTAATTACTTCACTGGATCTGTTATTGTTGGGATAGTGAAGAAATTTCCCTACAGAGGCATTTCATTACTTTTAGGAAGTGACATTGCCAAGAATCAGGTACATCCTGTACTTAAAGAAACCAAAGACTCTGTTCAGTGTAGGAATACTGAAAATTCAGTATGCGTTATCACCAGAGCTATGGAGAAACAGCAGATGACTAATGAATCGACAAAGAAACCAGAACCAACACCAGAGATTGACTTACAAGCAACCTTCATGGCGGATGTTCTAGGTGGTCACTCAAGTCATACTGATCAAAATAATTTATTTGTCGCCTAGACAACTACTCATTCTTGCTCAAGGCAAAGATCCAGAGATTGGGAAGCTAAAAGAGGAAGCAAAGAATGAAGGAGAGTTAGAAACAATGGCCGCAGGTTATTACCTGAGGGACGAGTTGTTGATGAGGAAATGGAGAGGGAAAGAAAACGACGATGAAACATGCAGCGAAGTACATCAAATCGTGGTACCCAATGTTTACCGCAAGGACATACTACATATGGCCCATGATTCACCGTATGCTGGTCACCTAGGGATACAGAAAACCTTCGACAGGATTCTTCCATATTTCTTCTGGCCTGGCCTACGTCGTGACGTCACATCGTTTTGCAGATCATGTCATGTCTGCCAGATGGTCGGCAAACCGAATCAGACCATTCCGGTAGCTCCTCTACGACCCATACCAGCATTCTCAGAACCCTTCAGTCACATCATTATAGACTGCGTCGGTCCGTTGCCTAAAACTAAGGCTGGCCACCAGTATCTGTTCACTATAATGTGTTCGGCAACGAGATTTCCAGAGGCTATTCCTCTACGTAGCATCAATGCCGACAAAATCTCTGATGCACTTATCGGATTCTTCACCCGATATGGTCTTCCGAAAACCGTGCAGTCAGATCAAGGTTCAAATTTCACATCGAAATTATTTCGCCAAGTCTTAGAACGGCTGGGTATTCGTCATGCAGTATCGAGTGCATATCATCCACAGAGTCAGGGCGCACTGGAACGATACCACCAAACATTGAAGAATATGCTCCGTAATTTCTGTTTCGAGCATAACGACGACTGGGATCGTGGTATTCCCTTCGCACTCTTCGCAACCAGAGAGGCTGTACAAGAATCTCTTGGTTTCAGTCCCTTTGAACTGGTATTCGGACACACAGTTCGTGGACCACTAAAGCTGTTACAAGAGACATGGTTGTCATCCACTGAAGACACTGGTCTACTGACATACGTGGAAAATTTTAAAAATAGACTGTATAATGCATTAAAAGTTGTCAGATCTAATCTTTTGCAGGCACAAGACAAGATGAAGGTCTATTATGACGTCAACGCAAGAACCCGTATCTTCCAACCTGGTGATAAAGTTCTCATGCTGACGCCACTGTCTGGTCAACCCCTGAGTGCCAAGTTTACAGGACCCCACGAGGTTATGGCTAAGCTTAGTGAGGTTAACTATCTTGTAAAGACCCCTGATAGACGGAAATCGCAACGAGTGTGCCATATCAATATGTTGAAACCATACATTACCAGAGAAGAACAAAAAGTTGTTGCCTCGGTAAACACTGTTATTAAAGTCGGGAATAATTCACCCGAAATTGAGCGTGAAGTGGCAGAAAGCAAACTGCAAAATACAAAGGCTCTAAAAAACCTAAATGAAAAATTGGCACATTTACCTGATTGCGAACAATCCGCTATCAAAGGTCTAATTAATGAAAATATCCATTTATTTGGAGATGTACCTAGTAGAACTGGTGTAGTTAAGCATGATGTTATTTTAAATGAAAATACTAAAGCTATTAAACAACATCCATACAGGTCAAATCCTATCCAGTTAGAATGCATCCGTAAAGAGGTTCACTACATGCTTGACAATGACATTATTACACCTAGTAGTAGTGACTGGTCTTCCCCTTGCGTATTGGTACCTAAAGCCGATGGATCCATGAGGTTTTGTGTGGACTACCGTAAGGTAAACAAAGTGACAAAAACTGATTCCTATCCAATACCAAGAATCGACGATCTAATAGATCAAGTGAGTAATGCTAAGTTTGTGACGAAAATTGACCTATTGACGGCGTATTTTCAGATTCCCCTGACGGAGAGGGCTCAGGAGATATCATCGTTTGTAACCCCTGACGGACTGTACAAATTTAAGGTCATGCCCTTTGGTATGGTTAATGCACCCTCTACTTTTCAACGGTTAATAAATACCATTACTCAGGACATTCCTAAATGTCATGCATACCTCGATGATATTGTTGTCTTTAGTGACGATTTTAAATCTCATTTAGATCAACTACATTTGTTATTTACGAAATTGACTCATTCTAATCTCACCATTAACTTGACTAAGAGTCAGTTCTGCCATGCAACCATCGAGTATCTAGGTCACATAGTGGGAAATGGTTTGGTAAAACCATTAAATGCAAAGGTTAAGGCTATTCGTGAGTTCCCTGTTCCTGAAACCTGTAAACAACTCCGTAGTTTTCTCGGGATGGCGGGGTACTACCGTCGGTTCTGTCAAAATTTCTCAACCATTGCATGTCCATTAACAAATCTATTAAAGAAGAATTGCACTTTCAAATGGTCTAATGAATGCCACCAGGCCTTTGATAAATTAAAAGATGTTCTTTCTGAGGCACCTGTATTAGTAACACCCAATTACAATAAACCCTTTAAAATTACCGTTGACGCGTGTGATACAGGGATGGGAGCGGTCATTTCCCAAAAGGGTGATGATTCACTGGAACACCCGATTAGTTTTTACTCTCAAAAATTTGATAAGCATCAAAGAAACTATAGTGTGATAGAAAAGGAACTTTTAGGATTAATCCTGGCATTGAAACATTTTGATTTTTATATCAATGGTTCTCCATATCCAATTGATATTTTAACTGATCATAACCCTTTAGTTTTCCTTTCCAGGGTTAAACAGAACCAAAGAATTATTCGCTGGAGCTTATTTCTCCAAGCATATAATTTAAATGTGTTATATTTACCAGGTAAACAAAATGTGGTCGCTGACACGTTGTCGCGCATGTAACTGGTAAACCAGAAGATGAAAGTCAGTTTCTCATTAAATGTTTTCTTTTATGTCATTCATTGTATTGATTAACATTTATATTATTGTAAATATGACAATAAATAAACTATGTTTTGAAATATTGCAATATGAGACATTACAGAACAAAACTTCAAATTCTACTGGAAACAATCATACGTTGTAAGGTAAAAGGTAACTATTGCATACAGCAATTGCACACACACCGGTATTTAACTTGAATACATCCACACTTGTGTTTGTTCAATTGATTATTGATGTGTTTTGAAAATTGTTTGTTTCTATGTCGTCATGTTATAATTTGGATGTCTTATTTTATGCTATGTAAAAGCTAAATCAGCTGAGATTATAACATTTTTTTTAAATATTCTTGATGTCATAATTGAGACATCATAATAATCATATAATAACTGAAAATCATTAGTTAATGATACAGTGATCGGTTATAAATAAATTAAATTTTCTAAAGAATTATCTATCAATTATTGATCGGTTCCACTTATTTGGGTAATTCATATCAATTCTGTGGGAATTGGTTATTGGTGGTAATAGTTTTATGGTCAACGTTGTACACACAATAATCATAATTGTAAATATTAATTGATAAATAAATGTTTAATTAATAATCATTGATAGAATAATGTGATAAGGGATTCCATAATAGCGACTTTGTTATTAAGGGATATGTAATATATGGTTCATTTTAATCTTTAAAAGATTGTCCAATAGTCAATTAAATCTTACGAAAAGTTTGGGAATTCGGTTCATTTTATGGGTACTCTACAAAGAATTCCATACTTAACGCTGTCTGTAATTCCTTTGTGTCTTAAGGGGGGGCGAGTGTTACGACTAGATTTATTTCCATATTATATTGGTTCTGTTATTATTAACTAAAGTTAAAATGAAATAATCTTAAACCCGAAATGTTTCCGTGTTAGGAATAAAACATGCATATGTCTAGACACTACGTCATAGCTATAAAATACGTCATATGCACGAGGGTGGAATACCGTTTAGTTTAGTTCTAGTTTGGGCGCTAATGTGTGAGGACTGTTTTTGACCACTTTCTTAAAGATAGGATTACAGCTTAACTCATTATAGAAGAATCTCAACTGATTAAGTTTCATTGTATAATACTGGTACATGTATTCTGTGGTATTGTTATATTTTATCATCTCAACTTGTTGGAATAAAATTGTGTTCAATTTCAAACAGGATTGTGGATTTCCTATATATTAAGGTACAGTTTATCTAAATCACTTTATACACAAAAGATTCATATCGCGACGAGTCAAATAAACATCAAATCTAATTCAATAACATCAATATAAATTCTTATACAACCTTGTGAGATCTTAGATGGATATGAATCAAAATAATATATAATAATACATTACTAAAAATATCATCTAACGTCAGTAGCTGATTTCGCACGTGACAATTGCCATTATGTATTCTATTATATAACATTGTTACATTGCCATTATGTATTATATTATATAACATTGTTACATTGCCATTATGTATTCTATTATATAACATTGTTATATTGCCATTATGTATTCTATTATATAACATTGTTACATTGCCATTATGTATTCTATTATATAACATTGTTACATTGCCATTATGTATTCTATTATATAACATTGTTACATTGCCATTATGTATTCTATTATATAACATTGTTACATTGCCATTATGTATTCTATTATATAACATTGTTACATTGCCATTATGTGTTCTTTTATATAACATTGTTACATTGCCATTATGTATTCTATTATATAACATTGTTACATTGCCATTATGTATTCTATTATATAACATTGTTACATTGCCATTATGTATTCTATTATATAACATTGTTACATTGCCATTATGTATTCTATTATATAACATTGTTACATTGTCATTATGTATTCTATTATATAACATTGTTACATTGCCATTATGTATTCTATTATATAACATTGTTACATTGCCATTATGTATTCTATTATATAACATTGTTACATTGCCATTATGTATTCTATTATATAACATTGTTACATTACCATTATGTATTCTATTATATAACATTGTTACATTGCCATTATGTATTCTATTATATAACATTGTTACATTGCCATTATGTATTCTATTATATAACATTGTTACATTGCCATTATGTATTCTACTATATAACATTGTTACATTGCCATTATGTATTCTATTATATAACATTGTTACATTGCCATTATGTATTCTATCATATAACATTGTTACATTGCCATTATGTATTCTATTATATAACATTGTTACATTGCCATTATGTATTCTATTATATAACATTGTTACATTGCCATTATGTATTCTATCATATAACATTGTTACATTGCCATTATGTATTCTATTATATAACATTGTTACATTGCCATTATGTATTCTATTATATAACATTGTTACATTGCCATTATGTATTCTATTATATAACATCGTTACTGTGACCGTTATTTTGTAAATGTTACGTACACAACTCTCAGGGAGATCACATTCATTACTAACGATCAATAAACCAACTGCCGGCTTATAGTAAAATGATAACTAGTATTTAATTCAGAATTCTCCAACAAGTTTATATACAAGATGAATTCAAATATACAACAGTTTTATTAGCCTAGTCTATCACGTCTTGCCGCAACCAAATCCTAAGGTCGTCTAACGTTCTCTGCCAAATCTACGCTACGTTCAATCTAACTCTTACGTCATTGTCTCTATCGTAAAACGTCACTCGTTTATTCCATACATGAACACCGGGTTAGAGATTACACAAATTGTGTCCTACTAAAACAACGATATATATTTTAAATCCTCACAGTTACATTGCGATTATGTATTATATTATTATAATGTGTAGGATTCATTGAAATTTAAAATATCAAAATCAAAACTAAAAAAAACAGTCTTGAAAAAAAATATCTAAATACTGTTAAGATATAAAGTTCAGCCTAGGAGAGGTATCATTAATTAACAATATTGAATACTTGAAAAATATAAAAATAAGGGGAAGTGATAATGTTAATTGTTCGAGGTTGAGTCACTCCTCAATATCCTCCCTTACATCTTAAATCATTTTTTTTTAGATAAGGGAGACTACTTTTAAAAATAAAGTTCAATACATTTATTCATTAAAAGATATTTGCTGTTTTCTATTAACCTTAGACAAAATAGTAGGAAAAATGAAAAAAGAAATAATCTCTAAATATATTTAGATAAGCTCATTTTACTATTAGAACGTGATTTTCAAAAAGTGTTATTAAAAGTAAAAGTGTAAACTAATAAACACTTTATATTTTTATAACTGATTGACATATAAGTAGGTAAGGCGCAATTTTATACACGAACTAAGCCGTAATTCTATTATTTTTTGAACGCCTTGTTTAAAAGGCCCGTATTTTCAGCTTAATTGGTAATCTCCTAATTCAGCGGTTCCCAAACTGGGGGGTGCGACCCCCTTGGGGGTCGAATGACCATTTCACGGGGGTCACCAAAGACCTTCAGAAACGTATGTTTTCGATGGTCTTAGGAGCCGAAATATAGCTCATATATATTTCCTTCTCCAACCAAGTCCACCGACATGCAGATACATCCGCATACAACGTGTAGACTATTGGCGTAATGACAACAATACAGGTGTATGTGACAAGGTTGGCATCATAATTCACGTATGCTGACCAGTAACCTGTGTGTAGAGAGTTGTGTTAAAAAACCTCTTCTCTGTTAAAAGCAGTCATTGTGTTAAAAGCAGTAGTATTTGCAATAAACGCCCGACACTTCATGAATATTTCGGATTTTAGTTTAGATTCTGTTCGGTCTGGATTTCAACAGAATTAGTGACCAAAAGTAATCGGAGCTCACAGTATGATAGATTGGCAAATATTAGCAACGAAGACATTGCCACAAAAATTAAAAGAAGTAATAAAAAGCGTCATAAGTTGTGCTCTTTTGTTAAGACAAGCTCGTCAAACAGTCGAATGTTTTCGCAATTGTGCAACGATGCTTGCTATTTCACACTTGTGAGATGATTGTCGAGAGAAATTAAAACTTGTTTTTTGGCATCATGGTGAACTGTTTTTTTTATATATTTTATATCAGAACGCAAGACTGCTCTTTGAAGCACTTTTTGGTGATAAAAGTGAACTGCAGACAATAACTTACTTGGTTGACATCATTTACGTCTTAAATGAGTTAAATTTATCACTGCAAGGAGGAAAATGTAACATGCCTTAATTTATCTAAAAAGATCGGATCATTCCAAATGAATCTTTAGCCTTTGCATGAAAAAAATTGGATGTAAATGAAATGTATATGCTGTCTACTTCAGGCCCCACATAGTGAGTGTGTGTATGTGTGCATTTGTTGCGCTGTGCCGGGCCCATAAGAGTTTATCTTTGTAATATTATTTGTAAGATCACTACTGAAGTTTAGAAAAAGGTACATTAATTTAAATTAAAAACTGTACTTGATTAAAGTTTGTGAATAGGCCTGTAAGGATGTGACTGATATGATTACATTCTAATGGTAAATCTTATGACAATGTGATAAAATGGTCCACATACCTTTTCAAAGATTCCTTATTTCTATTAACGTATGTAATGCAAATAAATCATCTAGATTTGACTAGTGTTGGAAAGAAGGATAGAACCAGCACTTTGTTTTTCTCATTCGGCTCCTGGTCTACTTTATCTGTTTTATTTAAAAAAACATGACATTTAAGCAGACAAAATGATTACGATTATAAATTCTGTGAAATAACACTTTCACATGCTAGCAGCCGAAATTTCATGGTACTTTCCAAATCTACCTGACACCACATATCTATGTACTTGCCAGAAGCCCATTCGCATTCAAAGATGTTCCCGTGATAGCACAAAGGAGTTCATTGAGTGTATTAACAACGATGCAAAGAGAACTGATTTCTCTATAATGCCAGGTACAAAATTCTGGATAAAATGTTTGCAGTCATAAACTATTTTGGCTGAGATTGTGTTGCGCCATTTTCTTTCATTTGCAACAAAATATCTTAGTGAATATGCTTTTTCACCTTGTTGGTTATCAAGTCTAAACACTGTAGACTTATTGTTGGAGATGCTCTGCTTGCAAAGACTGTCCCGAGAATGTCTGAACCGATAAGAAATACGCAATGTCAACCATCAGAATAGCCGACATTCGTGTTGTAATTACATATATAGGCCTATGCCTATACGGGTATCTTGCAATATTTAATTACATGTGTTTTTATGTTTCCTTTTATTTAATGATTTGTTTCAATAAAAATACAACCTGCACATTAGATATTTACATTCCAATTCATAACAGTCGCAAAATCCAGTAACAAAGTAGGGACATAATTATTATTATTATTTTTTGTTATTTTTTTTTTTGGGGGGGGGGGGGGGAGGGGAGGTCGCTAAAGCTTGAGAAACTGTATAAAGGGGTCGCGGCCTAAAAAAGTTTTGGAACCACTGTCCTAATGGCTCAGATCGTCATTTACGTTATAGTTATTTTATATTGCGCTTCTATCCATGCTATTTTAGCATGTTCAGTGCGCTCTGTAAACATACTGCTGCCTGCTAGCGCAAATATGTTTACAGGCCCAAAACTCCTGCAGGGCGACAGGGATCAGTCGGTGGCTGGGATAGAACCCGCCACGTGTAAGTCGGTTTTTGGTTTACAGAACGGTGAACTGACCACTAGACCAGCCGGCTTCACGACATATAATTCATTATGCTTAAACTTAAAGAATATAATGTTTATTTTGATTTATGAAATGAAGATTTGTTTTTTTAAATATTAGTAAAGCAGCAGGGATCACACAAAAATTAAAAACGACTAGTGTCGAGACAGATCAAAAACATTTTATTTTGATTTCTAAAGAATTTAACTGTTTCAAAACATATGCACATAAATTGTAAAATATTTTATACTATCAATATAAATATTTCAGAGTTAAGTGACATGAAAAAATTCAATATATATTAAAATTTAGCTATAAATATTAATAAAATGAGAAAGTATTAGACTCAATTATTTGCATAGCCTACTACACTAATTGAACAATATATTCAGCAAATTATAAACAAGGTAATATTAATTCATTTTAAACTACAATTCTTGTTTATTTATATTGTGAGGAACTTTCATCATTTAGTCATTTAGATAACCACGTCTCTGAAAATGAAAAAGATAAAACAAATTGTGAAAATGTAACGACGTTAAAGTAATTTTATTAAGAAATCTGAAAAGGATAAAATTCTGACAAACAATGTAAGTATTTAACAAAATCAAATAGATCTTCTGTCTAACAGGCTGCAGAGCTGTTAAATCTCTTGCTGTGCAAACCTGATTTTAAAATATCTCCCGCAGGACAGGTGCCGAGCTAACAATTGAAAACTCTTGAACAGCATCGTTTGAACACAAGTAACAGGAGACACTCAGAGAAAAGTTATAGTAAAAAGATGGAATGTATTTATAATTTATATAATACAACACTAGCACTAACAAACATTTCATCAAATGGAGTGATGGTCCCATCCGCTCATGCTATGTCTTGTTTTAGGCAAACTTGAAATTCCTCTCCATGTAACCAGCTGTTAGTGACAAAAATATTGACTTGTATTTTATTAAAAGATATTATTTGTATTTTAAAATAAACAACTTACTATTCTAGGTGCTTTTACTGTGTACTTGCTTGTTTTATTGAATAATGTCAACCAAGGCCATGACGGTGTCTTTTAATTCTTTCCAAACCGACGCTGTCGAAAATCATATATTTATATAAAAAAATAATTTATACGATTTATATACTGCTTGTATTTCTAAATGTATTTTAATAAGTGATAGTATTCCATAATAAGTAAACAAATTATCAACCTAGGTGATTTGCTGTGTCCGTCCTTGTTTTATTGAAGAATGTCGTCCGAGGCCCTGTCATCTCTGAATTCTCTCCAAACAAATGCTGTCGATTAATCATATTTTTATTTATAAAAATAATTTACAAGATTTATATACTGTTTGTATTAAGTGAGAGTATTGCATAATAAGAAATCAACTTACCAACCCAAATGCTTCACAGTTGCCATCCTTGTTTTAGTGAAGAATGTCGTCCGAGGCCCTGTCATTTCTAAATTCTCTACAGATGCTGCCGATTAATCATATTTTTATTTATAAAAATAATTTACAAGATATATATACTGTTTGTACTTCTAAATGTTTTTTAATAAGTGATAGTTTTGCATAATAAGTAAACAACTTACCAACCCAGGTGCTTCACGGTTGTCGTCCTTGTTTTATCGAAGAATGTTGTCCCTGTCATCTTTGAATATTATCCAAACAGACGCTGTCAATTAATCATATTTTTACTAATAAAAAAAAAAATTTACAATTTGTATATATATATATACTCTTTGTATTTAGACATGTTTTCCATGAGAACTAATAATTATATATAGGCCTATACATGTATACAAATAAAAGCAAAACCCACCTTATTGTTTTCATATTTCTCGGCTGGACCATTCTTGTATTGGACATTGGACAATAACCATTTAGATATTAGCTGAAAATTTAAAGTTTAGAACAAAATTAATAACGTATGAGTATGAAGAATTGTATTTATTTTGGCTGAAGCTGAGATTAAAGATTTTCTATCTTATTGTAATTGTGGTTGTGTCTTTGTTTTAAATTCCTTAAAAACTTCAGTAAGATTAGGCTTAGTAGACAAGTATAGCCTATTTTAATTTAATGTTGTAGCTACATTTGCATAAAAAATTTAATATGCAGTTCTATACAAATTATTAAGCTTCTTTAAAATTATAAATAAATAAAATTAATCATAAACTTTAAACAGATGTCAGATGGGTTAGTCGAGGCTTTGGTTAATGTTTAAAGTAAAAATTAAAGATTTAAAGTAAGCGTGTACTCACTTCAACATCGAAAATAAAAGTCTTCCACGTAAAATTTATACGCTCTGCTGTCAGTATCTTTTGCTATAAGCTTACGCAAAAGTTATTTATGATAATGCCTGAAATTTTTGGTAGATTTTTAAGGCGTTTATGCTATAGGCATGCTGTCAAATTCGATAAAACGTCTACGTTCGTCATTTGCCAAAACATAAAAAAGGATCGGAGCCTCGTTTTAAAAAAACTCGCGTACGAACCGAATTACTAAAGAGGTAGGCTTGCCGGAGACCCGCCCTTATCTGTCCCGTGTTTCTCGCCCCCCTTACCCCTCCCCCCCCCCTCCTTTTCCCATTACGACGGTCCATCGACCCCTAGTAAAACCCACCTTTTCGCCCCTCTAACTTATTGAGTTTTTTTCTTCCACTACGTTTTCGCCCCCCTCCCCTTTCCCGCCAGAATACCTTCTTCTTTCTCTCCTACATTCTCTCTCTCTCTCTCTCCCTTTCATACATCCCTCAATATACTGCGTAAGGGAAGAAAGGAGACAAATAAAATCAAGAGTAATCACGAAGAGTGACAGAAAGAAGAAGGAGGTACGGTATGCAAAAAACACCACAGACACACTCATCGGAGGTCAGTAGGTGCAGACTTGCTGATTTCCGGTGTCTGTCGGCCGGCGTAGGATGGGAGGGAGGGGGGGGAGAAGGCGAGGAAAGTCGGACCTCCCAACCAAGACCACCGTAAGTATTTACGATGGTCTTGTCCCAACCCCACGTCACTACCGGATACTCTACGTGTTTTCCTAATCTTTCTCAACTTCTTGTAATCACGAGCAGTTCACGCCGAAAGGGGAACGGCTAAACGGTGCTCGGGAACTCTTAACTTAAATAAACTATCTTCTCAAATCTTAACTCTGTCCCCCCTCACTATGAGGATCTCTCTTCTTTCGATATCTCCTATCTTCGACGGTCCTTGTCATAAGGGGAAGACAGGCGGCCTCAGAATTTCTCCGCCCAATATTTTTCAACACCAATTTTGTTATTGTTTATACTTCCCAGTCTGCACCCAAGGGACAAAACCATGTAAAAAGGAAAGATTGATATTAATGCCTATGTCTAAAAACGTCTCCCTAATATTTTAATAATGGGATTAATGCCATGGTTAACAAATAATTCAGTAGATAAAAAGGAAAAAAAACAACAAAAAAACGAATGAATGAACGAATGAGAGGCCTATGTTAAACATTATACGAAAACGATGAACAAATGGAAAACTATGTAACAATAAACATAACGAAGGAAAGTAAGTATATATACATATACACATATACATATATATACATAATAAACATAACGAAGGAAAGTAAGTATATATACATATATACATATACATATATATACATAATAAACATAACGAAGGAAAGTAAGTATATATACTTTTACACATATACATATATATACATAATAAACATATCAAAGGAAAGTAAGTATATATACATATATACATATACATATATTTTAAGTACCGTAAAAATCTAACAATATGTCTTTTATCCTTTGTATTTGTAAAATATTACAATCATGGTCTTCTATCCTCTCTTTATGTAAAACAATACAAACTTACTTCAAGATAAACTTTTCTTTTGATTTCCCAATAAGGGCCATAACCATAAAAATAGTGAATACAAATCTCTTTGCTGTCTTCTATCCCTTTGGTTTTGTAAAATATGTACAAATTTGTCTTCTTTCCTTTCTCCTTAGTTAAAATTGAAGTAAAATTGATTTTGATATTGTAAATGTATTTCAGGGAATAAACTTCTGTGAAAAAAAAAGGGAGAGTTGCTTACTTTGAAACACTTTTCAAATGCTAGTCAAAACACTTGATTTATTCTTGGAGAATTCATATTTTGGAGACATAAATTCCCATTTCCAAAGAAAAGCTCCAATAGTTTGCGTGTTGTAAAACTTCTGACATTTGAAATCAGGCTCCTTACGAGTGACTTAATTTGTCCGGCAGAACCTGTTTGACTAACAGGAGCAGGGTAAAAGGGGACCTAATGGTCCGCTAAAAATCTTATCTAATCTTAAAACATATATTTTATAGATGCACCTCCTATAAATAAAGAACACTTATTGCGTTCTACGCTCATCCGTGGTCCGAGTCTAGTCTTGCATTTTTATTAGTGTTTTAAATGATTTTAACTTACTGGTTTTCCTGGTTTGCCTCGGGCATATGGAGCTCGTCAACCATTTTGTTCAATTAACAAAAAATGAATATACCCATAGACTTTTCATGAACTAAAATTGACAGGAAAAATTAAACCAAGTTTAAATTAGACAGATTTATTACACATGAATGAAGGAATAGCTACTGTATCCATAGCTAAGGGGTACATAAAAGTAGGATAATAATATTCTCAAGTATTATAAAGATCAGTGCCATACAGTGCACCTATCTATATTTAAAAGTCCGCATTTTCTTCTACAATTTACTTCCTTTGAGCACTCCATGTATATATAGCTCAGTGATTCGCACTATTCACTTATCTATATAAGCGAGTTATAGGAATAGATATTTATATATCCATGTAGGCTTAATTGTTTCAGCATAAATAATAAATAGTAATAAATAGTAATAAATAGTAAAAATAAAATAACGAATCTTCTTATATTCGTCTATTGTTGACAAAGTACATAATATTTTTGTTATTGCAATATACTTATTTTTATAATAATAATCTTGGATAGTTTTGTGTAGGCCTACTATTTAGATTTAGAGTATGAAAAATTATTTAACTACAAATGGATTCTGGTAAAAATAATAAAAGGCATACTTCTCTTTTAATTACGAAATATTTTAATTTTCTTTTTATTCAAAACAAGTTACATTGCCCGGCGTTGCCCGGGTGAAAAAAAAACAGCCTGTATAAGGTGCAGATAAAAATTGTATAGACTAAAATTAAACGAAAGCTATCAATCTAATATTTAAATTATTATTTTTTTTACCCGAAGACTTTTAGGAAAGTAATTTAAAATAAATATTATAATCAAGTAAAAAAATAGGCAAGTATTTTTATTTAACAAAAATCTAAATTGCCCGTATGTTTACAATGTCTTTTGTTTTTAAAAGTTAAAAAAAAAATTGTAGAAAAAAAGGTAGGCCTATAGTCTAACTGGAGAATCGAACCCTGGTCGCACGCATAGCAGTCCGCTACGTTATAATAACCACTGAAATGCGAAGACACATATTAATAAATATTAAAGTAATTAAACAGATTTATAACAACATAAACATAACGTGATAGATATAAACAACAAGAAGACATTAAGATATAAATGTATAATGTTTTTTTAAATACAGAAACAATATAATAAACTGTTTCAAATGTTTACAATTTATACAAAAATATAGGCCTATAACATATGAATATGCAAGAAACCTAAAAGAATAATTTAATTCTGGAAGAAATGCAACACAACAGAACTACAGCAAGCAGCAATAAAACTGCAAATAAATGTTCTCACTAAATACAATATAACTAGCCCAGTTGAAGACATTTGGCAATTCATAAAAACAAACTTAAATGCAATAATGTTTTATTTTGTGACAACAAAACAAACATCAAATAAAATTAACAAATTTTGGTTTAATACTAAACTAATGGCAACTAATTCAATTCGACTACATAAAAAATACCTCAAAATTAAACATTTAACTCAAAAACTAAGCAGACAGGTGCAGAATGAATATGGAAACAATGTAATTTCTAAAGATAATAATAAAAACTTATGGTCCTACATTAAATCAAGAAAAATGGGCACTACAGGCATAGCTCTACTATAAAGCTAAAACAATGAAACCTATAACGACAATGAAACTAAAGCTAATATCCTAAACACTTTGTGCACTCCCTTTTTTTTTTTTGTTGTATAAAAAACATCTTTATTAAATTATGAACACTAAATACATATTTCATAGATGATGATGAAACTCCATTCATTTATTTTACATTAAGTAAACTCATGCATTCTGTAAAATTTGTATATGAAACAAACATTAAAAAAAAACTTTTAACCATAAATAAGTTAACACAAAATGCATTTTTAGTAAAAGCTAACCCACAATGATCATCAATATTTGAAGTAAAAATTTATTCAACATATAAATATTGAAACAATAAGTATTATGTAAAATACTGACTAATGGCTAAATGTGTTCAATAGCCATCAGGACATTGGCAACAATTGGTGCTGTAACAATAATACTGCCTGTAGAAAATATTTTTTAAGTAGATTTCAGATCTTTAATTTGAGATGTAACACCCGGATAAGGCTCTGACACATAACTGGCACTGATTCGAATAGCTTGTTTCTTCACTCGCTTTCAGCTCACTTGTCAATATGAAAAAAAAAAAACATCTTTATACAATGTTTAAACCAATTTAGAATTTTCAAAGCAAGCTCAGATCAAACAACAAAAGAACAGACTGCATGCAAAATGATGAAAAAAGAAAATTTGAAAACTTGCTAAAGACTTCACTGAAAGTGAAACGAAGGGAATAACAATTTTGATTCTGTGTTGTTATAGTATCTATTTATCATAAATATTTTCAACGCGGAATATATGTATGTGCATAAAATTGGGCATACTTTTATTGATTTAAAATTAACGAGTTCTGAATCAGACATGATACTTCACTAAAGACATGATTTGAGAACAAGCTTACATCAACTCATTCATGCCTACAGACAAGCTTACATTCACCCATTCATGCCTACAGACAAGCTTACATTCACCCATTCATGCCTACAGACAAGTTTATATTCACCCATTTATGCCTACAGATAAGCTTACATTCACACATTCATGCCCACAGACAAGCTTATATTCACCCATTCATGCCTACAGACAAGCTTACATTCACCCATTCATGCCTACAGACAAGCTTATATTCACACATTCATGCCTACAGACAAGTTTACATTCACCCATTCATGCATACAGACAAGCTTACATTCACACATTCATGACTATAGACAAGCTTATATTCACTCATTCATGCCTACAGACAAGCTTACATTCACCCATTCATGCTCACAGACAAGCTTACATTCACCAATTCATGCCTACAGACAAGCTTACATTTACCCATTAATGCCTACAGACAAGCTTACACTCACCCATTCATGCCTACAGACAAGCTTACATTCAACCATTCATGAATACAGACAAGCTTACATTCACCCATTCATGCTTACAGACAAGCTTACATCTGACCATTCATGCTTACAGACAAGCTTACATCTGCCCATTCATGCTTACAGACAAGCTTACATCTGTCCATTTATGCTTACAGACAAGCTTACATCTGTCCATTCATGTTGACAGACAAGCTTACATCAGCCCATTCATGCTTACAGACAAGCTTACATCTGCCCATTCATGCTTACAGACAAGCTTACATCTGCCCATTCATGCTTACAGATAAGCTTACATCTGTCCATTCATGTTGACAGACAAGCTTACATCAGCCCATTCATGCTTACAGACAAGCTTACATCTGCCCATTCATGCTTACAGACAAGCTTACATCTGCCCATTCATGCTTACAGATAAGCTTACATCTGTCCATTCATGTTGACAGACAAGCTTACGTCAGCCCATTCATGCTTACAGGCAAGCTTACATCTGTCCATTCATGCTTACAGACAAGCTTACATGCACCACTTAATGTTTTAGACCAAGTCTTGATCAAGAGAAGCCATGCTAACAGACAGAAGTGTCAATTCTAGTCAGAACAGCAGATGATCCGCCATTATGACAGTTTGTGGGTTAATATATATATTTAGATTAGATGTCTGGGTTTGTTCAGATCTTTCAATTAAGAATGGGGAAAGATTTTAGTCTACATATCCGTTTCTTATGTGTTTATTCCTGTAATTAAACACGCAGACCTTTAATTTTAAAAGCATGCCGCATATCTGGCACTTGTAAGAGACATCTGTAATAAACTAACAAAGAGATTAAAAGAAATGTATATACATGTACTAAACTATAGTCAATTCAAACATTTGGTACACACTACAGAGGATTGGAGACAAGTTGGGATACATTTACTGGTACAGTAAAGCTATTATGGGTTACATTAACCATCTTACCTCCAGTTGGAGTTAATGTCTCAGTGACCGGGTAGACTTCTTGCATAGGTGCCACTGCAAGGAAAAAAAGAAACAATTAATATATAACTTTTTCTATAGTACTTTCATTATTTTAAGGCAGGAGTGGGCAAAACTTTTTGCCAGGAATTCCAGGAGTTATCCTGGAGTTTTTCAGGAGTATTTTTTAACATTTTAAAAATTATTCAAGATTGTTAAAGAACTAATAATAATGAAAATAGTCTTAGGTCTACCACTTATAATTAACAGGGAGGCGTTATACATCAAGACTGCACATAATGAGCGTTATCAACAGAAATGTTTACATTTAATGCAGAGCTTTGTGTCCAGAAGTTTTGTATAGGCAGATTATATTTGCATAACGCAAAGTTATACACAGAGTGTTTTTTTCATAACCTGTGAAAGTCATACACAAATTACTGGATACAATAAGATCATTAGGCCTTCACCAAGCCGGTGGGTGTGCAGGATAGGCTATATTTATTAAGTACATGTGTACCAATATAACCCTACTTAGGTCGCACCTAGGTCACCAATGGATAGATCGCACCCTTAGTTTAGGATTTTTGTTCTTATATGTTGTCATTGACCTGTATGGGTTTCACCTTTATTTTTAGGGAGTTACACTGCCATATATCATCTCAAAATTTCAATCCTTTTAAACATTTACTAAATAGTCACCCTAAATTGAAAACTTTCTTTAAAAAATAGTTTCAATCAGGCATAACGCATACATAAACAAATAGTTTCATTTATTTTTAACAACGAATCAACATAGCTTTAGTCATATGGGAAGTTTTTATAAGGCATCTCTTTCTTCATCTAAGTCCCTGTCCATGCTTAAGCTTCAATACCTAGAGTAAAGTAAAGTACCCGTCGGACCGAATGGATCCATAGGTCCGATGAAGCAGCATTCACCAGTTTCTGTGGCCACGGCATACTTTACCCCAACTAAGGTCAGGTATCCATCAGAGCTGGGTAGACTCAGGGACACCCTCCAGGCTCGGGAAAAATCCTAGCCTGCACCAGGATTCGAACCCGGGACCTTTGACTCGCCAGTCGAACGCGCTGCCGCTCGGCCACCGTGCCCCCCTATACCTAGAGTGGGTCAATACAAAAAAAAGCTTTTTGAAGTGCACTCTTTAGACTAGACAGCACCGTCATGGCTCTAGGTTGGTTCAGGTCTTTCAATTTGGAATGGGGAAAAAAATATCTACATACCTTTATTCCTGCAACTGTTCATATGGCGCGTCATCCCTTTTTTCGTGGAAAAACTTTTTTTGCAAAAAATCGCAATAAGTAATAAATAAAAAAAATAGATTAAAAGAAATGTTAAAAATACTACACTATAGTCAATTCACACATTTGGTATACAAATTGAGAGAGCAGCGCACATCTAAAAGATGAGCCGACAAGTAAAATGATTCATGATAATTGTAACTGTAACTTGTTGGTTTGATGTTGTTCTTATCACAAGCCATAGTTGGTATTTGAAAACATAAGAAACACAATATCTAAGATTAAATAGTGTTAGCAAGGCATTTCAGGAATTGTTATGTGCGAATCCAACATTACTTATTAAAAATATTTCCATTAGAACAAAAAAAGGGTCTTCTACTTGAGGTAATGATTACCTTCCAACTTCCAACAAACAAACCGAAATCCGGTTTTGAAAAATCAAAAACCGGTTTTTAGTTTCAAAACCGGAATCCGGTATTCCGGTTTTCGTTTAACATCCCTAGTATTTTGTAGGTATATTTGAAAAAAATACTTCAAACTTAATTAGTGTTTGCAGGGCTTTCACTGGGTTGATTTGTGTGAATACAATATGATTTTGTACTCTTTACCATCAAATTCTTTAAAACTAAAAAAATCTGGCCTAATTGATTAAAACCGATAATAGCTTTCAATTTGTCAATAGTGATAATCAAATTACCGAAAATCGTTGACCATAATTTTAAGAAGCATTTGAAGAGGCATATATGGTAACTTGTAAAATAATGAATTGAAAGGTTTCTGTAGTACAAATGAAAAGAATGTGTATTTAATAGTGCCATTAATAATAAAGCACAGACGTGGTGCAAACTAGTTTGCCTCTCTCCATTGCGTGGCATCAAAGAGCTGCACACATCTAAAAGATGAGCCGAAAAGTAAAAAGATTCATGTTAATTGTAACTGTAACTTAACAATTGGCTTGATGTTGTTTTGATCGCAAGCCATAGTTGGTATTTGGAAACACAAGAAACACAACAGCTAAGACTAAATAGTGTTAGCAAGGCACTTCAGGAATTGTTTTGTGCGAATCCAACATTATTTATTTAAAATATTTTCATTAGAACCCAAAAAAAGGTATTCTACTTAAAGTAATGATTACCTTCCAAATTGGAACCAACAAATCAAAATCCGGTTAAAAAAAATTTAAATACCTGATTTTGAGTCATCCTGATTTTCAGATGAGATAGGCAGATCATTGTGAACCTGGGTTGACTTGTTTAGAGTCTGGATGACCCTGCCAGGTGGTCCGGCCATGCGAGTGCTAGGGTGCCTGGATGGATCTAAGTCTGTTGAAAACAGACAACATACAAATGTACTTTTACGGCGATGTAAGCAAACCTTGTAATAAATGAATGTGAATGATTGAATCAATGGATAAGTGAATTGGTGAATGAATAAATGTAAGTACATATTAATAAATATATAAATAAATGATCGAGTAAGGGAGTGAATATATGAACAAATAAGTGGGTGAGTGAAAGTTAATGAATTCCAGACTAAATGAAAAGATGATTACAGACCTGCCAACCTCCCAAGAGGGGGCGGGCGCAAGTATTGATTTATGATTAGAAGGCAAATAACTAGTATTGTTTGTTATTAATGTAATTAGGTTAAAGTTATAACAAATAGCAATAGAAAATCAATGGTTATAAAGCTTAATACTTAAATAAAGGGTATATAGCCTAGTATTCGATATAAATAGTACTAGTAACTAGTAAGTAACGGCAATGCAAAAAAAAATTAATATACAACTTTTTTTTACTGTACTTTCATTATTTTAAGGCAGGGGTGGGCAAAGTATTGTAGCGTGGCTAAATGTTGTTTTTTTCCCAACGCTGGATGTGTTCATGCTAGCATTAGAGTGCATGGAATGTGGCTGGAATCTCAGCTGTACCAATCAAAGACATATTTTTCCCAACGCTGGCTGTGTTCATGCTAGCATTAGAGTACATGGAATGTGGCTGGAATCTCAGCTGTAACAATGAAAGACATATTTTTCCCAACGCTGGCTGTGTTTATGCTAGCATTAGAGTGCATGGAATGGGGCTGGAATCTCAGCTGGTACCAATCAAAGACATATTTTTGATACACTGTCACTTACTTTTGCCACGGTTCTTTAAGAAAATGTTGTTTTTCCTCAGAAGGGATGACCTAGTTTCAGCTGGTCTTCTGGCCTTCTGCTGTTGTTGAATATGCCTGTTTTGACAGAAACAATTTTTATTTTTTATTCACTGTTTTTTTTATATATTTTAAATTCATTCAATGCATTGGGACATAAGGTTAGTTAGCTAACATTACCTATTTTCTACAGACTTTTGTGCTGAAGTAACAGAAGTTTGTGTCTGTTGAAAAAAAACAAGTATTTAAAATAATGTAAATAAAGAAAATACAACTGATTATTTATTTTAGCTAAGTATGTGTATGGTTGAATTTTAGCCAATAGTCAAGGATGCTCTTTTATGAGGATTATAACTAAGCAATCTGTTATTTAATTCAACTCTTAGCCGTTTCCATCATCTTACTTACTTTACTAAAGGTCGGAATACCGGTGTGCGGACTATTATTTTTGATTGCCTGTTCTTCCGCCTGTTTAAGAAAGAAATGTTGGTTTACAAAAAGACAATAAACGAACCATTTATCATTTTTAAACGTTTACCCTAAAATTTTATACTTTTAAAAGATTTCATTGCTAATAATGCAATGTAAGAATACCATCTTACCCTTCATGATCAGGCCCGCCACTAGCCTCTGCTCCGCCACATGCCCCTAGAATCTGAGACATATTACTGGCAAAAAAAAATAATTTAAAATAATAAAATGATAACATGGAAACTTATAAAAAATAAATAATATTTTTTTCAATCTGAGAGTAATTAAAGAACTAAAGGGATATTCAGAATATATTGAATTAATTATTAAAACTGTGTAAATGCAGCATTAATATAGGCCCTATTGTTTGTAGGCCTAAAAAAAGTCTTGATACAAACAAATCTCTAGGATTAGCCACGCAAACAAAAGAACCACACGATCAGTAGACAACCCACTGGTAAGGAGTGATCACCTATCCATAATACTTATTATCTCAGATATGAAGACTACCACAGCTAACAGTAGGAAAAAGGCCAGCTGGAACTTTAAAAAAGCCGACTGGCAGAAATTCCAGACAGAAGTTGAAGACCTCAGGAAAGTAAACATTCACACAAGATTTAAACAAGAACACAAAGACACAGTGCACATCCTAAAATCCATTTTATGAGTTAGGTACTTCAATAAAAATTCAAATTAATAATATACCGGTAAACCATAGATTCTCAACAGGGGCGTTAACCGGTGAGAAGGTCTGGGGGGGGGGGAGGGGCGCTAACGTTCTCGGGGGTAAGTGGGTGGTACGAAAGTACTTTCAATAGTTTAAACACCACAACTATTTCACTCACTAAAATACCAAAATTTAGATGTGCTATTATTATAATAAGGATAATCTTAATCTTTTTCAAAGAATTAATCAACTGTTTCACTATTTCACTACTGTGTGATTGTGAAGAAAAAGTCATTTAAAGTAAAGCTCTAACATTTTATGTGAAACTGGTTTCCTCTTGTTCAATCAGTCTTGTTCTATTGCGTACATCTGCGAATAGATTAATATTAATATGTTCATTAATTTGACCTTTAATAGCGGATTGTTCGCAAGCGGGTAAATGTTCCAAATTTTTCATTAAGGGTTTTTAAAACTTTTGTGATTTGTAATTTGTTTTCTGCCAATTCACGTTCAATTTCGGGTGAATTATTCCCGACTTTAATAACAAAGTTTACCGAGGCAACAACATTTTGTTCTTTTCTGGTAATATATGGTTTCAACATATTGATATGGCACACTCGTTGCGATTTCCGTCTATCAGGGGTCTTTACAAGAAAGTTAACCTCACTAAGCTTAGCCATAACCTCGTAGGGTCCTGTAAACTTAGCACTCAGGGGTTGACCAGACAGTGGCGTCAGCATGAGAACTTTATCACCAGGTTGGAAGATACGGGTTCTTGCGTTGACGTCATAATAGACCTTCATCTTGTCTTGTGCCTGCAAAAGATTAGATCTGACAACTTTTAATGCATTATACAGTCTATTTCTAAAGTTCTCCACATATGTTAGTAGACCAGTGTCTTCAGTGGATGATAACCATGTCTCTTGTAGCAGCTTTAGTGGTCCACGAACTGTGTGTCCAAATACCAGTTCAAAAGGACTGAAACCAAGAGATTCTTGTACAGCCTCTCTGGTTGCGAAGAGTGCGAAGGGAATACCACGATCCCAGTCGTCGTTATGCTCGAAACAGAAAGTACGGAGTATATTTTTCAATGTTTGGTGGTATCGTTCCAGTGCGCCTTGACTCTGTGGATGATATGCACTCGATACTGCATGACGAATACCTAGCCGTTCTAAGACTTGGCGAAATAACTTCGATGTGAAATTTGAACCTTGATCTGACTGCACGGTTTTCAGAAGTCCATATCGGGTGAAGAATCCGATAAGTGCATCAGAGATTTTGTCGGCATTGATGCTACGTAGAGGAATAGCCTCTGGAAATCTCGTTGCCGAACACATAATAGTGAACAGATACTGGTGGCCAGCCTTAGCTTTAGGCAACGGACCGACGCAGTTTATAATGATGTGACTGAAGGGTTCTGAGAATGCTGGTATGGGTCGTAGAGTAGCTACCGGAATGGTCTGATTCGGTTTGCCGACCATCTGGCAGACATAACATGATCTGCAAAACGATGTGACGTCACGACGTAGGCCAGGCCAGAAAAAATATGGAAGAATCCTGTCGAAAGTTTTCTGTATCCCTAGGTGACCAGCATACGGTGAATCATGGGCCATATGTAGTATGTCCTTGCGGTATACATTGGGTACCACGATTTGATGTACTTCGCTGCATGTTTCATCGTCGTTTTCTTTCCCTCTCCATTTCCTCATCAACAACTCGTCCCTCAGGTAATAACCTGCGGCCATTGTTTCTAACTCTCCTTCATTCTTTGCTTCCTCTGGATCTTTGCCTTGAGCAAGAATGAGTAGTTGTCTAGGCGACAAATTACTTTGATCAGTATGACTTGAGTGACCACCTAAAACATCCGCCATGAAGGTTGCTTGTAAGTCAATCTCTGGTGTCGGTTCTGGTTTCTTTGTCGATTCATCAGTCATCTGCTGTTTCTTCATAGCTCTGGTGATAACACATACTGAATTTTCAGTATTCCTACACTGAACAGAGTCTTTGGGTTCTTTAAGTACAGGATGTACCTGATTCTTGGCAATGTCACTTCCTAAAAGTAATGAAATGCCTCTGTAGGGAAATTTCTTCACTATCCCAACAATAACAGGTCCAGTGAAGTAATTACACTTCAACTGTATACGGTGCCGTAAGTGTCCCAGCCATAGTACTGATTAAGGCATACTGGCCTGTATGAGTCAATTTCGACGTTGGTACAGTATTCTTCAACAGTAAAGATATATCAGCACCGGAGTCACGTAGAATTTTAATCTTCCATTCTCTAGCTTGATTATCTATAGGTGACACATAGCCCTCGCTAACATCCGATAGCATGCACTCGGGTAGTTCTCTGCCTACTGAGTTTCTTGCTACACTACTGCCTCCATAAGTAAACGTTTTATTTACTGATTGTTCATCTGTCACACTCCCTTTGGAGTTGAAACTAGAATGTTCAATAGCCTCGGTCTTCATTTTAAAGACTCTTTCTGACTTTGAGCAACTTGGACATGCGTGTTTCGCCATCTCCTCATGACTAACATCAGATGTCTTTCTTTTCTTTTGTGGGCAGTTTTGTTTATTTGAGTTTCAGTTTGTACGGCGATGTGCGATAAAACCACGTTATTCTTGTTTTTAATGGGTCTTTTCTCTTTATGTAGACTCCAACAATTCTCTTTGAAATGTCCATCTTTCTTACAAAAGGTATAGGTAATTATCTTTTGTACAAAACTTGAATTCTCTTGTTTATCGGCTTTTTGTTTACTTTTATCCTCTGTCGATCTTAACTTCCTCTCTGTATTACTGTTTTGAGTCCTTAAACTTGTTCTGTCATTTTGAAAATAATGGCTATGCGGGTGAATAATGACGTATTCATCGGCTTTAACTGCTGCTTGTTCTGCTATTTCAATACCACGATCAGCCAAATGAACTTTTACATCAGTGCGAATCTTCTCATTGAAATCCTCCATCAGTATGAGATTATATAGTTTTTCATAATCTTTATTTACATTCTTAGATCGTAACCATCGGTCTAAATACTTTTTCTCTAATCTCAGGAAGTCAACATGTGAAACTTCTGGTTTCTTCTTAAACTCACGATATAACTTTCGATACTTTTCTGGAGTTAGAACATAACTCAATAGTACCCTGCTCTTTATTAGTTCATAATTATTGCATTCCTCTGGAGTCAGATTTAATACAACATCTAGAGCCTTGCCTTTTGTTAGCGCTGAACGTAAAAGTACTGCTTTCTTATCTTCAGGAAATTTATAATCGATCAAGTTTCTCTCGAAGACCATAAAGAACTCATCAATGTCTATGCCCTTCATGCTTGGAACATGCTTTTTAAACTTATATAGTTCTATATTATTTGTTTCCAGAATCGAATGAGTTGACGAACGAGACCTTGCTAATTCAATCCTTTCATTACTAGCGATTCTTTCTTTTTCCAATTCCCCCAGTCTTTTCTCTTTCTCTTTCTCTGCTTCTATCCTTTTACTCTCTAATTGAATTTCTAGCTTCTTCAATTCTAACTGGAATTTCATGTCCGCACTTAGTTCATTTTCATTCATTTTAAATTCATGGTTATTTATGTCTGTTTTCAGGGTTTCTGATACATTGAGAACCACTGATTCTTCATTATTCATAGTATTTTCTTCAAGCATTGCGTCATGTTTTTTCAAACAGTCCTTAATATCTTGAATCAATTTACTCCTTACTGGTGTAACTTCAGTAATGTCTATTCCCAGAGAGTTTGCCATCACTTTTAACTGGGTTAGTGACATGCTATTTAATTAAATGTTCTGACGTGATAGCAAAAATATTCAATTGCTCCATCGTAAGATTAGCTTCCGCCATGTTTTTATTTTAATGACGTAAATAGAATATAGAAAATTCAATTTTACCTTTCATAAAGTCCTTTGAAATATTTTTACACCACTGTTAATTTGTAGAAGATAAATTTAAAGGATGGTTGTGTACACAGCTGAAATAACAGTATGTCCGAACACAGACAGTGCCTTCCAACGTATACTGAATTTTCATAAGTACTTGTTGTAAATCGTTTTCACTAAAACAGTTGTATATCCTTAATTTCCTATACATACAAACTTTAGATCCAAGGACGATAGCCCCCAATCTTTTGTCACGTGCGAAATCAGCTACTGACGTATAATAATATATTTAGAAATGTAATATGTATACCTTCTTTTGATTCACATCCCTCTTGGATCTCACGAGGTTGTACAATAATTAATATTGGTGTTATTGTAGTAGATTTGATATTTATTTGGCTCGTAGGATGTGCTTTAAAGTTCTTAGTAAATGAATTAGGTAACTATACCTTTATATAGAGGAAATCCACAATCCTGTTTGAATATGTTAAACACAATTTTATTCCAACAAGTTGAATTTATGAATATAACAGCAACACAGAATACAGGTACCAACAGTATAGGATGAAACTTAAATCAGTTGAGATTCATTGATATAGTATTAAGCCGTAATAACGTATCTTTTAAGAAAGTGGTCAAGAAACAGTCCTCACACAATAGCGCCCAAGTTAGAACTAACTAACGATCTCAAACCCTCGTGTGACGTATGACGCATTTTAATGCTATGACATAGTGTCTAGACATATGCATGTTTTATTCCTAACACGGAAACATTTCGGGTTTAAGATTATTTCTTTTGAACTTTAATTAATAATAATAGAACCAATATAATTATGGAAATAAGACTACTTTCGTAACAATATTAATAATATTAATTTAACACGCTACTTTAACAGACTATCACAGAATTAATGATCTATCAATTAGACGTATTTAAACCTATCAATTCAATAATGGAAGTAAATAACTTACATCAGTTTACATTGAGTTCAATAGTGTAGTTTTTGTTTTAAACATCCGCCCCCAAAGCTAGAAAATATAACAAATGAGTTGAACTGATATGTTTTGAATCGTTTTCAAACGAGTCACTTCAACGGTTTGTGTTTTATATTGTCTACAATGATATGACTCAAAACCAATGATCTCTAAAAAGAATGGATTAGGACAAGCATCTCCATACTCTACGTATACTATTAACACATCCAATCAGAGCTCAGTTCTATTTTTAGTAACCAATCAGAGTTGAGTTCTCCCTCTCCTTTACAACCTAACCGATACTGACTATTACCAAAAATACTACAAAGCCATCCCTAACCTATTTAAACTAACCGATACTAACTATTTATCACTAAGTCTATCGGGTCCCACTAGCCCCTTCGATAAATTAAAGCTCTGATGTAGTATGTTCGTGTGTGTACGCACAGTATTTAGATGCTTGTTGGATTAGGCTCGGAAGTAACATTCTTGAGGAAATTTTTGTTTCCATGGTCACTGATCAATATATATTATTATAATTACCGTGAGTTTGTTTATTTATTTAGATATTTGTTTCTGCTCTATATACTCCTAAGCCTTTGACTAATCGGGTTAAAAGTTAAATGTATAAATTGGAAACGTCCTCCAAAATAAATTTTTATTTTATTAACAATATTGCTTAATTCGTTAATTTATTTTGTAAAATAAACTTAGACCTATTACTAATCACCGCATGTTAAGGTTATAAAACGTGCGCCGTTTCCAAATGATGTTCCTTTGAAATGCTTTCAAATTTAGTGTTTGACCTGGTTTTCTCGTACTGCGAAATATGTTTACTTTTTTTATTATTAACTTTTTTTTATTGTTTGGTGTTTGATTTCTTTTTCTTTCCTTTTAATCGTATTATTGTTAGTTTTATATTATTAATAAAAAAATCAGAAGCTTGACAGCAACAATCCATATGCATTTTGTGTAAAATGGCAGCAACATTGATTCCGTTCCGATCTTTTTATAGATCAGTGGCACAGTAAGTTTTAGACACAATTTTGTTTATATCGGTAAGTGCAGTGGAAATTTTTAGTTTTCCCTTTCTTCTATAGATCAGTGCCTTTGTTCACTTTGCTCAAACCAATTTATTCAAAAGGCGCAATCCATTCTTTTTATAGATCAGTGCTCAAAACCCACAATAAACATCAGCTATGTAAAACCAAAAATGTAACTAATCGTAAACAAAACATTTTTATCTTTGAGGCTGACATAAACAAAGATAAGCTCTCTATCTCTCAAATATATTTTCTATAACAACAACAAATCTCTCTTACACCAATAGATTTACCATCACATGCACACACGCACACACACACACACAAACTCACACTCTCTAGTAAATCTGTAATTAAAAAAAATTCCTGAAATAAAAAATATTTGTACAAGATAACATATCTTGTGTGGACAATTTGTGAATTTTATATAAACAAAGACTTTAATGAGATGGACCGCTTGCTTTAACATTTCTGCTATATGATTAATCCAATGGCTTCTTTTCGAAATTCCCGATTCCCTTTTGTAGGCTACTGTACATTTCCGTTTTATTTAATAGCTATTATTTTCTCAATGAAAAAATTAAAATCGAAAGTTGTATACACCGGAAACATTTAAGGCAAACGTAGGAGCGTAGAAGTAATTTAAGAAAGCGTTATTGGGTGCGCACGGAAAAAAAGAACATATATTATACGATCTAAAAATAAAGCAAGGGTACATGTACATCTTATTATTTGTCTTTGGTGACACATGAGTATAGCGTACAGCGGCGTATGAAATTTTAGAAGTTAGCGATAGCGAGCTAACAATTCCTACTTTACTTATATAGGACGTATAGTTAATAAGAAAGGGGGATATGGGGACCAGTCAAGAATACCAAGACAAGAATATACACAAAGCAAGAGGAGCGCGTTTTCTAAGCGTAAACATATTTAGAAATAAAAACAATAAATACAAAGACACATTAATTAAAATCTGTCCTACTGTCCTACTGTCCTACTGTGTGGCTTAGAAAGTTGGCAATATTCAAAGGGCTGACTACGAAGAATAATGAATTTGAAATGGCATGAAAACATTAAAGATGCAACAGTATGGGAACGGACAGCACATATTCCAACAGAGCAAGAAACACAAAAAAGGAGCAGATGTGGATGAGTAGACCACACAGTTAGAAAACCGACTACATATTTGACCAGACAACCTCTTGCATGGAATACACAGGGTGCAAGAGGAAGAGGTAGACCCAAGAACACCTGGCGGAGAGATATAGAAATGGATGTAGGCTACAACTGTCCGGGTAGAGCTGGAAATAGTTAGAGCAAGAGACAGGAAGAGGTGGTAAGTAATTGTTAATGGTATCTGCTGCTCTGGGAGTTGATAACAGCGAATAATTAGTACGTAACAAGTCTTGATAACAGCGAATAATTAGTACGTAACAAGTCTTGATAACAGCGAATAATAAGTACGTAACAAGTCTTGATAACAGCGAATAATTAGTACGTAACAAGTCTTGATAACAGCGAATAATTAGTACGTAACAAGTCTTGATAACAGCGAATAATTAGTACGTAACAAGTCTTAATAACAGCGAATAATTAGTACGTAACAAGTCTTGATAACAGCGAATAATTAGTACGTAACAAGTCTTGATAACAGCGAATAATTAGTACGTAACAAGTCTTGATAACAGCGAATAAATAGTACGTAACAAGTCTTGATAACAGCGAATAATTAGTACGTAACAAGTCTTGATAACAGCGAATAAATAGTACGTAACAAGTCTTGATAACAGCGAATAATTACTACATAACAAGTCTTACAAAATTACCCTGGGCCTCAGCCAACTGAGTTGCAGTTTTTTATTTCACTCTTACCATCCACGATTCTTGGCAGAGCATCAATTAGTGCTGGAAAACTCTGCGAAATTGATGGCATCGACTGCCGATTTCTAGGAAGCACATCAAATATCACAAAGTATTTATTTATAGAATCAACGCGAATGCTTCTATAGGACTGCAGTCTTTTTCGTTTAATATTGAAAGACGGGATAGATTGCCAGAAGAAATGTTTGTGAACATTTCTAGATATTATTTTTACTTACTGTGTCTTACTGTGTCTCTGTTGTCCCAAATACAAAACAGCATCAATGATACCTGTCTCCCTTTTGTCCTCAATTTGAGCGTCTGTTGAAGTAATCAGGTTTTCTGTTGAAGCGGGCCGCATATGACATTTTATACTACAAGACGGGCCACACAGTATGAAAATTTATTTGCATTACCAATGCAACGACAAAAAAAAAATGCCGTTAGAAGCTCTTCGGGGGCCACACTAAAAGGCTTGGCGGGCCGTTTTGTGGCTCGCGGGCCGCCTGTTGCACACCCTTGATTTGGACCATAAAAAAAATAGTTGTCTTTTCTTCTTCGCCATATGTATTGGTTTATCTGTAGCACAGGACACATTTATCTAAACTCGCACCTTGACTGCATCAAATCATTTTAAAAAAACGGCGACATGCCCCTTAGGTAAACACCTAAAATAAACAGTTACCCATCAACTTTTTGACTGTCCATCACTGCAGGACATACGAAATGTCTACCTCCCTAAAACACCAAATCACTCTATCACTCAATATTCCAACTACAAACAGCTACAAAAAGTCTGCAATTTCTTCACCATAGCATCAGGCTGAAGGGCAAGTGCCCAGGTGGCTGCTGGATCAGGATGATGATCTGTAGCTTTTCGTCCCTCCCAAATCCAGAGACTACCTTATCCATGTCATTCCATCGTGATCAGGTCTGTCAAGAAACGACATCGAGGCAGATAGAGGATCTCCACAAAATGTCACTGACGGACCAGGGAATCAGCAGTGTTTTCTTCCTGATCTGTTGGCTGCTGGCACTTGAAAGTGCGCTACTGTTTTATTGAAAGTGCCCTACTGTTTTATTGAAAGTGCCCTACTGTTTTTTTGAAAGTGCCCTACTGTTTTATTGAAAGTGCCCTACTGTTTTGTTAAAAGTGCCCTACTGTTTTCTTGAAAGTACCCTACTGTTTTGTTAAAAGTGCCCTACTGTTTTATTGAAAGTACCCTACTGTTTTATTGAAAGTACCATACTTGTTTTCTTGAAAGCGCCCCACTGTTTTCTTGAAAGGCCCCACTGTTTTCTTGAAAGGTCGCACTGTTTTCTTGAAAGGTCCCACTGTTTTCTACAGTTTTCTTTAAATAGCTCCACATATTATTATTAAAAAGGCCACACTTTTTATCATTTAAAATGTCCCACATTTATTATTCTTTAAAAGTTCTTAGGCTATTTTGTTAGGCTTTTTGTTATTAAAAGGGCCCCTCTTATTTCTTGAAAAGATACCACTAAATAATTATTAAAATGGTCCTAGAACATAGTTTTTCATTAAAAAAAAATATAAACAAAAATATAAAAAAAACAAGAACACTATTTAGATCTATCATTGAAAAGATACATTTTAATGTAAAAAAAAAGGCCCCACTTTTTGGAAAATGGTATTAGGCTGCGGCAGCACTCTCCCTGGCTACGCTTACTCAAAGCAAACCCAATCTACTGTAGAAATATAGGGCCTACAGGTGCCGCATACATTGACTTATATTATATTCGCTCCCCAAAATAGATTTTGGCCACTAATATACATAGAATAACACAATGTAACACAAAAAAAACCTTTTCTCTGTTTATGGAAATTTTTTGATGTTTCTTAATTAATTTGAGTATGCTGAGTTTGAATATGACATTGGTTGTTTTTATTGCATTATTCGTTTGATAATGAAACCAAAAAATCAATAAAGGGGTTACCTGCATCATTAAGCTATATCATGTAGTTAAATACATGTTAAATAATGTAATGTTTCACCCCCATATTATATATGACCTTAGCCTAGACTAAACAAATTATATTAAATTTATAATGATGTGAGTATTGGTTACCATGGCAATGGCGGCCATCTTGAAAATAATCATATATTTTTTAAATCTGAAAATTGTCTAAACTAAGATGATTTTATGGAAGTTTTAAATATATATTTGTTGTATTATAGCTTTTGTGGATACCTGGCTAGTTTTGGTTGTTATTCTTAAAGAAATTATGAAATTATAATTTTTTTTTCATTTCGGTCTAGATTATATAAATTGCCCAAAAAATTATTTTATAACTCATAAATAATATTCATTAAAAAAATATGAAAAAGACAAACATAACAGTAACTAACTAGTTACCTGCAATATATATCTATGCATCATCCTAATAAGTTTAATTAACATATCTCAAAGGACATGAAACATTTAAAGATTTTACTGACCAAAATACCACAAAAACAACATTTAGAGAAAAATGACTGAAAAAAAGCTTTCCATTTTTTTAATTTTTTTTTACAGTAGACTATAACACCACAAAAATATATTTCTTCAACAATGACATATACATAAACAGAAAAACAACATTAAACATTAAATTGTCCTG
Organism: Anisus vortex; assembly: GCA_949126835.1. Classification (NCBI taxonomy): domain Eukaryota; kingdom Metazoa; phylum Mollusca; class Gastropoda; family Planorbidae; genus Anisus; species Anisus vortex. The sequence goes on along the minus strand of OX421505.1, from coordinate 3,510,110 downwards.
GTTTGTACGTTGTACCCATCTTTGATTTGTTACGGCGTTCCGCTTCTACTTGTCTTTTTTTTTCAATTTTTTTCTTTCAATTTACCTATATTTAATTAGGTCACTAACAAAATTTTCAATCTTTAGAAAAACAACTACAAAGTTTTCCTCATTTATAAGTGAACTTAGTAGTAATAGTAACTGTAGTTATGTTCTAAGTTATCATTTTATAAATAAATGTAGAAAGTTTCAAATAAATCGATTGAATGATTTTTGATTTAGATGATTGGAGGCTCCAAATTATCGTGCAACATTTGTGAATTAAATCACACCCAAAATGTGCTAATATTTTTTTTAAAAAGCTCTAAATCAACCTAAGTAGGCCCTAAACATAGGGGCTTATATAGGAAAAGTAATATGAAAAGTGGGATTATATAGCAAATAGACAAAAATATCAGCAGACATATATAATGTTATAAATGCATTACACATATTATTATACGAAAACTCAAAAATATACTTTATGCTTTTTCTCAAGAAATCTTGATGAAAGAGCAAAACCAATTTACCACTGAAATCAGCATACCAAAATTATGTAAGAAACATTAGAAAATTAACATAAACAAAAATGTTGTTACATGGTGTAATTATAATATTTTCTTGAAAAAAAAAAGCCAAGGTAAAAAGCCAACATCCTTAAAAAAACAAAAAAAAAACAAGCCAAAATTTCAAGTTTGAATCGAAAAAAAAAACGAGTAGCTTGGAAAAAAACAAGAAAAAAGGGGTGGTATCCACTGAGCAATAATAAATAGCTCAGTGAGCTATAATATAGCTCAGTGGTGGTATCACAGTCTGAAGTAACGGTAGTAACCAGCACTTAAAAATAATGGGGACTATGCAGAAGTTTTTTCCGGTCACGTGATGCCGTTTAGATAGAATTGATAAACAATGAATTTAATGAGATGGGCACTTACTGCGCTGCCGTTGGATGCTCAAATTCTACTTCCAAATCATCACGTAAAGAGTCTAAAATATCTTTTCATAGATTTCCTTTGAAAGATCAAGAGTTGTTATTTGCAATGGTATGCAAAAATTAGACGACAAAATTTTGTGGCAAATGAGCATAGTGTCTTATGCTCCGAACACTTTAAAGAGGGAGACTTTGTCACTTGTGTTTCAGCCGTTCACTGGTAAGTAGTAGACACTCGCCTCTCTCGGCCTACATATTTTTATTCTGAGGACTATAGTTCTAAAGGCTAATGGCTTAAATAATTATGCCAAGCTATAATAACATATAAGCACAAAGTAGGCCTGCCTACTATTTTCACTCCTAGTATTATAATTAGCCTATAATGTATAATGATATATAATGCCTACTGTATACTATATGGAATTAATTGACTATGCCTAGATTAGAAAATTGATATTGTCATTGATTTTTTATTGATAGTTTTTGTATTCAATTTCAAGTAGACTATTAGAATATAAATATAATTGTAGAGAAATAGCATTTACGTGTATTGGCACAAGTCCCTACGTTTTGCATGTTAATTATGAATAGGCTGCATATATAATATAATATGGCCATGGGGATGGCATATTATATATCATAAGATCATTTATATATAGGGTTGCCAGATACATGGGTACCAAAAGGAGGACACAGAGAGACAAAAAGGAGGACACATGGATACCAAAAGGAGGACACATTGACTATCTCATTTAAATCATTTTTTTTTTCAAATTAATGCGGATTTAATCAGCATTCCGTATACGTTTAATAATTATCTATTAATAAATTAAAAGTACAAATTTTAATGTATAAAACTGTTTAGGTTACATGTGAGATTTTTCAAGTTGTACTTTGTAAGAATGATATCCTTTACAGAGTTAACTGAGAGTCTGTTTCTTTCATTTGTCCATTGAGCGTTTATCTTGGAGATCTGGAAATCGAAATGGCAAATGGCGTTCAATGTTGATAAGTGCAACCTCTTCTCTATTTCAAGAAAGAGGATTAGGATCCCCACCAGCTATATATACCTTGAGAGGGTATCAGATGCCAAGCACCTCGGAGTGAATATCACAGAAAACCTCCACTTAGGCGCACATGTCCAATCTGTTGCTACCAAAGCAAACAGAGCCTGCACCTTCGACCATATGAACCTCAAGGGCTGCTCCACCTGGATCCAGACCATTTGTTATAAAAGCTTAGCACATCCCATACTGAAGTAAGCATCGACGCTATGGCATCCCCATCAACAACACCTGATATCTAAGTTGGAGATGACCCAACGTCGAGCGGGATGTCGTATCTTACTGGACTGCGGCCTTAAAACAAGCGCCTCTGCTTTGATGGCTAAACTCCAACTCGAGCCCTTACAACACCGCAGAGCGATAAACAAGGTCACCACTATTTACAAAATCGTGAGCCGCCACGTGGAAATGTCCACACAGCCAGGTCGCATCCAACAGGTGTCCCGCTCTACCCGGGGTCATTAACTCACACTACATGTCCCACACGCATGCACCGACATCTATTCTTTTTTTTTTTCCTTCAGCCATTAGGCTGTGGAACACCCTGGACTAGGCCTCCATCGCTGCCCCTACTGTGCCGGCTTTCAAATCTTCACTGAAGGGCTGGACTAAAAACCTAAAGTGTCACTCTGTCATCTTTATAATTGTTGTTGGTGATGTTTTTTTTTAATTTTATGTGTAGTTCAATTGTGGACTCTTTCCTCTGTCCTAACGGGGTCTTCACAGTTTAATATGAAGACAAACATGCACTCTTTCCACATTAGGCCTACCATTTATAAAAAAAAAAGTTCACAATGGTTTTGTACATTAACTCTGAAAAGCAATTTGCATTTGGGAAACTTTGAAAAAACACAAACTCCATTGCAATTATTAACCTAACAACACATTAGATAACACAATCTAATTCATTAGGTTACATTTCCTGCTAAATACTCCAGTATTTTGCTTTATTCGACCCAGCTACTTATTGACAGTAAATAAGAACGTACCGTAACATAAAAAGTGCACTAATGTTTTAAAAAAACCTTTGGCGTACAAAAGCCGGACATTTTAAGGGTTTTTAGCTTTGCCTGCCGGACGGAGGACAGAGGGTTAAAAAGGAGGACATGTCGTCCTTTTGCAGGACGTCTGGCAACTATAGGCTATAGGCCTATAGGTCTATTTATATTATAAATGCCTGTTGACTGTTTGTTAAAATTAAAATGAATTCATGATGAGCATCATAGCTATGGAAATCATTAGGACTAGTCCTATTATAATGTAAGCCCCCATAATCTTAAGGCTTGAATAGCTTTTAACTTGGCTTAGGCCTATGGTCCCTATGGATTTGGGTTTGATAATAGTTAAATTGGCCTATTCATAAATCATTATTATCATAATATTTATATAAATATATATAGGCCTCTATAAACTATTGGCCTATATATAATATATATAATGAATGATAAATATGGTTGCAGTTGAAAATAAATAAAGCCTAGGGATTTAAATATATTTAATATTATTAAATATAGCCTAAAACACTATAACTAGTTCCAATAGTCAATACATTGAAATCTTTCCTGAGTACTATACAGGCCTCTGTAGTAAACATGTTATATGTGGTCTGGTAATATAGTGTCACATGTTTTTAATACATACAATATAGTTATGTTAATGATAATTGACTAAAAATAAAATATAATCTTATTTTATTAACTTATAAAAATACGTTATAACGTTTACAGACTAGACTAGATAGAAGATTATTAGCCTACTTATTACGTCCACTGAGTCCACTGCCACTAGGACACTAGGCCCAAAACTCATGTATAGGGCGACAGTGATCGGTCAGTGGCAGGGATAGAAACCGCGTCATGAGGTCATGTCAGTTGGGTCTGTTGGTTTTTGGTTGACAGTCCGGTGAACTAACCACTGGACCAGCCGGCTTCACTAATAGTTATTACTAATAGTTTAATTATTACTAGTCTATGCTAGCCTAATAAAAATATTTATAGCCTAATGATTTATTGTTTTTATTTATTGAGGCGTTTTTATATAGCGCTTACCTTACTGCCTTACAGCTCTAAGCGCTTTACAATTTTTACTAAATTTATAAACTTTTTAAGCTTCTAAAATAAATAGACAATAGCTACATCATTCAATGACTATAAAGATAATAGCTACAGCAATAAAATTGATTTTAAAAATAATAGCTGCAACATTAAAAGTGACAAAAACGATAGTTACAATATTTAACTCTTTCTCTCCGGAATTATTTTCCCTATTCTGACGGAATTATCCTTTTTTTTTCTTTTTGTCAATACTATTGCTATCTTCAAATCTTAATAACTTTTTTGGTTTTAATCAGACAATATCATATTTGGTATTGAATTAAAGGAAACTAAAAGCTCCTTACAGAAAATATAAAATCATTTGTAATTTACATTTAAAAAATATTTTTTTAAAACTAAAATTAAAAAAAAATAATACTCAACATAGTCTTACATAACACAAGTTCCAAGGCTCACACCAAAAATAAATAAATTCCCAAATTAATTAACTACATTGTTTTCCTAAAATATATATCCTTTTTCACTATTAGAAACAAATATTTCTTTTAAAATATAAATATAAAGCCTGTTTTTATCATTTATGATTACTACCCACCACATACGGCCCTGCACGGGTGAAAAAGGAATCCATAAAAATGCATTTTTAAAAATAAAAATCATGATGTAAACACAAATTTGGATGTTATTCAAAGGGAAATCATTCTAGATTTATGTAAAAGTAAAATAAAAAGAACAGCGCTGAAAATAAATGAAATAAACGTATTTTAACAATCCGGAGAGAAAGAGTTAAAAAACAATAGCTGCAACATTGAAGTGGCTATAAAACAAAGACACATTAGCACATACTGGTAATAATACAAAGGAAGCATAATGATGTCTTTGATGAGCCCTAATGCCTAATGCCCCTAACTTAATGGCAGGCTAAAATAATGGCATGTCTAATAATTCTATCTAATGCTAATAGAATGAATAATAATGGCTAATCCTAATTATTATTGAATTGAATCACTATGACTATGAATAGCCTGGCCTAGGCCCCCAGGCGCCTATTCGGCTATTGAATCTAATTTAAAATTACTTAATTAATGCTACTTACTTATAGTATAGTTAGGGCCTAATAACCTAATGGGCCTAATCAAATCATTTATATAATCTAAATTGACTATATCATCATATATATATTTTAAATATTAGATCTAGGCCTAATCAGTAATCATATAAATTATAAATATGCCTTGTATAAAATGTTATACCTAGAGTAGAGGTTAACTAGGGCCAGAGTCACTAGGCAGGTAGGGTAAAAGGGGGTAAAAAGCCCCAATAAGATGCTTCATATTATTGTAAGAAAAGAGAGGGGCATTAACCTTTAGGTCTTTTTCCATTTATATGGACCAATAAAGTAATCTTATCTTTATCTTATTTATTCATGAATTTCTAAAAGTATTTGTTTAGCGAGATACATGTATGTCTTATCAAATTAAAGGAAATTGAACAGCAAATAATAAAAAGTAGAAGCTAAAACAAAGGTCCTAATTTTAAATATCCATACACAAAATATTTCTCTATAATAAAAACATTCAACTTATTTCATTAAGTTAACAGTGCTTTAAAAAAACGGAGTGTCTGCGCGTCCGGCGACCGGACGTATAGCGCGGGAGATATACGTCCGGCGACCCAAGTCACGTGACCAACCAAATTTTTAAAAAAGTACACGGCTACTGGCGCATGTTTGAGTTGCTTAATTACTATTTATTGTGTGTTGACATCAAGGCATCGTAGCCTAGTGGTCAGTAGCGTGATCTGGCAACCGGAGTGTCGCAGGTTCGACTCCAGCTTTCTCCATCTTTTTTTATTTTTATTTTTTTAAATTCAAATACAGTACAACGAGATATTTTTTTTTATTTCATTACGAGAATACCCTTTATTTATTCATGTGGGTGGAAATAATTTCATTCAAAGTATCAAAGAAATAAAAGATTCAACTGTTAGGCCTAATGTCTATTTCTTTAGAAAACGTGTTAAATGTCATTATCAAACAATTTATAAAGTAGTTTAATAAAGTCATTTGTAAACATCTTGACTTGCGCTACAATTTCAATTACGATAAGCCATTCATATAGCCTACTATGAATGTGGGTGGACATAACAATCTCATTCAATGTATCCATTCAAAGTATTAAACTAATAATTAGACTATTAGGCATTAGGCATAATGCCAGTTTCTTTATAAATATTTTAATATCAATACGCTCTACGTCTCTCGTTTGTACTTGGGTAGTAAAATAACAAGCCCGCAAGAATAATATCTTCCATATTCCGAATGTGTCCGGCGGTCACGTGACTTGCTCGCCGGAAGAATATCTCCCGCAATATTTTGTCCGGTCGCCGGACGTATATCTCCCGCGCTATACGTCCGGTCGCCGGACGTATAGACACTGCCTTAAAAAAAAATATTTTAACTGATATACCCATTTTACCCCGGCTACCCATTTTACCCCGGTTGAATCTTTAATCACTAAATAATCCGATAGTCCTCAAAACCAGATTTAAATGAATCTAAGTTATTATCCCATGAATATAAATCAATAATTTGCAATAAAAGTAACTTTACCAGCAAACTTGACAGCCTACAAGGTCTAGAAACACTTTGGGTAGGCGTGGCTATTGCTTTGTTTACAAAAGTTGTACACTGTACATTATTTATCTGTTCAACCTCCTTATATTTAAGGATGTTAATATCACTTTTTCTTTTTCAATTCATAACCAGATTTTAGTTCTATCAAATCTGATTTTAACCCCCCCCCCCCACCCACCCAATGCGATGTTGCACATATCAGATCAGTTGTTGTTTTTTTTGTCACTATAAAAGATGTCAGACTCGGCTGTGCATTTGAAGAGGATGACAATGTTAGTCCGGGATGCTTTTTATGTAGATGCGTAGGGCCTACACAACTCAATGGTACAGCTACGACTTATCCATCTGTTGGGAACATAGTTTACACCGAACGTTTGCTAAGGAAGTATTTTTCAAAATTTTCCCACACAAAGGATTTATTTATTCTATTCTACTAGCTATATTGAAACTGTTTTCTTTAAATTTTTACAAATACAATTTATCATCGAAGTGAATATGAGAGAAGTTATAGTTTCAAAAGGAATAGTTACGAACACACAGCTGACCTAGACTTGTATAATAATGTATTGATCTATCAGAAAAAGTTTCGTGTAGCACAAATCTAAAGAATATGTATTTAATAGTACCATTAATAATAATCACAGACACTGTGTCTAGCCGAATTGATCAGTGCCACAGGGAAAACCTAGTTTTGCTTCTCCATTGTTTATATCAAACAGATCAAAAGATGAGCCTAAGATTCATGTTAATTTGTTTTGATGTTGTTTGTACCATATCGCAAGCCAAAGTTGGGATTTGGAAAAAAAGGAACACAATATCTAAGACTTAATTAGTGTTAGCAAGGCATTTCAAGAATTGTTTTGTGTGAATCCAGCTTGATTTTGTTTGAAAATATTTCCATCAGAACCAAACAAGAAATTGTGTGCTACTTAAAGTAAATGATGACCTTCTAACTAACAAATTGAAAATCGGTTTTTATTTTCAAAACTGAAAACAAAGTGTCTTTAAAAGTCTTTAGCATCTTTAAAACAAATTGATAAAGTAAGGTGATTGATAGTAATTACACATTTCAGGTAGGCGTCAGCTAAAAAAATTAGCAGTACCCACTCGATTTTATCAAACACCAGCGACCAGTAAACGCAAAAGGACATTTCATGAATTTGGGTAAGTGTTTATTTTAATTAATAATTTAAATGTTTATCTAATATGCAAATTTTATATTATAAACATAACATTACATATATATATTATAGCATTTTTTTATCTTGTTCATTAAATAGAATGAATATTATAATGGTTTAGCATATTTGACCTATTTTGTATACATTTTACTACTGTAATTCAAAAAATTGATATTAAATAGTAGTGATTCATAAGTTGGCTAAATGAAAAAAAAATTATTCTACAAAATTATATAAAGACTTCTTTTAAATTTATTATGCTATTAATAAATATAATTCATAATGAGACAAATGTAACTAAAAGTGCAACTTTCTTTTACGCAGGAAAAAGTTACACTCTGACACTATGGATGAATTAAAATCAAATTTTACAGAAGAGCTGAGAAAAGTGATAAAACAAGAAAGTCAAGAACTGGATGATGTAATTTATTCTACTCAATGTTCTAAAAAGCAAAATACAGAATTGTACAAAGGTTCAGATGTGCTTTACAAAGACAAGGATCAGTTTGAAGTAAGCTTTGACACTTTTTGTAGTGTTTAATAGTTGACTATTAGGTAATTATAACGTCCAATTTTTTAACAGTTTTCACCATTGAATTTTGCATTAAAATGCCTAATTATGCACTTAATAACTCAAAATGATCCAAATGAAATGTGACTTGCGACTCATTTTGTGGTGCTGGGTAATGTTATCAGTGGGGAAACAAACCCAGATCTACCGTAAGCCAGTTGGAGATTCAAACCACTTTGCTAGGGATGCAAAAATGCAATGTAAACCCTTTACATATACAGAATACTTTATATAGATAAATGTATAGTACCAGGTGACCGATCATTCGATCGGTAATAAAGAGCAGGCGCTTGTACCTTAACATCATGTGTATGTAAAAAAACAGTGCATAAATTTTAAAAATACTTCTTTACCAGACCAATAAATTGTAGGCCTATTTGTCTTTTTTCTTTTTTCTACTATGAATAACATGGGCTTTAAATTCTAACAGTCGAAGTAGATTTTTATTTGTGCAGTCTAATATCTAGATTTTGCCCGATAACCCCCCCCCCCCCCCCCCCCCCACCAAAAAAAAAAGAAACAACAGCTTAATCTCATTTTAAACCCAAAAAAAAACATGTAGGCTAGAGTTGTCAGTTTTAAATCCAACAGAAATATATGTCATTTATGTCATTAAATTGCCAGGCTACAACGAATACATAAAAGTACTGCGCGTTTGTTTGTGTGCAAGTCTAAAAGAGACTCGGGAACTGCCCTTCTACGCTCGCTCCACTGGCTCCGCGTGAAAGCCAGAATTGAGTATAAAGTGACGCTACTTTACCATCAGTGCATTTTTAACAACGAGTTTTCGTCCTATCTCAAGGCACTAATCACACCTTATGTCCCGCAAAGAACACTTCGTTCTGCAAACTTATCGCTTCTGAAAGAGCCCCGTTTCTCTCTGACGACCGTTGGCCTTAGAGCCTTCTCAGTATCCGGTCCGAAGATGTGGAATCAACTTCCCATTCAACTGAGGCGAACAAGCTCTACTGTTACTTTCAAAAAGAACTTAAAAACGTATTATTTCAATATTTACCTTAGATAACATTTAACATGCTTTAGAAACTTACTGTCTTATTTATGGGTTGGGTCGGTTAATGCTACATTTATTTGTTTTGTCTTTTTTTAATCATCAATTTAGCTCTGTCACCTGGCCTAGGGTAATATCCGTATTCTTAGTTAACTTGTATGTTAAACGCGCTCTGAGCTTACATTATGTTTGTTGGCAGCGCTATACAAATATTATTATTATTATTATTATTATTTAAAAGACTGAAAATGAAAAGTTTAAATTTAAAGTATCGTGAATTACGTTACAATTTTTAGTTCTTCTACCCCTTCTCCTATTGGTGTACGCTCGTTTGAATCTGTGGCGCCTTCACTGTGGAACGGCTTACCTGAGACACTGAAAAACTCTGTGTCAAAAAAGGCATTTAAGAAGAATTTGAAGACTTTTCTTTTCAACTAAATTGATCAAATACACATCAATGAGCAAAAAACTTGTTTGAAACTATTTTTAAATGTTATTGTCGTTTCGTGCCTCCATCGGCCGAAACCTTGTTTAAAACTATTTTAAAGTGTTATTGTCGTTTCGATTTTGTGAGTGCGCTGAGCTTGCTTTTATTAGCATGGAGTGAGGCGCTATATAAATGACCAATTAATAATTAATAAAATTAGTTAATTAACTTTAACAACTGTCAAACTTTCCTATAACATTATGTCAATTTTTTCAACTCCCTCCCTCAACCCACTCAAGCTAACAATGAGTTACGGCCGGCAAATATGTTTGATAGGAATTAAAAAGGTCTACGAATAAATGTAAATCGGGTAAAAAAAATAGGCATAGTCTAACTGGAGAATCGAACCCGCTCGCACGCACAGCAGTCCTCTACGTTAACAACTTAGCTAGAGAAGGCACATGTCAGATGTGAAAAGCTATTAGACAGTATATAGGACTAGGCCTAAATAAGTCAGTGACACAATAGGGATCCGTGGGGACACAAACACGATCTTTTTATATATAGAGATTTTCAATGTTTTCAATGTATTATTCCAAACATTGTTTGACGAAAAAAGTAAAAAAATATAGTTTGGTGTTAACATTATCTAATAACCTCCATTTGTGTTACTATTTAAAATAAACTATCGCGGCAAAATATAATATTGATTAATTAAAACAATGGTATGATAAACATTTTTTTTTTTATTTTGAGCATTAAACTTAAATACTAAATAATTAAAGGTGAAATTATGTTATTCATTGAAAAGACTGCAAATGAAAAGATCATAATATATATAGGCTTCGTTAGATGATTTGTTTAATTTCTCCCCCCCCCCCCCCCCCGCCCCTCAATAAAACTAACAGTATATTACACTTCTGATTATTGTTATAAGGAAAATACGAATATACTGAATTTACATCTTTTCTAGTTTACCAGATTTCGAATTGACAATGTTAACATATTCTGATATATCTTACTTTGGTAGGCCTTTATAAGCAAATCATGCATATTTTTAATGAAACATTCATTGAATTTTTAAAAAAAGTGGATACTAATACAGTGTTTATTATTTACAGTGTAGAGTATACTGCTACATTGTATGCTATATACAGCGTAGTGTATACTGCTACAGTGAACACTATATACAGTGCAGTGTAATCTGCTACAGTGTACACTATATACAGCTATTCATTGTTTAAACACAAAAAAAGTTTTAGAGGTGTTTTTTTTTCAAAAAATGTCAGATAAAAGAAAGTTAAAAATAGACCTTTAGTTTGGTGAAACTTCATCTAATTCTGTTATTATTTAAACGGCAAACTATTATCTGACTATTAGATAATTCGTAAATATGTATTTGTTTTTCTTTTTTTTTTAAATTTAATCTAAAATATATTGAAGTTTAATCTAAAATATATTGAAGACGTTCTAATCTAAATAAGCCGCGAGGGCCGCATACTATCATTTGTCCGCCCGCGCGTTACCCACTGGCTGTAGTTTGGACACCCCTGCATTACATAAATTACACTTGGTCTTGCTTTAAATTATTTCTATCATCGGTGCGCAACAGTAGTTTAAACAAGAAATTAAACTTCTTTCTGCTGTAGTAAGCCTACGGGTATTCCCGAAACGTCATAACTGCGACGCAACAAAACACCACTCTTGAACACCGCACTACACGTGGGACGAGCAATGGCATGTTTTCACGGCCAAAATCAATTATCTACGATAAATCTAAAGCGTATTTTTGTCTAACGTTCATTTCCGATTTTTATTTGTGTGGCCGAAAAGGTGTAGATTTTTTTTTAGGGGAAACAAGTCGTGCATTAAAACATGAAGATAATCGTTAGAGCGCTTTTGAAGAAAATTTCCATATATATATCCTATACTATAATACGAGTTAAAATTGTATGTATATATATATATATATGTCTGGAAATTTTCTTCAAAAGCGCTCTAACGATTATCTTCATGTTTTAATGCACGACTTGTTTCCCCTAAAAAAAAATCTACACCTTTTCGGCCACACAAATAAAAATCGGAAATAGACGTTAAACAAAAATACACATTAGATTTATCGTAGATATTGATTTTGGCCGTGAAAACATGCCATTGCTCGACCCACATGTAGTGCGGCTTTCAAGAGCGGTTTTTTGTTGCGTCGCAGTTATGACGTTTCGGGAATACCCGTAGGCTTACTACAGCAGAAAGAAGTTTAATTTCTTGTTTAAACTACTGTTGCGCACCGATGATAGAAATAATTTAAAGCAAGACCAAGTGTAATTTATGTAATGCAGGGGTGTCCAAACTAAAACCAGTGGGTAACGCGCGGGCGGACAAATGATAGTATGCGGCCCTCGTCTTCAATATATTTTAGATTAAACTTCAATTTATTTTAGATTAAATAAAAAAAAAAAAGAAAAACAAATACATATTTACGAATTATCTAATAGTCAGATAATAGTTTGCCGTTTAAATAATAACAGAATTAGATGAAGTTTCTCCAAACTAAAGGTCTATTTTTAACTTTCTTTTATCTGACATTTTTTGAAAAAAAAACACCTCTAAAACTTGTTTGTGTTTAAACAATGAATAGCTGTATATAGTGTACACCGTAGCAGATTACACTGCACTGTATATAGTGTTCACTGTAGCAGTATACACTACGCTTTATATAGCATACAATGTGGCAGTATACTCTACACTGTAAATAATAAACACTGTATTAGTATCCACTTTTTTAAAAATTCAATGAATGTTTCATTACAAATATGTATGATTTGCTTATAAAGGCCTACCAAAGTAAGATATATTAGAATATGTTAACATTGTCAATTTAAAATCTGGTAAACTAGAAAAGATGTAAATTCAGTATATTCGTATTTTCCTTATAACAATAGTCAGAAGTGTAATATACTGTTAGTTTTATTAAGGGGCGGGGGGGGGGGGGGGGAGAAATTAAACAGATCCTATTTATATTATGATCTTTTCATTTGCAGTCTTTTCAATGAATAACATAATTTCACCTTTAATTATTTAGTATTTAAGTTTAATGCTCAAAATAAAATAAAAAATAAAAAATGTTTATCATACCATTGTTTTAATTAATCAATATAATATTTTTTACGCGATAGTTTATTATAAATAGTAACACAAATGGAGGATATTAGATAATGTTAACACCAAACTATATTTTTTTACTTTTTTGTCAAACAATGTTTGGAATAATACATTGAAAACATTGAAAATCTCTATATATAAAAATATCGTGTTTGTGTCCCCACGGATCCCTATTGTGTCACTGACTTATTTAGGCCTAGTCCTATATACTGTCTAATAGCTTTTTACATCTGACATGTGCCTTCTCTAGCTAAGTTGTTAACGTAGAGGACTGCTGTGCGTGCGACCCGGGTTCGATTCTCCAGTTAGACTATGCCTATTTTTTTTACCCGATTTACATTTATTCGTAGACCTTTTTAATTCCTATCAAACATATTTGCCGGCCGTAACTCATTGTTAGCTTGAATGGGTTGAGGGAGGGAGTTGAAAAAATTGACATTATGTTATAGGAAAGTTTGACAGTTGTTAAAGTTAATTAATTAATTAATTAATTGGTCATTTATATAGCGCCTCACTCCATGCTAATAAAAGCATGCTCAGCGCGCTCACAAAATCGAAACGACAATAACACTCTAAAATAGTTTTAAACAAGGTTTCGGCCGATGGAGGCACGAAACGACAATAACATTTTAAAATAGTTTCAAACAAGTTTTTTGCTGATGGATGTGTATTTGATCAACTTAGTTGAAAAGAAAAGTCTTCAAATTCTTCTTAAATGCCTTTTTTGACACAGAGTTTTTCAGTGTCTCAGGTAAGCCGTTCCACAGTGACGGCGCCACAGATTCAAACGAGCGTACACCAATAGGGGAAGGGGTAGAAGAACTAAAAATTGTAACGTAATTCACGATATTTTAAATTTAAACTTTTCATTTTCAGTCTTTTAAATAATAATAATAATAATAATATTTGTATAGCGCTGCCAACAAACATAATGTAAGCTCAGAGCGCGTTTAACATACAACTAAGAATACGGATATTACACTAGGCCAGGTGACAGAGCTAAATTGATGATTAAAAAAAAGACAAAACAAATAAATGTAGCATTAACCGACCCAACCCATAAATAAGACAGTAAGTTTCTAAAGCATGTTAAATGTTATCGAAGGTAAATATTGAAATAATGAGTTTTTAAGTTCTTTTTGAAAGTAACAGTAGAGCTTGTTCGCCTCAGTTGAATGGGAAGTTGACTCCACACCTTCGGACCGGATACTGAGAAGGCTCTAAGGCCAACGGTCGTCAGAGAGAAACGGGGCTCTTCCAGAAGCGATGAGTTTGCAGAACGAAGTGTTCTTTGCGGGACATAAGGTCTGATTAGTGCCTTAAATTGAGATAGGACGGAAACTCGTTATTAAAAATGCACTGATGGCAAAGTAGCGCCACTTTATACTCAATTCTGGCTTTCACGGGGAGCCAGTGGAGCGAGCGTAGAAGGGCAGTTCCCAAGTCTCGTTTAGACTTGCACATAAACAAACGCGCAGTACTTTTATGTATTCGTTGTAGCCTGGCGATTTGATGACATAAATGACATATATTTCTGTCGGATTTAAAACTGACAACTCTAACCTACATGTTTTTTTTTTTGGTTTAAAATGAGATTAAGCTGTTGTTTTTTTTTTTTGTTTTTTTTTTTGGGGGGGGGGGTTATTGGGCACAATCTAGATATCAGACTGCACAAATAAAAATCTACTTGGACTGTTATAATTTAAAGCTTATGTTATTCATAGTAGAAAAAAAGAAAAAAGACAAATATAATTTATTGGTCTGGTAAAGAAGTATTTTTAAAATTTATGCACTGTTGTTTTACATACACATGATGTTAAGGTACAAGCGCCTGCTCTTTATTACCGATCGAATGATCGGTCACCTGGTACTATATATATATCCTATACTATAATACGAGTTAAAATTGTATGTATATATATATATATATATATATATATATATATATATGTCTGGAAATTTTCTTCAAAAGCGCTCTAACGATTATCTTCATGTTTTAATGTACGACTGGTTTCACCTAAAAAAAAATCTACAGCTTTTCGGCCTCACAATTAAAAATCGGAAACGAACGTTAGACAAAAATACCCTTTAGAATTATCGTAGATAATTGATTTTGGCCGTGAAAACATGCCATTTCTCGACCCACGAGTAGTGCGGCTTTCAAGAGCGGTGTTTTGTTGCGTCGCAGTTATGACGTTTCGGAAATACCCGTACAGCAACAGAAAGAGGTTTAATTTATTGTTTAGACTATTGTTGCGCACCGGCACCGATAACAGATATAATTTAAAGCAAGACCAAGTGTAATTTATGTAATGCAGGGGTGTGCAAACTACAGCCAGTGGGTGACAAATAATAGTATGCGGCCCTCGAGGCTTATTTAGATTATAATGTTTTCAATGTATTTTAGATTAAACTTCAATATATTTTAGACTAAAACAAATAAAATATTTACGTTTTAATTAATAGTGAGATAATAGTTTGCCGTTTTTATATAATAACAAGATTAGATGAAGTTTTACCAAACTAAAGGTCTATTTTTAACTTTCTTTCATCTAACATTGTTTAGAAAAAAAACACGTCGAAATCTTTTTTTTTTGGTACAAAAACTTTATAACTGAATATAGTCTAGTATACACTGTAGAAGTATACACTACACCGTATATAATATACACTGTAGGAGTATACACTACACCGTATATAGTGTACACTGTAGCAGTATACACTACACCGAATATAGTGTACACTGTAGCAGTATACACTACACCGTATATAGTGTACACTGAATCAGTTAACACTACAATGTATATAGTGTACACTGTAGCAGTATACACTACACCGTATATAGTTTTACACTGTAGCAGTATACACTACACCATATATAGCGTGCACTGTAGCAGTATACACTACACCGTATATAGTGTACACTGTAGCAGTATACACTTCACCGTATATAGTGTGCACTGTAGCAGTATACACTTCACCATTTATAGTGTACACTGTAGCAGTATACACTACATCGTATATAGTGTACACTGTAGCAGTATACACTTCACCGTATATAGTGTGCACTGTAGCAGTATACACTTCACCGTTTATAGTATACAATGTAGTAGTATACTGTACACTATAAATAGTATACACTGTATTAGTATCCACTTTTTTTTTATTCAATACAAATGTTTCATTAAAATATGTATGATTTGCTTATATAGACCAAACAAAGTAAGATATATTAGAATATGTTAACATTGTCAATTTGAAATCTGGTAACTAGAAAAGATGTATTCAATTTATTCGTAATTTCCTTATAACAATAGTCAGAAGTGTAATGTACTGTTAGTTTTATTGAGGGGGGTGGGGTACAAGGGGGGAAGGGGGAATTAAACAAATCATCTAACGTAGCCTATATTATAATCTTTTCATTTGCAGTCCTTTCAATGAATAACATAATTTCAACTTTAATTATTTAG
Source organism: Anisus vortex (assembly GCA_949126835.1). Classification (NCBI taxonomy): domain Eukaryota; kingdom Metazoa; phylum Mollusca; class Gastropoda; family Planorbidae; genus Anisus; species Anisus vortex. The sequence goes on along the minus strand of OX421505.1, from coordinate 3,493,588 downwards.
TATTTAACTAGTGTAATGCTCAAAATTTAAACAATTTTTTAAAATGTTTATTATACCATTGTTTTAATTAATCGACATTATATTTTGCCGCGATAGTTTATTTAAATAGTAACACACATGGAGGATATTAAAAAAGGTTTACACCAAACTATATATTTTTACTTTTTCGTCAAACAATGTTTGGAATAATACATTGAAAACATTGAACATAATAAATAAATACTTTTTGTATAAGATATTTTTTACAAGTGATTTACAAACTTTACTTTAGATTTATATATGTGCCCAAGTAAGAAATTACTATTCGACTATGTTACGAATTCAATATGAAATCTGGTAAACTAGAAAAAATGTATTAAATTTATTCGTACACCTTTTTAATTTATATCAAATTAACTTGCAGGCCGTAACTCATTGTTAGCTTGAATGGGGTGAGGGAGGGGTCACTAGAAAGTTTGACAGTTAGTTGTTAAAGTAGGGGAAAGGGTAGAAGAACTAAAAATTGTAACGTAATTCACGATATATTAAATTTAAACTTTTCATTTTCAGTTTTTTAAATACATAACATAATGACATAAATGAGATATTTTTCTGTTGGATTTAAAACTGACAACTCTAGACGACATGGGTTTTTTAGGGCTTGAAATGAGATTAAGCTGTTTTATTGTTTTATTTTTTTATTAATTTTTATTTTTTTTGGGTGGGGGGGGGGGGGGGGGAGGTTATCGGGCAAAATCTAGATATTAAACTGCACAATTAAAAATCTGCTTCGACTGTTAGAATTTAAAGCCCATGTTATTCATAGTTAAAAAAAGGATAAAGACAAATATAATTTATAGGTCTGGTAAAGACGTATTTTTTAAATTTATGCACTGTTGTTTTACATACTCATTATGTAATGGTACAAGCGCCTGCTCTTTATTACCGATCGAATGATCGGTCACCTGGTACTATATATATATACATACAATTTTAACTCGTATTATAGTATAGGAGTACGTGAAGTACTCTACCTGAATTGATGTATGCTGAAGTACGTGAAGTACTCTACCTGATATGATGTATGCTGAAGTACGTGAAGTACTCTAACTGATCTTATGTATGCTGAAGTACGTGAAGTACTCTACCTGATCTCATGTATGCTGAAGTACGTGAAGTACTCTAACTGATCTTATGTATGCTGAAGTACGTGAAGTACTCTACCTGATCTCATGTATGCTGAAGTACGTGAAGTACTCTACCTGATCTCATGTATGCTGAAGTACGCGAAGTACTCTACCTGATCTCATGTATGCTGAAGTACGTGAATTACTCTACCTGATCTCATGTATGCTTTAGTACGTGAAGTACTCTACCGGATCTCATGTATGCCGAAGTACGTGTAGTAGTCTACCTGATATGATGAATGCTGAAGTACGTGAAGTACTCAACCTAATATCATGCATGCTGAAGCACGCGAAGTACTCTACCTGTTCTCATGTATGCTGTAGTATGTGAAGTACTCTACCGGATCTCATGTATGCCAAAGTACGTGTAGTTCTCTACCTGATATGATGTATGCTGAAGTACGTGAAGTACTCAACCTAATCTTATGTATGCTGAAGTACGTGAAGTACTTTAGCTGATATTATGTATGCAGAAGTACGCGAAGTACTCTACCTGATCTCATGTATGCTGAATTATGTGAAGTACTTTAGCTGATATTATGTATGCAGAAGAACGTGAAGTATTCTACCTGATCTCATGTATGCTTTAGTACGTGAAGTACACTCTAAAATAGTTTTAAACAAGGTTTTGGCCGATGGAGGCACGAAACGACAATAACATTTTAAAATAGTTTTAAACACGTTTTTTGCTGATGGATGTGTACTTGATCAACTTAGTTGAAAAGAAAAGTCTTCAAATTCTTCTTGAATGCCTTTTTTTAGACAGAGTTTTTCAGTGTCTCAGGTAAGCCGTTCCACAGTGAAGGCGCCACAGATTCAAACGAGCGTAAACCAATAGGGGAAGGGGTAGAAGAACTAACAATTTTATTGTAACGTATTTCACGATATTTTAAATTTAAACTTTTCAGTTTTTTAAATACATAACATAATGACATAAATGACATATATTTCTGTTTAAAAGTGACAACTCTAGCCTACATTTTTTTTTCGGGTTTAAAATGAGATTAAGCTGTATTTTTTTTGTGTTTTTTTTTTTTTTTTTTTTTGGGTTGTTTATTTTTTTTTTTGGGGGGGGGGGGGGGATTATCGGGCAAAATCTATATATTAGACTGCACAAATAAAAATCTGCTTCGAATGTTAGAATTTAAAGCCCATGTTATTTATAGTGGAAAAAAAAAGACAAATACAATTTATTGGTCTGGTAAAGACGTATTTTTAAAATTTATGCCCTGTTGTTTTACATACACATTATGTTAAGGTACAAGCGCCTGCTCTTTATTACCGATCGAATGATCGGTCACCTGGTACTATATATATATATATATATACATACAATTTTAACTCGTATTATAGTATAGGATTATCTATACTCAAACGAAAGGCCTACGACAAGTCTAATATGGGTAATGAAAGAAATATTTTACTCCTTAGAAAAAATTATACTATTAGTATATCTGCACTTGAAGTATTATTTTACCATGGCATATGTTTTATATTTCATCGGTAGGGCTAAGTAATTTTGAAAAAAAAATAGATTAAATTATGGTGGTTATGCGTAGGCCTAAAAATCCTAATAAGATTTATATTAGGTCTAACTTAAAATTGTATTGTAAATCCCCAATTTGTTATAAGTTTATTTCCTAAGATTATATAATTCTGTGAATTTATATGCATTGCCTAGGCATAGCCCAATGACAAGTAGTCATAATCAGCTAGCCTTCATAGGGGGCTGTCCATTATGTTATTATGAATTATGTCATCAAAATAGACAGGGGGGGTGGGTGAAGAAGTTTGACACTTGTTGACATGGGGGAGGGAAGGGGGGTCAAAATAAATTAATATCAATAATATTACTTTTTACAATATATTTTATAACTAAAAAAATTGAAATTAGTCATGCATTTGTATGACACACCCACACACTCATCTGTCAACAGCCTGCCATTAAAATCAAAGATTATATTGATTTGCCAACTTTTTGGTGTACAGGCCTACCCTCTCTATTCTGATCTCAACAAAATAAAAACTAGAGTATGGTCGGGGGGGGGGGGATATAGGGTAGAATTGTGCAAATTATGGGGGGGGGGGAGGCATATAGTGCACATGAAAAAGAAGATTTACTCTGAAGTTTTAATATTATAAACAAATATATTTTTGCTAAAACTAATAGATGAATTGTTAAAATGAGGTCAATTAAAGAGATCTGTTTCATAATTTTAAAGTTTTAATGTATAATTTTTTTGAAATTGTATGAGTTAAAATGTATTATCAGTGGCATAGAGGTGGGGGGTGGCAAACAGTGAAAATTTTGAAATATAGGTGGACAGGTACGGCAACTAAGTATAAAGTGCTGGAAGGGAGAGGCAAGAGGAAATTGTGAACGAACGGGGCTAATTATCAACTAGTTTACACTATCCCGCTAAACAATAGAACATTTCCCATTTTATAATTGCATCGAGATATTAGTAGTGAATCGTAAAATTAGATTCTTTAAATATATAGATGTAAAAAAGAAACCTAAAGAGTTAGAAATATTGTTAAAATCCTCGGATTAGACAAAAATGTCTTTTTGTAGTCTATTTGAAATTTGTCAACAAGCTCAAAAATTATTTAAAGACCTTTCAATCTCTTTTCTATTTCAAACTTCAACTGGCAGCATAAAAAATATATATTGCTAGCTAATGGGCGGGGGTGTAAAATGTTTGCAGAATTTAACAGACGTCCCCTAGGTCTATGCACAGTATAATTTAATGATCATGAAAAGTGTTATTGGTTAGTGTTTGGGACCATAAAATATTGGTTTTTATGCCAATGAAAAAATAAATAAAGAAACCAAATCAAATGAACAGGAAGTCTATTGAATGGTTTTGAGTTTATTTTATAACAAGCCGATATGTGCCCGATTCTTCGAACGGGCTTGTATAGACTATGTTTGACACACTATAGTTTGTTTATTCTTTTTTTGTTGATTTTTTTTGCAACATTCATAAAATTGTTGTTATTTTGTTGTGGTCAGTATTTATTTTTGTATTGTTGTTTTGCAGAGATTAATATACACCCATTCAATATACAACTAAAAAGGAAAAACAAATATTCAATTTTTTTTAATTCTTGGTCAAAGTATGCCCCCTTTGCGATCTAATGGTGTTAAGTTTATTGGGTAGTTAAACTTTGTTTCTGTAAAACAGAATTGACATGTCATTTCGACAGTACTTTTAATTTTTAAATTATTGTTTGCTATATTTTTTAAAGATAACATTAAGTCGTAGACCTATGTTATTGTTGTTTTGTTTGTTTGTTGTTTTTTATTGTTGTTGTTATTTGCTATTTATTCATTTATTGTTGCTTTGGAAGGAACTTAGAATTACATTTTAAATTCAACATGAAAAACAATAACAAATGAAACCCATAAGAAACAAAGAAGAAACTTTTTTTTTATGTTTGTTAAATTATGTCCAATGATCGCATAATGATATTTTATTGGAAAATAAAATTATTTCTGTCTTACGAATTTGACAATAATTTTTTAAAAATCAATACTTTGCAATAGGCCATATGCTCACTGTAACACATCTTTATATACAACATTCCTTGTTTTTGACATTGGTGCAAATATGAATAGTTGATTAGGAGAGCCAACTCTTGAGCAGGCAACATATAATTGCCCATGGGAGAAACATGGATATTCCAAATTAATTCCAGTGCACTTGATTGATTGACCCTGTGACTTGTTAATTGTAATGGAAAATGCCAACCTGACGGGAAACTGCAGACGCTTGAAAGAGAAGGGCATGTCTGTTGGAATAATTGGGATTCTTGGAATAAACACATCTTCTCCTTTTCCTTTCCCAGTCAACACTGTCGCTTCTATCACATTAGGGAATAAACTTTTGATGCATAAGCGTGTTCCATTACAAAGTATTGGCGGGTTTATGTTTCGGAGTAGAATTATGGGTGATCCAATTTTGAGTTGAAGTTTATGCGTGGCATCCCGGGTGTGTCCAGAGAATTAAAAAATTCCGTAGGGTAGTTAACGGTTTCATTGACATCCGTGACGGAATCAAATGATGCGTATTCAGTACATGTTCCGGGTATCATGTCCTGAATCAGGCCATTCAACTCACTGACAGATGTGTTCTTAGAAGCAAGAATTGCTCGGTCACACAGCCATTCCTTGTTAAGGTAATTTTCCGAAAGGTTCGGATACACTTGGTGGATAAGATCTTGTAGGGATGTCACTCTTTTGCAGAAGTCATCAAGAAAGGTAATGTCCCCTGATTTCATCTGCGTGGGGTAAGTCCCTTCACCAATGTGTAAAAGATTTTCAGCAAAAATGAGTGCACCTGCTTCTTTTTGTTGCTGCACTCTCATATTTGTTCTTAATTTTATTGTTTTAACATTTCGCCAAAGAAAAGAAGATTTAAGGCAAGCATTGATTTCATCCGCTGGTGTTGACCTTGGTATGACAGGAAGAGTTTGACGAAAATCGCCAGCTAACACCACCAGAGCACCCCCCATGAGTTGACTATTGTCTCTTAAATCCTGCAATGTTAAGTCAAGAGCTTCAAGTGACTTTTTGTGCGCCATTGTACATTCATCCCATACAATTATTTTGCAGGTTTTTAGAACCTTTGCTTGGCCAGAGGCTTTGCTAATGTTGCATGCTGGATGTTGCTCATTGGCAATATTTAGAGGTAACCGTAGAGCCGAGTGCGCCGTTCTTCCTCCATCTAATAACGTCGAAGCAATTCCAGATGATGCTATTGCGATTGCCAAATCACGTTTCATTCTTATTTCTGCAAGGATTATGTTTATTAAGAAGGTTTTTCCTGTTCCTCCAGGAGCATCGAGAAAAAATATTCCTCCTTTTTCTTCATTGACATGATTCATAATAACCTCATATGCTTCAGTTTGATCGCTGTTTAACAGAACTTTGTTGGATTCTACATATTTGTGTAGTTCTTCAATGTTATAGTTTTTTTCTCTTATCAGGTCTTTGTCTAGAATATCCCGCTCATTTCTTTTAGGAGGCTGTAATCCTAAGTCTGGTAGTGTTTTGTTGTTTATTGATAAACATTTATCCTCCAACAGAATTAGGGCCAAGTTGAAAATATCTGAAGAACAATTTGAACGAAGTGTTGAACTTGCTCTAATTGAGTTATCAGGTGGTAAATCTTCGCTCATGGACTCTCTATACTTCTCCCACAGACCGTTTGGATTGGATGGGTTGCATATAGTAAGAATAATGCAAAAAAGATTTCTTATCTGCTCCGGAGAAGATCTTAAAACAGCCTCTGATAAAGTGTGGTCCCAATGTCTATCATCTTCAAGTAATCCACGCCTTTGGCAAGCTTCTCTGAAAGTCTGGCAAACTTCACCGTTTACAGTTTTTAGATATTCAAAAGAAGTAGGTCCTCGAACTGCATGAAGAAGATGTCTGAGAAAATAGCACTCTGCGTTGTTTGGGTTGACTGTATAGACACGACCCAATGCTTCACTTGCTACGGCATCTTCACCTGCAACTGGTACACCTTGTTTTCTTTTGCAAAACACCTTTTTGGACTTATTCCAAGTGTAAAAGCGAGGTACTTCTGGATATAGCAGTGTCCTGGCAAAAGCGTCACTTTGGCATAATTGAAAAAAAGCTGTCAGAGTTGTATTTGGTGGTCTTTCTGCAAGGGCTTGCGCGTTTTCACGTGTGAAGTAAACTCTCTGCCCGTTCTCTAAGTGAACATTGAGATGAACTACTGTCGGGTGGCGTTCGTGAATTGGGAAACTCATAATGCGCCAAACCGCTTCGTTGCTACTGATGTATCTCCCTATCATGTACCGAGACACTTCATCAAGAGCGTTGTCATCTGTCACTCCAAAGACAGCCATGTCACTTCCTTTGTTTACATATTTGCAGATGTATTTGATAGATTTCACAGAGCTACAGTACTCGACATTTATGTGTGCGAGAAACATTTTGGAAAGAATTGGAGAATAAGGAACAACCCACTTGTTGTCCACTTCGACTTCCGTGTTGCCTTTAATTTTAATTGTTGCCGTGAAACCACCGTCTTGTGGGGCGCGTCTTCTGTAAACTGGATAGCCATCTTCACCAGTCTGTGTATCTTTAATTAATTTCCTAGGATATTTTTTGCTGCATTTTCCGTCTTTCATACAGGGTGCGTTGGTATTGAGATGTCCGCATGGTCCATGAATCATATTTTTCTTCACTACTGCAAACAGATTAGGGTCCGTCTCTGGATCTGGAAACTCTGCAGATATGATTTGATCAATATTGACTGGGTGTAGTTTTTCCTTCAACCAAATTAAATTGTGGGAGTGTGGAAGTCCTCTTTTCTGCCATTCAATGGAGTACATCCAGCATCGGGTTTCTCCAAAAATATTATATTTAGTTTAAATATCAATGAGTTTGATCTGTTTTTGTCTAAACACTCTTGCTATTATGTCTTGACGATCACTTGACGTCTGGCCAAATGAAAGTGATTCTTTGATTTCACCCCAGTCAGGATTGCACGTAAATGTGATAAATAGGTCTGGGCGTCCATAGGATCGAACATAAGACAGTGCATCTTGTGCATATTCCTGCATCTGTCTAGGGCTTCCGGTGAAAGTTGCTGGGAGAATCACAACTTTCCCAATATTTTGAATGTCCCCATCGTTCACCAAAGCATCCTTGAGGTGTATATAGTCTTCCACGCGCAGCTTTTTTTGATTTAGACGTATGTACAGGAGTCGCTCACTCTCAATTTTTGCATACATGTCCACAACGTATTGATGGTATAGTTGTCGACATTGTAAAATATGATTTGTGGATCCATTTCTGATCATCAACCTGTATGCATAAAAGTCTAATGCTGAAACTTTTTTAACAGTTGGTGCACCTGTTACAGGATCAACCTGCTTCAGGTTGAAGTGGTATCCATCCTCGCCTTCACAAAATATGAGCGGGTATTGAAGAGCATCGTACGATCGATGTGTTTCTGAAATGCGAATTACTTCGCGAATTACTTCGCCTCTGAATTATGATGTCACGTTGATTGAAATCGTGGTCTGACATAATGATGGCGACTTCATTTACTTGAGGAGCATTAAAGCGACGTTCGTGTTCACCGGGCTCTCTTTTGTCTGCACGGATAACAACCTTGTATTCATCATTGGGCATGTTTTCTAGTGAAGTTTTGAAAGTATTAATGAGATGGTTGTTTTCATGAAGCATCCTTTGTAAGCTTAAAACAATATTGCGTCTCACCCCGGGGATACAATCGCATCGATGATCTACTTCAATCTGCTCATTTCCCATAAAGTAGACTTGTAGAAATTGTGGGTTTTGATCAGGAAGCGGGAGAAGAGATCCGATCCGGTGGTATACCTGTCCTTGTACTTTAAAAGTTGTTGCAAAACCGTTAAGATCCACTATTGAGGTAGCACCAAAAGACGTCATCTGAAAACATGAATTGTATCTTCTCAGATTACGCAGGAAATGTTTTGACTCTGAAGTCGTCCCAGACATTAATAACTGCAGATCATTGGGCGGTGTATTCAGGGGAGTAAGTTTAACTTTTCCACTCCTGCAGAACATTCCTGGTGGTTCTGTTTTAAATTTCTTTGCTTGACAATATTTACATATGTAGATCATTCCTCCAATATCAACATAAGGGTGTTGAGCGTAATCATGTTGGGGGTCATATTGGAATCCAGCTAAATTCAAATGTGAACTTCGTGACACCCTTGCCGTGTTTGCACTTTCCCGCTTTTTTTCAAGACGTTTCTGTCGCTCCTCTAATGTCTCGGTATCTCTTGATGTGGTTGCTATTTCTCTCATTTTTTCAAGACGTTTCTGTCGCTCCTCTAATGTCTCGGTATCTCTTGATGTGGTTGCTATTTCTCTCATTTTTTCAAGACGTTTCTGTCGCTCCTCTAATGTCTCGGTATCTCTTGATGTGGTTGCTATTTCTTTCATTTTTTCAAGACGTTTCTGTCGCTCCTCCAAAGTCTCGGTAGCCCTTGATGTGGTTTCTCCTTCCCGCTTTTTTTCAAGACGTTTTTGTCGCTCCTCCGAAGTCTCTGTAGCACTTGATGTGGTTTCTCCTTCCCGCTTTTTTTCAAGACGTTTCTGTCGCTCCTCCGAAGTCTCTGTAGCTCTTGATGTGGTTTCTCCTTCCCGCTTTTTTTCAAGACGTTTTTGTCGCTCCTCCGAAGTCTCTGTAGCCCTTGATGTGGTTTCTCCTTCCCGCTTTTTTTCAAGACGTTTTTGTCGCTCCTCCGAAGTCTCTGTAGCTCTTAATGTGTTTGCTTTTTCTCGCATTGTTTCAAGTCGTGTTTGACGCTCCTCTGATGTCTCTATGGCTCTTATTGTCCTGGCCCTTTCCCTTTCTTTGTCATGTCTAGCATCACTTTGTTCAACAGTTTCAGCTTTTCGCAAACGTTTGGCTTTTATTGACTTTGGATTCTTTTGTCCAATTAGTTTTCTTTTCTTTGGAGGCATTTAAAGTATTAGCTTGGACAGTTTATCAATATTTATATATTCAACAATAATGTAGATATCTTGTATTGACTTGGACATTTTATCAATATTTATATATTCAACAATAATGTAGATATCTTGTATTGACTTGGACAGTTTATCAATATATTTATATTCAACAATAATGTAGATGTCTTGTTCACAATATTGTTACTACCTTGCTTTGTAAATGATCACATAAATACTATTTTTAACAATAACAAATGTTGCCCTTCTTGTTATTTTGAAAGAGAAATGGGCTTACATCTATATACAATCATGTATCATATATCAATATCATACATATCATAAACAAATAAATGCAGCATACAATAAATAGTTACTATTTTTAACAATAACAAATGTTGCCCTTCTTGTTAGTTTTTAGTTTGAAAGAGAAATGGGCTTACATCTATATACGATCATGTATACGATCATACATATCATAAACACATAAACGCAGCATACAATAAATATGGGTATATAGACTATATGTACAACAGACAATAGTTAAAATATGCTTGATTAACTTCTTAACATTAGTATGAAAAATGACATTTAGGCCTATGTTTAGCGGTTAACCAAAACATGTGCTCCCTCTGCTTTCAATAAGCTTTCAATAAGCACGTCGCGGTGCGATGATTTAAAAATGCGCACCAAAAGCTACTCACGTATTTCCGGTAATATAAACATGAATGAATTTTTTCCCTTCAGTCACAAAGTTAGAGCGCAAAGATTGATGACGTCATAAAAATAATCTCAGCGCATCCTTTTTTTTCTAACTTTGTGACGAAAAACTATAAAAAGTTGGAACGGCAAATTCAACATGAACCCAAAATATGTCGTTTTATTCGCGTTTTTTGACGAAACTGACCACTGCGGTCATTTTAATTTTTTTAAAACCTTGACAGTGTTCACCGCCGTAACGCAAAGAATATTTGTAGCAAATTTCACATTTTTATGTCCAGTATTTAAAAAGATTATGCGGTATGTACATACCCAGCCAGCCACATACATACATATTCCTTTTGAGATTTATATATATACAAGCCGTTATGTGCCCGGTCCTCCGAACTGGCTAAAAGTTATGTTTACATACACTCTAACTACTCAGGCAGTTATAATGAGATTGCCCGCATGACCTACGACACGAATTTAAACGTGAGGTAATTTTTTATTTGCCCGCTACAACATGAATTACCCGTTAAAATCATTACTCATCACCCATTATAACAATTACAAAATTGCCCGCTATAAATTACGACGCAAATTAAAACATGAATATATTTTGTTCTATTCATTGATTAAGAACATTCGACAGTACTTTTTTTTTTTTTAATGATTGTTTGATATATTTTTTTTACGACAAACATTAAGTCGCAGACCTATGTTGTGTTGTTTTTGTTTATTTGCTATTTATTTATTTATTGTTGCTTTGGAAGCAAACTTAGAATTAAATTTTCTATTCAACATGTAAAACAATAACAAATGAAACCCTTATGAAATAATGTTTATAAAACGTATACGACACGAATTAAAACTTTAAAAATTTAGTTCCGGCAATTTGAACATTGCCCGGCAAATTAAACATTGCCCGGTAATTTAATTATTGCCCGGTAATTTAAACATTGCCCGGTATTATAAACATTGCCCGGTATTATAAACATTGCCCGGTAATTTAAACATTGCCCGGTAATTTAAACATTGCCCGGTAATTTAAACATTGCCCGGTATTATAAACATTGCCCGGTATTATAAACATTGCCCGGTAATTTAAACATTGCCCGGTATTATAAACATTGCCCGGTAATTTAAACATTGCCCGGTAATTTAAACAATGGCCGTTACCTAGGCGATAAGCCTAAAGGTGCCCAGTTCTCGGAACTGGATAAAATAACCCATGGAGTAATAAACAATAGTCTTAAGCGGGGATAAAGTATTTTCCGGTAACTTATACCATTTAAATATTGCATTCCACAAATAACGACGCAAATTAAAACAAAATTTTGTTCCCTTCTTAAACGCATAAATACGCAAAATTTGATGACGCCATATAATTATAAGCTTAAATATAGAGTGTAACCAGGACCACTGCGTTTAAATAAGCTTAGTAAGGCGTCCGTATTACTTCCCGAAACAGAAAAAAAAATGCTAAATCTATTTGCTTTGTCCTATGTTTGTAAAGTTTTAAATTATTAATTAGCTTTAAGTCATGTATTCACAGTGTAAAGTATTAAAGTAGTGATAGATTAAGAAAATCAACTACAGTATTGGTAGTGTAAAGAATTTATGTTGTTTACGGCACGTAGACAATTTAAACATGAAGAAAATTTGTTCCCGTCATTGAGTTGAGATAATAAAATCCATGCACATAGTTTGATGACGTCAATTTAAACATGAATGAAAAATGTCCCTTCATTGCTATAAAATCCATGCGCAAAGATTGATGACGTCATAAAAATAATCTCAGCGCATCCTTTTTTTTCTAACTTTGTGACGAAAAACTATAAAAAGTTGGAACGGCAAATTCAACATGAACCCAAAATATGTCGTTTTATTCGCGTTTTTTGACCAAACTGACCACTGCGGTCATTTTAATTTTTTCAAAACCTTGACAGTGTTCACCGCCGTAACGCAAAGAATATTTGTAGCAAATTTCACGTTTTTATGTCCAGTATTTAAAAAGATTATGCGGTATGTACATACCCAGCCAGCCAGCCAGCCACATACATATTCCTTTTGAGATTTATATATATATATGATAATATATTTTGTTTTTAGTTTTGGGATAAAGGGGCTTCTTCTTCTTATTATTATTAATACTATTACTAGGATAAGAGGTTTAAATCAATATTTGTCATTTTAAACATTTAATTAACATTTGTACAATTTCTCTTTAAGGTAAGTGGGTGTGGTACATGCTTTTGGTATCATTTTTCTGATTATGATAAATTATTGAAAAAGAACATCTAAGAAATGCATTTTAATTTAAAAAAATCATATTTGATGATTATAAAGTTGTTAAAAATATTATTTATAAAGGTGGCATCCAGTCAATAATAAATGTTACCGTAAATATTACAAAATAATGTCTTAACTTGCCTTGTTTATTGTTTAATGCTCTAGTCTTACACTATATAAAAACTGTTGTTTGGTTTGTTTAAAATTAACGTAGACTACGGTTTGTTTCAATTTAAATAGTACTGTAACGACTGTTAATGTTGGTCAGTAGACCGTGACCGGTCATTGCGACCAGGACTGTGTTGGGCACAGTCGTTTGACCAGTTTTGTAAAAACACGGGTTATGAGAAGGGGAGAGAGAGGAGAGGATAAAAAAAACAAGAGCGAGTGTGTAACATGGAGAAGTAATCGTAGAGCGGAGACATATTTTGATGATGTTTGTGAGACTATGTTTTTTGGATGTACAGTTATAAGGACACTGTATAGAATTGATTTTTTGAACTATGGAATTAATGTTGAAAAGTGTTACTTGATGTTTCAAGAGCTATTTTGTATATATCGTGAATAAAATATATATGTCTAAGCATTGGAGTTGTATTCTGTGTATGAGGTGAAACATATGAAGTGCATCCCATGTTTGTTGTGAGAGCTGTCTTGACGGGTGGAAATAATGTAACGTACAACACATGGGGATGTTACAAGTACAATTTTGATATTTTGAAACTACATCAATTTATTATATCTCTATAGAATATTAAATATACAAATATAACATAAGCTTCTACTAAAAATAGGTCATTTTTAGTGATTTTTAAAAAAATAGGTCAGATTTCCATTTTTTTTTGTCTCTCTTGCTAAAACTGTCAAATAATTTTCACGACATTTTTAAATTTTTTAAGTACACCACATTCACGAAAAAAATGTGGTCTCTTCTCTACAAACATTTGTGTTTGTAAACAAAGTAACTTGGCCATAACCACTATATAATATTATATACTTTTTGAGATAATGATATATACAAATGGCACTTGTGAGGTTGCAAATGGTAGGCCTAATACCCACTTGTAAAATTGTGAACATTTCATAACTTTATTGAAAATTGACATACAGTCATAAAATTGGTATCAAAGTTCTCTCTCTGCTCAGCAACAGCGTGAAAATTAAAAAAAAAAATCAGATTTGAGTACCTATTTAAAGTTTGAAAAAAAGTCTGGATTTGTTTTTTTAAATGGAGTAAAAACAAATCCAGACTTATTTTCATTTGTAATTTACTAAATGCCTTGTTTTTTCTTTCTATTTCTAGGAAAGTATTAAGAAATCAGAAAGAGACAGCACCTCTTATTGTGAAGAATACAAGTCTTCTAAAGAGTTCTGTAAAGTAAAGAAAGAAGACATTTCTTCAGAGATAGATCACACATTTCATAACAGTGATCAAGTATTTCAACAAGAATTCTCTTACTATACATCTTTAAAAAACCTTCAAGTTGTTCAGACAGTCGAAAAATCATTTCAGTGTCAAATATGTCAAAAGGTTTTCTCTACGGATTCACTTTTGAGGTCACACCTAACAATTCACACTGTTAAAAAACTATATAAATGCTTGATATGTCAAAAAAATTTAACATTTTTGCAAAGTTTAAAGTACCACCTAAACAATCATATGTATAAAAATGAAAAACTATTTAATTGTGAAGTATGTCCAAAAGGCTTTTCTCGAAACTCTCACTTAATGCTTCATCAACTTTTCCATACTGGTGAAATCACATTTAAATGTAAAATGTGTCAAAAAGCATTTTCTTCACTATCACAACTAAAGACACATTTATTTGTTCATACTGGTGAAAAACCATTTAAATGTGAAATGTGTCAAAAAGCATTTACTTCACTATCACATGTAAAGACACATTTATTTGTTCATACTGGTGAAAAACCATTTAAATGTGAAATATGTCAAAAAGGATTTTCTCAGAGCTCAATTTTAAAACGACACAAACTTGTTCATACTGGTGAAGAACCATTTAAATGTGAAATATGTCAAAAAGGATATTCTCAGAGCTCAAATTTAAAACGACACAAACTTGTTCATTCTGGTGAAAAACCATTTAAATGTGAAATATGTCAAAAAGGATTTTCTTATAGCTCAAATTTAAAACGACACAAACTTGTTCATACTGGTGAAGAACCCTTTAAATGTGAAATATGTCAAAAAGGATTTTCGTTTAGCTCAACATTAAAACAACACAAACTTGTTCATACTGTTGAAGAACCCTTTAAATGTGAAATATGTCAAAAAGGATTTTTGTTTAGCTCAACATTAAAAGAACACAAACTTGTTCATACTGTTGAAGAACCATTTAAATGTGAAATATGTCAAAAAGGATTTTTGTTTAGCTCAACATTAAAACAACACATACTTGTTCATACTGATGAAGAACCATTTAAATGTGAAATATGTCAAAAAGGATTTTCGTTTAGCTCAACATTAAAAGAACACAAACTTGTTCATACTGTTGAAGAACCATTTAAATGTGAAATATGTCAAAAAGGATTTTCGTTTAGCTCAACATTAAAACAACACAAACTTGTTCATACTGTTGAAGAACCATTTAAATGTGAAATATGTCAAAAAGGATTTTCATTTAGCTCAACATTAAAACAACACAAACTTGTTCATACTGTTGAAGAACCATTTAAATGTGAAATATGTCAAAAAGGATTTTCGTTTAGCTCAAATTTAAACCGACACAAATTTGTTCATACTGGTGAAAAACCATTTAAATGTGAAATATGTCTAAAAGGATTTTCTTATAGCTCAACATTAAAAAAACACAAACTTGTTCATACTGATGTAAAACCCTTTTACTTTAAGTGACAAATATGTCAAAAAGGATTTTCTCAAAGCACATATTTAAAGAAACACAAAATTGTTCATTCTGGTGAAAGACCATTTACCGTAAATGTGAATTGTGTCAACAAAATTTTCTTCATTATCACATTTAAAAATACACCTATTAGCTCATACTGCTAAAATAAAACATTTAAATGACAAATGTGTCAGAAATAATTTTATTGTAGCTCAGAATTAAAGAAACGACTATATTTGTTTATTCTGCTGAAAGTGAAAAACCATCTTAGAGTTTTGTATTTGTTCGTATTGGTATTAAAACAAGAAAAATGTCAAATGTGTCAAAAAGGACATTCTCTGGTATTCAAGTTTTAGTAAACACAAGTTGTCTTTAACTTTAACATTAAAAGATTATAAAAATGTCAAATGTGTAAAAAAAAAAAAAAAAAAAAAGATTCTGTTACAGTTCATTTTTGAAGCAGCACCATACCATGTTGTTCATAGTATAAAGAAAAGAATATTAAACTATTTGATGTGTATAGAGTATAACTTAGTACCGGTAGGCCTACCGGTATAGATATATACATAGATATATATTTTATAAATGTATTTAACATGTCAAAGGACTACTATGAAATTTAAAAATTGTTATACTTTAAAAACTACTGTATATCACAAAGTCATAATTCAAAATTATTTTGTTAAATGGAAAATTTTAAAGCATCTTTTATAATTGATTCAATTTGAATATTTGTTTAAAAAAACTTTTGTATCTAAAAAAAATTGTAAATACAAAATGTATGTCACATTTATATGAACCATGAAACTACTCTATGAACCATGAAACTACTATATGAACCATGAAACTCTCTATGAACCATGAAACTCTCTATGAACCATGAAACTACTCTATGAACCATGAAACTACTATATGATCCATGAAACTACTATATGAACCATGAAACTACTCTATGAACAATGAAACTACTATATGAACCATGAAACTACTCTATGAACCATGAAACTACTCTATGAACCATAAAACTACTCAACTCTTAGAACACTTATGTTGTGTGTGGTGCAGATAAGTTTGCATAGAGAATAAAGGAAATGAAATCACAGTTTTGCCAGAACATTCAAAAGTGTGGCCTAGATCATTGATAAGTCTAGGCAAATGTTGTCAGAACTTTTCAAAGTGTGCCCTTGATGTGGCAAGTGTTTCCTAAACATTTCAAAATTTGCCCTGATAGGCAAGTGTGTGTTTTTTTTTTACATTAAGATTAGAGGAATTGTGCTGTTACTGTTAGTATGCTTTATTTTCAGCCAGAGTGGACATTGTCATTTCTGAAAGGCTATAGAGTAAATTACTGCCTTGCAGACACCTTCTGGGAGTGAACACAGTTTGCTAAAGCGTTAGCTGTGTTTCTTTTTTCATGTCTACTATGAAAAAAGTGTCAGTATTACAAAAGTGGATCTTTGCCAACATCCTTTTACCATTTGCCAAAATGACATTTGGTTCACCCGGACCGGCTATTTTGTGTACCAGTATAAAAAGGTTTGGACATTAATTAGTCATATGCCTATTCTTATTTTTTCAAATCCCGAATATTTTGGGATATAAACACGCTTGATATGTTAATGTAGACAAGACGCCTACATGTTGTTTATTTCTATACCGTAAATTAATATGTAAATATACTATTTTTATGCTTGTACTCCTCAGTCTTGGTTTAATAATTTAGGATAGGATTTTTGTTTAGGCTTTTTAATTATTATTTGTTGTTAGGAAATTAAAGGTTATTTGAAATTATATATAGTTTAGTGTAGTAGTAGTGTTTAGCTATTTAGATATCCTTGTTTTTAATTAGAAAAAAAAGCACATTTTTCATGTTTGATGTTGAAGTTAATGGCAAATTTTGTTACGTTAGAGTGGTGCATTTGAAAGTAGAGTATAGAGGGGTTTTGAATTTATTGGTTGATTTAGTATATGAGAATAAAGTTTGTTTTGTATTGCCTTTAAATGTATTTGTTGGTTTTAATTAATAGTATAGTTTTAGTATTGGTTTTTGTTGTTGTTTATGGTTGTCTGTTAGTTAAATTAGATTCATTATAATTTTAGCCCTAGTGTTTTGGCCATTGGTCTGTCCAGGTAGGCAATAACCTCTCTGTACCAACGGAGGTGTTTAGACCACACATTTCTCTGGTTGTAAGTGGTTGCCTCCCCTTTCCCTTAGGTCTCTTACCCTCACTGTAAATACATGTTTTATCTTAGAAAATGTATTTATTGCCCGCCCTCCTACTGGCTCCCACCCTGATACATTAAGTTACAGGCACAGTTAAAGTGAGTCTTCGGTACTTTCTATTGATCATAATTGATGTTCCACCTACATATCCCATAGTCTGTTTGGGCCCCACAGATGATATTGGTATGTACACCAGCCTTTTCCATTCCTCCCGTCTCTCAGCCTTTCTCATTGCGTCGCAGTTTTACTCCTATCTATTCCCTGGTGTTGTCCTCTCATCGTTTAGTTGTCTTCCTCTCCTTCTCACTCCTCTGGTTGTGCACTGCAGAATAGTTTTGGCAAGCCCCGTTGGTTCTAGTTATGTGACCATACCAGTCTAGTTTCTTTTTCTTAAATGTGGCCAGCAGGTCGTCCTATTGTCCAATTTTATGTAGACCTACAGACTTTAAAATTAAAAATTAATTGCCTAGCATTAATTTAAACATGCAAATTGGACATAAGTGATAGTTAGGCCTACACAGCAACACATAGGCCTTCATTTCTTCATTCTTACTATTAAGTGACCCCACTTGGTGTAATGTACGCCTGCATATAACTAAAGATTTTAAAATAACTCACATTAACCCAAGACGAAATGTGATGATATTTATATCTTATTTCCTTAACTTCAAAAGTTCCAACATCACAACATGTAAAAGTCTGAAGGGGAACCGAAAAGCGGTTTTGAAAGAAGAAAAAAAGGTTACCGGTATTATTATTATTTCATTTTTTATTTCTTTAATTTATACATTGTATCTTATGTACATTGGGCTTTGTATTTATGTTATTAGTTAGGCCTACTGTTGTTTGGTACTGTTTTGTTTCATTGTTGTTGTTTTTTTAAATCGTAGAATATATCATTATTTTCATATAGCATTGATCTATAGGGGCTATAGACCTACCAATTACGGTAGATTTACAATTATTCTTTTTAAAATAGGCCTAGATTAATTAATATTAATACTAATTGAAAAAAAAAATTGAAAAAAAAAAAAAAGGTCATAGGCTATAGACTAGCTGGATAATTGGAGAATCGAACCTGTGTCGACCGCATGGTAGTCCGATACGTTATCCATATAAGTTAGCGAGGACATAATATGTGTTAATAAGTCAAATCGCAAAGGTAAAATATGATGCAATAAGGTCACGTGTCTTTAAAAAAAAACAGTTTGATTTGTTTAACACACACACAGCTTTATATAGCCTAGATTGGGCTTACTACTTTTACTCTTTGTCCTTCTGTCCTCTTGTGTTTCTATTTCTAGGTTTAGTGATTTAACTAAGCTTATTGGTGTTAGCCTAGGCTACTAGCCTACTCTTACTTCAACCCCCCTCCATTTCGCCTTGGCCTATCCTTCTCCACTCATCGGTCAAAGACAAACTTTTGTATTATATTTTCATTTAATCATCCCTCCCTCGCCTGCCCACAATTTATATGTGGTCTTAAGTATGCGCCTGAGGCATCTTTGGTGTAAGGCGTTGAGTTTCCGATCGATTGCCACAGCCTTAGCCTACTCCAAGTTTCACCTGCGTAAAGGGCGGTAACGGGACTACGATGGCATTGAATCTTTGTTGGAAGCCATACTGATGTTGAGTTCCAGAGTGGGTGCAGCTTTTGGAAGACTGCGAACGCTTTGTCAATGCAACACTTTGTGTCTCGGGACGAGTCGCCAGTTGTACTGATATATAGTAGACCTACTGCCGACTGCCTACGTGAAATCGGGGCTGTGATGCTGGTGTACCCAAAGCGAAATATATTCGTTTTCTCATTGCTGATTCGTAGCCCAGCCTGGGCCGCCTGAGTTTCTATCGCTGATGTGAGCTCGCTCACGGCGGACTGCGTTTGGCCAAGTAAGGCGATGTCGTCAGCGAAGTCGACATCCACTAGACGGTGATTCGGTGTCCAAGCTGCATGGCGTGTGACTGTGTGTGCATACAAAATCGATCGCCAGGAGGAATATAACATCAGTGACAAGATGATGCCTTGTCTAACGCCCGTTTTGATCTTGAATAAATTTAGGTTATGCTCCCGCCGTCAGTCCTCGTGTACTACTAACAGTCAGAGCCGTCGTACAGATTCTTGCGACTTCTTGAAGATGTCCACAGAAAGATACTTAAAATAATATTCATCCACCAGTAAGCAAAGAATATTCATTGCAGGCAGAGATAACCTTTATGGCCTACTCCATATTTCGTGCACATAATAGGAAATAGGCCTAAATGGCTAGAAATAAAAAAAAAAAAAAAGTTTTTTAGAGTTAGAGCCAAAAGAAAAAAAAAAGAATTGATAAAAATACCAAATGATCACCGCTAATTCCAAACAAATAGTATTTTTCCATAATTAGCCAACACAAAATGACACATGGCATATTATATTATGTTATCTAGACCCTTTATGACATTAAGCCTATTATTAGTACATTATTAGTATTATGTTGTGTAGGCAATGTTAGGGTCTATCAGTTCAACAGATCTAGCCAGCCTGTCGATGGGATGCAGTTCTCGCCATTTCTGTCAGTCTCGCGATTATAGAGATCAGGCAGCCTCTGTGTGAATCAGAGAGACAGATCTAGAGCTTCTAATGTTAGAAAAGGACACCTGCTCAAGAGAGAGAGAGAGAGAGAGGGTAAGAGTGAAACTTACAAGCATTTTACTTTGTTCTGAAGGGGAGTGGCAGCCTCCTCTCAGAAGTCCCACTTTTCCGTTGGCATTCGGTCACATCTTAAACAGGGACACCAGTACACAGAGAGACGTAGTACTACATGGAGATGATGGTGACCGTTCAGAAACATTTAGATAGATAGGATATGTCATATTAAAGATTGATTCTAATGTGTACAGGAGTGCTAGAGCACTTGGCAGATCTCAGCGGTCACTACCTCTAAGAAGGAGAGGTTTTACTTTGAGAATCACTGCTATTATACTCACTTCCCCTGTTATTTTTTCTTGAAATAGTCTCATTTATTTTCTTGAAAGTGCCCTACTGTTTTCTTGAAATAGCTCCACTTATTATTAAAAAGGCCAAATTTTTTATAATTTAAAACATTTATTAGGCCTATTCTTTAAAAGTTCCAATTTTTTTTTAATGGCCCCACTTATTGTTTCTGAAAACGAAGTGTCTTCCTACCCCAAAAATTTGGGGTATCTAGGCGTATGCCTAGAGACCCCAAAAGTTTTTTAGCCTACTGCGCATGACATTATTTTGATTTCAAAAGCTTTCGCTTCCGATTTAGCTAGATCATCCTTTCATTATTCATGTCTAGTTTTGACAAGATATGATGGGCCTAATGATATAAATTATGGAATTTTATCTAACTTAATCTTATGACGGTGGCCTTGTGACTGTGGAAAAAAGTAAATGCAGAACAAATGATAGCACTTAATATTTGGTTTGCCTCTTGTTTAAGGGGACACTTTTTGCACCTTAAGGATAGTGACAGTACATATGAGCATGTAGGCCTACCTATTTTAATACATTGTATAATTGTAAGTGTAACCATTCAAAACAAAATTTAAATACTGGATAATTATAATAAACGGAGTGTCTGCGCGTCCGGCGACCGGACGTATAGCGCGGGAGATATACGTCTGGCGACCCAAGTCACGTGACTGACCATGCGCATAATCGTTTTTTCTTGTTCGAGTTGCTTAATTACTATTTATTGTTAAACATAACCAAGGTATCGAGGCCTAATGGTCAGTAGCGTGTTCTGGCAACCGGAGTCTCGAATGTTCGAATCCAGCTATCTCCATCTTCTTTTTTTTTTTTTTTTTTTAATTCAAATACAGTACAATGAGATATTTTTTTAGTTCAATACGAGAATACCCTTCATTTATTCATGTGGGTGGAAATAATTTCATTCAAAGTATCAAAGAAATAAAAAATTCGACTGTTAGGCCTAATGTCGAGCTGATAGGAGATAGGAGAAAAAATATATTGCCACACAGGCATGTTTTAAATGGTATGGCATAGTGTATATTACTGGCCAACAAAAAAAATATTTGGTCCCTTTAGGCAACCAGCTAGATAGAACAAATTATTGGTCTATCTAGAGACCCCATTTTTTTGGGGCATCTAGACCGCCAGCTAGATACCCCAAAAATTTGGGCTCTTTAGACCGCCAGCTAAATACCCCAAATTTTTGGGGCATTTAGGCTGCCAGCTAGATACCCCAAATTTTTGGGGTACCTAGCCTCTTCCTTCTGAAAAAGTCCTACTTTGTTATTGAAAAGGCCGCTCTTATTTCTTGAAAAGATGCCACTAAATACTTTTTAAAATGGCCCTAGTTATTCATAAAAACAAAACAAAAAACAATAACACTTTTTATCATTGAAAAGATACATTTTACTATAAAAATAAAAAAAAAGTCCCACTTTTTGGAAAAATGTCTTAGGGTGCGGGAGCGGCAGCTCTCCCTGGCTACGTTACTTATAGTTAGCGTAGCCAAATCTACTGTAGATGTAGGGCCTTAAAATGTCGCATACATTAACTTATATTCGCTCCCCAAAATACATTTTGGCCACTAATATACATAGAATAAAGCTAATATTTTCTTGAAAAAAAAAAGTCAACGTCTTCAAAAGAAAAAACAAACAAACAAGCCAGGCCAATATTTCAAGTTTGAATTGAAAAAGTAGCCAGGAGCTTGGAATCACAGTCTGAAGTAACAAGGTAACGGTAGTAACCAGCACTTAAAAATAATTTTTAAAAAGCTCAAACATGGATGCCAGATTTATTAATATTTTCATATTTATTACAATTTTTCGAGTTAAAAACACAATTAAATCTCCGTAATGCATTTCTGAAATGAGCTTTAATAAAGTTGTAAAGCCTTCATTTAATTACACACTCACGTATTTCATCTTTTTAATTTGGAACAAATAAATTATGTACATTAGATGTTTAGGACTTTATTTATTTTAAACAATGTCAATGTGGTACATTAAAATTTTAGAAAAAAAACAAGGACTACTGTAATGCAAAAAACATAAACAAGGCCACAAGATCCGTGCTTAAATTCAAAGTAGGCTCTCGGCTGTATGTTTATAGTAAGGCCTATTAGAAGAATATAGTCTAATAGACTATCTTAAAAGGTAATATAGTGTCACATGTTTTTAATAAACAATATAGGGCTTACCCAATATAGTTAAAGTTATGTTATAGGATAGTTAATGATAATTGATTGAAAAAAATATATAGTATAGTATATATAGTATATACTTATATAGTATTATTATAGTATATACTGAATATAGTATATAGATCTAATCATCTAATCTAGACCTAGTCTAGACTAGGCCTAATAATTTTTAATAAATAATAGTTTAGCCGTTTACCGTTTAGCCTAATTATTAATAGTCTAGTCTAGAGTCTAGCCGCTAGCCTAATAAAAAATATGTATAGCCTAATGAGCCCTAAGGCGCCACTATTCGGACCCGGGTCCCTTTAGCATGAAATGGCTATTCGGACCCGGCTTCAGTCAGAATTCCTTAAAACTCATATAAAACATCAAAAAAGAGGGAAACAAACACAAAAAATGTTTGTTTTACCATATATATTATAAGAAGGCTAGCGTTATCCACACGGTTTTACCGTGCGGATAACGCCGAGCAATATTCACACGGTTCTAGACGTGCGGATAACGCCGATCAATATCCGCACGGTTTTAGTTTTAGACGTGAGAAACAACCAGAAATGTGTGAAGACTCACCTATTTCGTCAGCAGAATTAGCGTATTACTATATATTTCGTTGTCTGTCTGTATTCTGTAACTGTCGTCTGCGCATAGAACTGTCACCAACGGGATATGCGCTATATAAGCACCGTTATTATTATTAATTTTTTTTTTTGATGTATACTTAAATTCACTAAAATTATGCATTTTTTAAATTTAGCCTTTATTTCAGGACTTAAAAACTGATAGGCCTAATTAATAAAGGAGCGTTATCCGCCCGGTTTAGGCTGTGCGGTCGTGAGAATAACGCCGAACGTTATCCTCACGGTTGGCCTATCTATAATTCTATAATGCCGAGCGTTATCAACAGACCCAAAATTCAAATTTTCGAAAAAAAATTGTGAGAGTTAGGCTTTACTTATGACTTATGACTTATATTAACTTTTAGGCCTATAGCCTATAGGTTATTATTTAGGATCATATTATATTCCTAGCCCTATCCGGGCCTAACCAAGACCATCGTAAATACTTAAGACCCTGCCCTAACAATAGCTATATTGCTACATCAGTAGGCTATAACTATAACTCTAAATCTAAAACTAACATCAATTTCTAATTGTCACTAATTGTGATTAAGACATAAGAGTTAAGAGTCAGGCTAAAAAACCTTTTTCTTTAAATTAATTATAAGATAAGATTAGCGTAGGACGCAATAATCTTCTTTATAGAAGGGGCGTCTGTAATGTATAAGTATAAGATAAGATTACTTTATTGATCCAAACAAAAGGAATTTTGACTTGATTACGGTAGGCCTACATTTTAAAAAATGATAAATTTCGTCTTTCAATATAGCCTACTTAAAACAATATAAAGAATTATTTGTACTCAAGCACAATTGACATTCGCGCACAACTCGCACAACACTAGGCTGGTGCTCGGTAAATTTGGCAATGGTAAATTCGGAACCGGTATTTTAGGCAAGGGGATTTTGGCAAAGGTTATTTTGGAAAAGGTAAATTCGGCAAAACTCGCAAAGCGGTGAAATTGGCAACGGTAAAATTGGCAAACTTATAATATCAACTGTTTTTATTTAAACTGAAGATATGATTACACTCTTGTCTACTAAATGAAGTTCATGGCTTGAAACTAGGTTGTCTCCGTGGAAGATTAAGTTAATATGGGGTCCCTTAAGTACAGTAGGCCTATTATAAGGGACACTTGCAAAGAACCGTTTTGTATTAACTTGTGTAAAAGGCTCATTCTAAACTACTGAAATGTTATGCATTGGTGAAGTTTAGGGCCCACACTTCTCACTCGCTTTTTAAGTCTTTGGAAACTAAAGTTTCCATTGTATGTACATTGTATTGTACATTTTATTGTAGGCCTAGCTCTCTGCAGGCGCTTACTCCGTTCTGACACGACCATAGTAAGTCCTTACGTAATAAACTCTGGCTGGTGTGTTTAGATAATACGGGAAACATAGCCAACGTACAATTACACAACTTACATTACCCCTCCCACCACCACCACCTAGCGAAAACGAACACAGCCAAGACCATTGTAAGTCCGTAT
This sequence comes from Anisus vortex, assembly GCA_949126835.1. Taxonomy (NCBI): domain Eukaryota; kingdom Metazoa; phylum Mollusca; class Gastropoda; family Planorbidae; genus Anisus; species Anisus vortex. Next base: position 3,468,572 of record OX421505.1, on the reverse strand, counting down.
TTACGAATGTATTGACACAGCCCCCACCCCCGTTTACAGATGTTCGCGTAAGATAATTCCTTGTGAAACTCCTCATTTTAAAGTAAATGGAGTTGATTTATAGTTATTATAAACTATAGTGATAACATTTTTTTTGTCTTCATCTTCTTCTTCATTATGCTGTGGAGACCCCGTTCTACCCGAGGAAAAAATCCACAATGTAAGGATAAGTTGATTGTGAATGCTCTGGGATAAAAAGTGTGCATTATCAGATAGATCTATTTATTTCAATGGTTTAAGGGTCTAAAAAAGATAATAATACTCATAAACTGGTGAGATTTAGCTTACATTTTTCTTTCTTTTATTCTTGTCTTTAAAATCTTTTTTTCTCTCTAGGTATCGGTGAACTACGTATATATATTATATAGGTAAAGTCTCTTCATTGTTTCAAAGAAGTCAACAGGTTTACTTTGATATTGCTGACAAAAGTTTCCCTTCATCGGCATGATCAATTCGCATTGAACTATGAAATTTCGCTAAATTGCGTACTGTCTGGCCGCTTCTTGACCACATGGCTTAGCATTCTCAAATTTGCGTCACATAGTTAGACCTATTACTTTTTACATAGAAAAAAAAACAATTCCTTGCCTTGGATGCCGATAGACAAACTAGTTAGTGGCCTTGGATGATGTAGTGTTAGGAGCTAATTCCACGATTTTCTCATGAAGATTCCCCCCTCCCCCGCCCCTAAAAGTGTTATAGCTAGGAATAGTCTGTTTTATTTTAATATAAAATATAGCCCATCTATATATTTTTAAATATGATTACTTTCACGTTTTTTATCGCCTAAACATGGCAATATTTAAAAAATGTAATTTTCCAATGTCAAATCTGCATCATATAAACACATTATCAATTATTTTTATGGATTTGTCATTAATCTCTTACCAATACACTCGATTAGGGGCCCTGGATTGTGGTTCCACTGGTTACTAATACTAGACACCATTTTCTGCTTTCAGGACATTAACTAAATAATCTTGAAATGGTTTGATCCCGTTGTTTGAGAGGTTACATTTAGTTTATACTCAAAGTTTCAGTTCCTACCCCCCCCCCCCCCCCCCACTTCCCACATTGTACTTCTTTGCTCCAACCCACTTTATACTATCTGATCTCCCCCCCCCTCCCTCTCCCGACTTGCACTAATGACTCTTACATTAAAATCCCGGCTACGCCATTAAATTGGCAAAGTTACATCACGTTACAAATCCTAAATCCTGCACTAATAAATATACTGCATTACCAATCGCTACTTTTTCTCTTTCTGTGAGTAAGTCTACTTTCCCGCCATTCTATTTCCACATTTCCGACTTGAAACTATATCAATGTCTTGTTCATCAAATTGATAATAAACATGTTGACTATATACGAATAAAAATTATAAAAAGATACTACTAGGCATACATTTTATATTATTTAAATACAAGTCTCGTGAGCAAAATAATGTAAATATGCAAGATAATGTTTTTAAAATACTGTGTGAAAATGTTTATAATAAAATCAAATACAAATATATTTATAGAAATAATATGTTTTAACTAGCAACAACAGTGTTATGAAAGAAAAAAAAACGGATTAAAAGTATCAGTGGGAGCCGCTTTCAACCCATACCCCCCCCCCCCCCACACACACACTTTTTTTTACTGCTGTAGCCTGAGGTCACTAATACTTGAATTGGCATAACTTTGATGGGGAGTCCGCGGTGGGAGGGAAGGGAGCCATTTTACGTCTGCTCTTGCAAACACTACCAGTATCATGGTGTAGGTCAAGTAGTCAGAGTTACGTAATCTCGCCAATGTGCTATAAAAGGAGGAAGTTTGTAGGGACGTATTGGAGATAAGGGAAAGCATTGATGCGTAAAGATCTAAACAGAACTCCAAGTGATCGCCAGTTGGCTTACCTTACAAACATACGTAACTTTGGGGGTGGGGCAGGCAGGGGATGGGGGGGGGGGAGAGAAACGCCTGGGGCGGGGAAGGGGGTACATTTGGCTCCTATTTAAAATGTTCGTTTTTGATCATTAGAGGACGTTAAATTAAATTACGTGCCAAAGTGTACCTTAATGTTTTCCTGCTCTTTTCACCATTTTGGTGGTCTATCATGTGCCATTTAAAACCGTTTTGCGTGCCAAGGATGGCACGCATTCCATAGGTTGCCGATACATGGAATAGAGTGTAGTCCTACCAATACTTTTAATAAAAACAGTAGATATTATATGATTGCCAATTTTACCGTTGCCAATTTTACCGCTTTGCTAGTTTTGCCGAATTTACCTATTCCAAATTTACCTTTGCCAAAGTTACCTTGACGAAAATACCGTTGCCAAATTTACAGTGATTCCACTAGGCTACATCACTAGATCTAGGTATTGTCAATTGTCACTATCATACTATTTATTTATTATACAAGAAAAAGTATCATTTAGGAGTCCGTTATTGTAGCCTATTTACTGGCTGACAATGAAAAATGGTTATCTCGTTTTACTAAAATTAAATAAATAAAAAAAAAGGGTGATTGATGCTGGGGTAGAACCTGCGTGACCCTGGTTGCTAGATCACAGTTCTAACCACTGTACCAAGAAATCTTATTCTAAATGGACAAAAAATAGTAATTAAGGAAATAGGGAAAGATAAACTATTATGCGCCGAGAAACCGTGTGGATATTGCTCGGCGTTATCCGCACGTCTAAAACCGTGCGGGATCATTGCGCATGCGCCGAGGAACCGTGTAGATATTTTTCGACGTTATCCACACGTTAAAACCGTGCGAATAACCACTATGTTATAAGAGGTAGCATAGAAAACACCAAATCTATCCTTATCCTTTATAACCTAACCGATACTAACTATTACCAAAAATACTACAAATCCATCCCTAACCTATATAAACTAACCGATACTAATATCTATCACTAAGTCTACCGGGTCCGAATAGCCATTTCGGAGCCCTAATGCAGGCTAATGTAGGTATGGCATAGTATGTGTGATGAAATTTTCAAAATGAATAAATAATATCTTGCTTTATAACTATATACTATATATCATTGGAAAGGGCTCAAAGAGAGGATTCCAATGGTATATCATTTATTAAAATCGAATCATAAATAAAAAAGTTATGAATTTTTTAGTGACGAAATTTGAGTAACAAAGACAAAGAAGGAAAACTGAAGCTCACTTACTAGCAATTTTGTATTCAAACAGTCATCACTTTTTTTATTTGTGTACCAATTTGAAAGCAATAGGTATCAAATTAAAGGCCATACCAAGGGCCATACATTTATAGATAAATCAGAGTACAAATGCTTATTACAAATGTCTTATAACAAGACATTTCCATAAAATTTGACATTTCAAAAAGCGTACATAATTCACTAAAACAGCCATAATTTTCCAGTTTTTTTTTACATAATTGCACAATATAGGTATCAAACTAAAGGCCATACCAAGGGCCATACATTTATAGGTAAATGAGTGTACAAATGCTTATTAAAAACTTATTATAACATGACATTTGGATAAAATTGGACATTTCAAGACGAGTACATAATTCACTAAAACAGCCATAACTCTGTCAATTTTTTACCTAATTGCACAATAAGGGTATCAAATTAAATGCCATATTAAGGGCCATGCATTTATAGATATATCAGTGTACAAATGCTTATTAAAAACTTATTATAACATGACATTTGGATAAAATTGGACATTTCAAGACGAGTACATAATTCACTAAAACAGCCATAACTCTGTCAATTTTTTACCTAATTGCACAATAAGGGTATCAAATTAAATGCCATATTAAGGGCCATGCATTTATAGATATATCAGTGTACAAAGGCTTATTAAAAACTTTTTATAACATGACATTTTGATAAAATTGGACATTTCAAGACGAGTACATAATTCACTAAAACAGTCATAACTTTTTCAATTTTTTACCTAATTGCACAATAAGGGTATCAAATTAAATGCCATACCAAGGGCCATACATTTATTGATAAATCAGTGTACAAAGGCTTATTAAAAACTTATTATAACATGACATTTTGATAAAATTGGACATTTCAAGACGAGTATTTAATTCACTCAAAGAGCCATAACTTTGTCAATTTTTTTAAACTACAATAGAGGTATCAATTAAATTCCAAAAAAAGGGCCATAGCCTACCTGTATACATGAATCACCTTTACCCGTCTTCTTGTTATTTTTTTACAACATGAAATTTGATGAAATTAGATATTTTATATGTATATATAGAATATACTTATATGGGCTACATTGTTCACTCACAGAGTCAAACAGTCAAAATTTGAATAATTGTCTTTTTCAATCTTAACCTACTTCTACTTGTTAAATTTACAAATGTGTTTTAATGAAGTCTTTTCAAAAGAAAGAAATGGGATATTATAAGGTAAGTATAAATAATAAATATTATATCAAACAGTGAAAACTTACATTTCTACATTTTATCTCTTTACCAAATTAAAACAACTAAAGGGCACTTTTTAGACATTATAAGGCCATAAGATATATAATTCAATATTGTAATGGTATTTCTTATTGTAGCACCTCATCCCTATAAAGATTATTGGAGTCTATGAACAAATAAATGAGTTGATACCCCCTCTACACCCCCCCCCCCCCCCAAATTTTTGTTTTCATCCCTCTCCTACATTTACTGATCTTGTCGCCCTTCTCCCAACCACAATGGTCACCATCCCCTTAAAATATTACAAATTAATTGGTGAAGAAAACAAAGTAAGCCCCATCTCCCCCTTCCCATCATCTCTTTCTCCTGCTTTAATTGATAATAAATGAAAAAATGATGCCCCCCCTTCCTGACCTCCTTACCGATGAGAAAGTCACCTTCTGTACTATCCCCCCCCCCCTTTCAACCACCATTCCCCTTAAACTATTAGGCCTACAAGTCAATGAAGAAAGAAATAAGCCTGCTTTTTAATGATGATAGTTCATTGTTGTAGACCCCCCTCCCCCTAACCCCCAATATTAAGTAGGCCAACATGACAAGTCCGTGTAGAGTAGAAAAATAATACCAGCTCCCTTTATTCACCTCCCCCCAGCTTCTACCATACCGCATCACTTTCCCAAAAAACAGATCGCAAGTCCATGCTAACTGGAACAACAGACCGTCACTAGCTAGCAGTCAAGGTTGGGGGAGGGGGAGGGGCGAACACACACACTAGTGCTTACACGTACACAGTTTAAAGAACTTTAAACTTGGTATTTAGTATTAGTATTAGATCTGTGGGCCTATCAATTTATTCCAGTCTAGGCTTAATGAAATTTAAGTTTCCCTAAAGCCTAAGTAATAAGTCAAGACGTATTTTATGTGATATTTGAATTAAATAACTTAATTACTGTCCCTAAGCTCTAAGATCGTCAGATTTACAATGACATAGGAGAAAGTAATAACAAAAAGATACTTCATTGTTATTTGAAAAAAATAATTGTTTCTATAAAATTGCGAATATCGGCAAGCTAGTTGGCAGATTGAACCAATCAGGTTTGAGGAAAATGGTCACGTGCCTCCTCCCCCTAAGTGACCTAAATATGGCGTGAATGAGCTAAGATACGGACAGTCGATTACAGTTTTGGGACGCGAAATTGAATATGTGCGACCATGATGGTTGTGATGAAATTTGGCAGGTAGGGAGGAAACATGTTTTAAAATGATAAAGAAGAGGTTTGATAAAAAGAAAAGAATATCTTCAATATTCATTTAAAGTTTGAAATGTACCACAATTTTCAATACAACAAAATAACATTAAAAAAACAAAAATTGTAAACAATAAACACAAACAAAGTTGGTTAAAATAGTAATGTTTATGAAACAACTCAGCTCAATGTAAAATATTGTTAATTATATTTACATATTCCTTATAAGCATACCCATCATATAGCAGAAGTTCAAAATGCCGGAACAGCATTTCGGACCAAAAAAAAATGAATTAAAAAGTAGGATTCACACATACCTAGCTAATGCAATTATCACTATACGCATTTTTGTAATATATTATATAATAATAATAATTATATTAAATTATATTAGTATCAGCCGGCGAACGCTGCTCCTTTACATTTATAGCCTATATAGGGCCTACTATATCGGAGTGGTTATCCGCACGGATTTGGCAGTGGGGATATTCAGTATTCAGATATTGGTCGGCGTTATTCTCACTGCTACTCTACTGGTGCATGCGCATAATCGTTTATATTTGCCTATTGGGTTATTTACTATTTGTTATAATCTTTGAACAAGGTATCCTGGCGAAGTGGTTAGTACACTGTCCTGTAAACCTTTGTGGCAGGTGAAACCCCAGCTTACTCCCCCATTTTTTTAAAAAATTTAATGTTAGTATTTTTTAAAATTTTTAGTTAAATACGTGAATTTTTTGTAAGTAATCATTTGTCATTGACATTGATGATTGTTAGCCATAAAATGCAATATATGACTCCTAAATGATACCTTTTCATTTCTTGTATGATAAATTGATAAATGGGGTATGACATAGAATCTACGGTACCTAGTGTGTGCAAATGTCTATTGTGCTTGAGCGTGAGTACAAATGGTTCTTTAATATTGTTTTGCATATGCTGAAAGTGAAAGATGGAATTTATGTAATCAGGTTGAATTTCCATTTATTTGGATCAATAAAGTAGGCTCATTTTATCTTATCTTATAATATTAATGCAAACAAAAAGGTGATTTAGCCTATTTCTCTTTAACTAAGTCAACTAAGTTAAACTTTTGGAAACATTTCTTAGACTTAGACATGGTGCGTTTTTCTCGGAATGCTAAACACTGCCTTATTATAGGTCTAGTAGTAGACTGTATAGCCTCTAGGCCATAGATCCTAAATAAAACGCATCTTAATGCTACTAGTCTACAAGATTATAGGCCTATAGCTTACCTACTTTATAGATTATAGAAATTATAGATCTAGTAAGGCCTAGACCTAAAACAGGCTTTCACACATTTAATGTCATTTGCAATTCATTCTACACTGTAATTTGCGTTCAATAAGCCTATGAAAAATGCCGCCTTAAACTAAGTTAAACTTTAATTACGTTTAATTAATTATCAGTTTTTAATGCCTTAAAAAAAGGCTTAATTTTAAAAATTCACATTGTTGGCCTGCGACCGAATGACGAATGTCAGAATCTTTAATTACTAAAAAATCCAATAGTCCTCAAAACCAGATTTAAATGATTCTAAGTTATTATTATTCGATGAATATAAATCAATAATTTGCAATAAATAAAAAAAGTAACTTGACAAATTTGACAGCCTACAAGGTCTAGAAACACTTTGGGTAGGCTTGGCTATTGCTTTCTTTACAAAAGTTGTACATTTTACATTATTTATCTATTCAACCTTCTTATATATTTAAGGATGTTAATATCACTTTTTTTCTTCACTTCAAAACCAGATTTTGGTTCTATCAAATCTGATTTTAACCCCCCCCCCCCCCCCTCACCCAATGCGGTGTTGCACATATCAGATCAGTTGTTTTTTTGGTCACTATAAAAGATGTCAGACTCGGCTGTGCATTTGAAGAGGATGACAATGTTAATACGGGATGCTTCTTATGTAAATGTGTACACAACTCAATGGTACAGCTACGGCTTATCCATCTGTTGGGAACATAGTTTACACTGAATGTTCGCTAAGGAAGTTTTTTTCAAAATTTTTCCACACAAAGGATTTATTTATTCTATTCTACTAGCTATATTGAAACTGTTTTCTTTAAATTTTTACAAATACAATTTATCATCGAAGTGAATATGAGAGAAGATATAGTTTCAAAAGGAATAGTTACCAACACACAGCTGACCTAAACTCGTATAATAATGTATTGATCTATCAGAAAATGTTTTGTGTAGCACAAAATCAAAAGAATATGTATTTAATAGTACCATTAATAATAATCACAGACACGGTGTCTAGCTGAATTGATCAGAGCCACAGGGAAAACCTAGTTTTGCTTCTCCCCATTGTGTATATCAAAGGGGAACGCACATCAAAAGGATGAGCAGAAGATTCACGTTAATTGGTTTTGATGTTGTTTTTACCATATCACAAGCCAAAGTTGGGATTTGGAAAAAATGAAACACAATATCTAAGACTAATTAGTGTTAGCAAGGCATTTCAAGAATTTTTTTGTGTGAATCCAGCTTGATTTTTTTTTTATATTTCCATCAGAACCGAAAATGAAATTGTGTGCTACTTAAAGTAAATGATAACCTTCGAACCAACAAATTGAAAATCATGTTTTTATTTTCAAAACAAAAAATCGGAATTCAAGTTTTCGTATAACCTCCCTACTTATATTAAAAGAATGCATACAAATGCTAACTACCCAGTCTTTAGCATCTTTCAATCAAATTGATAAAGTAAGGTGATTAATAGTAATTATACATTTCAGGTAGGAGTCAGCTAAAAAAATTAGCAGTACCCACTCGATTTTATCAAACACCAGCGACCAGTAAACGCAAAAGGACATTTTATGAGTTTGGGTAAGTGTTTATTTTAATTAATAATTTAAATGTTTATCTAATATGCAAATTTTATATTATAAACATAACATTTATATATATAATAATAATAGCTTTTTTTATCCTTTTCATAAAATAGAATGGGTATTATAATGGTTTAGCATATTTGACCTATTTAAGTATTTTGTATAAATTTTACTACTGTAATTAAAAATATTGACATTAAATAGTGGTGATTCGTAAGTTGGCTAAATGAAAAAAAAATATATTGTACAAAATCATATAATGACTGTAATTTATAGCGGGCAATTTTTAAATTGTTATGATGGGTAATGATTTTAATGGGTAATTTATGTTGTAGCGGGCTAATAAAAAATTCCATCACTTTTAAATTCTTTTCGTATACGAAATATAAAATGTGTAGTTGTTGCGGGCTATCTAATTATAACTGCTTGAGTAGTAAGAGTGTATGTAAACATAACTTTTAGCCGGTTCGGAGGACCGGGCACATACCGGCTAGTTTTGTATAAATTTTACTACTGTAATTAAAAATATTGACATTAAATAGTGGTGATTCATAAGTTGGCTAAATGAAAAAGAAATATATTGTACAAAATCATATAAAGACTGCTTTTAAATTTATTAAGCTATTAATAAATATAATTCATTATGAGAGTGATGTAACTAAAAGTGCAACTTTCTTTTACGCAGGAAAAAGTTACACTCTGACACTATGGATGAATTAAAATCAAATTTTACAGAAGAGCTGAGAAAAGTGATAAAACAAGAAAGTCAAGAACTGGATGATGTAATTTATTCTACTCAATATTCTAAAAATCAAAATACAGACTTGTACAAAGATTCTGATGTGCTTTACAAAGATGAGGATCAGTTTGAAGTAAGCTTTGACACTTTTGAATTGTTTAATAGTTGACTATTAGTTGGTTATAAATAATGTCGGATTTTTTAATGATTTTCACCATTGAATTCGGCATTAAAATGTCTAATTATGAACTTAATAACTCAAAATGACCCAAATGAAATGTGGCTTGCGACTCATTTTGTGGTGCTGGGTAACAAATGTTATCAGTGGGGAAGCAAACCCAGATCTACCGTAAGCCAGTTGTAGATTCAAACCACTTTGCTAGGGATGCAAAAATGCAATGTAGGCCTACATCCATGTCTATCAAAAGCATCAAATGGTTTTAAAAACTTTCATGCCCCCTAACTTTCTTACGCATGTTTTATTCAGTGATATTTAGTATTATTTCCATTTTTCTATTCCATTTATTAGAATTATTATATGTCCAATTTCTTTATGTGTAAATTTTTTTTTAATACCAGTATGAAATTATTTTTTTTTACTGTAAACATTAATTCCAGCTATATAAATTGTTATCTATTATCTATTTTAATAAAATAACTCACAAAAGTCTTCAAAATCTTTTATAGCTAAACGTTATTTTAAATGTTGTTATTGTTGTTGTAAATTTGAGTAAATGTAGCAATAATTTTAACGTTTTACATTGTGATGATTTCTTGAAAAAAAAAGGTGCTCGGTTGCGAATAGTTGCAAAAAATGCAACGACCAAAATTAACTCTAAAAATAAAATGTATGGATTGCACTCTGAACTAATTTTTTTCATTATCCATTAGAATTAGAGGAACAAAAAACACAATGAAAAATTGTTTAAACTTAAAACCTAAATTCATGCAATATAGAGGGCTAAATTAACAAAAGGTGCTCACTCTTTACATATACAGAATACTTTATATAGTTAAATGTATATTATCTATACTCATAAGGCCTACGAAAGGCAGTAAGCTGTGATGTCCACTACCACAAGTCTAATGTGGGTAATAAAACTAATAGATGAAATGTTGAAATGAGGTCAATTAAAGAGATCTGTTTCATAATTTACAAGTTTTAATGTATAATTTTTTGAAATTGATTGAGCTAAAATGTATTATCAGTGGCTGGGTGGTGGGGGGTGGAAAATAGTGAAAATTTTGAAATATAAGTGGGCATGTATGGCAACTAAGTTTAAAGTTCTGGAAGGGAGGGGCAAGAGAAAATAGTGAACGAACGTGGCTAATTATCAACTAGTTTTCGCTGTCCCCCTAAACAATTGAACATTTCACATTTTCTAATTGTATCAAAATATCAATAGTGAATCATAAAATTAGATTCTTTAAATTTAGAATTACTGATATAAAAAAGAAACTGAAAGAATTAGAAAATATTCTTAAAATTCTTGGATTTAAAAAAAATGTGTTATTGTAGTTTTCAACAAGCTGAACAATTATTTAAAGACCTTACAATCTCTTTTCTATTTCAAACTTCAACTGGCAGCATAAAAAATATTGCTATCTAAAGGGCAACGGGGGGGGGGGGGGGTGTAAAATGTTTGCAGAACTTAACAGACGTACCCTAGAAACCCTAGGCAGGGTTCCCACGCTTCCGGGAAAGTCGGGAATTAGACGGGAATTCAGTAAAATTTTATCCGGCCGTAAAAGACGGGATTTAGAAAGGAAAAAGGTCTAAAAAGCCGGGAAAAAAAAGAAGACAAAACCCCAAAACAAAAATGTCACAGATGCATAGTTTTTCCTCGCCGAATGTGTATTTTTCGATCATAAGCGCCGTTTTTTGTGTTTTCCACCCAATGCACACTGAGAATTTAAAACAAAGGGATAGGCGAATCTATTCCTAAATATATCGAGGTCGGAGGACTAGTTCACTATGTTTTACGTTTTTTTGTTTGTGATCGTTCATTTAATCCTTTAGCGATCTCGCCGTTTTTTTAACACTTATGCCTACTATCGGTAATTTTCTGACTTGGCTTTGCTGATTTTCTTTAAGGCAAGTATCTTGTATTGTTTTGTTTTATATTTAAAAATGCATAGGCCTAGGCCTATTCGTAGTGATTCTTACTGCTACTGCCCACTGTCGTAAGTTCCAAAAATACAAAATCAAAGGTCAAGGACGGGTCAACGTCCTCAATGTTATTAATTTTATATCAGATTAAATCCATCCATTATGATTTTGATCAATTGACCATTTACAAAAACAAAATCATTCTTCTTTTAGTCTTAGTAAGCCTAAGCCCACACTTCGCCCATTACTATAAGTCTTCCATTATATATTAGTCCAGCGGTTAGTTCACCGGCCTGTCAGCCAAAAACCAACTGACAGGTCGCGGGTTCTATCTCCGACGGATCCCTGTCGCCCTGCAGGAGTTTTGGGCCTAGTGGACGTAATAATCTTCTGTCTAGAAGGAACGTCTGTAAACTTATAAGATATACTTGACTTTAGACTTTATGTAATTAATTAGGCCTACTTGGGTTAAAGCGGCCGATTTTGCCTAAGACAAAGATGACCTAAGCTTAGTTTTGTCTCGCGAAAAAAAAATATTTTAGAATGTTTTCAATCTTTTGTTTATCTTATGGCAAATGTAGGCCTACTATCATTTAAGAACACATTAAATTGGAATTTTCGCTCACAATTGTTTTAAATAGTATATAAGAGTCATTTATTTAAATATTAGGCCTGATAAAATGAATTGACGAACATCTCCTAGTAACCGTAGCCATAGCGTCATACTAGTCATAGCCATAGGCTTGCCACTTGCCATAGATCTAGTAGTAGTTAATGGGCTAATGTGAATGTCCGATTTTCGCGTCGGAATTTGTTGCTAAGAAACTATAGTTCTAGTCCATGCCTAATTTTGTTTAGACAGTTGTTTGAATGTGGTTTCAAAATTTATTTTAGTGTAGGCCTATAGGCTATGATTGGGGTTTCAAAACTTAAACATGTATATTTAGGCCCTAGTAGTTTGTTTGATTTCAGTTTTGATGTCTTTGACTTTGAAGTTTATAACCTCGAATTCACTGATTCTGCATATCATAAAATAAAAATAGGAAATATTGATGTATTTGCAATCAAGCTTTTTTATGATATGGATAAATAATTGGATTAATTATATAATTTTTAATTTATTTAAAAAAATGGACGCAAAGGTTTTTTAATTAAAAAGTACGAAATGTATATAAAGCAAGGGGGATCACTCTTAATTATTTTTAATCCTTAAGTCAGACCCAGTTGTCCTTTTTTGTCTTTGTTACTAGGCTTACAAAATATTTTTTTCAATTAGTTACCTACTTTTAGTAAATGAGATACTAATAGTAGCCTCTCTTAAAGACATTTCTAGTGATATTTAGCAAGATAATATTGACTTAGAGCTAAGCAACACTAATATCATCATGATTTTGGCTTTTTTATGTTATTAAGAAGACTTATTTCCCTATTTATATTTATAATATAAAACACTTTGTGTGTCTTCCCCAGTCATTATCAATGAAGATAAGATATCAGAAACTACACAACTATTGCAAAGCCCACCACATTTCTCTCAAAACAAAAGCATTGGGAGAAATGACAAGTGTCATTGAGGAGAAAATAAAAGTTGTACAAAATTAATAATTTTGTGATTAAAGTTTATTATCTGTACTAAATAAAAGATTCAATTGAATTATTAAATCTGAATTGTCAGTTTATGTTGTGTTTAGACTTTATGTAAGTAGAATTATACTTGTTATATAGTAAATTTAAATTCATTTTGTTAACCAGGAATTTTGCTCTTATAGCAAGGAAATAGTCAGGAAACAGTCAGGAATTTTTTTTCTGAAAAAGAGTGGGAACCCTGCCTAGGACTATATGCACAGTAGAGACCGACCGATATTCGGCTTTGGTTTCGGCGCCGAAATTAGGTAAAAACTCTTTTTTGGTGTGGTTTCGGCCGAAGCCAAAAGGTTAGTTTTCGGTTTGTTTACGGTTTCGGCCTAAACTGATATTGACTTTCGGTCATCAGCCGAATATCTATTTTAACTTTCAAAATTCAAAATGCTACGCAATTGCTGCATCTATTACTCTGCTTATTAGTGCTTATTGATACTTTCCTTTAGTTAAACTGTTGTGAATTAATCTGTGTGAAGTAGTGATGTTAAAAGAAAACCGGATTTTGGGAGGAAATCATTCATAACTGTGTCCCAGGATTTATTTATGTTTTTATCTTAAGAAATATTTGTAAACCCTGTTTGATTAGCAATAAACAGTTTTTTAACATTATATTACTTGCAAGCACTCGTTTGTCAGAGGCGACTTATAGTTTATATTTTTTTTTTAATTCCGAATATTGCTTGTGAATTTGCGATACAAGCACATACAACAGCAAATGCAGATGTTAACGCTAGTTGTCAATACAGACATTTGATCTACTTATTCGAAAAAAAAAATTGAATTTCCCCACTGATGCTGGACGCTCTTTTAACAGACAAACAGACCGATAGACGTAAGGTTGCAAGATACTTTGACTTCAAAAGGAGGACATAGAGAGACAAAAAGAATGACATATTTAGTGTTTCACAATCCACAATCAGTTCAGTGTTATTACATTAGCTGCCAATAATTGTATATTAGTAAAACTGACCCAACATTTTATTTAATGTAGACTGAAAAGCAACTTGGGCAATTAACAAAACAACTTTGCAGAGCATGTAAGGTGCTTTTCAAAAACTGTTCATTTTCTTGCGGACGTCTGTCAACCCTAGATAGATGTGACTGGGATTTTATTCATATTCTACAAATATTCTTTTAATGTGTGTAACATATAGATCTAACATACACTGATTTATATTATAATTATAAAGGTCTAAATTCATAACACTACAGCTTTTGACTTCTGCTAATCCAAAATAAACTTTTTTTTTATACAAAGATTTCACCACGTTCTAAGGATCAAGGGTCCTTCGTATTATTTTTTCAGTAGAATCAATGCAAATTTGTCTTTTCCAAACTATAACTTACTTTGGCCAGTGGCGGAGAGGGGGAAAAGAAAATGGGTACAAAATCAAATATATTGAACCAAAAATAGGTTTTGAGAAAAAAAAAGGATATTAACAGCCCTAATGTGAATTAGAAGCCTGAAGTTACTGAGTGATTATTTAATCATTCCAAATAATGGTTTACTCAAATAGAATGCCTATAAACTAGTTAATATAACACATAAATGTGTAGTCTTTTGAAATCATTTGTTTCGCATTTTTGGTTTATTTTTCGATTTCGGCCGAAGTTGAAGTTAAATTTTTGGTTTCGGCTTCGGTTTTGGCCGAAAGTCAATGTATACTATTCAGTATGGTTTAGTTTTCTGCAGAATCTAAAAATTTGGTTTCGGTCGCTCTCTAATGCACAGTATAGTTTAATGATCATGAAAAGTGTTATTGGTTAGTGTTTGGGACCATAAAATATTGGTCTTTATGTCAATGAAAAAAAAATAAAGAAACCAAATCAAATTATATGTACAGGAGGTCTATTGAATGGTTTTAAGTTTATTTTATAATAATATATTTTGTTTTTAGTTTTGGGATGAAAGGGCTTTTTATTATTAGTATTAATACTATTACTAGGATATGTGGTTTAAATCAATATTTGACATTTTAAACATTTAATTAACATTTAAAAAATTTCCCTTTAAGGTAGTGCAGTTAGTGGGTGTGGATCAAAATATGGGTTTTGATATCTTTTTCTGATTATGATAAATTATTGAAAAAGAACATCTGAGAAATGCATTTTAATTTTTAAAAATCATATTTTATGATTATAAAGTTGTTAAAAATATTATTTAAGAAGGTGGGGTCTAGTCAAAAATAAATGTTACCATAAATTTTGTATTACAAAATAATGTATTAACTTGCCTTGTTTATTGTTTAATACTCTAATCTTACACCATATAAAAACTGTTTTTTTGTTGCTTGTTTAACTTTCACGTTGACTACACTTTGTTTCAATTTAAATTGTATTATTTTGAAACTGCACCAATTTATTATGTCTCTATAGAAAATTAAATATACAAATATAACATAAGCTTCTACTAAAAATAGGTCATTTTTAGTAATATTTAAAAAATAGGTCAGATTTCCATTTTTTTTGTCTCCCTTGCTAAAACTGTCAAAATAATTTTCACGACATTTTTTTATTTTTTTAATCGCACCACATTCACGAAAAAAATGTTGTCTCTTCTCTGCAAACATTTGTGTTTGTAAACAAAGTAACTTGGCCTTAACCACTATATAATATTATATACTTTTTGAGATAATGATATATATAAATGGCAATTTGTGAGGTTGCAAATGGTAATACCCACTTTTAAAATGTTGAAAATTTCATAACTTTATTGAAAATTGACATACAGTCATAAAATTGGTATCAAAGTTCTTAGAATCTTTTTGTCTCTCTCTGCTCAGCAATAGCGTGAAAATTTTTTTTTAAAAATCAGTTTTGTGTACCTATTATAAGTTTGAAAAAAAGTCTGGATTTGTTTTTTTAAACTGAATAAAAATAAAACCAAACTTATTTTCATCTGTAATTTACTAAATGCCTTGTTTTTTCTTTCTATTTCTAGGAAAGTATTAAGAAATCAGAAAGAGACAGCACCTCTTATTGTGTAGAAATCAAGTCTTCTAAAGAGTTCTGTAAAGTAAAGAAAGAAGAAATTTCTTCAGAGATAGATCACACAAATCATAAGAGTGATAAAGTATTTCAAAAGGAATTATCTTACTATACATCTTTAAAAAAACTTCAAATTGTTCAGACAGTCAAAAGACAATTTCAATGTCTAATATGTCAAAAGGTTTTCTCTACGGATTCACTTTTGAGATCACACCTAACGATTCATACTGTTAAAAAACGATATAAATGTTTGATGTGTCAAAAAATGTTTACATTTTTGCAAAATTTAAAGTACCACCTAAAAAATCATATGTATAAAAATGAAAAACTATTTAGATGTGAAATATGTCAAAAAGGATTTTCGTTTAGCTCAGGATTAAAGAAACACATATTTGTTCATACTGGTGAAGAACCATTTAAATGTGAAATATGTCCAAAAGGATTTTATTCTAGCTCAATATTAAAACGACACAAACTTGTTCATACTGGTGAAAAACCATTTAAATGTGAAATATGTCTAAAAGTATTTTCATATAGCTCAAATTTAAACCAACACAAACTAGTTCATACTGGTGAAAAACCATTTAAATGTGAAATATGTCTAAAAGGATTTTCATTTAGCTCAACATTAAAACAACACAAACTTGTTCATACTGGTGAAAAACCATTTATATGTGAAATATGTCAAAAAGGATTTTCTCGTAGCTCAACATTAAAAAAACACAAACTTATTCATACTGGCAAAAAAACATTTAAATGCCAAATATGTCAAAAAGGATTTTCTTGTAGCTCAACATTAAAGCAACACAAACTTGTTCATACTGGTGAAGAACCATTTAAATGTGAAATATGTAAAAAAGGATTTTCTTTTAGCTCAAAATTAAAACGACACAAACATGTTCATACTGGTGAAAAACCATTTAAATGTGAAATATGTCAAAAAGGATTTTCTCAGAGCTCAACATTTAAACGACACAAACTTATTCATACTGGTGAAGAACCATTTAAATGTGAAATATGTCTAAAAGGATTTTCATTTAGCTCAACATTAAAACGACACAAACTTGTTCATACTGGTGAAAAACCATTTATATGTGAAATATGTCAAAAAGGATTTTTTTGTAGCTCAACATTAAAACAACACAAACTTATTCATACTGGCAAAAAAACATTTAAATGCCAAATATGTCAAAAAGGATTTTCTCGTAGCTCAACATTAAAGCAACACAAACTTGTTCATACTGGTGAAGAACCATTCAAATGTGAAATATGTAAAAAAGGATTTTTTTTTAGCTCAACATTAAAGCAACACAAACTTGTTCATACTGGTGAAGAACCATTTAAATGTGAAATATGTAAAAAAGGATTTTCATTTAGCTCAACATTAAAACGACACAAACTTGTTCATACTGGTGAAAAACCATTTATATGTGAAATATGTCAAAAAGGATTTTCTTGTAGCTCAAAATTAAAACGACACAAACTTATTCATACTGTTGAAGAACCATTTAAATGTGAAATATGTCAAAAAGGATTTTCTCAGAGCTCAACATTAAAACAACACAAACATGTTCATACTGGTGAAAAACCATTTAAATGTGAAATATGTCAAAAAGGATTTTCTCAGAGCTCAACATTTAAACGACACAAACTTATTCATACTGGTGAAGAACCATTTAAATGTGAAATATGTCTAAAAGGATTTTCATTTAGCTCAACATTAAAACGACACAAACTTGTTCATACTGGTGAAAAACCATTTATATGTGAAATATGTCAAAAAGGATTTTTTTGTAGCTCAACATTAAAACAACACAAACTTATTCATACTGGCAAAAAAACATTTAAATGCCAAATATGTCAAAAAGGATTTTCTCGTAGCTCAACATTAAAGCAACACAAACTTGTTCATACTGGTGAAGAACCATTCAAATGTGAAATATGTAAAAAAGGATATTTTTTTAGCTCAACATTAAAGCAACACAAACTTGTTCATACTGGTGAAGAACCATTTAAATGTGAAATATGTAAAAAAGGATTTTCATTTAGCTCAACATTAAAACGACACAAACTTGTTCATACTGGTGAAAAACCATTTATATGTGAAATATGTCAAAAAGGATTTTCTTGTAGCTCAAAATTAAAACGACACAAACTTATTCATACTGTTGAAGAACCATTTAAATGTGAAATATGTCAAAAAGGATTTTCTCAGAGCTCAACATTAAAACAACACAAACATGTTCATACTGGTGAAAAACCATTTAAATGTGAAATATGTCAAAAGGGATTTTCTTCAGTATCACATCTAAAGACACACTTATTTGTACATACTGGTGAAGAACCATTTAAATGTGAAATATGTCAACAAGGATTTACTTGTAGCTCAAAATTAAAACAACACAAACTTGTTCATTCTGGTGAAAAACCATTTATATGTGAAATATGTCAAAAAGGATTTTCTTGTAGATCAAAATTAAAACAACACAAACATGTTCATACTGGTGAAAAACCATTTAAATGTCAAATATGTCTTAAAGGATTTTCTTGTAGATCAAAATTAAAAAAACACAAACCTATTCATACTGGTGAAGAACCATTTAAATGTAAAATATGTCAAAAAGGATTCTCTTGTAGCTCAACATTAAACCGACACAAACTTGTTCATTCTGGTAAAAAAATATTTAAATGTGAATTGTGTCGACAAACATATTCTTCATTTTCACATGTAAAGATACACCTATTTGCTCATACTGGTCAAATAAAACATTTAAATGACAAATGTGTCATTTATTGTAGCTTAGGATTAAAGAAATGACTATTTGTTTATACTGCTGAAAGTGAAAAACCATCTTAGAGTTACAACTTTTTGTTTGTATTGGTGAAAAACAAGGAAAATGTCAAATGTGTAAAAAAGGACATACTTGGAGTTCAAGTTTTAGTAAACACAAGTTGTCTTTAACATTAAAAGATTATAAAAATGTCAAATTTGTATAAAAAAAAAATTTCTGTTACAGTTCATCTTTGAAGCAACACCATGCTGTTCATAATATACAAAAATAATATTAAACTATTTGATGTGTATAGTGTATAACTTAGTAGGCCTACTGGTATAGATATATACACAGATATATATTTTAAAACTGTATTTAACATGTCAAAGGACTACTATGAAATTATAAAAAAATTATACTGGTTAAAAACTACCATATATCACAAAGTCATAAGTCAATATTATTTTGTTATATGGAAAATTTTAAAGCATCATTTATAATTAAATATTTGTTTTAAAAAACTTTTGTATTTAAAAAAAAATTGTACAAACAAAATGTATGTCACATTTATATGAACCATGCAACTATTATATGAATCATGCAACTACTATATGAATTATGGAATTACTCAACTCTTGTTTGTGGTGCAGCTAAGTTTGCATCGAGAGTAAAGGACATGGAATCACAGTTTTGCCAGATGTTTTAAAAGTGTGGCCTAGATCATTGATAAGTCTAGGCAAATGTTGTCAGAACTTTTCAAAGTGTGCTTTGAGACTTTGACGGGGCAAGTGTTTCCTGAACATTTCAAAATTTGCCCTGATAGGCAAGTGTTTTTTTTTACATTGAGATTAGAGGAATTGTGCTGTTACTGTTAGTATGCTCCATTTTCAGTCAGAGTGGACATGGGCATTTCTAAAAGGCTATAGAGTAAATTACTGCCTTGCAAACACCTTCTTGGAGTGAACACAGTTTGCTAAAGCGTTAGCTGTGTTTCTTTTTTCATGTCTACTATGAAAAAAGTGTCAATAATGACAAAAGTGGTTCTTTGTAAACATCTTTTTACCATTTGCCAAAATGTCATTTGGTTCACCCGGACCGGCTATTTTGTGTACCAGTATAAAAAGGTTTTGACATTAATTAGTCATAGACCTATTCTTTTTTCAAATCCCGAATATCCTGTGATATAAGCACGCTTGATATGTTAATGTAGACTGGACATCTAAATTTTGTTTTTTTCTATACCGTAAATTAATATGTAAATATACTATTTTTATGCTTGTACTCCTCAGTCTTGGTTTATTAATTTAGGATAGGATTTTTGTTTAGGCTGTTTAATTAGTCTGTTTAATTATTATTAGTTGCTTGGAAATTTAATGTTTTTTAAATTATTTTTTATATATATAGTATATAGTTTAGTGTAGCAGTGGTGTTTAGCTATTTACTATATTTAGATATCCTTGTTTGTAATGAGACAAAAAACACATTTTTCATTTTTGATGTTGAAGTTAATGGTAGCTTTGTTAAGTTAGAGTGGCGCATTTGAATTGAAAGTAGAGATTAGAGTGGTTTTGAATTTATTGGTTGACTTATTATTATGAGAATAAACTTTGTTTTGTATTGCCTTAAATGTATTTGTTGGTTTTAATTAATAGTATAGTTTTAGTATTGGTTTTTGTTGTTGTTTATGATTGTCTGTTAGTTAAATTAGATTCATTATAATTTTAGCCCTAGTCTTATATGGCCATTGGTCTGTCCAGGTACGCAATAACCTCTCTGTACCAACGGAGGTGTTTAGACCACACATTTTTCTGGTTGTAAGTGGTTGCCTCCCCTTTCCCTTTCGTCTCTTACCCTCACTGTAAATACATGTTTTATCTTGGCAAATGTATTTAATGCCCGCCCTCCTACTGGCCCCCACCCTGATACATTAAGTTACAGGCACAGTTAAAGTGAGTCTTCGGTACTTTCTATTGATCATAATTGATGTCCCACCTACATATCCCATAGTCTGTTGGGGACCCACAGATGATATTGACATCTACACCAGCCTCTTCCTTTCCTCCCGTCTCTCAGCCTTTCTCATTGCGTCACACAGTTTTACTCTGTCCATTCCCAGATGTTGTCCTCCCATCGTTTAGTTGTCTTCCTCTCCTTCTCCCTCCTCTGGTGGTGCACTGCAGAATAGTTTTGGCAAGCCCCGTTGGTTCTAGTTATGTGACCATACCAGTCTAGTTTCTTTTTCTTGAATGTGGCCAGCAGGTCGTCGTATTGTCCAATTTTCTGTAGGCCTACAGACTTTAATATTAATTGCCTAGCATTAATTTAAACATGCAAATTGGACATAAGTGATAGTTAGGCCTACACAGCAACACATAGGCCTACATTTCTTCATTCTTGCTGTTAAGAACCCCACTTGGTGTAATGCACGCCTGCATATAACTAAACCTTTTAAAATTTATTGAAAAGGCCGCTCTTATTTCTTGAAAAGATGCCACTAAATACTTATTAAAATGGCCCTAGTTATTCATAAAAACAAAACAAGAACACTTTTTATCATTGAAAAGATACATTTTACTATAAAAATAAAATGTCCCACTTTTTGGAAAAATGTCTTAGGGTGCGGGAGCGGCAGCTCTCCCTGGCTACGTTACTTATAGCGTAGCCAAATCTACTGTAGATGTAGGGCCTTAAAATGCCGCATACATTGACTTATATTCGCTCCCCAAAATACATTTTGGCCACAAATATACATAGAATAAAGCTAATATTTTCTTGAAAAAAAAAAGTCAACGTCTTCAAAAGAAAAAAAAACAACAAGCCAGGCCAATATTTCAAGTTTGAATTGAAAAAGTAGCCAGGAGTAGAGATGGGTCGCTCACTAAAGAACTGATCAACTGATCCGGGTCTTTTAAAGGAACGGATCCGAAAGCCGATCACTGTCAAAAGACCCGGATCAGTACTGATCCGTTCCCGTTCTGCATTTCGATGTGTTGGTTTCCATAGTTCACTTAGAATCCGGATCTGACCCGGATCAGACCGATTCAGACCCGCTCAGTACTGATATGGGTTTGTACTGATTGGATCAGACCCGCTCAGTATTGATCGGCTCAGACCCGCTCAGTACTGATCGGCTCAGACCCGCTCAGTACTGATCGGCTCAGACCCGCTCATTACTGATCGGCTCAGACCCGCTCAGTACTGATATGGGTCTGTACTGATTGGATCAGACCCGCTCAGTATTGATCGGCTCAGACCCGCTCAGTACTGATCGGCTCAGACCCGCTCAGTACTGATCGGCTCAGACCCGCTCATTACTGATCGGCTCAGACCCGCTCATTACTGATCGGCTCAGACCCGCTCAGTACTGATATGGGTCTGTACTGATTGGATCAGACCCGCTCAGTATTGATCGGCTCAGACCCGCTCAGTACTGATCGGCTCAGACCCGCTCAGTACTGATCGGCTCAGACTCGCTCATTACTGATCGGCTCAGACCCGCTCAGTACTGATCAGCTCAGACCCGCTCAGTACTGATCGGCTCAGACCCGCTCAGTACTGAATGGGTCTGTACTCTGTACTGATCGGTTCCCGTTCTGCATTTCGATATGCTGGTTTCGAATGCGAGTGATCGTACAATTGCTGTCAATTGTAAATAATGTTGATGATACCATTTTTGCATTATAATTAGCCAATATGATTACAGTATTTTACATTTACCCTTTTAATTTTACTTATTAGTAGATTATTAGGTGAAAAAAAAGGAATTATAGCTTAAAAACAAAAGTTTAATTATAATTAGTTTAGTAGCCTACAACTAGACAATTGAGAACAATTATTTCTTATTTATATTTTTTAATGTTTTAAGTAACAAAAAAAACGGCGTTTCAACAAGGGATCCAAGTTGTATTTCTCTCCCCTTGACATCCAACATATAAAATTATGGAGGGAGGCGGGGGGGGGGGGGGGGGGGGGGAGGGTAAATTACTAAGTGATCCGTGGAACCGTTCAACGGATCCGTATCTTTTTAGTGAGCGCTCAATTGAGCGGCGATCAGCATGGTGAACGGTTTTGCCCATCTCTAGCCAGGAGCTTGGAATCACAGTCTGAAGTAACGTAGTAACCAGCACTTAAAAATAATTTAAAAAAGCTCAAACATGGATGCCAGATTTATTAACATTTTCATATTTATTACGATTTTTCGAGTTAAAAACACAATTAAATCTCCGTAATGCATTTCTGAAATGAGCTTTAATAAAGTTGTAAAGCCTACAATCTACATTTAATTAAACACTCACGTATTTCATCTTTTTAATTTGGAAAAAAATAAATTATGCACATTAGATGCTTAGGACTTTATTTATTTTAAACAATGTCAATGTGGTACATTAAAATTTTAGCAAAAAACCAAGGACTGCTGTAGTGCAAAAAACATAAACAAGGCCACAAGATCCGTGCTTAAATGCTTAAATTCAAAGTAGGCTCTCGGCTGTATGTTTATAGTAAGGCCTATTAGAAGAATATAGTCTAATAGACTATCTTAAAAGGTAATATAGTGTCACATGTTTTTAATAAACAATATAGGGCTTACCCAATATAGTTAAAGTTATGTTATAGGATAGTTAATAATAATTGATTGAAAAAAATAAATAAAGGCCTAATATTAATATTATAATAAAAGTGAGGCGGTTTAAATAGTTTAGTCTAATTATTAATAGTCATAGAGTCATAGACAGTCATAGTCTAGTCTAGAGTCTAGTAGTAGCATAGACACAAACGTTCTCAAAGTAACATATTTTGAAACTCTCTGTCTTTCAGACAAAACAAATCATTAAATACTATCCGAGTGGTGCAAGGGACAGACCCACTACCAGTAGGGGGGGAAATCATGGTAACATTACAAAACTCATAACAAAACGATAGGAACTTCCCCTATTAAATAATGAGTCGTTCCCAGACCCTGAGAATTTGAGATCAACACAGAATCCCAGCATTACCTAGAATCTTTCGTTTTCCTACTAAACGTCCTAATATTGTGTGTAGTGTAGTAAGAAAAGAGAGAGAGAGGAGAATAAACATTGCGTGTTCCAATTCTTGGAAAAACAATATACATGACAATATTAATACAATAGACCTACTAAACAACAGGAACAGTTCAACATGCGTCAACAAGTTACAATGTTTGCGGACATTCAATAAAAAAATAAGTCTAACCGGGCTAATCCTAAGACTAAGAATACTAAGATGAATGCCTGCTAAGGCTAAGTGACACGTTGGCTAGGCCGCTTAGCTTTTAAAAGTTTTCAGTCTTCTAATTCTAAGCCAGGCAGTAACCTACAATAATAATAATACAATGTCAAAGCATCATTGACGCTACGTCAGTACGTGCCTACATTAGGCCTATGCCGTCTATACGCCTATAGCCTATTAGACTATAGGCCTACATTGACACATTGTTATTGTTTGCTGCATGTGAATTGTTTACGATTATAAATTATAAGACAATATCAATATAACTTTAATTAAAGTATAAACTATTCTAACAAATAATATCTACATTGATTGTACAATATAATAAAATAAATAACTTACTCGTCCGATGTGTAGAATTTCACAAATATCAGGAAACTGTAAGTGTAAATATCACAAAGCTGTACGTTTTGTTTATAAAAAGATTTTATAAACCAGAAGTCGCAATTTCCCCTAATCACAAGAATCAACCAATGCATATCCCGGTTGGTTAAAATCAATATACTTGGCCCCTCAGTTGGCGATCCAGTGTATATCTATGGTAGTAGTAGCCGCTAGCCTAAAAAAATAAATATAGCCTAATGATCCCTAAAGCAGGCTAATGCAATTATCACTATACGCATTTTTGTAATATATATTATATTAAATTATATTAGTATCAGCCGGTGAACGCCGCTCCTTTAACTTTAGGTACTTCGATAAAATTTCTAAAATTGTTAAAATTAATAACATTGAAACAAAACCTATTTAGTTAAATGTAGTTTGGTATAGGCTTTCCAATGACACCTCATTTTTGTTTCTACATGAAATATTAACGAAGTTTTATCGAAGTATTAGATATTATATAGTATATAGTAATATAGTTACCGTATATACTCGCGTATAAGTCGCACTTTTTTTACCGAAAATTTCGACAAAAAGTAGGGGTGCGACTTATACACCCGACACTGTTTTTAAAAAATTCGAAAGACATCACTACTCTGTCATAAAGTTTCTAACATAACCCGTATAGTTGATTGTAGTGATGTAGAATTACTAGGATATGCCTAGGCCGACATTTTACATTTAGAAAACTTTCGTCTGTGTAAATATTACTATCTATATGTAACTGAAATTGAAATGGACAAATATTTGAGTTTTTTCTGACACCCACCCTCTTTTCTTTTGAACTTTTGGGCCGATTGTATGTTGCCGAAACGTAGCGTAAGTTTAAAGGCGGCATTTTTTTGGTAGGCTTATTGAACGCAAATTACAGTATGGAAAGAATCGTAAATGTATGAAAGCCTGTCTATGTAGGTAGGCCAATAAGCATAAGATGCGTTTTATTTAGTATTTAAGGTCTAGGCTTATAGGCTATAGCCTACTAATAAGGCAGTGTTGAGCATTCCGATAAGACCGCTCGATGTTTCCAAAAGTACGATCGGCAGATGGACGCGCGAAATGTCAATAGTGTGTTTTATTTTTCATTAGTTGCATGTAAGAGTTGAAAAAAAACACAGCTTATTATTTGTCCATTGCGCAGACGCACTTGAAATCATTACAAACAATGTTAATGGTAATTAGGACACATGTATAGCGCCTCATAAATGCCGGCGCCTCGAAGTCTCCAGTCTAGGCGACATTGAGTCTTATGACGTACTTCAAAGACTTTTTTATGTGTAGGATAGGAACTTGTATAGGGAAAGACTTAGATGAAGAAAAACATACCTTACTTTCCCATCTCACTAGAATGTCTGTAGGCCTATTGATCGGTTGTTTAAAATAAATGAAGCCCTGCCTTTATTCGATTATGTGTGCCTTATGCACGATTAAAACCATTTTTTAAGGAAAGTTTCCAAACTAAGGTGAATATTTAGTAACTTTTATGTTTAAAAGTTATGCATTTTTGAGATATTAAAAGGCAGTATAACCCGGGAAGTCCGGGTGCGACTTATGCGCGGGTCAATGACAACATATAAGAAAAAAAAACTTAAACTAGGGGTGCGACTTATACACCGGTGCGACTTATCCGCGAGTATATACGGTAATAAAGAATATAGTATATCGGAATATTGGAGTGGTTATCCGCACGGTTTTGGCAGAGGGGATATTCAATATTCAGATATTGGTCGGCGTTATTCTCACTGCTACTCTACTGGTGCATGCGCATAATCGTTTATATTTGCCTATTGGGTTATTTACTTATACTATTTGTTATCTATAAATATAATCTTTGAACAAGGTATCCTGGCGTAGTGGTTAGTACACTGTCCTGTAAACCTTTGTGGCAGGTGAAACCCCAGCTTACTCCCCCATTTTTTTTTTAAATTTAATGTTAGTATTTTTTTTAATTTTTAGTAAAATACGTGAATTTTTTGTAAGTAATCATTTGTCATTGGTCATTGACATTGATGATTGTCAGCCATAAAATGCAATATATGACTCCTAAATGATACCTTTTCATTTCTTGTATGATAAATTGATAAATGGGGTATGACATAGAATCTACGATACCTAGTGTGTGCAAATGTTTATTGTGCTTGAGCGTGAGTACAAATGGTTCTTTAATATTGTTTTACGTATGCTGAGCTTACTGAAAGTGAAAGATGGAATTTATGTAATCAGGTTGAATTTCCATTTATTTGGATCAATAAAGTAGGCTCATTTTATCTTATCTTATAATATTTTTTAATGCAAACAAAAAGGTGATTTAGCCTATTTCTCTTTAACTAAGTCAACTAAGTTAAACTTTTGGAAACATTTCTTAGACTTAGACATGGTGCGTTTTTCTCGGAATGCTAAACACTGCCTTATTATAGGTCTAGTAGTAGACTGTATAGCCTCTAGGCCATAGATCCTAAATAAAACGCATCTTAATGCTACTAGTCTACAAGATTATAGGCCTATAGCTTACCTACTTTATAGATTATAATAGATCTAGTTAGGCCTAGACCTAAAAAAGGCTTTCACACATTTAGTGTCATTTGCGATTCATTCCACACTGTAATTTGCGTTCAATAAGCCTATGAAAAATGCAGCCTTAAGCTAAGTTAAACTTTAATTTCTTCTTCTTCTGCCTTCTCGTCCCTGAGGAACAGGCGCCGATTATCGACGTCTGTGGTCCTTCCTAAGACATAGGTCGCCAACAAGGGTCCTCCAGGCATCTCTATCCTGGGCCAGTCTCTCCATCTTCCCCCAAGTAAGGCCAAACTCCTTGGCATCTGCTTCCACATCTCTGCGCCAAGTGTTCCTCGGCCGGCCTCTTTTCCGTTTTCCCTGAGGGTTCCAGTTCAGAGCATGCTTTGTTGTGCCATAAGCAGGTTTTCGGAGTGTATGGCCAATCCATCGTCTCTGGAGGATCTCTTGTTCCACTGGTTTTTGCTTTGTCCGCTGCCACAGTTGCAGGTTGCTTATCCTGTCTGGCCAATGAATCCCAAGAATCCTTCTTAAACAGTTATTTATAAAGGACTGGAGTTTCTTTATATTCGAGGCCGTGGTTCTCCAGGTTTCGGCTCCATACAGCAGCACCGGTTTCAGCGTGGTGTTGAAGATCCTGATCTTTAGGTTGTTTCTCAGGTGTCTGGAGACCCAGACATTCCTGAGTTGTTGGAAGACCGTTCGTGCCTTTCCAACCCTTGTTTTTATATCAGCATCTGTCCCACCTTGCTTGTCCACAATGCTGCCAAGATAGACAAAACTCTCAACTTCTTCTAGTGCTTCCTCTTCCAGCATAATGGGTGCAGTACTTGTGGCATTGACCTTGAGGACCTTACTCTTCCCTTTGTGTATATTAAAACCAATACGTGCAGAAGTGGCTGCAACATTGCTAGTTTTCTCCTGCATCTGCTGTTGGGTATGAGAGAGAAGGGCAAGATCATCAGCAAAGTCAAGATCATCGAGTTGGTCCCACAAGGTCCATTGGATACCATTCCGCCTCTGTGTGGATAGGCAAACCCTCTGGAGACTGTTGAGGCATTATGGAGTGCCGCAGAAGATTGTGGACATTATCAGGAACTCTTATGAAGGATTGACCTGCCGAGTTGTCCATGGCCAACAGGTGGCAGATGCTTTTCAGGTGAAGACCGGTGTGAGACAAGGATGCTTGCTTTCGCCTTTCCTGTTTCTCCTGGCCATTGACTGGGTGATAAAAACATCCACACACAAACTTTAATTACGTTTAATTAACTATCAGTTTTTAATGCCTTAAAAAAAAGGCTTAATTTTAAAAATTCACATTGTTGGGTTCCATGCTAGAAATTAATTCGCACGGCCAAAATCGTGCGGATATTGCTCAGCGTTATTCTTACTGCCAAAAAACGCGCAGATAATGCTTCCCTTTACATATATAGTTTACACAGGCCTGCGACCGAATGACAAATATCAGAATCTTTAATTACTAAAAAATCCAATAGTCCTCAAAACCAGATTTAAATGATTCAAAGTTGTTATTATTCGATGAATATAAATCAATAATTTGCAATAAATAAAAAAAGTAACTTGACTAGCAAACTAGACAGCCTACAAGGTCTAGAAACACTTTGGGTAGGCTTGGCTATTGCTTTCTTTACAAAAGTTGTACATTTACATTATTTATCTATTCAACCTTCTTATATTTAAGGATGTTAATATCACTTTTTTTCTTCAATTCAAAACCAGATTTTGGTTCTATCAAATCTGATTTTAACCCCCCCCCCCCCCCACCCACCCAATGCGATGTTGCACATATCAGATCAGTTGTTTTTTTTTTTGTCACTATAAAAGATGTCAGACTCGGCTGTGCATTTGAAGAGGATGACAATGTTAATCCGGGATGCTTCTTATGTAGATGCGTACACAACTCAATGGTACAGCTACGGCTTATCCATCTGTTGGGAACATAGTTTACACCAAATGTTCGCTAAGGAAGTTTTTTTCAAAATTTTCCCACACAAAGGATTTATTTATTCTATTCTACTAGCTATATTGAAACTGTTTTCTTTAAATTTTTACAAATACAATTTATCATCGAAGTGAATATGAGAGAAGATATAGTTTCAAAAGGAATAGTTACCAACACACAGCTGACCTAAACTTGTATAATAATGTATTGATCTATCAGAAAATGTTTTGTGTAGCACAAAATCAAAAGAATATGTATTTAATAGTACCATTAATAATAATCACAGACACGGTGTCTAGCTGAATTGATCAGAGCCACAGGGAAAACCTAGTTTTGCTTCTCCCCATTGTGTATATCAAAGGGGAACGCACATCAAAAGGATGAGCAGAAGATTCACGTTAATTGGTTTTGATGTTGTCTTTACCATATCACAAGCCAAAGTTGGGATTTAAAAAAAAAGAAACATAATATCTAAGACTAATTAGTGTTAGCAAGGCATTTCAAGAATTTTTTTGTGTGAATCCAGCTTGATTTTTTTTTTATATTTCCATCAGAACCGAAAATGAAATTGTGTGCTACTTAAAGTAAATGATAACCTTCGAACCAACAATTTGAAAATCATGTTTTTATTTTCAAAACAAAAAATCGGAATTCAAGTTTTCGTATAACCTCCCTACTTATATTAAAAGAATGCATACAAATGCTAACTACCCCAGTCTTTAGCATCTTTCAAACAAATTGATAAAGTAAGGTGATTAATAGTAATTATACATTTCAGGTAGGAGTCAGCTAAAAACATTAGCAGTACCCACTCGATTTTCTCAAACACCAGCGACCAGTAAACGCAAAAGGACATTTCATGAATTTGGGTAAGTGTTTATTTTAATTAATAATTTAAATGTTTATCTAATATGCAAATTTTATATCATAAACATAACATATATATATATAATAATAATAGCTTTTTTTATCCTTTTCATAAAATAGAATGGGTATTATAATGGTTTAGCATATTTGACCTATTTAACTATTTAAGTATTTTCTATAAATTTTACTACTGTAATTAAAAATATTGACATTAAATAGTGGTGATTCGTAAGTTGGCTAAATGAAAAAAAAATATATTGTACAAAATCATATAAAGACTGTAATTTATAGCGGGCAATTTTTAAATTGGTATGATGGGTAATGATTTTAATGGGTAATTTATGTTGTAGCGGGCAAATAAAAAATTCCATCACTTTTAAATTCTTTTCGTATACGAAATATAAAATGTGTAGTTGTTGCGGGCTATCTAATTATAACTGCTTGAGTAGTAAGAGTGTATGTAAACATAACTTTTAGCCGGTTCGGAGGACCAGGCACATACCGGCTAGTTTTGTATAAATTTTACTACTGTAATTAAAAATATTGACATTAAATAGTGGTGATTCATAAGTTGGCTAAATGAAAAAGAAATATATTGTACAAAATCATATAAAGACTGCTTTTAAATTTATTAAGCTATTAATAAATATAATTCATTATGAGAGTGATGTAACTAAAAGTGCAACTTTCTTTTACGCAGGAAAAAGTTACACTCTGACACTATGGATGAATTAAAATCAAATTTTACAGAAGAGCTGAGAAAAGTGATAAAACAAGAAAGTCAAGAACTGGATGATGTAATTTATTCTACTCAATGTTCTAAAAATCAAAATACAGACTTGTACAAAGATTCTGATGTGCTTTACAAAGACGAGGATCAGTTTGAAGTAAGCTTTGACACTTTTTGAATTGTTTAATAGTTGACTATTAGTTGGTTATAAATAATGTCAGATTTTTTAATGATTTTCACCATTGAATTCGGCATTAAAATGTCTAATTATGAACTTAATAACTCAAAATGACCCAAATGAAATGTGACTTGTGACTCATTTTGTGGTGCTGGGTAACAAATGTTATCAGTGGGGAAGCAAACCCAGATCTACTGTAAGCCAGTTGGAGATTCAAACCACTTTGCCAGGAAAGCAAAAATGCAATGTAGGCCTACATCCATGTCTATCAAAAGCATCAAATGGTTTTAAAAACTTTCATGCCCCCTAACTTTCTTACGCATGTTTTATTCAGTTATATTTAGTATTATTTCCATTTTTCTATTCCATTTATTAGAATTATTATATGTCCAATTTCTTTATGTGTAAATATTTTTTTTAATACCAGTATGAAATTATTTTTTTTTACTATAAACATTAATTCCAGCTATATAAATTGTTATCTATTTTAATAAAAAAACTCACAAAAGTCTTCAAAATCTTTTATAGCTAAACGTTATTTTAAATGTTGTTATTGTTGTTGTAATTTTGAGTAAATGTAGCAATAATTTTAATGTTTTACATTGTGATGATTTCTTGAAAAAAAAAGGTGCACGGCTGCGAATAGTTGCAAAACATTAACTCTAAAAATAAAATGTATGGATTGCACTCTGAACTAATTTTTTTCTTTATCCATTAGAATTAGAGGAACAAAAAAACACAATGAAAAATTATTTAAACTTAAAACCTAAATTCATGCAATATAGAGGGCTAAATTAACAAAAGGTGCTCACTCTTTACATATACAGAATACTTTATATAGTTAAATGTATATTATCTATACTCATAAGGCCTACGAAAGGCAGTAAGCTGTGATGTCCACTACCACAAGTCTATTGTGGGTAATAAAACTAAATAGATGAAATGTTGAAATGAGGTCAATTAAAGAGATCTGTTTCATAATTTAAAAGTTTTAATGTATAATTTTTTGAAATTGTATGAGCTAAAATGTATTATCAGTGGCTGGGTGGTGGGGGTGGAAAATAGTGAAAATTTTGAAATATAAGTGGGCATGTACGGCAACTAAGTTTAAAGTTCTGGAAGGGAGGGGCAAGAGAAAATAGTGAACGAACGGGGCTAATTATCAACTAGTTTTCGCTGTCCCCCTAAACAATTGAACATTTTACATTTTCTAATTGTATTAAAATATCAATAGTGAATCATAAAATTAGATTCTTTAAATTTAGAATTACTGATATAAAAAAGAAACTGAAAGAATTAGAAATATTCTTAAAATCCTCGGATTTAAAAAAATGTGTTTTTGTAGTTTTCAACAAGCTGAACAATTATTTAAAGACCTTACAATCTCTTTTCTATTTCAAACTTCAACTGGCAGCATAAAAAATATTGCTAACTAAAGGGCAACAGGGGGGGGGGTGTAAAATGTTTGCAGAACTTAACAGACGTACCCTAGGACTATATTAGGGATGTTAAAACCGGATTTCAATTTCTCCCCCCCCCCCCCCCCCGCAATGTCACAAGTCACAGGACGGAAAAGACAAATGAGCGTAGTTTTGTAGGTGTATTTGAAAAATATTTCTAACTTAATGTTTGTGTGAATACATTATGATTTTTTACACTTTACCATAACATTCTTTAGATATAAAAAAAATATGGGCTAATTGATTGAAACCGATAATAGCTTTTAATAGTGATAATTTGTGCACCGTGGACTTAGACTTGTAAAATAATGTATTGAATAGGATCACGTAGCGCCAATCAAAAGTCAAAATAATGTGTATTTAATGCTGCCGTTAATAATAAAGCACAGACGCGGTGTCTAGCCAAATTGTTCAGGGTCACAGGACAAAACTAGTTTGCTCTCTCTATTGCGTACATCAAAGAGTCGTCGTCGGCATCCGTCCGTCTCGAGTGACGATGGTGTAGCTTTGTGGGTGAGGTATCCATCTGCACCGCCGAGAATGGCTGTGTAGGCCAACCCGGGAGGGGCAATCCCCGCCGCACTTGAGGCACATCAAACAGTAGCGCACATCTAAACGATGAGCCGACATTTGGTTTGATGTTGTTTTTATCGCAAGCCATAGTTGGTATTTGGAGGACTAAAAAGAAACACAATATCTAAGACTAAATTGCATTAGCAAGCCATTTCAAGAATTGTTTTGAGTGAATCCAAAATTATTATTTGTTTACATTTTCATCAGAACCAATAAAAAATAAAGGGTAATGCTACTTGAAGTAATGATTACGTTCCAACCAACAAACCGAAATCCGGTTTTAAAAATCAAATCCGGTTTTCAGATTCGTTCTGAGAGTGATAAACAGTCAGCAGCAGTTTTCCAAGTTTGGTTAACCTGTTGTCATGTATATTGTTTTTCCAAGAATTGGAACACGCAATGTTTATTCTCCTCTCTCTCTCTTTTCTTACTACACGCAATATTAGGACGTTTAGTAGGAAAACGAAAGATTCTAGGTAATGCTGGGATTCTGTGTTGATCTCAAATTCTCAGGGTCTGGGAACAACTCATTATTTAATAGGGGAAGTTCCTATCGTTTTGTTATGAGTTTTGTAATGTTACCATGATTTTCACCCCTACTGGTAGTGGGTCTGTCCCTTGCACCACTCGGATAGTATTTAATGATTTGTTTTGTCTGAAAGACGGAGAGTTTCAAAATATGTTCCTTTGAGAACGTTTGTGTTTGCACTATTTTATTCTAACTGTACATAATAGATATATTGTATATATTGAACATACCACCTGAAATAAACTATCAACAACAGTTACACTGAAGCTTCCTTGTCAAGTTACTATTCTATTGTGTTGTACACATTACTATAAGATTTATCTACTACTATAATGTCCAAGAAAGGAAATGTTGGAATACAAATACTGAATTTGTGCCCAGGACTATAAGAAGAGTTCGTGTAATACTGAAACATAAATACTAATAATTAAAGTCTCCCCTAGGACTAAAGAGAATTATCAGCAAGATCTACACAGCTCTGGCCACAAGGGGATTGTGGACGTAACAAAATTTGGTGGTCTCGCCCGGTATATTTGAGTTCTACTTTTCCTGACCTAGGATCAACAAAATTTGGTGGTCTTGTTCGGTATATTTGAGTTCTACTTTTCCTGATCTAGGATTGGAAAAAATTTGTTGATCTCGTCTGGAAAATTTTAGTTATATTTTTCCTGACCTATAAATATTTTGTGACATTAGTAGTACTGAGAGCGGCATGTTTGTGTTTCGTTTTCTAGGACTGTGAAACTATTCTTTTTAAAAAGAGGAGAGAACTGGTTTGCGTATTTATGCCTTGGGAAGTGTGAAGATTCCACGAAGTGTGTAATATTATATTGTGCAAATTTCTGGACAAATTGTAAGTTGGAACTTTATATTTTATTATACAATATATACTACTCTACTATCACAAATATTTCGAACGCTATACTATGGCTTCGAATATATCAAGTGAGGAACTTAATGCCATGTCATTTGCTGAACTAAAAGAATTAGCTGAGTCCTTTGGGATTGAGGCAGGACAGGCAAGACCTAATCGTAATCATTTGATCAAAGACATTATGACATGTTTGAACGGGCAGAATGCCATGAACACTGTTAATGTAGTTGAAGTGGGACAGAACGATATCAATGAAGGTTATGTAGCTCCCAGTGGGGGCGAGGTAATTGCCCACGGAGACGAGGTAAGAAATATGTCATCTAGATCATCAAACAATGATGAAGATGAAGGGTTGAGTGAAAACCTAAAATTCCAATTAGCTATGAAGAGAATGGAATTAGAAAGTATGGAAAGGAGAGAATTGGAAAGAATTAGGATAGAAACTGAAAGGGAAAATGAAAGAATTAGGATTGAAAGCAGAGAAAGGATAGAGATGGCACGCATGAACAGACCTGACCATCGTAGGGACAGCAATGGTATGGATATTAGTGCAATGAAGCAACACTTGCCTATATTCAGAGAAGAAGATGTTCAAGATTTCTTTTTGCTTTTTGAGAGGATAGCTGTAGATTATCAGTTCCCTGATGATAAGATGGCTTTATTGTTAAGGTCAACTCTCAACAAAGGAAAAGCATTGGACGTAGTGTTGAGTTTAACACCCGAGGAAATAAATGACTATGAAGTAATCAAAGATAGGGTGCTAAAAAGTTATTCCCTGACACCAGAAAAATATAGAAAGCTATTTAGAGACAGAAAGAAGGCATATGATCAAACTCATGTAGACTTTTTGTGACAAAAGGAGAAAATGTTAGAACAGTGGCTATTGTCACAGAATGTAAGTGAGTTTGATAAACTCAAGAACCTAATATTGTTTGAGGAATTCAATGATTGTATTCGAGTGGATATTAAAACCCGCATCTCAGACCGAGGGGTTGAAGATGTGCATGAAGCTGCTAGATTGGCAGATAACTATGCCATAATTCACGCCAGCATAAAGCCATATTATGCTGACAAACCCAAAGTGCACAAACCAGAGCCCAAGGAGGCTAGTAAACCAAAAGAGACAAGTGAAAACAATAATAAGAACAGTGGTGTAAATAATAATAGTAACTTAGTTCATTTCAGGAAGCAGACAGATGTAAATAAAGCAAAAGTGGTATGTTTCAATTGCAAGAAAGAGGGCCACATGAAGAAAGATTGTTGGATCCTTACCAAGAAGCAAGGTGCTATTCTACACTGTGCCAGAGTGCAGAAAGACAGCAAGCAGACAGAAGAAGTGTGCAACACAGGGTCAAGAAACTCAAAAGAAATGCGTCCGGCATCGCCCATAGTTGTGGAGTCGATGGTTTTTGAGAACAGTCTATCTAAGGTAAAAGAGAATAGCTGTACTCAATCTATTATGCTTTCAGAAGGCCGTGAGGAACAGATGGTTCCTGAAGTCCCGGAAGAGGACGACCTATCCGATTTTCGACCCTTTGTATACGAGGGGACAGTGTCGACAGAAGTCGATGTACTCAGCAAGAAGAAAATACAGATATTACGTGACACGGGCTCTGCTGTCAGCGTGATCCTGGAGGGCAGTGTGCCGTTAACAGATGCCACCAGTACCGGTGAGTCTGTTGTGCTGAGAGGTGCTAGTATGGAGGCTGTGGAAGCTCCACTGCACAGAATAAAACTCGAGTCGGATATTTTTACAGGTAACATCGTAGTGGGAGTGTGGCGCGCACTACCCGTCAAAGGCGTTTCCATGATATTAGGAAATGACATTATGGGCGGCAGAGTCACTGTCGAGCCCATGGTTAAAGTGTTGGAGACAAAGATGGCGGAGGACAAAAACCTACGTCCTGCCAATGAACGCCCAACATGTGCACTGACAAGAGCAATGCAGAAAAAGAAGTCGGTAAAGACTCCTGCTACG
Organism: Anisus vortex; assembly: GCA_949126835.1. NCBI lineage: Eukaryota > Metazoa > Mollusca > Gastropoda > Planorbidae > Anisus > Anisus vortex. The sequence continues at coordinate 3,432,445 of OX421505.1, read as the reverse complement.
CTGTGCAGTGCAACGAAAGATGTGTTTGTCTGTTCTGAAGACACACATGCGAATGAAACAGTGATAACAGAAACACCTGACATCGATTTAAGTGCTACGTTCTTTGCTGAACTAACAACTGGTGATGCAACAGAGAACGATAACATTTTGTCACCAAAGCAGAAATTGGTGATAGAACAATCGAATGACGAAGTAATAATGCAACTCAGAATGAAAGCTGTTGATGAAAAGACTGCAGATGCAATGGCGGAATGTTTCTACATGAAAGATGAAGTGTTGATGAGAAAGTCGAAACCGCTTAACTCAGGTACAAATGAGTGGGACAGTATTCACCAGATTGTAATACCTAAGTGCTATCGTCAAGATATACTGCGTATGGCGCATGATCTTCCTTTCGCTGGTCACATGGGAGTCCGAAAAACGCACCACCGTATCCTCCCTTACTTCTACTGGCCAGGACTGAGAAGAGATGTAGAACAATACTGCAAGACTGGCCACGTATGCCAAATGGTAGGACGTCCTAACCAACGAATTCCTGTCGCTCCACTCCAGCCGATACCAGCGTTCGACGAACCATTCAGTCATATACTCATTGATTGCGTGGGCCGTTGCCGAAAACAAAAGCCGGTTTTCAATACCTGCTCACAGTCATGTGTTCATCCACTCGCTTCCCGGAAGCCATTCCGTTACGGAATATAACAACAGTGAAGGTGGTAGACGCCCTGACAAATTTCTTTACACGTTATGGCCTACCGAAGACAGTACAGTCCGACCAGGGGACTAACTTTACTTCGAACATTTTCAAACAAGTCATGGAACAATTAGGGATAAGCCATAGGCTATCAAGTGCCTATCATCCTGAGAGCCAGGGAGCTCTGGAAAGGTTTCATCAGACATTAAAATCGATGCTTAAAAAGTACTGTTATGAAAACGAGAAAGACTGGGATAAGGGTGTGCCTTATGTACTGTTCGCTGCAAGGGAGGCCACTCAGGAATCCCTGGGGTATAGCCCATTCGAACTAGTGTATGGACACTCAGTCAGAGGTCCGTTGAAACTTCTACATGAAACTTGGCTAACGGACAGTGAACCGATTGGACTTTTGTCATATGTAGATAAATTTAAAAATAGGCTTTATCATGCTTTTAACCATGTGAAGATTCATTTTCCACAGATGCAGGAGCGTATGAGACAGAACTATGACCGTAAAGCTACAGCTAGAACTTTTGCACCAGGTGACAAAGTTCTTGTGTTTCTACCTTTGCAAAATCAGCCTTTAAGTGCAAAGTTTAGTGGACCCTATGAGATTGAGTCAAAGCTTGGCGAGGTCAATTATTTGATAAAGACTCCTGACCGGAGACAAAAGCAGAGGGTATGCCATATTAATTTACTTAAGCCCTATGTTTCCAGGGAAAAGAGTAAACCACGGGAGGTCCCCATGATTTCGTTAGCTAGAGTCCCGACGGATTTATCTAGGATAGAATATAAGTTTGCAGAAAGTAAACTTAATAATACAGATGCCCTTAAGAGTTTAGATACAAGGCTAGAACATCTTCCGGTGGAAGATAAGGAGAAGATTATTGAGCTGGTACATGAATATAAGTCACTGTTTACAGATGTTCCCAGGAGGACACATCTAATAGAACACGATGTAGTATTAACTGAGGGTGCCAGGCCAATTAAACAGCATCCATATAGAGTTAACCCCATCAGACTTGAACATATTAGAGCAGAGGTGAAGTATATGTTAGAAAATGACATAGTGGAAGAATGTGATAGCGAATGGTCTTCACCCTGTGTGTTGGTACCAAAAGCCGACAACACATTGCGGTTTTGTACAGACTTTAGGAAATTAAATAATTTGACAAAGACTGACTCGTATCCCATTCCTCGTATTGATGACCTCATTGATAAGATAGGTGACGCGACGTATGTGACAAAAATTGATCTTCTCTCCGCGTACTTTCAGATTCCTTTGACGCCACGGGCACAGGAAGTATCCGCCTTTGTGACACCTGACGGACTTTACAGGTATAAGGTCATGCCATTCGGACTCCGTAATGCCCCTGCGACGTTTCAAAGGCTTATAAACACCCTCACTCGCGGTATCTTCCAGTGTAATGCCTACCTCGACGACATAGTGGTGTATAGTACAGATTTCAAGACACATGTCAGTCAACTACGACACTTGTTTGAACGACTGAATGATGCCAATTTGACAATAAACCTGGCTAAGAGTCAGTTTGGACATGCCACTATCGAGTATCTTGGACATGTAGTGGGTGGTGGAAAGGTTAAACCAGTAAATGCTAAAATAGAAGCTATTCAGAATGTCCCAGTGCCACAGACAAGGAAACAACTCCGTAGTTACCTTGGAATGGCCGGGTATTACCGTAAGTTTTGCCAGGACTTTTCTACGGTAGCTTGCCCTTTAACTGACCTACTAAAGAAGAACAATCGCTTTGTTTGGTCTGACAAGTGCCAAAAGGCATTTGATGAGTTGAAGTTAAGATTATCCAGGGCACCTATTTTGGTAACCCTGCGTTTTGATAGACCCTTTAAAATTGCAGTAGACGCGTGCGATACTGGGATGGGAGCGGTGCTAACTCAGCAGGATGACCACGGAAAGGAGCACCCGGTGTGCTACCACTCACAGAAATTCAATATCCATGAACGTAATTATAATACAAGTGAGAAGGAACTTTTAGGGTTGATCCTAGCGTTAAAACAGTTTGATTTCTATGTAAACAGCTCTGGGTACCCGATAGAAATACTGACCAACCACAACCCTCTGACTTTTCTCTCCAGGGTCAAGCAAAACCAGAGGCTTGTTAGATGGAGCTTATTCCTCCAAGCCTATGACTTAAACATAAAACACCTGAGGGGTAGGGACAACGTCACAGCTGATACTCTATCTCGGGTGCTACATGATTGACTGAATAACCGAATACTTCTTTTTCAGATCATCTCATTTATTCATTAAGAATGTGTCATGATAACCTATCATTCGTTTGAATTTTGATTATGGAATACCTATAGAATACTTGTATCATACAGAAGTCAAGTCTTTTGAAAGTATTAATAATTTTTATAATCATGTATAATATTGATGTTCTGATATATTTTAAATTCATTTGATTATGGAAAAGAAATTCCAGTTAAATGTTAATGCATGATGCAATAAATATATAAATATGCACGTATTTACTTGATATGGATGGATAAAAGTAATTGTCATCACATGTAATTAAGTGGGAAAACTTTGAGCTAGTTGATTTATTATCTTGTTTTTTTTTAGTTAATGAATGGAACTAAATAATAATATGTACAATTTTATCTTAGAAAGAGATGTAATATCAATTGGTATAAATTAATAGATAATATTGGAAATCTATTGCTAAATTGTTATATCATGGTAATAGAATAGAAAAAACTAGTGGATATTCACTATGTTGTATAGGTTATATATTCCATATATCCAGGAACGGAGGGAAACAAAGGTACCTAAAGGTGTACACTCATTCAACCCTGAACAATCTTTTATATTAAACTTTTAAATTTGCCAAAAACGCATAATAGTGGATTACATTTTAATATTTAGATTACTGTAGTAATCGTAACTAGAGCATATTTTCTCCTCATATTTGAGAAAAGGGGAAGTATCATCATCTTAGGTATGAACCCTGTTAATGTCAAGTTGACACTGTAATTTAAAGGGGAAGTAACCTATAGTTTGATTCGAGTTACGTATTACTTATCTTTTGGTTTGTATATTAGAAGTAAACTGTTGAAAATTGACAGAGTTTGAGCAATGTTATATTTGTTTAAATAGATTAAGACTTTTTGCAAATTTTTGGTGGAAATCCACACAACTGTACATAGTTAAAATAAGAATGACTAGAATATTTTTGAATTATTTGTACTTGTTGAGACATTAGTTAATATTAATATTAACGGGGAAATATTTGTCCATCACGTTATAATCACAATTACCATTGGGTAGTGACACTTTTTATAATTTAGTTGTGCAAGTGAGCCATGTTTGCTTAAATTGTCTTATAATCTTCCATTGATTGATGGTTGTTAAAACGATAGTGTTAAGTACGAAAAAATGTACCATGTTGAGTATTACTTGGGTAATTATGGTACATTATTTCTTTCATTGGGTGGGGGCGTGTCATGTATATTGTTTTTCCAAGAATTGGAACACGCAATGTTTATTCTCCTCTCTCTCTCTTTTCTTACTACACACAATATTAGGACGTTTAGTAGGAAAACGAAAGATTCTAGGTAATGCTGGGATTCTGTGTTGATCTCAAATTCTCAGGGTCTGGGAACGACTCATTATTTAATAGGGGAAGTTCCTATCGTTTTGTTATGAGTTTTGTAATGTTACCATGATTTTCACCCCTACTGGTAGTGGGTCTGTCCCTTGCACCACTCGGATAGTATTTAATGATTTGTTTTGTCTGAAAGACGGAGAGTTTCAAAATATGTTCCTTTGAGAACGTTTGTGTTTGCACTATTTTATTCTAACTGTACATAATAGATATATTGTATATATTGAACATACCACCTAAAATAAACTATCAACAACAGTTACACTGAAGCTTCCTTGTCAAGTTACTATTCTATTGTGTTGTACACATTACTATAAGATTTATCTACTACTATAATGTCCAAGAAAGGAAATGTTGGAATACAAATACTGAATTTGTGCCCAGGACTATAAGAAGAGTTCGTGTAATACTGAAACATAAATACTAATAATTAAAGTCTCCCCTAGGACTAACGAGAATTATCAGCAAGATCTACACAGCTCTGGCCACAAGGGGATTGTGGACGTAACACTGTCCTGATACCATTCAAAAGTTCTCAATAATAATATTAATTCATAAACCAACTCCTTGACTGTTTAATAAATGAAGAAACTTTATTATAACTTGCAAATCAAACGATGTTAGTGAAGAATTACAAATGGCGATAATGAGACTTGAGAGTACAAGGCGTAGCGTCCTTCTGTCAGAATCTACATAGCGGGAAGAGGGAGAATATTCTGCGTGACCAACTTATATAGTACCCCAAAAGGGCGCGAAGTAGTGCCGGAGGTTAATTGCATATTCCTCCGCGTTAGCGTCTATTCCTAAACTGGTTTACGCTGGTTTCAATAGTGATGCGTTTATAGCCTAATTAGATTTTAGTCAACGAAGAAAAATAAACAGCCGTGTCCCGACAATTAAAGTATTTTAAAAGATAAACTCTGTCGAGGGATTAATAAAAGGGTGTTTTAAACTATAGTTATGCACTGTAACCTAACAGGTCGGTCTCTAATGTATAGTTCTCTAACAGTATAGTTTAATGATCATGAAAAGTGTTTGGGACCATAAAATATTGGTCTTTATGTCAATGAAAAAAAAATAAAGAAACCAAATCAAATTATATGTACAGGAAGTCTATTGAATTGTTCTGAGTTTATTTTATAATAATATATTTTGTTTTTAGTTTTGGGATGAAAGGGCTTTTAATTATTAGTATTAATACTATTACTAGGATACGTGGTTTAAATCAATATTCAACATTTAATTAACATTTTGAAAATTTCCCTTTAAGGTAGTGCAGTAAGTGGGTGTGGATCGAAATATGGGTTTTTATATCTTTTTCTGATTATGATAAATTATTGAAAAAGAACATCTGAGAAATGCATTTTAATTTTTAAAAATCATATTTTATGATTATAAAGTTGTTAAAAATATTATTTAAGAAGGTGGGGTCTAGTCAAAAATAAATGTTACCATAAATTTTGTATTACAAAATAATGTATTAACTGCCTTGTTTATTGTTTAATACTCTAATCTTACACCATATAAAAACTGTTTTTTTTTTTTGCTTGTTTAACTTGCACGTTGACTACACTTTGTTTCAATTTAAATTGTATTATTTTGAAACTGCACCAATTTATTATGTCTCTATAGAAAATTAAATATACAAATATAACAGAAGCTTCTACTAAAAATAGGTCATTTTTAGTCATATTTAAAAAATAGGTCAGATTTCCATTTTTTTTTTGTCTCCCTTGCTAAAACTGTCAAAATAATTTTCACGACATTTTTTTATTTTTTAATCGCACCACATTCATGAAAAAAATGTTGTCTCTTCTCTACAAACATTTGTGTTTGTAAACAAAGTAACTTGGCCTTAACCACTATATAATATTATATACTTTTTGAGATAATGATATATATAAATGGCAATTTGTGAGGTTGCAAATGGTAATACCCACTTTTAAAATGTTGAAAATTTCATAACTTTATTGAAAATTGACATACAGTCATAAAATTGGTATCAAAGTTCTTAGAATCTTTTTGTCTCTCTCTGCTCAGCAATAACGTGAAAATTTTTTTTTAAATCAGTTTTGTGTACCTATTATAAGTTTGAAAATAAGTCTGGATTTGTTTTTTTAAACTGAATAAAAATAAAACCAAACTTATTTTCATCTGTAATTTACTAAATGCCTTGTTTTTTCTTTCTATTTCTAGGAAAGTATTAAGAAATCAGAAAGAGACAGCACCTCTTATTGTGAAGAAATCAAGTCTTCTAAAGAGTTCTGTAAAGTAAAGAAAGAAGAAATTTCTTCAGAGATAGATCACACATATCATAAGCGTGATAAAGTATTTCAAAAGAAATTATCTTACTATACATCTTTAAAAAACCTTCAAATTGTTCAGACAGTCAAAAGACAATTTCAATGTCTAATATGTCAAAAGGTTTTCTCAACGGATTCACTTTTGAGATCACACCTAACGATTCATACTGTTAAAAAACGATATAAATGTTTGATGTGTCAAAAAATGTTTACATATTTGCAAAATTTAAAGTACCACCTAAAAAATCATATGTATAAAAATGAAAAACTATTTAAATGTCATATATGTGAAAAGGGATTGTCTTCTAGCTCAGGATTAAAGAAACACATATTTGTTCATACTGGTGAAAAACCATTTAAATGTGAAATATGTGTAAAAGGATTTTATTCTAGCTCAATATTAAAACGACACAAACTTGTTCATACTGGTGAAGAACCATTTAAATGTGAAATATGTAAAAAAGGATTTTTTTTTAGCTCAAAATTAAAACAACACAAACATGTTCATACTGGTGAAAAACCATTTAAATGTGAAATATGTCTAAAAGGATTTTCATGCAGCTCAAAATTAAAACAACACAAACTTATTCATACTGGTGAAGAACCATTTAAATGTGAAATATGTCAAAAAGGATTTTCTTATAGCTCAAATTTAAAACGACACAAACATGTTCATACTGTTGAAAAAATATTTAAATGTGAATTGTGTCAACAAACATATTCTTCATTTTCACATGTAAAGATACACCTATTTGCTCATACTGGTCAAATAAAACATTTAAATGACAAATGTGTCATTTATTGTAGCTTAGAATTAAAGAAATGACTGTTTATACTGCTGAAAGTGAAAAACCATCTTAGAGTTACAACTTTTTGTTCGTATTCGTGAAAAACAAGTAAAATGTCAAATGTGTCAAAAAGGACATACTTGGAGTTCAAGTTTTAGTAAACACAAGTTGTCTTTAACATTGAAAGATTATAAAAATGTCAAATTTGTAAAAAAAAAAAATTTCTGTTACAGTTCATCTTTGAAGCAACACCATGCTGTTCATAATATACAAAAATAATATTAAACTATTTGATGTGTATAGTGTATAACTTAGTAGGCCTTCCGTAATAGATATATACATAGATATATATTTTAAAACTGTATTTAACATGTCAAAGGACTACTATGAAATTTAACAAAAATTTATACTGGTTAAAAACTACCATATATCACAAAGTCATAAGTCAATATTATTTTGTTATATGGAAAATTTTAAAGCATCATTTATAATTAAATATTTGTTTTAAAAAACTTTTGTATTTAAAAAAAAATTGTACAAACAAAATGTATGTCACATTTATATGAACCATGCAACTATTATATGAATCATGCAACTACTATATGAATTATGGAATTACTCAACTCTTAGAACATTTATATTGTTTGTGGTGCAGCTAAGTTTGCATCGAGAGTAAAGGACATGGAATTACAGTTTTGCCAGAAGTTTTAAAAGTGTGGCCTAGATCATTGATAAGTCTAGGCAAATGTTGTCAGAACTTTTCAAAGTGTGCTTTGAGACTTTGACGGGGCAAGTGTTTCCTAAACATTTCAAAATTTGCCCTGATAGGCAAGTTTTTTTTTGTTTTTACATTAAGATTAGAAGAATTGTGCTGTTACTGTTAGTATGCTCCATTTTCAGCCAGAGTGGACATTGTCATTTCTGAAAGGCTATAGAGTAAATTACTGCCTTGCAGACACCTTCTGGGAGTGAACACAGTTTGCTAAAGCGTTAGCTGTGTTTCTTTTTTCATGTCTACTATGAAAAAAGTGTCAATAATGACAAAAGTGGTTCTTTGTAAACATCTTTTTACCATTTGCCAAAATGTCATTTGGTTCACCCGGACCGGCTATTTTGTGTACCAGTATAAAAAGGTTTTGACATTAATTAGTCATAGACCTATTCTTATTTTTTCAAATCCCAAATATCCTGTGATATAAGCACACTTGATATGTTAATGTAGACTGGACATCTAAATTTTGTTTTTTTCTATACCGTAAATTAATATGTAAATATACTATTTTTATGCTTGTACTCCTCAGTCTTGGTTTATTAATTTAGGATAGGATTTTTGTTTAGGCTGTTTAATTAGTCTGTTTAATTATTATTAGTTGCTTGGAAATTTAATGTTTTTTTAAATTATTTTTTATATATATAGTTTAGTGTAGCAGTAGTGTTTAGCTATTTACTATATTTAGATATCCTTGTTTGTAATGAGACAAAAAACACATTTTTTCATGTTTGATGTTGAAGTTAATGGTAGCTTTGTTAAGTTAGAGTGGCGCATTTGAATTGAAAGTAGAGATTAGAGTGGTTTTGAATTTATTGGTTGACTTATTATTATGAGAACAAACTTTGTTTTGTATTGCCTTAAATGTATTTGTTGGTTTTAATTAATAGTATAGTTTTAATATTGGTTTTTGTTGTTGTTTATGATTGTCTGTTAGTTAAATTAGATTCATTATAATTTTAGCCCTAGTCTTATATGGCCATTGGTCTGTCCAGGTACGCAATAACCTCTCCGTACCAACGGAGGTGTTTAGACCACACATTTCTCTGGTTGTAAGTGGTTGCCTCCCCTTTCCCTTTTGTCTCTTACCCTCACTGTAAATACATGTTTTAACTTAGAAAATGTATTTATTGCCCGCCCTCCTACTGGCTTCCACCCTGATACATTAAGTTACAGGCACATTTAAAGTGAGTCTTTGGTACTTTCTATTGATGTCCCACCTACATATCCCATAGTCTGTTGGGGCCCCACAGATGATATTGACATCTACACCAGCCTCTTCCATTCCTCCTGTCTCTCAGCCTTTCTCATTGCGTGGCACAGTTTTACTCTGTCCTTTCCCAGATGTTGTCCTCCAATCGTTTAGTTGTCTTCCTCTCCTTCTCCCTCCTCTGGTTGTGCCCTGCAGAATAGTTTTGGCAAGCCCCGTTGGTTCTAGTTATGTGACCATACCAGTCTAGTTTCTTTTTCTTAAATGTGGCCAACAGGTCGTCGTATTGTCCAATTTTCTGTAGGCCTACAGACTTTAAAATTAATTGCCTAGCATTAATTTAAACATGCAAATTGGACATAAGTGATAGTTAGGCCTACACAGCAACACATAGGCCTACATTTCTTCATTCTTGCTGTTAAGAACCCCACTTGGTGTAATGCACGCCTGCATATAACTAAAGCTTTTAAAATTTATTGAAAAAGCCGCTCTTATTTCTTGAAAAGATGCCACTAAATACTTATTAAAATGGCCCTAGTTATTCATAAAAACAAAACAAGAACACTTTTTATCATTGAAAAGATACATTTTACTATAAAAATTAAATGTCCCACTTTTTGGAAAAATGTCTTAGGGTGCGGGAGCGGCAGCTCTCCCTGGCTACGTTACTTATAGCGTAGCCAAATCTACTGTAGATGTAGGGCCTTAAAATGCCGCATACATTAACTTATATTCGCTCCCCAAAATACATTTTGGCCACAAATATACATAGAATAAAGCTAATATTTTCTTGAAAAAAAAAAGTCAACGTCTTCAAAAGAAAAAAAACAACAACAAGCCAGGCCAATATTTCAAGTTTGAATTGAAAAAGTAGCCAGGAGCCCAGGACTCGGCAGGAGCTTGGAATCACAGTCTGAAGTAACGTAGTAACCAGCACTTAAAAATAATAATAAAAAAAGCTCAAACATGGATGCCAGATTTATTAACATTTTCATATTTATTACGATTTTTCGAGTTAAAAACACAATTAAATCTCCGTAATGCATTTCTGAAATGAGCTTTAATAAAGTTGTAAAGCCTACAATCTACATTTAACTACACACTCACGTATTTCATCTTTTTAATTTGGAAAAAAAATAAATTATGCACATTAGATGCTTAGGACTTTATTTATTTTAAACAATGTCAATGTGGTACATTAAAATTTTAGCAAAAAAACAAGGACTACTGTAGTGCAAAAAACATAAACAAGGCCACAAGATCCGTGCTTAAATGCTTAAATTCAAAGTAGACTCTCGGCTGTATGTTTATAAAAAGGTAATATAGTGTCACATGTTTTTAATACACAATATAGGGCTTACCCAATATAGTTAAAGTTATGTTGGCTATACTTTGGTTTAACTGCCTCACGGAATTTTTCTAAGTATGGGACTTTAAAGATCTTTTTATTCTGAATACGAAAATCGTGGGTTTATTGAGCGGCTCCATTTATGTAATCAGGTTGAATTTCCATTTATTTGGATCAATAAAGTAGGCTCATTTTATCTTAATATAATATTAATGTAAACAAAAAGGTGATTTAGCCTATTTCTCTTTAACTAAGTCAACTAAGTTAAACTTTTGGAAACATTTCTTAGACTTAGACATGGTGCGTTTTTCTCGGAATGCTAAACACTGCCTTATTATAGGAGTATAGGTCTAGTAGTAGACTGTATTCTCTAGGCCATAGATCCTAAATAAAACGCATCTTAATGCTACTAGTCTACAAGATTTATAGGCCTATAGCTTACCTACTTTATAGATTATAATAGATCTAGTTAGGCCTAGACCTAAAACAGGCTTTCACACATTTAGTGTCATTTGCAATTCATTCCACACTGTAATTTGCGTTCAATAAGCCTATGAAAAATGCAGCCTTAAGCTAAGTTAAACTTTAATTTCTTCTTCTTCTGCCTTCTCGTCCCTGAGGAACAGGCGCCGATTATCGACGTCTGTGGTCCTTCCTAGGACATAGGCCGCCAACAAGGGTCCTCCAGGCATCTCTATCCTGGGCCAGTCTCTCCAGCTTCCCCCAAGTAAGGCCAAACTCCTTGGCATCTGCTTCCACATCTCTGCGCCAAGTGTTCCTCGGCCGGCCTCTTTTCCGTTTTCTCTGAGGGTTCCAGTTCAGAGCATGCCTTGTTGTGCTATAAGCAGGTTTTCGGAGTGTATGGCCAATCCATCGCCATCGTCTTTGGAGGATCTCTTGTTCCACTGGTTTTTGCTTTGTACGCTGCCACAGTTGCAGGTTGCTTATCCTGTCTGGCCAATGAATCCCAAGAATCCTTCTTAAACAGTTATTTATAAAGGACTGGAGTTTCTTTATATTCGTGGCCGTGGTTCTCCAGGTTTCGGCTCCATACAGCAGCACCGGTTTCAACGTGGTGTTGAAGATCCTGATCTTTAGGTTGTTTCTCAGGTGTCTGGAGACCCAGACATTCCTGAGTTGTTGGAAGGCCGTTCGTGCCTTTCCAACCCTTGTTTTTATATCAGCATCTGTCCCACCTTGCTTGTCCACAATGCTGCCAAGATAGACAAAACTCTCAACTTCTTCTAGTGCTTCCTCTTCCAGCATAATGGGTGCAGTACTTGTGGCATTGACCTTGAGGACCTTACTCTTCCCTTTGTGTATATTAAGACCAATACGTGCAGAAGTGGCTGCAACATTGCTAGTTTTCTCCTGCATCTGCTGTTGGGTATGAGAGAGAAGGGCAAGATCATCAGCAAAGTCAAGATCATCGAGTTGGTCCTGTCACGTACCCGCCTTCTCGTCTTATCCAGTTAATGGGATATTCAAAGTTTTAATATCAAGGCTCTTAGTCTTAAGGGGTATGAGCGAGATTGCGAGTAGTGATCTATGTTAAACTATCCAACGAATATCTAAGTACATAACATTCAGAAAGATAGGCCCGAGTTCAGTTGAATAATGAATAGTTTATTATAAATAAAGAAATAACAAAAGAAATATTCAAGAAAGTTACATACATTAATCAAACATGAAATCATTAGCTCTTCTTATAGGTACAAGATCACCCAAGAGAATAGCAAGAAAATAGCGACTCTGATCTTGACCTAGATCAGAAAATATTCGCCTATAACAAATATATGAAAGAGGCATTTAAAGAAATATCCTCAATATAATAAGCCATAACCGTACAATAGTGCAATACTCTAATGTTATAGTGTTTCAGTGTTTCCGTTATTATTATACTGTGGTACTATTATTATACTTATACAGTGTGCCCAAAGTTATCATTGTAAATCTCACTTACGCTTGTACAAATCTGAATAAAAACACTGTCTTGCACGGCCAGGCCTCTCTCAAGCAACTGACTAGCAAACTAGGAAAAAGTCCCCGTCTAAACCTAGCGTATGAATTGCTAAAATAACACCACCCCAAAATACTTCATGGGTCGCTCACACAGTGTACACTTTGGCACGTAACAGTCCCACAAGGTCCATTGGATACCATTCCGCCTCTGTGTGGATAGGCAAACCCTCTGGAGACTGTTGAGGCATTATGGAGTGCCGCAGAAGATTGTGGACATTATCAGGAACTCTTATGAAGGATTGACCTGCCGAGTTGTCCATGGCCAACAGGTGACAGATGCTTTTCAGGTGAAGATCGGTGTGAGACAAGGATGCTTGCTTTCGCCTTTCCTGTTTCTCCTGGCCATTGACTGGGTGATGAAAACATCCACACACAAACTTTAATTACGTTTAATTAATTATCAGTTTTTAATGCCTTAAAAAAAGGCTTAATTTTAAAAATTCACATTGTTGGGTTCCATGCTAGAAATTAATTCGCACGGCCAATATCGTGCGGATATTGCTCAGCGTTATTCTCACTGCAAAAAAACGCGCAGATAATGCTTCCCTTTACATATATAGTTTACACAGGCCTGCGACCGAATGACGAATATCAGAATCTTTAATTACTAAAAAATCCAATAGTCCTCAAAACCAGATTTAAATTATTCTAAGTTGTTATTATTCGATGAATATAAATCAATAATTTGCAATAAATAAAAAAAGTAACTTGACTAGCAAACTTGACAGCCTACAAGGTCTAGAAACACTTTGGGTAGGCTTGGCTATTGCTTTCTTTACAAAAGTTGTACATTTTACATTATTTATCTATTCAACCTTCTTATATTTAAGGATGTTAATATCACTTTTTTTCTTCAATTCAAAACCAGATTTTGGTTCTATCAAATCTGATTTTATCCCCCCCTCCTCCCCACCAACCCAATGCAATGTTGCACATATCAGATCAGTTGTTGTTTTTTTTGTCACTATAAAAGATGTCAGACTCGGCTGTGCATTTGAAGAGGATGACAATGTTAATCCGGGATGCTTCTTATGTAGATGCGTACACAACTCAATGGTACAGCTACAACTTATCCATCTGTTGGGAACATAGTTTACACCGAACGTTCGCTAAGGAAGTTTTTTTCAAAATTTTCCCACACAAAGGATTTATTTATTCTATTCTACTAGCTATATTGAAACTGTTTTCTTTAAATTTTTACAAATACAATTTATCATCAAAGTGAATATAAGAGAAGATATAGTTTCAAAAGGAATAGTTACCAACACACAGCTGACCTAAACTTTTATAATAATGTATTGATCTATCAGAAAATGTTTTGTGTAGCGCAAAATCAAAAGAATATGTATTTAATAGTACCATTAATAATAATCACAGACACGGTGTCTAACTGAATTGATCAGAGCCACAGGGAAAACCTAGTTTCGCTTCTCCCCATTGTGTATATCAAAGGGGAACGCACATCAAAAGGATGAGCAGAAGATTCACGTTAATTGGTTTTGATGTTGTTTTTACCATATCACAAGCCAAAGTTGGGATTTAGGAAAAAATGAAACACAATATCTAAGACTAATTAGTGTTAGCAAGGCATTTCAAGAATTTTTTTGTGTGAATCCAGGTTGATTTTTTTTTTATATTTCCATCAGAACCAAAAATGAAATTGTGTGCTACTTAAAGTAAATGATAACCTTCGAACCAACAAATTGAAAATCATGTTTTTATTTTCAAAACAAAAAATCGGAATTCAAGTTTTCGTATAACCTCCCTACTTATATTAAAAGAATGCATACAAATGCTAACCACCCCAGTTTTTAGCATCTTTCAAACAAATTGATAAAGTAAGGTGATTAATAGTAATTATACATTTCAGGTAGGAGTCAGCTAAAAAAATTAGCAGTACCCACTCGATTTTATCAAACACCAGCGACCAGTAAACGCAAAAGGACATTTCATGAATTTGGGTAAGTGTTTATTTTAATTAATAATTTAAATGTTTATCTAATATGCAAATTTTATATTATAAACATAACATATATATATATAATAATAATAGCTTTTTTTTATCCTTTTCATAAAATAGAATGGGTATTATAATGGTTTAGCATATTTGACCTATTTAAGTATTTTGTATAAATTTTACTACTGTAATTAAAAATATTGACATTAAATAGTGGTGATTCGTAAGTTGGCTTAATGAAAAAAAAAATATTGTACAAAATCATATAAAGACTGTAATTTATAGCAGGCAATTTTTAAATTGTTATAATGGGTAATGATTTTAATGGGTAATTTATGTTGTAGCGGGCAAATAAAAAATTCCATCACGTTTAAATTCGTTTCGTATCCGAAATATAAAATGTGTAGTTGTTGCGGGCTATGTAATTATAACTGCTTGAGTAGTAAGAGTGTATGTAAACATAACTTTTAGCCGGTTCGGAGGACTGGGCACATACCGGCTAGTTTTGTATAAATTTTACTGTAATTAAAAACATTGACATTAAATAGTGGTGATTCATAAGTTGGCTAAATGAAAAAGAAATATATTGTACAAAATCATATAAAGACTGCTTTTAAATTTATTAAGCTATTAATAAATATAATTCATTATGAGAGTGATGTAACTAATAGTGCAACTTTCTTTTACGCAGGAAAAAGTTACACTCTGACACTATGGATGAATTAAAATCAAATTTTACAGAAGAGCTGAGAAAAGTGATAAAACAAGAAAGTCAAGAACTGGATGATGTAATTTATTCTACTCAATGTTCTAAAAATCAAAATACAGACTTGTACAAAGATTCTGATGTGCTTTACAAAGATGAGGATCAGTTTGAAGTAAGCTTTGACACTTTTTGAAGTGTTTAATAGTTGACAATTAGTTGGTTATAAATAATGTCGGATTTTTAAATGATTTTCACCATTGAATTCGGCATTAAAATGTCTAATTATGAACTTAATAACTCAAAATGACCCAAATGAAATGTGGCTTGCGACTCATTTTGTGGTGCTGGGTAACAAATGTTATCAGTGGGGAAGCAAACCCAGGTCTACCGTAAGCCAGTTGGAGATTCTAACCACTTTGCTAGGGATGCAAAAATGCAATGTAGGCCTACATCCATGTCTATCAAAAGCATCAAATGGTTTTAAAAACTTTCATGCCCCCTAACTTTCTTATGCATGTTTTATTCAGTGATATTTAGTATTATTTCCATTTTTCTATTCCATTTATTAGAATTATTATATGTCCAATTTCTTTATGTGTAAATTTTGTTTTTAATACCGGTATGAAATTTTTTTTTTTTACTGTAAACATTAATTCCAGCTATATAAATTGTTATCTATTTTAATAAAATAACTCACAAAAGTCTTCAAAATCTTTTATAGCTAAACGTTATTTTAAATGTTGTTATTGTTGTTGTAAATTTGAGTAAATGTAGCAATAATTTTAACGTTTTACATTGTGATGATTTCTTGAAAAAGAAAGGTGCTCGGTTGCGAATAGTTGCAAAAAATGCAACGACCAAAATTAACTCTAAAAATAAAATGTATGGATTGCACTCTGAACTAATTTTTTTCTTAATCCATTAGAATTAGAGGAACAAAAAACACAATGAAAAATTGTTTAAACTTAAAACCTAAATTCATGCAATATAGAGGGCTAAATTAACAAAAAGTGCTCACTCTTTACATATACAGAATACTTTATATAGTTAAATGTATATTATCTATACTCATAAGGCATACGAAAGGCAGTAAGCTGTGATGTCCACTATCACAAGTCTAATGTGGGTAATAAAACTAATAGATGAAATGTTGAAATGAGGTCAATTAAAGAGATCTGTTTCATAATTAAAAAGTTTTAATGTATAATTTTTTTGAAATTGATTGAGCTAAAATGTATTATCAGTGGCTGGATGGTGGGGGGTGGAAAATAGTGAAAATTTTGAAATATAAGTGGGCATGTACGGCAACTAAGTTTAAAGTTCTGGAAGGGAGGGGCAAGAGAAAATAGTAAACAAACGGGGCTAATTATCAACTAGTTTTCTCTGTCCCCCTAAACAATTGAACATTTCACATTTTCTAATTGTATCAAAATATCAATAGTGAATCATAAAATTAGATTCTTTAAATTTAGAATTACTGATATAAAAAAGAAACTGAAAGAATTAGAAATATTCTTAAAATCCTTGGATTTAAAAAAAATGTGTTTTTGTAGTTTTCAACTAGCTGAACAATTATTTAAAGACCTTACAATCTCTTTTCTATTTCAAACTTCAACTGGCAGCATAAAAAATATTGCTATCTAAAGGGCAACGGGGGGGGGGGTGTAAAATGTTTGCAGAACTTAACAGACGTACCCTAGGACTATATGCACAGTAGAGACCGACCGATATTCGGCTTTGGTTTCGGCGCCGAAAATAGGTAAAAACTCTTTTTCGCCGTGGTTTCGGCCGAAGCCAAAAGGTTAGTTTTCGGTTTGTTTAAGGTTTCGGCCGAAACTGATATTGACTTTCGGTCATCAGCCGAATATCTATTTTAACTTTCAAAATTCAAAATGCTACGCAATTGCTGCATCTATTACTCTGCTTATTAGTGCTTATTGATACTTGCCTTTAGTTAAACTGTTGTGAATTAATCTGTGTGAAGTAGTGATGTTAAAAGAAAACCGGATTTTGGGAGGAAATCATTCATAACTGTGTCCCACGATTTATTTATCTTTTTATCTTAAGAAATATTTGTAAACCCTGTTTGATTAGCACTAAACAATTTTTTAACATGATATTACTTGCAAGCACTCGTTTGTCAGAGGCGACTTATAGTTTATATTTTTTTTTAATTCCCAATATTGCTTGTGAATTTGCGATACAAGCACATACAACAGCAAATGCAGATGTTAACGCTAGTTGTTGGTACAGACATTTGATCTACTTATTCGAAAAAAAAAATGGAATTTCCCTACTGATGCTGTTTAACAGACAAACGGACTGATAGACGTAAGGTTGCAAGATACTTGGACTTCAAAAGGAGGACATAGAGAGACAAAAAGAATGACATATTTAGTGTTTCACAATCCACAATCCGTTCAGTGTTATTACATTAGCTGCCAATAATTGTATATTAGTAAAACTGACCCAACATTTTGTTTAATGTAGACTGAAAAGCAACTTGGGCAATTAACAAAACAACTTTGCAGAGCATGTAAGGTGCTTTTCAAAAACTGTTAATTTTCTTGCGGATGTCTGTCAACCCTAGATAGATGTGTCTGGGATTTTATTCATATTTTACAAATATTCTTTTAATGTGTGTAACATATAGATCTAACATACACTGATTTATATTATAATTATAAAGGTCTAAATTCATGACACTACAGCTTTTGACTTCTGCTAATCCAAAATCAACTTTTTTTTTTTACAAAGATTTCACCACGTTCTAAGGATCAATGGTCCTTCGTATTATTTTTTCAGTAGAATCAATGCAAATTTGTCTTTTCCAAACTATAACTTACTTTGGCCGGTGGCGGAGAGGGGGAAAAGAAAATGGGTACAAAATCAAATATTTTGAACCAAAAATAGGTTTTGAGAAAAAAAAAGGATATTAACAGCCCTAATGTGAATTAGAAGCCTGAAGTTACTGAGTGATTATTTAATCATTCTAAATAATGGTTTACTCAAATAGAATGCCTATAAACTAGTTAATATAACACATAAATGTGTAGTCTTTTGAAATCATTTGTTTCGCATTTTTGGTTTATTTTTCGATTTCGGCTGAAGTTGTAGTTAAATTTTTGGTTTCGGCTTCGGTTTTGGCCGAAAGTCAATGTATACTATTCGGTATGGTTTAGTTTTCGGCAGAATCTAAAAATTTGGTTTCGGTCGGTCTCTAATGCACAGTATAGTTTAATGATCATGAAAAGTGTTATTGGTTAGTGTTTGGGACCTTAAAATATTGGTCTTTATGTCAATGAAAAAAAAATAAAGAAACCAAATCAAATTATATGTACAGGAAGTCTATTGAATGGTTTTGAGTTTATTTTATAATAATATATTTTGTTTTTAGTTTTGGGATGAAAGGGCTTTTTATTATTAGTATTAATACTATTACTAGGATACGTGGTTTAAATCAATATTTGACATTTTAAACATTTAATTAACATTTTAAAAATTTCCCTTTAAGGTAGTGCAGTAAGTGGGTGTGGATCAAAATATGGGTTTTGATATCTTTTTCTGATTATAATAAATTATTGAAAAAGAACATCTGAGAAATGCATTTTAATTTTTAAAAATCATATTTTATGATTATAAAGTTGTTAAAAATATTATTTAAGAAGGTGGGGGTCTAGTCAAAAATAAATGTTACCATAAATTTTGTATTACAAAATAATGTATTAACTTGCCTTGTTTATTGTTTAATACTCTAATCTTACACCATATAAAAACTGTTTTTTTGTTGCTTGTTTAACTTTCACGTTGACTGCACTTTGTTTCAATTTAAATTGTATTATTTTGAAACTGCACCAATTTATTATGTCTCTATAGAAAATTAAATATACAAATATAACATAAGCTTCTTCTAAAAATAGGTCATTTTTAGTAATATTTAAAAAATAGGTCAGATTTCCACTTTTTTTTTGTCTCCCTTGCTAAAACTGTCAAAATAATTTTCACGACATTTTTTTATTTTTTAATCGCACCACATTCATGAAAAAAATGTTGTCTCTTCTCTACAAACATTTGTGTTTGTAAACAAAGTAACTTGGCCTTAACCACTATATAATATTATATACTTTTTGAGATAATGATATATATAAATGGCAATTTGTGAGGTTGCAAATGGTAATACCCACTTTTAAAATGTTGAAAATTTCAAAACTTTATTGAAAATTGTCATACAGTCATAAAATTGGTATTATATGGTATCAAAGTTCTTAGAATCTTTTTGTCTCTCTCTGCTCAGCAATAGCGTGAATTTTTTTTTTTTAAATCAGTTTTGTGTACCTATTATAAGTTTGAAAATAAGTCTGGATTTGTTTTTTTAAACTGAATAAAAATAAAACCAAACTTATTTTCATCTGCAATTTACTAAATGCCTTGTTTTTTCTTTCTATTTCTAGGTAAGTATTAAGAAATCAGAAAGAGACAGCACCTCTTATTGTGAAGAATACAAGTCTTCTAAAGAGTTCTGTAAAGTAAAGAAAGAAGAAATTTCTTCAGAGATAGATCACACATATCATAAGCGTGATAAAGTATTTCAAAAGAAATTATCTTACTATACATCTTTAAAAAACCTTCAAATTGTTCAGACAGTCAAAAGACAATTTCAATGTCTAATATGTCAAAAGGTTTTCTCTACGGATTCACTTTTGAGATCACACCTAACGATTCATACTGTTAAAAAACGATATAAATGTTTGATGTGTCAAAAAATGCTTACATTTTTGCAAAATTTAAAGTACCACCTAAAAAATCATATCTATAAAAATGAAAAACTATTTAAATGTCATATATGTGAAAAGGGATTGTCTTCTAGCTCAGGATTAAAGAAACACATATTTGTTCATTCTGGTGAAAAACCATTTAAATGTGAAATATGTCTAAAAGGATTTTCTCAGAATTCAGACTTAAAGACACACCAACGTGTTCATGATGGTGAAAAAACATTTAAATGTGAAATATGTCTAAAAGGATTTTCTTGTAGCTCAACATTAAAAAAACACAAACTTATTCATACTGGTGAAAAACCATTTAAATGTGAAATATGTCAAAAAGGATTTTCATTTAGCTCAACATTAAAACAACACAAACTTGTTCATACTGGTGAAGAACCTTTTAAATGTGAAATATGTCTAAAAGGATTTTCTCGTAGCTCAACATTAAAACAACACAAACTTGTTCATACTGGTGAAAAACCATTTAAATGTGAAATATGTCTAAAAGGTTTTTCTCGTAGCTCAACATTAAAACAACACAAACTTATTCATACTGGTGAAAAACCATTTAAATGTGAAATATGTCAAAAAGGATTTTCTCAGAGCTCAACATTAAAACAACACAAACTTATTCATACTGGTGAAAAACCATTTAAATGTGAAATATGTCAAAAAGGATTTTCTCAGAGCTTAACATTAAAACGACACAAACTTATTCATACTGGTGAAAAACCATTTAAATGTGAAATATGTCAAAAAGGATTTTCTCAGAGCTTAACATTAAAACAACACAAACTTATTCATACTGGTGAAAAACCATTTAAATGTGAAATATGTCAAAAAGGATTTTCTCAGAGCTCAACATTAAAACAACACAAACTTATTCATACTGGTGAAAAACCATTTAAATGTGAAATATGTCAAAAAGGATTTTCTCAGAGCTTAACATTAAAACGACACAAACGTATTCATACTGGTGAAAAACCATTTAAATGTGAAATATGTCAAAAAGGATTTTATCAGAGCTTAACATTAAAACAACACAAACTTATTCATACTGGTGAAAAACCATTTAAATGTGAAATATGTCAAAAAGGATTTTCTCAGAGCTTAACATTAAAACGACACAAACTTGTTCATTCTGGTGAAAAAATATTTAAATGTGAATTGTGTCAACAAACATATTCTTCATTTTCACATGTAAAGATACACCTATTTGCTCATACTGGTCAAATAAAACATTTAAATGACAAATGTGTCATTTATTGTAGCTTAGGATTAAAGAAATGACTATTTGTTTATACTGCTGAAAGTGAAAAACCATCTTAGAGTTACAACTTTTTGTTCGTATTGGTGAAAAACAAGTAAAATGTCAAATGTGTCAAAAAGGACATACTTGGAGTTTAAGTTTTAGTAAACACAAGTTGTATTTAACATTGAAAGATTATAAAAATGTCAAATTTGTAAAAAAAAATATTTTCTGTTACAGTTCATCTTTGAAGCAACACCATGCTGTTCATAGTATAAAAAATTAATATTAAACTATTTGATAGGTATAGTGTATAACTTAGTAGGCCTACCGGTATAGATATATACATAGATATATATTTTAAAACTGTATTTAACATGTCAAAGGACTACTATGAAATTTAACAAAAATTTATACTGGTTAAAAACTACCATATATCACAAAGTCATAAGTCAATATTATTTTGTTATATGGAAAATTTTAAAGCATCATTTATAATTAAATATTTGTTTTAAAAAACTTTTGTATTTACAAAAAAATTGTACAAACAAAATGTATGTCACATTTATATGAACCATGCAACTATTATATGAATCATGCAACTACTATATGAATTATGGAATTACTCAACTCTTAGAACATTTATATTGTTTGTGGTGTAGCTAAGTTTGCATCAAGAGTAAAGGACATGGAATCACAGTTTTGCGAGAATTTTTAAAAGTGTGGCCTAGATCATTGATAAGTGTAGGCAAATGTTGTCAGAACTTTTCAAAGTGTGCTTTGAGACTTTGACGGGGCAAGTGTTTCCTAAACATTTCAAAATTTGCCCTGATAGGCAAGTGTTTTTTTTTTTTTTACATTATGATTAGAGGAATTGTGCTGTTACTGTTAGTATGCTTCATTTTCAGCCAGAGTGGACATGGTCATTTCTGAATGTCTATAGAGTAAATTACTGCCTTGCAAACACCTTCTTGGAGTGAACACCATTTGCTAAAGCGTTTGCTGTGTTTCTTTTTTCATGTCTACTATGAAAAAAGTGTCAATAATGACAAAAGTGGTTCTTTGTAAACATCTTTTTACCATTTGCCAACATCCTTTTACCATTTGCCAAAATGGAATTTGGTTTACCCGGACCGGCTATTTTGTGTACCAGTATAAAAAGGTTTTGACATTAATTAGTCATAGACCTATTCTTTTTTAAAATCCTGAATATCCTGTGATATAAGAATGCTTGATATGTTAATGTAGACTGGCGCAAACCAGCCAAGTCTCAAATTTTGTTTATTTCTATACTTATTTATATGTAAATATACTATTTTTATGCTTGTACTCCTCAGTCTTGGTTTATTAATTTAGGATAGGATTTTTGTTTAGGCTGTTTAATTAGTCTGTTTAATTATTATTAGTTGCTTGGAAATTTAATGTTTTTTTAAATTATTTTTTATATATAGTTTAGTGTAGTAGTAGTGTTTAGCTATTTAGATATCCTTGTTTTTAATTAGAAAAAAAAAAGCAAATTTTTTCATGTTTGATGTTGAAGTTAATGGTAAATTTTTTTACGTTAGAGTGGTGCATTTGAAAGTAGAGATTAGAGTGGTTTTGAATTTATTGGTTGATTTAGTATATGAGAATAAAGTTTGTTTTGTATTGCCTTTAAATGTATTTGTTGGTTTTAATTAATAGTATAGTTTTAGTATTGGTTTTCGTTGTTGTTTATGGTTGTCTGTTAGTTAAATTAGATTCATTATAATTTTAGCCCTAGTGTTTTGGTCATTGGTCTGTCCAGGTAGGCAATAACCTCTCTGTACCAACGGAGATGCTCAGACCATACATATCCCTGGTTGTAAGTGGTTGCCTCCCCTTAGGTCTCTTACCCTCACTGTAAATACAGGTTTTATCTTAGAAAATGTATTTATTGCCCGCCCTCCTACTGGCTCCCACCCTGATACATTAAGTTACAGGCACAGTTAAAGTGGGTCTTCGGTACTTTCTATTGATCGTAATTGATGTCCCACCTACATACCCCATAGTCTGTTGGGGCCCCACAGATGATATTGATATGTACACCAGCCTCTTCCATTCCTCCCGTCTCTCAGCCTTTCTCATTGCATCGCACAGTTTTACTCCTATCTATTCCCTGGTGTTGTCCTTCCATCGTTTCGTTGTCTTCCTCTCCTTCTCCCACCTCTGTTTGTGACCTGCAGAATAGTTTTGGCAAGCCTGTTGGTTCTAATTATGCGGCCATACCATTATAGTGTCTTTTTCTTGACTGGCCAGCAGGTCGTCGTATTGTCCAATTTCCTGTAGGCCTACAGATTTTTTAAAAATTGTTTTTTTTTACACTATTTCAGGTAACCCCTTTATATGCCTGAATGCATTACCAGATATTACGTTTGACTGGCGATCGGAAGGTTCTGAGTTCAAATCCTGGTGCAGGCTAGAATTTTCTTTCTGGACTTGGTATCCCCAAGTATACCCAGCTCTGATGGATCCCTGACACTAGTTGGGGTAGAGTAAAGCGGGCCACACATCCCCTAGCATATGCCGTGGCCACAGAAACTGGTGAACGCTGCTTCACCAGCCCTATGATCAGTTTTGTCCGAAAGGTACTTTACTACAATAAACAACATTACACATTACACAAGTGACGCTTAAAAAAAAGAAAATGACACCCCAGTGTTTTTCATCCAGTCATGTATTACATTAGTAGACAGGACCAAATGTCCAAATTCTAAGAAAACAAAAACATAAAAGTACTGAATTGATTAAATTAAATTGATGATGATCCAAACAAAATGTCATGAGGAAAAAAAAAAAAATCAAATCATCAAAAAATTTATGTCATGCATGCAAAAAATTTACAAGAGTGCATCTTAATAATCTTATGAATAAAAGGTTTAATAAAATAAAATCAATCAAGAATAGTAACTCAATCTAACCTCTTTTCCCCCCTCTATTTCTTTAGTTGATATTCACAAACCATTTGTCAGAATTATAAAAAAACAAAAACAACACACACTTTATGTTTGAATGACTATTGCGAAGGAAAGAAAAATCGAGACATACAACACTCAGAACTACCCAGTATTCAATGTACAAACTTAAAAGCTAAATTATCTTGTACTTATTAGCTGACAAATTGCAATGGAAATATCAGTGTCCAATCAGGATTATTGAAACAACTCCTTTACATCAGTAGGAATATAAAATTATCCAGTAAGAAAAAAAAAGATTTTAGTTTTAGTTACAAATTGTTTTCTAAAACTAAAAGGGACACATTATTTGTAACATTGTATGAACAAAAAAATAAACAAAGGAGCTCCAGCTTGCCATTGCTGTGCATTGTGGGTGTGTTTTTTAATTTAATTCCACAACTATTTGTAGAAACAGATTGCTCACTAGTTGTACAAATAGTAGATGAAAATTAAAAAAGATTTGAAAAAATTCACAGAAAAATTACCCAAGACAAAATCCACTTGCAGGTTATTTGTCCTCAGGCGCAAACCAGCCAAGTCGGAAATTTTCAATTTTTTTTTTTTTTTTACCAAAATATTCCTTGGGATATCCCACATGATGTCTAAAATTATCTTGTAGTATTGTCCAATAGATTTTCTACAATTTTATTTCTTATTAAAGCGGCTACGTTGATTCGTTTACTTGATCTATGCAGTTTTTTAATTCTTCTTAAAAATTTGCAATTCTGGACTTTGCCGGCTTTCGCCTGACAACGACGATATATTCTTTTGATGATGCTCTGAGTACAAAATCAAACGGCTGTTTTTTTTTTCTCTCACTTTATGTTTTCTGTTTTAGCATGAAATGCTAAATCTTATACATATATTTATATATATATATATATATAATTATATATACAAGGCTGAGTGTCAGTTGTTGAGATAATACACAAAAATCAAAATATAAAACATAAAAAAAGAGAAGAGGTTATATCACAGAGCTAGTGAATGTCACAAGTAGATTTTCATAACACTTTGATTATTGGTAATGTGCGTCAAAGAAAAAATACACAATTTGGCACAAAACAAAAAAATAAAAAACAACCGAAAAAAAAAAAATGCAACTACAGACAAATATTGTTTTTAATAATATGGTCTTGAGATCTGTCTTAGAACAAGGAGCAGCTAATCATTGATTTACGGAGTACTCTAACAACATTCCTCTTGTAGTCATCTCCCTGGAATTTACAATTTGTTGACCTTTTCATTGGCAATATAAATGTGTTAATTGTAGAGATAAGCTGTACATGATGCTAAGATTGGAAACTGTGTCCCCACTAGAATACAAACTATCATAAACAGGTGCCTATGAAAAAAAAAAAAAGAAATGAAATAGAAAACCACCATTGATGGTTCATGTGACGCCAAAAAAACAAACACACTACAGGCGGCCAAGTTGTTGATAGAATATAAAGGAGAATACGCCAAGAAAGGATGTGGGAATAGAGCTATACAAGCCCTATTGGCAATAATGCTATACAAGCCCTATTGGGAATAGAGCTATACAAGCCCTATTGGCAATATAATGCTATGCAAGCCCTATTGGGAATAGAGCTTTACAAGCCCTATTGGCAATATAATGCTATGCAAGCCCTATTGGGAATAGAGCTATACAAGCCCTATTGGGAATAGAGCTATACAAGCCCTATTGGGAATAGAGCTATACAAGCCCTATTGGGAATAGAGCTATACAAGCCCTATTGGCAATAATGCTATACAAGCCCTATTGGCAATAATGCTATACAAGCCCTATTGGGAATAGAGCTATACAAGCCCTATTGGCAATAATGCTATGCAAGCCCTATTGGGAATAGAGCTATACAAGCCCTATTGGGAATAGAGCTATACAAGCCCTATTGGGAATAGAGCTTTACAAGCCCTATTGGGAATAGAGCTATACAAGCCCTATTGGGAATAGAGCTATACAAGCCCTATTGGGAATAGAGCTATACAAGCCCTATTGGGAATAGAGCTATACAAGCCGTAGAATGGAACCTTCAAGGCAAACAGTGGATAGAGCGCACAAAGTAGAAACAGAGATGTTTCATTATAAAAAGTGAAAGTAAAAGGGTGGTGTCTGCAGGCAGAGGCCCTATGTTCATCATGGAACCAAAACAACATATGGGAAACACGATGATGATGCAAAGAGTTTTGCCACATTTTGTTTGTTTTCCATTTGAAAGATTGACTAATTTCAATGTGAAGTCTATTCTTATAGAGTGACTGTACTAAAGTATTTATAGAAAGCACTGGCCTCTGGTGTTCACAGTTGGTCTAAATAAAACTGTAGAAGTGGGCAGCCCCTACACCTTAAACAAAAAGCTTCATTATAATTCTAGGGGACAATGTAATGTGGGGAATGGTGTGGAGAGTGGTGTGGAGAGTGGTGTGGAGAGTGGTGTGGAGAGTGGTGTGGAGAGTGGTGTGGAGAGTGGTGTGGAGAGTGGTGTGGAGAGTGGTGTGGAGAGTGGTGTGGAGAGTGGTGTGGAGAGTGGTGTGGAGAGTGGTGTGGGTACTCACTTTAAGCCTTATGATTGCTGCTCCCCCAAAAAATAAAATAATTTCAACAAAAAAACAAAACATCTAAAAACAATGCACTAATAACATTTGATAAAATTTTGTTCTAAAAAACATGAAAATGAGGATACAGCTGTTAAAACATACATAGCAAAAGGTGTGGACTATAGAATACGTTTTCAAATATACATGTAAGCTATATATTATACACGTAAGCTATATGTACATGTAAGCCATATATAATACATAGTCATGGAGGGGGAAACGGGGGGACGCCCTTTTACTTATGAGGCCATGGGCTGATTGCATAATAATTATGTTTAAAAAAATAACTTGATGGTATGAAATTTGTATAAATTAGGTTTAAGTTTTACATGTCGTATGCAAGAAATATATGCAACCAGTTTGAAACGTGTACAAGTTAAAGATGAACAAGTTACTGATGTACATGTTACTGCTGAGAAGGAAGATAACACTTTTAAGTACAGATTATTATGCTTTCAATTAGCGGATCATAAAAAATAAAGATGTTCATAACTTTGGCTGAGGTTTTGTTCAATTGGCCATTTACCTGTTTCATTGTTTTTTTGTTTTTTTTTTAAATTAAATGGAATGGGGGAGTTGTTAAGGTTGATCGCACACTATGGGGAAACAAGTGTCTGCTGTTATTAACAGATGATAGATCCGGCCAATGTGTTGAAGCCAGAGAGGTTTGGGCCAAGAGAAGGGGGAGGATAGCTCTTATTACAATATAATTGAATGTATTCCATTCCGCTCTAGCCGTGGTAGTAATATATTTTTAAAATAAAGTAATAGTTGGTTTTTAAATATGAAAAGTGATTGTTTGTTCACAAATGGGTAAAGAACATAGTAATAGAAAAAAAGATATTCCATAGATAAAGTGAAAAAAATAATTAAAAAACAACATGAAGTTGTTTTATATATTATGAAGAGTAAGACCATCTAGTCTAAGTGAGTTTAATTCTACTAGATTATCTCGGGTTGTGAAAATGGAATTTGTTTACGAGTAATAGCTAGCACACAGAACAACGAGGACAACAAGATCGTCGGGCATCACATATCACATCATCACACTTGAATATGATCAGATTTACACCACCACTTACGTTCGTACATACAACAAAGAGAAAGGAATTTTTTTTTTTTAAAACGTAATAGTAATAATATACAGGCTAGTGATTAAGGTAATACTAAAACATGGAAAAGTCAATGGAATGAATACATTTTTATAAAAAAGTTTATAAGTTATACAAAAAAGTACACATTTTATTTATAGAAATTTATTAGCTTCTACGAACATGAAATATTTATAATGTATTCATAGTATTAAAAAAAACAACAACAATATATTATGGGGGGGAAACAACACACATTTAGATCACACCTGCAGAGGGAGGCTCATACGTGGGTCGACACGGTCAACTTGACCCGACGACCAAAGTCGGTCATGCTTACACATTTTTAGTCAAATAGTTCACAACAGATAGTGTAAGAATGCGCATTTGCTACGTCCAGCTAAAAGAGAAAACATTACACAAACTGGCAAATAGAAAAATGTCCTGGTATTGTGGCATGAGTTTTAAAAAAAGACAACATCTGGCAAAACCTGGCAAGAGGTTCACCGCGCCCACATGCACGTCGACAGACCAAAAGATTGGAATGAACATTCACGTCTCTCTTCACACAGCAAGTTATATTTAAAAACAAACATGGACAATAGATTAACAAAGAAGAAGAAAAGAATAAAAACCATAAAGAGCTAGGCACAAGAGAACTGTATCATTTCATAAATAAATATAACAACAACAATTCAACGGCTACTGGTGAACAAAATCTACGCAAGTCTCGCTACATTTGAGTAGGCCAGTCAATAGCCAAATGAGTTTCTTATAGGCCAGTCAATAGCCAAATGAGTTTCTTATAGTCCTCTTATAAGTTTACAGACGTTCCTTCTAGATAGAAGATTAATAACTACCTCTACTAGGCCAAAAACTCCTGCAGGGCGGCAGGGATCGGTCGGCGGAAGGGATAGAACCTGTGACGTGTCAGTTGACAGGACCAGCCGGCCACTCTAGGCCAGTCAATAGCAAAAAAAAGTGTTTTCTTGTTTTTATTTACTGTCAACACCACATGGCTTAAATTATTCTAAAATCAACCTCTCAAAGAGACTGGTGTGAATGACTGAGGAAAAACACACAGTCTCAGAGAACAAGGTAGAGTAAATATTGAAAATGTGTAGCTATTAAACAGGCGCTGAACAAGAAGGGGGAAATACTAAACACAATGAAAAAAAATCAGAACCAAATGCTATAACCTACTGTTCATTTAAAACTTTAAGAAACACCTAATGATAAATGAGCATTCATGTAAAGTATATAAACAAAGAAAAGAAAAATGCTGGAACTGAGTGTAAGCTATATGATTAACTAAAGATTTTGGACCCACTTAAAAAACTAAAAATCAATATGCTTGGATAAAATACCAGTTATGGTAAATGCAGATATCAGTATTCTCAATATTATATCATACAAGCTAAATTGCTCGGCGTTGCCCGAGGTAAAACATTACATTGTCCTGCAGCTACAGATAAAAATTTATATAAATTACTATTAACAGAAAGCTATAATAATTTTACAAATATAATTATTATTTAATGAAAACATTTAGAAAAGTAATTTGAAATAAATATTTTGATCGGGTTAAAAATAGGCATGTCTTTTTATTTTACACAATTTAGGACTATTCCTGGCTGAGAATCAAACACCTGTCTCCTGCTTGTTATAATTATTAGATTTTAATTACTGAGAACTATTTACAAAAGCTTTAAGTCTTGAAATTCTTGACACTTTCTAAAAAAAAGTAGGCCTGCTTATTGCTGTACAGAAAAATAATAAGAGTTATTTTAGTAGTGGGGAAAGGAACCAAGGTCTACCACATGGCAGATGGAGATGGAGACACTAACCACTCAGCTAGGGAGGACACATGTCAGAGGCGAAATTGCAAAAGTAAAATAAGAGACAGTAAGGTCATCTTTAAATTAACCAATGGGAATGGAATAATATTTTTTATATATCTATAGATTTAAAATAAGCTGCTATTTATAAAGATGTAGGATAAGCAAATTATATTTCAGTTCATTTTAATGAATTAAATGTATTATCATAAGTTAAAAAAATAATTCAAAAGGTATTTTGCTATAAACAGTAATATGAGACTTCAGATAATTTAGTTATTTTACATTCTTTCACTTAGAATCCTTCAGAATATTTTCTCTGAATCTTGCCTTCCAGGCTTTATTTAGTCATTTCTAGCTGAATGATCAAAAGAAGGATAAGTTGTCACATTCAATGGGGTTTGACTTTGCCTTGGGTTGTGATATTAAAAGATTTAATAAAAAAATTATTTTATAAAAGTTAAACATGAACCCATTCATCATTGAAATACGGTACATATAAATAAAAAATGTGAAACCTGCCTAATATGGTAAAAAGTTGAAGTCCTAATTTTTGAAAATAATAACAATCTACGTAACTTAAAAACACAATAGGAAAATGTCAAATTAATCCAATAAACTTTAAAAACGCCTGAATTCAAGAAATATCACATTCCCAAAATTGGAGTTTTTTTAGGCAAAGTCACTCCATATGGCAAAGTCAGCCAACCTTTTTCATTCAACTCATCCATCAGCCAACATTACTAGTTCAACTCCTCTTTTATCCATTAATCCTTCTTACTTTACTACAATTAAATTCATTCAACTTTTCATGCTGCCAATATTCCCAATACTTTAGTACATGGGTTGGCAACCTTTTGATAACAGTGTCGCCAAAGTAAGATTCAGGATGCCGACATCCTGAAAGTCATCCCGCTGTTGCGCAAAATGTCTTGTAGAAGAGACAAATAGACATTTTAGGCCTCCTCTGCATGCCATTGAAAATCCATCGTGCGTGCCAAGTCCAGCACGCGTGCCATAGGTTGCCGACCCCTGCTGTAGTAGACGACTCTCTAGCAACTCACCTGACAATCAGCTATCATTGAACTTTGCAAAACAAACAAGATATTTCTCAAACCAAATTTCTTTGTGCAACCTACCCTACTACATTTTCCACTATACAACAAAGTTGGTTGGATAAACAACAAAGTTGGTTGGATAAACAACAAAAACAAACAAACGCTGCTGTCTACACTAAATACAAACACAAAGAAATAATTCTTTGGTTATATTATTGATCTCTAAGTTACAACCGCACCAATTAGAATGCAACCAGTTTTAACCAGGAATGTATCCAGTTTTATTCAGATTGCTTTTTTCAAGTTCTCATTTGAGACAACTCTGATCAAAAAGGGGAAGTTACTCTAAGCCAAAATATGCAGCCTGTTGTGGAGGCAAAGAAGGTAAAAAAAAATAAGGTGAACTTGATCCAAAGATTAAAAAAAAAAGCAACACAACATAATGAAAAGATTGAAAGGTAAATGTGTAAAGTTAATCAAGACACTCACAACTAGAACTACTTTGAAATGAAGATCTATAACCCCAAACCAATCAACACAGAAGCTGCCTCTCTACAGGATTGTTGTTTTTAGTTCATATCACAGCCTGTTTGCTGGTACAAGACTTGAAGAATACAAAAAAATATCATGACTCCAATCAAAGAGTTCATGGCTTAAATCAAAAGAGTTCATGACTCAAATCAAAAGAGTTAAAGTCATGATTCAATCCAAAGAGTAATACATGACCTGAATCAAAAGAGTTCAATGAATCAAATCAAAAGAGTTCATGAATCAAATCAAAAGAGTTTGTGAATCAATCCAAAGAGTAGTACATGGCCTGAATCAAAAGAGTTCAATTAATCAAATCAAAGAGTTCATGACTCAGTGAAAGAGCTCACAACTCAAATGAAAGACTTCATGACTCGTATGAAAGAGTTCATGAATCTATTTAAAAAAGTTCATGAATCTTATTTTAAAGAGTGTACGGTTCAAATCAAAGAGCTTATGGCTCAAATCAAAGAAACATGACTAAAATAAAAGATTTCAATGAAATAGTTGATGACCTGTATAAAAAATACATGACTTGATTTATTTTTTTTAAATATCAAAAAGTTCATGATTGAAATGGTGGAGAAAAAAAAAGTACTTGGACCTAAAGAAGACTACATGAGTAGAGAAAGTATTGATTGAAAAGAGAACATGATCAAATAGCATTAGAGATGGTGTCAATTTGAGTGAATGAGTTTGAATAAAGAGAGGGTAATACATCAAAAAGTACTTGATGAAAGAAGATAAAAAGGGCCCCCAGATAAATTGTCACTCACCAATCAATAATGACACAATGCGACTCAATGAAACAAACACGAGCCTTGCCTTGTTCTTGAAAACACAAACACATCCAGAACACATGCATACATAATGATCTCTACTTAAAACTTTGACGAGACTCAAATCTCCAAATGTGACCCTCCAACCACAAATTAAGTCTCTTTGCACCTTGAGCAATTGTTTAAAATATGGACTTTTGGATTTTATTAATTTCAAATTATTTATTTTTTTCTGCACATTTCTGTGGTAAGGTTTTGTTCAAAATATAATTATAAGCTATTAAAAATATATTTAAAAAAAAACATCCTGTATTGTCTCATTTGTAAAAGCAAAAAAGAAAAATGGAAATTTCTCAAATTATTAGGTTTCTGACAGTGGGTACAATAAAACACACATAGCTAAGAGACTATTTCTCCAATTTTGTAACTGTGTTCACCAATGAGTTCAGCATTCAAATTACTATAAGGATCACCAAATAACGCAAAACGACCCTGGGGTACGATGTGACTCAATTTGTGGTGGAGGGTGACAAATTAGAAAGTGGAAGCCAAATACCCCTCTCCTCCACGGAAAAACACATGCAGAGGCAGATATACCATCTATTAGACGGCCTTCTAGCATTTATAAAGCTACACTACTCTAGGTCCACATTTTCTTTAATATAAAAAAAAACAACCAAAATGACCCAAACATAGTCTTATCTAGTCTTATATCATAGTCTTATCTAGTCTTATATCATAGTCTTATCTAGTCTTATATCATAGTCTTATATCATAGTCTTATCTAGTCTTATAGTCTTATATCATAGTCTTATCTAGTCTTATATCATAGTCTTATCTAGTCTTATAGTCTTATATCATAGTCTTATCTAGTCTTATAGTCTTATATCATAGTCTTATCTAGTCTTATAGCCACTGTATTTCTTAGTCAATATGAAAGCTGTCAGTGGACATAGGGAGACTTAATGTGTGCAGTGCGACTGGGACAGAATTCAGAAAACAAACAAGGGCTTGTGCTTCCAGGCTATAATTCTAACTTCATACACTAACATTGTCAAAATATTTTACCTAAAATGTTTTAAAAAAAAACTCTTGTAAAGAAAGATAGTCTTAGCCATAACAACTTCATGTTGACTTATAGGCTTAATCTACAATTGTAAACATTTTCAGACACTTAAATTAGGCAGACCATGACTGAACTCTACTTTCTTGTCTATTGCAAAGCTACGGAGACTCTGACTAAAACTAAAAGCTGACAACTAAAGCAAGTCTTTATTCTGAGCATGTAAAGTAAAGGCCGCTGTGCATTGTGCTGGCCACACAATTGGCTACTATGCAGCTGCAACAGAAACTTGTGAACGCTGCTTCACCGGCCCTATGGACCACATTAGTCCGAACGGGATACTCACTACTTTTAATCTGAGCAGGTCAACTAGTAGTCCAGGCACATTAGCCGCCAATAAATAATCTATACAGGGTTCAATATTTTGGAACCAATACAACATTAATTAGACAAGTTCCTACAAGTAGCTTAAGCCTTATTGAAATGTCTAATAAGTTTATAAACAGACACATAGAGAAACAAAGAATGAAAAAGTGTTCAGACTATGTAGCCTGGTGTGAACATAGAAGAAACAAAAATGAAAAAAAATCTAATTCTAACCTGTAAAAAATCATTTGGTTTTCTATTTAGCAAATTTAAGCACTAAAATCTGGCTTGCAATGAGATGAGAGACAAAATACAATATTTAAGGACCGCAAAGCGTAAGACATTCATCAATACGCCTCATAGTCTACAGGTGGAGTCGGACAGGCACACAGGTTAACAAAAGCAAAACCATGCAAATAGCACATACTTGTTCCTATCTTTGATTTCAACAAAGTGAAACACACAAGGTACGCTATTCTTTAAATGGAAATCAAGTCCTTGTTATGTTGATATATTGGGTTAGGGTTAGTTATTCACAGAATTATTTCTTTATAGTTAGTGTAAAAATAAAAAAAATAAAAAGACTAATTTTGTGTAATCCCAATTGCAAATGTGAAGAGAAAAAAGCCTGGATTAGAAATAGCTGTTGTACATTCCCCCCAAAAAAATGTTGGAGAAATTACTTCTAAGGGCAAATTATAGGCGCAAAAACATGTTGCCAGATTTTGCAAATGATAAGGAACATTGCAGGCAATCTAACGGCGATTGAGACACTCTCTTATGGAACAATGTTTAGTGTTCAAAGAGTTTTTCTGTATTCCAGGCAACAAATTCTTTACACATCATTTCTGATAGTGTGGGAAGGGGCTGGTGATGGGGGAAGTACAAAATTCCAGTATCAAAATGAGGCTAGTAAAAAAACAATTGCATTTTTAAAAATCTGCAATTTAGGTTAACAATTGTTTTTGAAATATCTATTTACAATAAATTCATGGTGCAGACATTATTTTGAAAAAAAAAGTATCATGTCAATTTTGTTAGATCACAAGGAAACTCTAGGTCTAGTTAAACATATTTTTGCATTTGTTGTGTTTTTTTTCAAAGTATCTACTTCTGCATGTGTCTAGGCCAGTCATCAATCAATGCATTCAAGATGTCGTGTCTAGGCTAGTCTTCCAAAACTTCAATGCATTCCCAAGATGTCGTAGATAAAAACAACATATGCACACCTATTTATATAAATATGTACACTAAAATGCTAACATCACTGCTAAACTAGAAAATTATCTTTTAAAGATAAAGGGATATTTAAAAAATAACAAAAAGAACATGATTGTAGATTGTAGAGTGAGAGATTGAAAAAATATATATGGAGATAGAAAGAAAGAACTATGTTCATAATTATCTTCATGACAGAAGCTACAGAAGAGAGAGAGAGAGAAAAAATACAAAGAAACAAACAGACAAAACATAAAGCTGTTCAAACTAATGTTGATCTTGATGCTATGTCCTCCCCAAGAGCGTTTCCAGAGACGTGGTGGAGCCGAGCCCCGCCTGGGACAGCCCCGTGGTAGACGAGTGGTGCCCAAACAGCGAGGAGGTGGGGAAGAGCTTGTACCAGCCAATCACAATGTTGCTGAGGTCCAGGTCATCCAGCAGGATCTGTGCCACGCCCATGAAGACCTTCTTGTCCATTCTGCCGTAGTCACCCCAAACAGTCACCTGCAAGAAACAAATATATGTCTTAGATAAGTTTTACAGTCGTTCCTTCTAGATAGAAGATTATTATGTCCTCTAGGCCCAAAAACCTGCAGGGATAGAACCCGGTTGACAGTCCAGTGAAATAACCGCAGGACCAGCCGGCCTAACAAAATATATATGCATATAAATTTACATCTTATAGAGGGGGGTTGTCAACATTTTTAACAGACAGGGTTATTAGGACATAGTTTGAATTGTAAAGATCAGCAGGTCACAATTAGGGGATCCCTAATCTAATATATTCAAAAGAAATAGTACCACTAAAACCATTAATATAAAAATAGGGATTTAAATCTTATATATTCAAATGGAATAGTACCACTAAAACCATATTTCAATTTTTTTTTAAAGGTTTTAAATCTCAGCATTTATCTAACAACACGGAGCTATATATGTATTAAACAAAGTGTGACAGGCATCTTTTTTATTGGAAGGTTTGATCTTGTTTTAACTCAGTTCGAGTTAGACAATTAAGCCTCAACCAGCATTATTAAGTGCTTTCTTTACTGTTCGACAGCTGGGAAACTCTGAAGCATTTTGTCACTGATGCCTTTGAAAACTGTTTGTAAAGAACGACATTCCAACTAGGTATTCTCAGCACCTTTCAAGTGGAAAATATTTCATTCGACTCCTTAGTGAATTTTAACCTAAAATGGCTGTAGAACTCCTACAATAGACTAATTAACATTGACTTCCAACAACACAGGATGGCACTGTTTCTTCTTTTGCTTATTGGCATCATAGAAGGCATGCTCAATATAGGTAATATTTATAGGTCAGTGCCTAAACATGTTTTTCTCTCTAAACAAATAAGCCTACAGCGAATTAGTTAGGCCTGTGAAGTGATTTCAGTAAAAAAAATGGCACACAAAGATTGACCAGGTTGGTCACTTTTACTTTCACCTACTGTTTTTGAATGCAACTCAGACCTATCACAAATTACATTGCTACTAATAAAAAGTTTGCATCTTAGGACACAACCAGCAAGGTCCAAGACTTCCTACCTGCAATATCCTGTTGTGGTACGGCTCGCTGAAGAACAGCTGCTGTTGGTAGAGAGGGTCGAGGGTGCGCCTGGCTGTTGTGGTTTTCTGCTTCTCCACACAGTGCTTGCCCTCGATGAGGTAAACTTTCACATAGGGAGCTGATTGGGTAAACATTTATTAATTTTTGTATCCTTTTTATATATTCATAAAGAAAAGAAAATTAAGACACAGAATATAACTATCTGAGCAAATTTCAATAAATGCAATAAATCCTTAAATAAGTTAGACAGGCCTGAAAGAGAGATGCTAATGAAATTAAATGAATTAAATGACAGAGACATACAAGGTAATATACAGGCCTTAAATTTAAATGTGTTGTATATGTATTGCATGTCAATTATTTTTTTATACTATACATTTGTGTAAGAATTGTATTGATAACTCATTTAGAGTTGTTTTTTTCTATTATGGCTTTTTCATGTTCTTCAATATGTATTCTTTTAGTGTCTGCATATTTCTAGTATGCATTTTCCATCACAACTTTATAATCATCCACTCTAGCACTTTCTGCACCATGACTTATATAGGACTTGCAGAGATGTATTTTCTGCACCATGACTTATAGGACTTGCAGAGATGTATTTTCTGCACCATGACTTATATAGGACTTGCAGAGATGTATTTTCTGCACCATGACTTATAGGACTTGCAGAGATGTATTTTCTGCACCATGACTTGTATAGGACTTGCAGAGATGTATTTTCTGCACCATGACATATAGGACTTGCAGAGATGTATTTTCTGCACCATGACTTGTATAGGACTTGCAGAGATATATTTTCTGCACCATGACATATAGGACTTGCACAGTTGTATTTTCTGCACCATGACTTGTATAGGACATGCAGAGATGTATTTTCTGCACCATGACATATAGGACTTGCACAGTTGTATTTTCTGCACCATGACTTGTATAGGACTTCCAGAGATGTATTTTCTGCACCATGACATATAGGACTTGCACAGTTGTATTTTCTGCACCATGACTTGTATAGGACTTCCAGAGATGTATTTTCTGCACCATGACATATAGGACTTGCACAGTTGTATTTTCTGCACCATGACTTGTATAGGACTTGCAGAGATGTATTTTCTGCACCATGACATATAGGACTTGCACAGTTGTATTTTCTGCACCATGACTTGTATAGGACTTGCAGAGATGTATTTTCTGCACCATGACATATAGGACTTGCACAGTTGTATTTTCTGCACCATGACTTGTATAGGACTTGCAGAGATGTATTTTCTGCACCATGACATATAGGACTTGCACAGTTGTATTTTCTGCACCATGACTTGTATAGGACTTGCAGAGATGTATTTTCTGCACCATGACATATAGGACTTGCACAGTTGTATTTTCTGCACCATGACTTGTATAGGACTTGCAGAGATGTATTTTCTGCACCATGACATATAGGACTTGCAGAGATGTATTTTCTGCACCATGACTTATATAGGACTTGCAGAGATGTATTTTCTGCACCATGACATATAGGACTTGCACAGTTGTATTTTCTGCACCATGACTTGTATAGGACTTGCAGAGATGTATTTTCTGCACCATGACATATAGGACTTGCACAGTTGTATTTTCTGCACCATGACTTGTATAGGACTTGCAGAGATGTATTTTCTGCACCATGACATATAGGACTTGCACAGTTGTATTTTCTGCACCATGACTTGTATAGGACTTGCAGAGATGTATTTTCTGCACCATGACTTATATAGGACTTGCAGAGATGTATTTTCTGCACCATGACTTATAGGACTTGCAGAGATGTATTTTCTGCACCATGACATATAGGACTTGCAGAGATGTATTTTGTTATTGTTTTAACAGATGCTTCAACAAGCTACTTATTATCAACAAGAGCACTTAAATTTAATTATTGAACACAAGTTAGAATATTTAAATTATTGTAAATAAATTCCAATATTAAATTCTTCTTTAAACATTCATGGAGTGGCTTAAGTGTATTATTTCATAGTAAACCAGATCTTAGACGGAAGACAGAAGACTCAAGCCGTAACAATTGGAAAAAGAGAAACCGTCCTTAACAGTCAAATTGAGGCCTTAAAGAACAGGGAAATTGAGTCCTTAAAAGACCAGTAATTTAACACTCTAAGAGGACCTTTATTAACAGTTAAATAGAGACCTTATTAACTGAAATGACAGAGATAGTTATGCATTAAAGAATAGTGAAATTTTAGCTTTGACTTACCGGGTAAAACTCTGGCGCCAGGTTTGGACATAAGTCCTCTGGCTCTGATGACCTCTACTTCTAGATGACCTTTGCGGTCATACAGACCTAGCTGGATCTCACCCAGGCACGGTGCTCCCAGGACCTGGCGACCCACCAACTGGGAGGGACCCAGTCCATCAACAAACTCACCAAACTGGCCCTCAGGGCCCAGGCGCATGCCCGTCGGAAGCCATAGCCTATAAGGGAAATTTGAAAAAAAAAGAATTTACACCAAATACCACTAATATACATTTATAACAGTAGGTCTACATGTCATTACAAAAGGACAAACTTTATCTACAGCCTTTGGGTATAGAACTCAATAGTCTTGAATTGTGCACACTAAAAATTTCTGTTATGTTACTTATAGCTTGGTATAGTCGATACAAATATTAGTCGACTTAGAAGTAAAACTATAAATATAACCTGGTCGTGACAATAAAAGAGTTTGGAAATCTCTGGACTAGATAATCTTACATTTAAGGGGATCGATTATTTAATAATCTTACATATTCAAGACTAGATGAGTATATAGTTAGATGGGAGATGAGTATAGTACTTACACACTAAGTTAGATGGGAGACGTGTATAATACTTACACACTAAGTTAGATGGGAGACGTGTATAGTACTTACACACTAAGTTAGATGGGAGATGTTTATAATACTTACACACTAAGTTAGATGAGAGACGTGTATAATACTTACACACTAAGTTAGATGGGAGACGTGTATAATACTTACACACTAAGTTAGATGGGAGACATGTATAGTACTTACACACTAAGTTAGATGGGAGATGTTTATAATACTTACAGACTAAGTTAGATGGGAGATGTTTATAATACTTACACACTAAGTTAGATGGGAGATGTGTATAGATTACTTACACACTAAGTTAGATGGGAGATGTGTATAGATTACTTACACACTAAGTTAGATGGGAGATGTTTATAATACTTACAGACTAAGTTAGATGGGAGATGTTTATAATACTTACACACTAAGTTAGATGGGAGATGTGTATAGATTACTTACACACTAAGTTAGATGGGATATGTGTATAGATTACTTACACACTAAGTTAGATGGGAGATGTGTATAGATTACTTACACACTAAGTTAGATGGGAGATGTGTATAGATTACTTACACACTAAGTTAGATGGGAGATGTGTATAACACTTACACACTAAGTTAGATGGGAGATGTGTATAACACTTACACACTAAGTTAGATGGGAGATGTTTATAATACTTACAGACTAAGTTAGATGGGAGATGTGTATAGATTACTTACACACTAAGTTAGATGGGAGATGTGTATAACACTTACACACTAAGTTAGATGGGAGATGTGTATAGATTACTTACACACTAAGTTAGATGGGAGATGTGTATAGATTACTTACACACTAAGTTAGATGGGAGATGTGTATAGATTACTTACACACTAAGTTAGATGGGAGATGTGTATAGATTACTTACACACTAAGTTAGATGGGAGATGTGTATAACACTTACACACTAAGTTAGATGGGAGATGTGTATAACACTTACACACTAAGTTAGATGGGAGATGTGTATAACACTTACACACTAAGTTAGATGGGAGATGTGTATAGATTACTTACACACTAAGTTAGATGGGAGATGTGTATAGATTACTTACACACTAAGTTAGATGGGAGATGTGTATAGATTACTTACACACTAAGTTAGATGGGAGATGTGTATAGATTACTTACACACTAAGTTAGATGGGAGATGTGTATAACACTTACACACTAAGTTAGATGGGAGATGTGTATAACACTTACACACTAAGTTAGATGGGAGATGTTTATAATACTTACAGACTAAGTTAGATGGGAGATGTGTATAGATTACTTACACACTAAGTTAGATGGGAGATGTGTATAACACTTACACACTAAGTTAGATGGGAGATGTGTATAACACTTACACACTAAGTTAGATGGGAGATGTGTATAGATTACTTACAGACTAAGTTAGATGGGAGATGTGTATAGATTACTTACACACTAAGTTAGATGGGAGATGTGTATAGATTACTTACACACTAAGTTAGATGGGAGATGTGTATAGATTACTTACACACTAAGTTAGATGGGAGATGTGTATAGATTACTTACACACTAAGTTAGATGGGAGATGTGTATAACACTTACACACTAAGTTAGATGGGAGATGTGTATAACACTTACACACTAAGTTAGATGGGAGATGTGTATAACACTTACACACTAAGTTAGATGGGAGATGTGTATAGATTACTTACACACTAAGTTAGATGGGAGATGTGTATAGATTACTTACACACTAAGTTAGATGGGAGATGTGTATAGATTACTTACACACTAAGTTAGATGGGAGATGTGTATAGATTACTTACACACTAAGTTAGATGGGAGATGTGTATAACACTTACACACTAAGTTAGATGGGAGATGTGTATAACACTTACACACTAAGTTAGATGGGAGATGTTTATAATACTTACAGACTAAGTTAGATGGGAGATGTGTATAGATTACTTACACACTAAGTTAGATGGGAGATGTGTATAACACTTACACACTAAGTTAGATGGGAGATGTGTATAACACTTACACACTAAGTTAGATGGGAGATGTGTATAGATTACTTACAGACTAAGTTAGATGGGAGATGTGTATAGATTACTTACACACTAAGTTAGATGGGAGATGTGTATAGATTACTTACACACTAAGTTAGATGGGAGATGTGTATAATACTTACACACTAGATGAGTCACTGCTGATACTGCCAATGCTACCATCCGTGGAGTCCTTGCTAGCCTGTTTGGACATGCCCCCTCGCAAGTCTACAGGCCCGATCTCCTCACTGCGCTGGAACGAGCTGCGCTTCTTTCCACCTCCTATGGATGAACAAAACAAAAGTAATGAACTGGTAATACAAAGTAAATAAAAAAATGGCAGTGTTGGCAACGCTCCTCCTTTCTCTGTGGATGTATGGTTATATAAATGTCTTAGTTACACACTTATAGAATGAATAGTTGTCAGTTATTGCATACAGTTAACCTTGAAGGGAAATCTTTACCATTAAAAAGCTTCTTGGGAGTGGCTCATTTTAGTTGTCTTGTTTTTAAATGGGTCACATATTAAAATTATTATTACAGATGACTACCATTGTTAGGTTTTGAAAAGTTTACTTTATTATATTTATGAATACATTTATTATCAATATTTAAAAAAGAGCATATTAAGAATAATTCTTTACTATCAATAGTTTAATTCCATAATTACATTAAGTGGGTGGGTGTACATTTTTAACCGTTTTCAAATTCTAATATTATTTTTTTACAAAACAAAAAAAAATTCAGCATTAATGTAAAATAAAAAAAATATTGAGTGTTTAAATAAAACCATCATGTGTTTAAACACACAAATGTAAAACACATTATCATTGAGCTAGACTCCAGCACACAAAACAAAAGAAAAAATAAATAAAAGAGCATGATGAATTGAAAAAAAATAAATATTGTGAGCAACAGAACGATCAAATCTAAGTTTAAAAAAAAAAAAAAACACATCTAAACTTTAAGCATAGAAACAGTCTGTCATCTATTGCAAATCAAATTCTGATAATGAGATTATAAAAACATATAACACCATTCAAAGTAAATAATACAATTATAAAGTTTCTTTTCATTAAAAAAAAAAAGGTTTATAGCCAAATAATTCAGTATTAAAAAAAAACTATAATATGTTTAGAAAAAAAAGATGCAATTTAATTTTTTTTTTTCAATTTCTTTATAGAAAGGAATAAAAAAGGAAAAAAAAAGATTGCAAACTGAAATAAAATTCAGCACATGCAAAACTTGTTTGACTCAACAGACGTGAAGCGAAAGTTAATTTCTGGCTCTGCTATAGTTCATTGCTGGCAAAAACAAAAAAAATCTCAACGCTGGACAATTTTCATGAAATAAGCCCTTGATTCAGGAGTGGACAAGGGCTGGTCAAAGTAATTTTACCACTGTTTTAGTGTCTGGGCACTAAGATATGCACTCGACAATGGCTAGAGGAAGGAGGGGGAGAGAGGTTTATAGTACATATGACAAACACGGGGCCATATTCAGGATTGTTGGGGACCTGTTCCCAAATTTATGTGGGGGCCCCTCGTGGCCTCGCCCCTGCCTTCCACATAGGCATTCCGCATAAAAATGCAGTTAATTCATGTTACATTGCGTAAAATCATAAATAAATTGTATGTCTCGCTTAGCTTGGTCGGACTGGACCGCTTATAAAATTTTATTTTACCTTTTTAACAAAAGAATGAAAAGAATGGTGATGTCAGTAAAAAATTTTGGGTTTTGGGGGGGGGGGGGGGGAGATAAGTGGGGGCCCCTGTTCCAATGGAACATGTGGAACATGCCTAAATACGCCACTGTACAAACACATGACTGGAACACACAGCAAGGACAGGCTGGTGGTAGGACTTTTGAGTAGATCAGTATACAGGGTTTGTTAGTGTTAAGAGTTTGCCAGTTAATCTAATATTATGTCAAGGAGATTGAGTGGCACTTCACTATCCCAAAAAGCTTTCAATGCCAACAACATTTGAATGGAAAGGCTAATGAGAAGATGGGAGGGGATACTAAAGGCTCATCAATGGAAAACAGAAATTTTTAGCTTAATGATGCAATAAAAGGGACTATTGGTCCATGACACCCTGGACTAGGCTGTAAGCTCTTTTGGCATAAATAAATAAATAAATGGTATAAATATGCAAAGCCAGCAAATATTTATACTAAAAACCTGCGGTAGTTAAAGGGTTTATAAACAATGGACAAGCCCCTTCAGGTACTTAAGTTTCAGGCGTAATGATGTAAAGGGGTGAACCTAGGAGGGGCACACCAGGATCCTGTCCCTAGACTAGCGCCACCCCGTGGCACACCTCACTTATTCAATAGTGCAGTATCCGCAGTCCCACGCACTCAACTCTGGCTCTCCACACCTGCGGATTTTAGCTGGATCATTAACGTGGTGGCTTGCACATATTCCAGCCATGTCCGCTGCTAGAACCAGGGCTTGGAGAGACAGGC
Organism: Anisus vortex; assembly: GCA_949126835.1. Taxonomy (NCBI): domain Eukaryota; kingdom Metazoa; phylum Mollusca; class Gastropoda; family Planorbidae; genus Anisus; species Anisus vortex. Next base: position 3,388,524 of record OX421505.1, on the reverse strand, counting down.
TGTTACTAACATTGTTTCCTACCCGAAGAGTTTCGCGGGCCTCCTGCAATGAAATCTTGGACGCGCAACAGGTGTGTTAGCGCCGATTATCGAAAATAAAAGCCACCAGATTTGTAGACATGCAGGGTGAGCACCCAGAAAATATACTTTCAACTCTCACTCTAAGTGAAAACATAACCCATGACCTCTAACCTTTTAATGACCTGCCCCAAATCGAGCACCTCATTTCAGTCCATTGAGTCAACCAAGTTTGTGTTCATTTCATTTGAAGTAGTTCCAGTTAAAAATAGAGAGAATAGAGCTGATGCTAATGTAGACAGATATACCTACATAACATTTATAGCTTTTCATTTCTTCATAAGAAATATTTACTTTTTTTTTGTTGTTTAGAACTACTTAATGAATTATAAGAATCTTTACATTTTCAACATTTTTTGTCTTTTTCTTCTTATCTTTATTATAAACTACATTTTAATCTTTATATTTTAACTCATATTTTTTTTTTGCTTCTTCTGTTCATATGCTTAGAATTGAATTATGTAGATATATATATATACACCTGCTAATTGTGATGCGCTGCTACTACGTCTATTCAGGCCTACTAGTGCTGCCATTTTGTGACCTATGCTGGGTCGCCTTTTCCTACCCTCAGTCACGCTGGTCGTCACGGCCGAGTCGGAGACGCTTCCATCGTTCTGGTCAAACCCCTGGCCGTCCCCGGCAGAGCTCCGGCTCACTGGCGGCTGCTGCTGCCGCCTCTGGGGTATTGTGGTCCGGCTTTCCATTTTGGAAGCGAACTCGCTAGAAAGGGGGGGAATTAGAATAAAATAACATTACAACATGACATAAAAATACAGTTAAATAAATCTCCTTATACGTCAGCGAGAGACATTTTTTGGCTTTCAATTTATTTCACTGCAATAAAGTTATATATTATTTAATACAACTAAACTAATTTATTTTTGTTTATATGTGTACCTATATGCCATGCAGTTTAAGTTCTGTGTTTAGGACACATATAAGAAAAAACAACAACAAATTATTTATAAATTTTAACAAAAAATATCTTTGAGCCCATGAGCTTACTTAGAATCTTCATTATCATCATATAAAATTTAAAGTTCTCAGCATTCCAAATGCAGAATGATATTAATGATTCTAAATCGTCTCCCTTATTAGAAATTATCTTTCCTTTATTGATAATTTACAGATATACCTTCTAAGGAAACTAAATTCAAAGTCTGAAGTAAAAAATATTTTCTCATTCCGAGATAGAATGAACAGATGGAGCAGCAATCTCCTATTTCAAATACCTGAGTTTTCTCCTGGGCCTCTCTGACTGGGTCGACCTGACACTGATGGTGCTGACCTTGCTGACTTCTGACATGTCACTTGTTTCTGACACATCACTGGCAACATCATCCGACATGTCTGGGCTGAACTCTGGCATGCCAAAGAAATGACAAAAGAAAACCCAATTATTATCATGACTTTGCCTATTTAATTTTCAAATGTCACTCTTAATAGATTTTCGTATTTTTTTGGTACTGCTTGACTGCATAATAGACCAGTAGCGTAGCCAGGGGAATTGAATGGCCATTTTAGAAGACAAAGGGCCTTTTCTGTAAAAAAATTATTAAATTAATAATTTTAACAAGCCATGAAGCACAAATTATGCTGTTTCTAATTTTTTTCTTTAAATTGCATTTCAACAATTTAATTTATTACAATAATTTTGAATAATTCAGCGCGCCAATGGCGTGAAAGTCAAACTGATCAACTATATTATTTGTATAAGACAATTTATTTAGTGCCGTAACAAGACCAAGACCAAAAGAAAAGAAGCATAATAGAGAACAAAAATCGTTAAAGCATTTTATATTTAATAAAAAATTAACCTGTTTGTTATTATCAGCTTTTTAAAAAAAAATCCATTTGTGGCTAATACACAATTTCATTACTCAACTTACACATTAATAGTTATCAACATTTGAATTTTGTTGTCGAGAAATTAATCTAGTAATAGATATAGATAAAGTCTTTAATGTTTGATCTGAGAATAACTGAGATTTACTCTAACATATTATTTTAATCCGAAAAGCCAAACATTGGAAGATAGAAGTAATTACATTTAAGAGGAAGAGATACGTAATAATCATACAATCTGGGTAGTTATTTTAATGTTTAAAAATGTACATGTACATTCTTTAGTCGTAAAATATTTATATAATTTTCAACTATCTTGAGTCATTTGATCATTTTAGAGTTATAAATTGTAAGCCATTAGTTTTTTTAAAAGGAACAAAAATGAAACATATTAGAATTTGAAATATTAATGTAAAGAAAACGGGATAATTATCTCCCTTCTAGTAAATTCTCCAAATTTGATGCTAATGATACCAAACGAGTTAATTGTTTTAATATAACTAGTGTACTTCTGAAAATGCTCATCTATCTTAATTTGCCTTAAATTAGAGCAAGGGTGAAATGTTTAGAAATTGATTTCACGGAAAGATATGCCCAGTTTCAATGCAAATCCATTCCAGTTGCAAAACACTTCAAGTGCTTTTGGACCCAGTCTTGTAAATTAAAGTTTAACTCACTAAAACATGTCGCCAAGTCATACAGAGACATTGGCTTCAACAGTCAATTCTCCTCATTCACTAATGGAATTTGTTTTCACCATTAAGATACATCTTAATTGCTTCCAGACTAGCAAATAATCTATCCTAGACTCTACCTACAGGCCTTCTCCGTATGAATTTCTTCTAGAAGAGACTTTAGAAACTATACAAATGACTATCTTAACAATAGATTTAATCACAGATTGCATGTCCAATGATGGGAGCTTTGCAAACAAAGATTCCTGAACGAAAACAGTCAACGTCCAGTGTGATTCCAATGTAGTTCGCAATAGAGCACCCACTAATTATGCTAACATACATAGTTTTTACTAGCATTGAACAATATTCTTGGAGGTCTTTCACGTTCCACTGAAAATCGTTCTGCGTGCCAAGTCTGGTACGCGTGCCTTAGGTTGACGACCTCTTTCTATAGAGCATTCGCGTTGATTCTATAAATACTTTTTGATACTAGATGTTCATCCCGAAAATGAGCAGTAGATGCAATCAATTTTGCAGAAATTCCCATCACTATTAGCTACTAGAAAAAGAATTGTGAATGGTTAAATAAAAACTGCACTATTATACAGTGTGTGCATCGTGAGGCACACTTGATACGTACAAAATCGTAGTTATTCTATTAATCTGGAAAAATTGCTAAAAGTGGGGCCTTTTTCCTACAATTTTTTTCCTACATCAAAACCTGGCTACGCCACTGATATAGACAACAGCATTCAAGCAAAGGAAATATTCTCAGCCACTATGAAAATAAAACTAACAAAGCATGTTTACAAATGAAGAAGCTAGGAGTTTAATTCTGTTGCAGTGTCCGGGTCCTGGAGATCTGTTCCTTACATTGCTTCTAATATTAGAAATAAAAAAAAATTACATAGGCTATCCTATGACCACATGTTTATTATTATTGAATGTAGGATAAATAGAGTCTATTGTACGTTGGCTATCCTATGACCACATGTTTATTATTGTTAAATGTAGGACAAATAGAGTCTATTGTACGTTGGCTATCCTATGACCACATGTTTATTATTGTTGAATGTAGGACAAATAGAGTCTATTGTACGTTGGCTGTCCTATGACCACGTTTATTATTGTTGAATGTAGGACAAATAGAGTCTATTGTACGTTAGCTATCCTATGACCACATGTTTATTATTATTAAATGTAGGACAAATATAGTCTATTGTACGTTGGCTATCCTATGACCACATGTTTATTATTATTAAATGTAGGACAAATATAGTCTATTGTACGTTGGCTGTCCTATGACAACATGTTTATTATTTTTTAATGTAGGATAAATAGAGTCTATTGTTCGTTGACTGTCCTATGACCACAAACTAAGTCTAAATATTTATTCAATGTAGAATAAATAGAGTCTATTCTACGTTGGCTGTCCTATGACCACAAACTCGGGCTAAATATTTATTCGATGTAGGATAAATAGAGTCTATTCTACGTTGGCTGTCCTATGACCACAAACTCGGGCTAAATATTTATTCAATGTAGGATAAATATAGTCTATTTGCTTCATTTGTCAAGTAATGACGAGTTTTCAGGCTGATCGGTTAATTTTCAAACACATGGTTTCGTCAATCGGAAAATAACCTGGTACTTAACGTATCATTGGAACAATAATAGCCAGCAGGTTAACTCTAGGAGAGTTCAAATGGGGAAGATTTTAATTGTACCTTTATGCCTTCTTGAGCGATGGTGGCCTCTCTCAGAATCTCTCCCTCTTTCGTAATTCCTCTCCAGGGCCCTTTCCCTCATCCTTTCCACCCTATCGTGTGAGATGCTGCGGTCGTGGCCCCTGTCTCCTGTGTCGCCGTGGCGGTCGCGGCGTCGTGTTGACCTGGAGTCGCCTTCAGGGTGCATCATGGGAGTTCCCTGACCTTGCTGGGCAAGCTTCATTTTCATCTTCATGATTCTAGCTCTTTCTTCCAAGTCTTGCGTAACTGTAAATATTATATAAGTCAGTTATGGGTAGCTGAAATGACATACTGCCAACTATTATCTATTATTATCCACTTTTTTTTAAAATGTGACAAACATTCAGTTTTCATCTTTTACATTTTATCTCAAACTTTAATCTCAAAAGTTCATTGCCAACCACAAAATTTATTACAATATATTTTATAAGTTTAAAGACACAAAGAGTTAAAAATAAAACTATTTAGCCTTAATTGTATTTTTTAAAAGTATATCAACTTGACATAATGCCATGCATACCTCTGTCCCGGCTCGCCTTCTGGGCTTCTAAGGGTATTGCTGGAAGCTGCCTCTTCTTGGGTGAAGGTGTACTGGAGGGCGTGCCACCCAATGACCTTGATGAGTTTGGTGGAAATGATCGAGGTGATGTTCCAGGTTGCCTGAAAGGAAACCGAGACGCCGGATGTTCCTTTATACTACCTTCACTCAACTCAATACCAAAAGGATAATTTTAAGACAACAACAATATATAATGTCAGCTGATGACTCCAGTTTCTATGGAAACAGCTTACAAGCAGGGTTGTGCAACCAGCACAATGCCAATCTATATTACCAAATAATATACTGTAGATACAAGGATGAAACCATGGATGCCATGGGTATAAAATTAGAAGCTTTTCCCCCAGAGATTCAAACCCAATTCTTATAAGTTAACAAAACTCTTGCGATTCGGCAGGGATTGGTTGATGGCAGGGCTAGACATACCAGGCAATCAAGATTTTTCTTAAATTAAAAGACTCGCTTATTTTTTTTACCCAAATACAATATTTATTTTAAATTACTTTCCTAAAAGTCTTTAGTAAAAATAATATTTTTTTTAAATTATTAAATTTATAGCTTTCTGTTCATTGAAGTTTATACATTTTTTATCTGAAGCTTATACAGGCCTATTTTATATTCCATCTGGCAATTTAGCTTGTGTCACTATTAAAATATCCAGTATCCACCTACCTCATTTCTGGAGGAGAAAGTGACCTGGAGGCGTCCAGCATGTGCATATGACCAGGCGACCTGGACCGAGACCTGGAGCTCTTTGCTGAGCCCTCACGGGAGGGCGACCTGGACCGCTGACCAACACCGCCCAGGTCTGGCACCTCCAGCTTGTCGGCTGCTGATTGGTGACGCTGGCGGGTGCTTAGCTCATCCCTGGCCACAACTGCAAAGAGAAGGATAAACAAAGACTGAATAAAGGAAATAAAGAACCCACATTTAAAGATATTTGTGTTGCTTTGGGTCAACAAACGGAACATACACAATTTATTTTAATGCATTACAATTTTTGTAAAAGTGTAAACTATTCAAGTCTAAGTAAAAGGGATACAACTTTGCAATTTTGCTGTTAAGGTCAGTTTAATTTTAAGGTACAGATTGTTTCACCTTCAATTTTTGTGTATATATTCAATGGATACAATTTAATTAGCCTTTATACTTAACTATCAGTTGGTGAGGGCAATTTTCATGGGGATCTTCTTAATCTAAACCCCATTGAATATGATCTTCTCTTATAAATCCTGTCTCCATCCATGTAAAGCAGTGGTTCTCAAACACTGGGTTACTTCAGGTGCACATTTAGACACTGGTGGTGGTGGTGGGGGGGGGGAGACCAGCTTAGGCTTGCAGGCTTAATTTGAGATCTCATGATGTAAGGTCTTAAGCCATCTTCTGCCCAGTCATATTGGTTTAAAGTCTTGCTTTCATAGGGGCCCTAGTCAAAACAATGGCCTCAGTACTACCTACTGTGCCCACACCCACTTTGAAAAAAAAACAACATGGCAGTCTCAGTCTATTTCAATAGGTGCGTTTAATATGTGTTTTGCTATTTTTCTGGCTAAAAACTTCAGGTGCTTTTTTTAACTTTGTTCAGATCATCATAGATCCAGAGTTAAGGCATTAGCAACTATTCATAAAGGCTATGTGTCTAGCAATAGTTCAGTTTCCAGTATGTACGATTCCATGCAGACTTCATTCAAGTCAAGCCCATCCACAAAATCAAGATTTAGACTATTCTCTCCATTTGCTAACAATGCTGATATATATATATATAAACATGAAGTTCAAGATCCACAAAAAAACATTCATTATTTATATTAGAGAAGTAACTGTTGTGTTTGTGCTTTATTTAAATCTTGTTTTTTTTTTTTGGTCTTTTTTAACTTAACACCACACTCATAATGTTAAACAAAGTAAATACCCAAGTCTGCGAATAATTTTTTTTTAAAATTTCAATTTGTTTGTTGACTGAAGCCTTTAAAATCATAATCATGATAAGCTTTAAGAATTTGACAAATAAAAGTAAGCAATTTAATTTTGACCATTCCCTAAAATGACCAAAATGGACACAGGAAATGACTGAACGATTTTCATTGTTATTATTACATTATATTATTATTATTTTTCTAATAAAACAAGTGGTCTCTTATATTATGTCATTGCCTATATATCCAAACATCTACAAACTACATTTCTTTCAGCTGACTGTTCACAATTGTAAAAATACAACAATGGATCTCTCTGGGTATTTTTTTATAGTCACGTGTCATAAAGCATGATGCATGGCCCCATTCTGCACAATTTTTAGTGCAATGTTTACTCAATATCATTTCAATGTTAGCCAAATACCATAACCCTATTTCAATGCTGGTTCATTACGATAACATTATTATTCCATGAATGGTGTTGTAAATAAGAGGATTGTATAGAATAAATCATCTTGCTACCCACTAACTCTTTGACATAAAAACAGTCATGGTTATAATAATTCTTTATACATAAATACAGTTGAGTTTTAAAATAATTTAACTACACAAGAACATCCATACAAATAATGGTCTAAAAAAATGCTGCAGAAAAGTACACTTTCAGACATATGGTTTTTTATATTACAGAAAAAAATAATGTTTAGACCTGTGCTTGATGTCCTGCTTTTTTTTTTTTTAAATGCAACCAAATATCATATAAAGTCCTTTCAGTGTTTTAGTATTTTCTGATTATTTTAAATGGTTGCTGAAAAAATTAGCTCACATTTGAGATTTTAAATGGTTGCTGAAAAAATTAGCTCACATTTGAGATTTTAAATGGTTGCTGAAAAAATTAGCTCATATTTGAGATTTTAAATGGTTGCTGAAAAAATTTGCTCATATTTGAGATTTTAAATGGTTGCTGAAAAAATTTGCTCATATTTGAGATTTTAAATGACTTTAATTTTCAAACTAAAGGTTTAAACAAAGATCTAAGTATAAAAAAATGTTATGAAAAACAAATGTTTGTTTCCCTCATTACAAATTGAATGACAGTTCAGACAATAATTCCTTAACTAATCTATAAAACAAACAAACATTTCATTCAAGTCTTCATGCTGATTATGTTCAAATTGGATACACAAATAGGGAACTGCACAACAAGCCACAAAACACCACAACAGTTCCTCCTCTCAACATATCGACTAGTCAAGGACCTATATATATATTGCAGTTTTGTGCAGCACATTATAAGCTGGTCAGACATTTTTATGATGCAGGTTTTTTATTACTCTTTAATAACTTTATTTAAATTGATAGTTTCAAATTTAACAGATTGCCACTTACAAACTTCATGTTAATAGTTGAGATACACGAACATAATAAATAATAATAATAATTATAATTGGTCATTTATATAGCGCCTCACTCCAGCGGGAAAAAAAATGTTTTGTTAAGCAATGAAGGGTTTAAAAACCAATATTTTATTTGTATATTCTCTTCCATTTATTCCAATACAATTTGTGCTTTTATTACTATCTTCTAGATTCAATGTAAAAATGTGAGACTACTTCTTGTATATGCTGGCCATTTATCCCAATACAAATTGTGCTGTTATTACTATCTTCTAGAATCAATGTACAAATGTGAGACTACTTTTGGTATATGCTGGCCATTTATCACAATACAATTTGTGCTTTTATTACTTACTATCTTCTAGATTCAATGTAAAAATGTGAGACTACTTCTTGTATATGTTGGCCATTTATCACAATACAATATGTGCTTTTATTACTATCTTCTAGATTCAAAGTAAAAATGTGAGACTACTTTTGGTATATGCTGGCCAGTTTTTTCTGCAAAATGTGTATTACTGTTGTAAAGTACCCTTCGGACCAAACTGACCATAGGGCTTATAGAGCAGCATTCACCAGTTTCTGTGGCCATGGCATATGAGAGGATGTGTGGCCAGCACAATGCCCAGCCTCCTTTACTTTACCCCAACTCGTATCAGGTACCCATCAGAGCTGGGTAGACTCAGGGGCACCCTCAAGTCCCGGGAACAAATCCTAGCCTGCACGAGGATTCAAACCCAGAACCTTCAGATTGCCAGTCAAACACGCTGCCGCCCCATAATTACTATTGTAGTGTTTATTTATGAAAAATGTGTACACCTTTTTTCTCTTTTGCTTTTCTGACAAATAACTTTGTAGGTTTTTCCTTCCTAGAGATGCCAACCTTTAGTTTCTACCAGCAGCAGTAAGAATACACAACAGATGTCATGTTTGAGACAAAAACAGAAAAGTGTCCATTAAGGTGATAGAAGTTCATACAGAAAGTTTAATTAAGGTGATAGAATTCTATTAAGAAAAGTATCAATATTAAGGAGATTGAAATCTTTATAGAAAAGTGTCAATTATTGTGATAGATATATTTACAGAAAAGTATCAATATTAAGGAGATTGAAATCTTTATAGAAAAGTGTCAATTATTGTGATAGATATATTTACAGAAAAGTATCAATATTAAGGAGATTGAAATCTTTATAGAAAAGTGTCAACTATTGTGATAGATATATTTACAGAAAAGTATCAATATTAAGGAGATAGAAGTCCATACAGAAAAGTGTCAATTAAGAGCTATAAGACAAATTGGATTTATTCTAAAATTTTATTGTTGATATTTTAGGAAGGGGTGATGCAGTGTATGGGGGATGCAGTGTATGGGTGATGGCGGTGAATGGGTTTTGTTCAGGAAGTTTGGTTCCAAAACATAAAATTTGACAAATGAAAATCTCGTTTTCACAAGACAAACCAGCAATGTTGAAACATTTTAACCATTTCAATTTAATATATTATATATATATAATATCATAACAACAATCCAGTTTTTGTAGCTGTAATATACAACTACACAGGCCTAGACGTTTGCAAACCTAATCTCTGTATCATAAACAAAACAACCAAAAACAAATATTTATATGAAAATGCACATATTATGACCTAAGAAAAGAAACAGTTCTGCCCTCAGTGGCATAACTAAGCAAAAGGCACATATGACAGAGTTGAAATAGGAATCTGTAATGTTAATTATCAAGTATTATTAAACTACGGTACATAGAGGGGCACGGCAGCCCATTCGACTAGCGTTTTGTGTCATATGTAAATAAAGAAGCCATCTTTAAAATGATATATCCTGGCCTGACTTGTTATGTATTTTGTTTACTCGTTTTTATCTATAGCCGATTGATTTTTTTTTTTTTTTCATTTTTCAAAGGTTTTTCTACTGTTTTTATTTTTTAGTGAATTTTAAAAAGTCAATCAATAGAAGTTTCCATTAAAACCTTCCAAGGTGTTTAATTACACAAATTAAGTCAATTTTAAAGTTTATATTAACAGTTGCTTGCATACAATGCAAAGCAAAAATTTTATTTTCTCAACTAATTCTAAAGTTGGTTGGATATTTTTGAACTGCTGTGATGTTTCTTCTGTTCTGTCAGGTTTACTAAATTACCTCCCTTAGAATTTCAAAAGTTAAAAAGTGTCTTATAATGTTACAAAGAACAAATAAAAACTATAAAATGAAGAAAAATACAAAGAACAAGCAAAATATTACAAATACATTTGCATGATGAATATAAATAAAAGGACAAGGGCAGATAACTTTAGCAATAGAGGTGCTTGCATCTTTGATTATATGTGCACAGTCATCTATACAAAACAAATTCATAGCATCGAGGTTTAGGCTTTAGGATGCACACATGACACACAAGTCTACACAGCACAGCACGAGGAATAACTCTAACACGCACACAATCGCAGACTAAAAATATATCCAATATAATAATATACATGGTCAGAGTGAAACAAGGCAGTGAAATTCAAGAAGGGCAGGGTTGGATCTACTACAGGGATCAACACAGCCACAGAAGTCTGCAGGAAAACTGAGCAGTGAACGGTGCAGACACGAAAATCGGGCTCACAGCTAAAAGAAGAATACCTAGATATAAAAAGGTACACACTGTACGAGGGGAGGCAAACAAAGTTGTAGTTTTTTTCTTCTTTAGCACAGCTGGTGGAAACATATATACCTGTGCTGCTACGGCTTCTGTGAGTTTCGGCCATGGTGGAGGACGAGTCTGCGTCCTGCCGAGCGCTACTTGCGTCCGACAGGTCCTCGGAGCCCATGGTCGTCGGACTGCAGGAGCTCCCCAAGGAGCTCACGCTAGCGCTGCCATCCCCCCGAGAACTACTGCCTGGGCCACCTGAGTGAAAGGAGCATTGTCAACCTCATTTGTGGGCTCCGACTTGGGTCAGGGATGTAAAGAGGATTTCCTCACATAGCCAATGACACAAAACTTATCAGACAAAGTGTGTAGCCTTCAGTGTTTCTATTGTCTGGACACACCAAAGCAACCCAAGTAATCTGAATTTTTTGTATTGCCTATAGGTACATAAACACCACAAATAATTTGATGTTTTTATAGCCTTAATATATTTCTTATTATAGCCAGGCTTAAGATCTGTTGGCTCTCTTGCCATTCAATGCCAGGTTAACATATTTATAATATATCTTTGCTAATGGTATATGGAAGGAGCAATAATGTATGTCAGTTGTGATTTGATGAGTGTGTTGGTTTTTATTATGTTTAGATCTGCGTTGAGTGCTATATGTTCAGTTCTATGTAATATGTGTTCTTTTGTTTCATGTCAGTTGTGATTTGATGAGTGTGTTGGGTTTTATTATGTTTAGATCTGTGTTGAGTGCTATATGTTCAGTTCTATGTAATATGTGTTCTTTTGTTTCATGTCAGTTGTGATTTGATGAGTGTGTTGGGTTTTATTATGTTTAGATCTGCGTTGAATGCTGTATGTTCAGTTCTAAACAGGAATATGAAGCATTTTTTGTTGCTTGTGTGTTTGGCTTTTTTATTTCAATGTAAATTGTTTGCCTGCATAATATATAAATACCACAAACAGTGTCATGTTTTAATTGCCTGATTTATCTCTCCTATCTTTCTTTAGAATATCTAGCAATAATTTTAAAACAAAGACGCTTAAAAATAAATAAATAATTTCTTTTTTTTTTCAAGTAATGAACAATTATTTTATACATAGGCCTATATATTTTTTATCAAATTATATGAAGCAGCAGTAAATGTAAAAAAATGTGTTTTTTAAAACCTCAGATCATGATCATAACATTGTTTTTTAAATGTCCCCTAGATCATTTTTTAAACAGTGATTGCTACCATTGAAGAGTTTAATGACCATCAAAATGGATCTTTGTTTTTCTTAGTAAAAAAAAAATGATAAGAGAATGTTTGTATGAAATGTTTCACAAAATTTAGTAATTGACATCTCTAATGAATACAATGTCGTGTCTATTTAACCAGACAAATGATGTGGCCACTAATTCACACATTGTTTTGTCTAATAGCCTTTTGTTTCATAGATAATTCAAAGATGTCACTGACACCTGAAAGTACTAACAGATGGTTTCCCTGCTCTGAGTGGATTCTTGAATAAATCAATTTTATTTCAATTAAAGAAGAGGTTTGAAGTCTACTCCCCTGAATTCTTCTAAAAAACAAGGTGGCACAATACAATTAAAAGATAATTAGATCAGAAACTCAAACCCAGAAAAACTATGTTTGCCTTGTTTAGTTCATTGTTGTTGTTTTTTTCAAAATAAGAAAGCCTTTTTCCTAAACATCTAGTAAAGTATGAAGCATGTGACATAATCATGTGCCATTTTTAGCATGTGACCTTTGATAAAAAAAAAATAGCGGAAAACATGAACTCTTAGTCCCCCCCCCCCCCCAAAAAAAAAATATCTCACTTCAGAAAACATTACAAATATATTTTTCTTTGGAATAAACTGTTATGGAGGCTGCTTACCTGGCACAACACCGATGCTGTCATCAAAGTCTAGCTCTGACATGTCACTGTCGCTAAGCCCCCTGGTGCTGACAGGTGGAGACAGATGGTCTTTGCGAATGTCATAAGGATCCTGGCTGGTTTTCTGGCGGGAAGAAAAAAAAATGGAGAGCCACATTCAGTGTACAGCCCTGGTTTGCAGATAGACTTGTAAGTTTTACAGACGTTCCTTATGGACAGAAGATTATTACATCCACTAGACCTGAAACTCCCTGCAGGGCAGCAGGAATTGTTTGGCATCAGAGCTAGAACCAGGGCTGTTTGTTTTTAACTATCCGCAGGACCAGCCGGCCTAGATAAAGGAGATACCCTTCACTACAACTAATATACATGTTTCACAAGTCTCAATACATAAGAAGAAACTATTCTGATTTTCTTAAGACTAATTTCAGCTCAATGAATAGATTTGAGATGTTTTGAAATAGCCCACCTACTGCTATCCGCCAATAGAATCTCACCAGCTGGGACTAAAATAAAAAGTACTGGGCAATTTGGGAATCTACACAATATAGCTTGAATGTTTTTTTATTTTTAGCTTTGGACTTTCCTCTCTGGCCTCTTAAATTCTAGTTAATATCTTCCTTGCAATTTAGCACCAGGCCTTGCCCAATAGTTTTGTGTCAATCCTTAAATGAAATTTTTCTATGATTCCAAGAATAAAAGATTTTTTTTTTGTGAATTTACTAATTAAATATTTCTGTAATCCAACAATGAAAGTTTTTTTTTGTGAATTCACTAATGAAAAACTTTCTGTTAATCCACCAATTAAAGCTCATAGAGTCAATATGTTTAAGTTCATCAAATTTGATGGCAAATGATGGCATATGATGTGAAGAAACCAATCTCTCCCAGCTTTCCTCCAAGTGTCTTATTTGGCTATACTTTCCTGGATGAGCCTTACCCAATATCAACTCAAGCCCAGGAGCTTTACCCTAGAATTCCCCATGTCAATAGTGCAGTGGTCTTCTCAGAGTTAAAGATATATATATATATATATATTGTATTTTTTTGTTTCACTTACTGTGCGTGGTGACGAAGCTGGTAGTGGAATGCTTGCGTTGTCATGGTGATCTAATTGGTACCAGTAAGGTTCATCATTAAGATTTGCTGTGGTCAAGTCAATCAAAACCTGGAAAGACATACACAACATTTATTTCTACAGTTTAATTCAGTCTTCATTCAGTTTATTCATACCTTAGAATTAAAGATGAATAACCCCAGAATGGAACACTTGAAGGTAAAAAAAGAATTGCTAATGAAATCAGAAGGCACTCAAACAAATAAGCAATTAATAAGCTATTTTTTAATTAACTGATAAGATACCAAAAATAAATTAGGGCCTGCAACAATCTGGAGCCTCTTTAAAATTGAATCCCTAATTACAATACTGGATACTTTCAGCACCTTCCTTTATCTGATTCTTATAAGACAGTCCTGCTAGCTCTTCTACTGTTATTGCTGACAGGGGCACAGAACTCATTCAATTTTTTTTTCTCCCAAGAATACCCTAAGAGAAAACTATAAAATATTTTAAGACAAGTTGAGTCAGCTATATAAACTGACATTTATACTTTGAATACAATTAGTTGACCAACATCTAAGTTGACATTTATACTTTGAATACAATTAGTTGACCAACATCTAAGTTGACATTTATACTTTGAATACAATTAGTTGACCAACATCTAAGTTGACATTTATACTTTGAATACAATTTTTAATCCAATTAATTTAATTCTCTTTCATTTCTCCAACAAATCAAAACAATTCATAAAGAATGATTTTTTTTTAGCTCCTTCACACCTAAGAGGAAATGTGATACATCTAGAAGTTAGACAGAAAGATAGAGAGGATATGCTATCTACATAGTTCTTTCATACACAAGTCCAAATGTGATACTTCTTCAAGTCAGACAGAGCCCATTCAACCAGAGCCATGACAAGGCAGAAGACTTACCTCCCCCAAGAACTCTGAGGCTCCCACCCTGTCATAATCCCACACCGTGATCTCCAGAAGCCTCTCATGCATGTCTGATTCCTTCACTGGGCAGTAAATAAAGGTTTGATTCCAGGTGGGGTCGATGGTGCTTCCCACAGTCTTGGTCCGACGTTTGCTCTTTTCACTGAGAATATCAACAGACAAATTGATTTTCTTCTAATTGGGGTGTCTAAAGCTTTAAGGAACATATCTTATGTTGAACTTGTGTGTCAAGCAAAAATTAAATTTTACAAAGTGATGATGTCAGATAATATGCCCCAGGAAAGCCTTCCAGTTTTTAACAGGACTTATAATTAAAATTCAGTTTGGCAAAGACCTTAAACATATATAAGTAAAATGTACATATTCTGCATATTTAAAAACAAAAGAAAATACTTTTTATCTTTATTTTATTACAAACTATTTTGAATGAGAAAATGTCAACTGTTTGATGTTTATAATTTAAGGTAAAGATGTTAGTTGTGGTAGTTTAGTTCAGGTCTGATGAAGTGAGAATGTTTCGTTATTTAGTTATTGTTCTCGTATTTTTCTGTAATTAGTTATCGTGGTTGTCTTGCTGCTTTCAGTCACCTTTGCACGGGCATTAGTATCATTGAATTATTGATATCAGCTTCTGTATCATGTATTAAACCGTAGCATACTGTTATCTTGACTTATTGTCTTCTTCTGTTAATATTTAAATTAACAATAATACTACAGGACAGCTTAAAAGACCTAAAAGAAAAAAAAAAGATTTTACAAAGTAGAAGTTGATTATGAATTCATTGGCCTACCAAGTTTCCTGCGTTATAATAAATTATTTTAATTAAAAATGGTTTATAACAACCCACAATAATGTCACTGTGGCCGAGCGGCAGCTTGTTTCACTGGTGATTCAAAGGTTCTGGGTTCGAATCCTAGGCTGGCTGGTCCTGTGGTTAGTACACCGGATTGTCAACCGACACATCGCGGTTTCTATCTCTATGGCGACTGATCCCTGCCGACCTGCAGGAGTTTTGGGCCTAGTGGACTTAATAATCTTCTAACTTGAAGTAACTTCCTTAAAACTTATAAGACAAATCCTGGTGGAGGCTAGGATTTTTTCCCAGAACTTGAGGGTGTCTCTCAGTCTACCTAGCTCTGATGGGTACCTGACATTAGTTGGGGTAAAGTATAGGCGGCTGGGCATTTTGCTGGTCACACACCCCTAGTATACCCAGAAACTGGTAAACGCTGCTTCACCGGCCCTATGGATCAGTTTGGTCCAACAGGTACTTTACTATAAGGTCATTAATATATAAAAATGACACTTTGCATTCCTGTCCAAAGAAGACTTTATAAAACATTATTATACTCAATCTACTACTACTTACGATGAATCTTATCTTACGTTACAGACGCTCCTTCTATAGATTAGATTATTGCGTCCCACGCTCACCCGTGGTTCGAGTCTAGTCTTGCATTTTTACTAATGTTTTAAATCATGTTAAGTTCCAGTTTTCCTGGTTTGTTCAGGCAACCCATTCCATGCCCGAATGCCACTCGGGAAGAAAGAGTACTTATATGCATTTGTTCTCGCATAAGGGATTAGAAAAGTGTTTTTGTCTTTATGTTTATCTGAGCTTTGCAACAGGTTGTTATTGGGTTGTATTTCTAAATTAGAGTTTAATGCCTTATGTATTATTACTAATTTACTCTTTGCCCTTCTGTCCTCTAGTGTTTTGAGGTTTAGTGATTTGACTAATGGTCAGTTTGACTGATATAAAACCTTACTCTACTAAATCTACTACTGCCTATGATGAACTCACCTCCTGTCTGGCAACATGTACATCTTACAATATGGGTTTCGGAATTTCCCATTCTCCGTCAAAGGGAGATCAATGGCACTAATAATGGAAACAATGAGCTGGTAACTCTGTACATCATACCACAGTTTCACCTGAATGGAAACAATAAAAAATTTGAACATAATCTCAACTCTAACAAGTTTACCTGATTTAATATTCAACAAGCTGTGAAGAAAAAAAAGATGTATGACAAATGTAAAATAACTGTGTCATACAGTGCTAGATAATAATTTAATTACATATTATACATGAAGTCTTCAAGTTAAAAAAATAATCTGTCTAATATACATAAAATACTTTTATATTTATATATATATATAAAATACTTTTTCTTCAGTATCAATAGAAAACTGGTTAACTTTCACACTAAAATGTAGGAGATTATGCAAGTTTTTAAGAAAAATGCCTGCAATAATCAGATCAATACATGTGTTTTCTTAAATGAGTACCCTGAAATTATTAAATTATTTTATCAATTGACGATTCATGGACCAACATTTTCACTGATAGGTATTATGAAAATATTATATCTGCAATTCTTTGGTAAACAATGTTATTTTCTTTAAAATAATAAAATATCTAACTTAATTATTGCTGATCACATATATACATGGCCTGTTCAAGTTATTCAAATGTGAATGACTGAGAAGTATAAAAAAAATTCTTGCTATGGATAAAGAAAAATATTGCTGAAGACCAGATTACTCTTTGCATTTTCATTCAGTGTCCTTTATATTGCATGATATATATTTATTTTTAAAACTCATATCCCAGTGAATAAAAATATCCCAGTCAAAGAGTTTGAGAAGCACTGACCTGCAGCTTCCCTGTGATGGGAGGTGAGAGTGGCCTGGAGCGCAACCTTGACCTAGGCTGGGGTTCTGGAACCACTGTTCTCCGAGATCTTTGATTGTCTGGTATTGCCTCTTTAAGACCGTAATCTAAACAAAAAAACGTATAACAATAAATATAAATAGACTATTTCTTTAAAAAAACATATAACAAAAAATATAAATAGACTATTTCTTTCTGTAGACTCAGGGACACACTAAAATTCCGTCAACAAATCCTAGCATTCACCAGGATTTGAACCCAGAACCTTCGTGTTTAAGAATGAGCACTAATTTCTTACCTCTGGCATGGTCTGTGAAGGAAGACTGAACACTTGGCGGAGTTTCACCATGTCTGTAAAGAAATGACACAAAAATCTTGAGGTTTTATAGTTTTGAAACTTTGCTTTTACACTTTATTCAAGTTAAGTAACTAACAGCTGATAGAAGAGCACTACAAGCCAATGGTGATGTCTGTCCGAGACAGTGACATCTAGCAAATGAAAGCAACACCTGGCCATGACAGTGACAACTGAACATTGACAGTAGCACCTGACCATGACAATGAAATATGACCATGACAGTGACTTCTGAAAATGGCAGTGGCATTTGAACATGACAAAGATGTCTGACCAAAACAGTGAGACCTAGCAATGAAAGTGACATGTGACCATCACAGTGATGACTGACCATGGCAGAGTCAAACAAACACGGCAAAGAATTGTCTGACCATGGCAGTGACATCTGCCCATGACAGTGACATCTGACCATGATAGTGACATCTGTTCATGACAGCACCAACTGAAGCTAATGAAAACATTGGAGTGAAAACGCTTAAGCCTGGTGTAGAGACCTGAGCATGGTGGACACAAATGGTTGAAACCTAATTGTGTTGTTTTGTTATAAAAGTTGAAATGTAAAAAAACAAAATGACATACTTGACATTTCTGTGAACTATCAGCTCCACCTGGGGCTCTTGCTTAGACTCTAAAATAATATCATAAACCTCTTCAAACGTTGCACCTTGTAGCGACCTCCCGTTCCATTCAACAACTTCATCACCTGAAGGAGAAGAAAAAGAGTATATTTTCAAGGGGTATGCAAAAAAAACAACATTTTTCTATAGTTTAAGAATAGATATACAATATCTATAATAGATATAAGAATATATAAGACTAGATAAAAAAGACATACAATAACAAAAAGAGAAGGGGTTAGCTTATAAAATATTAGTCTATGTTTGTTATATTTTATTGTTTTCTAGATAACAGTACCACTAACTGACCTGGTCTTAAATGGCCAACGGTGTCTGCAATGCTTCCCTTTTTGACTTTCGTGATAAAGGCACCTAGTTTTCCAGTTTCTGACACTTTCCCACCGATAACTTTTAACCCTAAAAAAAAAATAGATAAAAATATTTTTAATAAATAAAAAAAAAGAAAAATGCAAGCGGATATTAATTAATGGAGCTAATTAGCAGGTGAGAATCAATAAGTTTCTTGTTTTTCAAATTACATTTTAGTATTAGTTACTGTACTTTACTAATTAAAAGATATTTAGATAATATAATCATAATTTTCAAGAAAAAAACAAACAACAACAATAATATAGAAAGTAGGATCTTATTATCTTTTTGAAAAGCCATGAATCATTTAAACTTTCATCAAAGAGATACTTAAAACTTTAAAAAACTTATAGTAAACCCTACAGATATCATTTTATATTTGAACCTGATTTTAGCTAAAGCCATGAAGTATAGACGTAACAATTGTGTGGATGTTCATAAAGTAACATTAGGCTAGTAAACCTAAAGGCAAAATAGATTTACTGGATTACAAAGTAGTTTGTAAATAATTGGGTCACAAAAATAAACAAAGATTAGGAAACGCTGGAATAGACAATAACTTTTAGCACACTCTATTGGTCCGATATTGGACTCTGTTGATCCTTTAGGCCTATTCACACACAAATCAGCGCCATCTAAATAATACAAATGTTTGTTTGCAGTGGTAAAAAATCTGGCATTTACCACATAATTAGCTGCCACAACGCATAGTGCTTTGATTTGGCAACTTTATTATAATTACAGTAATGCTGAAGGGAATAAGGGTTGGGGCGAGATGTGGTTGCTCGGATAATTGCATACTATTAATTTTTTTTTTTCCTTGCAGGATTGAATAGAGTAGATTAATTACAATGTTGACTGTGAAAAGTTTCATTCTGGTATGAATGTAGGCCTACACAGTTGCCACTGTTAATTTTTTCCACACAGTCCAGTTTACTAAAGTATATAGCAGTATAATATAGCATAGCCTAGGCCTAGTCTACTATTTTAACTTGAGCAATATAATATTTTTATGATTTTGTAAGTTTTTGTAACAAAATCAAAATCTATGTGCTTAAATAAATCTAAGGTAAAAAAAAAAGAAACCCACACACCAATACATGAGATGAGAGTATTATTAGTATAGTCTCAGTATAGTAGGCCTATAGGATAATAGTGGAATTCACTACTAGTCAAGTCTATTACTATTTAGTTAGTTTTAAATTTGCATTTGACATTACAATTCGTCAATTCCAAGACAAGATGAAGAGGACTCCATTTCAATTTCAGTGAATTTCACCGGACCTATGTAAACATACCTAAACATCATCCATTCCGGTAATAATATCATTAAATGATAATGACACTATTGTTACAACTAGACTTATGCTGCATTCCTTTAAGTGGGGAAACTCGGCAGTTCCGAGTTTTGTAGTTTTGCCATTTAAGAATTTGTGCTTTATTGCATAATAATACTTTTTTTTTGCACTTATCTATATACATATCATTAGCTTTGTTTACATAGTTAGTTCTTGTCAACTCAAATAAAATTTATTTGAGTTGACAAGAACTATTTATTATAAATGAATTTAAACAGAAAAATAAATAGGCCTTTTGGAAATGTTATTTTCAATTAAAGCAATTTTGGATAATCACACTATAATGGAGCTGTAGATGCCGAAAATGAGAGATCGGCCACAATGTATAATTTCGCTTTTCTGTTACAGTTGTTATGTTATTAATGACGCTTCAATGAAAAAAAAAAAATTATAAATACACCAAATTGTCAACTCGGAAATTTCCCACTTGGTTAATCTTAAACATTATAAACTGAAGAGCTTTTATTTCAAAACATATATAGATCAGTGCTTATAATGCAAAACATTTTTTATTTTATAAATATAGACCTAATCTTATTTAAAACTGTCTTTATTCTTTAATTAAGAAGATCACTGTACATAATATTTTACTTTAATTATAATTCTAATAAATTTTCAGAAAAAAAAAATTACGAGGTTGCTAATGACGCTTCAATAAAACAAAGCTTTAAAATGTACAGGACGCAATAATCTTCTCTATAGAAGGGGTGTCTGTAATGTATAAGATAAGATAGGTTTCAGAAAACGGAACATTATTCTACATCAGAGGTTCTCAACAGGGGCGATATCGCCCCCCGGAGGGCGGTGAGAAGCTTTAGGGGGGCGCTGACATTCCCGGGGGCGATTGGGGGGCGGTGAAGGGCAAGTGGGCGGTACAAACGTACCGTACCTGATATATAGGCTAATTTGAACACCTCAGCTGTTTGAATCGATTAGTTTTGGAGGAAATGTGATGTAAACGCAAGTGCTGCTAAATATCTGATATCCCCCAACAGTATGCCTACATATTATTATATTAATAAATAAGAAATAGTAGGCTTATAATCGCAGTGACTTTTCGATGAAGTAGGGGTCAGAATTTGGCAAATATGGTGGGCGGCCGGCTGGTCCTGTGGTTGGTTCACCTGACTGTCAACCCTGCTGACCGATCACTTTCGCCCTAACATCTGCTAATATTAATGATATTTTGATCTCAGTTTTACCGAGATGTCCTTAATGTGTAGGCTATGTAACCCTATACCATATTAAAACAGTATAGATAAGTAGTAATCACACAAACTGGGTAGCTATTGTAAAGCTTGAAAATATAGACCTACATATAAATTCATTAGTCATATAGTATAGTATTTATATAATTTTGAAATACAACCGAAATTAAAACAAAAACAGACAAATTGCTAGCAACACACCAGGCAAACGATTCACATTAAGATTGATTTATTTAAACCTAGCTTTTGTTTAGGTATTTTTTTTTATCTATTGATTCTTACAATATCTTTCCTATTCAGTTTTTTTTTTAAATAATTAATCACACAAAAAATCTAGTCCGCCAAAAAAAATTGAGGAAACTATGGTCCAGGTGGGCGGAAAGGGTGGGGGGGGGGGCAGTGGGCGCTAAAAGAAAGTTTGATGGGGGGGGGGGGGGGGGGCGATGAGCGGAAAAAAAATGTAAAAGGAAGCGGTGTGCCGAAAAAGGTTGAGAACCTATGTTCTACATTCTACTACATGATTCCTACTCGGAACTTCCGAGTTTCCTAGTTTCCCACTTAATGACTTAAAACGAATGCAGCATTAGACTATACTTTCCTTTGTAGATCTTATAACATACAGCTCACACTGTATTGGCTCGTAATCGTCACTTTAACACCGAAGACGAAGTGATAAATACCAAACTGTTTAATGACTGAAAAATGACGCGTACAACTCAGAACCAAATATACAGATAATATAATAATATGCAAAGACATCAACACTAGAACGAAAACTGTCAACATGTCGCACCTTTCAATCCAACACCGATTATACTTAGTGCACAACATAACAAGATAAAATACGGGGTGCGTACATGACACCTCCCCCCCTACTAAACTTAACAATTCACCTTTTAAACCAAAAATGGCGAATTTTAAGAGAAAACACATCCTTTCTCTCCATAACAAACTAAAACAACTCAATACGTTATCAAAATTTCTAAAACATATGAGTCATTGGGATAAAACACACCACCCAGACTCTATTAAAACTTAAAAACAATACTTTGGCAACAAAATCTCCCCTTTCTTTAACACTACTGTCTATTCCTCCCATGACATCTAACAAAAGTCCATAAGAAAATACATTCCGTCCTGGTGTGGAAATGGCAATAGAAGAAATGTCATTATGAGATAAAAACCCAAATATGAAACATACAAGGGATAGTTTCCCATGAAAACGATGTAGCAGCCAAATGTCTGACTGTGTGTCAGCGGTAACATGTAGTCCATGTTCTCCTTGGTGCTTGGAGAGTTAATGCAAAAACCCCCGTCTTTTCCAAGCTTTGTCAAGTACTGTATGTACAACATCAGCAACAGTTCCATATGCTGATCCATCCATCGACTCAACGTACACACGACAAATTCCATGCCATGATTTTTGTCCAGGCAAACAATCTTCATCTGCTGGAGTTCTATCATAAACGTGAGAGCTATCCCATTCTCATTCTTGCTGGAAGAAATGTTTCTGAACTGATTTCTCATCATAGAAACGTCATAGTAGTCTTTCTCACTTTGGATGACCATAAACGGCTTAGACATATCACCAACCAATACACTTGTCAAGTACACCACGACCTTCACTGGACTGGCGACCAATATAACAAAACTTGTCCTGATTCCGTTCCCAGACTCGTAATTGTCCGTGATGTCGTGCTGTGGAGTAACAAACAACATCAACGGTACTCCCTTGTCCCATGCTTTTAGATGATCCATGCAGTAAGTCCGCAACATCATCTTCAATGCCTGATGAAAACGTTCCAACGCACCTTGGGACTGCGAATGACACGCACTCAACATCGGATCTCCATCAGTAAGTTTATCAGGAATCTTCTGAAAAATACAAGAAGTCAAATGACCACCTGGGTCAGTTTGCAACGACTTTGGCAAACCATATCTGGTGAAGAACTTCATCAGATGATCAGTTATCCGCTCGGCTGTGATCGATCGAATTGGTATGGCCTCATGATATCCAGATGCTGCATGCATGATTGTCAGCAGATATTGATGACCCGATTTCGACTTCGGTAAGGGGCCCACACAATCGATGACGATATGACTGAAAGGTTCATGGAGGACCGGATTCGGACGTAATGACGCAACTGGGATCGTCTGAGTAGGCTTGCCCACTAGCCGACATGTCCGGCAGGACTTGCAATATGCGGCAACATCCCGTTTCGAACCAGGCCAGTAGAAATAGCGAAGTATCCGTTGATCCGTTTTATTGACTCCAAAATGACCAGCAAAAGACGAGTCATGGGCTAGCTGAAGATTATCAGAACGATAGATTAGCGGCACGACGATTTGAATTACCGCTCTCCAGTCGTCATCATCCGGATTCGCTTCTGGTGGTCTCCAATGCCTCATCAGCACACCATCCTTGAAAAAAGAGTAGACTGCCGAGGTTTTCTCCTCTTCATCAGATACGGCGATCTCACGTAAAGCTGTAACCTCAACATTTTCCTTCTGTAGACGTATCAGCTTTTCACGTGATGACAAAATTCCCGTAGAGGTCTCTTTATGTTCCTCTTCAAATAGACTTGGGAAAAACGTAGCTCCCAACTCTACTTCCACTTCAGTCTCTTCTGCGCTGACTTTTTCTTCACGAGTCTCTTTCTGACGCATACCTCTAGTAACAGCGCAAACAGGATACAGTTCATTGTCCTCTGTTACCGAATCATCGACAACAGGTATGTCTGTCACAATGGGATCCGGTTTCACCCGACCACCTGCTAAATCATTGCCAATTAGCAAGGCAATCCCATCAAATGGTAGTGTCGACATAACGCCTACCACAACTTCTCCGGTGACCAATTCAGACTTTAACTTCACACGATGCAGCGGTATTCGGAGGCTTCCCATCTCGACACCCTGCAACAAGACGCTGTTTCCCGTATATGTCCTTGACGACAAAGGCAAGACACCTGAGAGTAGTACGGATAAGGATGCACCTGTATCTCTCAGTATCTTAATGGGAGAACCAACGTTGTCATCGTCATCAGGTAATGTAACTGTACCCTCAGAAATGAACGGCAAAAAGTTCGTAAGTCTCGAATCACTTGAGTTCTCTTGATAGTCTTGACTCTTCTCATAGGACTCTTCTGCAGGCACGACTAGATGTTTACCCTCGACACCTACTGCCGATAAACTCTGTCCAGAGTTCACAGGACAATGGTTCCAACTAACCAGACGCCTCTCCGAGTTTTCCAACCCCCGAGACAATGTTATTGGAGATTTCCTGTCTATGAACGTGCTTTCAGTCGAGGAAACTTCCTGACAAGCACAACAATACGACGAATTTTCCATTTCGACCGTATTCAGTTTCCTAGTCTGCTGCTCTTGTGAGTTTGTCCTAATCGTATCTTTATCCTCTGAGCTGTACTTCTCTTCCTTCCCTAGCGTTTTCATCAACGCCACCACTTTTTTTGTCGTCTGGTTTGCCTTCTCCAGTTTCCTGCAATTTTTCTTCATGTGGCCTTCTTTTTTACAATAAAAGCATTGCAATCTATTTGTCCTGGTGGCCATGGTTTCTTGTGTGACTTTCTGTATATTACTGTCCCGGATGTTGGGCTCTAAATCTTTCTGTACAGGAGCGTTATAGTTATCCGACAAGATTGAGGCGGCACGAGTTTCTCTGACCCCTCGGTCAGCAATATGTATCCTAACTTCTTTACCAGCAACCTTGAAACTATCTATTATGTCTAGAGCATCTTCTACTGATTCGGGTTTCTTGTGTGCGAGATCAATCACTACCTCCGGTGATAATTCCTTGTAGATCCTACTTTTAAACATCAGATCTCTGAGACCCTCGAATGTTTTTGGGGTATTAGAACTTTTCATCCAGCTTTCTAGAGTCCTCCTTAAAGTCATAGCGAACTCCCTGAAATTGTCCCCTTTAGGAGTGATGGAATCCCACTTTTTCCTGTAAGTCTCTTCTACATAGCCCGCGTATTTGAGTAATTGCGCCTTGACGTGGTCATAATCTTCACAATTCGCAATGCCTTGGGCGATCATCACATCTCGCAGTTCCGTTGTGAGCTTATATAACAGCTGACTTGACCAGCGTTCTTTCGGTATATTGCTCTGCTCCGCTGTGGCTTCAAAAACCAGTAAATAGTTTTCCAGATCTTCACTCTCCGCGAAGTTTCGTAGACTCTTGTCTAACTGTTGCTTACAGTGCACAGGAGTTTGAGTTGGCGTCATCTGGTTTCGTTGCGCCATTCTCGCCAACTCGATTCTCTCTTCAATCTCCAATTGCTTTATTCTCAGTCTAGCTAATTCGATTTGAGCGTTGACTGACTGATTTGCCGCAGACAAAACCGGCGGTGACCGATAGGACTCTTTTGCCTCTACAAAACTATCATACACATCGGGCAGTGCCACCGAAGTATCCATTATTAAGGCTTATACAGTATACACTTATAGTCTTTAAAAGAAAAATTCGCAGTTTCCTTTTCTACAAACCAAACTTACTCAACAGATCCTTTTGGACGATTGCCCCCATATAACATACAGCTCACACTGTATTGGCTCGTAATCGTCACTTTAACACCGAAGACGAAGTGATAAATACCAAACTGTTTAATGACTGAAAAATGACGCGTACAACTCAGAACCAAATATACAGATAATATATGCAAAGACATCAAAACTAGAACGAAAACTAAACTGTCAACATGTCGCACCTTTCAATCCAACACCGATTTTACTTAGTGCACAACATAACAAGATAAAATACGGGGTGCGTACATGACAATCTATATGTCTACAAATTAATGCCTTATTAAGATTTAAAGAAAATATATTGTAACTTGCATATAATGAGAATCAATTATCATATACAATACGTTTTATTTACACAATAAACAATTCTGAGAAAAAATGTTTTTTTTTTATTTCTTTGATGGTTTAACTTTAGGTACCGGTAGAAAAATTGTTATGGCCAGACTTTTTTCGGTGTTCTGTTTCGATTTGATTTATTTCTTTATAATTTTCGATGTTGTTTGATTTTTCTATTTTTTTTTATTTCTCTTTTTCTTCACGTACAAGAGGGCGACAGCTTTGATATAGAAACCCGTTGGTCAGGAGTTATGTGTGAGGGGTGCTAAATTTGGAAACTCATCTGTCTATTTTTGTCAGCCAACGCCAAGCGTAACTTGGCCATGACGTCATTGGTGTTGGTCGCCCGGGGGGGGGGGGGGGTGTTTGTATGAGGACGGGAGCAAGCGGGCAGGCGGTTCACTCGAAATGCATTTGTGGCAGTAGTAACACGGGTTGGCCGCTACAATTTATTGGACAAGCAGTGAAAGATGGACTTTCGTTGGCTGTAGTCTGAATATTATGTTTCTATATGGCCTAAAAATAGTGGAATCCGTAAATAGAACAATCCATAGAAAGATACAGGGCCGAGAAGTGAGGTGTAGAGGGGGGATGTCCATGGGAGATTATTCAGTGGTATTCACTAGCCGAGTTGTCGGCAACGTAAGGCGCGCATGCCAAACTTGGCACGCAGAGCAATTTTCAACGGCACGCGGATGCCCTACCAAAAAGGCTACTCAAATCTCTTCTACAAGGAATTGCATGAGTGCTAAAGCAGTAGGCTAAGCTTATGACTTTTAGGACGTTGGCACGCTGAATGAATTAGAAATCCCACTTTAGAGCAATTTTCAACGGCACGCGGATGCCCTACCAAAAAGGCTACTCAAATCTCTTCTACAAGGAATTGCATGAGTGCTAAAGCAGTAGGCTATGACTTTTAGGACGTTGGCACGCTGAATGAATTAGAAATCCCACTTTGGCACACTTTTATGAAAAGGTTGCCGACCCCTGCACTAGCCTATAGTTTTCTCGGGTCTGGAAAGTTGTCTGTAGCCAAATGACGTTAGTTGGGGGAAAAAAGGCGGCTGGGTATTGTGCCGGCCACACAAATTCATTGCACCCCTTGGCGACGGAAACTTGTGGTCGCTGCTTTAGGTGCCCCATGACCAACATCGAAAAATGGAAAAGGATACTTTATTTTCTTTTAACATATACCCTTACAGCATATGTTTATAATATACCCTCGCCGCTTTCTACCCATTCTATAATAGGCTATATATATAGAGAACTTTACTTTATCCCCCCCCCCCCCCCCGGGCTACATTTTTGCCGTAACATTTGTGTGACGCGAATAGCCAATTTGTTTTTCCTTTTTGTCTTTTTCATACGGACGCTCAATTAATTAGAAACACAATCCTGAACGCTAGAATAGAATATTTCTAATGTGTATGCATAGGCCTATACAATTAAAGTATCGATACTGTATAAGCTTATACATTTAAAGTATCGATACTTTTTACTTGTTATTCCCCCCTCCCCACAACCCCTCTTCCCTGGATCAGTAAGGCCGTTTGTCCACCATGATTTAATGTCTTTGTTTCTAAGCTTATAATTTGTTGTTCGTTCTTCATACTTGTTGAAGTGGCCCGTATTCCAATAGTTTTTTTTAAATATAAAGTATCTGGCTTGGTAGCATGTTTGAGGTCTAAATGCCGTCCCTCCCTCGAGTGTTGCATTATTAGGTATGTAGGGGGTGAGGAAGGGGCTGCATTGCGAGTGCTGCAGATGGTGGGTGTAGGTCCTCAGTCTCGCATCCAAGACAAATAACATTTTCTTGTTTACCGTAGTTTGGAGTATTACCGTATACTTTCATTTAAACAACAACAATTTTCATGGCTAAAATTGAAATCGTTTTTATATATTGATACCAAAAAAAAAAGTGAATTTAAAGATAAAACGAAATTGGTTTTTCAAAAACTTTTTTAAAGAAAGGGGGAAAACGAGAGAAATTTCTAAAAGTTGGTTCACTTTCAAATTTCTTTTAGAAATGTCAACAAAAAATTCAATTGTGTAAACAAAAGAGGATAATATACACATTTTATACATTTCAAATGAACAAACAACGGATATAATGAAAATTGACAAAATGCGTATTTCAAAACAAAGACACAGTGAATTTTTTGAAGCAACAATAAACAATAGACATTAAGTTTTAAAATTGAAATTTGAACCATTCGTGAATACAACAAGAAATAAGTGCAGAACTGCGCACAGCACATGTCTTGATCAAACAGTTGGCTGCCGAGTGACGCGGTCGCAGTCTTATCTTATATATTACAGACGCTCCTTCTATAAAGAAAATGATTGCGTCCTACGCTCATCCGAGGTTTAAATCTAATCCTGCAACTCTAGTAGTGTTTTAAATGATGTTAATTTACTGGTTTTCCCTATTTTGTACAGGCAACCCATTCCATGTCCGGATGCCACTCGGAAAAAAAAGAGTAGGCTACTTATATGCATTTGTTCTCGCATAAGGGATAAAGAAAGTGTTTTTTGTCCTTATGTTTATTTGAGCATTTCAAACAGGTTTCTACTGTGTTGTATTTCTAAATTAGATTCTAATGAGTTCGGGAAACAATTATTTTCATAACCCAATATGTTATTACGATTATTTAAAAAAAAATGTGAAAGTAAATGAATACAGTTACAAAGAAAAAAACAACAACACAGCAACATGCCAATAAAAAAGAAATGAATTGAAAAGATGAGGGGAAAAACACATGAAAAATAAAAAGGTTAAAATATCACAAAGACCTCTGAGCTATATATATATATAGTTCAGTGACAATAGACAATGATGATAAATGTTAAAAAGATCGGTACCTAATGCTTCTGAGCGGCCTAGAGAATGGAAATAGAAAAAACAAAAACAACAATGAGTTATAATGAAATGTAAAAAAAAGTTTAGCGGAACAATCAATTAGAATATTTTTTTGTTTAAAGTCGGCGTTAGGGGCTCATAGGGATTGGAATTGGGTTGAAAAGAAGGGTGAGGGGGCGGGGGGTTCAACCATCGACCATGTCAACAAAACAATGGAGGGACGGTGTATGGAAAAATTTGACATTTTTTAACATGGATATTTTTTTAAAAATAGTCGCGATATATTGCTAAACATTTGTGCCTGTGTACTGTATGTACATACTGTAGATGTCGGTACATTACTGTAAGTTGTGGTTTGTTAACACTACCTAAAGTGGGAGGGTTTTAAAAGTCCAAATAGGCCCACACGTTAAATAAATACTGTAAGTATAGTGTCCCTACTTCGCGGATTTCCAGCTATCGCAGCCATTCTCGGAACCTATCGATCAACGAGGGTTCACTGTAAGCTTATATGAACAAAGTTTTGGCCAAGATTGTATAACAAAATAATGACAACTTATTCATGTATAGTCAGTAAAGTACCCGTCAGACCAAATTACTAGAGGATTTTGTAGCCAGCACAATGCCCAGCCGCCATTACTTTACTCCAACTATAATGTCGCAGGTACCCATCAGAGCTGGGTAGACTCAATGACACCCTCAAGTGCCGGATTTTTTTCCCTGGTCTGGAGGGTGTCCCTAAGCCTACTGAGTCTACCCAGCTCTGATGGCCTTAGTTGGGATAAAGTAAAGGCGGCTGTGCATAATGCTGGCCACGCAATCACACAGAAACTGGTGAACGCTGCTTCACCGGCCCTTGGATCAATTTGGTCCCACGGGATACTTTTTTCTGATGAGTTCAGTTTTAAGATTTTTTTACCTATCTAATCTATGTGTGTCCGCAAGTAAGCAAAACAAAAGTACCTATTTTCGATGCATAAAATCTCCGGGCAGTAGCCTATACAGATGCATTTGACTCGGTAACATTGTGTGCGTTTGTGTGTGTGTTGAAAATTTAAACACACAATTTAAGCACTCGATTAAAAATAGTACTGAGTGTCAAGGCCAAGTACGTCGAGTTTTTCCAAACAAAAACAAAACAGACGAAAAATACAATCACACCTGTTGTCTCAATAAGTCACAAGACACGGGAGTTTTGAAAAAGCTATGTTTTATGTCCTTTTCCTCTTTTTTTTTGTGAAGCACTTGTACAGCACTGCTTGGCCAGAAACTGTGTCACTCCCCCCCCCACACCTCTTCCCATTTTCTCTCTCTCTCTCCTTTCCCCCCTCGCCTCCTCTCAAAACCGATAAACCCCACAAATCGATAAGTTCATTGCTTGCGGGCGGGCACATCATTTTTTTGTTGTTCTCACTGCGCGTGCGTGAGATGGGGGTCTGCTGGAATGACCCCGATGATTTTTCGCCTCCCATTGACGAGGTTACATTTTGTGTCCCCTTCCCCCCCCTTCCCTCCCGCCCCATCCTCCTCTCCCCACCCTCACCTCCATATTTTGTTTTCTGTTTTGGAATAGGGACAATAAGAGGCGCAATTTAGAGGGGAGGTGTTATAGCGATACACACACACACAAACATTTGGGAGGCGTTTTAGCGATACACACATACACACACATTTGGGAGGCGTTATAGCGATAGGGGCCTACACACACACATATACATTCTTTTATGTTTGGTCAATGTAGCCAATAATTTCCCAACTGACATTGCGGCCTTTGTGTGTGTGTGTTTCTACTCGACGGTGGCCAGCGCGTTCGGTTGTCGTAAGTCGTAACCACAGAATAGTTAGGCTATAGTTCAGTGATGGCGAACCCTTTTGAGGCCGCGTGCCCAAAGTACAATACAAGACCAACTTAGTTCTTTCAACGTGAGAACACAGCAATTAAAACCAAATACCATAACTTAGCTGTTCCATCTTCGGTAAATGCTCGCGTGCCCATAGAAATATCTCTGCGTGCCAGCTGTGGCACGCGTGCCATAGGTTCGCTATCGCTGCTATAGTCTATATTTATTCTGTGGTCGTAACCGAAGTTTCTGATTTCTGGTCCTGGTCATCTGGTGTATGAGGGTGACCCCCAGCACTGTCCAG
The DNA here is from genome assembly GCA_949126835.1 of Anisus vortex. NCBI lineage: Eukaryota > Metazoa > Mollusca > Gastropoda > Planorbidae > Anisus > Anisus vortex. Next base: position 3,357,266 of record OX421505.1, on the reverse strand, counting down.
CTCTGATGGGTACCACCTACCTTTAGTTGGAATATTGCAAAAGCGTCTGGGGGTGGTGCTGGCCACCCAATCCCCTTCTATTCCGTGACCACGGAAACTGGCGAACGCTGCTATAATGGTCCATTACTCCATCGCCGGCGCATATAATATGTCCTTTTCAGTGGGACTGCCCCCTTCCCTCCCCCACCCCCCGCTTTTTATATTTGATAACCAGCTTCTTAAATCTTATTCATGCCGGATAAACTGTAGTACATGCGTCGGCAACCGTTTGATAATAGCGTACCAAAGCATGATTTATATTTATCTAAAGTGACAAAAGCCTACATTTCATCCTGCTCTAGCAGATGATTTCATGTATGTGAGGTTTGCAAGGCCTTTTTTAGGAGTTTTTCACGTGTAAGTGAAAATTTTTCAGCGTGCCAAGTCTGGCATGCGTGTCGTAAGCTGCCGACCCCTGGTGATTTTTTTTTTTTTTTTAAAGCAGCCATGGACGTTTCCCAGCTTTAACAAGGCACCCGACTTCCGGCGTCTGAGCGTTGTGCTGGCCACACATCCCACCTTTAGCTATAGCTCGAGACCAATAACAATGGCGAACTCTCTGCTTCATCAAGGTCTGTATTGGAGACCATTTTATTGATTCTACCCACCTTACTCAAAACTTTTGCAACTCTGGATTCCATATTAGCGTTTCTGGGCATACGCCGATGACAAAACAACAAACAAACTCGCCGCCCCTGGCGTGCTGCACAATGAAACAATCAATAATATATAACTTGTGTCTTGACCTTTGACCCAATGACCCCGGCTACAGACTTACATTAGCTAGATCTACTGATCTATAAAAAGAATGGCTAGCGTTTCCATAATACATTTAATTTGTATGTTCAAATGGATGCTAGAATTGATTACACTATTCACTTATCCGTATAAGCGAGTTATAGGAATAAACCACCTATAATTGGAACAAATCTATATGATAAAAAGAAAGTCCAAGTCACTTGAAATGTATTTACAGGTCAGAGTTTAGGAAACATAACTTTATAGATAAGTGAAAGTCACGTGGAAGCCAATGGATTTTTGGCATCAAGAATACAGCTTCCGGGCCCAATCCATTCATGTTATAGATCAGTGCGGCTAGATCGCACAAGATACAAGTTATGTTCATGAGAGAAATTACATTTAGTTTTAAAAAAATCATAGTTTTAATTTTAAAAATACCCCCCTCTCTCTCCATTTTCACCCGAAGTCATTGTAACGAATGGTTGAGTCATACAGACTGTGAAGCGAGAAGAGCTGGGTTCAAATCCGAGTTCAAATAATAATGAAGTTTTTTTTAAATAATTTCGATATTCAATATTTTTTTGTGCAAAATTTCAATAAGTTTCGGATAATTTTCGACAAGTCTTTAAATCAATGACTAAATTTCCACAACTTTGAGTTTGAGTCGCCCAATCAAACTGAGTATTAATCTCTCTCTCTCTCTCTCTCTCTCTCTCTCTCTCTATCTCTCTCTCTCTCTCTCTCTCGCTCTCTCTCTCTCTCTCTCCCTCTCTCTCTGTAGCCTATATAATTAAACATATTTCAAATGAACTAATTAAAAAAACTCCATTTTAAATTATATAGTCCTATATTTACAATGTAGGGCCTACTCTGTGGAACTATAAACATATGACTGCTATTCTAAGAGATAGATCAAATATAACGCTTTTCATAGTATAATCTATTCATAACCTATAACCTATTTCATAGTATAATCTATTCATAACCTATAACCTATTTCATAGTATAATCTATTATCTCCCATCACCCCCCCCCATTTCTTGAAGTATTTGTGCATTAACCATTTTTATCTTTTTATTCAAATGTTCAAGTAGTCGAATGTATTAATTAACGTTGACAAGTCTTAACGATTCTGCATGCATGATGAACCTGGAATGTCGATGTATTCCAACACTTCCGGTCATATTCGTTCATTTACTAGCAGAATATGCGCTTGTTTTGCGTTTCTAGTTGTTCTGCGAGTAAGTAAAAGTTTAGGGGATTCAATTTTATTTCATTGATTGAATTTTTTCAATTCATTCCAAAAGTGTTGACGGAAGTAAATCGAAATTACATTTATGCATTGACACCTGACCTATATTGTTTAGGGTACGCTATATTTGTAAACTAACAAATTTTAATTAAACTTAACGCAACTTATAATTATCACATACTCACTACTTTTGGTGTTGAAAACTGATTCCTCATTGCTACTAGTCTTGTAGCCTTTGTACATTTCTAAAAGACCAGTACTTCAGCAAAAGTTATGCTTGAAATAGCCGATAACGTTATTTAAAGTGTGTTTCCGGAAGTAAACCGGAAGTTCACGGAAGCACTGAACCCAAAAGGTCATTAAGACTTGTCAATAATCTACTGTACGATAAGCCACGCTATAATACCTTTCAATTGAACAGGGTTGTGCGACTTGGCATTGTAAAACGTGTACGTTTTAGTGGAAGAAAAAAAAGTTTCACTCCACTAATGCTTTTTCTTTTACTCTTTAGCTTTTCCATTTGGAGTTTACGTGTTTGGGGCTTTTTTTACTACAGAGTTTACGGTTCGAGTTTCCGGGGCGTCAAACATGTCATGGAGTAAACGATACCTATGAAATCGAGCTGTCACACAGGTGAAGTTTTTGAAATATTTACATAGCTGTGGTAATACATTTGATTGACGCATACACACATCTTTCTTGCCCACACACGTTTCTGATAATTTGACGATGTTAAACCGAAATCACAAAGACACATTTAAAGAGATATAAAACAAAATTAAAACCTATAATTTAGTGACAGTTCGGAGAACTGGGCACCTATGCTAGTAATGAATATACTTGTGAATTTTTACACTTTATAAAACTGAACTTATGGTACTGATAAATCATAAGCAATGCATTTCTGCATGCCTCCGTTAGGTGCCGATCATAAAAGGCGTCGCGCGACTTCGACTTTTAAGGCACACACACCCCATTTCCACATTCAACATCATCGTCACAATTCGTCACAATTCGTCACAATTCGTTACAACTCGTCACAATTCGTTACAATTCGTCACAATTCGTCACAATTCGTCACAATTCGTCACAATTTGTCACAATTCGTTACAATTCGTCACAATTCGTTACAATTCGTCACAATTCGTTACAATTCGTTACAATTCGTTACAATTCGTCACAATTCGTCACAACTCGTCACAATTCGTTACAATTCGTCACAATTCGTCACAATGAAGCCGGCTGGTCCAGCGGTTAGTTCACCGGCCTGTCAACCGAAAACCAACTGACAGGTCGTGGGTTCTATCCCTGCCACCGACGGATCCCTGTCGCCCTGCAGGAGTTTGTGGGCCTAGTGGACGTAATAATCTTCTATCTAGAAGGAACGTCTGTAAACTTATAAGACAATTCGTCACAATTCGTTACAATTCGTCACAATTCGTCACAATTCGTCACAAAATGTCAGAATTCCTCCCAATATGGCGTCAGAAATCTCTACAACCGTATCTCTCCCTTCTCCCCGACCCTCTTTGCAAGTTTTAAAATTAAGCCTGTGTTTCTATCCCTTTTTTTTCTGTGCCTGGGTACAAACAGTTCTTTTATATTGTTTAAAATATGCTGAAAGACAAAACATCTGTAATGAAGACGAATTTCCATTTGTTTGGATCAGTAAAGAAATGGTATCTTATCTCAATCACTTTTATTGTTATTGTCGAATGAGTTATAAGATAAACTCAAAATAATTGTCAGAGTTAATTAAGTGAAGCTTAATAGAATGAACATTTCATTTTTAACAAGCAATTGGTCTCTATTTGATAATTATATTGTTTACATATTTCCCCTATTCCCTCGTCACATATCGTCACAAATGTTGCACTACTTCCTGCCACCAGGCGTTTGGATGTCATATATGGACGACCCCCTTTTAGAGTTTTAAACGGTTGAGCATCAATACTCTTGGCTGCTGCCACACAGTTTTGTTGCGTTTGAAGAGCGTGTAGAACAGAGTTTAAAAGTTGTCTAAATAAAGAAAGGAAACCTTACCTAATATGGCTATTGAATCTCTCTTCTCTTCCCCTCCTTCTAGAACTGTCTTCTTCAGAATCATGTGACCTATCCACTTAGAGTTGTCTGCTGATAACTGCCAGGTTACGGGATGCTTAAGAATAAAATAGTTGAACAAAAATTAAATTGCTATATATAGGTCACGACATAGTTTAACCATAAAAATAATGTAATGACCTTGGCCTACTTAATTTATTGAGAGAAATTTAGGTCATGACCAATGTTTTCCTCTAATTTTTAGAAGGCTGCATGCGGCAAAAAAATATTGGCTGTTCAATTTCGGAAGGAATTTTTGTGTCCGCCACATAATGGTATATAATATAGTCCTTAAGGAAGAAACGGTTATTTTTTTTTAAATAATCACAATCATATCATCATTTGCTCGACTTGTTGTAATGTGTCAGCGCATGCGCTCTGCGAGTTGATTGAACGCTCATGGACACACTGTTCAGTTGAAACATTGGCCGTGACCTATTTAAAGCCATCACTATACTATTGTATCTATAAAATTTAAACATAAATCGTGGTTAACTTTATAAAATATTAAAGTATAGAATAGAAAGTCGCCACAATAGTCTTTAGTTAAACATTTAAGATTGTAGTTTAATAGTTCCTTTTACTACTAATTTACAAATGTTATTAATAACAATAGGTTTAAATAATTAATAGTTCGATACTTAAACATAAGTAATAAACATAATAATTTAATTTTTAATTTACATAATATGACATAAAACATTTCTAATTAAAATATTGAATTATTTTGAAATAATGTGTGATCAAGTTCTTAAATAAAGCCAGTTATACGCCTAAAAAACATTAAGATATAAACATATAAATTAGAAATATATTTACTTAATAAGTAATAAACTTAACATAATTTAAAATATATTTTACATAATATGACATAAAACATTTCTAATTTAAAAATTGAATCATTTTGGAATAATGTGTAATCAAGTTGTTAAATAAAGCAAGTTATACGTCTAAAAAACATCCAGGTATAAACATATAAATTAGAAATATATTTACTTAAAGCTGGAACACAGTCAAAAGAATAAAAAAAAAAAACAACATAGAAAGCCATTTCGTTATGTGTATATGTTACAGTCCCTAAGTGCAATAAGAATAAAAAAAAAAAAAAAATTAGTATGCAAAATAAATAATATTGCAATATGCAATAATGTAGAATGTACACGAAATACCCGAAGAATAAAATAAAAACATATCACAACGGATAGAGTGGATAAGAAAGACACCGTGCAGTGATTAGCGATAAACATGTTTTAAGCGCAAAGAAAAACTATATTTGCTTGATAATGTTATTTGCTTCTGTCTGAATTCACATTTGAAACAATGGTTAGGTCATTTAACGTATAATTTCGTTTAATTCTTTGTAAATAACAATTTTTATTTATTTTTGTGTGTGTGTGTTGTTGTTTTTTTTCATATGGATAATACACGTCAATTAAAATGATAATTAACTACTAAAAGTGGAAATAATGTATATGCCCGTTTGTCATTGCTCGATGCTTTTTCCTTGATATTTTATAAAAAGAGTTGTCAATTCAAGAACATAAAAAATAAGTGAACATCGCAACAAGAACAAACAAATGCACCAGCGAAAAATAAATAAATAAACGAACACAACGCGTGCGCTAATTATGTCAGTATGCATTTTCGGTGTACTTGTTATTTAAAATTATAACCTAGTTAAATGCTAATGTAGGTCATGTGTCAGTACAGTGAGTCTGTGAAAATTATATCTCGCATTACACTCCAGTGGCGTAGCTAGGGCCACCGGCGCCCGGGGACATGACACAAAGTCTGCGCCTCTTCTCGGACAGACAACGAATATAAGACAATAGGTAGGTCTTCAGCCGGTTCCTGAATATGTCAAAGCTAGGGCTCTGTCGAAGCTGTAGTGGGAGGGCATTAAATGCGGACAGGCCCACGTATGGGAATGCTCGTTCGCCAGAAGACACCAGTTTCACACGGTGGCCGAGACTGTATTCATGAGACTGTAGTTTTTTTTCTGGCTTTCTCCATTTGTTGAAACAATTGGTTAACTCAAATGAAGATCGTGAGTTTGAACTTGATGATGTAAACCAGGGCTCGCCAACCTAAGGCACGCGTGTCAAACTTGGCACGCAGAGTAGTTTTCAATGGCACGCGAGACACCTCCAAGAGGTGTTTTTGTATTGATTAAAAATATTAACATTTTCCGGGTCTGAATGAGGAAAACTGACCGTTGAAGCCGATGTTTCTGAATGACACAGTGACACATTTAAGTGAGTTGAACTTGCATTTACAAGGTCTACTGGAATCGATTTGCATTGAACCTGGACATATCTTGCCGTGAAATATATTTCAAAACATTTAACTTCATGCCAAGGACTACTGAAGACAGGACGTGCAGATTTGAATTTCTGACTTAGCTAGCTAAGGCCAGTTTTTTTTTAACAGTAGCGATACACTCGCTTGTCGCGCTTACATATGAAGTAAATTATTATTAAGTAACTAACATAATTAATGTCATTAATGTCAATACTGTCAATAATGTTAATGTGTAGGGCCGTTTACTAATGAGGGGTTAGGATTGAGAGGGTTTAAAAGAGCATTTGAATATTATTTAAGATCTATTTAGATCATTGAATGATTAGGGCCGTACACATGATACCCTATATATATATGCGGTTGGTGTTGACGGTTTCGTGTGGGGGGTCACCTAAGGAATAAAATAAAGTGAAAAAAAAATTCTAAAAAATCGTTTTTTCTTGACCTAAAAAGGGAAAAACGTAACCCACCCATAAAATTTATCTTGCTCATAATTAAGAGACAAATGCACAGCCTCTAAAAAAAGTGATTATGAAGTAAGTAGATTATTTGGGTTGAGAATTTTGCCAAGTGGTACATGTACCATTATTATAAATACGATAATTTGATTTCTATGTCTATGGCAAAATTTATTTGTGTTTTCATGACCAAGGAATATAAAGAATGTAAATTGACTGTGATAGTTACAAATAAACAAACATTGTGCTCTCCTCTCATATTTTCTGCTTTCAATAATGGTATACATGCACTATTTGGCACTTTAAACAAACGACACTTGTTGGCAGCATTATAATTACCTTTACAATTAACTACACCACATTTATTAGGCATTTTGATAAAAATACACGATCGAAAAATTGAAAACAAACGCAGTGAAGTAAAATATCAACAACAAGTATCCATGTTGGAACCAAACTGTGTCTTCTATTCATACTCCTTAAAAAATAGTGCGCTCATGCTTGGTAATTATTAAGACATTTTAATGGCTATTAGATCGTTCTTTGTCATTACAAAAATGAAAATGACATAACCCATTAATACATTGAATCATATTAGTAAAGAATTTTGTTAGTTACTTAATAATAGTTAACATTATATCACTGCGCCAAGGGAGTGTATCGCTACTGTTAAAAAAACTGGCCTTAGCTAGGAAGTCAGAAATTCAATTCTGCACGTCCTGTCTTCAGTAGTCCTTGCTTCATGCACATACCTATATTAAGGCATATATTTAGATATATAGTTGGGTTTTTTAAGAAGTACATCGAAGCAGTCAAAGCGGAGTTTTTTAATCAAAGGCAAGACTTTCAAATTGATGGACTCATTTTATCATACCACATCAATCCTAACTGGTTTGATATTACTACAACCTTCTTAGATGTAGATCTATTTTTTTAAGTGGAGGGATATAGGCGATTTTAAAATGCAGAAAGTTGAATTTTAAACATTTAAAAAATGGACATCCAAATATACCCATTTGCGGAAACAATCTGGAAGGAAGCTGCTTAGGAAAGTCACCTGCTATTCTTAACTGTTAGGCATTCACTCTTTTACTTTCAGCTTTTGGTTCAAATTACTTGTGAACAGATTTTATCGCACATGAAAGCGGTTTTAAGCATACAAAAAGATCACATACACTCATTAATTGATACAGACTAATAACATTAAAAGTAGTTTTTTTTATGCTCATCTTCTTTAATTAAACATAAATATAAGCAATTCTAAAACAAATTTTTTTGTATTATTAATTTAATAAATATAAGAGACTTTTTTAATAGTACTATATTATGTAATTTCTGTAATTATTAATGTATAAAATATAAACTCCTTAAATGGACAGACAATTAATGCAGGAAATGTTTATTTACAACTCTTTAACGTAAACTATTTTAATCCTCTAATAAATAAATCTTGTAATGAATACCACAATGTTGGATTTATATAAAGAAATAATAATTAGTCAGTAATATTTGTTATCTTACAAAACATAACTGGTTTGGCATCACTATTGAATCAAATGTCTTGAAATGTGGACACGTTTTTAAATAAAGGGAGATAAGTAGCCCGTTTTATTGGAGCTAATATTTCTAATATGTTTCTATATAAAAAAAAATAATAAAAAAATGGCTTACAATTTATAACTTTGAAATGATAAAACTGTAGAATAAAATATCTGAAAATTATATAAGTATTATTTGACTAAAGAATGTAAATGTATATTTTCAAACATTTCATTAACTACCCAATTTGTATGATTACAACTTATCTATTCCGCTTAACGATAGTACAACTAACTCAATATGAAATATAATCACGTTAAACTACTTCCCAGTTAAACTGAGATCAAAATATAATACATTTTTGCATGTGTTAGATCGTCATCATCATTAACAAAGGATAATGTTTAGACATTAATTACCATTGAATGTGAAAATTTAGTAATAAATTATTGTATTTAATGTAAATGCAAATTAAAAAAATGATAATCACAAACTCATTAATTTTGTATTAAATATAAGACGCTTTAATAATTTTCTCTATAAATCTCCCTTGCTTTTGGCCTTGGTCTAGCTAAGGAGTTAAATTAGTTGTCATTTAAAAACAACTAAAAAATATATAATAGAGCAGGTTGACTTTTAGGCTGTTGGCACGCTGAATGATTTAGCAATCCTAGTTTGGCACACTGTTAGCAAAAGGTTGCCGACCCCTGATGTAAACAATAGACAGCAGAAACAGTAAGCAGCTTTATTAATTGGTGAATATAATAGCCACGGGCGATTTACTTCCTCGACATTTGCTAGTCGGCGTTTAAAGTTTAAAGATTAAACCATGACGCAGTAATCGAAAGTTTACCTGCTACTGACGATAGACTGCCTCTATGCTGAAAGGGTATAGATTACTATAGATCCGAGAGTTATTCTTGTACTCACGTAAAATCCTATATTCGACTCGAAATTATTCAACCTGTATAACTGTTAAAACCAGATGCCACTTTCATGAAGAATAATATTTGAACCCGAACTGATCTTTGTTTTTAAAAAAACGCCATCAGCAATCCTACACTGTGGATGTGTTATTTGTTTATTAGTAGAATGGCGCCCCTTAAACCTTAATGCTCATTGGGGGCGCTAAAATCATGCTTGCCAACTGGTTTGTAATAAAGATATTTGTGGAGCTCCTAAATTCAATCTTGCAAACGTATTTGGGATACATTAGTTAACATAAAAAAAAAAATTAGTTTTAATACTCATTTTGGCGCCCCCTAACGTGGCGCCCGGGGACATATGTCCCCCCCTGCCCCTCCCTAGCTACGCCACTGTTACACTCGTATCCTGACCAATGGGGATGGACTTTGTATGATTTCTTGATAAACTAATCATTAAAAGAGGTTTCATAATTTGTTTCTTTAAGATTTTTGTTTCTTTTCTGTTTTTTTAATTTTATTTTGGCTGCACAATTGAAAAAGTTAAATATGTTTTATGTGTTACGGTTTTTCTTATTATTAATTATAGTCAGAATCCGCTTCATTGACTATCTTATCTTATATTTTGTAAACCAGTGGTTCCCAGCCTTATTAACGCCGCGGCCCTTTAATACATCGTCTCAAGTTGTGGCCACTGGCGACCCCTAACCAGAATGGTTTTTGTAGCTACCTTATAACTGTAAAATGTTGCTGTTATGAGTAAAAAAAACGAACGTTCAAATCCAGAGCGAACAGCATCTACAGTAAGTTCCATTATGCTAATGAAGTGTCGTTTTACCGCAAATACTGCTGCTTTCAACAGTGTAGCTACTTTTAACACAGAAGAAGCTGTTAACGCATCAACTCTCTACTGTTGCGACTTGTCCGCATTTATATAGTTTTGCGCCAACCCTTGTCACAGCGATTTTTGTAAGGGAAGTTTGTGATGGGGTTGACGCGGTGATGTCATCACCGGTGTCTCGGTTCCTGGGACCATCGGAAATATATTCATGTTTCCTCGTGAAATTGTCATTCGACCCCCTCCAAAAAATGTATATTTACAATTTTTGCGTACTGCGGCCAGCTGGTCCAGCGGTTAGTTCACAAAACTGTCAACCGGTCGGCGACAGGGATAGAACCCGCAACGCGTCTGTTCTATCCCTGCCGCCGACCGATCCCTGCCGCCCTGAGTTTTGGACGTAATAAGGAACGTTTGTTCAAACTTCAAAACTTATCGCTTTCTTTGCGATTCGTCTTGCGTTTTGAGAGCTGTTTATACATTATTTAAAGTTTTCCTTATTCGTTCAGGCAACCCTTTCCATACCCAAGTGCTTTCCGAGAAGATACAGAAATCATAGACACCAACCCCTTTAATTATGGACCTAGACAGGCGTTTTATCTCTAGGGCTTACTAAGAAATTCAGTAAGGTATTGTGTTGTACTTTAAAGTAAAAAGTGTATATTATGTAAATTTCAGTCTCTGATAGTTGAACAAAGTTGGCCATTTCCATTTGCATTGGAACAATGTTATTTTTTTCTCTTCTAGTTATGCTCTTTAACAGAACCTTGATTTACAATTTCTGCCTAATATTTTAACGTCATTTTTAACATAAATGAAAATTAAATACCTTATCCGAAATGTCATTTAAGTCTAATTACAGGATGCTTTAATCTATAGTATTGATGGCATTCTAGGGGATGTAAGTCGCCGAGCGAAGTGGATGGAATTTGGCGTAGAGCTCGAAGGTAGTCCGGGACAGAGTCATTCAGGCACTTGTAGCAGAGATCTGGTTGTTGATGGGTAACCAGTGAAGAGATCGGAGCAGAGGAGTGATGTGATTTGACTTCTTCTTCTTGAGGACTAGTCGTGCAGCACAGTTCTGGACACGTTGGCGGGTCTGGAGGGAGGAGGTCGAGAGGCCAGCCAAGTGCGAATTGCAAGAATCCAAGCGGGAGAAGAGAGATGACAAGCTTCGCGCAAGCTTCCTGGGTGAGATCGGATGGCGGCAATGCGACGCAAGTGGACGAAGCAGGTTTTGGTGAGGAAGGTGGACGTCGGAGAAGCCATCAGCGGAGATGCTGGTTCGACAACATACAATATTGGACAGGACTCCATTGACTCAACTATTGACAACCGCTCAAGATAGGCAAGAGAGGAGAAAGGGATTGATGACGATGCGACAATTTATTTAGCAAAGCTGGAAGCGTGAAAGCAAATGACCTCCATAGGGAAAATCTTTTAAGCGTTGCATATTTTTTAATTATAATAACGTGTTTGTGATAATCATCTTGTTTGCATTTAGATTTATAGCAAATGAAAAAAAAATCATTTCTCTACTTTCACTTCAATGTATAATATAAAGAATATTGTCAAGATATATTTCTATAAACAATTAATTGCTGTAGCTTTCCTTGCATTTTAATCTTTATTCTTCCAATTGAGCGCGCAAATCTTTCGAGCCCACAAACATGGTCGACAGTCGACAAGACAATAGTTATTTATTTGATATTTATTTGATTCTCAGAGAAACTGAGAATTCCAAATAATTTATTTATAATTTTTTTTTTATTTACAGACATAACAGTGACTGAAATGTTTACAAGGTAATCATACTAACTGGGTAGTTAATGTAATGTTTTTAAGAGTACATATAAATCGTAATACGTATAATTCTTTAATTATATAATATTTATATAATTTTAAACAATTAGACTATTCATGGTTTGATCATTCTGAAACTATAAACTTTAAATATTATTTAATAGGATAAAAATAAGAAAACACGTGTTAGTAATATTAACAAAATGAGAACGGGTTAATTACCTCCCTTGAAATAAAAATAATGTTTCGAAATCTGATTCAATTTCACTGCAACAAAAGTAATGTTTTGCGATACAACTAATATTATTGTTCAACTACTATTATTTTAACACAAATTCGGCATTTTGGTATTTATTTCAAGATTTAATTTGGCGTCAAAAATTAATTTACGTTAAACAGTTAAATGTAAATAAACATGTTCTACTTTGAGTGTTGTCAATTTTAGGAGTTTTTGCAAAACTATGTTTGCTGATAATGTTATTCGCTTCTTTCTGAATTCACATTTTAAACAAAGGGGAAGGTCATTTAACTTAAAATTTCGTTTAATACTTTGTAAATATAAATCTGTGGTTTTTTGGTTGTTGTTTTTTTTCACATAGGGATAATACAAGTCCATTATAATGAATGGGTTGCCTGAACAAACCAGGAAAACCAATAACCTAACATCATTTAAAACATTAATAAAAATGTAAGACTAGACTCGGACCATGGATGAGCGTAGGACGCAATAATCTTCTTTATAGAAGGAGCGTCTGTAATGTATAAGATAAGATAAGATAAATAATTACTTAAAGGGGAAAAATATATACGCCCATTTGCCATTGTTCGATATCTATTTATTGGTATTTTATGACAAAAAACTACTGAATATTCATGGGTATATAGATCAGTGAATGTATATTATTCTGAATATATAGTGACGTGAATATATATATATGTATAATCCATAAGTATATATAGATCAGTGAATATATATAATCCATGACTATATAGATCAGTGACTATATATATAATCCATGAATATATATATATATAGGCCCTATATCATTGAATATACATAATCCATGAATATATAGATCAGTGACTGTTACAGATTGCGTAGTGTAACAACAATCAAATACATAAGCGAAAAAAGTAAAACTAAACGAAAAGAACTTGTGGTCTAATAATGTCGGTTTGCAGTCAGATCTACTAGTTGTACCTACTTAAAGTCATAACCATCTTCTTCTTCATTGTGCCGTGGAGACCCAGTTAGACCCGAGGAAATAGTCCACAATTTTAAGGATAATTTGATTGTGAATACTCTGGGATCAGTTATTACATTATTATAGTTAAATGCGAATGTAGGTCATGTGTCAGTAGTACATTAAAAAGATCATCAAGTCTACGGCAACTGCATCTCGCATCACTGGCATCACACACCCTTATCCCGACCAATTGGGATGGACTTTAGATCATTTATTTATTGAAAAACGAATCCTTAAAAGTGGGGAATCAAAATTTTGAAAAGAAATTTGTTTCTTTCCTGGTTATAAATTTTTTTGGGGTTGCACAATATTAATTGTGAAAATTAATTGTTTTATGTGTTACGGTTTTTCTTATAATTTAATTACATCCAGAATCCACTTCATTGACAATCTTATCTTATATTTTCGAAACCAGTGGTTCCCAACCTTATTAAAGTCGCGGCCATTTAATACATTTTCTCACGTTGTGGCGCCCCCTAACCAGTAATGTTTTTGTCGCTACATTATAACTGTAATATGCTGCTGTTATGAATTGTAATGCAGATATTTAATATGCAGGATGTATTTTCATTGTTAAAAATTGATTGGTGACTCATTCAGTAAATACCATACGTTGAAATCCAGAGCGAACAGCATCTATACTAAGTTCCATTCTGTTAATGAAGAGTCATTTTACTGCCAATACTGATGCTTTCAACATTGTAGCAACATTTAACAGAAACGATGCTTTAAATGCATCAACCTTTTAAACACGTGTGACTTGTCCGCATTTGTATATATTTGCGCCAACCCTGTCACACAGAACTGTATTTGTAAGGGAAGTTTGTGATGGGGTTGACGCGATGATGTCCTCGCCGGTGTCTCGGTTCCTAAGACTATCGAAAATATATATTTTCCCTTGGTCTTAGGCGACGCTCATGAAATTGTCATTCGACCCCCAAAAGGATCGCAACCCACAGGTTGGGAACCGCTGTTCTAAACTATCATTTTTTATATAAAATTATTGCATACTACGGCCGGCTGGTCCAGCAGTTAGTTCACCGGACTGTCAACCGGTCGGCGGCAGGGAAAGAACCCGAGACGTGTCGGTTCTATCCCTGTCGCCGACAGATCCCTACCGCCCTGCAGGAGTTTTGGGCCTATTAAGGAACGTTTGTGAAAACGTATAAACTTATCGCTTGCTTTGTAAATCGTCTTGCATTTTGACAGCTGTTTATACATTATTTTAAGTTTTCCTTATTCGTTCAGGCAACCCATTCCATTCCCAAGTGCTTACCTAGAAGATGCAGAAATCAGACACCCACCCCCTTAATTATCGACCCAAACGGATGTTTTACCTCTATGGCTTACTAAGTAATTCCGTAGGGTATTGTGTTGTATTTTAAAGTTAGAATATTATGCACATTTCAGTCTCTGATAGTTCAACAAAGATTGTCATTTCCATTTGCATTGGCAAAAGGTTTATTTCTCTTCTAGTTATACTTTTAACAGAACTTTGTTTACAATTTCTCTCTAATAGTTTAACATCATTTTTAACATAGTTGAAAATTAAATACTTAATACGAAATGTCATTTCTGCCTAATCACATAATCACATAATCACATACTGCTTTAATCTCTAGTATTGAAGGATGTAAGTGCGTCAGACGGCGAGCAAAGTGGATGGGATTGGGTGCAGAGCTCAAGACAGGAGCGAAGGTAATCTGGGGCAGAGTCATTCAGGCACCTTTAGCAGAGAGAAGCCAGCTTGTAGGAGATCCGGTTGTTGATAGGTAACCAGTGCAGAGCTCGGAGCAGAGGAGTGATGTGATTTGATTTCTTCATCTTGAGGATTAGTCGGGCAACGCAGTTCTGGACACGTTGGAGGCCGTGAAGGAAGGCCGAGAGGCCGATTAAGAGAGAATTGCAATAATCCAAGCGGGAGAAGAGGAGAAAGATGACAAGCTTTGCGCAAGCGTCCTGGGTGAGATCGGATGGCGGCAATACGACGCTATGGACGAAGCGGGTTTTGGTGAGGAAGGTGGACGTCGGAGAGGCCATCAGCGGAGATGCTGGTTCGACAACATACAATATTGGACAGGGCTCCATTGACTCAACTATTGACAACCGCTCAAAATAGGCAAGAGTGGAGAAAGTTGACTGCTGAGGTGTCCATTCACTCCCCCCGTCCCCCAACGACCACAACAGTCAATGGATTGATGACGATGCGACAATTTATTTAGCAAAGCTGGAAGCGTGAAAGCAAATTATCACCTTCATAGGGAAAATATTTTTTAGGCTAATAAAAATAACGTGTTGGTGAAAATCATCTTGTTTGCATCTAGATTTAGAGCAACTGAAACACTTTCATTTCTCTACTTTTACTCCAATGTATAATATAAATAATATTGTCAAGATATAATTCTAGAAATACTAAATTACTGTATCTTCGTTAGATTTTAATCTTTATTTTTACAATGGAGGCGCTCAACTCTTTCGAGCCCCCAAGCATGATCGACAATAGTTATTTCATATTTGATTCTCAGAATAACTGAGAATTCCAAAAAATATACTAAGTAACTAACTAATATTAACATTAGTTTCTAGTTAGTGAAATGTTTGTGAGGTGATCATACTAACTGGGTAGTCAATGTAATATTTACAAAAGTACATATACATTCTTTAATTATACAATATTTATATAATTTTCAACACTTTTTCATGGTTGGATCATTTTAAAACTATAAACTGTAAATATTATTTAATAAAAGAAAAAAAACAAAACAAACGTGTTAGTGATAGGCCTATTAACAAAAGTAAATATGTTATTTATCTCCCTTGAAATAAAAATAAAGTTTCGAAATCTGATTCAATATCGATGCAACAAAAGTAATGTTTTGCACTATAACTAATGTTATTGTTCAACTACTATTATTTTTATAAAAATTTGACATTTTGGTATTTATTTTAAGATTTAATAAGGCGTCAAAAATTAATTTAGGCCTACGTTAAACAGTTAGATGTAAATAAACATTTCCTACTTTGATTTTTGTCGATTTTAGGAGTTTCTTTCAGCATTCTAGTCTAATTACAACTATAAGGCCTACACAATATAATGCTACTAAATAAGACTCTTATTTTTATTAAAATAAAGAAATACAATATTTTTTTTTAGAATTACCGACATTTATTATGTTTAATAATTAAAGAAAACAAGTTGCAGACTTTCGAAAATAAATGCATGAGAAAAATACTTCGAATCTCCTACGTAGAACAAAGGAATGATGCGTATATGGGGGACGGATTAGCCTCAATTGCCTGCCCTCAAGAAAACATTAGGGCAACAATCAAACGGCACAAACTGACATGGCCCGGTCACTGTAGAAGGTGAACGTCGGAGAGACCGTCAGCGGAGATGCTGGTTCTACAATGTAAGGTATTGGACAGGGCTGCAGTTGATTCAACTATTGACAAACCCTCAAGAAACTTAGGAGAAATATATTATAATAGAAGTTATCTTGGAACCCTCATATTGATGATGTAATTAAAAAATCAAACAAAACATCATGATTCATAAAAGGAACGTTTACAAATATTATACGAATATAAAACTAAATGTTGTCTCACATTAGTTAGGCCTATACTAGAATATGCAGTATCTGTGTGGGACCCATCAACCAAAAACTAAAACACATTCAGAAAAGAGCTGCGAATATTCCCAACTGACAAGAGTAACAACATTAGTAAAATAACTAAACCTAGAAACAATAGAGGAAAGAAGGGCAAAAAAGTAAAGTAGTAATAATACATAAGGCATAAAACTCCAATTTAGAAATACAACTCAATAACAACCTGTTGCAAAGCTCAGATAAACATAAAGACAAAAACACTTTACTTATCCCTTATGCAAGAACAAATGCGTATAAGTACTCTTTCTTCCCGAGTGGCATTCGGGCATGGAATGGGTTACCTGAACCAACCAGGAAAACCATTAACTTAACATCATTTACATCATATAAAACATTAATAAAGATGCAACAATAAACTCGGTCCACGGATGAGCGTAAGACGCTGTAATCTTCTTTATAGAAGGAGCGTCTGTAATATATCAGATAAAATAGGCAAAAGTGGAGAAAGTTGAATGATGTGGTGTCCATTTGCCCCCCCCCCCCAACGACCACAACAGTCATGGGATTGATGATGATGATGAAAGAAGATGATCTTAAAAACAATTTTGAATGTAATTAATTTGAAGACCGATCATTTAATATGCGTTTTGACCTCACACGCTCTGTGCTAATTGTTCAAAGTCATGTACATATTTAGTCACTTCTGGATGGTCGGGTGTAAGCAACCTATTTGTAACCTTAAAAACAGCTTTCATGTGCGATAAAATGTGTTCACAAGTGTAAGTTGGATCAAAAGCTGAAAGTTGAGTATAGCAGATGATTTTCCTAAGCAGGTTCCTTGTTCAGCTTGTTGCATTTTAAGATTGTCAAAATCCCTACCCTTAAAATGTTTTGAAATTAATTTCAGAGCAAGATATATGTTCAGTTTCAATGCAAATCCATTTAAGTGATCTAACAGTACAAGTGCTGTTTGACCTCGTCCTTGTAAATGCAATTTTATATTAGCAATTTTATAATAGTAGGCCTATATATATATATACTAGGATTTATGCCCGTCAAAATTACGGAGAAACGAATGATTACAATTTGTTTTGTTAAGAGAAAAAAAAATAAAAACAACGATAAAAACTATAGTGAGAACATATTTTTCGCTAATTAGTTGTTTTTTTTTTTCTTATTGTTTACGGTCGGCTGGCCCTGGAACATGCATATGGATTGCTGTCAATGTTCTGACATATATATACATATTATGTTTATATTGGTGTTGTATGTTGTCGTTGTTATTTTTTTTTAGCGATAATAAAACTACCTGTTATCGACCAGTGATGTTAAATTTTATTATTGTACGTCCTGGCATTTAACTCTTATTTAAACATATATCGAGAGGCTTGAGCGTATTATTTCATAGTCAACAAGATCTTAGCCAGGCGACAACAGACCCGCATTTGTATTTATATATATATATATATATAGAGAGAGACAGATAAACAGATAGATAGATAGATAGATAGATAGATAGATAGATATAATATTATTAGTGTGTATGTGTGAGTTGTGCATGTATCGATCAGTTTGTATATATATGTGCAACGAGGATTAATTGCAGGGGTATATTAACCGTTGACTGAAATAAGGTCGTGCTTAGGGAATAAAGGTCAAAGTGAGAGGGCACCAATGAGCTTTCGCTTAGCACACAACTTAGCACACAACTACGGTAAGTTCAGTTATTACAAAAATACATTAATATATAAACAGTCCTTATGATTCTTACTATGACAAGCACCACTGTGTACGCATACGTCTTAAGAATTCAAACTTGCACCATCAATATATATATAAATATATATTATGGATTGTGAGGGTACGAAAAGCTTTAACCCTTTAAGTCCCTTTAATGCTCAGCGGGCACTACACGTCGTATCGACGGTGCAAAAAACAACAACACGTGGTTTCTACATTTTTTCGTGTTTTCCACGTTTTTTCCACCGTCGATAAGACGTGTTGTGCTCTCTGAGCAATAAATAACATTTTAATTGTGTGTGCGTTAGCATGAGTGTGTGTTTTGATTGCGTATGCGTGTTCGTGTGTAAGTGTGTATCAGTGTATAAGTGTGTGTATGAGTATCAGATGAATGAATGTATCAGACACACTGTGTGTTCTACTAAATACCCATCGCCTTCATAACCGCCAGTCACTGCTGTGCATTTCTCACTTCCGTCGTCTGCTTCCCTAAATTTTCCGTCGCTAATCAAAAACATGAAATCCCATAAAGACAACGAAACAAAATATAGTTTCTAAAAAAAAATACACATCCATGCAAAGAAGTAAAAAATAAACTACATAAAAAGCTGAGAGTACAAAACAACAAAAAGTGCTTCGATGCGCATGCGTGCATATGAAATTAAAAAAGAAGCTTTAGGGGAACTAGCGTTGTGGATAGCTTTCGCCATTTTGTTTTAATTGTTACTAAAAATAGCCCAGCACCAGTTTATTTACCAACAATAAGAAGAGTTTCGTATTTTCTTTAGAAAGCATGTCTTTAAACGATACGGTTTAAAAAAAAAATTCTGTTCGAAAAAACAATGGCCTGTACATGCCCAGTTTGTTTAGATTATATTTCGGAGTAATGGTCGCACTATCTATATATGGAATCTAAAATCAATATATTACAGATCGTATCTTATATATTGCAGACGCTCCTTTACATACGGTTATTGCTTTCTACGCATATCTGTGGACTGAGTCCTGTTTTGCATTTTGATATTAATTTACTGGTATTTTTGTCATTTTTTTTTCTTTTCAGGAAACCCATTCCATCCCCGGATGCCACTCGGGAAGAAAGAATACGCGGAAAATGTTAAAAAAGAATACGCAGTCAATGGAGAGAACGGGGAATATAAAAGAGTGAACGACCCATTTAAAAAAAAACGATTGAGGAAATTACGTTGAATATAAAACCAAATGACTGCCATAGATACAGAGTCGCTATGACTTCAAAGTGTATCCAAAGCTTGTAAAACAGTTTAATAAAATGTTGTTAAGTTGATCAATTTTTATTATCGATGTTTGTTGGTTGAGGTGATTTGTTGATTGTTTTTTTCTGACTTGGCTAATTGATTTCCTTTGCTTCCAGTATCAATTATCTATCTATTATCTATTTATCTATCTATCTATCTATCTATCTATCTATCTATCTATCTATCTATCTATTATCTATCTATCTATCTATCTATCTATCTATCTATCTATCTATCTATCTATCTATCTATCTATCTATCTACCTACCTATCTATCTACCTATCTATCTACCTATCTATCTATCTATCTATCTATCTATCTATCTATCTATCTATCTATCTATCTATCTATTATCTATCTATCTATCTATCTATCTATCTATCTATCTACCTATCTATCTATCTATCTATCTATCTATCTATCTATCTATCTATCTACCTACCTATCTATCTATTATCTATCTATCTATCTATCTACCTACCTATCTATTTATCTATCTATCTATCTATCTATCTATCTACCTATCTATCTATCTATCTATCTATCTATCTATCTATCTATCTATCTACCTACCTATCTATCTATCTATCTATCTATCTACCTACCTATCTATCTACCTACCTATCTATCTATCTATCTATCTATCTATCTATCTATCTATCTATCTATTCGCTAAATATGTTTTAGACCCATACTGTCTTACTTTTATGTCAGGTCCGTTCAATGTTTCATTAAATTGCTTAGTCCCATGTTTGTACAGTTTTAAATCATCAATTAACTTTATATTTCTAAGCCTAGAGATTATATCCGTGTTCCTAATAGTATGTTAAATGCGCTCTGAGCTTACATTATGTTTGTTGGCAGCACTATACAGATATTATTATTATTATTTTTATATATTATTCCAGCTTTTTGGCATATATATATATACGGTATATAAATATATATATACAGTGCATTTTTCGGTGACGGTACGCACCGGTACGTCGTACCGGCATTTTTTTCAATGTAGGGAAAAAAAATATTTGTATTTTTATATGTTTTTTATATGTAAAAATATTGTGTTCTTGTATTTTAACGTTTATTATTAATTTATTATATTATAAATTTGTTAAAATGGAATTATTTTAAAATTGCGCGTAATAAGAATTAAAATATAAAATGCGAAACTTTTTTTTAAAGTTAGGCAATCCATCACTGAGTACCGGCACCTATTTTTTTTACAAAAAAAGCACTGTATATATATATATATAGTCTTTGGGATCAAATTCTAAAGAAATTGTTTTAATAACACGTGCAGATATTTTTTTTTAACTCATCCGTAAATTTGAGAATCACCGTTAAGCTTAAAAAAAGAATTGGAAATTCTGCGGTCTGCAACTTAATGTTCTTTGATAAACATATCCCGCAATGAACAAAAATGAAAATGGCAACAACACAACAAAATGTGCTTTTAATAAAACGCAAAAGTAAAGTGTTGCACTGTGTGTTTAAAAAAAATCTACAATTGGTGTTGATTAATGGTGTTTAAACGCACGGAAAGATTAAAGTGGTAGGTGTGTCTGGTGTGATAAGTCATTTAAAATGAAGGATCGAAATAAATGTATAAAACAGTAGACAGTGTATTTATTTGGAATTTTAAATTTTAAAAACAAATTATTAAAATTGGGACCGACACAAATTAAAAAATGTAAATTAAAAGGATGAACAACTAAAGAATTGAACAGAAAAATAAATGAACAAAAATGTATAACTGATTCTGATTGTAATGTCTGCTTCTATTTTTATCGATTCTCTGTAGTAAGTATATTTATCACGAGAATTTGCCTTAAAAATTACTATAGTTGCTATTACGCACATAAGCTTACAGTGTAAAGGCCCTGTTCATGTACTGGGCAACTTTGATTTTTTTTTTGCCCAGTTCATGAAATGAGAATAAATATACTTGCCCCAGGTATCTGGACAGGTATTTGCTCATTTCATGAACTGGGCAAGAGCGATGCCAAAACAAAATTCACGAACTTGGCGAAAAGTTGCACAGTTCATGTACTGGGCAATTACACTATCCGTGCTAAATATTATCTAATATACATTTATTATATATAGGCCTTGATATGCATACACTTAAGAAATATTTCTTTTAACATCAAATATTTTTTTTGCTCTTAAATACTTAATGCATTGCCATTTTTCTAATGAAAAAAAAACAGGGAAATAATTTAAAATAACGGATTTATTTAAGTAAATAAATGAAACAAACCAAAAAACAAAAATGTAAAAATAAAATAAAAGGAAATTGTGTGGACGATTATTGCTTGGTGGTTTATAAAAATATCGAAACGAAAAAAATGGAATTTACCTCTTGCATATTTGTGACCTACGAATCAAATAAAAAAAAATGAAACAAATTAGTATTTATATTTATTTAACGATTAACTGTTACGCGGCAATTTACTTATTAATGTATTTTAGTGCAGAGTGTTTTAACAATTTTTATAAGAATTATTTTACAATGTAAACGCTACATGCATGATTCGTAAGGAAAAGTATATCGCCATATTTGATATATTTGTCCTAAAATGGAATTAATTTTTTTTACCGAATTGTTCCAAAATTTGGTTGCACATTCTGTATTGTATATTTTCTGTATGATCTATATTCTGTATGATCTATATACTGCATGATCTATATACTGCCAGATCTATATACTGCATGATCTATATACTGCATGATCTAT
Organism: Anisus vortex; assembly: GCA_949126835.1. NCBI lineage: Eukaryota > Metazoa > Mollusca > Gastropoda > Planorbidae > Anisus > Anisus vortex. The sequence goes on along the minus strand of OX421505.1, from coordinate 3,334,662 downwards.
ATTCTATATGATCTATATTCTGTATGAACTATATTCGGATGGAACTATATTCTGTACGATTTATTTTCTGTGCGCCTAGTAACTCCGTATGTAAAAGATTTAGAATAGTTATCTCAGTACACAGACTTTAGTCACTGGAAAGAAGGGATGGAGTTACTGGGGGAAGGACAATGTCCCACAATGCCCTACTTATCTATCTACCTTCGTCTGGCGCCTGGACAGTAGCTCGTCCGCGTTGTTCAGGGTCTGGTTGCTACTGGAGGACATCCCCGTGTCATTTCCGCTGTCCTTGACCTGCGGCTCCGACGATCCGCTCTCCGTTTCGAGGCTCGTGCCGCGGCCCGTATCGTACAAGGTGGGCTTGTGAAGGCTATCGTACATTGTGGGCCACTCGGTGTGTTTGGACCGGCCGTGGCTGGACCTAAAAGTCTGGCTACCGTGTCCGCTATCTAGTTCCCCTACAGTGAATAGCATTGGAGGATATCAGAGGCCATAAAAATAATATAAACAAACAACATCAACAACACAGAAACAATATGATATAATGGCAGAGGGGGGGGGGGGGTCGGCAAAAAGAAATAATGCATGCCTCTTCTAAAAAAACATTGATTACTCGAAGAGCATGCCTCTTTGGCGGTTTGCGCGCTGAATGAATTAGAAATCTTATTTTGGCACAGATCGTTGCCGACCCCTGAGATAATGTACAGATATGCAGTCAGGGCCGTCTTAGCAATAATTAGAGAGGGCGGGAGCACTCACGCAATGAGTAACCTTGACCTCCAAAGTCTCTCAATCAAGTAACAAATAAAGTTACACAAGTTTTGGAATGAGGGTTGAGGTGAGGCGGGGGGGGGGAGGCAAATTTCAAAGAGATGAAGCTATCTCCCCTCCCGCCTCTGCCCCCTCATGACGTGAGGTTGATAAGACGGCCCTGTCCATAGCCAAAGAAATTAATAGTTTAATTATACTAAGAAACAAATATACGACAAAGCTTTGTATAACAGAAACAACACAATTTTTAAGCAAGTCTCGGTTATCGAAACATTGTCAGAAGGAGATTCCTATTGGTTTAATACTTCAATTTTGTTTTTCTATGAAAGTACATTGCATTATGATTAAATAATTGTGTGCACTAAATGCTTGTTTAAAGTAGTTCCTGCCATGTAAAATAATTTGTCCTTGTGTTTAATGTGCGCGGGTGTGTGTGCCAGTGGCGTAGCCAGGTTTTAACGCTAAAGGGAGCGAAATTTTAGGAAAAAGGCCCCACTTTTAGCAATTTTCCCAGATTAATAGAATAACTGAGAATTCGTACGTATCAAGTGTTATAAGAAACTTCCGTGCCTCAGGATACAAACACTGTTTAATAGTGCAGTTTTTATTTAACCATTCACGATTCTTTTCCTTGCAGCTAATAGTGATGAGAATTTCTGCAAAATTGATTGCATCTACTGCTCATAAGTCATACGGAGTATAGGTATAGTCTTGGATAGATTCTTTTCTTGTCTGGAAGCAATTAAGATGAATCTTAATGGGAAAAAATGCGTTATTGAATGAGGAGAAATGACTGTTGGAGCCAATGTTTCTGAATGACATGGCGACACGTTTTAGTGAGTTAAAGTTCCATTTACAAGACTGGTCCCAAAAGCACTTGAAGTGTTGGGCCACTAAAATGGTATAGCATTGAAACTGGGCATATCTTTCCGTGAAATCAATTTAAAATTTTTCCGTGAAATCAATTTAAAAACATTAACTCTTTCCCTAATTTAAGGCAAATTAAGATAGATGAGCATTTTCACAAGTACAATAGTTAGATCTATATTAAAACAATTAACTCGTTTGGTATCACTAACATCAAATTTGGAGACTTTACTTGAAGGGAGATAATTAACCAATTTTCTTTACATTAATATTTCTAATATGTATTTTTTTTTGTTTTCTTTTATTAAAATTATTGCATTACAATATTTATAACTCTAAAATGATCAAATTACACAAGATAGTTGAAAATTATAAAAATATATTAAGAATAAAAAATGTATATGTACAACTTTAAACCTTACAATAACTACCCAGTTTGTATGATGACTACGTATTTCTTTCGCTAATCTGAACTTGTACTTTAGTGTACAAATTGACGCCATATATCTCAGTAATTCTGAGATCAAACAATAAAGACTGGAAAGACATTACTAGCTACAATATATTGACAACTAAATTCAAATGCTAATAACTATTAATGTGTAAGTTGAGTAATGCAATAGAGGTTTAGGTATGTATGGATTTTTTTTTTAAATCTGATAATAACAAACAGGTTAATTTTTTATTAAATATAAAACGCTTAAACGATTTTCTTTCTCTTTTACGCTCCTTTTCTTTTGGTCTTGGTCTTGCTACGGTACTAAATAAATTGTCTTATACAAATAATATAGTTGATCAGTTTGACTTTCACGCTGTTGGCACGCTGAATGATTCAAAATTATTGTAATAAATTAAATTGTTGAAATGTAATTTTAAAGAAAACAAAAAACAGCATAAATTGTGTTTCGTGGCTTGTTAAATGGGCCGTATTGCTGCTGAGAGTGAACACCCTTGCCCCTTATACAAGTCAATCTTTTATGACTGACTTGTAAATTACAAGTCAGTCATAAAAGATTGACTTGTATAAGGGGCAAGGGTGTTCACTCTCAGCAGCAATACGCCCCATTATTAATGAAATCTTTTTTTCCCGAATAGGCCCTTTTATTTAGAAAATTTTCGTAGGGGGAGCGATCCTGCTCCCCCCTGACTACGCTACTGGTGTGTTTGTGTGTGTTCTTATAAAATGTAGTTTTTTTGTTTTTTTCATTCTGTATCCCTCTACAGCATAACATAGCTAGTATTGCATAGCTGTGTTAGTCTTATTGTTAATGGTCTTACAACTTAAGTATAGTTTCTTAATACAAATGCTAATTTTATTTCTCTATTCTTGCTTAGGCTACCCACTAGCCCCCCATCCCCCAATTAACAAAAACAAAACAAAGCTAACTTCTATTTTTGCGCGGACCTTGAAAAACGTCTTAGAAAAATCTATTTATACATAATATATAGGCCTACGTATATACATTTTTCATACTGTAAGATAGTTTGGCATAGACTAGTGGCGTAAGAAGGAAGTAAAGTACTCGTCGGACCAAATTGATCATAGGGCTGGTGAAGCAGCGTTCACCAGTTTCAGTGGCCATGGCATACTAGGGATGTGTGGCCAGAACAATGCCCAGCCATCTTAACTAAGGTCAGGTACCCACCAGGGCTGGGTAGACTCAGGGATACCCTCGAGTCCTGCGAAATAATCCTAGCCTTCACCAGGATTTGAACCAATGACATTCAGTACATTTGCTGAACGCGCTCCCGCTAGGCCAACGTGCCGCTTAACGCATGTATTAATGTGCAAAAAAGCGCATTCTGCTTAAGTTCAATGCATTTTGTTTGCTAAGCGTGTGAACGTTTAAGAAGCTCAGTTAGGCAAGGGGCGGATATTTCAGATACTGGGGCGATGCCATTTCGGCAAACATGTATTTAAGCTTTATATTGAATTTTCAGCCCGTTGCAAAGACTACCGTGCCGGTAGGGGGAGAAGGCATCTTATCTAATAAGCTTATACTGCAGACGCTCCTTCTGTAAAGAAGATTATGGCGTCCTACGCTCATCCGTGGTCCGAGTCTAGTCTTGAATCTTTATTAATGTTTTTATTAATGATGTTAAGTTACTGGTTTTCCTGTTGTTGTTTTTTAGGCAAGCCTTTCCATGCTCGAATGCCACTCTGGAAGAAAGAGTACTTATATGCATTTGTCCAAGCATAAAGGTTACTATGTTTACCTAAGCATTGCAACAGGTTGTTATTGGGTTGTAGCCTATTTCTAAATTAGAGTTGAATACCTAATGTATTATTACTACTTTACTCTTTGCCCTTCTGTCCTACAGTGTTTCGAGGTTTAGTGATTTGACTAATGGTGTTACTCTTGTCAGTTGTGAATATTCACTTTTTATGAACCTTGCAGCTCTTTTTTGAATTTGTTCTATTTTTTTAAATGTTTGTTTAGTTGATGGGCAAGTTCAAAGATGTTAGTGTGTGTTACAGCCTCTTTTTAATTAAAGTCTCTGTTTTGTCTTCCTTTAAAATGTATATTTGGTTTGTATTTGTATCACGTGTGCGATAAAATCCTAAGCCCAATTTTTCTTGTTTTAATCTTTTTTCGTCATTAGAAAGTTGTGAAAGTTGAAATATTTAGTTTTTCGTCATTAGAAGGTTATGAAAGTTGAAATATTTCGTTTTTCGTCATTAGAAAGTTGTGAAAGTTGACATATTTCGTTTTTCGTCATTATAAAGTTGAAATATTTCGTTTTTCGTCATTAAAAAGTTGTGAAAGTTGAAGAAATATTTTCGTCTTCATGTATACACTGAAATTACTTTATCAACTTCTGAGTGTTACAATTTTTATAAAAATTAATTTTAAAAACAAAGTCACACGTACTGATATAGTTCTACTGATAAGAGTCAACGGAATCAACAAGCAAAACACGCAGCGACTATAACTTCTACATAACAACACATGCAAAAAAACAAAGAAAAAAGGTTATATACATCTGAATATAAAAAGATATACCAAAATCACACAACCGAAGCACCCCGGCTCCCTGTCTCCCATCCACTATACTTATCTTTGCCACATGTGATTTAGATGTGGATTTGTAATATGTGTGATAAGAGAGCCGGGGCGCTCCTTGACAAAAAAAAAAGGGTGGGGCAACCTTTGTTTGTGTGTGTGGTATTATTGACTCACCGAGAGAAATTTCTTAATTTTTGCAGCCAGTATTTCGTCCTTTTTCCACCTCTCCTCCGTGTGAGTTAGATTATCACCCACGTAATAATCACTCGCTTTAACGGAGAGAGCTTTTTAATTGGGAATGGTAAGTTTAGTTGTTTTTTTTGTAAAACAATTCGGAAAAAGGGGGGTGGGGGGTTAATAAACGTTGCAGAATGAACAAAGAAATAACAAACACAAAGATTAAAACAATTGGGAGTTTAATGGTTAAACAATTATAAGTAAATATTCCTTAACTTTTCTATTTTTCTATCCAAGACCCAAATACAGTGGCACCTCGTGTTACGAACGCCTCAGGCTCCGAACAAACAACTTGTGGATTTAAGTTTTTGTCTCGGTTAACGAACATTGTCTCAGGCGACAAACGAAGGCGAGAGAGAGAGAGCGAGAGAGAGAGAGAGAAAACCATCGTTTTCTTAGTAAGAAAGATAGACTAAATCCTTTTTTAAAATATATTTTACATTACTTTTTTTTGGGTTGTATTATTTTTCGTGAAGTACACTAATTCTCTGCGTTCTGTCAGGTGAACGCCCGGATGTTAATAATAATAAGAAGAACGATTCTTTTCATCTTTTCATAAAACAGACTGTCTCTATGTTCAATGTTTCGGGTTACGAACGTTCGTTTCGGGTTACGAACTGTTTTCTGGAAAGAATTAATGTTCTTAACTCGAGGTACCACTGTGATTAATTTTAGAAAAAAGGGAAATTCTCATAAAAACTAATTGTTGTCATGGAAACACAAATACAAGTCAATAATTAAAGGTAATTTTAAAATTAAACAAACGTAAACAAATACATTCGTTTCCTATATATTTATGATATTGGTTTAATGAGAATGGTTTAACTTGCCCCTCTTCCCCTCACACTGATACAGTGTTATAAAAGGAAATAGTGTGGCCTGAGCAATGCCCGACCACCTTGCTGGTTCACTGACAGCTCTTCTGGCGTAGATAGATTCAGGGATGACCTAACTTCTCTTTTTAGCGAGAATGCGGACCGAGATTTCTATCTTAGAGCTCGGAGAACGAACTCTCCAGTGTAGCACAAGGATGAAAAGGTGTGCTTTGACACCTTGTAACTTGTAAGACCTTCAGCAGAATGAGGATGTGACTTAGAATTTTGTTAGTCATTAAAGACAAAAATTAGATTAGTAGAAATTAGGATTAAACATCTTTGAGAATCATTGGGGGCTCTCTAGATAAAATGGAATATTGCCTGGAATCCTCAGGGCAAAAGGAAAGTAAGCAGATTCAGGTAGACTTGGAAGAAGGTCGATCGTAGGTGAGGCAAAGGCAGTTGGCTTCACCTGGACACATATAATGGGAGCAGCCCAATACCAAGACCGGTGGAAAAGTGTAGTTGCAGCCCTATGCTCCTATGGGGATTTACAGAATAAGGTCAAGTAAGTCATATTAGGATAAAAAAAAAGAATACCCGCGGGTAAGGACAAACCGTCTTTGAGGATATTTGGGGATTCTTCAACAATTGGGGCACTATTCTATTAACTGTACTAATGTTTTACTGACCTTTCTCGCTGACACTTTCGCTCTCTAGGTCCACCTCTTCCTCACAGCTGGAGCACTCCGGAGTCGACTGGAGCTCGTCCTCGCTGCTGCTCAAGCTGTGCTGGCGCTGCTTCTTGCCGCGCCGGTGTTTGTGGGGCTTGGGTGGCGGAGGCCGGACGCAGTCGGAAGGGTCCGAGCTGAGGGAATCGTTCCGCAGCATGGTCTCAATCTTCTTGCGGTTATTCCGGGTGCGCCCGCCACCGGCCGAGCTGGGGTCCAGGTGCTGCTTCTTGTCGCCCGGATCCTTGGCGCCACCGGGGGCGTCCCGGGAGTCGTCCGCCTGATTGTCGCTGGCGTGGTCGATGAGTATGCGGTGCCTGGAGAACTGGAGGTCCTCCTGTGAGTCCTGCGGGCCGAACCTGTCCCTCTCTCGCTCCCGGCTCGGGGACCGGCGCTGGTCCTTCGCCGCCGTGCGCTCCCTGTGGTGGCGGCTGCCCCCGCGACGGTCCAGCCTCCCCGAGTCCAACTCTTGCTCGGTCACGCCCGACTGCTGTTGCTGCTGGAGGTCGTTAAGGCGTTCGCGTGATCCTCTGTAGCTATCCTTGTCGGAATACTCACGGCGCCCATTGACGGGGCTCTGGCGGTACCGGTCTCCCTGCTCCCCGCGCCCATCCTTCCGCCGGTCTTTCACGTCTCTCCGTCTATCCGGTTGGTCATCGTGACGTCGATCGTGCTGGCTTTCTCTGTTGTCTCTGTGGATACAAGAAGAACACGTTTAGAATCATGGCTTTTTAAAGTTACACTTTTGAGGGGTCGTCCACAAATAACGTCATTTGATTTTGTCCAAATCTTCCTAAGACGTCATACAAAATATTACAGGAAGATACTATATAAAAGTGTGGTTTATATTCAAGTAAAGCTAGTCAATGTGGAATATATAAGTGTGGTTTATATTCAAGTAAAGCTAGTCAATGTGGAATTTTATTTTAAATGTATGAAACCCTCTACTTCTCAATGTGAGCGATGTTATTTGTGGATGACACCAAAGTCTAATCATATTCTTAACGTACACAAACACATTCTACGGAGAAAAATTTCTACATACATATATTATGTCATATATCTATCTATACAAGCAAAAGACTGATACTATGGTGATGGGCATTCCTGATATTGAAGTGAGAACTTTGTTGCTTTTGATTTTTGTGTGTGTGTGTGTGTGTGTGTGTGTGTGTGTGTGTGTGTGTGTGTGTGTGTGTGTAGCTAGAAGAGCGGGAGCAAAAGAATCACAAGATAGATAGATAGATAGAGAGAGAGAGAGAGAGAGAGAGAGAGAGAGAGAGAGATAGAGAGAGAGAGAATGAGTTAGTGAGTAAAAACGAGAGTGAGAAAGATATTGCGATAAAAAAGGGAGAGAAGACTAAAGAGAGGTAGAGGGATAGAAAGAGAGAGAGAGAGAGAAAGAGAAAGGGGGAGAGAGGAGGAGAAAGAGAGAGAGAGAGAAAGAGAAAGGGGGAGAGAGGAGGAGAAAGAGAGAGAGAGAGAGAGAGAAAGAGAAAGGGGGAGAGAGGAGGAGAAAGAGAGAGAGAGAGAGAAAGAGAAAGGGGGAGAGAGGAGGAGAAAGAGAGAGAGAGAGAAGGAGAGAGCTATCACGATGTTCAGAAAAGAGTAATAAAAGAAAGCTTAAGGAAAACGGAGAAAAAAAAGTAAAGGACACGCAATGAAAATAGTAAATCGACAGAAGAAGCATTTTACAGAAATAAAGTCAGACAGAACGTGAAAGAAAGAGAGAGAGAGACAGAGAGAGAGAGAGAATCACAGAGAGAATAAAGAGAGATGCAAATCAAAAGAGTATCATATAACTTGTGACTGATAAATAAAGATATAGAGACAGAAAGAGATATAAGACAAATAGCGACAAGTTGCATATACACACCATGGTAGATACTATAGCATACACTCAAGTCCATTATGTAGGTCTACTGAACACAATGCTGAACGTCTTATTATGTAGGTCTACTGAACACAATGCTGAACGTCTTATTATGTAGGTCTACTGAACACAATGCTGAACGTCTTATTATGTAGGTCTACTGAACACAATGCTGAACGTCTTATTATGTAGGTCTGCTGAACACAATGCTGAACGTCTTATTATGTAGGTCTACTGAACACAATGCTGAACGTCTTATTATGTAGGTCTACTGTACACAATGCTGAACGTCTTATTATGTAGGTCTACTGTATACAATGCTGAACGTCTTATTATGTAGGTCTACTGTACACAATGCTGAACGTCTTATTATGTAGGTCTACTGTACACAATGCTGAACGTCTTATTATGTAGGTCTACTGTACACAATGCTGAACGTCTTATTATGTAGGTCTACTGAACACAATGCTGAACGTCTTATTATGTAGGTCTACTGTACACAATGCTGAACGTCTTATTATGTAGGTCTACTGTACACAATGCTGAACGTCTTATTATGTAGGTCTACTGAACACAATGCTGAACGTCTTATTATGTAGGTCTACTGTACACAATGCTGAACGTCTTATTATGTAGGTCTACTGAACACAATGCTGAACGTCTTATTATGTAGGTCTACTGAACACAATCTTATTATGGCGAAGTCGACAAAGAAAACAATGGGTGTCATTTATTGAAACGCGGAAATGTCTGATAATTTAATAGCAGTGAATTGATAACAAACGGAGTATAGGTTCTTGGAAAAATCTATTCTCTCTCTCTAAATATATATATACATAATTCTATTTCTCTAGCGCTGCCAACATAGTGTAAGCTTAGAGCGAATTTAACATTGAGCAACAAACAAGTAAGAACACGAATATAATTCTATAGGCTGAAAATGATATAAAGCTAATTAATAATTCTTAAACTTTTCAAGCATAGGACAAAGCAACTGTAGTATTAACCGACATAATTGACACTTCCTGAGGTAACATAATTTGAATTAATAAGAATGGAGAAAATATTGGACTAGACTATCAATGATCGAAAGTTATTATGCTTATTTAAAGTAGGCCTATTTACTAAATATAACTAAGCTTGCTGATTGATTAATTTTGACTGATTCCTTAAGATATTATAAGGTCAACAGAACAAGTGTATATAATATTCATATTTGCAGGGCCCTCGAGACTTAAAAAAAAAGTGGCCGGTACGAGATCTTTTCTGCCCCCCCCCCTTTTCGCTCTACTTTTTTTTTCGAACACTAGTCATACCTTGATGATTTTTTTAGTATTACATACGATGGAAAAATCAGGAATCTTTTTAAAAGGTCTGTGGATTATTTTGTGAAACTGTCATACGTGTTACCATTTACCATTGTAATAATTTCAATCACAGCCTTACAGGTCTATTACAAGAATACTTTAATCAAGTACATAGTTCTTAGTTTTAATTAGAGACTAATAATTTTACTACACATTCGAAACCGTAACTGAAAAATAGAAATAGCCAAACAAAAGATTTTAAAAGACTGCAGATTTTAAAATACTGCACATTTTTAATATTAAATAGTTTATGGGTACTCTATCTAAGTATACAATAGTACTACGGCTGTAAATATCACTAGCGTTAGTTGTAACATCTGCCCTTTTTTGTTGTCTGTGCTTGTATTTCAAGCAATATTCGGGATTTGAAAAAAAAAAGACTGCAATAGGCCTATGAGTCACCTTTGACTAATTAGTGTTTGCAAGTATTTAATGTTAATGAATTGTTTCTTATGAATGAAACATGGTTTAAATACCTCTCCGAAAAAAAAAATCGTGGGACACCAAATTGAAATGATTTCCTCCCTATTTCCGACAAAAACCGAAAATCGGAATCCGGTTTTTGTTTAACATCACTACATAGAAAATGTAAGCCTAATATACAGTTGTATATACTTATACATGTATTATGTATAATGTTATTCAAAATTATCAATATGAAGAGTAATAGAAGCAGCACTATCGTTGCAATCTAAAAATTGAAAGTTAAAATAGATATTCGGCAGTTGATCGAAAGTCAATGTTACTTTCGGCCGAAACCGTAAGCAAACCGAAAGCTCACTTTTTTCTTCGGCAGAAACCGAAACTACACCGAAAAAGACCATTTGCTTATTTTTGGCACCCAAACCGAAACCGTAGCCAATTTTCGGTTGGTCTCTAGTTTAAATTATTGTAATTGTTCCTGCGCTTCAGTATTGATCTTGCAAGTAATATTACAAAGATGTGTAAAATGGGAAAAGTAAATCTCACTTGTTGATTGATAATTTATGTCCGCTAGTGTTTCTAGGTTTAGTGATTTAACTATCGGTGTTACTCTTGTCAGTTTTTAAATAGTCACCAGTCAAATGTAAGGTTAGATCTGCTGTGGCAATACAGATGACACATAATTTCTTTGGACAGGCTCTTTCCAAAATACATATTGTTAAATGACAAAAGAAAAATATGTTTTAAATTTTCACTAAATTTGTCTAAGATTATGATACCTTCAACCTCCCCTCTTGGTTACCGCACAGGAAATCATTAAAGTGTAAAAGGATCGACTAACTAGCTTTGACTGCCATACTAGTACCGGTATGCAGCGACATAGAGTATTTAGGCCACAGTCGGCAACCTTTTGCTAAAAGTGTGCCAAACTAGGATTTTTAAATCATTCAGCGGGCCAACAGCCCGAAAGCCAACTTGCTCTATTATATATTTGTAATTTTTTTTTAATAATAATATTGATTTAGCGCCGTAACAAGATAGAGGCCCAAAACGAGATGCATAGAGAAAATCTTTAGAGCGTTTACTATTTAACTTAAAAAAAAACAAGTTTTCCAGGTTATTTTCCTTTTTAATTTATTTGCATTTACACCAAATACACAGATGTATTATGACATTTTCACATTTTGATAGTTAATTATCGCCTAAGTAAAGTACCCTTCGGACCAAAGTGATCATAGAAACTGGTGAACGCTGCTTCACCGGCCCTATGATCAATTATCGCCTAAAATTATCTAAAATTATCGTGATTCGGGATATGGATCTGGCACATATTATACATTAATTATATTTCGATCAGTTTTACTGAGATAATCTCTTGGATTATCACTGAACATTGTTTACGATTGACGTCAGAAAGATCGTTAAACGGTGTAGAGACATAGTAATCATACAAACTTGGTAGTTATGTGGAACGTTCCGAATCGCCCCGACAGCGGCTGTGGAAATCATGGCAAACGTGCCGCCTCTGATTGGGAGAAGGAAAAGGGCTGTTATTACCGCATACGAGCGGTATAAACGGTTGGAGGAAAGTTCGCCTCACAGGAAGCTCGTAGATTCCTGGGAGGGTAGGAAACGGATCTCAATGCAGTCCTTCATGCACCACGCATTGAAGCTCAGCGAAGAGATCGGACTCTCAGTCGACCGCACGTCCTTGCGGACGGGAGTGGAACCTCCTCCTCATCTATCTTTTAACCTGCCAAAGATAGGGGCGAACCTGATTGAACCAGTCGGTCACGGCGCTTGCCTGGCTGAGAGGCGCGCAGCTGCTCTAATGACTGTACGGGCATACTCCTTTGAGAGTGCCCACAGAACGATACGTTCGTGGGAGTCAAGACAATGGTTTAATAACTAGGACGAGTCTGACAAGGGTCGAGGTGTGTGGCAAGCAACTAAAACGGCCAAATCGAGCTGATCCGTGGTGGAAACTCCGCAGAAGAGAACAAGCCACCATTGCCCTGTTCCGTACAGGCCACTGTCCCGTTGGTGCCTATTTCGGACGATTTAGGCCCAATTTCGATTCGCGGTGTCGACATTGCTTTGAAGCAGAAGAGACGGTCGAGCATTTGCTTTTAGACTACCCTGCCTTGCAGGAGGAAAGAGTGGATGGGAACGGTCAACTGTTTGCACCGAACCTATATGGAGATTTATCTGTACTACATCTTTTAATATTAATTATATTTCGATCTCAGTTTAACTGAAATGTCCTTTAATGTGTGATTGTTTTAGAAAGAGGTCAATAGGTGAGCAGTAGAATGTGTTTGTACTCAGAAGAGATTAGTCTCGATTCGTTTTACTCCGGTGAAGTGAACCTTAAAGTCTGGTAGTTAATGTAATGTTTAAAATTGTACAAATTTTATTATAAATTCTTTAGTCAAATAATATTTATATACTTTTTAACCAACTTACATATTTGATAATTTTAAAATTATAATTTGTAAAAGTTTTTAATGTTTTTATTAATAAAAAATATGAAACATATTGGAAATATTAGAGCAAAAAGAAAAGAAATACATAACGGGTTTATTACCTCCCCTTTATTAAAATAAAGTTTCCAAATTTGATTCTATAGTGATAGTGATTCCAAAAAAACAACACTAATATTACCTTTAATTATTATTCTAGGATTTTGATGCCAATTTTTTTAAATTGAACTTGCTTCATTTTAAATGGTCATTATCCCTCCACTTAAAAAAAAAGATCCACATCTAAGACGTTTGCATATGGATAAATCCAGTTAGACTTGATGTGGTATGAAAATAAATTTGAAAGTCTTGTCCTTGTTTATAAAACTCCTCTCTATCTATTTTAATATATGGCAGAAATTAGGGAATTACAAGTAGTTAAGTGTTTTGAAATTGAATTAGCGTGCAAAATGTGTCCAGTTTCAATGCAAATCCAATCAAGTGATCGAACAGTTCAAGTGTTTTTGGCCACGTCCTTGTAACTCAGTGAAATGTGTCGCTCGCCATTCAGAAACAACGGCTTCATCAGTTAGTGTCTCCTCATTCAATTATTGAAAAAAAAATCAACAAGAAGCACCTTTTGGAGGCCTCTTGCGTGCCATCTAAAATCGTTCTACCTGCAGTTATGTCTGGCACGCGTGTCTTAGGTTGCTTACCCCTGGCCTAGGCTACTAAGCTAACAGGGAGAACTGTAAGCGTTTAAGGCTCATAGGTCTATATTTGTATGTGCCTCTGGAGAAAAAAATAAAAAAAGATATCCTAAAACGAAAATATTTAGGCCCTATATTACAACTAGAGGCTTCTTTGAATATGTAACAAAATGTTCAAGTACACATTCAAAGAATACCAAAATTAAGGGCCCCAGCGCCACGTGAGATTGTAGGAGGTTTTGGGGCAATTCCTCTTAACTTTATTGCAACAATAAAAAAAAAAAACTCGCGTAATTGCCAATTTTATTTTAAATTTTAATATTCATGGGCCTCTTAAACTCTTATGGGCCCAGTACGGCGTACCGGCTGTACCCCCTTCTCGTTGGGCCTGCATATTTGCCAAGTTCAACATCAAAGACTATATTAGGATGGACCGTTTGCTTTGATATTTCTGCTATTTGATAACTTGAAACATTTATTTTCGGAATTTCCGATCGCACATTGTTCTCTAGACTTCCGGTTTAGTAATTCGCTAGGATTTTCTCAATGGGAAATTAAGATTAAAATCCTAAGTTGTATAAGCGGAAGTCTTTAAAGAAGTTTAGGAGTCAATAAAGACAGTGTTACTGGCTGCGCACGGAATAAACGCGTTAAGATCTAAAGATAAAGCAAGATGTCCATCTCATTATAGTCTTTGGGTATTCATATTTGCTAAGTGTAAGATGAATAATAAATACCACCAAACGTAGGAAGACTGGAAGAAAGAACAGTAAAGAACACTTTTTTTAATTCCTAATGCATGGACAACCGCAAACCATTTTCTTTTCTTTTACGGCTGCCATCTGAGCATGAAATGGGTTCCCTAAACAAAGTAGGAAAAATTACACACAATTGCCGAAGGCGTGCCGTGTAACAGGGTACGGTTTTACAGTCCAACTTATAAGTCAACTGCGGATTCCCCTTAGATCATTATCGCGGTGGCTCGTCCGTATACCTGCACTGTCACCAGGTAGCGAAAAAAATCCTATAGGTAAAGACATCCAGGCATACGGGTGGTTCGTAAGACGGGATTGTTGCGTCCATCGCATCCATGCTTCCTCTCCACCGAGGCCCGGGGCCTCTCGGCAGTACAATGAGCTTCGGACCCGCAGCGGGAGCTGACCCTTATGCTTTCGCCGCCGGTGTAATCTTAAGGTGATCGTATCGGCGGTTTACACTTTTCGCCAGTCTTTGTCGCCCATGGGTACAGAAGTTGTTTTTGTTAACTTTATTGGTCTGAGAAGTTAAACGGTCTATAAACGTAATTCAAAAGTATATAAACGTAGTTCAAAGGTCTATAAACGTAATTCAAAAGTATATGAACGTAGTTCAAAGGTCTATAAACGTAGTTCAAAGGTATATAAACGTAGTTCCAACGTCTATAAACGTAGTTCAAAGGTCTATAAACTTAATTCAAAAGTATATAAACGTAGTTTAAAGGTCTATAAACGTAATTCAAAAGTATATGAACGTAGTTCAAAGGTCTATAAACGTAGTTCAAAGGTATATAAACGTAGTTCCAACGTCTATAAACGTAGTTCAAAGGTATATAAACTTAGTTCAACGGTCTATAAACGTAGTTCAAAGGTATATAAACGTAGTTCCAACGTCTATAAACGTAGTTCAAAGGTCTATAAACGTAGTTCAAAGGTCTATAAACGTAGTTCAAAAGTATATAAACGTAGTTCAAAGGTCTATAAACGTAATTCAAAAGTATATAAACGTAGTTCAAAGGTCTATAAACGTAGTTCCAACGTCTATAAACGTAGTTCAAAGGTCTATAAACTTAATTCAAAAGTATATAAACGTAGTTTAAAGGTCTATAAACGTAATTCAAAAGTATATGAACGTAGTTCAAAGGTCTATAAACGTAGTTCAAAGGTATATAAACGTAGTTCCAACGTCTATAAACGTAGTTCAAAGGTATATAAACTTAGTTCAACGGTCTATAAACGTAGTTCAAAGGTATATAAACGTAGTTCCAACGTCTATAAACGTAGTTCAAAGGTCTATAAACGTAGTTCAAAGGTCTATAAACGTAGTTCAAAAGTATATAAACGTAGTTCAAAGGTCTATAAACGTAATTCAAAAGTATATAAACGTAGTTCAAAGGTCTATAAACGTAGTTCCAACGTCTATAAACGTAGTTCAAAGGTATATAAACGTAGTCTCAACGTCTCTAAACGTAGTTCAAAGGTATATAAACGTAGTCTCAACGTCTCTAAACGTAGTTCAAAGGTCTATAAACGTAGTTCAAAGGTCTATAAACGTAATTTAAAGATCTATAAACGTAGTTCAAAGGTCTATAAAAACGTATTTCAAAGGTCTGTAATCGCCCAGTGTAAGAAATAGCGGCTATTTCTGCTTGTTTTGTTGTTATCTTTATTCAATCTAACCCCCCCCCCCCTCCCACTCCTCCCCCAATCCATTTTCCGCATGGCATTTTTCGTCTTCTTTTTGTTGCGTATTGTATTTTTGTTCCAAATCGAAACTACCTGACCTCGACATCTAACAACCTTCATTGATTTCCCCCCCCCCAATTATTATTATTCCCCGCGTCTTCCGCTCGTGTCATCTCGCGAATCAATCAATACATCAACACACGAGCGAAGAAGCGAGGGCAGAATTTTAAAAAAAAAGGAAAAGCATAGCATACGAAAAGTCACGATGAAAGTGAACTTTATCGGAAATACTTTTTTTAAAAAGTATTTTTAAGGGTAAGGTTCAACAAAAGAAAGAAAGAAAAAAAAACTGAACATTAATAATAGAGGTCTCCACAGTAATATGAAGAAGAAGAAGGTAAGTTGTAATTGACTGGGATAAATTCGTCCTGAAAGGCGAGCCATTGATTGAATATGAGAAGCAGTTAGCTGCTATATTTAGACGGCAAGGCTTGCCGGGCATAAAAGTAGATTTAGAGATGGGAGGTTTCTAGGTTTCTATTTTAATCCGATATAAGTTCGATTTAATTAGTGTGTTATGTTTTTCTTTTGTTTTAAAAAAGGAATAAAAATAAGAGATATTTAGCCAATTTAATTTGAGGTGATTGTATTTCTCTTCTTCGGTAATCTTTATTATATATAGAATAGAATGCAATTTATTTTTTCATTGTTTTTCCGTTTGTCGTTAGCCCATATTCTTTTTGCATAGTAAGATCTATTTTTTTTTATGTGGCTAATGCTAATAATTTTTGGATCGACAGATAGAGTTTAAAATTGAATTTTAAAGCTAAACAATTTTAATTCATAATTATTAATCTAGCACTATTAGACCAGGTTTCTTTTATTGTGTTGAAAAAAAAAGTTTTGTTTTCAAGTGTCGATCTTACAAACTGAGCAGGAACCGGGTTCCAGAGACTTATCACACTCGGGTTCCGTATTTTTGTTTCCACAATCCGATCCGGGCTAGACCAAGGACTATAATAAGAGGGACCACTTGCTTTCAATTTTGTAAAGATTGATAACTTAAAACACTTAGTTTCGGAATTTCCGATCGCACTACGTGGGTTCTATTAGTGTTTCATAAAAGATTGGCTCATCTAGAATATTCTTAATAAAAAAATGCATTTTAAAATGTCTTTAATCATAATAATAAGACTAAGCGCAGGCACTAAACAAAGCCGTTCAAGTATGCAAGGGGGCGTCGCTGAAACGTTTGCCCTGGGGCGCTACTTAGGTTTGTGAGGGCCCTGACCTAGACAACATCTTTTTTTGTCATCGAACATACGTCATCAATGGGAGTCCGTATAGTATTGGCCCGTGGGCGGAGACGATGCCAGAAAAAAAAAACAACAAATGAAACATTTCTCTGTGAATGATAAATTGTGTGATCGTGTGTGTGCATGGCTATTTCTTTTATACGTATGTTTCTGGTGCTTGAGTAACAATAGTTTCTTTTAAATTGTATAAAATATGCTGAAAGACAAAACATCTGTAATCAAGTGAAATTTCTATTTGTATGGATCAATAAAGAAAAACAATTAAACAAATTCAAGGAGTAAACACAATATGTGTATAGTATTTTATTTTTAATACATTTAGAAATTGTTTCTCCTTGTTTTTCTCTAAATAAGCTTATAATTTGCTTGTCAGACCTAAATTAAGTCCATATATTCTATGTGGATTGTACTGTGTTACGTTTTTTTCCAAAAACCTTGTTCTCCATAATTTGATCAAAGCCGAGTTGAAAGTCTATGAAATCAGATGTTGAATGTTTATTCTCAAAACTCTATCAAAGGATTAATGAAGTTCTATGAGCACAAATGTTGAATATTAATTCTTTAAACTCGATACAAGTATTGGTGTATCCCTATCTAAAATAATGCCCATGATAATCTTCTTTATAGATTGAGCGTCTGTAATATATAAGATATATAATATATGACTTTCTCTGTTCAGAAAACTATTAAAGGCGCTATTTGCGATCATTATGATTTTGGAATAATTAGAACCAGTCTTTCAAACTGTACTGTTTATTCCAATATTCGCTAAAACTGACTCTTTTCAGTTTGCCGAATGTACAGAATAAACAGCGCCAGGTCATCTTAGATGACGTCATCGGCGTTGACCAGTCACGGAGGTGGAGGAAACAAGCTTAGATGACCGCAAATGGGGGCAGAAGGGGTAGGCTGGAAGTGAGCGAAGAAGCGGGGGGGGGGGTTATAAATAGCAAAATGACGTCAGGGAATTACAGCGGCAATAAGAGAACGAGAAAAGAGAGATGAGAGGGGAGGGGGGAGAGGAGTGGGAGGGTGGAGATGAGAGGCACGGACAGGAAGTTGCCTCAACACACATGGCGTGTGGGAGTTGGCCTACCCGAGGCTTGTGACTTATTGATCGGTTGAGGACATTCACTCGTAGATTTTAATAGTTAGGACAGTCTGTCTTGGGGTTTTACTAGGAAGGACATTCCCTATTGGGTTTTTCTATCTATCTCTCAATGAATTCTAACTAAATTTTAAATATCAAGGAATCTATGTATCTATCAATGAATTCCATCTATCTATCAATGAGTTACATCTATCTATTAATGAATTCCATCTATATATCAATGAATCCATCTATCTATCAATGAATCTATCTATCTATTAATATATTTATCTATCATTGAATTTATCTATCGGAAGGACTTAAAAATTCCACGCAGCCTAATGGCAGGGTTGTCCTCCGTCCGGCTGTCAAAGCTAATAACCCTTCAAATGTCCGCCTTTTGTACGCCAAAGGTTTTTTAAGTCCTTAGTACATTTTTTATGTTCTTATTTACTGTCAATAAGTGGCTAGATCGAGTAAAGCATAACCCTGGAGTATTTAGCAGGACGTGTAATGAATTAGATTTTCTATGGCACGCGAGAGACCTCTAATAGTTTTTTTATTTATGAAAAAAACCAACACCAACAGTTTCTGGTTCTGAATGACGAAAACTGACTGTTGAAGCCGATGTTTCTGAATGACATAGCGACACATTTCAGTGAGTTGAACTTGCATTTACACTGGCCACTTGAAAGGATTTGCATTGAAACTGGACATATATCTTGCCGTGAAATCAATTTCAAAACATTTAACTTCATGTACATCCCTATTTAAAGGCATATATATCGATAGATAGTTAAGGCTTTTTCAGAAGTACATCGAAGTTTTCAAAGCGGAGTTTTTAACCAAAGGCAAGACTTTCAAAAATTGTTCCAAAATGTGCATCCAAATGTGCCCGTTTGCGGAAAAAATCTGAAAGGAAGCTGCTTAGCTTTGGAAAGTCATCTGTTATTCTCAACTGATAGGCATTCGCTCTTCTACTTTCAACTTCTGGTTCAACTTACACAGAAATAAAAATAAGTCAGTAATATTTTTTATATTCCAAAACATATGTTGTTTGGCATCGAAATTGAATCAAATGTAGAAACGATTTATTTCATCAAAGGGAGATAATTAATGCATTTTATTTGCGATCATAATTTTAGTGTGTTTCTTATTTTAAAAAATACATTAACGGCTTACAAGTTATACATTTGAAATGAACAAACTTTAAAAAATATTTGAAAATTGTATAAAGATTTTATGACTAAAGCATTTCTATGTATATTTTCAAACATTACATTAACTACCCAGTTTGTTTGATTACTAAGCATCTCTTTCGTTTAATAATAATTTAACCTGCCTGGCTGTGGCTTAAAAACACATTAAGGACATCTCAGTAAACTGAGATCACAATATAATTAGAATTAGTGTCATCTTGAGTACCAAAATAATGTTAAGATTTTAGACTATAATTACCATAATTGTGTAAGTTAAGTAGACTAATAAAATATTGTATTTGATAAAAATGCAAATAAAAAGGAAGATAATCACAAACACGTTATTTTTTTTTTATTAAATATAAAACACTTTAACAATTTTCTCTATAGATCTAGATCTAAATAATTTCATTTGCTTTTGACCTTGGTCTTGCTACGGAGTTAAATCAATTGTCCTATAAAAATATTGTTTTAAAAAGTATAGTAGAACATGTTGACTTTTAGGCTGTTGGCACGCAGAATGATTTAGCAATCCAAGTTTGGCACACAGTTAGCAAAAGTTTGCCGACCCCTGTGCTAATACATTGTTAAGTTAATAATTGCAGAATAGTTTGGTTTTTCAAAGTTTTCCAAATGTAAGTTGCTTTTCAGAGTTACTAATAATGTGTGAACTTTTTTTGTTCTGTATCCCTGGACACAATGGTAATGTGAAAAGGGTGTTTTCATTGACAAACGCTCAATGGACAAAGGAAAGAAACAGACTCTCAGTTAACTCAGGGCATCATTCTTACAAAGTATAACTTGAAAAAATCTCACATACAGCCCAAAGAGTTTTATACATTTGTGCTTGCTAACAAGGATCTTGTGGACAAAGTTGGCTCGTCAGAGAAATATGTTGTATAATTAAGAAAGGTGATAACGTATTAACTGTAGAATTGACGGTTTTATTTCCCAATAATATAGTATTGTTGCATTTTTTTTTGTCAATTGAATTTATTTTTAACTTTGTTTTTACAAGACTTTTTCTTGGATAATTTACTAATAGATAACTATTGGCAAACATTGTAGTAACATTGTATTGATTGCTGGTTAAAACAGCATTCAATTGAGAAAAAAAAACACTATTTAAATTGAACTCTCAATGTGTCCTACTATTGGTACCCATGTGTCCTCCTTTGTCCTCCTTTTTGTCTCTCCGTGTCCTCCTCCTCTTTGTACCCATGTATCTGGCAACCCAACCTGAGGGTCGAAGGTGAGGGGAGGGTATAGTCTCATAGAAAAATTTTTTTACAGATCGGGTTAAAGACTTCGTGGAGACAGGTCTGTAGTACTAAATCTATTTACAATGGTTTTAAATAAGTGCGTAAGACTGATCTACACACGAGACATGAATTGGTAAAGCACTTACAATAGCATTCAATGTTTTGATGCCACAAATCGGGCATGTAGTACTACACTAAAAAAAAATGACTTTTTTTTGTGTTTATTTGAGAAAAGACTGCCTTGTATTAGATCTATATGCTACAAAAATATATTTAGAAAACTAGATACAAATTAAGGTATATATTTCTTGTTTCTTTTCTTTTGGAATAAGAACAATGCTTTAGCCCATGTGTCAATCTGGGTATTGTAATAGTTGGAATATGGAGTCGTAACATAATGTTTATTTTTAGTTCGCTTCACTGTTGATTGTTATTACTTAGCTATTTCCTGTTCTTTCCACCCGTGCACGGGTGTGCAACAGGGCGGCCCACGGGCAGCATACTGACGACCTTTGAAAATCATTCTATTATAAACTGTATGGGTACGGTGGCCGAGGCGGCAGCGCTTTTGATGTGGCGCACCGAAGGTCAAGGCTAGGATTTGTTCTTGAGTCTGAGGTGTGTGTACCTGGGTCTATAGAACTCTGAACGGTACCAAACTTTAATTGATGTAAGGTAAAGGCGGCTGGGCACTGTACTGTCCGCATAATCCCCCTAGTGTGCCGTGGCCACAGAAAATAGTGAACGCTGCTTCAAAGGCCCCATGGATCAATGTGATCCGACAAGATACTTTTACTTTTTACTTTACTATTATAACTGTGGATATATGTTCAGTGTACATGGACCAGATGCGTATGTATCGAATTCCTTAATACAACTCAATCATTGTTCTAGGGCAGAGATCGACAATCTACGGTCACGCGTGCCAAACTTAGCATGCAGAGTGTTTTTAAATAACATGCGAAAGACCGCAAAAATAAAAAATAAAGAAATTCAAGTCTCTTCTAGCGGCATAACATTAAGGCTGTTGGCACGCTACTACAGCACACAATTATTTAAAGGTTGCTGACCCATGTTCTTCAGCAAGGGTTCTCAAACTCGGATAAAGGCATGTGGCATTTTATCACTTAAGAGATATGTCATGGGCCACACCCTCTCCCTAACAACCCGACCATAGTAAACAAAAATACTTCATACATCTAACTTATTTAACTACTTATCAATAGTAATATGCCAAGTTACAATTTAAACACAAAGCATTATACCAAAGTCAACTAACATCATTAATTATTATTAAGTATGTTACGTATATACAATTAACAATAAAATTTGATGTGTAGTACAACAGTAGTAGCCGTCGTAATTTCACAAATAGTCCACTTGGTGGGCCAAATGCGGCCCGCGGGCCGCATATTTGAGACCGCTGTTCTAGAGTTTCTAAGTCTAGTGATTGAACCAGTATTGAGATTTGAATTAGCAGCCAAAAGAGATTCTAGAGATGAGAAGTGAAATAAAAACAGTTAGAAAAGAACAGTGCGAAATAGACCTTCAAAACATAGAATGTTCGGGAATGACTACTCCAATGTTATTTGACTGTTTCTCCCCAACATCCTCCCGCCTCCCCATACGTCCATTCTTCCCCCTCCCCACACACATAGCGCTAAATTATTGTTAGCGGTGGTTCAAAATAATTATCATTAACGAGCGACCATAATAATCAACAACAAACTAGGCGATCTATTATCGTCACAACGCGAGCCAAACATCGAGGGTGCAAAAAAAAAAGAATAAAAAAACTAGGGCAAGCGATCATTCTCGCCACTAAAAACTCCCCCCTGCTGCTGTGACAGCTTGCAATGTGACGGCGCCCTATATTTTTTTTCTCCTCGTGCCTTAAGTGAGTGTATAGGCGCGTGCGAGCTAGTGTATGAGCGGGCAATGTGGGCTCAACTAGCGGGCAATGTGGGCTCAACTAGCGGGCAATGTGGGCTCAACTGTTCTTTAAAACAAATTATTGCTTAGTATTTTGCTTGTTGTATTTACATACGTGTTTGTACGCCATTTAAAAATGGCGGCGGTGATTGATGCTTTGACACAGGGAGCTGTTGTTTTAGTGTTGCTTGCAAATTACAGCTAATCGCCTGGTCGCTAATGACTTGAGTTATTTGCCTTTCAAATGCGCAGCCTATCTGTCACTCATCATTCTATGTATGTATGTATATGCATATTAAATATATAGCCTTTTTTATATACTACAAGCTGAATTGCCCGTCGTTGCTCGGGGAAAAAAAACAACTATAAATATAATTATTTATTTACTGAAAACATCTTAGAGGAAGTAATTAAATATATATAGGCATGTCTTTTTATTGATAAAAAATTTTGGACTATCCCTGGCTTAGAATCGAACACCCGTCTCCGGCATGTCTAAAATAAATCTCATTGTCACGATTCATTTGAGCATGGGTTTGCTTTCCTGGCAAACTGGCGCAACCACCCCCTCCTTTTTTTTTCAATCCGTTTACAATATGATACGTAAAATAAGCTGATAAAATAGTGCGGCCTCATCCAGTTCTACGACAATGCACGAACAAAACAACTTTTGACACACAAACACTCATAATAATATGCATATTTCAACGTCTATACGCACTCACGCGTACAGCACACGTACGGATAGAATAATAACGTGGACATTATCTATCCGCACACACTCACAAATACGCTACACACACGCTGGCAAGGAAAACCGCATCAAATATACACAACGAGAAAAAAAAAAGACAAACGCTCACGCCTATTCGCACGCCAATGGGGGCTACGGGCGGGGGGGGGGGGGGGAGAAGTTCCCCGTTAAGACAATGGGCCACCACTGAAGTGGTTACACAAGAGTCGTAGTTAATTTTTCATAAGGAGGAGGGGATCGATTCTTAAAGAAAAGGGGGTTGAGGGGGAGGGGGTGGGTGAATAGCATTGGCTGGGACATTTGTCCCTGTGGAAGAACAACACAGTAACAAATTTACAGCATTCTACATCAAGGATAACTCGCAAGGGAGATAATATATGCCGCGGTGTAATAATATTAGAGCTGTTACGGTAATACGGGTCAACTCAGGGTCACCTTCGAACCACGCCCGCCCAACTCATTAAGCAGGGCCGGTTTAAGACCGTGAGATGCCCTGAGCAATAAAAACGTACCAATATATACTCTACTCCCCCTATCTTCGAGAGATTATATCAAGGCATGAGCCATCAACTGCCATCAAGGGAACTGCGCGCTTCACGGAATGTGATAGAGAGCTGAGAGTCTTGCGATGTTGGTGTATCCGTAATGGAAGACGTGGCTGTTATGATTTATCTACTACATGTTTTCTGAAGTATAGGCCTTACAATATTAAACTTGTTTCTCCAAACACAGTTTCAGTTGTCATTGAACGTTCCGGTTCAGTGTTTTCTTATTATATACGATTCTTGTTACAGATACAAAACTTTTGATGCAATAATAGATAGCTGGATAGAATAGATACAAAACTTGATAGATAAATAGATGCAAATATATATAATATATATATATACATAGATGGATAAATATAAAGAAAGAAAGATAGATAGAGCGCGCGCAATAGTAAGAGAGAGAGAGATACTGAGAGAGAGAGAGAGAGAGAGAGGGGCAGAGAGAGATACAAAGAGGGAGAGACAGAGAGAGATTCAGAGAGAGAGAGACAGGGAGAGAGAAATACAAAGAGAGAGAGAGAGAGAGACGGATAGAGAGATTCAGAGAGAGAGAGACAGGGAGAGAGAAATACAAAGAGAGAGAGACGGATAGAGAGATAAAGAGAGAGAGAGAGAGAGAGAGTGAAAGAATGACAAAGAAGCATGTAGTGAGTACCAACCCCCATGTTATGTTACACTCCCGTCACTTCGTTATTTATTGACAACATGGTTGGTTGTTCTGAATTCCAGCTTTGATGAATATTTATAAACACTGCACGGTGAACGAACACCAAACGCCACTGCGTTTCTTTTTTATAGATAAATACGTTTTATCGTTCTTTTTTCAACAACATTACTGAACGTTAAAAAACCGTTTCTTTAAACAAATGTATTGAGTCACACTATGTAAAATAATAATACAGGGCTCATATTTTACAACTGGTCAAGTGAATATACTGTTGCATCCAATTGAAACGAACAGTGGCATTCGGGCATGGAATGGGTTTCCTGAACAAACCAGAAAAACCAGTAACTTAACGTTATTTACAACATGAAAAAAGATGCAAGACTAGACTCGGACCACGGATGAGCGTAGGACGCAATAATCTTCTTTATAGAAGGAGCAGCGTCTGTAGTAGGCCTAGATAAGATACGATTTGTATTCAAGAAAATAGAACAGGGGACGTGTGTGCTTATTACCGGGTTGAAATTCTATAATCATATAAAAATTACTTTTCATAAACTTTTCCTGAAATTTTACATACAATTCCCAAACAAATTTATATAGGTATGTGCTAAATATCTTAATTTCTGGCAGTTGCACAGAAGGTAGTTGAATTAATGTGAATGATTTGTTTAAGAACCCAAGAATAATCTCAGAAAAGATAAACATGATTTGAAAGGAAATCATTTAACTCTTTAAAGACATTGACGTGGCCACAGAAACTGGTGAACGCTGCTTCACGGGCCTCATGGACCAACTAATGTCAGGTACCCAATAGAGTTTGGGTAGACTCAGGTACACCCTCGAGTCCAGTGGAAAATCCTAGCCTTCACCAGGATTCGAACCTTAAAGTCATCCTTCTGTGTGTGTTTGGGGGGGGGGGGGGGGTTCGCGTGCCATTGAAAATCGCTTAACATGCCAAGTTTGGCACGAGTCCCGTAGGTTGCCGACTGCTGCTATAGATCAGTGATGTTGTTTTTTTCCAATCAATTACGAGACACATGTAAAAGAATGAAAATGTTTTACTGTGTGTTTATCGCTATAGTAACACATTGGTTTGATGTAAACTGATCCACCTCTAAATCACACAGGGGTCGTAATTCTAGTTTTTCAGGTGTAAAAACCAAAAGGCGAAACACATAATCACAGATAAAGTTTATAAGACGCAAAATGCCTATTTTTAGCTGGATCACGTGGCCTTTTGTTCTTGCGTGTTTGTTGGCGACACACTGCGTTGAAATGGTTTGAGAGTTAGAAGAAAAAAAAAGAGTGGAGATTGAATCATTTGACCGGCTTGTGAACTTTTGAACCTTGTTAGTCATGGCACTTTTGATCGTCATAAAATGTCATTAGCGTTCGGACTGATTTGTGGTATATGTGCGACACCTGGTACCCCGCTAAAATCACATGTTAAAAAAAAAAGAAGTAAAGTATCCAGTCGGACCAAACTGATCCGGTGAAGCAGCGTTCACCAAATTTCTGAGGCCAAGGCATACTAGGGGGGTTGTGTGGCCAGCACTATGCACAGCCGTCTTTACTTTACCCCAAATAAAATCAGGTACCCATCAGAGCTGATGTAGAATCAGGGACACCCTCCAAACTACGGGAACAAATTTTAGACTTTATCAGGATTTGATTCCAGGACCTTCGGTGCGCCAGTCGAACGCGCCTTTATGAACACGGTACTTTGTATGAATGGAGAATTGTATTCTTAATACAGTGTAATTATAATATAGAGAGATCATATTATTACTTTATGATCATAATAGGCTACTATGTGACTTGGTACTTAAGTATTTATTGTACTTTGTGGACATTATGGTACATAAGATTTCATTGTATTTTGTAAACCTGGTATTTATGATTTCATTGTACTTTTTAATGACGGTACTTAGCGATTGATGTCATTAAGAGAAGACTGGTACTGGTTAATGAAGGTTATTTTAATTTTAATTTTACATGATACTTTTAAAATCGCTGCACCTTGAGAACTGTGGTAGTTTATGTATCATACTTTGTGTGTCAATGTATATTTGTATCTGTGGTTCTTAGTTTAGTATGTACTTTGTAAGTGGTATAATGGTAGTAAGGGTTAGGGTAATAATGATGATTGTACTAAACTTACCTATGCCTGTCTTTGAGATCTGTCTCAGACTCCGTACGGCTACTCCCATGCTGTGCTATTTTCTTATCCTCAACGTGCCCCGCTTTGTTCGAGGTGGGGGCCGCCCTCTCCGCGTCCCTCTGGGCCTCGTGCCGGCCGCCGCCGTGGTGGTCGGCCTTGTGGCGGTCCCTCTCGGCAGGGTGCTGGGAGGAGGAGGAGTCCAAGGCGCCGAAGCGCCGGTCCGTCTCCGTCAGCCTGCTCTCGCTGTGAAACCGGTGCTTGGCCGAGCCCCGCTCCTTTCCCCGGCCCCTGTCCTGCTCGCGGGATTTGTCCTGATCTGCGGAGGCGGGCCCGGAACCGGCCTGCGGCCCCAGGGCGGACGCCGACGACGACTGCTGCTGGGCGCTCCCCGAGTCGTGGCCGCGGTTGAGGGCGTCGGACATCGAGAATTGTCTTTTGAGCTCTTTCCCTTGCAGGCTCGCCGCCCTAGTGATGCTCCGCTGGCGGTCGAAGTTCTCCTTCTCGGAGCCCTGGCTCCCGTCGTGGCCCTGCTTGTCCATCATCTTGGGCCTCTTCTCGTTGGACGGGCTGGTGTCGGCCTTGACGGAGCCCGCGTCGCTCCCCGAGGCGATGTCCCCCACGTCCAGCGCCACGGGTCTGGCCATGCCCCCGTGGTACCACGCCCCTGTCTTGGCCATGAGCTCCTGTTTCCGCTTACACAAATTGCACGCCCATATAGACTGTAGAAAAAAACAACAATAAAAGCAAATAATAAACATATAATTCACTTTATCAAGTTTGACATGGGTATCGACACACTTTTGATAATAGTGTGACCAAAGTAGGATTTATAATTCATTAAGCGTGCCAACAGCTTAAAAGACATCCTTCTCTTTTCTCGTAAAAGAGACATGAATCGGTTTTATTTGGGAATGTTCAGCGTGCCATTGAAAATCACTCTGCATGCCGTAAATGGCCGAACCTTGCTGTAGAACATGTGTTCCAGGGGCTTTTAGTTTAACGAAACTCAATTAAGAGAGTATTCTATACCCCATCAGCGCTACGGGGTCAGGGTCAAGACAATTCAGAAAAGCTATAAATATATAATTTATACATTAAATAAACAGAAGGATGCACGCTAGGTGCCGCTAAGGCAGGGGTCGGCAACCTTTTGATATTAGTGTGCCAAGTCACTGCCAAAGTAGGAGTTCTAACTCATTCAGCGTGAAAACAATCATAAAGTCATTGCTTTTTTTTTTAAGGGACTTGAATTGTCTTTTAATGTGTTTTATATTATTAAACAGACATTACCCGCCCCTCTGATTTTTTTTTGCTATACAGACCTTATCCCACTCTTCGTCCCAGAAGAACGTCCGGAGACGCCCATGTGTAGGTCATAGAGTCTACTAGCTAAGTTCTGTTTTACTCTGCATTTACCGACGTCATATATGAACAAAGCTTAACTTATTTTTTTAGTGATTTTATTATCGTTGGGTGAAGTCACGATTTTTCTATTCACAGTAAACTACTAAATTAAATGCTTCGATTGAGATTAAGGTCAACAAGGATGTGGCTTTTCTTTACCTGTGGCTTTTCCTTATTGGGTCCTGGTTTGCCCTGCATTCTCCCACCGCACCTGGCGCAGGACTTCTTTTGACAGAAGGTGCAGCTGTGCCCGACGCCATCTGCGAATTTCGTCTTGTGACAAATCTCGCAGACCGCGCCTTCGTCCAGGACCTGGCCAGATTTCTTCGTTTCCTCGCTCAGCTTTTTCACGCTTTCCTGGTAGGTGGTGAATTCATCTTGCATTTGCCTGATAGGATATACAAAATACAAGTTTTGTTAAAAACAAAACAAGTTTTATAATATTGTACCTGACAAGAGTAACACCAATAGTCATATCACTAAACCTAGAAACACTAGATGACAGAAGGGCAAAGCGTTAAGTAGTAATAATGCATAAGTCATTAAACTCTAATTTACAAATAAATACAACCCAATAGCAATGCTCAGATAAACATAAGAACAGAAACACTTTCCTTATCCATTATTCGAGAACAAATACATATAAGTACTCTTTCTTCCCGAGTGGCATTCGGGCATGGAATGGGTTACCAGAACAAACCAGGAAAACCAGTAACTTAATAATAAATGAAGCTTAAAATATAATAATATATAAGATAAGATAACATGTTGTAAATCTTGGGGAGGAGTTAGTTGGGGGAGGGCATTTTATGGAGGTAGGACAAATGGTGCTTAGAAGCCATAGGTCCACCGTGATCCGGCTTCGGTCTCGGTTTCGGCGCCACAAGTAGGCAAATGACTCCTTTCGGTTTACTTTCGGTACAGCCTAAACTGATAGGCCTATTGACTTTCGGTCACCAGCCGAATATCTAGTTTAACTTGTTTTGTCTAATAATGTGCCGTGAAACTTTCAGTTTCGGCTTTTGTTCTTTTAACTTTCGGTATGGTTTCGTTTTAGGCCGAAACCATAAATTTGGGCGTTATCGCCCCCCCCACACACACACACCGGGAGGCAATTAGAAGCTTTAGGGAGGCGCTGACGTTCCCGGGGGATGTTTGGGGGGCGGTGAAGGGCACGTGGGAGGAACAAACGTACCTGATGTGATATAATTTGAAAATCTCAGCTAATTGAATCGATTCGTTTTTGAATGAAATGTTATGTAAACGCTGCTAAATATCTGATCTGCTAATATTAATGATATTTTGATCTCAGTTTTACTGAGATGTTATTTTAACGCATTTACAATTTTATTAACAATGAGCTAATATCGTTAAGCGTATTAGATACGTAGTAATCATACGAACTGGGTAGTTAATGTAATGTTTGAAAATATACATAGGCCTATAAATTCTTTAGTCATATAATGTTTATATAATTTTCAGATACTTTTCACATTTTGATCAGTTATAAAATGTAAGCCATTCTTTTTTTATAAAAGAAAAGAAAAATATTAGCTCAAATGAAACGGGTTAATTATCTCTCTTTAATAAAAAAAAATGATTCCACATTTGATTCAATAGTGGTGCCAAACAAGTTCTGTTTTGTAATATAACAAATATTACTGACTATTTTTTTTGCTTGATATAAATTCATCATTATTGTATTCATAACAAGATTTAATTATTAGAGTAATCAAATAATATACGCAAAACAGTTGTAAATAAACATTTCATGCATTAATTGTTTGTCCATTTAATTTAAGGAGTCTATATTTTAAACATTAATAATTACATAAATTACATAATATAGTGCTATTAAATAAGTCTCTTATATTTCTAAGTTAATAGCACAAATAAATTTGTTTTAGAATTACCGAAATTAAATGTATGTTTAATTAAATGTAATTAGTCTGTATCATTTAATGAGCGGTCAAGTGTAGGTGACCTTTTTGTATACTGAAAACAGCTTTAATGTGCGATAATATATGTTCATAAGTGTAAGTTGAACCAAAAGCTGAAAGTAGAGCAAACGCCTAGCAGTTAAGAATAGTGTATGACTTTCCTAAGCGGCTTTCTTCCAGATTTTTTTCCGCAAATGGACACATATGGATGCCCATTTTTCAAATGTTTGAAAATTCAACTTGTTCTATTTTAAATCGCCAAAATTCCTCCACTTAAAAAAAGATCTAAGCAGGTTGTAGTAAAATCAAACCAATTAGGCTTGGTGTGGTATGATTAAATGAGTCCATCTGAAAGTCTTGCCTTTCATTAGAAAACTCTGCTTTGAGTAATTCGATGGACTTCTAAAAAAAAGCCCAACGATCTATCTTAATATATTCTTTAACATAGGGATGCACATGTAGATATGTCTAGTTTCAATGCAAATCCATTCCAGTGGTCCTTGTAAATGCAACATCCACTAACTGAGATGTGTCAGAAACATCGGTTTCAACTGTCAGTTTTCCTCATTTATAACCGGAAAATATTTTTGTTTTTATCAATAAAAAACACCTCATGGACGTCTCTCGTGCGCCATTGAAAATCTCTCTTTGTGCCAAGTTTGGCACGCCTGCCTTTGGTTAGCGACTACTGATTTAGAGTATACTGTGAGAATACCTAAAGACATCACAATTTTTTTATAACGGATTGAGTCCACTCTACCTGACAATCAATCCTTACGTTTAACTTAAGTTTATTTGAGTTAACAAAAAAAAGAATCATTTGCCAATTTCGAAAAAAATATATTAATATAAAAATCTATTAGACTACTTGTACCAGAAGACTTTTTAGTATAAAAGAAATTCCTCCAGCGGCGATGGTATGGCGTATCGTGGATTGATGTTGAAGTTTTTAAAAATATAGTCTTTTCCAGATGTATTTGATGGCTGTTGTGTGTTTGTATTGAATTCTTATCACCCTCTTCTGTGGAAAGTGGATTGTATGCTGATACCATTTTGTTGTCAAAAAAGAAAAGCAAGCTGCAAATAGTGAAGCGTGGAGACCTAAGGCTTTTGCAACCAAAATTGAAACAAATTTAGACAAACTAGTGAAAACAAATCAGGCAAACAATTCACATTCATATTGATTTTTGTAAGCCTCTTGTTTCGGTAATTTTTTGATCTATTAATTATTACAATATGTTTCATTTGCAGTTTTTTTTAAAGATAATAAATAAACACACAAATCTAGTCGGCCTAAAATAAACTGCGGAAACTATTTTGACCCTTTAACGTCCAGAGGGGGGAGGGAGGTGGGCGCAAAAAACAATTTGGGAGCGGTGAGCGAAAAAGAAATGTAAACGGGGTCGGTGAGCCGAAAAGGGTTGAGGACCTATGTTCTAAATCAGGGTTCGGGAACCTTTTTGTCTGAGAGAGCCATGGACACCACATATTTGAAAAGTAATTCTGTGAGAGCCATAAATCATGTTAAAAATTAAAAATTCCGTTAAATTTCTGCATTTTGTAATAATTTCAACACTAAAAGTACAAAAATTATGTCTCTGAATTCTTTTTAATAACATTGTTATGCTCTTGCTAATCAATGACGAGTATTTGTAACCATTAATGCTACTTCTGGTGCTGCATGGCTTTGCTGATGGCTTTGAGGTATGGTTGATACGTGGTGCGGTTAAGCTTCATGCAGGAGTTGGGACTTCCATCCGTTAAACGTGATCGCAGGTTGGTCTTAATTTTCTTTAGATGTGAGAAAGACTGCTCTCATGCATACGTAGAGTAAAACATTGTCAGTACAGCAATACTCACAAGCTGCAGTTTGTGGTATGTGACGGGAAGCGCGTTCCAAGTTTTGACAATCAGCTGGTCTGTGTGTTGAAGTTTTTTTCATTTCTGACCACTTGTGTTGGCTCGTCAACTCTGCTTGCTGTCGTGCAAGTCTTTCCAAATCTTCATTTATTGACTTAAACTTATTCACCCACATGTCTGAGGCCTTCAGGTCAGCAGCTTGGAGCTCAAAATCTCTGACGGAGACACCGGGGGATGCCTCAGGTCAGTGCTGTTCATTGCACACTCGTGTGGATGGGGGATGAACTTAAAAAGACGGGTGTGCTCGCGAAATTCTCCAAAGCGCGCTTTAAATGATGGCAGGAGATTAGACGTGAAGCCTGCTAGCTGCTGAAGAGTAAGATCTTGAGCAGGGTCACTTGATGTGCACGTATTTTTGAACTCTCCCAGTTTTTTCAAGTGTAGTAAAAGACATGTTTCAATGTCAGCGATAAAGAGTTCTAGCTTTTTTTCAAATGCAAACACTGCTTGTTGCAGAGATAAGATTGTATTTCCAACGCCTTGCATTTTCACAATGAGCTGATTCAGATGTTCATTCATGTGTACTAGATAATAGAACTTCAGGAGCCATTCGGGATGATCGACATTCATCATTTCAAGAAAAGTCCGGATTTCACGCAGACAAGCCGAAAATCTGTCTTTTAGGTCAGCGGAGTTTATCTCCTTTACCACTTTTGATGCTGAGTTTCACAAGACTTTAGCTCATTTGTAGAATGAAACATTGATATGCAATTAATATGTAGATCAAAGGAGTCTAAGGAAACATTTTTTTTATAATCGAACATTTGTCTGCGAGCCAGATGTAGCCATCAATAGAGCCACATCTGGCTCGCGAGCCATAGGTTCCCGACCCCTGTTCTATATGATTGTTCTTTTTGCTGTTTTTCCACTTTAATGAAACGAAATAGTTCAACCTTAAACCAGTCTTGTTCGTGCTTTAATTTTGTCTTCGATTACTTCTGTCTATGCCATGTATCGATTCCGTCCTCTAGTTTTTTTGTGTTTTTTTTGTCATGGTGCCCGACTTATTCTAAATGATCAGCTAGATTCGATTACCCCTCAATTTAGACAAGAAAAAAAAAAGAAGAGAGAGAAAGAGAGAAAGAGAGAGAGATAGGATATTATTATGCTTGTGTCGAAAAAAGAGAGCATTCAATACGTGACGCCTTTACTCTCTCTCTCTCGCTCTCTCCATCGCGCGCTCTCTCTCATTCTCTCTCTGTCTCTCTTCTATTTATACTCGATTCTTACGAGCACTGCAAAATGCCTGAATCGATTTTTTTCTTTATTCAGGACATCGATTGCCACACGGAATCGTAGTGGTGGGGGGCTGCCAGCACGCGCAGATCAAAACGAGGTCAGGTGAACATAAATTAATAAACAATGTATCTATTGAACGAAACCGAAACAAATTTTACTTTTTGTATGTTAAAGGTGAAGCGTACGAACCTGCAGTATATGTTCCATGTAATGTCAAATTAAAGTTTGATTGCTATTAACCGGAAAGTTAATTATTGTGTTGCGTGAAAATAAAATCGAAATAGATGTATTTGTACAGACGCTCTTTTTTATAAAGAAGATTATTGCGTCCTGCGCTTATCCGTGATCTGAGTCTAGTCTTGCATTTTTATTAGTGTTTTGATTGATGTTAGGTTACTGGTTTTCCTGGTTTGTTCATGCATCCCATTCCATTCCTGCATGCCAATTGGGAAGAAAGAGTACTTATATGCACGTGTTCTCGCATTGGCAAGTCTTAACGATTATGCACGCCCGGTGAACCTTAAAGCTCGATGCAGTCCGAAACTTCCGGTCCTATTCGTTAATTTACTAACAAAAATATGTCTATGTGCTGCGATCCTAGTTGTTCTGCGTGTACGAAAAGATGTAGGGATAAAATCATTTCCAAAAGATGTTGGCGAAAGAAAAGGGGTGATTTTGAAAGTCAGAGAAGAAAAACCACTTATTTTGAATGTTAGATATTTTAAAAATTCATTTAAATAGTGATGACGAAAGTAAACCGAAAGTGCATGTATGCATTGTCACCTGACCTATATAGTTTATTGTATGCTAGTTGTAGTAAACTATTACATTTTAGTTAAACTTAACGCTTCTAACACCTCGACTATTAATTATGGCATACTCAATTTTGATTTTAAAAACCTATTCCACATAACTAATCTTGTAGCCTATTTATATTTCTAAAATCTATACTTGAAACAATCCGAAGACATTATTTTAAGTCTGTTGCCGGAAAAAAAAACGGAAGTTCATGAATGCATTAAACCCAGAAGGTCCGGCCCAATTAGGACTTGTTAATAATTGAAAACAAACAAAACAAAGACGTTTATGAGTGTAAAATAATTTTTTTAAAGTTACGAAACAAACATGACTTTCGTGTTTTAACTATTATTTAGTAATTATTGGCATTGTTCTATGTCCTAGCAGCTTCAGTCAGGTTTAGAAGATTTTAGATACTATAGGCTGGGCGTCAGAGCGTTCGACTGGCCTTGTTCGAAGGTCATGAGTTTGAAACCTGGTGAAGGCTAGGATTTGTTATCGGGTATGGAGGGTGTTCCTGAATCTACCCATCTAATGGGTACCTGACTCTAGTTGGAGTAAAATTATAGGCGGCGGGGCATTGTACTGACCGCAACAATCTCCTCGTAAGCCGTGGCCGCAGAAACTTGAGAACGCTAATTCACCGGCCCCCTTGGATGAAAAGCAAACACTGGAATAATCGAGGAATTTCCCAAACTATAAACGCTGGCTGAACTACTCACAACAAGTAGTGCTCAATCCAACCCACGAGTGTGCACGTACATTTGTTAACAATACTTATTAAAACACAATGTTTGTTTTTGTAATGTACGGCCCACAAAGTCCACAGAGTTGTTGTACGCACACCATACTGGCCCTCTAAGTGTTTAACAGATATATTGCGACACAAAAGAGAAAAAACAACAACATTTAAACAAGGTAAACCTATAAATCATGAGTTTCTGCTTGATGAACTCTGACTGATACCATATTATTTTTTAAAAAAAGTAACGTACCTTTCGAACCAAACTGATCATAGGGCTGGTGAAGCAGCGTTCACCAGTTTCTGTGGCCATGGCATAATATGGGATGTGTGTCCAGCACGATGCCCATTCGCCTTTACTTTACCAAAAGTAACGTCAGGTACCCATCAGGCTGGGTAGACTCAGGGACACCTTCCAACCCCCGGAACAAATCTTAGCCGAACCCAGAACCTTCGGATCGACAGTCGAACGCGCTGCCGCTCGACCACCATATTATTAGTACTAGTAAACTTTTAAATATACTGTTCACTGTCTTTTATTGTACCTATTTACTAGATCTATGTGGCTAATAAATATTGTTCATTGTCACATCCCTACCCCCGCGCCCGCCCCCGCCTGCTCCCATCCCTCACCACGCTTGGAAACGTTTTGTTTCGTAATTGTGTATTTTTATTTTTTTGTTCTTTTGTATCTGTGGTTGTTGTTTTTAGTTTTTATTTTTCTATCGTGCGTACAAGCTGGAATAGAACAATTAGAGTTACCGTTCTTTGTTTATACTTTGTGGTGACACCATTGACGCAGTTAGGCTCACAGCTGGTCTGTGGTACCATTGATGGATATACAGGTTATTGATTTACGTAGGTAGCTGGTCAGAAATGAAAACTATGTGGGTCTAGTCCAGCTTGAACTAAGAGTACAAAGTAACACACACACACAGGACTATAGTAGTAATGTAGCCAGTCGGACCAAATTGATCCATTGGGCTAGTGAAGCAGGCGTTTACCGGTTTCAGTGGCCACGGCTTACTAGGAGGATGTGTGGCTAGCACAATGCCCAACTAATGTCAGATACACATTAAGGATGGGGAAAGTCGGCCACTGTGCACACGACCATAACATGAATAACAGAAATGGCTGCAACGAAATAATGAGTTGTTATTGTTTGTTATGTTTGGCTAATTCTGGAATTTTTATTTGTAAAAAAAAAAAAACAACACGCTAATTAGTCATTCTTGTTGTTTTTCAATGTTTGTGTGTTGTTTTTTATTGCAATGTGGGCGTTAATGTTCTGAAATTGTGACATCCCAGTCAATAATGCATTTGGCTATTAAGAGTGCTATATTTTTTTTATTGCATCAACCAGAATAGAGGTAAACTATTGAGAGTGTTATTGTATTTTATTGCATCACACAGAATTGAGATAATCTATTGAGAGTGCTATTATATTTTATTGCATCACACAGAATTGAGATAATCTATTGAGAGTGTTATTGTAGTTTTTTGCATCATACAGAATTGAGATAATCTATTGATCTATTAAAGTTTATTGCATCACAAAGAATTGAGGTAAATTATTGAGTGTGCTATTGTAGTTTATTGCATCACACACAATTGAGATATTAAATTGAGGGTGCTATTGTTTTCTATTGCATCACACAGAATTGAGATTTTATATTGAGAGTGATATATGTTTTCTATTGCATCACACACAATTGAGATACTCTATTGAGAGTGATATATGTTTTCTATTGCATCACACACAATTGAGATACTCTATTGAGAGTGATATATGTTTTCTATTGCATCACACACAATTGAGATACTCTATTGAGAGTGATATATGTTTTCTATTGCATCACACACAATTGAGATACTCTATTGAGAGTGATATATGTTTTCTATTGCATCACACACAATTGAGATACTCTATTGAGAGTGATATATGTTTTCTATTGCATCACACACAATTGAGATACTCTATTGAGAGTGATATATGTTTTCTATTGCATCACACACAATTGAGATACTCTATTGAGAGTGATATATGTTTTCTATTGCATCACACACAATTGAGATACTCTATTGAGAGTGATATATGTTTTCTATTGCATCACACACAATTGAGATACTCTATTGAGAGTGATATATGTTTTCTATTGCATCACACACAATTGAGATACTCTATTGAGAGTGATATATGTTTTCTATTGCATCACACACAATTGAGATACTCTATTGAGAGTGATATATGTTTTCTATTGCATCACACACAATTGAGATACTCTATTGAGAGTGATATATGTTTTCTATTGCATCACACACAATTGAGATACTCTATTGAGAGTGATATATGTTTTCTATTGCATCACACACAATTGAGATACTCTATTGAGAGTGATATATGTTTTCTATTGCATCACACACAATTGAGATACTCTATTGAGAGTGATATATGTTTTCTATTGCATCACACACAATTGAGATACTCTATTGAGAGTGATATATGTTTTCTATTGCATCACACACAATTGAGATACTCTATTGAGAGTGATATATGTTTTCTATTGCATCACACACAATTGAGATACTCTATTGAGAGTGATATATGTTTTCTATTGCATCACACACAATTGAGATACTCTATTGATAGTGATATATGTTTTCTATTGCATCACACACAATTGAGATACTCTATTGAGAGTGATATATGTTTTCTATTGCATCACACACAATTGAGATACTCTATTGAGAGTGATATATATTTTCTATTTCATCACACACAATTGAGATACTCTATTGAGAGTGATATATGTTTTCTATTGCATCACACACAATTGAGATACTCTATTGAGATTGATATATGTTTTCTATTGCATCACACACAATTGAGATACTCTATTGAGAGTGATATATGTTTTCTATTGCATCACACACAATTGAGATACTCTATTGAGAGTGATATATGTTTTCTATTGCATCACACACAATTGAGATACTCTATTGAGAGTGATATTGTTTTCTATTAAATCACAGTGCATCACACAGAATTAAGAGTGTCATTGTATTTAATCTTATGGTGGAATACCTCATACAGGGTCATTGACCGAACCCTTTCTCGCTTTATTCTGGACTTATCTATTTATGTATCTGTTTATCTGTCTGTTCATCTCTCTGTCTATCTGTCTGGGTGTCTATAATCTATGTATCTCTATTATCTCTCTATATATAACTACTATAACTATCTACCTACTTACATACATATGTATTTTCACTCTTCCCTCCCTAAAACAAATGAATAATTACATAAGTAACCAATCGTTCATTCTTCCTAACCGCGACTCTTCACTCCGTCTTTCCTCCTTTTCTCCACTCTACCCCGCCACCTCCTCCCCCGACCTTCCCCTTTGATGCATTGTCCCCCTCACCGCCCCCACCCCACCGAGACATCCTTGCACAGTGATGGTTCGCCCCTGTCTGTCTTGTGCTTTCTCTAGACTTTCAGACTGAAAAATCGATACAGGCGCACCGCCCTCCCCCCTCCCCACTGCACTCCCCGCAGTGAACTCCCCCCCCCCTTTCACCCCACACCCTACTCATTTGCCTTTAGTTTATTAGCGCACAAAAAATACTTTAATGTTGGCAGCAAATACAGAAATAAAAGATGGAGGGGGAATCGGAGGAGGGGGTGGGGTAAATGACGTATGTTTGAAATGACAACAAATATACTGGGGGGGGGGGGGGAGGAGCGGGGGAGTGGAGTATAGTTGCAAAGTTAGATGGGGGGGGGGGAGGGGGTGTAGAATTAAATGTGTTAGATGTGAAATAGATGTCACTTTATCATGTGCTTATGTCTTATGTATGCATGTGAAAGTATGTGTATGTGTGTGTGTGTATGTATGAGTTTGTGTGTATGTTGGCGAGGTGTGTATTTGCGTATGTGTATATATGCTAGTTTGAGTATGTGCGTGTATATGCGCAGTGTAATAGTGCAGTGTACATATCAGCTTATGTATGTGCGTATGTGCGAGTGTGTGTGTTTACTGTATAAGGCTTTGTAAACAGTGCACAGTTCTCAATGTCAGCTTATGGGGCTGCAGGCTGGACAGGTCGGAAGGCGTGAGTGACGCCACATACATGTTTAGACGTTGAAAGGTTTAGTAAAAGATCACATCTTCCCCCACCCCCGGGCATCCCACATGCAACGTCAGCAATGAAATGTAAAGGTGAGAGACGGACGGACAGACATGCAGGCATTGAGAATACTTGACATGCATGCACACAAATTTATAAAGAGATAGAGAGAGAGAGAGAGAGAGTAAAAGATGAACAGTAAGATAGAGAGGTAGACTGATACAAATATAAAAAAAAATATAGAAAAGTAATATAACAGGCATTCGCAAACCAAACTGGGCCATTATTATAATACAAGCAACTTGATTTGGCTTGACACCACAATCCCATTTCAAGAATACATTATTATAATATTTGTTTGTTTTCAGTTCCATTTGACTTCCAATATTTTGAGAACTACAAATTATGATGAAGGAAAACATGTCGTCTTCAAGAGAGATAGAGTGTAATTCATAAAGTTGTAGAAAGAAATATTTTTTCACAAATAAAAACAATTATATCTCCGAATAGCAATATCTCCGGCGAGTTAGATGACGGGGTTTATAACGAATGGTCAGTAAGCCAATAGATCTTCAATTAACGGACAAATCAGCCAACGGATTTTTAATAAACAGTCATCCAATAGACTACATTTAGTAGGCGGCATTCAGACAACAAATATTTAGTCTTGTCGTTGTTTTTTCTTTAGAAAATTTAATTGCTTGCAAAAGGAACTAAAGCTACTTAAACCACTCGTAATTATCATTTTGGTAAAGTGGCATATCGCTATTGTTGCCAATTGTGAATATTTAATGCCATACTATCTCAGAGTCTGTATCTAAATTTTGCATTTAGAAATTTACACCAGCATCCCAAATGTTTAGCATCTTCTGGAGAGATCTCGTCTGCAGTAACCTATTCTGCTGAAGGTATCGTCGAGACCACTTGCAGAAAGAAACTATAATGTTGCATCTCCTTTGACGTTTGGTTCGGCTACATACGGTGGCCGTGTAGCAGTGTGTTCGGCTACATATGGTGGCCGTGTAGCAGTGTGTTCGGCTACATACGGTGGCCGTGTAGCAGTGTGTTCGGCTACATATGGTGGCCGTGTAGCAGTGAGTTCGACTACATATGGTGGCCGTGTAGCAGTGTGTTCGGCTACATATGGTGGCCGTGTAGCAGTGTGTTCGGCTACATATGGTGGCCGTGTAGCAGTGAGTTCGACTACATATGTTGGCCGTGTAGCAGTGTGTTCGGCTACATATGGTGGCCGTCTATCAGTGTGTTCCGCTATATATGGTGGCCGTGTAGCAGTGTGTTCGGCTACATATGGTGACCGTCTAGCAGTGTGTTCGGCTACACATGGTGTCCGTGTTGCAGTGTGTTCGGCTACATATGGTGGCCGTGTTGCAGTGTGTTCGGCTACATATGGTGGCCGTGTAGCAGTGTGTTCGGCTACATACGGTGGCCGTCTAGCAGTGTGTTCGGCTACATATGGTGGCCGTGTAGCAGTGTGTTCGGCTGGCGTACGTAAGGGCCTGGGTTCGAATTCTGGTGAAGACTAGAATTTGTTCCCTGGTCTGGACGGTGTCCCTGAGTCTACCCAGCTCTGCTGAGTACCTGATTTTAAGGGTAGAGTAAAGGCGGCTGGGCATTGCGCTGGCCACACATCCCTTTGTTTGCCTTGGCCACAGAAACTGCTGAACGCTGCTTCCACTGCTCTAAGTATCAATTGTGTCCGACGGGATACTTTACTTTAGTTTTGTGGTAGCCGAGTGAGATGAAGGAATCGTTTATCCTTTTTTTCTACTTTGCTAGAAACTCGTACATCAAACACCGATCACAAGGTTGATGTTCAGAGGCTCAGAAAGAGACAGTATCAGTCCTTTAGGGTCAATAAAAAAATACCGGTCTGACCTAAAAGACGCCTTTTTTTTACACAGAAGATCAGTTGCGTCCTACGCTTCTCCATCGTTTGCTTCTAGTCTTGCATTTGATAATTGTTTTAAATGATGTAAAGTTATTGTGTTGTTTTTTCTGGCTTGTTCAGGCAACCCATTCCCATACCCGGATACCACTTGAAAAAAAAAGAAAATTAGTTATTGCATATGATTTTTTTTAAATGGTGTTTTTATCTTTATGTTAATTTCAGTATTGTTGTGGTGTATTTGTATGCTAGAATTTCATGCTTTTTGTACCGTAAAATCTAGATTGTAAGCCGACTGTTTGTATAAGCCGCACTTCTTTCTTGGACCAAAATTTGTATAAATAATGTGCGGCTTATAATAGTGATTTTACTTTTACGGTAATACTACTGATTTGGTATTTTTCCTTCTTTCCTTTAGTGTTTCATTGTTTAGTGATTCTACTGTTGGTGAAATAGCCAGTCAATGACATCTCGGCTGTGAGTATTCACTTATAATAAACATTGCAGCTCTTTCCTGAATATTTTGTCGAATTGTATTGTTTTATTTTGTTGGTTGGTCCAAGGCAAATGATGTATATTCAAGTATATTCAAGTATATGCCTAATTTTTTTATACAATTTGTTCGCTAGCTAGAAAAAATTAACAAGTACACAGGAGTAAAAAAAAAAGAAAGTACCATTCGGACCAAATTGATCCATAGGACCGATGAAGTAGCATTTACTTCTTTCTGTGGCCACGGTATACTAGGTGATTGTGTGGCCAGCACTATGCACAGCCGCCCTTACTTTACTCCGACTAAGGTACCCATCAGAGCTGGGTATGTACCCATCAGGGATGGTTAGACTCAGGGACACCATCCAGACCCGTGAAAAAATCCTAGCCCCCACCAGGATTCGAACCTAGGACCTTTGGTTCGCCAGTCAAACGCGCTGCTGCTCGACCACCGCGTCCCCACCAGTACACATAAGATCTAGCTAAAATATGAACAAACTATTGATGAGATATAGAAATAAGACAAATAATGATCTAGATATACATCAGATAAGATCTCGTTTAAAATACAACATTGAGAAAAGAAAAATACAAAGAAGAGTAGGATTACGCATCGTGTGTTATTGTGAAGCTTCAGCACATGCAACATTAATTACAAACACAAGAAAGCAAGAATGAACTCCCTAAGCATTGCGCCCCACACCCCCTCTACACTTTCCAGCCCTTTTCACATAGCCAAAATGACTGGGCAAACGCTGTACACCAGGATGTTTGTACGTCATCGATTGTATGTGTGATTGAGTGCCCTTGTGTGTGTGTGTGTGTGATTATGTGTGTGAGTAATGCTTGTGAGTGTGTGTGAGTAATGCGTGTGAGTGTGTGTGTATCCACTAGAAAACCACCCATCAGCACACAGACTGGAATCAGGCGATGTTTATCGATCCAGCCTTTCGTCCCTTTTTATTCCGTCATTGACCGTCTGTGTATATTATGTAGAATGTTCTAGTCTGTGTATATTATGTAGAATGTTCTAGTCTGTGTATATTATGTAGAATGTTCAAGTCTGTGTATATTATGTAGAATGTTCTAGTCTGTGTATATTATGTAGAATGTTCTAGTCTGTGTATATTATGCAGAATGTTCAAGTCTGTGTATATTATGTAGAATGTTCAAGTCTGTGTATATTATGTAGAATGTTCAAGTCTGTGTATATTATGTAGAATGTTCAAGTCTGTGTATATTATGTAGAATGTTCTAGTCTGTGTATATTATGTAGAATGTTCAAGTCTGTGTATATTATGTAGAATGTTCAAGTCTGTGTATATTATGTAGAATGTTCTAGTCTGTGTATATTATGTAGAATGTTCAAGTCTGTGTATATTATGTAGAATGTTCAAGTCTGTGTATAATATGTAGAATGTTCTAGTCTGTGTATATTATGTAGAATGTTCAAGTCTGTGTATATTATGTAGAATGTTCTAGTCTGTGTATATTATGTAGAATGTTCAAGTCTGTGTATATTATGTAGAATGTTCTAGTCTTTGTATATTATGTAGAATGTTCTAGTCTGTGTATATTATGTAGAATGTTCAAGTCTGTGTATATTATGTAGAATGTTCTAGTCTGTGTATATTATGTAGAATGTTCAAGTCTGTGTATATTATGTAGAATGTTCTAGTCTGTGTATATTATGTAGAATGTTCTAGTCTGTGTATATTATGTAGAATGTTCTAGTCTGTGTATATTATGTAAAATGTTCTAGTCTGTGTATATTATGTAGAATGTTCTAGTCTGTGTATATTATGTAGAATGTTCAAGTCTGTGGATATTATGTAGAATGTTCTAGTCTTTGTATATTATGTAGAATGTTCTAGTCTGTGTATATTATGTAGAATGTTCAAGTCTGTGTATATTATGTAGAATGTTCAAGTCTGTGTATATTATGTAGAATGTTCAAGTCTGTGTATATTATGTAGAATGTTCTAGTCTGTGTATATTATGTAGAATGTTCAAGTCTGTGTATATTATGTAGAATGTTCAAGTCTGTGTATATTATGTAGAATGTTCTAGTCTGTGTATATTATGTAGAATGTTCAAGTCTGTGTATATTATGTAGAATGTTCTAGTCTGTGTATATTATGTAGAATGTTCAAGTCTTTGTATATTATGTAGAATGTTCTAGTCTGTGTATATTATGTAGAATGTTCAAGTCTGTGTATATTATGTAGAATGTTCTAGTCTGTGTATATTATGTAGAATGTTCAAGTCTGTGTATATTATGTAGAATGTTCTAGTCTGTGTATATTATGTAGAATGTTCTAGTCTGTGTATATTATGTAGAATGTTCAAGTCTGTGTATATTATGTAGAATGTTCAAGTCTGTGTATATTATGTAGAATGTTCTAGTCTGTGTATATTATGTAGAATGTTCAAGTCTGTGTATATTATGTAGAATGTTCAAGTCTGTGTATATTATGTAGAATGTTCAAGTCTGTGTATATTATGTAGAATGTTCTAGTCTTTGTATATTATGTAGAATGTTCTAGTCTGTGTATATTATGTAGAATGTTCAAGTCTGTGTATATTATGTAGAATGTTCTAGTCTGTGTATATTATGTAGAATGTTCAAGTCTGTGTATATTATGTAGAATGTTCTAGTCTGTGTATATTATGTAGAATGTTCTAGTCTGTGTATATTATGTAGAATGTTCAAGTCTGTGTATATTATGTAGAATGTTCAAGTCTGTGTATATTATGTAGAATGTTCTAGTCTGTGTATATTATGTAGAATGTTCAAGTCTGTGTATATTATGTAGAATGTTCAAGTCTGTGTATATTATGTAGAATGTTCAAGTCTGTGTATATTATGTAGAATGTTCTAGTCTGTGTATATTATGTAGAATGTTCAAGTCTGTGTATATTATGTAGAATGTTCAAGTCTGTGTATATTATGTAGAATGTTCAAGTCTGTGTCTATTTTAGAGCTTATATGTTCTTTTTTCCGTGCGCATCAAATAACGCTGTCTTAATAACTTCTACGCTCCATACATCTGCCTTAAAGTTTCCACTGTATACAACTTTCGATTTAAATTTTGAGTTTTCATTTAGAAAATCTTAGCGATTAAATAAAACGGAAGTGTACAATACAAATGGGAATCGGGAATTCCGAAAAGTAGTAATTCGAGTCATCAAATAGCAGATGAATTATAGCAAGCGGTCCGTCTTATTCTAGTCTTTGAATCTACATAGCTTTTAGCGTTATCTAAAGAAGCATAGCAGGAAATGGACACCAGCGTACAGATACCACAATCCCTTAGTA
Source organism: Anisus vortex (assembly GCA_949126835.1). Taxonomy (NCBI): domain Eukaryota; kingdom Metazoa; phylum Mollusca; class Gastropoda; family Planorbidae; genus Anisus; species Anisus vortex. The sequence continues at coordinate 3,290,137 of OX421505.1, read as the reverse complement.
TGCAATGAACGAGAGAAACAAACACACAAATATATATTAAATGGAGCTTGCACTTTTAACATGGAGTAAAAAATCTTGAGTACAAAGCGGCCTTGGTTAGGTAAGTATTCGCCCCACTGTTTGCTAAACCACCAATAACGCACACGAATGTGTCATTTGGTCATACTGTCATCAGTCATCTGAGTGCAGATGTCAGCTCAGAGCGGTCAGTGAACCGCGAGTGTGATACTCAGTTAATTCGACTTGGGCATTGTGCTGTCCACACATCCCGTTGTCTGATTTGTATACTATTTTAGTAAAATCAATCTTCACCAGCCCAACATGTCAGAAAGAAAGAAGAAGCAATATTGTTGAACAAGTAGAAGTTGCTACAATATAAAAAAAAACATAAAAGCGAGAACTAATGCATATAAGTGCTCTGTCTTCCCGAGTGGCATCGGGGGATGGAATGGGTTGCCAGAACGATTCAGGAAAACCAGTAGCTTAACAGCATTTATGGACTAGACTCAAACCACGGATGAGCGCAGGGCGCAATAACCTTCTTTATAGAAGGAGCGTATGCAGGCCCTAATGTGTAAGATAAGATAAGATATAGCATAAGTAATTCTTATTAAGAATGGTTTCATCGAAAATGTTGAAATGCACTGTACACCCACTTGCCACTTGTACCATTTGTCCCAGATACGGGAACACAAAACAAAGGCACCAATCATGCCACACATGCAGGAACCCGTACTCTCGATGACTCGTTCAACATTCATACACCACCACAGCGCAGGAACCAATCCCTCCACACAACATTATACTCACAGCCACATTGTCCCAATGGTCATGAACAAACTTTTGGTGGTGAGCACACTCGCCATTTACACAAACAAACACACACACACTAACACATACACACATAAACTTGGGGACGGATGCACTAATCGGAGTTCAGATGTAACAATGGAGAGAAAAAGACGAAACATAACAAAAAAAAAACTACAACATCAAACGCATCTGCTGACCAACTCACCCCTCCCCTGCCCATTGCTTCCTCCCCCCCCCCACCCAACTCCTCCAAACTGGAAACCATTACAACCCATTTTTATTTTAAACAACGCTGGGCGAATAATTGATCGATCCAGAAGGCTGATCTCCTGGTCCATGCCCTTACCTCCATCTTCCCTTCCCATTGCTTTACTCACATTATGTAAGTTGGATTGCAAACATAAACAATTAGTCTGTGCATATCTACAACAGTAGATATATAGGGAGGGACAGAGAGAAAGAAATAAAGACAGTGAGAGAATGAGAGAAAGTGGGAGATGCAGAGAGAGACACTAAGATAGACAGAGAATGATTGAGAAAGAGGTAAAGAGGAAAAGAAAGAGAGAGAGGTGCAAAGAGAGAGAGAGAGAGAGAGAGAGACAGAGAGACAGAAAAATAGACAGGGGGAGGGACAGAGAGAAAGATTGAGAAAATAATAAAGATTTTTGTAAGAGAGAAAGATAGGATGCAGAGAGCGAGAGAGATACAGAAATAGCGATAAAGACAAAATCAAGCTAAAGAGAGAGATGCAGAAAGAGAGAAATAAAACGAGAAATGGGGGTAAAGAGCAAAATACAGCGAGAGAGGAGATAGGGAGATAGACAGATGACGGAGACATAGATATAGACAGGGATAGAGAGAAAGAGCGATTCAGATTCAAAGAGAAGGAAAGAGAAATAGAGGGAAATGCAGAGAGAGAGAGAGACATAGAGAGAGGGGGAGATACAGAACGAGAGATAGATGATCACATAGAGAATACAGAACGAGAGATAGATGATCACATAGAGAATACAGAACGAGAGATAGATGATCACATAGAGAATACAGAACGAGAGATAGATGATCACATAGAGAATACAGAACGAGAGATAGATGATCACGGAGAGAATACAGACGAAGTGAGACAGAGAGAGACAGACAGACAGACAGAAAAAGAGTCGCAATGAAACTGAGAGAAACAGATAGAAAGCCAAGAGAGAGAGAGGAACAAGGAGAGACGCTGAAAGACTTGAGAAAGAGAGAAAGAGAGAGAGAGAGAGAGAAAGAGAGTCAGAGACTGGGATAAAGTCTTCAGACATAATACGTCTACTCTCTACAAGAGAGAGAGAGGAACAAGTAGAGACGCTGAAAGACTCTAGAATGAGAGAAAGAGAGAGAGAGAGTGAAAGAGAGTCATTGACTGGGATAAAGTCTTCAGACATAATACGTCTACTATTAGCCGGTCACGGTGGCGAGCGGCAGCGCGTTCGACTGTCGTAGGGAATGTCCTGAGTTCAAATCGTGGAGGGGGTGTCTCTGAGTCTACCCAGCTTTGATAGTCCCCGGACTTTAGTTGGGGTAAAGTAAAAGCGTCTGGGCATTGTACTGGCCACACAATCACCTAGCTTGCCAGGGCCACATAAACTGTTGAACGCTGCTCCACCGGCCCATAGGGATCAATTTGTCCCGACTGGATTTTTTTTTAATGTATTAGCTGGTGGTGGACTTAAGACAGAAAGTTAAACCAGTCATCTGGAAAGGGTCCCCAGTTTAACTCCCAGTTAAACCAAATGGGTCATTGCCTAGTGCAGGGGTCGGCAAACTTTTGCTAACAGTGTGCCAAACTAGGATTTCTAAATCATTCAGCGTGCCAACAGCCTAAATATCAACCTTCTATTTTATACTTGTTTTATTATTTTTAATAAGACAATTAATTGAACTCCGTAGTTAGACCAAGGCCAAAAGCAAATTAAACCAATAGAGAAAATTGTTCAAAAGCGTTTTATAACATGTTTGTGATTATCATCCTTTTTATTTGTAGTTTTACCAAATACAATATTTTATTACCAAACTTTCGTATTTATGGTAACTATCTTGTAGACATTATCATTTGGTATATCAAGATAAGGATCTAGCAACTGATAGATTATATTTTGTTCTCAGATTAACTGAGGTTTTCTTTATTTTATATTATTAAGGGGCACAGTAGAGCGACTATCATTAAGCGGAATTGTTACGTAGTAATCATATTAACTGGGTAGTTAATGTTATGTTTAAAAAATGTGCAGATAATTTTTTAGTCATAGAATATTTACATAATTTTAACTGCCTTTTACAGTTTGGTCATTATAAAGTTATAAGTTGTAGGCCATTTAGTCTTTTATAAAATAAAAATAAAAAAAACATAATATAATATAAGAAATATTAGCGCAAAAAATATGGGCTAATTATCTCCCTTTAACTAAAATAAAGTGTCTAAATTTGATTCAATAGTGATGCCAAACAAGTTATGTTTTGTAATATAAAATGAATTATTGACTAATTATTTTTTCTTTATTAAGGAATTAAGGAATTCATTACAAGATTTAATTATTAAAGGTAAAAATTAATTTAGGGTAAACAGTTGTAAATAAACATTTCCTGCATTGAATGTATTAATAATTAATGAGTGAATGCTAATTGTTACGTCCACAATCCCCTTGTGGCCAGAGCTGTGTAGATCTTGCTGATAATTCTCGTTAGTCCTAGGGGAGACTTTAATTATTAGTATTTATGTTTCAGTATTACACGAACTCTTCTTATAGTCCTGGGCACAAATTCAGTATTTGTATTCCAACATTTCCTCTCTTGTAAATTATGGTAGTAGATAAATCTTATAGTAATGTATACAACACAATAGGATAGTAACTTGACAAAGAAGCTTCAGTGTAACTGTTGTTGATAGTTTATTTCAGGTGGTATGTTCAATATATACAATATATCTATTATGTACAGTTAGAATAAAATAGTGCAAACACAAACGTTCTCAAAGGAACAAATTTTGAAACTCTCTGTCTTTCAGACAAAACAAATCATTAAATACTATCCGAGTGGTGCAAGGGATAGACCCATTACCAGTAGGGGTGAAAATCATGGTATCATTACAAAACTCATAACAAAAACGATAGGAACTTCCCCTATTAAATAATGAGTCGTTCCCAGACTCTGAGAATTTGAGATCAACACAGAATCCCAGCATTACCTAGAACCTTTCGTTTTCCTACTAAACGTCCTAATATTGTGTGTAGTAAGAAAAGAGAGAGAGAGGAGAATAAACATTGCGTGTTCCAATTCTTGGAAAAACAATATCCATGACATAATACAATGGCTCAATAGCTGACTCCTAAATAATAGGCCTACTTTTTTCTTGTATGATAAATGGTATGATAGTAAGCGTGAATGTCTACTGTGTTTGAGTACAAATGGTTCTTTAATATTGTTTTAGGTATGCTGAAAGACGGAATTTATGTAATGAAGTCAAATTTCCATTTAATTGGATCAATAAAGCAATCTTATCTTATCTTAATTTATCATGGCGGATACATATTTAGTCATTTCTGAGTAGTGTATTTATCGTAAAAGAACTATTTGAATGCTTAACACAGCTTTGATGTGCAATAAATACTGTTCACACGTGTAAGTTGAACCCAAAGCTGAAAGTAAGCGAATGTCTGGCTGTTGTGAATAACAAATGACTTTCCTAAGCAGCTTCCATTTACATTTTCCAGCAAATTGGCACATTTCGGTGTCCATAAAGGGACGTACATATAAACTGTGATATATATGGCATCCTTCCATCCTCAAGGGACGATGGTGCATACTCCTTTTTCTCAGCCTCTCTCCTGGCTTGTTTCTCTTCACTTCTTTCTGTGAGGTTGGCTTCTGCAGCTTGAGTGCCCTCGTGCACCTTGGACCGCCTGGAGGTGCGTTCCTCAGCAAGGCTCTCCCACGTTTTGGGCTCAATGCGTGCCAGTAACAAGTCTTTTTTGCAAACGTCTTCGAAACGCAGGCAAGGGCGACCTCTCTTTCTTGTTCCAGCTGCCAGCTCTCCATACAGAAGGGCTCTTGGAATGCGTTCCACGCCCATCCTGTGGACATGGCCTATCCATCGCAGGCGCCTCTCACTCAGGATTGAGTTTATACTCAGCATATGGCTTCTCCTGAGCACCTCCACATTTGTGACTCTTTCCTGTGATATAAATGGTGATAAACTGTAGGAACTGCCTTCCTTGCATGGACAGACTGGACCTGGCAAAATTCGCGGAAGACGCCCATTTCTTGGCCCAACGGGAATAAAGGCAGGGGACAGCAACACACCTTGGAGTGTCAGATAAGGCACAGAGAGGCACAACAGACCACTGTAGGCCATCCACTGCATCCCAAGCTATCTCTCACAACAGACCACTGTAGGCCATCCACTGCATCCCAAGCTATCTCTCACAACAGACCACTGTAGGCCATCCACTGCATTCCAAGCTATCTCTAACAACAGATCACTGTAGGCCATCCACTGCATCCCAAGCTATCTCTAACAACAGACCACTGTAGGCCATCCACTGTATCCCAAGCTATCTCTAACAACAGACCACTGTAGGCCATCCACTGCATCCCAAGCTATCTCTAACCGTCTGGATATTGTCTTGCCGTTGGAATACGATAGACGGGACGAGAGAGTGAGGCTGACGACCTGCGCAACTCTCCCTCACTTTAATCAAAATCAAGCGCACATTACGTCTCCAAATGCAATCAAAAGTCATGTGGCTATGGGCAAGTGGCGAAGCAGCAGGTGAGGTACACATAGTTAAATGTTTTAAAATTGATTTCATTCAAGATAAATGCAAATGCATTCCAGTGGTCTAACAGTTCAAGTGCTGTTTGACCCCGTCCTTGTAAATGCGCTTGCTGAAATGTGTCGCTGTGTCATTCAGAAACATCGGCTTGAAAAGTCTTTTTTCATCATTAAGAACAGGAAAAGGTTGTTGTTTTTTTCATCAATAAAAAAAAAACTACTCTTGGAGGCCTCTCGTGTGCCATTGAAAATCGCTCTGCGCGCCACGTTTAGAACGCGTGCCGACCCCTGGCCTAACGGATTTCTCCCTTGGGTCTTCCTGGCTCTGTTGTTGGGCACCGCCCTAGAACTTAGTTATTGCACTTCAGAGCTGGGACTGGTTTTGTACGTTAGGTCCAAATACAGACGTTTTCTTATATTTATTTGAAACCTTACTACAGCTGTTTATAATATATACGTCACTGAATTTATTATATTATATGGGAATTTATATGTGATACGTGTGTGGCCAAGCGGCATCGCGTTCAGCTGGTGTATCAAAGGTCCTGGGTTCGAATCCCCTGATTATACCCAGTTCTGACGGATACCTGACTTTAGTTTGGGGGGTAAACTAAAGTAAATGCGGATGGAAATTGTGCTGGCCACATAATCTACTAGTATGCATTGGCCACAGTAACTGGTGAACGCTGTTTTACCGGCCCTATGGATCAATTTGGTCCGACTGGCTACTTTAATTTACTGCTACTTCTTTCTTTTAGGTATTTATTCTAAAAATATTGCCTAGTAATTCGTCTGCCTATGTTAGTAGCGCGCAGAAGTGCTAAACTTAAATTTAGTTTATATTTTTTTTAAACTCCCCAAATAAAAAAAAATCCTCAATTATGTGCCTCCAAAAATGTTGTGCCCTGGGCTGCCTATATGGATGAGCCGGCCCTGATCACCAACAAAAAAAAAAAGGTTATTTCACCTACCTGATGACCTCATGCTCCTTTTCCTCTTCCTCCCTCTGGCGTCGGAGGACGTCCTCGATTACTTTCCTCTCCTCCTCTGTCAGGTGGCTTAAATCCGGCATGGGCGGGAGAGAGGGGCGCCTGGAGGTCATGACGCCGGCAACGGGGGCGTCGCTGCTGGCTTCCTTCTTCTTCTTCTGAGGTCCGTTCTTGGGGTCGTCCCCGGGGAGAGGCACGCCAATCCTCTTCACCCACGAGTCAAGACTTTTTTGTCTCACAAACCCCTTGCCGCCGCCGCTGACTTTCGAAGCAATTTTTAATTCCAGCGTGTTGGCGGCAATAAAGTGTTTTGTTTAAAAATAATTATAAAATTAGATCGTTAAAAAAAGAAATAACATTCGTGTTTTGAACAAACCCACAGGAAGTGTGTGTAACAATGGTTTTTGTTGCTCCTTTCACTTCCGGTTCAAAAACCAAGAAAAGATAACTTCGTCGAACATTAGGAGATGACCTTCACCTTCTGTTTGAGATTATGTCAGATACCTAGATGCCAGTCGGGCAGTCGCGGGTTTGTGTGGTTGCGGATGCGGCCGTGGGTGCGCCCCCAGATCATGCTTGAGGTTTGTGGAGTTAAGGCATAAGCATGACTGTCTTGCCTCAGTAGGCATCCTGGTTAGGCCCTGAGTTCAAACCGGAACCGGAACTTGCCTATTTGGAGAGAATAGAAGAAGAAAAAAAACAAGCAATGAAATGATTGGTTGAAATACAAGATGGCGTCTGAAATACAATTAATTTAATATGTTTATGCGTTTATGCATTTATGTGTTCATGTGTTTATGTTTCCTTGTATCTTTAATTTAATGCGTTTATGCGTTTATGAGTTATTGTTTTTCTGAGTATGTGAAGTTATATTTATGTGTTTATTTGTTCTTGCGATTATGTGTTTATAATAAAATGCGTTTATGTGTTTTGTTTTAATGCGTTTATGTGTTTATGTTAAAATGCATTTAGGTGTTTAAGTTATGTTCTAATGCGTTATTAGTATTTTAAATATTGTTAAGTTACTGGTTTTCCTGGTTTGTTCAAACAACCCATTCCATGCCCGGATGCCACTCGGCATCCAAAAAGGATGAGTGCAGCAGACAATACAACTCTTGTTTTTCCAAATTAGAAAAGAAGTTTATTAATGTTTTCATGGTGTGATAAGATGATACTGATTTAGTAGACAGTTTGGTTATGAACTCTTAACTGATTTTTTTAAAGTAGCATTTATTTCGTAATTTCAGAAATATTTTACCTATTACATTTTCTTTTGTTTTGTTAATGTAATGCCCTATTCTACTATTAAATGATTGTAAATGTATACTGTTGTAAGTAGTGATGGCGTCGGCTTTTCGTGGAAATGATTGTAGACAGACTACGTCATTAGCGCAGCAGCGGGCACACCACGTCGTATCGACGGGTAAAGAACGTGAAAATATCACGTGGTTTCCACGATGTTTCCCCGTCGATAATACGTGGCGTGCCCGAAGGGAGGCCTACTTCACATAGCAGTCTACATCTGTAGTATCAGGGGCAAAGCAACAATTGGGAGGGGCGGCTGAAATTTTAGAAAAAAAATGATTTTTGAATCAAGTTTTTTTTTTTTTTGAAAATTTTTTATATGTTCTAAATTTGCAAAAAAATTAGTAAATGTTTAATATGCGAAAGTGTAACCTCCCCCCCCCCCTCCTTCCGTACCGGAAAAAATCTTCTGGCTTCACCCATAAACAGATCTATTTTGGTGTGTACTTGTTTAGTTTTTTTTTCTGGATGGAGCTTTTTGTTTTATAATTATGAATTTAAAAATTGAAGAAAATACGCAATCATATTTATGTTTTAATTTTTTTATATTTAGATTTTTTCAAAAGTGTTTTTGTTTAAGTAATTTATGCTTATAGTATGCCTTTTTAGGCTACGCCACTGATTGTTAAATATACAGCAACGTAAAGACTATCTTAAAACATCTTCAAGTTTACAATCTATACATCAATGCATTAAGTCATATAAAATCTATAGTTCAATTCATTTAGCCTTTTAAAACATTACTTCATTACAGTTAGCTATATTAAACCCATACTCTAATAAAATTACTCTAATAAAATCTATACTTTACAGCGTTTATCCCTTTACTTCAATGCATTTAGCCATAAAAAATTCAACCATTTCATTTAGCTATATGAAACCTATACTTCAATGCATTTAGCCATATAAAGCCTATACTTCAATGCATTTAGCTATATAAAACCTAAACTTTAATGCATTTAGCCATAAATAAACCTAACCAATGCATTTAGCAACATAAAACATATAGTTTAATGAATTTAGACATCTATAAACTTTTGTTTTTATGCATTTAGCTTTATAAAACCTATACTTCATTGCATTTAGCCATATAAAACCTATACTTCATTGCATTTAGCCATATAAAACCTATACTTCATTGCATTTAGCCATATAAAACCTATACTTCATTGCATTTAGCCATATAAAACCTATACTTCATTGCATTTAGCCATTTAAAACCTATACTTCAATGCATTTAGCCATATAAAGCCTATACTTCAATGCATTTAGCCATATAAAACCTAGACTTCATTGCATTTAGCCATATAAAACCTATACTTCAATGCATTTAGCAATATAAAGCCTATACTTCAATGCATTTAGCCATATAAAACCTATACTTCAATGCATTTAGCCACATAAAACCTAACCAATGCATTTAGCCATATTAAACCGATTCTGCCATCTTAACTACACATAACAAGAGCAGCTATACAGCCACACAGCCACACAGCCACACAGCAATACAACTCTAAGCATCGTGATCCACACACTGGTCCAATTGAAGCCGATCGATGTCCGCCTTGACTGGGTAGAGAGGGAGAGAGAGAGAGAGGGAGAGAGAGAGAGAGAGAGAGAGAGAGAGAGAGAGAGAGAGAGCTAGGGGCAGCACGATAGGGGCGAGAGGGGGATACGGGAGAGACAGAGAGTAAAACAGAAGAGGAGAGAGTATCTGACGAAAATAAAGAAAATAAGCAGGGCGTTCTACTATCGATCTGCTATAGGCATTTAGGACACACACACTGGATATGGTGGCTGTGGGTTGATGGGGCGACGGGCGACACAGGGCGCGTAGTGTTAGGCTCAGGACCCGATTCAGATGCCGAGCTACACACACAGACACAAAGTAGTACACGCATGCTTCTCTGTGTGTGTGTTTACGTGTGAGTGTGTTGTGGTCAGTCTGCAATATTACAGCAACCATACAACCAGCCAGTTCTGCACACTCTAAGCCGTAAAGGAAACAGCACAACAAATATAACAGACTGTGTCTGAAGATCAATAGAATAATCTGTTTCCGGCCGATGGCACCAGAGAACAGACTTCAGAACTTCCTGGTCCTGTACACAAACTTAATGTGCTTTGTGTTATGCAACGTGTTGGCTAGAGGCCGACCGAAATTCGGTTTTGGTACGGAAAGTAGGAAAGTGGCTTCTTTCGCTACAGTTTCGGTTTCGGCCGAAGCCAAAAAGTTAGCTTTCGATTTGCTTTCGGTTTCGGCCACAACTGATGTTGACTTTCGGTTTTCAGTCCAATATATATTTTAGCTTTCAAAATTCAGACTGCAATTATGTTATAATATTTAGATACAAAAGTCTTTTATAAAGTTTATATCGCCTTTTAGATTATTAAATCTTAAAGCGTATTCAATTCTGAATAAAATGAAATATAATTCATGTATATATATATATACAAGTATATATGTTATATGATTTACTTTTACTTATAAAGAGTACCCATGACCTACTTAATATTAGTCTACACAAAAATGTGCAGTCATTTCAAATCTTTTGTTTGGCAATTGTGGTTTTTGTTTCGGTATCGAGCAAAAGTGTAGTTGAACTTTTGGTTTCGGCTTTGGTTTCGACCGAAAGTCAATTTATAACTTTATGTATGGTTTCGTTTTCGGCCGAAACCCAAAATGATGTTTCGGTCGGCCTCTAGTGTTATTACGGCAACCAGGACTGCTCATGTCACCAGTCTGGAGCTAGTGCTAGACCCCACCTCCCCCCCTCAAAATTTTTCTTTGACACTTTTGATGGAAAAAAAAATAAAGGCGGCTGGGCATTGAACTTGCCACACAATCACCCAGTATGCCGAGTTGGCCAGGGAATTTGGTGATCGCTGCGTTTGCCGGCCATATTGATCAAACAGGTCCGACAGGGCTTATTTCCCTTTCTTCATTATCACTTGTTAGAGAAACCAAGTACCCCGCTTTCATAACAGGTTGTTCCAGTGCCAATCATACAAGAGGATTGTGTGGCCAGTACGCCTTAAATAATTTGATTTCTTGTGATGCAAACGACAAGTAAAAGGCGCCAAAAATGGGGAAGGAATTATTTCGAACTTTACAAAACATCTCAGGGGCATGGTGGTCGAGCGGCGAAGCGTTCGACTGGCGTACGGTAGGTCATGGGATCGAATCCTGATGAAGGCTAGGAGTCTGAAGGGTGTCCTTGAGTCTACCCAGCTCTGACGGGTTCCTGACTGACTTAACAACTACCTGATCTGATATCGATTTCAGTACTTCACCTTATTCTAACCTAAACTAAAAAACATAATTATAATTATAATATAATATAATTATAAATTACCTGTTTTATAGATGACATAAATTAAAAGAAAGGAAAGTATCTTTCGGACATGATCATAGGGCTGGTGAAATAGCGTTCACCAGTTTCTGTGGCCACGGCATACTATGGGATCTGTGGCTAACACAAATGCCCAGCCAGTCAGGTACCCATCAGAGCTGGGTAGACTCAAGTACACCTCAAGTCCTGGGAAAAGATTCTAGCCTCCTTAAAGATTCGAACCCAGACCTTCGGATCGCCAGTCTAACGCGTTGCCTCTCCACCACCGTGCCACATTCATTGATAAGAAATGTAAAATATATCGGTCAGTGACGGCAGCTTAGAATGAGCTGGGTTTTATTGGCTTTCAACTCAGTTTGTTATAAGCCCTAATAAAAAATACAAGACACGAAACTGAACAAAAATGAGCGCAGAAACTGCATCAATCTTCTGTATACAAGGCACAAGCTCACAGCCACTTTCTAAGATATAAGATATAATTCTTCTTCTTCGTTCTCAAGTTAAGGATTTGGAGGAATTAAACAACAAATCCTATTATATTTGTGATATTCTGCGCCGTGGCTGTCAGTTGCTCTAGTCCAGGGGTCGGCAACCTAAGGCCCGCGTGCCAAACTTGGCACTCAGAGCAAATTTCAATGACAAGCGAGAGATAGCCAATAATTTTTTTATTGATGAAAAAAAACAAACAGCAACATTTTCTGGTTCTGAATTAGGAAAACTGAATGTTGAAGCCCATGTTTCTGAATGACATAGTGACACATTTCAGTGAGTTGAACTTGCATTTACAAGGGCCACTGGAATGGATTTGCATTGAAACTGGACATGTATCTTGCCGTGAAATCAATTTCAAAACATTTTACTGCATGTACATCCCTCTATTAAGGCATATATCGATAGATAGTTAAGGCTTTTTCAGATGTACATCGAAGTTTTTCAAATTTTTCTAGCCAAAGGCAAGAGTTTCAAAAACTTTTCAAAAAATGGGCAGCCAAGTGTGCCCATTTGCGGAAAAAAGCTGAAAAGAAGCTTCTTAGCTTAGGAAAGTCATCTGCTATTCTCAACTGACAGGCATTCGCTCTATTACTTTCAGCATTTCGTTCAACTTACACTTATAGATTAAATAAAATAAAAAAAAATCTGTTATATTTTAATTACAAAACATAACTTGTTTGGCATCGCTATTGAATCAAATGCTGAAACAATTTTTTTTAAATTAAAGGGAGATAATTATAGCATTTTATTTGCGCTAATAATTTTAGTGTGTTTCTTTTTTTTTTCTTTGATAAAATATTAACGGCTTACAAAGTTACAACTCTGAAATGAACAAACTTAAAAAAGTATTTGAAAATTGCATAAATATTTGATGACTAAAGAATGTCTATGTATATTTACGACATTACATTAACTACCCAGTTTGTCTGATTACCTACGTATCAATTCTACTTAACATCAATATTAACATCTCACTGTCGTCTTAAACACATTGAAGGACATCTCAGTAAACTGAGATTACAATATAATTAAGAATAGTGATAGATCTTCATCTTGAGTGCCAAAATAATGTTAAGACTTTAGACAATAATTACCATAAATGTGTAAGTTAAGTAGACTAATAAAATATTGTATTTTATATAAATGCAAATAAAATGAATGATAATCACAAACACGTAAAAAAAAAATTTTAAATATAAAACGTTTTAACTATTTTCTCTATAAATAATCTTCTTTGCTTTTGGCCTTGGTCTTGCTACGGAGTTAAATTAATTGTCCTTTACAAATAATTTTTAAAAAGTATAATAGACTAGAACAGGTTGACTTTTAGGCTGTTGGCACGCAGAATGATTTAGAAATCCTAGTTTGGCACGCTGTTAGCAAAAGATTACCGATCCCTGCTCTAGTCCACCATACAGTTTGTCATTTGAAGGTAGCTTCCTGGGGCCATACGGCGGCCGGGTAGAGTGGTACGGGGGGGGGGGGGCAGGTCTGACTGAAGAATTTGCTCCGCATTTTCGGGAGCTGTTCCACTCAGGGAACATTTCCTTTGCTCCAATTTGTAGTTTTGCGGAACATGTGTTGCTTCAGCCTGTTTTGACCTTGTCCTTAGCCTGAAATATGATGTTTGGAAATTGGTGGGAGATTTTGAATTACGCATCTCTCTTTGGGTTGTTTTGTTGCAACTCGGACCATATTTTTGATTCGTTTCCTTTGAGCATTGCCTTCATTTCCTCGGGTTTTGTCTGCCCCATAAGATAGGATAATAACTAACAAACTTAACCCTTACAGTCCCGGGCGCGTATATAGCGGAACTGAAGGCAGCATAGATAGAAGTAGGTCGGTACTGGAAGGGTTAAACAATCATATAGATGTGATGCTACAGTTGCAAGTTCAATGATAATTCGGATGTCTTGCGTCGTGTGTGGATTAAGCTGATCTCCCTGGGTGATTAATCTCATAGTGGAGTGAGAAGGAAGGTGTCTACAGACTCCCTACAACTTATTCAAGCTCTCTAGCATCCTGTCACACCTCAGGCACCTCCTTTCTGCTCCCCTCCGTCATTTTTATCACCTCACACAGCATCCGTCATTACCTGTCTGTCACCCGACATCACATATATGTCATCATCCTCGGATTATGTTAATCCCTGTCACATCTTTAGGCGTCATCATTCCAAGACTCTGTTTCATCCTGCATTCTCTACTATCGATCATCACCTATTTGTAACCTTCTGTCACTTCTCTGACATTAGTCATTTCCTTTGTGACACTTCTCTGACATGACTCATTACATCTTCGTTATCTTCTGTCACTTCTCTGACATCACTCATCACCTCTTTGTCACCTTCTGTCACTTCTTTATCATCTCTCCTTTAATCATCAGCTATTTATCATCCTTCACTACATTACACAGCGCCTATTTGACATCTCCATCTGCTCTTTGTCATCACCCATTACCTCTTTGTCATCTTCCATCACCTTGCTGACAACCGAAAATATCTCCAAGTCACAGCCCGTCGAATGTATTTTATCCTACATCAGCTGACATGTGAAATCCCTCCATCACCTATGTCATCCCTCATAACACCAATGCCAACACTCATTGTCATACTCCAAGATGTCTGTCAAGCCATATGACATCCCTGTCACCTGCGTTCATCTCTTTCTCTCCTATACCACCCATCACCTCTCTGTCATCTCTGCACTCCCCTTAGACAACTCTATGACACTCTCCATCACATTTTCCGTCATTCCCATTCACCTCTTGTGTCATACCACAGTCACCTCTATTTGAGTCATCCGCAATCCCTTTCCTCCAAACAACCTATACATCACTAGCCCAGTCCATTCAATCCCAACCAAACATCACCAGCCCAGTCCATTCAAACTCCACCAAACATTACCAGCCCAGTCCATTCAAACTCCACCAAACATCACCAGCCAAGTCCATTCAAACTCCACCAAACATTACCAGCCCAGTCCATTCAAACTCCACCAAACATCACCAGCCCAGTCCATTCAAACTCCACCAAACATCACCAGCCCAGTCCATTCAAACTCCATCAAACATCACCAGCCCAGTCCATTCAATCCCCATCAAACATCACCAGCCCAGTCCATTCAATCCCCACCAATTGTCACCAGCCCAGTCCATTCAATCCCCATCAAACATCACCAGCCCAGTCCATTCAATCCCCACCAAACATCACCAGCCCAGTCCATTCAATCCCCATCAAACATCACCAGCCCAGTCCATTCAATCCCCACCAAACATCACCAGCCCGGTCCATTCAATCCCCATCAAACATCACCAGCCCAGTCCCTTCAATCCCCACCAAACATCACCAGCCCAGTCCATTCAATCCCCACCAAACATCACCAGCCCAGTCCATTCAATCCCCACCAAACATCACCAGCCCAGTCCATTCAATCCCCACCAAACATCACCAGCCCGGTCCATTCAATCCCCACCAAACATCACCAGCCCAGTCCATTCAATTCCCACCAAACATCACCAGCCCAGTCCATTCAATCCCCACCAAACATCACCAGCCCGGTCCATTCAATCCCCATCAAACATCACCAGCCCAGTCCCTTCAATCCCCACCAAACATCACCAGCCCAGTCCATTCAATCCCCACCAAACATCACCAGCCCGGTCCATTCAATCCCCATCAAACATCACCAGCCCAGTCCCTTCAATCCCCACCAAACATCACCAGCCCAGTCCATTCAATCCCCACCAAACATCACCAGCCCAGTCCATTCAATTCCCACCAAACATCACCAGCCCAGTCCATTCAATCCCCACCAAACATCACCAGCCCGGTCCATTCAATCCCCACCAAACATCAGCACCTCCCTTAGTATTCACTAGGGCCTACCCTAGTACAAGCCTACATTAAAATCAATACCGGCCATCACACAGAGAAGAAGAAAAGTACAACAAATAAAATACAATAAAAATTACTCACTTGGTTCGCTGAAGACTACACACTTCCGCCATCTTGGTATGACCAACATAATTATCACAGTCACTGAACGAACTCAATCTAACGGAACATTTGTTTGTATCTTTGTTTTTTAAAGAAACAAATCCTATTTTTTTTAGAATCCACTTCATTAAAAATAAAACACACAAACAAACTGCAAAGCTTGTAAACGAGAATTGGTGAGCACTTCAATCAACGGAACAAATTAATGAATCACAAATGGCGACTATTTTGCCAATATATTGGTACAATCCGTTATCGATTGATGAATACATAAATACACGGCTGTTTCAACTCATTTTGCAGTGCGCGTAGACTCATATATTTAATTAAATATTCTATGCCATTTTGTGTGTGTAATATACGCGACCCGTTTATTGATAACATTAAATAAGAAATAATTAATCCAGTCCAGCTTTTTTTGGCGTGTTTCTAAAATCAATGAGCTGTACGTCGAGTGCTACACGCCGAGTGCCCTCCCTTGTTTTGTTTTTTTGTGTTTTCTTTTTTATCTTTGGCAACCAACTGCCATTGTAAAAATGGAATGACACGAATAATACTTTTAGAAATAAATGCAACGCACACACAAACACACACGCACACCACGCTCACAGTGACTCCATGTTTAAGTATCCGATTCCATCCAGTACCAGCATTTGACTGCACGTTCGCGTAGAGTTTTATTCCTCATGATTCCCCGATAGGTGGAGAGAGACAAAAAAAATGGAAGAAGAAGAGGCACCTCTCACTTGGTGGGCATTCGCAGAAGATGGAGAAGAACTAAAAACACCCACAATTATGGCACACACACTCACGGAAGATGTTGATGGAGAATACAATGGTTAACTCACTAACGCATATCAACACATCCAGTTCAGAAACAGCCTGTGATATATAGAGAATATCCCATAGTTGTTTGCTTTTTCTATCTTCTCCCCTATCGAAAGCCCGTTTGCCTGGCGACAAAGTTGCGCCAGTTAAATAATGATAATAAAAAATATGGCTGTAGAAAAGGGCGGAGGGAGGTTGAAGGAGAGAGAGAGAGGGAGAGAGGAGGGCATTCCTTTTTTTTGGTCTCTTTTCCCCAAAGTCCAAAAATACCAGCCGAGACAAGCTGGCCCTATACCACACTGGAAATTATCGATGGTCGGCGTGCGATACCAGGCTACAGGGTGCGATATTCTAACGGCGGGTCACTGATATACACGAGATGTGTGACATGGCTAGCTGCGTCAAATTAATTATAATATGTCTAGTCGGAAGCGCGTGGCCGAAATGATGGAAAAGTTAGGGAAGGGTTTGGAATCCACCTGAGTGCGTGCCAACTAGGAGGAGGGAGGGAGGCAGCTATGGTAGGACATCTAGACCAGAGGTCGGCAACCTTTTCATAACAGTGTGCCAAAGTAGGATTTCTAATTCATTCAGCGTGCCAACAGCCTAACAGTCAACCCACTCTTGTAGAAGGGACTGTATAATTGTCTCTTTCGGAGTCTTGCGAGTGCCAATGAAAATGGCTCGGCGTATCAAGTCTGGCTCGCGTGCCGTAGGTTGTCGTCCCCTGATCTAGAGCACCTTGATGTAAATTTTTTTTTAATAAAGAATACCCCTCACAGGGCTATGGTGGCTTAGACTGGCGATCCGAAGGTTCTGGGGTCGAATCCTGGTGCAGGCTAGGATTTTTTTTCCTGAGACTTGACTCCCTGAGTCTCCGCCAGCTCTGATAGGTACCTGACACTAGTTGGTGTAAAGCATAGGTTCTCAACCTTTTTTGGCTCACCGCCCCCTTTAAATTTTTTTCCCGCTTACCGCCCCCTTCCCTCAACTTAATTTTAGCGCCCACTTACCATATGGTAATAGCATAAAATCTACTTTCCACAAAAGAGGGTGATAAGAATACAATACAAAATTGTTGCCAAAACTCACAGACCTACAAAACCTGATTGATTTTCTCCCAAAGAAACGCATTTGTTTTTCAAAAAACTCGAGCACTGAATCCAAGTCTCATACATTATGTTTTAACAGTCATCGTTTGCTAACCAACACACCTCTGGATGCAGTAGCCATCGCTTGTAGTCCTCGTCAATGAACAATATTTATTTTGCCACAAAGTACATAAGAACAATAATGGCAAAGTCTAGTCAAAGACATAACAAGAAAATTTTAAAATTGGCAAACAATAAAAAATTATATCGTCATCTGTTATTCTCAACTGCTTGGCATTCGCTCATTTACTTTCAGCTTTTGGTTTAACTTACACCTGTGATCAGATCGTATCGCACATCAAAGCTGTTTTAAGCATACAAAGAGGTTATCTACACTTGACCGCTCATTCATTGATACAGACTAATTACATTTAAACGAGTTTTTATGCTCATCTTCTTTAATTAAACATAAATATAATCAATTCTAAAACAAATGTATTTGTTTTATTAATTTAGAAATATAAGAGACTTATTTAATAGCACTATATTATGTAATTTCCGTAATTATTAATATTTAAAATATAAACTCCTTAAATGAACAAAACAATTAATGCAGGAAATGTTTATTTACAACTGCTTGACGTAAATTATTTTAATTCTCTAATAATTAAATCTTGTTATGAATACCATAATGTTGAATGTTAAAGAAATAATAATAATCAGTAATATTTGTTACATTACAAAACAGAACTTGTTCGGCATCACTATTGAATCAAATGTGGAAACATTTGTTAATTAAAGGGAGATAATTAACCCATTTCACTTGAGCTAATATTTCTAATGTTTTTGTTTTCTTTTTTTTTTAAATGTTTACATTTATAATTTTAAAATAATCAAACTGTAAAAGTATTTGAAAATTGTATAAATATTATATGACTAATAAATTTAGTTTTATATGTATATTTTTAAGCATTACAATAACTACCCAGTTAGTATGATTACTACGTATATCCATACCGCATTTTGATATTAAAATACAATAGTGGTAAAAGTGCATTAGTCCGGCATCCAACAGTCCGGAATGCCCGATAGTCCGGCATCGATCCAGTAAATTTTAAACATTTTGGTTTTCGCCAACAGTGTGTCTTTAAAGCAAATAAAAACGCTCGAGAGCTATTCGGAAGTTTTCGGGGTAGTTCGGGATCATCCGGTAGCGCTTGGTATTGTTCGGAAACAATTAGCGGCCGGCTAGTCTTAGCTGTCACAACAAATACAGGTGCAGTGCAGCACAGCTAATCAATCACGAAGCGTCTACCTGCCTGAAGATTAGGTAGAGGAGTGGCTTCTAATCGATGAGAATGAGCCTGTTCAACAAGAACTAACTGATGAGGACATATCAACAGTGTAATATTAAAACCCTCAGCCTACTCAAAATCTTGAAGAAAGTGACGGAAGAAACGGAAGAAAAGGAAAAAATCAGCTGGGAAGAAGCTGCAGAATCACTAAATAAGTTTATCTCTTTTGCTGAGGCTAGTAGATCTACTAGCTACAGTGCTTCAGAAATTATTGATTTCCATATCATTAGAAATAAATTTTATACTAAACGCCAAAAGTCAAGAAAATAAAAAGACATTCGTGACTTTTTAAAATCTAAGTGAATTATGTTTTACAGTACGTATACATACATTATATGAAATGTAAAATAAGCTTTGTTGTATTTGCATATTGTATTTGTAGTTTAATTATTATCTCAATTGTCTTATAATTACGATCTATGTATGTATAGAGTTAAAAAAAAAACAAAGTACATTTGTTTTACGGCAAAGCCTACACTAAAAAGAAGGGGCACCGCCCGATAGACCGGAATTTTCGATAGTCCGGCACCGAGTCGGTCCCGAAGGTGCCGGATTATCGGACTTCTACTGTACTATTAAAACCAGTGATACCACACCTTGACTTTTTTCCTAAGGTCTTGGCTTCTTCGATCCCAACTTGAAATATTGGCTATTTTCTCAAGGAGATAGCTGTTTCTAACAAGAAAATATTAGCAATTGAAACAGTATAAAGGACATCTCGGTTAAACTGAGATGAAAATATTAAAGGCTAAGCCACACTAAAACAGAATCCTATTTCTTATTAGTTTATAGTATTAGTACCACTCTTCTGTATGGCTGTGAGTCATGGACGACCTACGCGAGGCACGAAAGGAAGCTCAACAGCTTCCACATGAGGTACCTACGGCGCATACTGGAGATCCAGTGGCAGGATAAGGTCTCCAATACAGAGGTGCTAGAGAGAGCCAACATGAGCAGCCTTCATGCTATGCTCAGCGAGAAACGCCTCAGGTGGCTCGGCCATGTAATGAGAATGCATGCAGGCCGCATTCCCAAAGACCTCCTCTACGGAGAACTGGTAGAAGGTCATAGGAAGACAGGGCGCCCGAAATTGCGCTTCAAGGACCTTTGTAAAAGGGACTTGATCAAGAGCTCCATTGACCTCGACACATGGGAATGTCAAGCCGCTGACCGACCAACCTGGAGGCTCGCAGTCAGGCGTGGCACATCCTGCGCAGAAACTGGGCGAAATGAGACGGCCATTCAGAGGAGAGCGAGGCGGAAACACCTACTACAACAGCCATCCGCCTTCAAATGCCTCAAGTGCGGCAGGGATTGCCACTCCCGAGTTGGTCTACACAGCCATTCTCGGCGGTGCAGCTGGACATCTCACCCATGAAGCTACACCATCGTCTCTCGAGACGGACGGATGCCAACATATAGTATTATGTAAGCCTACTGTAACTACAGATATTTAGTAGCACTTGCGTTCACATCATATTTCATCCATAAACTAATCGATTCAAATAGCGGAGGTGTTAAAATTATATCAGGTACGTTTATACCGCCCACTTGCCCTTCACCGCCCAATCGCCTCGGGAATGTCAGCGGCCCCCAAAAGCCTCTCACCGCCCCCTGGGGGGCGATAACGCCCCCTTGACGACCTATGATGTAAAGTGAAGGCGGCTGGTGCTGGCCATACAGCGCCTCGAATGACGTGACCACAGAAAACTGGTGAACACTGTTTCAGTGGCCTTATGATCAGTTTGGTCCTAAGGGTACTTTACTTGTTACTCACTGAACACTCAATTGGTCCTATATTGGCCCTATATTGGCCCTTTATTGGTCCTTTACTATGCAAATATTTAAATCTTAACCAAAATTTGGTCCATTATTGGACATGTATAGTGATCTGTCAGAGCAGGTGATCATCGCAGAATATAATTCTAAATCAGTGGCGCCTCACTTTTTTAAACATGCAAACCAAAAAATTTTGATATTATGGAAACGTAAACGTAAGAGTTAATTTTGTGATCCGTATTGCTTAATCCGCCTCTGATAGTGACTAGAGAAGGGGTCGGCAACCTACGGTTATCGTGCAAAACTTGGCACGCTGAGACAATTTCTTTCGCACGTGGAAGACCCAAAAATAAAAAGCAATTCAAGTCTTTTCTATGAGAAATCGAATGCCAGAGCTGTATACATTTTAAGCCTTTGGCACGCAGAATGATTTAGAAATCCTACTTTGGCAAACTATTATCAAAAGGTTGCCGAGCACTGGACTAGAGGATTGGTTAAGGTATGTTCTTCCATAAACTTGCGCGCTGATGGAGTTACAGAATCTACATTAGAACGTCTAACTGTCCGAAGAACCACAGGAATGCAAAATACATTATGTGGCTAGTTCATCGTTTTCATGATCTGCGCCATACTAAATGAGAATGCGCATGTCATAGTGTTCTAGCTGCAGGACCAGCTCCAGGGTTTTTGACGCCCTAGGCGAAAACAAATTCTGCGCCCTCGTTAAAGTACCTTAGGCGGGTAGAAACTGTTAGGGCATACTTTCTTATTTTTATTATTATTATTATTATTATTATTATTTTCTAAGACAACTTAAATAAAATACTATTCGCCTTTCTTTACTAAGTAGTTTACTAATGCTAGTAGCGCGCAGAAGTAGCCTACGAAACGTTAATTTAGTTTATATTTTTTTTAAATCCCCAAATTAAACAAAATCCTAAATTATGCGCACCCCATCCCCAAATTGTGCGCCCTAGGTTCCTGCTTAGGTTGCCTAAATGGACGATCATGCCCTGAGTAGCTGGTTAGACACAGTGACCTGGACTGGGACCCGATACCTTTTGGAATGACAATCCGTACGCGCTACCACTTGACCACCATAAAACTAGATCAATAACGAGTTAAGTTTTAATATGTAATTTGATGATGTTTTTCGTCATAGTCAATCAATTGAAAGTAAAGTATCATCGGACCGAATTGATCCACAGATCCGGTGAAGCCGCGTTCACCAGTTTCTGGGTGATTGTGTGGCCAACACTAAGCATAGCCGCCTTTACTTTAGGCCTACCCCATCTAAAGCCAGCTAACCATCGGAGCTGGGCAGACTAAGAGACAGCCTCCAGACCCACCCCCACTCCCAAAAGACAATGCAAGTCTTTCTACAATAAATGGAGTGCTACAACATGATACATTTTAAACTCTTGGCACGCTGAATGAATTAGAAATGCTACTTTGGCACAATACAAACAAAAGGTTGCCGACCCCTGCACTTTATTGTATTCGGGTATATCAGTCGTATAGAAATATTAAAGCTGTGTCAAGCATTACCCAGGATATACTGCTGCTAAGGCAGAATCATTTCCGTTTTCCATTTCTCAGTTAGCTCGGACATAATGCAATCGATTACCTGTCAACCAATCGGGAAGCGAGGAGGGGGTGACGTCAAGAGTCCGCTGACGCCGAGCAATACACACATATTTTTTTCCCTCCCGTCCTTCTGTGTGTGTGAGTAAGTGCGTGTGCGAGGTGTGAGTTTCTGTCATTGTGGGATGCTAGAGAGAGAGAGAGAGAGAGAGAGAAAAAGAGAGAGAGAGAGTATGACTTTTGCTAAGAAGAAGTCTACTGGCTATAATGCAGTGTGGAGGGGGATACGAAGGGCGTGGGTCGGGGGAACGGGTAATTGGTGGTGGTGGGGGGGGGGGGGGGACACTGGGCTTTGTTGCTAATTATTTATTGTCCAGATGTCAACAACAACTACACAAGAATGCATTGCCTATAGAAGACACACATAGAGCTTAAAGCTTAGGCATTAGACAAATACTCGTGCATATGGCGGCAATATTGACGAATAATATTTTAAATTGCAATTTAAAAAAAAGCATTTAATTTTTTCTTAAACAGGGGCGACCTCATTTTATCTAATCTTTTGTGTTACAGACACTCCTTCTATAAAGAAGATTATGGCGTCCATACTCATGAGTTTATAGTCTTACATATTGATCAAAGTTTTAAATGATGTTAAGTTACTGGTTTTCATGGATGGTTCAGGCAACCCATTTCATACCGCGTGCCGCCAGTACCATGGTCCAAGTTTAAAGGGAGGGTGGAGAGGTCACGCGAAAGTGGCAGTACATATTAAAATATCATTAGGCCCCATTCTTATACGTTTGAGACTCATAATAATCACCCGTGCTCAAGTTTAATATAATTATAATCCTCATGACTGAGGTGTTTAGAACAATGAATAAAATACAACACTTTGAGTGTAATAAACTACTGTTTTTCAAGATATTCGAAAAACTGATTTGGACATTAGTACGTTTACCTTTATTAACTAAAGATTAAATCACGTTTTTATAAAGTAGAAATTGATTGTCATGTGGTTTCTATACCAGTAACAAATATTATATACAACTACACCATTGTTTAAACATGGATTAATTAGTCATTTTCTGGTAATAAGATTATAATGAACAATAAAGAAATTATTTTTTTTACAATATTTGTACACAGACAAAGAAAGTAAAATTATTGTTATTAGTATATAATTATAAAAAACGACTAAAACCAAACTAAGGGAACTAACAATTAATAAACTAATTTTCTTTAGCCTAAATGAATCCCCTCCCTTAGTTAACAATTTTTTGTTTTAAATAAAATTAATTGATGTGGATAAATAGCTTTCAACAGTAATTTGAGCCAGTACGATGTTCAATTTAAAGTTAAAGATTCATTACTGGTTTATTCATTGTCGATCATATGTTGGTTGTGAAAGCATATAATAATAATTAGGTCGATGGTGGCCAGAGTCTAAGCTTATTTTTATGTTAAAGCATCAGAATGTGAAGCTGGCTGGTCCAGCGGTTAGTTCACCGGATTGTCAACCAAAAACCAACGGACAAGTCGCGGGTTCTATCCCTGCCACCGACGGATCACTGTCGCCCTGCAGGAGTTTTGGGCCTTACTGGCATTGG
The DNA here is from genome assembly GCA_949126835.1 of Anisus vortex. Classification (NCBI taxonomy): domain Eukaryota; kingdom Metazoa; phylum Mollusca; class Gastropoda; family Planorbidae; genus Anisus; species Anisus vortex. The sequence goes on along the minus strand of OX421505.1, from coordinate 3,266,134 downwards.
CGTAGCCAGGTTTTGACTCTAGGGGGAGCGAAATTTTAGGAAAAAGGCCCCTCTTTTAGCAATTTTTCCAGATTAATAGAATAACTAAGAATTTGTACGTATCAAGTGAATTCAAGTGTCATAAGAAAACTCAAAACTAATAGTGCAGTTTTTATTTAACCATTCTCGATTCTTTTTCTAGCAGCTCATAGTGATAGAAATCTCTGCAAAATTGATTGCATCTAGGCGTCTACTGTTAATTTTCGGGATGAACATCTAATATCGAACATTATTTATAGAACCAACGCGAATGCTCTATAGCAGGGATTGGCACGCATAACGATTTTCAGTGGCATGCGAAAGACCTTCAAGAATATTGTTTAATGCAAGTGAAAACAACGTATTTCAGCATAATTAGTTGGTGCAGCATAGCGAACTACATGGGAATCACACTGGACGTCGACTGTTTAAGTTCGGGAATCTTTGTATGCAAAGCTTCCATCATTGGACTTACAATCTGCTATTGAATCTATTGTTAAGATAGTCAATTGTAAAATTGTTCAAGTCTCTTCTAGAAGAAAGTCATACGGAGTATAGGAACAGGTAAAGTCTTGAATAGATTATTTTCTTGTCTGGGAGCAATTAAGGTGTATCTTAATGGAAACAAAAAATCCGTTTTTGAATGAGGGTAACTGACTGTTGAAGCCAATGTTTCTTTAAGACTTGGCAACACGTTTTAGTGAGTTAAACTTCCATTTGCATGACTGGGTACAAAAGCGCTTGAAATGTTGGGCATATGGAATCGATTTGCATTGAAACTAGGCACATCTTTGCATGAAATAAATTTCAAAACATTTAACTCTTTCTCTAATTTAAGGCAAATTAAGATAGATGAGCATTTTCAGAAGTACACTAGTTAGATCTATATTAAAACAATTAACTCGTTTGGTATCACTAGCATCAAATTTGGAGAATTTTCTTGAAGGGAGATAATTAACCCGTTTTTTTTAACATTAATATTACTAATATTAAATATGTTTTTCTGTTTTTGTTTCCTTTTAAAAAATAATGGCATACAAATTAAAACTTTAAAATGATCAAATTACAATAGAAAGTTGAAAATTATATAATTAGGCTTATATATATATTATGACTAAAGAATGTAGGCCTACATTTTTAAACATTAAAATAACTACCCATTTTGTATAATTATTACGTATCTCGTTTTTAGATGAGATTATTTATTCTTCTTGGTGTGTCTGTGTCATCATAGCCAAGCTCCTTGGTACTGTCCAGATCTAAGTCTGTTTAAAACAGACAACATACAAATGTACTTTCACGGCGATGTAAGCTATATATCCTTGTAATAAAAGAATGTGAATAATTGAATCAATTAATAAGTGAATGAATAAATGTAAGTACAGATTAATAAATATATAAATAAATGACTGAGTAAGGGAGTGAATATATGAACAAATTAGTGGGTGAGTGAATAAGTTAATGAATTCCAGAATAAACGAAAAGATGAATATACAGATTCGACCTGCCAACCTCCCAAGAGGGGGCGGGCGCAAGTATTGATTTATGATTAGAAGGCAAATAACTAGTATTGTTTGTTATTAATGTAATTAGGTTAAAGTTATAATATTTGTATTTAACTTTAAAGAATATCAATGGTTAAAAAAGCTTAATACTTAAATAAAGGGTATATAGCCTAGTATTAGATATAATAGTACTAGTAACTAGTAGCCTAAGTAACGGCAAGGAAAAATAAAAATTAATATATTATACAACTTTTTTTTTACTGTACATTCATTATTTTAAGACAGGGGTGGGCAAAGTATCTCTTCCTCTCAATTGTAATCCGTCTGAATCATACACTAATAATATGTTAGAATAAATCAGTAAATCTCAGTTTTTTTTAGATCAAACATTTAAGATTTTATATCTATTACGAAAATAATTTCTTGTCAACTAAATTCTAATGCTGATAACTATTAATGTCTAAGTTAAGTAATTAAATATGTGTATTTATTAGCTACGGATACATTTTTGTTAAAAGCTGATAATAACAAACTGGTTAATTTTTTATTAAATATAAACCGCATTAATGATTTTCTCTATTACGCTTCTTTTCTTTTGGTCTTGGTCTTGCTACGGCACTAAATAAATTGTCTTATACAAATAATATAGTTGATCAGTTTGACTTTCACGCTGTTGGCACGCTGAATGATTCGAAATAATTGTAATAAATTAAATTTTTGAAATGCAATTTAAAGAAAAAAATTAGAAACAGCATAAATTGTGCTTCTTGGCTTGTTAAAATTATTTTATTTTTTTCCCCAAAAAGGCCCTTTTTTTCGAAAATGGAGCGGCGCTCCCCCTGCTCCCCCACTGGCTACGCTACTGCCTAGTGGACGTAATAATTTTATATCTAGAAGGAACGTCTGTAAACTTATAAGAACTGCAAACGGCCTGCGGTTGGTCAGAGCTTTTAGCACGATAGAGCTTACTTAGTTCTCTTGCCATTGCTGATGGAATGATTGAGCAATGTTGTCAGACAGTGTTAAATTGTTTCTACGATATATATTCACTTTTTAACTACAGACCCATTAATTTGTTATCTTATACATTCACAGACGCTCCTTCTTTACAAAAGATGTATTGTGTCTCATATTCAAAAATAGACCCTATATGTGTTTGTTTGAATATGAAATAAAAAGTGTTTTCGTCCTTATTTTTATCTGGGCATTACATTAGTTTGTTATTGTGTTGAATTTCTAAATTAGAGTTTAATACCTTATGTATTATGACTATTTTACTTTTTACCCTTCTTTCCTCTAGTGTGTCTAAGTTTAATGATTTGACTGTTGCTCTTGTCAGTTGTGAATATTTGCTAGTAATGAACTTTGTGGCTCTGGATTTGTTCTAGTTTTTAAATGTTTTATTTATTTGATGGTCACAGACAGAAGATGGATATTCCAGTATAGTTCTAACTAATGTGAGATAGCATTTTAATTTTATGTTCTTAATATATTTGTAAATTTTCATTTTTATGAAGCCTAATGTTTTGTATTTATTTTTTAATTACCTTATCAACATCCCATGATAATGTATCATTGATTTTTATTCCTAAATAATTTGCTATTTATTTTTGGGTTAAGGAAAAAAATAATTATTTGTAGTGAACTAGCATGATGAAATTTATTGAATGCTTTGGAAAAATCTAATAATATAGCATTTTACTATTAGTCTTATCTTTAGGAACAGTTATCTATTTAAAAACCTATTAATTGTGTTTCACTTGATCTGTTCTTTCTGAAGTCATTTTGATGTGATCACAGTGTCTATATGATTAACAATACTACCGGTACTATAATTCTATTTTTATGCTTTGAATACCAGGCATTAAATTTAACTCGGTGATGTCATTTATTTTACAACAATGTAGAGTTCTAATACAAAATACTCATCCAATTTATGTGACTTAACATTCTACAGAAATTTTGATAATAAAAAAATTTACTTTATAATTTGTTTGTGTTTACCTAGATTATTTAATTTATACGTTATCAGACATTCCTTCAAGGAACTGCGAGGCGACAGGGATCGGTCCGGTGGAGGTCTAGAACCCGGGTCTGTTTTCTTCAGAGTCCCAGTGAACTAACCGCAGGACCAGCAGGCTCACCATTATCGTATTTTTGTATGAATGAAAAGTTACATGCCAATTAAAAGGTTTCAACATCTTAAGATTCAAAACTTAAAAAAACAAAAAACAAGACAGGTCAGCATTTTTTTTCCACATTTTAATCAAATTGTATTTAAGCATAGAATAAACAAAAGAGGCTGATAAAATAAAAACATAGTTTAGTTTTCTGTTGATTTCTCTGTGATGTCGTTGACTAGAGCCTGCTGCACTACTGGATACAGTTTCCCGCAGTTTTCTATACACTGTTGCATGCTCTGTGAAAGATACATGTGTTAAGAGCATGACATAAGTTGTAACAGGAGTCAAGACTAGACCCCAACTGGGCAATCAACTAAGGCAGTAGTCTGGGCTGAATATCCATTTTGTCAGAATTATTTGCCTCAGCCGGCCAATCATATGAACACAAATATTAAAAATAGGAGAAAAATGTAAAGTAAAGTACCCTTTGGACCAAATTGGTCACAGGGCCGATGAAGCAGCATTCACCATTTTCTGATGGCCATGGCATACTAGGGGATTGCGTGGCCAGCACAATGCCCAGCCGCCTTTACTTTATCCTAACTAATGTAAGAGCTGGGCTGGGTAGAGTCGGGAACACCCTCCAGTCCCAGGAGAAAAAATCTTAGCCTTTCACCAGGATTTGAACACAGAACCTTTTGCTATGCCAGCTGAGGCATGCTGCCCCCTTAACCACAGTACCCCCAAAAGACTTTTATTTCAATCAATTTTTACACTTTTTATATTCATAATCCAGACTTGATCAGTTTTGCCCCAACTACTGGTATTGTTGTATATAAGCATTTAGCAGACATTGAGGGGGGACCAGGGTGGAGTGGATGGAGGGGGAAGATTATAGAGAGGAAGAGCCATGCACATGATGGCAAAACTCTGGTAGTCCATTACGTACGGATGCATAAAGGGCATTGCTCCTTCCTTCCTATCTTCAAGAGCTTATATCAAGGCATGAGCCATCTAGGGAACTGCGCTCTTCAACACAGTCACTCCTCAAAACTCTCCGTTTGGATGGACACAAAAAGAAGTACCTGGGTGCGCGCTCATTTGAATCAGTGGCACCTTCTCTATGGAACAGTTTATCTCAGACACTGAGAGAATCTGGGACAAGAGTAACTTTTAAAAAGAACTTAAAGACCTTTCTCTTTAGCTAATACATCTGCCACTGCACAAGAGCTCACTTAGCATGCTAATTTTATAGCATGGATAGAAGTGCTATAAGAAATGCTCATTCTTATCTTATCCTAGTTGCCGCAACAGACTCAAATCATACCCCAGATTCAGCAAATTATGGGATCCCGTGATCTGAGGAAATAGTCTACTTGGTAAAGCTCTAGCCAAGGCCACCCATTATAATGTCTTTCTGTACAATTTTGATTAACACTTGAAGAAATAATTGATAGAAAAAATATTGCATTTCTGAAATGAGTCAAATATGTAAAATATACAACTCAAAAATATACAAATGAAGACCTCACACAGTCATCAGTCAAGCTTTGGTAGTTTACAGTTCATCCAATTTTGACAAAAGACTAAGCTAATTTTTTTCAATTCACAGGGATTTTTCTTTTATAATTTTTGTATGGTTATTGCCATTTTTTTTCAATTGATAAGTAGTTCAGTACATACTATGTATGTCTATATATATAACTGGGGCAATATCTTAAAAAAATTACACAAATTATATTTCTCTCCCCCCCCCCCCCCCCACCTGTGTAGTTTTCAAATAGTTTATATCAGATTTAAGAAAGTATATAGCGTACAGTATAACACTATATCAGATTTAAGAAAGTATATAGCGTACAGTATAACACTATATCAGATTTAAGAAAGTATATAGCATACAGTATAACACTATATCAGATTTAAGAAAGTATATAGCGTACAGTATAACACTATATCAGATTTAAGAAAGTATATAGCGTACAGTATAACACTATATCAGATTTAAGAAAGTATATAGCGTACAGTATAACACTATATCAGATTTAAGAAAGTATATAGCGTACAGTATAACACTATATCAGATTTAAGAAAGTATATAGCGTACAGTATAACACTATATCAGATTTAAGAAAGTATATAGCGTACAGTATAACACTATATCAGATTTAAGAAAGTATATAGCGTACAGTATAACACTATATCAGATTTAAGAAAGTATATAGCGTACAGTATAACACTATATCAGATTAAAGAAAGTATATAGCGTACAGTATAACACTATATCAGATTTAAGAAAGTATATAGCGTACAGTATAACACTATATCAGATTTAAGAAAGTATATAGCGTACAGTATAACACTATATCAGATTTAAGAAAGTATATAGCGTACAGTATAACACTATATCAGATTTAAGAAAGTATATAGCGTACAGTATAACACTATATCAGATTTAAGAAAGTATATAGCGTACAGTATAACACTATATCAGATTTAAGAAAGTATATAGCGTACAGTATAACACTATATCAGATTTAAGAAAGTATATAGCGTACAGTATAACACTATATCAGATTTAAGAAAGTATATAGCGTACAGTATAACACTATATCAGATTTAAGAAAGTATATAGCGTACAGTATAACACTATATCAGATTTAAGAAAGTATATAGCGTACAGTATAACACTATATCAGATTTAAGAAAGTATATAGCGTACAGTATAACACTATATCAGATTTAAGAAAGTATATAGCGTACAGTATAACACTATATCAGATTAAAGAAAGTATATAGCGTACAGTATAACACTATATCAGATTTAAGAAAGTATATAGCGTACAGTATAACACTATATCAGATTTAAGAAAGTATATAGCGTACAGTATAACACTATATCAGATTTAAGAAAGTATATAGCGTACAGTATAACACTATATCAGATTTAAGAAAGTATATAGCGTAAAGTATAACACTATATCAGATTTAAGAAAGTATATAGCGTACAGTATAACACTATATCAGATTTAAGAAAGTATATAGCGTACAGTATAACACTATATCAGATTTAAGAAAGTATATAGCGTACAGTATAACACTATATCAGATTTAAGAAAGTATATAGCGTACAGTATAACACTATATCAGATTTAAGAAAGTATATAGCGTACAGTATAACACTATATCAGATTTAAGAAAGTATATAGCGTACAGTATAACACTATATCAGATTTAAGAAAGTATATAGCGTACAGTATAACACTATATCAGATTTAAGAAAGTATATAGCGTACAGTATAACACTATATCAGATTTAAGAAAGTATATAGCGTACAGTATAACACTATATCAGATTTAAGAAAGTATATAGCGTACAGTATAACACTATATCAGATTTAAGAAAGTATATAGCGTACAGTATAACACTATATCAGATTTAAGAAAGTATATAGCGTACAGTATAACACTATATCAGATTTAAGAAAGTATATAGCGTACAGTATAACACTATATCAGATTTAAGAAAGTATATAGCGTACAGTATAACACTATATCAGATTTAAGAAAGTATATAGCGTACAGTATAACACTATATCAGATTTAAGAAAGTATATAGCGTACAGTATAACACTATATCAGATTTAAGAAAGTATATAGCGTACAGTATAACACTATATCAGATTTAAGAAAGTATATAGCGTACAGTATAACACTATATCAGATTTAAGAAAGTATATAGCGTACAGTATAACACTATATCAGATTTAAGAAAGTATATAGCATACAGTATAACACTATATCAGATTTAAGAAAGTATATAGCATACAGTATAACACTATAGTCGCTATATTTTAAGATATTCTAGAAAAGTAATGAGTTTTATAAGTAAAGTAGCCCATCGGACCAAGTTGAGCCATAGGTTCACCAGTTTATGTGGCCATGGCATACTAGGGGATTGTGTGGTTAGTACCATGCCCAGCTGCCTTTACTATACCCCAACTTAAGTCAGGTACCCATCAGAGCTGGGCAGACTCAGGGACACCCTCCAGTCCAGGACACAAATCCAAGCCTTCACCAGGATTCGAACCCGGGACTTTTTGTTCGCTAGCTGAACACGCTGCTGCTCAGCACATGTAAAACAATAGTAGAAGTCAATCAACATTTAAGCGGCTTACCTTGTTCAGAGTGTCAAACGACAGCTGGCCATCCGAGGTCATTGCCGACACCTGGTTGATTGACGGAAGAAGTGCCACAGTCATGGTGCCGGCACTCTGACCCGACTTGCCCTGATACAATAACAATAATATGTAATGTAATAAAGAATAATATTCTAAGAACAAGCAAGAACATTTTCAGTTTCAGACACTTTACTTAACTTCTATGATGAAGGACATAATAATAATAACAATAAGTAACATCTATGATGAAGGACATAATAACAATAACAATAAGTTTATTTATATAGCACTGCCAACAAAGATAATATAAGCTCAGAGTGCATTTAAGGACTTCCAATGAATGAAAAATTCTGAATTTTGTTTGCAATTATAACCAATTTTTCCAAGCCAATACTGAGTCAGACCAATTGATGTTTGCAGCCATTCAAACAGATTCTGACCAACTGGCTTTTCATCAACAGACTTTCACAAAACTCTCATTAGCATTTAAATCTAATTTCTGTGATTTCAACATTCTCTACTGTTTAAATCTAACTTCTGTGATTTCAACTCTCTCTAATGTTTAAATCTAATTTCTGTCATTTGAAGCCAGTTTTCTGCCGGGCAGATGCTGATTGTAAACAAATTTTAATTGTTACGCAGGCAATATATACATTTTTGTTTATGTGCCCACATTCAGTGGGGACTCCTGCCCACCTTCTAGTAATGCATGGATACAAAATGTTTCCCAAATCCAAGGCTACTCTCCTCCTGAATGTGAATGTAATATATGGATGGCCCCTAAGTAGACAAAATGAACCCAAGAATTCAAAATTGAAATCAACAAAAGAGAAATTATGTCACCCTATTCAAGGATCTTCAGTACACCAGATGAACGCCATGCAGCTCAACCACCAAAGTTTCTTCAGTCCATTTTCATAATTTTGTGGCTGGTCCAAATTACTACCAAACAAAATGTGTGCTACTGGCAGTCGGGGTTTACTAGACAGGGTTTACCAGTCAGGATTTACTAGACAGGGTTTACCAGTCAGGGTTTACTAGACAAAGTTTACCAGTCAGGGTTTACTAGCCAGGGTTTACCAGCCAGGGTTTACTAACCAGGGTTTTCCAGCCAGGGTTTACTAGCCAGGGTTTAGGTGTAAGGGTTTACTAGCATAACTTACTGCTTCATTTACTAGAGTCTCTTCCTCTTGAATTGTTGGATCAACTAATAATGTTGTGTTCAGGATTCCCTAAAAAAAAAAAAAAAAACACAACAATAAACATTTTTCTTAGATTAGAATCTTCCAGAAGGTTTGACCCAGGCAGGTCCGCAGTAGCTAAGTTCAAGCAAAGGGAGTTATAATCTCAAACAATGAAAAACAATTTTTATAGCATTACTGCATTGCAATTATCTTTTTTAACGAAGGAGCCTCCTTATCCCTTATGCGAGAACAAATGTATATAAGTACTCCATCTTCCCAAGTGGCGTTTGGGCATGGAATGGGTTACCTGAACAAACCAGTAACTTAACATCATTTAGAACATCATTAAAAATGGACGCAATAATCTTCTTTACAGACGGAGCATCTGAAATGTATTTAATAAGATAAGAAAGGAATATAAAATGTTTTATTCTTTTTAATGCTTTAGTTATTTTTTTTCTGAGGTCCCATTATTAAGTACATACACATTTTTGTAAGGAATAAAGAACAATTCATTTTTATATAAGATGAAACTAATTTCAATATAGTTATATATTTTTTAATAAGTGGCAATTACCTATTAAGAATTTTCCCCCTTGTTCTTAAGAAAAACAAAACAATTTTTTGGGGTTTGTCCAAAGTTCTTGGAAGATGAACTGTTGGTTTTAGGAAACACCACACGCAACCGTATGGCCAAGTACATAGAAATAGGTCAAGACATACAAAGTTGATAGAACACCTGGCTGTCAATAAAACAGCCTCGGTTATAGCCCTGCCACAGGCCAATCCCTGCCCAATCCCTGCAGCTGACCTATCCATGCATCCCTGCTACAGACCAATCCCTGCAGCTGACCTATCCATGCATCCCTGCTACAGACCAATCCCTGCAGCTGACCTATCCATGCATCCCTGCTACAGACCAATCCCTGCAGCTGACCTATTCATGTATCCCTGCTACAGACCAATCCCTGCAGCTGACCTATCCATGCATCCTTGCTACAGACCAATCCCTGCAGCTGACCTATCCATGCATCCTTGCTACAGACCCAATCCCTGCAGCTGACCTATCCATGCATCCTTGCTACAGACCAATCCCTGCAGCTGACCTATCCATGCATCCTTGCTATAGACCCAATCCCTGCAGCTGACCTATCCATGCATCCCTGCTACAGACCAATCCCTGCAGCTGACCTATTCATGTATCCCTGCTACAGACCAATCCTTGCAGCTGACCTATCCATGCATCCCTGCTACAGACCAATCCCTGCAGCTGACCTATCCATGCATCCCTGCTACAGACCAATCCCTGCAGCTGACCTATCCATGCATCCCTGCTACAGACCAAACCCTGCAGCTGACCTATCCATGCATCCCTGCTACAGACCAAACCCTGCAGCTGACCTATCCATGCATCCCTGCTACAGACCAATCCCTGCAGCTGACCTATCCATGCATCCCTGCTACAGACCAATCCCTGTCGCCCGCAGGAGTTTTGGGCCTAGGGCATAATAATCTAACCAGAAGTAACGCGTGTAAACTTAAAAGTCAATCAAAGGTTTTCATTACCAATGAGGAGGCCAGTACCAGGTCATACATTTCAATCCCAGCTGTCGCTAGGGCAACGGAGGCACACAAGATTGCAGCAGACAGGGCTGAAAAAAAAAACAGGTTTAAAAACACTGTCATTTATTAGTTTGATCAAAGTTATAGAATATGATTTTTCTTTTTAACATAACCATAAAAACATATCAGCAAATACAAAAATTTATTATATAGATTCAGGCATTGTAATACAAATTAATGTTCATTGTTGAAAAATGTTTGCATAAAAAAACAACAAGGATTGGCTTTATGCAAATCTTATACAGATTTTTATGTTATAAGGATCAGTACAGATTCAGGTACTGTGATACATAAACCAACGTATAACTTTCTAATTACCATCTTAATCCTGCTTCTTTCTGCCTATCTAACATCTTAATGAAGCTCCTCTGTGCTAATCTAATATTCTCATCTCTCTGCTTAACTGATGCTGTAATCATGCTTTATTCTAATACCTACATATTAATTGTCTAAGACATTTTAATCCATAAAGTATGATAGAAAAGTAACTGTTCAACTAACTGTCTCACACAGATTAGTCTTATCTATTTGGTTCTGAGGTTATTGATGACTATTTACAAAAGCAAACTAATTACTTAATGGTTCATTGGACAGGAGAGGTATAGATAGCGTCTGTGGCCATGACTTTCAAGGGGATTGTATAGACATTGCAATGGTCAGCCACCTTGAATTTTCATCCATTAAAAGAACAAAACAAAAAACAAACTAAAAACCATTTTAAAAGTTTGTCAAATATAACAAACCAAACTTTGGAGAAGATCTGGGAATTTCTTGTTAAGAAGACCATCACATGGGTGCAAGTGCTGGAACTCCATTTGGCCTGCAAGCAAGAGTTGACAATGCCAAAAAGCCTGCAAAGTTTCGGCCTAAAATCATATACTTAGTGTTCGTATTCGCATTCATATATATATATACCGGTATATATATATAGATAGATATATAAGCTCATAATAAAGATATTATTTGTAACTGATTTAAAACTAATGATGAGATTAAGCCTATTCAAACTATACCAACTATTTTTAATGTAATATATTATAATTGTGCAGATGTTTTTCTTTTTTTTTTTTCACTGTTTAATTTTAGTCATTGTTTTAATTCTATGCTTAGGTCAATGACCAATAAATCTCATGAAATTGTTTATCTTTACTCTCAGGTCTGAGATACCTTAATTAATTAAAGTTAACTTGTTATATACACCTCTGTTATATGCCTTAACTTCCAATCATTTAATATTGTCATTTATAATGGACTAACAGTAACAGAACAATAAAAACTTCAGGTCTTAGATATTTTAATATATAGGCTAGTATATAGGCCAATATAGTTCAGTGATTTGAATTTACATTAGTTGTTTGGCTGTTTCCAACTTTTCTTCTTGTTTTTTTTTTAAAAATATATTCTTACATTTCCGATAATGTCGGGAAAAAAACAAAAACAAGATCGCATACCCTACGATCGCCGAATTCGGACATTTGCGAAAGAGAAAAAAAAATCAGGTCAAAGTCGCCGCGCCCTGTAACAAGTTACTATATAACTAACAATGTAGCGCCTACGGCAAACTCAGTGTTCTACAAAAACAAGTTTATAGTGACGATTTTACATCATTGATAGCCATAATTGAAACCCTGACGTTGCGCCGAGATAGTCTATTTATAAATAGATTAGTTGCTTTCGTTTTAGTAGGCTGATAAACAAAATTTTTATTGTAGGCCTAATGAGTTTTAATCTCTCACTTCCCATTGTCATTAGAAAATTAAAACGTCGAGACTTTAAAAGAAAGCCGCGGCCGCGAAAAAAACCATGACGTATAGATTGACCTAAATAGAAATTCGCGTCCAGGCCAAGAAAAGCTACATTACGATAAAAAAGTTTTTCAAACTCTGGAGGCAAGGGTAGGCCTATCAAAATTACCGGGCCACGAAAGCAAAAACTAGGGAAACCCTGAATAATAAATATAGAATCACGCGATCACGCATGCGCGGAAACTTTGGTATTTGCCGTTGTTCTTTTTATTTCGCCTTTTAAGTTTTCATGAAAGAAAAAAAATCAATAATTTATAGTTTGTTACGGCCAAAAAAGTCCGATTTCGGTGCAACTCAAAATTACGAATTTAGCTTGAAGGCGATTGGCCGGCGGGCAAGTTTTCAAAATTGAAATTGGCCGGCATGCCGGCCATAGCCGGCACTCTTGCACCCATGTTATCATCTGCATTTCTCTCAATTCCCCCCCCTCTCTGACCAGGCTTTATTTCCCGTTTGGCTAGACATTTCTTTGTTTAGCAGGCGAAGCAGGATCTGGAGGTGGACATTCACTGTTGCTCAAGCTTGATTTATTATCAGCTCTAATGATTAGTCATGTTTTTTTTTATATCTGACAGGTTTTTTACATGTTTTTTATATGTACTTTTAAGAATGTGAAAGGCCGTGTATTTTATTCTGAAAGGTAATTTATTATTTCACTGTTATGAAACATTAAACTGGGCTCAAGTTGTCACTGTCAAATTCATCACACATGGGCCTCATTGTCAGCTTGCACACTGGTGGGTTAATGCAGGGGGGACAGCCCCTGCTAAACAGCCGAGGTCCCATTGTACCACCAAGAGGCGTCGAGTCTCTGTGGGGAGGAAGCAATGTGCGCAGCGATTTAACCTCAACCCGCCCTGGTGCCTGGATGCTCACACCTATAGTATGGGATTTGTGCTTCTGGGGGACAATGCATTTATATGAGCGAGCCACCACGTTAATGATCCGAGGGTATTCCGCAGGTGGGGAGAAGTAGTGTAGTAACTATTTTACGTTATGCAGCACACCGTGGAGTGGCTGGAGCTTGGACAGGACCATGGTGTGCCCTCCCTTGGTCCACCCCTGAACATCATTACTACATAAATGGAAGGCTCGTCTGTTTTTTTTAAAGGCAATTATAGTATTGATAAACTTACTGGAGCCGTCATTCTGTAAAACTGTGGCGTAGATGTTGATCTGTGACTTTGGGTACTTGTGCTGAAGAACAACAGACATTAACAGCATTACTGCAGACATTCACAAACACAATTTTAGATTAGTTTGTGATGGTGGTAAGGGTTTAAGTTTAAGTCATTTAGAATTATAAGACAAGGATGTGGCTGGATGCTATGAAATAAAATCAGTCAACACGATTGTTATATGTTAATATTATAGCACAGTAAGTAAAAATAGAACAGTAAATATATATATATATATACATATATATAAAAGTTTTCTATCATATTTGTGATCCAAACAACAACAAAATTTTAATAATTTATAGTATATTATAATTATGTCAGAAGTGCATCCTTTTTTTTTTAAATTCAGCTCTTCGAAAAATCTTTTTATTTTGAAATTTTTTCATATAAAAAATACTACAGTAAAATCTCAAGAATAAACCACACCTGTGTATAAGCAGCAGGTATACTTTAAAAGTCTAAATGCAAGTAGAATTGAAGTTCACATGTATAACAAATAACACCTTAAAGTCTTACCTCATTATAATCTAGCAAACAAATCAATCATCTTTGTGATAATAGTGTTAAGAAAATGCTTATATTTTTGGGAAAAACATTTTTTTTTTAAAGAACTATAATTCTGACACATAGTTTGTACCAGGGCTGTGGAGTCGGAGTCAGAGGAAATTTGGGTACCTGGAGTCGGAGTCGGCAAAAAATGCACAGACTCCGACTCCTACTAAATTTAGATTGGAAAAAGACAGGGCTTCATTTATTTTAAACAACCGATCAATAGGCCTACAGACATTAGTGATGAGAAAGTAAAGTCCCCATCCCTCAAGATCCTATCCCTATTGTCATACTATAGCGGGTCGACACACACAAAAAAGTCTTTTGAACTAATTTGAAATGCGTCATTAGACTGAACGTTATAGGCCTATAGACTGCTCGGCGCCGGTATTGATGACGCTACACAAGTGCCCAAATTACTAATTACCATTAACATTGTTTGTAATGATTTCAAATGATAGGACATGGCACGCGTGGTTTTCTCGGAATACTAAACACTGCCTTAGTAGGCTATAGGCCTAGGCCATAGGTCCTAAATAAAACGCATCTTAAGCTACTAGTGTACAAGCATACCTTTATAAGAGGCCTAGAGAGGCTTTTACATATTTACGATTCTTTCCATAATGTAATTTGCGTTCAATAGGCCTACAAAAGAAATGCTGCCTTTACGACTTATAAATGCGCTACGCACACAACGCACAATTAGGAGCGGCAATCAGTGGCGTATTTAGGCATGTTCCACATGTGCCATTGGGACAGGGGCCCCCACACATCCCAAAAAGAAATGTTTGAGTGACATCCCCATATTTTGTTGAAAATGTAAAATAAAATTCATTTATTCCCATACAATTCAAAGTGCTCCAGTTCAACCAAGCTACGTGCAACATAAAATGTATGATTGTACAGAATGTAATATGAATTAACGGCCCTTTTCTGAGGTAGGCCCTATGTGGAAGGCAGACCACGAGGGGCCCCACATAAATTTGGGAAAAGGGCCCCCACATAAATTTAGGAACAGGGCCCCCACAATCCTAAATACGGCCCTGGTGGCAATATTTATACTTTTCATAGTGTTGTGTTCTGCTTAGGGATGTTAAACGAAAACCGGAATACCGGATTCCGGTTTTGATTTTCAAAACACCGCTTCTGTGCTTTATTATTAACGGCACTATTAAATACATATTCTTTTGATTCTCTTTCAACACATTTTTTACAAGTTGTCATAAATATATGCCTCTTCATATGCTTCATAATATTATGGTCAAAGATAATCGGTAAGTTGATTATCACTATTGAAAAATTGAAAGCTATTATCGGTTTTAATCAATTAGCCCAGATTTTGTTAGTTCTAAAGAATTTTATGTTTAAGAGTACAAAATCATATTGTATTCACACAAATCAACCCCTTGAATGCCCTGCAAACACTAATTAGGTTTGAAGTATTTTTCAAATATACCTACAAAACTACGCACATTTGGCTGTTCCGGCTTGTGAGTTGTGACATTGCGCGGGGGTGGGGGAGGGGGAAACTGAAATCCGATTTTAAACCAGTTTTGTAGAACCGATAACCGGTTTTAACATCCCTAGTTCTGCTGTAACAGGGAACGCAGCGCCCATGTGTAACCTGGCCTCTCACTGGTAAGGGATTAACCGTTTGTCCTTGGAGTCGCCGATCGTGACCTCTTCTGATCAGGCCCCACGAGCGGAAGGTACAGCCGGTATGCCGTACCGGGGCCCTTAAAAGTTTAGGGGGCCCATGAATATTTAAAATTAAATACAGTAAATCCCAGCCAGTAGTCCTGTAGTAATGACATGTAGATGTATGTTGCCTTTCTTTCCTTCAAGGAATGTACAAAATACATTCGCATATTAATACAGAGGAGTCGGGGAGTCTGAGTCGGAAGTAAAAAAAAATGAGGAGTCGGAACATTTATCTACCGATTCCGCAGCCCTGGTTTGTACCACACCTGATTGCATCTCAAAATTAACAAACAATTCATTACCAAACAAACAGCTGGCTCTAATGCTTCCAACATCTGGACAGACAAATCTTTCTCCTGGTTGTCCTGCTGGTGCTGCCTCCTCTGACGGCAGGAGAATGTGGTGAACTTAAAGTCACATGTCAGTTGTCCCTTTAGGCTGAAATCCTCCCTGCGCATTACCTCCCTTGGTCCATACCTGAACATAGACAACAAAAAAGAAAAACCAAAACAGTTGTAATAACACAAAAATAGAATTGAAAGTATGGACTCTACTGCACCATCCAACTCAGACGAACAAATTCTTTGGTTAATTTTAAAAAGAACTTGAAAACACATTAATTTGATAATTATCTTCATAAAAATCTTTTTACACCCTTGCTGTTTAACTTTTATATTAGGTTTGTTAATGTTACATTTATTTGCTAATTATATCCATGTTCTTGGTTGTTTGTTGCTCAATGTTAAATGCGCTTTGAGCTTACATCAAGTTTGTTGGCAGCGCAATACAAATAGAATTATTATTATTCAAATAACAAAATATGCAGAGTATGAAATATATTAGCAAGGGTAGAGATAATTCCAAGTAAATATCATTGTTCTTATTCTGAAATTTGTTCATACTTTTGAACAATTCTTGAAAGAAAAAACCTTTACCCACTTTGGAAATACTCTATTCTCTTCACAAAAGAATTTCTTTATGTGTAAAAGCTTTTAATATCTGGCAGGGATTATAGCTGGTCCTGCAGTGAGTACACTGTTTCTAGCCCAGCCACTGACTGATCCCTACCACTCTGCAGGAGTTTTTGGCCTAGGACTTAATAATCTTCTACCTAGAAGAGATTTCTGTAAACTTATAAATAGGTAGTCAACAATTTTTTTTAATGCAAATGGATGTTTTTTTCAGTACATTAAAGAATAATTTCAATAACAACATTATCACATATAACAATTCCTTAACTACATAGGTTTTCATTAAAATTTTAATTTTAATAAATATTTTTTCAAGCTACTTTGTACACTTTCAAAACTTTTCCAAACCTTGGTCAGTTTTCACAAACTTTATAAGACTTAAAAAAATTAACCCAATTTTCAGTGAACTTTCACAAATTTTCTTTCAATAATATCATTCTGGTACAAAAATAGGATTTCCTTTTTTTAAAAATGGCACGAGCTCACCACCACTGGCTATTGGCTCTATAAATCAATCAATTAATGTTCCAGTGTCCCAGACACGGTCTCACCACTGGCTATATAAATCAATCAATTAATGTTTCAGTGTCCCAGACACGGTCTCACCACTGGCTATATAAATCATTCAATTAATGTTCCAGTGTCCCAGACACGGTCTCACCACTGGCTATATAAATCAATCAATTAATGTTCCAGTGTCCCAGGCACGGTCTCACCACTGGCTATATAAATCAATCAATTAATGTTCCAGTGTCCCAGGCACGGTCTCACCACTGGCTATATAAATCAATCAATTAATGTTCCAGTGTCCCAGGCACGGTCTCACCACTGGCTATATAAATCAATCAATTAATGTTCCAGTGTCCCAGGCACGGTCTCACCACTGACTATATAAATCAATCAATTAATGTTCCAGTGTCCCAGACATTAATTCCCATTAGAGGATACCATGTGTTTGACAAATACAGTTACAAGTATAAAAATAAATGGACAGTTTTATATTTTAATGTCAAAATATTTTTTAGTTTCTTTCACTTTTCCTTTGATCAATAAAAAGCTTGCCTGATGGCAAGGTGAAGGCTACATACTTATTTATTTTTCTTGTGTTTAATTTAGATACCCTTGAGCCAAGATGGGGCCCGGTGGCCTAGCGGCAGCACGTTCACTAAATACCAAAGATCCTGTGTGCGAATCCTGGTGAAGGCTAGAATTTGTTCTTGAACCTGGAGGGTGAACCTGGGTCTACCCAGCTCTGATGGGTACCTGACATTAGACGGGGTAAAGTATAGGCGGCTGGGCATTGTACGGGCCACGCAATCCCCTAACATTCCGTGGCCACATAAACAAGTGAACGCTGCTTCACCGGCTCATGGATCAATTCAGTCCGATGGGATACTTTACTTTTTACTTACTTGAGCAAGGGTAATAGTAATATATGGGCATATGGGCTAAGGATATATAGAAAATATAGGCCTACATGCCTAGCATTTCAGGAGTTAAATACCCTGGTGGGAATAGATTCCACTGTTACTGGAAGGGATCAGTTACAGTAATGTAATGGGTTGCCTGAGAAC
Organism: Anisus vortex; assembly: GCA_949126835.1. NCBI lineage: Eukaryota > Metazoa > Mollusca > Gastropoda > Planorbidae > Anisus > Anisus vortex. Next base: position 3,247,722 of record OX421505.1, on the reverse strand, counting down.
AAACCAGGAAAACCAGTAACTTAACATCATTTAAAACATTAATAAAAATGCAAGACTAGACTCGGACCACGGATGAGTGTAGGACGCAATAATCTTCTTTATAGAAGGAGCGTCTGTAATGCATAAGATAAGAAGATGTATAGAGTATGAACAGTAATACACATAAATGAACAAGTAAAGTAGGTACCGGTACTCACACTGCACATATAACCTTTGTTTGACCCATTTCAATGTATCCTGAGCCTCGAGCCTGGCTCACAACATTGGCTTGTAAAACTAAAATGAAAAACAAAACAAAATATGCAACGCTGAAACAAGATATCAGATAACTGTTTGTTAAATTAATGTAATTTGTGGTGAAATACTAAAATATTTTTTTCTCTCTAGGCAGGTTTCACAAAATGGCCACCAAATGATGGAGATTTATTGTTTATTTAAGAAATAAAAATTGTTGATACAAAATGCTGTTTTTTTTACTTGTATGTGTTTATATGTCCATAAAGTATCAGCTGCATCAGTATTGTATGTTTTAATTATATTTTTGTGTTGTTTATATTAATTTAAACACCCTCAAACATTACATAATCCACCGATCCCATTTCCCGATTTTTTGTATACATTTGAAAATCACTTACCAGGAATAAATAAAGCCGAAATATTATGTTTTTTTTAATGTTTAACATTCAAAAACATGTTAATTTTCCCTAGGCCACCATTAGAAGCACACAAAAATGTTTATCTTTTGAAAAAAGCATGTTTTAAAAAGCCCTAATTTTTACTGCCTATCGGTGGATTTTTTCCGCCGCCGAGACTAAGTCTAAAACTCAGGGTTCCCACTCTTTTTCAGAAAAAAAATTCCTGACTGTTTCCTGACTATTTCCTTACTATAAGAGCAAAATTCCTGGTTACCAAAATGAATTTAAATTTACTATATAACGAGTATAATTCTACTTACATAAAGTCTAAACACAACATAAACTGACAATTCAGATTTAATAATTCAATTAAATCTTTTATTTAGTACAGATAATAAACTTTAATCACAAAATTATTAATTTTGTACAACTTTTATTTTCTCCTCAATGACACTTGTCATTTCTCCCAATGCTTTTGTTTTGAGAGAAATGTGGTGGGCTTTGCAATAGTTGTGTAGTTTCTGATGTCTTATCTTCATTGATAATGACTGGGAAAGACACATAAAGTGTTTTATATTATAAATATAAATAGGCAAATAAGTCTTCTTAATAACATAAAAAAGCCAAAATCATGATGATATTAGTGTTGCTTAGCTCTAAGTCAATATTATCTTGCTAAATATCACTAGAAATGTCTTTAAGAGAGGCTACTATTAGTATCTCATTTACTAAAAGTAGGTAACTAATTGAAAAAAATATTTTGTAAGCCCAGTAACAAAGACAAAAAAGGACAACTGGGTCTGACTTAAGGATTAAAAATAATTAAGAGTGATCCCCCTTGCTTTATATACATTTCGTACTTTTTAATTAAAAAGCCTTTGCGTCCATTTTTTTTAAATAAATTAAAAATTATATAATTAGTCCAATTATTTATCCATATCATGAAAAAGCTTGATTGCAAATACATCAATATTTCATATTTTTATTTTATGATATGCAGAATCAGTGAATTCGAGGTCACAAACTTCAAAGTCAAAGACATCAAAACTAAAATCAAACAAACTACTAGGGCCTAAATATACATACATGTTTAAGTTTTGAAACCCCAATCATAGTTAGCCTATAGGCCTACACTAAAATAAATTTTGAAACCACATTCAAACAACTGTCTAAACAAAATTAGGCATGGACTAGAACTATAGTTTCTTAGCAACAAATTCCGACGCGAAAATCGGTCATTCACATTAGCCCATTAACTACTACTAGATCTATGGCAAGTGGCAAGCCTATGGCTATGACGCTATGGCTACGGTTACTAGGAGATGATCATTTCGTTAATTCATTTTATCAGAGCCTTAGCCTAATATTGAAATAAATGACTCTTATATAATATTTAAAACAATTGTGAGCGAAAATTCCAATTTAATGTGTTCTTAAATTTAAATGATAGTAGGCCTACATTTGCCATAAAATGAACAAAAGATTGAAAACATTCTAAAAATATTTTTTTCGCGAGACAAAACTAGGTCATCTTTGTCTTAGGCAAAATCGGCCGCTTTAACCCAAGTAGCCTAATTAATTACATAAAGTCTAAAGTCAAGTATATCTTATAAGTTTACAGACGTTCCTTCTAGACAGAAGATTATTACGTCCACTAGGCCCAAAACTCCTGCAGGGCGACAGGGATCCGTCGGTGGCAGGGATAGAATTCGCGACCTGTCAGTTGGTTTTTGGCTGACAGGCCGGTGAACTAACCGCTAGACCAGCCGGCTTCAAGTATAGGCTAATATATAATGGAAGACTTATAGTAATGGGCGAAGTGTGGGCTTAGGCTTACTAAGACTAAAAGAAGAATGATTTTGTTTATGTAAATGGTCAATTGATCAAAATCATAATGGCTGGATTTAATCTGATATAAAATTAATAACATTGAGGACGTTGACCCGTCCTTGACCTTTGATCTTGTATTTTTGGAACTTACGACAGTGGACAGTAGCAGTAAGAATCACTTCGAATAGGTCTAGGCCTATGCATTTTTAAATATAAAACAAAACAATACAAGATACTTGCCTTAAAGAAAATCAGCAAAGCCAAGTCAGAAAATTACCGATAGTAGGCATAAGTGTTAAAAAAACGGCGAGATCGCTAAAGTAAAGGATTAAATGACTGATCACAAACAAAAAACGTAAAACATAGTGAACTAGTCCTCCGACCTCGATATATTTAGGAATAGATTCGCCTATCCCTTTGTTTTAAATTCTCAGTGTGCATTGGGTGGAAAACACAAAAAACGGCGCTAATGATCGAAAAATACACATTCGGCGAGGAAAAACTATGCATCTGTGACATTTTTGTTTTGGGCTTTTGTCTTCTTTTTTTTCCCGGCTTTTTAGACCTTTTTCCTTTCTAAATCCCGTCTTTTACGGCCGGATAAAATTTTACTCAATTCCCGTCTAATTCCCGACTTTCCCGGAAGCGTGGGAACCCTGAAAACTAGATCTAAAATAAGATTTATCTATGTAATTTCGTAAAACTCTTTTAATTTTAACCAGAAATTTAATTCTTTTCATAAAAACAAAGTTTGTTTTAAATATTTAGCCGAAGAATTCATTTTATTAATAAATAAATGAAAATCGATTGGTACAAAAAAGGCTTCGGACTAGCAAAGATAACGTTTGCTGTCAAAACAAGATTCAAGACTACGGTCAATTTAAATGCACACGTGCGAATTATAGAATGTAAATCCAATCGGATAGCTTAAAAATTACATTTGATGCACTTTTTGAGTTCGCAAAAAGAGGATTTTTTTATTTTTTATTTTTTAACTCTATCGGTGCAAAACGTTCGCTTTTTGGAACGTTCGATCGATGTCGAAAAAGTATTTTCTAAAACACTATTTACACATTTATTTTCCGATTTCCGACTATTTGTGTACTATCTATGGCAACAAAATACTATTATTTATAGTTTTAAACTAAATTTATGCAAACTATTGTGGTTTAAACGTTAAAAATCCTTTTTTTCGCTTTTAACACACACGCTTTGTTTACGTCCAATAAAGCCACGTTTTTTTCAAAATGGCGGCGACTTCGGTAGTTCTAGACTTTATGATGCCCGAGTGCGAAATCACGTTTTATTGTAAAAATAATAATAAAACACAACACAAACACTGATATATTTACGTTTTGTGAGTTTATTTGTCATAAAAGTATCAATTTCAACAATATTGTGTGTTTTAATGCTAGTTTGATGATGTTTAGTCTAACTCATTTTGTAGCCCCAGGAATTTTTTGATAGAAGGAATTTCCCGATTTTTTAATTATCAATTATAAAATATTGAAATATCAGCTGACTTTATAAGTGTCATATTTGGATTTCTGGGCTTTTAGGCTTTAAAATGACATATAATACTATACTATAGCGTAACATTATTTAAAAAAAAAAAACGTAAAAAATGGGAACTCCTGAAATTCTTATTGTGAAACCTGCCTCTAGCATTCTACATTATTTGTTTAAAACCCATACAGTGCCATACTGAGCAGCACATACAATTCTGCCATAGTACTAATTGAGTGTTAAAAATCAAAACCTACATATAGGTCGTAATTGTGAAGCTTGTCGTCCATCAGGGCGTTTCTTGTCACTTCCAACCTTGACAGATAAAAATAAATCGGCTTAAGTCAATAAAATTCATAAAAAAATAAAGTTATTATAGTTTGCGCAAATTTAGTTTAAATTTACAGGCCTAGAATATTAGATGATCTTATTGTGATATTGTGTTTGTACATAAACAGTCGGAAATTTGAAAATTAAATTAAAATGTGTCGGCCTAGGCCTATACTCAGTATACTGAATAATACCGGGCCTATAGTTTTGTACTCAGACACGAGTAAAAAAATATAGTCTAGGTATAAAATCCTTACGTTACAAGGCATCAAATAAATTTTCAAGAGTTTTTTAAGAGTCCTTAGTAGACAGAAGTGAGTAAAGTAAAGTAGAAAGAAGTCTGAAGTCGTGAGGTGACAGTTTTTAAAAAGATTTTACCAAATTTTCATTCTTTGAAATGTCTTGGCAGTAATCATAAGGGCTACGCGAAGTTTCTGGACCTGTAATACGACGTGTGTCTATCGGCATGTTTAACAAGCTGTAGATATTTCTAACAAAGATATTAAATAAACAGTGTGTGCTGTTTGACTTGTTTAGACATTTAATAAAGCTTTTTTACTATTGCGGACGCTGCCATTTTGGGTAAGAAAGACTACTCTTAAATTAGATGTATTTATTATATATATTTTTTGTAGCAAAAGAGTTGCTTGTATAAAACACTGAGCTATATAATATGGTGCAAAAGAAAAAACACTGATATTCAATTACATTATTTAATGGTAATTTAAATGATTTCTTTCATATATAAAATATGCTTACGGTAGATCTAGACCTATACCAAGTTCAGTGCTATAAATTCAAACTTTTATAATAGGCCTAAATAATTTGTTCAATTTTGTTTTTGTAATCTTCTTGATTAGACTTAGACTTGGTCTCGATTCGATCACTCCGGTGAAGTGAGGTTTAAAGTCTAGTCTGTGTTTGTTGCTTATTTCAGGGAACTAATTACACCATAGTAATATGTCCCTTCAAATAACACTTTTCGTTCTACCAACTCATCGCTGTTGGAAGAGCCCCGTTTCTCTCTGACGACCATTGGCCTTATAAGCCTTCTCAGTATCCGGTCCAAATGTGTGGAATCTACTTCCCGTTCAATTTAGGCTAACAATTGGCGCTATTGATACTTTCAAAAAGAACTTAAAAACTCATTATTTCAAGATTTACCTTAGTTAACATTGAAAATACTTTAGACCCCTACTGTCTTACTTATAGGTTGGGTCAGTTAATGCTACATTTATTTGATTTTTTAATATTTGTTTTCTATCATCAGTTAATTTTGTGTCCTAGCCTAGAGTAATGTCCGTGTTCTTAGTTGTATGTTAAATGCGCTCTGAGCTTACATTATGTTTGTTGGCAGCGCTATATGCCTACAAATATTATTATTATTATTATTATTATTATTTGAAACAATCAAAATGAAAGTAGATTATTATTATTATTCTACAAGAGGTGCATGTAGTTATAACAACTCTAACTTGTCTTTCATTTTACTTTTGGTACAGAGGCAGTAGTGTAGCCTGGGGGGGGGGGGGGGGCAGGAGGGAGCTGCGGTAGCTCCCTTTAAGTGCACTGTCCTACAAGCTCGGTAGCCGAGCGGCAGCGTGTTCGACTGGCGATACACGGGTCCTGGTTTCGAATCCTGGTGCAGGCTAGGATTTGAGGGTGTCCCTGAGTCTACCCAGCTCTGACCTTAGTTGGGGTGAAGAAAAGGCGGCTGTGTATAGTGCTGGCCACACAATCACCTAGTATGCCGTGGCCACGGAAACTGGTGAACTGCTTCACCGGGCCCTATGGATCAATTTGGTCCGAAGGGATACTTTACTTTATATGTGTAAAACAAAAGAGCAGGGCCTTTAAAACAAAATACAAAAATCAGGGGAGAGAACAAAAGTGGGTCCGTTTCAAGATGAAAAAAGTGGGGCTTTTGTGAGAATAAAAACGATGGACAAATTACATAATTTACATAGGTTCTCAACGGGGGGACGGTGAGAAGCTTTAGGGGGGGCGCTGACGTTCCAGGGGGCGATTGGTGGGCGGTGAATGGCAAGTGGGCGGTACAAACGTATCGGATATATTTTGAGCACCTCAGCTATTTGAATCGATTAGTTTTTGGATAAAATGTGATGTAAACGCAAGTGCTGCTAAATATCTGATATCCCCTAACTGTAGGCATACATATTATTATACTATTAAGAAATGGGAATCGCAATGACTTTTTGAAGAAGTAGGGGTCAGTATTTGGCAAATATGGTGTGCGGCCGGCCATTGCCGTTGATAGGGATTTGGGGGCCCGGGGGGTGGGGGGCTTGTCCTCTTTAGGGGCCCCTGCATTTTGACATTCTACATGAGAAAAAAAAATCAGGACACTCCTTTGGGGCGCCCCCTAAAGTAGGGTCCAGGGGGACTTTCAAATTCGATTTAGGTGCAAATATTAATGATATTTTAATCTCAGTTTTACTGAGATGTCCCTTAATGACTTAATGCGTTAGAATGATATTTCCGATAACAACAATGTCGTTAAGTGGAGTAGATACGTAGGAATCATACAAACTGGGTAGTTATTGTAATGTTTGAAAGTATACATAAAAATTCTTGAGTCATAAAATATTTATATAATTTTTACAGTTTGATAATTTCGAAGTTATAAATTGTGAGCCATTTATTTTTTATAAAAGAAAGAAAACATAAGAAATATTAGCTTTAATGACATGTGTTAACCCTTACAGTCCCGGGCGCGTATATAGCGGAACTGAAGGCAGCATAGATAGAAGTAGGTCGGTACGGGAAGGGTTAATTATCTACCTTTAATAAAAAATTTTTTTCCACATTTGATTCAATAGTGTTGCAAAACAAGTGATGTTTTGTAATATAACAAATATTAATGACTTGGTTTTTTTTTCTTCTTACATACATTTTACATTATGGTATTCACAACGAGATTTAATTATTAGAAGATTATAATAATCTACGTTAAACAGTTGTAAATAAACATTACCTACATTAATTAATTGTTTGTCCATTTAAGGAGTTTATATTTTAAAATGAATAATTACAGAAATTACATACTAATAAAGTGCTATTAAAAAAAGTCTCTTATATTGCACTGCAATGTGTCAGAAACATCGGCTTCAAGTTTTCAACAGTCAGTTTTCCTCATTCAGAAACATTGGCTTCAACAGTCAGTTTTCCTCATTCAGAAACAAAGGCTTCAACAGTCAGTTTTCCTCATTCAGAAACATCGGCTTAAACAGTCAGTTTTCCTCAATCAGAAACATCGGCTTTAACAGTCAGTTTTCCTCATTCAGAACCGGAAAATGTTGTTGTTTTGATCAATAGAAAACATCTATTGGAGGTCTCTCGATGTCATTGAAAATCGCTCTGCATGACAAGTTTCGCACGCTAGTCTTTGGTTGCCGACCCCTGATTTAGATTGCATTATTATTATTATTGTCTCGATATAATTTTTTATTGTTTGCCAATTTTATAATTTTCTTGTCATGTCTTTGACTAGATCTATGCCTTTATTGTTCTCTTGTACAAAGTAAATCTTGTTCATTGACGAGGAATACAAGCGATGGAAACTGCACACAGAGACACAGAGGTGCGTTGGTTAGCAGAAGATGACCGTTTAAATATAATGTATGAGAGTTGGATTCGGTGCTTGAGTTTTTGAAAAGCAAATGCGATTGTTTGGACGAAAATCAATCAGTTTCTCTAGGTCTGTGAGTTTTGGCAATAATTTAAGTAGTATTGCATTCTTATCTCCCTCTTTTGTGGAAAGTGATTTTATTCTAATACCATTTTATTCTAAAAAATAAAAAGAAGTTGCAAATAGTGAAGCGTGGAGACCTAAGTATTTTGCAACCAAAATTGAAACAAATATAAACAAACTCCTAGCAACACACCAAGCAAACGATTCACATTAATATTAATTTTTTTAAGCCTCTTGTTTGGTTTTTTTTTATCTATTAATTCTTACAATATGTTTCCTTTTCAGTTTTTTTAAAGATTATAAATAAGAACATAAATCTGGTCGGCCTAAGAAAAATTTCGGAAATTAATATTGACCCTTTAACTTCCAGGGGGGAGGGGGTATCGGCGCTAAATAAAGATGGGGGCGGAGAGCGGAAACATTTTTTAAAAGGGGCGGTGAGCCGAAAAATGTTGAGAACCTATGCATTAAAATGATCAAAAGTGGAGCCTTCTCAATAATTTGGCTCTCATACGAAAAAGTGGAGCCCTTTAAAAAAAACTAAGGGATGTAAGTAGCAGTAATCGGCCTATACAAAGTAAAGTATCGCCTACTTATAGATATAAATGTAAATCCCTATAGTGACCTCCCAGATGTATAATAGGATAATATACTGCCACAATGATAGAATTTATTGACTCTTCTGTACAGTATATTTCCGGCCTCTGATACCTAGATGTATCTCAATAATGGGCAATCTTCATGTAGGCTAGACACTTCTGCTTAAATTGTTGGCCTACCTGTCTCTCTGTTTCAACAGAGATCCATTCAGGTGTGACTGAATCCAAAAGAAAAAGCTGGACACTCTGGGAGGAAGCTACGACCTCTCTTCAGACATTGTTTGACCCATTTCAATGTATCCTGAGCCTCGAGCCTGGCTCACAACGTTGGCTTGTAAAACTAAAATGAAAACAACAGAATATATAGAGCTGAAACAAGATATCAGATAACTGTTTGTTGAACTAATGTAATTTGTGGTGAAATACTAAAATCTTTTTTTTTTTTTTACATTTGTTTAAGCCCATACTACATAGCACAGTGGTCGAGGGGCAGCGCGTTCGACTGGCGTACCGAAGGTACCGCGGGTTCGAATCCTTGTGAAGACTATGATTTTTTTTCCGCTCTGGAGCGTGTCCTTGATTCTACCCAGCTCGGATGGTTACCTGACCTTAGTTGGGGTAAAGTAAAGGCGGTTGTGCATTGTGCTGGCCCCACAATCGCCTAGTATTCCGTGGCCACAGAAACTGGTGAACGCTGCTTCACTAGCCCTATGATCAATTTGGTCTAAATGGTACGTTACTTACATAGCACATACAATTCTGCAATAGTGCTGAGTTTTAAAAAACAAAACCTACATATAGGTCGTAATTGTGAAGCTTGTCGTACATCAGAGCGTTTCTATTGTCACTTTATTCCAACCTTGTCAGATCACGTTCTTTCCTCCTCGTATGACGTTGGAATAAGTCAAGACCTAGCCAACTCAACGTGACAATATGCAATAGTATTTACAGCGCCGGTGTTGTTTGTTCTAATAAAAATGTTAGTTCTTGTTGACTTTACTAGGTGTCCGCTTTGAAGTAAAATGAGTTAAAAAACAAACTGTTCGACAGGACGAGTTAGCAAACACGGTCTTCTGAGATTGCACTTTACCCTCTGATCCTGTGAACTAATACAATGATGTGTGTTCATTCAAGCAGCCATGTTTAATAATAATAATAATAAGACTTGTATAGCGCATATCCCGTTGGGAACAGTTCTATGCGCTGTCAACAGTTACAGACATAGTACAGACAACGAATAAAAAACAAAAATGTATACATGAAAAATAATGAAAAAAAAAAAACTGCTAGTTGAATAGGTACGACTTCAGCTGGCTTCTGTAGGTGTCAAAGCTAGGGCTCTGTCAAAGTTGTAGTGGGAGGGCATTCCATGCGGACGGGCCCACGTATGAAAATGCCCGTTCGCCAGCGGACACTAACTTCACACGAGGGATCTGAAGAGTAAGTGTATCAGAAGCCGAGTGGACTGGACGGGACTGAGTATCGAGCTCGAGACAGGAGCGAAGGTAGTCGGGGGGCAGAGTCATTCAGGCACTTGTAACATAGAGACACCAGCTTAGGAGATCCGGTGGTTAATGGGTAGCCAGTGCAGAGATCAGAGCAGAGGAGTAGTATGCGACGAATTCTTCTTCTTAAGGACCAGTCGGGCAGCACAGTTATGAACACGTTGGAGGCCCTGAAGGGAGGAGGTTGAGAGGCCAGCCAAGAGCGAATTGCAGTAATCCAAGCGGGAAAAAAGGAGAGAGATGACAAGCTTAACACAAGCTTCCTTGGTCAGATAGCGATGGATGGCGGCAATGCGACGCAGATGGAAAGAGCAGATTTTGGTGAGGAAGGAGATGTGGGGCTGCATGGACAGCGTGGAGTCGAGATAGACGCCAAGGCTCTTGACAGTCGAGGAGAAAGGTACTGTTGCGTCGGCTAGTTTAAGATCGGACGCAGTGAGGGACACGACCCTCTGTCTCATACCGACAATAAGAGCTTTAGTCTTCTCACTGCTCAACTTCAACTTGTTTTCCGTCATCCAGTTCTTTATGTCCACGAAACAGATGGAGATGTAAGAAAGGGGCCCATCGAAGTCTTCAGGCTTAGTAGTGTTATAGAGCTGGGTGTCATCGGCAAAAGAATGATATTTCAGGTTGTTGCGTTCGATGACAAACGAGAGGGGTTCGGTGTTAAGGGTGAAAAGAGGACAGACCCCTGTGGCACACCATAGCAGATATGATCAGGCTGGGATGATAAGGACTCGGTCATAACGGTCTGGAAGCGACTCTGAAGATAGCTCGTGAACCAGGAGAGGGCGATGTCGTGAATACCAAACGTGGAGCTGAGGCGATCTATGTTGTACTATGCGAAATGATATTGATAAAGAACCACTTTCGTTTTCGGAGTAAATTACCGTAAACACTCAAGTAAAAGCCACACTTTAAAAAAAACATTTTTTACGGTATTTGTAATAGAAGCATGAACTCTATCAGTAATGTATGTTTCTGTGCTATTTAACTGTAGTATAGTCTACAACTACGGCAATTTATTGAAACTAACGGAATTTCTTAATCGTGGAATTCTTAGCCTAATTAAAAATAGTTGATCTACCATACGACAAATAAATAAAAATTCAGAAACAGTCACAGCGAAAAAAAATCAAAATATGGATCAAGAAAATATACAGGTACCAGGTACACTATACACCAAATAATTGTTTTTAGAGCATCTCTTAATTCGTCCTATTTGGTGCGGCTTATACTTGAGTTTTTACGGTAGACATGAAAACAACGCCACTGAACGCACACAATCACAACAGAAAATACATTTCTACAAAAGCACGTGTCATGTGAACGGTGTTCTCTGCGAGGACTATCAACGATGTGTTAGCGAGGCTATACAGGTTTGAGTCTATACAGGTTCTAGCACAGTAAAAGTCAAACATGGAAAGAGAAAGGTAATAACACTTTTGTTTAAATTTCTATGAAATTATACTTTTCTTATATTGAAATAAACTTTAGAGTTATAATTTAACCATATTTTGAAAAAGAAATAGAACCAGTTACAGTAAAATTAAAACCAATTAAAAAAACACGAACACTATTTAATTTATTTATATACACCAGTAACCAAACGAAAACAAATAATTGTACATGCAACCCACGCTAGACTTAGCGTGTGTATCTTGGGTGCAGGTGTTGGACGCCCCAAAGGGCCTGAAAGCAAAAGTTAACAATGTCCAAAAAAATAAAAAGCCTGCAAAGTCTCGGCCTAGAATAGATCTATAGCTAGATCACACACTTCACGTTTATGTTTGCATTCACGTATAGATCTCTCTATAAATATAATGCATATAAAATTAGACTATATAATATATAATTAAATATATTTTTACATATTATTGTTCCGTAAAAGTTATAGGTTTTAAAGTGTTTGACATGTTTTCTTTGATCGTATTGGCTTATTATTAACCAATTTTAGTCTAGTTCTAAAATATATTACCGAGCAAAACTTAGTAAAACAAATGAAGATAGGCCTTTTTACTCTTAACCCATTTAAAACTAATGACATTAATTTAGCCTATTCAAATTATCTTCAAATATTTTTTTAATTCCAACAGATTTGTTAAGGCACTACATGGCGTGGACGCCACCACACAAACAGAAGTAATAACTGTATGCACATTTGTTGAGGCACCACGTGGCGTGGACGCCACCACACAAACAGAAGTAATAACTGTAAGCACATTTGTTGAGGCACCACGTGGCGTGGACGCCACCACACAAACAGAAGTAATAACTGTAAGCAGATTTGTTGAAGCACCACGTGGCGTGGACGCCACCACACAAACAGAAGTAATAACTGTAAGCAGATTTGTTCAGGCACTACATGGCGTGGACGCCACCACACAAACAATAATAACTGTAAGTTTGACGTCATTGTAATTTCGCACAGTTAAAAGAAGGATTTCTTAAAAATTTCCTTTTTAATTAATAATCCTCCTGACAAATCATAGAACATTTGTTTCTGGTTTTAAAAAAACTTTTTATTTTATTTTAATATCTTTAAATTTGTACGTTTGCTGAACTGGATCGGTAAATAAATAAATAAATATATTTTTTAAATAGCCACCTAAAAAACACTTTTTTTTTTCGTTTTTTTATGTTTTCACCTTTTTTGTCTATTTGTACCTATTTATATATGGTTATAACAAAACATCTGTTATAGAAACCAAATCCTTTGAATTATTGAAAACCTCCTAACCGTTGTTAAAATATACGCACATATTTGTATCAATTGCAGTCATCATAGTTGTCCAAGATGGTGGTTATATTTAATTTTAAGTTTTACTTTATTTACTTCTACATTATTAATGTTATTTATTATCATTAGCGTTCTCACTAACAGGATTGTGCAGAATCGGAGTCGAAGATTACTTCAATTTTGGCTCGCCGTTTGGCCCTTATAGAAATATTAAAAAGCCTAATGCTGAGATACGATGTCAAGGTTTGTGCAATAATAATTATCTTATCTTATGCATTACATTCTATCCTTTTATATCAACCCTTTTTGGCACATTGCATTAGCACATCACCTCCATTCACCCGCTATTGACAAGTCTTAATGAGGTGTGACCTTTTCAAATGGAAGAGATCATGAACTTCCGGTGACATTTCCCGCCACTTTCGTAAACAAAAACCATGCTTTTGGTAGTATTTGACAATTGATTTCAACCTCGACGGCCAGTTCTGGGCTATTAGAAATATACAAAGGATACTAGATTAGTTATCCGTTTTGAACATAAAAAATGAGTAGTCGATAATTAATACTCACATCTTTAGTCGCGTTAGGTTAAATTTAGCTTTGTTTGTAAAATAAATTAGTCAAGAGTTGCTTCCTTGGTTATTAAAAAAAACACAATGCGTAGATTCATAAAAAGAAAAAAAAAACTAAAATTATTTTGCATCAAGCAATTAGATTGGGATTATAAATAGGTGACTCTTCACGTCTGCCATTCACAATCGATCGTTTTCTTTTGGCTACATCTATTGGAAATGAAATAAAATTTAATCCTCTACATCATTTCGTACAACCAGTAATGCAGCACACAGACATGTTTCGAATGAAATGATCGAATACGACCGGAAATGTTTTTCTCTTCGACCTTTTTTGCATGCATAATCTTTAAGACTTGTCAATTCATACACTTTTACAAGACATCAATGATGCTGTCGAGGGATATGTACAAGCTTTGAAGAAGATTTATTTTGACATAAAGTAGGGTGGCGACTTAAAATGTCATAAAGTTTCCTACATTACCGGTATTTTTATCGTATAGTGATGCAGAATTACTAGGATATGGGTAGGCCTACATTTTACATTTAGAAATCTCTTTCATTAGTCGCTTGTCTGAGTTAAAAATAAATACATCTTTTTGTCTACTGCAGTCGCGTTTGAAATCATTACAAACAATGTTAATGGTAATTACGTCACTTGTATCAATTCCGGCCAGTCTATCCATGCCGGCCAGTCTATCCATGCCGACCAGTCTATCCATGCCGGCCAGTGTATCCATGCAGGCCAGTCTATCCATGCCGGCCAGTCTATCCATGCCGGCCAGTGTATCCATGCCGGCCAGTGTATCCATGCCGGCCAGTCTATCCATGCCGGCCAGTCTATCCATGCCAGCCAGTGTATCCATGCCGGCCAGTGTATCCATGCCGGCCAGTCTATCCATGCCGGCCAGTCTATCCATGCCGGCCAGTCTATCCATGTGGCTATAGGGATATGAACTTGAGTAGGGACAGGGACTTAGATGAAGAAACAAGATAAATTACAAAAACGTTCTCATATGAGTCCATATGATCGGTTGTTAAAAATAAGTGAAGCGCTTCCTTTATTTAATTATGTTTGCATTATGCATGTATGAAACCAGTTTTTGACGAAGGTTTCCAAATTAGGGTGCATATTTAATCTCTAGGTTTAAAAGGTAGGCCTATGAAATTTTAAAAGTTAAAAGGCAGTGTAGCCCTTTAAAGTCAGACTTACAAAATTACAGAAGATTTATAATTTCACAATAGTAGATTAGGCTATATATAAAACATCTTTATGTTGTAAAAAAAAGTATATCAAGACATTACTTACATTACTTACAAGAAGTGTATGAATACATTAATTTTCTGTATTGTCAACATATTTCAAAAGCTATGCTCAATATAGTTACATGTTTGATATAAAAGCTAAACTATTATATTGTATACTTACAACTTGATCTAAATATATATGCTAGTGTTCAGTTGAATATACATTTGTTAGCTCTATATTCTGGTATTGAAAACTATCAAGTACCGCATTGAAAAGATGTGGATTTATTCGTGTATTTAAAAAGGTCTCATTTATCTCCCTTTAAAAAGAAAAGCTAAAAATAAAGCCGTTATTTAAATTTTAGCTAAGTGTCTGTGTGTAATATATAAACCCCGCTTTGTATTTGTTTGTGTCTACAGGACCCTATAGATGATGACACAGATAGCGATGACACAGATAGCTTTGACACAGATATCTATGACACAGATAGCGATGACACAGATAGCGATGACACAGATAGCGATGACACGGATAGCGATGACACAGATAGCGATGACACAGATAGCGATGACGCAGCTAGCGACCTAGCGGATGGCGCGTAGCAACGTAGTGAATTTTTTGTAATATTTTGAAAGGTTTAAGAACTTTGACATGAATTTGGTATAAGAATCCTTATACTAGTGTCAGAGAACTAGATACATGGAAGTTGTCATCACATACGGAATCAGCCTTTGTTTAGTCCACTTGTTCAATTTACAGTTTAAACAGTAGTATGTTGATATATGTCTAATTATTTTTTATATACATCATTTGAGATGGCATCTGCTTATGCTTTCTTTTGGTTTAATTGCTTGAAGATGGACTGGTGTATTGAGCATTATCTCTCTGAATGAGGCATTTTAAGATGTTTCATCCCATAATTCTATTCTGAGAGTTGCCCATTCATTAATATTGCAAATAAAAATATGTACATTTAGTACCAGTATTTGTTTTCAAAGCCAACTCTACACTTGTTACTAAGTTATAGCAGCCTCGCCTTGCTAATAAAATACTTCTCTTGTAGACAATGTTACAGCTTCACTTGTTTTTTAGGGAAACTATTCAATTGACCTTGTTGAAATAAGAAATATGAACTGTTTTGATCCTCTGTTGTCCAAATGTGTTTTTATTATTGGGTTAGAACTTTATTTGTTCACAGCTTTCAATAGTCTGTTGTTTCAGGTGTTGGCATAATTTTTCATTTTTCTCATAATATGTTATTTTTTCATTGTGGTTTTTTTTTCCCATCAAAATGTCACCTGTAAAATTTTCTAGCCAACTTGAGTAGATGACAGTTTGACATTTGTCAGCATTTTGGTAAAACCCCAAGTTAACAAATGACACTGACACTGCCAAAATATTGAAAAAGGAAAATGACAAGCTTTTTACTAATACTAATATTTTTTATTTTTTTTTAAACTGCAAATTTTTTGAAAATACAAAAGGCAGCTTTAGTGGAAAAATAGTATTTTCTCTCTCTTGATTGCAAATAAAATTTAATAGAAATATTGTTCTATATGTTAATAAACAACTTGAGTGAAATGTACAACTATAACTGCTGATAATTAAAGTGGTTTAGTTTCAAGCTGCTAAGCTTAACTCTGTATGATGATGTTGCCTTTATATATGCTAAAGTAATTCTAAACCTCTGTGTACATTTGATATTAGATACTAGTATTCTTCACTTCACAATGTTAAATCAATAATTTGAAAAGCAAAACACCCAATATGATATAATTTATAAATTGTACTAACCTCCTAACTCTGAATAAACTGATAGAAAATTTCAAAGAGATCATCTGTGGTCAGAACTTAAGGGTTTTTCTCCAAAGAAAGAAAACTCTGAGTACGTTTGATATTAGATACTGGTATTCCCAATTGCATGCCCAGATATTGTTTTGCCAATAATTTTTTTTTTAACAAAAGTTGCATTGATCTTTCATTTATTATTTTGTTTACAGAAGTTAAACAGAATTTATTTTTTTTAGTCAAATACTGTACTTAATAATTAAAAAAACAACAAACAAATAATAATGGATAGAAATTTATTCATTTTACTACTATATAATTATAGCCAAGAAACAGATCTGTCTAGGCCTACCCTTTTTTTTTCAGTAATGAATGAAAAGTAGAAAGCGTACAGCAATAGAGAAGGGACAAAATGTTGGCATTGCCAATACTTGAAATTCATGTGTATAGGCCTATAATGTACAGTATATCAAGTTACACAAAGTAAAACTTTTTGTCGGAATTTCGGATTGAATACAGTGAAATTTATATTTTTGAGGAGAAATATGTTATAAGTAATATTATTATGTGCTTTTGAGTTTAGCTTTAGTACTTGAATATCCTATGTCTTCTTGAACATTAAATTGTGACTGTGTGCTTTCTGTAAACAAATAGTGTAAACAAGCATAAGTTATTATAACGTTAAATCAATAAATTGAAAAGCAAAACAACCAATATGACATAATTTATAAATGAACTAACCTCAAAACGCTGAACAAACTGATATAACATTTCAAAGAGATCATCTGTGGTCAGAACATTATGGTCTTCTCCAAAGAAAGAAAAGGTACTGTAAAACTCGGCCATGGTGGCATCGTTAAGTTTTTTTCTAGCAATTCAGTTTCTTTTCTGACATCAATAAGGAAGTGCTTGAGTTGTTGAGTGTTAAGGATAATATCCGAGATACATAGACATATCATATGTTTATTTGAATACAGAAGCAAATTAAACTACCCCTAAAACAAAAGTTTTTCATACAAGTATGAATCCTTTTTTTTGCATTAATAAAAATGCAAGACTTGGTTCGAGTTTAGAAAAAAAAAAGTTGATTTAATACAATTGTTGATTTAATATAGTTGTTGATTTAATATAGGTGTTGATTTAATACGTTGTTGATTTAATATAGTTGTTGATTTAATATAGTTGTTGATTTAATATAGGTGTTGATTTAATACGTTGTTGATTTAATATAGGTGTTGATTTAATACGTTGTTGATTTAATATAGGTGTTGATTTAATACGTTGTTGATTTAATATAGGTGTTGATTTAATATGTTGTTAATTTAATATAGGTGTTGATTTAATACGTTGTTGATTTAATATAGGTGTTGATTTAATACGTTGTTGATTTAATATAGGTGTTGATTTAATACGTTGTTGATTTAATATAGGTGTTGATTTAATATGTTGTTGATTTAATATAGGTGTTGATTTAATACGTTGTTGATTTAATATAGGTGTTGATTTAATATAGTTGTTGATTTAATATAGGTGTTGATTTAATACGTTGTTGATTTAATATAGGTGTTGATTTAATACGTTGTTGATTTAATATAGGTGTTGATTTAATACGTTGTTGATTTAATATAGGTGTTGATTTAATATGTTGTTGATTTAATATAGGTGTTGATTTAATACGTTGTTGATTTAATATAGGTGTTGATTTAATATAGTTGTTGATTTAATATAGTTGTTGATTTAATACAGTTGTTTATTTAATATAGTTGTTGATTTAATATAGTTGTTGATTTAATACAGTTGTTTATTTAATATAGTTGTTGATTTAATATAGTTGTTGATTTAATATAGTTGTTGATTTAATATAGTTGTTGATCTAATATAGTTGTTGATTTAATATAGTTGTTGATTTAATATAGTTGTTGATTTAATATAGTTGTTAATTTAATACGTTGTTGATTTAATATAGGTGTTGATTTAATACGTTGTTGATTTAATATAGGTGTTGATTTAATATAGGTGTTGATTTAATATAATTGTTGATTTAATATAGCTGTTGATTTAATATAATTTTGCAGCATAGCCCTCAGCTGTCCGCCCTCTATCGCTTCTGAACCCATGGGCCTCATCGCTGGCTAAGTGAGGAAATCACCGATACGCTTGCGTTAAGAGCACACCGGCGAGCTAACACATGGGAGACAGTACCTTCTGCGCGCCTCAAACCCGCTCTGGGTGTCCAGACCTAAAGTCTGGGAGCATGCATTTAATCATACTGTAGACCAGGGGTAGGCAACCTAAGGTACGCGTTCCTTGGCACGCAGAGCGATTTTCAATGGCACGCGATACACCCCCTAGAGGTGTTTTTTAATGAAAAAAAATATTATTTTCCAGTTCTAAATGAGGAAAACTGGCTGTTGAAGCCGATGTTTCTGAATAACACAGCAACACATTTAAGTGAGTTAAACGCCTTTACAAAGACCACTGGAATGGATTTGCATTGAAACTGGACTTATCTTGTCGTGAAATTTCAAAACATTTAACTACATGTACATCCCTTATATTAAGGCATATATTTTAAGATAGATAGTTGATTTAATAAATAAAAGAAACTTGTTTAATAGTACTATATTATGTAATTTCTGTAATTATTAATGTTTAAAATACAAACTCCTTAAATGGACAGACAATTAATGCAGGAAATGTTTATTTACAATTTCAATTTTAATCCTCTATAAATCTTTTAATAAATACCACAATGTTGGATTTATATAAAGAAAAAATAATTAGTCAGTAATATTTGTCTATAATAACTGTCTTGAAATGTAAGTAGCCAGTTTAAATTTCGCAAATATTTCTAAAATGTTTCTTTTTTTTTTCTTTTATAAAACAATAAAATTAAAACTTTGAAATGATTAAACTTTAAAAAAATATTTGAAAATTAGATCTATATAAGTATTATATGACTGAAAAATGTATATTTTCAAACATTTTATTAACTACCCAGTTTGTATGATTACAACTTATCTATTCCGCTTAACGATGTTGATTTTTTATCTCATCTTATTATAATCACATTAAAGTACTTCCCAGTTAAACCGAGATCAAAATATAATAATTATTTGCATGTGTTAGATCCTCATCTTCACTAACAAATGTTTATGTTTAGACATTAATTACCATTGAATGTGAAAGTTTAGTAATACATTTTTGTATTTAATGTAAACGCAAATAACGATTTATCTATAAATCTCCTTTGCTTTTGGCCTTAATCTTGCTTAGGAGTTATATTAATTGTCATATAAAAATAACTAAAATATATATAATAGAGCAGGTTGACTTTTAGACTGTTGACACGCTGAATGATTTAGCAATCCTAGTTTGTAAGCAAAAGGTTGCCGACCCCAGAGTAGACTTTGAATACCGGTACTTGGTATAGTTGTGCTAGTCAATAATGTATTCTATAATAGGTCTATAGAGTTTGGGAATCTTGTAGGCCTAGGGATGTAGGCCATGCATTTTATCATATTAAGTAAAGTACCCGTCGGACCGAGTTGATCCATAGGTCCGATGAAGCAGCGTTCACCAGTTTCTGTGGCCACGGCATACTAGGTGATTGTGTGGCCAGCACTATGCACAGCCGCCTTTACTTTACCACAACTAAGGTCAGGTACCCATCAGAGCTGGGTAGACTAAGGGACACCCTCCAGACCCGGGAAAAAATCCTAGCATACACCAAGATTCGAACCCGGGACATTCGGCTCGCCAGTCGAACGCGCTGCCGCTCGGCTACCGTGCCCCATATTTTATCATATTATAGAGTTTGAATTCTGGATAGTCTATAGAATTCTGGATAGTCTATAGAATTCTGGATAGTCTATAGAATTCTGGATAGTCTATAGAATTCTGGATAGTCTATAGAATTCTGGATAGTCTTTAGAATTCTGGATAGTCTATAGAATTCTGGATAGTCTATAGAAATCTGGATAGTCTATAGAATTCTGGATAGTCTATAGAATTCTGGATAGTCTATAGAATTCTGGATAGTCTATAGAATTCTGGATAGTCTATAGAATTCTGGATAGTCTATAGAATTCTGGATAGTCTATAGAATTCTGGATAGTCTATAGATAGGTCTTATAGTGAAGAATATATTTTATCTTATAGGGCCTTGAGCTTAATAGGTCTTGTTAACTAAGTATTTTTTTCATCATTGAATCGTTTAGGTCTTGTAGATGGTCTCTAGAATTTCGACAGAGTTAAATATTTGGACGAAGCATTAACAAAATGTTAGTGGAAAAACATATTTTTGGTTTTAAAAAATAAGACCAAAATTCTTGTGATATATTTTCTGTTTTTTTTAAAAACATTTTTCATCAACATTAATTTAACCACAAATTAGTACATTTTATTTAAAATCATAATATCAATTTGTAAAACAATGGTCAAACAAAATAGAAAATAAAAACACAATCTCTCTACAATAAACGTAGCCTCTGCAAATATCAAACATGTAAATGCCGCTTGACTCTTATAAAGTTTAAATAAACATATTATAAAAATGCAAAGTCTTAGCAACAGCATAGAGTTTATAGCTGCAGACATTCTGCTTAACATTACAGAAATAAAAAGTCTTATCAACATCATATAGTCATAGCTACAGACATTCTTCCAAACATTAAAGAAATATAGTCTTAGCAAAAGCATAAAGTTTATAGATACAGACATTCTTCTAGACATTACAGAAATATAAAGTCTTAACAACAGCATAGGTTCCAGTTATAGGACATATTTGTCCGTATTCCAGGCAGAAGCCTAATTCATTTATGTTCTATTTATTAACGAGTGACAGTCTTTGCGATATATTGTATGTGAATTTATCCTGTTAGACTGTATCATTCAGATGGTTTTCTTATGCTAGACTGTGCCTTGTAAATTGTAGAAGAAGATGAATCTATTACGCTAAACTGTACCTTGCATATTTAGAAGAAGATGAATTTTTTATGCTAGACTGTACCTTTTATATTGCAGAAGAGGATGAATCTATTATGATTTTACCTTAATATCATCTTTGAAGATAAATATATATTGTTAGACTTGACCTAAATTTCAATGTAGAAGATGAACTTGCATCGTTCGTTTTAGGCCTTTGATTTTCTCTATGAAAGTAGTTAAGACTTTATTTTTATAAATCTATACATTATACACTCTAAACACCAGATTTTCCAAGCATAATATCATTTTACTTGTTTTTTTTTTTGACAATTCAACGTTATTGGACATTGAAATGTATCTCTGAATTCAGGCAGATGAGCACATAACAGGACACTAAGTTTGTCAAATATTGGTCTAATAGTGTGCAAATATTTAAATCTGCCCCTAGTGTGGTCCTGATATTGGGCTAATATAGATAGCTGTTATGGTTACAATAAAATTGAGTCAATCGAAACATTACATTTTTTTTACCAACACTTACAAATACACTAAGTTTATTTATAATATGCACATATTAACATCGGCCTACTCTAAACTGTGTAGATCATGGGCGTATCTCTAGAAGAGTCCAGGTAAAAGTAAACCAGGCCCCACCAAGATTCTCAAACAACATCGCTTCTGGTTTGGCCACTGGACACCCTTCTGGAATCCCAATAGTGCCCCAAGGCCGCGATAACAAAAGCGAACTGTCCGATGATGAATAGAGTGAATGACCAATCGACTCCGTATGTGTTCTTAAGGATATCTTCCATGACACTTGAACCCGTCCCTGCTGCAACTGACAGCCCGATAAGTCCATTGACAACTGTCAAATACAAATACAATTTGTTAGTATTGTGCTGTCAACAAACATAATGTATTAACGAAAGCTCAGAACGCATTTCACATTGAACAACAAAAGCATGTATAGAGCATTTGCAATTAAGTGACAAAAAGCACGTGCTGTTTGTTTACTTTCTCTAGTGTTGACAAATGGCAACCTTATTACTATTGTCTAAAGAAAGTTTTATTTTTTAAATATCATCATATCAACAATATGACGTAAAAAATGTTTATAAAAGACTGTCATGCAATGAAAATTAACAATCAAATCTAAAATGTAAACCATTAAAAATCAATGGAATAGGTTTCGTAAGTGCAGAATATTTAATTGAAGATGTTGATTGCCTATCTTAACTTACTATCTAAAAGTAAAGCATAAGGCAGGCCTTACAATGTTTCACAAGAACTATTGGAAAACTATAAAAGCCTCAAATCTTGTTTACTTCGTGAACGAATTACTAAGGACTAGTATCACAGTTAAATATCAAGATTTGTGCAAAAAAATTCCTTATATTTTGCGTGTAAAATAGACATTTAGTTTTTAAAAAAGAATGTTGATTATTCAACATCATCATCATCATGGCTGCTATTTACTTAGGTCATCTAGTAAGCTAAGCTACAACGTATTGTGGAGAATATGGGCCGGGCATCCAATTCCTTTTACATTTTTTCTTCATTATTCTTTAATTTGGTAAAACACATTCCGCTGGCCGCGTCGATGAAGCCCTCCGAAGTTGGTATTGGTATTGTCTCCACAAAAAGCGATTAATTTATCTAATGGAATTGGCAGTTGTCTTAACCCTTACAGTCCCGGGCGCGTATATAGCGGAACCGAAGGCAGCATAGATAGAAGTAGGTCGGTACAGGAAGGGTTAAAGTGACTAGACAAAACTTTGCAATTGTCTCCGATGTTTCGTTCTTCTGTAAATCAAACTTCAATAACTTCTGTTGGATTCGGTCAGTTTCAGTAAAGTATTGAACAACTAAAGGAAACTTTTTTTCAGCCTTGTGGTTCGATGCGTCGGTGCCTATGCCGTAAAATGAAACTTCTTGCAATTGTTTTATGCATTCGGACACGGAGTGTGGTCCGAGAATATTCATAACAATCACTGTAGCTTTGGTCCTGGCTGTAGACTGCTTTCCGGCGACTTTGGAGTCAGGATACATTGCGGCATTTAGCTTTACGGTGCAGGCAAGAGAACGGAAGGATTGATGATATTTATAAGCTGTTGTTAGTTCTGCAGCAGCAACGAGCAATTCTTCCTGGGTATGTTCTTTTATCATGATTGTAGAAATAGGCTTTGATGTCGATGCTACCGCGAATCTATTTGTATGATTCTTCGTAGAAATGTGATGTCTCACTTCTGCCTTACCTCCGTGAGTTACTGAGATGAAACAACGACAAATTTCACACAACGCTTCCTGATCAGTACGTCCTTTCTTGACAAAAGACCACTCTTTTGTGTAATCATCCGAAAAGTGACAATTTCTCTTTCCATCCTTAGGCATTTTCGTAAGCTAAGATAATATAAGTTTATTAGACGGCAAACAGTTAAAAATAACACTTTAGTCATTGAAGTACACGTCACTATTACTCCAAGCCCTATATATCCGCAGTAAACACTTCAAACATTACTAACTTGCACTCGTTCGTATTACGTTTAGAAAGAATCGTCTTATCAGATCGCTATTCAATAGGGAACTGCCCGATTATTCCGCGTGGTGCTGCTTAAATAGTTCCAGCCCCGTAATACTGGATAGGTCTTATATTTTCTCGAATGATGCCGCTAGATGGCGCTAGACCTAGAAGGTGCTTGCATCGTCGATACATTATAGCCTAAGCAACATGCTGATAAAACGCCATCTGTGAGACGACCTTGTCAACATAAACTTGTTGACAGAAATAAAACTAAGTCTGCATTTACACCAACCAACCAACTTAAAAGCAATAATGGCTGACTCTGTGCCAACAAAACAAACATCAAATAAAATTAACAAATGTTGGTTTAACACTAAACTAAAGAAACTGTGTAAACAAAAAGAAAATCTATTCAAAAAGTTTAAGGCAACTAATTCAATTAGACTACATAAAAAATACCTAAAAATTAAACATTTAACTCAGAAACTAAGCAGACAGCTGCAGAATGAATATGTAAACAATGTAATTTCTAAAGATAATAATAAAAACTTATGGTCCTACATTAAATCAAGAAAAATGGACACTACAGGCATAGCTCCACTAAAAGACCAAAACAACCAAACTTATAATGATAATGAAACTAAAGCTAATATCCTAAACACACACTTTGCATCATCTTTTTCAAATCCAGGTGACAAAGAAATATTCATAAATTTAAACAAACTAGAAGAGATAGGAAATATAAATGTAGATGAAAAAGGCATTAAACAACTCCTAACCAACTTAAAAGTAAACAAAGCTTCTGGTCTAGATGAAATACCAGCAAGACTGCTTAAAGAACTAACTAATGAAATATCTCCAATCTTTAAAATACTTTTTCAGACCTCTCTAAACCAGGGCAAAGTGCCCAAAGATTGGAAATTAGCCAATGTAACCCCCCCTTTTCAAAAAAGGAGATAAATCTGACCCCGGAAATTATAGACCTGTTTCTCTAACAAGCATAACATGTAAATTACTTGAACATATAATATATAGTAGTATAGTAAATCATCTAGACAAACTAAATGCACTGTGCCCACACCAACATGGCTTCAGGAAAAATAGATCATGTGAGACTCAATTGATCGGCTTAATAGATGACTTGTCTAAGGGATTAGATAATAACAACCAAATTGATGCTATATTACTAGATTTTTCAAAAGCATTTGATAAAGTTCATCATTCTAGTCTTCTTAAAAAACTTAAATACTTTGGCATCTCTGGTCCCTTACATCAGTGGATTCAGGACTTTCTTATAGGCAGAGAACAAACAGTTATAATAAATGGCTCTAAGTCATCACCAATAACAGTAAACTCAGGAGTTCCACAAGGAACTGTTCTAGGGCCCCTACTATTTTTAATTTACATTAATGATCTGCCAAATTGCATCAACACAGGCACAAAAGTAAGATTATTTGCTGATGATTGCATAATTTATAGAATAATAAAGACAGGAAAAGATAGTGAACTTTTACAAAAAGACCTAGATGAACTACAAAAATGGGAATCAAACTGGAGTATGTCTTTTCACCCAGAAAAATGCCAACTAATAAGGGTATCCAAGAAAAAGAAACAAATAATAACAAACTACTTCATTCATGGTAAAGAACTAACTCAAACTAGCAATGCTAAGTATCTAGGAGTAATAATAAATGATAAGTTATCTTGGAACCCTCACATTGATGAAGTAATTAAAAAATCAAACAAAACATTAGGATTCATAAAAAGGAACTTTTACAAATGTAATAAGAATATAAAACTAAAATGCTATCTCACATTAGTTAGGCCTATACTAGAATATGCAGGATCTGTATGGGACCCATCAACTAAAGAAAACATAAAAAAATTTGAACAAATTCAAAAAAGAGCTGCAAGGTTTATAACTAGTGAATATTCCCAATTGACAAGAGTAACACCATTAGTCAAATCACTAAACCTAGAAACACTAGAGGACAGAAGGGCAAAGAGTAAAGTAGTAATAATACATAAGGCATTAAACTCTAATTTAGAAATACAACCCAATAACAATCTGTTGCAAAGCTCAGATAAACATAAAGACAAAAACACCTTCCTTGTCCCTTATGCGAGAACAAATGCATATAAGTACTCTTTCTTCCCGAGTGGCATTCGGGCATGGAATGGGTTGCCTGAACAAACCAGGAAAACCAATAACCTAACATCATTTAATACATTAATAAAAATGCAAGACTAGACTCGGACCACGGATGAGCGTAGGACGCAATAATCTTCTTTATAGAAGGAGCGTCTGTAATGTATAAGATAAGATAAGATAAGACACGTTGCGCTAACAGATGAATATTTTCCTAAAGTCGGGACAAAATCGGGTCCTATCGGGATGTCGGGACGAGAAGGTCCATAACGGTGACAGTCCCGATATATCTGAAAGGACGACAACCTTATCTGTAGGGCCGGTAAAGCAGCGTTCACCCAGTTTCTGAGGCTGCACCAAGATTCGAACCCAGGACCTTCGGTACGTCAGGTGAACGCGCTGCCGCCCGGTCACTGTTCCCCCTTGTAGACTACTAGCCGAAGTAATGTTCACTTTAGAATCAATGTTCACTTTAGAATCAATGTTCACTTTAGAATCAATATTCACTTTAGAATCAATGTTCACTTTAGAATCAATACCTAATGTGATATTAATTTTAGAGAAATATTTACTATCCGATCTGGCATTCCCTTGAGGTTAGGCCTAACTAGCTGAAGTATTATTTGTTTCTTTCGTATTAGTATTAGATGGATGGTCATGAGTAGGTAACCTATGGAACGCGTGCCAAACTTGGCACGCAGGGCAATTTTCAATTGCACGCGGAAGTCTCCAAATTGCCGATTCATGACTCTTCTACAATAAATATAGCGCTAGATTGAGGTGACTTTTAGCCTAATGGCACGCTGCATAAATTATACATTATCTTTCACAAATAAATTTCAAATGGTTGTCGTCTGTTTTATACTTACTAATATATAATATTCTCAGAGGCGAAAAGGTTACTTTGTCACTTTCCTTTTTTACTTATCTCCATTGTCAATGCGTCATTCATTTATATTATCCTAACCTTTGCACCTTGACCTATTGATTAGAATCCATTATATTGTTGTTGTTGTTCTGGATGGAGAAATACTGTTTGTTTTCGGTTTTGGTCAGTCAGTCTGCCATATTATAGAGCAACATTTTGCAATATGTGTGGCTGAGGTTACTTGCTGACGTAATTATGTAAATAGCGGCCATGATGGTGATAATGGTGAATAACATTGTTCTTTAACATGTCTATTTTACACCCAAAAAATATGGAATTTGTTTCAATAAATCTTGATATTTAAATGCGATAATTTTTTTCTGTTCCTTTTAGTTTACGGGTCCCATACAGATGCTGCATCTTCTAGTATAGGTCTAACTAATGTAAGATAGCATTTTAGTTTTATATTCTTATTACATTAGTAAAAGTTCTTTTTTATAAATCGTAATGTTTTGTTAGATTTTTCAATTACTTCATTAATATGTGGAGTCCAAGATAACTTATCATTTACTATTACTCATGGGTACTTTGCGTTGTCAGTTAACGTACTAGTTAACATTTATTTCCTTTAAAAAGATGCGCATTTTAACTTGAATTCAATTTGACTACAATAAAAACAATAACAAGAATGCTAAGATAAATTATGTATAAAAAAACAATGAAACAACAACAACATATCTTTTACTTTAAAAACTATTACTTAACGCTACAACTATTTACCTGAAAAACCAGCAAGGCCTGTTATGAGCAGCGCAGTCAACTTTGTGGCAGTCCTATACAGAGCCAGGGCTGTCAGGAGAACCACCAGAAACTGACAGATGATTGCGATGGTCATCATTCCTCTGCTGGCATCCACCCAAACTGGAACAAAAAAAAATTGGCACATGACGTAATATCTGACTCTCAAAATGGACAAAGGAGGTGGGGGGGGGGGGCTGGATTTTTTTTTATTCACTTGGCACTAGGTTCTGTTGTCTAACGTACATAGGGTTGCCATATCTAGCTGGGACTTCGTCGGGACACTCTGAAATGGGGGTGTAGACATGAAGTAAAAAGTGTATTTAATATTAATATAATTACTTTTTTTTATTAAGAAGACAATTACGTGGAACTTGTTGCGGCAGAAGTAGATCTAGTTTGTAATCCTACACCATATTTTCGGAAGTTTTCACCTTTTTAAGCAAGTCTTTTTTTCCCTTTTACGTATTTATAAAACCCCATGCAAGTCAGTTATTTCTTGGAATGATGGCGCTAGATCTAGAAAGTACATCGTCGATACAGAATACGCAACATGCAACGCCATCTGTGAGACGACCTTGTCAACATAAACGTGTTGACATAAATAAAACTAACTGAGGCTGCATTTACATGTAGTGCTAACAGTTGGCGTTACTTCAGTACTTGAGCCAAGCTCGTAACAGTATTTTGCAAAATCGGGACGAAATTGGGTATTGTCGGGATGTCGGGACAAAAGTCCTTAACGGCTTCTGCCTTTCTATTATGATTTGGACCTATTTGTCTAAGGACATCGTGATATTATGTTGCTTCCAATGTAGGTGTAATCTTCTGCAACTTTCCATGATGTTTCTCTGGATATAAATGGTTGAGAACGCGTTTCTACCTTGACTTACTATATGTATCCTTTTGAGACAGACCTAATTCCTTGCATATCTCCGAGAATCGACTGCGATCCTCTGCGTGGTAAGTTAGATCTGCATCGTCAGCAAAGAGCAACACTCAAATTAGTATAGTTTCCACTTTGTTCTTTGTATGGAGCCGGGCTACGATGAATAGGTTGCCATCTGCCCTACTGTAGATGGATCCACCCCCACAATGCTGAATAGAGAGCTGCCCCGATAGTTGATGCAATCACTGCGATCTCCCCTCTTTATGTAGTGGGGCGCTATTTTAGTGTCAAGGATTTCCTGTGGAATGTGACTATTTTTCCAGCAATCAAATAGCGTTTTGGCGCTGGATCTTTGGCGTAATTGCATAAAAACATATCACATTATTCAATAAACCAAATGGAATAATATCTATCTATAATATCGTTAGCCTATATGCAAAAGATATAGTTTTATTAAATATGTGTACTCCCCACCCTCTATTCTCAAACATCCATATTCATTGTTATCATATAATACAGTTTAGTTACATGCGCTCAGGGTGAGGGTCAGACTGTATAAACCAGGGGTCGGCAACCTTTGATAACAAGTATGCCAAAGTAGGATTTGTAATTCTTTCAGCGTGTCAACAGACTAAAGTCATCATGCTCTTTACTTGTATAAGAGACTTGACTGCCTTCCGCGTGCCATTAAAAAAAAATCGTTTTGCGTGCCAAGTCTGGCACGCGTACCGTAGGTTGCCGACCCCTGGTATAGACTATTACACTGGAGCTGCTGTAAACTAGACTGTTATCTTAGCCTTACTTTCATTCACTGATCATCTAGTCTAAAATTTACCCTGGCTTTTATCACTCCCAACTATTTTTACCACAGTTAGATTGTTTGAAAGGTCACAAAGTCACATTTTGAATTGAAACATGTGCAGTTATTAGATTTATTTTGGAAAAAGGAGCACGCGCTATTTTCACATATAGACTAGGCCTAACGTTCTCAGTGCGGACTGGACCAAAGAAAAAGCATCTTCCGTACCAAGACGACAAATACATACGGCGCCAAAACGGCCAGCGTCAAAACGACGGGCTCCAAAACGGCCGTGCCAATACGGTCAAGCTAAAACTTACGTCACGTTCCGATAAATGGATAGACAAGAAAGTAAGATATATAGATAGTAGATAGATAGATAGATAGATAGTGAGATAGATAGATAGATATATATATATATATAGATAGATAGATAGATAGATAGATAGATAGTAAGATACTATAGAAAATCGATAGTAAAGCAGATAGATGAAAAATTAAAGAGAAATATAAATAAGGTAAAAAGAGAGATATATTAACAACGTAGATAATAATAATAAATAATAATATTTGCATAGCGCTGCCAATAAACATGATGTAAGCTCAGAGCGCATTTAACATACAACTAAAAACACGGATATTATCTCTCGGCTAAGAAATATAAAAAATAAAGTTAATTGATGATTTCAAGCTTTACAAACATAGGACAAATCAAATAAATGAATCATTAACTGACCTAACATATAAGTAAGACAGTAGGGGTCTAAAGCATGTTATCTAAGGTAAATATTGAAATAATGAGTTTTTAAATTCTTTTTGAAAGTAAGAATAGAGCTTGTTCGCCTGAGTTGAATGGGAAGCTGATTCCACACTTTAGACGGGATACTGAGAAGGCTCTAAGGCCAACGGTCGTTAGAGAGAAACGGGGCACTTTCAGAAGCGATGAGTCGGCAGAACGAAGTGTTTTTTTGCGGAACATTAAGGTTCAATTAGTTCCTTAAGATGGGACGTCACCTCACTGTTATAAAGGCGCTGATGGCAAAGTAGCGCTACTTTATAGCAAGATATATAGATAGATGGATAGATAGATAGGCCTAGATACACCAGATAGATAAGCTAGATGCAGATATAACCAGTTTATTTACCTCTACCGCCTCCTTGGTTTTCAGCTATATATGCAGTATCGAAGCATTTTTGAATTCCGTCACATAACGTCCACAATCCACAATGCCCATATTCACCACCAGCTTTAGCGGAAACAATGTAATTTCCACCATATCCAATAAGTGATAGCAGAAATCCTGAAAGGAGATCAGAATAAGTTGTATCAATTCACAATTCATATCAATTCATATTATTGTTTTAAAATGTGTGCAGCTTGTTTAAGAATAGTTTTCATATTGTATTTAAAAATATATCGATATGGTGGGAAAAAATGTACAAAGAAATGAATCAGCCCAACAAACAAGACAACATAAAGTTCCTCCTCCGCAAAGAACAATGCACTATATTCCAGTTGAGAACAGGATACATAGAACTCACACCTACATAGAATAAACCCAACTCACCCACCTAACTGCAGACATTGCCCCTGCTCACAAGAAACTGTGGACCACTTCCTGCTTGAATGCCCTGAGCTAACCGACCTCAGATACACTCTGCTCCCCCCTCAACCTACCATTACCAATTACCAACACACTATATAGCAGTATTGAACAACTGAAAAAGACATGTAAATATGTTTGTCTGGCATTGACTGCAAGAGAGCTAACAGCTTTGCAGACTGGCTAATAGAAGAAGAAATAAAACTATCAATATGGTGTCAAGATTATTTGAGTAGAATTATATCGATCATTTAATTAGAGTTACTTAATATGACGTAGAATAATTCGCGTTCACCAATCTGTGCTCTAGTAGTTTCTACAAATTGGCCTTAGCTTGCTTTTTCGGAAAATCCCATTCCAACTCTTTGTGCACACAAACTTATATAAGGCGCGCAGAGGATTAGCAGTTTGTAGTTGTTTCGTTTCTTTTGTATTGTTTGTGTTTTGTAAGTACATATCTAAAGTATCCCCGTCATACTATTTATATCTTTATGGCTTGAGAAGACGTTCACAAGTTTCAGATGCCACGGCTTAGGGCTATTACGAGGATTGTGTGGCCAGCACAATAGTTAAATCACTAAACATAAAAGCACTAAAGGAAAGTAAGGCAAGGAATAAAGTAGTAAAAAACGTTATGAAGCATTTGATCCTCTTACTTAGAAATAGGCCCTACAACACAACAAGAATCTTTAGCAGGCAATCTTCGGATTGATATAGGAATAAAATCCCTTTTCGTTTTCTAAATGCAAGAGCTAATTCATACACAGGTTTCTTTCTGCCCGAGTTACATGCGGGAATGAAAAGGGTTACAAAATATGAAAACCAACAACTTAACATAAATTTTAAATCCGTAATAAAAATGCAGTACAAGATTCAAATCACAGATTAGCGTAAGATGCTCTTATCGTCTGTATAGAAGGAGCCATTGTAAAATATGAGAAAACGTAAGGTTATACAATGACTGCTGTACTCACCTATTGTCTCTATGGAGGCTAAAATGATCCAAAGTATGGAAACCTTTTTAAAATCCATACTTCGACGTAGCAGACGACTTTCTTCTATCAAATATTAGAGCTTCGGAAATCATCTGATAGAAACAGAAAAATATCATAAATTAAATATAAAATTAAATAAAAACATTGAACAGATAATAATATAGCATATAGCAGGGGTCAGCCAACTTTTGATAATAGTGTGCCAAAGCAGGATTTCTAATTGAGTCAGCGTGCCAAAAGCTTAAAAGTCATTACGCCGTAGCACTCAATTTCTTGTAGATGAGACTCGAGTTTCCTTTTTCGGGTGGTCTTTTGTGTGCCATTGAAAATCACTCTGCGTGCCAGGTGTGGCACGCGTGTCGTAGGTTGCCGATTCCTGACATATAACATGCATCTGAATTATGTGGGTTATGTTAATTTCAGAGATTACTTTTACTTAAGTTAATGGCAAATTTACCAACCTCACGCCCTACCTCTACCCGGTCATTGTCACAATTTATCACAATACGTCAGAGCCTCTTTCTGAAAATGATGTCACAGAAGTGAGTAACCCCCCCCTTCCCCCCCCCCCATCCCTATACATTAAAATTCTAATTTAAAAATAAAACACAAAAAACGATCTGTTAAAATGCTCAGATAACATAAGGACGGAAACGCTTTCCTTATCCCTTATGCGAGAACAGATGCATAAGAGTACTCTTACTTCCTGAGTGGCAT
Source organism: Anisus vortex (assembly GCA_949126835.1). Lineage (NCBI taxonomy): Eukaryota > Metazoa > Mollusca > Gastropoda > Planorbidae > Anisus > Anisus vortex. Next base: position 3,214,984 of record OX421505.1, on the reverse strand, counting down.
TTGGGCATGGAATGGGTTGCCTGAACAAACCAGGAAAACCAGTAATGTAACATGATTTAAAACACTAATATAAATGTAGAACTAGACTGAAACCACGCATGTGCGTAGGACGCAATAATCTTCTTTATAGAAGGAGCGTCTGTAACATATAAGATAAGATATAAAAAAAACCACAAAATAATAGGGGAAAAAAAACTGCACTATTTTAAAATTGAAACTTAGTATGTTACAAAGTAGGTTTATTGTCACTGTAATATTTTAAAGTAAAGTTAGGTTAATCACACTGATTCATTGTAATATCAGGCCCACTTGATATAAACGCAGCCCATATATATATATATATATATATATATATATATATATATATATATATATATATATATATATATATATATATATATATATATATATATAGCCTATAACAGATTATCTGATATTATTCACTGGGGCTTACTTTTTACATTTCGACAGATTTCATTAAGGTCCAGTAACTCTGTCAACTTTTGTCACACTTTTCTTTGTATTTGTTTAGTCATTGTTATTGGGCTTGGTAAAGGGTTATTGCCCCCAGCCATAAATAGAACATAGCACTCAGTACTACCTAAATAGAACATAGCTCTCAGTACTACCTAAAGGGACGTCCATTAATTACGTCTACAAAATAGGGGGGAGTAGGGAGTCTGAAAAAGTTTGATAATTGTTGACACGGGGGAAGGGGGGGGGGAGGTCAAGAAAAGTTGACGTCAACAATGTTACTTTTTATGAAATAAAAATGATACAAATTAAATGTATTACACAATTCTACATTTGTCCTGTTCAACTTACATAGATAACATGTAAAAACATGGTTTAACGTTAATACAAATATAACAATGAGTTTTGTTAAATATAACATATGCATTCAATGTAGGCAGAAAGGCAGCTTGCACTAGGTTGGGCAACTTTAAAGCTCATGCAAGAGTCTTTTTTTTTAAAAAAAGATAGTTCTTTTCTCGTACAAATCATCACCTGTTTATTAATTATATTCTTATCATGTTAATACTATTTAAAAGAATGTATTTGTCCTTATGCCTACAAAACATAAAATAGTACAATATGGACATTTTAAAGGATTAGTGATTTTCCTGTCGGATGGAGGACAATAGTCTAAAAAGTAGGACATGTTCTCCTTTTGCCTGACGTCTGGCAACCCTAGTCTAGCGAGACATTGTGGCTGGAATAACAAAAGAACACCACAAACACCAGCGAACTGTCGGCAGAGTACGTTCGAAACCCAGTTTTTTAACGCTCAGTACATCTAAATTAGGCACCTACAGAGACTGGCGTTCGTTATGTAAGCCATGTAAGCGATGGCTGGGATTGGCAATATAACTAAAAACAACAATAGACCCTCTCTGAAACTATAAGTAATGTTTGCAAAGCATTGATTCATTGAATGAAGTGTATTGTGTGAATCTCCAACATGATTATTTCAAAATATTTCCTTCAGAAAAATAATTCGTTGCCCACCACGAAATACTAGCCTACCTTATTTCCTTTTTAACATCCCTAATTCTGATATATAGACTATACATTTTTACTGACTACGATATAATAGGTGAAACGTTAAAATTAGGTTGTATAGGCTACATAGTTCTATTTAGTAAATTTTACGTTTTAATTTCTAATTTTCGGGAAAAATGGTATGAGATAAACATGTATTAGAATCAGTGGCGTCGCCAGTATTGCAAGGAGTGGGTGGCAAATAGTGCAAGGTGGGAGAGGTAGGGGACAGGGAAGGCAACTAAGGTGTGTATAATGTTTGTGTGTTGACAATAATGCAAGAAGGAATAGTGAACATATGGTTGAACTAGAAGGAATGCTAATTAACAACTGGTGTATATTTTCCCCTAAACTATTTAACAATTAACATTGTACCAAAAGCCCAGTTAGTGAAACGTAAAATAAGAAAAGATTAAATATTTCTATGAAAAGAATAATAGTAAACAAAAAGAAAAGAAAAATTTGTTAAAAACTTGGGATCGGAATAAAAATGTGGGAGGGGCGAGTGAGAGGATCCATATTGCACCTCTTCGTAGCTGCGCCTCTGAGAGTTATTGTCAAGTTTTAAAATGTATTACAATTAATTATAGTATGGACCTTTCCGTTTCGAATCTATTTTAATCTAAACATAAAAGCAAGCGTCTAAAATTGTGTTACTTGTTTGAGGGGATGGGGTAACAACTTGTTGACGTAATTATACAGGGGGGGGGGTCTCTCTGAAAGTTTGACAGTTGTTGACAAGGGGGAGGGGGGGAGGTAAAATTCGCCTAAAAAGTGTTGTCGTAATTAATGTACGTACCCTAAATAGAACATAGCACTCAGTACTACCTAAATAGAACATAGCACTCAGTACTACCTAAATAGAACATAGCACTCAGTACTACCTAAATAGAACATAGCACTCAGTACTACCTAAATAGAACATAGCACTCAGTACTACCTTCCCTTCTAAGGAAACAAAGTCAACCCTATTCAAAAGACGCCACGACATTTCCACCTTGCTTTGAAAGGGGGAGAGTTGTGTAGGGGTTGAAAAAGGGAGTATGGATTTTTTAAATTTCGGTTTCAATTGCTTAGAATCTCGTACATTTTGGCTCGTCAGTTAAGAGGAACACACCGATTGAACTACCAGGAACACACACAGCACATACACAATGTTGTATTAGAATGTTGTATTACCACTCTAGAGCTGCCTGGTACATTTGCGAAAACAATTAAGCAACACTCTATATACGTGTTAATTGGATGGCCTGTGAAGCAGCGTTGAGAAGTTGACGTGGCCACGGGCACACATTGAGGATGTCCCACATATCATGATAATACATAGTAATACACAGTAATACACAGTAATACACAGTAATACACAGTAATACACTGTGATACACGGTGATACACAGTTATACACAGTAATGCACAGTATACACAGTAATACACAGTAATACACAGTAATACACAGTAATACACAGTAATGCACAGTAATACACTGTGATACACAGTAATACACAGTAATACACAGTAATACACTGTGATACACAGTAATACACAGTTATACACAGTAATGCACAGTAATACACAGTAATACACAGTAATACACTGTGATACACAGTAATACACAGTTATACACATTAATGCACAGTAATACACATTAATACACAGTAATACACAGTAATTCACATTAATACACAGTAATACACAGTAATACACAGTAATGCACAGTAATGCACAGTAATGCACAGTAATACACAGTAATGCACAGTAATACACAGTAATACACAGTAATACACAGTAATACACAGTAATACACAGTAATACACAGTAATACACAGTAATACACTGTGATACACAGTAATACAAAGTTATACACATTAATGCACAGTAATACACATTAATACACATTAATACACAGTAATACACAGTAATACACAGTAATGCACAGTAATGTACAGTAATGCACAGTAATACACAGTAATGCACAGTAATGCACAGTAATACACAGTAATGTACAGTAATGCACAGTAATTCACAGTAATGCACAGTAATACACAGTAATGCGTTAATTCAAAACTAAATGAAATGATTTAAAACTAAGTGACGATACATTAAAAAACATACACGTAAAACAACACATGATGGTGGATTACACAAAATTACTTTTACGGAAAAGTCTTATTAACTCGATAGTAGGTAAACTCTTACTTGGAATCCACAGGGCAAGAGTAAGAGAGGTCGACCCAGAATGACCTGGATAAGGGAGCTGGAGGCAGACACCAAAAGGAGTGGTCACAACTGGGGACAGTTGGCGGCTGTGCAGAGTGCTGGTCACACAATCACCTTGTATACCGTGGCCACATAAACGCTGCTTCACCAGCCCTATTGAACATTTTGGTCCGACGGATACTTATGCTTAAACTGAATGTAAGTGGATGCATGAGTTGGTGTGAAGTTGTAATAGGTGCGATCAGAAAGTGAGAATTGAGTATGGTTTATGACGCATGTTATTGTTTACGTGGGAACGGAGATTGTAGAGTCAAGACAGTACACACATATGACAACTGTGAAGTGAGGTTGGTCTTGAGAAGTTGATTAGCAGATGTAGCATATGGACTGATGTTGGCTAAGACAGTTGTGTATTTATATAATCATGATTAAAGTTACTATGTTTACTACGGATGTGTTATCCAGAGTGCTACAATTTGACTTACGTTACACGATCTCTGATTACACTGAATAAACTGGCCATCTCAATCCCTAAAAAAAAACAAATAGTAAAGTAATCAACTACCTTTTTCTTAAAATGATAGAAAATTGCCATCCCTATAATTAAACTGAAGGAATCCACAACGCTTTACTGAATCTGAATGTGTATTCTTGATTCAATAGGGAAATATATTCACCAAGCTCCGGAGTAATGGAACTCCTTGCATGACAAGTCAATGCCAATGTATGATTTGAATTACAAATGTTGAATGTCTGGTCAACAAATGTAAATACATCTAGCATTTGATATTCATACGTCCCGGCAGTTTTCTGTTCAAGGAAGACAAAGCAATTAGATAAAGAGCAAAGATCGCAAACAAAAAAGATCTTCTGTATATCAATACTCATTTATAGATCTTAACTCCTAAGGCCGTATCTCTTACCTAGTAAAGAAGTAAAGTATCAGTCGGACCAGATTGAACATAGGGTCGTTGAAGCAGTGTTTAACAGTTTATTTGGCCACGGCATACTAGGGGATGTGTGGCCAGCACAATGCCCAACCTCCTTTACTTTATCCCAACTATATTGTCAGGGTACCCATCAGAGCTGGGTAAACTCAAGGAGACCCTGCAGTCCTGGGAAAAAAAACCTAGCCTTCACCAGGATTCAAGCCCAGGACTTTTTGTTCCACCAGTCGAACGCGCTACCGCTCGGCCACTAAGTCTCTTTTACCTGGAACATTAATATCCTATACTACTAGATCGACTTAAGACATTATAACTGTCACTCTTAGTGTCACAATAACTACAAACAAGAGCAACACCAATAGACATACCAGTCAGTCCGTTTATTATCAATATGTATATATGAAACTGTAATCTAATTGACCTGGTGGCTCCATTTATCTACTTCATACTGCACGGCAGTTTAACATTTTCTCAGTGAAAACTCGTGCGTTATATAAACGAATAAATGAACAATGAAGTCGAACACAATGAGATAAATCGATTGCTTTGTCTACTCATGACATGCAAAGTGGACAAAGTGGACAAAGTGGACAAAGTGGACAAAGTGGACAAAGTGGACACGTGCTAAGATTGTGCTGGCATCGATTGTGATCCTCCACCAAGAAAAAAGCCGCGAGTCACACTTGGGTTATTTCATATTATCTTATCTTATATATTACAGACGCTCCTATAAAGTCCTACGCTTATCCGTGGTCCCAGTTAAGTCTCGCATTTTAATTAATGTTTTAAAATGAAATTAAGTTACTAGTTTTCCTGGTTTGTTCAGGTAACCCATTCCATGTCCCAATGCCACTCGGAAAAATAATATTCCTTATATGCATTTGTTCTCGCATAACGGATAAGGAAAGTGTTTTTGCACTTATATTTATCTGAGCATCTGAGGTTGTTATAGGATTGTATTTCTAAATTAAAGTTTAATGCATTATGTATTGCGTCGGACGCAATAATCTTCTTTAAAGAAGGAGCGTCTGTAATATATAAGATAAGATGAGATAAGAAAGATAAATACATTGATATTTTTAGACACACTGTTAAAGCATTCAATGAGACTATAGTTGAATGATAATAACTTTTAAATAGCCTTACCTGAATCGTGGAAAACACCGCATATTGTAATAGAGTAATAGCTATTAGATCCTAGCTCTACCGACCACCATAATACTGTACACGTTTCTGCTATGTCAATGTACATCCTGGTATTAATGGCGCCAAACTTAGCACGCTTTAATGAGCGCCCCCTCCCCCAGCACCCCCTCTTCCCCCACTCTCTTCCTATTTTTTCTAGAATCCAAAGTGAATCGGGTCACGATCAGGGAATATTCCATAATATACAACTGGTGACACGAACACAACTCTTTCTCTCTCTCTCTCTCTCTCTCTCTCTCTCTCTCTCTTTCTCTCTCTCTTTCTCTCTCTCTTTCTTTCTCCGTCTCTCTCTCTATCTGTGTATTAGCTTCGCAGCAAGGTAACTAGATTTTAATAATGTTTTTTCCCAGAAAAAAAAAATTGTGTTTATGATACTGCTACGCGTTTTAAAAGCAGGCTTCTAGCGTGATCGTCATAATAATATGTCAAATGTAAAGCACGAAACTGGTGAACGCTGGCTACACCGGCCCTCGGGGTCAATTTGGTCCAACGGGATACTTTACTACTTTTGTTTTTACTCTACAGCGCGCGAATTGACAGGAGATAAAAACGTGCAAAAAAAAACACCAAAAACTCACCTACAACAACAGAATTTCGAACAAAAATGAATGCGCCCTTCGCTCATTCGTGGTCCGAGTCTAGTCTTGCATCTTTATTAATGTTTTAAATGATGCTTAGTTACTGGTTTGTTCAGGCAACTCATTTTATGCCCGGATGCCACTCGGGGAAACAATTATCAACGTTACAGATTGTTAGTTAGAATTTAGATTGTTTTTGTGTTGTATTTTTAAATTAGAGTTTAATGCCTTATGTATTATTACTACTTTACTCTTTGCCCTTCTGTCCTCTAGTGTTTCTAGGTTTAGTGATTTAACTATTGGTGTTACTCTTGTTAGTTGTGAATATCACTAGACTAGTATTTTAATGAACTTTGCAGCTTTTTTCTAAAAGTATTTCTAATTTTGTTCACTAGGGATTGGATAGATTTATGTTTAGAAACTGCGTTACATTTTGATTTGTGACTTCCAGAGTTAAACCTAAACCAGTTAATTATGTCTTAAAGGTTACATAATTTCCTGATATACCGAAGAGTATTACGTCCTAAGCCCCAAAACTTCTGTAGGTTTACAGGAGACGGTGGAGGTGCTAGAGCCCATAGTGTCCCGTTGACAGTCAGATGTTTTAACCTTACGATCATGATAGAGATAAACCAGCATCGCCATTGAGCAATTAATTCAATATCTATGACAATCGTAAGACAGTACAAACATAATTCATTATAAATATGTATGTGTTTATTCATCAAGTTTGAAAATAATGAGTATTCACGCTCAAAATGTCAAGGTCATATGTGTAACTCTTAATGTTTCAAGGAACAAGGCGATTAAGTTCCATTAGTCACTATCATTGTTAATTTTTGGCCAGCATTATTCAATATGGTCTCGTAATTTAACTTCCTCATTAAACTATTGTTACTATTTACGTTGTGACAACTTACCCCTGTAACCTTTAACCCCAATCTGTTCTACACACGTAGATCTTTGTGTCTTGTTGTCGTTTCATTTTCTAAAACAAAAGAGAATCAAGCTGAATATTTTTTAACGTGTTGGCTAATTGCTGTCCGCATAAGTAGTTAATTATAAACGGTTCTAAAAGAGAAGTATTGGTGACAGTTATTCTACTAAGTGAATGCGTTGTTTCGTGCTTTATTTTATGAAACGCTGTTCATTGCAAAAAAAATGATGTTTGCCAACCTAAAAAAAACAGTAAGTATCCCGTCGTACTTAATTGATCCATAGGGCCGGTGAAGCAGCGTTCACCAGTTTCTGTGGTCACGGCATGTTAGGTGATTGTGTGGCCAGCACTATGCACAGCCGCCTTTACTTTACCCCAACTAAGGTCAGGTACCCGTCAGAGCTAGGTAGACTCAGGGACATCCTACAGACCCAGGAACGCGCTGCCTCTCGCCCACCGTGCCAACATAGCGATATGAAAAAGGCGCGAAACACTATCAAAAGATCACTTTCTCCAAATTAATTGGGCAAAGAAGACATTTAAGCTACAAACTATTACTCAGAAATAATCACTACACTTATATCTGATGTCAGTTTTTTCACACAAAAAAATAATTGAACAGTTTCAGGCTATAAGTGAAAATATAATTAGTTTTAAGTTAAAACAAAATAAATTATGTTTGATTTAACACACAAGAACTTTGATCCTGCCCCTATTCCCCAGGTGTATTCTACGATTATTTCTGCACCTAACTGAATATGTGACAACTTTAATAAGTTACTGATATTTAAATGCTGACTTCTCTGAATTGTTTCTCTATATTTTAGTTTGCCTAATTTCTCTTGCCTACATTTATTATTGACTGTATTTCTAGTAGTTTCTACGGTGAGTTTAGGTTATGTTTCTGTAACGAGTAGAATTTTAAATCCACAGCTTGTCATGGGGAAGGGGGGAAGTATACTATTATATCTCCTAGACCCGGGGTTAACAACCTTTTAGTAATAGTGTACCAAAGTAGGAATTCTAAGTAAGTCATTTAACGTGTCAACAATCTAAATTGTATCCGGCTCTAGCACTAAATTTCTTGTAGAGCATACTTGAATTGCCTTTTTTTGTCTGGTCTTCCGCGTGCCTTTGAAAATCGCCCTGCGTGGCAAGGGTGGCACGCGTGTCGTTAGTTGCCGACCTCTGTCCTAGACCACACTTCTGTACCCATGGGCTTCATTTCTGGAGAAGTGTGTAAACCATCAGTACGCTTGCATCAAGAGCACACCGGTGGGCATGCGGCGGGGGGGGGGGGCAGCCCCTGCTGCGCCTCCAAGAGATCTCGGATCTCATAGCACACGAGAGTCTCGAAGCCTCTCTGGGGAGGAAGCAATATGCGCAGCGTTCCCACTTCAACTCCGCCCTGGTGCCTGGACGTCCATACCTATAATATGACATTTGCGCTACCGGTCGACATCGGACATTTCAGGTATACGGGCGAGTCACCACGAGAGTGAGCCTAGGTGGGAATTCCGCTGTGGGAGAAAGATAAAGCCTGTGACTGCGGAAACCCGTACCCTAAGTTACACGTAGGGATGTTAAAACCGGTTTGTTTTCAAAACCGGTTTTCGGTTCTATAAAACCGGTTTAAAACCGGATTTCGATTCACCCCCCCCCCCCACACCAAATACAAAGTTTTATTACCAAACTTTCACATGTATGGTAATTATTTTGTAAACATCATTTGGTTGCCAAGTTAAGGATAAAGCAACTGCTAATATTGATCGATTTTGTTCCCCCCTACCCCCCGATAATAGCTTTCAATTGTGATAATGTGTGCCTTGTAAAATAATGTATTGAATAGGATCACGTAGCGCCAATCAAAAGTCAAAATAATGTGTATTTTAATGCTGCCGTTAATAATAAAGCACAGACGCGGTGCGGTGTCTAGCCGAATTGTTCAGGGTCATAGGACAAAACTAGTTTGCTCTCTCCATTGCGTACATCAAAGAATCGTCGTCGGCATCCGTCCGTCTCGATTGACGATGGTGTAGCTTCATGGCTGAGGTATCCAACTGCACCGCCCGAGAATGGCTGTGTAGGCCAACCCGGGAGGGGCAATCCCTGCCGCATTTGAGGCACATCAAACAGTAGCGCACATCTAAACGATGAGCCGACATTTGGTTTGATGTTGTTTTTATCGCAAGCCATAGTTGGTATTTGGAGAAAAAAAAAGAAACACAATATCAAAGACTAAATAGTATTAGCAAGGCATTTCAAGAATTGTTTTGCGTGAATCCAACATTATTTTTTTTAAATATTTCCACCAGAACCAATAAAAATATAAAATAAAGGGTGTGCTACTTGAAAACAAACCGAAATCTGGTTTTAAAAATCAAAACCGGTTTTCAGATTCAAAACCGGAATCCGGTATTCCGGTTTTCGTTTAACATCCCTAGTTACACGGCACGCCCTAGCGGGCGTGCCTGGCACACGGACAGAGCCACGATGTGCCCTCCCTTGGTTCAAACCTTAACATCGTTAGGCAATTCTATTATTTCCTAGACCACTATGGTACTTGTGCCTTTTACTAACAAAAATTGCTTCTCTTATGACCATCGCATACGATTCTCTTGCTGATGTATTATGACTAGTAATATGCAGCATAACTAAGTGTTAGGATTTAAAATATATCTAGTTATTTTAGTAAGACGCATTTTGTATAATCTCTAAACCGGTGTACATACATTAAATAAATGAGTCACGTAGGACGATAGAAATGATGACATGTGAGTGAGATTCGACGTATAATAGATTCTGTAGGAACGTTAGACGACCTTAGGCTTTGGTAGCAACAAGACGTGTGTAAACTAGGCTATTGAAACTGTTGTATATTTTGAGTTCATATTGTACAGGAGTTGATAGATTGCTCTTATTGATTAAATATTCTATATTGATTAAATATTCTATTGTTTATTACAAGCTGGCAGTTTGTTCATCGTCTACAGTTTAGAATGTGATCTCCCTGAGATTTGTGCAACTTAATGACTCGTATATATAATGTTACGAGTAGTTTATTTCCATAATTAGATTGGTTCTGTTATTATTAACTAAAGTTAAAATGAAATAATCTTAAACCCGAAATGTTTCCGTGTTAGGAATAAAACATGTATATGTCTAGACACTACGTCATAGCAATAAAATACGTCATATGCACGAGGGTTGAATACCGTTAGTTTAGTTCTAGCTTGGGCGCTAATGTGTGAGGACTGTTTTTGACCACTTTCTTAAAGATAGGATTACAGCTTAGTTCGTTATTGAAGAATCTCAACTAATTAATTTTCATTATATAATACTGGTACATGTATTCTGTGGTATTGTTATATTTTATCATCTCAACTTGTTGGAATAAAATTGTGTTCAATTTCAAACAGGATTGTGGATTTCCTATATATTAAGGTACAGTTTATCTAAATCATTTCATACAAAAGATTCATAGCAAACGAGTAAAATAAACATCAAATCTAATTGAATAACATCAATACAAGTTCTTATACAACCTTGTGAGATCCAAGATGGATATGAATCAAAAGAATATAAATATATAATAATACATTACTAAAAATATCATCTAACGTCAGTAGCTGATTTCGCACGTGACAATAACCATCAACAAAAATAACGGTCACATTAAGTAATAACAGATTAAATAGCAAAAAAAGTGAAAGTTAAGTACCCCATCGGCCCGAATCGATCTATAGATCCGGTGAAGCATCGTTCACCAGTTTCCGTGGCCACGGCATACAAAGGGGGAGGGATGGTGTACAGTACAATGTCAGATGATTTGAGAAAAACATTCGGACAAATCCTCACTAGGTCAATGTGGTAACTTATAAGTGCAGCAGTGGCATATCCAATAGGGTGGGCAAAGTGGCACATGCCACTCTACAACTTCTTTCACCCTCTGCTTCAAAACCAAAAAGTTCTTTGTCAAAGTGTGTAGTCTACATTTAATAAAATCGAACATTAATAGCTATAATAGACTGCTATACAGAGATATCGTATTTTATGTTGAGTATGTATTCATATTATTTTAGCTTTAAAATTATTCTTTTTTAATCCCTTAACAGTAATGGTCGTTTGGGGGGGGGGGGGGGAGGGCTAATTGACATGCAGTGTCCATAAGTCCTTTCAGTGGGCTTGGTAGACTTTGTGGCGCCAATCTCTTTTCCAAGCTTTAGAATATATTTATATTTAATGATGGTGTTTGCAATTATACTATTAATGACAAGCTATCTTATGCTGCTATAGATTGTACAAACAAACGTTTATGAACATGATGCGCCATTGTTTTGAGTTCCCAGTTTTCAGAGAGGATAATGAAATATTATTAGATATTAGCAATTTTTCAGGGTAAGACTTCAGCCCTTCCCTACTTATACAAAAATAGTGTCTTCGCCACTAGTAGTGACAGATATTTTACAACTTATCATTCTTCACATACAAATCTAATTAGCAGTGGCTGGCGCGTAGTAGGGTATGGATTTAAAAAAAAAACGTAGCTATGTTTCTAAACATGCCGCTAGAACAAAGAATACATAAATAACTTAACAACCATAATTTTAAGAATCGATGATTCAAAGTCACCGCTCATATGAGGTCATCACTGAAACTAACCGATGAGACAGGCACTTGGATTCTTCAAATAGGGAGGCGGTAGACAATAAGTGGCGTACAGTGTTAAGCAGTAGAAAACATTCAACAGTTAAAACATAAGCACGACACAGACCATTACGTCAGCTCGTTTTACAACCAGAAGTCTTTCATCGCATTGGCATGAATGAGTTTTAAAGGGAAAACGCAAAGAGTAAAATATTGAAAAGAGAATTACAGAAATAAGCTGTTGGCCATCAAAGAGATTTTAAGATACCGAAACGACTGTGCCTAGTGTTCAAATTGAAAAAAGAAAAGATATAAAAAGAACACACTTAGGCCCGGATTTTATACTTTCCATTCTTCAATTGCTTTGACACAGTCAACATCCCATAGAAATTGACAAGAATGTAGATCTATATTATGTCATTATTAAAATAGTAAAAATAATTAGAGTCTGTACGAAAGCACAAAGTAACCAAAGTATATTATTTAAAGAACAAATTAAATATCATTTTTTATTGTATAAAAAAAGGAAACATTAAGAACGTCATAACAAAAAAACAACAAAGGTTGGGCGCATGGAAGATGGGGTTCTACGGGCAACTCGTCTACGGGATTTTCGACTACGACGCTTCGTCTACAAAAAGTAGGTCTACCGACATTGCGTCTGCAAGAACATCTCGATTCGTCCGGTAGACAAACTGTCGCGGTAGACGGATTTTCCGGATAGATGAACTGTTGCGGTAAACGAACTGTCGCGGTAAACGAACTGTCGCGGTAGACGAATTGTCCTGTAGACACAAACTGTCGCGCTAGATGAATTGTCCGATGACGAACTGTTGAGTAAACAAACTGTCGCGATTCATCCGGTAGACGAACTGTCGCGCTAGATGAATTGTCCGATGACGAACTGTTGAGTAAACAAACTGTCGCGATTCATCCGGTAGACGAACTGTCGCGCTAGATGAATTGTCCGATGACGAACTGTTGAGTAAACAAACTGTCGCGATTCATCCGGTAGACGAACTGTCGCGGTAGACGAATTGTCCTGTAGACACAAACTGTCGCGCTAGATGAATTGTCCGATGACGAACTGTCGCGGTAGACGAACTGTCGCGGTAGACAAATTGTCCGGGAAACGAACTGTCGCGCTAGACGAATTTCGTCCGCCTCTCTATTCTCTTTACTGAAATAAATCCTCACAGATTCATTATCACAAGAGACGTCAGTTTCACACATCACTGACCGCCATCCAGTGACGCAACTAGGAAACTACTACTACAGCGAATCCCCCGTTGTCTGTTGGACCGCTGGGGGCGCCCGAGCCAGATGACATGTACAACAGCCCCCATTTCATTTCTCCCGTCTCTCCGCCCTTTGCATTCATTGCATCGCACAGCTTTTTTCCCAGATGTTGTCCTCCCATCGTTTCCTTGGTCTTCCTCTCTTTCACCCCCCCCCCTTACCCCGGGTCTATCCCCCGCCCCCCCTTCCTTCTGATAAACAACGTTACAGTTATAATAATGTGAGTCAATGGATGATTAATTAATGACCTCGCTACGCTTATTCCGTTTAGCCGTGCTTATTGGCAACGTAAGTCCTACGTTTTCTTTTAGTTATATTTGTATTCAGCGTGTGTAGGGCTGGTTGCCGATTAGAACTAGTGATGAAAGAAATTAGGGATAATCTATGTAAAAAAAAAATTATGACCGAATTGTTGCGTTCGGCTAGCGTAGCGACTGTACTGGGTTCAAATCCCGGTGAAGTTTAGGTTTTTGTTCTCGGGTCTGGGGTGTAAACATACAATTATCTTGATTTCATTTAGAGAGAAACTCAATCTAGGACACAGCTTTTTTAGGGTTGAAAAATTTGATGCCATTAAGCTGTTGTTGTTTGTTTGCTTAAATTAGTTTTTCAAAGGGCAAATTATTATATTTTAGAATTGACAGGAGAAATTCAGAACACTTCTTATATTATATAATACAGACGCTCCTTCTGTAAAGAAGATTATTGCGTTCTACGCTCATCGTGGTTCTATTCTACTCTTGCATCTTTATTAATGTTTTAAATGATGTTAACGCTGACATAATGACGTAACACTAGTTTTCCTGGTTTGTTCAGGTAACCCATTCCATGCCCGAATGCCACTCGGGAAGATAGAGTACTTATATATGCATAAGGGATAAGGAAAGTGTTTTGTCCTTATTTTTATCTGAGCAATGCAACAGGTTGTTATTATGTTGTATTTCTAAATTGCAGTTTAATGCCTTATGTATTATTACTAATTTACTCTTTGCCCTTCAGTCCCCTAGTGCAGGGTCGGCAACCTAAGGTACGCGTGCCAGACTTGGCACGCAGAACGATTTTCAGTGGCAAGCGAGAGACCTCAAAGATAATTTTTTAATGCAATACATAACAACGCACGTCAGCATAATATTAATTGGTGCTGCGTGGTGAACTACATGGGAATCACACTGGACGTCGACTGTTTTAGTTCAGGAATGCTTGTGTGTAAAAACCTCATCATTGGAGTTGCGATTTGTGATTGAATCTATTGTTAAGATAGTCAATTGAATGGTTTCTCAAGTCTTTTTTAGAAGAAAGTGATACGGAGTATAGGTTAAGTCTTGGATATATTCGTTTCTGGTTTGGAAGCAATTAAGGTGTAACTTGATCAAAACAAAATTGTGGTATTGAATGAGGAAAACTGACTGTTGAAGCCGATGTTTCTGAATGACAAGGCGACACATTTCAGTACGTTGAACTTGCACTCACATTTCACATGGACGGGGTCGAAAAGCACTTGAAGTGTTGGATCACTGGAAAGAATATTCAATGAAACTGGATATGTCTTGTCGTGAAATCAATTTCAAAACATTTAACTCAAATGAAGACATGAGCTATTTCAGAAGTATAATGAAGCACTCGATGTGGAGTTTTCTAAACTAAACCAAGAATTTCAAATTCACGGACTCGTGTTTCCATACCACATTAAGCCTGATCGGCTTGATCTTACTAAAAACTACTTAGACTGGATATTTTTAAAGTGGAGGGAAATTGTTTATTTTTTTTTTTATTTTTTTAAACATTAACAAAATGGGCATTGAAATGTGATGGTTTGCGGAAAATCTGAAGGTATAGCTGCTTAGGAAAATACTCCGTTGTCAACTGCAAGGCATTCATTCTACTTGTGAAGCCGGCTGGCCGAACGGTTAGCTCACCTGACTGTCAACCCAAAACCACCGGCAGATCCCTGTCGCCCTACAGGAGTTTTGTGACTAGATGACGTTAATATTGAGTTGTTATCACGAGCGCTTAACCGGCAGCAGTGAAACCTCTCACAGATTAATAGTCTTCTAGAGCGCACTGAGCATGCTAAAATAGCATGGATAGAAGCGCTATATAAATTATAAATTACAAATTACCATTACTTTCAGCTTTTGGTTTAATATACACTAGTGAACATATTTTATAGCACACAAAAGCTGTTTTAAGCATACCAAGAGGTCACTTAAACTTGACCACTCAGAAATGACTAAACATTTCACCAACTTCGGGAAAGCAAGTGGAGCCAAAATTAACATTCGTAAATCAGCCATCATGGGCATAGGCAAGTGGAAGAACAGACTTTCTTTTCCAGGCGAACTAGAAATCAAAACCCAAATTAAACTAACCGGAATAATATGGAACAATCAACCGCATGTTTACAACAAACAACAATACAACGCCATTCTACAACACACAGACAACACCATACAAATGTACAAACACATCTCTCACACAATATTCGGTCGGTCCGTTATCATCAATACACTTATTCTTCCTAAACTCCTCTATTTAGCCACGGTCACTGAGCCACCTCCTAGCTTTATCCCCAAAATACACAAAAAACTTCGGTCTTTCATCTTTAAAAATACACTACAAAGCATACAACACAACACTCTTATCCAACCCAAAAACGAGGGTGGCATTGCACTACAAGATTTCACATCTAAAATACAGGCACTCAGACTCAAATACATTGGACAAATAATTAACGCACCGCACAACTATCCTCTCTCTATTTACCTCTATGGCCTTCGTCTTTCCAGCCTCACAACTTTCAACAACAGTACACCGCATTTCTTTGGCACCCTATCTTCTCCCTTCTATAGGTCTATCACACGCATTCTACCAAACAATCACCACCTCATACACAGCAAAACAAAAAACATATACATTGCACTCATCACACGCCTAAAACCCCCCTTATTCAACAGAATAAGGTGGGGGAAACAGTTAGGCATCACCAATTTCACTAGCACATTCATTAACCTGCATAACAAAAACACTACACCACAGGCAAAACAAATATCATACAGACTTGTTTTTAACATGACACCCCTCATACAGAGGAAAACACAAAACACACGAAAACAACAACACTGTAGGCTTTGCAATACAAACACACAAGAAAACGAGGAGCACATCTTCCTAAGATGCACAACATTTACACCTACCAGACACACATTAAAATACTTACTAGACAAAACAACCAACACAGATATAGACATAGATTTAGCCATAACACTACTTAGAATTTCACGACACCCAAATAAACGCACACACGAACTCAACCTCCTTACACTGTCTGTCTATCTTCAACATGTCTGGTCTTTCTATCTACAAACACGGACCGACCGATACACCCCACCAACACCACACTTTGCAGAAACACTATATAGACATAAATTAGATTTAGCAATCAATAAAGACAATTTTTAAATTTTAATGCACTGTTGTATTTTAACACACCTTGTTTAACCACTTTTTGTCATAAAATATTTTAACATCTGTCATGTTGTATAACACGACAATATAGATACGTACTTTCTAAGAGAATGTAATGGTTGTTTAAATATGTATAACTTTTTCATATGGTGAGAATATAACGCTTAATATGTATGGAACTCCCCTCGCATTTGTTCCCCTGTTTTTTTAAACACATTTGTGTGTAGTACTATTTTTAAATACATTGTACCTCCCACCCTATCTGTATACTATATACTGGGGTAATAAGATATGTAGCTAAGCTATTTAACGTCCTCTATGTATTAAGTATGTGTACAAGTATGTCAGATTGTACATGTGAAACATGAGTCGGTACACATTAATGATAAAATGTACAACCCTTAAAACCCTTTTATATCCTAAGGAAGGTTCAATAATGTTCTTTTTGTAACCCACCGTCAATGTGAACTTTTTTCTTTGTCACGCCGCCCATACGAGGCGAGAAGACTATGTAACTAATCTAGACTATGAAATTTTTTTTTTTTTTTTTTTTTTTTTTAGTCAGTACCTATGTAGTGAGATATTTACCTCAACACAATGTATAACTTGTTAGCATATCTTTCTTTAGAATGAAGTATGCATTGATGTGTATGTTAGTGCATGCGTGAGTCTGTATATCAAGCGGCGAAACGACGTATATCGAATTTGATTATATTATTAATATTAACGACTGTAAAAAAAGGTTAAAACATGTACGGACGAAGGGAAATGTTTCCACGGTCCACTGCCCCGCCTGTTAAAATAACAGTGCGAGAGACGGTGACCTGACTTTCCCTACCCCACTTCCACCCCCCCCTTTTTTTCTTTCTCCCCCTTGTCGGCGGTCCACAACGCACTGTAATCCACCTCTCTCCCCCCACCTTCTTTTTTTCCTTTTTTTTTTTTTTCCTTTCCTCATCTACTTTCCTCCAATATTCCTGTCCTAACAGGACTAATAAATTGGAACACTGCACTAAACTTGTTGCACATGAGATACTGAAAAAGAAAAACTAAATTTAAACGTAGGCCAATATAAAAAGATAAAGGTGTGATATACAAATACCAGCCCAAAAAACCTCAGTCCGGTCACGAGCGGCCAGAGGTCAGCAGGCGAAGCCCAGCTGTCTCAGGGCGTCACTGACCGGCAAAGGGACGAGGCGAGGAAAGTCATCCCTTTCAAACTAATTTACGCCACGTCAACCAATACTCAGTATCCGTCTTTCTCCCTTTCTCTCCCTCCTTCTATCTATCTTTCCCTCCTTCTATTCTTCTTCTCCCACTACTACAATGTCCAGCAGTCACTGCCGAAGGGGAACGGCAAACTCCTATTTTAAACTAAATGAAAATTCCTATTGCCAGCCTATTTTAAAGAAAGTCCTCGGTCAAGTACCCTCAACACAAAAGGTCCCTGCTATAAAGGGAAAGCAAGCGGCCCTTTTTCATCTCTCTTCTGTAAATAAAACAACCCCGCTTCCTCCCCCACCTCCACCTCACGCTCTCTCTTCATACCCCCCCCCCTCCTACTACCTACTTGCTACTGTCCTTCAGTCTGTACCCGAAAGGGGCAGAACCATGTTAATACTCAGCCTCTATTCATTGTTCTCTCCCCTTTTCAAATTGTATAAATTATAATTTTTTTTTAATTAAAAAGAGACTAAATAATGGAACTATGGCTTTTTTTTATAAGATTACCAATTGTTTCTCCCATTTGTATCAAATCTTCTAATGTATATATGCCCCTACAAATTGTTTCAACAATGTAAATAAACTACTAATTCGATAAATACTGTATGCAAGAGAATGAAAAAGAAATACTAGCACAAGAATGTAAGAAAGTATAAATGGAATAACTATGTAAAATAAAACGAATGAATGAAATGAACGAACGGAACAATAAAATAAATAAACAGAATGAGTGGGATGAATGGCTATAATTTTATTTATTTTTTCTCATGAAATGTCTTCTATTCTTTAGTTTTGTAAATTGAAATAAATGTCTTCTATCCTTTCTGTCTATGTGAAACAAATATTTGGAAATTGTTTATGTACATATCACTGAATAAACTTTGTTGAAAATCCCATATACGTTGAAATCTCTGTATTGGCAGAGATCAAACCATACAAAATGAATGTCTTGTACTAATGACACAAAATCATTAATGTACAAGCTGATAAATGAATATGTGTATTAACTATGAATATATTTTTAAAAAAAGATGCTAATAACAGGTTTATTTGTTATTAAATATTGAACGCTTTAATCATTTTCTCTATAACTTTCCTTTTCTTTTGGTCTTGCTACGGCACTAAAAAAATTATCTTATAAAAATAATATAGTTGAGCAGTTTGACTTTTGCGCTGTTAGCACTCTGAATGATTTAGAAATCATAACACCGCTCTAGTGTTTCTAGGTTTAATGGTTTGACTATTGGTAATACTCTTGTCAGTTGTAAATATTCGCTTTTTTTTTCACTTTTCATTAGAAATATATTTTTTTTTTAATTCGTCCCTTTTGATGTTCATTTGTCTTTGACGAATAGTGAAGTTTCGGTGTGTTGCGTTTCTTAATCCTGTTTCTTTAACTGCTTGATACAAATTAAATTTGTAGAGTTTATATAGAAAAATGAAATGATTGGAAAACGAAGCTTAAAAAATAACTTCTTTGTTTGAACAAAGACTATAATAAGATGGACCGCTTACTTTAATACTTCTGCTATTTGATGACTCGAATGTTTTTTTTTTCGGAATTCCCGATTCCATTTTTCTATTGTACACATCCGTTTTATTTAATCGCTATGATTTTTTCAACGAAATATTAAAATCGAAAGTTGTGTACCTTTAGGCAAACGAAGGAGCGCAGAAGAAATTGAACCCTTACAGTCCCGGGCGCGTATATAGCGGAACTGAAGGCAGTATAGATAGAAGTAGGTCGGTACGGGAAGGGTTAAAACAGCATGTATTGGCCGCGTACGGAAAGAAAATAACAAATTAGATCTAAAAATAGAACAAGTGGTCCACTTTGTTATAGTCTTTGGTTTTAATTTGGTGTCATTCTTATGACATGAAGAATGTGTCATTCTTATGACATGAAGAATGTGTCATTCTTATGACATGAAGAATGTGTCATTCTTATGACATGAAGAATGTGTCATTCTTATGACATGAAGAATGTGTCATTCTTATGACATGAAGAATGTGTCATTCTTATGACATGAAGAATGTGTCATTCTTATGACATGAAGAATGTGTCATTCTTATGACATGAAGAATGTGTCATTCTTATGACATGAAGAATGTGTCATTCTTATGACATGAAGAATGTGTCATTCTTATGACATGAAGAATGTGTCATTCTTATGACATGAAGAATGTGTCATTCTTATGACATGAAGAATGTGTCATTCTTATGACATGAAGAATGTGTCATTCTTATGACATGAAGAATGTGTCATTCTTATGACATGAAGAATGTGTCATTCTTATTACATGAAGAATGTGTCATTCTTATGACATGAAGAATGTGTCATTCTTATAGTATTTCTTTTCCCTCTCACATATCTAATTAGATTCTATACATTTTGTCAATGTTCATTTTCTGAAGAAAAAATGTCTCAATTGGGAAACTGAATGACTCAGTATTTGTCCCAGATAAGTCAAATAAATACTTTAAAGTCTATAATATGTAGTGTAGAGCAGGTGTCGGCAAGCTTTTGGTAATGGTGTGCCAAACTCAGATTTCTTTTTCATTCATCGTGCCAACAGCCTTAAAAGTCTTCATGCTCTCTTCTTGGAACAGATACTTAAACAATACTTATAGGGCGTCTTTAGGGCCATTTCTGGCACGCGATTTGGTAGGTTGCCGACCCATGTTGTAGGAGTTAAAGAAAAGGTGGCTGAGCATTTTGCAGGCCACACAATTCAGCTGAATGTTGTGGCCACGAAAACTGATGATCCCTGCTTCACTGCTTATAATATGGAGCATAGGAGTCGGCAAACTTTTGTTAACAATGTGCCAGGGTAGGATTTCTAATTCAGTTAGAGTGCCAAAAGCATAAAATGTATCCAGACTTATCACTGAAAGGTCTTGTAGAAAAGACTTGAATTTTTTTTTTTCGTAGCCTTCAGCGTGCCATTGAAAATCGCTCTGCATGCCGAACGTAGCACGCGTTACGTAGGTTGCCGTCCCCTGTTGTAGAGAATGACTTGTTATTTTTTTAAAAATCTGCTTACCTTATATTGATATTCAAAATTGAAGAAAGTTACCCCTGGAATATCATCAGTGTTTGAAACACATTATGCAAACTTTCAAAAAAGAATTAAGTTTGTGAAGTCACTACATTGACGGATGAATATTTGAAAGCAATTCTCTTGACTGGATGCAAGCAAATCTACACCAAACATTGATGATTTCTCAAAAGCCAAACGCCAGTTTCACAATTAATTTCCATCTACCTTTTTTTTGCTGCTAAGTAATGCTTTTCAGATATGTGCACACTAGGTCTGGTGTGACGTTTGGGTGGCAGTATCTAAAACGGCAATAATCGAACTGACCACGCGGTGAAAGCTCCGCAGTGGGGAACCGTCCACGATTGCCCCATATTCCGAACGTGGGCGGTGTCGGATAGAGAGGAATACATTAGTAGGTTTAGGCATATTAGTGTGAACAGGAAAGGTCAACCGTTTATGATGAAACTTTATGGTGATGTGTCAATAATGCGTGATGCAGCGGCGGCATTCGTTCTCCGAGCCCTAGGAGAGTAATCTTAGCACGCATTCTCGAAAAAAGAAATGTGTCGTAAATTATTATATGACTAGTAGTTAAGCTCGTCAAAATGTCGGAGAAACAAATATCTACAGTGTGTTTTGTTAAGAGAGAAACAAAAAATACATAAACTAAAGTGAGAACGTTTCTTTCGGTATTTAGTTTTTGTTCTTTTTTTATTGTTTTCAGTCGCCCTGACCCGGAAACATGCAAGTGCTTGACTTGAAGTTATTACTAATATTAAATTAACAATAATACTGTCAAAAAGAAAAAAAAAGTTACACAAATATAAAACTATTAAAAGTAAATACCAGTATATTTCACCAGTTTCTGTGGCCACGGTATACTAGGGGATTGTGTGGCCAACCTTAGTAAAATTACCCCATCTTAAGTCGGGTGCCCATTAGAGCTGGATAGACTCAGGGACACCCTACAGACTCGAGAACAAATTCTAGCCATCAACAGGATTCAAACGCAGGACCTTTCATGCGCCAGTTGAACGCGCTGCTGCTCTCGCACCGTGCTCCTTAAGAAAATGTTTGTATTCTATTGACCTTTAAGGTAATGCCTGTCATATAATTGTTTCACATTATGCATATTTACTATGTAAAAACATACAAATCAGTAATAAAACATTTCTAAATAATAATAAAAATATTAATATTTGTATAGCGCTGCCAACAAACATAATGTAAGCTGGGAGCGCATTTAACATAGATCTACATTAAGAATACGGATATAATCTCTAAGCTAAGAAAATATAAAGCTAATTGATAATTTAAAACTTTACAAACATAGGACAAATCAAACAATTAAGCTTTAATCGATTTAACCTATAAGTAAGACGGTAGGGGACTCAATCATGTTATCTAAGGTAACTATTGAAATAATGAGTTTTCAAGTTCTTTATACATAAATACAGCAAGGCATCAATTTTTCCTTTTATATATGACTTCTGTATTTATAGATAAACGGATTTTCACCAATTGACACATTTTTATGTGATCAGTCAACTACAGTCAAGCTTCACTTTCTTAGACTCTTTCGTTTTTGGATTCAAGCCAAAATTAGACAGCGTGAAAACAACTAGACCATTTCTATTAAAAGTCATGGATACATCAGGTAAGAGTCTACGATTTCTTTACCCATAGATGACATATCTGTTTCACGGTAATAACCTAAGACTTTTATCTTTGTTTAGCTTTATTATTTGGTTTACAAGTCACTGGTGTAAGGCGAGTTTATGATTGTATACATAAACTAGCAGTAATTACCCATTACAATGACACAGAAAATTACAGGCGTGATAGATGAATGAGAAAATGACGGAGTAGAGATTATAGTTTCTTTACGTATACTATTACGCCAGGGTACTACACTTTTTTAATGACGGAGATAAAAAAAAATTATAAAAATAAAATTATACAAAGATATAGTTTAATATATTTTCTTTATGTATGTTTTATGTATGTTTTATGTATCTTTATGTTACACCTGTATATTATTTTACAATAGAGTGACTGCGATATAGTGAACATCTATGCTATATTTTTTATCAATATATTAGAATAATAGTAACAACGAGAAAAAGGAGAGTGAGAGAAAGAGAGAGAAAGAAAGATAGAAAGAGAGAGATTGAAAAAGAAAGAGAGAGATAGTGGCGGTGAAGGGAAAGAGAATTATTGTCTCTCGTTTTTCTCCAGCTGCCTGTATAACTATGATATTATTTATACCTGTCAAGTTGTTAGAGAAACGAATAAGAGAATGATGGAGAGAGAAAGAGAGAGAAAGAGAAATATATATATATATATATATATATAGAGAGAGAGAGAGAGAAAGATATATATATATAGAGAGAGAGCGAGAGAGAGAAAGAGAGAGAGAAAGAGAGAAAGAGAAAGAAAGAGATAGAAAGAGAGAGAGAGAGAGAGAGAGAGGGGGGGGGAGAGATTCATAGTCTGCGTCCATCTATTATTAAGTTTTTATACCCATCAAACACATTTTTTTTAATTTATAAAACAAATATTAACTCTTATATGGAAGTATGTGCGTGTTTGATTGGTATTGTGCGTGTGTTTAATCTTAATCTTATGTTTACAGACGTTACTTCTAGATAGAAGATTATTACGTCCACTAGGCCCAAAACTCCTGCAGGGCGACAGGGATCGGTCGGTGGCAGGGATAGAACCCGCGACCTGTCAGTTGGTTTTGGTTGACAGTTTGTGTGTGAGTGTGTGTATGTGTGAGGGGGGAGGCAGACAGAGAGAAAGGGAGAGGGGTGTATCATCTTTAAGCCCATACAGGTTAAGGTAGAGACTGATCTATTATGCGACACCTTGTACACATACGGATGTGCGGGACCTACTCATATTTTATTGACATTGCGTCATCTGAACTGTCCGTATTCTCAAGACCAAATCGCTTTTTTTTTTTTTTTACAGATTTTATATGGGCTATTATTATACACTAGTTATAGCCCGTTTAAAACCTTTCTCTGTTTCGTAAGCTTTCTGGGAAATCGACTCATAAATAGAACGCGCTATAACATAAGATTGAGCAAAATTTTTTTTTTTATGATTTAAAAAGCATGAAACATTTTACCTGTTATATAAAAAAAAAAAAAACTTTATATTATCTTTGCAAAACGTTGCTGCTTTATGGAAAAGTAATACACAGGAATTAAATTGAGCCACTTCCCATCATCCTATCCAGTTTAAACTGTGCACATTGAGTCAGTGAGAAAACAGCTACATATTCTCCTAAATCAATTTTTCCAGATTTTTTTTTTTTCATTATACTTGGCGCACTTTTTAAAATAATATAGATCTATACTATTTTTACTTTGTGTGGCAAGTTAAGTTTCTTCCCGAGTGGCATCCGGGCATGGAATGGGGTTGCCTGAACAAAGCAGAAAAAAAACCCAGTAACTTAACCCTTCCCGTACCGACCTACTTTCCCATGCATACCTTCAGTCCCGCTATATACGCGCCCGGGACTGTAAGGGTTGACATCATTTAAAACACTAATAGAAATGCAGAATTAGACTCAAACCAAAGATGAGCGTAGGACGCATAATCTTCTTTACAGAAGTAGCGAATGTAATGTATAAGATAAGATAAAACATGTAATATTATTACCATAAAACAAAGTCAGTTATCAACTACAGGCACGATATATATTATAAACATTTCTTTAGTCTATCTTATATAATAATATATTACAGACGCCCCTTCTGGAAAGAATTAGGTGCGTCCTAAGCTTTACACGGGTTAGAATCTAGTCTTTAATTGATGCTAAGTTGTCCGTTTTTCCTGGTTTGTTCAGTCTATAATGTTTTACGTGCACTATACTGATATATATTTAAATATATATATATATGAATTTGTCTAATAACATTTCAGATAGCATCTGTTTAGTTGCTGATCAAACTGATGGCCAGCAAAATGAAAATGGTTTCATGCTGATAGGTAGGCTACTTTATTTGTTAACATGTAAATATATTTTTGATAGATAAAAAAATCGTACTTTTATTACATATGATTAAATTTTTACCTGTACAGGTGAACATGAAAATCAGGTTTCAGAGGGAGGGGAATCGGAGTTACGCACGCATTGGGTTAATTGTAAGAAGAATCCAGGTCATCCAGAGTTTATACCTATTGAATCATTCAGCTTAGAACATCTACCTGAAGGTCACCAGGACAGTGATTTGTATGAATTCATCAAAGCTGTGTCTGACCTGACAGTTAGACTAAGTGTCACCATGACCAGTCCAGACAGACCAGAGTTTTGGCCAAACACAAAAATTCCATATTTTTTGTCTGAGATGAGACGAAAGAGAACCTTTAGGTCAGGGACGGGAATGGTGAGTAGAGTGATGAAGTTCACAGCGAAAGGTAAAGAAACATGTCCATGCGATAAATGTAGATCTTCAGACGAACCCAGCAAAGTTTGGTGGGAGATTTACGTGCACACAGCCGCGCACGTGGTTGTCGATGACATTGAGGCGAGACACACGACCTTGAGATTGTTTTATGATAGTGAATATAGCCCTTTCACCACAATCAAAGATAATGTTTGTGCTTATGATGTCAATATTGAGGCGGACAGGTGTGAGCTAGCCTTTGTGACTTGTGATAGAAGTTTGGGAAATAAACTGGAGACAATGGAGGCACATGTGGCCGATACGTGGCGGAAAGTGTTTACCAAGTACTATAAGTCTCGAGATATTCACAAGTTAAGCTTTATAGTGTCACATCCTCATGGATGTTCTAAACAGGTCAGTGTTGGTCAATGGACGGACAAAGTCCTGCTCGGGATGTGTAACAATAAGTTTAAATACTCAACCTGTACATGTCCAGGAAGTAGCGGGGCCAGTGTCTATTGTGTTGGCTACAGTGGCATGCTATATAAACATGTACATTGTGGCAGTTTAACATCTTATCTTAATTATAGCGCTGTTGGTTCAACTTTGTAATAAAGTTAAAACCATTTCGCTAATTTAGAAAAGCCAGTATAGTTCGAGTTATAATTCGGGTTAATTTATGTTAAATGATGTTAAGTGATGTTAAGTGATTTTAAATGATGTTAAATTATGTCAAGTTGTTGATATTTTGACGATCTGTTCCGGTAGTATTTCCCTAGGATCTGATGCCGCTCCTGAAAAAAACGAAAGTATATAACTGTATATTTACAGAAAGGGAATAACACAAATGTTTTATCACTTCACTATGCTATATATAATATTTAAGAGCACTTCACTAACTTATTGATTGAGTTAAGCTTGTAAATCTCATAGTGATATTTTTTATTCAAGTTTTTTTTATATATATTTGTAGTTTAATTGGCTTATAGGACGACAAAAATGGTCATCGTCGATTACGACGCACGAAATACAATACAATAGAGTTTAATTGGCACACAATCTTATTATATATTACTAGTTTTTTATTCGTTTATTTGTAGTCTCAAATATAATATTTTGGGTTATTTATATTATATATTAGGATAGAGAGCTGTTCTCAAAGTGTTCTGAGAAATATTTACAACTATTCCTGGTATGTTAATGAAACAAAATCAAGCTTATTATTAAGTGTAATTGTTTTTTTATAACAAGTTTAGATTATACATTGTGTTAATAGAAAGTTAATTTAAGTCCTTCGTGTTTTGGTGTAGGTGTTAAGAGTCCTTTTCTTATTGTTGATACTTTGGTTTTGAGGCGTTATTTATTGTTATTTATTAGCTGAAATAATTGCCGTTTATAATGTTGATCATTTGGTAGCGTGTATACTTCAGATTATTGACTTACAAAATACTTCACATATGTAAACACATCTTTAATTAATTTAAAAAAAAAATAGTAGATCCACAAACTCGTAGCTTCAATTCATTTCTTTTATTTACAATACCTCAATTTATTATTTTAATAACATAGACATATTTATTGATTATTCCTTCAATCTCTCATTTTTTTTGTCTCTAACTGACGTCACATCCGTCTTACACAACGTTCGCATCTTTTTGCACCAAACATTTTCATTTGAGATTTCTCATTCAAATCAAATGCTGCAGAGTAGATATATTTTTTTGTTGTGTATGATGCTTGCTTACATGCTTAGTACATTTGCTTCCTCGTGGAACATAGAACTTCCACAACAACTCTCCAGCGTACTCGATTCTGGAGGCAGCCTTTTTTAAATTCACCCAATGAAAGGTGGCAGCTTTTCATTTCCTCTTTGCAGGAGCGTCTCCAGGTGGTCTGAAGCCGTCTTAAAGCGACCAACCCGTCTCTTTCTCAGTGGGTTCCATAGCAGATCCTGTCTGGTGGGGTCCTGTTTAAATCTGTAAAAAAAATCCAAATTACACAATTTTCTGAGTTGCATAGGCCATTTCTATGGATTTAGAGGTATATCTAAGTTTTTCAAAATGTATTAATTTTTTTTTTTAATAGTTTTTTTTTGTTGAAGTTTTACTATTTGTAAAGTTTTTAAGGAATTTGGAAACTACTAGAATCATTCAAAGGTCTAAAAAACAGTAAATGGATCCAGGCATAGAAAAAAAAGGAAAATCTGAAACTAACTGTGGAGAATAACGAGATGCATCGTATATTTTATTAGTGTAAGTGTAAGTTGAGGTGTTCACTTGTAAGCATAGTGCGTGTCGCCATAAATGAACTATCTTCTTCAATTGTTCCTTTTAGTGCTTTTAGTGCTTTTCTACATATGTTATTTATCGTATCTTACACATTACCGTGGTTTGAGTCGAGTCGTGCATTTCTATTAGTGTTTTAAATGATGTTAAGTTACTGGTATTCCTGGTTTGTTCAGGCAACCCATTCCATGCCCGAATACCACACGAGAAGAAATAGTACTTATATGCATTTGTTCTCGCTATAAGGGATAAGGACATTGTTTTTTGTTCTTATGTTTATCTGAGCATTGCAACATGTTGTTTTTGTGTTGAATTTGTAAATTAAAGTTTAATGCCTTATGTATTATTACTACTTTACTCTTTGCCCTCCTGTCCTATATTTCTATCATTTGTTGATGTAAAAGTTTGAATCAATGCAACCAGACAAGAGCAATGATACATTTTTTTTATAAATATTTGCAAATTCTGTGTGATTCTTGTTGATTAAATAAATGTATTGTTACTATTTTTGAAATACTTGTTGTAATACATATGCAAATTAAAAATGGTTAATTTATATGTTAATTTTTTTTATATCTTTTAGATGTGTATTTATTATTGCAATTTTAAACATTTTACTTGTCAATATTCGATCTAATTTTATGTCATTTTTGAAAGAAATGTTATGCGTTTGAATATCGATATCTTATTTTTGACTAAATCTAAAAGGTCATCTTTATGTTGTCTGTTGTTGTTTTTTTTTACTTTTATTTGTATCAAACTTAAATATAATAAAAATGTCAATTAATATTTCGACTATAGGCCATCGTGTGATCTACTAGAATGTCTAGCAATAATGACACAACATTATGTCATCATGTCATCTACAACAGACTTTAATACGTTTGTCATTTAAAATCTGACTTTGTGACATCTTGTCATCTATTATAAACATCAGGAAATCTAGAATCTATTACTGACATCAAGAAATGTTATCATTCAATTCAAACAGACCATCTTGACAAATACTACATACATTATATATTATATATATATATATTATACTACCTAAATTTGGCCAGCTACAGACATTATGCTAACTACAGACATTATGCCACCCACAGATTTTAGGCCACCTACAGACATTAGACTACTTACATACATTAAGCCAACTACATTCGACCACCTATAGACATTAGGCCACCCATAGACATTAGGCCACCTACAATAGGCCACCTACAGACATTAGACCACCTATAGACATTATGCTCCCTACAGATATTAGGCCACCTACAGACAATATGCCGTCCTGTCATGTACTACAGATATAAGGCCAGTTTGTCAACTATTTTCGACATTAGAACTTCTTGCCAACCCTAGAAGCCATTGTGACATTTCTTAAATCTACAACATTCATTTAGAATTATTGTATTGTCTTCGAAGATTACATTATATTCGTAACATCAGATCAATATTCTGCTTATAATAGATCAATATACACTTTAAAATTTACTATTGTAGAAAAGTTTGATATAAACCTGGTAAAAAAAAAAAATAAAACAGAAAAAAAAGATTAAAGAATAATATGGACAAAATATTCTTAATCAAAATGTCCAAGGGAAATAACTACAATAAATGGTAGTTATAAGCTTTTTTTTAAAGTTAATGCCCTTGGAAAACGTGTTATTTTATTCCCAGTTGTCTGAAATGTACAGTGGAGTTTTATTATTCTTCATTAATACCGCCCAAAGATATCAGTTGATTTTTTTTACGGATGACTTCCATAACCCGTTGCTTGCTCTTCACGCTTGGCTACGCTACTGCAATTCAACCTGGCTCAACTTAAATTCACTGATGTAAGAGACCATAGATGCTGAACAATTTTACTGCAATTCAACCTGGCTCAACTTAAATTCACTGATGTAAGAGACCATAGATGCTGAACAATTTTACTGCAATTCAACCTGGCTCAACTTAAATTCACTGATGTAAGAGACCATAGATGCTGAACAATTTTACTGCAATTCAACCTGGCTCAACTTAAATTCACTGATGTAAGAGACCATAGATGCTGAACAATTTTACTGCAATTCAACCTGGCTAAACTTAAATTCACTGATGTAAGAGACCATAGATGCTGAACAATTTTACTGCAATTCAACCTGGCTCAACTTAAATTCACTGATGTAAGAGACCATAGATGCTGAACAATTTTACTGCAATTCAACCTGGCTCAACTTAAATTCACTGATGTAAGAGACCATAGATGCTGAACAATTTTATTATTATTTTTTTAGTCAACTAATATGTTGAGCGATAGCCGGGGTCTCAAACTCAGATGTAGGCATGTGCCATTTTATCACTTAAGAGATGTGTCAAGAAACGCCCCCCCCCCCCTCCACACAAACACACAAACAACCCAACCCTATTTAAAAAAAAAAAAACACAATACTGAAATAATGGTTTATTATTAACTACAGCTGTATTTACTTTCTAAAATCAGATTTTATTTTAATAAGCATGCTACGTATATAAAATTAACAATACAATTTGATGTGTATCAGTAGCCTACTAGATGACTGAATTTCACGAATAGTACTTTTTTTCGTAAGCTTACTGGCGAGCCATAGATCTAAATATCCACTTGGTGACCTCTTGTTTCAGACCCCTTAAACTAAAGCTTATCGAATGCTTTAGAAAAAAAGGTTATTTAGCGTCAATGTGGTTATTATCTATCTAATATTAGCCATTTATTAAATTTATTAATTTAGTTATTATCTATCTAATATAAGCCATCTATTAAATGTATTAATTTAGTTATTATCTATCTAATATAAGCCATCTATTAAATTTATTAATTGTGTTTCAAATTCATTGTTTTTCATGAAGCCGTGTTGATGTAGTTTCGGTGATTTTTGTGTGTCTAGTCTAGCTAGATTCAGCGGTTCCCAAACTGTGGGTCGTGACCCCCTTGGGGGTCGAATGACGATTTCGCGGGGGTCGCCAAAGACTTTCGGAAAACGTATGTTTTCGATGGTCTTAGAAGCCGAAACGCAGCTCATCTTTCCGTCTCCAAGCGAGTCCACTGACATGCAGATACTTGGTTGACATCATTGTCGTCTTGAATGAGTTAAATTTATCACTGCAAAGAGGAAAATGTAACATGACTTAATTTATCTAAAAAGATCCGATCAGTCCAAAAGAAACTTTAGCCTTTGCATAAAAAAATTGGATAAAAATGAAATGTATATGTTGTCTACTTCAGTCTCCACGAAGAGGTGTGCGTGTGTGTGTTTGCAGTTATTGAGCCGCACCGGGACCCATAAGAGTTTATCTTTGTAATATTATTTGTAAGATCAATACTGTACTTGATTAAAGTTTGTGAATAGGCATGTAGGGCTGTGAATGATATGATTACATCCTAATGGTAAATCTATGACAATTTGATAAAATGGTCGACAGATCTTTTAAAAGATTCCTGATTTTTATAAACGTATGTAATGCAAATAAATCATTTAGATTTGACTAATGTTGGAAAGAAGGATCGAACCAGCACTTTTTTTCTCATGCGGCTCCTGGTCTATTTTATCTGCTTTCTTAGAAAATCATGACATTTAAGCAGACAAACTGATTACGATGATTGAATCCGTGAAATAACACTTTCACATGCTTGCAGCCGAAATTTCTTGGTACTTTCCAAGTCTATCCGACACCACATATCTATCTACTTGCCAGAAGCCCATTCACATTCACAAAATTATGGATCTAATGTTTGCAGTCATAAACTATGTTGACTGAGATTGTGTTGCGCTATTTGCTTCCATTACTAACAACATATCTGAGTAAACTTGCTTTTCCACCTTGTTGGTTATCTAAACACAGTAGACTTGTTGTTGAAGATAAACTGCTTAGTTGTGCTCTGGCAAAGACTGTCCCGATAATTTCAGAACCGTTGAGTAATAGGCAATGTCAAACATCACAATAGCTCTCGTTCGAGTTGTAATAAGAAATATAGGCCTAAGCCTATACCGGTATCTTGAAATATTTAATTACATTTGTTTTTATGTTTTCTTTTTTTTTTTTTACGATTAATCGCTATGCTTTAATTAGGTTCAATATGTAACAATAAAAATACATCCTGCACATCAGATATTTACATTACAATTCATAACAGTCGCAAAATGCAGTAAATAAAGTAGGGACGAAATTATTTATTATCATCATTCATTTATTATTATTATTTTTTTAATTTTTTTTTTGGGGGGAGGGGGGGTCGCCAAAGCATGATAAACTGTATAAAGGGGTCGCGGCCTAAACAAGTTTGGGAACCACTGAGCTAGATGATTCTTTATACTGCTACATATTATATGCTCTAGTGCTGTATATGTTATTGCTATGCCTTTTAGGGAAACATCTATACTTTCTTGGGTCTTGAGAAGGAGGAGTTACATTTTGCTAATATACATTCTTTGGGCACTTTGTCCTGGAGTAGAGTTGGGTTGGCTCTGTTTGTATTGCCCTTGATTAGAGTAGGTTTGGCTATGTTTGTAATCTGACAACTGAAATCAGTATGTCTCACTAGATACTACCCCCCCCCCTCCTCTCCTTTGTATGTTTTGTAAGTAAAAAAAATAATCCCTGTACCATATCTTGCTAAGTTTGATATTTACGCTTCACGTCTCTATTTTGTCTATTTTTAGCCAACGTAACAAACCAAAATTGGCTTCGTTTTTATTTCTATACCTTGTACGTACGCTACAAGTCTATTGCTCAAGACCAGGTATGTATTTAGTTTCGTGTGTTTTAATTTGTTCCATACTGAGAGACAGTACCTATGCTTTTATTTTTCAGTCTAGTCTATAACATACCTATTTAGCTTTTTCTCAATCTCTGTATATAATCTAAAGGTGGACAGTTAAAAAGACATTTAAGCTTACGGCTGCATTCACTCGTTATATTATTAGACTAGTAGTAGTTTTTTTATAGCTTAATTATTAAACAAATTCAGAATTCTTTATGAAAACTTGCATTAATTATTTTCTATGCTGTATTTTGTTTAAATTAGTGACGCACAATCTTCAACCTTGAACGAACTCTATGTAACGCACATTTTAGGTGTACGACAGAAGATCCCCTATGGCCCACCGATAACATGTAGGACGCAAGATGCTATAAGGCCCACCGATGAAGTGTAAGACACAACTTTGACACAAGACACAATCTAGCCAGCCCAACTGTTGAATTGAAAAACATCGACACATCAACATGCAGCTACAGTTCTCACTAGGACTTCTGGTTATTTGCCTCACCGAGTTATACGTTTTCGCATACAATCGACACCACTGGACTGTATTGCATGCTAAGATTGACCGGACAATCTGCGACCCAGACATACCGTCCAGGCCTTCTCACTTGGCCACTGGAACCATTGACCCCGACGACGGCCAGCCGCATATCGTCTGCCAGGAGGGCGAGTACCTGGACTGGTACAAGTGCTCCCCCTGCGATGAAGGCACGTTCATGACGCGTCAAATGGTCAAGACCAACAGGCTGTCTAGATGTCAGAAATGTCAGGAACCAGGCATGGTAGGCCCACTTTCTGTTCAGGCCCTACAGTTGCGAATAATATTTAAGTGCAACATTAATTACACTGCAAGAAACAAAAAAGCCCAATTTAGCATGAGGCAAGTTTAGCTAAAATAATTGCACTGCAAGATTAGCTCTATTAATGCACTGCCATGTTTACACAGTTTACTTCAATTAACAAAAAACAAAGTTAGTTACCGTATTAAATCGTATTTCTAGGAATTAAACTTCCCAGTTACTTATTAATTGCTAGCGAGTCTTTTTGGAAATGTTTTATTGCAGCAAGAAACTGGTTTCGCCAAGTAAATCAACTAGGTTAAAGGTATAGATCGCTGTCGTCAATAGTTTTGGCAATTTAGGTAACATTGTGTGTAGCTAGAATATATCTATGTTATTTTCTTGCCGTATTTGTATCTCTGTCTGTCGGCATGCCTTAAGATAAATAGAAAGAAGTAGTGAAAGATATGAAGAAAAATAAATAGATTTATAGATACATTAATAGATAGTTATGGATGGGGCAGGGTGTCTCTGAGTCTACCCAGCTGTGATGGGTAGCTGACTTAAGTTGAGGTAAAATAAAGGCGGCTGTGGCAATGAGCTGGCCACAAAATCTCTTGCTATGTATGCCGAGGCCGAAGAAAGGCCTATGGATCTGTTTGGTCCGACGGGATACTTTTTTATGTATATAGATCTAATGGTATATATATATATATACAAGCTACATTGCCCGGCGTTGCCCGGGTGATAAAAAAACAGGACTTTATAAGGCGCAGATAAAAAATGTATAAACTACAATTAAAAGAAAGCTATAAATCTAATATTTAAATAATTTTTTTTTTTACTGAAGACTTTTAGGAAAGTAATTTAAAATAAATATAAATATTGTAATCGGGTATAAAAATAGGCAGGTATTTTTATTTAACAAAAATGTAAATTGCCCGTAGATTTTCAATGTCTTTTAATTTTAAAAGTTAAAAAAAAAATTGTAGAAAAAAAAAGTATAGTCTAACTGGAGATTCGAACCCGGGTCGACCGCATAGCAGTCCGCTAGATTTACCACTGAGCTAGCAAAGACACAAGTTAGATGTGAAAAATTATATAGGTCTAGGCCTAAATAGGTCAGTAACACAAACTCATGTGTTTTCAAATTGACCAATGGGGATCCGTGGGGACACAAACACGATCTTATTATATCTCTCTCTCTCTCTCTATATATATATATATATATATATATATATATATAGAGAGAGAGAGAGAGAGAGAGAGAG
The DNA here is from genome assembly GCA_949126835.1 of Anisus vortex. Classification (NCBI taxonomy): domain Eukaryota; kingdom Metazoa; phylum Mollusca; class Gastropoda; family Planorbidae; genus Anisus; species Anisus vortex. The sequence goes on along the minus strand of OX421505.1, from coordinate 3,180,362 downwards.
GGAGAGAGAGAGAGAGATGCCTATATGTAAAAATTGTTCTCCTAATAATTCAAATATAAACCTAACATATAACAAAAGCATTAAATGCCTTAAGGGCAAGAATATTTGGCGTCATTCCAACAGGTTAAGTGAGACACTAACTCCTTCTATTGCTACCCATGCCTATATCAGTAGTGACACATACACTTCTATTTCTTACCTAGGTTGCCTGTTACCTATGTAAACAAAAGAAAAACCATGTAGATAATTGAATCGTTCCATGCTAGTTCCTACAAAACTCTTTTGTATTGCAAACGTAACCTTGCACAGTTAAACGGGAAAAATAAGTTCTATTTTTAGCCTCAGGAGTGTTTTTTTTCTTCATTACAATAGGCTAACCGTTCTTAGTATATTTTAAAGATAAGGCAGATACATAGATACCTAAAGCGGTAAAGTTAAACAGGTAAACTAATTTGTTTATTTTTATCCTCAGTGTTACTGTTGTTTTTCTATTGTACAACTGAAATCAGTATGTCTCATTAGATAAGTAAAGTACCCATTAGATCCAGTTGACCCAGTAGAGCAGCATTCAGTTTTAGTGGCCAGAACAATGTGTAGCCGCTTTATTTTACCCCAACTAATGTCAGGTACCCATCAGAGCTGGATAGACTCGGGGGGAAAAATCCTAGCCTTCACCAGGATTCGAGCACGGGACCTTCGGTACGCAAGTCGAACGCGCTGTCGCTCGGCTACCGTGTTCCATTATTTGTCTATACAGTAGGCTAATTGTTCCCAGTAATATGTTTGTAAAGACATTGCAGAACATTAAACACATTTCTTCCAATAAATCCTTAATGCGCATTTTTGTTGTCTATAAACCTTCCTACGATTTTGTCACTTTGAAACTCACAAAGAAAGAAATGTAAAAAAAAATAATATTTAAATAATTTAGCAATAGAGCGAAAACAACAACAATAATAAGGATTTAACAATGCGCACCATAAAATGTAATGGAACAAACAAAGTAAAACATTTGGGGTAGTGGTGAAGAAAATTGGATAGTATGTGTTGGCTTTACCTTTATGAGTGAAGTTTCAGCTGGATAGTATGACGGGAAATAGGTCGATGAGCCTTTATTGTAAGTATGTACTATGTGGTAAATAAAATATTGTTCATTTGTTGTTCATTGTTCCGGAGACTTTCACGGCCAGTCCGAAACATGCATACATAGAAGGAAAAATGTGCAAAGTTGATATAAAATATAAAGTATTTATAAAGAAAAGTAAAGTAACAAAAAATATAGAGTCTAGAGCAGGAATCGGCAACCTAGAAAACGCTTGCTATACGTGGCACGCAGAGCGACTTTCATTGGCACACGGAAGAACCACAAAAAGGCAAATTTAAAGTCTCTTATTTAAGAAATTGATAGGTGATGCAGGCTGATTTTAGGTCTTTTGGCACAATCAATGAATTAGAAATTCCACTTTGGCACACTATTATCAAAACTTTGCCGACCATTGGTCTAGAGTATAATCTTGGTGGTGTTTAAGTGTGTTTTTTTTTTAATCTTACTTTTCTTTTATTCCCTCACAGTACGAGATTCTGACAGAACCCTGCAACAGGACCAGAGATTCCAGAATTATGTGCGAAGACGGTCTTTACCGGTACGAGGTTCCGGGAAAACCCTGTCTGTCGGCGTGCTTCAGGTGCGACGTCTGTGGGATCCGCAATAACATGTTTAAGGAGTTCGAAGGCAGCGCCTGCGGCGGCTACAATAACACCGTTTGCTGCCCAGACGACGATATGATTGCTGTGGACGGCAGGTGCACACCGGCGGAAAGAAAAACTGCAACTACATCAAAAGCGACAACAAATGTAGGGCCGGAAACGGAACTGGCAACTTGGTCACTTCAAGATTTGGAGCACGAATGGGAATATCCTGAGGTTGTGGAGAGGGCGGAGTTTGTTTATGTTGATACAGAACAGTTTAAAAGAAATTTCGGACTCGGTTTAAAGACGGACTTTAAAAATTTGGTATTTATTGCGATGTATAACTACTTCCTAACAGTTGCACTTTTCTAAATAGAGTAAGCTGTGAAACATACTTAAAGATATGTAACAATGGAACATTAGCTCAAATGGTTAAATAATTCTACAGAACAGCAATACCTACAAATATTTAATATACAAATATTAAAAAATATGAAATAAATATGTGAAGATATAAAAGCTAATTTAAAAGTTAAAAAATGTAACAGTATGTCAAGATATTGAAATTATGAAGACAAAAACAAGATAAGTAAAAAAAACACAACAAAATGAAGTGGATTTAAAACTAGATACATCATTAGAAATATACATTGGACACTTAAAAGTTGAATAGATGTTGATAAATGGGTGAGGCAAATGTCCCAATTTAGCCTTAGAAATTGACCTTATCTAATATATATGACTATTTGCCGTGTGTAGTTGAAATAGTCATTGATATACTAATGAACATGGGGATGTGTTTGAATTGAAAAATAGAATATATGTGCGTGTGGGGCACAGCTTGCGTACCGAAGGTCAAGGGTTCGAATGCTGGCGATGGATTTTTTTTTTCTCCCGATGGTGTCCCTGAGTCTACCCAGCTCTGATGGGTACCTGACATTAGTTGGGGTAAAGTAAATGCGGCTGGTAATTGTGCTGGCCATACATCCCGTTGTATGGCCACAGAAACGGTGTCACAATAACTCGCCTGCAGACTTTTCGACTACAGAAAGTTGGTCTACCGACATGATGTCTACCACAAACAACTCGTCAATTAGGCCCGACGGGTACTTTATTCTATCTATCTATCTATCTATCTATCTATCTATCTATCTATCTATCTATCTATCTATCTATCTATCTATCTATCTATCTATCTATCTATCTATCTATCTATCTATCTATCTATCTATCTATCTATCTATATATCTATCTATCTATCTATCTATCTATCTATCTATCTATCTATCTATCTATCTATCTATCTATCTATCTATCTATATATCTATCTATTGAGTTTTTGGTGTTTGATTGTACTATTGAATGTATATTTCTGTGTGTGTAGATAAATATATTAAATATATGTAGATATAGATGTAGATCTTTGTAGATATTGCCTTTGCCTAAAATAAACATTAGATTAGTTATTTCATGAATTGTGTATTTTATTGAAACGTTTGCATTTGATTGCATTGTTATTATTTAATATTCATTGTGAGTCATTTTCAAGTGCCATTTCATCAAGATCAATCTAAAAATACCTCATAAACTGTTTGTTCATTCTCTTTGACAACGACATCAAGCAAGTCTGATGAAAGAGCTGCAGGTAACCAGCACTATCTTGTGGCATATTATGCATCAGCTTCTGTATGAGACTCATCAACCTTACAAAAGGTTAAAATAACTGAGTATCAAAGAAAACGAAACAAATAAATACAAACTACTTTAATCATTTAAAAATACTAACACAAACTAAAATTGCAAAGTAGCCTACCTAGGAGTAATAATAAATGAAACATTATCATTAAATCTACATGTTGATAAAGTAATTAAAACATACGAAAACACATTAGGTTTCATAAAGTTGATTTAAAGTTTACATACGTTCCTTCTAGACGGGAGATTATTAAGTCTTAGATCCAAAACTCCTTCAGGCTGTCAGGGTTGGGTCGGCGGCTGGGCTGGAACCCGGACCGTTTTGTTGACAGTCAGGCGTACTAACCACAGAATCAGCCTCATAAAAAGGGACATTTTCAAATGTAACAAAAACATAAGTCAAAAGTGCTACAGTGCTACCTAACATGAGTTGCAACCGTAATTGACTATACATCGCTTGTATGAGACCCATCAACTACAGAAAACATAAAAAAAGAACAAATTCGGAAAAGAGCTGCAAGGTTCATACCGAATATTCACAACTGACAAGAGAAAAACACCATTAGTCAAATCACTAAACCTAGAAACACTAGAGGACAGAAGGGCAAATAGTAAAGTAGTAATAATACATAAGGTATTAAATTCTAACTTAGAAATACAAAATAATGATATAATAAATTTCTCACAAAGACACTGAGGTAAATGTAATGCTTTGCTTCCATTTGTTATAAACTCTATATGTAAAACATGTTTAAATCGTTTTCATATTGTATTTATAATTGCGTCAGCATTTCAAATACAGTTATTTTTTTACATTCTTTTGTATCATAGAGATTATTTGTGTTAAAATTGTATTGAAAATTGAATTAGAGATATTTATTGTGGCGTTGAGATTATTTGCGTACACCAATATGTCGTTTCATGGTCTAATAGTTTCAAGCATTTCATTATTCTATAAACATTCACCGTGAGGCTTGAGTGCATTATTTATTAGTGAACCAAACTCTAGACAGACGACATAAGACATAACAATAGAGTCACTAAAACGTAGATAGTTTTATCGGTTATTCCCGTTAGCAGTGAACTTTTCGTTGCATTGCATGTTTAAATGCAGTAATTGTCATTTCATCCGCGTAGCGTAGAAGACTTTGGCCCGATATTTTAGAAATTACCTAATATATCTTTTCAAAGTATGTGTAAAACCAAATAGGCCCTATATCATAATCTCTATTTATAAGTTACCTTAAAGTAAGCTTTATATATAGATTTCTATCTGTTGTCAATGTTGAAATCATTTATATATATATATACAGAGAGAGAGAGAGAGAGAAAGAGAGAAAGAGAGAGAGAGAGAGAGAGAGAGAGAGAGAGAGAGAGAGAAATAAAAATATATAAACTGTAAATTATAAGTAAGGATTGGGTAAAGGTCAACAGCAGAACTAATACTCGTTATTTAATAGTTGTTTAAAGCAGAACAGGTTTACACTATTTTTATTCATGTTTTCAAACTTACGGCTGCGGTTTTTCTTGACCGTGACACTGGTCAGTCACGTGGCTTGGTGTACTAACCAAGACGTCCAGTGCGACCCCGACATCCCGTCCAGACCCCGGCCAGAGTCCGGCGTACCAGGTGTTGCCATGGCGCAGGGAGACGACCAGGAAAGCGAGTGCGATGAGGGTGAATACCTGGACTGGTTTAAGTGCTCGCCCTGTGAGGACGGAACGTACAGAACCAGAAAGATGGCCAAGGAGGATAGATACTCCAGATGTCAGAAATGTCACACACCTAGCATGGTTCGTTTCATATCAGTTACATATTAGGTTACTTCTTTTAGTTTGGTAGATAAACTTCATCCGATGCCTGCATTTTTCTTGTCTATAAGCCACTATTTAAATGGAATTTGAGGGACTTTTATTAACATTTTATAATGGGCTATAAGGTATACTAAAAGTGAATATTTACAACTAGACCTAACTATTGTAATGCTTTTAGAAATGTAACAAAATTGAAGAAAAAAAAATAGGAAATGCGATTACAACAGCAAAGTTAAAATACAAAATTAAATTCTTTACTTAGAAAAACAAAACTATACGATTTTAGAAATATAAACACTATTGTGAGAAAGAAAAAGAAACAAATAAAAATTGAATATGAAATGTATACGTTTATTCCTAAACATTTTATTTCTTACTGAGTGGCAATAGAGCAAGCAATGGGTCACCTAAGCTAGCCTGGAAAATCAACAGTTTAACATTTTATTTTTAAAACGTATAATAATTTCAAGACTAGACCTAGAACACGAATAATCATTGGGTCATCGGGCGTATATTTATGTCTAAAATGAGTGCCTGAAAATAATGAAATTAGATGATAAGCTACATAATAAGATAATATAGCCTTTAGAGTCTTCTCATTAATTTCAATGCAATACAATATTTAAAACATTTTTTTACAGTATGAAATAGTGACAGAACCTTGCACAAGGAAGAAGGACGCTAAAATCATGTGCGAAGACGGGTTTTACCGTTACGAAGCTCCGGGAAAACCCTGTCAGTCCTACTGCGCCCGATGCGACATTTGCGGCGTCGGGAAAAACATGTTCAAGAACTTTGAAGGCAGAGAGTGCGGCGGTTACAGCAACACCATGTGCTGTGAGCAGGAGAACTCGGTGGTTGTTGACGGCCGTTGTGTTGTCCCGACAACAACCACAACCTCGACAACGCCAACTACCAGTCAGAATTCTACAACCACGAGTGTCCATGAGCCAAAGAAAGATTTATACATTCAAGGACATACTGATGAACCTAGATATAATGGTAGCCCTTGTACGCACAAATCTCAGATAATAGAAATATTAACATTACTATTTTTAATTTTTATAGTTCATGTAGCAGCAAGTTGAATAGGAAGCCAATACAGATTGTAGTTTATTAACCCTTTCAGTACCGACCTACTTCTATCTATACTGCCTTCAGTTCCGCTATGTACGCGCCCGGGACTGTAAGGGTTAATATCTGCTCATTCGGGCTCCAATTTACAGTAAACGTTAAAGTTAGAGGCGCTCCTTCTATAAAGAAGATTATTGCGTCCTAGTCTTGGATTTCGATTAGTATTTTAAATGATTTTATGTTACTGGTTTGCCTGGCAACCCATTCCATGCCGGGATTGCCACTCGGTTAGAAAGAGTACTTTTATGTATTTGTTTTCGCTTAATGGCTAATGAAGAATCGTTCCAAGCCTCTAATACCGTTGGAATATAGATTGAAGCTAGACAGTGGTGTAGAGACAAGGCAATAGGCTATGTAGTGAATGTGTTAGGTTTAAATCCTGATATTGATCTTCAAACACTTGACTGGGTCACACACTCCCTTATTTCTTATACATTACAGACGCTCCTTCTATAGAGAAGGTTATTGCGTCCTACGCTCATCCGTGGTCCGAGTCTAGTCTTACATTTTTATTAATGTTTTAAATGATGTTAAGTTACTGGTTTTCCTGGTTTGTTCAGGCAACCCATTCCATGCCCGAATGCCACTCGGAAAGAAATAGTATTTATATGCATTTGTTCTCGCATAGGGGATAAGGAAAGTGTTTTTGTCTTTATGTTTATCTGAGCTGTGCAACAGGTTGTTATTGGGGTATATTTCTAAATTAGAGTTTAATGCAATAACTCTGTGTGCTAGCATTCAATTTCTATGGTGGACAATGATGTAAATAATGTACATTGAAGTATTTATTTCACGGATTACTTTGTTGACGGAGTATAAACTGCAGTCTATGGTGGACAATGCACAATGAAGTATTTTATTTCATGGATTACTTTGTTGACGGAGTATAAACTTTAGTCTATGGTGGACAATGATGTAATTAATGTACATTGAAGTATTTATTTCATGGATTACATTGTTGACAATGAATAAACTCTTTTTGTAAAACTGACATTGAATGTTAACATTTATTTGAACCCAATTAATTAGTTTTATATAATGAAATCTTAACATAACTATGGACCCTGATCCCCAATTTGCATGTCTGTTGACTGCAAATATTGAAGCGAAATTCTCCTACATGCAATGGACTGTAAAAATTGTTATGTTATATTCCCTTTTAGCAAAACTATTGATTGAAATAAAAAGTATTACTGGCATTATCTTTTGTAAATACAATATAAAAATACTTGACATATATATTTTAATATGTGTGTCACATTAAAATGGGATCATTCTGCAATGTGGACTTCTTCTTCGTTCTCAATGTGGACAATTTGTGTTGTTTATTTTCTTCTCTATCAAGCAAATGCTTAATATTCCTTTTCGTCAAATATTCCAAGCATAGCATAAAAATCTTAAACCTGAAGGGAATTTAACATAAAAGTTACCTTTTGAATAAAAAACATGTACAAGTTAGAAACCAATTAAAAAAAAGCCCTAACACCAGTGCCGATGTCAATTTTATCGCACTTCTATTATTAGCATAGGTAGTGAAAGTGTCAGTACATTCCATTTCAAAGAACTGTTCCCTCTCTTACTGGCTCTATGCCAATGTACTCAGCCACTATATATGTATATATATCTAAATATATATCGTAGCCAAATAAAGGTGAATTAGGTAGGTTCCTTTTACAATGAAATTTCCTTTCAGAGTATTACAGCTCTGGTTGACAAACATAACATTGGACACTGTGGTAAACTCACTAGAAGCGCCAGCGCTCAGCCTGGTGCCATGGCACTTATTCACTATGGCTCCAACCTATAAACTACAATTAATCCTGGCTCATTGCGGTGCTCACCAATGAATGAAGAATGTGTGACTGTATTTGTATCTTGTATCTTTATTTTGTATGTATGAATGTACTTACTCTCTTCCATAACTGTTGTACATGCATCAATACATATATTCCTTATATTATTATTATACAAGCTTAGTTATCCGCCCTTGTATATATTTAACATGTTTACACTCCCCTTGTATGTACAGTCTAAACCCCCACCCTCGCCAAGCCTCCCTTTGATCCCCCTCCCGGCTACTGACCACTGGTCAAGATAAACAACTTGCGTCTACACGCGAAATCTATTACAGTCGGCCCAGGTGGCCAGGGAAACCCCTCCCCCTAACTCTTTCCCCCGTAAACTGACACATACGCAACAGCCCTCGTCGGGATGTATGGTATCAAAGAGATTTTGTATCCCTCCCCCGACCGCCCTCTTCTCCCCCTCCCCATTGCCCCTACCCCCACAGAGGGCACTTCTTGGTTTAAGATAGAAATAAGAAACGGGTATTGGGGCCTTAGACAAGGAACGAAACAGTCCTGTCTTCGGTCGATCCAAATATATACTGTTTACACTGTAAATTTGTGTTGTGGATTAACTTCTGCTATCTATCGTTTATGCCTAAATAAACAGTATTTGAAACTCATCCCAGCATTGAATCAATCATTGTTCTTGTGTCTGCTCACATATTAGCACTCGTGTCATATAGTAGTAAAAATTACCCTATTCAGTAGGCTTACAGCACCCGCCAGCCAAGCGGGATAACGGACTAAAATATAAATAATTCTAAGGCCCAAACTTCACTGTGACATCCCAATAATCAGCCTCTACACGAGCCAAACAACCACGTAGAGTGCCCGCCACGCTACACCTGAGGACCTCGCCGGGATCAGAAACTCTGCAAACACCCTGCAGGCCTGGGCCTATTGTCATCACATTGAACTTGGCACCCTTAGATGGGGGCTCACTCCGTTTGCTGAAATTCCAACAGGACACCGCTACCACAGTACAGAATTCGACACTCGATATTATCTGCTCTTTCGCCATTACAGCTCTGACACTTGGTCACCTGCTCCTGCGCAACCATAGACCTGACAATCGGTCACCCGCTCCTGCGCCATCACCGCTCTGACGTTCCGTCACCTGCTCCTGCGCTACCACCACTCCGACGTTTCCGTCACCTGCTCCTGGGCCATCACAGCTCCGACACTCGGTGTCGCCTGCTCCAGTAGACTATTTTGCTAACTGTTCCAGTGTTCCAGTGCCTGGCTACCGTACATCGCTAGCAAAAGCTAGCGACGGGGCAACGCTCGCCCTTAGCCGCTTCAAGACGCCTTGTTCCAGCGTTCCAGATTACCAGTGTACCAGACACGCCCCTGTGTCGTTAGTGCCTAGCGCAAAAATAAACAATAACATTCATTAGCACTCGAACTTCTATTCACTCGGATTAACCAGTGCGCTATAGGCCGCTCTACCATCAACACCAATCAACGAGACCAGTGTCGTCACCCCAGTCGACAACGCAACGAGGGACAAGAGTGCGAGTGTGTGGAAGACTGAGAAATAAACCTGGTGAGTACCGCTTTTTGTCTGGATTAAGGGACAGTTTAGGTTAGGAGCCATTTAGCGCCACAGCATACCATGGCAGAGCTGGTTAACTTTCGTAAGGCCATTAGGGAAGAAGCGATAGCACTGAATCTCCAAGGGGACGAGGTGTATAAATACGTCCAAGAGCAGTTAGAGAGAAGGGATAGGGAACTAGAGCGAGAGAGAAGGGATAGAGAATTAGAGATAGAGGAAAAACGTCGACAGGACGACTTGAAGAAACTAGAATTAGAACTAGAAGATAGAGAGAAAACTAGACAGGCAGAGCTAGAAATAAAAAAACTAGAGACAGACAAAGAGATTAGACTAGCAGAAATTGCTGGTAGAAACAGGCAATTAGACGACCCACCCCTTTCCCCACCCGACTCCCTTCATAGCGGTTTTGCTAACGGGCGCCATGTGCCCGTCTGGACTGACACCTTCTTACCAAATCAAGAACAATTCGATACCTACCTCACACGTTTTGAGGAGGCTATGGCGTACCACGACGTGCCTCGCGAGTCCTGGTGCAGGAACCTAGTACACACCCTCAGGGGAGACACCTACGAGGTCTACGCTAAACTAAGCCCATCCGATCAGGACCCATATATACAACTCAAAAATGCCCTGCTTAACAAATTTGAGTTAAACGCACGGGCGTTTCAGAGTATGTTCAGGTCAGCCAGACTAGAAGAGGGGGAGTCAATCAGAGAGCTGGTAGACAGGCTAAGGAAATACCTTAACAAATGGATTGAATTAGCAAATCAGGATAGGACATATGAAGGCTTAATTGATCTGATTCTTTCAGAGCAGTTACAGTCCCTCATGCCCAGAACCGTTAAAACGTTCTTAGCCGAATGGGGTTTAGAGGGACTAAACGAGGTTATCGTGGCCGCCGATCGATATATGTTGGCCCACAAGGATGAGTTTGCCAACCCCCCCTCTCACCCACATCACCATAGGCAGGAGAAAAACAAAGAGGAGGCGTACAGGCACAAAACTCAAAAAGGCCCCCCCACTCCCCAGCAACGCACGTCCAACTTCGGCCAACATCGGCCCCAGAATCCACGTGGAGAACCCCGCCCCATTGGGCCCACAAATCCGTCAGCTCACGAGAAACACAGAGGCGGCCCCACTCCACACTTCCCCGCAGGAGCGTTCTGTGCTCTGACACCTACCATGCATTCGGGACAAGACTCTACTAACGGTCTGTCGGAGCAAGAGGCAGAAACGCCCTACCCCCGGTACTTTACACCTGAGTACGCCGAGCACTTAAGGCGCCCCGTTACGTACGAAGACGGGCGCCACCCTACACCCCCTCAAACGGTAAGCCAAGAGCGGCCGCGAAGAGAACCCAACACCCGTCAGCCCGCCCTACTGGGTTTCGCCGCCGCGATTTACCCAGGTGGCGCCCCAGGCTCCGGGCCCTTGAACCGGACCCATAGCAACTCTACGGAGAAACTAAAAATCAATAATAAACTCGCCTCATATTTGTTCGACACAGGCTGTGAGTCAGAAGGCATAGCCAAACGGGCATATATCCGCGACTCCGACTTCACCGGGGACACTGTCCAAATTCAGAGCATATGGGGCCACGTGGAAACGCTCCCCACGGCATTAGTGCACATTGAATCAGCCCAATTTACCGGGTTAGCGACATTAGCAGTGCGAGAAGACCTGCCGTATGATGTCATTCTAGGCAAGAAGTACTTTACCCCATGTCACTATGGATCCCCACCTCCCCACGCGTCGGTGGTCGCCCGGACACACCCCGAACCTAGCGCCACCCAGCCGACCTTAAACCCGTCCCATCAAGAATTCCTGAAGGCACAACAGGAGGACCCTACCCTAAAAAGGCTGCTAAACGAAGCAAAGACCTATCAAGGGAAACCAAGATCAGCAGGCCACTACTCACTCAAGGGACAGCTGTTATACCGCCAGGTGCCCCTACCAGATGGGACAATAAGAAATCAATTAGTAGTCCCCTCCCCCTACCGTAAGCAAGTGATAGAGGCCGCTTATGACTCCGTCGGGCGGAGTCGTCGGGGCCAGAATGCCACTCTCAGTAAGATAAAACATTATTACTTCTGGCCAGGCATGCATGTGGGAGTAAACCGCCACCTGTGCAAACTCACGTCACGGAACTACTACACCCCACCCGTACCGTTATCACGGCAGGCGGAGGGGGGAACTCCATTTCAAGGGGTCCCCATAGACCTCGGGGGACCCTTCAAAAGGACATGTAACAGAAATAACAGGACTGGTAGCAAATAGACAATAGACATACTTTTCTCTCGTTGGGTTCGCCTAGCTTAGGACTAGTACCGTAAGTTTATAGTAAAACAGACAATTGCACGCCTGACTAATTGTCTCGTAAAAGGGGGGATGGTGTGGTAAACTCACTAGAAGCGCCAGCGCTCAGCCTGGTGCCATGGCACTTATTCACTATGGCTCCAACCTATAAACTACAATTAATCCTGGCTCATTGCGGTGCTCACCAATGAATGAAGAATGTGTGACTGTATTTGTATCTTGTATCTTTATTTTGTATGTATGAATGTACTTACTCTCTTCCATAACTGTTGTACATGCATCAATACATATATTCCTTATATTATTATTATACAAGCTTAGTTATCCGCCCTTGTATATATTTAACATGTTTACACTCCCCTTGTATGTACAGTCTAAACCCCCACCCTCGCCAAGCCTCCCTTTGATCCCCCTCCCGGCTACTGACCACTGGTCAAGATAAACAACTTGCGTCTACACGCGAAATCTATTACAGTCGGCCCAGGTGGCCAGGGAAACCCCTCCCCCTAACTCTTTCCCCCGTAAACTGACACATACGCAACAGCCCTCGTCGGTATGTATGGTATCAAAGAGATTTTGTATCCCTCCCCCGACCGCCCTCTTCTCCCCCTCCCCATTGCCCCTACCCCCACAGAGGGCACTTCTTGGTTTAAGATAGAAATAAGAAACGGGTATTGGGGCCTTAGACAAGGAACGAAACAGTCCTGTCTTCGGTCGATCCAAATATATACTGTTTACACTGTAAATTTGTGTTGTGGATTAACTTCTGCTATCTATCGTTTATGCCTAAATAAACAGTATTTGAAACTCATCCCAGCATTGAATCAATCATTGTTCTTGTGTCTGCTCACATATTAGCACTCGTGTCATATAGTAGTAAAAATTACCCTATTCAGTAGGCTTACAGCACCCGCCAGCCAAGCGGGATAACGGACTAAAATATAAATAATTCTAAGGCCCAAACTTCACTGTGACATCCCAATAATCAGCCTCTACACGAGCCAAACAACCACGTAGAGTGCCCGCCACGCTACAGACACGAAGGCCTAACACAGGGCTTATACAGGAAGATATAGTAGTTCTGATTAATGCATTGAACAACTAGGATGTAAGTAGTAGCTAAACGCCAGTATCAGGGACAGGTAAATAAAAAGTGTGATGTAAGTAGTAGTGGTACGAAAATAGCCGTTGTTAATATATATGCATATTTAAATAATGTTTTTATACAATATCGTCAATGCGTATAATCGTATATGCCTTTCAATAACAAAGAAAACCGTGAAAACACAAACTTTTTTATTTAACCATTACATACAGCATATAAAAGCTACTATTCAATAATGTTGGCCACACAATCCCCTAGTATTCCATGGCCACATAAACTTGTGAACTCTGCTTCACTTGCCACATAGATGACACAGGCGGCTGAGCATTGTGCTGGCCACACAATCCCTTAGTATTCCGTGGCCACAGAAACTGATGAACGCTGCTTTACGGACTCCGTGGATCCAAGGCGTTACTTTACTTACTTATATATTGAACAAGAACTGTAATAAATGTGAAGACTGTTGAGTATTAATTATGTGTAATTAATACTCTTTATATTGATCATTCTATTTCAAACTACTTATTAGTTACTTAAAATAATCATACATAAAACATAAATATAAAGAGAGAAAACAACTAATTAGTCTAGTTATAGTTTAATTGTATACTATATTATTATTTGCCTTTACAAATCTACACATACTAATGTTACAGATTTAGTGGTGCTTAATTATATTAATTCATAAAACAGGATATCTCGACAATTTGTTCTTTAATAAGTCTTGACTGACAGGCTGTATGACTAGGGTGCACCTCACAGTATCAAACACATCTGGTACAGTGCAGTCGTAACTTCAACACACACACACGCCTATATAATATGGATAACATCTAACAATAATAAATGTTGCAATAGATAAAGATAATTTATTTGTGAATAATAAAATGATGCTGAATTAATCTTACCCCGTGTCTCAAGTCTCAATCGGTAACTGCATGAAGATGTGTCTAAAGGTTCTACACCAGTGTGACACTCTAGCAGCCACCTTTCCTAACAAAGGTGTGTAACTGACTGGCAGCTGAGACTACTGAGAGCGTTTCTCTCAAGCCCCCTACTGCGCATGTAAGACATTCCCTTGAGACACTAGGCAATACACTTCATTAGGGATATACAATATAATCTACTATAAGCACTATATTAACAACATTACTCTAACAAAGTTAGCTCTCAACAAAGACCACTGAACTATATAAACATGGACTGCTCTATCACTCAAGTCTATCGAGGAATATACAGACTTTATGTATATATAAAATATATGTATATATATACATATACATAGATAGATAGTTAGATAAGTGTTGCGTATGCTAAAGACACTGACATACGATAAATTCGATAATCGTCAACATCTATAAAAGGCTTTTGTGAGAGCGACAGAAACCAGCCATATCATTATTATAGACTACACCTTTATGGCAATAGGTTTGTGTCTTGAGTATATACAGATATGAACTAAGTAAAATGTATAATTGTGTATATAGCTCAGTGTGTGAGACATGTTCAAATTGAGACAACACATGAGCGCAGTATGAAGAGGAAGAATATTACCTAGAGCAGTGGCTTACGATTTGAGAACACCTCTATGTGCGTAACCTTTGCACTGATTGCTGGAAAGTCTTTTTAACACTTAGGCAGTTTACATTGACTTTCATTCTCTAGCAATAAATTGGGCCTGCAACGGTCTTCATAATATTGTCGTTATGAAACTGATAAATACATAGTTTGGCCCTTTTTCTGGTTGTTGTATTGTTATAGGCATTGCGTCAAATCTACCAACGACGGTTGAATTATTACGTTTACTTCCGCGTCAAGAAACATAACGCAATATTTCCCGTTGATAGTGTTTCGGGAAGAAAAAATAACTGTACGGAAATTTCCGTTGCCAATAGTCCTAAACCCTGTCGTCAAATTTTTTTTTTCTTTTCAGAAAGAAAAGTGATGTGCTAATGATGAAACTATTGTAGGTCTAAATATTATTTTGTTATCTTTAAAAAAAAAAAATATAGACTATTTAATCTCTAGCTATTCTGAGCTATTAATTTTTTAATCACTTTTTTGTTTTGTTAGTATATGAAACAATGACGTGAGAAAACATTTGTTTACTGTAATCGAGTAGGAGCCGTACATAAATGACTTCATGTGACTTTCCTCTTGTTCCCTTCTTAACATGCCGTCACAATAAGTCAGACCTCTCTTCTGTACTGGCCATACAATCACATAGTATGCCGTGGCCACAGAGACCCTAACCCTACGATTAATTTTGCCCCACTGGATACTTTACTTTACTATTACAATAAACAATATAATGACCGTAAGTAAGTAAAAGTCGCTAATATTACATTTTTATTTAAAGTTATACATTTCTTTGATGTGACGTCATATTGTGTAAATTACCCCCCCCCCCCCTAACCTTCGTCAATAATAGACCAAAAGGTTTGATCCCCCCCCCTCCCGCACTTTTCTCTCTTTTACGTCGTTACGCGATGTCACTTTTTAAACGTACCACACGCCTTACGTTTCTTTATTTGATCTTATTGCTGAAGAGAGATAGGCAGCGGCTGTTGGGAGATTTTTACAAACGTCTATGTATTTGTTGACGTATCCGCAATGCATTCATTGTAAGAGTTCATGCGTCTTAGCTCTAGAGGTTGAGACAGTACACAAAGGCCTAATATAATTGACTCAGTATACAAAGCTAACGCAGACAATATGACACTGTCACTGGATATAAATACTGTCAGTGGACTGCAGACTTGGTGACATCACTTTACTGGCACCCATTTTATTTATTTTTGAGGTAAAGTTTAAATAAACTTGTAACTCAACCCTAAGAAACATTCGTTCACTCTCTAAAAAGTAGTCAATACTTTTATTTCATATATACTTTTACCGATTAGTAGGCCTACAGTGTGACTGCTAAAGACCTTGTCCAATATCGTTGGCAATGACAATAAGTTATAGTTTATAAAATAACAACAGTATTTTAATACTGCGCGGTAAGTGTTACGGACGAAAAAACAATTCTTAAAACACAATAGGATAAACTATTGAATAGTATTTTTAATAAATACTTTTCTGTTTTCTTTAAGATATATATATATATATATATATATATATATATATATATATATATATATATATATATATATATATATATATAATATGTATTATTCTTTTTGGGTTAGGGCATCTGTTTATAAGAAGTCTGCGGCGTCGCATTCGGCTGGCGTACCGGAGGTCCTGGGTTCGAATACCGGTGCAGGTCCTGGTCTAGAGGGTGTCCCTGAGTCTACCCAGGTCTGATAAGTACCTGACTTAGTTTGGGTAAAGTAAAGGCGGGTGTGCATAGTGCTGGCCACACAATCACCTGGTATGCCGTGGCCACAGAAACTGGTGAACGTTGCTTACGGATCAATTTGGTCCGACGAAATACTTGATTTATATACAATTCTTAAATAGAACTTGAGTTCATCTATAATTTAATACAACATTACTTGAGTGATATTACAGTAAACAAGAAGTAAAGACTAACACTGGGTACATCACAAGTTCAGACTTATATACATAAAGAAACAAAGTCCTAGAATTATATATTTAATATATATGAGTGTGTGTGCTTTCGTGTGCATGTGCGTGTGTGTTAGCATTGTGTGTTTACGTGTGTAATTTATGTTTGTGTGTGTGTTGCCGAGAGTTCATATCTGTGTAAGTTTGCTTTCAAACTAGACATGACAAGTAGAACATTGTGGCCTCAAGTCCTATACCAAGTGATTTCGTTTAGGTCCAACGGAGCACATTGCGTGAATATAGCACAGCAGACCAAGAAACCAGAGCCCTTTCTCCAATTATGTCAAGACGAGACAGAACTTCAGGGCCAAAATAACGAAAAGTTCTAAAAGTAGATTTAGGCGTCGAGAGAAGAACTGAAAAGGACAGCAGAGGTCAAGGTGGCCATTAGTCTGCGGCCAGTGAACGAATTACAACGGCAACTGAAAGTCAAACAAAAGCAGCAAAAGAAAAATAAACAAAGCACGTTGTAACATAGTAAACTAAAACGTTATCTCACATTACTGAGGCATATACTAGAATATGTATTTTATGTATGGGACCCATCAACTAACAAATTTAAAAAAAATTAGAAATTAGAAGAGCTGCAAATTTTATTACTGGCGAATATTCTTCACACATGCCAAGTGTAACACCAATAGTCAAATCGCTAAACCTAGAAACACTAGAGGACAGAAGAGCAAAGAGTAAAGTAGTAATAATACATAAGGCATTAAATTCTTATTTAGAAATACAACACAATAACAATCTATTACAACTCTTAGATATACATAATGTCAAAAACATTTTTCTTATCGCATATGTAAAAACAAGTGCATACAATTATTTTTTTATCCCCGAAAGGCATCCGGGCGTGGAATAGGTTGCTTGAACAAAGCAAAAAAAAAAAGCAACAACAACAGTAGTTTAACATCATTTACAAACACTCGAACAACGGTGTCTTGTAGGACGCAATAATTTTCTTTATAGAAAGAAGGCGCGTCTGTAACATATAATACGAATTAGATAAGAAGATAATATGTCCACTCTGTTACGCTCCTCCCATTCTTCTCGTATCAGAATGATATAAAACACTTCACTTTGTTTTATGACATGATCGGGTCGCCCTAACAATGGCTTTTTCGAAACGAAAGTGAAATTATCCGTTCTTTCCAAAGCGTCAACTTTTTGTTTCTTTCTGATATTCTTGTTCATAATGGATTATATAAGTTAGGCTAAACACGCAATTGAAAATATCACTTCCAAATACTGGACAAACAAACAAACACTTGAGTGGATTTCACAACGCTGCAATAGATACTTCAATCGATTTACTGTATATGAGTCACTATCAATTGATCACTTGTTGATTTCGGTGTTAAGAGATTTCAGCCAATGTAAACTTTTCGAAAAAGGAGTTAAGTTGTGTTTCCTGGCCGATGTGGTAAAACCTTATTGTTTCTTTTATTGTAGGCTACAGTAATATCGCTTGATTATAAATGGTGTTAAATGTATTGTTTATTGAAAGATACGTTAAAGTGAAAATCACTTCATGACATATAGATTTAATTACCATCAGCGTAGAACAGGGAGCCGGGTAAAAGGCTTTGTTAAAGGAATGTTTACGGTAACAAACTATATTTATTTATTGCATAACGTGATGTGTAGGCCACTCGTCAATGAAAGCTTTGTACTTGCAGATCTAATCTGTCACAGTTTTTATAATTTTTCTCTACAAGAAACAATACGATGTAGACATAGTAAATACCCATACACATACACTCAAACACAAACATAGGCGATTTGAAACCTCAGGGACAAAAATATTTACATTTGATTTGGCAATGTTCCAATCTAGAGCTAAAAAGACTTTATATTTATATATATTAGAGGCTCAAAGGGGTTTTATTGATATTTATTTATAGATCTGCTTTAAGAATGATTTGACCTTGATTAACAGTTGAAATGGGACGGGAGTATATGAAAAAGGGAAGTTATCCTAACGCTAGAAGGTGGAGGTGGGGGATCTTATTGGCAATGAATAGGTAAGACTACTTTAAATTAAAAAACCCGTATTGAGCTAAGAACCCACTAAATGACTTATGGGCCTCTTTTAAAGGACAGATAGGATATCATTGATGGCTAGATTGCTCTTATCCCGATAACATAAACGGAATTCATTTTAAACACTTTAAAAAGAAAAAAAGAAAAATTTGATAGCATAGCACAATACAATAATACGTACAAGCAGCGGTTTAACCAGGGCTTAGAGGGGGCGGGGGAAGAGAAAATAGTGCAAAAAAAAAAGACAGATGTAGGAGCAGGAACGCAAATAGTATATAGTGTATAAAAGGAGAAAGAAGACCAATACTGCAAAATTTCGGTAAAGAGAGAGGGGAAATGCACGGTATAAAAATATCTGTGAATGGGGGGTGGCGGTATAACATACTAATTCTGAAATTGAGTACATTTTGGCTTAATTTATTTTTTCTAACTATCAATTGTAGAGATGTACAAATTATATTATATTTAGACCCTTGAGCGAACCCTTATAAGTTTTACAGACGTTCCTTCTAGACAGAAGATTATTATGTCCACTTTGTTCTGCGAACTTTTCACTTCTGGAAGTGTCCCGTTTTCTCTGACGACCGTTGGCCTTAGGAGCCTTATCAATATCCGGTCCGAAGGTGTGGCATCTACTTCCCATTCAGGTTAGGCGAACAAGCTCCATTGATACTGTCAAATAGAACTTAAAAACCTATTATTTCAATATTTATCTTAGATAACATGCTTTAGTCCACTACTGTCTAATTTATATTTTAGGTCGATTACTTTCTTTCTTTATTTGATTTGTTCAATGTTTGTAAAGCTTTAAATCGTCAATTATCTTTATATTTTATTATTTCTTAGCCTATCGATTAAATCGTATTCTTAGTTCTATGTTAAATACGTTCTGCCTCTGAGCTTACAATATGTGTATTAAAAAAGCGATACAATAACTATTATTATTATTTATTATTCCACGTTGTTGCAAGCTTTCTGATTTTTTATAAATAACATTACTGCCGATTGGTGTTGATTTTGCAAATGCTCTATTGACAAGTATTAATTAGGTGTGACCTTTTGAACTGGAATGATCGTGAACTTCCGGCGAAATTTACCGCCATTTTCGTAAACAAAAACCATGCTTTTGGTGCTGTTTGACAATTGATTTCAACATCGACTGCCAGTTTTGGTCTTTTAGAAATATACAACGGCTACACGATTAGTTATGAGGAATCCGTTTTTAACACCAAAAGTGAGTAGGCGATAATTAATACTCAAAGTGTTAGTCGCATTAGGCTGAATGTAGCATTTCTTTATAAAAAAAGTTAGTCAAGAGTTGCGTCCTTGATAATTAAAAAAACACAATGCGGAGATTTATAAAAAACAACAACACACAAATTCTTTTGCATCAAGCAATTAGTTTGGGATTATAAATAGGTGATTCTTCAAATCTGACATTCACATTCCATCGTTTTCTTTTGGCGCCATCTTTTGGAAATAAAATAAAATGTAATTCCCTACATATTTTCGTACAACCAGTAACGTAGCACACAGTTATGTTTCGAAGAAGACCGGAAATGCTCTTCTTTCTGGCCTTTTATGCATGCATAATCGTTAAGACTTGTCAATTGTAGAAACCAAACGTTTGCGAAAGATCATATTTACCATGCGTCCTTTGGACTAATTATTGTATAATAATTCGCACCTATAAACAAGACTTTCTGTCTAAAACATTACGCAAAAAAAAAAAACGGGAAAACTACAATCATTTTTTTTAAATGTCTACTTGCTTAGCTTTTAAACGTTTATCATTTGGGTCAAGTACTTGGAGCTACCAGGTCTGTATGGTGTGGATGAGGAAAAGGGTGTTTGTGTGTGGGGGGGGGGGGGTTTAGCAGACGACCTATTCTAAAGTACTTAAGTCGTGCAAAAAAGTTATGCTTACCTATTTCTTCGTTATTATTTGATCTACTTATCAATAAGTGTAGCTTTACGTTAAAACGTAAAACTTGGACTAGTTAAATATGTAAACAATTTTTTGAAATTTTCATTGTCTGAGTAGTTGTAAACAACGACTCTGCGTGTTGAAATAAAAACATTTCTATGGCAAGCCAATGCAAACAAAATAATTCTTCTCTTTAAGAATATAATTAATTTGGTTGTAAATGAATGTTAAAAGAAATTAAAAGAAATAAATGATAGATAAATATTTGAAAAGATTATGATTGCGAGGCAAATTCTATTTTAATAATCATCCGCGAACTCTATATAATTGTATTTAGAATGGTCTCGAAAACAATTGTCATTTTTCAAAATCCTATGTTTTTCGGGTTTTCTGGAAAGGTTTAGTGGGTAAGTGTTCTCTTTTTCGCCTATTGCTGGGCAGGTGTCAAGGACAAATCTTAGTATTGTTCAGTGACGTTTGAAAACGAATTTTGTTTTATTTTGGCCCAATGTACGTTGTATTCGGTCAGGGAAACCCCGATTTATTTATATAGAGACAAATGGCAACACTGTAGGTGTATTAATAGCGTAAAAGTTGAATAACCAATCAGAGACGAAGATATATTTAACTAAGCTTATAAAGGCACAGATATTTATATATTGAATTAGGTGACTCTCTCTCTCTTTCTCTCGTCATTTGTCGTCATTTGTTTGACGTCATTCCCACAGGTTTTAAAAACATCACGGCTTGAAAATATAAAAACGTTTTGCCCTAAAGCAGATATAATATTTCAAACTAAAGAATCGAGAACTAAGGTTAGTTGTGTGTGACTGTTCAATTGATCACATAATTTCTCTCTATTCGTGGACAATAGTTTTTAAATATATATTACTCATGCGGTTACGTCAGTCTTTTTATTCAGTACGAATCAGCATGCTACTGGAAACCTAGACCTGTGTCAGTGGTACGTCAGGTATTATTTAGCTTATCATGTCGTACGTTGAATAGTTGAAATACAACTTGATATCGTTTCTTTCTCTTTCAGATATTTAATTCTTTATCGTGCTTTGGGATATTTATGTTGGTAAGTAAGATAAACGATTTAGACAATTAATTTAGCAATCTAGTGATTTGGACTTATGTGGGAATAATATTTGGAATAAAAAATGAAATAATTATACAATTAGCTCTCTGGTATTAAGATATTAACGTAGCCAAAAGGGGGTTGGGATAAGTTTACTGTTTCGCCAAAAGAAAATGAGTGTTAAATTTGCGGTGTGGGTAATGGTGGATGCTAATTAATAATCCTAAAGAGTTAACATATCAACATCTTCTGCAGACTGCATGACCGTATGACCCCATGTGTAAATGTGAACGACCCCTTCTCGTTCAAAAACAAAAGCACTTGTCAATAAATCTATTTGTAAGTCTTATCTTCTTATATCTATTACTAACTAACTAACTAGAACTCCTATTGGAAGCGAGAGCTGGGAGTATTATTCCCTTGTAGCTCTGAACAAGAACTCAGCCGTGCGTTTGAGCACGGCTCTATCTATTACAGACGCTCCTACTATAGAGAGCATTATTGAGTCTTACGCTCACCCGTAGTCCTAAAAAGTATTTAATTTTTATTAATCTTTCAAATGATGTTAAGTTACTGGTTTTCCTAGTTTGTTCCGGCAACCCTTTCCATGCCCGAATGTTAATTTGTTTTCTATACAATTCAACAGAAATGGCCACGGTAGCAAGTTTTTTTCTCAGTGTCGTTTTGATAGTTGTCCAACTGTATACCAACTACGCAATCCGATGCGACCCAGATGCGCCGTCCACATCTTTGCCAGACCTTGACCCCAATAATTCTGCTTTGGACAATTGTGCTGCGGGTGAACATTATCGTAACTTTGGTTGCTCGCCCTGTGAAAAGGGAACTTTCAGAACAGAGCAGATGGCAAGAGAAAACCAATATAATCAATGCCAGAAATGCACAGAGCCAGGCGAGGTTAGTTCTTTACTTCAATTATTATTTTTATCCCGGCAGAGATAATTTCTATATAACTCTCTCTCTATCCCCATCCCCATCTCTCCTTTTCTTTTCATTTCCAGATGGAGAGGTGGGGGGGGGGAAGAAAAAAATAATCTCTTTCATTTTTTCTCCACATTTATTTGTTCACTCTCTCTGTCTCTCCCACTGATCTATACAAATAATGAATTGGGTTCGGAAACTTTATTCTTGATGAAATCAATAGGCTTTAACGTGAATTTCACTTATCTATAAAATTATATTTCCTAAAGCACTGACCTGTAAATACATTTCAATTGACATAGACCAAAGACTATAATAACATGAACCGCTTGCTTTAATATTTCTGCTGATGACTCGAATGACTTCTTTTCGGAATTTCCGATCGCACCATGTCCTCTAGACTTCCAGTTTAGTGATTCGCTATGATTTTCTCAATGGAAAATTAAGATTAAAATCCAAAGTTGTATACAGTGGAAAAATTGATGTACTTTGAGGAGTCATTTAGAACTTCGTTATTTGGCTGCGCATGGAAAAAACAACTCTAAGGCTCTAAAAAAAAAAGGTGTCCATCTTTTTTTAGTCTTTGCTTATACTGTATTTTTATTGTATATATTTGTTCTGATTATTATATTTGGTTTATTCTACAACTCGCTCGTGTGTAGAAGTGAATAGAGTACATAGTCTAATCAATTTGCTCATACACATTTATAATGGCAACGCTATTCGTGTTTTATACAGATCAGTGGTCTCTCCCCATCGCTCGTCTTTCTTTAGCTCTCTCAATCTGGCAAACACACACAAATACATCATACCCGGGTACTTGCCACGTAATACGATATAGTCGTATGATCGGGAGACCTTTAGTACGATGTTATGCACAATAAAAGAAAAATGCTGGCAGCAACACATTTTCTGAGGAAAGATTTAAAATTTTGTGTTTTATTAGAGTTTTGTCCCAGTTTAATTAAGTTTAGGGCGCAAACTGACATGGTCCGTTCATGTGTCGCTGCACAATAGCCTGCCAAAAACACTCCTCCAGGGCACCGTGGAAGGTGGGCGTAGCAGAGGCCGTCAGCGGAGATGCTGGTTCGACAATGTCAAGCATTGAACAGGGCTGCAGATGACTCAACTACTGACAACCGCTCAAGATAGACAAAAATGGAGAAAGTTGACTGCTGAGGTGTACATTTGCTCCCCCCAACGACCAAAACGGTCATGGGATTAATGATGATAATGATGAAGTTTAGGTCGTAACGTTAGTATAGAGACAACCAAATTACAATGTTAAATATCTATGAAGCTTGATGTTCCGATTCGCTCTTAAAATTACCGAAAAAGGTCTAGAAATAACTAAACCTACCAGAAGCCTACATTGCTATAGTCAGATTTAGCAATGGGTAATTCCGCAATAACTGTAAGCCTCATTTTATAGTTTAGGTTGTAGGTTTGTATGTATGTATATATATATATATATCTATTAGATGTACTTTACGCGCCATAATACGGACAGCGGTCTTAAAATATGCTTTTCAGCCAGTAAGAAGACGCCTAAGAAATAACACAACAACCCAGATATGAAACACATAAATACACTTATACGAACGCAGGGGTGTGTACTACTTTATATTTACTGTGGTAACTAGGATTGTATTAGTTTTCAATTCGTGAGAGTCAAGATATAAAAGGCTGCGTTATTGTCTATGATATGAAATTTATTCACATAATTTGATTCTACATCACCTACATCTTTTTACTGACTTGATCTGAAATCAAAATTATTTTTGAGGTTGTTCGAATGGCATTTACATCATCATTGTAATTGATAGTTGAATATTTAAAATGATTTTATTAAATCGTTTGAATCAATTAGAGCTAATAAGACTACTACGACCATGTAATCATTTATTGACCAGGATATTGCAGTATATATATATATATATATATATATATATATATATATATATTAAATCGTTCACGCAGTGTTACTGCCCTTTAGAATCTATAGAGAATGGGAGTAAATAACTTCAAAATATTAAATCAGATTTATATTGTGACGTTAATCCACGTGAAAATCGAGTTTATTTTTCGTGTTAAATCTGACGTGAAAATGATTTTTATATTGACCTAATTAAAGTGATCAATGGAATAAATTATAGCCTTTTACCTAGTAGAGTCTGGCGTAAAGTTAAGTAACTTCTTTTGCCACCCTCTACCTGCATAGACGCTTCTTCAGTTTACTTCTTCATTTGAGTTTACTTCTTCTTTTGAGTTTACTTCTTCTTTTGAGTTTACTTCTTCATTTGAGTTTACTTCTTCATTTGAGTTTACTTCTTCATTTGAGTTTACTTCTTCATTTGAGTTTACTTCTTCTTTTGAGTTTACTTCTTCATTTGAGTTTACTTCTTCATTTGAGTTTACTTCTTCATTTGAGTTTACTTCTTCTTTTGAGTTTACTTCTTCATTTGAGTTTACTTCTTCATTTGAGTTTACTTATTCATTTGAGTTTACTTCTTCATTTGAGCTTACTTTTCATTTCAGTTTACTTCTTCATTTGAGTTTACTTCTTCTTTTGAGTTTACTTCTTCTTTTGAGTTTACTTCTTCATTTGAGTTTACTTCTTCATTTGAGTTTACTTCTTCTTTTGAGTTTACTTCTTCATTTGAGTTTACTTCTTCATTTGAGTTTACTTCTTCATTTGAGTTTACTTCTTCATTTGAGTTTACTTCTTCTTTTGAGTTTACTTCTTCATTTGAGTTTACTTCTTCATTTGAGTTTACTTCTTCATTTGAGTTTACTTCTTCTTTTGAGTTTACTTCTTCATTTGAGTTTACTTCTTCATTTGAGTTTACTTATTCATTTGAGTTTACTTCTTCATTTGAGCTTACTTTTCATTTCAGTTTACTTCTTCATTTGAGTTTACTTCTTCTTTTGAGTTTACTTCTTCATTTGAGTTTACTTCTTCATTTGAGTTTACTTCTTCATTTGAGTTTACTTCTTCATTTGAGTTTACTTCTTCATTTGAGTTTACTTCTTCTTTTGAGTTTACTTCTTCATTTGAGTTTACTTCTTCATTTGAGTTTACTTCTTCATGTGAGTTTACTTCTTCATTTGAGTTTACTCCTTCATTTGAGTTTACTTCTTTATTTGAGTTTACTTCTTCATTTGAGTTTAGTACTTCATTAGCACAAACAGTTTCAAGTTAGTACATTTTACATTGTTTCCGCAACTCTACGTGAACTAAATATTTAAAATGTTCAGAAGTTGTTTATTATTTGTTCACAGCATGAAATCGAGTATGAACGGTGCAACGCTACAAGAGACACAAAGATCATGTGCGAAATGTATTGGTACCGCTACCAAAGTCTGGAACATCCGTGTAGCTCTTACTGCAAGCAGTGCTCAATCTGTGGTCTTGGTCACTTTTTGTATCGCAGTTACGAGGCCAAGGCATGCAGCGATTACAGCGATACTATCTGTTGTGAGGATGAAGGTATGGATGTGGTGGAAGGGAAATGTGTCGCTAAAGTACAACAAATCGTGTCCACAACAGCAACATTCCACTCCACGACAACGACTGCTGAATCGTCGACATCCCAAAAATTGATCATTACGGCGATTGCCATGAACAAGGAAGAAAACAGCGCAATATCTGACGCTAGAAAAATATTCCAGAAACACGGTTTTATTATATCATTGACTATGGTATATTGTGTTAGTGTCAATTACAATAGAGATTTGAAGGTGTAGTCTATTTAATCCGCCAAATGAATGGTAGTATTGTTTGTTTCGTAATGTGTATTACTTATTAAAAAGGCATTTTTTTTGTTGCAAATGTTAAGGTATACAATAAACATATCGGGTTTTAAAAAAATGAAATTATAACTACAATTTTTTTTTACTGAGTCAATCAAACTACAACTAGTTGTAAACTAGAACTAAAATGTAACACCATTATATACATATGTTACACTTTAGAAACAGATAGATTTTTCACTAAAGTAGACGTAGTTATATGATTAGACAGGGGTCGAGCGGCAGCGCGTTCGACTGGTGTACCAAAGGTCCTGGGTTCGAATCCTGCTGAAAAAAAATAGCCTTAGAAGTTGACCTATTTAAAATATTCAGCGATAAACTTATGTTCATGTGAATGGTTTTTGTTTGGAAAATATATATAAAATATATATACATATGGGGCCGGTACCGTAGGTCCTGAGTTTCAATCCTAGTGAAATATTTGTTCCTGGCTCTGGAGGGTGTTCTTGAGTCTATCCAGCTCTGATGGGTACTTGACATTAGTTGGGGTAAAGTAAAGGCGACTTGTCATTGTACTGGACACACAGTCCCCTACTATGCCGTGGCCACAGAAACTGTTGAACGCTGCCTGACCGGCCCGATGTATCAATTTGTTCCGACGGTTTACTTAGGCCTTGTAATACTATGGTAAGAATGCGAATGCGAAAACTTCGTATTTTAACTTTATATTTCTTATATTCATAATCTTTGTGGCCAAAATAAAAATCTTCGAATCACTATTCTTTTGTTAGAATTAGGAAATGGCATGAATTTTTTTAATTTCTCAAGAATAAAAAAAAAATATCTGAATCTAAATTAAAGCTCGTACTATATTGCAGGAGTCGGCAACCTACGACAGCGTGCCAGACTTTGCACGCCGAGCCATTTTCAATCGCACGCGCAAGACTCCGAGGAAAAAAAGACAATTAGAGTCTCTTCTACAAGGATAGAGTGGGTTGTATTTAGGCTGTTGACGCTAACTTGGCACGCTGAATGAATTAAAAATCATGCTTTGACACATTGTTATTAAAAGGTTGTCGACACTTGCTATAACCATTACATGTCTAGACGTAAAACTACGTAGGTATTCTCGGACGTACCCATAATTTGTTTAAAGGGCGTACATAACTAGAGAATGAATTAATGCATGTAGAGTGTAGTGACATAAATTGAGGGTGTGAAGTTTTTAAATAGTTACTAAAGTTTATCTTCAAAGAATGGAAATTTCCCAATCGAAATGTTGAAATTACTTCTGTTTTAAATTTAGTATTATTAATATTGTTTCCACTTTTTTCCTTTTCCTACTTTTCTATTATATTATTTGCAAGGAAAACAAAAAAATACAACCAAGAATGTTGTATAACTTATTAATTAATTTGTATACTACTTAAGGATAGGTACCTGGCTAATTATAAATTATTATGTTTCGGGGGTATTTGAGATTTTTACATCTTGCGACAGTTTAACCATTGCTTTAATTATCAATTGCACTTGTTACACAAGATTTGAAGTTCAAAATCTTTCTATTACACATTTAAATATGCATGCCTAGTTCATTTCAGAGCATAATTTTTTTTCTAATTTTCCTTCTGTTATTTTGCTACGCCTTTGTAACTAATCATAGCACAAGCTTGAAATTGTGCAGTTCTTTATTACTAGGGTTTCCTTATTTCTATGCATGATCTTGAGGATTCGATAAGAACATTGTTTTTTTTTATTTTTCAGTTTTCGTGTGTCAATAGTAATTTTTGCATGCTGCTTTAGTAGAAAATGTATAATTTTATTAATAATTAAAGCTATCAGCATAATCATGCATGATAAGAGAGATAATATGCATTCAAAGCAATAACAAAACAAAAAACAGAATTGAATCATCTTTTTTGTAAAAATAAGTTATAAAAACTTTAAAATAAACTGTTTGTCGGCCATTTTTTTTTCATGGCAAAAAAAATATATATATAAACTTTTTATGAGCCCAAGTATACATACAACACACAGCTGAATCTGATTGGGTTATTCCAAATTATCAGGTAAGCCAAATGAAATAAATGTATACAGGTGTCCAACCTTAAATTACTGTACAGTTACGTGAAGCTGGCTGGTCCAGCGGTTAGAACACCGGACTGTCAACCAAAAACCATCGGACAGGTCGCGGGTTCGAGCCCTGCCACCTTGCAGGAGTTTTGGGACTAGTAGACGTAATAATCTACTAGAGCGCACTGAGCATGCTAATAGCATGATAGAAGCGCTATATAAAAACAATTATTATTATTATTATTATTATTATTATTATTATTATTACATTCTTGTAACGTTATGTATTGTATTTTTTTTTGTTACAGTGTATTTATTCAATAGTGGGGTACGTCATTAAAAAGGAACGAAAACTAGAACAAGAAAAATCAAAACGCTGCAAAAGAAGAAGAAAAAACAAGGATAGAGAAATTAATGTTGCGATAGAAATGTGATATACAGTTGTTGTTTTTTTATGTCTCGAAATGTGAACAGGGTATTTGGATATGTCACAGGTAATCAACCGTTTTTCACAGTTACCTTTTCATTTTTAGATAATGGTTTGAGAAAAAGTCCATAATATAGACACTGCCAGAATCTTAATGTGGGCACTGGCGGACTTTGGACGATAGAAGGTTGTATTTGGAGGACCTCTGCGGTAGCGTTTGAGCGTTACATTAAGTAAGGGCCTAAATAACACTCTATTAGCTTATCTTTCGTCCATGGCATTAGTTTTTTAGACTTTTGGGGCACAAGTTTTTCTTATGTTTCTTTTAGATATTTGCGTAGTTTACTTTATTTTGTAATAACATCGGCATAAAAGAATAATTATAATTGTTAAAATGTGTTAAAATTTTCTAAATATTTCTGAATTATGGATAAAAGTAATTATTGTAAGATTTTGCAATCACATGTAAATTTTAATACCATATTTTGTTACGTGTAAGACCAATACAGATATCTGTCCCCTACATATAACCAATTGCCTTCTTCTTAAAATAACGTTTTGATAATACTTGTGTAACTGTTATAATGTTTATAAATGGCCACTCAACGTTTCTATGTTTCAATTATTTAATTTTAAATATATTTAACACTTTTTATTTATATGTTCGCATTTATGCATTTATTGTGTTGTTTATTTGCACATAGAGCTGCCAACTTTTAGCTTTAAGGTTGTGGTTATTTTATATTTTTTGTTTTCAATGCTAATAGAAATAAAAAAAAGGACTGAACCGAAAATTGTGTATGTCTTTAACTAATCTAATTGTAACAGGGATATATATAGTTTATCAACAACTTGAATACTGTATGATTTTGGAACTTCAATACACAGACCTAAGTGACGCTCAAACTTGAGGCAATAAAGTACTTTAATTTCATGTGAATGTAGATCATTCAGTGTACAGCAAACAGACACACGTTCCTTATTGCACAAAGTCAAACATCTCAATACTCCACAGCTCAGCTGATATCACTTTCTCGTCCGCAAGGAGTCCTATCACAGATGAACAGAATCTTCAATCAGTCCTGCCTTTTTCTTTGTCAACAACGGAAGCGTAATACATTCACTTCCTGTATCTACGGGCACTATATTAAACTATTAATTCTTTCCACTCACTTTAGCACACCAATCCTTACAACAATCACTCCCTACAACCACTCCCTACAACAATTCCTTACAACCAATCCCTTCAACAATCCGTACAACCAATCCTTACACCAATAAATATTTACAACCAATCCTTACAACAACCAATCCTTACAACCAATCCTTAAAACCAATCGCAACAACCAATCATTACATCTACAATCCTTACAACCAATCATTACAACTAATCCTTTACAACAACCAATTATAACAACCAATCCTTACAACCAATCCTTACAACCAATCCTTTACAACCGATCCTTATAACCAATCATTACAACCAATCGTTACAAACAAACATTTACAACCACCAATCCTTACAACCAATCATTACAACCAATTCTTACAATAACCAATCCTTACAACAAATCATTACAACCAATCCTTAAAACCAATCCTTACAAACAATACTTACATTCAATTCGTACAACCAATCCTTACACCAAACAATCTTTACAATCAATCCTTTCCTTACAACCAATCCTTACAACCAAATCCTTTAAAACAACCAATCCTTACAACCAATCCTTTAAAACAACCAATCCTTACAAACAATCCTTTACAACAACCAATCCTTACAACTAATCCTTACAACGAATCCTTACAAACAATCCCTACCACCAATCCTTACAACAACCAATCCTTACAACTAATCCTTACAAACAATCCTTGAAACCAAACCACCTTACATTTGATCTTCACAATAAGAAAATATTAAGTTGTTTTTTTTTTGTTTATCACAATTGACTTGGTGTTAATGGATGAGTTAATCACCTATGATTATAAAAAAACAAAAACGATATTATATTGAATATTCCAGGGAATTTTATGAATAGATTCTAATCACTCCAGATCTTCAGTAGGCCAGATATCATTAATAGACCTTTTCATTTTATTAATTATTCCAAAAAAGAGGTCAATGTCTACGCATGCGCAGTCGCTAGGGGGCAGAAGTTGTCAATAAAACCTTCTTCGCCTTTGTTATTTTACTGGGGGCCTAGTGGTTTTTAGGCGTAATTATATTAGCTTTTCATTTTACAAAAAAACTAATTCATAAAAACTTTATACCCAGAAGCTAGGGAGCGAACTGTACTTTTCTTTTACCTTTTGAACCAGTTTTGAGCCCCAAAAACATTTATTATACATTCTAGGCCTTATGCGTCTATGCTTACCATGTCACCATGTTAATACAGATTGGCGTCGAGCGATCAGTAAATCGTCTTTAAGCATACAAATAAAATTTAACATAGTTATATATTTATAAAGCTTTGTTTGTGTTGAAGTATCAACGCGTAGGCTATATTGTATTAAGTTATTATTTGTAGCAATAGAAATCGTAACTTTTAATTATTTTTATTTTTTTTATCGTTCGATTTCGATGTCACAAAAGAACCTTGAAAAGCCAAAGTAAGCTCATCACAGTTTGATTCTGAAAAGGCCTAGGTCTATGTCCCAAAGGCATATGCTATTGTTTGACTTGTTCTGGGGTTTTATCGTTAAAATATTGTATGTAGAAGTAGTTAAGCGGGATTATAACATATTAGTAGGCCTAGACCTAGCTATAGGCCTATAGCCGCCTATAGACTATAGTAGGACTATAGGGGCTATAGGCTATATAGGCTATTATAGGCCCTAATAGGCTAAGCTAAAGTAGCCTAAAGGCCTATATAAATTATAAATAGGCTTATGGCTTATAGGCTTATAGGATAGGCCTATAATAGCTATTATTTAATATAATATAGCATATCGAATCGGCCTATCACATATAGTTTACTATAATAGTATAATAGGCCTAATTATTAGCCTGCCTATAGGCCTATTACTATTAGCCTATTAGTACATTAGCCTATTATAGTAGCCTAAAGGTTATAAGCTCAAACAGTTTAAACTATTAAACAATTGAAAATATTTACTATTTACTATAGAAAAGTGTTGATTAACCGATTGCGATTGCATGAAATAATTAAGCGAATGCTATGCTATATATTTGATATTTGCAAACAGGTGCGTGTTTTCTTCATGAATTTTTAGTTATAGGCCTGTTATTAAATAATATTTCATGCATAGGACTAATGAAATTACAATAAGTCACAATATTAATAGGCCTATAGGCTATATCAATATCTATATCTAGGCTATAATATATCATATTCAATATGGAAAACATTGGCCTACGCCGACATACGGTCATAGGCCCGACTATACGACATAGGCCTATATATATATATATATATTAGCCTCTTCCTACGAACAATATATATTTTTTTAAAGTTTAACATAATATTTGCTATGGCTATGGCTATGGTTTTTATATTCGTGAAGATGCATCGGCTCTTATGCGTCTGTCTCTATCAAACATTCAACATGAAATATATCTAGAATTATATTTGCCTTTTTATTAATCAAAACGAGCGATCTAGGTCTAGGGCTAAGTTAAGCAATAGCTTGAATAGCCTACAGTGATAAAAGCATTATAGGCTTAATTAATTATTTTTTTTTCGATACAAAACTAGTTCTAAACGTAATTTTTTTTTACATTGTCATTGAAGAAACTAAACAAAATGTAATGACACAGTGATCACGATAGAATCGACCATAATATTAAGGTCCAAAGCATAGAGTCCAGGTCTAAAAAATTTTTTCTTTAAAAAATAAAGAAGCTCTAAACGTTATTTTTTTAACAATTCCCTTCCTAGGTTCTTAGTTTAAGATCTCCATGTGTTTTTATGGTTTAAAGTTCAAAAACAACTATAATAACATTAAAAAACCCCAACACCTTTAGTAAAATACTATATGGAAAGAAGGAACAAAAATCTTTGTGCCCCCCAAAAAAAAATATGTCAGTGAGTCTCAAGGCCACGCCCCTTTTCCGGGGTCAAACTAAAAAGGTCTATAGCAAGACTTTTCTCTACCCACACAATACCATTGTTCCTGGTGAACTTCAATGGTACCTCGGATTACAAACCCCTCAGTTTACTAACGCCTAAGATTACGAACGATTCATGTCACGAACGATTCAGGTTACGAGCAGAAATTCAGAAATATTTTTGTCTCAGGCGCTACGAACAGAGCCCCAGCTGACAAACGAAGACAGACATATAGAAAGGTTCAACGTTTGGAGACAAAAGATTGATTGGTTAAATCTCCAGTAGTCACAACACGGCCATTTTTTTGACATTGTTCTCCTTTGATAAGGGGAAGTAGATGCAGAGTTTGAGTGCCTGATATGTTTCTGTTCTGAAAATCGCTTAATTTCCTCTCCACGACTAATTCTTTAAGTTGATAATATTTTATCTTGTAAGGTATGTCTTTAATGTCATGTTTCATACCTTCTGTGTTGCATGGACTATTTGTAAAGGTTGAGTTGTAGGTTTGTATGATATTGTTTTATTTCTTTATAATTTTCATAAGTAAATACTGAGATAGATAACAAAACATTAGGATTCATAAAAAGGAACTTTTACAGATGTAATAAGAACATAAAACTAAAATGTTATCTCTCATTAGTTAGACCTATACTAGAATATGTAGCATCTGTATGAGACTCATCAACTAACAAAAAAACATTAAAAAATTAGAACAAATTCAATAACGAGTTGCAAGGTTCATTACTAGTTATAACAAAGTGTATTCATGACTGACAAGAGTAACACCAATAGTCAAATGACTAAACCTATAAACACTAGAGGACAGAAGGACAAAGTGTAACGTAGTAATTAGACATAAGGCATTAAACTCTAATCTACAAAAACAACCCAATAACAATCTGTTGCAATGTTCGGATAAACATAAAGACAAAAACACTTTCCTTATTTCTAATGCGATAACAAATTAATATAATTACTCTTTCTTCCCGAGCGGTATTCGGGCATGGAATGGGTTGCCTGAACAAACAAAAAAAAACAGTAGGATGGCCGAAGATATCTCAATTAAAATAAACACAACGATAAATACGGTAAATTAATTTGAAATTAAATAATTGTAAGTTCGTTTGTTGTTAATAGTGGGGCCTTTGTTGTTTTTTTAAATTTGCTCTTGCTTGAACTCGAGTCAAAAACCTGGCTACGCCACTACCCGCTGCCCATAATACGGCTCGCCAGATTGTCGTTTCTAATGGCGATTCTTTATTGTTTATAAAGATGAATTTGCATAAATATGTGTTTATTCAACACTCACCATATTGTCAGTGGCGTATTTAGGCATGTTCCACATGTTCCATTGGAACAGGGGCCCCCACACAAAAGGGGCCCCCACACATCCCAAAAATAAATGTTTGAGTGACATCCCCATATTTCGTTGAAAATGTCAAATAAAATTCATTTATTCCCATACAATTTAAAGCGCTCTAGTTCAATCAAGCTACGTTCAACATAATATGTGTAATTTTACAAAATGTAATATGAATTAACGGCTCTTTTCTGATGTAGGCCATATGTGGAAGGCAGGGCGAGACCACGAGGGGCCCCACATAACTTTGGGAACAGGGCCCCCACATAAATTTAGGAACAGGGCCCCCACAATCCTAAATACGGCCCTGCATATTGTATTGAATTTTCTATCCGACCCAATGACGAAAAACTATAGCACGCTCTTGTCATAACATAAAGTACACAGGAACACAGAATAGGTATAGAACAGAATGCGCAATCCCTATATCCGCAGTCACTAAAATTGAAGCTCGGCTTCCACAATTTTCTTTTGACTCGGCAGCGGTAACTAGAGACGCGACTATAGTAAAATGAGAAAGGCTTATTCATTACTAATATCTAGTTTTAGCAAGCTTAGGACTAAAGCAAGGCTACTAATAGTAATTTGTGGCTAAAACTTACCGTTGTTTATCTTTACGAGGTTACACAGCCTCAGAGACATCCTCCAGATCTGAGAACAAATCCTAGTCTATACCAGAACTCGAATACAAGATCTTCGGTAGGCTAGCTGAACGCGCTGCCGCTCGACCACCTTGATCCTTCTTCACATGGGCTTTACAAACAATAATTCACACAGTGGATATACACACGATACTCCATAAGGTTATATATAAACAATAGTACACACAGTTATATAGGCCTTCAAACAAGACTTCATACTGTGGGTATACAAACGATACTCTATAAGGTTATATACATACAATAGTCCACACAGTTATATAGTCCTTCAAACAATTCTTCCCACTGTGGATATACACACAATAGTCCACACAGTCAGTAGCGTACCAAGGGGAGTGCGATGGTGCGGACCGCACCGGGTGACACCCTCTCAGGGGGTGACACCCGAATGAAAATAAAACATATTTAAAAAAAAAAGATAATTTTACAGAGCACGCACTGCTTGTCTTTCAGTGTTGTGACATGACAAGATACAAAAGCTAAAGGAGATGTGCACCAGTTAACAAAACAATGGTTCTACAAGGTAATCCCCAATGGCCAGAAAATAATGCGTTCATAGATGGTTTACTCACTTGTCAGTGGGGTATTATACTGTTTTTGCTGCAGATTGTTTGCTGTTGATGTTACCGAAACATCTAAATTTGTTACTGGGTTCGAAAAGTGGTGAGTCCAAAACTACATAATCATGAAACATCTGAAGAGCATCCACGTTGCCTCAAAAAAAGGAAGACATTGGCAGCAGGACTTCAGCTACATAAAACAATTGATGCCCAAGGTATTGCATTAAAGCCTTAATATATAGGGAGAAGAAAAAGTGGAGGGATATCCTACACAGGTTGCTAGATATTACATTGTTTCTTGCGTAGCAAAATCTTGCATTTTGTGGCAACAACGAAGAATAAAGGAAACTTTTTAAGATGGTTGAAATGGTTTCCAATTATCACCAAGTGCTGAAAGAGCAACTTATGAGACTAAAGATAAGTAATAAGTACATGTACAGGGAAAGCATCTGTATCTTACTGGTCAATAATGCAAAGAAAAATTATGTTATGGATATAACATATCTCTGAGCTCTGAGCTTACATTATGTATGTTGGCACCGCTATACAAATGTCATCATTATTATTATTTATTGAAGGCCGCAAGGTATTTTTGGAATTATGTTTGACAGCACACATGATAGGCCTATATCTCACATTGACCAAATGTCTGAAGTGATCAGAAATGTAAAAAGTTGATATGGGAGAAATGTTTCTTGGATTTTTTCCTTTAAGGGGGGAAAAAGCTGATGACCTCAGTTCTGGCATTTAAAAAATCTAAAACGTGACGGACTTGATATAATGATGTGCAGAGCTCAAGGTTACGACAATGCTGCCACAATGTCTGGAATCCATGGAGGTGTTCAAGCCATTTTGAAAAGAAAGAACAAGAAGCTATTTTTAATGGATGTGTGGGCCATTCCCTTAACTTGTGTGGTCAACACTCTTTTGTTGAAAATGCTTCATGTATAACATTTTTAGTACCCTTTAGAGAATGTTTTTTTTCTTTGCTGCTTCCAATCGATGGAATGTTTTAATTGAACACACTGGGGTGTCGTTGAAAAGGTTATCTACAACACGTTGTAGTGCTCATCATGCTGCTGTTAAACCAGTGAAAGATAAGTTTGATTAATGCAAGGACTTTTACATGCTGTCTGTGATTTCACGTTTATCTGCTACCTTAATTTGTTCTTATATACTTGCTATTTACGCTCTACCATGGGACGATCAAGTAATTTCTGATCTGGCTATGTTATCGATTGAAATGAATATTGTGAATGATATAGATTTTGATGCGGTGATTGACAAGTTTGCAGTTTTGAAGAGCAGGGAAGGAAAAATTTTAAAAAGTACTTTTAATGTAAAAATAACTAACCGTACGGTTGTTTCAGTTTGTTTATTGCTTTTTCCTTTCTAATATTAAATTAATATTGTTATTGTTTTGGTCATATTTGAACTGTAGGCTTGTTTTAAGGAGACAAAAACTATGGCGAAAGTCGTGGGCGGGGGCGGGGGTGTGACACCCAAAGTTTACCGCACCGGGTTAAACCAGCCCTCGGAACGCCACTGCACACAGTTATATAGTTCTTCAAACAATACTTCACACTGTGGATATAAAAACACAGTGAATATTAGTTCCACTTATTCTAAAAAAATATTTTAACTTATTCGCCCAACATTATTTCATTATTCCAGAATATAACTTAATACTGAACTGCTTAGAACATTCACAAAGATGTTTCTATATCCAAGTAGGCCTAAATATTTCATCATATCAACGTCATTTTAGTAAAAAATAAAATAACTTATCTTCTTATATTCGTCTATTGTTGACAAAGTACATAATTGTCACAGGACGAACACTCTATTACATAAATCTTGTAATACAACAGAGGCTCCTCTGCAATATAACTGTTTAGTGCATGTTCTAATCACTCACTGTACAACACTGTAATTCACATATACTCTGGCCAGGTCTTGAGTTGTTGTTAGTCAACTACAACTTTAATATTCAGGACTCATCTCACGACTACTTTTCAGTGTGCAGTCCAATTGTCAACTAAATCTTTTATGCTTTTCCTGTCGCTATACAGTCTTTTCATACTCTCTCTCCTTTGTAATACTACAGTGCACAATTGTACATACAATAACATGCACACCTTTCTTATCCCGTTTATAACAACATGCGCACTTTCTATATTACATACATGTTAATACTACCATTCTTTGACAATAATATTTTTAATTTGTAACGTACTTATTTGTATAATATTAAATTTGGGATAAATTGGCGTAGGCCTTTTTAGATTTAGTGTATGAAAAATTCTACAGATACGAATGGATTCTGGTAAAAATAATAAAAGCATACTTCTCTTTTAATTACGAAACATTTCCTTTATATTAAAAATAAAACAGTAACGAAAAAAACAACAAAAAATGCATTATTTAAAATTCCTTGAAACGTTAATTAACGGAAACATTATTGAATGTTTTAATTAATGATAATGTTTATGATCAGAGAAAAAAAAAGTTATTCCAATTCTGATATATCAGTAAAAACTTCTAGAGTTTACAGTTTTCATTGTTCCTTTTCTTTAAATAAATTTGAGTCAAAAAGATTCCATATTGATTTCTTTT
Source organism: Anisus vortex (assembly GCA_949126835.1). Taxonomy (NCBI): domain Eukaryota; kingdom Metazoa; phylum Mollusca; class Gastropoda; family Planorbidae; genus Anisus; species Anisus vortex. The sequence goes on along the minus strand of OX421505.1, from coordinate 3,142,122 downwards.
GCCATTTAAATTACTTTTTTTTAGTCTTACATTTTTTTTCATATAAATTGATTTATTTATTATTTGTTGATTATATTTCTTAAGTTATAAATCTTTCAATATAAAACTAAATTATTTGTTGTTGTTGTTTGTTTATATAATTTATAAAAATTTATTCAAGTTTCAAGTGAATGCGGAACTAGATGACAAGATGTCCTATTGTCGATATATTTGTTTACAATTTGATTTATTAAAGTTTAGTAAATGTCAAAATAAATAAACATATTTATAACAACATAAATATGACGTGATAGTTATAAACAACAAGAAGGCATTAAGATAAAAATGTAAGCTCCATAAAGTTTATTCAAATACAGAAACAATAAACTGTTTCAAATTATTGTTAATTGTAAAGAAGACTTCCTTCGCCACAACTAAGGTTCTGAAAATATTTTCTTAAAATTATTTTCGCAGAGCACATTTATTAGTGTCTAAGCTAATGGACAAACTAATTTTGCAGGCTAAAATATGAATTTAAAATGTTCAAAAAAAATAATCATAAAGTTCCTTTTATTTTATCAGTACGAATGTCCTAAAACGCCATTTTATGTTCAATTTTTAATTAAGAAGATGTGACGACACGATTTTTTTTATAACTAGGAAAATCCTTTTAAAGAATTTATATGCTCTTACGAAAAATATTTAAGAACACTTCTTTTAGAAGCAATTTCTACAAAAATAATGAAAATAAAACATTATAACAACGTAATTATCGAAAATTACATGAAATATTACTATAAAAACCTACTTTTTTAAAGAATATATGTACGAAATTGGCTTAAATCCTAAAAATTGCCTCCCTAACCTTAAAAACTAACCATAAACGCTGAAACTCGCCTCCCTAACCTTGAGAATTAACCAAAAACCCTAAAATTAAAAATCTTTTATTAAACCCATAATTTACAAAAATATCAATAAACGAAAAAATAAAAAAAAAATTAAAATATTTCTAGTTCAGTGCATTTAAAACATAATATTTTATTCTTAAAATATTTGTAGTTCAATGCACTTAACTCAAACTTGTATTTGGGGTATGCCGGAAGTAACGCAATAGTATCTCTTAATCAATGAACCTGTCGTAAATTGTCCACAGCAAAAAAACACCAAATTTGAACAAATCAAACATTTATAAAAACCTGTAGAATCGTCATCACATAAAAAAAAAAAAACATCAACGGATTCGTCATCAGGCAAACCGGCCCTTGAATTTGATATATGACAAGGTAAAATATCTCATGACGGACGTCTCCTTTACTTTTGCCCAAACGTTTACAAATACAAGTAAAATGTTAACAAATACAAGTAAAATGTTTACAAATACAAGTAAAATGTTTACAATATTTACAAAACTATAAATTTAACAGAAGAGAATATAAATATCATTATATCTAAAAAAAACTAAAAAGTGAATACAGATTTATTAACACATGGAATAAATTGAAAGTGATATAAAAAGATATAAAACGTTATCCATGTTGTAGGGCTATGTTTTGACACACACGTAATTCAATATAATTAAGCTTACAAGACAGAACCAACTCCACTGTAATTAAGTCCAGACTTTAAACTTCCACTATGGACAAAGTCAATAGTCCCAATATTACCATTATACCCCACACAGTGTACAGTGGCCCCACTACTTCCTGGACATGTACATGTTGTGTAGGTAAACTTACAGTCATCCTCATCCCACCAACCAAAACTCCTCACCCGTACTTTGTCCTTCCATTGACCAACACTTACCTGCTTAGAACATCCATGAGGATGTGACACTATAAAGTTCAACTTGTCAATATCTCGAGTTTTAATGTATTTGTACCAGACTGTCCTCCTGACATCATACAAATGATCCCACATTTTCATCAATTTATTTCCCAAATTTTCATCGCAAGTCATAAAGGTAAAATTACACTTGTCTTGCTCAATGTTTACATAATCAAAACATACCTTATCTTTAAGAATAACCAATTCACTATCTTCACTATCATAAAACAATCTCAAGGTCGTGTGACTTGCCTCAATGTCATCAACAACCACATGTGCAGCTGTAGCCACATACATCTCCCACCAAACTTTGTTGGGTTTGTCTGAAGCTTGACATTTACCGCATGGACATGTTGTATACTTGCAATGTTCATTATCATCTGTGTACTTCCTCAGTTCACTCACCATTCCAGTTCCTGTCCTCAATGTTTTCTTTCCTCTCAGTTCAGACAAAAAATATGGAATCTTTGTGTTTGGCCAAAACTTTGGTCTGTCTGGACTGGTCATGGTGACACTTAGTCTAACTGTCAGGTCAGCTACAGCTTTGATGAGTTCATACAAATCACTGTCACGGTGACCTTCAGGTAGATGTTTTAAGCTGAATGATTCAATAGGTATAAACTCTGGATGACCTGGATTCTTCTTACAATTTGTCACATGCTGGTGTAAGTCGACTTCTCCAGAAACTAAAACCTGATTCTCATGTTCACCTGTACAGGTAAATACAAATATTAATAAACTTAATTAACCTTATGTAATAATACGATTTTCTATTTAAAAGCCAAATAATCAAATATATAATTGTTCACCTTTATAAACATATTTACATTTTGTATTAATTTACCAATAATTTACCTATGAGCAGACTGTCCTGTTTATTTGACTGGTCATCATTTTGTTTAGCAACTGGACAAACCCCATCTGAAATGTTCAGTTTATATAGTAATAAATACTTTCTGATATTTTGTTCTATATAATTTTAAGGCCATAATAAGAATTATCCTCATCACCCTGATCCAGTAGCCATCTGGGCACTTGCCCTTCAGCCTGAGGCTATGGTGGAGAAATGCAGTTTTTTTTTTATAGCTGTTTGTAGTTGGAGTGTTTGGGAGATTTGGTGTTTTCATATGGCCTGCAGTCAAAGAAGATTACTAAATATTTTTGTTTTGGCGGGTAAGCGCTGCTACAATCGTAAAGATTCTGCTTCGTATATACAGCACGTTTTCCCACCAGGATTACATTATTCATCACATGATTGGTCAGAATACTCTACTTTTACCCCATAATCTTCTTTTAAGGCTCCATTAAAAGCCGTTCAATATGTATATACTTTTATTATATCACCTGGGTATGATGCTATTTTTTTTCTGCTACTTTTAGGATACCTTTAATTAATAATTTTTTTATTACCTTAATTTTTATTACTAATATTGGTATTACTATTATTGTTCGATTTATTATTCACAAATGCTATAATTTTCTTATGTTTTTGACTATGCCTTTATTGTACCTATGTACTATGTATGTGGCAAATAAATATTGTTCATTGTTCATTGTTCATTGTTCATTGTTCATTGTTCATTGTTCATTGTCAATGTCTGCAATGAGTCTATGTTTTTCTTTACTATACTTTCTAGTAGATAATATCAGCGACATGCAGATGTTGGTTCAGTGGCATGTCACAATCCATGATTCGCAACTCTTCTCAGTTAGTTGGCAGGTGGAGTTTTTGTTATATCGCGTAGGCTATTAATAGAATTGTTTTGTGTTTGATTCTGTTGTGCGGGGTCCATTTTTCTACCAATTGTCTGTGCGTAAGTTGTTTTTTTGTCTCCTATATCTTTCTACTATCTGTAGGACTGCCACCTCTCTTCTTAGATTTAGGAGCTCTATGTTAGTGTAAATTTCACAAGCTGCTTTAGGAGTGGATTTTAAGCCTGCCTTTTAACTTTCTCAAGAGAATCCAGTATTGTTTCGCTGCATATTGCTTGCACTATCATGCTATACTCCATCACTGATAACACATATCCCATATACAGGTGACATAATGTACTCTTATCACTGCCACAAGAGGTGCCAGCTAGACTCTTCACCAAATTCAGGCTTCTCATTGAATTTTCTTTCAGGTTCTGTATGGATTTCTTTACATTTAATTGTCTATCTAGCTGAACACCTAAGTCCTAAGTATCTTGGGTGGCCCTCTTTCTGGAGTAAAGAGCCTTGTAATGACAAATATATCTTTTCTGGACTATTTATTGGCTTATTGTGAAGACTGAGTATACTGTCTTTGAGCTGTTTACTTTTAGTTTCTTCTTCTCACAGTATGAACTAAGTTTGGTCAAGTCTACATTTAGGCGCATCACACTTATACAGGTTTGGTGGCAAGTATGTCACATAACCATGTCAAATGCATAGAGTGCCTTTCCAATTTGTAGCTCATCTAGTGGATCATTGATAAACATTAGAAAAAAGTTGCAGCTCAGGGATGATTGTTGTCAAAGCCCTTCTTCTAGTACCCGCTTTGATGAAATAGGCAAGAAAAAGAATACATAATCATATTTTAATATTAAATAAATAAATTTTATCCTAATCCATTAATTAATATTTATATTACTCAGTCAACTATAAAATTACAATAAACATACCTTCATAATTTTTTTCTTCACATTCTGTACTTGCTAATTGCAGGCTCAAATTTTCCTTAAGAATAAAAAGAAATGAAAAATAGCTTTGAATTAAAAGTTCAAACAGTTTAAAGACATATTTAATAATTATACATTTCTCCCTTAAATATAAATATGTAAATTAAAGCAGTCAAATAAAAATGTTATGAGATATAATAAATAAAACATGGAACAGAGGAAAGTTCAAGAAACTCTTTATTTACTGTCGTGAAAATATAGCATGTGGCCCTCTTCGGTTGATGTTTCTCCAATGTTTTTCCATCTCATTTCACATAGACCCAAGATGTCCCATATGTAATTATTCCCCTTTGTAGAAATGATTAAAAAAACCTGTGTGTCATCCCTGACTCACAATTGTCTTTTGGCGTCTACATAAGCAATTTATGCAGGGGTCTTTATACACTGCTATATTGAGATGGGCAGATCTGACATCTTGGTCTTTAGACTAAGCAAAGACACTTGCCGCTGCCTTTGTACTTTCACGCCTCGACTACAGTAATTCTCTGCTAATCGTGATACCTGACGATAAAGTCGACAAGCTCCAGCGTATTCAAAACAGTGCCGCTCGGCTAGTCATGCGTAGGCCTAAGAAGTTAAAGCGCAATTCTGCAACAGTTCTCCTGCGTCGGATCTATGGGCTCTCTGTTAGAGCCAGAATTTATAACAAAGTGGCGATACTTTGCCATCAGTGTCTAAATAACAACGAGATGTGTTTTTATCTCAAGGAACTAATCAGAACCCTATGTTCCGCACAGAACACTCCACGATTCTGGAGGTGTCCCGTTTCTCTCAGACAACCGTTGACATGATAGCATTCTCAATATCTGGCCCGAAAGTATGGAATCTGCTTGCCATCCAATGCAGGCAAACAAGTTCTATCATCATTTTAAAAAGAACTTGAAAACACATTATTTTAATATTTACTTTCGTAAAACATTTGTTTAGATCTTACTGTTTTACTTGTATATTAAGTCGGTTGCTTTTTTTCGCTTTGTCCTATGTTTATAAAGTTTTGTATTATTAATTAAATTTATATACTTTTTAGCGGAGATAACTCTATCAGTGTTCTAGCTTGTTTGTTTCTCAGATTTAAATGCTATATGAGCTTATAAAATGTTTGTTGGCAGCTTTATATAAATTTTATTATTATTATTATGGCCTACTATATAATAATATTGAGAAAAAATATTCTAAAAACATTATCGCTCAAAAAAACTTATAGTGGTCCGGGGGGTTTGGGACAAAAACCTACTCCTCCCCTATCAACCTTCATTCTTTGTACTGTACAGGGCCGGATTTAGACTTGATGAGGCCCTAAGCTATAGCTTTCTAGCTTATAGGTAAATCCGGCCCTTGTACTGTTGCCTGAAATTGTTTATTTACGCTGTTGGAATGTTTAAAATTAACATACCTGAGCAATAGACTCCATAAATGACTCTGAAATAAACGATAACATTCTATGAATTTAGCTTTATTCTATCATGCATTTAAATATAGTTAATGATGAGTTCTTAGCTATTGCCTGTTTTGTATAAATGAATGTAAAGTGTATAGCTTATAAGCTTAATCTAAAAAAAAAAATTCATTGTAATATAGACACACTCATCTGTTTATAGTTCTTGTTTGTGATGTTGTTTTTTTTATTTTATTTTATGTGCGGTTAAATTGTGGACACTTTTCTCTGTCCTAACGGGGTCTCCACAGTAACATGAAGAATATGAAGCGCTCACAGGCGTGTAAAAAATGTTTTTTCCCTCTTGAGGTGATCTGGTTAGTCTAGAGTCTAACCATGACCTAGCGGTCAGAGCGGTCACATGCTAGGAAATATTGTTTTCCCCCAGTGAGGTCATCTGGTTAGTCTAAAGTCTACAGAGTTACGTTGTGGCGACCACTAGAATTTGGTACTTATGATTAGTACTTTTACTTTGATTAGATGGATGAATGTATATGTTTGTCAAATTGAGTTAAATACAGCTGTCATCATTCGTTCTTGTTAGTTAAAAGTAAGGCTGTGTAAGTGTAAGAATAAGAGGATTCTTCAAGGGTGTAAGAATCATATAGACACACACACACACAAATGCCTGCCATAAGTAAATAAAACAACCTTTAAACATGATTTAGCTTTAGGACCAAATTAATTGTTTGATTATTTTAATTGATGATCTATAAAATAATGGATTAGGCCCGGAGCCCTTATTTTTGATGCAAAAATCAAAAATGCTTTCACATAATAGCTATAAAATTATAATTCCTAAACTTTGACTTGTAAATGCATTACATGTTTGTTTACATTATATAAATTTGTTCTAATTATATGCAGTTTATTCCTATAACTCGCTAACTAATATGGATACTTGAATTGCTTTGATTGTATAGTAAATTTTACCATCCGCTATTATTTACAAATATAATTTTTTGAAGGTTCTATTCATTTTATTTCTTTGTTATACATTTGTGATTTTATTACTGAATTCCCAATTAGCCTAAAAATAAACTGTCCTCTGCGTCGAGTGTGACGACTATAGCTTTTTTAAAATTATGACATCAACTTCCTTTAAATAGTAACACATCTTTTTATTTGGAACACAACATTAAACAGCTTAAGAATGGGCTAGAAAAAAACAATATATGAAGCCAAAGTCTACAAGATTTAAATATAAACGAAATATCAAAATTCGTATTTTTATTAAATGTTGAACCATAGACTATAATATACATAAACCGCTTGCTTTTGTTTTGTATCTTCTTTTTTTTTTTTTTGCAACCTCTAAATAAAGTAATTGTCATACAAGTTCCGATTTATTAAATCGCATTTTTTTCTACTCTAAAGGAATACTATTAATCATATTATCATTGACTATAATAAGATGGACCGCCTGCTCTATTTTTTATAGCTTATGTTCTTTTTCCGTGTGCACACAACACTGATCTATAAATGTTTCCGCTCTGTACTACTTTTGATTTTAATTTTTCATTGAGAAAATCATGGCGATTAAATAAAACGGAACTTGTATATCAATAACTTTATTTCATGTATAGCAATTACTTTATTTAGAATCGGGAATTCCGAAAAACAGTGTTTCAAGTCATCATATAGCAGAAATACTAAATCAAGCGTTCCATGTATATTATAGTCTATGGTTGAACTAGAATGTAGATCTAATAAGTCTAAAATCTAAAAATAGAAGCATGTTATATTGCATAACAGTATTGTCAGTATACATATTATATTATATAAACCCACTCTTACAGAATAATGTATAAGCTTATACCCTAAGTTATTCAAGTACAAATAAATGAAAATAAAAAAAATATGATATATTTAACATAACACTTTACTCTGAATTTATGCATCTCGCACTTAAATACAAATCTCAAAACGTTGTAGTTTAGCATGCATAGACAAAGTATTATGTTTTGGTCATTAGAGTGATTTACATTATTAATATAATAAAAACATAATTAGATTACTTACCTGTATTTCCCATGCCAATAAGTTAAGATGTTTGTTTAAGTTGTCTTAATATTTGCTTCAGTTTAATTGACAATAAATGAAGTTCTGACGTTCGATAATATAATTGTCCGCTAGGGAAATCCGTGAGCTATAAATAAAGTAAACGTTAATGAAAGGAATTCCCGAATCCCAGCACCTTATATCAGGGGTCGGCAACCAACGTAACGCATGCCAGACTTTGCACGCAGAGCCATTTTCATTGGCACGCGTAAGACCCTCAAAAAAGCAATTCTTTTCTACAAGAAATTGAGTAGGATACATTTTAAGCTTTTGGCACGCAGAATGATTTAGAAATCCTACTTATGTGCACTATAATCAAAAGGTTGCCGACCCCCGCCTTATATTATAAACATTTTTTTTTTAGTTTTAAAAGGAAAAGCATTATGTATTCTCTTCCTCTTTCTATCTTTTAATATTTCTTCCCCCCCCCCTGTGTTTCCTTTTGTGTGTCTTTCTTTATTTGTTTTTTGTCGTCACTCTCTGTCAATTGTTTATCTTTCTCTCTCTTAAATATATCTCTATATCTCTTTGTCTATGTTGTTTAGTCTTTTTTTTCCCTCTAACAGTCTCTCTCTCTCTCTCACGTTCTTTTCTAATTTCTTTTTTTTTAAATAAAGTTTTAAATTTTTTTATTTTTTTATCGTTTTCCTTTTCAAACTAAGCCCCGTGCGGCTGCTTGTTTCGCCAGTACCTTGAGCCGTCTCTAAATATTTTTGTTTTAATTTTATAATAGTCCAGATTTAGTTGAAATGTTTATAAGACTACGTGTTCTATATAGTCGTTTGACTAGCAAAGCAAATGTACATTTATATAAGAGCATAGCAACAGTCGGTCTATGTAGTTGTTTCACTAATTCTCTAATATAGCAACAGTAGGTCTGTGTAATTGATTCACTATTTCACTAACATAGCAACAGAAGGTCTATGTAATTGATTCACCATTTCACTAACATAGCAACAGTATGTCAATGTAATAGATTCTTTAATTCAGTAACGTAAAAAGTAAAGTACCCTTCGGATCAAACTGAACAAAGAGTTGGTGAAGCTGCGTTCGCCTCGGCATGCTAGATGATGTGTGGCCAGCAGAATGGCCAACCACCTTTACTTTACCCAAACTAGTGTCAGGTACCCATCAGAGCTGGGTAGACTCACGGACACCCTCAAATCCTGGTAAAAAATCCTAGCTGCACCAGGATTCGAACCAAGAACCTTCGGATCGCCAGTCAAACGCACGGCCACTGTGTCCCTTAACATAGCAACAGTAAGTCTATGTAATTGCAGTATGTAAAGTTACATTGACTTATATGCCTATAGTTCTGAAGTCTGTTACATGGACTGACGTGTCTATAGTTCTCAAGTCTCTTATATAGACTGGCGTGTTTATAGTTCTAAAGTATTTTACATAGACTGACGCGTCTTTAGTTCTAAAGTCTGTTAAAATTTGTAGTTGAAAACTAAAATCTATAGGCCCTACCAGGGGCGAAGCCAGAAATTTTTTCAAGGGGGGGCTGAACTTTCGCGTGACAAATATTTACCAATACCAGGGGGGGGCTAAACTTTCGCATGACAAAGATTTACCAAATTTTTAGCAAATTTAGTGCACATTTTAAAAAAATCAGTTGAAAAAAATATTTTTGTTAAATTCCAGGGGGGGCTTAGCCCCCCTCAGCCCCCCCCCCCTGTGGCTTCGCCCCTGGGCCCTACTGATTAAATATAATAAAAATATATTATTTTTTTACACAAATATATCTATATGTAGGCTATATAAAGATCGTGTTTGTGTCCCCACGGATCCCCATTGGTCAATTTGAAAACACGTGAGTTTGTGTCACTGACCTATTTAGGCCTAGGCCTATATACTATCTTTTAATTTTTCATCTAGAATTTGTGTCTTTGCTAGCTCAGTGGTTAACGTAGCGGACTGCTATGCGGGTGACCCGGGTTCGATTATCCGGTTAGACTATGCCTTTTTTTTCTCTACAGTTTCTTTTTCCAAACTTTTAAAACAAATGACATTGTAAATCTGCGGGCAATTTAGATTTTTGTTAAATTAAAATACTTGTCTATTTTTTTTTACCCGATTACAATATTTATTTTAAATTACTTTCCTAAAAGTCTTCAAGTAAAAAAAGAAGAATTTAAATATTAGATTTATAGTTGTTTTTTAATTGTAGTTTATTAAATTTTTATCTGCACCTATAAAGTCCTTTTTTTTTTTCACCCGGGCAACGCCGAGCAATGTAGATTGTATATATATATATAAATCTTCGCAGTTTTATGATTCTGCTGTTCTCGCTGAAATCTCTCGTCTGAAAGCTAACCTCGGCTTTACTATTGCTAGTGTCCGCACTTGGATGCTGGAAAACAGACTTAAAATGAGTGAGAATAAAGAACGAGGTCATTCAAATCGGAACCATTAAAAAAAGGGGGCTATGGTTGAAAGTTTTGAAACACTGATGGTCATGAACGGCCATGTTGGGACAAGTTCCTACACCTCAAGCTACTCGCACTCATTCTGTGTACTGCATTCTATACTTTTTAGATTTTTCTGTTTATGTTATAGAAATGTTTCAAACTTACCGAGCAATAGATTGTATTTCACGTCTGGAAGACTCTGAAAAACAAACAGTCTATGAATTTAGTATCATTCTATTAAACCATCAAATACGAGCTTGTGATGAGGCTTAGGATATTGTCTGCATAGCTCTTAAGCTTATGACTTGTTTACAAACGTTCCTTCTAGAATATTTTAGATAGAAGATTATTACGTCCTAGGCCCAAACCTACTGCAAGGTGGCAGGGATTGTTTGGAGGCATTGCTAGAAACCGGGCTGTTTTGTTGACGGCTTAGTCTTAAAGGTGAAACAATTTATTGTACAGAGTATTATTGATAAATTGTTGTTGAACTCACTAAAGGTGGTTCTTTTAGTGGCACATTAGACAAACGTAAAACAACGGCCAGATATATAGGCCTATATAGAGGTACCGGTACATAAAATACCATGTGCGAACTAAAGACAGGCTTCTAGAGTTTATTTTCTTAAACAAATGTCTTGGATACAAACTAAATAAGAACATTTGTTTTTTTATTTGTATCTTCCTTATCAACATTTAATAAATTTTAACTTTCAAGCTATACTTTATTAAATATTTTACTTGTAGATCTTTCTTCCCGAGTGGCATCCGTGCATGGAATGGGTTGTCCAAACAAACCAGAAAAAAAACAGTAACTTGATACGATTTAAACACTAATATAAATGCAGGACTAGACTCAAACCACGGTTGACCGTAAGACGCGATAATCTTATTTATAGAAGGAACCTTTATAAAAATGTATAAGATAGGACATTTGAACAAGGTCTAGCCTAATTAATTATGTTACATTACAATTACAATTAATGGAGAAAAAAAAACGATACTTCAAAACAAAACGCTTTGTTTCAAATACACGAGATGCAGCTGTTGATAATGTAGAAAAGGAAAATATAATTATATAACAGGAAAAAAATTGCCCCTAAATTTAAATCGCAAAGTTCGGCCTAAGTAAAATCGAATTTAGGAATACAACCTAATGCTAATAACTATAACAACCTATTGTAGTACTCAGAAAAACAAAAGGTAAAAAACAATTTACGTGTCCCTTATGCGAGAACAAATGCATATAAATATTCTTTCTTCCCGAGTGGCTTTCGGGCAAGGGATGGGTTGCCTGAACGAACCATGAAAACCAGTAACTTAACATCATTAATAACATTAATAAAAATGCAAGACTAGACTCGGATCACGGTTGAACGTAGCCTGTAGGACGCAATAATCTTATACATGGACGAAATAGCCTTTGTTATATATTACAGACGATTCTTTTATAAAGACGTTTATTGCGTCCTACTATGATTTAATAAATCTAGTGATATTAAATATAGTTTTTGTATAGAGTCTATAATATAAATAAAAGTACATTTTTACCTCAATGTTCCATTGCAATCAATAGAAATGTTAGTTTTGATCTGTCTTAATATTTGATTGAATCTATATCAACAACAAGTGAAGCTGACGTTAAACCACGTATGTGTCATCTGGGGAAATCCCGTTAGCTTACAAATAAACGAATCATTAATCAAAGGAATTTCCGATGGTTCGTACCTATATACACTGATGTATATATATAAATATGTATTATATGTAGCTCAGTGCATATAAATTGAAAATGTTTGACAGTTGCTGAGCATAAGGGGGTGGGGGGGGGGAGTCCAAGTCAAGAAATGTTAATGTCAACAATTTACTTGTTATGATATATTTAATAATATAATGATAAATATGAAATGACTTGTCCGTTTGTATGACACACACTCACTCGCCCACCAACAGCCTACTATTTAACATAGCTCGCTAAATTGCGAAGGCGAAGTTATTGTTTTTGTATCGTTCAGTCGGTCACTTTTCAAGAGAACAAGTACTCAAATTATTCAATTTTTTAATATAATATAATCAATTTAAAGTAGGCACGCTTGTGTTTCTTAATATATACTGGTGAACGATAAGTTAGTTGTAGTTTTCAGGTATCACTTGTTCAGCGCTGAATGTCTTCTCATATTTATATTTACCTAAAGTATTTCTTCCATGTACATGTTGTATCTACCTATTGATGTTGAATTCATTAAATATTGATGCATTCTACACCATTTGTTCAACCACTGCATCTTCTCAATAGGCTAATATTAAGTGAAATACTACAATTTAAATAAATCAAGTTGAAAATCCTAGTGAAAAATCATCGAATAATTAAACAAATATCTGAAAGAGTTTTAAGCCCTAGTAAATAATACGGCAAGTGACCGAAATACATGACAATTATTGTTATGTAACGGGGCCATTAAAATAGCGATCAAAGGGAGATAACCGAGAAAAAAATAGATTTCATGTATATTTTTAAAATTTTTCTCTAAATTAGTATATAGATAAATTATATATTTGTTAACATAAAAGTAGTCATTTAGTGCATTTATTCAATATGTTCCGTAAGTGCAGAATATTTAATTAAAAATGTCGATTGTCGGAAGTAAGCTTGAATTATTTTCTTCTTAATGCTATCGAAGTAAAACTAATGCAATGTAGTCACCATTGTCATCATTAGGCTTGAGGGAAATTGACATAACATTTATAGAACATTTGAAATAACGTGAAAATAAGCACGTGCTATTTGTTTACTTTGTCTAGTGGTGATAAGTGGCAGTCGTATTACTATAGGCTTAAGAAGGTTTTGTTTTGAAATATCAACATTTTAACAATGTGACGTAGACAATATATAAAACACTGTCATGCAATGAAAATTAATATTTATAGCTAAAATTTAAACCATTACAAATCAATGGAATAGGTTCCGTAAGTGCAGAATATTTAATTGAAGATGTCGATTGTCCAAAGCTAGTCTATCTTAAGTTTTAACTTACTGTAAAAAAGTATAGCGTAAGGCAGACTGTGCAATGTTTCACAAGAGCTATTGAAAAACTATAAATGCTTAAAATCTTGTTTACTTCGTGGATGGACAATTACGGACTAGTATCACAGTTAAATATTAAGATTCATGCAAAATGATTCCTTATATTTTGGGTGTAAAATAGACATGGTAAAGAACAATTTTATTCTGCGATGCTTTATCATGGCTTCTATTTACAAAGTTACGTGATGTAGAAACCTAAGCGACGGCTATTGCGAATGCTCTATTCTTTACGTTTTGTCATGTAAACTTTGTCATTTTCTTTGGCTTGATTCTACTTCCTTGACGTAAATACATACCGGAGGCCGGCCCGTCCTGTACTTAGTTCACCGGACTGTCAACCGACACGTTGCGGGTTCTATTCCTGCCACTGACCGATCCCTGTTTTAGGCCTAGTGGATGTAAAAATCTTCTATCTAGAAGTAAAAAGTTAAATAAAACGTTTAAGTGAAAAACCTTGCTGGCAACCAGGAAGTGACATGTGTGTGGCAGTCAGTACTATGATACCTGTGGATGAGTAAAACAATGACGTAAGCTAGAAAATTGTTTTGTTATTGACCGATGATGAAGTTCTCAAGGTAAAAAGGAAAACTAATGGAAGAAATACAAAGAGCAACTCAATGAATGGCGCACCGAGAATGGGCAGATAATTGCTGAAAAACTGAAGATGTGTTATAGTTTATATCTAAATATCTAAAACATTATTACAATTATTGTTATTATATTTTAGTTATAGTGTTTATTTTATTTATATTTGTTTCTGTAGTCATTGAGTTTCTACCCATGCTGGCACAGGGCACTGTTACAATATAATTGGCTGCTAAATATCTTCAGGAAAAAGTTATAAACCAATTATTGTTACATTAATAATTGTTCGCTTTCTAAACACTAGTGGTGAAAGTTATATATTTCTTTTAGCCAACTGAGCCATCGAGACTGGAGCAACAAAAACAGCTGGTCATAGTTAAAGTTTTTCTGGTTGTAGTTAGAGACAAACAATAAAGTTAAAGTCATGATCCAACTTTTATCCTTTAAAGCCATTGGCTATAATGTTTCGTGAATATCAAATCACCATAAGGTACACTAAATAAACAGTGAAAGGAATTTGCCATTATGTTTGGTTAGGGGTTATAGTTATAGCGATACGATTACATGTGTTACCACCGATCCTTATTACCTGAAGAGCAGTCTCCAGTTATTTAACATCATTCATATATTCATACTGACACACACAAACAGAAAGTTTCCTTTGGTGAGTTTCATGTAACTTTGTTGCTATTATTTCATTACAGTTGTTTTTTATCTTTATAAAATCAAAGATTTTAGTAACATGGTCCGCTTGCTTTAATATTTCTGTTATTTGATGACTAGAACGACTTTTTTTCGGAATTCCCCCGATTCCTTTTGTACTATACACTTCCTTTTTATACAATCGCTATTATTTTCTAAATAGAAAATAAAAATAGAAAGTTGTATACAGCGGAAACATTTAGTCAAACGTAGAAGCTTAGAAGTCATTTAAGACAGCGATTTTTGGATGCGCATGGAAAAAAGAACATATTTATATCATCCTTTATTATTATCAATGTTTGGCTAATATTTTGTTTTTGTTTTTTTCTCTCTTCTGGAAGGACCCTGTTTCGTCTCTGACGACCGTTGGCCTGAGAGCCTTATCAATATCTAGCCCAAAAGTATGGAAACTACTTTCCATCCAATTTAAGGAAACAAGTTCTATCGACACTTTTAAAAAGAACTTAAAAATACATTATTTTATTATTTACCTTCACTAAATATTGTTAGACTTACTGTTTTACTTGTATATCAGGTCGGTTGACGCTACATTCATTTGCTCTGTACTAAGTTTGTAAAGTTTTAAATTATAAATTAGCTTCATATTTTGTTTCAACCTAGATAATTAAATATATCCATCTACTTAGTTATAGGTTGCTCACTGTTAAATGCACTATGAGCTTACATTATGTTTTTTTGGCAGTGCTATAAAAATAGAAATATTATTATTATTATATTATGCGAAACCTGAGAGCGGCTCTTTGTTGAGTTGTATGCGGCTCCCATTGATTATTTTTGTAACTTTAATAGTTTACTTTAGTTATTACAATTTGAAAAAAAAAAACTTTTCTCTCTCTTTATTCTTCTTTCGATAATGTCAACTTTACATTATACTTAAATACAGATAAGTAGATGATGTAACCATCTATATATAGACAGTTGAATGTTTGTGTCGATTCCGATGCTCATTGGTCCATATCAAGACACGTGACGTTATTGCCTTTAATGGTCTATTTACGTTTCGCCATTTTGTTTTATTCTCACACATCTACTCCGTAGTATAGAGCTGGGGTCGGCAACCTTTTCATAATAGTGTAACAAAGTAGGATTTCTAATTCATTCAGCGTGCCAACAGCCTAAAGTCATGCTGTTCTTTTCTTGTAGAATTAACTTGAAATGTCTTTTTTCTTTTGGGGGGGGGGGGGGGTGGAGGGGTCTTCCGCGTACCATTGAAAAATGCTCTGCGTGCCAAGTTTGGCGCGCGTGTAGCAGGTTGCCGACCCCAGAGATAGAGGTTAGAATCTCCACCTGGCGCACGGGTGCTCGATTATCCTTATGCGATTATTTTTTTATAATGAAAATATGGACTAATTGCTCCCCCTTGCTACGCCGGGCAATTGTAGCTAGTATTAAATAAATTTAAATGTACATGTAGGTATACTATATTGCTATTTTTGGGTGCAGCTCTTTATAACCATTATAAACCGGAATGCAGCTCTCGGAATCTCATATGTGTAAGCCCTTTGAATAGAATATCGATTTAGTATTAATAAAAGCCCGATCATGTTTTTTTTTTCTACATTTCTGTTTGAAACGCTGAGTGTCAGCTGACAACCACCATTTTTATTTGTCTCAAGTTTGTAAACAGAAAGGAAATGTTTACATGAAAAGAATGCATAAAACAATCGTACTAATTAGCACAAAAACAGACAAGTAGCAGCATTAAAGCAGCTTTTGATCGGTTCAGCCGTTTTAATTACGACTGATGTAGGCGTACATCGCTTACTTGTAATGAAATGACGGGCTTAGGGATGGTAGGCCTGCATTGTTTACTTGCAATGAAATGACGCGCCTAGGGATGTTAGGCCAACATTGTTTACTTGCAATAAAATAACGCTCTTAGGGATGTTAGGCCTACATTGTTTACTTGCAATGAAATGACGCGCTTAGGGATGGTAGGCCTGCATTGTTTACTTGCAATGAAATGACGCGCTTCAGGATGGTAGGCCTACATTGTTTAGTTGCAATGAAATGACGCGCTTAGGGATGTTAGGCCTACACGAAAGCGGCATATTTTGGTTTTTTAAAACTAAAATTCGGTTTTTCATCTTAAATCCTATTTTCGGTTTTGTTTGTAGTTTACGGGAGAAATCATTTTAATATGGCGTACTCGCATTTTTTGTTTTTGTTTACAAGAAGAAATATGTTAAAACCTAATTTGATTAGCACATAACAATTTACGAGCATTTAATGCTTTGCTGACAATAATTTGTCATAAACGACTCTTATTCGAGGCCTATTGTGTTGTTTTTTTCTTAAAATTCCGAATATTGCTTGCGATACACACACAACAACAGATGCAGATGTTGAGTACTACATTAACGCAAGCCTGCGGCATATTCTTTTGATCTTGCTTTTAAGAAGCAAAAACTGGATTTTTGCCACAGACGCCGAACGTACCTTTTGTTATCTTATACATTACAGTTGCTCCTTCTATAAAGAAGATTACTGCGTCCTACGCTCATCCGTGGTCCGAGTCTAGTCTTGACTTTTTATTAATGTTTTAAATGATGTTAAGTTATTGGTTTTCCTGGTTTGTTCAGGCAAACCATTCCATGCCCAAATGTCACTCGGGAAGAAAGGGTACTTATATGCATTTGTTCTCGCATAAGGGACAAGGAAAGTGTTTTTGTCTTTATGTTTATCTGATCTTGGCAAAAGGTTGTTATTGGGTTGTATTTCTAAATAAGAGTTTGATGCCTTGTGTATTATTACTACTTTACTCTTTGCCCTTCTGTCCTCTAGTATTTCTAGGTTTAGTGATTTTACTAATGGTGTTACTCTTGTTTATTGGTAATATTCACTGGTTATGAACCTTACAGCTCTTTTTTGGATTTGTTCTAATTTGTTAATGTTTTCTTTACTTGATGGGTCCCATACAGATCCTGCATATTCTAGTATAGGTCTAACTAATGTGAGATAGCATTTTAGTTTTATATTCTTATTACATTTGTAAAAGTTCCTTTTTATGCATCCTAATGTTTTGCTTGATTTTTTAATTACTTCATCAATATGAGGGTTCCAAGATAACTTGTCATTTATTTTTACTTTTAGATACTTAGCATTGTTAGTTTGAGTTAGTTCTGTACCATGAATGAAGAAGTTTGCTATTATTTGTTTCTTTTTCTTGGATACCTTTATTAGTTGGCATTTTTCTGTGTGAAAAGACATACTCCAGTTTGATTCCCATTTTTGTAGTTCATCTAGGTCTTTTTGTAAAAGTTCACTATCTTTTCCTGTCTTTATTATTCTATAAATTATGCAATCATCGGCAAATAATCTTACTTTTGTTTCTGTGTTGATGCAATTGGGCAGATCATTAATATAAATTAGAAATATTAGGGGTCATAAAACAGTTACTTGTGGAACTCCTGAGTTTACAGTTATTGGTGATGACTTAGAGCCATTTATTACCACAGTTTGTTATCAGACTATAAGATAGTCCTGAATCCACTGATGTAATGGACCAGAAATGCCAAAATATTTAAGTTTTTTTTGTAGACTAGAATGATGAGCTATATCGAATGCTTTGGTAAAATCTAGTAAAATAGCATCTATTTGGTTGTTATTATCTAATCCCTTTGACAAGTCATCTATTAGGCCTATTAATTAAGTCTCACATGATCTATTTCTCCTAAAGCCATGTTGGTGTGGGAACAGTGCTTTAAGTTTATCTAGATGATTTACTATACTACTATATTATTATATGTTCAAGTATTTTAGATGTTATGCTTGTTAAGGAATTCTAGAACCGAACATTTGTTTAAAAATTAAAAAAAAGAACAAAGGAGATATTTGTATTACTAATCGCGATACAACAGTGGAACAGTCAGAGTCAATCACCTGATGTACTTCGGATTGATATAAGTGTATTCTTTGTGCTGGGAATCTACAACAGTGGAACAGTCAGCGCCAGTCACCTGATGTACATCTATGTGTTGGGTTCCCGCCTGTTCAAGATAAAGCTTTTCAACGGCGGACTCATACTAAAGAGACACTTAAATCAACTGCGACCCAGATATGATGCGGGGGAAGATGCAGAGCCTGCAGAGCCTGGATTGGATATAGTGACAGAGCCATATCTATCGGCGGCTCAGTCTGTTCCGGAATCGGAACCCCAGGTACCAGACAAACTGCACTATTAAATGTCGGGGAGGTATTATGATGAGATCCGGGCTAGTAGACAATTGCTATAACTATTGCGCATACCCGAGGATCCGTGAGTTCCGTCCTCCATGTTAGACGAACGAAGTCGCACCATTTTGTCGGCTGTTGTTCATTAGTTTTCTTATCATCCATATCTGTGTAGTGTTAATAAAGTATTATGTTTCA
The DNA here is from genome assembly GCA_949126835.1 of Anisus vortex. NCBI lineage: Eukaryota > Metazoa > Mollusca > Gastropoda > Planorbidae > Anisus > Anisus vortex. The sequence continues at coordinate 3,122,943 of OX421505.1, read as the reverse complement.
CAAACATAACATTTTACAAATCGCATTCTTTTTATCGTGGTTTTTAACACATCTTCTTCTTCTTTGCCATGACCAACAACTAGTGGAGCATTAGCCATTAACATATTTTTCATATCTTCCTGTCTCTGGCTTTTCCCGATCACCTGTATTCTTTTCTACTTCTCTCCGACAGGTGTTTTTGGGTCTACCTTTTCGTTTTGAGCCCTGTGGATTTCATGCAAGAGCACATAATAACACACATTATACTATTTAAGTACTTGTAGCTGTTTGTGGATTACTTCTCAAATTAGAATCGTGGACTAAACATGGATCTTGTGAAATCCTTCAGTCATCCAAGGGAAATAATGGCAATGCTCAAATGGAAATTTTTGGGCAGTGCAAAAGTGATGTCCAAAAGTGATTTTGTGAGTATAAGATTTGTGTATATACGACACCTGTTTAAATTTACTATCAACCTATGAAATTGACAGAAACAATTAAATTTTACAATAATATTTATGGAATTATGACGTTTAGCTGACCCTAAAGCGCTCACAATTTGGACACTTAAAAAAAACATAACCCTTTTGACTTCTTTAAATTTTATTTTTGTCAAATATTTCTAGAGGTATTCAGAGTTTTTTAAAAGTTAACATTAAGAAACTAATCTTAAACTGATGGTTTAAAAAATTTTACTTCTAATTTCATCAGCTTTTAATTTTGTTCTTCAGTTTAAAAACTAAATGCTAGAATTCAACAAATTTTCCCTTCTATTCCCTGTCTGACAGAATAGCATGAGTCCTTCATTGAGGGCGTGCTACGAGTTGTTTAACAAGACCAGTCGAAGTTACGGCGCTCTTATTCACATCCTGGATGGTGATCTCAGGTACACATGACTCTACAGCTTGGAGTGTTCTAGTCACTGATAGTAACATAACTAGATAATCTTAACGTAAAGCCATAAAAATTATTATAATTTTATAGAAATAATTTCATCATCATCCTGATGTAGTAGCCATCATGACTTTTGCCCTTCGGCGAAAGGCTATGGTAAAGAAACTGCATAAATTTCGTAACAGTTCATTATTGATAGAAATGGTGTAAGAAACTTTCATATTTAAAAGCCAAATTTTTTATTTCCGCCGAAAACGAAATCATACCGAATGTTGTAAATTGACTTTCGAAATCGAAAGATAAACATAATTTGCCAAAGAAAATAAAAAAAAAGACTGCACATTTTTGTGTAATTTTAACTAGATTATGGGAACTAGATTTAAGTAAACCTTAGAACATGTAATATATAATTGTATACACATGTATTATGTATCGTTTTATTCCGAATTGAATAGTCTTTAAGATTTAATAACCTAATAGGCAATATAAACTTAATAAAAAAATGTGTATATAAATAGTATGACATAACGTTTATAATATTATACAAAACAACACAAAAATGACAATAATGCAATGAACGAAAAATAGGGGGTGACCTAGGTCCCATAACACAAAGCCATTTTATTAAGCCACATTCCATTTTTCGAAGTTTTTTGGAGTGATTAAAAATCTGTTCATTATTAACTTTGATTTTCTAATTCACACAGATTAAATCGCAGTTTAACTAAATACAATTATCAATATGCAGAGTCTGAATTTTGAAATTTAAAAAAATTGATATTGTGCTGATGATCGAAAGTTAATATCATTTTAGGCCGAAACCAAAAGCAAACAGAAACTAATCTGAAAGAGACCATTTGCCTACTTTCTGCACCGAAACCGAATTTCGGTCGTCCTCAAAGGAAAAATAATTCCTATGGATGGAGTGTCGACCAGCAAAGAAGGGTGTGTGCTAAGGTCTCATATAAGTGTTTACTTTTTTATCTTTCCTGTTGCTGATTGAAGTGTGAGCTTAGCTTTACAGGTTCTGCAATCACAGTTATATTTTAAACATAGCTTAAATTATCCTTTTGTTGCTGATTGAAGTGTGCGCTTAGCTTTACAGGTTCTGCAATCACAGTTATACTTTATACATAGCTTAAATCTTCCTCTTGTTGCTGATTGAAGTGTGAGCTTAGCTTTATGGGTTCTGCAATCGCAGTTATACTTTAAACATAACTTAAATCGTCCTCTTCTTCTTCATTGTAATGTGGGAGAGTCAACTAAACCCGAGGAAAATGCCCACAATTTAAGGGTATTTTGATTGCGAAAGCACTACGATTTAACGTTTGCTCAGTGTCGACTTTGCTATTTAGCCGCCATTCTATACAAACTCGCAAAGTTAGAACATTTATTTTCTTATGTAACATATATTAGGACCATTGAACTTTTCTTATTTGATCAAATCTTATATTTAAATTTTCTTTTAAAGCTTTATACTTTGAATGTCCTTTAATAAACTAAACAAACAGAGATGGAATGTGTATTTTTTACCTTGTGTTGCGAGCCATTGATACAGTTGAAGACGACATGACAATTCCTATGGATGTTAAGATAATGTTGAAATCATTCTACGAGAACCTGTTGGATCCAGATTGGAAATATACTGAGAGCAAAGATAAAGATAAAATTGTTCTGGATCAATTTCCCAGTGTAAGTTTTTCAGTTCAGCTTTATTTTTAAAAGTTTTAATGTCTCATTTAGTTGTAAATTTGATCGAGATTTATAAAAATAAATATTTCTATATTTTTTACGGTAATATAAGCCAATCTTAATCTAGTTAAAACACTGTCTAGCACAAAGTGGGGTGCTAACGCCAGAGTACTAAAAACCCTCTACACAGGGGCCGTCAGATTGCAAATTGGACTACAGCCTGCCCCTAAAGGTGTATGCGTTCACGATGGCCCTTAGAACATTGGATCGCATCCAAAAGCATGCACTACGCTTTATCTGTGGCACCTTTTAAACGTCCCCAGTGGAAGCGGCTGAGTTTGATGGCTAACATACCACCCCTTCAACTTAGGAGAGATCGCGCCGTCATTACGAAATATGAGAGCTATAAAAGACTCGAGAAAAGCCTCTTAACCAGAGTTCTAGTAGATACCTGGAAGGGTTAGAAGAGACTAAAGATGCAGTCCTTTATGAATAATACGACGAGGCTGACATCTGAAATCAACCTACCCGAGACAAGGCTGACATCTAAAGTCAACCTAACAGAGACAAGGCTGACATCTGAAATCAACCTACCCGAGACAAGGCTGACATCTGAAATCAACCTACCCGAGACAAGGCTGACATCTGAAATCAACCTACCCGAGACAAGGCTGACATCTGAAATCAACCTATCCGAGACAAGGCTGACATCTGAAATCAACCTACCCGAGACAAGGGTGACATCTGAAATCAACCTACCCGAGACAAGGCTGACATATGAAATCAACCTACCCGAGACAAGGTTGACATCTGAAATCAACCTACCGATACAAGGATGACATCTGAAATCAACCTACCCGAGACAAGACTGACATCTAAAATCAACCTACCTGAGACAAGGCTGACATCTGAAATCAACCTACCGAGACAAGGCTGAAATCTGAAATCAACCTACCCGAGACAAGGCTGACATCTGAAATCAATCTACCCGATACAAGGCTGACATCTGAAATCAACTTACCGATACAAGGCTGACATCTAAAATCATCCTACCTGAGACAAGGCTGACATATGAAATCAACCTACCCGAGACAAGGCTGACATCTGAAATCAACCTACCCGAGATAAGGCTGACATCTGAAATCAACCTACCCGAGACAAGACTGACATCTGAAATCAACCTACCAGAGACAAGGCTGACATCTGAAATCAACCTACCGAGACAAGGCTGAATTCTGAAATCAACCTACCCGAGACAAGGCTGACATCTGAAATCAACCTACCGATACAAGGATGACATCTGAATTCAACCTACCGATACAAGGATGACATCTGAAATCATCCTACCTGAGACAAGGCTGACATCTGAAATCAACCTACTCGAGGCAAGGCTACCCATCCAACAAAGGTTCTCAAGTTTTTCTCCGGGGAACACACCATCGCTCCCCGAAATTCTGGCAAAGCTGAAGGACTTCTCAGTCAGCAAAACGTCCCAGCCGAAATTACTAAAAAAAAGTAGCCATGAACACAATAAATGCCCTACCGCACGGGGCAGTCCGTGTCTACACCAACGGGTCGACGAATGCAGTCGGCTATGATGTCTACATAGAATACCCATTAACCAGAATAGAGATGAAATGTGGGGGCCTTGTGAAGGTATCTGCAACTACGTGCAGAGATCTAGGCCATCAGTCAGCTCTGGAGCAGATCCGTCTTCACCATGTCGAAGGCGCCATCGATTGTATGAACGCAGTAATCCTGCGTGATGTGTTGTCTCTGCTCCAGGTGACTGAAAACCTGAGAAACTGGCCCCCACAAGAGAGACTATTACTGGCTTCAGCTGAGCTAAGTCAGCGCTTTGGAGACCGCTTGCTACAGCAGTGGGTCCCAGGGCATACAAGCCTTCCTGGAAACGTAAGAGCAGACCACCTTGCGAAAAACAAGTGGGCGGAGCAAACCACCACTAAGGAGCCAGACACCGCGCCATGCTCCTTTAAGAAGGCCCGTACAATGATCCGGAGGTGGGAGACTGAATCATAGAATGATAGTTGGGACAAATCTGATAAAGGCCGATATCTCTGGCGTCGTCTGCCCCGCCCTAAAAGCGCCGACCCAAGGTAGCGGGTAAATATGTCGGCCACCAAACATATCATAATTCCTCACTGGCCACTGCTCAATTGGGGCATACTTTGCCAGGTTCCGACCTAACTTCGACTCGCGGTGTCGCCCCTGTGGAGACAGTAGAGCATATCACGCGGGAGTGCCCCCGTCTCGTCAGCTATCGAGGAGATGGGACGGGTGACCCACTTTCCACTTTTCCGTAAGGATATTTAAACATGCTTAGATGCACGACAATGTAAATATCTAGGGCTATAAGGGGTTCATCTTCTCAGCTCTCAGTCCAAACGGAGTTCAAGACTGGCCATTCATGATAGAAAGATAACTTGTTCCGACATTTTTACAGAAATGAAAGTCTTTAAATTCTATGTTAATACACAATAATATTTTAAGTTTTACATTTTTTTTATTAGCAAGTAATTGAAGAAAATCGTGAGTACCTGTAAGACGTCTTTAAAATGTACACTGCGTACTATCACCACATCAAAGCTGGTCAATTTGTCTTTGAGAATATATTAGTATATTTAGAACAGCCTTGCAAAACGCACTAGATAATCCCTATGAAATTGTATTTGAACGCCGTAAAATTATGTCTGCCAAAACTTTCCTTATCTATAGTGTCATTACAGTTAATGGCGTCTTATCGGATCTTTTCACTTTAGTAGTTACGTAACATAATCCGTAATTAGTAACATAATAATTGTTTGTATATTATTAGTATTATTGGTTTAGATTTACCTTCTTAAATCGCTTGTTCTAGAGTTCCCAATTACTATTAAGTTAAAGGAAATTACTTTCCGTATAATGCCTCAGTAGATTTATTTGGCTGTAATGCATTTTATGGTGCACATGCCATATTGATTAATAAGATTTAGTTTGCTGGTAAAGGGCAGGGTTGTTTCCTGGAACTCGAAGGTGTCCCTGAGTCTACCCAGCTCTAATGGGTACCTGACATTAGCTGGGTTAAAATAAAGGCGGTTGGTCATTGTGCTGGTCACACTATCCCAAGTATGCCGTGGTCACAGAACGTGTTGAACGCTGCTTCACCGACCCACCTAATCAATTGGTCCGAAGGATACTTTACTAAATTTCCAGAAAAAAAGCACATCGGAAAATTTATATTTATACACATATAAGAAAACATGCTGAAAACAAAAAAGTAAAAACAATACCTCCATTAGTTTACTGAAGTTTTAGAACACTGTTCATTGTTAAATAAATAGCTCACATTTAAATTTTAGATTTTGAAAGGTGAGCTACTCTTGTACTCATTCCTCTTTGGCATCGGCCTCCATCCAATTTCCCCACTCCCCTCTCTTACTTCTATCACTTATATTTAGCAAAAGAAACATCTCATTCATTATGACAGGTCTCCAAAGAGTTCAGAAAGCTGGATACATTATTTCAAGACATCATCTCAGATACTTGTCAGAAGATGGGGAACGTAATGTGTGAGTTCTTATTGAGAAAAGTGGACACCATAGACGATTGGGAATTGGTTGGTTGGATTTTATATTTAACAATTTGGGAATTGGTTGGTTGGATTTTATATTTAACAAATTGGGAATTGGTTGGTTGGATTTTATATTTAACTGATTGGGAATTGGTTGGTTGGATTTTGTATTTAACTGATTGCGAATTGGTTGGTTGGATTTTGTATTTAACAAATTGGGAATTGTTTGGTTGGATTTTATATTTAACAAATTGGGAATCGGTTGGTTGGATTTTATATTTACCAAATTGGGAATTGGTTGGTTGGATTTTATATTTAACTGATTGGGAATTGGTTGGTTGGATTTTATATTTAACAAATTGGGAATTGTTTGGTTGGATTTTATATTTAACAAATTGGGAATTGGTTGGTTGGATTTTATATTTAACCGATTGGGAATTGTTTGGTTGGATTTTATATTTAACAAATTGGGAATAATAGGGGCATGGTGGATAAGAGGTAGCGCGTTCTGCTGGAGTACAGAAGGACCTGGGTTCGAAGCCTGGTGAAGGCTAGGAATTTTTTTTTCGGGTCTCGGGGAGGCTATCCCTGAGTATATCCTGCTTTGGTGGGTACCTTACTATAGATGGGGTAAAGTAACGGCAGTTGGGCATTCTGCTGACAACATAATCACCCTAGTGTGCAGTGGTCACAGAAACTTGCGAACGCTGCTACACAAGCCCCATGGATCAATTCGGTCCGACGGGACACTTTAGTATATTAGAAATTAATTATCAAATTAGGATTAAGTGACACATATAGCATTTATCATAATGGACTGGTGTGACTCATTTCGAAATAATCAGATTTTTATTCGTGGGTGGGGCAGATTTCAATAAATTAGTTTTATGCATTTAACTTCACTTGTTGTTTTTTTCCTACTATTTATTTTAAAATGCTTAATGTTATAATTTTTTATTTATAAATGCCAATTAATGTTCCAGGCTAAGCACTTGTTTGTCTTTTACTAGTGACTGACTGGTTCTAAATGTCTACTTGGCTAGCATATTTACTAGTGACTGACTGGTTCTAAATGTCTACTTGGCTAGCATATTTACTAGTGACTGACTGGTTCTAAATGTCTACTTGGCTAGCATATTTACTAGTGACTGACTGGTTCTAAATGTCTACTTGGCTAGCATATTTACTAGTGACTGACTGGTTCTAAATGTCTACTTGGCTAGCATATTTACTAGTGACTGACTGGTTCTAAATGTCTACTTGGCTAGCATATTTACTAGTGACTGACTGGTTCTAAATGTCTAATTGGCTAGCATATTTACTAGTGACTGACTGGTTCTAAATGTCTACTTGGCTAGCATATTTACCAGAAATGAGTTCAGAAAGAAAAAGTGGCGGTTGGGTTTTATACTGGCCACACATTCTCTTAGTATGCTGTGGTCATAAAACTTGGCACGATGTGGTCGTTTTCAATTTCCACACGTCCAAGTATTTCTTTATTACACATGTAGGTTCTTTAAAATAAAGATTACACGGTCACCTTTGGTACGCTAGTTGTTGGAGCTGCCGCTCGACCACCGTGCCTGTTTGAATGAAATATATTTTGACTAAATCTTACACAAATCGAGTTGAAACCCCGTCGCGCGTGAAGGATTCAATAGTCAGCCGAATCTTTCAAGAAATAAAAGATGTATTGGAACGAGACATAACAGTCTTAGAGAAAGTTGCTCCAACTGTCCTAAAAAATATATATTCCTAGCCTATTGTTATGACTTGTTATATTAGAGTTAAAATATACCTCGTATTGTAGTGAATCTGCTAGATGTCTTATCTCGCTGTATCTTATATGATGTCAAATAGTTAACATAGTTAACAATTAGTTAACTATTCTGGCTTCTAATAACATCTCTCATTCAACAATGGTGTTAATTGAATAATTTCAGTTGTTGAATAAACCAAATTTTTGTAAATTGTAGACTCTAGAAAATGGCAGGAAATATTCTATGTACACAATACTGGGAGAGAAACTAAAATATTCTGTGTACACAATACTGGGCGAGAAAGTGAAATTCCATAAAAAATACTAATAATTTGACAGTTAGCTAAGTAGCCTATTCGAACTGCTCTCTTCAAACTATCAAACCGAACTGACTAAAATTGGAACCTTACTTTGTAAGGGAAAACAAAGCACGAATAATTCTTTTTATGGGATGTTTAGAAAGTCCAACTGCGACTAACAATTCAATCGACGACTTACGATTGAATTGACGACCTACGATTCAATCTACGACTTACAATTCAATTTACGACAAACGGTTCAATCTACAACTTTCGATTCAATATACCACTTTAAATTCAATATACGACGAACAATTATATCTACGACTTACAATTCAATATACGACTTACAATTCAATATACGACTTTCATTTCAATCTACGACTTGCAATTCAATATACGACTTACGATTCAATATACGACTTACGATTCAATATACGACTTACAATTCAATATACGACGAACAATTTTATCTACGACTTACAAGTTAATATACGATTTACTATTCAATCTACGACATACGATTCAAACTTCAACTTCCACAGGTTGGACGAAGTATTTAGTTAAATCCACAATAAGATCCCGAAAGTCATACCCCCCCCCCCGCCTCGGACTCAAAATAGGCACAATGCTCACACTAAATTGTTAATGTAATATATTATCATCTAATTATAACTCAAATTACTAACACTATGATCATCATCTGTGTGTTTCAGTACGGTCACAATGTGTCTGGCCTTATCGGCGTTTCACTTGCGACGTATTTCTCCGCCTCAGGACTTGAAGACGCTGTAGTTGGCCAGAACCATGAACTGGCGAAAGCCGTAGGACTTATTGCAAGTAAAACAAACACCGTGAGAGACTTCTTCCAGGATGCGCGTGATAAAAGGTCACACTGGCCCAAGGCTGTAAGTAGAAGCTTGTATCATTAAAACGAAGAAAAAATATACAATGTTATCTAAAAATACACAGCGTTTTGCTAGAATTATTTTTTTTATTAAATTCAACCGTGGTCCTGACATTCTAGACTCTGGTTAACTATGACATAATACACTCAAACAACTCCAGAAATGTTTAAAGAAAAATTTAATGCTTGACATTATTTACAATAGATCTAATTACATTAAAGTGGTTTAGTAAATAATAGCCCCTTTAACATTTTGAAAAAAAAAATCAACATCAACTGCACTTCTAAATGCTTTATAAATTTTTTTATGCTGAAAATGTTAGAATAGATTCCCCCCCCCCCCCAAAAAAAAAAAATAATAAAAAAATAATTAATAATAATAAATAAATTTGGACTAAAACTGAAATGGTTATGGACAATAAAATCCATTATGGGATACGGGGCATTGATAATATAAAGGTTAAACTGTAGCAAAGACAACATTACAATTAAAAATAATCGCATCTGTTATTATTATTATTATTATCATAATGCCAAAGATGTCAACGCAATTTAAAATTATTTTGCTATTTCAATGTTTTATTCTATTAAATATCTGAAGCTCTTTCAAATGTTGATTACTTTCGGTAGTTTAGTTTCTAGAAAGTTTTAAAAAGACAAAAAAGTCTGTTTTTTTTTTAAGTTGTTTTGGTCCGTATTTTTTTTGCAAAGGTTTGGGGCAAATATGTTGAGGACGTTAGAGATTTCGCCAAGGTAGAGAACCAGGCTAAGGCAGTGCATTGTATAAATGAACTGATCACCCACACGTTGGAGCTGATACCATCGTGTATAAGGTTTACGGCTCTGCTGAGGAACCAGAAGATTTTAAGCTTTACAGCCATACCACAGGTACTGACCTCAATTGTTTTTGTCCTTTCTGGACTTTTTTTTTTGTTTATCTCTTTAGATCTTTAACTGATCCTGTCTGGTTTTATAGAAAAGTAAAGTATCCTGTCTGGTTTTAAAGTATCCTGTCAGACCAATGCAATCCATGGGGCTGATGAAGAAGCATTTACCAGTTTCTGTTGCCACAGCATTCTTGGGGAGTGTGTGGCCAGCACAACGCCCAGAAGCCTTTTCTTTACCCCAACTAAAGACAGGTCCCCATCTGTGCTTGGTAGACTCTATTTGAAACGCCCATGTGTTTCTTTGTTACCCATGAACGTTCTTTAAAAATAAAGATTGCAAGGAAACCCTACAGACTCCGAGAAGATATCGTTCACCAGGATACGAACCCAGGACCATTAGTTGCTCCCCAACTGACTCTTGGCCACCGCGCCGTTTGAATGAAATACATTTTGACACAATCTTAAACAATTCAAGTTAGAAACCTCTTCGCGCGTGAAGGATTCAATAGTCAAAACATGTATTGGAACTTTACGAGTCACAGCCGTTTTAGAAATACGTGCCTAGAAAAAATTTTCTTAACCTTTTTTATGGCTTGTTATATCATGGTTCCAATATACCTTGTATGGCAGTGAATCTGTCAAATATGCTTCCGGGCTTCAGGGATAGAGGTACCATTAGATATCATATCTTGAAGACTTACCCAAGCTTAACGTATTGAAATAATAACTTATTTTTTGTATTTACTAAAAGTGTAGTCATTTATAAATAGGAAAACCAAAAAGCAAGTTTTTTTTATTCATGCATTTAATTTTTTGGTCGACGTTTTAGAAATACAAGACCTGTTGGAAGCGACCTGGCTTTGTGTACATTGTTACGTCCACTAGGTCTAAAACTCTTGCAGGACCTGTCTGTGTGGACATTGTTGCGTTCACTAGGCCCGAAACTCCTGCAGGACCTGGCTGTGTGGACATTGTTACGTCCACTAGGTTCAAAACTCTAGCTGGACCTGGCTGTGTGGACATTGTTACGTCCACTAGACCCGAATCTCCTGCAGGACGGGAGGGATCGGTCGGAGGCAGGGATAGAACCCGCGACGTTTTGGTTGACAGTCCGGTGAACTAACTGCAGGACCAGCCGTGTATAAAAAGAGCGTCTGTAATATAGAAAATAAAATAACAGTGACTGTAGATAAAGTGTTTCTAAAAAGTTCTATTAAAATTGATTGTTTGTTTGTAGTACGCCTTGAAATAACTTTTTTGCTATTGTTGATTGTTGTAGATCTCGGCCATCGCCACCCTGGAGCGCTGCTACAACAACCCGAACGTTCTCACGAGCAGGGTCAAGATACGCAGGGGGGAGGCAGTTCACATCGTGCTGGAGGCCACTTCTTTGGAGAAAGTAAAAGCCATCATGAAACAATATATTCTACGGGTAGGTCTAAGCTAATTGTGACACTTCACCTGTAAATGATGTCACAAAGTGATTTAATAATTATCTTGATATTAATTAGTTACCTGACTGGCCCAATAATTCCCCGATTCAGATACAATACGTCTGGAAACCAGTCAAGCGAAAATGAGTTTTCTCCAGCCACTTTTATGTGATTTTATTATATTAGTGATTACGAAGTTTCGACCACTAGCGATAACTCGCGTTTTTTTTATTATTTATTAACTATAGGGATATGAGTTGTCATTTAGTGTAAATAAAAGCGATATCGCTGACATTGTTTTAAAGAACATAAAGAGAACAGATTAAAGTGACAGGTATAAAGTAAACAAGATTCATTTTGTCACATCCAGTCAATCTTTTTTAAACCTTTTGACCATTATTACATAAGCTTATAATTTAGTTATCCTTACGATTACAATTGATTTCTATTATTTAACTTAAAATATTAATAAAAATGTCTAGAGGGATGGGAGCGTATTAATCGCAAAAATACTATTGAAATCCAACTAAAAATGAATATCTTTTTAAAACGATCACACACTACACTAGATAAATTATTAACAAATAAATAATTAACTTTTATTTACAGATAAGTAAAGAACAGAATCAATGAGGAGATTTAATAAAAAAAAAAATATTTTCAATAATGCACTGTTAAAAAATAGTACAAAAAAGCTAGCAAGATATAATATATTGATATTATGCCTAACAATTGAAGCTCATCGAAACCAATCAATGATAACCACAATCATAAAGACTCAATTATAGAAAATTAAGAAGGAATAGAACAATAATAATTATAATGTCATAGTGTAATTAATTATTATTAACTTAGTAATAAATTACCAACTCATAATTAAAATAAAAAGAAATATATTAAATACAAGCCTAACAGATTCCTGAATAAAATCTTACTAAAAAACTAGGATCAATTTCCTGTCTACACTATAGTGTTTATTGCACAATTTAATTTCATTTATGAAATAATTAACCTTCGTAACACCTTCCCCTCGTTTCTGTTAATTCGACTGTTTCGTTGTTATCCATAGAGACAAATAATCCGACAAAATTAATAAACGCCGTCCCACTTAGTTCATTTTCCTGATTCTCGCCCACGAGATAATAGACACCGTCCCACGTTGTGGAGTTTACTGATTCTCGCCTACGAGGTAATAAACAGGTCCCGTCCCATGATCTCGTCTGTTATAGACATACTTCGTCAATACCAGTGGATATACACCTGTGATCAACGGAATCATAAGTCATCTGCGAAACTTAAAGTCATCAAGAAAGTGAGAAAACAAATCTTGGATAGCCAGAAGAATCGGAAGCACAGGAACAAAAGACACACAAAGAGACAAATACTTTTTAGAGCTTAGCACTTGTTTTTATTTTTATGCGCAGCAAATAACACTGACTTTAATGACTCCTTAGCTTCCATAAAGACTTACTATGCATACAACTTTCGATTTTAATATTACATTTTGCATTGAGAAAACCATCGCGAGCTACTAAACCGGAAGTCTAGATGATATGGCGCGATCGGAAATTCCAAAACTAAGTGTTAAAAATAAATTATCAAATAGCAGAAATATCAAAGAAAGCGGTCCATCTTATTATAGTCTTTGATTAAACTAACTTGTTATATAAACTACTGTTGATCTATTTACCTATGTAAATGTAATGGATTCCTTAAAGAGAAAAAAAATACATGTGCATTTGTGTTTGTATATTTGGTTTCATTATATGTTTCAATTTTAAGACTAGATAACTCCACTAAAATTGTATCGGAATTAAAACATTTTTTCAACAAAAAAAGTCGTCCAATACTTAAATTTAAAACTGATAATAAAAGACAATCCTATAAAGTCTACAACATAGATTTTTTTCTTTTAAAAGATTATTGGTAAAATCCCGAATGACGACCCAAATAGTGCCAGGACAATGGCCATTTGTCAAAAAGTCTTGGAGTTGACAGACACTCAACAGGAGGACACAACCTCGAGTATCTTCCCAACTTTGTATGTCAGCTTAGGTTTGATGTTGACTGCCGTCTCATACACATATTGGTCACAGATTAGCCAGTGGTACGAGGACAAGTTCTAGGAGAGACTGGTTATAGAAATGTATTGCTAGCAATAACTAGAAATAAATAAATCAAAGCTTCGATACGTTTTTTCATATTTTTCTAAGATTATCTTTTCTTATATATCACAGACGATCATTCTATACAGAAGAATATGCACCATATGCTTATTATTTGTTTGAGTGTAGTCTTGCATTTCTAATAGCGTTTTAGTATGATGCTAATTTACAGTTTTTTCCTGCTTTGTTCAGGCAACCCTTTTCATGCCTTGGTGCCGCACTGGAAGAAATAGTACATATATTCAGTTAGTCCTGCATATAGGAGAAGAAAAGATGTTTTGTTCCTATGTTTTAATATAATCATTTAAATATATTGATATTGTGTTGTCTTTGAAAGCAAGAGATTGCCATATGTAATATATATATTTGACATATTGCCTTATGTACTATTACTACTTTGACATATTGCCTTATGTACTATTACTACTTTGACCTATTGCCTTATGTACTAATACTACTTTGACCTATTGTCTTATGTACTATTACCACTTGGACATATTTTTTAATGGACATTTAGTTGATGTATCCTATATTCTAATGTTAGATAGCATTATACCTTTATGTTCTGATTGTATTTGTAAAAGTTCCTTTTTTTAATGAATTCTATCGTTTTTGTAAGAATTTCTAAAAAAAAATTACTCATCAACTTTTGGAGTCCATGATCATTTATCCTTGCTTATAACTCCTAATTGCTATGTATAAAATAATATGTTTTTTATTAGTTTCTCTTCTTGGATAACTCTTAGGTGGAAAGGACTGAGCTATATATACCTACTCAATCACTTAAATTGTCGGAGAAAATGAAGACTTTTCTATATATAAATAGGTGAACCGTGGCAGATGGCTGATTTGACGCAGAAGTAATTAAAATTAAATATATCTATTTACTTAATGATCTTGTTTTAAAGGATTTAAATTAAAATAAATAGCGTAATATGTAGAATAATACTTTAAAATTTAATTTAGGGCCTTTGTTAAAGAGTCTGGTAGTTCTTAATATTAAAACAATTTTCACATATACGAGAGTATATTCATAAAATGTATGTTCAGTGTAAAATAATTCAGTTTCATCAAATTTCATTGACTCACTTCCGTAAAGTGTTTAAATTTTATGTTTTTCCGGTTCGAATCAGCCATCTTACCACGTATCAAATATACACATTTAAGAGTCTGACACTCGTCGAAAACATTTAATTTAACTAAAAATATACACATGATATAATAACGTTTTATATTTTAATCAAAATGCAAGCAAAGTCTCATAATTATAATTATGTATACAACGGTCGTCTCCAACATACAAGATAACATTAACACTTTAGATATAAATACTCAATCTTCCCGACTGGCATTCAGCCATGGAATGGGTTGCCTGAAGAAACCAGGAAAACTAGTAAGTTTAGTATTGACGATCATTAGATATTATGTTAATATTGAAAGACGAGATAATTTGCCAGAAAAAAAAACATACAGAGAACTACTAGGGAGTCCAAATGAATAATTGAGTTTTTCCCATTTAAAATTTATGTGTATCTGTTGTCACCGCTTCTATGTTACGTTTTTAGAACATCAGATTATTTCTTTCTGCCGTTAAAAGATCAGGCCCTACAGTCAAATCAGTCAACAAGTGGAATTTTGTAATTACAAAATTATTTCTCTTTCTTTCATTTCAAATGTATAGGAATCTTTAGCGAAATTCTTAATGTTTGGATCACAATGTGTCAGACCAGTTAGCAGAACTCCAGCCTACCTAATAATCTTGTTATTAACTTTTTTGATAAGTAATCCAGCCAGTGTCTATCTGTCTCGTTGCTGCAAATGACCATAAAACAGATAATAATAAAACAGCTACATTTCGGCTTAGCTAAGATAGTATAATCTTAAAGCTATTATCCGACTCTACATGTTATTTGTACATTAATTTGAGTCACGCATGAATTCAAGAGCGAACGAGTGTATGTATTGTTAGAATCTGACTAGCTTCATTATTTTTGTTGAATTTGATGTATGTCAATTATATTTTCGTCTCATGTACTCTTGCCATACACGACATTTGTTTTAGTTTATTTTATGATCATTTTATTATTATTACTTATTCTATTCATTTTACATGTCTCGTTGGATGCTCATTGATGAATGCCACCTTTTTTCCATTTGTTATTATGTTATTTTTGTAATTCGTTTATTTATTCCTATTATGTTCGATACTTGATTGTCTCCAGTATTGTTATGTACGGTGTTTGTGTGTAACTAGACCAAGCTCAGACACGTCTCATTCACGTGACCGAGGGTAGTACTCCTCTACTCCCCCCCCCTCCCATGCTGTACGTCACAAGTATAATTAACATGCATTCGAAAACAGACTCCACGATCGAAATTCGACTTAAGAAGTTTCCTTGCCTGCCTTTGTTCTAGAAAACAATAATTAACATGTACTTACAGATAGATTCCATGGTCTCGCGGTTGACCAGATCTACGGGGCCTTGTTGCTATAGATTCCATGGCCACGCATTCGACAAGATCTACGGGGCCTTGTTGCTATAGATTCCATGGCCACGCATTCGACAAGATCTACGGGGCTTTAATGTCATAGATTCCATGGCCTTGCAGTTGACCAGATATACGGGCTCTTGATGTCATAGATTCCATGGCCACGCAGTTGACCAGATCTACGGGGCTTTAATGTCATAGATTCCATGGCCTTGCAGTTGACCAGATATACGGGAACTTGATGTCATAGATTCCATGGCCACGCAGTTGACCAGATCTACGGGGCTTTAATGTCATAGATTCCATGGCCTTGCAGTTGACCAGATATACGGGGCTTTAATGTCATAGATTCCATGGCCTTGCAGTTGACCAGATATACGGGCCCTTGATGTCATAGATTCCATGGCCACGCAGTTGACCAGATCTACGGGGCTTTAATGTCATAGATTCCATGGCCTTGCAGTTG
This sequence comes from Anisus vortex, assembly GCA_949126835.1. NCBI lineage: Eukaryota > Metazoa > Mollusca > Gastropoda > Planorbidae > Anisus > Anisus vortex. The sequence goes on along the minus strand of OX421505.1, from coordinate 3,106,401 downwards.
ACCAGATATACGGGCCCTTGATGTCATAGATTCCATGGCCACGCAGTTGACCAGATCTACGGAAACTTGATGTCATAGATTCCATGGCCACGCAGTTGACCAGATCTACGGGAACTTGATGTCTTAGATTCCATGGCCACGCAGTTGACCAGATCTACGGGAACTTGATGTCATAGATTCCATGGCCACGCAGTTGACCAGATCTACGGAAACTTGATGTCATAGACTCCATGGCCACGCAGTTGACCAGATCTACGGAAACTTGATGTCATAGATTCCATGGCCACGCAGTTGACCAGATCTACGGAAACTTGATGTCATAGATTCCATGGCCACGCAGTTGACCAGATCTACGGAAACTTGATGTCATAGATTCCATGGCCACGCAGTTGACCAGATCTACGGGGCTTTAATGTCATAGATTCCATGGCCACGCAGTTGACCAGATATACGGGCCCTTGATGTCATAGATTCCATGGCCACGCAGTTGACCAGATCTACGGGGACTTGATGTCATAGATTCCATGGCCACGCAGTTGACCAGATCTACGGGGCTTTAATGTCATAGATTCCATGGCCACGCAGTTGACCAGATATACGGGCCCTTGATGTCATAGATTCCATGGCCACGCAGTTGACCAGATCTACGGGGACTTGATGTCATAGATTCCATGGCCACGCAGTTGACCAGATCTACGGGGACTTGATGTCATAGATTCCATGGCCACGCAGTTGACCAGATCTACGGGGCTTTAATGTCATAGATTCCATAGCCACGCAGTTAACCAGATATACGGGCCCTTGATGTCATAGATTCCATGGCCACGCAGTTGACCAGATCTACGGGGACTTGATGTCATAGATTCCATGGCCACGCAGTTGACCAGATCTACGGGGCTTTAATGTCATATATTCCATGGCCACGCAGTTGACCAGATATACGGTGACCTTGATCTCGATTCCCCCATCCCCCCACCCAACCCCCTTTCCCCGTCTATGAACAACAATGAACACTATTTATTAGTCACTCAGTACATACGTACAGTAAAGGCATAGAAAATTATAACCAAGTAGATAAAATAAAATTATATCAAAACAATAGTAGTAATAATAATAACAATAATAATGCATTAATTAAAATATACCAATAAAATATACCAAGAAAATAAAAGGGACATAATTCAATTTATTATACAATGAAATAAATAAAAAAGACAACAAAATAAAAAAATAAATACAAATAGTTTTGTTCATTGTTTTCTTAAAGAGATCACTCGCACTTTTCTGGCAGATTTAAACATTACATTACACGTTTTATACTCAAACATTTCAAACTTAACATCATTCAGGGACTCAACTAGTGTAGTATATTTTATCTTTAATTTTAATATTAATGCTATGTTATTTTTCATATTTCAAATTAGTAAGTAGTATTTTAGTAAATGTGATTGATTTTTTAAGTTATTTTAGAGATCTGGAATTTTGAAGTTCGGCCATTTTTTTTACATTAGGTCTGTAATAGTAATATTTTTTTAGATACCTTTTCGTCGGTCATTGAAGTACTCATATTGGAGTAAATAGCGATATGTATCTCCTATATCTTTTAGGCAGATGGGGGATATTCTTAAATTATAATCTATATACTTTTTAACTATCTTCTAATACTTCCAGTCTTATCTGTCCCTCCAATCTCATATTTATCTGATATTAAACAGTGAATATCTAAAGATAGGTGATCAAAATCTTGAATTGTTAAATCCTCAATTTTGTTTAAAAGACCATTGTCTACTAGAATGTAATCAATTAGTGTGCTAAATGTGATAGTGGGCTTAGAAGACAATAAGTCCTTCCTTCCATTCATTATTAAGAAATTTGTGTTTTTACATGTATCGATTAGCTTACGTCCCCAGTTATTCGGTGATGTCGTATCTACATTTATACGCTTGAGTTGAATGTCTTTTCTTTTAAGCGTTTTTTCTGTCTGAACACTTATATCTATAAAGAACTCGTGGGAACTTGTTATAGAGTATATAATGTAATCTTCTATTTCTTTAGTATGAGTATTAAAATCACCCATTATGATTATGTTGTTACTCATATTTCTTTTAACGATTATTTACTTTTCTAGGATATTAAAAAATTATGGTTGGGCATATGGTGAGTTCTCGGGTTAGGTATAAATAATAGTTATCAAGAGAGGATTTTTTTCTGCTTCTATTTGCAGCCAAATCAATTAGTTATTGTCACAACTTAGTCATTTAGTCTACTTTGTAGTTTTTTTTATGGCTACACTTAATCCCCCCAATCTGCTAGGGTTGTTATGGTGTCTAAATTTGTGAAAAAGGGTAAAGTGTACTATACTTACAGTATCAATAGCTCCCACTTTGTCTTTGTTAAGCTATGTTTATAAGAAGCTTACAACATCAAACATATTTACTTTCTCTATAAACTCTGGGTATTTTTAGTTTCTTCACTAGGCCACATACATTCACATAAGCTAATTTTAAAGACAGTTTCTGCTTTTGCTCACCAATGTTAAATGCATCTGTCCTACAGTATTGTGAGTGTTGTACAATCTTCCGAAGTTGTGCGACAGAAACAGCTTTCCCCCGCCCCCCCCCCCCCTCAAATCCTCGGCCTCTCTCTCCACTTCTGTCAATCAAAGTGGATAGACAAAATAAGATGATTTAGTTCGTTCAGCGCAAAAAAAAATATATCTCAAATAACTGGAGTAGACTCGTTAGCAAAGAGCATCTCACCAAGACGGTTGAGATGTCTGGGACACGTCTGCAAAATGTCAGCTGACTCCATCCCCAAGATAGTTCTGAGATGGACCCCTAGGGAAAAGGATTGAAAGGCAGACTAAAAGAAAACATGGAGAATAACGGTGTGAAGTGACCTGAAGTCTAGAGACCTGAATTTAGAAACAGCCCCGCGAGCTGCAACAGAACGAGATGAATGGAGATCTTTGGCTTTCGCCTCAGCGCCAGCAGGCACGCAGAGGATTGAGTGAGTGAGTGAGTTCAGCCAATATAAGCTAGACCCTACCCATATCTTATTGTAAGAATGTATTGAGTGAGTGAGTGAGTTCAGCCAATATAAGCTAGACCCTACCCATATCTTATTGTAAGAATGTATTGAGTGAGTGAGTGAGTTCAGCCAATATAAGCTAGGCCCTACCCATATCTTATTGTAAGAATGTATTTGCCTTTATTTGGTTGTGAGTTTTGTTTTAAAGGGAATATGACTAAGAGCTTGGACAGAGGTCAACTACATGGGATTTCGGTTTGTCGGGAAATCCTTTAATCTCAACACTATCAATGAGCCAACCCTTCAGATAACTTGACAACAGCCGGAGTCAGCTACGTTCGTGCTGTCTCCCTGTTCACTCGAAATCTCCTGTGTGACTAGTGGATATTACTCACAAGCCTGTATACAACTAGAATTGCGACATTCTTAAGTCGTTTCCGGGACGGTATATACACAATTCAAATTGACAAGTGTAAAAGTTTTGAGTATATAATAACATCGAATGAACATATTAAGCCTACAGGTAATAATATAGTGATTCAAAACATATAATAATATAGATTAAACCCACTTGGAAAAAATATCAGCTTATTATGTAACCACGGGAATATATTTTTCAGCATATAATAATCCCACAGTGAAAATTGTTTTTTTTGGGCGAGTTTTAACTCATTAGCTTCACAAACTATTCTTGCTTGATTACCATTCTGTAAAATTTGTATCATAAATAAATATTTTAATGTTATATTTTTATATTATTTTTATATTTCACATGCTTACTGTATAACTTGGTAAACCTCAACTACTTGCCGAATAGTCCCCAGACTCTTGATATTCAATAATAATAATAATAATAATAATAATAAATGAAGCTTATATAGCGCATATCCCGCAATCAGTTCTATGCGCTTAACAATTACAGACGATGATAACAATAACAGGCAAATATTTAAAAATGTGAGTGGGCTAGGAGTCCATAAGAAACAGGTGCGTCTTGAGTCCGGTCTACAAAATGTTAAAGTTCGAGCTTTGTCGCAGGTGGGGTGGTAGGGTGTTGCATGCGGAGGGGCCGGAGTAGGTAAAGGCCCGCTGACCAGCTGTCACGAGTTTTGTCCGCGGGATCGCCAAATTGAGTTTGTGCGCAGCCGATCGAAGTGGGCGTGGTTTTGTATAGATTTCCAGACAGGAAATTAGGTAATCCGGGGCAGAGTCATTGAGAGATTTATAGCATAGAGATGCATTCAACATATTGTAGTCAAACTGCATTGCATTGGAAGTGAACAAACCTTAATTGGCTGAACGCGCAAGAATTATGTGGAGACGTTGGGCAGAATAACAAATATACTGTGTTTAGGATTATAAGGTTAAAGATGAATGAAAACATAAACCTGTACGTTAAGTCTAAAGAAAGATAAAGACAAAGATCAGGAAGTTTAAAAAGTGCTCTAAAAAAAGCCCAATAGATCACGAGACGTATCATGGGAAAGGCTGATTTTTTTTTCTAGGATTCTTACACTTCAAATAGTGGATGGTTCAATGTTCTGTTGCTCTCTGAAATTTTCGTCTTCTTAGGTTTACTGACATGAACAAGTCGTGCAAGACTTGTCTAAAAGAAAGAAAACAGACAGAATGCATATATGTGTTGAAGACGCAATCAATAATTGACTTCTAAGCTAGATTTTTTTTTCAAAATGTGCCAAATATCAGGACTGGGTCGAAATGTGTTTGAAATTGAAACAAAAGCCAAAGTGTTTTACATTCGTAACTAGGGCCGAAGTGTGTTTATAGTCGTAACTAGGTCCAAAGTGTGTTTTAATCTAAACTAGGGCCAAAGTGTTTTTGTAATCGAAACAAGGTCCAAAGTGTGTTTTAAAATCAATATGCCAAACTATGAGATGCGTCTTTGATCGCATGAAAGTCTTCAATGTTTTTCCCTAGAGGGAAAATGTAGACATAGAGGCCATTTACTTTTTATGTTGGCGTGTAAATGTAAACACCTATATGCCTATCTTTCTTTTTCTATTGAAGAGAGTAGTGGCGTAGCTGTGTTTTGACGCTGTGGGGATAATGGGTGTCGTACTTTAAAAAAAAAAAGGTTACATCATTGTCAATCTGTTGAAACTTGAATTCAAATTGATTTCGTTTGTTGTTGATTTCAGATCGTTTACAATTGTATGAATCAAGTTAGACTCAGTTATCCGACCAATAACTCGTCAATATAAATATATGAAAAAAAAATAAAAGCATTGTTTAGCATTTTATCTAGATTAATAGAAGAACTAAGATTTCGTACGCATCACGTATTACCAGAGTACCTTGTGCCCCAGCCAGCTGTTGAAAGTGTGCTCGGTAAATATGGCAACGGTAAATTCGGCAACGGTAAAATTGGCAAACCTATATTATCTACTGTTTTTGTATAATTTTGTTTCATAATTCCGCGATTCTTTGTTAAACTCCCATTGTAAATACTTGAAAATTATACGAGTTGGACTGGATCTAATGCTGATTTCCAGTCGTTGTATGCGTGACAATATATTATTATACATTTCTATATGTAAATTGAGAATAATACAAAATGCTCACTAGCATCATATTTTATTTCTTTTTGTATCTACGAAGGTTTTATTTTATTGTGTTTAAATGTTGAGTTGTTAGTTAAAATTTAAAAGTTAATGTGCATTTTGACAGTTTAAGTAGCTATATAATTTGGACATTTGAGTTGCTAGTTCACTGTTGACTTGCTAGTTGATGTTGACGTTTGATTTGCTAGTTGAGAATTGACTGTTGACTTGCTAGTTAATTTTGACATTTGACTTTCTATTTGAGAGTTGCGTGTTAAATTACAAGTTCATTGTTGAATGTTGAGTAACTGATTCAGTTTTTTTTGGTTAATTCGGGCTTTTCACAGATGTAATGCATTTTCCACCAACAAAATATATCTACAAATAAATCATAGTATTCGCTGAGTAGGCCGCAAGCATCTCCGTTTTTATCATTTGGTTCACCTGTGTAAAGAAATACCGAAAGTCTTTTACTTCTTTTAAATAACAAGCAAATTAAACTCTTAAAGGCATACACGTGTCTTTAGTTTTATATATATATATATATATATATATATATATATATATATATATATATATATATACATATATATATATTTACGAAATAGCGAATGTCAATAGTGACCAAAACGTTCCCCCGTAGTTTAAAAGTGTTACTTAGATGAAAAGTTCTTCCGTAGTTTTAAACCATTTCGTCAGAAAAACGACGCTGGAAAATTTGTCAAAATAGGACTGCTATATTTGAATTCATATTTCGATTATTAAGACACGTGGCAATATTTCCTGATGTACGCTCTATAGCTTCAACTGATTACATCAGAAAACTCTCGTAAATTCTTAGGGTTCGATGCTAGTATCGAATGAATATCGTAGGATTAGTCGTGAAATGTACTATACTTACTAGTCAGTTCTTCGTTTGCCTTAGACCAGACAAGTGCCATTTGAATACATTCTATTAATGTACTTTGGAGGATAAAATTACTTAACGGATTCAAATAGTATTAATATTTAAGTAATGAGATATGGGTCATATTGGAAACTAACTCCATATCTTTTCTCAATGTTTATTGGATGAAACTGTCCATTTTTCTTGTATATATTTCGCTGGACATTTAAGAAATGTTATAATTAACTTTACAAATTATTTTTAATATCGGGGTGACCGATCTGAGATCGGTCTGTATAGGCTGGAAAACAAAATATAAATATCAAGGATTATCATATCAATACTAATATTGTTAGCATATATGATGTATTTCTTTAAGATCAAAGATCTTTAAAACAATAGAAAAATTGAAAACAATAGGTTACATGTATATACTTTACTATTTGCAAGGGGCATATTTAATCAGGTGTAGGCCTACAAATGTATTTTTTTGTCAGATCTTCTTTTCCATTACAAAATTTTTTGGTTCAATAATTGTAATCTGTTTTAAGGGCTTTCAAAAAAAACAATTGTTTAGTTATAACGTTTAATAAATGCCGGTTGATAAAGGTGCATTAAAAATATGCCGAATATACGGTGGTGCATTTCCTTCTTTAGTAGCACGACGGTCGGCCTCTTCTTCCAGTTCTCTCATCATCGTGAAAGCTTGTTCAAAATGGTTGCTTAATTTAATGATTTATTTCAATAAATTGATTAGAGATTGACTGATTTCATGATTGAGTGGATGTTTCAGTCGTTCGGTGAAGGCGTCATTTTTATCTAAGAAGTACAACTGTCCGCTTTGCGTCTTATATTTGCGTTTTGAGTTATAAAGAAATCTATTTAATATTAATTTTAAATAAATCGATATTTAAAAAGCAAAAGTTACAGCGTTTGATCCTCCAGGTAGCCGACGAAACGCCTAACAGTTAAAATCAAGTTTTGTTAAAATATCAAGTATCGACCATGTAATAAATTCAACATTGTTCTTAATATCTTCAGTTAGTTTATATAATAAATAAAACAGTGTTCTTGATATCTTCAGTTAGTTTATGTAATAAATGAAACATTGTTCTTAATATCTTCAGTTAGTTTATGTAATATATTAAACATTGTTCTTAATTAATATCTTCGTTTAATTTATGTAATAAATGAAACATTGTTCTTAATATCTTCAGTTAGTTTATGTAATAAATTAAACATTGTTCTTAATATCTTCAGTTAGTTTATGTAATAAATTAAACATTGTTCTTAATATCTTAATAATAAGCCGGCTGGCCTAGCGGTTAGCTCACCAGACTGTCAACCAAAAAACCAATTGACACGTCGCGGGTTCGAGCCCCGCCACCGGCAGATCCCTGTCGCCCTACAGGAGTTTTGGGACTAGATGACGTTAATATTGAGTTGTTATCACATGCGCTTAACCGGCAGCAGTGAAACCTCTCACAGATTAATAGTCTTCTAGAGCGCACTGAGCATGCTAAAATAGCATGGATAGAAGCGCTATATAAATTACCATTACCATTACCATTATCTTCAGTTAGTTTATGTAATAAATTAAATATGGTTCTTAATATCTAAAGTTAGTTTACTTACTTGGGGCCCAAAATTTACTATAATCTTTCTTTTCCAACACAGTGCCGTCATGCCACACCCAATGATTCTTTGGTTTCATAGCATCCAAGCCAATCCAAAAACGTGTATATATCTGTCTATAAGGTTCATAACGTCTATTCATCATTACAATTAATTCATCAGTGTTGAAAACAGCCAGTCTTGATCCCATTTCTGTGGAAAGATAAAACGTATAAGATGGCCCGCTCGATCTATTTTTAAGAGCTTAAGTGTTCTTGTTCTTTTCGTGCGCAGCCAATAACGTTGTCCTAATTGACTTCTAACCTTGCCTTTGAACTTCTGATGTACACAACTGAGAAAATAATAGCGAATTACTAAACCGAAAGTGTAGAGGTCAAGGATCAATATATATATAATATATATATATATATATATATATCAGTGGCGTACCGAGGGGGTGCCGGGGGCGTGGACCGCACCGGATGACACCCTCTCAGGGGGTGACACCCGAATGAAATAAAACAATTAAAATAATGAGAATTTTACAACGGTTTTTTCTTCACGGCAATGCCCAATGTCGAGAAAATAATGCGTTCATGGATGGTATTGGCTACTCGCTTGTCAATGAGAAATTATACTGTTTTCGCTGCAGATTGTTTGGTGTTGATGTTACCGAAACAACAGCTAAATGTGTTACTGGGTTTGATAAGTGGTGGAAACTGGGTCCAAAACTACATAATCATGAGACATCTAAAGAGCACCTTTGTTGTCTTGAACAATGGAAAACATTGGCAGTTATGGCTTAAGCTACATAAAACAAATGATGCCGAAAGTATTGCCTTAATAGATAGGGATAAGAAAAAGTGGAGTGATATCCTACACAGACTGCTAGATATTACATTGTTTCTTGCTAAGCGAATTCTGGCATTTCTTGGCTACAAAGAAGATGAATCCTCGTTAAATAAAGGAGACTTTCTTGAGATGGTTGAGATGCTTTCCAAATATGATCCAGTGCCGAAAGAGCATCTAATGAGACCGAAGATAAGTAGACATGTACAGGGAAAACATCTGTATCTTATCTTTCAACATAAATTTAAAATGAATTGATAAATGTACTGGCCAACCATGCAAAGAAAAATCTTGTAATGGATATAAAAGCCGCAAGGTATTTTGGTATTGTGTTTGACAGCACACCTGATATATCACACACTGACCAAATTTCTGAAGAGATCAGATATGTGATTTGAAAATCCACAGTGGGAAAGTTGAAGTGAGAAAAGTGTTTCTTGGATTTGTTTCTCTAAGGGGGAAAAAAGCTGACGACCTCAGTTTTGACATTCTTATAAAAGTAAACACTGACGGACTTGATATAATGATGTGCAGAGCTCAAGGTTACGACAATGCTGCCACAATGTCTGGAATCCATGGAGGTGTTCAAGCCATTTTGAAAAGAAAGAACAAAGAAAGCTATTTTAATGGATGTGTGGGCCATTCCCTTAACTAGTGTGGTCAACACACTTTTGCCGAAAAAGCTTCATGTATAACATTTTGGGTACCCTTGAGAGAATGTTTTCCGTCTTTGCTGCTTCCACTCATCGATGGGATGTTTTAATTAAACACACTGGGGTGCCGTTGAAAAGGCTTTATACAACACGTACGCTCATCATGCTGCTGTTAAACCAGTGAAAGATAATTTTGATGTACATATTACGGCGATTGAAGCTTTATGTGATCCTCGTGACACAAGAGGTACAACTCAAGGACTTTTACATTTTATCTGTGATTTCACATTTATCTGCTACCTTAACCTTTGGGCTGATATACTTGAATTAGTTAATTGTATACAGCAGTACCTGCAGATTAAAGACTTAAATCTTGATAAAGTGATGACCACGTTAGACGCCTTAAGATTGTTTTTTTTTTTGCACGAAAAGCGGAGTCAATTAGTGGAGCATACTATTGAACAAGAACTTATAAAATCAGACCAACATGGGATTTCGGTAAAGAGAAGATTAAGATTCAAGAAAAGAGGGGCAAGGAAAAATTAAGAGATGCTGGAGTTTCTATGCGAGAAGAAAGCAGTAGGGAGTGTAGTGTGTATTGATAGCTTTCATTCTGATGTCCAGATCAGATCAACAGCGTTTAAGAAAGATGCAGATATGTTTGAGGCTGTTCAGACCAAGATTCTACTGTCAGCAAGTGAAGAAGAGTTATTGTTGTCTGTTCCCAAATTAACTTCTTTCTACGATGAGCTATCTGTAGATTAGCTCTTAAGAGAAATACAACGGCTTAGACGACACGTAAAAGCAGCTGATTTTGACCTAAAAATAGAAAGCCATGGACTGGTCGGTATTAGAAATGTTTAAATTCATAGCTTATTGAGACTTCATAGAATCTCTTCCAACACTTTTGCTAGGCCTTCAATTATTTCTAACGGTATATAATGTGTGTCCTTGGCTTCATGTGAACGGAGTTTTTCAAAACTAAAGCTTATAAAAAGCTATTTACGCTCCACCATGGGACAATCAAGACTTTATGATCCGGCTATGTTATCGATTGAAAGGAATACTGTGAATGATATAGATTTTGATGAGGTGATTGATAAGTTTGCAGTTTTAAAGAGCAGGAAAGGAAAAATTTCAATAAAGTACTTTTAATGTCAAAATAACTTAATCATGCGGTTGTTTCAGTTGTTTGTTGCTTTTACTTTCTAAAATTAAATTAAATTTTTTTTTCTTGGTCATATTTGAACTGTAGGCTTGTTTTAAGGAGACGAAAACTATAGTGAATGTCGTGGGCCGGGGTGGGGGAGTTGACACCTAAAGTTTACCGCACCGGGTGACACCAGCTCTCGGTACGCCACTGATATATATATATATGTTCAATATAATATATATATTTATTATATATATATATATATATATATATATGATAATAATAATAATAATAATAATAATAATAATATTTGTATAGCGCTGCCAACAAACATAATGTAAGCTCAGAGCGCGTTTAACATACAACTAAGAATACGGATATTACCCTAGGCCAGGTGACAGAGCTAAATTGATGATTAAAACAGACAAAACAAATAAATGTAGTATTAACCGACCAAACCCATAAATAAGACAGTAAGTTTCTAAAGCATGTTAAATGTTATCTAAGGTAAATATTGAAATAATGAAATTTTAAGTTCTGTTTGAAAGTAACAGTAGAGCTTGTTCGCCTCAGTCTAATAAGAAGTTGATTCCACACCTTCGGACCGGATACTGAGAAGGCTCTAAGGCCAACGGTCGTCAGAGAGAAACGGGGATCTTCCAGAAGCGATGAGTTTGCAGAACGAAGTGTTCTTTGCGGGACATAAGGTGTGATTAGTGCCTTGAGATAGGACGGAAACTTGTTGTTAAAAATGCACTGATGGCAAAGTAGCGCCACTTTATACTCAATTCTGGCTTTCACGGGGAGCCAGTGGAGCGAGCGTAAAAGGGCAGTTCCCGAGTCTCTTTTAGACTTGCACATAACCAAACGCGCAGTACTGTTCTGTATTCGCTGTAGCCTGGCGATTTTGTCCTCGGGCAGGCCGGCTAACAGGGCGTTACAATAGTCGATACGCGAAAGTATCAGAGCGACTGCCAGTGTTTTTGCAGAATCATTTGGACAAATAGGGTCGTATTTGGCCGAGTCTACGCAACTGTAGATATAGACCTCTGCACATTTGAAAAATATGCAGGTCGAAAGACAGCGTGGGATCCAATAAAACACCAAGATTCCTCACTTTGTTAACAAATGGCACTTGACAGTTTATCACAGTGATAGATTCTGGACCAGTGAATTTGGATAATGATTGCTAGTTGAAAATAATTAAAATTCATGTAGCAAATGGATACAATGCCATCTACGCAAAAAATACCTATAAACTTATATCTAGATAGCAAACACACATACATCTGGATAAGAAACACACATATATCTAGAAGACAAACGCACATATATCTAGATAACAAACGCACATAAATATATACATATAAAACACATATCTATATATCAAACGCACAGATATCTATAATATAACAAACACACATATTGATGACAAACACTCATATAGATGACAAATACACATACAGAACACAAACACACATCTAGATGACAAATTTTTAATACACATCTAGATAACAAACACACACAATGATATATATAGATAATAAACTAATATAATATCCAAATACCATGTATTATACAAACCTTGACATTTAATTATAGCCTCCCTAAACGTGCATGTCCCATTTGACCAGAAGGTACACATTTCGTAATCACGGTACTTACTGTAGATATTGCCTTTCACTAAAATAATAATTATTTAATTCATTTAATTAATTTTGTTTTAATATTAAAACGTTTGCATTTAGTTGTATTGTATAATATTCATTGTGAGTTGTAGACATCTCTAAAAGAACTATATATATGTATATGTCAGTGATTCAAACGATGAATTGAGTCCCGGTATGCCTTCGATCAGGGGTCGGCAACGTTTTGATAGCGGAGAGTAGAATTTCAAACTCACTCGGAGAGCCAACAGCCAAATAGTCAACCTCTGCCATATTTATTATTTTTAAACAATTATTATTAAATGTATGCAGCATGATAAAAAAGGCGCTTTACTAAGAAACCATACAAAAGTCAACAGAGAATTACAACAGTTACGTAATAAAATGTTCGTATACATGCTGGTGTTTTTTTAAAGTTAAAACAAATAAATTTGATCTCAAATTATTTTGGTATGCTTATTTAAAGAAGATAAAACATTTGAATGCAATTTGTCTGTATCAATTAATGTGAGCCTTGCTTTAACTTCAAGAGTTAGGCGACTTTCTTATGGGATTAACAAAGTTGTATTGTATGAGAAAATCTTTTATGAGAAACTCTGTTTACATGTGTAAGGTGAGGCAATAGACGTAGGCTACGTAAAACGAATGGAACGTTTTTCAAACAAACGAACGGTTTAAGTATAGCTGTCGACCTTTCTAAGCAGCTTTCTTTTAGATTGTTTCGCAATGCGGCACATTTTGATGTCCATAAATCGGATCTTTTAAATCAATTTGCTGCATTTCAAAATAGACTTCTGCCAGAATGGTCAACTTTGAGTCAACTTTGAGTGCTTCAATTCAATGTACTCCTTAATACAATCTATATTATTATGTAATGTATATCGAAATGAATGAACTTTAACATTGGGGAAGTATAATGTCTTAGAGTTAATGTCAAGGCTAAATATGTCCAGTTTCAAGCCAAAGTCTTTTCAGTAACCAAGCAATTCAAGAATTATTTGATTATGTCCTCGTAAACGCAAGTTAAACTCATTTAAATGAGTCTTCAAGTCTGTCAAAAACATCAGCTTCACCAAGCATTTTCATCAATCAATTCCGAAAAAAAGTTGGTTCACAAAGAAACATCTTAACTGCTTTCAGACACAAAAGAAATTTATTCAAAACTTTACCTTGACTAAGACAGCGAACACTGCTGTGCAGCAGAAAATCGCCATATTCACTTTCAATTTCTTGTAGTAAAGATTTGAATTGCCGCTAAATCAACGAAGAGTAGGAAACTATAAAGTTGACTATTTTAACAACAGTTTCCAGTACGGAGTGCAATGCAAATGAAGAGATCTATGCACACAAACTTTTATGATGTATAATGCAATGGAAGCTCAACAGCAGCCTCCCAAAGTGATTTACAAGAAATTTGACAAATCTTTTTTGATTGCCAACCTTGGCTACAGCGCTTTTGCCATTTTCGGCCATTTTAAGGGCACTTATATTTATACCTTGATATATCTATGCATAATATCACATTTTGAATAATTGTAAAAGTTTTCTTTATATAAGGCCTAGAGGTATGATCAAATTATATTAATTTGAAGGATATCCTCTTCTTAAGATAAAAATTTCTGGGACACATCTATAGGAAAAATGGTATAGAAAGACTGGCTTTGTGTGGGAAAATATCTGGTAAGAGAGACTGAGGAAGACAAAGGCTAACATTTGTAGAAAGCCTGAACGAATGGGCCACGAACAACAACATAAGTAATAATAACTTTCTGCAAAAAGCTAACAACAGGAAAGAATGGAGAGTCATGACCGCCGATGTCTGTTCCAGACCTGGCACATAAAGAAGAAGAAGAAGAAGAAGATAAAACTTAATTATCAAATCGGAAATCTGAAATCGATCAGGGTTGTTCTTTATTTATTTTATTATGTTTTGGGGCTGGGGGGGGGGGGTGAGTTTTCATTTCGGTGGTACACTATTTTTTTGACGTTAAGTTGTAGGAGATACTTTATAATAACATTATTGGAATCGCGAAAAACAATTCAGTTAATGGTTTGCATATACTAATTATTTGTATTGCGATATAATACAAACAAAGCCAACCAAATGTAGAGTAGTCGGGACATTCTTTTGATGAAAGCACAGGAGACGCAAAGTTTTTATCGGCTGAAACTGAACGCTTTAGAATAGGCAAACGACAGAATGAAATGGTTGCATTTTTATTTATTTGAGAAAAAAGTACTTCCTTTTAATTAAATTATATTCAGAGTCAGAACATGAGCTAATGAAAAAAAAGACATGGCCCACTTAAGCCATTAAAAAACACATTTTTTTCGGGGGTCCTCCGCGTGCCATTGAAAAGGGCTCCACGTGCAAAGTCTGACACGCGTGCTGTACGTTGCCGACCCCTGCCTTAGATTATCGTCTGCAAGTATAAACTTCCTCTTCTAGTTTGAGCAGAAGCCGAGTAGTAACTAATATTAAAAACATTGAGTATTGTGTTTAATAAATAATTCCTTAAATCATTTAACTAAGAATACAAATTGTATGTGTTTATAATTCTTCAAGCATCAAAGTATATCTGTGTTTTTGTTGATTAAATAAATATTGATGTAAGTAGAAAGAATATTGTTTTATTCATCAATTCAAGTTTACATATGCTGACTCGCAAGTTGCTAGAAGATCAGCTCTGAACTGTAATGAAAGTAAAATTTAGATGTTTCCCTTAGCACGTTACAAATAATATAAAATAATAAGGGCACTAACAAGTATCATGAACGAAACCTGGAAATTGACGACATCTGAAAGCGTTTATCCGATTTATCGTCATGAGTCCTCTTTTGGCAATGGACACATTCTGATTGGTGTTAAGTGTCTTCATGTCCTGTACTAAAAAAATTGAAGACAATTTTATTGATCCTAATAATTGGAAACTAGACGTTATTACAAAATGATGAGAAATTAATCATACATTATTTAAATAAATATTATTACGCTTTAGACTAGGGATTCGCAGACTACGGCGCGCGTGCCACACCTGGCACGCAAAGCGATTTTTAATATGGCACGAGCAAGAAAATGCAATTCAAGTCTTTTCTACATGGAATTGGGTGATAGAGTAGGATGACCTTTAGGATGTTGGCACGCAGAATGAATTATGAAATCTACTTTGGCACAGTATTATTAAAAGGTTTCCGGCCCCTGCTTTAGAGTATTCTTCTACTTCTGCTTCTACTGACCAGGCTGCAGAGCTGTTGACTCTCTTGTAGTCAATGACAAACAAACACATGTATCCCTTTTTGTAAACTGTTTTATAATGTTATTGCGTGTCTTTAATCGTAGGGGATTGGAGCTGCATTTATGTATGTCGAGTTTAGCTTAGGACATCCCAGTACGGTCAATAAAAACAGTCGATATGTTAAGTTTGCCAAATTTACCGTTGTCAACATTACCGTTTTGATAGTTTTGCCGAAAATACCGTTGGCAAATTTACCCTTGCCTAATTTACAGTGATTCGACCGAAACATGTTACTTTGCGCCGTTTAATTGTAATAGCCAGGCGTCTGTAGAAGCAATTAGAGCATTTGAAATGCATTGTACATAGCTGTATTGAATATACAATAAGATTCAAATAATGACTAAATACTTACTTAGTACAGCAAGAGAAATGACCAACATAATAGCAATACAAGATGCCATCATGAGTCGTGTGTTTATTCCAACAAACCTCAATGCTGAATGTGCAGCAATAGTTTGTTCTAATATTAATTGAGACATGAGCTAAGGGTTGACCTGTCAAAATTTAAACTTGGCAGTGGCGTATCTAAAATTACAATGTAAAGCAAGGAGGCAAATAACGCAGTGTAAACTGGTACAAGTTCTTTGGTATGGAGGCGGAAACCGAAAATAAAAGTTTGTTGAGTGGTGGGGTAGGAGGGGCAAGAGAATGCGAATTATTAGCTAGTGTAAAAATAATTCTATTTGCAAACAATATATTTGAATCTAATTATCTATAGTTAAAAATTAAATATCATTTGTTAAAAATTTAAATGTTTTAAAAGTATTTATTTCTAAACGAAAATTGAATCTAGCATAATTAATCATTTGAATTCAGAATTGTATGATATCACAGCACTGAGACATGAGACATTTACTAACAACAAATATAGGCCTATTACATAACTATTACATAACTAAACAACGAAATTTTTAAAATTATTACAACATATTAAAAAGAATAAAGATTCTTTAAATGCTTTTTAATTAATCCAGATGATGACAACATGTTCAACTTTCTAAAAAATGTGAGGTCTTTGCCGAATAGTTACGCTTCTAGCCACATCGACTGATATGAGTAACACTTTTTTCTTTATAATGGTGGCGATGGGCCTAGTAGTTTTTGAGTTATCGACATCCAAAGTGGGCCCTCCGAGCACTCAAAAAATATATAAAGTATTGACTAGACTAGGGGCTAGAGGCGTAGAGCCTAGACTAGGGGGTAGGGGCGTAGAGCCTAGACTAAGGGGTAGAGCTCGAGTGTAGCCAAGTGAACACGCCTACTTATGCCTCTAGATAAAAACATACAATAGTAAGTCAGAATAGGCTACAGGAGACTAATTAGATGTTGAAAATAAATCTTCTACAAGGGATAAAGTTCAGAATGACAATGTTGATGTTAAAACTCCAGAAGCTGAGAAGGTAATATAAAATAAGATTTATGAATACTGGGTGACACTATTCACGTTATTGCTTTGCGCTGGGTGTGTCGTCACTGTCATAATACCGATATGGGAAAAAAGTCATTTATTTATAATTTAAAAAAAAACAACAACAGTGTAGACATATCAAATATTAGTCAACTACGACTTCGAGAAAGAAAAGAGGTAACGAGAGTAAGCGAGTGTGTGAAGAGGGAGAGAGAGAGAGACGACATGATTTAACAATATACATCAACACTAAAGGCCGAACTATTTATTCATACTTCTAATTAAAACCAGATAATTAACATGTCACATTATATCGTCAAAGGAAACTTTATCGTATTGAACTCAATTTTGTTTAAGAAAACATCGATTATCTTCTCTTTAATCTCTCCCTAATTTTACGTCAGATTGATTGACATATATTTATATATATAGTAAATTAAAATAACTACACGGCCTACGTCTTGTCGTGTTCACCGCCCAGACTCAAAACTAACATTGCCTCCTTACTTTCTAATTAAGTTCAAACTCTATGCTTCTAAATACAAAGATTGTATGTATAGTTTGTCTGTCTAGAACTGATTCCTTTCTAATAAATCTCTAAAAAAAAAGCTGCATGGTGAAAGAGTAGGTCAATGACATCATTAAAGACAAATGCACATGTGTCAAGTGAAATATATGCACAGACGAAGTCCCAATAATTTTTATTATTAATAAAATGATATTCACCGTAAGATCTCAACTGGGTTGACGTTCCCAGGGGCGGTAGATGGACGTTGAAGTGATAATTAGCAGTTCGAATGTATTTGAAAAAAGTGTGAACACCTCTGCTGTTTAAATTACCGAAACAATAGTTATACTTTAATATTATATCAGTTATATTATAGTTATTATTGGTGGTCCAAAGTTAGTAGGCTACTGGCAGTAATGGGGGTGGGAAATAAGCACCCACTCCTCTCGAAATATCCTCATGGCTCGAGTCTTAAATAGCCTCTGCTAACCAAAATCCAGCTCCTGGCCTTCTCGAATGACTTGAAACCATGTCTGGCGAATCATTTTTGAACTAACAGGAGAAGGATTGAAAGCGGGCCGCTGGCGCCTTAAAACCAGCAGCTTCGGGCTGATGGGGCTCGTAAACCTTGATAGGTAGCTCATCTAGGAGAGGGAAATTTCGATCTCAAACCTCCGCTGCCTCGCGGATATACCTGTTCATGGAGAGCCTAAGGGAGTAAACCCTAACAGAAAATCAGGAGAGAAGTCTCGCTAGGCGCGCTATCTCTCTGGCAACTCCTGTGAAGAAGATGGTCCCTCCTGGTGTTAGTTAGCTGTTCCCCTGGAATCACCATCAATGTGGAGAGAGAGGGCCTGCTGCCTGGTCAACAGCTGGCCTTTTTACAAGTATTTATCAACTTAATATAGAAGTAAAACAGTAGATGTTCTCAAAATGTTTAAGGAAGGTAAATTTTAAAGTAATGTGTTTCTAATTTCCTTTTTAAAAGTATAAATATATCTTGTCGGCCTGAGCTTGAGTGGGAGCAGATTCCATACTTTTGGGCCAGATGTAGAGACGGCTCCCACGCCAAAGGTAATGTGATTCATTATAGTTTTGCAAAACATGCAATATAAAGTCAATTAGATATGCATATATCATTTTCTTCAAGAAGTCTTTTAATCAATTATGGAACAGTGCCTCGGGTTTCGAACGTAGGTGAAAGAAAGAAAGAGAGGCATGTTTAATGTTGGAGAAAAATTATCGTTTACAGCAAGGGTCGGTAACCTATGGAACGCGTGCCAGCACTGGCACCAAGAGCGATTTTTAATGGCACGCGGAAGACCCACAAAAAGGCAATTCAAGATACTGTTACGAGAAATAGAGTGCTAAAGAAGGATGAATTTTGGGCACGTTGGCACGCTGGATGAATAAGAAATACCATTTTGGCACAGTTATATACAAAGTTGCCGACCTATGGTTTAAAGTACGAACGAAAACCAGACAGCTCAAGACGTTAATAGAGGAACCAGTCGTCCGATGATGAGGAGTCAGTAACGGTTTCAACTGCCAGTATTACAGAAACATACATCATGTGAACAGACGTCAAAGACTTTATTAAGAACCATCATTCAAACAATTTTGTTGATAAAACCGCAGAGAATCGTGTGTGTAATAACGCGATGGTCCACTTCAGCAAAGGAATAGACACAATTTCCCTTAATAGTCTATTGGTGCAGAAAAGATTTTCCATCGGCTGCCAAGAAACAGATGCAAGAAATTCCTAAGATCTTGATTTAGAGTAGCAAAGAAAGTGACAGTTAAAGATTTATATATATAAATAGAAACATTGAAGATGTTAGAGTGATACGGTCAAAGAGGAATATCTGATGTAGTATTTAAATCGCCTTGAAAATATAACCAAACTATTTCCCTTTCGAGACGAATTTATTTATTGCCCACAGTAGCCTACTTTTCTTGGTAACTTTCTTTTTTTTTTTACATTTAACATTTTTTTTGTTTGATAGTTTTCTTTTTCTCACAATACATAAAGTGCAGGTATTTATTGTGCATTTCTCAGATAAACGAGCTGATGTTAATGAAAAAAGAACGCTAATTTCATCTTGAAAAGGATAGTCTTTATTTCATTGATTTCGATATTTCTGGTTACGAACGTTTCTGGTTGCGAACGTTTAGGGTTGAGAACCGAGTTCAGTAACGAAAAAAGGTCGTAACCCAAGGTACAGCGGCATATATAGAACTTTCAACAGTTAATTCTTTGTGATTATATTTCGGAGAACGTTGCCAAATACTCGCACAGCCATAATACCCACTGAGCTATATATTTAATATGGAGTGCTCAAGCAATTAAAATAGACAATATAAAAAAGAGGAGATAATCCGGCCTTTTAAATATAGATAAGTGCATAGAAAAGTCCGCATTTTCTCCTACAATTTACTTCCTTTGAGCACTCCATATTATATTATAGCTCAATAAACAAAACCTTTAAATTAAAACGGGAGGCCTATTGTTAGACAAATCTAACATCCTGTATGTTTCTTGTAATGTAGTAAACTATTTCCCAATTAGCTACTCGACTTAGTAAAGAACACTTGTTGTTGTTTTTACGTACAAGCTGGTGACATCTCTACCACAGGATGTTGGCAATAGAGAAAAACCCGTTTAATTTTCACTCTTATCACTTTTATACTATTTCTACTAAATTTCTTTCATTATCTTTCTCCATCCTTCGCCTCTCCCCCTCGCGCCATTCTTCGTACTTTATGACTTCAAGTGTTGTAAAAACAACTCCACTGAAGACCGACAACTTGTGTACATTAAATAATGAACGTAAACACTTAAGAAAACATCAAGTACGGTATGTTTAAACTTACGTTAAATAAAACTCAGTAGCTGTGTTTGAGATATACTATAAAAGTAAACTATGTCAAAAACGTCTGTTTATTTTAACAAAAAAAAATCATTCTTTTAGCATCTGCCATAGAGTTGCCGACACTTTAACATGAGCAGCTCGACAATGCATGTAAACTTTAAACAGGACCCGTTCGAATTTGTGATGAATGTAAGCTATGGTCAATCGCCTTTGATCTAAGACTGCAAACATGGGTTTATATGTGTACAGCGAAAGAAATATATTTCAGACTCAGATGACTTAAAAAAAGACTATCATCGAAGGTGATCGCTATCGTGGATATATATACAACAAATAGAATACATTCGAATGTCTTTTCGATTGTTAGTTTTTATCGTGTTCTTTGTTAAATACATCCATAATCGGGTATCATTGCATTTAGCATGTATAAAACAACAACATCAAACTCATTATACACAATCAGCTTTGTACAGAGTATGAACGTACGTCATTGTAACGACCACATGTATCGGTAGCAGTTTATTACACACCCGAAAGACAGGCAGCCAAAAAAAAACAACTTCCCTCACATGAAGTAAAAAAAAGACCAATAGCTTAGGAAATGATAGTCTTAGATATTAGAGCACCCACCCCCCCCCCCCCCCCCCCCCCAGTCTACACTTAGGAAATGATAGTCTTAGATATTAGAGCACCCACCCCCCCCCAGTCTACACTTAGGAAATGATAGTCTTAGATATTAGAGCACCCATCCCCCAGTCTACACTTAGGAAAAAAAACCTTGTGTCAGCTCTAGATAACGAAAACACGCACAGTTGCCTTGGGCGCCATGTGCTTTGGGGCGCCAGTAAGGATCTCCCAAATATAAAAGAAAAAAACAAAGATGAGAAAAGTAAACTTAATAGTGATACAATATTTTTTTTAACTTGACTATCTAACAAATGGGTCAAAGAGAGAGAGAGAGAGAAGGGCGTGGGGAGGGGTAGTAGTCAATTGACGACTTGAAAAGATGGTCGAATGTGAAATCTATTTTTGCATGTTCCCAACTAGAGTGTTATCAACCCCCCCCCCCTTAGTTTCGCTGAGACCAACTTATGAGAAGGGAAGCGCAGATGTTTGTTAAGCTTGCCCCGGGGCGCAACCAATAACAGTACTGGCTCTCAATAGCATGATTCTTTGTACAGATAGCCTGATATAAGATAGATAAGAATGGGCACTTCTTGTGCGCTTCTATCCATGCAATTAAATTAGCATGCTCAGTGCGCTCTTGGTGTGACTTGCAACGGCAGATGTATTAACCAAAGAGAAAGGTCTTTAAGTTCATTTTAAAAGATTATCTTGTCCAAAGACTATCTCAGTGTCTGAAATATATTGTTCCATAAAGAAGGCGCTACTGATTCAAATGAGCGCACTCCCAGGTACACGTACTTCTTTTTGTGTTAATCCGAACTGGGAGTTTGGAGGAGTGACTGTGTCGAAGAGCGCAGTTCCCTAGATGGCTCATGTCTTGATATAAGCTCTCGAAGATAGAAAGGAGCGTCTCCCTTTATGCATCCGTAGTAATGGACATAATTTTGGCCTCTATTTGCTTTATCACAGGTAGCCAGTGAAGATCCCTTAGTATATATGTGATGTCTTGTAAACGCCAGCATCCATGCAGCGTCATCTTGAGAAGCAGAGAAGACAATAATGTATCCCCTACCCCTTGGTGTTATACGGTTGCATTTGTTTTCAAATATTTATTTTTTAAACAAGTTAGACTGTTGTTTTATATTTTTCTTCTCGTTAAAGACAATATATTTGGCACTTTTTTAGAAGTAATTTTCGTAACCAAAAAATTAACATTACTTGTAAATGTAAGTTAACATTTTAAACCAAGTTCTAATGATCATTTAAGAGCACTGAACTATATATTTATATAACTATATGAATACCATTTTTTACTCTCAAAGGCGCGATCACTGAGCTATATATACATGGAGTGCTCAAGCAATTAAAATGGAGAAGAAAAAATGGGAGAAAATGCGGACTTTTAAATATAGATACTTTCACTGTATGGCACTGAGATATATAAACATGGAAGTACCAAAAATATATTAACTTTGAGTAATTGCGTCATTGAAATTTGATAAAAATGAACTCTTTTAATTGGAAAATACATTATATAATATTATATATAACCTTACACTCTCTTATACGAGTAGGCTAAATTGTGTTTATTTTAATAAGTACCGGATTCATTAATTTAATGGCAAAGTCAAAAGATGAAATGGTTGATGATTTTTCTGGATAATGTTTTGAATACCACATATTATATATGTTAAATGAGTAAGTAATTTTAATGAATATTTATTATTTAGACATGTATATTTAGCTCAGTGCCATACAGTGCACTTAACTATATTTAAAACTCCGCATTTTCTCCTACAGTTTCATAATAATAATAATAATAGTAAAAATAATAATAATGATTCTTATATAGCGCATATCACGTTAATAACAGTTATATGCGCTGAAAAGACAACAACAGACGAACATGAAAATATGTATACGAAAATATTGCTAATGAAATAGGTGAGTCTTCAGTCGGCTTCTAAAAGGTGTCGAAGTTCGGGCTCTGGCGAAGCTGTAGTGGGAGGGGATTCCAAGCGGACGGTCCCGCGTAGGAGAAAGCACGTTCGCCAGCGGACACTAGCCTCACACGAGGGATACTCAGGGTAAGCACATCAGAAGCTGAGCGGAGTGGACGGGATTGAGTATATAGCTCGAGACAGGAGCGAATGTAGTTTACTTCCTTTGAACACTGCATATACTATTAGAGACTGAACTGAACTAGAAAATACTGCAACAAAAAGATGTACTGTGAATGCGAAATCGCAATTTATTGTTAACTGACGCTGAGACAGTGTATGCCTATAAGGTTGTTCATATATGAGTGTTCAAACGAGCAACTGAAGTTAAATGAAGTGAAATGCTAATTTGTTCGCCAAATAGGCAGTCAGGGTCAGACAGAGTGGGCTACCGGTAATGGTCATCATACAGCATGAACAACACTGTACATAGGCTATCACAGCAATGTCGGAAGGCAGGGGCGGAGCCAAATAGGAACCTCACATAAATTTTGGAACAGGGCCCCCACAATCCTAAATACGGCCCTGACTATGGGGTACTGTCAAGGTTTTACAATAATTAAAAAAAAAATCTCCAGAAAGACCCCCACTAGTCAAAAACACTTGTAGCACAAACTGGTTATTCCCACTTATGTCTTATTTCCTGGTAACTGGTCACATATATATAACGTCAATTCTTCACTTATTGTCAACAAGATTGAAGCAAATATTAAGACAACTTAAAACAAACATTTTAACTGATTAACATGGGAAATACACGTTAGTAATCTAATTCTTTTTATATTATATTCAAAATGTACATCACTCTAATGACCAAAGCATAATACGTTGTCTATGTAGGCTAAATTTAACATAACAATGAATACTGTATATATATATATATATATATATATATATATATATATATATATATATATATATATATATATATAATGAATACATAATAATGTAATATACTTTAGAATATATCATATTTTGTTTGATTTCATTAATTTTTACTTGAATAACTTGAAGAACGCATGTCAGGGGTCATACCATTGACTGGCTCGTTACAAACTCTCATGAACTAATAGTTGATCTCAGTGTGGATGATATGGGTCTGTCGGATTACTTTCTAGTTTCTCTCAATTTGAGACTATTGAAACCCAGAAAACCAAGGAGAACCGTGACATCCCGAAAATTAAGAGACATTAATGTGTATATATTTAGATCAAATGCAGTCGCCATGTTATTGCAGCCTAGCCCTACAGACTTGTATACACACTATACCATCAGTCTTAGAAATGTACTGGACAACCTTGCCCCTCTCATCACTCGGTCAGTCTCAGATCGACTATATGCCCCCTGGATGTCGGATGACATCAAAGCTGCTAAACGTATACGACGTCGTGAATGTAGAAAAAGACTGGACTCACAGTTCACCTACAGGTTTATGTACATGAAAAAAAACAAGGTAAACCAAATGGTGAGAGATGCTAAGACTCATTATCTTTGTGTGAAAATCAAAGGAGTTGATTCCTCCAGGGAATTGTTCAGAGTAACTGCTGAGATGCTGGGTGGTGCAGGCAACCCAGTACTAACATCTTAAATTTTTCATGCTGAACTCCCTGACTCATTCAATAAATTCATTATTGATAGGATCGAAAACGATCACACTTTTCAGGGTTCTTTGATCCAATTCCCTGCTCAATACTAATCGACTGCCTCGATGAACTTGCTCCTGTTGTTACATAAATATTGAATATCTCATTGACTACCTGCATAGTACCACAGACTTTCAAGCATGCGCTTATCAAGCCCCTTTTAAAAAAGTCCAATCGGGATGCTGAGTGCCTAAAGAATTACCGGCCACTTTCCAACCTACCGTTCCTATCAAAGGTCTTGGAGCGTATCGTGTTGACTCACTTAAGGCATCATGACCTCTTGGAACAGACCTAGTCAGCTTACAAGAAGCACCACAGCACTGAGATAGTACTTATCAGGCTAATAAATGACCTTCTTTGCGCGTCTGATACGTTTGACCATAAGGTTCTTATTGATATATTGCCTACTACATTTGGTTGCTCGGGATGTGTTGGCACATGGTTTAAATCCTACCTAACTAAACGCACACTGAGTGTTATCATTGATGGATCTACTTCAACATGCTAAACTCTGCAATATGGAGTACAACATTGATAAGTTCTGGGCCCGGTACTGTTTACACTGTACACTTATCCACTTGGTGGTGTCATCAGGAATTTCAACATTGCATACCACTTCTACGCGGATGATTCGCAGTTGCATGATTCTGCTTTTCCAGCTGAAGTCTCCCGTATAGCAACCAACTTTAGTCTTTATATTGCTCGTGTCTGGATTATGGAAAACAGACTTAAGATGAATGAAGAAAAGTCGGAGGTAAAATCGCCAAAATTGAGGGATTGGAATCATTGGTGGTCTTGAAAAGCCATATCCCCTTTGCAGACAACGTTAAAAGCCTGGGTGTCATACTCGATTCACAGTTGTCTTTCGCTGCCCACATTACAAATCTATGCAGATACCTTTATTTACAGCTGCAAAGACTTGGTCAGATACGACCTTATTTGTCACTTGACTCTGCAAAGAAACTTGTCGCTGCCGTTATACTCTCGCGCCTTGACTACTGTAATGCTCTGCTAATCGGGATACCGGACGATAAGGACGCCAAATTACAGAGTATTCAAAACAGTGCCGCTCGCCTGGTCATGCGTAAGTCAAGGTGAGATTCTGTGACAGTTCTCATGCGTCGGTTCCATTGGCTCCCTGTGAGAGTCAGAAATGAATATAACGTAGCGCTACTTTGCCATCAGTGACTTTAGGACAATGAGATGCCGTCCTATATCAAGGAACTAATTAAACCCTATGTTCCGAAAAGAACACTTAGTTCTGCCGACTCCTCGCTTCTGGAAGTGCCCCGTTTCTCTCTGACGACCGTTGGCCTTAGATCCATCTCAATATCCGGTCCAAAGGTGTTGAATCTACTTCTCATTCAACTCAGACTAATAAGCTCTATTGATGCCTTCAAAAAGAACTTAAAAACTCATTTTTTCAATATTTATCTTAGTTAACATGCTAAAGAGCCCTACTGTCTTACTTATATGTTAGGTCGATTATTTTGCTTTATTTATTTAATTTTTTCTATGTTTGTAAAGTTTTGAATCATCATTTAGATTTGTATATCTTGGCCTATAGATTTTAGATTGTATCTGTGTTCTTAGTTGTTATGTTAAATGCGCTCTGAGCTTGCGTTATGTTTGTTGGCAGCGCTATACAAATGTCATTATCATTATTGTTATATATATAAATATCTATTTTTTTGCCAATGTGGGTTTATATAATATAATATGTATACTGTTAGGCTATATAAGCTGCTTCTATTTTGAGTCTTAGCATATCTAAATTCTAGTTCAACATTTAATAAAGTAGGGCTTAAAATGTCAAAACTTTTAAAATTGAAGGAATGAAACTAAAAAAATTCAAATGTTGATATTAATATAGTTTATATAATAAACCTGTAGACTTTGGCTATGTGTATATTTTTGTCGATCCCATTCTTAAACGGTTCAAGACCAAAGTGACCGCGAGAATCTGGTCAGATGCCCCATTCAGATCCCACTCTGACGTTGAAGTCACCCAGCAGAATTACGTGTTCCGATGTTGGAATCTTCTTTATGGCATCACTGAGGTCTACATAGAATCTATCCTTTGTCTCTTGGGGCGAACCCAGTGTAGGAGAATATACACTGATGATGTGTACTTTACCAGAAGCTGTTGACATTATGATGGAGAGAATACGCTCTGTTCCACCAACAGGGGGGACTATCATTGGTAGGAGATTGCGAAACCCATGCCCTGTATTATTGCTTTATTTGCGGACTTGCCTTTCTAAAAGAAGGTGTAATCCTTCTCTCGAATCGATCCGTCTTCAGCCAGCCTGGTTTCTTGCAGTGCCGCTGTATCAATGTTTAGCCTTCTCAGTTCACCGTCTATCACTGCCGTTTTTCTGCTGTCACTGACCTTTTGCAGATCTTCTGCCAGTCCAGGTTACATTGTCCTAATGTTCCAAGTCGCCAGTCGTAAGATTGGACTTTTCTTTTTTTATGTCTTAATATTTCTTGGTGTATTGTTTAAAGTCTGCTTGTCGATAATTCTAAGCTCTAAGCACCCAATAGAGCAGGCAAACAGTAGCGGATCTGATTATTGTCTGGGGGCTGCCCGGATTGTGGCGGGCGGTTGATGATCAGTGAGGTGCGAAGACCTCTCCCACCGACAGAGGCAACCCTTAACGTCCGTACCTTACGCCAATCAGGCTGGACTTAAAACTCGTGACTGTTGCCTCCCGTGTTGTTTTATCTGCTTTGCAACAGCATCAGAGTTTCCTCTCCGGTTCGCGTACATGGGCCTTGGGTAAAGAGATCATGGGTTGCTCATGCGTCATAATCCCTCTCTCTGCCTAACCAGTGTGACCCACATGAATGTTAGGCATTACATTTGGCATTGGCTCGCCTGCAGGGGCTGCCGGATTGAAGACCATAGTTGGAAATCCAAACGCCTGAGGGGCACCACTCCTGATCTTTCCTCGAGGTTTATTTGGTTCCGCTAGCCAGCGGGGTTTTAATATCAGAGTATTCCCACTCCTAGATGGACTGCCTTTCCAGGCTAACGAACTCCATCTGCCCGAAGCACCCATTTTTGAGGCGCTGGGGGACCGCTTTCGCCCCTTCACCTGTTGGTTAAAGCAGTTTCGCCGGGCTTGGTACCTGAACCACTCGAGCAGGCCAGGTGCTGGACTTTGTTGTCAGAGGCTGTGTGAGAGACTCGAGCAGGCCAGGTGCTGGACTTTGTTGTTAGAGGCTGTGTGAGAGACTCGAGCAGGCCAGGTGCTGGACTTTGTTGTCAGAGGCTGTGTGAGAGACTCGAGCAGGCCAGGTGCTAGACTTTGTTGTTAGAGGCTGTGTGAGAGACTCGAGCAGGCCAGGGGTTGGACTTGGTTGTTAGAGGCTGTGTGAGAGACTCGAGCAGGCCAGGGGTCGGACTTGGTTGTTAGAGGCTGTGTGAGAGACTCGAGCAGGCCAGGTGCTGGACTTTGTTGTTAGAGGCTGTGTGAGAGACTCGAGCAGGCCAGGGGTTGGACTTGGTTGTTAGAGGCTGTGTGAGAGACTCGAGCAGGCCAGGTGCTGGACTTTGTTGTTAGAGGCTGTGTGAGAGACTCGAGCAGGCCAGGTGCTGGACTTTGTTGTTAGAGGCTGTGTGAGAGACTCGAGCAGGCCAGGGGTTTGACTTGGTTGTTAGAGGCTGTGTGAGAGACTCGAGCAGGCCAGGGGTTGGACTTGGTTGTTAGAGGCTGTGTGAGAGACTCGAGCAGGCCAGGGGTTGGACTTGGTTGTTAGAGGCTGTGTGAGAGACTCGAGCAGGCCAGGGGTTGGACTTGGTTGTTAGAGGCTGTGTGAGAGACTCGAGCAGGCCAGGTGCTGGACTTTGTTGTTAGAGGCTGTGTGAGAGACTCGAGCAGGCCAGGGGTTGGACTTGGTTGTTAGAGGCTGTGTGAGAGACTCGAGCAGGCCAGGTGCTGGACTTAGTTGTTAGAGGCTGTGTGAGAGACTCGAGCAGTCCAGGTGCTGGACTTTGTTGTTAGAGGCTGTGTGAGAGACTCGAGCAGGCCAGGGGTTGGACTTGGTTGTCAGAGGCTGTTTGAGAGACTCGTACAGGCCAGGTGCTGGACTTGGTTGTCAGAGGCTGTGTGAGAGACTCGAGCAGGCCAGGGGTTGGACTTGGTTGTCAGAGGCTATGTGAGAGACTCGAGCAGGCCAGGGGTTGGACTTGGTTGTTAGAGGCTGTGTGAGAGACTCGAGCAGGCCAGGGGTTGGACTTGGTTGTTAGCGGCTGTGTGAGAGACTCGAGCAGGCCAGGGGTTGGACTTGGTTGTTAGCGGCTGTTTGAGAGACTCGAGCAGGCCAGGGGTTGGACTTGGTTGTTAGAGGCTGTGTGAGAGACTCGAGCAGGCCAGGGGTTGGACTTGGTTGTTAGCGGCTGTTTGAGAGACTCGAGCAGGCCAGGGGTTGGACTTGGTTGTTAGAGGCTGTGTGAGAGACTCGAGCAGGCCAGGGGTTGGACTTGGTTGTCAGAGGCTATGTGTGATACGCATGCCATTAGGAGAATTTTGTAATCATTTGTTTATACAATACAGGCAATAGATTAACATTTGTTTATACAATACAGGCAATAGATTAACATTTGTTTATACAATACAGGCAATAGATTGACATTTGTTTATACAATACATGCAATACATAATACCTTTTAACTGCATTTATTTGTATGATAGTGTTGGTGTCTAAAATATATATTCTTGTTTTATTAAGACACTTTTTATAAATCTCTCACACGATGTAAAATTTATAAATAAAAAGTGTGACGTATTACGATAAAAACTATGACGCGTGAGTTAGATTCGACGTTATGAGGATATTATACAAAACGTTAGACGACATTAGACTTAGGGAACGATAGGACGTGTTTAGACTAGGCTGTAGATTATGTTTTGGAATGTTGAGTTTGATATTGAATATTTAAGTCGCTAAATTGTATTTCACGATTAAACAGTTAAATTGTTACTTACTTCAAATCAGCATTTGCTTCAGTATACTTAATTTAAGTTTAGTCTGCCCTGAGATTTGTGAATTCTATATAAATGTTTAAAAGTAACGGCCACAGATAAAATAAAGTTAAATTTATAGAATGTTTATATTTGTTTCAGAGTCATCAAGAGCTAGATGTGAAATGCAGTCTATTGCTCGGGTAGGTTAATTTTAAATATTTTTATAACGTAAATAGAAAATTGTAGGCTACTGTATAAAGAATGAGGCTGGTTGGGGGAGGAGTAAGATCTCGTCCCCAACCCCCGGACCCCTATTAGAGATTTGTATGTTTCAACTACCGGTATTGACATTGATAATGTAGGCTCTATATTAGGTTTTAAAGAGTTTAATGGGAAATAGTGCACCATTTTAGAATCAACTTGCAACAGTTCGCTATGTCCACATAAATATTTGCCCCTCCCACCACTGTGTAGTCCTTTATATGCTACCCATACCCGCCCTTCCCTCCCCCTTTTTATCCCTAACATTTTTTACCGTCATTACCTTGCTACGCCACTGCAAGAATCTAGAGTAAAGGTGCAATATACTCTACATTATTGATTAGTAATATTATAGTCTAGAGTTTACAAAAATACAATTTTGTTTTAATTAGGCGTTTAAATTAACAACAACAACAACATGAACAACCCAAAAATATACAACATATAGTCAAAGTAGAAATATTTAATTGTACCTCAAAAATGTTGTCCTTCTCGTTTTCATTAAATCTAAAAGTTTGTTAATATTTTATTCAAGTTATTTGTTTTATTAATTTGTTGTTGTTATTGTTAATGTGGCAAAGGTGGCCTTAAGTCCTTTTTAATTTTGCTTTGGCTTATTGCTTTTATGACTGTGAACTGTTTACTACTAAGAAAAATAAGACTAAATCTTATGACTTATGCTAAGACTTTTAATTTGACTAAATTATTATGATTCAATTACTGTTAGGCCCTAAAGTTAAAATATTTAAACGTTATATTTTTTTAATATTTGATTTTGTTTGTTGTTTTTCTTATGAAATTATGTATTTAAAATTAGCTTTTAGTAACTTGTAGAAAACCTTTAATTTGTATTATTTGATTTTAAATAATTTACACTAACGGAAGATTTATATACTGGTTTAAATTTTAAAAAAAGGTTATATATAGCGCTTCTATCCATGCTATTTTAGCATGCTTTGTGCGCTCTGTAAACACACTGCTGCCTACTGGCAGCAAATATGTTTACAGGCCCAAAACTCCTGCTGGGCGACAGGGATCCGTCAGTTGGATATTGGTTGACTGTCCGTTGAAACAACCGCTGGACCAGCCGGCTTCACAAGAAATGTATAAACATCTTCTGCTACTAGAGTATGTTTAACTTTTTAGCATCAGTAACCTACATTTAGTAGGCCCACAAGTCTTTATTTTATCTATTAGTTCTGATAATATTTTGGTTGAGGAAAAATGTACCCGCTGGAACCCATTTTCTGCTAACGCCCCACTTATGGGACACTTCGTAAAAAATTCCTATTAAATCGTCGTATATGCCTTAAAAATATAAAAAAATTGTTTTTTGCATTGTACGATAAATAGACTTGAATTGTAACTTTGCTTTGCGAACAAAATTTTACTTTTAATAAGATTTACATGACCTTGACCTTTTAACATGTAAAAATTGATGAAAACAAATAAATATTCTCAAAAATAAGTAGGCTACACATTTATTACATATGATTAAATTTTGATATAAAACCGCATGAAATATGTCATTTCATCATTTATTTATCATTTTCATTAAAATTATTTATTTCTTCAAATATAACAATAGAAATCATAAACAAGTTACATTGACTTCGTTTTATCAAGTATCAAACAAGTGTCCCACAAGTGGGACAGTAGCAAAGAATGCCCCGTGTAAAACGTCCTATTTATGGGACATTAGCTAGAAACATGCTCAGTTAGTTTTTAATAAATAAAGTAGTTTTTTATTGAATAAAATGTATTTTTTTGTTTAACTTTGATGTTTAGAGTGTTAAATATTGAAGCTACGCTAAAATTTAACAACCAGATCATAGTTTTTGGATATGATTTTGAATAAAAATGAGTTTTTTTTTTTTTATAATTCTATTCGCTTTAGAGATAGCTTATTTTAATATTCCATGTTGTTTTTTTTCTGTCGGCTGCAAACCGGGCGGACGAACGCATGGAAGACAGCTCTCGCTACGGGTCCGAGACCTATTGCACTGCCGAAAGGCCACGGGGTCTCAGTGGGGAAGAAGCAATGGGCGCAGCAACCCCGTCTCGAGAACTACCCGGTGCCTGGATGTATGTACCTATAGTATAGGATTTGTTCTACCAGATGACAGTGCAGGTATATGGGTTAGCCACACCACGATAAAGATCCTTAGGGGAACCGCAATGTGTAACTTAGCTGCGTAATCCTCACTGTTACGCGGCAAGCCACGCCTTTGGCGTGTCTGGGGTCGCTTGAGCCCGGACAGAGATTGGGAGTGCCTCCTCCCTGTACTCAAACATATCGTTAACGCCCTGGACAAAAGAGCCCTAACGGCTCGTCCGTTTTTTTTAAAGAGACCTTATAACTCTGTCGTCCGCTTCTTCTTTCTACCCATAGCAGCTTATGTAGCGCCCAGGGCAAAAGTTTCAGCGCCGTCCCCTTGCATTCTGTAACTGCTTGTTTAGTACTATATTTGCATTACTTAGACTACGTTTGCCGCCCCCCCCCCCAAAATTGTTGCCCCGGGCATATGCCCCCCTCTGCCCTGCCCTATGTGAGGGCACTGTTTTTACCTCTTCTGTGCGGAGCAGGATAGGCTGTGACCTTCCACTGGTTTCTTTATGGGCAGCCTATATCATGTAAACTTATGTTATAATCAAAGAATGTGCCACCACTGTGGCCATGTCTAGCGGCCATTTATAGTTTATTTGTTTATAGATAATATTTTTAACGTGGCGTAACAATTATTTATTTTAGTTACAACTTAAGTTATTGTATAAAATCAGAATTTATTGTTGCATTTAATTTCTTAAAAAAAAAGCATGGAAAGCAATAATAATTTTTAAATGTAAACGTATTTTTTAAGTCTTTTTTCTTCATAATTGTCGACCACGATCAATATGATTCATATATATTACTTATTAAATTTATTTATTATGTTTCGTTAAATGAAAATATAATAAATATATGAGCTGGATTATTATTTGCTTGATGGTGGGTGAAAGGGTAAGGGGAGGACATACTATTTTTCTTCACATAAATCTATAAAATATAAAACGTAACATTTTATCAAACTTCCGGCCTGGGTTAGTACCATAAAAGTGTCAATTGGTTGATTTTTAGTGTTTAAATGATTTGTGGAAGTACTTAACTTACACTAGAACACTAATAAATTTGAGTCTGTTCAAAACCATTAACGGGAAAACATAAAAAACGAACTGACCCAATATAAATGTACACGGGGCCACTTGTAGCTACCGCCCCACTTATGGAGCGTTTTTTAAAACATCAATATCTCAAAAAGTTTTCAATTTAAATAAAAATCAAAAGCCATTCCTTTCATTGTGGCCCAAAAACTAAATAATATCAAAAAAATGAAAAAAAAATTATAAATTATTATAATGGACTCTATATTAATTTTATATCAAATAACCCGTATAAAATGTATTAAATTTAAATCAGGCTTTATATAGTACTTTATATTGGCCCAATAAAAATAATACAATTATTTCTAAATTATATTCAATGTTGCATTATTACATCAATTAATTTTGAATATTTTTAAAGTTCTTTTGTAAATTGTCTTTTAAAATCTGATATTTATAATTATAGAAAACACAAGTTTCTATGTGCTTTTTAAAATATTTACATTTGAGTGTGTAACATAGTTGTCAATTTATCTTATCTTATACATTACAGACGCTCCTTCTATAAAGAAGATTATTGCGTCCTACGCTCATCCGTGGTCCAAGTCTAGTCTTGCATTTTTATTAATGTTTTAAATGATGTTAAGTTATTGGTTTTTCTGGTTTGTTCAGGAAACCCATTCCATGCCCGAATGCCACTCGGGAAGAAAGGGTACTTATATGCATTTGTTCTCGCATAAGGGTCAAGGAAAGTGTTTTTGTCTTTATGTTTATCTGAGCTTTGCAACAGTTGGTTATTATGTTGTATTTCTAAATTAGATTTTAATGCTTTATGTATTATGACTACTTTCCTCTTTGCCCTTCTGTCCTCTAGTGTTTCTGGATTTAGTGATTTTACTAATGGCGTTTTTCTTGTTAATTGAGATTATTCACTAGTTTTATATTCTTATTACATTTGTAAAAGTTCCTTTTAATGTTTTGTTTGATTTTTTTTATTACTTCACCAATATGATGGTTCCAGGATAACTTATCATTTATTATTACTCCTAGATACTTAGCATTGTTAGTTTGAGTTAGTTCTTGACCATGAATGAAGTAGTAGTATCTCCCTAAAATATAAATGTTAATTAGAGCAGTAAAAAAAATGTTAAGAGATATAATAAATGAACATGGATCAGAGAAAAGTTTAAGAAACATTGTGTTTAATGTGGTGAAATTATGACTCGTATTCATATTAAACTGTTTGAACTTTTAATTCAAAGCTATTTTCCATTTATTTTTATTATTAAGGAAAACTTGAGCCTAAAATTACCAAGTACAGAAGGTAAAGAAAAAAATTATGAAGGTATTTTTGTTGTAATTTTAGACTTGGCTTAGCAGGATAAATGTTAATATATGATTTAGGTGAAATATTAAAATATCGATATATATATATTCATATTCTTACCTCAATTAAAAAAACATGTTTTATCAAAGTGGGTACGAAAATCATCACTGAGCTGCATCCTTTTCGTAATGTTTATCAACGATCAACCAGATGAGCTACAAGTGGAAAAACCACTCTATAAAGATGCCCTGGATATGTGACATACTTGCCAAGAAATAGTTATAAGTGCTAGGCGCCTAATTGAAGACTTGACCAAACTTAGTGCATACTGTGAGAAGTGTAAACTATAAGTAAACAGCTCGAAGACAATAAACTCCGACATCACAAAAAGTCATGAAATAGCCAAGAAGAAGATATCATTTTCGTTACAATGCTCTTTACTCCAAGTTACTTGGGTGTTAAGCTAGATAAAAAAATAATTAAAGAAACACACAGAACCTCAAAGAAAAATCTAATAAACGCATAAATTTGGTGACGTGGCTAGCTGGCACCGTTTTGGGCAGTGATAAGAGTACATTATGTCACCTGTATATGGGATATGTACGATCAGTGATGGCGTATAGCATGATAGTGCAAGCAATATGCAGCAAAACAGTACTAGTTTCCCCTGAAAAAGTCGAAAGTCAGGCTGTACACTTCATAAAGCAGCTTGTACAATTCACACTAACATAGAGCCCCTTAATCTAAGAAAAGTGGAAGCAGTCTTACAGATGGTAGAAATATATAGAAGACAAACAACATACGAACAAAAAATTGGTAGAAAATGGATCCTGCACAACAGAATAAAATTCACAACAATTGTAAATAAATCCCACACGATAGAACAAAAACACCACCTGCCAACTAACTGAGTAGAGTTACAAATCATAGATAGGGACATGCCACTGAACCAACATCTGCATGTCGTTGACATTAGAATAAATCTACTAGAAAATATAGGAAAGAAAAACACAGACTTATTGCAGACATTGGGAGTAGCGGAAAAACAATAGCATCATACCCAGGAGATATAATAAAAGTATATACATATGATCTACCTCCCCAAAACACAAAATCTCACTAACACTTTATATTCCATCTACAAACAGCTACAAAATGTCTACAATTTCTTCACCATAGCCTCAGGCCGAAGGGCAAGTGCCCAGATGGCTACTGGATCAGGATAATGATTCTTATTATAGCCTCCAAATTATAAAGAACAAAATATCAGAAAATATTTATTAATATGTAAACTGAACATTTCAGATGAGTTTTGTCCAGTTTCTAAACAAAATGATGATCAGTCAAATAAACAGGACATTCTGCTCATAGGTATTTATTTGTAAATTAATACAAAATTTAAATATGTTTTTAAAGGTGAATATTTGTATAATTGTTTATATTGGTATTTTAAAGAAAATCATATTTATTACATAAAGTAAACATAGTTTGTTGATGTTTGTATTTACCTTTACAGATGAACATGAGAATCAGATTTCATTTTGTGGAGAAGTTGACTTACACCAGCATGTGACAAACTGTAAGAAGAATCCAGGTCATCCAGAGTTTATACCTATTGAACTAATTGAACGTCTACCTGAAGGTCACCCTGACAGTGATTTGTATGAATTCATCAAAGCTGCAGCTGACCTGACAGTTAGACTAAGTGTCACCATGACCAGTCCAGACAGACCAGAGTTTTGGCCAAACACAAAGACTCCATATTTTTTGTCTGAACTGAGAGGAAAGACAACATTGAGGACAGGAACTGGGAGGGTGTTTGGAATATATAAGCACACCAATAAATATAAACTAAGTTGTATTAAGGTAGAAGATGAAGAAAGTGACACAGATGAAGATGAACTTTTGAGCTGTAGGCCTACAACATGTCCATGTGATAAATGTAAAGCTTCAGTCAAACCCAGCAAAGTTTGGTGGGAGATAAGTGTGGTTACAGCTGCACATGTGGTAGTTGATGCCATTGAGGCAAGCCACACGACCTTGAGATTGTTTTATGATAGTGAAGATAGTGAATTAGTTATTCTCAAAGGTAATGATAAAGACATTTCTGTAAACATTGAGAACGACATGTCTATTTTTAACTGTGCTACTTGTGATAAAAAATTGGTAAATAAATTGGAGAAAATGAATAAACATTTAAAGGATGTCTGGGAGAACGTCAGGAGAAAATACAAACAATCTCGACATATTGACAAGTTAATGTTTATAGTGTCACATCCTCATGGGTGTTCTAAAAAGGTCAGTGTTGGTCGATGGAACCGAAAAGAACAGGTGGGGAGGGAAAAGTATAACCATAAGTTTATCTACACAACGTGTACATGTCCAGGAAGTAGTGGAGCCAGTGTAATCTTTGTGGGGTATAATTTTAGTACGTATGCTGGCCATGTTCATAGTGGAAGTTTAAAGCCTGGACTTAATTACAGTGGAGCTGCTGAAGCCGTGTAATTGCATTGAATTACTTGTCTGTCAAAATTTAAACAAACAACATGGAGGAAGTTTTATATATGTTTATATAACTTTCAATTTATTCCATGTATCTATAAATCTGTATTCACTTTATTTCTTTTGTTTATTTATAAAAATATCTATTTTTTATTCTTTTAAATTTATAGTTTTTATTAAGTGTAAACATTTTACTTGAAAACATTTGAAACACTTTATTGTTTCTGTATTTGAATACACTTTATATATTTATATCTTAATATATTCTTCTTGTTTATACCAATCAAGTCATGTTTATGTTGTTATAAATATGTTTAATTTGTTTAATATTTATTAAACTTGAATAAATCAAATTGTAAACAAATTTATTGACAATAGAACATCTTGTCATCTAGTTCGGGCATTCACTTGAAACTTGAATAAACTTTTATAAATTCTATAAACAATTAACAACAGCAAATAATTTATTTCTTCATTTAAAGATTTATAACATAAGAAATATAATCAACAAATAGTAAATAAAAAGATATATTACAAAAATGTAAATTTTAAGAATGAAAAATATTTTTTATGGCAAAAGAAACCAATGCGGATTTTTTTTCACTGAAAATTATTTATAGGCAAAGAACAATGAAAATTGTAAACTCTATATATTTTTACTGAGTATCTGAATTGGAATTACTTTTTTTCTATAATCATAGAATAGACATTATTTCATTAATTAAAACATTTAAGAAATATTCCTTTTTTTGCAGTTTTTTTTAAATAAAGGAAAAACAAATATTTTATATTTTTGGGCATTTTTTTAACAGAATGAATTTGTAACTATATAATTTTTCATCAGATAAAAAGATAAGAATGGACACTACTTATAGCGCTTCTATCCATGATATTAAATTAGAATGTTAAATGCGTGCTTGTTGTGACTTGAAATGACAGATATATTAGTCAAAGAGAAAGGTCTTTAAGTTCTAAACTAAACTAGGAGTTTTGAGAAGTGACTGAGATGTATATATCTAAACTAGGAGTTTTGAGGAGTGACTGAGATGTATATATCTAAACTAGGAGTTTTGAGGAGTAACTGAGATGTATATATCTAAACTAGGAGTTTTGAGGAGTGACTGAGATGTATATATCTAAACTAGGAGTTTTCAGGAGTGACTGAGATGTATATATCTAAACTAGGAGTTTTGAGGAGTGACTGAGATGTATATATCTAAACTAGAAGTTTTGAGGAGTGACTGAGATGTATATATCTAAACTAGGAGTTTTGAGGAGTGACTGAGATGTATATATCTAAACTAGGAGTTTTGTGGAGTGACTGAGATGTATATATCTAAACTAGGAGTTTTGAGGAGTGACTGAGATGTATATATCTAAACTAGGAGTTTTGAGGAGTGACTGAGATGTATATATCTAAACTAAGAGTTTTGAGGAGTGACTGAGATGTATATATCTAAACTAGGAGTTTTGTGGAGTGACTGAGATGTATATATCTAAACTAGGAGTTTTGAGGAGTGACTGAGATGTATATATCTAAACTAGGAGTTTTGAAGAGTGACTGAGATGTATATATCTAAACTAGGAGTTTTGAGGAGTAACTGAGATGTATATATCTAAACTAGGAGTTTTGAGGAGTGACTGAGATGTATATATTTAAACTAGGAGTTTTGAAGATTGACTAAGATGTATATATCTAAACTAGGAGTTTTGAGGAGTGACTGAGATGTATATATCTAAACTAGGAGTTTTGAAGAGTGACTGAGATGTATATATCTAAACTAGGAGTTTTGAGGAGTGACTGAGATGTATATATCTAAACTAGGAGTTTTGAGGAGTGACTGAGATGTATATATCTAAACTAGGAGTTTTGAGAAGTGACTGAGATGTATATATCTAAACTAGGAGTTTTGAGGAGTGACTGAGATGTATATATCTAAACTAGGAGTTTTGAGGAGTAACTGAGATGTATATATCTAAACTAGGAGTTTTGAGGAGTGACTGAGATGTATATATCTAAACTAGGAGTTTTGAGGAGTGACTGAGATGTATATATCTAAACTAGGAGTTTTGAGGAGTGACTGAGATGTATATATCTAAACTAGGAGTTTTGTGGAGTGACTGAGATGTATATATCTAAACTAGGAGTTTTGAGGAGTGACTGAGATGTATATATCTAAACTAGGAGTTTTGAGGAGTGACTGAGATGTATATATCTAAACTAAGAGTTTTGAGGAGTGACTGAGATGTATATATCTAAACTAGGAGTTTTGTGGAGTGACTGAGATGTATATATCTAAACTAGGAGTTTTGAGGAGTGACTGAGATGTATATATCTAAACTAGGAGTTTTGAAGAGTGACTGAGATGTATATATCTAAACTAGGAGTTTTGAGGAGTAACTGAGATGTATATATCTAAACTAGGAGTTTTGAGGAGTGACTGAGATGTATATATTTAAACTAGGAGTTTTGAAGATTGACTAAGATGTATATATCTAAACTAGGAGTTTTGAGGAGTGACTGAGATGTATATATCTAAACTAGGAGTT
This sequence comes from Anisus vortex, assembly GCA_949126835.1. Lineage (NCBI taxonomy): Eukaryota > Metazoa > Mollusca > Gastropoda > Planorbidae > Anisus > Anisus vortex. Next base: position 3,066,879 of record OX421505.1, on the reverse strand, counting down.
TTGAAGAGTGACTGAGATGTATATATCTAAACTAGGAGTTTTGAGGAGTGACTGAGATGTATATATCTAAACTAGGAGTTTTGAGGAGTGACTGAGATGTATATATCTAAACTAGGAGTTTTGAGAAGTGACTGAGATGTATATATCTAAACTAGGAGTTTTGAGGAGTGACTGAGATGTATATATCTAAACTAGGAGTTTTGAGGAGTAACTGAGATGTATATATCTAAACTAGGAGTTTTGAGGAGTGACTGAGATGTATATATCTAAACTAGGAGTTTTGAGGAGTGACTGAGATGTATATATCTAAACTAGGAGTTTTGAGGAGTGACTGAGATGTATATATCTAAACTAGGAGTTTTGAGGAGTGACTGAGATGTATATATCTAAACTAGGAGTTTTGAGGAGTGACTGAGATGTATATATCTAAACTAGGAGTTTTGTGGAGTGACTGAGATGTATATATCTAAACTAGGAGTTTTGAGGAGTGACTGAGATGTATATATCTAAACTAGGAGTTTTGAGGAGTGACTGAGATGTATATATCTAAACTAAGAGTCTTGAGGAGTGACTGAGATATATATATCTAAACTAGGAGTTTTGTGGAGTGACTGAGATGTATATATCTAAACTAGGAGTTTTGAGGAGTGACTGAGATGTATATATCTAAACTAGGAGTTTTGAGGAGTGACTGAGATGTATATATCTAAACTAGGAGTTTTGTGGAGTGACTGAGATGTATATATCTAAACTATGAGTTTTGAAGAGTGACTGAGATGTATATATCTAAACTAGGAGTTTTGAGGAGTAACTGAGATGTATATATCTAAACTAGGAGTTTTGAGGAGTGACTGAAATGTATATATCTAAACTAGGAGTTTTGAAGAGTGACTGAGATGTATATATCTAAACTAGGAGTTTTGAGGAGTAACTGAGATGTATATATCTAAACTAGGAGTTTTGAGGAGTGACTGAGATGTATATATCTAAACTAGGAGTTTTGAGGAGTGACTGAGATGTATATATCTAAACTAGGAGTTTTGTGGAGTGACTGAGATGTATATATCTAAACTAGGAGTTTTGAGGAGTGACTGAGATGTATATATCTAAACTAGGAGTTTTGAGGAGTGACTGAGATGTATATATCTAAACTAGGAGTTTTGAGGAGTGACTGAGATGAAAAGCGCAGTTCCCTAGATGAATCATGCCTTGATATAAGCTCTCGAAGATATGAAGAAGCTATGCCCTTTATGCATCCATATAGTTTTCGGGCCCAATCCAAATTGATCCATAGGTAAAGCAGCGTTCTACATTTTCTTTGGCCTCAGTATAGTAGGTGAATGTGTGGCCAGCACAATGCACAACTGTCTTTATTTTACCCCAAGTAAACTCAGGTACCCATCAGAGCTGAGTAGACTAAGGGATACTGTCCTGTCCTGGGAAAATATCATAGCCTTCACCAGGATTTGAACCTAGGACCATCAGTACACCAGTAACGAAATTATTTACACCATTTGAATTGTTTTACCACTTTTTTGTATTCACATTTATGCATTAGTCGGTTACATACAGAACTGCCAACTTTTAGCTTTAAGGTTGTGATTCTATTATATTGTGGCTGTTCAATATTGACATTGACATACTTGTCTTCATCCCTAGGATCTCAACATTTGAGAAATAGACGTACTTACATCTATATATAAGTTTCCAACTTGTACATCATTTGCCTCATTTGCACCCAATCTTCTCCAGGTCAGATTTGGTATGCCCATTTTTCTCTCCCCTTCCCTTGGTGGGTTCCAGTCTAATACCTGTCTGGTCACATCGACCTCTGTTCTTCTTACAGTGTGCCCTATCCATCCCCTACATTTTCGTCTTCAAATCTCCTTTTCCAATCGACATTTGCCTGGATAGATCCCACAGCTGGTCACGTGATCCATTCTTTTAGCCATCTTATTTTTAGTAGCGGCGTCTGTGGCTTCTATTTATAACTGTTTTCAATAGTGGTAGAATTAAAAAAATCAACAAAGAACAATAATTGTGTATGCCATGGTTAATGAAGCCTCTATACAAACCTGAGATTAAAATGTTATTTTGTTAATGAAGCCCCTATACCATCCTGAGATTAAGATGTTATTTTGTTAATGAAGCCCCTATACCATCCTGAGATTAAGATGCTATTTTGTTAATGAAGCCCCTATACAAACCTGAGATTAAGAAGTTATTTTGTTAATCATTATCGACTTCGCGTGGAGGGAACATGAAAACAATTTTGATTAAGATAATTTATCACGTTTAATATTCCACAAATATTTTTTTAAAAAAAAGTCAAGGGCCTTCTGGGCAAAACTGATCTTAGGTCCGGTGAAGCAGCGTTCACCGGTTTCTGTGGACACCGCACACTAGGAGATGTGTGGCCAAGCACAATGTCCAGCCGTCTTTACTTTACCCAAACTATATTGTCAGGTACCCATCAGAGCTATGTAGATTCAGGGTCATCCTCTAGTCTTGCTACCAAATAATTTGTTCCTGTTCACAAATATAGAACAGAATGCGCAATGGCGTTTTTTTCTTTTTCCAGAAGTAATACCGACGCCATACTGTTTAGACTCAGTGGATCTGGTTACACTATATATCAGCGATGGCGAACCTATGGCACGCGTGCCACAGCTGGCACGCAGAGCCATTTCTGTGGGCTCACGAGCATTTTCCAAAAATGGAACAGTTATGGCCAAACTGCCAGGAATGGAATCGTCGATTTAGAACGGCCATTTTGTCGGATTGACGATGCCATCGTCTATTTGTTAAAATACATTTGTTTCGTTAATTTTCGCCGCTATTCTTTTAATTTTACTTTTAAATAAACCATACTCCATGTGCATGTGATTGGATGATAGCACAGATGTAATTAATCATGCAAGGTTTGTGGTAATTTTGCGTTATGCAGTTGGTGAAATGAGAGACAAGCTGGTGAAATTGTTATCTTTACCTGAAAGAACACAAGGGATATATATCCACAATGCTGTTATAGAAGCTTTTTGGGCACAAGATTCAAGAACTTACTCCGGTTGGTTACCTTACTGCTTCCTTTCCCCGCCCGGCTGGTGCGGGTGGAGGTATTGCAGTTATATACAAACGACACCTGCAGGCTGCCAGTTCTTTCTCCGACACCCTCCCCTTTCCCCACACCACCTTCGAGGCCGTGGAAATGACAGTGGCCACTACCACCACCGTAACCTTCCTTTGTATATATCGCTCTCCCCCAAATGCCAGGAACAGGCTAAGTGAAGCAACTTTTTTCGACGAGTTCGCACTGGCACTCGACAATTACAATGTGACCTCACATAGTGCTATCGTTCTGGGCGACTTCAATATCCACTGGGACTGCCCCTCTAATGCCAACACCAAGCGGGCCCGTGCGCTACTGGACAGCTACAGTCTCGACCAGGTCGTCCCATTCCCAACCCACGACCACGGGCACATTCTGGACTGGATCGTCACCAGACCATCTGACAACCTGGTCTCCTGCCTCGTCGCCTGCGACCAACTGGTGTCTGACCACTCTGCTGTCAGCTTCATCGTCAACATCACCAGGCCGGCCAGGAAGCGCAAGATGGTCACTCGCCGCAAGCTGCGAGCTATAGACACTGTTGCCTTCGGTGCGGAGGCTGCATCGCTTCTCGCTCTGCGTGACCCCTTTTCAGACCCGGCCCCCTTCTTGAACTTGACTCTACGTCAACTTCTTGACAGGCACGCCCCGCCATCTTTGTGTGCCGTCTCGGAGCGACCGCCAGCTCCTTGGTTTTCTGATGACGTCAAATCTGCCAAGCAAGAACGACGACGCGCGGAGCGAGCGTGGCGCCTCTCTGGCCTCGAGGTCCACCGCCAGATCTTCAGGGAAAAGCGACTACTCGTCAAAGAAGCCATCACTGCTGCCAAGGTCCTGCATTTCCACGACCGCATCAAGCATGCCTCGTCGCCCGGGGAGCTTCACTTAATCTTGTCCTCCCTTCTTGGCTCTTCTACCTCAACGCCCCTCCCCACCACCCGCCCACTCAACGACCTCCCTAATCACTTCTCACAGTACTTTCAGCAAAAGATTGCGACTCTGCGCTGTTCCCTGGATCAGGATGTCAACAGCCCATCTCCACCCTCTCCTACTTTCTCGGGCTCCCCGCTCACCTGCTTCCTTCCTGTAACCATTGACCTTGTCAAGCGCATCATCACAAGGACCCCCATCAAGACCTGTGAGCTTGACCCTATGCCCGGCTTCCTGTTTGCCAAGTGCTTGGACAGGCTTCTGCCGTTTATCACAGATATTATTAACACCTCTCTATCCACGGGCGTGGTCCCGGACTGCTTCAAATCCGCAATTGTCCGCCCTCTCTTAAAGAAGCCCGGACTCGATGTAAATGAGTGCAAGAACTACCGCCCAGTATCTAACCTACCCTTCCTTTCCAAGATCCTGGAGCGTGTTGTCCTTGAGCAGTTAAATGCCCATCTGTCTCTACATTCGCTGATGCCCGCGCACCAGTCTGCGTATCGCCACCATCACAGCACTGAGACAGCGCTTCTGCGGATCACCACTGACCTCCTAAACGCCTCTGACAGAGGTCTCGTCTCTGCCCTGGTGCAGCTTGATTTGTCTGCTGCCTTCGATACGATTGACCACCACCGACTAATTGATCGCCTCAGGTCTACATTTGGCATTCAAGACATCGCCCTCTTCTGGTTCATTAACTATCTTCAGAATCGCTCCCAGACCGTTATGATTGAGTCCATATTCTCCCAGCCTGTTCACGTCTGCTATGGTGTGCCGCAGGGGTCTGTCCTTGGTCCACTTCTTTTCACCCTTTACACTCAACCCCTATCCTTTGTCATCGAACGCCACAACCTCAAATATCATTCTTTCGCCGATGACACCCAGCTGTATAACAGTGCAGAGCCTGAGGACTTCGACAGGCTCCTTGCTTCCATCTCCATCTGTTTCCTGGACATCCAGAGCTGGATGACGGAAAACAAGTTGAAGCTTAACAGTGAGAAGACTGAAGCTCTTATCGTCGGTACGAGACAGAGGGTCGTGTCCCTCACTGCGTCCGATCTTCAGCTGGCTGATGCAACTGTGCCTTTCTCCCCGACTATCAAAAGCCTTGGCGTCTATCTGGACTCCACGCTGTCCATGCAAACCCACATCTCCTTCCTCACCAAAATCTGCTTCTTCCATCTGCGTCGTATTGCCGCCATCCGTCGTTATCTCACCAAGGAAGCTTGTGTTAAGCTCATCATCTCTCTCCTATTTTCCCGCTTGGACTATTGTAATTCGCTTTTGGCTGGTCTCCCGGCCTCCTCCCTTCAAGGACTCCAACGTATCCAGAACTGCGCAGCCCGACTAGTTCTCAAGAAGAAGAAGTCAAATGATATCAATCCTCTGCTCCGATCTCTGCACTGGCTACCCATCAACAACCGGATCTCATATAAGCTGGCTTCCCTCTGTTATAGGTGCCTGAATAACTGCGCCCCGGATTATCTTCGCTCTTGTATGGAGCTCTACACCCAGTCCCGCCCACTTCGTTCGGCATCTGACGCGCTTACTCTGCGGATCCCTCGTGTGAGGCTAGTGTCCGCTGGCGAACGTTCATTTTCCTACGCAGGACCGTCCGCTTGGAATCACCTCCCACTACAGCTTCGCCAGAGCCCTAGCTATGACACCTTCAGGAGCCTGCTGAAGACTCACCTATTTCGTCAGCAGAATTAGCGTATTACTATATATTTCGTTGTCTGTCTGTATTCTGTAACTGTCGTCTGCGCATAAAACTGTCACCAACGGGATATGCGCTATATAAGCACCGTTATTATTATTATTATTATTAAGATATAAAACCAGAAAAAGTTGTTTCAGTTACTAGTGACGGGCACCTTGCATGGTGGAGGACGCATCTAGTTTCATACTGTTCTCTATTAAAGAAACAAAACACCCAGTCGTTCAATTTCACTGTATTATACACCAAGAAGCTATTTGTGCCAAAGATAGCAGCAAGAAATTAGATTATATCCTTAAAGATGTCAAAAAAATTGTCAATTACATCATGGCTCGCGCTCTTATTGGTCGACAGTTTCATTCACTATTTGATGAGGTCAAGGCGCAGTATAATACTTTACTCATCATTTACAATAATGCCACGTGGATGAACAGAGAACGAGTATTTGAGAGATGTGTAGCATGCTTGGATGAAATTAGGCTGTTTATGATTTTAAAGGGCCAGGATTATCCACAGCTCACTGATATAGTCTGGCTTAACAACTTCATGTTTCTTTTAATACAGTTTTTACAGCACACATTCAATGAACTGAATAAAAAAACTGCAAGGTTCGTGCAAAACAGCAGTAATCATGTTTTGTGATATCAGAACATTTGAAAGAAAACTGCGGGTTTTTGAAAGATACCTAAACAGTAGACAGCTGAACTATTTTCAAAATGTAAAAAAGCATTTACAAATTCTATAACATTTACCGACTATCAGGAAATCTACAAGGAATTTTCTAGCATTGGAGCAGCTCACTGCAATGGAGAATTTCAGTTATAGATTTGTACAGTTCCGTAAGATGGAGACACCCCTCTATTTCTTACTCCCCCAGATAAAGCCATATTTGAATAACTTGATATTTCCTACTTATTGTGGTTAGATTTGGGAAATCTGGAAAAGAGGCTATTGGCACTTTAAGAAAGCTCTATCTGAAAAAAAAAATTACATTACATTCGTGAAACAATTGAGAAGATATACTTTGAAAGGATGGCAAAGGACAGCAGAGTTAGTAGCTCTGATAATGAAATCCTTAAAATGTGGAGTTCTCTGCCAAATAATTTTAAGTCGATGAAAGCACTTGGGATTGCATTTCTTGCTTTGTTTGGGTCATCTTATGCTTGTGAGCAGCTGTTATCAACTTTAAATGATATCAAATCTGATACCAGAAACAGACTGAAAGATGACCTGAGTGCTGCATATGTTGCTCTAAGCTACGGAGTATGAGCCGAGACTTGACAAATTATCAGCATGCACACAACAACAAAAATCACATTAACTATGCAAAATCATACCAAATGCATACAGTTAACAGTACTAACTGTAATTGTGTAATTGTAATTTTTTTTTTCATTAACTAGAGTTCTTTTTTTTTTTATAAGAGACTATTTGTATAATTCAAAGAGCTGTCAATTTGTTATTCTTTCTGGACAAAAGATGTTAATTTGTTCGGACAACTGTATGAGATTTTTTTTTTCTAAAGTAAAACCTCAGAATTTTGTTTTAATCGCTGTGATGGCACGTTAAAACAAATAAGTTGGTCTTGTATTGCACTTTGGGCACGCGGCCTCAAAAAGGTTCGCCATCACTGATATATATATATGCTTATATACAATGTCTTTTCATCAAATCTACAAGTCCAAACACCAAAAGCTAATGTTTCAAGCAAAAGGTACAAAGGCTGTTGTTATGTAATAAACTGCAACAATAATGCGGAAACGATTGATTATCGTACAAAATAAGCATGTCAAACTACATGGCTTTCCTGACCCGTAAAGGATAAACAACGGTAAGTTGTAACCTCATATTACTTAATATTAGTAGCCTTGCTTTAGTCCTAAGCTTTCTCATTTTACTATAGTATCGTCTCTAGTGGCCGCTGTCTTCAGTGAAAAGAAAGCGGAAACCGAGCTTCACTTTTAGTAACTGCGAATAGATGGATTGCGCATTCTGTTATATACCTATTATGTGTTGCTGTCTGCCTTAGAATATTAGGTCAATGACAGTAAACAACTGATAGTACAGAGTTACTTGAGAAAAGCGATAAGAATACTCTCGAAATGTGTATTTTGTTGAACCATTTGTTTACAAATTTGCTAAATGTAACGAAAATTGACATTTGTTCTAATCTACCGGGTATTGAAACTATTTATCTTCACATCAGTGTATTACATTAGTGATTGTTCTAATCTACCGTGTATTGAAACTATTTATCTTCACATCAGTGTATTACATTAGTGATTGTTCTAATCTACCGGGTATTGAAACTATTTATCTTCACATCAGTGTATTACATTAGTGATTGTTCTAATCTACCGTGTATTGAAACTATTTATCTTCACATCAGTGTATTACATTAGTGATTGTTCTAATCTACCGGGTATTGAAACTATTTATCTTCACATCAGTGTATTACATTAGTGATTGTTCTAATCTACCGTGTATTGAAACTATTTATCTTCACATCAGTGTATTACATTAGTGATTGTTTACTGAATACTAATGAAAGAGTTGAAGAGTGTTTGGGAAACTGAAAGTTGTTTTCTATCAGGAAAAAATCATCTTGCATTATATATGTTTTGTTTCTTTATTTTGTTTGTATATTACACTTTAGCCTACGCTGATTTCTTGATGAATAAATGTACTAAATGACTACGTTTATGTTTACAAATATATTTTCATGTAATTACTAAAGTTACTAAAAGAAAAATATAAAAAAGAAAAAAAAAAAAAAAAGAAGCATGAATTATTTGTTTTTTGGTTACCTCCCCTAGACCGCTATTTTAATAAACATATCGATAAGCGCCTTGTATTTCTGTCACTAACTTTATAATTTACACTGGGTTAAAACTCTTTGATGTATTTGTTGAATTAGTCGATGTTTTTTTTACTAGGGGTCTCAACATGTTTTAGTTCAAAAAAGTAAAGTACCCGACGGGGACCAAATCGACCATAGCAAAAAAATCCTAGCCTTCACCAGAATTTGAACCCAGTACCTTACTAACAAGTTTCTTTCTTTTTATTTTAAAAAAGAATAAATAAATAATTACTATATATAACTAAAAAGTAACAAATTATAAAAATAATTGAAAACTATAATAATAATAATAAATAAATAAAAATGTATATGTACATTTATAAACGCCATAATAACTACCCAGTTTGTATAATTACTAATTAACTTTTCCGGTACCGTGTTACTTCTTTTAATCTTTAAATTTTTTAACTGCTAAACAGTTCACCATACTTATCGCCGCTCAATTGAGCGCTAACTAACACAATTAATATGAATTCCTTAGTTACCAAACCCGACCCCTCCGCCCAAACACAGACCAAGTATATTTATTCTGTCCCCCACCCTCCCATTTCTTGTACATGTAATACATGCTACTTGAAATATTGACATTTAAGAAAGAATATATGTTCTCAAATGTCTAGTTGTAGTCAACTAAAATAATTATAATTAAACTTTTGTTTTTAATCGTCAACAATATTTACACTTGGTAGCAAATATACAATCACTCGTATTACGAACCTCTGAGTAATTATGTTTTAAGTATGATGACTCGTAATAAATAGGCCGTAATAAAGGAATTGAAAAAACAGTTATAGTTATTGACACTAAGTAAGTCAAGTATGTCAAGTATGTCAAGAAAATTGGGATGTTTCTAGGAAACTACACTATGTACTCTAAATAAGGGACAGAAGGGCAAAGAGTAAAGTAGTTATAATACATAAGGCATTAAACTCTAATTTAGAAATACAACCCAATAACGATCTGTTGCAAAGCTCATATAAACATAAGACAAAAACACCTTTCTTGTCCCTTATGCGAGAACAAATGCATATAAGTACTCTTTCTTACCGAGTAGCATTCAAGCATGGAATGGGTTGCCTGAACAAACCAGGAAAACCAATAACCTAACATAATTTAAAACATTAATAAAAATGCAAGACTAGACTCGGACCAAGGATGAGCGTAGGATGCAATAATCTTCTTTATAGAAGGAGCGTCTGTAATGTATAAGATAAGATAAGGGTTCAGCAACCTAAGGGACGCAAATAAGGGTAGCAAATATACAATCACTCGTATTACGAACCTCTGAGTAATTATGTTTTAAGTATGATGACTCCTAATAAAGAGGCCGTAATAAAGAAATTGAAAAAAATTAGTTATAGTGATTGACACTAAGTATGTCAAGTATGTCAAGAAAATTGGGTGTGAATGGCTATTAGATATACAATTTCTTCTATGAACAAATATTTCTCAGGTAATGTCTTCTATCTTTTAGTTTTGTACATTGGAATAATTATCTTATAATAAATATCATTTCTCGATAGCTAACATAATAGAATGTATATAACTGACATTGTAAATGCAAATTCCATGAATAAACTTTGTTGAAAACAAAAAACAAATTATGTCAGTTGTCATCCGGCGCCGCTGACTGGGGAAAGTCGACCCTTTCAAAACATTAGACGCTACGTCACTGCTCAGTACCCACTATTTTATCCCCCCCCCCCCAAACTATATATTCAATAGTCAACGCCCCTGGGGAACATCCAATCACTATTTTAAACAAAGAGGCAATCCCGATTGTCTCACTATTTTTAAAAGAACGTCTGTATAATATATCTTTTAACATTTCAATGCTCCTTACTGAATGGGGAAAGGCAAGCGACCTTTGAACTACAACCCTTTGTCAAAATTCATCTGACTATAATCTTCCTTCATTGTTCTCCCCACCCTACAATTTGTTTTTATTCATGTCTACAAACAACTAAATCTATGTTATTGTTTTACTCAGTTTTCCTGTACCCAAGAAAAGGGGAAAGAACCTAGTTTAAGCGAAAGTGTACATAACTTTCTAAGATGTTCTTTTTTCTACTTCCCTCCCTTTTAAGTTGTTACTAATAACTTAATGTATATTCTTTGATTAGAGGGACAAACTACGTAAAATTTACTTGCACACAATTTCCCTATATCATAGCCTCAATTTGTATTATAAATTATAATGCTTTATAGTTCTTCTTCTAATAATGATACATTTCAACTTATGATAAATATTGAGCGCAAGAAAGAGAATGATATAATGATGATGTAAAGTAAATAGAATGAAAGAGAAGAATAAATTAAATAACTATGTAGGCCTACATAAAACGATACAAAAGAAAGAAACGAATGAACTATTTATAGGGCGTTCGCAATGGGCGGAGCTTAAGTTATTTTTGGAAATTGAGGAACAAATATGGCACATGGTGAAGTTTCTTATGCCAAATTCACATATGAATATTGGCTATCCTACTCAAAAATAAGGAGGTAAATAGTAGTACTGTAGATTAATTGATTAATGTGATTTGGCTAGGGCCGGCTAGACCTATTTACACTTTCAATTTTACTTTATAGGCCTACACTTTTAATGTTTCGTAGTTAAGGCTAATGTCTAAGTGATAGTGTTTTTGTGAATAGGCTATCTAGTCAAGTCACTAATAGTCTCACATCGTCTATGATCTATGTCTATGATAATAATAAAATAGCCTATTTTATTTAACTGACATAATACAGCTTAATCTTAATAAGACTTAAAACACAACACATCATTTAAAAAAATGCTCGAGCCTATATGAAACTGTATTAATACAGCGGCCATTGTTACTTGTACACCATTGCTCAAAGTAAACAAAAATCGCGTGCTTTTTGTCACGTGATTGCAAACGCCCTATTGTAAAGAAAACAGATTGAATAAAATGAAAGTTTAAATTTTATAACATGTATTATACACAATTGTTCATGAAAATGCGCCAATAAACTGTGCTGAAAAAAAGAAGTGCGTTAATTTCAGAAGGAAGTTAAATGCACTAAATATCTGTCAATTGTGCTAGGGGAGAACGGTCGGGACATAAACCTTATGTTTTTAAGACTTACTAGAATAGAAGCTTGCTAAGTTATCTGCCTGGTGCTTAATATTATCGTCTGGAACATGGCTCGTCTGCATACGGCTCTCATTATTTAACATGAGCGTGATTGTACAGTAGGCGAAACTAGCTGTTGCACGACTGAGATGCCGTTTCAGGACGTAAAATCAGTACGGGTTCAGTGATGTTGCGACCATAGGAAAAAAACAAAAAAGCTACCTATATTAAAAAAAACTGGCCGTGCGAATGAGGCCTTAGGAGGAGCAAGGAACATATGGTTTGATGAATTTCTTGAGATAAGACGAATTTGTAGGTACAAGAGCGAGCCACCACGATAAATATCTTATGAGAATTCCGCTGGTGCCGAGAAGTAAAGTGGTGCATGTGACTGTTGAGACGGTATTCTATGTTACCTTATCGGCGTGCCGCGGGGTGGCTGGCGCTCGGACATGAGCTCGGTGTGTCCCCCTCTCCCTTTACCCACCCCTGGACTTTGTTAAGCCCTAAACCTAAGAGCTGGAAGTCTCGTCTTTTGTTTTTTGTGTTATGTGTTGTAATGCTGTTACACACTTTGCCCTATTTCCCCACCTTACTTTTTTATTCTGACCTGTGTTCTTATTGTTTGGGGCCTGTGATTGACATTGGGTGTGTGTCATCTGTGTTTAGACAGTCTTGTAGTCACCTCTAGTTGTATGCGGACTTTCATTTTTGAATATACGACATTGTTTACATTTTTGTGTAAATGTTTATTTCCGTAGTAAAGTGTTTTGTTTTTATACCTCTGGTGTTGACTTTGGTGAATAATTATACTAACAACAAGAACCTGCACGATAATAACCATACACTTGGATACGTAAATAACAATGCAATTATAGTAGGCCTATTATATAGATCAGTGACAACACTGTAAAACAGAGTAGTTTTGATTTTCGATTCTTTCACCGCAAAAAAAACACCACAACAACAAAATTAAACTAAAATAATGATTGTAGAAAAACGAAATCTCCCGGTGTTAAACCAATCACGATTAATCAACAAGGAGTCCATTAGGTTATTATATCTAGCCAGCCATGGGTCAGTCACGCTTGAACATGCATGATTTTACGCCTGAGGTGTGAGAAACCTATTAGCAAATCGAAACCGCGTGTTCAGGATCAACTAATGTATATAATTCCTCAAATTCAGAGCAGAATGGATGATTCTGTGTAAAAGTACTGCAAGCAATAATTAATGAATGATAAAACTTTAGTTCTGATTTAATCCAATTTAAAGTTACACTATTTATTTTTGTAAATATGTATGGGGAGATAACAAGGTAAACCAAATTTGTTGTAAACCATTTAAATGTTTTCTCCCCTTGTATGTTGTTGTTTTTTTGTTACCTTTAGACTGTCGGTATGCATCTTTAAAATAGAGTACTTATACTAGAATAGCTATGCAAGTACCCTTGTAGAATTCTTCGTCTTCATTATACTGTTGATACCCTTCATTATATCGGTATAATGTAAAGATAAGTTGATTGTGAATACTCTGAGATCAAACGTGTGTATTACTACTTATAATATTGTTATGGCCCTCTATTATGATGACTATTATTACGACTCGTTAAATCGGATTCAATGAATATAGTTGTATCTTTATTAGAAGTCTCTAGATTCTGCTAATCTGTAGCCCAAGCTAGGGGTTCCTTGACTGACAGGTCTATGCAGTAATGTAGTTATATTCGTGATAATTATCTTCAACACCTTTCTCAACAATGATAGATCAAACAACTCCAGTTGTTGAATAAACAATTTTATTTAAATTGTAGACTCAATATAAACGATCAATAAATCTCATCAACTGATGGTAACATAAGTATTTCAACAAAATGACATTATATGTACAGGTATTAATATAGCGACTTCTCTCTACAAACGTTTAAACTGAACTAACTTTAAGGAGGTCGGGACTTTTCAAAGAAAACTATCATCGAAGATTCTACAGGGTCTTAATACGCATTTTAACCTCTTTCTCTATAATTACTACGATCCAGAATTATCCTCCAATTTCAACGGGATTTGAACGAATTATTTTATTTAAACTGCCCTCAGGGCATAAAGGTCAAACCTTGGTCGCTTTGGACTCTGATACGCACTTGTTAAGAGGTCAATGCCTTACTACGTCATTCCTCTATGACCGATATTCGTAACATCCCCCTCCTTCTAAAGTTTTATAATTATTTCTTTTACATTTTACAATACTAAGAATGTTAATTTTAAGGAATAATTATAAAAGAAAATATTTCGGGGAAAACAATACAGTTCAATTGGCTATCCCAATAATTCAATCGAACTGATAACAATAACATATAATATATGCAATATAAGTTCATCTTATCAAATGGCTTAACTACAGTCATTCAATCATTCAATTTTTAATTCAAAACAATGGACAATTAAATTGTTTATCTAAATCTTGTATACAAGAAAAATACATAATCATTCTTAATAGATATAATATAATACAAGTTAATAATTTCTATTACATTGAACATTCCACGTTAATAAAAACTCTCTCGTCCATTTAATTATAAACTAATATCTTTTACAATTTTGTAAAAGAAAAATCACTTAATGTCTATTCAGACACGACTTATTTTTTTATAAGGAGAAAAAACCAAACGCTTTGATGAAAAAATACTACTAGGCTTGACCTAATTACACAACAACACGATCATTGTCTCGACAGTATTTTTTTTTCAGCCTGTAGGCTTGGACAACATTAGACAACTGTCGGTGACGCGACCCAAAATGTAGGTCAATTCCGCCTTTCTCTCTCTCTCTCTCTCTTTTTTCACCCTCTCTCATTCCCAATTGATTCTAACAATATTGACATCGCTATGCAAATTTTTACCTCATCACCGCTTAGGTCAAAATCTCTACGCGACCAAAACGTTATCTTGACTAAATGAGCATTATTTAACAACCATTATCTCAAAATTAAATTCATTTATGTTAGTTTAAGGAAATTAAACATAGTCTGTTCCAGAATTAAAATAGTTTATAGACAATTTCATTAAAAATATTTCAATTTCTCATTTTACCATGACCTTTCGACGTCATTATTTTCTTTTTAAAAGAGTTCACATTGAAACATTCTATCTTTCATGCAGACATGGATTTACTTGAAACAAATTTGGTTAATTTACTTAATTAACTATCAATCAAAGCAGATTATATTATCTTCATACAATCTTAGTACTACACAGTAAGTACTTATTTTCTTTAGATTACATCAAAGACATTTCAAATACAATATTATTGAAGTACAAAAGATAAAAGATTAGAATTTAAAGAGCATAGACTATATTTTTTTTTCAGACAGAAATCAATTTAACAATTTTTACAAAACAATTTCTGGTCTGAATGGTTCCATCTCCCAGCTTTTCAGTTATGGTAAGGTTTGAATCCATTGCTCTTTTCCATGTTCCACAAAGGTTTTATTCATTATTCATAGATTCTAGGTTCTCCTGTTCCTCACAGTGTTTAGGTCTACCCAATCTTTTGATTGTCAGTACAATTCATTCAATCTATTTTAACTAATACAAAAAAAATAGATTAGTCCTACAATCTTGACATGAAATCCTTAATTAATAATACATTTGTTGAACATTGGTATGTCAACATTATAAATTTTCAACCATGAAATTCTCAATCATTCTGGTTTACAGTGTCAAATCAGTGGCACATATCCTAAATTTATACAAACAAGGATACAAAGTTTTATTAGTTTCTACTTTTGGTCTGCTTTTCATGTAACAGTATCCTAAAAGTGAAAAATCATATATAATACATTTCTTGGAATTCTTGTTAGTCATAGTTCTATCTTGCTGCAACTATTTTTTTTTTTTTACCCTTCTTTATCATACATTCAATGATAATAGAACAAATGAATAAATTCACATAGAAGAAATTTGCATCTTGACTCAGTGCAATTATTTCAACAACAGTACATGATAAAATAAATTTCCATAGTACAATCATAAAACCTTTCTCAATACTTTAGTGATAGAAAATTTCTCTTTTCTCAAAATCATTTACATCTTTATCAATCAGATTATCCTCTCTGCCAAATGTTTCAATTATCATTTCCAGAGATTCTCAAACATATCTTATAATCAGTCCACATTTATAATGTCCTCTGATTTAGAAACCAATTCTGCGGATAAAACTGATCTTTTTCTCTTATAGCAATTATTTTAAATGCTCAACCTAACAAGTTTGTTTAGAAATATCACACTATAATGATATTTACTCTAACAATACTTTTACTCATTCCTTTTTCACCACAAGTAAGGGATTTAGTTTTAAAATAGTAAGTTTGGTAACTAACTATCAGTGAATTTGTCATTCAATTCATCCTGTACTCCAGGCATAAATTTTACAAATAAGAGTAACAATGTTAACAACATCAAGCTTATTCCAATTGTTTTCAGAAGGTAAGGCTTTATCATTTTCAAATGATATAATATTTTTGCCTTTCTTTCATCACACAACAATGGCCTCTGCATATGAGCAGTGTACAATTTTTTCCTAACAAACACAGTTATGTCAGACAAAAATTTTATGTACTTATCTAGGTACTTGCTCAGCCCAAGGAGATCCAATTCGGTCTGCCATGCTTCTTGAAGTAGTTTGAGTGGTCCTCGGACAGTGGGTCCAAAGATTGGTCCATAGGCTCCTCGACTTTCCGGATAGGATTCAGTTGACATCTCCTGCTCCAGGCATAAGTTCTTTAGGACTGGATTGAAGAGTTCCGAGGTGAAGTTGGTCCTTCGATCTGTTGGTATGGATTGTGGTAACCCATAGCTTTTGGTAGTTTTGGTCCAGTTCTCCGCACTCGTTTCTTCAGTGATGCTCCTCAAATCTTCATCTGTACCGGCAACTGCAGGTTTGCTTTGTTGTTTGTGCATGCTGTGGTCTATCTGCTCATAGACATCAGTAGTAGGATTTTCTTTCTCGTCGACAGCTTTCTCATGCAACTGTAGCAACTCTGGGTCTACTTTCTGTTCAGCAGTCAATTCATTTTGTGATGACTTCTTTAATTGATCATTTCCTTTCGGACAATCTTCAATCTTGGAGAAAATAGTAGGATCAAGTTCCACTTCTTCTTCCTCTTTCTTCTCTCGTGGGAGAATTTCTTCTTTCTTTTCCTTTTCTTGTGAGAGAATTTCTTCTTTCTTTTTCTGTGGTGTCATACCTTTTATGACATCACCTACAGGATAAAGTTCTTTTTCTTTTCCTGTCTCCACAATAGGACTAGGGTCTGGATTTTCCTTCACAATCAGTTCAGGTCTCACCCTCCCTTTCGCCAAATCATTTGCTAGGATAACGGATATGCCCTCAACAGGAAGTTTTGATATTACTCCAACTGTCACATATCCTGTCACCAAGTCAGATGTGAGGTATATCCTTTGTAGAGGTATTTCTTCTTTCCATTCAAAACCTCTCAATAGGACAGTCTGTCCTGTCAATGTATTATCATTTAATGGTAATACATCTTTAAGCAGCAGTGTTAATGATGCTCCTGTGTCTCGTAATATGTTTACGGACTTCAGTGGTCCTTCCTTTTGTAAGGCCACACAACCTTCACTAATGAACGGTTGAAAACTGCACAGGGTCTCTGTGTCAATTTTATTCTTCCCTTGACCATGACTTTCGGGTGTTGTTTCATCTTTCGATGACTTCAGACTCTTGTTCGAGTCAAAAATACTTTGGTCTACTTTTTCGTCTCTGTGGACTTGGACAATTAATCCAATAGTAGCCATTCTGTATTTATAATCAGGATATTTATCCTCATTATCTTCAGTTGTAGATTTCTCTACCTTCTGACTTTTGCTCTCAGGCAAATCCACCCTCAGTGTTTCTGGTTTAGAAGAATCTTTCTTCGAATTCAGTTCGTTTGTATCTTCGCTTTCTTGTACATTCTGTATTGGTGCATGTCTGACGCACATTACCACTTTATTAGGTCCTTTTTCTTTCCTTATGCTCCAACAGTCTTCGATGCTATGTCCTGTTCTTTTACAAAAAGTACATTGGACGTTTTTGTTGACAGGTGTTTTATTAACATCATTTTGTTTCACAAAATGCTCTTTTTCACGATGTTTTTGTGGTGTGTTTTCTGCTTGCCGTTGTGCCCTATTAACATTCTTTTCACCAGCTGTCCTATGACACAGTGCATACTGTTCAGCTAAATCAGCAGCCTTATGTGGGTCAGTGATGTCACGCTCGGATAAATACATTCTTATATCCGGCCTCACTTTGTTAATAAAATCCTCTAACAGAATGATATCTTTCATTTCTTTTAATGTGGAGATATTTCTGGATTTTATCCACTGATCCATTAACTTTTCTTCTGCTCGAAGGAAGTCTAAGTGTGTTTGGTAAGGGGACATTGTGTACTGACGGAACCTTTTCCGATAACTTTCCGGTATCTGGTTGTACGCTTTCAGTACAGAATCTTTGATGATTTCATAATCATTTAAATGCTCCTCTTTTAACAATAGAACACAATCTCTTGCCCTTCCCTGAGTAAAAGCTGTTCTGACTAATATTCCCCATTTATCTTCTGGGAACTTAAAATCTCTGCAAGAAATTCCAAAGGTCTGGAAGAAATTAGCTATTTCACTTTCTTTATCAATGTAGGTAGGGACTAGCTTTTTCCATCTGGCCATCTCTACATCATTATGAGATTCTTTTTTAGTAGCTCCTATCTTAGCTAGCTCTATTCTTTCCTGACTTTCTGTTTCTCTTTGACTTTTCTTATCTTCCATCTCAAGACGTTTTTCTTCTATTTCCAAACGTTTTTGTTCCATCTCAAACCGTTTCATTTCTAGCTGAAATCGCAACTGTTCAGACATCTGACCTTCAACTTGATATCCCTCCGCGCTTGATTCTACTTTCAACTTTCCACTCGCAATCAACACATCTTTTATCTGCTGTGTCAACACAGTCCTCGATGGTGTAGTTTCAGTAACTTCTATCTTCAAGATCTCAGCGATCTCTTTTAACTTCTTTATTGATAAAGTTTTCAGAACTTCTTCTTCTGGATTTTCAATAAATTCCATTCTTTAGTTAAGAGATTTATAAAATGGTAAATTTTTCCAACTTACGTTTTTCCAATCGGAAGAATGAATTCAGCGTTATTAGGCTTGCTCAGTAGGTCACGGCTTTACAATCAACACAACACAACTTGAATATATGCTTCACTATACAACTATATCGGACGCAGCCCGCAAACTGTTATGGCCCTTTAGATGATGACTATTATTACGACTCGTTAAATCGGATTCAATGAATATAGTTGTATCTTTATTAGAAGTCTCTAGATTCTGCTAATCTGTAGCCCAAGCTAGGGGTTCCTTGACTGACAGGTCTATGCAGTAATGTAGTTATATTCGTGATAATTATCTTCAACACCTCTCTCAACAATGATAGATCAAACAACTCCAGTTGTTGAATAAACAATTTTATTTAAATTGTAGACTCAATATAAACGATCAATAAATCTCATCAACTGATGGTAACATAAGTATTTCAACAAAATGACATTATATGTACAAGTATTAATATAGCGACTTCTCTCTACAAACGTTTAAACTGAACTAACTTTAAGGAGGTCGGGACTTTTCAAAGAAAACTATCATCGAAGATTCTACAGGGTCTTAATACGCATTTTAACCTCTTTCTCTATAATTACTACGATCCAGAATTATCCTCCAATTTCAAAAGGAATTTGAACGAATTATTTTATTTAAACTGCCCTCAGGGCATCCAGGTCAAACCTTGGTCGCTTTGGACTCTGATACGCACTTGTTAAGAGGTCAATGCCTTACTACGTCATTCCTCTATGACCGATATTCGTAACAATATTTATAACAAACAACAAGAGTTTTAAGCTTAAGCCGACGACGAAGTTTCATTTGCTAGTCCAACCCTTCAGAGATAACTTGATAGTCGGCACAAAATGGGCAGTGATGGAGTCTTGGTCGAATGAGTTCCACAGTCTAAAGGCTGACGAGAAAAAAAAAAGTATTTGTAAACGTCGGTGCCTGCGTGTGGAATACGTAGTTTGAGCTGATGACCTCGGGTAGAGCGGGGCATTTGTCGGATGCGTCCCGTATGCACGGACATGTTCACGTGTCCATTAATGATCTTGTAAATCATCGTGGCTTTGTTTACCTCTCTGCAGTGTTGTAGTAGTTCAAGATGGAGTCTGTGACCCACTGTAGGTTATTATCAGTAAAAAGTCACAAAGTTTGAAAAAGCTACGTCCTAAGATAGTAAGTTGTTATTCTTTTTTTAAACCTACTTAACGTTGAGAATACACCGGAAGTCTATAGTTGACGAACTTGCGTTAGTAATAGAAAAAGACTAAACATTGTTTATGAGTGTCGAGATATTATTTTTCAATTAAATTGAAATTGCAACGTTGTTATGAGCTCTTTTATTTGGTTTAATTTATTTTATTAGTATTTAATTTGTATACTTTTGTTGAGTGATCTGGAAGCTCTTTGCCTATAAGTGTGACGTTTTTAATAAGGGAATGGTTTTGTGTTTTTGTCTTGGAGTGAATGACGTGATTTGGTAGCGGATAAATATATACTGGTCTCGACAGTGAACCTGATATATAGAAGAAATAATAAAGATTGGAGTTAAAAAGTGTGTCTTTTTTTTTATAAAAGTGTTTATATTTTAAACCGCTTTGATACAACACACCCTCACAAAGATTGTAATACGCAAACAAATGTCCATCCTCTAGATGTTGAGGTCCATCGATGTTGTGAATTTGAATACATTTCACATTGTTCTACACCATTTGTTGAATTACTTCATCTTCTTAATTATATTGGATGAAAGACTAGTGTTATTATCGACTATTAACTAAATCAATATAAAACCCCTATAGAAAAACAAAAACGTACCAGAAAGTAGGGCATACAGAAGGCTTTATTACAATGTAAGATTCACTTTGAACTTTGAACCCAATATAGATAAGTCGAAATCAAAGTCAGTTGAACTTTTGATTTGCATCATGTTTAACTTGTGCTTTTTAAATTGAATACATTTTAACTTTTGAGAAGCATAAAATAATGGCCTTGTTTTTTTATTTCACATGTACTCAAACTCTGTATTCAAACTTAGTATTCAAACCCTGTATACAGACCCTGTATTCAAACGGTGTATTCAGACCCAGTATTCAGACCCTGTATTCAAACGGTGTATTCAAACCCTGTATTCAAACTCTGTTTTTAAACCCTGTATTCAGACCCTGAATTCGAACGGTGTATTAAAACCCTGTATTCAAACGTTTTATTCAAACCCTGTATCAAAACGGTGCATTAAAACCCTGTATTCGAACCCGGTATTTAAACCCTGTATTCAAACCCTGAATAAAGACCATGTATTTAAACCATGTATTTAAACGGCGTATTTTAACCATGTATTCAAACCCTGTATTCAAACCCTGTATTAAAACCATTAATTGACACCCTGTATTTGAAGACATGCATTCAAACCCTGTATTTCAAACCTGCATTCAAACCCTGTATTCAAGCCCTGTATTCAAGCCCTGTATTCAAGCCCTGTATTCAAGCCCTGTATTCAAGCCCTGCATTCAAGCCCTGTATTCAAGCCCTGTATTCAAGCCCTGTATATCAAACCTGTACTCAAACCCTGTATACAAACCCTTTATACAAACCCTGTATTTCAAACCTGCATTCAAACCCTGTATTCAAGCCCTGTATTCAAGCCCTGTATTCAAGCCCTGTATTCAAGCCCTGTATTCAAACCATGTATTCAAGCCCTGTATTCAAACCCTGTTTTTCAAAAATGTATTTAAGCCCTGTATTCAAACCCTGTATTTCAAACATGTATTCAAGACTTGTATTCAAGTCCTGTATTGAAGCCCTGTATTCAAACCCTGTATTTCAAACATGTTTTCAAGCCCTGTATTCAAGCCCTGTATTCAAACTCTGTATTTCAAACATGTATTTAAGCCCTGTATTCAAACCCTGTATTCAAACCCTGTATTTCAAACATTTATTCAAGCCCTGTATTCAAACCTTGTATTTCAAACATGTATTTAAGCCATGTTTTCAAACCCTGTATTTCAAACATGTATTCAAGCCCTGTATTTTAGCCCTATATTCAAACCCTGTATTTCAAACATTTATTCAAGCCCTGTATTCAAACCCTGTATTTCAAACATGTATTCAAGCCCTGTATCAAAACCCTGTATTTCAAACATGTATTCAAGCCCTGTATTAAACCCTGTATTTCAAACATGTATTCAAGCCCTGTATTCAAACCCTGTATTTCAAACATGTATTCAAGCCCTGTATTCAAACCCTGTATTTCAAACATGTATTCAAGCCCTGTATTCAAGCCCTGTATTCAAACCGTGTATTTCAACCCTGTATACAAACCATGTAGTTCAACCCTGTATTCAAACCCTGTATTAAAACCCTAAACTTTGACAATAGCGTTTCGAGGCGATGACGCTCGACTATTATCTTCACCTCCCCCCCTTCCCAAACTTTTAGCTGTGCGGAAAGGTAGATATTTTTTTTTTATATTAATGCCAGAAAAACAATTCTAAAGGGGGTACAACACATATATTGAAGACAAAATAGCACAAACCTAATTGTAGCTTGCCTAAATAGGCCTAGTAGCCTAAAGTTTATCTATACACAAATGTAATTATTTTCATTTGTGCTTATTATTTGAATTGAAAGATGAAAAAATAGTGTATAGTACATAGGGTAGCAATAAATTGAATATCACTTTAAGCATTTATTAAATGAGGTTGATTGGCAATTTGTGTTTTCCACACTGAACTACATATAAACGATCATGGAGTGCTCCTTCGTTTAAATAAGTCGGCAAAATGAGGACTTCTATCTATAGATAAGTGGTGAGTATGACAGTGACATACATAATCAGAAACATCTATAAAAAGGCGTTTGTATGCGACTAAAACGTGTAATATTAATATAACGCCTTAATGCCATTAATTTCTTGCCTGAGTATAAACAGGATTGTGAACTAAATATAATAAATGTATACGTGTATATAATACAAGTCTTTTCAAATAATATAATATACATAGGGGAGAGGTGGGTAATTCGTACCGGAGTGTAATTCGTACCTCTGCCGTTTTAGACACTTTGACTGGTTGTAACTACGATTTAAGCCCGTCAAAACATGCGAGCACATTAATTAGGACTTCCATAGAAAAATGGCGGACATTGACAAGAATGAAAAGCGTTAAGCACGATTTATATGTTTTTACACTAGTTGATGTTATTTTGACCATTGTCTCTTTTCGTACTATGTAGGTCTGGTGAAACATAGCTTGTTTATACTTGTTATGTGTACTGACTATCCAGTCTTCAGAATTAATAAGTATAATTTGATCTATTTTGTATTGGCAAGAAAAAAATAGAAGTGGAAAACAATGATACATCTGAGTCGGCTAAATCGTACCACTCTTTGGAGGGCAATACGTACCGGTACTAATTACCCGCAGTAGTACGTTTTAGCCGCAATAGACTTTGTGAATTGATTATATCATAACTTATAATAAAACCTATTTATAAATTCGGAGTTTCTGGAACTGTTGAGTCATATCTGTACTCAGGAGTCTTAAGAAGTGTGTAAACCACCGATACGCTCCCCTTAAGAGTACACATGGGGAACAGCTGGTGTTACGCCTCTGAGGATCATTGCACTGCCGAGAGGCTCCGAGACTCGGTGGTAGGAAGCAGTGAGTGCCTTATCGACGTGCCGAGGGGTGGCTAGTTTTGGACAGGTTATCGATGTTCACCCCCCCCCCTTCACCTTCCCACTTGTCCATCCCTTAATATAGAACATAAAAGCTGACATTTCGAGACACTTAGGAACTGGTGAGTTCGTACCCTTTTTTTTTTACCTGTTTATAATATTTTATAACTTAAACGTGCTAGCTATACAAATGTATTTCACTATGTTACAGTGGATTCTTACATTTTCTTTTCATAAAACAGGCAAATGCATGGTCAGAATATGTTCTGAAAAAGGCTCTTCTCTTATTAAAAGAGGGAATCTGTGGTATAAATGAATGCTCTATGATGTATGGGATATCCAAACCCACTTTAACTCTTCATCTTTTGAGTAAAAACAAATACGCAAAATATGGAGTAAAGGTGATAGGGAGATCAACAAGTCAGCCACCTGAAGTCGAGGAAGATCTTGTCAAGCATATACAAATGCTTGAGGGAATGATGTTTGGAATCACAAGAAAGGACCTGATGCAATTAGGGTATTAGTTCGCTGAGGCTAATAATTTGCTACATGCTTTCAGCAAGACCAAAAGAATGGCGGGTAAAGATTTGTATAATGCATTCATGAAGCGCCGCCCAAATTTAAGTTTACGCCAGACTGAGCCGATATCTATTGCTAGAGCGCCTGGCTTTAATATAACAGATCTGAATGGATTTTATGACAAGCTTCAGAATATCGGACCTACATTCCCTATAGGCTATGAAATTGACAATATGGACAAGACAAACTTGTCAACAGTGCACAAGACATAGAATAATATCAGCAAAAGGAAAGCGCCAGGTCAGGTCTCTCTCTAGTGCCGAGAAATTAGGTGTCACAACCACTGACGTTTTTTGTATGAATGCTGCAAGATATTTTCTTCCACCAATCGTGATTTTAAACGCAAAAGAATGAAAGATGAGCTGAAAGACGGGGCACCTTCTGGAACACTTTTTGCATGCAACGAAAGTGGATGAATTCAGAACTTTTTGAAAAAGTGGATGGACCACTTTATATCTTTTGTAAAACCATCAAAAACTCACCCTATCCTTTTGATTTTAGATGGACATGCTACCCACACATAGAAACTTAAACGCCACCATGAAAGCATGTGAATCGGGTGTAATTATGCTAAGTTTTCTCCCATATACAACACATCGCATGCAGCCTCGTGACATCTCTGTTTTTTTTAGCCGTTTCAAACGTATTATCAAGGTCGGTTCGTCCAAGTAAGCAACCTAGGTTGCCGCATAAGGCGCAATATTTCGGGAGTTTATGGTTGGGCGGCATAATTGAGGATTTGTTTAAAATTTGGGCATTTAAAAATATAAACTAAATTAAAGCTTAGTACTTTTGCGAGATACTAGCATAGGCAGACGAATTACTAGGTTATGAAAGGCGAAGGGTATTTTTTTTAAGTTGTCTTAGAAAAAGGAAAGTATGCCTTAACACTTCAGTTTCTCCCCGCCGAAGGCACTAAAATGAGGGACAGAATTTTTTTAAAAACCTCTAGCTGATTCACTAAGTTATAAATAATATGTGCCAACATTTTAGTGAATATGAGGGGCTTGACAAACAATTCTTTGCTTTGATATGCCACCTCACACAAGATACAACACCTTTTCAGAGAGACTCGAGTACATGTTAGGCCAATCACTATGCATGGAGAGATGGAAATAATTGCGAAGAGCAAATGTTAAATAGTTCATCTTTAATTTCAGTTGTTCTCTTGTTCACAAAGATTGGAAAGGTTGTAGGTCACTATGACTGCTTAGTTCTATCTGGGCCTCTTAATTTTTTAGAACTTTTAAAATAATAGATTCCCATAAATATAGAAAAAAAAACTGAACTAGTAAATACTGCAAGAAATACTGTGAAGGAGAAATCCAATTAGATTGTTTACTGACACTGACACTATGTAGACCTACATTGTTTTTCATGTTCAAACTAGCATTTTGAGTAAAAGGAAGTGAAATGCTTATTTGCTCTCCTAATTGGCAGTAAGAGTTAGCCAGTGGGTTACTGGTTTTTATTCACCATCAGCAACAATGTACATATGCTAACACGAAGGGCGGATGAGGGGCCCCCACATAAATTTCGGAACAGGGCCCCCACAAACCTAAAAACGGCCCTGACTGTAGCACTAACTGCACATTTATAGGCATGGGACATTCAGTGAACAGGGCTTGGTGAAACACGTTTCTTCGCTCATTGCTTCTTCCCCACATAATTTGGGGTCTTCTCGGCGGTGCAATATAATCTCGGACGGGCAAGAGGGGCATTTTTAATATGCGTCATTCCATCGGTGTATCTTAATAGAAGCGTATCGATGGTTAACATACTTCGCCAATGTAATGGGTACATGGGTGTTACAACGGTATTTGAAACTTTTGCTACACTGTTTTAAGTTAATTTCTTCCTCTTCTTCTGTTGACATAGATTTCACGTGTAACACCTACTGTACTAGAGATTATTGCGTCCTATGCTTTGTTCAGCCAACCCATTCCATGCCCGGTTACCACTCGGGAATAGCGATTACTTATATGCATGTGTACTTGCATAGAACAGATGTGTGTGTGTATTGGGGGGGGGGGGGGGTTCGATTCTGAACTTTTGTCTAATGTCACTTACAGTTTAATAAAGTTTATACTTTATTTCATCTTATTTTTAAATAATTGAAACGTAATATTTTCTTTTATTTTTCATACCCAACAATGCAATCCGTAAAGTGGACAAGTATTCTCAAGAAATCAGTTTTATAATAGTGACATCTTTGACAATTTTGGCGACTAGTCAAAACACTATAACGTAGTAAGGTTACCTTTTTGTTTTATTGAGAAAACCAAATTTATGGCCACTTACAACTTCGCGAAACAACCAATATCGAGGTTAAATCCCTTTCTTAAATGTTTTCAGTAAATAAATAATAATAATATATTTTTAAGTTATTAATTTAAGCTTTTGTTTATTGTAGTTTATACAATTTGTGTGTGTAGTTTTAAGCCTAAGCCTACGTATTTTTGTCCACAGGTAACGCCGGGCAGTTGAGCATTTCGTTAACTAAAAATGACATTCCTATTTTTTAACATAATTACAATACATATTGTTATGGCCCTCTTTATGATGACTATTATTACGACTCGTTAAATCGGATTCAATGAATATAGTTGTATCTTTATTAGAAGTCTCTAGATTCTGCTAATCTGTAGCCCAAGCTAGGGGTTCTTTGACTGACAGGTCTATGCAGCAATGTAGTTATATTCGTGATAATTATCTTCAACACATTTCTCAACAATGATAGATCAAACAACTCCAGTTGTTGAATAAACAATTTTATTTAAATTGTAGACTCAATATAAACGATCAATAAACTTTATCAACTGATTGCAACATAAGTATCAATAACATGGCATTATATGTACAAGTATGAATATAGCGACTTCACTCGACAAACTTCTGAACTGAACTAACTTTAAGGAGGTCGGGACTTTCCAAAGAAAACTATCATCGAAGATTCTACAGGGTCTTAATACGCATTTTAACCTCTCTCTCTATAATTACTACGATCCAGAATTATCCTCCAATTTCCACGGGATTTGAACGAATTATTTTATTTAAACTGCCCTCAGGGCATAAAGGTCAAACCTTGGTCGCCTTGGACTCTGATACGCACTTGTTAAGAGGTCAATGCCTTACTACGTCATTCATTTATGACCGATATTCGTAACATCCCCCCCCTTCTAAAGTTTTATAATTATTTCTTTTACATTTGAAAAAATGTTAATTTTAAGGAATAATTATAAAAGAAAATATTCCGGGGAAAACAATACAGTTCAATTGGCGATCCCAATAATTCAATCGAACTGATAACAATAACATAATAATATATGCAATATAAATTCATCTTATCAAATGGCTTAACTATAGTCATTCAATCATTCAATTTTTAATTCAAAACAATGGACAATTAAATTGTTTATCTAAATCTTGTTTACAAGAAAAATACTTAATCATTCTTAATAGATATAATTTAATACAAGTTAATAACTTCTATTACATGAACATTCCACGTTAATAAAAACCTCTCTCGTCCATTTAATTATAAACTAATATCTTTTACATTTGTAATCAAACAACAAAAGAAAAATCACTTAATGTCTATTCAGACACGACTTATTTTTTCATAAGCAGAAAAAAACAAACGCTCTTTATGAAAAAAATACTACTAGGCTTGACCTAATTACACAACAACACGATCATTTTCTCGACAGTATTTTTTTTTTCATGTTTGTAGGCTGGACAACATTAGACAACTGTCTGTGACGCGACACAGAAATTGAGGTCAATTCCGCCTTTCTCTCTCTCTCTCTCTCTCTCTCTCTCTCTCTCTCATTCTCAATTGATTTTAACAATGTTGACATCGCTATGCAAATTTACCTCATCACAGCCTAGGTCAAAAAAATATTGCTACGCGATTAAATAGTTATCGTAACTAAATGAGCATTATTTAACAACCATTATCTTCTCAAAGTCAAATTCATTTATGTTATTTTAAGAACATTAAACATAGTCTGTTCACGAATTAAAATAGTTTATAGCAAAAATCATTAAAAATATTTCAATTTCTCATTTTACCATGACCTTTTGACGTCATTATTTTCTTTTTAAAAGAGTTCACATTGAAACATTCTATCTTTCATGCAGACATGGATTTACTTGAAACAAATTTGGTTAATTTACTTAATTAACTATCAATCAAAGCAGATTATATTATCTTCATACAATCTTAGTACTAAATAGTAAGTACTTATTTTCTTTTAATTACATTAAAGACATTTCAATTACACTATTACTGAAGTAGAAAAGAGTTAAGCATAGACTACTATTAATTTTTTTTTCAGAGCGAAATCAATGTAACAATTTATGTACAAAACAACTGCTGGTTTGACTGTTGTGGTAAAACATTCCATTTCCAATCTTTTCAGTGGTGTACATTGCTCTTTTCCATTTTCCATAAAGGTTTTATTCATAGGTTCTAGGTTCCTGTTACTTTCACAGTGTTCAGGTCTACCCAGTCTTTTGCTTGTCAATACAATTCATTCAATCTATTTTAACTAATACAGAAAAAGTATAGATTAGTTTTACAATCTTGACATGAAATCCTTAATTAATCATACATTAGTTGAACATTGGTATGTCAACATTATAAATTCTTAACCATGAAATTCTCAACCATTCTGGTTTACAGTGTCAAGTCAGTGGCACATCCTAAATTTATACAAAACAAGGATACAAAGTTTTATTAGTTTCTACTTTTGGTCTGCTTTTCATGTAACAGTATCCTAAAAGTGAAAAATCATATATAATACATTTCTTGGAATTCTTGTTAGTCATAGTTCTGTCTTGCTGCAACTATTTTTACCCTACATTATCATACATTCAATGATAATATAACAAATGAATAAATTCACATAGAAGAAATTTGCATCCTGACTCAGTGCAATTTTTCAACAACAGTACATGATAAAATAAATTTCCATAGTACAATCATAAACATTTCTCAATACTTTAGTGATAGAAAAATTCTCTTTTCTTAAAACCATTTACATCTTTATCAATCAAATTATCCTCTCTGCCAAATGTTTCAATTATCATGTCCAGAGATTCTCAAACATATCTTATAATCAGTCCACATTTATAATGTCCTCTGATTTAGAAACCAATTCTGCGGATAAAACTGATCTTTTTCTCTTATAGCAATTATTTTAAATGCTCAACCTAACAAGTTTGTTTAGAAATATCACACTATAATGATATTTACTCTAACAATACTTTTACTCATTCCTTTTTCTTCACAAGTAAGGGATTTAGTTTTAAAATAGTAAGTTTGGTAACTAACTATCAGTGAATTTGACATTCAATTCATCCTGTACTCCAGGCATAAATTTTAAAAATAAGAGTAACAATGTTAACAACATCAAGCTTTTTCCAATTGTTTTCAGAAGGTAAGGCTTTATCATTTTCAAATGATATAATATTTTTGCCTTTCTTTCATCACACAACAATGGCATCTGCATGTGAGCAGTGTACAATTTTTTTCTAACAAACACAGTTATGTCAGACAAAAAATTTATGTACTTATCTAGGTACTTGCTCAGCCCAAGGAGATCCAATTCGGTCTGCCATTCCTCTGGAAGTAGTTTGAGTGGTCCTCGGACAGTGGGTCCAAAGATTGGTCCATAGGCTCCTCGACTTTCCGGATAGGATTCAGTTGTCACCTCATGCTCCAGGCATAAGTTCTTTAGGACTGGATTGAAGAGTTCCGGGGCGAAGTTGGTCCCTCGATCTGTCGGTATGGATTGTGGTAACCCATAGCTTTTGGTAGTTTCGGTCCAGCTCTCCGCACTCGTTTCTTCAGTGATGCTCCTCAAATCTTCATCTGTACCGGCAACTGCAGGTTTGCATTGTTGTTTGAGCATGCTGTGGTCTATCTGTTCATAGACATCAGTAGTAGGAGTTTCTTCCTCGTCGACAGCTTTCTCAGGTAGCTGTAGTAACTCTGGGTCTACTTTCTGCTCAGCAATCATTTCATTTTGTGATGCCTTCTTTGATTGATCATTTCCTTTCGGACAATCTTCAATCATGGAGAAAATAGTAGTATCACGTTCCACTTCTTCTTCCTCTTTCTTCTCTCGTGGGAGAATTTCTTCTTTCTTTTCCTTTTCTTGTGAGAGAATTTCTTCTTTCTTTTTCTGTGGTGTCATACCATTTATGACATCACCTACAGGATAAAGTTCTTTTTCTTTTCCTGTCTCCACAATAGGACTAGGGTCTGGATTTTCCTTCACAATCAGTTCAGGTCTCACCCTCCCTTTCGCCAAATCATTTGCTAGGATAACGGATATGCCCTCAACAGGAAGTTTTGATATTACTCCAACTGTCACATATCCTGTCACCAAGTCAGATGCGAGGTATATCCTATGTAGAGGTATTTCTTCTTTCCATTCAAAACCTCTCAATAGGACAGTCTGTCCTGTCAATGTATTCACATTCAATGGTAATACATCTTTAAGCAGCAGTGTTAATGATGCTCCTGTGTCTCGTAATATTTTTACGGACTTCAGTGGTCCTTCCTTTTGTAAGGCCACACAACCTTCGCTAATGAACGGTTGAAAACTGCACAGGGTCTCTGTGTCAATTTTATTCTTCCCTTGACCATGACTTACGGGTGTTGTTTCATCTTTCGATGATTTCAGACTCTTGTTCGAGTCAAAAATACTTTGGTCTACTTTTTCGTCTCTGTGGACTTGGACAATTAATCCAATAGTAGCCATTCTGTATTTATAATCAGGATATTTATCCTCATTATCTTCAGTTGTAGATTTCTCTACCTTCTGACTTTTGCTCTCAGGCAAATCCACCCTCAGTGTTTCTGGTTTAGAATAATCTTTCTTCGAATTCAGTTCGTTTGTATTTTCGCTTTCTTGTACATTCTGTATTGGTTTATGGCTTGCACACATGACCACTTTGTTAGGTCTTTTGTCGCTTCGTATACTCCAACAGTCTTCGATGCTATGTCCTGTTCTTTTACAAAAAGTACATTGGACGTTTTTGTTGACAGGTCTTTTATTAACATCATTTTGTTTCACAAAATGCTCTTTTTCACGATGTTTTTGTGGTGTGTTTTCTGCTTGCCGTTGTGACCGATTAAAATTCTTTCCATCAGCTGTCCTATGACACAATGTGTACTGTTCAGCTAAATCAGCAGCCTTATGTGGGTCAGTGATGTCACGCTCGGATAAATACATTCTTATATCCGGCCTCACTTTGTTAATAAAATCCTCTAACAGAATGATATCTTTCATTTCTTTTAATGTGGAGATATTTCTGGATTTTATCCACTGATCCATTAACTTTTCTTCTGCTCTAAGGAAATCTAAGTGTGTTTGGTAAGGGGACATAGTGTACTGACGGAACCTTTTCCGATAACTTTCCGGTATTTGGTTATAGGCTTTAAGTACAGTGTCTTTAATGATTTCATAATCATTTAAATTCTCCTCTTTTAACAATAGAACACAATCTCTTGCCCTTCCCTGAGTAAAAGCTGTTCTTACTAATATTCCCCATTTATCTTCTGGGAACTTAAAATCTCTGCAAGAAATTTCAAAGGTCTGGAAGAAATTAGCTATTTCACTTTCTTTATCAATGTAGGTAGGGACTAGCTTTTTCCATCTGGCCATCTCTACATCATTATGAGATTCTTTTTTAGTAGCTCCTATCTTCGCTAGTTCTATTCTTTCCTGACTTTCTCTTTGACTTTGCTTATCTCTTTCCTGACTTTCTATTTCTCTTTGACTTTTCTTATCTCTTTCCTGACTTTCTAGACGTCTTTGTTCCATCTCCATTTCCATCCGTTTCATTTCTAGTTGAAATCGGAACTGTTCAGACATCTGACCTTCAACTTGATATCCCTCCGCTCTTGATTCTACCTTCAACTTTCCACTCGCAATCAACACATCTTTTATCTGCTGTGTCAACACAGTCCTCGATGGTGTAGTTTCAGTAACTTCTATCTTTAAGATCTCAGCGATCTCTTTTAACTTCTTTATTGATAAAGTTTTCAGAACTTCTTCTTCTGGATTTTCAATAAATTCCATTCTTTAGTTAAGAGATTTATAAAGTGATAAATTTCCAACTTACGTTTTTCCAATCGGAAGAATAATTTCAGCGTTCTTAGGCTTGCTCAGTAGGTCACTGCTCCAACACACAACACAACACAACTTGAATATATGCTTCACTATACAACTATATCGGACGCAGCCCGCAAATCTTTTATGGACCTCTTTATGATGACTATTATTACGACTCGTTAAATCGGATTCAATGAATATAGTTGTATCTTTATTAGAAGTCTCTAGATTCTGCTAATCTGTAGCCCAAGCTAGGGGTTCTTTGACTGACAGGTCTATGCAGCAATGTAGTTATATTCGTGATAATTATCTTCAACACATTTCTCAACAATGATAGATCAAACAACTCCAGTTGTTGAATAAACAATTTTATTTAAATTGTAGACTCAATATAAACGATCAATAAACTTTATCAACTGATTGCAACATAAGTATCAATAACATGGCATTATATGTACAAGTATGAATATAGCGACTTCACTCGACAAACTTCTGAACTGAACTAACTTTAAGGAGGTCGGGACTTTCCAAAGAAAACTATCATCGAAGATTCTACAGGGTCTTAATACGCATTTTAACCTCTCTCTCTATAATTACTACGATCCAGAATTATCCTCCAATTTCCACGGGATTTGAACGAATTATTTTATTTAAACTGCCCTCAGGGCATAAAGGTCAAACCTTGGTCGCCTTGGACTCTGATACGCACTTGTTAAGAGGTCAATGCCTTACTACGTCATTCATTTATGACCGATATTCGTAACATTACTTATTTAAATTACTTTCCTAAATGTTTTCAGTAAATTATAATTTTATTTTTTAAATTATTTGATCTAGCCTCTCTATATTTTCTGTTCCATGTTGTTTATGAAATGTTTATCTGTAGCTTATACATGCCTATTTATTTTACCCTGGGCAATGCATGGGAATTTCGCTTGTTAATTATAAATGTGTATGTATTTTACTATGTGTATTCACATTTTTCGCCTAATCAAGGTGCGTTCACGTTTTAGACTGATCATAACCTTATTTTCTTTCGAAATGGTACAAGACTACGGCCTTAAAACAAGCGCCTCTGCTTTGGTAGCGAAACTCCAACTTGAGCCCCAACAACACCGCAGAGCGGTAAAAAAGGTCACTATTATGTACAAGATTATGAATCGCCAAGTGGAAATGTCCACACAGACAGGTCACATTCAGCAAGTGTCGTGATATAGCTAAGCTCATCAGTTCAAACTGCGTGTTCTGCACGCATCGACGTCTACAAATATCCTTTTTTTTTTTCGTCAGCCATTAGACAGTGGAACACAGTGGACCAAGCTTCCATCACTGCCTCCTCCCCCCCTATACCGGCTTTCAAATTTTCACTGAATGGTTGAACTAAATACCTCAAATGAAACTCAGTCATCTAGTTTGTAATTCTTGATGGTATGTAATACAATTGTGTATGTAGTTAAATTGAGGACTTTTACTTCGGTGTAAACCGTATCTCTACAGTAATATGAACAAGAAGAAACTAGGAAACAATGTGAAACAAATTATTATTATTAATGATAGAACATTATGTTCAAATACAACACGACAAGGTATTTCTTATTGAAAGGTATTATTTATTTCAAACTTAAAGATGTTAAAAAATAACATTTTAATTTATCTTTTACATGAATGAGAATAATTTATTGACATCTAGAAATAATTAAAAAAAATCTTTTGGATGAATGACATGTAAGCTTTCAAAAAATAATTTAGTTTAATCGTATATTTTGAAATCGTGAAAAAAATGGATTAAATTAGGGGTTATAGAGAACATCAGAGAACATGTTGCATCGGTCTTACAGCAACACCACATCAGAGGCATAGGTAGATTTCATAGTATTCAAACTGTGTCGGAGGATTAAGCCTGAAAGATAAACAAGATCACATTTTTTTTTAAGAAACAGAACTACTAGACTGGCTTAGTTCAATATGTTTTTGTAAGTAAAACAAGCAGACAATTCAAGCATATAGTCAAGCAAAGACTATAATAAGATGGACCGCTTGCTTGAATTTTCTGCTATTTGATCGCTCGAAGGACTTCTTTGCGGAATTCCCGATTCCCTTTTATATTTTACACTTCCGTTTGATTTAATCGCTATAATTTTCATGAACTTGTTTCATGACTCAATGTTCTCTAAAGCATCATCATTGATATGCCTTCTTGTATATCTGCTTTTTTTGTAATCAACATCGGGCAATATTTCCTTTGCTTTTTCTTCAAAATGATCGAACATATCACTCGAACCGTTAACACAATCCGAAAGTGAAGCATACAATATCCTACATACATCTAGACTAATTTGGGGTCTTGCAGTCATTGTCTAGTCTTGTGAAATCCATCCAGCAAGTAACTTCACAAATATAACAATACCATAAATTCAAACTTCTCCATTTTATTAAAAATGTTTATGGCTTGATTTCTTGTTTCGCCTTTTTCTGTAGTATCAATTATGCAGCTGATGCAATGCAGCAATTCTTCCATCATAACTATGAAGTATTGCACTTGTGGCCATTGAATGTGCTTCCCATCTAGTCCATGACAAAGACTATGTAACTTTTGCTCTTTGAAGAATGACAACAGTACTGACCATCATGGTGTAGATGATGAAAAGAAATTATATATTTCTTGTACAATTCCAAAAAATAGTTTACTGCATCTAAACAACAGTCACCTACTGTGCTGCCAACAAGATTCATGGAATGACCAGCACATGGAATATATATAACATACATGTTAATCTTCAATATTATTTCTTGCATACCCTTGTATTTGCCAGACATATTGGCAGCATTAGCATATGACTGGACTCGACACTTACTCAAATCTATGTTGCACTCATGTGTAAGGTAATTGTGCACCATTTTAACCCTGTGTGGCTACCCATTTCTAGAAAAGTTACAAAACGTTCAATTGGACGCCCATCATTTCGTGAAACATACCTCACTTTAACAGTGAGCTGATCAATATGGGACCGGTCTGGAGTAGAATCTGCGGATAAACTGTTCCCTGCAGTTCTTAAATCATCCAAGAATATGTCTCTTACTTCATGTGCCATAATTTGGATACATTTATCACGCATTGTTTTAGAAAGATAAGATGTGACACCTGATCCTTTATTCCCATTTTTTTTAATGGCTTGAAAATGATCAAATCTGTCTATAAGTTCCAGTAATCCAAGAAAATTGTCATTGTGAGGAGAACCAAATAATTGCTTATCTCATCTTAAATGTAAACCACGATCTGCCATAGTAAGCTTAATTGTGACTGCCACAACTCGTTCCAGAACATTTTTCCAGAACTGCCGTTTATTATTAATATATATATATATATATATATATATATATATATATATATATATATATATATATATATATATATATATATATATATATATATATATATAATAATAATAATAATAATAATAATAATAATAATGCTGCAATACATTTAACAATATATATGACAACTGTTCACTCGAACTATTTTGTTTGGGGGCAGGGCCCTCGAGAGAAAATAAAGATGCCGGTACGAGATCTTTTCTGGGTCCCCCCCCTTTCCCCCCCCCCCCCCCAACACTTTTTTTTTCTAACACTAGTCATATCTGAATGATTTATTTGTATTACATACGTTTGAAAAATCAGGAACCTTTTTAAAAGGTCTGTGGATCATTTTGTGAAACTGTCATAAATGTTAACATTTACCATTATAGTGTAATCATTTCAATCACAGCCTTACATGTCTTTTACAAAAAATGAAGGTGAAAATTGAGAGAGTAAATGAAGAATATGAGACACATGTTAAGGTAAGCTACTTGTAGTTGTCACAGCTACTTGATTTAATTAATTAGGACATATCTATGACAGGTGAAACTGTAATAAATAAATAACAATATTATATCAAGTCAATTAAAAAGACTTCAAGTTTAATGATTTTAAAGTTGTATTTATTTACATAAAACATAAACCATTTAAAACTTCACAACTTTTCAATACTGTACTATAACAAAAAAAGTACATAAATATGCATCTTAATCGCATTTTATGCATGCCTGTCAAATCATTAGTTATTTACAAATATACCCAAATCATTCATCTTTTGAATGCTTACTTTTTTGTGAAAAGAAATAGTCAACAGAAAATACACCAATAGGCCTACATAAATGATGAAAAAAAACAGAGAAGAAAAAGACTAGTTTTATTACAA
Source organism: Anisus vortex (assembly GCA_949126835.1). Classification (NCBI taxonomy): domain Eukaryota; kingdom Metazoa; phylum Mollusca; class Gastropoda; family Planorbidae; genus Anisus; species Anisus vortex. The sequence goes on along the minus strand of OX421505.1, from coordinate 3,030,389 downwards.
TAGGGCTGCCTTAAATTGCGTGCCTTTTTCTTGGCAAAACTACGAATTACAGTTTTAAAGTTTATTACTCTTGCAATGCCAGTCTCAATACTGAGCCTAGCTAAGTTGTTCAGGCGATCCTGACTCATGGTGGACCTAAGGTAATTTTTGATGAGCTTAAGTTAACTGACGCTCCTCTCTGCTAATGCTACTGTTGCTGGTGCTGTAAGGGACAACATCAAACTAGCACTTATGTTAGGAAAAAAATATTTTCTAATTTGGAATTTGCATTTAACAGTTCTAATGCACATAACTGTTCTTTACCAAAATTTGCTTAGTGAACCGTTGTTAGGTGAATTATTTCCTGAAGAAATTCTTCACAACTTATGTCATTATAATACTTTTCTGCTAACTTAGCAGCTTCATACTTCAAGTCTTCTTCTGACATCTTTTGGTATTTCCGAAGCAAGCTGAATGTGTCAGAAATATCTTTGACTGAATTGAACCGAACTGTAAACTGGTAGCCCTCGAATAAAACTGTCCAATACAACATAAAATATGTGTTGTCGAAAGTGGACGTCCTCGTGGCATTCTTCTGTTTCATTCTTATTTTCATCAGGTGTATTCTCATCATGAAATCTTGTTCTTTTTCTGGGAGTTGTATTACTGTTCCTAAACAATAGTACTTCTATGTGCAGGTTGGCTGCAACAAGCTTAGCTTCATTCCACATTGCTTTCCAACTGTTTCGCAAAGCCCTTTGGCAAAGTTGTGCATATTATAAGCTTTCTATCTTTGCAACTTTCATATCTATAGTCGCATCACAAGCTTGAATGACTTTGTTGCAGAAGTCAATAGGGACTAGTATACTGTGCCACACGACTGACATTATGATGCAAGTGAAAGAACCGACATAACAAATAGATTTCATGGATTTTATTTCTGGTTCTCGGAGTAAGATTCAGCTTTAACGGGTTTTCCAAAGCCAAATCAACCCCTGGTAGATGAGCCAGAAATGGTTTTACACTTTCAATTCAATCAGACCATATGGTGCTAGAAATGCCATGAAGCTTTGACAGTATTTTCCACCTCTCGGGTTGCAACTGAATAATGTGTTTTTACATTTGTCTAAAATTATCATAGATTAAATCTCCCTTCTGGGCTATCGCACAGGAGATTATTAAAGTGTAAAATGATCGACTAACTAGCTTTGACTGCCGTACTAGTATGCAGCTACATAGAGTATTTAGGCCTAGGCTACTAAGCTAACAGGGAGAACTGTAAGCCTGTAATGCTCATCGGTCTATATTTGTAAGTGTCTCTGGAGAAAAATAATGAAAAAGAGATCCTAAATGCTTTCGAAAATAATTAGGCCCCATATTACAACTAAAGGCTTCATTGCATATTTAGAAAAATGTTCAAATAGGCTACACATTCAAAGAATATCAAAATTAAGTGCCCCCAGCGCCACGTGAGATTGTACGAGGTTTGGGGGCATCTCCTCTTAGCTTAATAGCAACAATCAAAAAATAATTGCGTAATTGCTAACTTAATTTTATATTTTAATATTCATGGGCTTCATGGGCCCCCAAAACTCTCATGGGCCCCGGTACGGCGTACCGGCTGTACCCCCCTCTCGTGGGGCCTGTTTGGGGGCTCCCAAAACAGTGGGGGCCTTGAGCTATTGCTTGTTTAGGAGTCATTTAAGACAGCGCTATTGGCTGCGCACGAAAAAAAAAAGTGTATAAGCTCTAAAGGTAGAGCAAGCTTTTTATCTTATTATAGTGTTTGATTCAAGAGTGTAGTTTTTTTTAATTATCTTTACTAATATTCGTCAACCCTATATAATAAATAGTATGGTGCATCTACTTAGAAAGTAATAGTAGCTTGAAGCATCCCTCATCTCATATAATTGAAATGAATTTGTCCTGTAGCTCGTAGGAACCCACTTTTATAGTCTCTGATATAATACTTGGCTAAAAGAAAAAACAAAATCGGACAACCCTCCCTGGCATCACGATTTTCTATCCGCGCGCCAGCCACACCACGGCAATGCGAGCCACGAAAGGTGGGGTGCTCTCCGCAGTACAATGAGTCTCCCCCGGCCCCACCCATGCATTAGCACACCGAGGGCAAGCATACTGGTTGTTTCTACACTTCCTTTATCGCTCTCTTTGAGGCCCCATGGGTACCGCAGACAAAAGATTTACTCAAAGGAAGTCAGTTAAAGTGCGTGCAACATATGGACATCCCTTTGCCATTTCTATAAAACTTACTAAATACGCGTAGGCTTTTTATTGAAGGAGAGTCAGTAAAACAATTGATGCTTATCTTACAAGTTTACAGACGTTCCTTCTAGGTAGAAGATTATTACGTCCACTAGGCCCAAAACTCCTGCAGGGCGACAGAGATCCGTCGGTGGCAGGGATAGAACCCGCGACCTGTCAGTTGGTTTTTTGGGTTGACAGTCCGGTGAACTAACCACTGGACCAGCCGGCTTACACCTCTATGTATGACTGGGAATCACTACGCTTTTAAATAAATTTCAAATCATATCTTATTTATTACAGATGCAACTTCTATGAAGAAGATCATTGCGTACTTTGCTCATCTGTGGTGCGAGTCTAGTTTTGCATCTTTGTTAACTTTTTAAAAGATGTTAAGCTACTGGTTTTTGCTGGTTTGTCCAGGCAATCCATTCCATGTACGAATGTTACTCGGATAGAAAAAGATTACTTTTATGCATTTGTTCCCGCAAAAATATATTATGTAAAAGTTTTGCTGACACATATTTTGATTGTATTATTTCATTTGTTAAGCAATAAATTACTTTAGGATTATAAAAATACTTACTTGCAAGTTAAGCCTGGACAGCATTTATTGGTACCATCATCACAGGCCCAATACTTGGCTTGACATTCAGGTTTTTTTGCACCATGACTTAATTCAATAAAGTTAAAAAATAAAATATTATTTTCTTAATTGACGTAAATGACAAATAATAAAAATAAATTACTGAGGGTATTATATGGTGCATGGTTCAGCAACCGTTTGATAACAGTGTGGCCAAAAAGTATAATTTTGAAACCATTCTGCTGGCCATCAACCTAAAAGTCAACACGCTCTAGCACTCAATGATCTTGTAGAAGAGAAATGAATTGCCTTTTTTTTTGGAGGGGGGGGGGAGATACTGCTTCCATGTGTCACGCATAGCGTAGGTTGCCGGCTTCTGGTGTATAAGACTCGATGTTGTTAAGAAATAAAAAAAATAAAAATAAGTAGGCCTGGCATATACCGCAGGGCAGGAAAGTAAAATACAGACTGTATATTAAAAGTATAATTATTTATCATTCTATTTAGTATCTGAAGCTCCCATCTATCTATTTCTATATACATATAAAGTAGACTGTGTGTGTTCAACCAATCATATCAGTTAATTTAAGGACACGTAGCCTAATTGCCTCATATTAAACTTTTGTGATTTCACTTTAAAATACGTATCTTCATTAGCTAAGTGGTTAACGCAACAGACTGTAATTCGAGCGACGCGACTTAGATACTCCAGTTAGTCTATAGATTTTTTCTTTTTACATTTTTTCTTATTTAATTTCAATAAATATTGGAGAGGGGGGGGGGGGCTACTTAAAAAAAAAGTAAATTGTAAATCTATTAGCAACACCTGCAAATTTATATTTTTGCCAACTAAAAAGACTTGACTATTTTTTACCCGATTACAATATTTATTTTAATTTACTTTCCTCAAACTCGGTAGTAAAATTTTTGTTTAATTATTATATTTATAGCTTTCTGTCTTATGTAGTTTATAACATGTGTTATCAGTAGCTTAAACAGGCCTGTTTTATTTCCCCCCTCCCTGGGCGACGCCGGGAAACATGTAATAAACATGTATTAAACATGTATATATATATATATATATATATATAACAGCTCTTTAAGATGTGTTTAATTCAAGGTACCTATCAGAATAAATGATTGATAAAATCATTTAGGTCCATGCACACACACACATTACCCCATAGCTACTTCAGATCTAGTCGAAGTTGTAAGCTTCATTCAATAAGGGCAAGAACAGAGATATTTAGAAACTCGTTTTGTTCCACTTATCAGTGAGTATCTTTCAACTGAATCGCCAGTTAGCCAGAAAATACAATAGCTAACTCCTAAACGATACTTTTTCTTGTATAATAAATAGTATTTCAGTGTGTATGTCTATTTTATAAGTAAACTTCTGAGCTTGAGTACCAATAGCCAATTGTTTAAAAATATTGTTGATTGAATCTTCTATAATAATAATAATAATAAAAATAATAATTCTAGTATGGCGCATATCCAGTTGAAGACAGTTCTAAGCGCTGTTGACACTTACAGACAGTATACAAACAACGAAGAACAGACGAAAATGTATATAAGTACAGGTGAATACTGCTTTTGGAATAGCTGAGTCTTCAGCCGGCTCCTGAATGTGTCGAAGTTAGGGCTGTAGTGGGAGGGGATTCCAGGCGGAATGTCCGCGTAGGAGAATGCACTTTGGCCAACGACACTAGCTTTGCACGAGAGATCCGAAGAGTCTATGCATCAGAAGCCGAGCGAAGTGGACAGGATTGGGTGTAGAGCTTAACACAGGAGCGAAGGTAGTCCGGGCAGAGTCATTCAGGCCCTTGTTTGGATCAGTAAAGGAATTTGTATCTGTGTTTTTAAAAATTATACTAAATATTTACCTTGTTGTTTCGTAGACATTGCCTTGTCCTGGAATAATAATCACATTAATTATGTAGGGAATAGGGTATTTATATTGAAGCGTTGATATTTTGTTTTATTGTTATTATGTAATATTCATTGTGAGTTGTTTGCAGTTTAAATATACATATATTTATATGTCGGTGACTCAACCTTTTATGAAATTGTTATAGTCTAAGTGGAATAACTCAGTTAATCAAAATGTATATCACGAATTATTGCCGTTGAATTGAATGTATTATCATTGCCGCTTTGTAATGTTAAGTCGTAGTTCTGAAATGTCATGTTTAAGTCTTGCAATTCACGAAGAAAATGAGCGGAAGTTTCGAGAAAGCATGTGACGAGAAAGATATAGAAGTCAGTCTACCTTTTAGCTCTGGTCGGAGTAAGATATGTGAAAGAAAGTAATATAAACTGGACTTAGGTTTGTTAGAGTTGTTAAAGTGTTAGAACATTTGAACGTTATAATAATGTTTCTTATAAAACTGTAACTAATGTTTTATTCTATATACATGGATGTGATGATGTGAATTAAAAGTTATTTTGTGCTGCAATAACGGTGTTATTGACTATATATATAAACATAACTACAAGTAAGTAGCTACCACACTTACACTGTGAAGAGACTGGTGATAGACAATTTTATGTTGATTGATGGTTACAGAAAATAATCCATTAACAGAAATGTTTGTTGAGAAAATATAGAAATGTTATTCGTCTGCTAGTGCTGTTTCCGCCCAGATAGATATACCACAACGAGACCCTAGAACTGTTTGGTTGTATGCAGTATGCATTGAATGATAATAAATATATAATGAACTTCTTTCCTTGGATGTGAATTACTAAACCTGAATTCTAGAGGAAATTCCGAAACAGAGTATTTCAAGTTATATAATAGCATATATGTTAAAGAAAGTTGTTCATCGTATTCTAGTAATAATTTACTTAATAGTTTAGAATATAAGTATTCAACAAAGACAAAACGAATGATTACCTTCACAAAAAGACATCTGCATTAAGATGAAGGTTAGACACAGTACAATGAGAGTGAACTTGTCCATAGTTGTTGACTTGGTCACTTTTCTGTTCAAGAAAATGTTTGACTTATTGTACTATTTAATATCAACAATAACCGCACAAATTTAAAAGCTACATTTTCAAGCATTAAATTGTACTATTGTATAAATATTTAATGTTGGAAAACTAGGGTAAAATGAGATAGTGGGGTAAAACGAGACACACGAATTATTGAAAAACAGAAAGAGATGCGCTTTAGCAAGTAATCTAATAAATCTAAGTAATCTAATCCTTGCCGGCATAATCGGTTTTGTTTGGTTGATCTGCGTGTGTCAGTGAAGGGCAAACTTGTCAATTTTATCTTTTTTTAACAAATATTTATGGTTATGATGCAAAAGTGTTTATTAAGAACAAGGATACATATATCTTTTAGACAAGAATTAAAATTCTAATATATATTTCTGTGGGCAATGGTAATAGATCTATCAGTTTGACCTACTTAATCATGGCAGCTGTTCTTTTGTTTCCTATTCTGTTCAAGAAAATGTTCACTTATTGTATTATGATTGTTTATCAACAAAAAACGCGCGATTTAAAAACTACATTTCCAAGCATTATATTTTAACATTGTGTAAATATTTAAAATGTATATGTATAAAGCTTTGGGTTTTATGATCTTTACTTACTTCATCATCATTATCATCAGACCTTTAACCGTTGTGGTCGTTGGGGAAAGCGAATGAACATTGCGAGCCCTCAAGAAACTATTAAGGCAACAATCAAGCGGCGCAAATTGACATGGTTAGTCATGTATCGCGGCATAATAACCGGCCGATAAACCACCCTCCATGGCATCGTAGAAGGCTGACGTCGGAAAAGCCGACAGCGGAAATGCTAGTTTGACAAATATAAAAGATTGCTCAAAGCTGCAAACGACTGAATTATTATGGAGAAAAAGGACATCTAAGGTGTCCGTACGCTTCCCCTATCGACCATAACGGTCAGGGGTTTGATGATGATGAATCATAACACCAATTGTTAAATCATTAAACCTAGAAACACTAGAGGACAGAAGGATAAAGAGTAACTAGTAATATTATTTAATGCATTAAATTCTAATATAGAAATACGGCACAATAAAAGTGTATTATAATGCTCTAATAAACATAAAGGCAACAACATTTTTGTTTTGCAAGAACCAATGCAATTAAAATTGTCTTTTTTTTTAGTGACATCTGGGCATGGAATGGGTTGCCTGAACAAATCAGGAAAAACATTAATTTCCCATCGTTTCAAAAACTAATCAAAAAGCAAAACTAGACGGATACTCATAAGACGCAATAACCTCCTGTGTAAAGGAATGTCACATATACACATAAGCTTATCGGCATTATAACTTCACATCTCCGCGGTATTATGCTTTACTTGGCTAAGAGTTTAAAAATAAATTTAAGTTATTGTTTGTTTAAAATAGTTTTTCCTTATTAGTCTAGGCTTTTTATTACATGAAACCATCCATCATAATAGAAATAGAAGTTTTTTTTTACATTAAACTAGGCCCTAAACTACTGCCTGAGCGGGTAGAGATTGGTCGGCGGCAGGGACTGCTAGAACCGGGGGACGATTTTGTTAACAGCCCGATGAACTAACCGCTGGACCAGCCAATCTTCTTTCGTGAAGAAGTAATAAGTTTAGTTCTTTAATAACAACTTACAACTTGGCTTTGTGACTGAAAACTAAAACAATTTGTTTACTAACCTGTTTTCGTTTTCTTCTAGATGCTATATGTAGCAGTTGGAGCGATGGGTTTAAGCAAGTTGATAACTTTCACAATCTTTATAGAACCAAGGACAAAACGAGATGTATTATTCTACATATATAAGTGGAAATTATTGTAATACATGTAACAGCTGTAACAAATAAGGGGTGAGCGCTATGTTATAATCTTGATGATCTATTTAGAAGCTTAGTTAGAGTGCGTCAACATAATTTCTGAAATGTATGCAGGCAATAGCGATATCTCTCTAAAACTCCATGGTGCGTATGGGTTGATAATGTAGAGCTATTTTTATCTTTTCATCTATATCTGTTGCGGGCAAAGGTTTCTGTAATCTATCTGTAATGTTGTGACAAGGGATGGCGTTCCAATAGGGTGAAAGATGTCGCACGCCCAATCGGAGCGTGGACAGGCTCCGTGTAATGGTACTGCCCCTAAGGTCACCTCACAACACTATTGGCTTGTTTGTCTAAAGGCGTGATAGCTGAGCTATTCATCAGCACTATTGAATTCGCTGCCCGATATTTATATTTGACGGACGGCAGCTTTTCACCTTGTATGTTCTAGCATACTCACATGCACACTAGGAAAAACACTCCACAAAACATACTGTTTATATAAGAAAATGATTCATTTATTGTAGCGAACAAGTTTCTTTCAAGGATATAGCTAAACTCTTATCACACAAAGTATATTGTTCTAATTATCACTACTCACAGAGATATATGGCTTTACACTATTAATTGTCTCACAACGATTATTTCTCGGAGCCGAACATAAAAGAACATCCGCTAATAGTGGGTAATCTTAAAATCTAAAAATTGAGGGTTAATCATGAAAGTCCACTTACTAAATAGTAGAATAATTGTCCCACATAAACAGAAGTCGTGTGAAGTAATACAGTGTCCAAGTAGAGTTGCGGCGTCTCGTAAAGCTTGGGAGTACTTTTCAGACGCGCACAGTCGTAAGTCAGCTTGTCGAAAGTGGTAGACTAAACAAAAAAGGTAATCTGCAGACTTAAATCTATCGTGAGAAAGGCGGGACAAGGGAAGAAATCCCGTCCACTTAATCAATGAAAATCCAAGTCCAGTGATAATAATAATCATAATGGTGCTTATATGGCGCATATCCCGTTGATAACAGTTCTATGCGCTGAAATAGGTGAGTCATCAGTCGGCTTCTGAAGGTGTCGAAGCTCAGCGGTCAGTTGGTTTTGACAAATGGTGTGTAAGACCACGTGCCGTGCGGTGGAATGGATGGGTAGGAGTGTCGTTCGGTGTGAGGCTTCCGGTCAGTCGGTAGAAAAAAAGGGAAGAACAGCAATGTGACACATTGGCTAATTCTCTATTGTTCTATCAAATCACAAACAAGCTCTGTGATACCTATGTTTACGCGAGCTCACAATAGTTAGACAGTGAGATGACCGTGGTCTCACCAAGTGGCATGGAATGGGTTGCCTGAACAAACCAGGAAAACCCAGTAACTTAACATTTTTTAAAACACTAATAGAAATGAAGAACTAGTCTCAAACCATGGATGTGCGTAGGACGCAATAATCTTCTTTATAGAAGGAGCGTCTGTAATGTATAAGGTAAGATAAGAACATAATAGGTAGTGAACTATGCAAACCAACAACAAAAGACCACGTGCTACTTAAGCTTTTGACCTTTGATCTTGACATAAAGTAAGAACGTTACATACTTTATACTTAGGGGACGTAAAGAAATGAAAACAACAAAATAATTCAACGTGGGATGCTAAAGTAATTTATTAACTGCTATTATTTAGAGTTTTGCTTGTAAGTAATTGTTCTCAATTGTTTTTTTATTTAAACGTTGATACTAACAATTGCCTTAACAACAGCTAAATAATTCAGAAGACTTTTTTTTTTATTACTGATTGTCTGCACTGTGGGTTGAATCCATTCCATTATGTCGAGCTTGTGAAGACGAACTCACTGCCGACTTCACTGTCCAGCCGCTTGTATGTTGGTGTAGATAAAGTGCTTAAAAACACAACAATGTCATTCTTTCTTGTGTTTACCATCTCAATTCATATGTGTGGCAGCTAAGAAAATAATAAATATATGTATTAATTAAACGCTTGTGTAGTTACACCGAAGAATATCAATAAGAAGGAACGCTTGCTCTATTTTTAGAGCTTAAGTGATGTGTTGTCTGTGCTCAGCCAGTAATGCGTGCTCATAAACTTGCCTTTAAGACATACGTTGTACACAACTTTCGATTCTAATCTTAATAATATAATTAGAGTTATAATCTTATATATTACCACGCTATTTTTAAAAATGCATTCTTCTACAATTCTACATGAAAAGTAATGAAACGACAAAATTTAAAAATGAACAAAAATAATTTTACAAATACATTATTTAATTTACATCTGATATTAATTTAGTTTCTCCGACAACAACTTGCAACTGGGATAGATAAAGTTTATTAGCTTTCCATTGATAAAATCATAGCGGAAGTCAAAACCGGAAGTCTATAAGTCCAAGTGAGATTGGAAATTCCGAAACAGAAGATTTCGAGTCATCAAATAGCAGAGATATCAAAGCAAGCGATCCATCTTATTATAGTATTTGGTCAATCTTATTATAATATTTGGTCAATCTTATTATAATCTTTGGTCCATCTTATTATACATAGAGCCAGTGGCGTACCGAGGGGGTGAGGGGGGTGCGGCCCGAATCGGGTGACACCCTCTCGGGGGATGACACCCGAATGAAAAAAACAATATTAAGAAAAATGATAATTTTACAGATTTACAGAAATATCATACATAGGTTGCTAGATATTACATTGTTTCTTGCCAAGCAAAATCTGGCATTTCTTGGCCACACCGAAGATGAATCCTCCTTGAATAAAAGAAACTTTCTTGAGATGGTTGAGATGATTTCCAAATATGACTCAGTGCTGACAGAGCATCTAATGAGACTAAAGATAAGTACATGTACAGGGAAAGCATCTGTATCTTATCTTTCACCATAATTCAAAATGAATTTATAAATGTACTGGCCAACCATGTAAAGAAAAATGGTGTTATAGATATAAAGGCCGCAAGGTATTTTGGAATTATGTTTGACAGAACACTCGATATATCACACACTGACCAAATGTCTGAAGTGATCAGACATGAGAAAATCCACAGTGGGAAAGTTGAAGTGAGAGAAGTGTTTCTTGGATTTTTCCCTCAGTTCTGACATTCTTAAAAATCTAAAAAAGTGACGGACTTGATATAATGATGTGCAGAGTTCAAGGTCACGACAATGCTACCACAATGTATTGAATCGATAAAGGTGTTCAAGGCATTTTGAAAAAAAAATATCAAGAAAGCTATTTTTAATGGATGTGTGGGCCATTCCATTAAATTGTGTGGTCAACACTCTTTTGCCGAAAATGCCTCATATATAACATTTTTTGCTACCCTTGAGAGAATGTTTTCCTTCTTTGCTGCTTCCATTCATCGATGGGATGTTTTAATTGAACACAATGGGGTGCCGATGAAACGGTTATCTAACATACATTGGAGCGCTCATCATGCTGCTGTTAAACCAGTGAAAGATAAGTTTGAAGACTGTATTACGGCGATTGAAGCTTTATGTGATCCTCGTGAAAATGTGTACACAAGAGATACAGCACAAGGACATTTACATGTTGTCAGTGATTTCACGTTTATCTGCTACCTTAACCTTTGGGCTGATATACTTGAAGAAGTTAATCTTACACAGCAGTACCTGCAGACTAAAGACTTAATTCTTGATAAATTTGTGACCAAGATAGACGCCTTAAGATTGTTTTTGCACGAAAAGCAGAGTCAATTAGTGGACCATGCTATTGAACAAGCACTTATAAAATCAGACCAACATGGGATTTCGGTAGAGAGAATATTAAGATTCAAGAAGGGAATGGCATTGAAAAAATTAAGAGATGCTGGAATTTCTATGCGAGAAGAAAGCATTAGGGAGATGCTGGATTGTATTGATAGCTTTCATTCTGAACTCCAATCATATCAACAACGTTTAAGAAAGTTTGAGGCTGTTCAGCCCAAGATTCTACTGTCATCAAGTGAAGAAGAGTTATTGGAGTCCGTTTGCAAATTAACCTCTTTCTACGATGAGCTATCCATGAGCTATCCGAAGATGAGCTTTTAAAAGAAATACCACGGCTTAGACGACACATAAAAGCAGCTGATATTGACATCAAAGTAGCTAAATGGGACTTCATAGAATATCTTCCAACACTCTCGCTAGGCCTTCAATTATTTCTAACGGTATGTGTGTCTGTGGCTTCAAGTGAACGGAGCTTTTCAAAACTAAAGCTTATAAAAAGATATTTCTGCTCCGCCATGGGACAACGAAAACTTTCTGATCTGGCTATGTTATCGTTTGAAAGAGATCCTGTGAATGATATAGATTTTGATGATTTGATTGAAAGTTTGCAGTTTTGAAGAGCGGGAAAGGAAAGATTTAAATAAAGTAAGCCTACTTTTAATGTAAAAATAACTAACCGTACGGTGGTTTCAGTTGTTTTTTGCTTTTACTTTCGAATATAAAATTAATATTGTTTTTGTTTTTGTCATATTCGAACTGTAGGCTGGTTTTAAGGAGACGAAAACTATGATGAAAGGCGTGGGCGGGGGAGGGGGGTGACACCCACAAAGTTTACAGCACCGGGTGACACCAGCCCTCAGTACGCCACTGGTTGGGATTATTTTATTTATGTGTGAGTTGAGTGATATATGTCCTCTTCTCAACTGGAATATAGCACATTGTACTTTGCGGGGGAGGAACTTTATGTTGTCTTGTTTGTTTGGCTGATTCATTTCTTCCATTTGTTCTCTGTGCCCATTGATTTAGACATTCTACCTTGTATTCTTAACACAAAATATCGAACTAAGTCAGTCTAGAAATTATTGTTTCTTTATTTAAAATGAAAATTAAAATAACTGTTTGTTTATCGTTCAGGAAATCATCTATGGAAGTACTAAAATATATATGCATGTGAAGCGGTGACGCTGTAAGACCTATGCAACATGTTCAGGACGCTCTCTATAATTTCTAATTAAACCTATTTTTTTTAATTTAAAATTTTAGGAATATAAGATTAAACTTAATTATTTTTTGCTACTTAAAAGCCATTTATTCGAGAGGATTTTTTTAGTTCTAGATGTTAATAAATTAGTTTCATTGATGTTTAAGATTAATTATAATGTTATTTTCAAAGATCTTTAAGTATGAAATAAATAATACCTTTAATAAAAAGACCGTGTCGTGTTGTATATAAGTTCGAGTCCAAGACAGAAGGTGCTATCATTAACCCAGATTCTGATGAGGTCGTGAGAATTTTGTTCATTTTTTGATAGGCATATTATTTGGTTCTTGGGCCACGAGTGATTTTTGATTTTTCTTTAAATTGAAATTTTTTTTATATATTGACGTTTTAAAAAAACGTCCCATAAGTGGGACAGTAGCAACAAGTGGTTCCGTGTAAATTTATACTGGGTCAGTTAGTTTTTCTTGTTTTTCCGTTAAATGCTTTGAACTGAATCAGATTTATAAGTGTTAAAGTGCAGGTTAAGTGCATCCACCTATCATTTAAGTTCTAAAAATCAATCAATTGACACTTTTATGGTAGTATCCCAGGCCGAAATATTTTTTAAAAATATATTTTTTACATTTATATGAAGTAAATATTAGGTGTATTAGTAAATATTATTACCATTTCACTCACCACCCAGCAAAAAAAAAGTCTGCTCATAGATTTATCATATTATTTTAAAATGAAACATAATAAACAAAAAGTAAAAACATATATTTATGAACCTTAAAGTTCTTGGTTCACAATATTGGAAAAAAAAAAAACTTGAACAATACGTTTATATAATTAAAAAAAAATGTTCATGCTTTTTAAAAAGAATTTAAATGCAACTATAAATACTGATTGTATACAATAATTTAAGTTGTAACTTAAATAATATAAGTTTGGCAATGTTAAAAAGACTTTCTCATTTTCTATAAACAATTATTCTATAAAAAGGCGCTAAACATGGGGAAAGTCATAGGACATCACACTTTTGGCACATACTATTTTATTAGTCATAATGATGGCACATTCTTTAATTAGAACTGAAGTTTACATGATGCAGCTTCCCGACAAGACTATGTTTTCTCAGACATGTTTCTGTTTTTTTTATTAGAGATTAAATGCTTTAGATCTGTCTATCAGCAAATATGGTCAAGGGTAAAAATGTATGCAACTGAACACTTATCAGACAAACGCTCAAAGCCATACATTCTCCACAGAATAGCACAAACTATTGCGGCGCTAAACAGGCTAAAGATCAATTAACAATACGAGAGAATCTCCGCCTGTTTGAATATTTGACTAATGAGATCTCTGATGATATCTGTTTTCAGGTATAATCTCCAGAGAAAGGTCGGGGGTCCTTGAAACGAGATATTTCAACAGTGTTTTGATTATCACAAAGGAATATGTCCGCAAACAATTTATCAAATATCGGCGCATGCAAGAATCCACGCAGCACCAACCCGAGCAAGTAACTGTGGTGGAATGGACAGGAACCATTGGAAGGTCTTGTACAGCTCTTCACGCTCGGTTCAATTTCGGTATCGGTCAAAACATATATTGATTTTCGGTCCATCTTATTATATTATTTGGTCCATCTAAATATGATCTTTGGCCCATCTTATTATACTCTTTGATCCCTCTTCTTATTGTCTTTGGTCCATTTTATTATATTTTTTTGCTCCGTCTTATTATAGTAGTTTATCCATCTTATTATAGTCTTTGGACCATCTTATTATATTCTTTGGTCCATCTTATTATAGTCGTAGGTCCATCTTATTATAGTCTTTGGACCATCTTATTATATTCTTAGGTCCATCTTATTATAGTCTTTGGTCCATCTTATTATATTCTTTGGTCCATCTTATTATAGTATTTGGTCCATCTTATTATAGTCTTTGGTCCATCTTATTATAGTCTTTGGTCCATCTTATTATAGTCTTTGTTCCATCTTATTATAGTCTTTGGTCCATCTTATTATAGTCTTTGGTCCATCTTATTATAGTCTTTGGTCCATCTTATTATAGTCTTTGGTCCATCTTATTATAGTCTTTGGTCCATCTTATTATAGTCTTTGGTCCATTTTATTATAGTCTTTGGTCCATCTTATTATAGTCTTTGGTCCTTCTTATTATAGTCTTTGGTCCATCTTATTATAGTCGTAGGTCCATCTTATTATAGTCGTAGGTCCATCTTATTATAGTCTTTGGTCCATGTTATTATAGTCTTTGGTCCATCTTATTATAGTCTTTGGTCCATCTTATTATAGTCTTTGGTCCATCTTATTATAGTTGTTGGTCCATCTTATTATAGTCGTAGGTCCATCTTATTATAGTCTTTGGTCCATCTTATTATAGTCTTTGGTCCATCTTATTATAGTCTTTGGTCCATCTTATTATAGTCGTAGGTCCATCTTATTATAGTCTTTGGTCCATCTTATTATAGTCTTTGGTCCATCTTATTATAGTCTTTGGTCCATCTTATTATAGTCTTTGGTCCATTTTATTATAGTCTTTGGTCCATCTTATTATAGTCTTTGGTCCTTCTTATTATAGTCTTTGGTCCATCTTATTATAGTCGTAGGTCCATCTTATTATAGTCATAGGTCCATCTTATTATAGTCTTTGGTCCATGTTATTATAGTCTTTTGTCCATCTTATTATAGTCTTTGGTCCATCTTATTATAGTCTTTGGTCCATCTTATTATAGTCTTTGGTCCATCTTATTATAGTCGTAGGTCCATCTTATTATAGTCTTTGGTCCATCTTATTATAGTCTTTGGTCCATCTTATTATAGTCTTTGGTCCATCTTATTATAGTCTTTGGTCCATCTTATTATTTTCTTTGGTCCATCTATTTATAGTCTTTGGTCCATCTTATTATAGTCTTTGGTCCATCTTATTATAGTCTTTGGTCCATCTTATTATTTTCTTTGGTCCATCTATTTATAGTCTTTGGTCCATCTTATTATAGTCTTTGGTTCATCTTATTATAGTCTTTGGTCCATCTTATTATAGTCTTTGGTCCATCTTATTATAGTCTTTGGTCCATCTTATTATAGTCTTTGGTCCATCTTATTATAGTCTTTGGTCCATCTTATTATAGTCTTTGGTCCATCTATTTATAGTATTTGATTACACTCAGTCATTATTTTCTACAGTAACAAATTTAAAAAAAAACTGTTTGGCTTTCTTCTATATATTTTTTTACAAACAAGGAAATGAGGAATTGTTTCGTTTGGTGGATTGAGATGTTAACCTCTAAACCTTTTAGAAATGGGTGTCCAAAACTGTGGCAAAACATTAATCCCGGACACACGTTTACAGCTATACAATTGGAATTACAATCAGTTCACATTTCTTAAATTTAAGGCTATAACAAGATCTGTAGATCTATTCATAATGATCTTTCTTAATCAAAGTAGAACAATTTATGTGTTGATAGGGTACACAAACCTTTGTTCTTGACCTATATACAGAAAGAACAATACTTTATGCTTAGATAGGGTACACACACTTTTCTCCATTGACATACACACTAAAATTACAACACTTTATGCTTAAATATGATACACAAACTTTTGTCCATGACCTATATACAGAAAGTACAACACTTTATGCTTAGATAGGATATACACACTTTCGTACATGACATAAGTGACGTGCTAGTCTAAGTTGATGCGTCACAGATCCTTTAATTAGCATAGGCTCAGTGCAGACTTAGTGAATAACTGAGCAGGTACACAGTTGATGGGGAGGGGTAAAAATGGCAGGTTTTCTAGGAGTATTTAGGTCCCGTTGTGCTGATGATTTCTAAATGATTTTTAAGACAAAATTTATCAATACGTAGGTTGAGTTAAAAACTGTTGATATATTAACACTGTTACTGGAATCACACATACACGTATTATATAAATCAAAGCAAGGCGAAGTGTAGCACACTGGTGATTTTTATTCACATAAAAATATGTATTCCATGATGAATGTCATTGGTAAATGAATCATTAGCTGAACAGATATAATCCAATACAGTAGGCATAAACCATATATAATACATACTCAGGGCCGCGTGTCAGGCGCACCCTTAAGTCAGTCTCTTTACTACCGGAGCTCAGGGCGTCCCAGTCCTCGCGGCTCCTTCAGTCAGACTGACGTAAATCTAACTTACATTACATGTTAAAAGACAACAAGTTAGGTTGCAACTCCTCACGAGATTGTAAAAAGAGGGGGGGGGGCAATGGTAAGATTGACGCGTAGATAGCGTATCCGATTCATGGGCGCCCGCAGGGGGGGGCAAGGGGGGGCACTTGCCCCCCCCCCTGGAAAAGTGTCCCCCCCCCCGAGTTATAGAAAAAAAAAATTTTGGACTAAAATAGACAAAAAAATTAATAATTAAAACATTTATAATTAATTTTAACAACTGTGACTCCTTCCATTGTCATATCGATCTCATTATCTTTGGGGATTAATCAGGTATACCACATTGATAATTTTGATAGTGAAGCCTTGAGTTAGTTTGATTTTCGGAAAACGCGAGAATACAAAAGTAGCCAAGATTTCATCGACTTGTTACCTTTTACAAAGTTTTATCCAGCTGTCAGGAATGCCTTACTTGTTTTGCTAACCTTACCAGCAACAACATGTTCGGTGGAGCGATCGTTCAGCACATTCGTCGGCATTTTACGTCTCGAGAGACGATTCATTTCCCTTGCAGGCCCTCATGTGGCTAAAGAGGCCAATCCTGGACGTACAGGCACGGTCATACTAGCTGCAGTTGAATGTAGCGGAGTGGACCACATTTTTCTCCACTGTCTTTTTCCTGGCGTGCTCCTCTCCCGCAAGCCTGAAACCTTCTTTGATTCCTGCCCTCCAAGTGGGCCTATCCTGCGCCATGATCTCCCCACTGTTTGGGTCAATTTGGAGTTGTTTCATATCTCTTTTGCAGACATCCGCAAATCTCAGTTTTGGACGTCCAGCAGGTCTCTGTTCCAAAGCTAACGTTCCATATAGAATGTCCTGTGGAAGTCGACCCTGTGGCATTCGGCGTACATGACCTAGCCAGCTGAGACGTCTGTTACTGAGAGTATTACGGATGTCTTGACACTCTGCTCTTCGTAGGACCTCTGCGATTGAAACCCTGTCCTGCCATCTTATATCTAAAATGAGTCTGAGACACCTAAGGTAAAAGGTGTTCAGTTTTCTCTCCTCCCAGGAATATGTGCTCCATGTCTCACAGCCGTACAGCAGGGTAATCAGAACGCATGTTCGATAAACTGGCGACTTAGTGGAGCGTGTGAGCAGTGAGTTCATCCAAACTCGTTTTTTTTTTTGTTAAATCTTGCCATAGTGCCCATGGCTTTAGCTATTCTACTATTAATCTCTCCATCTAGGAGAACACTGCTTGAGATTTTGGCTTTGAACCTGTTTAGATTGAAGAGCTTTCCAGATCTGCTTGTGTGAAGGTAGACACCCTCGTTGCAGTCTCCATAAGCATAGTACAGTAGACACGAGAAGAATATTCCAAACAAGGTGGGTGCAAGTACGCAGTCTTGTTGAACACCGCTGCGGACTTCAAAGGGCTCTGATTAAACTTCACTGTGGACCTGGTTTTCTAAAAAAAAACAGGCAATGAAAGAGAGCGGTTTTGGAGGGAATCCTATTTTTGCCAGGAGTTTAAGGAGTCCACTTCTGCTGACCATATCAAATGCTTTAGTGAGATCAACGAAAGCAATGTATAATGGCTTATTCATCTCGCGGAACCTCTCTTGTAGCAGTCGAATGGAGGAGATCATGTCTATAGTGGATAAGTCGCTTCTGAAACCGCACTGAGACTCTGGATAGACTCTAGATGACAGCACCTGCAGCCTTGATAGTGCCTCTTGCAAGGATCTTACCAACTATGCTCAAAAGGGAGATTCCTGTCTTTTTGAAGTCGCTGCGGTCCCCTTTGTTCTTATATAATGTAACGAAATCTGCTAAATGGCTGTGTGACGCGTCTTGGTAAATATGGTGTGCGGCTGGCTGGTCCTATTGTTGGTTCACCGGACTGTCAACCCTGCTGACCGTTCACTTTCGCCCTAATACATGTTAATATTAATGATATTTTGATCTCAGTTTTACCGATATGTCCTATAATCCGTTTGAATCCTTTAAAATTAATGTCCAAGTTATCGTTAAATGGTATAGAAACGTAGAAATCATACAAACTGAGTAGTTATTGTAATGCTTAAAAATATACATATAAATTCTTTAGTCATATAAAATTTATATAATTTTCAAATACTTTTTACAGTTTGATCATTTTAAAGTTATACATGTAAGCCATTAATTCTTTTTTATAAAAGAAAAAAATACAGAAATATTAGCTCAAATGAAACAAAATAATTATCTCCCTTTAATTAACAAATGTTTCTACGTTTGATTCAATAGTGATGCCGAACAAGTTCTGTTTTGTGATATAACAAATTTTACTGATTATTATTATTTCTTTATATACATTCAACATTTTGGTATTCATAACAAGATTTAATTATTAGAGGATTAAAATAATTTACGTTAAACAGTTGTAAATAAACATTTCCTGCATTAATTGTTTTGTCTATTTAAGGAGTTTATATTTAAAATATTAATAATTACAGAAATTACATGATATAGTGCTATTAAATAATCTCTTATATTTCTAAATTAATAATACAAATAAATTTGTTTTAGAATTAATGATAGGCCTATATATGTTTAATTAAAATTAAGTTAGGGGACCGTGAGCGGTAAGATTTTAAAAGGGTGTGGTGAGCCGAAAAAGGTTGAAAACCTATGGCTTAGATCTACAATGTCAGATGAACGTCTGTCAAGATTGTGCATGTTGTTAGTACACAGAGACAAAGTGAACAGCAACAAAAAAGAGTTTATGGACAAAATTGTAGTTATGTTTGGTAGCGATAACAGACGACTCCAGTTCTTGTTTAAATAATACATTTTATTTAAAATTTACGTTGTAATATTGTTTGTTTAAAGTAAGTTTTTTTGTATGGTTTACGTCTATTATATACATATATTGTGCTAATAAAAAATGTGTTGCTACAGTATGCCCTTCATTGCTACAGTGTACTACAATTACTTCAGTGTTCTGTCCGTTCGTTCACCATACAAATGCGCTCAGTAAATTAAAACTACATTAAAACGTTACTAAAAAATATTTTGCCCCCCCCCCAAGAAAATTTTCTGCGGGCGCCCATGATCCGATTGGTCAGCATGTCTCGTCAATTCAGCATTTGATTGACAGGTGAAGTTAAGTACCAAATAGCGGGGTAGTGGGGAGGGTGTGGGGATGGGTGTGGGGTGGGTGTGGGGGTGGGGATGGGGTGGGGGTGGCGAGGGGGCGCCGGGCGGCAGGGAACTAAGGCCCTGTGTTGTTGGCCAGTTCTCTCTTGTTCGTCGGAGTTTGTGCATCAAAGATTCCTAGTTCCCTTTTCCCCCGACCAGGGAAAAAGCCGTCATGGAGATGTGACATTCTTGTGATGTGGACGAGAAGACTGTGGAGTCGGGTTGGGGGAGAGGGTGTAGAGGTCGGGTCTTGGGCCGCCAACCACGTGGGGCTTACATAATGATCACGTGAACAAAGCATGGACTGGCCTTGGCTTAGACCACACAAGCAACACATTTAAAATGATACGCATAAATATGGACATAATAGGAAATGACAATAACAACTATACAGTAATAAGTAATGCCATTGGGTATGCAAATATATAAATATGTAAATATGATTCAATGTAAAGCTATAATACATTGAAGTGCTTAATACAGAAGTGATAAAGGCATTCTTGCTTCATCATTCATCAGTGGCGCTAACATAGTGTTCGATCAGACAATTGTAAAGTGTATATCAATCTTATAATTATATAAGTATAGATTATATTTAAAACCTTTTTTTGGTTGGGTGTGATGTAATCTTGTTAACCCAATACGTCATAACATATATATAGCAAGTACAACACTTTATGCTTATATAGGATACACACATTTCCGTCAATTGACCGATATATAGAAAGTAGAACACTTTATGCTTAAATAGGATACATAAACGTTTGTCCATGGCGTATAGATATAAAGTAGAACACTTTAAGCGCGGATAGATTATAGAAAATATTTGTCCGCAACACATATTGATAGAAAGCTATAAATATCTCTACATTATTAACCCATACGGTCCCTGGACTTGTTTTTTTTCTTGAAAGGACCCCACATTTCGGTCATTAAAAATGTTTCACGTATATGTTTTAAGTTTTCAAAAAAGTTCACTCTTGTTATTCATTAAAAAGCCCTATTTTCGTGCTAGAAAATGTCCTTTTTTTCATTGAAAAAATGCCACTTTTTTAATCTTAAAAAGTAAAATACCCCTGCTACCCCCCTGGCTATGCTACTGCCGCGACACATATAGATGATATATATGTATATGTATGGCTCCTATCTGTCTCGCAAGACAATGGATGAAACGTTAGAAATATCTCAACATTATTAATCCATACTAATCCTGCAGATTTAGAGATGTATCGCTGTTGCCTGCATACGCTTCAGAAGTTATCTCGACGCACTCATCAGCAGGGTCTAATAAAATTGTCAAGATTATAACGTAGCGCTCACCCCTTGTTTGATGCAGCTGTTAAAGGTATATTTATCTAGAATAATGCATCTCTTTGTTCTTCGTTCTATGAAATGCGGGAAACTTATCAACTTGCTTAAACCCAGTGTTCCAACTGCCACAGTTAATATCTATAACAGGTATGTAAAAAAATTGTTTTTAATTTTTTTTGGTCATATGGCCAGTGTTTGCCTTTGCAGAATTTTATGTTAAAGAACTTAACTTATTACATAAACGGCAATGTTAAATAGTTTAACTTGTCCACGATATTGTCGTCACCAAAGAAGATCGGCTGCTCCTGCGAGTTAGTTCACCGGACTGGCAACAAAACGGCTCCCGAGTTCTAGCCCTTGCCGCCCAACAATCTATGCCCGCTCAGTTTCGGGCCTAGTTTAATGTAATAGTCTTCTATCTAGAAGGAACGTCAGTAAACTGTAAGTCTATTATAAATGATTGTGTCATGTAATAAGTAACCTAGACTTAAAAGGAAAAACTAAAAAAAAAACAAAAAAAAAACAACTTAAATTTATGTTTAAACTCTTAGCAAAGTAATGAATAATACCTCGGAGATGTGTAGGATATAATGACAATAAACTTATTTATATATGTGACATTCCTTTACACAGAAGATTATTGCGTCCTACGAGTATCCGTCTAGACTTGATTTTTTATTAGTGTTTTCAACGATGTCAAATTAATATTTTTCCTGAGTTGTTCCGGCAACCTATTTCATGCCCGGATGTCATTCAGGAACAATGAAATGTTTAATTGTATCGGCTCTTGCATTAAATAGTAAAACAAAAGTAATTTTGAGCATCATAATACATTTTTTGTGTGTTGTATTCCTATATTAGAATCTAATGCCTTATGTATTATTACTACTTTACACCTTGTCCTTATGTCCTATAGAGTTACTTGGTTTAATGATTTAACTATTGTTACTCTTACATAATTCTTGTCCCTTGTGAATATTCATCATCATCAAACTCTTGACCGTTTTGGTCGTTGGGGTGAGCGAATAGTCACCTCAGCAGTCATCTTTCTCCATTTTGTTCCTATATTTAGCTGTTGTCAATAGTTCAGTCCAACCTTTATATGTATCGAACCAGCATTTTCGTTTTTTGCCTCTCCGACGTCAGCCTTCTACGATGCCTTGGAGGATGGTTTATCGGCAGGTTATTATGCCGCTACCGAACCATGTCAGCTTCTTGCACCGCTTGATTGTCGTTTTAATGGTTTCTTGGGCGCTAGCAATGTTCATTCATTTCCCCCAACGACCACAACGGTCAAGGGTGTGATAATGATGAAGTTAAATATGAAGTGTAGAGCATACAATCCGAAGCATTATATAAATATATACGTCTAATATTTACACAACGTTAAAATACAATGCTTAATTAAAAATGTAGTTTTTAAATTGGTGATGTTATTGTTGATATTAGATAATACATCAAGTAAATAAGTTTCTTCAACAGAAAAGTAACGAAAACAACAGTTATGGACAAGTTCGCTCTCATTGTACTATGTCTAAGCGTCATCTTTATGCATATTTCTTATTGTGAAGGTAATCATGCGTTTTGTTAATTGAATACTTATATTCTGAAGTATTAAGTAAATTATTATTACCAAAGACTAGAATAAGATGGACCTCTTGCTTTGATTTTACTGCTATTTGATAACTTGAAATACTCTGTTTCGGAATTTCTGATCGCACCATGTCAGCTAGACTTCCGGTTTACAAATGCGTTATTTCTTTCTCAATAGAAAATTAAGATTAAAATCAAAAGTTGTATACAGCGGAAAACTTTAGGAACGTTAAGAAGTCATTTAGGACAGCGTTATTGGCTACGCTTGGAAAACAACAACACGTATGCTCTCAAAATAGAACATGCGGCCCATCTTATTATAGTCTTTGTTATTATTCAGTAAAATGCTAAGATATTATTTAATCATGTCTGTTAAATCACTGGGGAGGGGGGATTGAAATGTTGTTTTTAAGTTATCGATTCCTATTCTACAAGTGTATAGAGATTTTGCCCTTGCAGTCAATGCCAAACGAAAAAACAAGGTTTCTTTTTGTATAGTTGTTCTGTATTGCCGTAGCGTTGGTAATGGTATGCTTCAATAAAATGATATATATATATATAATACGTGTATATACAACTGTACCCATAAACTATGTAATATTGAAATAAAATGTGCAGTCTTTTAAATTCTTTTGTTTGCCAGTTTTCGGTTTATCTTTCGGCTTCGGCCGAAGGCGGTATGAAACTTTGGGTTTTGGCTTCGGTTCGGGCGAAAGTCATTCATAACTTTCCGTATGGTTTCGTTTTTGGCGGAAACAAAATATTTGGTATTAGAAGAATGAATTTATTTATAGATATATATATTTCTTTAAAGCCACCTGTAAACGTTACCTGGAAAATTAAAATTGTAAGCTAAAATAAAAAAAAAGTAAAAGTATCCCGTCATACCGATTTGATCTATAGGGCCAATGAAGAAGCGTTCACCAGTTAGGAGATTGTGTGGCCACGGCACACAAGAGAAATCGGGGAATGCCCAGCCGCCTTAACCATAGGCCAACTAAAGGCAGGTACCAATCAGAGCTGGGTAGACCACAAGGACACCCTCCAGACCCAAGAACGAATCCTACTACTTTTAGCCTTCACCGTAGGTAACCCAGCCGAAACGCACTACCGGCTCGGCCACCCTTCCTCTATGTAAAATGTATTTACCAGTAATCAGTAAAGCCTTCAACAAATTTAAAGTTAATTCCCTTTATAAAAGTTGCCTAATTCTAAGTATTCTTCTGCTTCTTTCTAAATTGTTATGATTGGGAGGATTCAGACAACAAGTCCAATAGTTGAAATGAACTGTGCCGTGGCTGTCAGTTGCCCCAGTCCACCATACTTTTTTTTTTTAAAGGAAGCTTACTGGGGACCTATGACTGAATGGGTCAAGCTCTACAAGGGGGGGGGGGGGGGTGAAGGACTATTTCGGGAGTTGTTCCGAAAGGGCCACTTTTCACTTGCTCCAATTCGTAGATTGTGTGGAACTTGTGTTGCTTCAGCCTGTTATGTCTTGTCTTTATTTTGAATATGATGTGTTGGCGGGAGAGTTTGAAGTACGTATCAGTGCTAAGTGTTGAATTGAAACATTTTGTATAACCTTGTATTGTTTATGTTCTTTTTCTTTAGTAGACGACTGTTAGTGCCTATTTTCTTTTCTATGAATTATTGGTAGAGTTATATAAACTTACTAACATTCTAGTTTTATAAATTATAGTTCAGCTGATCTTTCAATCAAAACGTAAAAAAGTGATGAAGTAACAACATTGTTTTACTTACATCAATATTTTGTTGAACCAATACAAACACATTGATATATGGATATTTTGATGATGAAGAATTTGATAATTATATATTTATTATCACTCAATGCATACAACCAACAGGTCTTGGGTCTCGTTGGGTTATATCTGTCTGGGTGGAAATAGTTCTAGCAGACGATTAGCATTTCTATCATTTCTCAACAAAGATTTCATAAAAGATTGAGTCACTAACATATATATATATATATATATATATATATATATATATATATTTAAACTAGCAACAACCCAGAGTGAATATTACATACTAACAATGCAACACAATGCAAACGTTTAGATATGAAAAATGAATTCCTCTAAATAATTTATCTGATTGTTATTCCAGGGAGCGGCAATCCCTACTACGACTATTACCCAAACGAAGGAAAAAGGTAAATATTGTGTTTAATGTTTAAAAACCCATATACAAATTCCTTGATTGATCCAAACAATTACAAATTTGACTTGAATAGACATGTTCCGTCTTTCGGCTTTAATGAATAATATTTTAAAAACTATACATATAAAATATAAAAGAGCTATTCATACTCAAATACATAAGTAGGCCTATACTTATAAAAAAAAATAGACATGCATGCACATTAAAATACCATTTATAAAAATAGACAAAGTATCGTTTAGGGGTCATCTATTGTATTTTCTGGCTGACTGGCGATTCAGTTGAGAGATACTCAATGACAAGTGGAACAAAATGAGTTTCTAAATCTCTCTGTTCTTGCCTTTATTGAATGAAGCCGACCACTTAGACTAGGTCTGATGTAGCCGTGGGGTAGTGTGTGTGCATGGTCCTAACGAATTTTATCAATCATTAATAGGAACCTTGAATTGAACAAATCTTGTAGCGCTAGTATATATAAGCTTATATATTATATATATATATATATATATATATATATATATATATATATATATATATATATATATATATATATATATATATAATGGCCGGTGTTGTTCGTAGATTTACAATCTTCTTTTATTTTAAAGTAATAAATAATATTGTGGAGATAAAAAGGTATAGACTAACTGGTGAATCGAACCGGCGTCGCCCGCATTACAATGTGATTCGTTTACCACTTAGCTAACGAAGATTAAGTAAAATTGCTAAAGTATAATATGAGACAATAAGATAACGTGTCTTTAAATTAACTAAAATGATTGGTTGAAAGCAAACACAGTTTTCTTTATATGTATCTTATAGATATAGATAGAAGGGAGCTTCACAAACTAAATAGAATGATACATAATCATACTTTTAATATACACAGTCTTTATTTTACATTCCTGCTCTAAGGTATATGCCAGTTAATAGTTGGCAATAAACTAGTAGAAAACAATGCTTAGGCCTACTTATAAGTTGTTTTTATTCCTCGACAACATCGAATCTTATACACCAGGGGTCGGCAACCTAAGGAACACGTGCTATACTTGGCACGCGGAAGCGGACACCCCCCCCCCCCCCCCAAAGAAACTGAGTGCTAGAGCAGAATGACTTGTAGGATGTTGTTCCTCAGAATGGTTTCTAATTCATTCTTTTGGCCACACTGTTATCAAATGGTTGCCGACTCTGTTATGCACCATAAAATGCATTTATTTTTTTTAATTATTAGCCATTTAAGTCAAGTAAGAATTTTTTTTTTTACTTTATTGAAATAAGGTCTTTTGAATGTAATGAACAGTATTCGGCCTGTGTTGATGGCAGTACTCCATGCTGTGCAGATTTAAGCTGCAGGTAAGTATTTTTTTTTATTCTAAAGTAATTTACTTTTCATCATTTTAAATAATGTCAATGTCTCTTTTTTTAGGTAAAAACTTTTACATAATATATTTATGCGGGAACAAATGCATAAAAGTACTCTTTCGTCCCAAGTAGCATTTGGGCATGGGATGGGTTGCCTGGACAAACCAGGAAAAGTAGCTTCTTCATAGAAGGATCGTCTGTAATATAAAATATAAGATTTGAAATTTCTTTAAATGCGGAATGATTCCTAGTCATACATAGAGGTGTAAGCACAAATTGTGTTAATGACTCTCCTTCTATAAATTATTGCATTATTGCGGCCTACGCGTATTTAGTAAGGTTTATAGAAATGGCCGAGGGATGTCCCTTATGTTGCACGCATTTTAACTGACTTCCATTTTGTAAATCTTTTGTCTGCGGCCCTTCTACACCCAATGAGCCTCAAAGATGTGAAGCAACCACCAGTATGCTTGCATCAAGAGCAAACCGTAGTGCCAACGCATGGAGGGGAGGGGGCGGGGATACAGCCCCTTTCTGTGCGGCGTCAGAGACTACCGCAGAAAGTGCCCCCCCCCCCCAGAGGCTCGGTGGAGGAGGTAGAGGAAGCAACGAGCACAACGTTACGCCTCAATCCCACCCTGGTGCCTGGATGCCACCCTTCTAATGGGATTCGTTCTGCTGGAAAACATTGCATGTATATGGGAGAGCCAACACAACATTGCAGGTATATGGGAGAGCAAACACGACATTGCAGGTATATGAGAGAGCCAATACGACATTGTAGGTATATGGGAGAGCCAACACGACATTACAGTTATATGGGAGAACCAACACGACATTGCATGTATATGGGAGAGCCAACACGACAATACAGGTATATGGCAGGGCCAAAACGACATTTCAGGTATATGGGAGAGTTAACACGACATTGCAGGTTTATGAGAGAGCTAACACGACATTTGAGGTATATGGGAGAGCCAACAGGGAGACATTGCAAGTATATGGGAGAGAAAACAGGGAGACTTTGCAGGTATATGGGAGAGCCAACAGGGAGACATTGCAGGTATATGGGAGAGCCAACAGGGAGACATTGCAGGTATATTTGAGAGCATACAGGGAGTCATTGCAGGTATATGGGAGAACCAACAGGGAGACATTGCAGGTATATGTGAGAGAAAACGGGGAGTCATTGCAGGTATATGGGATAGCCAACAGAAAGACATTGCAGGTATATGGGAGATCAAACAGGGAAACATTGCAGGTATATGGGAGAGCCAACAGGGAGACAATGCAGGTATATGGGTAAGCTACAGGGAGACATTGCAGGAATATGGGAGAGCAAACAGGGAGACATTGCAGGTATATGGGAGAGCCAACAGGGAGACATTGCAGGTATATGGGCGAGCTACAGAGAGTCATTGCAGGTATATGGGAGAGCTAACACGGAGACATTGCAGGTATATGAGAGAGCCAAAAGGGAGACATTGCAGGTATATGATAGAGCCAACAGGGAGACATTGCAGGTATATGGGCGAGCTACAGGGAGACATTGCAGGTATATGGGAGAGCCAACACGACATTGTCGGTATATGGGAGATCCAACAGGGAAACATTGCAGGTATATGAGAGATCCAACAGGGAGACATTGCAGGTATATGGGAGAGCTAACAGGTAGACATTGCACTTATATGGGAGAGCCAACAGGGAGACATTGCAGGTATGTGGGAGAGCCAACAGGGAGACATTGCAGGTATATGGGAGAGCCATGGAGACATTGCAGGTATATGGGAGAGCAGACACGACATTGCAGGTATATGGGAGAGCCAACTGGAAGACAGTGTAGGTATATGGGAGAGCCAACACGACATTGCAGGTATATGGGAGAGCCAACACGACATTGCAGGTATATGGGAGAGCCAACAGAGAGACATTGCAGGTACATGGGAGAGCCAACAGGGAGGCAATCCAAGTATATGAGAGAGCCAACAGGGAGACATTGCAGGTATATGGGAGAGCCAAAACGACATTGCAGGTATATGGGAGAGCCAACACGACATTGCAGGTATATGGGAGAGCCAACACGACATTGCAGGTATATGGGAGAGCCAACACGACATTACAGGTATATGGGAGAGCCAACACGACATTTCAGGTATATGGGAGAGCCAACAGGGAGACATTGCAGGTATATGGGTGAGCTGCAGGGAGACATTGCAGGTATATGGGAGAGCAAACAGAGAGACATTGCAGGTATATGGGAGAGCCAACAGGGAGACATTGAAGATATATGGGCGAGCTACAGAGTGTCATTGCAGGTATATGGGAGAGCTAACAGGGATACATTGCAGGTATATGGGAGAGCCAAAAAGGAGACATTGCAGGTATATGAGAGAGCCAACAGGGAGACAGTGCAGGTATATGGGTGAGCTATAAGGTAGACATTTCACTTATATAAGAGAGAGTTAACAGGAAGACTTCGCAGGTATATGGGAGAGATAACAGGGAGACATTTCAGGTATATGGGAGAGCCAACAAGGAGACATTGCAGGTGAATGTGAGAGCAAACAGGGAGACATAGCAGGTATATGGGGGAGCCAACAGGGAGACATAGCAGGTATATAGGAGAGCCAACATGGAGACATTGCATGCATATGGGCGAGCTTCAGAAAGACATTGCAGGTATATGGGAGAACCAACACGGCATTGCCGGTATATGGGAGAGCCAACATGGAGACATTTCCGGTATATGAGAGAGCCAACAGGGAGACATTGCATGTATATTGGAGAGCCAACAGGGAGACATTGTAGGTAAATGGGCGAGCTATAGGGAGACAATGCAGGTATATGGGAAAGCCAACACGACAATACAGTTATATGGCAGAGCCAACACGACATTGCAGGTATATGGGAGAGTTAACACGACATTGCAGGTATTTAGGAGAGCCAACAGGAAGACATTGCAAGTATATGTGAGATAAAACAGGGAGTCATTGCAGGTATATGGGAGAGCCAACATGGAGACATTGCAGATATGTGGGAGAGCAAACAGGGAGACATTGCAGGTATATGGGAGAGCCAACAGGGAGTCATTGCAGGTATATGGGAGAGCCAACATGGAGACATTGCAGATATATGGGAGAGCAAACAGGGAGACATTTCAGGTATATGGGAGAGCCAACAGGGAGACATTGCAGGTATATGGGCGAGCTACAGGGAGACATTGCAGGTATATGGGAGAGCCAACACGATATTGCCGGTATATGGGAGATCCAACAGGGAAACAGTGCAGGTATATGAGAGAGCCAACAGGGAGACATTGCAGGTATATGGGAGAGCTAACAGGTAGACATTGCACTTATAGGGGACGGCTAACATGGAGACTTTGCAGGTATATGGGAGAGCCAACAGGGAGACATTGCAGGTATATAGGATAGCCAACAGGGAGACATTGCAGGTAAATGAGAGCGCCAACAGGGAGGCATTGCAGGTATATGGGAGAGCCAACAGGGAGACTTTGCAGGTATATGGGCGAGCTACAGGGAGACATTGCATGTATATGGGAGAGCCAACACGACAACGCCGGTATATGAGAGAGCAAACAGGGAGACATTGCAGGTATATGAGAGAGCCAACAGGGAGACATTGAAGATATATTGGAGAGCCAACAGGGAGACATTGCACTTATATGGGAGAGCCAACACGACATTGCAGGTATATGGGAGAGCCAACGCGACATTGCAGGTATGTGGGAGAGCCTACACGACATTGCAGGTATATGGGAGAGCCAACAGTACATTGCAGGTATATGGGAGAACCAACACGACATTGCAGGTATATGGGAGAGCCAACACGACATTGCAGGTATATGGGAGAGTCAACACGACAATGCATGCATATAGGAGAGCCAACATGACATTGCAGGTATATGGGAGAGCCGACACGACATTGCAGGTATATGTGAGAGCCAACACGACATTACAGGTTTATAGGAGAACCAACACGACATTGCAGGTATATGGGAGAGCCAACACGACATTGCAGGTATATGGGAGAGCCACCACGACATTGCAGGTATATGTGAGTTCCAACACGACATTGCAGGTATATGTGAGTTCCAACACGACATTGCAGGTATATGTGAGAGCCAACACGACATTACAGGTTTATGGGAGAGCCACCACGACATTGCAGGTATATGGGAGAGTCGATATGTATATGTGTGTGTATCATTAGCATATGGTGGCCGTGCTAATAAAACACACACACAAACACACACAAACACAGAATCAAAATAGAACGTGCTGGATCAAAACTTAACCAAAGACTATTGACGCGTCTTAAATAGGCAATTTGGATGCAAATTCATTTCCGCTATATTTCCGTAAACAATCTTTTCGGCATGTTTCAAGTTCATTGCGGAACTTCCGGTTTCATTTTGTTTTGCTTACAATGGTAACTATTACGATTGCAAGCAGAGATTTACGCCTTGTTGCTGGCATAACATTTACGGATGTTGAGAAATGCATTGCACTTTCAACTGCAAGTTCAGGCCAACTACAAATAAACAAAGGCTATAAGAATTATTGTGAGAATTATGTCTTTAATATTAAAAGTGAGTATACCAGAATTTATAGCAGAAGCCAGCCATTTTTTTAAATTAAATTTAGCGAATAGGATCAGAAATGAAGTTGCATCCAAAACATATGCATGCATAAGATTTAAGACTGGTCAATAATAAGATGGACCGCTTGCTTTGATATTTCTGTTATTTGATAAATTGAAACACATAGTTTCTAGACTTCCGGTTTTAGTTATTCGCTTTGATTTTCTTAATTGAAGTTTAAAGTTGTATACAGCGGAAGTCTTTAGGTCAGTTTAGGAGTCATTAAAGACAGTGTTATTGATACGCACAGAAAAAGCAACACATAAGCGATAAACATAGAGTAAGCGGTCCACCCATTATAGTCTTTGACTAAATGTTAAACAAAGTTAACACCAATTAACAAACAAATTCTGACTTATGGAAACAGAAAACATTTTCAAGGCAGTGACTCTAAACAAGGGCCACGGTGGCCGGGCTGGCGTACCGACGGTCCCGGGTTCGAATCCTGGTTCAGGTTATGATTTTTATCCCTGGTCTGGAGGATGTCCCTGAGTCTACCCAGCTCTCATAGGACTTAATTTCATTGAGGTAAAGTAAAGGCTTAGTGTTGGCCACACAATCACCTAGTATGTCGTGGCCTCAGAAACTGGTGGACACTGCTTCACCGGCCCTATGGATCAATTTGGTCCGACGAGATACTTTACTTACACTAATGAAAGAGTGACAAACTTCACTTATTTAAAAAAACAATTCTACTCAGGGACACCCTCAAATCCCGGGGAAAATATCCTAGCCTCCACCAGAATTCGAACCCAGGACTCTAGGATCACCGGTCGGCTACCGTGCCCTATTTTGTATGCAAGTACACAGAAATAGTTCTCTAGGCGAAACAAGTAAATAAGTTATTGTGTATTACATAAAGGATATAGTGTTTCTCCAATTACAATACTTTATTTATTTAATCAACATCAAATAAATAGCAGACACAAAAATCACGTCATAGTCAATTACGTTTACTGGGTTTATCAGGCCATAATGCAACATTAGAAATAATTGCGTCGCTTACTGCGTGCTTGTATAACAGCACTATTCTAAAAATTAAAAGAAAAGTCTAAAAAAACTTGTGGGGGGCCCCTCTTGTGTGTGTGTGGGGGGGGGGGGGCTGTTCCAATGGAACATGTGGAACGTGCGTAAATACGCCACTATACACAGAACTGTCAACTTTTAGCTTTAAGTTTGATATTGTGTTTTTCAATCATGAGATAACATACTTGACTTAATCCGTAGGGTTTCCAATTTGGAAAAATGAAATACCGTAATTACATCTTTATAGGGGTTTCAAACTTGTACATCATTGACTCGTTTGCAACCAACCTTCTCCAGGTCTGATTGGGTCTGCCCATTTTTCTACCAACGGGGGTTCCAGTCTAATTCCTGTCTGGTCACATCACTCTCGGTTTTTCTCACGGTGTGCCCTATATCCATTCCCCCACTTTTCGTCTACCAAAGTACTTTCCAATTATCATTTGCCTCTCTAGATCCCACAGCTGGTCACGTGATACCTTCTTTTGATTATCTTTTTTTTAGTAGTGGCGTCTGTGGCATCTATTTATAACTGTTTTCAATAGTAGAAGAATTTTAAAAATCAACAAAGAACAATACTTGTGTATGCCATGGTTAATGAAACCCTTATACAATCAACAAAGAACAATACTTGTGTATGCCATGGTTAATGAAACCCTTATACAATCAACAAAGAACAATACTTGTGTATGCAATGGTTAATGAAACCCTTATACAATCAACAAAGAACAATACTTGTGTATGCCATGGTTAATGAAACCCTTATACAATCAACAAAGAACAATACTTGTGTATGCCATGGTTAATGAAACCCTTATACAATCAACAAAGAACAATACTTGTGTATGCAATGGTTAATGAAACCCTTATACAATCAACAAAGAACAATACTTGTGTATGCAATGGTTAATGAAACCCTTATACAATCAACAAAGAACAATACTTGTGTATGCCATGGTTAATGAAACCCTTATACAATCAACAAAGAACAATACTTGTGTATGCAATGGTTAATGAAACCCTTATACAATCAACAAAGAACAATACTTGTGTATGCCATGGTTAATGAAACCCTTATACAATCAACAAAGAACAATACTTGTGTATGCCATGGTTAATGAAACCCTTATACAATCAACAAAGAACAATACTTGTGTATGCCATGGTTAATGAAACCCTTATACAATCAACAAAGAACAATACTTGTGTATGCCATGGTTAATGAAACCCTTATACAATCAACAAAGAACAATACTTGTGTATGCCATGGTTAATGAAACCCTTATACAATCAACAAAGAACAATACTTGTGTATGCCATGGTTAATGAAACCCTTATACAATCAACAAAGAACAATACTTGTGTATGCAATGGTTAATGAAACCCTTATACAATCAACAAAGAACAATACTTGTGTATGCAATGGTTAATGAAACCCTTATACAATCAACAAAGAACAATACTTGTGTATGCCATGGTTAATGAAACCCTTATACAATCAACAAAGAACAATACTTGTGTATGCAATGGTTAATGAAACCCTTATACAATCAACAAAGAACAATACTTGTGTATGCCATGGTTAATGAAACCCTTATACAATCAACAAAGAACAATACTTGTGTATGCCATGGTTAATGAAACCCTTATACAATCAACAAAGAACAATACTTGTGTATGCCATGGTTAATGAAACCCTTATACAATCAACAAAGAACAATACTTGTGTATGCAATGGTTAATGAAACCCTTATACAATCAACAAAGAACAATACTTGTGTATGCCATGGTTAATGAAACCCTTATACAATCAACAAAGAACAATACTTGTGTATGCAATGGTTAATGAAACCCTTATACAATCAACAAAGAACAATACTTGTGTATGCCATGGTTAATGAAACCCTTATACAATCAACAAAGAACAATACTTGTGTATGCCATGGTTAATGAAACCCTTATACAATCAACAAAGAACAATACTTGTGTATGCCATGGTTAATGAAACCCTTATACAATCAACAAAGAACAATACTTGTGTATGCCATGGTTAATGAAACCCTTATACAATCAACAAAGAACAATACTTGTGTATGCCATGGTTAATGAAACCCTTATACAATCAACAAAGAACAATACTTGTGTATGCCATGGTTAATGAAACCCTTATACAATCAACAAAGAACAATACTTGTGTATGCAATGGTTAATGAAACCCTTATACAATCAACAAAGAACAATACTTGTGTATGCAATGGTTAATGAAACCCTTATACAATCAACAAAGAACAATACTTGTGTATGCCATGGTTAATGAAACCCTTATACAATCAACAAAGAACAATACTTGTGTATGCAATGGTTAATGAAACCCTTATACAATCAACAAAGAACAATACTTGTGTATGCAATGGTTAATGAAACCCTTATACAATCAACAAAGAACAATACTTGTGCATGCAATGGTTAATGAAACCCTTATACAATCAACAAAGAACAATACTTGTGTATGCAATGGTTAATGAAACCCTTATACAATCAACAAAGAACAATACTTGTGTATGCAATGGTTAATGAAACCCTTATACAATCAACAAAGAACAATACTTGTGTATGCCATGGTTAATGAAACCCTTATACAATCAACAAAGAACAATACTTGTGTATGCCATGGTTAATGAAACCCTTATACAATCAACAAAGAACAATACTTGTGTATGCCATGGTTAATGAAACCCTTATACAATCAACAAAGAACAATACTTGTGTATGCCATGGTTAATGAAACCCTTATACAATCAACAAAGAACAATACTTGTGTATGCCATGGTTAATGAAACCCTTATACAATCAACAAAGAACAATACTTGTGTATGCCATGGTTAATGAAACCCTTATACAATCAACAAAGAACAATACTTGTGTATGC
Source organism: Anisus vortex (assembly GCA_949126835.1). Classification (NCBI taxonomy): domain Eukaryota; kingdom Metazoa; phylum Mollusca; class Gastropoda; family Planorbidae; genus Anisus; species Anisus vortex. The sequence goes on along the minus strand of OX421505.1, from coordinate 2,995,368 downwards.
AATGGTTAATGAAACCCTTATACAATCAACAAAGAACAATACTTGTGTATGCAATGGTTAATGAAACCCTTATACAATCAACAAAGAACAATACTTGTGCATGCAATGGTTAATGAAACCCTTATACAATCAACAAAGAACAATACTTGTGTATGCAATGGTTAATGAAACCCTTATACAATCAACAAAGAACAATACTTGTGTATGCAATGGTTAATGAAACCCTTATACAATCAACAAAGAACAATACTTGTGTATGCCATGGTTAATGAAACCCTTATACAATCAACAAAGAACAATACTTGTGTATGCCATGGTTAATGAAACCCTTATACAATCAACAAAGAACAATACTTGTGTATGCCATGGTTAATGAAACCCTTATACAATCAACAAAGAACAATACTTGTGTATGCCATGGTTAATGAAACCCTTATACAATCAACAAAGAACAATACTTGTGCATGCAATGGTTAATGAAACCCTTATACAATCAACAAAGAACAATACTTGTGTATGCAATGGTTAATGAAACCCTTATACAATCAACAAAGAACAATACTTGTGTATGCAATGGTTAATGAAACCCTTATACAATCAACAAAGAACAATACTTGTGTATGCAATGGTTAATGAAACCCTTATACAATCAACAAAGAACAATACTTGTGTATGCAATGGTTAATGAAACCCTTATACAATCAACAAAGAACAATACTTGTGCATGCAATGGTTAATGAAACCCTTATACAATCAACAAAGAACAATACTTGTGCATGCAATGGTTAATGAAACCCTTATACAATCAACAAAGAACAATACTTGTGTATGCAATGGTTAATGAAACCCTTATACAATCAACAAAGAACAATACTTGTGTATGCAATGGTTAATGAAACCCTTATACAATCAACAAAGAACAATACTTGTGTATGCAATGGTTAATGAAACCCTTATACAATCAACAAAGAACAATACTTGTGTATGCCATGGTTAATGAAACCCTTATACAATCAACAAAGAACAATACTTGTGTATGCAATGGTTAATGAAACCCTTATACAAACTTTCGATTAAGGTGCTATTGTGTTGATCACTATCAACTTGCTGTTGAGGGAGCAGGAAAACACTTTTGATTACAATAATTGATCACGTTGAATTTCCCAATAATAACTTAAAAATAAGATAAAGTACCCTTCGGCCAAGTTGATTATAGGGCGGTGAAGCAGCGTTCACCGTCTGTGGCCACGGCATACTAAGGGATGTGTGGCCAAGCACAATGCTTAGCCGTCTTTACTTTACTCCAACTATATTGCCAGTGGGTAGACTCAGGGACACTCTCATGTCCTGGGGAAAAAATCCTAGCCTCCACCAGGTCTCGAAGCCAGGACCTTCGGATTCAGATACGCGCTGATACTCGGCCACCATGCATTTCCAGAATTTCAGGGTGACCAGATATCATCAGTAGTAACACTTTTTTTTCATTCTAAAAAATAAATTGTTCCTGTCTGCCTTAGAGAATTAGGTCATTGACTGTAAACAACTAATAGTGCAAAATTAGGTCATTGACAGTAAACAACTAATAGTACATAATTAGGTCATTGACAGTAAACAACTAATAGTACAGAATTAGGTCATTGACAGTAAACAACTAATAGTACATAATTAGGTTATTGACAGTAAACAACTAATAGTACATAATTAGGTCATTGACAGTAAACAACTAATAGTACAGAATTAGATCATTGACAGTAAACAACTAATAGTACAGAATTAGATCATTGACAGTAAACAACTAATAGTACATAATTAGGTCATTGACAGTAAACAACTAATAGTACAGCATTAGATCATTGACAATAAACAACTAATAGTACATAATTAGATCATTGACAGTAAACAACTAATATTACATAATTAGATGTACTTGAGAAAAGCACGGAATAGGTATAGAACATAATGCACAATCCCTATATTCGCAGTCACTAGAAGTCAAGCCAGGCATCCGCCATATTCTTTTGACTCATGGCAGCGATCACTAGAGACGCTACTATAGTAAAATGAGAAAGGCTTATTTATTACTGATATCTAGTCTTAGCAAGTTTAGTACTAAAGCAAGGCTACTAATATAAAGTAAAATGAGGTTACAACTTTCCGTTGTTTATCCATTAAGGGGTCAGGAAAGACATCTAGTTTGACATGCTTATGTGTACGATAATCAATCGTTTTCGCATCATTGTTGCAGTTTATTACACAACAGCCTTTGTACATTTTGCCTGAAACATTAGCTTTGGGTGTTCGAACTTGTATATTGAATGAAAAAGACATTGTAAATAAGCATAAATATGTAGTGTACATCAATGTATTACATTAGTGATTGTTCTTATCTACCGGGTATTGAAACTATTTCTGCATTATAATTAGCCAATATGATTACAGTATTTCACATTGACCCTTTTAATTTTACTAATAAGATAAAAAAAATAAATTATAGCTATAATTAAAAATAAAAGTTTAATTATAATTAGTTTAGTAGACTAAAACTAGACAATTGATAGCATATATTTTTTTTTTTATGTCCACAATTGAAGTGAATGGATTACATGTACAAGAAATGAGGGGGTGAGCACAGAATAAATATACCTTGTCTGGGTCATATGGGATCCACATTTGTTTAGTGACCGCTTGTTTGAGCGGCGATCAGTTTTGTGAACCTTTTTTTTTTTTTTTTTTTTTTTTTGATTAAGATTTGTTTGACGAACACTTTTTTGAATAGATACCAAGTGGTCAAACAAACTAAGTATTTTTTATGATGTTTATAAATGTATTTTTATATTTGTATTTATTTATTATTATAAGAGTTTTCGATTATTTTTTGTAGTTTATTTACTTTGCAGTTACGCTAGATACAAAATCTAGTCTTTTATTAAAGAAAACTAAAGAAACTTGTTAGTAATATACATTTCAAAAATATTTGCTAATTATTTCCCTTAAAAAATTCAATTCTATAATGATAACAAACATGTTAGTCTAGGTTTTGTAATATGATTTATATTACTATTATTATTTCTTTATACAAATGCTAGATCATGGTATTTATTTCAAGATTTAATTAGAGTTATCAGAATTAGTTTACGTTTTTCGAAGTGCACTTTTTAAACATGAATAATCCCAACAATTGCATACAATAATAATAATTTTTTAACCTTCTTTTATTTATTAAAATGAAAAAGAAATTACATTTCTTTTAGAATGTATTATATTATTTATTTTTAATTAAAGCAGATGAGCTCAATAATTAGTATGTATGCCAATCAGTTCATGAGCCCAGTGTCTTGAATGCTCTTTGCTATTTGTTCAATGTCAGAACATATTATTTTGGTCTCTTATGAGTGATGAAGTGTAAGTGACCGCTATGTATGATTAAAACAGCTTTCATATGCTCATAAGTTTAAGTTGAACCAAACGCTAAAAGTAGATCAAATGTTTAGGAGATGAGAATAGCTGATTACTTTCCTAAGAAGGTTTATTAACGATTTTTCTGCCAATTGGCTTAATTCGATGCCCATTATATAGTATATTTGAATTTTAATTGGCTGCATTTAAAATCGCCAATATACTAACACTAAAAACAAATCCACATCCAGAACGGTTGTTGTAGGATAAGTCCGGTAAGGCTTGCTGTGGTAGATAAACCATGAATTCAGAGATATCAGCTGTCATTGGGAAACATTGGCTGTCATTCATAAACATTGACTGTCATTCCGAAAAATCGGCTGTCATTCAGAGACATCAGCTGTCATTCGGAAACATCGGCTGTCATTCAGAAACATTGACTGTCATTCAGAAACATCGGCTGTCAGTCAGAAACATCGTTTTCATTCAAAAAAATTGGCAGTCATTCAGAAACATCGGCAGTCATTCAGACATATCACTACCTGGCTCCCATTAGTTTTCTAGTCCTGACTGCCAATTAAATCACTACCTGGCTCCCATTAGTTTTCTAGTCCTGACTGCCAAACATATCACTACCTGGCTCCCATTAGTTTTCTAGTCCTGACTGCCAAACATATCACTACCTGGCTCCCATTAGTTTTCTAGGCCTTACTGCCAAACATATCACTACCTGTTTCCCATTAGTTTTCTAGTCATGACTGCCAAACATATCACACTACCTGGCTCCCATTAGTTTTATAGTCTTGACTGCCAAACATATCACTACCTGGCTCCCATTAGTTTTATAGTCCTGACTGCCAAACATATCACTACCTGGCTCCCATTAGTTTTATAGTCCTGACTGCCTAACATATCACTACCTGGCTTTCATTAGTGTTCTAGTCCTGACTGCCAAACATATTACTACCTGGCTCCCATTAGTTTTATAGTCCTGACTGCCACACATATCACTACCTGTCTTGCATTAGTTTTCTAGGCCTGACTGACGAAAAAATCAGTACCTGGCTCCCTGGTTACCAGCATGGTATGTATTAACGTCAAGTGGCATCAAGTCAAAGTAAAAAAGACCACTACGCAATAAACATCTACTGCAAGAAAGACAGGACATCCTATACTATAGGCCATTTGCAAAAGGCGTGGCTTATGTTTCTAGGTCACGTAACTATGTAAATAAATGTCATAATGGAGACATAATATTGTTCTTTTTATATATAGGGAATTTGTTTCCATAAATCTTTTTATTTAACTGCGATTTTAGTCCTTGTTGGAGTCTAATTAATTCAAGTCAACAGGAAAACACTTAAACTTGAACTAATACTGTTTTTATTCTGAACAAAAAGAATCAATATTTTCACAAATTACAAGGGAGAACTAATTCGCTATTCATCCTTCCAGACACAACAACCAGAGTGTGACGTCACTTACTTAACTCGCGACAAGTCATACCATTTGACATATCGCTTGGAGATTATTATTATATATAAAGCACTAAAATAACTAACAATAAAAAAATAAATAAAAGAACAAAGTATCAGATATAAAATAGCTCACCACAGTCCTTAGTAGTCCGTTCACGAGTAAACAAGATTTGGGGCTTTTATAATCTTGCAATAGCTTTTGTAAAACATTGCACATTCTGCCAAATCCTTTACTTTTAGATAGATAGTAAGTTAAGATAGGCTAACTTTCGACAAACGACATCTTCAATAAAATATTTAGCATTCCCTTGAATAAATGTACTAAATAATTCAGTTCATGTTTACAAATTGTATATTTTTATCTAATTACTAGTCTAGCGAAAAATCTATGAAAGGAAATGCAAAAAAAATAAAATAAAAAAAAAAAAAAAAAAAAAAACATTATTTTTCTCGGTTATCTCCCTTCGACCGTTATTCTAATTACCTCGTTACATAACAAAAACGCGCCATGTATTTCGGTCAGTAGCCTTATAATTCACTAGGGGTTAAAACTATTATATATATATTTGTACAATTAAGATAAGATAAGATTGCTTTATTGTTCCAAACAAATGGAAATTCGATTTGTTTACATAAATTCCGTCTTTTAATGCAAATTTCAAACAATACACAAAAAATATTTATACGTAAGCACAGAAAAACAATTATAAAATAGACATTCACGCACACTATAATACTATTTAACATGCAAGTATAAGTATCTTTAAGAGTGATCTATTGAATTATATGTATAATTTCAGCTGTATCATTATAATAATTAACAATGTGTACAAATACAAAATACACTATGTAAATATAAACTTGAAAAGACATTTAGGGCGTACAAGAGCTGTCTGAAATCTACAACTAAACCCCACGAGATAAAAATGTCTCCAAATTATGAAGAATTTGGGTGTGTGTTTAATACAGCTCTCGTACAAGACCTGTGACTCTGCCATAGGTCTATGTACTAGACTGTAATTAATGTAAGCATTTCCGAGAACAGGGGACCGAACCGTACTGGGCCGCTAACGACCGACCCTGTTAGGCCAATAGGAGCACAAAACAAGAACATATGATATATATATTTATTATAGGCTCGTAAAGTCAATCAACTAGAATATAAAACAACATATTCAATGTGCTGAGATTAACATGGTTTCCAGAAAACCAGTTTATCATAAAAAAAAAAAAAAACAATACACAATTACTAGTTTACTTGTCCACGGTATTACATAACAATAAATTCCAAATGCAATTAGTTTAACACCAATAGATGATTTAAACAATTGTCTTACTTCATACGAAAGAACAATCGCATATAAGTTAGTTATTTAACTTTCCGAGTGGCATCCAGACAGTCAATGGGTTGCCTTAACAAACCAGCAAAATCAAAAAGTTGACGAAATTAACAACTTTAATAAAAATGCGAGACTAGACTTTACTAATAAGCGTAGGACGCAATAATCTTCTGAATAGTAGGGGCGTTTGTAATAGATGAGATAAGAAAACATCAATTTGGAAATGACAAAATAAATTAGATCTTTTAATACTCTACTTGTAGTTATTGTGATTCATTTATAATAGATTTCATTAACCGGTGTCTCCTAAAGCATGTCCTCGTACCACTGAGTTATCTGTGACCAATATGTGTATGAGATGACAGTCAACAATCCTAGGCTGACATACAAAGTTGGGAACATACTCAAGGTAGTGTACACTTGCTGAGTGTCTGTCAGCTCTAAGACTTTCTGACAAATGGCACTTGTCTTGGCACTGTTTGGATCATCACTTGGAATTTTGTCAATAATCTGTTGACAGAAAAGTATCAATGTTTACAGGATTGTATTTTATTATATGATGAAAGATAAGTAATGACTGTAATTGATGTTTTTATATATGTTTAAACAAAAACTACAATAATATGGACCTCTAACTGTGATAAAAGGAAAAGTAAAGTATCCCGACGGACCACATTGATCCACAGAAGCAGCGTTCACCAGTTTCTGTGGCCACGGCAGATGGTTGTGTGGTAATAGGCCTATAATGCATAGTTCAAGCAAAGCAGTATTGAGAAGAAGGAACAATGTGACATGTGTCGTGTGCATTCGTAATTCCATTACTGCATGGTTCTTACAGAAAACTATGCAACGTAAACTCAACAAATATTACACCAACCTGTAGAGTATAATGTTTCATGATGGCCTTTACTTTCTCTAAGGAAGTGGCCCACAACAAGAAGCGAACTGCTTCCCCCTTGCGTATTTTGACCACGCCTGTGAAAACATTTAAGTTGTTGTAGCAGCGCTCCAGGGTGGCTATGGCAACGACCTGCAACAATAAACAAGAGCAATGATAGTTGACTTTATTATAGTTTACAAACATTAACTAATAATAATAATGGTATTAAATTTAGCACGCTCAGTTCAATATCGGTGCGAATTGTAGAGCCAGTTGTATTAGCATGTATATCACACATCCACTAGCCAAAGAGAAAGATCTTTAAGCACTTTTTAAAATGCTTTCTTGTGTCAGATTCTCTCAGTGTATGAGATAACCTGTTCCATATAGAAGGCGCCACAGATTCAAATGAGCGCAATCCTATGTACTTTTTGTGTCCAGCCACACTGGGAGTTTTAAGGATTGACTGTGATGAAGAGCTCAGTATCCTTGATGGCGCATGCTTTGATATAAGTTCTTGAAGTAAGAAAGGAGCATTTTAAATTAGTGTTTTAAACCAGAGTTCTCCAAACATAATTTTTTTTTGTTGTTTACGTTGTAAACAACTAACAATTTAGTCGCTTATATAAAGGCAAAGTAAAGTATGATTCAATGAACAAATACTAAAAAGAATACTTCAGGAAGTTGGAAAATGTAAAGACCTGCTGGCCACAGTCAAGAAAAGGAAACTGGAATGGTATGGCCACGTCACTAGAACCAACGGGCTTGCCAAAACCATTCTGTAGGGCACCACGAGAGGATAGAGAAAGAGAGGAAAACAAAAGTAACGATGAGAGGACAACATCAGGGAGTGGACAGGAATAAAACTGTGCGACGAAAGGCTGAGAGACGGCAGGAATGGAGGAGGCTGGTGTACATGTCATCTGTGGTGCCACAACGGTCCAACAGACTACGGGATATGTAGGATGTAGGGTAGGAAGTAAAGTACCCGTCGGCTACTAGGCCTTTTTAGTATTTACTTTGCAAAATATTGTTTATAAAAATACAAGACTATACAAGGACCAGGTATGAGCGTAGCACGCAGTAATCGTCTCTATAGAAGGAGCCTCTGTAATATATAAGATAAGAAATGCTACCCTTTTTTAAATTTGTTTAATTATATATTTATCCACCGTCAAGACTAATTTTATAAATGCTTTACACACTTATTTGAAATAATTCTCTTATCAAAGACTTTCTTACGTTTGCTTATCTTTATTTAAATTTAAATTGTATATTAACAGAAAAACAAAACAAAAAAACAACAACACACCAGAAACAATAACCCGGCCCAAGCCAGGCAGGATGACAGGAAGATGTAAACATCAATTTATGTAAACAAAGATAAAAGAGAATAATAGCATTGGGAAAAATACCTGCGTTATTGCCACAGAAGTAAAAAGCCTCTGGTTCTTCAGCATGCCCAAAAACTGCAGAGACGATTGAATCAGGTCCAGAGCGTTGGTGATCAGTTCATTGAGACACTGTACTGCCTTAGCCTGGTTCTCTAACTTGGTGAATTCTCCAATGTCCTCGGCATATTTGATCCAAGCCTGTGGAGAAAAACACAGTTAGAACCAACATTTTAAAAACATTACTAAAAACAAAATCACATTAATTTTGTTACAATTTTATGAATAGCTAAAAGCCATAAACGTTTTAGAGATTTGTTTGTAGCAGTTTCTAATTTTTATAGAACAAGGTATGAAATTAATTTCTCAATATTTTAGTTTGAACTGGACAAATCACTGCTTTATACTAAATGTGCGGGCTACCTGTCACCGATTCGTTCCATCAATTTATTTCTTGCATCTGCCAGGGGACAATAAAAAATATATTGGAGTGCAGACCATACCTTTTTTTAAAGGACATGAGCCTGGAATATTCAGTTTAGCCATTTGATGCCGGATTATATCGACAATGCCTAATAGTTTTCAATTTTTTTAGTAGTGTCTGAAAATTAACACATTTTTATATGGCTCCTATCTCTCTCACAAGACAATGGATGTGCCCTTAATGTTCTAATGAGGGACAGTGCTTGCTGTGACTGAACAGCCCGATCCTCGACTGATAGTCCCTTGAGCATTCCTCTGATTTCAACAGCGAGAGTGGTTGTTTGGAGGATGCTTTTGTCTTCATTTTCTGCCGTCTGTCAATGTGTGCACTGGTTCTTTTTGCTTCCTGGGAGGTTATCTCAGTACAAACGGCCTGTCGCCAGGCTTATCGGTCAGCTACAAACTCCTCCAGTGGATCCACGTCTATGCCCGTTTTTCTGAGGTGCAGCTTACACACATCTTTGTGTAGCAAAGAAGATGCCGGTCTGTGGCTCGTGATACTGCTGCCATTTCTCCCTACAGGATTTCCTTAGGTCTGCGGTTATCATACAAGCGCTTGGTATGACCAAGCCAACGCAGTCTGCCACAGATCCCCCTCCACACCCCCAAAGCTATGGCGACTTTTAGAACCAAATTATGACTCAATATGAATAAAACTGTGGACAACGTTCTTCGTATTGGCATACAAGTTTGTTTTTCTATTTTCAAATTAAATTAAACTAATCTCTATACTTACATATTTGGGCCAAACTATTCTATTATCTTAAATTAAACAAATCTCTATACTTACATACTTAGGCCAAACTATTCTGTTATCTTTCCAATCTTCTGAGAAGTCTCTTATGATGTTTGTTTTCTGTAAGAGTAGCCCAGTGTCATTTGCCAGTTGATAGTTCTGACCAACGATGGGGTCTTCGAGGCCTGAGGCTGAGAAAATTTTTGCTAGTCCTATACCGACAAGGCCAGCCACATAGTGACAATACTAGAATGACAGTATATTTCAGTATATAAGAAAATGTATTATGTACTTTTTTTGTGATGGGACAATTAGTTTAGGGTTAATTGTTGTTAACTAATCATTGAGACATTCAAACAGAGACCTAATTAATATGTATCCTTTTTTAAACCATCTTAATCTAATAATAGCAATTTAGGCCACATTACAATAAGATGTAAAAATAACAATAAGATGTAACAATAAACATAACAAGCTGATGTCACAATAACAATCAGATGTAACAATAGCAATGAGAAGTAACAACTAAAATTATAATCAATTGTAACAATAACAATAACAATTATTAGTAAATATAACAGTAACCATCTGATTTAACAATAGCAATAAGATATATTTACTCTAACCCATCTTCTTCCACTCTGAAGATTGCAATCTAGGTCAAGTTATCTAATTCTGATGATTGCAATCTAGGTCAAGTTATCCCAATCTGATGATAGCAATCTAGGTCAAGTTATCCCAATCTGATGATTGCAATTTAGGTCAAGTTATCCTAATCTGACGATTGCAATATAGGTCAAGTTATCCCATTCTGATGATAGCAATCTAGGTCAAGTTATCTCAATCTGACGATTGCAATCTAGGCCAAGTTATCCCAATGTTATGATTGCAATCTAGGTCAAGTTATCCCAATCTGATGATTGCAACCAACTAAAGGTTTCGCATTTTGATGATTGATATCTAGGTCACATAATGCTAACCTGATGGTTTAAATCTAACTCACCTTATCCCAATCTGATGGTTTAAATCTAACTCACCTTATCCCAATCTGCCATGGTGTCCACTTGTTTCACTAGGAACTCACACATCCCATATCCCATTTCCTTACAAACATCAGAGATAATCTTTTTGTACTTCTCATCCAGCTTTCTGAACTCTTTTGAAATCTGCCAGCATTCAAATAAAGTGAAGAAAATTTTTTTTTTCCTTAGGTGGAGGGAGTAAAAATGTTTTGAAGTGTAGAAGGTATATGCCACTTATAATTGAGTACAAGTGAGGTGTTTATTGCTAGTCACCACTAGACAAAGTAAACAAACAGCACGTGCTTTTTGTCACGTGTTTGCAAATGCTCTGTAAATTATTTTTAATGTATTCACTTACTGAAAAAAATTACGATTATTCTCGGAATCATAAGCTAACATTGTATTTTTTTCCATGACAGCATAAAGATATTTTGATAGGTACAAGTGGTAGAAAGACTGTATTATTGTTAATTCATTAAACATTTTTCAAATCTGAGATTCATTACTAAATTTAACAAAGCCAAGACATTACGTCTTCCCTTTCAAAATACTTTATAAGGGTCAAGTGATATTACTTATAAGGAAACTAAATCATTTCAAATTTATAAATAATAACAGCCAAAGATATGAAGTTATAAGGTACTACATACAAATATGGGAGAAGTAGGACATTTGTACCTGCTAAGGAAAAACAATAACAATAATAAAACTAAATGTAGTAAAAAATATTTTAATGTAAGAACAAGTCGAAACTAATGTGCTGGAATGTGTTAACGGGCTTAAATGTAAATTACAACCAGTTAAAATATGTAAAACGGCATAGATACTAAATGCCCAGCGGTACATCTGCCCATCTTTCCCCTACCGTATAGTTGAAGTTAAAATGCTTACACTGGGAAATTGTTCCAGAACAATTTTATCTTTATCTTTGCTCTCAGTGTATTTCCAATCTGGGTCCGTCAGGTTCTTGTAAAATGATTTCAACATGGGTATCTTAACATCCAGAGGAATGGTCATATCGTCCTCAACTGTATCCAGGGCTCGCATCACAAGGTAGAAAATGCAGATTTGTTTTCTGTTATTTGTTTGTTGAACGACATACAAGACAAAAGAGAGAGAGAGGAAGAGAAAGAGAGACATAATAAGAGTAGGGATGTTAAACAAAAACCAGAATACCGGATTCCGGTTTGAGAGCAAAAACCGGATTTGATTTTCAAAACTGGATTTCGGTTTGTTGGTAGGAAGTTGGAAGGTAACCATTACTTCAAATAAAATACCCTTTTTTATTGGTTCTAATGGAAATATTTTTTTAATAAATAATGTTGGATTCACACAAAACAATTCCTGAAATGCCTTGCTAACACTATTTAGTCTTAGATATTGTTGTTCCTGTATTTCCAAATACCAACTTTGGCTTGCGATAAAAACAACATCAAACCAATTGTTTAGTTACAGTTACAATTAACAGGTAACCGTAATCCGGTTTTAAACCGGCTTTATAGAACCGAAAACCGGTTTAGGACAATAACAATAACACAGCCAATAACATTGTCTTTAATGACTCCTAAATTTCCTTAAAGACTTCCGCTGTATACAACATACAATTTAAATCTTAATTTTCCATTGAGAAAATCACAGCCAATTACTAAACCGGAAGACTAGAGTGACAGGGCGCGATCAGAAATTCCGAAACTAAGTGTTTTTTCTTCTTCTATCTCAAAAGTTATGATATGGTGGATTCAGATAAGTCCAATAGTTGTAATAAACTGCGTCGTGGCTGTCAGTTGACCCAGACCACCGTACAGTTTACCATTGAAGGTAGCGCCCTAAAGGTCATATAGCTAACCAGGTAGATTGGTACAGTGGGGGGGGGGGGTAAGGCAGGAAGGACACGTTCCGCATTTTCGGGTGCTGTTCCGCGTGCTTCCAATTCAAAGTATTGCGGAACATATGTTGCTTCAGCCTGTTATCACCAGTCATTAGTCTGAAAATTATGTTTTGAAATTGGCGGTACAGTTTGAAGCGGGCATCGCTCTTTGGGTTGTTTTTGTTTTTGTTTAGTGTAATATGTACCTGAGCTTACTATCCAAAGTCTGTATAACTCCTGCGAAACCCTTACTGGTTTTATTCAACAGATCATAGCACGTCCTCAATGAAGGGCTCATGCCACTCTATCAAGACAGAGAGGGTAAAAAAAATCATAGAACAAATTATATCAAACATATATCTACAAATATAAAGTAGACTATGTGTGTGTTCAACCAATTATATAAGTTCATTCAAAGAGACGCGAACTGATTGTCTCAAATTATACTCTATTGATCTCACGTCGGACATGTGTCTTCGCTAGGTAAGTGGAAAACGTATCGGACTGCCTGGCGAGCGACCCAGGTTCTATTATCCGGTTAGGCTTTACTTTTCGTTTCTACTATTTTTTTTTTCAATTAATGTGACTTTAAAAAAAATACATTGTTAATCTACGCGCAACACTGTGCAATTTAGATTTTTTTTAGTAAGATGACTAGCCTATTTTTTAACCTGATCAAATTATTTATTTTAAATTGCTTTCCTAAAAGTCTACAGTAAAAAATAATACTTTTGTAAACTTATTAGATTTATAGCTTTTTGTTCATTCTAGTTTATACATTTTTTATATGTAGCGTATACAGGCCTTTTTTATACACCGGGCAATTTAACTTGTGCAATTATAAAAAAATCTAAATTAAATTACTAAACACATTGAAAGTAGAAAAAAATATTTTTAACCTAGTTTCAAAATTTGTTTCTTACTGTTATTTTTATTTAACCCAGACTTGATTTGCAACACTTTTACAATTTTAAAAAAGTTATTTATTACATTGTTGAGTTCTATGGAGCTTTTTCTTATCTTATCTATTACAAAAGTAAAGAATAAAGAAGATTATTGCGTCCTACGATTATCCGTGGTAGGGGTCAATTCTTGGAGTTCATAAGTGCTTTAAATGATGTTAGGTTACTGGTTTTCCTAAATTTTCTCTTGCATTTGATATTTACAAATTATAATAAATATATGAAAATGTGTTTCTGTTACATTGGTAAATAATACATTTCTACTAGATGTAATAGTAAAGTACCCTTTGGACCAAACTGACCATAGGGCTGTTGAAGTTTCTGTGTACACGGCATACTAGGTGATGTGTGGTTAGCATATTGCCCAGCTGCCTTTACTTTACTCCAACTAGTATCCATCATAACTGGTTAGACTCAGGGACACCCTCGCATCCCGGGATAAAAATCATCTAACCTGCACCAGGATTCGAACCCAGAACCTTCGGATCGCCAGTCGAACGCACTGCCGCTCGGCCAGCGTGACCCATAGATGTTGTATGTTCGCAAATGTTCTACTCACAAATGTTCTACTCACAAATGTTCTACTAACAAATGTTCTACTCACAAATGTTCTACTCAAAAATGTTCTACTCACAAATGTTCTACTCACAAATGTTCTGCTCACAAATGTTCTACTCACATAATATGTTCTACTCACAAATGTTCTACTCAAAAATGTTCTACTCACAAATGTTCTACTCACATATGTTCTACTCACAAATGTTCTACTCACAAATGTTCTACTCGCAAATGTTCTACTCACAAATGTTCTACTCACAAATAATCTACACATAAAATTTCAACTCACAAATGTTCTACTCATAAATGTTCTACTCACAAATGTTCTACTCACAAATGTTTTCCTCACAAATGTTCTCCTCACAAATGGTCTACTCACAAATGTTCTACTCACAAATGTTCTACTCACAAATGTTCTACTCACAAATGTTCTACTCACAAATGTTCTACTCAGAAATGTTATACTAACAAATGTTCCACTCACACATGTTCTACTCGCAAATGTTCTACTCACAAATGTTCTACTCACAAATGTTCTACTCACAAAATTTCTACTCACAAATGTTCTCCTCACAAATGGTCTACTCACAAATGTTCTACTCACAAATGTTCTACTCACAAATGTTCTACACACAAATGTTCTACTCACAAATGTTCTACTCACAAATGTTATACTCACAAATGTTATACTCACAAATGTTATACTCACAAATGTTATACTCACAAATGTTATACTCACAAAGTCACTTTCGGACATCCCCTTTTCACTGCCCCAAAGTTTCCATTTGAGCATAGCCATTACTTCCTCTGGATGACATAAGGATTTCAGCAGTTCCATGTTTAGTCCTTTCTTCTAATTTGCCACAATCCGTCAGAAAGGAATTACCAGCGAGTAAAGTTAATCTGCCAGTAGAGGGCAATGCACTGATACAGTAAGTTAGTGAAGTGGTTAAGTATAATCCTTAAAACGCGTTGTCCCGTGTCTCTCATTAACAGTCGCACATGTCAACACAGTCACACTGAGAATGCCAAAGACCTCATATGGTGAGCGAAATTCAAACTTGTGGTGAAACTTTGGGTAATGTAGGAGAAATGAATAAACTGTCCCATGTACGTACCAGATGACGTATTAGTTCAACTAAAATAGGGGTCTTATCTTGATCTTAGATTATACATATACTCTTTCTGCACACTACGCTTATCCATGGTTTGAGGCTAGTGTTTTAAATGATGTTAATTTACTTTTTTTTTTTCTGGTTTGTTCTGGCAACCCATCATATGCCACTCGGGAAGATATAGTTCTTTTTTTTTCTTCATATTATTGTGGAGACGCCGTTAGAACCGTGGAAAGAATCCACAATTTAACTACATATACAATATGTAAAACTTCACAATAAAGGATTACAAACATAAGACAGAGTTTCACTTTAGGTATTTAGTCCAGCCCTTCAGTCAAGATTTGAAAGCCAGCACAAAAGGAACAGTGATGGGATTATAATATTTCTTTGTCCATATGTTTGTCTGAGTATTGTAATTTTTAGTTTCTGTGCATTATTTCTAAGTTAGAATTAAATGCGTTATGCATTATTACAACTTTACTCTTTGCCCTTCTGTCATTTTGTGTTTCTAGGTTTAGTGATTTAACTATTGGTGTTAGTTCTACTCTTGTCAGTTGTGTAAATTTGCCAGTAATAACTGGTTATAGCAACACATGAACCGAATACTACAAATCGGTGTCAGTGCAATTTGCAATTTGTGCAATTTGCTGCAGAAAAAGGCTGACCATTTACTTTAGATATGACAATTGTACCACTCTGTCTGACCAAAGGTATTGTTTGCCAAATTCAGACTATTGCTTAGCACAGGTGTGTGAACAAATGCATCCCGCGGCCCACAACAAGGACCTACGAAAGTCTTGCAAATGTGCCCCCCACTGAATTTTTATTGATTTTGCAAAACAAGTTTATGGATGCGTGGTCCCTCTTGTTGTTTATAAATTCTTTTTACGGCCCAATAACAAACAATGTTGCATAAGTGTTCGGCGCATAATTTCGATGTACACGTCCTTTTGATGTTCTGATGTTTAAACGCCTAAGAACGGGCTTTGCAAGCTGACGCTGGGAAAACTTTGTTTCGTAGTGAATTAATGTTTGTTTGAAGGGGTTGGCCCTTATGATCCAAAGAAGAATGGCGCCAACGTTTTCGGACTAAGGCCCTTTAGGCGCCGCCATTTTGGCGTTTAACATTTGAACGCTAAGGGCCTTTCGGCACCGCTGTTTTGGCGATTAACATTTTAGCGCTAATGAAGCAAATTATTTTATACTAATAGTTACCCCATCAAAATGACGAAGAAACCAATGACCACAATATATTTGTAAATAGAATAAAAACAATCAATATTACAATAAAAACTGTACTGAGAACGTTTCGTTTGGTATTTACTATTTATTCTTGTTTCTTTTGTCCGGTCGCCCTGGCCCATGTAACAGAATTGTTGCTGTCAAGCTTCTGTTATTTAAACGTAGCGAACAGTTGTGCTGAGTTAACTTTTTATTAATAGTTTTATAGCAACAATAATACTATAAAAAACAAAACAATAGCAAACAATTTAAAAATAAATCATAATAATAATATTTCTCAGTAATTTGAAATTCTTTGTAAGGGGACATCACTCTGAATATTTTGTAAATGGCGCTCTACTTTACATCCTTACCGTAAATAGCTGTAAGTTTATAATATAAAAAAATATAACCTATTAGTCTTTAGAGTTGATTTACAAAAAAAATGTTTTGGAGGGCATGTCCAATTTATATATTTAACTTTTGTCCCTATCCGTATATATATATTTATAAACTCACGTTAAATATATAGATTATTGATGATAGTTCACAATTTATTAATTTAATAACTCAGTTTATATTATTCACTTTTGTTTTTTTAATGGGCATATTATTCTCATTTCATGGTTTCATTAAACAACATTTTTATGGAGTCTTCTCATTAATACAATTAAGTTTAGTATAGTAAACCATACATTTGTGAAACCGGCTGGCCTAGCGGTTAGCTCACCAGACTGTCAACCAAAAAACCACTTGACACGTCGCGGGTTCGAGCCCCGCCACCGGCAGATCCCTGTCGCCCTACAGGAGTTTTGGGACTAGATGACGTTAATATTAAGTTGTTATCGCATGCGCTTAACCGGCAGCAGTGAAACCTCTCACAGATTAATAGTCTTCTAGAGCGCACTGAGCATGCTAATATAGCATGGATAGAAGCGCTATATAAATTACCATTACCATTACCATTACCATTCCAATAGAACAGTTCCCAATATCAGTGAGAATATTTCAAAAGAATAAACAGTCAGCCAGAAAATACAATAGCCTACTCCGAAATGATACTTTTTTCTTGTATGATAAATGGTATGATAATGTGCGCGAATGTCTATTTTGTTTGAGTACAAATGGTTCTTTAAAAATGTTTTAAGTACCGATATGCTGAAAGACGGAATTTATGTAATAAAGTCAAATTTCCATTTATTTGGATAAATAAAGTAATCGTATCTTATATTTTAGAAGGTGTAACAAAAGTAATTAATTATTTTCTAATTTGGAAATCACGAGGCAGGAAGCGTTATACTTGTCAAGTTCTTGAAAAAAATCTGAATAATCTAATAAATAAAAATATTTTCTATTAATACTATCATAAGCCTTTTTGTAGTTTATGTAGAGCTGATGTACTGGTATATTATATTCATAGCTTTTCTCAAGCAGACATTTAATGGTAAAAATCTGGTCGTTATTATTATTTCATTATTTTGAGATGACTTTTCACCTGGGACTGAAACTGATGATGCTCAATATTCGTTAAATGTTCTAGCATCATGTTTAAGGCCATTGTAGATTTTATTGTTTGGACTTTTTAGTGGGACAATTTTATTTTATTTATTAGCATCGAAACGCCTGGTGGCAAAATGGCAGCACATAAACGGACTTTGCGGCAAATAGATCCTTTCGAAAAACTGCATCACAAAAATGTATTGTTTTAATCACAGGTTGCCTTCCCTTCTAAAGAATGTAAAAGTAGTAAAAAAGTAAAGAATCACTTCGGACCAAATTGATTCATAAGGCCGGCGTTCACCATTATATGTGGCCACGGCATACTAAAGAATGTATTAATACGCAAAAAAAAACGAAAACGACTGGCCAAATGTCTGTACTATTTAGTCCGAAAGGTTTAGCTTTAGCTGACACAAGCTTTGATGTGCTTGACATCTTATCTTATAAGTTTACAGACGTTCCTTCTAGATAGAAGATTATTACGTCCACTAGGCCCAAAACTCCTGCAGGGCGATAGAGATCCGTCGGTGGCAGGGATAGAACCCGCGACCTGTCGGTTGGTTGACAGTCCGGTGATCTAACCGCTGGACCAGCCGTCTTCACATCATTGCATAAGTAATACATGATCGATGTTATCAACCCTGTAGGGGACACACTTCAATAGGCGGGCCGTGTGGTAGGAAGCTGGCAGTGGCGTGGCCAGGTTTACGAGTGATTGGGTGCCAAAAAAAATAAGTCATTTAAAAAAAAAAATATTGACTATTTCATTTCATTTTAATTAGCCGTATCGAACTGCCACTTAAAACTGGCAAAACGACAACATGAATAATAGTTTTGGTCATGTATAAGTCAAAACAGTTTATTTAGGTGTAAGGGAAACTTGGACCACATGCAAGATCCATTAGCTAAAGCTGAATAGCTTCCATTTGAGGTGCCTCCGACGCATTTTTGCATTAAATAGCATGAACAAGCATATGCTCGATCCTTAGCGTAAGACGCCTCAGATGGCTCGAACATGTAAAATGTATAAAGTCAGGCCGGATTCCTAAGGTCCTGGGCATCTGGAAAAAAAAAAGGTCGACCACGCCTCCGATACAAAGATGTTTGCCAGAGGAACATGAGAGTAGCCAGCATAAACTCAAATGACTGAAAGTGGAAAGCAGGGGATCGATCCCCCTGGATCACTGCTGTCATGGAGGGGGCAAAAATAGCAGAGGGGCGCAGGATGCATGCGACCTTAGAAAAAAGAGCTAGGAGAAAAGCGAAGAAAATGGAAAGCACAGAACATGTTTGCAATATCTGCGATAAAGACTGCCATTTATGAATAGGTCTGTTCAGCTACACGAGAAAATGCAACCACAACCCACGGTGATGCACCATCGTCTCGCGAGACGGAAGAATGCCAATGAATAATTAAACTTGTTTTATCATGTGCAATTATGAAAAGAAAAATCTATCGGAACACTAACATAATTTTAAAGCAAGAGTATGCTAAATAACCGATGAAATTTATGACGCCATAAAAGAGTATCAGCTAAAACTAGAGACTAAAGGAATATTCTGCCCCTACCCTCCCCCAATCCACACCAGGTTAAAATAGAACAGGAAGACAGTTACGTGGAACTTACAATCCCAGATAATAAAACCTTTTATACTCTATTATGTTAGTACTTAAGCTGCCCTAGTATTTCAGACAGTTACGTGGAAATTAGAATTCCAGACAGAATTACAAGAATTCGATATTGATTTTATGTTGAACAGTCAATTGATAAAGCACCCAAACTTATCTTCGACAGGGCACCTCTAATAAAATGTGTGTTAGTCATGTCTCCAGTAGTACCCAATTTGTATCTTATCTTATATATTACGGACTCTCCAACTCATTGCGTCCTAAGCTCATCCGTGGTCCGATACTACTCTTGCATTTTTATTAACGTTTCAAATGTTGTTAAGTTATTAATTTTCCTGGTCTGTTCAAGCAACCCATTACATGCCCGAATGCCACTCGGGAAGAAGGAGTACTTACATGTAGCAGAAAGGGTTGACACAAGAATTTGTAAATGCCTTTGATCACAACATAGGCCTACGTATGTGATGACTGATTTTTAACATTGCATTATTAAAAATATATATATATATTTTTACGAATATCGGTCATAAATGAAAGACGTAGTAAGGCATTGACCTCTTAACAAGTGCGTATCAGAGTCCAAGGCGACCAAGGTTTGACCTTTGTGCCCTGAGGGCAGTTTAAATAAAATAATTCGTCCAACCCCGTGGAAATTGGAGGATAATTCTGGATCGTAGTAATTATATAGAAAGAAGTTAAAATGCGTATTAAGACCCTGTAGAATCTTCGATGATAGTTTTCTTTGTAAAGTCCCCACCTCCTTAAAGTTAGTTCAGTTCGAAAGTTTGTAGAGTGAAGTCGCTAAATGGATTTGTATATAATATGCCATTTATTTTGAAATACTTATGTTACCATCAGTTGATGCATTTATTGATCGTTTATATTGAGTCTACAATTTAAATAAAATTGTTTATTCAACAACTGGAGTTGTTTGATCTATCATTGTTGAGAAAGGTGTTGAAGATAATTATCACGAATATAACTACATTGCTGCATAGACCTGTCAGTCAAGGAACCCCTAGCTTGGGCTACAGATTAGCAGAATCTAGAGACTTCTAATAAAGATACAACTATATTCATTGAATCCGATTTAACGAGTCGTAATAATAGTCATTATAGAGGACCATAACAATATATATACAATCTAATTACTAGTGGAACGAGATCTCAGACTAAATATAACAGCTTGTCTTTTAAAGCTGGATATTTCAATTAACAAGAAACATTATTAGTGTGACATAACACTTTTTAATACTACATTCTCGGAAAATGAATTGGAATCTAATACACATATTGCTCACATATTAACCAGTGGTATGAGGACATGTTCTAGGAGACACAGATTATAGACATTTATTGCTAGAAATAACTACATGCAGAGAATGGAAAGCTTTGATGCAGTCTTCGAGTATATACAAATTAATGTTACGTTATCCTATATATTACAGACTATATATTCTTTATGCGTACTACGTTATCAGTAGTTTTAGTCTATTATTTATTTTAATTAATGTTTTAAATTATGTCCACGTATCGGTTTTATTGTCTGAATGCCGCCAGGGAAAAACATGGAATATTAAATACACATATGATTTTAGATTTAGTGATTTAACTAATGGTCATGTACTTGTTGGTATGAATATTTGAATTTGATACCAGTAATGAGCCTTGCATCTCTTTTCTGATTTGTTCTCGTTGTTTTTTTTTTTGTTTTATTTTTAAAGTATATGTGTCCTATATTTCTTTATTTTCTAATGCAATATAGATTGAGGTTGTTTTTTCGCAAACAAGTCACGTGGTATTGAAAGGCTTGTATTTTTTTTTAATACATCTCTTATTGTAATAACTGCGTGTATCTCTAGCTGATGTAATTAGACCTGGCTTTTCCTGGATTCAAGGTAGTAACCAGTAACAACAATACAATTAGAAGATTTTGTTTTAAATCTGCAACTGTGTTTTTCAAATGATTCAGTGTGATATTTTATTGTGTTAAACATGTATTTTTGCCTTACAACATTTATATATGTGTGACCTTAGAAGAAGCAGTTGGTGACATTCTGTGCTGCAGTATTGTAGAAGCACATTTGTTTCAACCTTTGCACTCCCAATCCTTCTTCCCCGCATCCAGACTCCTAGTGAGTTAACACTCTACACTGTTCCATCTGTTTAAAAGCACTGACATTCAGTAATGTTTCACCATTCACAACGATCTTTAGGACATAGCTGTTCCAGCAGACTTGTGATGGTAGCATGTATTGTGATATCGTCAATAAATCCGGTTGCCCATGCAGAGAAACCTCCTACATTTTTTTCTGCCAGAACTTTACTTGGTCTGTGCTGAAGTTGTAGGCCTGTTTCATCACAATTAAATATCAATGTGGTGTGGGTTTAAATCAAAATTCAAGTCAGCTATCATCATCATTGACCGTTTTAATCGATGCGGAAATGGAGAGGGGGGCAATGAACACCTCAGCAGTCAAATTTCTCAACTTTTGCCTCTCTTGAGCGGTTATCAATAGTTGAGTCAACTGCAGCCCTGTCCAATATTTTATGTTGTCGGATCAGCATCTCCACTGACGGCCCCTCCGACGTCCTCCTTAGAGGATAGTTTTTGGCAGGTTATTATGCCGCAACACATGACCAAACCATGTCAGTTTGCGCCGTTTGATTGTTGTCATAATGTTTTCTTAAGGGCCTGCAATTAAGAAATTTCTGTTGTCATTCTACACCAAGGTTAGCCAATAGCTAGACTCACTGTCAGGGCGGGATATAATGTAGCTATTCAGCGCCATTGAAACTGGAGCATGTTTGCTGCACGCATTGAAGTTAAATGTAATTATTAAAATCAAGTCAGAAACACTAGTCAGGATATTATTCACTACAGAGCCAACTTACAGTGCATAAATGATAAAACTGAAACCCTAGAGTCAATACATTATTCACTACAGAGCCAACTTACAGTGCATAAATGATGAAACTGAAACCCTAGAGTCAATACATTATTCACTACAGAGCCAACTTACAGTGCATAAATGATGAAACTGAAACTTTAGAAGAGTCTAAACATTATTCACTACAGAGCCAACTTACAGTGCATAAATGATAAAACTGAATCTTTAGAAGAGTCTAAACATTGTTCTCTACAGAGCCAACTTACAGTGCATAGATGATAAAACTGAAACCCTAGAGTCAATACATTATTCACTACAGAGCCAACTTACAGTGCATAAATGATGAAACTGAAACCCTAGAGTCAATACATTATTCACTACAGAGCCAACTTACAGTGCATAAATGATAAAACTGAAACTTTAGAAGAGTCTAAACATTTTTCAATCTTAGATCATGATCATGATAATTTAAGAGTATATTACATAATATGGTGCGCGCTGGCCGAGTGGAAGCGCGTTCGACTGGCGATCCGAATGTTCTAGGTTCGAATCCTAGTGCAGGCTAGGATTTGTTTCCCAGGAACTAAATCTACCAGCTCTGACATCCCCTAGTATGCCGTTGCCACAGAAACCGGTGAACGCTACTTCACCAGCCAATGATCAGTTTGGTCCGAAGGGCTCTTTATTTTCTTTTATATTACATAATAAGAAATCACTTATAAGCCAAAAGTTTAAAAGACCAAATAATTTTTTTCTGAAATAAACAAACAACAACAGACCTACATCAGGCAGCAATGAATGTATCAATCAATTTTATTATCAGATACTATAAAAATAGCCAAGTAGAAGATATTTTAAAATATATTGAAACAGATTAAAAATCTTACTTAAATCAATGATGGATGATTTCGCCAACGAAATAAAATGCATCATAAAATATTAGTCTACATGTTTATTGCTAAATTAACGACATTGTGTAAACAAAAAGAAAATTAACGACATTGTGTAAACAAAAAGAAAATTAACGCAGTGTGTAAACAAAAAGAAAATTAACGACATTGTGTAAACAAAAAGAAAATTTACGACATTGTGTAAACAAAAAGAAAATTAACGACATTGTGTAAACAAAAAGAAAATTTACGACATTGTGTAAACAAAAGAAAATTAACTACATTGTGTAAACACAAAGGAAATTAACGACATTGTGTAAACAAAAAGACAATTTACGACATTGTGTCAACAAAAAGAAAATGTATTTAAAAGTCTCAACCAACTGATGCAAATACTGCACAATAAGTTCCTGAACAATAAACACTGAAAGCAGAAATGAAGTAAAATCTCAAAAATCAATATTTTATTAATGTAACTATGTTGCACAGTGGTCGTGTGATAGTGCGTTTGGCTAGCGTACCGAAGGTTTTGTTTTGAATTCTGTTGAAGGCTAGGATTTGACTTGCGACTTGAGGATGTCCCTAAGGCTACCTAGCTCTGAAGGGTACCTTCTATAAGCTGGGGTAAAGTAAAGCCGGCTGGGCATTATGCTGGCCACACATTCCCCTGCCAAGGTCACAGAAATTGGTGAACGCTGCAACGCCGGCCCTAAAATCAATTTAGTCCGAAGGATACTATTATAAAACTTAATAGAATCAAATTTACAGGAAATATAAATGTAGAAGAAAGAGGCGTAAACATACAACTAACAAAGTTAAAAACTTTGGTCAAGCAAACATTTAAAACCAAAATTATAACAAATTTAGAAACGAACTGCAAGGTTCACTTTTATCGAACATTCAGAACTGACAAGAGTAAAACCAATAGTTAAATCACTAAAATTTGAAACACTAGAGGACAGATGGTCAAAGAGTAAAGTAATAATAACAGACAAGGTAATAAACTTTAACTAAGAAATATAACACTATACAGCATGTTACAATGCTAAGATGTTCGTAGAAATAAAAAGCCTTTTCGTATTCCACATAGAAATTTCTTTTATTCCTGAGTTGCATCCGGGCATGGGTAGATTACCTGAAAAAAAACACAATAACTTGACCATATTTGAAATACAAATATTGAAACACAATATTGAAGTCAAGACTCAACGTAAAAGCGCAGGGTGCAATAATATTATATATATAGAAGGAGCGTCTGTAAAAAGTAAGTAAAGATACACTTGGAAATTAAGAAACGTAATGAAGATTTATACACTCGAAATGTATTTGTTTCTAGCAATTTGTTATTCAATACCTACGTGTTCCTAGAACATGTCCTCGTACCACTGGTTAATATGTGACCAATATGTGTATGAGATGGCAGTCAACATCAATCCTAGGCTGACATACAAAGTTGGGAAGATACTCGAGGTTGTGTACTCTTGTTGAGTGTCTGTCAGCTCCAAGACTTTCTGACAAATAGCCCTTGTCTTGGCACTGTTTGGGTCATTACTTGGGATTTTGGCAATAATCTGTTGACAGAAAAGTATTTAGTTTATAGTTGTTGTTTCTTTATTGACTGTTAAAATATAAGTAATGACATAATTGTGCAGTTATGAAAAGAATGTATTAATTTAGATAAAATTTCCATGAAATCATTACCGTCTTAAAAACTAAATATATAATTAGATATAATATACCAAATCTATCTATCTATATCTATATATAACTACAGATTTATCTGTAAATAGCTTAGCAGTAGTTATGCATAACAAGTTAATTTTATCATTGAAGTTTTGAAAATATCATATATCATACTACTGGTTCTGCACTGATACATGTAACAAACGTGTAGTAGGGGCAGTGGGTCTATATGGTCGCAGGAGTAGAAGTAATGGGGCGCCAAAATAGATTGGGCATCGATACATTGTAACCTATGTCATCATATTTTGTTCCAGGTGCAAGATGTCCTAGCTAATCCTCTGATACGCACTTCAACTATGGACGGTGATAAATTTCTTACCCACTTCAAAAAACTCTTCATTCAAATTTTTATTGAGAAATTTTCAAGAAATTCATAATAACTTTATGTTTAGAGTAATAATTCCCAAGCCTTTTCACAAATTATATCAAACACCTGTTAAAATATAGTAACAAATTTACCGACTTGTTGCCACACTACCCACTCGCCATTTCGACAAGATGGTTTCTAGATTCTTGTTAACACATAGAAGAAATGGTTGACTACATGGGCACTTGTATGAGATTTCCAAGATGAACGTAATGAATGTTATGAGTCATTGTTTTTTTTTTCTTAAGGTTGTATCCTACAGAAGAACCTGCTGCCTTGTTGCAATTAAGTTGTTCTGACAGAAAACTGTACAATACAAACACAATGAATATTTTACCTACCCGTCCAATATAATGTTTAACAATGGCCTTCACTTTCTCGATGGAAGTTATCCCAAGCAAGATGCGAACTACTTCCCCCTTGCGTATCTTGACCTTGTACTTGAAAACATTCGGGTTGTTGTAGCAGCGCTCCAGGGTTGCGATGGCAATGATCTGCAATACGAGCAAGATAGTTCACTATTTAAGATACCACAATAACTATATTCATTTTAAAACTTGACGAAAAAGGCATACATATGTACAGGTCCCCGTTATCTTATATATTATAATATTATATTTAAAATACCATTCACAAGATGACTGCCTCCTACGCATATCCGTTGTTTGAGTTTAGCGTTGCAATTCGATTATTAGCTTAACAAGCGTCTTACAAGTTATTTTTGTTTGTGACCTTTTTTTAATTTTTACGTCATTAACATTATTTTTTTAGAAAAAGTTTGTGGCTTAATATTGTTTCTTATGGTGCTCCTGGGTTTACATTTATTTGCTTCTGATTTTTACCCATTAAATAATTTCAGTTTGTTTTCAAATCTATCAACAAATCTAAAGTCCAATGATTTTAATGGATAAGAAATGTTGAATTAATATCGTGAACTTTATCGAATGCTTTTGAAAAATATAGTAACATATCATCAATTTGATTATTGTTATCAAATCCTTTGGAAAAGTCATTTATTAAAATTTAGCATTTGCGTTTCACAAACATGATCTGTGTTTTATTTCTAAAACCTTACGTATGTGGGAATAAGACATTATGTTAGTCTATGTGATTTATTATACTGCTATATAGTATATATCTCTATAATTGACAAAGTTAAATTTTATTCCTCTTTTAAAATGGGGCGGCTACATTTGATAGTTTCCAACTACTGGGGCACTGGGCACTTGGAACTGGGCACTGGGCACATTACTCTGATTTAACGGGGCACGGCGGCTTAGCGGCAGCGCGTTTGGCTGGCGTACCAAAGGTCCTGGGTTCGAATCCAGGTGCTTTAACTATAATTTTTCTCCTGTTCTAGATGATATGCCTGAGTCTACCCAGCTGTTACGGGCACCTGACCATAGTTGGGGTATAGTAAGGCAACTGTGTATAGTATGCCGTGGCCACACAATTACCTAGTATGCCATGGCCACACAATTACCTAGTATGCCGTGGCCACACCATTACCTAGTATGCCGTGGCCACACAATGACCTAGTATGCCGTGGCCACATAAAGTGATGAACGCTTTTTCTCTGGCTCTATGGATCAAATTTGTCTGAAGGGATTCATTAAAATCATTCCTTGAATGCGCTTTACATTTACGCTTTAGATTTGCGCTGAATAGCAAAATATAAAAACAAGGCTAATCTAGAAACAGCATTGGGATTACAACCTGCTGTATGGCTGCAGAAGTAAAAATGCCCCGGTTCTTGAGCATGCCCATAAACTGCAATGACGATGGTATCCGCTCCAATGTGATGGTGATCAGTTCATTGATACACTGTACTCCTTTAGCCTGGTTCTCTACCTTGGTGAAATCTCCCAAATCCTCAGCATATTTGCTCCAAACCTATTGAGAATAACACAGTTATGAATCAGCATGTTATAAACATAATTTTTGTGTAAATTTTCTTACAGAGCAATAATAAGTATTAAAGATTTGTAGTTCTGTTACAGGGCGAGAAAACCATTTTTTTTTCAATGAGCCAGTTATAACTGGAAATGCACTAATTCATGGGTCAGCAATCTTTTTATAATAGTGTGCACAGGTAGAATTTCTAATTCATTCAGCGTGCCAAAAGCTCTAAATTTATCCTGCTTTTTTATTTTAGAAGGGGCTTGAATTTCCTTTTCGAAGCAAGTCCGCGGAACATTAAAAATGTATATGCGTGCCAAGTCTGGCACACGTACCGTAGGTTGCCGAACATTCTATTGCATGTAGCTGCCACAGTTCAGACTGGCCTTCAAAATATATGTGAACCAGGAACATTCAGTTTCTGTGGCCACGGCTTAAGAGGAGATGTTTGGCCAGCACAATGCTCAGCAGCCTTTACTTTACCCTAACTAATGTCAGGTACCCTTCAGAGCTGGGTAGACTTATAAACACTATCCAGTCACAAGAACAAATTCTAGCCTTCACCAGGATTCAAACCCATAGCTTTCGGAACGCCTGTCGAGCGCGCTGCAACTCGGACACCGTGACCTCTACACTTGAATAAAGAACTGTGCCTAAAGTGCTGGGTATTCACATTTAATTTTTTTTTTCATTCTTATTAAACAAGCTTATACTCACAGACTCGGGCCAAAATACTCTATTGTCAGGCCAGTCATCTGTGAAGTCTTTTATTCCGTCCATTTTCTGTGCTATCAGGCCAAGATCTCTGGCCAGCTGAGAGTTCTGGCCAACGATGGGGTCTTCAAGTCCTGAGGCCGAGAACAACTTTGCCAATCCTATACCGACAATACCAGACACGCAGTGACCATACTAGAAACGCAAATGACCACAGGATAATACATTTTTTATACACCAGTGGTAGTAACTTTAAGATTATCCATAAAGCACTCAAACAAAGATGTATTTTTTTTAATCCTTTTAAAACCACATGACTTAATGGAAAAGCGCAAAGACCAAGTTGGCTAATTTTTTTTATCCACTGCATATAAAGGGATTGTGTGGCCAATCCTACCAGCCTTATCCCAATCTAATCTTTGCAATCTAACTAACCTTATCACAATCTAAATATTTGCAATCCAATCCAACATATCCCAATCTAATATTTGCAATCCAACCAACCTTATCCCAGTCTAATATTTGCAATCTAACCAACCTTATACTAATCTAATATTTAGCAATCAAACCAACCTTATCCTAATCTAATATTTAGCAATCAAACCAACCTTATCCCATTCTAATATTTGCAATCTAACCAACCTGATCCCAATCTGCCAGGGTGTCCACCTTTTTCACTACGAACTCAGACATGCCTTCTCCCATCTCCTGAATGACGTCAGAGATCATCTCTTGGTATAATTTGTTCAGCTTTCTGAACTCCTCTGAGATCTGCGAGGATATGTTAAAAATATTAAACACAGGTGGTAGCGGTAAGATCGTGGAATAGGGAGCGGATTGGATTGAGGTCGATGCCTAAGAGAGAGAGCTAACGATTGGTTTTCTCAGAAATAAAATTCATTGAGTGATTTATGTAACGATGGATTTTATTTTAAAAATTTAGTAAGCTAATAGAAAAAAATGTTTTTTTTTTGTTTTAAACATCCTAAACTGTTAGTTTTTTTTTTCAGATGTGCTTTCTGAGTAGTTTTGCAACTGCAACATACTTTTAAATCATATCATGTGTGTATATATATAAATATATATATATATATATATATATATATATATATATATATATATATATATATATATATATACATACATATATATATGTATAAATCTCAAAGGGAGTATGTGGCTATTCAATTATGTATGTACATAATGCATAATCTTTTTTTAATAGTAAACAGAATGACATGAAATTTGCTACGAATGTTCTTCGTTTTAATGAGGTGAACACTGTCAAAATAATTAAATTTCTTTTTACAACAAAAAAAAGGGGGCTAAAAAGACAACTTTTGTTTCACGTTAAAATTCCCGATACTAAATTGGTATAATTTGTGTTCACAAAATGGGTATAATAGCTTGTTGACTTTTGATGACGTCATCGCCCTTTGCGCTGGGAGGGAACACAATTCATTCCTGTTAAATTAACTTAGCAGCGGGCAATGCCTATCCGTATGGGTAAAAACAACATATATTAAATTTAAGAAACTTACACTGGGAAATTGCTCCAAGACAATTTTATCTTTATGTTTGCTCTCAGTATATTTCCAATCTGGATCTTGCAGACACTTGTATAAGGATTTCAACATGGGTATCTTAACATCCATAGGAATGGTTAGGTCGTCCTCAACTGCATCAAGGGCCCGCAACACAAGGTAGTAAATACACACTCCATCTCTGTTGTTCAGTTTATTGAAGGATAGACAAGATATTAATTTTAAAGACAATAAAGTTAACATATCAAAGTTAACATATGAAAGTTAACATATGAAAGTTAACATATAAAAGTTAACATATAAAAATGAACGTTTCAATGTTAACATTTCAAAGTTAACATTTCAAAGATAAATATCAAAGTTTATGTTTCAAAATTAAATATCAAAGTTAACATATCAAAGTTAACATATCGAAGTTAACATATCAAAGTTAACATTTCTAACATCTATATCCAATTTATTGGTCCCCATCTATGTTGCCTGTGAAAATTGAAATGATTTGCTTGTGTGCATGTTTTTATGTCATACTTCTAGTGGATTTGTAGAAATATTGCTTAGACTGAGAATATACTTTTATTAACACACAGATGAAAATGGGCTATAAAAACACTAGTATTTATGCCCGTCAAATTGTCGGAGAAACTTTTGTCTACAATATATTTTTGTCAAAAGAATAAAAGCAATCAAAAACAAGAAATTTGATTATATTAAGATCGCGATTTGACCCGGACATTCATAACATTAAATATGTACTTTTAGACACTCTCCGGAAATGCGTCCATGGAAATGAACTCAACAAAAAGGACTGTTGATATATCTCGATTGAATACGTGGAATGCCAAATATATAAATATTAGTTTAATATAGCCTGGAAAAAAACAAAGTAACAAGTAACAGCCCCCCTCCCCTCTGCAAAAACTCTTATAAGAATTTATATGCTAATCATACCATAAGGAGGTAATAATTTTATTTCCCCGAAAATATGAAGTCCTCAAACATCAATTATACTAAAAATGATGAACTGTTTCCAAACGTATGCAGTTTCCTCATCGTAGACGAGGGGCAGAAGGGCAAATGGGCAGATGCCCAGATGACTACTAAATCAGGTTGATGATGAAATTATGACTATGAAAAATGTAACATTTTTTATTTAAAAAATGGCTTTTCCATAAGATAATCTTGTTATGTTTACCATCAACGGACAAAGAATCCATGCCATTTGATTAGAACAGCCTTATATTTTCTTATATATTACAGAAGAAAATTTTTGCTCATCCGTGGTCTGAGTCTAGTCTTGCATCTTTATTAATGTTTTAAATGATTTGAAGTTACTTTTTTCCTGGCTTGTACATGCAACCCATTGCATGCCCGAACGCCACTACTTTATGCATTTGTTCTCAAAGATGTAGTGTTTACCTGAGATCACCATCCAAAGTCTTTATAAAAAACTGACCATAACTTCGAATGGTCTTGTCCAACAAATCATAACATGTCCTTAAGGTAAGACTCATGCTATCCTGTCAGAAAAGTGTGACAAAAAACACAAACTTTAGACTTTTTGATTTCTAATCTATACCGGTAAATGGGTTAACTTTGTAACATTTTGTTTTTAAATAAAATAATAATTTCACACAATCCTTAATTATGTTGATGATATTAATAGCTTTAACTAGGGGGGAAAGGAACTAACAAGTAAAAGACAATAATATTGGAGATGAAATGTTTATTATAGTATTTTGTGGGGTGGTCAAAGTTCCCACGACATTGGGTTACATTAATCAATTTTTTTTTTTTTTTAATTTGAGCATAAATATATACAACAAGATAAATTCCACAGCGTTTATAATGCATGTCCACCATGTGTCGTATGAACACAAAAGTTATACTCACATAGTCACATTTGGGCATCCTTATTTCACTTCCCCAAATTGTCCATCTGAGAATTGCCGTTACTTCCTCTGGATGGCTCAATGATTTCAGAAGTTCCATGTTTAGTTCACAATTCTAAATTGTCCAGGTAATCCACAAACTGTGAGTATTTAACTATTCTTCTCTACACAAGATGTCACAAAGAATGTCACAAACCATGTTACCTTAAATGTGTTAAATATTAATGTATTAACTGCCCTCATAGTTGGATATTGTGGAATATGAAAAGAAGGTAATAATTGTAAAGGCTGCGTATATTACCGAACGAAACAATACAATTGTGAAGTGCTCATAATACAACATGGGAAATGTCGCCGATTCACTGTATAGGTCAACCGAAATTCGGTTTCTACACTTTTTTTTTTTGCTCGCATGACAATCAGTAACACCCCTCATGGACATATTTAGTAAAATTGTTTAGTTAGTAAATGAACGAATATGTCCAGAAATGTTGGTTCAACGGACATGTATAATCATCAAGACTGGTGATTATGGCGAAATAAAATAAATTTAAATCTTTGTAATCATTTATTTTGCTAATGATGGCCCTTTTAATGCCCTCGCTCACCCTAACGTTTAATGCTGGCTACGCTACCGCCCGCAACAAATAACTCGGCCAATCATAAGTATGTCTTCCTCTGCGTTTCTAACGTCACATCAAAGCTGGTTCTGTAGTATCATAACTCATTATACGACCAGCTGTATGTACTTAAACAACAATGAGTGATTGTTGACAGCTGACGCTAAACTTTCCAGACAGACAGAAATAGAGATACAAGATTGAGCTTTTATTTATACTGAATAAATTATTCTTTATAATGTTGGGCATTCATTAGGTAAAGCTTTTATTTATACTGAATAAATTATTCTTTATAATGTTGGGCATTTATTAGGTAAAGTTTTTATTTATACTGAATAAATTATTCTTTATAATGTTGGGCACTCATTAGGTAAAGCTTTTATTTATACTGAATAAATTATTCTTTATAATGTTGGGCACTCATTAGGTAAAGCTTTTATTTATACTGAATAAATTATTCTTTATAATGTTGGGCATTCATTAGGTAAAGCTTTTATTTATACTGAATAAATTATTCTTTATAATGTTGGGCACTCATTAGGTAAAGCTTTTATTTATACTGAATAAATTATTCTTTATAATGTTGGGCACTCATTAGGTAAAGCTTTTATTTATACTGAATAAATTATTCTTTATAATGTTGGGCACTCATTAGGTAAAGCTTTTATTTATACTGAATAAATTATTATTTATAATGTTGGGCACTCATTAGGTAAAGCTTTTATTTATACTGAATAAATTATTCTTTATAATGTTGGGCACTCATTAGGTAAAGCTTTTATTTATACTAAATAAATTTTTCTTTATAATGTTGGGCACTCATTAGGTAAAGCTTTTATTTATACTGAATAAATTATTCTTTATAATGTTGGGCACTCATTAGGTAAAGCTTTTATTTATACTGAATAAATGATTCTTTATAATGTTGGGCATTCATTAAGTAAAGCTTTTATTTATTCTGAATAAATTATTCTTTATAATGTTGGGCACTCAATAGGTAAAGCTTTTATTTATACTAAATAAATTATTCTTTATAATGTTGGGCATTCATTAGGAAAAGCTTTTATTTATACTGAATAAATTATTCTTTATAATGTTGGGCACTCATTAGGTAAAGCTTTTATTTATACTGAATAAATTATTCTTTATAATGTTGGGCATTCATTAGGTAAAGCTTTTATTTATACTGAAAAAATGATTCTTTATAATGTTGGGCACTCATTAGGTAAAGCTTTTATTTATACTAAATAAATGATTCTTTATAATGTTGGGCATTCATTAGGAAAAGCTTTTATTTATACTGAATAAATTATTCTTTATAATGTTGGGCACTCATTAGGTAAAGCTTTTATTTATACTGAATAAATTATTCTTTATAATGTTGGGCACTCATTAGGTAAAGCTTTTATTTATACTGAATAAATGATTCTTTATAATGTTGGGCATTTATTAGGTAAAGCTTTTATTTATACTGAATAAATGATTCTTTATAATGTTGGGCATTCATTAGGTAAAGCATTTATTTATACTGAATAAAATTTTTTTATAATGTTGGGCACGCATTAGGTAAAGCTTTTATTTATACTGAATAAATTATTCTTTATAATGTTGGGCACTCATTAGGTAAAGCTTTTATTTATACTAAATAAATTATTCTTTATAATGTTGGGCACTCATTAGGTAAAGCTTTTATTTATACTGAATAAATGATTCTTTATAATGTTGGGAATTCATTAGGAAAAGCTTTTATTTATACTGAATAAATTATTCTTTATAATGTTGGGCACTCATTAGGTAAAGCTTTTATTAATACTGAATAAATTATTCTTTATAATGTTGGGCACTCATTAGGTAAAGCTTTTATTTATACTGAATAAATGATTCTTTATAATGTTGGGCACTCATTAGGTAAAGCTTTTATTTATACTGAATAAATGATTCTTTATAATGTTGGGCATTCATTAGGTAAAGCTTTTATTTATACTGAATAAATTATTCTTTATAATGTTGGGCATTCATTAGGTAAAGCTTTTATTTATACTGAATAAATAATTCTTTATAATGTTGGGCATTCATTAGGTAAAGCATTTATTTATACTGAATAAATTATTCTTTATAATGTTGGGCACTCATTAGGTAAAGCTTTTATTTATACTGAATAAATGATTCTTTATAATGTTGGGCACTCATTAGGTAAAGCTTTTATTTATACTGAATAAATGATTCTTTATAATGTTGGGCATTCATTAGGTAAAGCTTTTATTTATACTGAATAAATTATTCTTTATAATGTTGGGCACTCATTAGGTAAAGCTTTTATTTATACTGAATAAATGATTATTTATTATGTTGGGCACTCATTAGGTAAAGCTTTTATTTATACTGAATAAATGATTCTTTATAATGTTGGACATTCATTAGGTAAAGCTTTTATTTATACTGAATAAATGATTCTTTATAATGTGGGCATTCATTATGTAAAGCATTTATTTATACTGATTAAAAAATTATTTATAATGTTGGACACGCATTAGGTAAAGCTTTTATTTATACTGAATAAATTATTCTTTATAATGTTGGACACTCATTAGGTAAAGCTTTTATTTATACTGAATAAATTATTCTTTATAATGTTGGGCACTCATTAGGTAAAGCTTTTATTTATACTGAATAAATGATTCTTTATAATGTTGGGCATTCATTAGGAAAAGCTTTTATTTATACTGAATAAATTATTCTTTATAATGTTGGGCACTCATTAGGTAAAGCTTTTATTTATACTAAATAAATTATTCTTTATAATGTTGGGCACTTATTAGGTAAAGCTTTTATTTATACTGAATAAATTATTCTTTATAATGTTGGGCACTCATTAGGTAAAGCTTTTATTTATACTGAATAAATGATTCTTTATAATGTTGGGCACTCATTAGGTAAAGCTTTTATTTATACTGAATAAATGATTCTTTATAATGTTGGGCATTCATTAGGGAAAAGCTTTTATTTATACTGAATAAATTATTCTTTATAATGTTGGGCACTCAATAGGTAAAGCTTTTATTTATACTGAATAAATTATTCTTTATAATGTTGGGCACGCATTAGGTAAAGCCGCTGTTTTGGAACAACGTTTCTTATGGCGCAAATGCCGTTTTTGTGCCACCGTTTTGTCGCCGGGCGTTTTTTAATCTAATGAATAAGTAAAGTACCATTCGGACTAAACTGATATACGACTGGTGAAGCAGCGTTTACCAGTTTCTGTAGCCGAAGTCTTACTAGGTGATGTTAAGCCAACACAACGCCCAGCATCCTTTAGTTTAACCTAACTAATGTCACATTAGACACTTTAGATACACCGTCAAGTCCCGGGAAAAAAATAACTAGCCTGCACCCTGCGGTTGGGCATTGTGCTAGCCACACATCCCCTAGTATGCCGTGGACACTAAAACTGGTAACTGAAACTCCACCATGTACTAAACATTAGAATTTCGTTGCCAAATAATGTCGCGCCAAAAAAGCCAAAACATCCCCTTCAGTGCAAATGTTCAACAAGAGACACATTCGGAAGTTTTATAGTTATAAAGAACTGCACGCCCACATAATGTTTCAATCCATTATGCGAGAACAGATGCATAGACTATAAACTATAAGTACTAATTCTTCCCGAGTTGCAGTCGGACATGGAATGGGTTGTCTGAACAAACAAAGAAATCTAGTAGCTTAACATCATTAAAAAAATAATAAAAATACAAGACTAGATTCAGACCACTAATGATCTTTTTTATAGAATGAGTGTCAGTAATGTATAAGATACGATAATTTAGATGATTGCATTATTTACGTATATATTTATTTTGAGTATTTGTACAATTTACACATATTAAAAAAATATATAAAAAAATTAACGGGAGCCGCAATTAATCCAACAAAGGGCCGCATGCTGTGTTACCAAAAAACAATACTGACATTCGAAATATCTCACATTATTATATCGAGCGATAAAAATCATTAACTAAAGACATTCACATTGTGTCACCCATTCAACTAAAGACATTCACATTGTGTTACCCATTTAATTAAAGACATTCACATTGTGTCACCCATTCAACTAAAGACATTCACATTGTGTCACCCATTCAACGAAAGACATTCACATTAGTCACACATTCAACTAAAGACATTCACATTGTGTTACCCATTCAACGAAAGACATTCACATTAGTCACACATTCAACTAAAGACATTCACATTGTGTTACCCATTCAACGAAAGACATTCACATTAGTCACACATTCAACTAAAGACATTCACATTGTGTCACCCATTCAACGAAAGACATTCACATTAGTCACACATTCAACTAAAGACATTCACATTGTGTTACCCATTCAACGAAAGACATTCACATTAGTCACACATTCAACTAAAGACATTCACATTGTGTCACCCATTCAACGAAAGACATTCACATTAGTCACACATTCAACTAAAGACATTCACATTGTGTTACCCATTCAACGAAAGACATTCACATTAGTCACACATTCAACTAAAGACATTCACATTGTGTCACCCATTCAACTAAAGACATTCACATTAGTCACCCATTCAACTAAAGACATACACATTGTGTCACCCATTCAACGAAAGACATTCACATTAGTCACACATTCAACTAAAGACATTCACATTAGTCACACATTCAACTAAAGACATACACATTGTGTCATCCATTCAATTAAAGACATTCACATTGTGTCACCCATTCAACTAAAGACATTTACATTGTGTCACTCATTCAACTAAAGACATACACATTGTGTCACCCATTCAACTCATTGTGATTGAGAACTAAAACCGCAGAAGGCAATATAAATTATTACGTTCAAACAAAATGTCAAATGGAAAGCAAACATGATTAAAAAAATAATATCACAATTTAGAATAACTTGAAACTCACCAAGGCAACCTACTACCTACGGCCTACATCTGTGTGCTAACTGAATGTGTTTTAAAATAAACAGTGGAGACTGCTCCAACTTGGACAGACGACAAAAGACGGCACCCCCACCCCCCTCACCCCCACCCCCCTCACCCCCCCACCCCCCCCCACCCCCACACCCCTCACCCCCCCACCCCCCTCACCCCCCCCACCCCCCTCACCCCCACCCCCCTCACCCCCCACCCACGTTTTCTTTTAACTGTAATTTCCAAACTGTTTTTTGTGTGTACCTTCTGATGATTGGCTTAGTGTTAAACATAGGGGCCAATAGCTTTGAAGATTACTAGAAATTATTCCCGCTAAGATCAATGCTGTATTGTCATGGTTTATTAATATATTGTATCTAATCCATGACAAGAAGTGCGTTAACCTTTGTTTACCTGTTTGATCTAGCTTCGACCGCTAAGTAGGCAAGAGAAATTATTGTATTCTAATATTTTGCAATCTACAAACATAAATGTTAAGTATGCGGAAATAAGTATGCAGAAATAATATTCTAATACGTTTTGCAATATACAAATAAAAAATTTAATTATTCGGAGAGAAATTGTATTCTAATACGTTTCACAATCTACACATATAAATGTCAAAATAAATTGTTTATAGTTATTTTTATTGTAAGTAGATTTTTACGAGCCAATTAGGCCACAAAAGGCCCTTATCATGCAATTTGGAACAAATCAAATAGATGCATGAAAATAAAAATAGAAAAACAAAATAAAACTAGTTTTTTTGTATGTGTTTAATGTGTGTGTAACATCCTCATGTGTTGTGTAACCGATATTATCTCCTCTTGTCAGCGATAGCTCCTACAACAACCCTGGGATGTACTTAAATGTCCTACTTCATATATATAGAACAACTCAGCTTGTAGACATATATATATATAGTTTATTTACTAAACACAGGGCCGGCTCTACCATATAGGCGAACTAGGCGGCTGGCCAGGGCGCAAAATTTTTGGGGGCGCGAAATTGAGGATTTTTTTTTTTAATTTGGGTATTTAAAAATATAAACTATATTAAAGTTTAGTGCTTCTGCGCGCTACTAGCATAGGTCAATGAATGAATAGGTAATGAAAGGTGAAGGGTATTTTATTTAAATTGTCTTAGAAAATAGGAAAGCGTGCCTAACAGTAGCCTACTTAGTTTGGTAACCACGCTGTGCGTAGTAGAGTGCAAAAAGTTAACCCCTCACTTCCCCCGGCCACACCCTAGATGCGATGCGGCGGTGGAATATCATAGTGAAGTGAGTGAAGTGACGTGACTGTGACCTTCAAGTCAGTTTGTGAATCGTAAGTCATGAGGGCGCTGAGTTGTTTGCATTGGCAGTGCAGTTGTTGTTTTTCAGACTGTTAATTACGAAAACGAGTACCGGTACATTAAATCCCCTAAGTGACCCTAAGTGGCACAAGATGCTCCAGTCGAATTAATGCACTAACACCTCTGCGGTACCATTTATCTCATGCTTGTGATGCTTTGGAAGACATTTCTAAATACACTAATTGGATCTAGTGGCAATATAGCGAAGATAGAAGCAGTTGATTTACTTTAAAATCTCTCAGACTTCAAGTTTATTGTTGCACTTGTCACATAGCACAACATTTTGTTTCATGTAAACATAACTATTAAGAAACTGCAACAAAAGGACATGAGTCACCAGAGAGCAGATAGTCACCTGGTGTCTTTGAATTTTTGTACAACATTCCTGACCTTAAAAACAAGACTAGACCAGAGTTTAAGTCGATGTGCAAAAACTTTGAAAAAAACACACATTAACAATTGAAAAAGATGAAGGTTTGAATGAATTTGACGTTGCTGCTGTACGACAGTGATCTGAACTTAGAGCAATTTCTCATCATCTCCATGACTCGGTATCAAACCCTGAAGAAGTCCTAAACTACATATATCTACAGAATCTTTAAAATGGATTTCCTATCATTTGTGTAGCCCTTCGTATTTTGCTTACGTTGCCACTTTCCGTAGCTAGTGCTGAACGAAGTTTTTCAATATTTAAACTCATTAAAACCTATCTGCGTAGTACAATGTGTCAGGAGAGACTTGCGGGTCTTGCAACAATGAAAGTGAGATAGCAAGACAATTAGACTCAAAAGCCCTCATTCAAGAATTTGCTCATCAGAAAGCAAGAAAAGTACCACTAGGGTTTTAGTCTTGAGTCTTGAGTATAAATACTGGTGATCAGTATTTAAAAGTGACTTTTGGACCGTAGCTAAGAAAACAATAATCCAATATCAAGCAATATCAATTATTCTTTGTGCATTTTTTTAAGTATTATAAAAACAGAAAAAAATATCTATAATATAACTGTGAGTTTCGGTTTGTTATTAAGAGAACTGTACATAATGCAGGTATAAAACCTATAAACCCATATATCTATTGTACAACTGTCTGTTATGTAAATTTTCTAATAATAATTTAGATTTCTAATTATTAATTTATAATGCAAAACGATTGTTACTTTTCATTC
Organism: Anisus vortex; assembly: GCA_949126835.1. Classification (NCBI taxonomy): domain Eukaryota; kingdom Metazoa; phylum Mollusca; class Gastropoda; family Planorbidae; genus Anisus; species Anisus vortex. The sequence goes on along the minus strand of OX421505.1, from coordinate 2,955,740 downwards.
AACTGTTTTATCTACATTTCACAGTTATCTATCGAAGGTTAGGCTATAAAATAAAATTCTTTGTTGGGCTATAAAAATTATTATTAAAAACACATTTTCGAAGTTCCATACGTGGCAGATCTCGCCGAAGGCACTTTAATGAGGGCCCAGAATTTGTTTTAGCCTGGGGCGCCAAAAACCCTAGAGCCGGCCCTGACTACACACAATATAGTTATAAAAGTCGTTGTTAACACTTAGTAACATTCAATCCAATAATTCAAAGTATCTCATACACAATCTCTTCATGACTCTATCAAGAAATACATGCCTACAAACTTCATATAAAATATCTCTAGCGATCTCTCGTCGACTCGATATTACACACACGCTCTTGTTTTTCTATCCTCTCCTCTCTCTCCCCTTCTCATTCCCCGTGTTTGTATAAAACTGGTCAAACGACTGTGCCCAACACAGTCCTGGTCGCAATGACCGGTCACGGTCTACTGACCAACATTAACTTACACGCCCTTTCTCCTCATCAAAAAATTTGGAACCTAATTTGTTAGTAAAACAAAAAATAATCATTGTCTACCAAAAACTAAAAAAACATATCCATTATTAAATATATCAAACATGTTTATCAACTTACGACAAACTGTTACAACGTAATAAAATATATGTTAAATAAAACAAATCACATATTAATTATGTTCATCTTGTCAATATGTTATTCGACCAAATCCACCAAAATTTGTCATCATATTTTACACTTACTTATAATTATAATAATAACCACTGTCACAACAAAATTTGTATGTGACAAAAAATGTCCACAATATCAACTCTCTTAATTTAACTCCTAACCTCCAATCATACATTATCTATTTAAGTGTGTCAATAAACAATACCTCTTCATATTTTTTTTATACTACTTAATAATATTTTATTCTTCATTGTTACTCAAACAATACAGAAATATATATTTTACACTTCTTTTACACCAACATTAACATACAGTGTGTAATTTGTTTAATGTGTTTAATGAGTTTTTTGTCTTTAATATGTTTGATGTGTTTAATGAGTTTAATGTGTCTAATGTGTTTAATGTGTTTAATGTGTTTATTGTTTTAATGTGTTTAGTGTGTTTAATTAGTTTAATGAGTTTCATGTGTTTAATGAGTTCAATGAGTTTAATTAATTTAATGAGTTTAATGTGTTTAATTCGTTAAATTTCTCTAAATTTTTGTTCCTCCACTTGTTATCGTGTTATCTTGATTAATTCATCCCCTGTAGACAGCATCATAATTGTAAAGTTTTAAATCCTCTTTTGACATCGGCGGCCATTTTGAAAATAAAAACAAATGGAAGACTATTCTTTCAGATAGCAAAAGTTTGACATCAGGAATAAAATATGGGGTTGGCATTTCGCTTACTCTTCTCTGAGTCCACTCATTTCCTATATTTATTATATCAGTGACCACGGTATACTAGTGGATGTGTGGCCAGCACAATGCACAGCCACCTTTACTTTACCCCAACTAATGTCAGGTGACCCATCAGAGCTGGGGAGATTTAGGGGACACCATCGAGTCCAGGGGGAAAAAAAACAGAGAACCCAGGACCTTTGGAACGCCAGCCGAACGTGCCCTTAAAAACTTAAAGACTTGAGATTATCACGTGACCTTTATGCCTGCCTTTATGCCTGCCTTTATGCCTGCCTTTATGCCTGCCTATATGCCTGCCTTTATGCCTGCCTTTATGCCTGCCTTTATGCCTGCCTTTATGCCTGCCTTTATGCCTGCCTATATGCCTGCCTTTATGCTTGCCTTTATGCCTGCCTTTATGCCTGCCTTTATGCCTGCCTTTATGCCTGCCTTTATGCCCTGCCGTTATTCTAACGTAAACAAATCCCTCTGCACATCTCAATTTATTTTATTCGTAAGATACATCGAAAGCGGCTCTGTGCGCCCTGCTTCAAAGTAAACATTTTAACCCATTTTATTACTGGAATAGCAAAGCCATTTTGTTTCCACACTCCGTTATTTGCATCTTACTTCACAACATTAGACAACATTACATTAGACAACAACACTAGAATGGCTTCAGCACCAAATCCTTCTTCCACTTAAATGGGATGATGGAAGCGCCATAACAAAATGCATTGTCAAAACGTATCTTATCTTATTCATTACAGACGCTCCTTCTATAAAAGAAGATTATCGCATCCTAAACATATCCGTGGAGAAATTATGGTATGTCGTTTTGCAACCAAAAGTCGTTAATAGAGACATTTTTCTTTAGAATTTGTTTCTTCATTGGTTGTTAATTTATTAAATTTATCTTGTATTTGTAAAGGTGGGATTAATTTCAATTTTTCACAAATGAGGGGTTTTAACCCCGATCAGACATTTTCATGTTATTAATTATAATGTCTTTTAATTGGCTGTTGAAGTCATCATTAAGTGCTTTAAGATAGTAACAATAACTGAATATATCTTCGTCTTTTTTCTCTATAGATCCATGATCACAGTGTCCATACTTGCAACAATAAATAATATCAAGTGAATTCACTGTAGGGCATATGGAAAAATTACTATAACAAGTGATCATTTATAATTAAATTTAAAAAAGTAGAAACATATATCATTACATGATCTAAAGCTTGGCTAAATCTTGATAATTAAAACTCTACTGAAAGTTTTGAAAAAAATGTCACAATAACACTCCTTGTTAGACTATAATCAATTTGAGGTAATACCTCTGAAATTGAATATCTATTTTTTGAGCATGTATAAATAATCAGTATCAGTTTTCAATTTTATTAGATTTTTTCTCTCTCAAAGAATCGCCCTTGCTTTTCAAAATCTCTAGCATCAAATCAAAGACTTATATAAAATAGTTTTATGCCGACACCTGTTGATATGCAGCGAATCAATGTGCACTGTAACAAACGATTGTAGTTTCCGTCATTCTAAAGCTGTCAAATTTCTATCATTAAATGCATTTCTTCTCATTTGTTAATTTTAGAAGATTTAATCAAAGGTTATAATAAGATGGACAGCTTGCTTTAATATTTCTGCTATTTGATGACTCGAATGAATTCTTTCAGGAATTCCCAATGAAAATTAAAATGAAATCAAAACATTTAGACAAACGTAGGCGAGTAGAAGCAATTTAAGACAGCTTTATTGGATGCGCACGGAAAACGAACATATACGCTCTAAAAATAGAGGAAGCGGTCCATCTTATTATAGTCTTTGATTTAATTAAGTGTTGTGGTGAGCGACGCAGAAGAGCAACTAAATGTTGTCAATGAATAAAACAATGGACAGCCAATACATCTGGCACAGATTTATTTTCAAACGAAATCAATCTAGAATGGCGCCATAATATTGTTGGTGGTAGCATTTCAAGTACAAGTAATATAGAGGGCATATTTTCAATTCTTTTATAAAATAAACTTAAGTTAAAAGTAACGATTTTGCCTAATCCTGCAATGGTGTCCGCTCCACAGAGAGGCCCGTGTAACCAGGCCTGACCTGAAAGAGCCATGGAGGAAAAATATATGGGTCCAAAGCCATTCTTACAAATAAACAGCTCCGGTTCATCAGAGAAACAGGACTGCCACTCTGACACAGCAAATGAAGGCAAAATTAAACGCTAAAGAATAAGAAGAAGTAACGCTTCATTTTCTGTTAATTTAAGTTGTGCAAAATATTGTGATGTCTTTAGGTAATCACCTGCCGTTTCATCAATTCGTCTTTGCACAGTACTATTATAACAATTATATTTCTAGTTCTGGTGTACTATGGCAGGTAAAATGCATTGTATTCTTTAAAGTACATGTCAATATCAACGCTCAAAATATCAAGTTCAAAACACTAATTTAAAAAATGTCCGCGAGCTCCAATGCAAACCACTTTTTTTTCATTTGTATGTTTTGACATTCGTACTATAATAAATATATGGTCCAAATACTATACATATTGAATAAGAAATTTTAAAAAATCCCTTTCTACTTGTCCTTAGGACGCAATAATATTTGTATATAATAAGCGCCTGTGATATATAAGTCGAGATAATCTTAGAAACGTATCTGAGCTTTGATTTATTTATTTTTAGTTATTGCTAGTAATACATGTCTATAACCAATGTCTCCTAGAACATGTCCTCGTACCACTGGTTAATCTGTGACCAATACGTGTACGAGATGGCAGTTAACATCAATCCTAAGCTGACAAACAAAGTTGGGAAGATACTCGATGTTGTGTACTCTTGTTGAGTGTCTGTCAGCGCCAAGACTTTCTGACAAATGGCCCTTGTCTTGGCACTGTTTGGGTCATTACTTGGGATTTTGGCGATAATCTGTTAACAAAACAGTATCTATGCTTTAGATATTATAGGATTTTCTTTATTATCTGTTTAAATGTAAGCAATAATATTATTTTGTTTTAATGACATTAATGTTTAAAATCAGATAATATTTAATTGGAGTCATTCTTGATTTAAAAACTAATTACAAAGATCTTGGCTTGTTTATTGACAGTAAACTTTCAATGACTACCCATGTCAGCTCTGTCGTCCGGGCATGCTCTATGCAATTACGAGCCTTAGGTCAATTGCGACCTCATCTAAACAAGAAAACAGCAAATGCTTTTGCCGTCTCTCTTATTCTCTCAAGATTTGATTACTGCAACAGCTGCTTGTGGGGGATTCCAAAAAAGCAGATTGAGAGACTCCAGAAGGTACAGAACAATGCTGCACGCAAAGTATCTCTGGTCGAGAGGTCCGCTCACATCACCCCTATACTTAGGGATCTCCACTGGCTCCCCGTGCATAAGCGAATTGAATTTAAGCTTCTTTCCCTGGCATTCAGCTGCTTGGATGGCACTGCACTTAGCTATCTTCAAAACATTCTTACAACATATGTTCCAGCAAGAGATCTCCGTTCAAGTGAAAAGTCATTACTCAGGACTCCCAGTCTTATTGGACATAGAAAGAAAACCTTTGGAGTGCGCGCCTTTGAGGCGGTGGCGCCCGTATTATGGAACAATTTGCCTATTTCACTAAGGCAAACTGAAGCAAAGTCTTTTAAAAAGAACCTAAAGTCCTATATGTTTAAGTAATCATTGTCTAATTTGTGCTCTTGTATCTATGTCATGACAGCGCACTGAGCATGCTATTATAGCATGGATAGTTGCGCTATAAAAGTGCTCATTATTATTATTATTATTATGTAATTAACGCACGTTATCTATAAACTGTTTTTTTTTGTTTTAGATTCAAACAATATAATACCGAAACATTGAATGTATTTATACTTGTGAGGGGTTAACAACACTCTATTGACTCTTTTGCATAGTGTAGCCCTGAGGCAACATGCCGATTTAGTGTTCTTCTAATGATTTCATGTTAAACAAAATTAACAGCAAAGTCTCCTTTTGTCTGGCATTGAATTCCCGAGTATTTTTTTTTTAACATATTTGGCAATTTATTTTTACTTCATACAAGCTGAAGAACATAGTTTGTTTTTTTCAAGTTGGCCTAGTCATCTCATTTTTTCTTCTTGCATTCTTTTTACTGTTTATTACTATCTGGGTTTTAACATTTTCAATTATGGATAAGAAAAATGCAAATGTACTTTTTTTTTTCTTGTTGTTGAAATTATTGTGTTTAAAACGTGTGCTACATTTAGGTCTGATTCAAATCAATGAATAGTTGCCACAGAATGAGTTTTCGTCAGAATTAGCTAGACAGTAAAATTGGACATTTTTGGGAGTCAGGCTTTAGACAGAAGCTACAATAAAACATATATAGCTAAAAGACTGTATGTCCGATTCACCGTTGAATTCAGCATTGAAACTCGCTTCAAGACATACTAAATAACTTACAATGACCCATGAGCACAAGGCGATTCATTTCGTAGTGGAAGATCACAATTCGTTTAGACCTACCCGTAGAATATAATGTTTCACGATGGCCTTTACTTTCTCCACGGAAGTGGCCTCCAACAAGATGCGAACTGCCTCCCCCTTGCGTATTTTGACCACGCCCGTGAAAACATTCGGGTTGTTGTAGCAGCGCTCCAGGGTCGCTATGGCAACGACCTGAGACAATAAACAATATCATGTGAATTCACTACATGCGATTTCTAAAAAAACACTAGCCTATAACTGGTGATGATTTATAGAACTTTTAATAAACCCACTATAACAGGTGATGATTTATATAACTTTTAATAAACCCACTATAACAGGTGATGATTTATAGAACTTTTAATAAACCCACTATAACAGGTGATGATTTATAGAACTTTTAATAAGCCCACTATAACTGGTGATAATTTATAGAGCTTTTACTAAACCCACTATAACAGGTGAGTATTTATAGAACTTTTAATAAACCTACTATAACAGGTTATGATTTATAGAACTTTTAATAGACCCAATATAACAGGTGATGATTTATATAACTTTTAATAAACGCACTATAACCAATTAAAAAACACATTTCAGATTCCATTGAAATTATTCTCTATTTCATGGTTTTCTTACAAAGTATCTCTTCTAGTGGAATTCAATTGTTAAAATTAAATTAATATTGAAAAAATCAAGAAATATTAACCACAAGCTAAGCCAGGCATTGTAAGCAAAGGAAAATATTAATCAAAGACAAAGTCAGAAAAAAACAATATTAAGGTGAGTACTTGCGGGATGGCCACAAAAGTCAATATACTCAGGTCCTTCAGTATAGCCACAACCTTCAGACATGAGGGTATATGCTCCAATGCATTGGTTATCAGTTCATTGAGACACTTTACTGCCTTAGCCTGGTTCTCTATCTTGGTGATATATCCCAGGTCAGCAACATATTTGCTCCAAACCTGTGGAGAATAACTTAGTTGTGGACCAACATTTAGAAAAGCACTAAAATAACAAATACAAAACACCAGATAGCAATAAACCATATTTTTTTTAAAAACGATATATAGCAGTTCAGTTACTGTCAAGACTTGAATTTCACTGAGATAGTTTTAACTAGACAATCACTAAATTAAATGACAACGAATGGGCATGATTTCACTGAGATAGTTTTAACTAGACAATCACTAAATTAAATGACAACGCATGGGCATGATTTCATTGAGATAGTTTTAACTAGACAATCACTAAATTAAATGACAACGAATGGGCATAATTTCACTGAGATAGTTTTAACTAGACAATCACTAAATTAAATGACAACGAATGGGCATGATTTCATTGGAGTAACTACATTTCCATGAGGTAAAAAAAAATACAACTATTTCTATTGGTTGCCTAAAATAGGTTAACCTACAAGTCATGATTTTTCACGAGGGTCAAAAAGTACAATTTAAGACAGCAAGATTCTTCATCAAAGGAAGCGATATCATTTCCCTTGATAGTTTCTTGGTGCAGAAGGATTTCTCGTCAATATTAATACGTGAAGTAACAAGTCTTAAGTATTCTTAGCATTTAGTCAGGTAAACGAAACGGATGTAATAAAGCGTAATACAAAGGAACCATTTGTTTTACCTTATTACGGATTGTCTTTATTTCATTGATTTCAATGTTTCAGATTACGAACGATTTAGGTTACGAACCTAGTACAGTAACGAATTAAGTTCGTAACCAGATGTACCACTGTAATATTGTTTTCAATTTTCATCTTAAACAAGCTTATACTTACAGCTTTGGGCAAAGATGTCATATTATCATGCCAATGCGTACAGCTTTGGGCCAAAATATCATCTTGTAATGCCAATACTTACAGCTTTGGGCCAAAATATCCTATTACCATGCCAATACTTACAGCTTTGGGCCAAAATATCCTATTATCACGCCAATCTTCAAAAAAGTCTTTGATGAGGTTCGTTTTCTGTGATAAAGTGCCGAAGTCATTCGCCAGCTGGACGCTCTGACCAACTGCGGGGTCTTCAAGGCCGGAGGCAGAGAAAATCTTAGCGAGTCCAATACCGACCAGGCCAGCCACATAGTGACAGTACTGGAAAAAAAATGACCATATGTTAATCTTTAAAAACATTTTTTTAATCATATTGGTGTAATCCCCCACAAGGAGTTTTATTGGTCCTTTGTGTCGTCATAAAATTCACGAACTTAACAGGTTGCTGGCGTAACAAAGGCCCGGGTTCGATTCCTCGTGGAGGGTATGATAGGATTTGTTCCCGGGTCCAGAGGGTGTCCCTTAGCTCAACCAGCTCTGATGCGACACCTAAGCTGCCATTGTGCTGGCCATACAGTCCCCTAGTATGCCGTGGTCACTGAAACTGGTGAACTTTGCCCACCGACCCTATGATCAATTTTGTCTGACAGGTACTTTTTTTTACTGTATGAAGAAAGCTTTTTATTGTGTTATATGTTTTGTTGTGTGGGGGGGGGGCGACTGCTATTATGCTTAGGAATAGGGTTAGGGAATTGTTCTGAAGTGTCAGCAGTACTAGAAATGTCTTTAAAGTTATTTTCTATCGATTTTCGTCGATTTTCGTTGATTATTCTAATTTAAAATGACATTGCAGAAGATTTTGCAGTCACCACACATAATAAGAACAAACACTGGAGCCTTGCATGCCATTTATAAAAATTGCAATTGAAAAAAGTATGTCTATAAGCAAAATATAAAAAACTAGATCTAAACAGCCGGACTCACTGTAACCTAATATGATAAATGTAACATGGGTTACCTTATCTCAATTGGACATTAGCAATCTGGTTCACCTTATGAATATCTGATATTTGCCTTCTAACTCTCCTTATGCACATTCAATAATTAATTGCTATCTGATCTATCTTATCACAGTCTGATATATGCCATCTGGGTCAACTTATACTGATCTGATTAATTTACAATATAGAGAGCTCACCTTATTCCAATCGTCAATGGTGTCGACATTTTTCAATAAGAACTCTGTGATCCCTTCACCAGATTTTTGACAAATGTCTGAGATAATCTCTTGGTACTTCTTGTCCAGCTTTCTGAATTCTTTCGAAATCTGCCAGCAATGGAAATAAAATGGAATAATTTTTTTTTTTTACTTTAGAAATTAGATCGATGTATTAAGAGTGTTAAGTCGGGAATATATTTCATGGGAGAGTGAGGGAGATCAAGACTTCCGATGTAAATAAATATGAAGAATTGTAAACTATATCGCAAAGTACTTTCTATATTAAAAGACGCTACACACTTGAAACCTAATGATGTGTATTAAAAACTATAATGTCTGGTAGCAATTGTGCAATTCTTGGATTTTCAGCATGAAAGGTATAGGCCTCGAACTAACAGGGGAGATAATAAAGTCCATTTTATGACACAATGCACTGCCGCCTTTACTTTACCCCAACTAAAGTCAGGTACCCATTATAACTGGTTAGAATCAGGGACACCCTACAGGCCCAAGAACAAATCCTAGGATACGAAACTAGAACCTTCGGTACGCTATCCAAACGTGCTGCCGCTCGTCCACCGTGCACTAAACAACACCAAACAAACAAACAAACAACACCAACAGATATAGCTGAAATAAAAAAAAACTTACACTGTGAAATTGTTCTAGAACAATTTTATCTTTATCTTCGCTCTCTGTATATTTCCAATAAGGATCAAGTAGATACTTGTAAAATGATTTCAACATTGGTATCTTAACATCCAGAGGAATGGTCATGTCATCCTCAACTGTATCAAGGGCTCGCATCACAAGGTAGAAAATACACACTACATTTCTGTTATTTGTTTATTGAAGGACATACAATAAGATAGCTTTAAAAGAACACATTTACATTTCAAATTGAATAAAATATAAAGAGATAAAATTATCCCCAACTATGTTGCTTAAATAAAATGAAAATTCTACCTTACCATGTTTTGGGGCATGCTTAAAGTTGTAGTCAGGAACTCTTTATTATAGTAGGAATCTTCTTCTGTTCTCCGAGAATACTGTATGCATTTTTAAACAGTTTTGTGTGGCTCAAGAATAGGTTATGGATGGCAGTTTGAATTAAATGTAATTCTATCCTAGAGTTGGTAAGGTTCTAGACCGCAATGCATTATACCAATCTTCCATTGAAAAAAAGAATTTACTTCGGAAACAAAAGTCGTAAGCTTGGATACAATATTTTTCACATTGTTGCCCATGGGTACAGAAGTGAAAACACTGGACCAGCCGCCCTCAGAAAAAATTGCTAATCTTCAAACTCAATATATACTAGGTCAAATCTTAAACTGTTGCGTAAAGAATGCAGTTTCTTCACTATAGTCTTAATCAAAGAGCTAATGCCCAAATGGCTCTTAGAACTGGATGATGAAAAATTTAGTTTAAGATTGTAATAACAATAATATAATTTTATAATAGCTTTTTCAATAAGATGATCTTGTTATGTTACCATCAGTGGACTGGAATCCTTGTAAATTGATTAGAACAGGGTTCGGCAACCTACGCAACGCATGCCAGAGACTTTCAGAAAAGCATTTCAAATCTACTCTACGAGAAGTTATGTACTGGAAAAACATGACTCTTAAAAGCTTTTGGCTTTTTTATCAAAAAGTTGCCAACCCTTAGATTAGAACACTCAATAGGCAGTAGTGTAATGTTTTACCTAAGATCACCATCCAAAGTCTGTATAACAGTGGCATAACTTCGACTTGTCTTGTTCAACAAATCGTAACACGTCCTTAAGGAAGGACTCATGTTAATCTATCATATAGGGATGTGAACATTTAGTTCAATTTTAGTTCTAGTATATATGTACTTTTTTAACTTAAGTAAAATGTGAAATAAAATTAAAAAGCTTTGAAATTAGAAACATAATTTTTTACCATCATTTTAAGAGTTTCCTACTGTTAAATTTCAAAACCTTAAAATGTTTTACAATTTAAAGAAGTTGAACTATTATAATAATTTTATAATATCCTGCTTCATTATTACAAATACATTTGTTATGTTACTTTAATATGTTAATAATACACAAATGTTCTACTCACAAAGTCACATTTGGACATCCCCCTTTCACTGCCCTTAAGTTTCCATTTGAGCATTGCCATTACTTCCTCTGTGTGAATGACTGATTTCAAAAGTTCCATTTTTTTATTTGCCAATAATAAATCAACCGTGAGTATTCAATCGCTCAAACTGTCATAAAGAAAAAGACAGATTACATAACAAGATGTGTTTAAAATGTCATATATCACTAAATTATAGTTTTCATTCACAGCAGTTGTCTACTATTGCTGGTACAAGCTAGTTTTTATTATCTTATCTTAAATGTTAGGCCTACATACATTTATTTAATACTAGACAAAACTTTATTTTGACCTATGTTTAGTTTTGGTTTGAGAAAAAATCTAAAGTCAGGTACCCATTAGAGCTGCGTTGACTCATTACACCCTCCAGGCAAAGAGAACAAAATCATAGCCTTCACCAGGATTCGAACCCAGGACCTTCGGTACGTCAGCCGAACTCGCTGCCACCGTGTCCCTTAATTAAAAGAAGTGAATTGTAAAGTCTGGGTGGATTCACAACACAGACAATAAATTCATGATAGTGAATGATAGTGAATTGTAAAGTCTGGGTGGATTCACAACACAGACAATAAATTCATGATAGTGAATGATTGTGAATTGTAAAGTCTGGGTGGATTCACAACACAGACAATAAATTCATGATAGTGAATGATAGTGAATTGTAAAGTCTGGGTGGATTCACAACACAGACAATAAATTCATGATAGTGAATGATAGTGAATTGTAAAGTCTGGGTGGATTCCTAACACAGACAATAAATTCATGATAGTGAATGATAGTGAATTGTAAAGTCTGGGTGGATTCCTAACACAGACAATAAATTCATGATAGTGAATGATAGTGAATTGTAAAGTCTGGGTGGATTCCTAACACAGACAATAAATTCATGATAGTGAATGATAGTGAATTGTAAAGTCTGGGTGGATTCACAACACAGACAATAAATTCATGATAGTGAATGATAGTGAATTGTAAAGTCTGGGTGGATTCCTAACACAGACAATAAATTCATGATAGTGAATGATAGTGAATTGTAAAGTCTGGGTGGATTCACAACACAGACAATAAATTCATGATAGTGAATGATAGTGAATTGTAAAGTCTGGGTGGATTCACAACACAGACAATAAATTCATGATAGTGAATGATTGTGAATTGTAAAGTCTGGGTGGATTCACAACACAGACAATAAATTCATGATATTGAATGATAGTGAATTGTAAAGTCTGGGTGGATTCACAACACAGACAATAAATTCATGATAGTGAATGATAGTGAATTGTAAAGTCTGGGTGGATTCACAACACAGACAATAAATTCATGATAGTGAATGATAGTGAATTGTAAAGTCTGGGTGGATTCACAACACAGACAATAAATTCATGATAGTGAATGATAGTGAATTGTAAAGTCTGGGTGGATTCACAACACAGACAATAAATTCATGATAGTGAATGATTGTGAATTGTAAAGTCTGGGTGGATTCACAACACAGACAATAAATTCATGATAGTGAATGATAGTGAATTGTAAAGTCTGGGTGGATTCACAACACAGACAATAAATTCATGATAGTGAATGATAGTGAATTGTAAAGTCTGGGTGGATTCACAACACAGACAATAAATTCATGATAGTGAATGATAGTGAATTGTAAAGTCTGGGTGGATTCACAACACAGACAATAAATTCATGATAGTGAATGATAGTGAATTGTAAAGTCTGGGTGGATTCACAACACAGACAATAAATTCATGATAGTGAATGATAGTGAATTGTAAAGTCTGGGTGGATTCACAACACAGACAATAAATTCATGATATTGAATGATAGTGAATTGTAAAGTCTGGGTGGATTCACAACACAGACAATAAATTCATGATAGTGAATGATAGTGAATTGTAAAGTCTGAGTGGATTCACAACACAGACAATAAATTCATGATAGTGAATGATAGTGAATTGTAAAGTCTGGGTGAATTCACAACACAGACAATAAATTCATGATATTGAATGATAGTGAATTGTAAAGTCTGGGTGGATTCACAACACAGACAATAAATTCATGATATTGAATGATAGTGAATTGTAAAGTCTGGGTGGATTCACAACACAGACAATAAATTCATGATAGTGAATGATAGTGAATTGTAAAGTCTGGGTGAATTCACAACACAGACAATAAATTCATGATATTGAATGATAGTGAATTGTAAAGTCTGGGTGGATTCACAACACAGACAATAAATTCATGATATTGAATGATAGTGAATTGTAAAGTCTGGGTGGATTCACAACACAGACAATAAATTCATGATAGTGAATGATAGTGAATTGTAAAGTCTGGGTGGATTCACAACACAGACAATAAATTCATGATAGTGAATGATAGTGAATTGTAAAGTCTGGGTGGATTCACAACACAGACAATAAATTCATGATAGTGAATGATAGTGAATTGTAAAGTCTGGGTGGATTCACAACACAGACAATAAATTCATGATAGTGAATGATAGTGAATTGTAAAGTCTGGGTGGATTCACAACACAGACAATAAATTCATGATAGTGAATGATAGTGAATTGTAAAGTCTGGGTGGATTCACAACACAGACAATAAATTCATGATAGTGAATGATAGTGAATTGTAAAGTCTGGGTGGATTCACAACACAGACAATAAATTCATGATAGTGAATGATAGTGAATTGTAAAGTCTGGGTGGATTCACAACACAGACAATAAATTCATGATAGTGAATGATAGTGAATTGTAAAGTCTGGGTGGATTCACAACACAGACAATAAATTCATGATAGTGAATGATAGTGAATTGTAAAGTCTGGGTGGATTCACAACACAGACAATAAATTCATGATAGTGAATGATAGTGAATTGTAAAGTCTGGGTGAATTCACAACACAGACAATAAATTCATGATAGTGAATGATAGTGAATTGTAAAGTCTGGGTGGATTCACAACACAGACAATAAATTCATGATAGTGAATGATAGTGAATTGTAAAGTCTGGGTGGATTCACAACACAGACAATAAATTCATGATAGTGAATGATAGTGAATTGTAAAGTCTGGGTGAATTCACAACACAGACAATAAATTCATGATAGTGAATGATAGTGAATTGTAAAGTCTGGGTGGATTCACAACACAGACAATAAATTCATGATAGTGAATGATTGTGAATTGTAAAGTCTGGGTGAATTCACAACACAGACAATAAATTCATGATAGTGAATGATAGTGAATTGTAAAGTCTGGGTGAATTCACAACACAGACAATAAATTCATGATAGTGAATGATAGTGAATTGTAAAGTCTGGGTGGATTCACAACACAGACAATAAATTCATGATAGTGAATGATTGTGAATTGTAAAGTCTGGGTGAATTCACAACACAGACAATAAATTCATGATAGTGAATGATAGTGAATTGTAAAGTCTGGGTGGATTCACAACACAGACAATAAATTCATGATAGTGAATGATAGTGAATTGTAAAGTCTGGGTGGATTCACAACACAGACAATAAATTCATGATAGTGAATGATAGTGAATTGTAAAGTCTGGGTGGATTCACAACACAGACAATAAATTCATGATAGTGAATGATAGTGAATTGTAAAGTCTGGGTGGATTCACAACACAGACAATAAATTCATGATAGTGAATGATAGTGAATTGTAAAGTCTGGGTGGATTCCTAACACAGACAATAAATTCATGATAGTGAATGATAGTGAATTGTAAAGTCTGGGTGGATTCCTAACACAGACAATAAATTCATGATATTGAATGATAGTGAATTGTAAAGTAGTCTGGGTGGATTCCTAACACAGACAATAAATTCATGATAGTGAATGATAGTGAATTGTAAAGTCTGGGTGGATTCCTAACACAGACAATAAATTCATGATAGTGAATGATAGTGAATTGTAAAGTCTGGGGGGATTCCTAACACAGACAATAAATTCATGATAGTGAATGATAGTGAATTGTAAAGTCTGGGTGGATTCACAACACAGACAATAAATTCATGATAGTGAATGATAGTGAATTGTAAAGTCTGGGTGGATTCACAACACAGACAATAAATTCATGATAGTGAATGATAGTGAATTGTAAAGTCTGGGTGGATTCCTAACACAGACAATAAATTCATGATAGTGAATGATAGTGAATTGTAAAGTCTGGGGGGATTCCTAACACAGACAATAAATTCATGATAGTGAATGATAGTGAATTGTAAAGTCTGGGTGGATTCACAACACAGACAATAAATTCATGATAGTGAATGATAGTGAATTGTAAAGTCTGGGTGAATTCACAACACAGACAATAAATTCATGATAGTGAATGATAGTGAATTGTAAAGTCTGGGTGGATTCCTAACACAGACAATAAATTCATGATAGTTCTTAATACAGCAAGCAAATGTCGAAGTTTATTCTACTGCAGTATCCCCCCCACCACCCCTAGCACTAAATTTATTGTAGAAAAGATTAAAATTGCCTGTATGTGCGTCTATCATAGAATACACATAAACAAAAGATGGTTTGTATAAAGCGAAGATTTCAATGATAACATACATGTATTTTGTAAAATCACTAAACTAAGAAACACTAGTGGACAGAAGGGCAAAGAGTAGATTTATTAATAATACACAGGGCATTAAACTCTTATTTAGAAATGCAACACAATAACAACCAGTTGCTATGCTCAGATAAACATAAGGATAAAAACAATTTCCTTATCCCTTATGCGAGAACAAATGTATATAAGTACTCTTTCTTCCCGAGTGGCATTTGGGCACGGAATAGATAGCCTGATCAATTCAGGAAAAACAGTAACTTAACATAATTTAAAACACTAATAAAAATGCAAGACTAAACTTGGACCACGGATGAACGTAGGACGCAATAGCCTTCTTGATAAAAGGAGCATATAAGATAATTAATCGATCGAAGGAATGAAATCGTCTTTTGTGAAACACTTACCTAAATTCAATACGCTGGAAATAATTGCAGCATTGTCCTTGAGACGCTGAGTCGCTGTATGCACTATAAAGTTATTATTACAATAAATAAAACATTGTATCGATTGAAAACTTACTTTACCAAGGGCGTTTCTGGGATCACAATGTAAGGCCGAACCATCAAAAAGTGCAAATGGGGAGAATAGCTCTAACTGTAAATGTTTATAACAGGTCATTTCTCAACTCGTGGTCAATTTCTACCCAAATTATTTTAAAAACAAAAATTGAATCAAATAAATAGTAGTTAAAACCAAAAATTATAATAAGATGGACTGCTTTCTCTATTTTTAGAGCTTATATATTCTTTTTCCGTGCGCAACCAATAAGGCTTTCTTAAATAACTTCTAGGCTCCTACATTAGCCTAAATGTTTCCGCTGTTTACAACTTTCGATTTGAATTTGAATTTTTCAATGAGAAAATCATAGCGATTTATTAAAACGGAATTGCAAAGTACAAAAGTGAATCGGGAATTCGGAAAAAAAGTCATTCGAGTCATCAAATAGCAGAAATATTAAAGCAAGCGGTTCATCTTATTATAGTCTTTGGTAAAACTAACTATTGAAACTCGTATTAATAAAAAAAAATATATGCTCTGTTTTCACTTAAGATTTACTAATAATAGTGAATCGGGCTAAAGTATTTTTAATAAAAAAAAAGCAACGCTAAACAACACGGCTAGTCAAATAATGATGAACAATGTTTTAACCATATTTCTATAAATAGTCAAAGTGATCACAAATTAGCAAGAGATGTCAATAAATTACTATTAGAAGAAATTATCAGAATAGTTATGTATTATCTTTATTGAATAATAATGTGAATACTAAAGAAATTGAGTAACTTTTTGATTCTATCGAAATTCCATTAAAATTGTTAGAATTGATCAGCAAAAAACAACAGTAGTAAATACGTTTTTTAATCCTCGGTTTTTAAGCCAGAAAATGGGTTTCCTGTCAATTAGGATAGAGCTGCGCGTACCTCTTTTTGATTATTTTATTTTATTAAAGAATAAAAAAAAGCTCTATGATAAGGGTAATTGAAAACAGTAAGCAACAGTTGTTATTTTTTGGAAATGACTATTGTTTCACTAAATATATTATTTACAGAGAAAAAATATGGCTTTTATCTTATCTTAGCTTATCTATATATATAAAAAGATCGTGTTTGTGTCCCCACGGATCCCCATTGGTCAATTTGAAAACACGTGAGTTTGTGTCACTGACCTATTTAGGCCTAGGCCTATATACTGTCTAATATTTGTTAACATTTCTCCAGTTAGAATATATACCTTTTTTTTCTATAATTTTTTTTCAAACCTTTAAAAACAAAAGACTTTTTACATCTACGGGCAATTTAGATTTTTGTTAAATAAAAATACTAACCTATTTTTTACCCGTTTACAAAGTTTATTTCAAATTACTTTCCTAAATTAAATTAAATCTAAATATTAGATTTATTGCTTTCTTTTAATTGTAGTTTATACAATTTTTATCTGCACCTTATACAGTCCTATTTTTCTCCCCCCGGGCAACGCCTGGCTATGTAGCTAGTCTTATATATTACAGACGCCCATTGTATAAATAGCACCTTATACGGCACCTTAAAGATCAGAAAAGAGATTCCGTTAGGAAATTTCTAGAACAAAATTAAGACCAAAAAGGCGCCTTTTAATATATTTACGCGTTTCTACCTGCATCTCATGTATCCCTTATTCTGTTGGACCGCTGGGGCGCTAGAGATGACATGTACACCAGCCTATTGCATTCCTCCTGACTCTCAGCCCTTCTCATTGCGTCACAAAGCTTTACTCCCGACCTTCATGTTGACCTCTCATCGTTTTCTTTGTCTTCCTTTTCCCCCCCCCCCCTTCTTGTGCTGCCCTGCAGAATAGTTTTGGCAAGCCCGTTGGATCTTGTTATGTGGCCATACCATCCTAGCTTTCTTTTCTTGACTGCGGCCAGCAGGTCTTTGTATTGCCCAATTTCCTGGAGTATTCTTTTGTCGTCTCTGCTCATTGGAGATATAGTCTTTATAGCAGATGCCGAGAAGGCTTCTGAAGCATCTCATCTCCATGGCTTTGAGCTTATGTTTCCAAATCAGCTGTTAATGTCAACAACCTTAATTATTTTTTTTTATTTATGATTTCTAAACTTATATAATCTATACATTATCATAGTTATTGTTGACTTTTGGCCCTCCTATCTCAAGGAACTAATTAGACCATATGCCCCGCAAAGAACACTTCGTTATGCCGACTCGTTGGAATTTAATTGAATCGTTTGTTTGTCAATTTTATAGTTTCTTAAATTTCTTTTTTTTTTTAAAGTGATAGGGAGTATACGTAAAGTCTTGGATAGATTTGTTTCTGGTCAGGAAGCCATTAAGGTTATCTTAATAAAAAAATAACAATATTTAATGAGGAGAACTGACGGTTGAAGCCGATTTTTTTGAATGACATGGCGACACATGTCAGTGAGTTGAACTTGCATTTACAAGGACGGGGTCGAAAAGCAAAAGCACTTTAATTATTGGACCACTCAAATTAATTTGTATTGAAACTGGACATATCTTGCCGTGAAATCTATTTCAAAACATTTATATATTTCCCTAAGTTAAGGTAAATTAAGATAGCTGAGCTTTTCAGAAGTACATGGAAGCACTCAATGCGGAGTTTTCAAAACAAAGGCAAAGGAAATTGGAATTTTTTCAATTTCAAACATCCGAAAAATGAACACCGAAATGTGCGGACAATCTTAAAGGAATAGCTACTTAGGAAAGTCATCTGTTGTCTACTCCAAGACATTCACTCTACTTCCAGCTTTTGGTTTAATTTACACTAGTGAACATATTTTACAGCACATTGCAGCTGTTTTAAGCATACTACAGGTCACTTAAATTTGACCACTCTGAAGTGGCATTGAACAATTAGCGAAGATCATTCAAGGAAAAGACGCTCATTAATTGATATATGCTAATTACATTCAAAAGAGTTTGTATAACTATCTTAATTAAGCAGAAATTTAATTATTTCTAAAACAAATTTGTTTGTTTTATTATTGCAATAAATATAACATGCTTAGATAATGTAACTATTGTATTTAATCATGTTTAAACAAATAAACTACTTAAATTAAGCTTTATGATGCAGAAAATGTTTACTTACAACGTAAATTGATTTTATACATCTAATTACACAATAAAAAAAATAGCATAATGCTGAATTTATATAAAGAAATAATAATTTAAAAGCTGCAATAGATATATTGTGTTCTTAGTTGTATGTTAAATTCACTCTGAGCTTACATTATGTTTGTTGGCAGCACTAAACAAATATTATTATTATTATTAAATTATTTTAAATAAAAAATGGCACAACAAATAAATACAGCTTAGCAAAATAAAAATCAAATAATTGCAAATTAATATTTAATTTTGGTAAAGGAGGGTCTTTGTTATGCGCTCGCTCGCCCCAAGCGTCGAAATGTGACTACGCCTCTGTCAAAATGTGACTACGCCTTTGTCAAAATGCACAACTGGGCCAACAAGACTTTTAAGTATTTCTCTCTCACAGTGTTTCTAACTTTGATCTTCTATTTACCAAACATGTCAGTTTTCATAATGTGTGGGGCATCAAAGCTCATTCTGTTGTTACATATTCATTATGCGGCCCGACAAATACAGCTCATCCCATGCTCATCCCATGCAACACAGTGTTTTTCTTTTTGATGTACATACTTGAGGATCAAAACAACTGGGGTGTTGACAGCTGACACTGAACGTTCTACACCGACAGAGAGGGAGAAAGATCGAGAGAGGGAGTGGGAGAGAGTGATAGAAGGAGAGAGGGAGAGAGAGGGAGATAGAGAGAGGGAGAGAGAGAGAGAGGAAGAGAGAGGGAGGGGGGGAGAGAGGGAGAGAAGGAGAGAGGGAAAGAGAGGGATATAGAGAGAGGGAGAGAGGGAGAGAGTGAGATAGGGAGAGAAGCAGATAGGGAGAGACAGGAGAGAGAGAGAGGAAAAGAGAGAGAAGGAGAGAGGGAGGGAGAGAGAGGGAGATAGAGAGAGGGAGATAGGGAGAGGGAGAGAGTGAGATGGGGAGAGAGGGAGAGAGAGAGGGAGAGAGAGAGGGAGAGAGTGAGAGAATGAGAGAGGGAGAGAGTGAGAGAATGAGAGAGGGAGAGAGTGAGATGGGGAGAGAGGGAGAGAGAGAGGGAGAGAGAGAGGAAAAGAGAGAGAGGGAGAGAGGGTAGGGAGAGAGAGGGAGATAGAGAGAGGGAGATAGGGAGAGGGAGAGAGTGAGATGGGGAGAGAGGGAGAGAGAGAGGGAGAGAGAGAGGGAGAGAGTGAGAGAATGAGAGAGGGAGAGAGTGAGAGAATGAGAGAGGGAGAGAGTGAGATGGGGAGAGAGGGAGAGAGAGAGGGAGAGAGAGAGGAAAAGAGAGAGAGGGAGAGAGGGAGGGAGAGAGAGGGAGATAGAGAGAGGGAGAGAGTGAGATAGGGAAAGAGGGAGAGACAGGAGAAAGAGTGAGAGAGATGCCTTCTAAGAGATATAATGCACAATTTTCCGTTTGACAAATTATATACTTGTATAATTGGAAATCTAGCTGTTTACTTTATTCGTGTTGAATATAGACTAGCCATTCTAACACACTGGGTTGGATACATACACAACCAATTCATTTATTAATATAGATGTTACCTCGTTTAAATCAGAGATCTAGGCCTACTGTAATGAGTGCATGTCTCAATATATAGAGATACGCGTGATGCACACACTATCATCAAAGTAGTTAAAAGGCGATACGAACATCTGATACGATAGTTTAATCAACCGTTAAGTGTGATAAGAGAATGCTTAGCTGAGACCTTAGTTTTAAGAATGGGCTGTCGGTGTACGCCCGAATTCTAATGCATGAAGCAGGCATACAATACATGTTTCAACTATAACAGAGTTTCATTTCTATAATACCACCCTTTTTCCCATCCTGAGACTATTCACAGACTGATCACAGACTATTCACAGATTATTCACAGACTATTCACAGACTGATCACAGACTAAATAAATAATAAATAATAATAACGGTGCTTATATAGCGCATATCCCGTTGGTGACAGTTCTATGCGCAGACGACAGTTACAGAATACAGACAGACAACGAAATATATAGTAATACGCTAATTCTGCTGACGAAATAGGTGAGTCTTCAGCCGGCTCCTGAAGGTGTCATAGCTAGGGCTCTGGCGAAGCTGTAGTGGGAGGTGATTCCAAGCGGACGGTCCTGCGTAGGAAAATGAACGTTCGCCAGCGGACACTAGCCTCACACGAGGGATCCGCAGAGTAAGCGCGTCAGATGCCGAACGAAGTGGGCGGGACTGGGTGTAGAGCTCCATACAAGAGCGAAGATAATCCGGGGCGCAGTTATTCAGGCACCTATAACAGAGGGAAGCCAGCTTATATGAGATCCGGTTGTTGATGGGTAGCCAGTGCAGAGATCGGAGCAGAGGATTGATATCATTTGACTTCTTCTTCTTGAGAACTAGTCGGGCTGCGCAGTTCTGGATACGTTGGAGTCCTTGAAGGGAGGAGGCCGGGAGACCAGCCAAAAGCGAATTACAATAGTCCAAGCGGGAAAATAGGAGAGAGATGATGAGCTTAACACAAGCTTCCTTGGTGAGATAACGACCATTCGATCCCTCCAACGACAACAACGGTCAAGTGATTGATGATGATGAGGATTAAGCTAAACTTAACGCGACTAACATTTTAAGTATTAATTATCGCCTTCTCATTTTTAATGTTAAAAACGGATTCCTCATAACCTGTACTCCACTCTATCCATGCAGCCCCACATCTCCTTCCTCATCAAAACCTGCTTCTTCTATATTGCCGCCATCCGTCGCTATAACAAACAGGAAGCTTGCGTGAAAATTGTCATATCTCTCTTCTTCTACCGCTTGGAGTCGCTATTGGCTGGCCTCTTGGCCTCCTCTTTTCAGGACCTCCAACGTATCCAGAACTGCGCAGCCCGACTAATCCTCAAGAAGAATAAGTCAAATCATATCACTCCTCTGCTCCGATCTCTGCACTGGCTACCCATTAACAAACGGATCCCGTATAAGCTGTCTTCTCTCTGCTACAAGTGCCTGAATTACTCTGCCCCGGATTGCCTTTGCTCTTTTCTTGAGCTCTACACCCAATCCCGTCAATTTCGCTCGACTTCTGACGCACTGACTTTTTGGATCCGCGAAGCCAGTGTCCGCTGGTCAACGTGCATTCTCTTACGCGGGCCGTCCGCCTGGTATCCCCTACCAATCCAACTTCGCCAGAGCCCTATCTTTGACACCTTGAGGAGCCGGCTGAAGACTCACCTGTTCCAGTAGCTCACTGTACATATATACATTTTCGTCTGTTTTTCGTTGTTTGTACTCTGTCTGTAACTTTTGTTAGTGCATAGAACTTTCCTCCATGGGATAGGCGCTTTATAAGCATTGTTATTATTGTTATTAAAATATCCCGTCGGACCCAATGTTTCAACATATCAACGTCAGGTTTAATAAAATATAAAATAACTTTATCTTCTTATATTTGTCTATTGTTGACAGTATATAATATTTTTTTATTGCAACGTATATATTTGTATAATATTAATTTTGGATAGTTTGGTGTGGCCTATTTATATTGAAAGTTTATAAAAAATTCTATAGTTACGAATTGTAAAAATTATAAGAAGAACACAGCTCTTTTAATAACGAAATATTTTAATTCTATTTTTAGTCAAATAAAAATGCAACAAATAAATAAATAAATGCACTATTTAAAATTAATTGAAAGTTAATTAAAACATTATTGAATGTTTTAATTAATGAAATAATGTCCATGATTATCTGAAAAAAGTTTTCAAATTCCAATAACTCAGTAAAAACTTCTAGAGTTTAAATTTTTCGTTATTATTTCCCTTTAAATAATTTTTTGTAAAATAGATTCCGTATTGATTTCTTTTGCCATTAAAAATATTTTTAGTCTTAAAATTTACAATTTTTAAATATATCTATTTATTTATTATTTGTTTATTATTTTTCTTAAGTTATAAATCTTTAAATGTAAAACTAAATTATTTGATGTTGTTGATTATTTATATAATTTATAAAAGTTTATTCAAGTTTCAAGTGAATGGCGGAACTAGATGACAAGATGACCTATTGTCGATACATTTGTTTACAATTTGATTTATTCAAGTTTAATAAATCTTAAACTAAATAAACAGATTTATAAGAACATAAACATGACGTGATAGATATAAACAACAATAAGACATTAAGATATAAATGTATAAAGTTTATTTCAATACAGTAACAAGAAACTGTTTCAAATGTTTACAATTTATACAAAACTATAAATTTAACAGAAGAAAATATAAATATCTTTATATCTAAACAAAAACAATAAAGTG
This sequence comes from Anisus vortex, assembly GCA_949126835.1. NCBI lineage: Eukaryota > Metazoa > Mollusca > Gastropoda > Planorbidae > Anisus > Anisus vortex. The sequence continues at coordinate 2,932,204 of OX421505.1, read as the reverse complement.
AATAAATATTTATAGATACATGGAATAAATTGAAAGTGATATAAACAGATATAAAACATCCTCCATGTTTGTTTGTTTACATTTTGACACACAAGTAATTCAATACAATTACAAGATCCAACCAACTGCACTGTAATTAAGTCCAGACTTTAAACTTCCACTATGGACAAGGTCAATATACCAAACATCAGACCCCACACAGTGGACACTGGCTCCACTACTTCCTGGACATGTACATGTTGTGTAGGTAAACTTATGGTCATACTTCACACTCCCCACCTGTACTACGTCCTTCCATTGACCAACACTGACCTGTTTAGAACATCCATGAGGATGTGACACTATAAAGTTCAACTTGTCAATATCTCGAGATTTAATGTATTTGTTCCTGACTTTCTCCCAGACATCATCAAAATGTTTCTTCATTTTCTCCAATTTATTTCCCAAACTTTCATCACAAGTCACACAGGTAAACCAACACTTGTCTCCCTCAATGTTTACATAATCAACACGTACCTTATCTTTAAGAATAACCAATTCACTATCTTCACTATCATAAAACAATCTCAAGGTCGTGTGACTTGCCTCAATGTAATCAACAACCACATGTGCAGCTGTAAACACAGAAATCTTCCACCAAACTTTGCTGGGTTTGTCTGAAGCTTCACATTTATCACATGGACATGTTGTATAGTCACTTTGTTTATCTTCATCTGTGTACTTCAACACTCCACTCACCCTCCCAGTTCCTGTCCTCAATGTTTTCTTTCCTCTCAGTTCAGACAAAAAATATGGAATCTTTGTGTTTGGCCAAAACTCTGGTCTGCGTGGACTGGTCATGGTGACACTTAGTCTAACTGTCAGGTCAGCTGCAGCTTTGATGAGTTCATACAAATCACTGTCCTGGTGACCTTCAGGTAGATGTTTCAAGCTGAATGATTCAATAGGTATAAACTCTGGATGACCTGGATTCTTCTTACAGTTTGTCACATGCTGGTTTAAATCAATTTCTCCACAAAGTAAAACCTGATTCTCATGTTCACCTGTACAGGTAAATACAAACATCAACAAACTGTGTTTACTTTATGTAATAAATATGATTTTCTTTTTAATACCAATATAATCAATAATACAAATATTCACCTTTATAAACATATTTACATGTTGTATTAATTTACCAATAATTTACCTATTAGTGGACTGTCCTGTTTATTTGACTGGTCATAATTTTGTTTAAAAACTGGACAAACCCCATCTGAAATATTCAGTTTACATATTAATATATATTTTTCTGATATTTTGTTCTATATAATTTTGAGGCTATAATAAGAATCATCATCATAATCTTGATCCAGCAGCCATCTGGGAACTTGCCCTTCGGCCTGAGGCAATGGTGAAGAAATTGCAGACTTTTTTGTAGCTGTTTGTAGTTTAAATATAGAGTGTTAGAGAGATTTGGTATTTTGGGGAGAGAGACATTTCGTATGTCCTGTAGTGCCGGACAGTCAAAAAGATGATTTGCAACTGTTTCATTTTGGTGTTTACAGAGAGGGCATGCCGCCGCTTTTTCTGATTTGATGCGGTTAAGTTGCGAGTTTAGATGTCTATGTCCCGTGCGCAGGCGAAAGATGGTTACTTGATCTTATCTCTGTAGGACATTTATTGTGTCATATTCAACCGGTTTGGACATATGTGAGAATACACATCCTCCTGTTGTGCCCAGTGCCAAACCATTTAACCACTCTTCTTTAATGTTTAATGTTTGTTGTCATGATCTGTTTGATCTTACTCCATAACTTGGTTATAAGGCTCCCTTAAATGCTTTCCATCTGTATATACTTTTATTTTTATCTCCTGGGTATAATGCTATTGTTTTTTCCGCTACTCTCAATGTCTGCAATGAGTCTTTGTTTTTCTTTCCTATATTTTCTAGTAGATTTATGCTAATGTCAACGACATGCAGATGTTGGTTCAGTGGCATGTCCCTATCCAGGATTTGTAACTCTTCTCAATTAGTTGGCAGGTGGTGTTTTTGTTCTATCGTGTGGGCTATATATAGAATTGGTGTTTTTGTTCTATCGTGTGGGCTATATATAGAATTGTTTTGTGTTTGATTCTGTTGTGCAGGGTCCATTTTTCTACCAGTTGTCTGTTCGTATGTTGTTTATCTTGTCTCCTATATCTTTCTACCATCTGTAAGATTGTCAACTCTATTCTAAGATGTGGGGGTTCTATGTTAGTGTGAATTTTAAGAGTAGATTTTAAGCCTCCGGGAATGACGTGTACTGCCTGACTTTTGACATACTCTTAAATTGTCACTACCCCAAGATGTGCCAGGTAGCTTCTTTACTAAATTTAGGCGTCTCATTGATTTGTCTTTCAGGTTCTGTATGTGTTTTTTTTTATTTGAATTGTCTATCTAGCTGAACATTAAGTAACCTGGATGATCCTCTTTCTGGAGTAAAGAGCCTTGTAATGACAAAGATATCTTTTTCTTGGCTATTTTGTGGCTTTTTGTGAAGACGGATTATATTGTCTTAGAACTGTTAACTTTTAGTTTCCGCTTCTCACAGTATGCACTAAGTTTGGTCAAGTCTTCATTTAGGCACCTAGCACTAATTACTAATACCGATATGGTGGCAAGTATGCCTCATAACCAGATCATCTAAATAGAGTGTCTTTTCCACTTGTAGCTCATCTGGTAGATCATTGATAAACATTAGGAAAAGGGTGCAGCTCAGTGATAATTCTTATAGGAGCCCTTCTTCTAGACGCGTTTTAATTAAAAGGTGTTATATAATTGAGGCAAAAATAATAATATATATCCATATTTTAATATTTATTATAATCCATATATTAATATTTATCCTACTTAGCCTACTCTTAAATAACAATAAAAATACCTTCATAATTATTTTCCTTACATTCTGTACTTGGTAATTTCAGGTTCAAGTTTTCCTTAAGAATAAAAAGAAATGAAAAATAGCTTTAAATTATAAGTTCAAACAGTTTTTAAAAAAAGTTTCATAATTATTGTTTAGTATGAATATGAGTTATAATTTCACTACAGTAAATAAAGTGTTTCTCCTTAACTATTTTCTATTCCATGTTTTTTTATTATATCTTATACCATTGTTATTTGATTGATTTAATTTACATTTATATTTAATGAAGATAAATTGACAACTATGTTACACATTCCAATTTAAATATTTATATTTATATTTTAAAAAGCAGATAGAAACTTGTGTTTTCCATAATTAAAAAATACATGATTTGAAGAAAGTATGGGCACAATTTCTGTAGCAAAATTATTTTTTACAAAAAGAAAATTTGAAATATATGAAAAAAGTATTAATGCAATGATGCAGCATTGAATATAATTTAGAGATAATTTCATTACCTTATTGGCCCCATATAAAGTACTATATAAATCCTGATTTAATTTTAATACATTTTATACAGTTTTTTTTTTAATAAAAATTAACAGCCCACTATTTAAATTATTGAATAATAAATCTTATGTATCAATGATTTGGAGACATACCTTTTTTTAATTTTACTTTTGTTATTAGTATATTCTTACACAATTTTAAATAGTGTTAGGAATTTTTCCTAAACCAAAATATTATCAAAACTAATAGATAAAATTTAGTCTTGTGGGCCTACTGAATGTAGGCGATTTTTATGCTAAAAAGTAAAGCTCACTCTAGAAGCAAAATAAGCTTATGAATGTAATTAAGTATATAAATCTTAGTGTAATTTGTTTGAAATTAAATAATACAACTAATATATAAACTAAAAAATACTAAAAGCTAATTTAAAAAATAAATTCTTAAGAAAAACAACAAACAAAACCAAATATTTCATAAGTTCAAAAAAATAGTTAAACTATAACAGTAACTAATTGAATTATAATATTGTAGTCCAATATAAGTCTCAGCATACTTTATAAGCCAAACCAAAATTAAAAGAGCTTCAGGCAAATCCTTTGTCACATTAACAATAACAAATTAATAAAACAAATAACTTCAATAAAATATTAACAGAACTATTAGATTTAATAAAAAGTATAACATTATAGTTATAGTTATAGTTATTAATAAGTAAGCTAATATTTAGTAATATTTAGGCCTAGTAGCTTAATATTAGAATATTAGGAAAACACCATTTGCATTTAATTTACATTTAATTCCCAAAGGAATAATTCTTGAAAATTATAATCCCTATTTTAACTTTAAGTTTAAGTAGTAGGCCTACTTAGAGCTATGCTATGTCTATACTTTACATACTTATAAACTTATAATGAATAATGACTCTTTTACTTATTCATTTTATTCTATTTCGAAATTTATGAATTATGTCAACGTTTTAATCTAAATATAATCTATTATTTAATCAAATTAAATGCACAAATATACAAATTAAACCGTTCTCTGTTCTTACAACATAATTATAAAAATAAAATAAAGTTTTGAAAATTAAAAAAAACTTTCAATGTAGCCTACATTTAGAAACTAAAAGCTCTAAGTTTAATCTCAATTAAATACACATCTTTCAATGTACACTTTTAAACTAAAAACTCTAAGTCTAAGATCTAAGATTAGTAAGATTGTAAGATTTAAAGTTTAAAGATTTAAAGTAAATTAAAGTGGCTAAAGTTGCTAAACTAAACTAGAAAGTAGACTAGGCCTATTTCTAAAAAGACTATCGTCTGCTTAGCAGTCCGACAAATGTCCTTAACCTTGGAATTAGTAAATATTAAAGCAGATTTGTTAATTTATGAAATATTTATTGAGTGAAATATATTTTAAGAAATTACTTAGTCTAGCGATAAAATAAATAAATAAACTTATCTAAATGAAATTCTCTTTAATTAAAGTTTACTTAATTTAAGTTAAACATTTTTTTTTAAATGAGAACGACAACATTTTAGCGGAACAATTAAATATTTCTACTTTGACTATTTGTTGTATTTTAGTTTAGATTGTTCACGTTGTTGTTAATTTAAACGACTAATTAAAAAATATTTGTGTATACTCTAGACTGTACTATTAGTAATTATTAATGTATAGTATATTGTACCTTTACTTTATAGTCGTGCAGTGGCGTAGCAATGTATGGCCGGGTAATAATGTAGGCCTACCAATTAGGGATGTACAGTGAGAGGGCGGGGTGCAAGAAATAAAGGGCGGGGGGATATAATATATGCTATATAGTGGTGGGAGTGGTGGGAGGGGCAAATATGTAATTGGAAATAGTGAACTGTTAAAAGCTGATTCTAAAATGATGCACTATTTCCCCCTATTTAAAACCTTATATAGGGCCTACATTATAAATGACACTGCTGGTAGTTGAAACATAAAATCTAAAGGCTCTACTGATTAAGTATAGTTAAAATATAATTTGTATAAATAAAATTATAGGCTATAGGCTATATATAGCCTACATGTACATATATATATATATATATATAATAATAATAATAGTAATAATATTTGTATAGCGATGCCAACAAACATAATGTAAGCTCAGAGCGCGTTTAACACACAACTAAGAATTCGGATATTACCCTAGCCCAGGTGACAGAGCTAAATTGATTATTGAAAAAAAAAGACAAAACAAATAAATGTAGATCTAGCAGTAACCGACCCCACCCAAAAGTAAGACAGTAAATTTCCAAAGCATGTTAAATGTTATCTAAGGTATATATTGAAATAATGAGATTTTAAGTTCTTTTTGAAAGAAACAGTAGAGCTTGTTCGCCTCAGTTGAATGGGAAGTAGATATAGGCTATATATATCGGAAACCTTAATGAAAGTCTAAAATTAAATGTTTGGATACACTGATGGCCAGTGATGGTCATGAACTACCATATCCCCTTTGTAGAAATTCTCGGATTAAAAAAAATGGTTTTCATACCTGAGTCACAATTGTCTTTCGATGCCTACATAAGCAATCTATACAGGGGCCTTCATATACAGCTGTATTGACATGCTCAGATCAAAACCGTTCCGCTCGGCTAGTCATGCGTATAGGCTATTATACGCCTATGTCAAAGCGCAATTCTGATACAGTTCTCCTACATCGGCCCTATGGGCAGCCTGTTAGAGCCAGAATTTAAAACAAAGTGGCGATATGCTACTTTGCTATCAGTATCTACATAACAACGAGGTGCGTTTTTATCTCAAGGAACTAATCAAACCTTATATTCTGCAAAAAAAAACACTCCTCACTTCTGCAGGTGCCCCCGTTTCTCTCTGACGACCGTTGACATGTTAGATCTATCGTTCTCAATATCTGACCCGAAAATATGGAATCTGCTTTACATCCAACTCATGCAAACAAGTTCTATCATCATTTTATAAATAACTTGAAAATACATTATTTTAATATTTACCTTCGTTAACATTTTTTTAGACCCTACTGTTTTACTTGTATATTAAGTTGGTAAATGCTACATTTATTTGCTTTGTCCTATGTTTCTAAAGTTTTGTATTATTAATTAGCTTTAGATACTTTTAGCTGAAATAACTGTAGGCTATCCGTATTCTTGTTTTTGTTTATCAATGTTAAATGCGCTCTGAGCTTACATTATGTTTGTTGGTAGCGCTATACAAATATATAATTATTATTATTATTATTATTAGTGCTTTTTTTGTAAAAAAAAAAAATAGGTGCCGGTAGGCCTAGGCCTACTCAGTGATGGATTGCCTAACTTTTAAAGCAGTTTCGCATTTTATATTTTAATTCGTATTGCGCGCAATTTAAAAAACAATTCAATTTAAAAAAAAAATAATAATTTAATAAATTAATAATAGCCTAAGCGTTAAAATACAAGAAAAGTAATAATTTTTTCCCCACATTAAAAAAGGTGCCGGTACGCCGTACCGGTGCGTACCGTCACAAAAAAAGCGCTGATTATTATTATTGCTATGTAATAATATTCTAAAAAAATAATTCTGAAAAAAATTTTCGGTTAAAAAAAAAACGAATAGGTTCCGGGGGGGGGGGAGAGGTGGGACGAAATCCTACTCCCCCCTCCCCACACCCAACCTCATTCTTTGTACTGTAGGCAAGGACTACAGTAGTTCTTGACAGTAGCCTAAAATTGTCTATTTACGCTATAGAAATGTTTCAAATTAACCTACCTGAGCAATAGACTGCATTTCACGTCTAGCTCTTGATGACTCTGAAACAAATATAAAAATTATATGAATTTAGCTTCAATCTGTCATACATTTAAATATAGTTATTAATGAGTTCTTAGCTATTGCCTGTATTGTATAAACAAATGTTAAACCTTTTGCCTGTATTGTATAAACAAATGTTAATCTATTGCCTGTATTGTATAAACTAATGTTAATCTATTGCCTGTATTGTATAGGCCTAAACAAATGTTAATCTATTGCCTGTATTGTATATAAAAATGTTAATCTATTACCTGTATTGTATAAACAAATGTTAATCTAGTGCCTGTATTGTATATACAAATGTTAATCTATTACCTGTATTGTATAAACAAATGTTAATCTATTACCTGTATTGTATAAACAAATGTTAATCTATTACCTGTATTGTATAAACAAATGTTAATCTATTGCCTCTATTCTATAAACAAATGTTAATTTATTGCCTGTATTGTATAATCAAATGTTAATCTATTGCCTGTATTGTATAGGCCTAAACAAATATTAATCTATTGCCTGTATTGTATAAACGAATGTGAATCCATTGACTGTATTGTATAAACAAATGTTAAGTGTATATCTTATAAGCTTAATCTAATAAAGGGTGAATACATTGTTCATTGTAATATTGTTAATTTGTTGATGAACTCCCACAATGCGCTTCTTTAAATAGAGCATTCGTTAACTAGATAATATGTAAGTCTAAATAGAAGATACAGGTAAATAAAATAACAAGGGAGGAAATAAATACTTGCAAGTTATAGGGTTTCAAAAAGAGATGTTTACTTTTCTTAAACACACCGTACAAAGTAGAAGAGTTTAAAGTTTGAACTATTTTACTCTGATTGATACAGTCGTGTGGTGTTCTACGAGACCTAAGTGACAAATCGCAACTAGGTAGAACACCCCCCCCCCCCAGAACCTTAGAAACCGAGACGTAACAATATGTGCCTATAATGTAACTAGAGATTTCAATAAAAGCTAAATACAGGAGAGTTTAAAATTAAATAGATATGAATATGATGCACAGCTAGGATATAACATTGGCAGCCTCGCCTTCTTCCTTATTCTAAATTATGTAACATTGTAAACCTGATTTGTGGATGCCTTTACCTTGGAGCCTTGATTCACTCTGGTAGACCTCGAGAAGTGACGAAAACACATCACAAGGTACCGAATCGGAACCCAAAAAGAAGCACACACACACATATACACACCACACAAACACATACATACGCACACACATATACACACACATATACACACACACATACACACAGAGACACACACAAACACACACACACAGACACACACAGACACACACACACACACACATACACAGAGACACACACACACAAACACATACATACACACACACATATACACTTACACACACACATACACACACACATACACACACACATACACACACACATACACATACATACAAACACACATATACACACATACACACATCATTGGCATCCTTCCGTCTCGCGAGACGATGGTGCATCACCGTGGTTCGAGGTTGCACTTCCTCGTGTGGCTGAGCAGGCCTATCCTTGAGTGACAGTCTTTTTTACAGCCTTTGTACACGTGTTCAGTGGTTTCTATTTTCTTCGACTTTCTTCTAGCCCTTTTATCGATGGTCTCCTCCATTCTACTTTCCTCTGCTGTTTTTACCCCTTACCTGACCGCAGTGCGACAGGTGGACCGGTACTCTGCCTTCCACCCTCACTCCCAATAAACACATTTACACACACACACACACACAAACACACACAAACACACACAAACACATACATACACACATATACACACACATACACACAGTTACACATACACACACTTACACATACACACATACATGCACAAACACATACACACACACATACACACAAATATACACACATATATACAAACACACAAACACACACACACATATACACACATACAAACACCAACACACATACACACACAAACACATGCACACACATATACACACACATATACACACATATATACAAACACACAAACACACACACACATATACACACATACAAACACCAACACACATACACACACACACAAACACACACATATACACACACATGTACACAAACACAAACACACACTTACATACACACATATACACACACACACATACACACATACAAACACCAACACACATACACACACAAACACATACACACACATATACACACACATACACAAACACACACATATATATACACACATACACATATACACACACATACAAACACATACACACACATATATATATACACACATACACACTTAAACACACACACAGACACACACACATATTCACACACATATACACACACACAAACCCATACACACACATATATACAAACAAAAACGCATACACACACATATACACAAACACATACACACACAAACACATACATACACACACACATTTTAGCTTTAGGACCGTTGGCCTAATCTATTAATTATTTGTTTGTTTTTATTAATGATCTATAGGCCTACAAAGAATGGATTAAGCCCAAAACCAATATTCTTGATACAAAAATCAAATATGTTTTCACATATCTATAAAATTATATTTCCTAAGCCCTGACCTTTAAATGCATTTCACGTTGTTTACATCATATAAATGTGTTCTAAGTATATGTGTGGCTTATACCTATAAGTGAATTGCGTTGATTGTATAGTAAATTGTAGCATCCGCTAATATTTTTACAAATACACAATTTTGGAGGTTCTATAATTTTTTTAATGGATCTGTGATTTTATTACTGAATTCCCAATTAGCCTTAAAATAAACTGTCCTCTACGTCGAGTGTGACGACTACAGCTATTTTTAGATTATGACATCAACTTCATTTAAATAGTAACACATCTTCTTATTAAGAACACACTATTAAACAGCTTAATTACGAATGATGTCGAAAAATATCTATATACGAAGCCAAAGTCTACAGGTTTTTGATATAAATAAATATCAACATTTGTATTTTTTTAGTTTCATTCAATCAATTTTCAAAGTTTTTAAATTTTAAGTCCCACTTTATTAAATTTTGAACTAGAAGCTAGATCTACTAAGTCTATAAATAGAAGCAGCTTATATAGCCTAACAGTATACATATCATGTTATATAAACCTACATTGACGAAATAATGTATATACCCTAATTTATTCAAGTTGCCTACAAATTAATGAAAGCAAACAAAATATGATATATTTAACATCACTTTGCTCTGAATTTATGCATCTTGCGCCAAAATACAAATCTCAAAAAGTTGTAGTTTAACCTACATAGACAAAGTATTATGTTTTGGTCATTAGAGTAATATACATTTTGAATATAATATTAAAATAATTAGATTACTTACTTGTATTTCCCATGTTAATCAGTTAAAATGTTTGTTTTAAGTTGTCTTAATATTTGCTTCAATCTAGTTGACAATAAGGGAAGCTCTGACGTTCTATAGTATGATTGTAAACTAGGGAAATCCGTTAGCTATAAATAAAGTAAACGTAAATAAAAGGAATTCCCGAATCCTGATACGCTATGTCGGGGTCGGCAACCTACGTCACGCGTGCCAGACTTTGAACACAGGGCTATTTTCATGTGGAAGACCCTAAGAAAGCAATTATTTTCTACGAGAAGTTGAGGGCTAGAGTAGAATACATTTTAAGCTTTCGGCACGCTGAATGATTTAGAAATCCTACTTGTGTAGCCTACACTATAATCAAAAGGTTGCCGACCCCTGCCCTATATTATAATATATATTTTTTAAGAACTTTAAAAAAGAAAAAAATATCAATGTCTTCCTTTCCTCTTTCTCTCTTGGAATTTTTCTTTCCCTCTCTTCCCCTGAGTTTCATTTTTTTTATATATTTGTTTCTTGTCTTCACTCTCTGTCACATATTTCTCTTTGTCTCTCTTACTCTTAAGTATATCTCTATTTCTCTTTGTCTCTCTTAAGTATATCTCTATTTCTCTTTGTCTCTCTTAAGTACATCTCTATTTCTCTTTGACTCTCTTAAGTACATCTCTATTTCTCTTTGTCTCTCTTAAGTATATCTCTATTTCTCTTTGTTTCTCTTAATTATATCTCTATTTCTCTCTCTTAATTATATCTCTATTTCTCTCTCTTAATTATATCTCTATTTCTCTTTGACTCTCTTAAGTATATCTCTATTTCTCTTTGACTCTCTTAAGTATATCTCTATTTCTTTTTGTCTCTCTTAAGTATATCTCTATTTCTCTTTGCCTCTCTTAAGTATATCTCTATTTCTCTTTGACTCTCTTAAGTATATCTCTATTTCTCTTTGCCTCTCTTAAGTATATCTCTATTTCTCTTTGACTCTCTTAAGTATATCTCTATTTCTCTTTGACTCTCTTAGGTATATCTCTATTTCTCTTTGTCTCTCTTAATTATATCTCTATTTCTCTTTGACTCTCTTAAGTACATCTCTATTTCTCTTTGTCTCTCTTAAGTATATCTCTATTTCTCTTTGACTCTCTTAAGTACATCTCTATTTCTCTTTGTCTCTCTTAAGTATATCTCTATTTCTCTTTGTCTCTCTTAAGTATATCTCTATTTCTCTTTGACGCTCTTAAGTATATCTCTATTTCTCTTTGTCTCTCTTAGGTATATCTCTATTTCTCTTTGACTCTCTTAGGTATATCTCTATTTCTCTTTGACTCTCTTAAGTATATCTCTATTTCTCTTTGACTCTCTTAGGTATATCTCTATTTCTCTTTGCCTCTCTTAATTATATCTCTATTTCTCTTTGTCTCTCTTAAATATATCTCTATTTCTCTTTATTTCTCTCGTGTAGTCTTTTTTTCCATCTAACAGTCTCTTTCCCCCTTTTTCTTTTTCTAATTTCTTTTTTTTTTAATAAAGTTTTTAAATGATTTATTTTAAATAGTTTCCCTTCTAATGGCGAACCTAAGCAAACAAAGCCCCATACGGCTGCTTGTGTCGCCAGTACCTTGAGCCGTCTCTAAATATTTTTCCTTTTATTTTATAATAGTCCAGATTTAGTTGAAATGTTTATAAGACTACGTGTTCGATATAGACGATATAGTCGTTCGACTAGCAAAGCAAATGTTAATGTAGGGGAACAGTAGGTCTATGCAATTGTTTCAATACTTCACTTACATAGCAACGGTTGGTCAATGTAATTGTTTCAATGGGAGATTTTATTATTTTAGTATTTGATCAGTGTTCTTCCTAACAAAACCCAACTAAACACACACGCACAAAAAACGAAAAAGTCAAATGACTATATATAAAAAAATGTCATTGTTTACTTCCTCAAGATCAGATACAATGGATGCACACAAATAATATCTCATCAAATTCAAAAAGTTTAGACTTTTACATTTTTGGTCAATTTCATTCGAATTGAATCTTTTTTCTGAAAACCTTAAGTCTGCAGAAAAATCAGCAATGATAAAAACTTCATGCGGGTTTACAGTAAAGATTATTTTAAAACAATCATCAAGATGTAGAGCTACTTAATGTGAAGTACCAAGTTAACCGTATGCCTTTTAAGTACAGAAGAGAAGTCTAAGTAGTCATACAGAAACAATAGATCATACTTTCTAGTTTACTTTTTCTAGCATTCATATGTTCAGTTTATATATCATTCTTTTCACTAGGTCAGTTATTCTAACATTTAATTAGGTCAGATATTCTATCATTCTTTTCACTAGGTCAGTTATTCTAACATTTAATTAGGTCAGATATTCTATCATTCTTTTCACTAGGTCAGTTATTCTAACATTTAATTAGGTCAGATATTCTATCATTCTTTTCACTAGGTCAGTTATTCTAACATTTAATTAGGTCAGATATTCTATGGATTGATTAGTTCATTTATCTATCTTTTTTTTTACTTTATCAATTATTTTACCCTATTATACAGATCAGTTAGACTCTGTTATTCTATCCATTTAGAAACTGTTCACTTATGCTTTTATTTTTGACTAGGTTAATTACTCAGTCAATGAGGACTAGGTCAGTAATTTGCCAACTGGGTCAGTTATCTGCCAACTAGGTCAGTTATCTGCCAACTGGGTCAGTAATCTGCCAACTGGGTCAGTTATCTGCCAACTAGGTCAGTTATCTGCTAACTAGGTCAGTTATCTTATCATTTATTACATTTTTATTAATTCAGATCTAAATGTGAAAGCCATACAACCATAACCAAATGGAAACCAAAAGATTGTATGGTACAAAAAAAAAGTAAGTTTGGTCACATGATCACCTCAACTCTGTAAACTTAAGATGATGTAAACCGAAGACTATAATTAGATGGACCGCTTTCTCTATTTATAGAGCTGTATAGTTAGTTTTGGTGTGTGAGGCCTTCATTTTACACTAAAGTCTTCTGGTGTAAATAAATAGGAAACATTTTAAACTGTATCACAAGCTTGCTCCCATTCTACTATTTCAGGGCGTCAAATTTAAAAAAAAATACAAGCCACTGTGTCGAGTATAACATGCTGGACTTCCAACAAAAGCACAATTGCTACCAGGAATTATAGTTTTAAATCTACATTTGTAGGTTTCAAGCGTGTAGCGTCTTTTAATATATACAGCACCTTACGAAAACAGTTTAGGTTGCCTATTTATTTACACTGGAAAACTCAGTGTAAATTGGAGGCCGCACATGCAAAAACATTTTGATTAAATGACACGGAAGTGTACAATGCAAATGGGAATCTGAAAATTCTTAAAAGAAGTCATCAAATAGCAGAAACATTAAAGCAAGCAGTCCATTACCATACTCTAACATGTATAAACTAACATGAAAATAAATGACAAGCGTTTATCATGCTGAGATATTCCACGTTTACATTGAACCAAAGCAGTTTTTCCCAACCTTTGGTGCATGGAGCTCACCAGTTTGTGGAAGGGGACAGGAACATATCATGGAATTAAATTGGAGGGCAACGGGACCCTGTGGCCGAGCAGTAGCATGTTTGGCTGATGCACTGAAGGTACTGGGTCTGTTCTCGTATCTACCTATTCATGGTGGGTACCCGACATTAGTTGGGGGCAAAGTAAAGGCAGGCTGGGTATTGTGACGGCAAAACAATCCCCTAGTATGCCATGGCTACAGAAACTGGGAACGCTGCTTCACCGGCCCATGGGGTGAATTTAATCCGACAGGGCTCAAACAAAACCCTAAAATCAAAACCCTGATCAAGGGCGCGGGAGACCCCAAAATTGTTGGGAAATCACTGCAATGGCAAGAAACAATTTCATTGCATTACAAAAATGTTAAGTTCCATGTACATGCCAAAACATTCATATATTTCTGAGCTTTATAACAAGAACAGGATTCGTCCACACATGGAGTACAATGGTATGATTTACTGCGTATAATGTCAAAATCTCATAATGTACATAATACAAACTTGTGCCATATTTATCAACATCATAAAATTTAAACTGTCTGAACCAGCAGCAGAAATCATAACTTCCAAACGACAACAAAATGGAAGTTCAAGGATGGCTTAAAATAAAAGAAAGGGATGTATTATTATGTCAGGATATAATGTTAAATTCAGGTCATTGGCAATCTGTAGCTTTGAAACAAGACTTGACAAATCTCCTATCTGTCTTATTGTGAAATGATCACTTTGGTTCATTTTTTTATATTTAGCCGCACTGTAAATCATTCTACGATGGTTCAGACAATTTTATCTTTAGGGTCTTTTCAGCACTTGTTAAAAATACATTTCATAATGATACTGTTGAAAGAAACAAAAACATTCAACATCTCTTACATCATGGCAAGGGCAGAATAATACCTGCAGCTTAGCAAGGAGACCATAAAAATAGGACCAACGGTAATGGCGCTACTGGGTGTAACTGGTGCTGTATCTTCTAGAGAGGCTGGCTGGTCATGTGATTATATCACCGGAAAGTCAACCGACATGTCGCGGGTTCTATCCCTGCCACCGACTGATCCCTGTTGTCTTGCAGGAGTTTTTTTCAAATTGCACAAAATGCTTAACATATCTCTGATTGGTCACATTATAAATTGGTATAATATTTATTTTAATACATCCAGAGTGTGGTGAAAAACTTTATCAAATATAGAAACAACAACAAATAATGCCAAGTGGCTGTTTTCCTGATTTATGTGGAGATTAAAGTCATGCTATTTGTCTATAGTACAGAATATTCTTAGCTAATTATATTCTCTTCAAATCTATATACAAATACAAAAATTGAAACGGCAGTTTCCTTAATCAAAGACAAATGTTGGTCAGTGAAATCTGAAGTATGTTCAATTATTTTATGTTTTTCTGTTCTGAAGAAGAACTTTTTAAGCTAATTTATATTATAGTAATATCTGTTTGCTGATAAATATACTATAAAATATACACATAGTGTCCTGTACCCATTACCTGGTTTGGTATTATTATACAAGAGTAAATATAAACTAGACCCTAACTAGCACCAAGCTATGTTCACTGGGCCCAAAAAACCTGACAACCACAAGTAAAGAACGAGTATTTCTCATAAAATAAATAAATATGACTTAGTAAAGGGAAATAACCGTTGGCCTTTTGTTTAAATACAAATAACTGAGTTATTTACCTTTCATACATTTGGAAAGTAAGACATTATAAAAAACCCTTTGAAAAAAATGTCTTACTTAATGTAGTGAACAAAAATATTTCACCTAGAATAGAACTTAGAAATACAAACATTGTACATAGACAAACTAGGGCTAACCAATCAGTAATTTTGAGTTTCTTCTAAAAGAAAAACATTGAAATAGTTACAAGATTTCTTGAATCAAAAGAAATGAAAATGTATGTGATTTTTTTTTTTAAGAAAGAGAACTCTGGTACTACCAAATTTAATTTTTGATTAATTTTTAGATTTTGAAAGGAGAGAAAGTTTTACTTTCAGATTATTAAAGTTTTAAAATTGTGTTAAATAGTTGGAAAACAATATACATTATATATCGACATTATTTCTTGATTATCATTAATCATACATTTCAGTAAGTTTTATATTATTACATTAATTTGCATTCATAGATTTGTAAGAGAAAGTTTCACTTTCAGATTATCAAAGTTTTAAAATTGTGTTAAATAGTTGGAAAACAATATACATTATATATCGACATCATTTCTTGATTATCATTAATCATACATTTCAGTAAGTTTTATATTATTACATTAATTTGCATTCATAGATTTGTAAATCTTGCTTACATGCAAACTTTAAAGGGGCAGGGTGGTTGAGTGCTGGCTGGCATAAAGGTTCTGGGTTCGAATCCTGGTGTAGGCTAGGATTTTTTCCCCTGGACTGGAGGATGTCCCTGAGTCTACCCAGCTCTGATGGGAACCTGACATGACAATAGTTAGGGGAAAAGTAATGGCGGATGGGCATGGTTCCGGCCACACAACCTTCTAGTATGCATGGCAACGGAAACAGGTGATCGCTGCTTCACCGGCACCATAGTATCAGTTGGGTCCAACAGGAGTACTTCACATGCAAACTTTTGAAACCTTGTGCACAGTGTAATAAAATGTGAAGAAACACACAAACAATTCATGCACATGATAACACTCTAAGATATGAGAAACAAATGATGCACACTGGGTAAGAGAAGAATACAATGCTGAAGGCAATAACAATATGTAGCTGGTTGATAATATAAAAAGTTGTAAACGGCAGTCTTTATAATAAATGTGAAAAAAAAAACTATTAGCTTTCAAAAATTCTCTTCATCGGTCCAATTAAGAATGTTTCTTAATTTAACACACACACATAAATAATAAAAAAGGGTATTAAAAATCCATATCCCAACGTAGACATGATACATTCCCATAATGCATGTGTTAAATTAAATTAAACAGTTGAACAGAATAAACATTTGGTGGTAAGCTTTGAACATTAAGAAGGCTTGGAACATTACATGAGCACTAAATGCTTGAGGTATTAACTATGCACCGCTTTAGCAACTGGCTAGAAAAAATAAGCTTGTCAGCTTCAACGGAACGATTTTCAACTCTTCTAGTTTTTTTAATTAAAAGCTGTTGAAGAACAGTGACCTACGCACAGACGAAATTACCAACTTTCTTACGACTCACTATACCAATTAAATGCTAGACTATGCCAATCACTTACTTTCCTTTCCTGTCCATTGGTACTTTTCATCCACTCTTCAAATTTTACTTTAGTTCTCTTTGAACAAAACCTGGTCTTGAAAGGGTTAGAATCTTTTTTTTTTGTTGCTAAAATTCTATTTTCCTAAGACTTTACATTTGAGCAAAATATTTTTCGATATCTTCAATATAGCAGTCACAATACAAAAATATCTTAAAAAACATTTATATAATTATAGTCTACATTTAAAAGTAAAAAAGCAAATTTCAATCAAGAGTTTCACTAATTTCAATCAAGAGTTACACAAATTTCAATCAGGAGTTTCACATTCAGAATATCGCTCTTTCTCGGTGTCCTTTGTTTAACACCAGTTATTATCAGTCATTGCTATTAATACATTTCATTGGATGCGGAGCTCCTAGAACAGGTCCTCGTACCACTGGCCAATCTGTGACCAATATGTGTATGAGATGGCAGACAACATCAACCCTAGGCTGACATACAGAGGTGGGTAGATGCTTGAGGTTGTGTACTCCTGCTGCGTGTCTGTCAGCTCCAAGGCTTTCTGACAAATGGCACTCGTCCTGGCACTGTTTGGGTCGTCACTTGGGATTTTGTCAATAATCTGTTGAAAGAAAAAAGTATGTATGTTATTGAGATTATAGGTTTGTCTTTGACTAAATACAACAATAATATATTGTGAACCCCAAAAATATCATTAAAAATATATCCACAAAGATATATATAATATATACACATAATAAATATATAATTATACATAATATTTTATTCATAACCTTTTCCTCACGAAGGGATCCACAGTAAATTTATTTGTAAAAATCTCAACAATTGTTAGCATCCAAAGAGTCTTAGTAGTGAAACGATTAAAAATATAATTGTATTTCACCTGACCCACACATAAACAGTTTTTGAGCTGATGTAAACATTTGGATAGTCACTGTTGATAAATGATGTCATCTACTTTTGACAACACTGCAGCTTTTTTAAAGAGAAGAATTCCAAGGTATTCAAAGTAATTTGAAATCCACAGTAAGGCTGCTGGAGTCTTTTTACAATCAAACACACACCAAAATATATTAACTCTGTGCCAAATTGTGTCACTGCTATGCTTATATTCCGAAGGTCCTGGGTTCAAATCCTGATGAAGGCTAGGATTTGTTCTCGTGTCCGGAGGGTGTCCCTGAGTATACCCAGCTCTGATGGATACCTGATTTTAGTTGGGGTAAAGTAAAGGCAGGCTGGGCCATTTTACTAGCCCCATAATCCCCTAGTATGCCGTAGCCACAGAAACTGGTGGATGCAGCTTCATCGGCCCCATGGATCAATTTGGTCTGATGGATTCACTACTTCACAAATATACACATATAATTAGCTTTTTTTTTCCTAAGCATCTGTATCTTATAGAAGAATTTTCCCTCATCTTGCAGTGCAATTAAGTTATTCCATTACTCTATGGTTGCGACTAGGGATGTTAAAACCGTTTTTTTCCAATACCGGTTTTAGGTTCAATAAAACTAGTTTAAAACCGGATTTTGGTCCCCCCCTCCCCACCCGTGCAATGTCACAAGTCACAGGCCGTAAAAGCCAAATGTGTGTAGATATTTGAAAAATACTTCAAACTTCATTCATGTTTGCAGGGCATTCAAGGGGTTAATCTGTGTGAATACAACATGGGTGCAATTGCTGGACCCCATTTGGCCTGCAAGCAAGAGTTGACAATGCCAAAAAGCCTGCAAAGTTTCTGCCTTAAATCATATACTTAGCGTTCGTGTTCGCATTAATATTTATATATATATATATAAACTAGTGAGATTAAGCCTATTCAAATTATACCCACTATTTTTAGTGTAATATATTATAATTGTGCAGATGTTTTTCTACATTTTTTTCACTCTTTTAATTTTAGTCAGTGTTTCAATTCTATGCTTAGGCCCATGGCCAATAAATCTCATTAAATAGTTTATCTTAACTTTCAGGCCTGAGATACCTTTATCATTTAATGGTAACTTGTTATATAAACCTCTGTTATTTATATGCCTAAACTTCCCATATTTATAACGGACTAACTGTAACAGCAAAATAAAAACTCCAGATCTTAGATATTTTAATATGTAGTATATAGGCATATATAGTTCAGTGATATGAATTTACATTAGTCGTTTGGCTCCTTTCAACTTTTCTTCTTGTTGTTTTTTTTAAATATTCTTACTTCTCCAATATTGTCGGGAAAAAACAACAAGATCACACATCCGAATTTTTTTTTTTTTACAAATAGTTCAAATAGTTTACGATCGCCAAATTCGGACATTTGCGAGAGAGAAAAAAAGGATATCAGGTCAAGGTCGCCGCGCCATGTAACAAATTACTATATTTTTACTAACAATGTAGGGCCTACAGCGAGCTCAGTGTTCTACAAAAACAAGTTTATAGTGACGATTTTAAATCGTTGAAAGCAATAATTGAATCTCTGATAGTGTGTCGGGATAAAGTCTATTAATAAATAGTTGCTTTCTTTTTAGTAGGCTAATAAACAAAAGTTTTATTGTAGGCCTAATCAGGCCTAATGAAAACAATGAGTTTTAATCTTTCCATTAGTAAATTAAAACGTCAAGAATTTAAAAGGAACCCGCTGCCGCAAAGTAACGCGTGACGTATAGATTGACCTAAATACAAATTCACGTCTGGGTCCAAAAAAGCTACATTACGGGATTGCGATAAAAACAAGTTTTTAAAACTTATGGAGGCACGGGTAGGTCTATAAATTATAAAAAATTACTGGGTCACAAAAGCGAAAACTAGGGAAACCCCTACCTAAAGACAAATATAAAACCATGCAATCACACATGCGCCGATACTTTGGTAATTAGTGTTGCTCTTTTTATTTCGCCTTTTAAGTTTTCATGAAAGAAAAAAGTCGACCAATTACAGTTTGTTACGGCCAAAAAAGTGTGATTTCGGTGCAACGAGATCTACTCGAAATTACGAATTTAACTTGACGGCGATTGGCCGGCGAGCAAGTTTTCAAAATTTAAATTGGTCGGCATGCCGGCCATTGCCGGCACTCTTACACCCATGATACAATATGATTTTGTACTCTTTACAATAAAATTCTTTAGAACTAAAAAAAATCTGGGCTAATTGATTAAAACCAATAATAGCTTTCAATTTTTCAATAGTGATTTTCAAATTACCGATTATCGTTGACCATAATATAAAGAAGCATTTGAAGAGGCATATATGGTAACTTGTAAAATAATGGCTTGAAAGGTTTTGCGTAGCACAAATCAAAAGAATGTGTATTTAATAGTGTCGTTAATAATAAAGCACAGACTCTGTGTCTAACCGAATTGTTCAGGGTCAAAGGGAAGATCTAGTTTGCGTCTCTCCATTGCGTACATCAAAGAGCAGCGCACATCTAAATGATGAGCCAACAAGTACAAAGATTCAAGTTAACTGTAACTTAACGATTGGTTTGATGTTGTTTTTATTGCAAGCCATAGATCTAGTTGGTATTTGGAAACACAATATCTAAGACTAAATAGTGTTAGCTAGGCATTTCAGGAATTGTTTTGTGCGAGTCCAACATTATTTATTACATTTTTTTCCATTAGAACCAAAACAAAGGCTCTTCTACTTGAAGTTATGATTACCTTCTAACTTCCAACCAACAAACTGAAATCCAGTTTTGAAAATCAAAACCGGTTTGGTTTCAAAACCGGAATCCGGTATTCCAGTTTTTTTTTAACATCCCTAGTTGCGACAGAAAACTGTCAAACACAACCTCAGTAAATATTTGACCTACCTGCAGAGTAAAATGTTTCATGATGGCCTTCACTTTTTCCATTGACGTGGCCCCAAGCATCATGCGAACCGCTTCTCCTTTGCGTATCTTGACCACGCCCGTAAATACATTCGGGTTGTTGTAGCAGCGCTCCAGGGTTGCGATGGCCATGACCTGCACCAGGGAATAGTCGCAGATTAAATTGACTGCATGGCATACATACAAATTAAAGCATGTAAAACCATTTATATAATCTAAACTACAGGTCACTGATAAACTGTCATAAAAGATGTCATGCAAATTCAAGTCTGCACTTGTTTAAATAGTACATCTACTACATGTTGATTGACACGTTAAAGAATTATCTTCTTAATGTAAACTTCAAAACACATTTTTTAAATCAAACTGTTAAACAACAGGTAGGCCCGAATGGAAGGAGGTGGCGGAGCAGGTCCAATCCATACATGGGCTGTAGCACCATAGGGATGGATGGATGTTAAACAACAGGAACACAGATCTAGGAGATGTAAGGCCCTACTGATATTCCTGACACTGACATGTTAAACTATTAAACGATTAAACCAACTTTAAAAGCATTCAACACATGATTGAACATTCAAGACATATTCTCATATGTCTTGAAGACTTGCTTAACGACTCACTTTCTAGTTACATCAGATTTTAAAAAATAACAGATCTAATCAAAGCAGGAGATCCACATTTTTTGGAAAAGAAACTTTTGAAAACGAAAAAAAAAGCAAGAAAAATTTTCAAAGAAAAAGCAAGAAAAATGTTTTAAGAAAAAACAAACAAATATTGTCAAAGACAAGACAAGAAATATTTTCAAATAAAAAAGCAAGTCAAATTGTCAAAATGAAAAACTGTTAAAACAACAACCCACAAAGAACATTGGTGTTGGGGTGCGTACCTGCGGTATAGCCACAAAATTAAAAATGCTTTGATTCTTCAGTCTGCCCATGAACTGTAAAGATGAGGGTATCAGCTCCAGGGCGCTCGTGATCAGCTCATTCAGACACTGCACTGCCTTAGCCTGGTTCTCTACCTTGGCAAAGTCACCAATGTCCTCGGCATATTTGCTCCAAGCCTGTGCAGAGAATACACAATAATAGAATACCAGCATTTTAAAAAGCAAAACAAATAACAAAAACTAGAAAGAATATTTCAAAAAAAGATATCTTATACATTACAGACGCTCCTTCTATAAAGACGATTATTGCAACCTACGCTTAAGTTACTGGTTCTCCTGGTTTGTTCAGGCAACCCATTCCAGGTGAGGATGCCACTCGGGAAGAAAGAGTACTTATATGCATTTGTTCTCACATAAGTGTTTTCATCATTATTTTTATCTGAGCATTGCAAAAGTTTAATTGTTATTGTGCGGCTTTTCCAAATAATAAAATTTTAAAGCCCCCTGTATTAGTATGTACAATTACTACTTTACTCTTTGCCTTTCTGTCCGTTAGTGCAGGGGTCATGCATTTTTGGTAGTCTTCCGCGCGCCATTGAAAATCGCTCTGCGTGCCAAGTCTGGCAAGTATTACATAGGTTGCCAACCCCTGCTATTGTGTTTCTAGGTTTAGTGATTTAACTCTTGTCACTTGTGAATATTCACTACTAATGAATCTTGCATCTCTTTTCTGAATTTGTTCTAATTTTTATGTTCTCTTTAGAGGATGGGTTCCATAGTGATGATACATATTAGAGTAGGCCTATAGGTCTGACTAATGTTAGATCGCATTGTAGTTTCATGTTTTTATTACATTCGTAAAAGTTTCTTATTAACAAGCCTATTGTTTTGCTCACAAATAATAAAATTAATATCTTTTGAAAGCTTAATGTAACATATGCTACTCTAATGAACAAATTATTTTATTTACAAAGGCCAAATACTTTTAAAGATATGGTACAGTTCTGTTATAGAGCATGAACAATGAAAACTCAAAAACTTTCATTCAAAAAGCAAAATATAAGTTAACAGAAACTGATTTTTACTGAAATTGACTTTTAGCGCCACATAACAAGAGCCAATGAGCTTGCCAAAACTATTCTGCAGGGCACCACCAGAGGGGGAAGAAGGGGGGGGGAAGGAAGACAAAAGAAACGATGGGAGGACAACGTCAGGGAGTGGACGGGAGTAAAGCTATGCAGCGCAATGAGAAGGGCTGAGAGATGAAAGAAATGGAAGATGCTGGTGTACATTTCATCTGTGACGTCCCAGCAGACTACGGGATATGTAGGATGTAGGTACCGGTAGGACTTTTAGCGCAACAATCTAGAATTTTTTTTGACAGGTGCATCATATTTTCTATCAGATGTATTAACCCTTTCTCCCCTGTAGTCGTCAGGAATCGCCGGCATCCATAAGCCCCTGAAGTCGCCGGGAGTTGCAGATTTTTAGTTATTTCGTTTGATAGCGCTTTGCGTTTTTAAATACATATTTAACACCCTATTTTAACTCTGACGAAAGAGAGCGATAGTGGTGTTATTTTTACACATTGGTTTGGATTTTTAGCTCATTCGATCGTGTTTCTGAGAATTTTTTGAAAATAACTAATTTTTTGTGGTAATTATAGGTATATCGATAGCATTTTCGGAGATATTTAGGGATCATTGGACTAGGCTAATAATGGAAAGGCTATATTATTATATTCACCCTTTGCCCCTTAATTAGTTGACAGTTTTCTACCCTCCAAGCCTTGAGTAAGTCTCATAACTTCGTATATTGAAAAAAAAATCGTACAAAAAATATTATTATAAAATTTACTGTAAAAAACTATCAAGGCAAAATGGCCACCAAATGATAGAGATTTATTGTTTATTTCAAAAATAAAAATTGTTCATACAAAATGTGGTTTTTTTTTTACTTGTATGTGTTCATATGTCCATAAGTAGCAGCTGCATCAGTATTGTATGTTTTAATTATGTTATTGTGTTGTTTATATTAATTAAAACACCCTCCGACGTTACATATCCGAGCAAGGCCATTTCCCGATTTTTTTATATATTTGAAAATCACTTACCAGGAAAAAATAAAGCCAAAATATGGAGTTTTTTATAATGTTTAACATGTTAATTTTCACTAGGCCACCATTAGAAGCACAAGAAAATTTTGATCTTTTGAAAAAAACGTGTTTTAAAAAGCCCTAATTTTTAAGGCACTTCAGAGGTTATTTTTCCGCCGCCGAGATTAACCAGAAATAAATTTCTTTTCATAAAAACAAAGTTTGTTTTAAATATTTAGCCGAAGAATTCATTTTATTAGTAAATACATGAAAATCGATTTGGTAAAAAAAAGGCTTCTGACGACAAAATATAACGTTCGCTGTCAAAACAAGATTCTAGATTACGGTCAATTTTAGTTTTCGAGTTATTAAAAACAGGATTTTTATTCTTTATCTATTTTTTAACTCCATTAGGCGGTTAACGCACGCTTTTTGAAACGTTCGATCGATGTCGAAAAAGTATTTTCTAAAACACTATTAGCACATTTATTTTCCGATTTCCGACTATTTGTGTACTATCTACGGCAACAAAATACTATTATTTATAGTTTTTAACTAAATTTACGCAAACTATTGTGGTTTAAATGTAAAAAATATTTTTTTTTGCTTTTAACACACACGCTTTATTTACGTCCACGATAGACGCCATTTTGACAGCATGGCACCGACTTCAGTAGTCCTAGACTTTAAGACGCCTGAGTGCGAAATCACGTTTTATTGTATACAAAATAATAAAACACAACACAAACACTGATATGTTTACGTTTTGTGAGTTTTATTGTCATAAAAGTATTCATTTCAATAATATTGTGTGTTTAAATGCTATTTTGCTGTTGTTTAGTCAAACTAATTTTGTAGCCTATGCAACTTCTTGACAGGGGGATTTTACCCGATTTTTTAATTATTAAATATAAAATATTGGACTGGAATATCAGCTGACTTTAAAAGTGTCATATTTGGATTTCTGGGCTTAAAGGCAAAATGACATATAATACTATCGTGAAACCTGCCTCAAAGCAACTGCTTTAAATTCTTCATAGTAAATATATAAAAATATAAAGTTTAATTCAATCCAGTAGGGATGGAAATAAAGTAATAAATAAAAAGGAAAATAACATAAATAGCTCAGCCTACGCCGATCGGTTCCGATATTTTGTCATGGAACTAGGGTATCATTGTATCGGACTCAAATCCTACTATTCAAAGCCAATTCAATTTCTACAATGTTTAAAATAACTCGATTATCTTGGCATTTGCAAAATAATAAAGCATTTCCTTCATCAGCCTAGCCAATTTCCTCTCTAAATATTTCCAAAATATAATCCTTTTTTGTAGAATTAGCGCGTAAAATGCGTTATTTCTAGTTTTATTTCAATCTAGACTCACCTTATCCCAATTTAACTAGTTTTATTTCAATCTAGACTCACCTTATCCCAATTTAACTAGTTTTATTGCAATCTAGACTCACCTTATCCCAATCTAACTAGTTTTATTGCAATCTAGACTCACCTTATGATCTTATCACAATCTAACTAGTTTTATTGCAATCTAGACTTACCTTATCCCAATCTAACTAGTTTTATTGCAATCTAGACTCTCCTTATCCCAATCTAGCTAGTTTTATTGCAATCTAGACTCACGTAATCCCAATCTAGCTAGTTTTATTTCAATCTAGACTCACCTTATCCCAATCTAACTAGTTTTATTGCAATCTAGACTCATCTTATCCCAATCTAACTAGTTTTATTGCAATCTAGACTCACCTTATCCCAATCTAACTAGTTTTATTGCAATCTAGACTCACCTTATCCCAATCTAACTAGTTTTATTGCAATCTAGACTCACCTTATCCCAATCTAACTATATTTATTGCAATCTAGACTCACCTTATCCCAATCTAGCTAGTTTTATTGCAATCTAGACTCACCTTATCCCAATCAAGCTAGTTTTATTGCAATCTAGACTTACCTTATCCCAATCTAGCTAATTTTATTGCAATCTAGACTCACATTATCCCATTCCGCCATGGTGTCCACCTTTTTCACTAAGATTTCTGACATTCCCTCCCCCATCTTCTGACAAATGTCAGAGATCACTTTCTGGTACATCTTGTCCAGTTCTTTGAACTCTTTGGAGATCTGCCAGGAGAGAAAAAAAACACAATTTGAAATTATTTTTTCCATAAGGTGGAATAAGTAGAAATGGGGGAAGGGATAGAATTGAGGTAGGTGCCAAGTAGTTTAGTAGTTTGAGATGGGATGAGGGTGGGGGTGCAAAAGAGAAGTTTCCTTTCACAACTTAACTTTAAGTCCGATCGATTCATTTTACAGTGAAATTTGTTTAGTCAAGAAACAGCAACAAACAATAATCAAGTCTAACTTTAGACTTAACAAGTTTCAATTTTGAAACCTCGGTACAACTAATGTAAGATAGTTGTTTATTTTATTTTAGCGTCTTCTCTCTTTTATATTTTATAGCAGCTTCCTCTGTGTATGAATGTTTCTGTCTTCGGACGTCTAACTGACCCGCTTCTTTTCATTCTATCAATCTGAAACTTGTCTCATAGATGTCAAGCCTTTGACAACAAACTGTATTATGAAACTTGTCTCATAGATGTCAAGCCTTTGACAACACACTGTATTATATTTTCAGCCACACTAACTTCTACCCAACCCAACAAAATCAGTTTTTAACTGCCTGTTTTCTATACATTGTTATAGTGCAAATTGATAAATCCCTAATGAATGCTCATGATTAACTGTGCTTTTGTGTGTTTAATGTGCTTTTATACTTTCTTTATGTTGTTTTTTTTTGTGGGTGGATAAGGACAAAATCTTAGAAAGGCTGATAGTTAAATGCATAAGGAAAAAGAATATAAGCACCAAAGTCTGATAGTTAAATGCATAAGGAAAAAGATTATAAGCACAAAGTCTGATAGTTAAATGTATAAGGAAAAAGAATACAAGCACCAAAGTCTGATAGTTAAATGTATAAGGAAAAAGAATATAAGCACCAAAGTCTGATAGTTAAATGCATAAGGAAAAAGATTATAAGCACCAAAGTCTGATAGTTAAATGTATAAGGAAAAAGAATACAAGCACCAAAGTCTGATAGTTAAATGTATAAGGAAAAAGAATACAAGCACCAAAGTATGATAGTTAAATGTATAAGGAAAAATAATATAAGCACCAAAGTCTGATAGTTAAATGTATAAGGAAAAATAATATAAGCACCAAAGTTTTGATTATGAATTTTACATTGTGCATTTCTCCCTTTATAAAATTTAACCACTAAGTTATAAGCACCAAAGTTTTGATAATGAATTTTACATTGTGCATTTCTCCCTTTATAAAATTTAACCACTAAGTTATAAGCACCAAAGTTTTGATAATGAATTTTACATTGTGCATTTCTCCCTTTATAAAATTTAACCACTAAGTTATAAGCACCAAAGTTTTGATAATGAATTTTACATTTTGCATTTCTCCCTTTATAAAATTTAACCACTAAGTTATAAGCACCAAAGTTTTGATTATGAATTTTACATTGTGCATTTCTCCCTCCATAAAATTTAAACCACTAAGTTATAAGTACCAAAGTTTTGATAATGAATTTTACATTGTGCATTTCTCCCTCCATAAAATGTAAACCACTAAGTAATAAGCACCAAAGTTTTGATAATGAATTTTACATTGTGCATTTCTCCCTCCATAAAATGTAAACCACTAAGTTATAAGCACCAAAGTTTTGATTATGAATTTCACATTGTGCATTTCTCCCTCCATAAAATTTAAACCACTAAGTTATAAGCACCAAAGTTTTGATAATGAATTTTACATTGTGCATTTCTCCCTTTATAAAATTTAACCACTAAGTTATAAGCACCAAAGTTTTGATTATGAATTTTACATTGTGCATTTCTCCCTCCATAAAATTTAAACCACTAAGTTATAAGTACCAAAGTTTTGATAATGAATTTTACATTGTGCATTTCTCCCTCCATAAAATGTAAACCACTAAGTTATAAGCACCAAAGTTTTGATTATGAATTTCACATTGTGCATTTCTCCCTCCATAAAATTTAAACCACTAAGTTATAAGCACCAAAGTTTTGATAATGAATTTTACATTGTGCATTTCTCCCTCCATAAAATGTAAACCACTAAGTTATAAGCACCAAAGTTTTGATTATGAATTTCACATTGTGCATTTCTCCCTCCATAAAATTTAAACCACTAAGTTATAAGCACCAAAGTTTTGATTATGAATTTTACATTGTGCATTTCTCCCTCCATAAAATTTAAACCACTAAGTTTGATTTTGGTTTTCAGTTGTAATTATGTTCCTTTATATTAACATTTGTATTTGTTCTTACTATTGTGGGCTGTGGGTGGCATATAGGGCACAATCTAATCTTTATAAACTTGGTATTTTGTTCCAAGGTCGGCTAATGCATGTTTATAAACTCAACAGAATAAGAAGAAATAACAAGGATTGTTTCTCAACATAGATTGATATAGTTCATTTATGATTATCTTAATATATTTTTTTTACATTGACTGTGTTGTAGTATTTTTTTTTTAAATTTACTTTTGCTTTGAGTTATTCCCCTTTAACTATCATGTTATTGTTAAGACATAAAGAAATTTCAGCTACCCATCAAAATACTTTATAAAGGCTGCTTTTAATCCTGCATCATATAATGCTCCATTATATTTAACATAAAGAAATTTCAGCTACCCATCAAAATACTTTATAAAGTCTGCTTTTAATCCTGCATCATATAATGCTCCATTATATTTAACATAAAGAAATTTCAGCTACCCTTCAAAATACTTTATAAAGTCTGCTTTTAATCCTGCATCATATAATGCTCCATTATATTTAACATAAAGAAATTTCAGCTACCCATCAAAATACTTTATAAAGTCTGCTTTTAATCCTGCATCATATAATGCTCCATTATATTTAACATAAAGAAATTTCAGCTACCCATCAAAATACTTTATAAAGTCTGCTTTTAATCCTGCATCATATAATGCTCCATTATATTTAACATAAAGAAATTTCAGCTACCCATCAAAATACTTTATAAAGTCTGTTTTTAATCCTGCATCATATAATGCTCCATTATATTTAACATAAAGAAATTTCAGTTACCCATCAAAATACTTTATAAAGTCTGCTTTTAATCCTGCATCATATAATGCTCCATTATATTTAACATAAAGAAATTTCAGCTACCCATCAAAATACTTTATAAAGTCTGCTTTTAATCCTGCATCATATAATGCTCCATTATATTTAACATAAAGAAATTTCAGCTACCCATCAAAATACTTTATAAAGTCTGCTTTTATGATTGGGTGGCACCACACATAGATCAACTAAATAATAATAAACATTTTTTTTATCATCACAGCCAATAAGGCATAACAAAAAACAAATATAGCTGAACTGAAAAACTTACACTGGGAAATTGTTCCAAAACAATTTTATCTTTATCTTTGCTCTCAGTGTATTTCCATTCTGGATCCAACAGGTTCTTGTAAAATGATTTCAACATGGGCATCTTAACATCCAGAGGAATGGTCATATCGTCCTCAACTGTATCTAGGGCCCGTAGAACAAGGTAGAAAATACACTCTGCATTTCTGTTTGTTGAAGGACAGACAAGAAATTAGCTTTGAAAAAGAGAACAGATGAAACTTTACTGATTGAATAACCAACATTTTTTAATCAAACCAATCAAACCATAACCAATTTAAAGTAGGCCAGCTGGTCCTGCTGTTAGTTCACTGGACTGTCAACCAACAAGTTGAGGGTTCTATCCCTGCCGCTGACCCATCCCTGCCGCCCTGTAGGAGTTTTAGGCCTAGTGGACGTAATAATCTTCTATCTAGAAGGAACGTCTGTAAACTTATAAGAAAGTCAAGAAACCCCACCTCACTAAGATTATCCATAGAGCAGGTGAAGCAGCGTTCACCAAGGCATTCTATGGGATTGTGTAGCTAGCACAATGTCCACCTGTCTTTACTTTTCTACAGACGTAGGAAAATTTCTAGTGAGGATATGAACCCTACTACAAGTGACCAGAACTGATTACAACACTTAAAATGCGGAAAAGCATAGGCCGCAATAATCTTATGTATAGGAGCATCAGTAGCTTATTAGATAATAAGCTCACCATCCAAAGCTTGTATAACAGCAGCAAAACTTCGACTGGTCTTGTTCAACAAATCATAACAAGTCTTCAAAGAAGGACTCATGCTATTCTGTTGAGGAAATGGCGGTAAGAAAAAAAATTTCAATTCTTGTATCAAATGCAAAAATTTGTTTAAAATCTCAAGCAAATTTTTTACAGTAGTGAAAACCAAAAAAAATAATTTTGTTTTACCACAAGTTTAAAGACTTTTTCTTTTACTGCTATCTTTATAAACTCTGCTTGCATATTTGTCAATTGTTTGACAATTTACAGAAGCTAAGCCTTTGTAAATAATTCTTTTTTTTTGTTATTTATGGCTTTATTATGTTCAGTTATTTCATACTTAGACATTTCACAAATGAATGGAAGATTTGTTACTTTGTAGGTTAACAAAAAAATGTCTATTCAAATAAATAAATAAAATGCACATAACATATGCACGCCAATGTTTACTCACAAAGTCGCATTTGGGCATCACCACTTAGCTGCCTCCGAGTTTGAACTTGATCAGCGCCATCACCTCCTCCGGATGATTCAAGGGTTTCGGAAGATCCATTTTCAGTCCAGCCTCATAAATTTGCCAAGTCACCACAAGCTGTCTCAGTGGAAAAAATGCTTACATATTAACATTTCTAGTCACCACCAGATACTTCGATACTTTTTTAAACTCCTCCCCTCTCGTCGTAATACCAAAAGATCTTCCTATCATGGGGGTCACCCTCAACGAGATCTACGATTTGTCGCTGAAATTTTTGCAGCCTTACCGCCCTGAATCGGTCATAGCAGGCCTCGATTCTTTTTTTTTTAGCCATGCTGGCAGCGATAGGTCTGCTGTACTGAAGATATGCGGCCCCGTAAAGGGGATTATCGTCGATGGTGTGCGCAATATCCTTTTCAGTCAGGGTTTTCGCCAAATCTATGGCGGCACTGTACAACGGGAGCGTCCTCCTTTATCGTTCAGATTTTCAGTGCTCTTTCCATACCTGAAGGGCGCATTATCTTGTTTGGTACAGTATTTGGGCTCAACATCTTTCTCAGCTGACTGATCCGCACACGCTCCCTGAGATGAAAGAATCCTTGAAGGTGATGAGTCCCCTGATTAGTGAATTCTCTCCCCACAATGAAGAAATGGGGTTTATGTTGAGCACAAAAGGTGGTCGTTATGAAATTGTACTCTTCCTCATTGTAATTAGGCAAAGTGAAACAGTATCTTTTGCATGCGCTGAGACGCGTTGCATTTTGGGGAGGCATGGTCGTAATTGGTTTGGTAAGTTTTGCTGCGTGAACGTGTGCTGCTGATCGCTGGAGAGCTGTGGAAATAAACAAGAAAAAAGAAAAGAAAAATTTAATTCAATTTCATAAACATCTCCCATCATGATAATAGGATAATATGATAATGTGATCCTATTATCCTATGATAATATGATGATACCATAATATTAAGAAAGTAATATTATTTCATGTTTGGTTTTTTTTTTAGTTGTTTTATTTAAGGGATTTTGTTGTGTCCCATTATTATTTTGGTTCAATTTTAAGTTGATAAGCACAGTGAATAGTATAATAATGTTAAAAAAAATTGCAAAGTTTCATCGAAAAGAAAAATATAAAAAAATTAACTAATATTGAATAATTATTTAGTTTATTCCAAATATCCATATTTTTTTTAACTTGGTAATTTTTAATAAAATATTCTACATGTTATTATCCATTTTTACCAACAAGAAAAGGTAAAAAAATACTTTTGGAACCCTATCAATGTCTCAGACATTCTGAAATAAAGTCTGAGCTGTGGGGAGTAATTAGTAAAATAATAGATGGTAATGAAGCTATGCATAGCAAGAAAGTAGGTCAGTTCAGGACGGGATAAGACCAAGAGCCTCGAGACCTTTGAAAGTTAATGTAAACTGGATTGAGGTAAGTTTGATCAAATATTGGTTTCATTGTCAAATATCACTTCTTCATACCTCTTTCTGCACTGTGAGCTTGACTTTAATTCTCATTGAATGTGGCTCTGTCCTAACAAACCCAGCATCAATAAGATTGACCTAAATATAGAGCAAAAGACATTCTAGAAAAAAAAAAAATTATACCTAATAGGGAACACAAAAACAAAAAAAACATCACCAGATAATCCTTATACCATGTATGTAAGTATGAATGTTTTATTCAATTGCAACTTTTAATAATCCTTATACCATGTATGTAAGTATGAATGTTTTATTGAATTACAACTGTTAATAATCCTTATACCATGTATGTATGTATGAATGTTTTATTCAATTGGAACTTTTAATAATCCTTATACCATGTATGTAAGTATGAATGTTTTATTCAATTGGAACTTTTAATAATCCTTATACCATGTATGTAAGTGTGAATGTTTTATTCAATTACAACTTTTAACACCCTTTTATAACTTAGCAAAACTTGCCTTTTAATTTTATTTAAAACAACCCATAGCACAGAAAACAACTAATTAAACATATCAGACATATAAATATAAATGGATAATGTTTTAAAACTACCTTTGAAAGACCTTTCAACTTTTTAAAACAAACAGCATGTAACTCTCCTGATTCCAGCTCTGCTTTAATCCACTGCTTGAGCGGTTGAAGATACCTGCACAGAGGAGAGTCATTAAAAAAAAAAAATATCACCTTGTAATAGGTCCAGTGTTTTAAACCGGACATTTTAAACTAGAATTGTCCATGTGTAGAACTTGAGATGTTTATTGATAAACAGAAATCTGATTATTTGGTTTTAACAAAAATACTTGTTTTCTTGGACTTGGAAGGTAATTTTTTACCCTGAATAACTCATGAACTCTAAATAAAAGATGTTTAAAGAATCAGGTTGTATTTGCTAGAATCAACTCATTAAAAGCCTTATAATGAACACTTATTTATATTATATATAGACTTTTAGTACAAAACCAAAACCATTTGGCTTATCCAGCCCATGACTACACAAGGAAAGGAGAGACTGCTTTAATCTGCAATTTGGTATTTAAGAGGACAAAACATGATAATCTGTTTTAGATAAAGTGTCGAAATGAGATCTCTAAAAATTATATATACAGTAAATATTTTCAACATCCCTAAGGTAAACAAAATTACAATGTGTTTCTTTAAAAGTTCAATTACTGTTTAATGGGCTATCTTTCACAGCCGCGGCAGAATGACAATGCTGATGTCTTCGGGGTGTCCCCTGTAATGTCTACATCTGAACAAAGACAATCCACAATATATACACTTATTTGTTGGGTTTGGCTCTATTTGAAGACCACATCAACAACATGATCTGTTTTTAATGAAGAAATTATATTATTAATATCTTCAAAAAAATGTATTTAAAAAGATGTTGGAATAAACAATAGGCTACACAATCAATGCTGGAATAGGTTGGCCTACTTTGACCTAGGATTCTAGGCAATCTACTAAATCTAGGTCTAAAACTATAGGCTAAAGTATAAAGATATCCTTTTCAATAGGCTATTGTCACACTATTGTGCCATCTATAGCATAGAAGCATATATATTTATATAGCCTATCTATATCATATAATATATAAATATAATATATAGGCCTATAGGCCTATATATATTTATTATATTATAAATGCCTATTTTTATTTAATGATAATAATGATTTTATTTTGTTTAGGCCTAAGCCTTAGGCCTAAGCGCCCTAAGCCTAAATTCCCATTACTGATATTTGTTTTTACTTTTAAACCTTTTGTTAGTTTGCTAGCAGGCCTATCTAATTCTTTATAGAGTCTAGATCTAGACTTTTTAATAGTTATAGAGTTATAATGATAGTGTGATAGTAGGCTTTAACTGCTATACTATAACTATAGCCTAATGTTCTAGTTATAGGCCTGGCCTATGTATAAATAATAATTCTATATCATAATAATGCTATCAGTATCATCCAGTGGCGTACCGAGGGGGGTGCGGGGGTGCGGACCGCACCGGGTGACACCCTCTCAGGGGGTGACACCCGAATGAAACTAAAAACAATATTGAAAAAAAGGATAATTTTACAGAGCACGCAATGTTGGTCTAGTCCGATAACAGAATGGGTGGCAGATCAAAATCAAATAAATGAAAATAACTAGCAGCACAGTGTGTCATAACCATACAGCATGCAGACAAGACAAGATACAAAAGCTAAAGGAGATGTCCTCCAGCTAACAAATTAATGGTTCTACAAGGTAATGCCCGATGGCGAAAAAATAATGCGTTCAAGGATAGTTTACTCACTTGTCAGTGAGAAATTATACTGTTTTTGCTGCAGATTGTATGCTGTTGATGTTACCGAAATAACATCTAAATTTGTTACTGGGTTTGACAAGTCTCGAAACCGAGTCCAAAACTACATAACCATGAGACATCTGAAGAGAACCTTTGTTGCCTTGAACAACGGAAAACATTGGCAGCAGGACTTAAACTACATAAAACAATTATGCCGAAAGTATTGCCTAAATGGTTAGGGAGAAGCAAAAGTGGAGGGATCTCCTACACAGGTTGCTAGATATTTAATATTACATTGTTTCTGGAGAAGCAAAATCTGGCATTTCGTGGCCACAATGCAGATGAATCCTCGTTGAATAAAGGAAACTTTCTTGAGATGGTTGAGATGCTTTCCATATATGACCCAGTGTTGAAAGAGCACATAATGAGACTAAAGATAAATACATGTATAGGTAACGCATCTGTATCTTATCTTTCACAAAAAAATCAAAATGAATTTATAAATGTACTGGCGAACCATGCAAAGAAAATTCTTGGTAAGGATATAAAGGCCGCAAGGTATTTTGGAATTATGTTTGACAGCCACACCTGATATATCACACACTGAACAAATGTCTGTAGTGATCAGATATGTGAAAATCTACAGTGGTAAAGATGAAGTGAGAGCAGTTATTCATGGATTTTTACCTCTAAGGGGGAAAAAACTGACGACCTCAGTTCTGAAATTCGTAAAAATCTAAAAATTACGGACTTGATAAAATCAAGACGCTCCTTCTATAAAGAAGATTATTGCGTCCTACGCTCATCCGTGGTCCGAGACTAGTCTTGTATCTTTATTAATGTTTTAAATGGTGCTAAGTCATTGGTTTTCCTGGTGTGTTCGGGTAGCCTAATGATGTGCAGAGTTCAAGGTTACGAAAATGCAGTCACAATGTCTGGAATCCATAAAGGTGTTCATGTCATTTTGAACACACAAAAAAAGAACAAGAAAGCTATTTTTAACGGATGTTTAGGCCATTCCCTTAACTTGTGTGGTCAACACTCTTTTGTCGAAAATGATTCATGTATAACATTTTTGGTACCCTGAGAGAATGTTTTCCTTCTTTTCTGCTTCCACTCATTGATGGGAAGTCTAAATTGAACACTCCGGGTTGTCGTTGAAAAGGTTATCTACAACACATTGGAGCGCTCATCATGCTGCTGTTAAACCAGTGAAAGATAAGTTTGATGAATGTATTACGGCGATTGAAACTTTATGTGATCCTGGCAAACATTTTGACACAAGAGGTACAGCACAAGGACGCCTTAAGATTGTTTTTTGCACAAAAAGCGGAGTCAATAATTAGTGGAACAAGCACTTATAAAATCAGACCAACATGGGATTTCGGTAGAGAGAAGAATAAGATTCAAGAAGAGAATGGCAGGGGGAAAATTAAGAGATGCTGGAATTTCTATGCGAGAAGAAAAACAGTAGGGAGATGCTAGAGTGTATGATCGCTTTCATTCTGAACTCTAGATCAGATCAACAACGTTTAAGGAAGTTGCAGATGTTTGAGGCTGTTCAGCCCAAGATTCCACTGTCAGCAAATGAAGAAGAGTTATTGGTGTCCGTTCCCAAATTAACCTCTTTTTACGATGAGCTATCCGAAGATGAGCTCTTAAAAGAAATACCACGGCTTAGACGACACCTAAAAGCAGCTGATATTGACCTAAAAAAGCCATGGACTGGCCAGGATCAGATATTTTGAAATTCATAGCTAAATGGGACTTCATATAATCTCTTCCAACACTCTCGCTAGGCCTTCAATTATTTCTATCGGTATGTGTGTCTGTGGCTTGAAAGAGATACTGCGAATGATATAGATTTTGATGAGGTGATTGACAAGTTTGCAGTTTTGAAGAAATATTTAAATAAAGTTCTTTTAGTGTAAAAATAACTATCCGTACGGTTGTTTCAGTTTATTGCTTTTACTTTCTAACATTAAATTAATATTGTAATTGTTTTTGTCATATTTGAACCGTAGGCTTGTTTTAATTTAAGGAGACGAAAACTATGGTGAAAGTCGGGGGGGGGGGGGGGGGGGTGACACACAAAGTTTACCGCACCGGGTGACACCAGCCCTCGATACGCCACTGGTATCATCCTATATCCTATATCCTATATATATAATCACTATATTTCTATAAATTATATATCACTACTATACTAGACCTATACTATATAATAATAATAGGTAATACTTTGGTTTAGCTGCCTCACAAAAAGTAGGGTTCTAAATAATTCCAACTGAAAATTTTTTCGCGTGGAGCTATTGATAAGTGTCTTAGGAAGAGCGTCAGACTATTGAAAATGAAAAAAATTAATTTCCATTGTGTTTATAAGTGGCTTGTGACATCACAGAGCCATGAAACACGATAAAAGAATCTAGTCTGCAGCGATTCCTAAGACATTCATCAATAGCTCCTGGTACGAAAATTTTCAGTCGGAATTTCTTAGAACCGATGCCGAAAAGGGAAAATGGGCAAAATAGCACGAAATGAATACAAAAATAAAATTATTCTTACCGTATTTCATATGAAATAACACAAAAAGACACAAAATCCTATTGTTCTACTTGTTGAGACCACCTCGTATCTTGACCATGCCATGTGTGCTTTTCTAGACTACTACTTCCTGTCCCAAGATATGACCAGGTTGGCTATGCATAGCTATCCCTATGCTGTAACCTAACTGATACTAATCATTAACAAATACTTAGAAAGCTTAGAAACTAACCGATACTAATCATTAAAAA
Source organism: Anisus vortex (assembly GCA_949126835.1). Taxonomy (NCBI): domain Eukaryota; kingdom Metazoa; phylum Mollusca; class Gastropoda; family Planorbidae; genus Anisus; species Anisus vortex. The sequence continues at coordinate 2,894,771 of OX421505.1, read as the reverse complement.
ATACTAGAAATATGCTTAGAAATGCTTAGAAACTAACCGATACTAACCATTAAAAAATACTAGAAATATGCTTAGAAATGCTTAGAAACTAACCGATACTGGCTAAAAAATCTGGTCCGAGAAGATTGCAATAAATGCAGAATGTGTGTGTGTTCGTTTAACATTATGCGATAAAAGAAAAAAAACACAAAAAAAAGACAAAGGGATGTAGGCCTAAAAAATTTCCATGTTAAATTTACAACACACAATTTCAAAGGGAGGTCATATTTTTCATTAAAAAAAGAAAGCGTTATTCGAAGAACTGTTCATATAACGCCGAGCGTTATCGGAAGACCCAAATCTTCGAATAACGCCGAGCGTTATCAGAAGACCCAAATTTTCGAATAACGCCGAGTGTTAACGGCAATTGTGAGAGTTATAGGCTATACTTATGTCTGACTTATATTAACTTATACTTATTATCTTATAGTTAGGCCTATAGTTGCCTATAGGCCTACTAAACTAGGCCTATAGTCTATTATAAATTTAGGATTATAGGCCTATTCCTAGCTAGAAGGAGGTATTTATTGATAAAAATAAAGCCCTAACCCTATCCTATTAACTATTTTAATTTGACTTGGTATTGACCCTAAAAATAGCCTACTAATACTAACATATAGGCTAAATAGGTCTAACCTTTTTGTTTGAATTAATTATTAGATAAGATTACTTTATTGATCCAAATAAATGGAAATTTACTTGATTTCATAACTTCTGTCTTTCAGCACACTTAAAACAATATTAAAGAACCATTTGTACTCAAGCACAATAGAAATAGACATTTGCACACACTTTAGAACTATTATTATTATCACTATCATACCATTTATCGTAAGAAAAAGTAGCCTATCATTTAGGGGAGAGTGAGGATTATTGGGCATAGTGGATATATGGGCCACCCCCTCTACAGCCCAAACGAGACATCCAGTGCAGTTCCGCAATATCTTATACATTACAGACGCTCCTTTTATAAAGAAGATTATTGCGTCCTACGCTCATCCGTGGTCCGATATTTAGGCTAAGGAGTCAGCTATTGTATTTTCTGGCTAACAAATGGTTACTTACAAAAAAAATATTGTAGGCCTATCTCGTTTTACTACAATTGAATAATTAAAAAAATTTTTTTTTTTAAAGTGGAGATGCTGGGTTAGAACCTGCATCACTCCGGTTGCAAGCAAACAGTGCTAACCATTAGGCCAGGAAAACTTGTTAAAACTATACAACAATAGTATATATAAGACAAACGCATGCGCGTGTAGAACTGTGCGAATCTTTGAATAACGCTGAGTGTGAAGAACTCTGTGAATAATCACTTCGTTAAAAAAAACAGCTAAATTTTCTACATTTCAATTTTTTTTTCCATTACAGAAATGGAGCCGCCCAATAAAACCTGGGTTTTCGTATTCAGGATAAAAAGATCTTTAATATGGGACTTAGGCCTAGACAAATTCCGTGAGGCAGTTTTATATTTATAAACCAAAGTTTAGGCCTAGCCATTAACTTTTAATGATTAAGTCAAGTAGGCCTAATGATTTATTAAAAGTGTACTAATATTTAATTAACACTGAAAATATAAACTCACATCAATGAATAGTGCGTTTCGCGAACTACTCCTTTGTTTAAATAGTCCATTCATTATTAAAAGCTAAATTTAAAAATTATGTTAAAGTTTAACATAAAACTAAAAGGTGGTGATACAAATTATTTTTATAAAATAGATCAGAGTGATCTTTCTTTTCTTGTGCTATAACACTTCCGGCAACAATTTTACATTTATATAGTTCAGTGCGTAGCTATGAAGGGGTTGTCCATAAATGACGTCAATTGATTTTGGCAATTGTTTACACCCACATCCACATAATGTCACATAGTCAAGTCGTCCCAAAAAAAAATTCTCTAGCAAATTTGAATTCGCAAAACTATGTACCTTTCATGGAATGGGTTGCCTGAACAAACCAGGAAAAAAAACAGTAACTTAACATCATTTAAAACATGAATAAAAATGCAAGACTAGACTCGTACCACGGTTGAACGTAGCCTATAGGACGATATAGCCTTTCAGACAGACGATTCTTTTATAAAGAAGATTATTTCTTCGTACTATGATTTAGTAAATCTAATAATAATAATAACGGTGCTTATATAGCGCATATCCCGTTGGTGACAGTTCTATGCGCAGACGACAGTTACAGAATACAGACAGACAACGAAATATGTAGTAATACGCTAATTCTGCTGACGAAATAGGTGAGTCTTCAGCCGGCTCCTGAAGGTGTCATAGCTAGGGCTCTGGCGAAGCTGTAGTGGGAGGTGATTCCAAGCGGACGGTCCTGTGTAGGAAAATGAATGTTCGCCAGCGGACACTAGCCTCACACGAGGGATCCGCAGAGTAAGCGCGTCAGAAGCCGAACGAAGTGGGCGGGACTGGGTGTAGAGCTCCATACAAGAGCGAAGATAATCCGGGGCGCAGTTATTCAGGCACCCATAACAGAGGGAAGCCAGCTTATATGAGATCCAGTTGTTGATGGGTAGCCAGTGCAGAGATCGACGCAGAGGATTGATATTATTTGACTTCTTCTTCTTGAGAACTAGTCGGGCTGCACAGTTCTGGATACGTTGGAGTCCTTGAAGGGAGGAGGCCGAGAGACCAGCCAAAAGCGAATTACAATAGTCCAAGCGGGAAAAGAGGAGAGAGATGATGAGCTTAATACAAGCTTCTTTGGTGAGATAACGACGGATGGCGGCAATACGACGCAGATGGAAGAAGCAGATTTTGGTGAGGAAGGAGATGTGGGTCTGCATGGACAGCGTGGAGTCCAGATAGACGCCAAGACTTTTGATAGTCGGGGAGAAAGGCACAGTTACATCAGCCAGCTGAAGATCGGACGCAGTGAGGGACACGACCCTCTGTCTCGTACCGACGATAAGAGCTTTTGTATAGAGTCTATAGTTTAAATAAAAAGTAAATATTTAACCTCAATGTTCCATTGCAATCAATAGTAATGTTAGTTTTGATCTGACTTAATATTTGAATGAATCTATATTATTCTATATCAACAACAAGTGACGCTGACGTTAATCCACGAATGAGTCATCTTTTGAAAACCCGTTAGCTATAAATAATCTAATTATTAACCCATATCTTGCTGGCGTCCTTATTTAAGGACACTTCGTAAAATGCGATTTAAGACATGAAATTAAGTTAAGAGTTTGCATTTTTTTCAATGAATGTAAAGAATATATACTGATCTATCTAATTATTATCTTTATTTGTCTGCTTTTAGATTTTTTTGCGTTCGAAACAAATTTATATCGCGAGTTTGATAAAATTGACGAAAAAAAGTCAAGTCTAAAAAAGTGAGACTTTTTTTTAAAGAAAATGGTAAAAATTTACTTAAGCTTTAACATAAATTAATTAATTAATATTCGTAGAAGGCATAAACATAGATATTAAGTTTAAAACAATAATACAGAGAGGTGTTAAAATGAACTGTCCTTTTTTAAGGACGACAGCAACAAATGATACCGTGACATGAAATTTAGTTTTTTAGTGTTTTCTTTGCTATTAAAAAAATAGAAAAACGTTATTATTTAATTTCTTTTGGAATATATTTGGGAGTCTTTAACATTTAAAGCAAGTTGAGTAGGAATGATCCTGTTTTTTTTCATATTAACTAGTTTTAAAACAACATTGTACATTATTTATATACATAAATATACATTATTAGACTACTTCTAGGATAAATTTCAATTATATTCTCATAATCTGTCACAACCTTTACTCAATTCAACATACTATTACTTAAATAGAAGACGAAGATTATATAATACACTCAATATACTGATTCAGCCCCCATGTATGTAATAAATATGATGTAACTAAAGACATTCTAGTGAATTTCTAGATTCTAGCTCTCCTAATTATGTAAAAACAAATTTAAATAATGTTGAATCTGAGATAAGACTATTCAGCTTTGCAGATTGTTTTAAGCAAATTTATGTTGACCAAATTCTAGAATACATCATACAGCCGACAAAGAAAGGGTTCTCCTTTTCTTAAGCTGGCTACTCTTTTTCTATTACAATAGGATCGACACAAACCTTTCTTGCTTTTTTTTTTTTGTCTTTTGCTGGCTCCGATACATTGCCAAAAAGACAAAATATGCTTATAAGATTATTCGCCACAAATAAGACCAATATAATATCCAAAAGGACAATTGTTGCCATAAAATCTGTCAAATGCCCTGAACACAAATCCTCTTCCAATAAGACACATCAGCTGCCCAAAATAAAAATATGATGCCCTAAAGACGAATGCGCCGTCGTTAAACCTATCCTCCACACATAAGACCAATCCAGTGCCCATTAGACCTATCTGATGCCCATAACATCAATATGTTGCCCACAGGGCATCTGCTGCCCAGAAGACGAATCAGCTCCCCAAACAATGAATCTGCTGCCCAGAAGACCTTTCTGCTACACGGAAGACTAATCTGTGGTGTAGAAACTGCATGGAGTCGTTGGGGACGGTCGAACATGTGCTTGTCAAGTGCCCCGCTCTGCAAGGGCTCAGAGTGGAGGTGGTAGGCCAACCGTTTGTGCCGACCCTTTACGGAGATTATCACATCTGCGTAGTATTGCAAATTTCGTTCTCCGGGCCCTAAGAGAGTTTAAACTCGGTCTCGTCGAGAAAAGGGGTTCAGGTATGGTGCTCAGAAGAGCACTTTTTTTGCCCAGCAAACCAATTCGTTGCCCATCAGACCTATCCGACGTCCAGAATACCAATACGAAATAGGATATTTACAATGCAATAAGATGAAAACCATTCGAGGAGACGCCATCATAGATTATATTTCTTTATACCATATAATGCATTATCGGAAAGAATATCAGATATTGTTATAAGTAATGAGTGATATCAACTATATAGATACTGTTGGCTCAGATGCCTAATATATATATATATATATATATATATATATATATATATATATTTATCTAGGTGCTTACGCCGAGTATCACAATATCTACAGCATATTATGCAAACAACAAATATATTATTATATAAAGCATACTTTAAAAAAATTAAATATGGTTGATATATTCTTATATTATATATTACATACGCTACTTCTGTAAAAAATATTATTGCGTCCTACGCTTATCTGTGGTCAGAGTCTAATCTTGCATTTTTATTAGTGTTTTAAATGATGTTTTTTGTTTTTCTGGTTTGTTCTGTTAACCCATTCCGTGCCCGGATGCCACTCGAATGCCAATGTTTTATTACACTATTTTCTTATCTTATTGTTCTAAAAAGCTATAAATTAAGAATTCTAACTTAAATGTTTAAAAAATATGTATATATCTTTGAAATAAGAGAGGCCTGTTTCTATTGCAAACATGCAATGTCACGGTATCATTTGTTGCTGGCGTCCTTTTTTATAGACACTTTAATAAATTTAAATATTTCAATAAAAAAAAAAAAAATTTCACAAAATAACTTTCATTTGTTTATTACATCATCACTTTCTATTACATATGTAAAAATCCCGAAAAAATAAAACCTCATCAAGATATGGGCTAATCGTTGATTAATAGCGGCAGTGATGTCAGTAAAATAATTATACATCCATCTCATACAGTGCATTAGAGCTTGGATTAAATATCTATTACATTAATACCGAGAAATAAAAAAACAATGACATAGTTATATAACAAACTACAATAATTCAATATTATTGGGAAATAAAATATTTTAAGGGGAAAATAACATTCATTTTATAATCTTTAGTATTTTTCTTGTAAGTACGCTCAAAGAAGATCGAAATAAGAAAACATCCATTTAAACACAGGTCTGACATTTTTCTTTTTTTTTACGAATAGGTAAAAATAAACTATTCGAAACAGAAAGAAGCTGAGCATGTCTTTATTTTCATCTAATAAAAAACAACAACCTTAAACAATGGGCTACACAACAAGCTCACTCACAAGCTGTATATAAGGGATTCGACCCTCGGTGCAGACACAAATATAAAAAATCCACCGCAGACTTGAATAGGAGATGAGCGCCACCAAGTCTACCAAGCCCGCTAAAAGGACTAATGGACATGCAGTGCTCCCACAACGACTGTCACGGTTAAGGGACTAAAAAATATAAAAGGATTTTAAAAAATACATATATAATTGTATATAATGTTTGGTGACATAAAATCTAACCCAGGTTCATTTTAATTTTAATTTTAATATTAGACCTATTGAAACCACAAGCATGATTAATAACAAGTAAAACAATAAAAAAAATTAAGCTTTCTAATATTTAAACCCCTTTAAGCAGACAAACATAACATTTTAATAATCATACAATAATAAGCACTGATCGATTTTAAAAACAGAACTGCTGATTTAAAGCAAATGTATTCAAATAAATAAACAAAAGAGCTGCAAGGTTCATTACAATCGAATATTCACAACTGACAAGAGAATCACCAATAGTTACATCACTAAACCTAGAAACACTTTAGGAAATAAGGTCACATAGCATATGAGTAATACCACATAGAAAATTTAATTATAACCTATGAATACAACACAATAACAATCCAGTACAACGCTAATATAGTCGCAGGGACAACAACTCTTTTCTTCACCCATATACAAGAACAAATGAAGATAAGTTAGTGTTCTCCCCAGGCAGCACTACGGCATGGAATGGGTTGCCTAAACATAACCAATATTTCCATACGGCATGGAATGGGTTGCCTAAACATAACCAATATTTCCATACGGCATGGAATGGGTTGCCTAAACATAACCAATATTTCCATACGGCAGGGAATGTGTTGCCTAAACATAACCAATATTTCCATACGGCATGGAATGGGTTGCCTAAACCGAATCAATATTTCCAATAATTTTACATCAGTTAAAAAACTTATCAAAATGCAAGTCTATAGTAAAACCAATGATAAAACATGGGTCCACAATAATATTTAGTATTGTTGAAGCTCCTGTAACATAGAATATATAATGAGTTTAGAATTATTAGGAAAAACATATCTGAGCTTTGATTACTTTACTTTTAGTTATTGCTAGTGATACATTTCTAAGACCAATGTCTCTAGAACATGTCCTCGTACCACTGGCTAATCTGTGACCAATACGTGTATGAGATGGCAGTCAACATCAATCCTAAGCTGACACACAAAGTTGGGAAGATTCTCGAGGTTGTGTACTCTTGATGAGTGTCTGTCAGCTCCAAGACTTTCTGACAAATGGCCCTTGTCCTGGCACTGTTTGGGTCATTACTTGGAATTTTGGCGACAATCTGTTGACAGAAAAGAATTTAGATAATAGAGTTGGTAGTTGTTGTTTTTTATTAATTGTTAACAATGTATGTAATGACATAATGTTGTCGTTATGAGAAGACTGTACTAATTTAGATAACATTTCAATAACATCATTATTTGCTTAAAAACTAAATATAAAATTAAATAAATAAATCATATATAATAATGCAAATCTGTCTACACATATATATAATCAGAGAAAAAAATGACACTTATTTCGGCATAGCGTTCGACTGTCTTACCGAAGGGCCCGGGTTCAAATCCTGGAGCAGAATAGGATTTTTTCTCGGGTATCTAGGGTTTCCATGAGTCTACCCAGCTGTAATGGGTACCTGACCTTTGTTGGGGTAAAGTAAAGACGGTTGTGGATAGTGCTGGCCTTACAATCACCTAGTATGCCGTGGCCACAGAAACTGGTGAACGCTGTTTCACCGGTCCTATAGATCGATTTGGTCCGACGTGGGAGACAGAATATTCTGAATATTTAACACCACTTTACCGGAACAAATAATTTAGTAGAAGCCAAATTTTGATGAAAACAATTTTAAGCAGTTCTTTCAAAGCTTTGATGTTAGGCCACTATTCTATAAAAATAATGGATTAGGCTCGGAAGTAACATTCTTGAAGAAATTTCCGCCATTTTTTTCCTACTGTCACTGATCAATATATATAATTACCGTGAGTTTGTTTATTTATTTAGGTGTGTGTTTCTGTTCAATAATCTCCTAAGCCGTTTGACTAATCGGATTAAAAGTTAAAACATTGAAAACGTCTTCAAAAAGAAATATTTATTTTATCAGCAATATTGCTTAATTTGTTAATTTTTTTTTAAAAAATAAACTTAGACCTATTACTAATCACCGTATGCTAAGGTTATAAAACGGGCGCCATTTCCGAATTATATCCCTTTGAAATGCTTTAACATTTAGTGTGTTTCGGGACCGGGTTTTCCCGTACTGCGCAATATTGCCTTCTACTTTTTTTATTGTTAATTTTTTTTTTCATTAGGTATTGTTTTTCTTTTTGTTCCATTTGATAATATTATTGTTAGTTTTATATTATTAATACAAATTCAGACGTTTGACAGCAACAATTCATATGTATATTGTGTAAAATGGCAGCAACATATATTCCGTTGCGATCTATTTATAGATCAGTCGTAGACAATTTTTTTTTTCTATGTATAAGTGCAGTGTATATTATTAGATTTCCCTGTCTTCACTTTGCTCAAACCAATTTATTAAGAAGGCGCAATCCATTCTTTTTATAGATCAGTGGGTTAGGCAGAAAATCTCAAATGGCCTGAACAATATTGCATTTCACACCAAGCATGCTAAATTTAAACGCGTGGACAGAAGCGCTATAAAAAATCACCATTATTATTATTATTATTATTCGACCTACCCGAAGAATGTAATGATTTACAAAAGCCTTCACTTTCTCGAAGGAAGTGACCCCCAGCAAGATGCGAACTACTTCCCCTTTACGTATCTTGACCTTGTACTTGAAAACATTCGGGTTGTTGTAGCAGCGCTCCAGGCTTGCGATGACAACGATCTGCAACAATAAACATGAGCAATGATGGTTTACTGTTTAAAGCATACTACGAACTTTAAACAGTAAAGTACCGTCGGGCCTAAACTGATCATAGCAGCGTTCACCAGTTTCAATGGGCGCAAACAACTAAAAATATATAAAAAAAACAGCATTGAAATGAAAACCTGCTGTATGGCTGCAACAGTAAAAATGCCCCGGTTCTTTAGCATGCCCACAAACCGCAATGACGATGGAATATGTTCCAATGTGATGGTGATCAGTTCATTGATACACTGTATGCCCTGTGCCTGATTCTCCACCTTAGTGAAATCTCCCAAGTCCTCAGCATATTTGCTCCAAACCTATTGAGAATAAAACCTGAATGTTGTAAAAGTATTTGTGTGTATATTTTCTTACAGAGTAATAACAAGTATTAAAGATATGTAGTTCTGTTAAATAGCAAGAAATGAAAACCACTTTCTCAATGAGCCAGATTTAACTGCAATCTTTTTATAAAAGTGTGTCAAAGTAGGATTTCTAATTCATTCAGCGTGCCAACAGCTTTTTAGTTATCCTGCTCTTTTCTGTTAGAAGAGGCTTGAATTGCCTTTTTCGAAGGAAGTCCGCGTGTCATTTAAAATCACTCTGCGTGCCAAGTCTGGCACACGTTACATAGGTTGCCGAACCCTGCACTACATTCTATTGCAAGTAGTTACCAAAGCTCACTTCCTAAAATTGATCTCTGGTCAAAAACAGCAACAAACATTTGATGTGGTGCAGACTGGCCTTCTTTGAACCAGGAACATTCAGTTCGGCAATACGATGCAATATTACAGCAACCATGGCTAATAGTTTTCAAAAAATAATTTCTTCTGAAGTTGTGTCTGAAAATGTACTTATGACAAAAACCACATTTGTATATAGGGAAGTAAAGTTCTCTTTAAAGCAAATTGATCATAGGGCCGGTGAAGCAGCGTCTTGGGTAGACTCAGGAACACCCACCAAACCAGGTAAGAAATCCCACCCAGAACCTTAGGAACGCCAGTGGAACGCGCTGCCTCTCAGGCTCCCTTCCCTCTACACTTTAATAAAAAAAACTGTGCCTTAAGTTCTGGGTCACATTTAATAATGTTTTTATTTTTCATTCTAATTAAACAAGCTTATACTCACAGACTTGGGCCACAATACCCTATTTTCAGGCCAGTCATATGAGAAGTCATTTATTGCGTCCATTTTATGTAGAATTAGTCCAAAATATCTGGCCAGCTGAGAGTTCTGGCCAACGATGGGGTCCTCATAGCCTGAGGCTGAGAACAACTTCGCCAATCCTATACCGACAATGCCAGACACGCAGTGACCATACTAGAAACACAAATGACCATAGGTTAAGAAATATTTTAGACACCAGAGGTCCTCATATCATTTAAAATGATCCATAAGGCACTCAAACAAAGATGTGTAAAGAAAAATCATTTTCGAACCGCATGACTTAATGGAAAAGGGCATGTGTAATATATTAAAACGTTATACTACTAATAGTAATATGAATGAATGTCAAAACATCCTAAGTACTTAACACAATGCTTTATTCTGAATAAACGCATCAACACATCAAGTAGTAGACAAGGTTACCACAAACACGCTGGGTAAATTCTGGGCCAACAATAAAAGGGGGAAGCACTCTCACACAAGGGAAACATCACAACAATTAGCCATAACCATCACATTATTGGTCAAGTTTCTTTATCCACTGCAAGTAATAGGATTGTGCGGCCAAGAGCATTTAATTTCCCCAATTAATGTCAGGAATATTCTTTTAGAGTTAAGCAGACCTTTAACACTCATTTGTCCCTGATAAAAAAAATACCAGCTTTTAATCCCGAGCCTTGGATATCTTTTATTAAAAAAAAAATTAACAAAAAAAGTATTACAAATAAATCTATGAATCCATACAAGAGTAAAAATAAAATGGTGATTATTAAATGAATAAAACAATGTTCAATGCCAACTGATTCTAATTATCACATTCTTATCATTGCATTTTGACTAAAAACGTTAATTCTGATAATTGCAATCTGGATTATCTAGTCACAAGCTCATAATGCAAACTAAGTTACCTTATCCCAATCTAATATTTCAAATCTAACAAACCTTTTCTAAATATTTGCAATCAAACCAACCATATTCCAATATTTGCAATCTGACTCACCTTATCCCAATCTGATGACTGCAATCTAAATTGCCTTATTCCAAGCTGATGATTGCAATCTAATTCACCTTATCCCGATCTGAAGATTGCAATATAACTCACTTTTTCCCATCTATGATTCAATTTAACTTACCTTATCACAATATAATGATTGCAATCTAACTCACATTATCCTGATCTGATGATTGCAATCTAACTCACCTTATCCCGATATAATGATTACAATCTAACTCACATTATCCTGATCTGATGATTGCAATCTATCTCACCTTATCCCAAGCTGATGATTGCAATATAACTCACCTTATCCCAATCTGCCATTGTATCCACTTGTTTCACTAAGAATTCACACATCCCTTCTCCCATCTCCTGACAAACATCAGAGATTATCACTTGAAACGTTTCATCCAGCTTTCTGAACTCTTTGGAGATCTGCCAACATTTAAAAAAAAGTGAAGAAAATATTTTATTTCTTTAGGCGAAGGGGTCAAGAATGTTGAGAAAGGTGGAAGGGGGATGCAAAGAATATAATAAGATGAACCAATTACTCTATTTTTTGAGCTTACATGTTGTTTTTTTCCGAGTGCTTTCAATAGCGCTGTCTTAAATGACGTATACGCTTTTACGTTTCCCTAAATGTTTCCGCTGAATACAACTTTCGATTTCAATTTTAACTTTTCATTGAGAAAATCATAGCGATTAAATAAATCGGAAGTACAAAGCAAAACAGAATCGGAAATCCGAAAAGAACTCGATCGAGTCATCAAATAGCAGAAATATTAAAGCAAGCGGTCCATGTTATTACAAGTGAGGTGTTCTTTCACAACCAAATTTGAAATCAGATCTATTTTGTGAACAATACATTTTCTTTTAAGGCCTCGGTAAACTAATATGAGTATTTTTTGTGTTGTTTTGTTATGAATTTTTTATATATTTCTTTCAATTTTGCGGATGTGCTTTTTGAGAATTTACATAGGATGTTTAATGATAGAACACAAATTGTAAGGGTGTAAAAATATCAAATCATTTAAATATTGACATGCAATTCGCCTGCTTATGTTTCAATCATTCTAAACTAAAAAAGTAATGTACTTGTTGGATCGAATCGATCAAAGGATTGGTTTCATTGGCCACGGCATACTAGGGGAAGTGTAGCCAGCACAATGCTTAGCCGCATTAACTTTACCCCAGGAAATGTCAGGTCCCCATCAGAGCTGAGTGGACTAAGTGACACCCTCGAGTCCAGCGGACAAATTCTAGCATTCACCATGATTCGAACTCAGGACCTTCGGTACGCCAATCGAACGCGCTGCTGCTCAGCCACCGTGCAATATTCTTGTTTATGTAATTACCCTCAATTATATATATTTCTGAGATCAGCTAATGCACTCATACACAGTCAACAGAATACATATAACATAAAAACGGATTCTTTCTTAAAACATATATTATATATATATATTTCTGAACTTCTTTTGTTTTTCCAAGATGAGCTCTGGAGTCGCACAGGTCAACAGGCAGCCGACCTGGAAATCATGCAAAAAAAGATGGAGATGGTTGGGGCAAACCAGCTTTCAGCATTACCATACAGCCCCTATCGTGAAACTTCCAAGAAAAGAGGAAGATGGGCCGACCACGAAACAGCTGGCAACGTGACCTGGATGCCGACGTCAAGAGATCATGTCATTCTTAAGAACAGCTGGAAAGACTCGCTCAGGTCCGGGATGGCTGGAGAGCCCTTGTTAGTGACGTATGCCCCGAGAGGGGTAGTAGGCGTAAGTAAGTTTTTGTACATTGTTTATTGTTTAGGTTTATATTTGTTATTAAAGTAATGAACTATTTTTTAGAGCATTTGCAATAGGCGTGGCTTTAGTTTCAAGTACTATAAACAAATATTATGGGAGAGTCGGGTCGTTCGTACCCCTAAGGAAAAAATAACAATAATAACACTAAATGTAGAAAACATTTTATTTTTATGTATAAACAAGTCGAAACTAATGTTCTGTCATGTGTTAAATGTAAATTGCAACCTGTCAAAATATATAAAACGGCATTGGTACGAACTGCCCAGCGGTATATTTGCCCACCTTTCCCCTACACTTATAGTATATTAAATTTAACTTACACTGGAAAATTGCTCCAAAACGATTTTATCTTTATGTTTGCTCTCAGTGTATTTCCAATCTGGATCCTGCAGATACATGTATAAGGATTTCAACATGGATATCTTAATATCCAGATGAATGGTCATGTCGTCCTCAACTGTATCAAGGGCCCGCAACACAAGGTAGAAAATGCAGATTTTGTTTCTGTTTTTTTTTTTTTGTTTATTAAAAGACATACAGAAAAAAATCGGCCATGAGAAAGAGAGAGAAAGAGAGAGGTAATAAGAGTTAAATATAAATTTTTGTCCCTTACATTTGTATTAAAATGTTTAGACATTGCGTTATTTATCTGCTAGTATTTATTTAATGAAGATATACATAGGGCCTACTTTCAAAACACCTGTTGTTAAAATTTAAAGAGAGCTAGATATTTAGTGGGGGCACGAGCGGCAGCGCGTTCGACTGGCGAGCCGAAGGTCCCGGGTTCGAATCCTGGTGCAGGCTAGGAATTTTTTGCCGGGTTTGGAGGGAGTCCCTGAGTCTACCCAACTCTGATAGGTACCTGACATTAGTTGGGGTAAAGTAAAGGCGGCTGTGAATAGTGCTGGCCACACAATCACCTAGTATGCCGTGGCCACAGAAACTGGTGAACGCTGCTTCATCGGGCCTACGGATCAGTTCGGTCCGACGGGTACTTTTTAGATATTTAGTAGGCGTCACTTTAATCAAAGACTATATTTAAAGAGCTGAATAATTAGTTTGCGCATGCGCGGCCTACGCTTTGTACTCAAGTATTCCTGTGTAAACGAAAATGAAACCTGTAAACTGTATCGAAAGGTGCTGACTACATTAACGGACACTACTTGCTTAAAACCTAAAAATAAGGTATACTGTTTATATGCTATATATTTTTTTATAAATTCAAACGTTAATTAATGTTACTGTTTGTAATTCAAAACATTAAATAATGTTAATGTTTTCAATTAAAAACGGCTGGCTCTCTTTTTAGAGCTTTTGCGTATCTTTTTTTCCGTGCAGAAATATCCAAGTCAGCGGTCCATCTTATTATAGTCTATGATAAAATCACTTAATTTTAAGATTGTAATTTTTGTTTAATCATTACTATTATTTTAGGACCTGTACAACTAAACTCACACCTCAATAACAATAATGCCAAATAACACAGGTCCATGTGTACCACTGATCTATAAATATAATGGATAAGGCATCCATATTAAAGTAGTATGCGCACATTGAGGCCTAGAATTGATTACACCATTTACACTATTCACTGCACGTGATGCCATTCTTACACCTAGTTGGGCGTAAGTGGCTTAGCAGACGACCAACAGAACATTAACTTTTCTTTTTTTAATCCAAAAAAAGTCACTCATATATTATATAATTTTTAACTGGTAACAACTTGTAATGAATATAAACAATAACATTTAAAAGGATACAAAGGTTACAATATAAATACCTAATTCCTTTAAGTAACTAATTTGATTATTATTCTTAAGGTCATGTAATATATTTAGTTGCCATATGTAATACGCACCTGATCTCACTATCCAAAATCTGTAAAACTTCTGAGATACTCTTACTGGTCTTATTCAACAGATCATAGCACGTCCTCAATGAAGGGCTCATTTGATTCTATCAAGACAGGGAAGGTAAGAAATGCATTTTAAAAAGTTTTTAGTAGATATGCAATTATAAGAAAACTAAATTAAATTTTAAAAAGCTGTGAAAGTAGAAACAAATTATTTTTACCCTAGTTTTAACGATTTAATATTACTGTTATTTTTATTTCAATGTTTTAAAGTTGATGTTTTTTTAAACCGTGTCGAGTTCTATAGCGTTTTATCTTATCTAATATAGAAGTTCCTTGTATAAAGACGATTATTGCGTCCCACGCTTATACGTGGTCTAGTCTTGCATTTATAATTTAGTGTTTCAAATAATGTTAAGTTACTGGTTTCCCTGGTTTGTTCGGGCAACACATTGCAGTATCGAATGCTACTAGAGAGCAGAGATTTCGAAATAAATTTATTCTCTTGCATTTGATATTTACAAATCAATGAAAAAGTGTTTCTGTTACATTCATCGGTAAATAAAACATTTCTACCAGATGTTGTATTTAAAAGTAAAGTACCCTTCGGATCAAACTGATCATTGGGCTGTGAAGCAGCGTACACCAGTTTATGTGGACACGGCATACTAGAGATGTGTTGCCAGCCAAATGCCAGGCTGACTGTACTTTACCCCAACTTTTCACGTATAAAAAGCGCTGGGTAGACTTAGGGACACCCTCAAGTCCCGAAAAAATCATAGCCTGTACCAGGATTTGAACCCAGAACCTTTGTATCGCCAGTTGAACGCGCTTCCGCGTACACAAATCTTATACTCACAGTCACTTGTGAACATCCCCTTTTCACTGCCCCAAAGTTTAAATTTGAGCAGTGCCATTACTTCCTCTGAATGACAGAATGATTTCAAAAGTTCCATGTTTAGGCAATGGCTAAAAGTAATCCACAAACAGTCAGAAAGAATAAAAAATACATCGACTAGAGTTAATCTGCCAGTAGAGGGCAATGGACTGATAAAGAAAGTTTGTAAAGTGGATAAGTATAAACGTTTAAATGCGTTGACCCGCGCCTCTCGATAGCAGCGCCACGTGTCAAGACAGTCACACTAAGAATGCCAAGGACCTCATATGGTAAGGACAATTTGAATTTGTGGTGAAACTTTGGGTAATGCGGGAGAAATGAATAAACTGATATGGCTGTCCTTATGTTCTTAACATCTGATGTACTTAGTTTTGGCTTGCGCTTAGCATACATGTTTTATCTGATCTTATCTTAGATGTTACATAAGGGCTGGGCTAAAAAACATAAAAAGAGATTCTCTGTCATCTGTTTATAATTTATTTTTGTGATGTTTTTTTTTATTATAAGTGTAGTTAAATTGTGGACTTTTTCCTCGGTCCTAACCGTTTCTCCACAGCAATATGAACAAGAAGAAGAAGCTCGTTCTGTAAATAAGGTTCCTTCGTATTACGCTTATCAATAAATTTAGTCTTGTGTTTCAAATGATGTTAAGTTACTGGTTTTCCTGGTTTGTTCTGGCAACCCAATCCATGCCCATTGGGAAGAAATATAATTTTTTGCATTTGTTCTTTGGGGATAATTTTTTTTTTACAAATCTGAGTCAGTGAATTTGGTCCTTGCGGCACTGCTACAGAAAAAGGCTGAACTTTTACTTTAGACATGTCCACTGTACCACTCTGCCTGACCAAATATATTCTTTGCCAAATTTAGATTATTGCTTAACACAGTAGTGTACCAAATGCATCCCGAGGTCCACAAGAAGGACCGACAAATGTCTTTCAAATGTTTCCCCCCCCCAGTGAGTTTTTATTGAAAATGTGCAAAACAAGTTACTGGATGCGGGGCCCATCTTGTTGTTTTGGCGTTTAACGTTTTCACGCTAATGAAGCAAATTATTTTAATTCTAGTAGTTACAACCGTTAAAATATTGGAGAAACGAATGACTACACTATGTTTTAAAGAATAAAAACAATCAAAATGAAATATGAAACAAATAAAAAAATAACAGACAGTATTACAATAAAAACTGAGGTGAGAACGTTTCTTTAGGTATTTAGTTATTGTTTATTGTTTCCGGTCGACCTGGCCTTGGCTTTCGGAACATAATTGTTGCTGTCAAGCTTCTGGTATTTAAACGCAGTGAACGGTATTGTTGACTTATAGATACTGTTAAATATTGGTCAAATGTTCTAGCTTCACGTTTAAGGTCATTGTCGATTTTATTTTTCGGACTTTTTTAGTGGGATATTTTGATTTTATTTATTAGCATCGAAACGTCTGCTGGCGAAATGGCGGCGAATAAACGGCAGTTGAAACGTCTTGCTTTAACCACAAGCGTGCCCACCTTTCTAAAAGAAGTCCAAATATCTGTGTTATTCAGTCCGAACTTTCTAAAAGAAGGCCGAATATCTGTGTTATTCAGTCCGAACTTTCTAAAAAAAGGCCAAATATCTGTGTTATTCAGTCCGAACTTTCTAAAAGAAGGCCAAATATCTGTGTTATTCAGTCCGAACTTTCTAAAAGAAGGCCGAATATCTGTGTTATTCAGTCCGAACTTTCTAAAAGAAGGCCAAATATCTGTGTTATTCAGTCCGAACTTTCTAAAAGAAGGCCGAATATCTGTGTTATTCAGTCCGAACTTTCTAAAAGAAGGCCGAATATCTGTGTTATTCAGTCCGAACTTTCTAAAAGAAGGCCAAATATCTGTGTTATTCAGTCCGTAAAGGTTAGCTTCAGATGACACAAGCTTTGATGTGCTTGACATCATTGCATAAGTAATACAGGATCGATGTTAGTAACCCTGTAGGGGACACACATCAATAGACGTGCAGTGTGGTAGGAAGCTGGCAGTGGCGTGGCCAGGTGTACGAGTAATTGGGTGCAAAACCTAATAATATTGATTATTTCATTTCATTTTAACTAGTCGTATCGAACTGCTACTTAAAAGTGGCAAAACAACATGAACAATAATTATGGTCATGTATAAGTCACAACAGTTTATTAACGTCTAAGTTAAACATGGATCACCTACACGACCCATTAGCGTAACTAGCTTCCACTTGATGTGCATGGCATTAAATAGCATGACCAAGCATGTGCTCATTCCTTACCAAAAGACGCCTCAGATGGCTCGGACATGGAAAAAGAAAAAAGTCATGCCGAATTCCAAAGAACCTGAGCGTCTGGAAAGTGAAAAACCGGTCGCCCACGCCTCCGTTTTTGGGTAAGATAAAAGTTTAAGAAAGAGAGAGAGAGAGAGAGACAGAGAGAAAGAGAGATCATGTACACACATATACATATGCACAAATCTATATAAGTATATACACGTAATACTCGTATCACTTTTAAATAATTGAAATTTTTTCTTTGTATGCATTCGCAGCTGCTTTTGCGTTTATGTATGCATTCCTTTTTTTATGTGCTACTTTTTCAGATAACAAGATTATTGTTTTTTTTTCAGAGCAATAATGCAGCTTTCTTTTAAGAGATGCAGATATATCTATCTACATGAAAGTGTTTTATTTGTTTAAAAAAATGTTTACATATACACAATACACAGTAAGTATTATATTTTTGCTGGCAGGATTCAATTTTTTAGTGGCTCATTGGAAAAAAAAGTGTATCCAAAAAAAGGAAGAATGTGTAGAATATAGCTTTTTTAAAGCTAACAATTACAACTTTTTCTTCTTTAGGTGCCAGGTCTGGAGCAGACATCGACAGTCATGATTCTCCACTATTTTCAGTTTTTAGCTATTTGGAGGAAGTTATTATTGCTTATGTTGTTGATCGTGGCCCATTCGTTCGGGATTTCTACGTATGCAACCTTTGTCTTCCTTTGTCTCTCTTACCTGATATTTTCCCACACAAAACCAGTCTTTCTATACTTTTTCCTATAGATGTGTCCTAGAAACTTCATGTGTCTGTTCCTAATGGTTTTAATGAGTTCTCTTGAGGTACATGCTGTTTTCAACACTTATGCATTAGATTTCTTTTCAGTCCATGATATTCTCATCATCTTTCTTAGAAACCACATTTCTACTGCCTCCAATATTTTCATTGTTTCATTATCAATAGTCCAACATTCACACCCATATAAAAGAACAGATCAAACATATCCCTTCAGTATGCGCATTTTGTTTTTTTACAAACAATTGCAACATGTTAGCTAAATTTCGAGTCCAAAATGTCTTAAACATGTAATAAAAACATTTCAGATGCATGAAAGAATAAGAAATTTCTGCTTTTTCGTTTTCATTGCTGTATTTGTGTACATAGTGTGTGATCAATCAACACAATGGATTTACAAAGAGAAAAGAGGTAAGTTAAGCATTATAGAGACTCAAGTCACAAATAAATTTTGGTTAAGAACTACAACCGCATATGAACTTACAGGGTTATTGACAACAAAGATATAATCATGTCATTTAAATTTAAGATAACTGTAAATGCTCGTTGTATTGTAAACAAACAGAACAATTAATCTGATGTATACCCATGTTAAAATTGATTGTTCTAAAAAAGTAGTTAATATCTTATAGATACTTATAAAGAAGTGTCCCAATCTAAGCATTATAGACGTCGGTCGAGTTAAAGTATATAAAGTCAGGTGAAACAAACTGTTTATTTTATATCATTTAGTTTAAGTTTGATGAAACTCCTGCATTTAATGTCATTTAAATTATTGTTGCCTTTATGTATCGCCATTTAACAGCCTGGTGCAATGTTTAGACAAATATAAAGACAAAAACACTTTCATTACCACTTATGCGAGAACAAATGCATATAAGTATTATTTTTTCCCGGTTGACATTCGGTTACGGAATGGGATGCCTAAACAAACCAGCAAGGCCAGTAACTTAACATCATTTAAAACATTAATAAAGATGCAAGACTAGACTTAGACCACGGATGAGAATTGGACGTAATAATATTCTTTATAGAAGAGGCGTCAGAAATATATGTATATATATATATATACAATAAAATAAGATATGGTGTGAAGGATGATACTAAATATATGGTATATTCAAAAGATTTAATCATATACTAAATGGAATCATGTATATAAGCAAAATTAATTATAAATTTAGACAAAAAAGTATTATAGTGTATTCCTATACTATACTATACTCAGGCTATAATTAATTAATCATATTGTTTTGCAGTTTTAGAAATAAAGGGCAGCTTTTGACTTTTACAAAACGTGTAGCTGAAATATGTTTGAATGGGACTGCTGACTGCTGACTCACTTGGTTATGTGTTAAAATGACGTTTAGTCAATGATAGAGTTTTGAGATATGTTGGATTCCAGAAGAGAAAAATCAACTCAGAGAAATATGAATATGTAGGTCATACAAAAATGCATAGCAACTCCGAGAAATATAACAATCATATTTTTTTTTAAATTATAATCTCTTGTGTTTTTTCTTTGTAAGGACTGTAAAACAATTATTTCTGAATCATGCATCAAATCATCCCTCCGAGCATGTTACTGTAAAATCACAGACGTTGCAAATGTGTATGATATTGTAATGAATACACGTTTAAAATTGGAATACAGCAATAGCAAAGTACGCGCAGTTATGTTGTTAGACGGCCAGAAACGGATATTCAGCAATGAGCTCAATTTACCTCCTACTTCTGACATAGGTAGACACAATATATTTGTATTATTACAATTTATTTTGCAAGTAAATTTTTAAGGCGTCCTGAAAATAAACACTTACTTGTTAATTTAGCAAAAGAAATGTTATGCTTTAAATACCTGTAATAAAACCCTTTTTATTTTGTTGTGTGAATCAAAATTTCAAATAAATAATCTATTTTATCAATATATGTTTTAGCCGGGGAACAAACTCAATCTTTAGAGGTTAAATGACCTTTTTTGCTGCGTCAAAACGAACTGAAATGTTGTATATCGATGCTTTTGAGAAACAAATAGTTTACATTTTTTTTCTGTCAAAACCAATCAACCATGTTTAACTACTACTATTTTATTGAACTTTGTGATGATTACTTTAACATCCCTAATGACAAGTCTTAACGATTATGCATGCAAAAAAAATGTCGAAGAGAAAAACATTCCCGGTCTCATTCGATCATTTTATTCCAAACATGTATTTTTGCTGCGTTACTGTTGTACGAAAATGTGTATAGGATTAAAATTTGTTTCATTTCCAAAAGATGTTACCTAAGAAAACGATGTATTGTGAAAGTCAGAAGTAAAAAATGCCCTTTTTTATAATATCGAACTTATTGGTTAATGCAAAAGAATTTTCGTTATTTGTTTTTATGAATCTACGCATTGTGTTTTTTAATAACCAAGAAACGCAACTCTTGACTAATTTATTTTATAAACAAAGCTAAAGTTAGCTAACTATCACTTTAAATGCGGGTATTAATTATCGCCTTTTCACTTTTGATGTTTTAAAAAAAATCCTCATAATTAGTCCTGTAAACTTTGTGTATTTCGAAAAGACCAGAACCGGCCGTCGAGGTGGAAATCATTTGTCAAACACCAACAAAACATGGTTTTTGTTTACGAAAATGGCTGGAATTGTCACCGGAACTTCATGATTTCTTCCATTTGAAAAGGTCACACCTCATTTAGACTTGGCAATTAAACGCATTTATTAACTGACATACATGTGTAATTCCCAAGCTCTGATTCGCTGATAGTTAAATGGTGTTTTAATATAATGATATATTTTCTTTTTTTCTGAAATTGTTTTATTTAAAATATCGCTGTATTAAATTGTCTCTCATATTATAATTTGCAGATGGTGAGGAGTTGCATGTAAAGTTTCAAATCAACGACAAACCAGTTAATGCAAAAAAAATGTGCACTAGCTATAACAGGCGAAACAGTAAAAATACAATACAGCTCTACATCTGTATGTGTACATATAAGTATTATAGAAGGCAATACGACCACTGCGCTCACAGAAAAAGTTAACAAGTATCAATTAAAATATTAGCCAAATAATGATATTCATCAAACTCTCAGAGAGGAAGTTAGTGCGAAATGTTTACAAATGATGAATTGCACCTTTTATAATGGTATGTTAATTTTCGGCATAAAGTGGAACACTTGCTTTAATATGTCTGCTATTTGATGATTCGAATGACTTCTTTTCGGAATCTCCGATGCCCTTTTGAACAGTATACTTCCGTTTCATTTATTCGTTATGATTTTCTCAATGAAAAATGTAAATTAAAATCGAAAGTTATATACAGAGGAAACATTTAGACAAACGTAGGAGCGTAAGAATCATTTAAGACAGCGTTATTTGATGCGCACAGAAAAAGAACATAATGTGAGCTATATTTATAGAGCAAGCGGTCCATCTTATTATAAGCTTAGTGTTTGATATGACATCTTCAATTATTGAAATGTTAAAGACCAAGTGAAGAGCTTTTTATCAAAATTGAAAACATTTGCTTTTGATAGTAAATAGTGTATATAAAATACCAAGATAACTTTTAAGTAATTATTTCAATATTTGAATTTTTAAATGTGTTTGTTATTTGCGGAAAAAATCCAAATCTCGTAGCAATTTGAGATGTTTAATTTCCGGCAACAAAGGAAGGTGACGTCAGAGAAGGGATTTTGACTAGGAAAAATTATTATTGTCACGTGTTTTGAATATTTTCCTGGTTCCTATTTGTAACAAAATGATTAATTTATAGATTTAGAGCGTCGTGTTTTTTTTTTTTTTTCCCTTATCAAACGTCACTTCCTTGTGAGGCTATTCCAAATCTCTTCCCTTTGAGAGAAACCTCTTCACTTGGTCTTTAAGACAATTTGATGCAATAGTTTTGGAACGTAGTCAAGATCTACATAAAATTGCTATTATAACAAACAAAAATTCGATTTAAAAAAATTGTTTAGAGACAATATATAATTCGGCAGTTTAATCATTGATTTAAGTATGTCATCTTTTTTTTTATTTTGAATACAAGCTACATTGCCCGGCGTTACCCAGGTGAAAAAAACAAAAACAGGACTGTATAAGGTGCAGTTAACATATTTATAAACTGCACTTAAAAGAAAGCTATAAATCTTATATTTAAATTATTATTTTTTACTGAATACTTTTAGGAAAGTAAATACATATTGTAATAGGGTACAAAATAGGCAAATATTTTTATTTAACAAAATCTAAATTGCCTGTAGATTTACAATGTCTTTTGTTTTAAAAAGTTTTTTTTTTAAAAAAGGGCCCCAAAAAACGTATGGTCTAACTGGAGAATCGGACCCGGGTAGCCCGTATAGCAGTTCGCCACTTTTACCACTGAGCTATCGGAGACACATGTCCGATGTGAAAACTTATTAGACAGTAAAACGGGCTAGGCCTAAATAGGTCAGTGACACAATACTCACGTGATTTCAAATTGACCATCGGGGATCCGTATGAGGACAAACAGTCTCATTTTATATATATATATATAATATACTGACTAAGACTAATAGACTATGCACTTAATAGGTAATGTTGGTTCAGATTTCAGACATTGAAGGACAGGGCAAAGTGACCAATAGCTTTGTTTTGTCGCGTGCTAGTGTTAACAATCGGTTTGCAATTGTTTTTAAACCATAAATTTATTTTGTTTGTTCAGTTGAAAAACAAAAAACATGGTTTGAATTTCTAATTATTTAAATTAGAAAGGAAGGAACAACGACTTGCGTGATAAATTAATCAATTACGTTACATATACAAATATATCTGTCTACACACATGAATATTAATAATAATACTGGCTATTTATATAGCGCTTCGGTCAACGCTATTTTAGCATGCACAGTGCGTTCTAAAAGATTATTACGTCCACTAGGCCCAAAACTCCTGCAGGGCGACATGGATCGAAGTGTCGGTTGACAGTCTAATGAACTAAACGCAGGACCAGCTGGCCTCACAATGAAATATCCATCAAAGCCGGTGTGTCCATGTTAGGCTCATTAGAACACGCCAACAAATATATTAAAACAGTCGTAAACTTAGGATAATGGTTGATCATAAATATAATTTAGTATTGTCAATATAAATATTCCATTAGTGATTAAGCTCCCATTAATAATTATAATTAATCACGGCCTAATGAAGTAAATTGTATTTGATCCTCATATCCTTTGTATACCCGTTCAGTGTCTTGTTTGAATTAACTAATTAACTATTATCATTGATTATACAAACTTAAATAGCTTTATATATATAGAGAGATAAATATAAGTGTGTAATTTTTTTTTTCTATTTCAGGTATGCATTCAACTGGTTAAAAGACTACGAATAGCGGAACACCTGAACATCATTTTATACAATACGACTAACTATAATGGTCATTGTTCTTATCTTGAATATTAGAGACGCTCATTTTATTCAGTGTTGTAGACACCTAGCCTGTCCAACGGATCAGAGAAAAGTTAAATACATATATTGGGAGCGTCCTATCGAAGAAATGTTCTATATTTCTGAATTGGTCACTTTTTTGTTGAAAAAAAACAAACAACAAATACTAATTATATAAGGGATATAATCTGTAGCGCCATTTAAAAAAAAATACTTGGTGGGTCGATCTTTCGGAGATAAGGAGCAGGCGTTTGTGTTTTATATTATGTGCTATTGAAAATGTGCTTAAAAATACATTATTACATACCCGAAACTGTAGCACTTCTTTTCTTTTTGTTTAATCAAGTCTATACGCATTGATATATTTATATATAATATAATTTACAAATGTGAGCTATTTATTGATGTTTTTTTTTCTCATAAGACCTCCAACCCAGTGTTTGTATTGCCTATATAACATAACAAAATAAACAAAACACAATCATCATCCTGATCTCTGACAGGAGTCATTTGAACTCTTGCCCTTCGACCCGAGGCTATGGGGTGAAGAAATTTAAGACTCTTTGTAAGTGTTCGTGGTTTGAATATAGAGTGTTAGAGAGATCTGAAAAAAACACACAAATATGCCAAAAAGCTTAAAAGACCAAAAAATGTATGTCTGAAATAAATGTAAAGAAACCAAACAACAATAGACATACATCGGACAGTAATAAATGTCGCAATCACTTTTATTATCAGATACAATAAAAATGACCAGGTAGAACAGATTTGAACATCTCTTAAAACAGATTAAAAATCTAACTTAAATCAATGATGGATGATTTCGCCCACAAAAAGAATTACAACCTAAAATATAAACCAATACATGTCAAATACTAAATTAACGGCATTGTGTAACCAAAAGTAACATTTATTTCAAATTGTCAAGCAACTGAATCAAATACTGCACAATAAATACCTCAACTATAAACACTGAAGGCAGAAACTAAGTAAAAAAAATATCCAAAATGAATATGTCATTAATGTCATTATGTCATTACTGTCATTATGCAACACGATGGCTGAGTAGTAGCGCATTGGGCTGACGTACCGAAGGCTCGGGATTGGAATCCTGTGAAGGCTAGTTTTTAATCCAGGGACTTGAGGGTGTCTCAGAGTCTACCCAGCTCTGATGGGTACCTGCTATAAGTTGGGATAAAGTAAAGCCGGCAGGGCGTTATGCTGGTCACACAATCCGCTGCCATGGTCATAGAAATTGGTGAATGCTGCCTCAACGGCCAAATAATCAATTTGGTTCGAAGAGTACTTTACTTAATGTTACTAAGACAACAATAAACACGTTTGGTCCTAAACTAAAACAAGAAAAATTGAAACAATACGCAAAGCTTCATTAAAAGTAACAAAATATTTCCAACCTTCAATAAAACTAAAACTAAAGCTAACATCCTCAACACACATTTGGCATCATCATTTTCAACCCCATGTTACATGAACATCGTAATAAAATAAATATAATTGAATATATAGGAAATAACAATGTAGAATAAAGAGGCATAAACAAACTACTAAAACTTCATCAAGAAAAACATTGAAACAATAATAATAACAAATTCAGAAAAGATCTGCAAGGTTCACTTCTATCGAATATTCACAACTGACAAGAGTAACACCAATAGTTAAATGACTAAACCTAGAAACACTAGAGGACAGAAGGGCGAATAGTAAAGTAGTAATAGTAGACAATGCATTCACCTCTAGCTAATAAATTTAACACTATACATCATGTTACAATGCTAAGATGTTCGTAGAAATAAAAAAGCCTTTTCGTATTCCACATATAAATTCCTTTTCTTCCTGAGTAGCATCCGGGCATGGGTAGATTACCTGAACAAAAACAGAAAAGAAAAAAACAATAACTAGTCAATATGTGAAATACAAATATTGAAACACAAAAATTAAGACAAGACTCAACGTATAATCGTAGGGTGCAATAATTGTATATATAGAAAGAGCGTCTGTAAAAAGTAAGTAAAGATACACTTGGGAATGAAGAAACATATTGAAGATTTATAAACTCGAAGAGTGTTTGTTTCTAGCAATTTGTTTTTCAATACCTACGTGTTCCTAGAACATGTCCTCGTACCACTGGCTAATCTGTGACCAATATGTGTATGAGATGGCAGTCAACATCAATCCTAAGCTGACATACAAAGTTGGGAAGATACTCGAGGTTGTGTACTCTTGCTGCGTGTCTGTCAGCTCCAAGACTTTCTGACAAATGGCCCTTGTCTTGTCACTGTTTGGGTCATTACTTGGGATTTTGGCGACAATCTGTTGACAGAACAATACCTATGTTTTAGATGTTATAGTATTGTCTTTATTATCTGTTTAAATGTAAGGTCTGATAGTATTTAGTTTTAATGACAAAAATGTTTTAAATGATTTAATATTCAAGTGGAGTCATTCTTGTTTTAAAATCTAAATATATAATTAACGCAACATTCTTACATTATTTATAAACCGTTTTGTTTGTTTTAGATTCAGACTATATAATACTCAACCATTGATTGTATAACTACTTGTAATGGATTAAAAACACTCTATTGGCTATATTACATATTGTTTCCCTGAGGCAACATGCCAAATTTAGTGTCCTACTATTTGATTTCAAGAATATTTAACAGAATAGCCGCCCTTTTTCTGGCAGTGAATTTCATAGCATTGTCACCTATTTAGCCATTTTTTACTTCACATAAGCTGAAGAATATTTATTTTTTCAAGTGAACATCTCATTTGTTCTGCTTGCATTATTTTTACTGTTTATTAACTGGGTTGTAATATGTTCACTTTTATCTGTTATTTATTTGGTCAAGACAAATACAAGTTTACGTTTGTTAATGTTGTGGTTGAAATATTTATGCTTAAAACGTGTGTTACATTTAGATCTAAGTAAAATCCATGAACATATAGTAAAATTGGAATTTATTTTTAAAATCAGGCTCTAGACAGAAGCTACAGTAAAAACATCCATAGCTAAAAATACTGTATATCTGATTCAACGTTAAATTCAGCATTGAAACTTGCTTCAATACATACTAAATAACTTACAATGACCCAGAGCACAAGGCGACCCATTTCGTAGTGGAAGATCCCAATTAGTTTAGACCTACCCGTAGAATATAATGTTTCACGATGGCCTTCACTTTCTCCATGGAAGTGGCCTCCAGCAAGATGCGAACTGCCTCCCCCTTACGTATTTTGACCACACCCGTGAAAACCTTTGGGTTGTTGTAGCAGCGCTCCAGGGTCGCGATGGCAACGATCTGCAACATTAAACAACAGCAAGTGAATTCACGATATGTCATTTGAAAAAACCCACACTATAACAGGTGATGATTTATATAGCTTTTAATAAACTTAAAACTTAAAAAAAAAAAATTACACACTCCATTGAAATTATATTCTTTTTTGAAGGTTTTCATAAAAAGCCTGTTTCCTAGTTGAATTTAATTTAATAAAATTGATATTTGAAAAATCAATAAATATTAACCGCAAACTAAGCCAGGCAGTATAAGAAAAGGAAATTATTAATCAAAGCAAAAAAAAAGCCCAGTCTGGACAACAAAATGGAGGGGAATACTTGCGGGATGGCCACAGAAGTAAATATGTTCAGGTTCCTCAGCATAGCCATAACCTTCAAACAAGAGGGTATATGCTCCTGTGCGTTGGTGATCAGCTCATTAAGACACTGCACTGCACTCGCCTGGTTCTCTATATTGGTGAAATCTCCTAAGGAATCAGCATATTTGCTCCAAACCTGTAGAGAATGACTCAGTTGTGGACCAACATTTAGAAAAGCACTAAAAAAACAAATACAAAACACCAGATAGCATTTCGCTATACTTTCTTTAACGATATAGCGCAGTTCTGTTACAGGGACAGACAGAGAAAAACCAAGGTTGTCAAGACTCTAGTTTTAACTAGACAAGCACTAAATTAAATGACAATGAATGAGCATGATATAATTAGAGTGGCTTTACGTTAAATAGAAATTGTGACATAGCTAGCAGTGTTACCGTCCATCATTTTTTTTTCATTTGTCACGAGACACAAAAAAAAAAAAAAAAACTGCGGGGTAATACTTTGCGTTTTAAAGATTTAAACCTGATAAATTCAGAAAGGGACCTTGCATGTTTATGAACCCCTCTTCTCTACTGGATAATTTCTGAAGTCGCGTCTGGGTACTCTAACTTGATTTAATCAGTATTATATAACTGATTTGCATTCAGTCTTTTTCACTAGTCTCATCAATTGGAACAAGTCGTTGTACAAAATATAAACATGTATTAACTGAAATAGCCAGTTCAAAAGAAAAAGAAAACGCTCGAGTGGAAAGAACATGTCTTTACTGTACAAGAACATCGAACGAACTAAATTTGACTCTGGACACCATGAGGTTAAAAAATGATAACTTCTATTGGTCACCTCAAAAAAGTAAACATACAAGTGATGCTTTTTCAAGAGGGGTAAAAAAGTAAAATTTCAGACAGAAAGATTCTTCATCAAAGGAAGCGATATAATTTCACTTGATAGTTTCTTGGTGCAGAAGGGTTACCAGTCACTATTAATACGTGAAGTAAAAAGTCTTTAAGTATTATTTGCATTTTGTCAGGTAAACGAACGGATTTTAGGCCTAATAAAAAAGATCCGGATCTTAAACCGGATTGTCTTTATTTCTTTGATTTCAATGTTTCAGACTACGAAGGTTTTAGGTTACGAACCTAGTACATAAACGAATTAAGTTTGTAACTAGATGTACCACTGAAATATGGTTTTCAATTTCCATCTTAAACAAGCTCATACTTACAGCTTTGGGTGGAAATATCATATTATCATACCAATACTTACAGCTTTAAGCCGAAATATCATATTATAATGCCAATACATACAGCTTTGGGCCAAAATCTCCTATTTTCATGCCATTACTTACAGCCCATGGCGAGAATTATTCTATTTATCACGCCAATAATTACAGCTTTGGGCCAATATTATTATATTTATCACGCCAACAATTACAGCTTTGGGCCAAAATTATTATATTATCACGCAAATAATTACAGCTTTGGGCCAAAATTATTATATTATCACGCAAATAATTACAGCTTTGGGCCAAAATTATTATATTATCACGCCAATACTTACAGCTTTGGGCCAAAAAATCCTATTATCACGCCAATCCTCTAAAATATCTTTGATGAGGTTAGCTTTCTGTGAAAAAATCCCGAAGTCATTCGCCAGCTGGGCGCTCTGACCAACTGCAGGGTCTTCAAGGCCTGAGGCGGAGAAAATCTTTGCAAGTCCTATACCGACAAGGCCAGCCACATAGTGAGAGTACTGGAAACACGTTAAAACATTTTTTAGCACCGTCGTGTCCCCATATTTTGTACACTATTCATATTTACGAAGTTCAATACATGCAGGGCTCTCACAAGCCTTTGTGGCGCCCCAGGTCAAAATGTTCAGCGCCGCCCCCTTGCATACTTTTTTTTATAGAAGGAGCGTCTGTAAATGTATAAGATAAGATACTGTAACTGCTTTGCTTAGTGCATAGGTTCTCAACCTTTTTCGGCTCACCGCCCCCTTCTTCAATTTTGTATCTCTCACTGCTTACCCCCCCCCCCCTTCCCAAATCTGAAGTTGTACTAATGAGTCAAATTCGCCACACACAATTAGTATAGGCTGACTAGATTTGTAGGCTATTTTATCATCCTAAAAAGATCTGAAATATCCTAAAAAGAGCTGAAACTAATACATTTGTTTAATTGTTGTTTAATAAATAAAAATAAAAAATATACTGCAAAAGATGTTTCGAAAATAAAACAATTTTAAAGTGAAGCTTGTTCCTGGTATGTTGCTAGTAGTTCGTCTACGTTCCAATAAATAGGGCGTGGAAATGGAATAAATTATGTTTTTGCCAAAACCAAAAGACCTAGAGAAATTGATGGATGTCCTTTGACAACCAAAAGTCGTGATTATAGCTCATTTCTGCATTTAATTTTCATTCTTTATTTGTTATTTATTCAATCAATTCTTCTTGCAGGTGTAAAGGTAGGGCTGATTTTAATAGGTCACAGAAGGATAGGGCGTCCGAAACTGACTGCGCTTCAAGGACCTGTGTTAAAGGGACTTGATTCAGAGCTTCATTGAACTCGACAATTGAGAATGTCGAGCTGCTGATCTACCAACCTGGAGTCTCACAGTCAGACGTGGCACATCGTGCGCAGAATCTGTGCGTAACGAAACTGCCATCCAGAAAAAAGCGAGGCGGAAACACCTGCTACAACAGCCATCCGCCTTCAAATGCCTCAAGTGCAACAGGGATTGCCTCTCCCGAGTTGGTTTAAACAGCCATTCTCGACGGTGCAGATGGACACCTCACCCATGAAGCTACACCATCGTCTCTCGAGACGGACGGATGCCGACGACGACGACGATTTTAATACTTCACCATTAGAAACAAAGGTCTAATAACCAATCAGGAATTTTCATGATTATAATATTATCTTTAAATCGTCTGTTGAAGTAAGCATTACTTGTTTCACTGTATTGAAGTAAGCATGTCTTTGTCAGTTGTTCTTTATAAATTCAAGCTTTCTGCGTCCAAAGTTGTGCTTGTACAATAGAAGTTTTGACATAAATGCAAAAAGAAACAAAAAGAAAAAACACTCTTTGTCTTCTTTTAATTAAGTTCAATTCAATTCCCTGAAATCATTTGTTTCCACTTATTTAATTCAAATAAATAAGGGATATCATTTTTCAATTGTATGAGATTTTCTCTCAAATAATTGTCTTTGGTTTCCAAAAACTTTAGCAACGAAACAAATATCCATACAATATATTTAAACTTTAGATGACTAGCGTACCTAAGTGGTAGTAACAAACTATTTGTAATCCTCATTATTCTTTAAAAAAAAATCTGCCAAACTCTCTGAACAAGCTATCATTGAATACGTTGCTTCTGTTTTGTTATCTGCAGTAATTACGTATTGTAGTGAGTAGTGAGTGCTGCAGGCGATAACTGAGATTTTTAGCAAATTAATGTTGTCGATGAATCAAACACAGCTAATACATCTGGCAGAGATTTCTTTAACTACGACATCAAGCTATGATAGAATCCATACCATCGTCGATGGAAGTATTTCTTTTTCCCAAAAAGTATTCTAGTTAAAGTAATATAATTTGCCTTTAGTGTTCTTACTTATTATTCTTTAGCAGAACTAGCAAAATGTTCCCTTCTACAATACAAAAAACACCTAACGTTTAATGTTTGTCCGGTAGCGTAGACTCCCATCAAGTTGTAAAAATGTGGAAAATTTTTAGGTACTCACACAATGTACCTTAACTTCATCACGTGCCATTTCATTAATTCGTCTCTGCATAAGGCTTTGCTATAACTTATATTTCTTTAATAAGTCGATATCAATACTGGTTTTAATTAATCAAAGACTACATAAATCTAATTTATTCAAATTAAAACCAAAACAATCTGAATGAAACTGTGATAATGAACAAAAGCATTGAACTTCGTTTTCTAACGAGATGACACAGGTATTTAATTTATACTCACCCTACCCGCTACTTCCTCTTCTAAAAATCTAATCACCGACCCTAACTGCATTTCTCAAATACAGTCTAAATATAGCAATAGGCCTAGATCAAGGTTAAGTACAGAATGGGCTTTATATGACTTTTAAGTCACAATTACACAGTAGATAAAACCTTTGTCAAAGCTCAAGATCACCCTTCTTATAAGTGAAGCAGATCTTAATTTTGGAAATTAAAAAATCAGTTGTGTTGAATCTATTTCAAGTAGGCTACTTTCATAACGCCCACTGGCCCTTCAGCGATCCCTACTCTTGCCGGGAACATTAGCGCCTCCCCCCGAGCTTCTCACCGCCTCCTGGGGGGGGGAGCGATAACGCCCCCGTTGAGAGTTTGTGGAACCAGTGGCGAAGCTAGGGGAGGGCAATGGGGGGTCTGAATTCGAAAGTCCCCCCGGGTCCCTACATGAGGGGGATCCCCCAAAGGAGGGTCCGAAAAAATTTTTGGTTGGGAGCCCTAAAGAGGCCAAGCTCCCCGGACCCCAAATTCCTACCTACGCCACTATCTGGAACTTTAGTGCCTGCGCTTAGTTAATTATTATGATTAAAGACATTTTAAAATGCAATTATTTTTTAATGAATATTCTAGATGAGCCAATCTTTTATAAAACCTTTGTGAGCCTATTAAAAAGTGAAACACTTATATTAAACAGTATGACTGTAATTGAATAAGAAGTCAACTTCTTCTAACCTATATTTATTCATTATTCCTTTTGTTTACAATTTATGTTTCAAATTTTTTTCCCCTTCAACTCTCCTAAAAATTCTGGAATGAACTTAGGCTAAATGTTCCGCCCCCTAGAAGTGCCTCCCTAGGGCATATGCCCCCTCTCTGCCCTCCCCCTTGTGAGGGCACTGAATACATGTGTTACTGCTTGAATCGTTTTGGCTGACAAGTTGATCTTTCATGAGCCTAAAGGTTTTCATTTGATTTATATAAGATTTAGAATATTTTCATTTCATTCAACTATCATTTAGAAGAAAACACAGAGGTGGCGAGTGGTTTATAAAGTATAAATTAAAGTCAATGATCTCAAATGGAAAAAAAAAATTAGCAAATCTAGATTGATTCCCTTAAAGTAATCTGATAATTTTGCAATCTAGATTGATCACCTTAAACAAATCTGATAATTTTGCAACCTAGATAAGTCACCTTAAACTAATATGATAATTTTGCAATCTAGATCACCTTAAACTAATCTGATAATTTTATAATCTAGATCACCTAAAACTAATCTGATAATTTTGCAGTCTAGATCATCTTAAACTAATCTGATAATTTTGCAATCTAAATTGATCACCTTAAACAAATCTGTTAATTTTGAAATCTAGATCGCCTTAAACTAATCTGATATTTTGCAATCTAGATTGATCACCTTATCCCATTCGTCAATGGTTTCCACATTTTTCACTATGAACCTAGAGATCCCTTCACCAGATTTTCGACAAATGTCTGAGATCACCTCTTGGTACTTCTGATCCAGCTTTCTGAACTCTGTCGATATCTGCAAGCATTGAAAAAGAAAAAAAAATGACTTTTTTATCACTTTAGATCGAAGAAGTAAGTGTGGAGTCGGGAGTGATTTCCATAGAGGAGTGAGCGAAAGAGTCAATAGACTTGTGAATTTTGCAGTTTTCTTGTGTTTAACTTCTGCAAGCACCCCGTCATTAAAACAAATCAAGCTCAGCAATAGTATGTAAACATTTCTAATGATCTAGATATAAAATGGAAAAGTATAACGTCGAATGGAATAATGAATCGACGATTTGACAAGTCTTATTTAGGCCTGATCTTTTCAATATATCATGAACAAAATAGTTCATGAACTTTGGTGTATTTCTGTAAACAAAAAACATGGTTTTGCTGGCGTTTGTCAATTGATTTCAACCGCAACGGCCAGTTTGGGTCTTTTAAAAGTATACAAAGGCTAAACGATTACTGAATATTCCGTTTTTAACATAAAAAAAGATTTTGCGATAAAAATTACTCATGGTGTTAGTCGCAAAAAAATTTAGCTTATCAAATAAATTAGTCAAAAGTTGTGTTTCTTGATTATTTAAAAAAAAAATATATTGCATCGAAGTTTGAGATTATAAATAGGATATTATTCACGTCTGACATTTACAATCCATTGTTTTCTTTTGGCGACATTTTTTGGAAATTAAATAAAATGCAATTCCCATACATCTTTTCGTACAATCAGTAACGCCGCACAAAGACATATTTTTAAGCCAATAAACGAATGGGACCGGAAATGTTATACATGTTCAACCTTTAGGCATGCATAATATTTAAGACTTATCAAACGACCCTCCTAGTTAGAATTACACTAAATTGTTGGATTCGTGTAAGCGCTTAGTGAAACACTATTATAATTATTTTTGACACCATTAGCTTACATTTTGTTTACATTGACAGCATTAACATATTTTAATTTAGTACGCTCGGGGAAAAGACATTATTGTATTTTTTATTAAGCCGCTCAGCACCCGTGCCCCCCCCCCCCCCCCCCAAAACAAAAAAACAAAAAAAAAAACAACAACAACAAAAAATCAACAGATATAGCTGAACTGAAAAACTTACACTGGGAAATTGTTCCAAAACAAATTTATCTTTATCTTTGCTCTCTGTGTATTTCCAATCTGGATCCGAAAGGTTCTTGTAAAATGATTTCAACATGGGCATCTTAACATCCAGAGGAATAGTCATGTCATCCTCAACTGTATCAAGGGCTCGCATCACAAGGTAGAAAATACACACTCCATTTCTGTTGTTGGGTTTATTGAAAGACATACAAGACATTCGTTTTAAAAGAGAACAAAGTTAAAATATCAAAGTTAACCTATCAAACAGCAATTGCCAGTTTAATAGTTCCCATCTATTTTACCTAAGAAAAATTACAATTCTACCTTTCCATGTATTTGGGCACGCATCTAGTTGTGGTGTGGAACTCATTATTATGGTTAGAATCTTCTTCTGTTCACCAAGAATACTGTATGTATTGTGAAGAAGTTGTATTGCTCAAGAATAGGTTATGGATAGCAGTTTGATGTAAATGTAATGCCTGCCTAGGATTAGTTAGCTTCTACACCTAAATGCACCACACCAAAATTCCATTGAAAATTGTATTTACTTCGTAAACAAAAGTTGAAAGTTTGGAGACAATATCTTTCTCTTTGGGGCCTATGGGTACACTAGTAAAACCACAGGACCAGCTTACCTCAGAAAAAAATAGCAAATCTTCAAACTCAATATATACTAGATAAAATATTAAACTGTTGCATAAAGTAGGCTATGTAGTTTCTTCAACATAGCTTCTGTCCGAAGGGCTAATGCCCAAGTGGCTCATGGAACAGGATGATAAAAAAATTCAGTTTTAATTTGTAATAAAAATAATATTATTTTATAGTAGCTTTTTCACTAAGATGATCTTGTTATGTTACTATCAGTGGACAATATCCTTGTCAATTAGAACAGGGAGTCGGAAACCTAAGGCACGTGTGCCAGAATTGGCACGCTTAGCAACTTTGATTGGCAGCGAGGGACCATCAGAAGAGCATTTCAAATCTGCTATACAAGAAAAACATTGCTGGAACAAGATGACTCTTAAAACCTTTTGGCGCGCAGAATGAATTTAAAATCCTACTTCGGCTCACTATTATCGTAAGATTTGCCGACCCCTTTATTAGAACACTGAAAAGGCTGTAGTGTAATGTTTACCTAATATCACCATCCAAAGTCTGTATAACAGTGGCATAACTTCGACTTGTCTTGTTCAACAAATCATAACACGTCTTTAAAGAAGGGCTCATGTTACTCTATCAAATAGGGATGTGAACATTTGGTTCAATTCTAGTATATATGCAATTTTTTTTAACTTGAGTAAAATGTCATAAGCTGTGAAATTAGAAGCATACTTGTTAACCCTTATTTTAAATAGATTTTACTGTTAAATTTGTGAATCCTGAAATGTTTTACAATTATAGAAGTTAAACAGTTATTTAAAAACATTTGTCTAATTATTTAGCGTTGTATAATAATCTGCTTCAAACCTACAAATACATTTGTTATGTTACTTTAATAGGTTAATAGAACACCAGGTGTCGTATGTACACACATGTTATACTCACAAAGTCACATTTAGACATCCCTTTTGCACTGCCCCAAAATTTCCATTTGAGCATTGCCATTACTTCCTCTGGATGACAGAAGGATTTTAGAAGTTCCATTTTTTAGTCCACCTTTCTTTTTGTCAAGAATAAATCGACCGTGAGTATTCAATCGCTCAATCTGTCATAAAGGAAAAGACAGATCACATAATGCATATGTTTAAAATGTCATGTATTACTAAATTATAATTTTCATGCATAGCTGTTGTCTACTATTTCTGGTACAAGCTAGTTTTTTATTAGAGTAACTTAAATATATTCATTTAATATTAAACTTTATTTCGACCTATGTTTATTCTTGGTTTGAGAAAAATCAAGTGGAATAATGGAATTAAAAGGCGTAGAGAATGGTAAATGATGGGTCGTTTCTCAACACAGACACTAAATTTACGACAGTCTTTAGTAAAAGTATCCCGTCTGGCCACGGCATACTAGATGATTGTGTGGCCAACATTCTGCACAGCCGCCAACTAAGCTGGGTAGACTCAGGGACACCCTAAAGACCCGGGAAAAAATCCTAGCCTGCACCAGGATTCGAACCCAGGACGTTCGGTACGCCAGTCCAACGCCACATTCCTATCTTCCTTAGTACATCATGCTAATGTTGCAGAAATGTCCACTGCTGTAGCTCCCCACCCCCACCCACAATCCCTTTTTTAAGTATCAATATTTGAGATAAGCCTAACGTAGAATATCTTGCACTAACAAATCAATTGTTTAAATACAAAATAAGTTTTTCCTAATAACATAAAGGTTCATTCATTTTCAAACAAAATGATACCAAATACTTATATATTTAGCCAAATACAACTTAAAAATTTAGTCACAAAGATAAAACATTGGTTACAAAGAAAAAAAGTGAAAAAAACTGCAGTTGTTTGAGAGTTAAAGTGGAAAAAACAATTCAAAATGATAACGTACATGTATTGTGAGAATGGAATAGTATGCCTGAACAAAAGAGAAAATAACAACATTTTAAACCTGTAATCAAAAGCAAACAAGACTCAAACCAACTGACATGATTAACACCAAAAGACATATCACTAAATCGAGAAACACCAAGAACATAAGGACAAAGAGTAAAGTAGTAATAATACACAAGGCATTAAACTTTAATTTTGAAATACAACACAATAACAGCCTGTTGAAAAGTTCAGATAAACATTAGGACAAAAACACTTATTTTTATCTTCCTTATCTCTTATGCGAGAACAAATGCACTTTTTTCCTGTGTGGCATTCGGGCATGGAATGGGTTGCCTGAAACACCAGGAAAACCAGTAACTTAACATCATTGAAAACACTATTAAAATTGCAAGACTAAATTTGGATCACGGACGCAATACTCTAAAAAAGGAGCGTCTGGAACATATAAGATAATTAAAGGTTCTAAGGAATGAAATCGTCTTTCATAAAACACTTACCGAAATTCAAAACGATGGAAATAATTTAAACATTGTCACTGAGACAAGTCACTGAAAGCACTATGAGGGTACTATTACAATAATTTAAACATTGTCACTGAGACAGGTCACTGAAAGCACTATGAGGGTACTATTACAATAAATAAAACATTGTATCGATTTAAAACTTTTTTTTTTTAAACGATGCCAGTGGCGTTGCCGGGGTCACAATGTAATAAAAAGGATACAAGAAAAAGATGACTATAACGTTAACAAAAAGGCCTTACATAAAATTCGATGTTGATGGGCGGAAATACAACGAATTCAAATTCAAAATTATCTTAGCATCTCATCTTCTTGGCATTGATCTTATTTTTCTAGCTTCGCTGATAATGTCCACGACATGAATTAATTTAATTTATTTAGGCGTTATTAAACTGTAAGGATCTATACATTATCATTGTTATTGTTTACTTTTTGCCACTAATAAGCAGGGCTGAAGTCAGAATTTTTTTCAAGGGGGGCTGAACTTTCGCGTGACAAGTTTTGACTATTTTTTTTTTTTTTGCGAATTTAGTACATATTTTTTTATCTGTTGAAAAAAGTTTTTTTTTTTAATTCGGGGGGGGGGGGGGGGGAAGGGTAGCAAACCTCAGCACGCCCCATTTGGCTTCACCCTGCTAATAAATAAACATTTTTATTTTAATTCAAAAATAAGCACAACAAATAAATACGGCAATGCAAAAAAAAAAAATAATTGTAATAAAATATTTACTTATTTTCTGTTTGCTCAGTCGGAGTCAAGTTTTTCGCATGAATAGAAAGAGGCTTCAAAGCATTGCTTTGAAATAGACACCATCAGGAAAAAGGAGAAGGGGAAGACCAATGGAAACTTGAAGGAGAACGATGGATGATGAAGCAAAGGCCACCAATAAAAGTTGGCATGAAATCAGTTGGCTCGCCCAGGATAGGGATGCATGGCATAACTTTGTTGCTGCCTTATGGTCCACAGGGAGCGATAAAGAATAAGAGAGAATCAATATTTTGGTAAAAGGGGGAGGGGGTATATTTGTTATGAGCTCGCTTCCCCCTAGCGTCAAAATGTGACTACGCCTCTGTCAAAATGTGACTACGCCTCTGTCAAAATCTACAACTGGGCCAACAAGACTTTTAAGTATTTCTCTCCCACAGAGTTTCTAACTTTGATCTTCTATTTACCAAACTTGTCAGTTTTCATAATGTGTGGGGCATCAGAGCTCATTCTGTTGTTACATATTTATTATACGGCTCGATGACAAATAAAAACGCAGCACACTTCATGCATTAACCAGGACAAGGTCTTCCTTCTGACGTACGCACTTGAGAAGCGAAAACAAATGGGTGTCGCCAGCTGACACTGGACGTTTTGCACCGACAGAGAGAAAGAGAAGGAGAGAGCGAGGGGGGGGGGGGAGAAGGAGATAGTGGGAGAGAGGGGGAGAAGGAGAGAGAGGGAGATAGGAAGGGAGAGAGACATAGAGGGAGAGGGAGAGAGACGGAGAGGGAGAGAGACGGAGAGAGAGAATGGGTGAGAGAGAGGGGAGAAAGGGGGAGAGAGAGAGAGGGAGGGAGAGATAGTCGGAGAGAGAGACGGAGCGAGAGAATGGGTGAGAGAGAGGGGAGAAAGGGGGAGAGAGAGAGGGAGGGAGAGACTGACGGAGAGACAGAGAGAGAGAATGGGTGAGAGAGAGAGGTGAAAGGGGGAGAGAGAGAAGGAGGGAGAGAGAGACGGAGAGACAGAGAGAGATAATGGGTGAGAGAGAGGGGAGAGAGAGGGAGGGAGAGAGAGAGGGAGGGAGAGAGAGAGGTTGGAGCTGCCGTTTTGGCGCGACGTTATTTTGGCGCAAGGGCCGATTTAGCGCCACTGTTTAGGTGCCAAACGATTTCAAGCAAGTGCGCAATCAATAATGTTCAAGAACAATTCAAATAATTTGTTCTATATGATATGTTATTTTTGAAGCCATGTTAACTTAGCTGTATTAAATACATTATATATATATTTTATAGAAGGAGTGTCTGTAATATATTACACGATCAAAGAATATACTGAGATAGACCGCTTGCTCTCTTTGTAGGGAGGTTCATAACCAGTGAATTTCCCAATAACAAAAGTAACATTATTAGTCAAATCATTAAACCTAGAAACACTAGAGGACAAAAGATGTCAGAAGGGCAAAGAGTAAAGTAGTAATAATGCATAAGGCATTAAACTCTAATTTACAAATACAACCCAATAACAACCCGTTGCAAATATCAGATAAATATAAAGACAAAATACTTTCCTGATCCCTTATGCGAGAACAAATGCATATAAGTACTCTTTCTTCCCGAGTGGCATGCGGGCGTGGAATGGGTTAGGCTGCTTATCAGTGTTCCGAGTCTAGTTTTGCATCTTAACTAATGTTTAAAATGATGTTAAGTTACTGGTTTAACTCGTATGTTCAGGCAACCCATTGTATGCCCAAACGCCACTCGGGAAAAAGAGTACTTATACTATATTATTTAACACTGGGAAACTCGGAAATTCCTGTAGGTTTTTTTTCTATTTACGAATTGATGCTACTTTACATATCTAATTTTCTGCACTTATTATATATGGCTCATTTGCATTGTTTACATAGTTCTTGACAACTCAAATAGATAAATGATTTAATAGCATTGATATTGAAAAATAAAAAAAGGCCGAATGGAAATGTTAGGCCTATTTTTAATTAAAACATTATTTTTTATAATCACACTATAATGGCAATTGTAGATGCCGAAAATGAGGTTTTGGCCACAATATATAATACATTTGCTTTTATTTTACACTTGTTACGTTACTAATGACGCTATAATGAAAAAAAAGTGTATAAATACACCAAATTGTCAACTCGGATATTTCCCACTTGATTAATCTTAACCGTTAGCTATAAACTGAAGATCTTCTATTTCAAAACAAATATAGATCAGTGCTGATAGTTTATAATACAAAACTGTTTTTATAAATATAATTTTATTTAAAACTGTCTTTCTTAAATTGAGAAGATCACTGTACATTATATTTTACTTTATATAAGCTTATAATTCTAAAAAAATGTTCAGTAAAAAGAACAAAAAATTACAAGGCTAGCCTACTATTGACAACCAGTTTTAAAATGTACATTGTCAGAAATAGGTATTGCATTTTCAATTATTCCTCCTTGATATAATATACGAGTTTGCCAGTGATAAAAAACAAGCCATTATATGCATTTGTTATTGTGTAAAGGATAAGGAAAGTGTTTTTGTCTTTATTTTTATCTGAGCTTTGCAACAGATTGTCTTTTTAGTTGTATTTCTAAATTAGAGTATAATGCCTCATGTATTATTACTACTTTACTCTTTGCCGTTCTATCCTCTAGTGTTTCTAGGTTTAATGATTTGACTATTGGTGTTACTCGTATCAGTAGTGAATATTCGCTAGTTATGATTATTGAAGCTCTGTTCTGAATTCGTTCTAAATTTTTATGTTTTTTTTTTAGTTAATGGGTCTCATACAGATGATGCATATTCTAGTATAAATCTAAGTCCTAACTAATGTAAGATAGCATTTTAGTTTCAAATTCTTATTACATTTGTAAAAGTTTCTTTTTATGAATCATATGTTTAGTTTGATTTTTTTAATTACTTCATCAATATGTGGACCCCAAGATAACTTATCATTTATTATTACTCCTAAGTACTTTTCGCATTGCTAGATTGAGTTAGTTCTTTACAACGAATAAAGTATTTTTTTACTATTAAATCTTTTCTTGGATACTCAGTTGGCAATTTTTTAGGTGAAATATAGATTGTAAATCATAATATAGAGATAGTAGCTATTCCGTTTAAATTGTTTAAAGTAAAAAAAACTTGTAAAATAATAAAAAGAAAATAGCACTGAGATAATAATATAAGATAAAATACTTACATACAAACTTACCATGAAACTTTCCAACATGTTTGTGACTGTGAGTGTAGACGAGTTTGGGTTTAATAACCTTGGGGAGACTGTTTCTACTTGACCGAATCCGCGTATGAGCATGGGACGCAATAATTGTTTTGATAGAAAGAGCGTCTAAAAATTATATTATAAGAACTTCGAAAGATTACGACTGTCGCCAAGCTCGCATTCTTTTTTATTATAAACTCCCTAACTAAACATAAAAGCGATAGTTTTTCCCCCACAATTAATGTGTGGACCTTTTGCTGATTGGCATAATGTACAAACATTATAGCAAAAAGCTAAAAAAATAGATTAATATTCCCCAACTAGGATCATTACTGCAACGTTTAATTATAGCTTTTCGAGATCAGAATAGCTGTAACTTTGGCCAGCTGTTTTCTCTACAAGATCAGAATAGCTGTAACTTTGGCCAGCTGTTTTCTCTACAAGATCAGAATAGCTGTAACTTTGGCCAGCTGTTTGTTCTAGCTTCCACCGCTAAGTAAAGGTAGGTCAAGAGAAATATGATTCTTACCATAGGCATTTTGCTGTTAACAAATTTAATACTAATGTAAAAATAAATTGTTTTTCATTTCTTAATGAGATTTCTTTACTAGCCAATTACAACAATTGTTACGCCAGCATTTGGGTAGCTGTGTACTACTAGCACTTTAATGACTACACAAATAAATATAAGGAAGAAAAAATAACTACTATTAAAATGATACAATAAAACTACTTTTAAATAATGGTTTAGTTATTGAAAATGTTATACATCAAATAAATAACATTTTTTTTAATTACAAATTATAGTTGGCCTACACAATACAGAATAATAGCTTAATACAATACTCAGAATAAAACCAAACTTATGAACACATTTTTTTTTCACATGTAAGAACAATTTTAATAGATTATCTTTGTTCGCTTATTACATAAGTTAATAGAATTTGTCTTGCGTGGTTTGTGTCTAGTCCTACATTTCTATTAGTTTTTTAAATGATGTTAAGTTGCGGGTTTTCCTGGTTTGTTAAGGCAATCCATTCCATGCTCGGATGCCTCTCGGGAAGAAAGAGTCCGTTTCGAACAATAACAAAAACAAAACTGATTAATTATTTTGTAAGACATCAATTTTCACTATAAGAGGGAACACTTAGTGTTGGGTTGACCTACATTGATTGTCAACATGGAACATAACTCCTGCTGCAAAGAAAAGTAAAATGGCCCAGGGAC
Source organism: Anisus vortex (assembly GCA_949126835.1). Taxonomy (NCBI): domain Eukaryota; kingdom Metazoa; phylum Mollusca; class Gastropoda; family Planorbidae; genus Anisus; species Anisus vortex. The sequence goes on along the minus strand of OX421505.1, from coordinate 2,852,128 downwards.
AGGGAACTGAAAGCAGACATTGATCATGGTGAGACCAAACTGGTGACAGAGTCAGTGATGCATTGAAAGTTTGTGGTCTGTGCCCAAGGTGGGGATACAAGATGATCATGTTAATGAATATGTTTTAGTAAAGATGAATGAAATTTGTTATTCATTTATATACAACATTTGTTTAAAAGGGCGAAATAATTTTGTTCATATAATTTCGCATTTATAATTATAATTTATATTTATATTTATAAACGTAAGAGGCTATATTAAAAATTTAAAAAGTTAAATTGTTTATTTAAATAGCGCTTCTATCCCTGCTATTTTGACAGTTCGGTGAACTAACCGCTGGACCAGTCTGCTTCACTTTCTGTCAGCAATTTACACATACCTTGTTACCTGGCACTACTTCGTCATATCCATACGCTTTTGAGATCCGTAGAAAGGCGTCACACACACACAATATAAAAAAAGGGGGCAACGAAAGATTTTTTATATTTTTTTTTATTTTTAGGAGAGATTTAAACAAGAAAATTGTTTCAATAATGCCGGCAGTTTTGTTCCTACTAAAGTTCGAATCACCACATTACTATTATGAAACCCAAGTTACAGTGTTACAATATGTCAAGCATTAATTATGTTCCGATATTTTCTTTTTTTTTTTAATCACCCAAAATATCTCAGAAAACAGTTAATCTCAAATATTGCTGTCTTTTATGGTCAGATACGCCTCGTTGTTTTAGGCCAATCACTCTTTCTCTATCTTTATATGCATGCTAGTAGTTATGTCCGTCAAAAGGACGGAGAAATTCATGATTATAATGGGTTTTGTTAAAAGAGAAAAAAACAAACAACTAACACTATTACAATAAAAACTGTAATGATAACGTATCTTTCGTTATTTAGTTTTTGTTATTTTATATATATATTTATATATTGTTAAGTACTTTGCCCTATTTTCTCACCTTCCCCTGTTAGTTGACCTTTACTTTCATTGGTTGAGGTCAGTGATTGGCCTTGCGTGTGAATGTGTCACGAGTGGACACGGAGCTTACTTTTTAAGTCGTCGTGCGGTGCGGTTGTTCTTCTGTTTTATGTACATGTTTGTTATTGAATTAAAGAGTTTTCATTGAAACGCAATGAGTCGACTTCGTCATTGATAAGGTTACCTCTACCTACAGCTAGAATCCATAAGAACGAGCTAAAAATCATCAACCCCTAGATCCAACGTGTTACAATATTGTAACAATATATATATATATATATATATATGTATATATATATATATATATATATATATATATATATATATATATCACTTTATCTTATCTTATACATTACAGACGCTCCTTCTATAAAGAAGATTATTGCGTCCTACGCTCATCCGTGGTCCGAGTCTAGTCTTGCATTTTTATTAATGTTTTAAATGATTTTAGGTTATTGGTTTTCCTGGTTTGTTCAGGCAACCCATTCCATGCCCGAATGCCACTCGGGAAGAAAGAGTACTTATATGCATTTGTTCTCGCATAAGTTACTAGGAAGGTGTTTTTGTGTTTATGTTTATCTGAGCTTTGCAACAGATTGTTATTGGGTTGTATTTCTAAATTATAGTTTAATGCCTTATGTATTATTACTACTTTACTCTTTGCCCTTCTGTCCCCTAGTGTTTCTAGGTTTAGTGATTTGACTAATGGTGTTACTCTTGTCAATTGGGAATATTCACTAGTTATAAACCTTGCCGCTCTTTTTTGAATTTTATCTGGTCTAAATGTACACTATGCATTAAATTCCGGTCAACGGTCTTAAAACACGCTTTTGAACCAGTAAGAATAAGTCTATGAAAAATGACATGTACCCAGATATTGTGTACACCTAATAATACTCAAGCAATAATAACAAATTTCAAATAATCCCTGATCACCGAACTCTTCCTCTGGAGTCCAGGAAATGCAGTCCAGCACAAACAAGGAAGATCACTTGAGAAACCATAAACAGCGCGAAGGAGTAGCCAGGAGAATAGCTGCCAGCTTTTCGGATATCTTTGTAGGAAATCCGCTTCATTTCACCAATGGCAACCGCCGATCCAACAACACCGAACAGAGCTGTGAATGATACAAGAATGTTTTGGTAAATATATTGTTTGCGATTTAAATTGTAGACTATGTCAATTGAGCTATTTTAAAATTCGGGTGCTGTGTGTGATCTTATTTCAACTGACGCTCCTTCTAAAATGATTATGCTTATTCAGGCCTATATACCTATACAATATATATATATATTTATATATTTATAAATATATATTCTCCAGTGTATACCAAATAAGTGGAGGGTCTACACTCCCTTCCACAGTGGGACTCAGCTGTTTAGTAAGGAGGAGACATTACTTTGTATATCAACACATTACCGAATTTATAATACTCTAGAAAAACCGGACGAGCCTAAGTGCTATAGTCCAGGGCGTACCGTTGGTGGGGGGAACGAAGGGGGGGGGGCAGACCATGCTACTGTCCGGGCTCCAGTTACGGCACGATTTCAGCAGGTCAGCTTTATGAGTAAACTGCGGCCTCCCCTAGGATCATTATCGTGGTGGCTCGCCCGTATACCTGCAATGTCACCCGGTACCCCAATTCCTATACTATACGTACAGGCATCCAGGCACTCGGGTTGTTCGTATGGCATAAACACAAATTAATGCTTTCGAAACTATAATCTAAACTACAGGTCACTGTATGGCATACATACAAATGAATGCATTCGACACTATAATCTAAACTACAGGTCACTGTATGGCATACATACAAATTAATGCTTTCGAAACTATAATCTAAACTACAGGTCACTGTATGGCATACATACAAATTAATGCATGAGAAACTATAATCTAAACTAAAGGTCACTGTATGGCATACATACAAATTAATGCATGAGAAACTATAATCTAAACTAAAGGTCACTGTATGGCATACATAAAAATCAATGCATGAGAAACTATAATCTAAACTGGTGAATGCTTGACCAGCCTTAAGGATCAATTTAATACGGGATACTTTAATATGGTTTAGTAAAATAATTTAGAGTGAGAACAATGTTAATTCAATGTCCCTTTTTATGTTTTTCTATTAAGATCCATTTCTATTTATAAAACACACGCAATAAATAAATATTTAAGTTATTTATTATCCAACTGGTATATTTGATTTTCGAACTTTTTGTGATGATTACAGATGTATAAAGTCTTGTTTCTTCACTGAGATTTAGAGGTTAGCCACACACGCGCACGCACGCACGCACACATACAAACACACGCACGCACACGCACACACACACACACGGGTGGGGTGCTATGAGGTAGAGCATGACTACCTGCATTCCCGTTTTGAATCCTGGCGGCGGTGTAAGTGTCGTAACATTTTCCGCTACCACAAGACTTTCATAGCCCAATGGTGGAGGAGAACGTTATGTAGTGGTAGGTAACAAAGTGTTCTGTACCGAATCCAATTAGCAACAATATAAAACCTGGACAAATGAAGGAAAAGTAATGTAATTATCGACAATACAAAACCTGGACAAATGAAGGAAAAGTAATGTAATTAGCGACAATACAAAACCTGGACAAATGAAGGAAAAGTAATGTAATTAGCGACAATACAAAACCTGGACAAATGAAGGAAAAGTAATGTAATTAGCGACAATACAAAACCTGGACAAATGAAGGAAAAGTAATGTAATTAGCGACAATACAAAACCTGGACAAATGAAGGAAAAGTAATGTAATTAGCGACAATACAAAACCTGGACAAATGAAGGAAAAGTAATGTAATTAGCGACAATACAAAACCTGGACAAATGAAGGAAAAGTAATGTAATTAGCGACAATAAACAACAACAAAGAAATAGTATAAACGGCCATCGAAAAAAACTGGACAAATAGGTAAATAAAAAAGTAATAATATTATTGCGAATTCTTTAAATATCATAGCAATATAGGCCTACGTGAAACCGAAAAGTAGATTTAGGGCAACGTGAAACTGAAATTTATTGCTCTTGAAAACAGACCAAAAACTCGCCCAATAAATATTGTAAACAATGGTTTATCTGTGCTTTTCCCATTAATTCGATTCGAAATATTCCAAAGTTTCCCTTTAAAAATAAATAAATCGTAGGCTATAATATAATATAAACTGTTTTGGTGAAAATATTTACGGTACAAGATATTGTTATGGACTATGGCTCTGATGACTATAATTACGACTCGTTAAATCGGATTCAATGCATATAGTTGTATCTTTATTAGAAGTCTCTAGATTCTGCTGATCTGAAGTCCAAGCTAGGGGTTCCTTGACTGACAGGTCTTTGCAGCAATGTAGTTATATTCGGTAGGCTATAGTTATCTTCAACACCTTTCTCAACAATGATAGATCAAAAAAACTCCAGTTGTTGAATAAACATTTTATTTAAATTGTAGACTCAATATAAACGTTAAATAAATTCATCAACTGATGGCAACATAAGAGTTTCAATAAAATGACATGAAATATACAGGTATCAATATAGCGACTTCTCTCTACAAACTTTCAAACTGAACTAACTTAAAGGAGGTAGGGACTTTACAAAGAAAGCTATTATCGAAGATTCTACAGGGTCTTAATATGCATTTCAATCTCACTGGTCTATGGGATACTGCGATCCAGATTATAACCTTCATATTCCACGGGGTTGGACGAATTATTTTATTTAAACTGCCCTCAGGGCACAAAGGTCAAACCTTGGACTCTAATACGCACGTGTTAATATGTCAATGCCTTATTACGTCATTCATCTATGACCGATATTCGTAACAATATATTTAGTTGCTTTTTTTTTTATTGGTGACTAAAAATACATTTATCATTAAATGTGAATTGTCTAAAAAGAAAGGTTAATTAATATATTGCTATTTATAACATTAACAAACAAATTATTTTATTGATTTAAACAAATAGAAGTTTACATTGACACATGAAGGAAGAAATGCATAAATGCAATTAAATACAATACAAAAACTGGACATCTAGATAAGGGTTCTAAATTCACCAATTGGTTTTTTTGCTGCCTGCTATTAATCTTACACAAAATGTAATACTCGTGAAATTCAGACAGGTATTGCTGATACCATAGACTATAATATACGTGGACCGCTTGCTTTATTTTTTTATGCTATTATCTTCTTTTTTTTTGTTGCTATTCCCGATTCTAAATGAAGTAATTGTCATACAAGTTCCGTTTTATTAAATCGCATTTTTTCGACTTGAAATGAATACTTGTAGGCCTATTAATATATCATTGACTATAATAAGATGGACCGCCTGCTCTATTTTTAGAGCTTATTTTCTTTTTGCGTACGCACACAACACTGATCTATAAATGTTTCCGCTCTGTACAACTTTCGATTTTAATTTTTCATTGAGCAAATCATAGCGATTAAATAAAACGGAACTTGTATATCAATAACTTTATTTCATGTATAGCAATTACGTTATTTAGAATAGGGAATTCCGAAAATCAGTGTTTCAAGTCATCATATAGCAGAAATACTAAAGCAAGCGGTCCATGTATATTATAGTCTATGCTGATACATATAAAATTGTATTGTTAGTTTTAGATACGTAGCAAAAGTATTAAAATAAATTCTGATTTAAGCAAGTAAATACTGCTGTAGTTAATAAACCAATATTTCAATATAGGCTGTAATAAAATAACACAAACAATTACACTCTAAGTTGTAAATTGGCATATTATTAGTGAAAAGTAGTCAAATGAGTTTAAATGCATGAAGTGTTTTTTTAATACTAGGGTTGGGTTGTTTGGTGGGAGGGGAGGGGGGCAACCCTTGACACATCCCTTAATTGATAAAACGGCCACATGCCTTCATCCAAGTTTGGGGGGGGGGGGGGGCAACCCTTGACACATCCCTTAAGTGATAAAACGGCCCCATGCCTTCATTCAAATTTGAGACCCCTGTTCTAGATGGAGAAAAAATTTCATGAGCGACAATCAAAGAAAAGTTTGACTAATAGATTGGAGTTGTGGTTCTTTCTCATTATTATTAATGAATAGACTTTAGCCAGTCACAAAATAGGTCTATAAAAAATAGTATTGGATCTATGTAATCTTATTTATAGAAGGGGCGTCTGCAATGTGGGCCTATAAGATAAAAATAGATTTATAAAACTGACATCATTTAACCAAAGACTTTAATAAGATGGACCGCTTGCATTAATATTTCTGCTTTTTGATGACTCCAATTACTTCTTTTCGGAATTCCCGATTCCCTTTTGTACTGTATGCTTCCGTTTTATTTTATCTCTATGATTTGATCAATGAAAAATTAAGATTATGCAGAGACTATAATCTAATAATAGTATCTGGTTAATGACATCTTTATTGGCTGTGCACGGAAAAATGATGCACCGCATGCTCTAAAAATAAACCTTATTATAGTCTTTGCTATCACTTGATCAGCTACATGTAACTTAATGGCATATAGTTCACTACTGGTCTATATAACCAATTATCTGGGTCGCAGTAATAAAATATTTTGCTTCCTATAAAAAATGTGATAAGATATCGGGACCTTTTAAAGGCGACCCCCTCTTCTTTCCCTATTGTCAACATTGGTCAAAACATGCCCCTGTGTGTGCGCCTTCCACCCCCACCCCCTTCATCTGTCTTTATTTTAACACTCAAAGTCAATCAGTGGGCAAGAGTTTATGTCATAAGCCACACTTTACTTAGCAAGCATCTTAATTAATTATTGAATCATCGCTCTACATGTTAACAAAGATATTATGGTTTTATCGCATTAATCAATTATAATATTGAGCTATTAAAAGATACCATCTGGTGTAAATAAATTTATCATATTACTGTTAAGATTAAACACCCTAAAAAGATAGTTTGTTTCATATAAATCCTTTTCAAACGTATTCTCGTTTGTATTTTTGTTTTTCGGTTCAAAGCTTTTCAATTTGTCCCAAAGTTATTATTAGCATTCAGAAGGTTTTTTAATGGGTTGCCTGAACACAACAACAAAAAAACACACTAACTTAACATCATTTATAATATTAATAAAAATTGCAAAACTACTCTCGGACCACGATTGAGCGTAGGACGCAATAATCTTCTTCATAGAATAGTTGAATATATATATATATATATATTGGGTCTGCTAATTTAAAATGGTTTACGTTACTTACCAGAAACCTGCAAACAAAATAAAACTTTCCAAATAATGGATATTGATTTAAAACTCATTTTTTCCATATGAAGACACAGAAGATGAAAACAACTCGTATGACGTGATAATCTTTTTTAAAGCAGGAGTGTCTGCAACATGTGAGGTAATGCCTTCTAAGGGAGATAATTCACAATTTTCCGTTTAACAAATTATATACTTTTATAATTGGAAAGCTAGTTGTTTACTTTATTCGTGTTGAATGTGGACTAGCCATTCTACATACACACAATTCATTTATTAATATAGATGTTATCTCTGAAATCAGAAATGTAGGCCTACAGTAATGAGTGCATCTCTCAATATATAGAGATACGTGTGATGCACACACTATTATCAAAGTAGTTAAAAGGCGATACAAACATCTGATACGATATTCTAATCAACCGTTAAGTGTGATAAGAGAATGATTAGCTGATACCTTCGTTTCAAGAATGGATGTAGGTGTACGCCGGAGTGAAGTAGGCCTACAATACATGTTTCAACTATAACAGAGTTTCATTTCTATAATAATCCCCTATTCCCATCCTGAGACTATTCACAGACTATTCACAGACTGTTCACAGACTATTCACAGACTGTTCACAATATTTTTGAGCTTGTGTTGAAGTCTAGTCTAGCTACCAGTAGAGGTATTCTAAATGAAAATTTAAAAATAAAATTAATTGACATTCAACCATCTTATTGAATATAACTCACTTTCAATAGAACAAAACTACTAACTGTATTGGTTTAGCCATTGATACAGAAAGTTGTTCTCATTGACCAAGTTCAGTAGGTTTTACCCTTACTACCTATACTTTTGATTGAAAGATGCTTTGTGTGTTAATTTCAATAACTATTTAACATCAATTTTTGATCGTTTTTTTTTTTTGCATTGTCATTGAATAATATACACACATACATACATACATATATATAATATTATATGTGTACCCCTAATTTTACATGGATAACTTGCAAGTGAATGGGGACAAAATTAGATTTTAAAAATTGTTTTGGAAAATAGCATACTGGGTAAGAAATAAGATACTTAAAAAAACACAAAGTCATGTGGGTTGCCTTAATATAATCAACAATCATCTATGTTGTTTTTCAACACTACAAGCGCCCACCAAAACCGAACTGTGTTTTAAATGTTCCTAAAAGTTGCCTTCATATAATTAACAATCAGCTATGTTTTTGTCAGCACAAAGATCTCCCACACAAAAAAACAACAACAACCTAGCTGGGTTTGTTTAAAGCTGTAGATCCATCACACAACAAAAAGACAATAAGATATAAATGTAGTCTATAAAGTTTATTTAAATACAGAAAGAAGAAACTGTTTCAAATGTTTACAAGTAAAATGTTTACAATGTATACAAAACTATAAATTTAACAGAAGAAAATATAAATATCTTTATATCTAAACAAAAACAATAAATGGAATAAATATTTATACATACATGGAATAAATTGAGAGTGATATAAACAGATATAAAACATCCACCATTATTATTATTATTATTAAAGTATCCCGTAGGACCCAATGTTTCAGCATATCAACGTCAGATCAAAAAAAAAAAAAACTTATCTTCTTATATTTGTCTGTTGTTGACACAGTACATACTATTTTTTTTATTGTAACGTACATATTTGTATAATATTAATTTTGGATAGTTTAGTGTGGCCTATTTATATTTATAGTTTATAAAAAATTCTATAGTTACGAATTGTACAAATTATAAGAAGCATAAAGCTCTTTTAATAACGAAATATTTTAATTGTATTTTTAGTCAAATAAAAATGCAACAAATAAATAAATAAATGCATTATTTAAAATTCATTGAAAGTTAATTAGTTGAAATAATATTGAATGTCTTAATTAATGAAATAATGTCCATGATTATCTAAAAAAAAAGTTTTCAAATTCCGATAACTCAGTAAAAACTTCTAGAGTTTAAATTTTTCTTTGTTATTTCCCTTTAAATAATTTTCAGTGAAAAAGATTCCGTATTGATTTCTTTTGCCATTAAAAATATTTTTCAGTCTTAAAATTTACAATTTTTAAATATATATATTTATGTATTATGTGTTTATTATATTTCTTAAGTTATACATCTTTAAATGTAAAACTAAATTATTTGTTGTTGTTGATTGTTTATATAATTTATAAAAGTTTGTTCAAGTTTCAAGTGAATGGCGGAACTAAATGACAAGATGACCTATTGTCGATATATTTGTTTACAATTTGATTTATTCAAGTTTAATAAATATCAAAATAAATAAAACTAATATTTATAACAACATAAACATGACGTGATAGAAATAAACAACAAGAAGGCAATAAGATAAAAATGTATAAAGTTTATTTCAATACAGAAAGAAGAAACTGTTTCAAATGTTTACAAGTAAAATGTTTACATATTATACAAAACTATAAATTTAACAGAAGAAAATATAAATATCTTTATATCCAAACAAAAACAATAAATGGAATAATGATATATAGATACATGGAATAAATTGAAAGTGATATAAACAGATATAAAACATCCTCCATGTTGTTTTATTTACATTTTGACACACAAGTAATTCAATACAATTACACGACTGGACCAACTCCACTGTAATTAAGTCCAGACTTTAAACTTCCACTATGGACAAGGTCAGTAGACCAACCCTGATACCCCACACAGTGGACACTGGCTCCACTACTTCCTGGACATGTACATGTTGTGTAGGTAAACTTATTGTTATACTCATCCCTCCCCACCTTTACTTTGTCCTTCCATTGACCAACACTGACCTGTTTAGAACATCCATGAGGATGTGACACTATAAAGTTCAACTTGTCAATATCTCGAGATTCTTTGTATTTGATCCAGTCTTTCCTACAGACATCAACATAATGTTTAATCATTTTCTCCAATTTATTTCCCAAATTTTCATCACAAGTCACACAGGTCAACCAACACCTGTCTTCCTCAATGTCTACAGTATCAACACATACCGTATCTTTAAGAATAACCAATTCACTATCTTCACTATCATAAAAAAATCTCAAGGTCGTGTGGCTTGCCTCAATGTCATCAACAACCACATGTGCAGCTGTAGCCACATAAATCTTCCACCAAACTTTGCTGGGTTTGTCTAAAGCTTTACATTTATCACATGGACATGTTGTATAGTCACTTTGTTTATCTTCATCTGTGAACTTCCTCACCCACTTCACCCTCCCAGTTCCTGTCCTCAATGTTTCCTTTCCTCTCAGTTCAGACAAAAAATATGGAATCTTTGTGTTTGGCCAAAACTCTAGTCTGTCTGGACTGGTCATTGTGACACTTAATCTAACTGTCAGGTCTGCTGTAGCTTTGATGAGTTTATACAACTCACTGTCAGGGCGACCTTCAGGTAGACGTTCAATTAGTTCAATGGGTATAAACTCTGGATGACCTGGATTCTTCTTACAGTTTGTCACATGCTGGTGTAAATCAATTTCTCCAGTAAGTGAAATCTGATTCTCATGTTCACCTGTACATGTAAATACAAATATCAACAAACTGTGTTTACTTTATGTAATACATATGATTTTCTATTTAATACCAATGTATCCAATTACCGGTATAAAATTATTCACCTTTGTAAACATATTTACATGTTGTATTAATTTACCAATAATTTACCTATGAGCAGACTGTCCTGTTTAATTGACTGGTCCTCATTTTGTTTAGGAACTGGACACACCCCATCTCAAATGTTCAGTTTAAATATTTTCTGATATTATTTTCTATATAATTTTGAGGCTATAATAAGAATCATCATCATAGACCTGATCCAACAGCCATCTGGACACCTGCCCTTTGTCCTGAGGCAATAATGAAGAAATAGCAGACTTTTTGTAGCCGTTCGCAATATAAATATAGAGTGTTAGAGAGATTTGATGTATTGGGGAGGTAGACATTTCCTATGTCCTGCAGTGCCGGACAGTCAAAAAGGTGATTGGCAACTGTTTCATTTTGGTGTTTACAGAGAGGGCATGCCGCCGCTTTTTCTGATTTAATGCGGTTAAGTTGCGAGTTTAGATGTCTATGTCCCATGCGCAGGCGAAAGATGGTTACTTGATCTTATCTCTGTAGGACATTTATTGTGTCATTTTCATCTGGTTTGGACATATGTGAGAATACACATCCTCCTGTTGTGCCCAGTGTCCAACCATTTAACCACTCTTCTTTAATGTTTGTTGTCATGATCTGTTTGGCTGTGTCCAAATGATGCTGGTGTGTCAGGTTGAAAGTTGGTTACTCCTTGCTTTGCTAGAGAAAGAGCTAATTTTCCAGAGTAGGGATTTGAACGGCCCTCTTTTGATGTCTTAGCCCTCTGCTGCTTGTAGTACTGATTGGTAGTCAGAGAAGATTACTAAACTTTTTGTTTGGACAGGTAGGCAGTTAAAATACCTGTCATGTGGTGTAGTGCTGCTTCAATTGCTAAAGATTCTGCTTCGTATATAAAGCACATTTTCCCAACGGGATTACATAATTCTTTAAATGGTTGGTCAGGGTACTTTACTCTAACTCCATAATCTGCTTGTAAGGCTCCCTTATTATATATCCTGGGTATGATGCAATTTTCTTTTCTGCTACTCACAATGTCTGCAATAAGACTTTGTTTTTCTTTCCTATATTTTCTAGTAGAATTATTCTAATGTCAGCGACATGCAGATGCTGGTTCAGTGGCATGTCCCTATCCACGATTTGCAACACTTCTCAATTAGTTGGCAGGTGGCGTTTTTGTTCTATTGTGTTGGTTATATATATAATTGTTTTGTGTTTGATTCTGTTGTGCATGGTCCATTTTTCTACCAATTGTCTGCTCGTATGTTGTTTATCTTGTCTCCTATATCTTTCTTCCATCTGTAAGACTGTCACCTCTATTCTTAGATGTGGGGGTTCTATGTTAGTGTGAATTTTAAGAGTAGATTTTAAGCCTCTGGGAATGAAGTGTACTGATTGACTTTTGACATACTCCTGTCTCTGCCCAAAGACTGCTAGCTTGCTTCTTTACCAAATTTAGGCGTCTCATTGATTTGTCCTTCAGGTTCTGTATGTGTTTTTTTTTTAAAATTTAATCGTCTATATAGCTAAACACCTAAGTAACTTGAATGGTTCTCATTCTAAAGTAAACAGCCTTGTAACGACAAAGATATCTTCTTCTTGACTATTTTGTGGCTTTTTGTGAAGACTGAGAATACTGTCTTATTTAACTTTTAGTTTCCACTTCTCACAGTATGCACTAAGTTTGGTAAAGTCTTACTCTTATACAGATTTGGTGGCAAGTATGCCACTTAACTAGGTCATCTGCATAAAGTACCTTTTCCACTCGTAACTTATCTGATGGATCATTGATAAACATTAGAAAAAGGGTTCAGCTCAGTGTTATTTAATTGAGGCAACAATAATAATATATATCCATATTTTAATAATTATCCTAATCCATATATTAATATTTATCCTAATCAGCCTACTCTTAAATAACAATAAAAATACCTTCATAGTTATTTTCCTTACATTCTGTACTTGGTAATTTCAGGTTCAAGTTTTCCTTAAGAATAAAAAGAAATGAAAAATAGCTTTGAATTATAAGTTCAAACAGTTATTAAAAGATGTTTCATAATTATTGTTTACTATGAATATGAGTTATAATTTCACTACAGTAAATAAAGTGTTTCTCCTTAATTTTTTTTCTGTTCCATGTTTTTTTATTATATCTTATAACATTGTTATTTGACTGCTTTAATTTACATTTACATTTAAAGAAGATAAATTGACAACTATGTTACACATTCAAATTTAAATATTTAAAAAAAAGCAGATAGAAACTTGTGTTTTCCATAATAAAAAAATACCTTATTTGAAGAAAGTATGGGTAAAATTTCTGTAGCAAAATTATTTTTTACAAAACAAAATTTGAAATATATGAAAAAATTTAAATTTAATACATTTTATACAGGTTTTTTTTTTTAAATTAACAGAGCCCACTATTTAAATTATTAAATAATAAAACTATTGTATCAATGATTTGGAGGCATACCCTTTTTTAATTATACTTTTGTTATTAGTATATTCTTACACAATTTTAAATAGGGTTAGGAATTTTTCCTAAACCAAAATGTTATCGAAATTAATAGATAAAGTTAAGTCTATTGGGCCTACTGAATGTAGGCTACTTTTATGCTAAAAAGTGAAGCTCACTCTAGAAGCACAATAAGTTTATGAAATTAACTAAGTATATAAATCATAGTATAATTTGTTTGAAATTAAATAATTCAACTAATATGTAGACTAAAAGTTATTAAAAGCTTATTTAAAAAATAAATTCATACAAAAAACAACAAACAAAACCAAATATTTCATAAGTTCAAAAAAAATAGTTAAACTATAACAGTAATTGAATTATAATATTGTAGTCCAATATAAGTCTCAGCATACTTTATAAGATTTAGTATTATTTTTTATTAGTAGTCAGAAGTTTCATAAAAGCAATAAGCCAAACAAAAATTAAAAGGGCTTCAGGCATAGCCTTTGTCACATTAACAATAACAAATTAATAAAACAAATAACTTCAATAAAATATTAACAGAACTATTAGATTTAATAAAAAGTATAACATTATAGTTATTAATTAGTAAGCTAATATTTAGTAATATTTAGGCCTAGTAGCTTAATATTAGAATATTAGTAAAACACCATTTGCATTTATTTAATTTACATTTAATTCCCAAAGGAATAATTCTTTAAAATTATAATCCCTACTTTAACTTTAAGTAGTACTTAGGGCTATGCTGCTATGCTATGCCTATGTCTATATTTTACATACTTATAAACTTATAATGAATAATGACTTATTTACCATATTCTATTTCGTAATTTATGAATTATGTCAACGTTTTAATCATAATATAATCTATTTTTAATTAAATTAAAAGCACAAATATACAATTTAAACTGTTCTCTGTTCTTAATTCTTACAACATAATTATCAATTTATTTTTGAAAATTCATTAAATTGAGGTAGTCTTAATTAAATAAAAAAACTTTCAATGTACATTTAGAAACTAAAAGCTCTAAGTTTAATCTCAATTAAGTACACATCTTTCAATGTACACTTTTAAACTAAAAACTATAAGTCTAAGATCTAAGATTGTAAGATTTAAAGTAAATTAAAGTGGCTAGACTAGAAAGTAGACTAGGCCTATTTCTAAAAAGACTGTCGTCTGCTAAGCAGTCCGACAAATGTCCTTAACCTTGGAATTAGTAAATATTAAAGCAGATTTGTTAATCTATGAATAATTTATTGAGTGAAATATATTTTAAGAAATTACTTAGTTGTGTGATAAAATAAATAAATAAACTTATCTAAATGAAATTCTTTTTAATTAAAGTTTACTTAATTAAAGTTAAACATTTTTGAAAAAAAATGAGAACGACAACATTTTAGCGGAACAATTAAATATTTCTACTTTGACTATTTGTTGTATTTTAGTTTAGATTGTTCACGTTGTTGATAATTTAAACGACTAATTAAAAAATATTTGTGGAAACTCTAGACTGTACTATTACTAATTAATAATGTTTATTATATTGTTCCTTTACTTTATACTCGTGTAGTGGCGTAGCAATGTAAGGCCGGGTAATAATGTAGGCCTACCAATTAGGGATGTACAGAGAGAGGGCGGGGTGCAAGAAATAAAGGGCGGGGGGATATAATATGCTACATAGTGGTGGGAGGGGCAAATATGTAAGTGGAAATAGTGAACTGTTGAAAGCTTATTCTAAAATGTTGCACTATTTCCCCCTATTTAAAACCTTATATTATAGGCCTACATTATAAATGACACTGCCGGTAGTTAAAAAATAAAATATAAAGGCTCTACTGATTAAGTATAGTTAAAATATAATTTGTATAAATAAAATTATAGGCTATATATATAGCCTACATGTACATATATATATAATAATAATAATAATAATAATAATAATAATAATAATAATAATAATAATAATAATAATAATAATATTTGTATAGCGATGCCAACATACACAACGTAAGCTCAGAGCGCGTTTAACATACAACTAAGAATTCGGATTTTACCCTAGCCCAGGTGACAGAGCTAACTTGATTGAAAAAAAAAAGACAAAACAAATAAATGTAGATCTAGCATCAACCGACCCAACCCAAAAGTAAGACAGTAAATTTCCAAAGCATGTTAAATGTTATCTAAGGTAAATATTGAAATAATGAGATTGTAAGTTCTTTTTGAAAGAAACAGTAGAGCTTGTTCGCCTCTGTGGAAAGGGAAGTAGATATATATATATATATATATATCCGAAACCTTAATGAAAGTCTAAAGTTAAATGTTTGGATACACTGATGGCCAGTGATGGTCATGAACTGCCATATCCCCTTTGTAGAAATTCTCGGGAAAAAAAAACTGGTTTTCATACCTGACTCACAATTGTCTTTCGATGCCTACATAAGCAATCTATACAGGGGCCTTTATATACAGCTGTATAGACATGCTCAGATCAGAACAGTTCCGCTCGGCTAGTCATGCGTAAGTCTAAATAAAAGCGCAATTCTGATACAGTTCTAATGCGTCGGCACTATGGGCTCCCTGTTAGAGCCAGAATTTAAAAGAAAGTGGCGATATGCTACTTTGCTATCAGTATCTACATAACAACGAGATGCGTTTTTATATCAAGGAACAAATCAAACCTTAAAGTCCGGAAAAAAACACTCTTCACTTCTGGAGGTGCCCTCGTTTCTCTCTGACAACCGTTGACATGATATCGTTCTCAATATCTGGCCCGAAAATATGGAATCTGCTTCCCATCCAACTCGGGACAACAAGTTCTATCATCGTTTTAAAAAGAACTTGAAAACACATTTTTGTAAATATTTACCTTCGTAAAAAATTGTTTAGACCCTACTGTTCTACTTGTATATTAAGTTGGTAAATGTTACATTTATTTACTTTGTTCTATGTTTTTAAAGTTTTATATTATGTTAGTAAATGGTAAATTTATTTACTTTGTTCTATGTTTCTAAAGTTTTATATTAGGTTAAAATGTTACATTTATTTACTTTGTTCTATGTTTCTAAAGTTTTATATTATGTTATTAAATGGTAAATTTATTTACTTTGTTCTATGTTTCTTAAGTTTTATATTACGTTAGTAAATGTTACATTTATTTAATTTGTTATATGTTTCTAAAGTTTTATATTAAGTTAGTAAATGGTACATTTATTTACTTTGATCTATGTTTCGAAAGTTTTATATTAAGTTAGTAAATGGTACATTTATTTACTTTGTTCTATGTTTCTAAAGTTTTATATTAAAATAGTAAATGTTAAATTTATTTACTTTGTTCTATGTTTCTAAAGTTTTATATTAAGTTAGTAAATTCTACATTTAATTACTTTCTTCTATGTTTCTAAAGTTCTATATGAAGTTAGTAAATGGTACATTTATTCATTTTGTTCTATGTTTCGAAAGTTTTATATTAAGTTAGTAAATGTTACATGTATTTACTTTGTTCTATGTTTCTAAAGTTTTATATTAAGTTAGTAAATGCCACATTGATTTGCTTTGTCGTAGGCCTATGTTTTTTAAAGTTTTGTATTATTAATTAGATTTAGATACTTTTAGCTGAAATAACTGTATCCGTGTTCTTGTTTGTTTGTTTCTCAATGTTAAATGTTCTCTGAGCTTACATTATGTTTGTTGGTAGCGGTATACAAATATATTATTTTTATTATTATTGATATATAATAATATTCACAAAAATTAATTCTGAACAAAATTATCGGTTAAAAATAAATAATAGGTTTTGTGGGGTGGAGGTGTGACGAGATACTAACCCCCCCCCCTCCCTCAACCTCATTCTATGTACTGTAGCCTAAAATTGTCTATTTATGCTATAGAAATGTCTCAAATTAACCGACCTCAGCAATAGACTGCATTTTACGTCTATTTCTTGATGACTCTGAAACAAATATAAACATTCTATGAATTTAGCTTCAACCTATCATACATTTAAATAAAGTTATTGATGAGTTCTTAGCTATTGCCTGTATTATATAAACAAATGTTAATCTATTGCCTGTATTGTATAAACAAATGTTAATCTATTGCCTGTATTGTATAAACAAATGTTAATCTATTGCCTGTATTGTATAAACACAATTTTATGTTAATAATAATAATAATAATAATAAGACGTATATAGCGCATATCCCGTTGGAAACAGTTCTATGCGCTGTAAACGAACTGCTACCTGCTGGCGCAAATACGTTTACAGGTCCAAAATTTCTGCAGGGTGACAGGAATCCGTCGGTGGCAGGGATATAGCTCGCGACGTGTCAGTTGTTTTTTTTGGTTGACAGTCCACTGAACTAACCTTTAGACTACCCAGCTTCACGTTAATCTATATCCTGTATTGTATAGGCCTAAACAAATGTTAATATATTGCCTGTTTTGTAGTAACAAATGTTAATCTATTGCCTGTATTGTATAAACAAATGTTAATCTATTGCCTGTATTGTAAAAACAAATGTTAATCTATTGCCTGTATTGTATAAACAAATGTTAATCTATTGCCTCTATTGTACAAACAAATGTTAAGTGTACATCTATTACCTGAATTTTATAAACAAATGTTAAGTGTATATCTATTACCTGAGTTGTATAAACAAATGTTAAGTGTACATCTATTATCTGAATTGTATAAACATATGTTTAGTGTATATATATTACCTGAATTGCATAAACAAATGTTAAGTATATATATATTGCCTGTATTGTACCAACAAATGTTAATATTTTACCTGTATTGTATAAACAAATGTTAAGCGTACATCTATTGCGGTATTGTATAAACAAATGTTAAGTGTATATATATTACCTGTGTTATATAAACAAATGTTAAGTGTATAGCCATTACCTGTATTGTATAAACAAACGGTAAGTGTATATCTATTACCTGTATTGTATAAACAAATGTTAAGTGTATATCTATTGCCCTTATTGTTTAAACAAATGTTAATCTATTGCCTGTATTTTATAAACCAAAGTTAATATATTGCCTGCATTTTATAAAGAAATGTTAAGTGTATATATATATTGCCTGTATTGTGTAAACGAATGCTAAGTGTATATATATTGCCTATATTGTATAAACAAATGTTATGTGTATATCTATTGCCTGCATTGTATAAACAAATGTTAAGTGTATATCTATTGCCTGTATTGTGTAAACAAATGTGAATCTATTGCCTGTATTGTATAACAAATGTTAAGTGTATATCTATTGCCTATATTGTATAAACAAATGTTAAGTGTTTTACTTTTAAAATTAATTTAATAATGGGTGAATCAATTTTTCATTGTAATATTGATAAATTGATGATAAACTCCCACAAGGCGTTAAGATCAAAAGGAATATATTCCTATGTCCCCTTCCCCCCCCTTTTTATTATCTGACTTGTGATCTCGTGTTTATGTATTGTTTAACTCTAACCATGACCTAGTGGTAAGAGCTGTCACAGGCATGGAAAGAGTGTGTTACCCCGTGAGGTGATCTGGTTAGTCTAGAATCTAGGGAGTTACGTTGAAGCAACCACTAGAATTTGGTAATTATGATTAGTACTTTTGCATGGTTTAAACGGCTTGATATATATATTTGTTGAATTGGGTTAATACAGCTGTCATCATTCCTTCTTGTTAGTTAAGAGTTAGGCTGTGTAAGTGTAAGAATAAGAGGATTCTTCAAGGGTCTAAGAAAGTCACTTGTGACATAGAACCCGCCCCCCCACCCCGACCCTTAGGCCTATAATGAACCAAGAGATTTGGACAAAAGCCAAATACACGGGATTTTAAAATTAAATAGATATGCATACGACACAATATGACCTTGAGGCACAGCTAGTATACAACATTGGCAGCCTCACCGCCTGCCTTTTTCTAAATTATGTAACATTGTAAACCTGATTTTGGCGCCTTGTACCTTGGCGCCCTGTTCCTCTCTACCAGACAACGGGAAATGACGACAACACATCACAAGCAAAGTACCGGATCGGAACCAAAAAGGAAGCAGACACAAAGACAAAAGCCTGCCATAAGTATATTTAAACCACCTTTAAATACAATTTAGCTTTAGGACGGTATAAATTTAAATTTTTATTTTTACTTATGATCTATAAACAGAATGAATTAGGCCTGGAACAAATATTATTGACGTGAAAATCAAATATGCTTTCACCTATCTATAAATGTAGCCTATATTTCATAAACACTGATCATTAAATGCATTTCACGTTGTTTAAATAATATAAATTTGTTCTTATTATAAATGGTTTATTCAAATAACTCGCTAACTAATATGGATAAGTCAATTGTGTACATTGTGTAATAAATTATAGCTACCGCTGCCACTAATTTGCTTATACACATTTAATATGGATGTTCTAAGTCTTAAAAAAAAAAATAGATCTGTGATTTTAATACTGAGTTCCAAATTAGCCTTAAAATACTGTCCTCTACGTCGAGTGTGACGACCATTGCTACTTTTAGATTGTTGCATCAATTTCTTTTAAATAGTAACACATCTTCTTATTTAGAAAACAACAATACACACTTTAAGAATGGGCCCTAAAGGCAAGCAGAAAAGAGGCCGACCGAGAGATACCTGGCGACGCTACCTCGACGCCGACACTGCAAAGATAGGGTACAACCGGAACCAATTAGAGAGAATGACTTAAGACATATGACTCTGGAGATATGTGGTTGGCGGTCCATATCCCTACTGGTGTGACGGGCAATGATGATGATGATGATGACTATGACGTTTTGCTGTTCTTTCCAGGACAGTTAAGTAAACATAGATGTTGCAGAGAGGATCAATCTTATAATTCTATTTAAAACACCTAACAAGTATTTCAGCTCTTAAGTCCGGATGTAACGTTTTGTAAGGGGCACACCTAGATTAGACACACCACGCAATGTCTATAGGGCGAGCCAATTAACAACGGGCACTGTCTCCGTTGTCACATGCGCTTCTCTGCTCTACCCACCTGCGAATTTCCACAGAATCATATTCATGCACTTTTGCCCAATTGCAGAAATTCCAAACTATGGCAATATAAATTTGGCCAAAATTAAAGAGATTCTAGTGAATGTCGTGAATCATCTAGAGATAGATTTCATGCACGTTACAGTGATAATTTTAGGAAAATTAGTAAGAAGAAAGTCGATGCCAATGTTGTAAAAACCTCATCAATTTTAGACTTTCATTAGTTCATGTTGTAATGCTTTAACATAAAAATTGTCAAAGTCCGCATTTAGTGTGACAAATGAACCTCATTAACAAGGTTGTTAGTTAAGGTATTAATATTATCATCTAATACATTTACCGGACATGTTGTCTTATTAACCCATATCTTGCTGAGGTTTTATTTTTTCGTGATTTTTATATATGTAATAGAAAGTGATGATGTAATAAACAAATGGAAGTTATTTTGTGAAAATTTTATTTTTTTATTGAAATATTGAAATTTTTTGAAGTATCCTTAAAAAAGGACGCCAGCAACAAATGATACCGTGACATTGCATGTTTGCAATAGAAACAGGCCCTATTATTTCAAGGATAAATAAATATTTTTTTAACAATTTAAGTTGGAATTCTTAATTTATAGCTTTTTAAAACAATAAGATAAGAAAATAATGTAATAAAACATTGGCATTCGAGTGGCATCCTGGCACTGAATGGGTTAACAGAACAAACCAGAAAAACCAATAACATCATTTAAAACACTAATAAAATGCAAGATTAGACGCTGACCACATATAAGCGTAGGACGCAATATTTTTTTACAGAAGTAGCGTGTGTAATATATTATATAAGAATATATCAATCATATTGAATTTTTTTAAAGTATGCTTTATATAATAATATATTTGTTGTTTGCATAATATGCTGTAGATATTGTGATACTCGGCGTAAGCACCTAGATAAATATATAAAAGATATATATATATATATATATATATATATATATATATATATATATATATATATATTAGACAGCTAAGCCAACAGTTAATATATAGTTGATATCACTCATTACTTATAACAATATCTGATATTCTTTCCGATAATGCATTATATGGAACAAAGAAATATATTCTATGATGGCGTCTCCTCGAATTGTTTTCATCTATTGCATTGTAAATATCCTATTTCGTATTGGTATTCTGGGCGTCGGATAGCTCTTCTGGGCAACCGATTGGTATTCTGGGCAGCGGATTTGTATTTTGGGCATCGGATAGGTCTTCAGGGCAACGAATAGGTTTGCTGGGCAACAAAGTGCTCTTCTGGGCACCAGACCTGAATCCCTCTTCTCGACGATAAAGCGGACCGAGATTTACTCTCTTAGGGCCCGGAGAACGAAATTTGCAATATTACGCAGATGTGATAATCCCCATAAAGGGTCGGCACAAACGGTTGGCCTCCCCCCTCCACTCTGAGCCCCTGCAGAGCGGGGCACTCGACAAGCACATGTTCGACCGTCTCCAACGCCTCCATGCAGTTTCTACACCACAGATTAGTCTTCCGTGTAGCAGACAGGTCTTCCAGGCAGCAGATTCATTGTTTGGGGAGCTGATTCGTCTTCTGGGCAGCAGATGCCTTGTGGGCAACATATTGATGTTATTGGCATCAGATAGGTCTAATGGGCAATGGATTGGTATTATGTGTAGAGGATTGGTTTAACGACAGCGCATTCGTCTTTAGGGCATCATATTTGTAATTTGGGCAGCTGATGTGTCTTCTTGGAAGAGGATTTGTGTTCAGGGCATTTGACAGATTTTATGGGCAACAATTGTCCTTTTGGACATTATATTGGTCATATTTGTGGCGAATATACTTATAAGCATCTTTTGTCTTTTGGGCAAGGTATCGGCAAGGTATCGGAGCCAGCAAAAAAAAAGCAAGAAAGGTTTGTGTCGATCCTATTGTAATAGAAAAAGAGTAGCCAGCTTAAGAAAAGGAGAACCCTTTCTTTGTCGGCTGTATGATGTATTCTAGAATTAGGTCAACATAAATTTTCTTTAAAAAGTCTGCAAAGCTGAATAGTCTTATTTCAGATTCAACATTATTTGCATTTGTTTTTACATAATTATGAGAGCTAGAATCTAGAAATTCACTAGAATGTCTTTAGTTACATCATATTTATTACATACATGGCGGCTGAATAAATATATTGAGTGTATTATATAATCTTCATCTTCTATTTAAGTAATAGCATGTTGAATTGAGTAAAGGTTGTTACAGATTATGATAATATAATTGAAATATATCCTAGAAGTAGTCTAATAATGTATATTTATGTATATAAATGTACTATGTTGTTTTAAAACTAGTTAATATGGACAAACATAATATCATTTCTACTCAACTTGTTTCAAATGTTAAGACTCCTAAATATATTCCATTAGAAATCCAAAAAAATAACGTTTTTCTATGTTTTAGCAAAGAAAACACTAAAAAACTAAATTTCATGTCACGGTATCATTTGTTGCTGGCGTCCTTAAAAAAGGACAGTTCGTTTTAACATCTCTGTGTAATTATTATTATTGTTTTAAACTTAATATCTATGTTTATGCCTTCTACGAACATTAATTAACAAAGTTATGTTAAAGCTTAGTTTAATTGTTATAATTTTTTTTTTTTAAAGTATCACTTTTTCAGACTTGATTTTTTTTCCTAAATTTTATCAAACTCGCGATTTAAATTTGTTTCGAGCGCAAAAAAAATTAAAGCAGACAAATAAAGATAATAATTAGATAGATCAGTATATATTCTTTATATTTATTGAAAAAAAATGCAAACTATATACTTAATTTTATGTCTTAAATCGCATTTTACGAAGAGCCCTTAAATAAGGACGCCAGCAAGATATTGGTTAAGTAGAGTAGACATTGACAATGTGGAAGTCCATCTACATAGAATTTACTAGCCATTATAATTTATAATTGGATAAGTGAAAGTTGAAAATATATCAATCCTCATCGGGAAAGATTTAAATTAAAATGAGGGTGAAGCCTGAGCCTATTGTGCAGAAGCTGCAGATACAAAGAAGAAGCGTACTTCAAATGACAACATGTATTGTCTAACGACAGTAGGAACTCCGTGTAAAGGCTTTATGCGCGGGCCCCATTTAGACACATGACTTGTAATGATCTACCGATGATCAAAAAGAACAGTCCAATCTATACTTAATAATTTTAAATTGACTATAGCTCAAAATAATTCTTACCTACATGTTCCGTTGAACTGAGTAAAACGTGTAGTTTGATGTAATCTTATAATGACTTGAATCTACTTGACACCAATGGAAGCTTGTTTGTTAAAGGCCAAATGTGTCTAATGGTGAAAACCTGTTAGCAATAAATAAAGTACACGAAAATGTATATCTATATATAGAAACACCTAATAGCTTACATCAGGTTGTTTCAGAGAATACTATACAAGGTATCAATGACGTATTATACATGTCAGCTAGAATTTTTTACAGTGCACTGCACATACTGAATCTAACCCAGGGTTTTTCAAACTGGAGTCCGCTGTCTCAGTGGACACCGCCAAGCGGTTCCTTTGTGACTGTGAAAGGATTACATAATTTAGTTAAATCTATACAAATTATAAAAACAATAAACAAAATATAGTCACAATTTTCTATAAACTAATGTTAATTGTAGCTTATTTATATCATTAGATTTCAATGGGTCGCTCGCGGACAGAAAACATTTCTAAGGCACCACCAAGTAAAATATTGATAAATAGTTTAGAACTACTGCATCTTAATCACTTAGTTTAGAAATAATGTGTTTTAAAATATTGGCAATGTCCTCTGTTATGTGTTTTTTTTAATCTTATCGTTGTTAAAACATGTTTGTCTGGAGAGGAAACAATTTCTGTTTTAAAGAGTTTATCATCAAAACCATTACAAATTTAGTATTGATGTATATCTATAATATAAGATTTAAATTACTTTACACTTCATTGACAAAAAAACAAAATCAGCAATATGCATATCAGGTGAAAGATTAGACATTTAATAAACAATTCTATTTATTATCAAGTAACCATTACAAAATGTTACAGTTTCTCCTCATTTTCGTTTCAAGTCATTTAAATGTTGTTTATTTTAATACCTGAAATAAACGCTTTTTTTGGTTCTTAAATTGCCCATCATGCATGACATACAAACAAATTCCTTACCTACCCCCACCTTATTGAAATGTTGTTATTGCACAATGACTATGAGAAACCAAGTTATATATTTTTATTTTCTTTAACTTCCTTCTAGAAACGTTTAGAAATATCGTCCTCTCCCTCCATCCCTTCTCTCTAGCGAACATTTTGTGACGCGTGAACACAGTCAACTTTGAATTTAAAAAAAATCGTCACAGGTCGCTTGTTTCTAAAACTACACTTTTGTGTTTTATTTGAAATATTTTGTTTAATTGTCACTGAAATGTAAAATGAAGGAAGTTAAAGGACGGGGAAAAACTTGTTACCTTATCTTGTTGACAACAGTTTCAAGATCCTTTCCGTAAACATTGCCTGTGAAGAGAGGGTGGGGATAGGATGATGTCTACTGTAAGAAGTTAGAATAAAGAGAGGGTGGGGATAGGATGATGTCTACTGTAAGAAGTTAGAATAAAGAGAGGGTGGGGATAGGATGATGTCTACTGTAAGAAGTAAGAATAAAGAGAGGGTGGGGATAGGATGATGTCTACTGTAAGAAGTAAGAATAAAGAGAGGGTGGGGATAGGATGATGTCTACTGTAAGAAGTAAGAATAAAGAGAGGGTGGGGATAGGATGATGTCTACTGTAAGAAGTAAGAATAAAGAGAGGGTGGGGATAGGATGATGTCTACTGTAAGAATAAAGAGAGGGTGGGGATAGGATGATGTCTACTGTAAGAAGTTAGAATAAAGAGAGGGTGGGGATAGGATGATGTCTACTGTAAGAAGTTAGAATAAAGAGAGGGTGGGGATAGGATGATGTCTACTGTAAGAAGTTAGAATAAAGAGTGGGTGGGGATAGGATGATGTCTGCTGTAAGAAGTTGGAATAAAGAGAGGGTGGGGATAGGATGATGTCTGCTGTAAGAAGTTAGAATAAAGAGAGGGTGGGGATAGGATGATGTCGACTGTAAGAAGTTAGAATAAAGAGAGGGTGGGGATAGGATGATGTCTACTGTAAGAAGTTGGAATGTCTTTAAAGACCGGACGGACACAAGGGTCTATAGTCATGGGCGTAACCTTTTAGAAGTGACACAAAGGGGGGAGGAAAACCGAGGTTATGTCTGGGCACGCCAAAGGCGTGGCGTTATGTGTATAGGATACAGTTATCGCAACCTAGCTTATAAGTCACTGCAGTTTCCCTTAGGATTATTATCGTGGTGGCTCGCCCGTATACCTACAATGTACCCCGGTAGCACAAATCCTTTACTTAAGTTACAGGCGTCCAGGCACCGGGAGTTTCTCGAGGCGGGATTGTAGCGTCCTATCTACCGCCACACCGGGGCCACGGGCATACCTGGTGTGCCTTGGATAGCGGGCCTCCCGCAGCCGCTGTGGGAGATGTCCCCCCCATGTGTTCGCCCGCCAGTGTAATATTAATGTGATCGTATCGGGCGTTTACACACTTCGACAATCTTTGAGGTCTATAGGTACATAATTGTAAGAAGAAATGTGCGCTACTTCATTTTATAATTTCCTGCAATGACTGAGATTTCTACACATTATGGTCAATAAAACTAAGACTTGGTGTCTCTGTAATGTCTGTCCTCAGACTATTTGTCTGTGTAATGTCTGTGTAACGTCATAGACTGACATGTTGTATAGCTCTAAAGTCTGTTACGTCGTCTGTTCTGTTAAAATCACACACAAACAAATAAATAAATAAATGTCTCTACTTAATAGACCTTATTCAGCTATAACTAGTCACTTCTGGTTATTACTTAGAGTATAAGTCATTACATAACCTGACGAGTCGATTTTTCTGCGGTTTGGTTAGTCAGTGACTTGATGCAATAACTGTAATTCAGATTTAACACATGGTGATTTTCAATTAAATACAAATGATAAGTTGTCTTTTACTTATAAATAATTGTGTTTGGTTGTTACTTAATATCTACAGCTATAGTTTTTGTGTACAAATCTATCTAGTCAGCATTGTCAATAAGAAGAGTGAACCGACGCCGATGTTTGGGCAAGAGTTGACAATGTCAGGACAGCTTTCCTCCAACTTAAGAACATCTGGAGCTCAAGAGATATATCCCTGAAAACAAAAAGCAAGATCTTCAACTGAAACGTGAAGGATGTCCTACTCTATGGCGATGAAACGTAGAGGACTACTAACACCAAGAAGATCCAGCCGACTATCATAAACTCATATCTATAGGATGATTTTGCAGATACGCAGGTCGGATGACATGATCAGTAACGATGAGCTCTGGAATCGCTCTGGACAACTAGCAGCCGAGCTTGTGATCATGCAATAATGAAGGAGATGGTTGAGACACACTCAGAAAACCGAATTATAACACCGCCAGACAGTCCTTAACATGGAACCCCCAAGGGAATAAAAAGAGAGTCCTGAAACAGCTGGCGGTGTGACCTTGATGCAGGCCTGGATCTAGACATAAGGCCCAAAGCTATTTGAGATATGGGGTCCAGATATTATATGTCAGTGCCAAATATGATTTTCGAATGCCTAGAGTGTTAAACTAAAATACAAGTATATAGATAGTGAAATAATACATCTTTAATTTAAAATCATTTTATTCAGAACAAACTTTAAAACGCAAACTCTGGTAAAAAGAAATAAAAATTATTTTCTAAATCTGATTTATCTCTTGAATCTTGTTATAAGGATTCAGGAATGATATTAAACTAAAATATTTCCATTCTTGCCTTTGCCATAGCACTATAAAAAAAAATTAAATACAATAATAATAATAGATAACTAAAAATGTTTTTGTAAATTTTAAAACACCATAATGTCTACTCAGTTTGTCCATGAAATACATTATAATACTTTTTTTTTTTTATTTCCTTTAGGAGGCGCGGCGGAGTTTGATCTCCTTGCCCCTCCTTTGGGCCTACTAGGCATCGTATAGTTTTTTGAGAGCCGTAGCTCGGGGGGTGGGGTAACTCAGACCTCCTACACAGTTGTGAAAAATCTAATCGTACAAGGCGGAGAAGATCTACACATTGTGTAAGGAAGCCAGAGTGATCGAACCTAGCCAAAAGGCCGAGAAGCGATCAATAAGAAAAAGCGGACATGCTTATTACTGAATAAACACATTTTCAGCATAGATACGTGGTAATCATACAAACTGAGTAGACATTATGGTGTTTTAAAATTTACAAAAACATTTTTAGTTATCTATTATTATTATTGTATTTAATTTTTTTTTATAGTTGGTTTACTAAATATTTATATTTGTACAACATTTATTATTTTATGAAAGAAAAAGAATGAAGCATGTTAATTAAGAATATTCATTTCAATAAAATTTGCTTATTTTTTCCCTTTGGATCAGGATTTGATCCGGATCAGATCCGAATTCACATATCTCGCCTCTCTCACGTAAAGTCTCTTGCGTTTGTGACGAATGCGAGTGTTATGTGTGTGTGTTTAACCTAGTTACCTCACCCTATATTTTTTCTCTCTGACCGCTGGTTGACATTTTTTTTTTGTTTGTTCAACTTGCCTGATGTAAAAAAAAATTCCTTTCACCGAGCAATGAACTGTAAGTTGTGTGACATTTATTAGTATTGTGCTACAGTATTTTAAAATTTAATTTCAATATATTGTAAGTGTACCTTTTTTATAATTTATATTTTTAGATTAGTTTTATTAGAGTAAAATAAATAATTTTCATTTATTTGGTATCATTTAAAGCGTTATTAAATAACTTACAAAAAAAGTAACTGTGTTTTCCAATTTTCTTATTATCGCCCCTTTAACAAGACAATTAAAACATAATAACTCAAAGGTTCGTAATACGAGTGATTGTATATTTGCTATCAATTGTAAATAAGCTTAATGTTGACGATAACATTTCTGCATTGTAATTAGCCAATATGATTACAGTATTTTACAATGACACTTTTAATTTTACTGATAAGGTGAAAAAAAAGCAATTATAGCTATAATTAAAAACAAAAGTTTCATTATTATTAGTTTAGTAGCCTACAACTACACAATTTGGAAAACATATGTATTTATTAAATACCAACGTTTTAAGTGAATGGGTTACATGCACAAGAAATGGGAGGAGGGGGGAACAGAATAACTATACCTAGTGTGTATGTCTGTGTGTGTGTAGGGGGAGAGATCCGTCCATCCGTAACTAAGGATCCTGTTGTTGTTGTTTTTTATATTTTCAACACTGTTTATTTGTCAAAAAGCATATACAATGGTATTTATATCTTTATACATTCAGACAAAGGATAGAAGACAATTGTGTTCATTTTTACTATTCAAAAGGATAGAAGTCAGCTTAGAGTGATTAAACAGATTTAGCTAATTTGTGTAATTTGTGTAGTTAGGTTTTGACTTCCACATCCATTCATTCTGTTTTTTTTTTACATGGTATTTACATTCATTCTTCACTTTCGTATTTTACTTCAATAGTATACATCTTATACCTAACATGTATTTCTAATTGTATAGAGTAGAAATTATACAAGTTCACATTGGGGAAGGGATGGAGGGCATTTTAATTTTATATTATTAATTTTATTAAAACAAAACCAGAGAAAGGAGATTACAGCAATAGAAATTCGTGTTTGTTCGGGAGTTTTTGTGAGAGGAGGGGAGGTTATCCAAAATAGGATGATTATGCCCAAGTGGAAATCTCTACAATTTATTTAGATTTATTTAACTGTTTACGAAAAATGTGGGGAAGATATAAAAATGACGTGGCGGTTAGGCGACTTTCGCTTAACTTCCAATAGTTCCCCTTACAGTTGGGGGCGTTAAGAGTATATTAAAAAATTACAAAAGTTTACTTGACATTGTTAGTGGAGCGGGTTTGTAAAAACCAGTGACTGGATAATCGGCCACAGTTTAACACACTCTAGCTCGCATTTGTTGATAATGAAATAGGACCATTCCATTAAAATATACGCCTTAGTAAAGTTAGACGATATTGTACCCACATGTCTAACATTGAATTAGTGGGAACTAGTTTGTGCAGCGAAGTCGTTCAATGGTTGATTGTAAGGAGGGAGAGGTGGAAGGAAAAGGCAGAAGAGAGACAACATGATAGCAGGGGGGGGGGAGGGGAATTGGGGGAGAGGCGTGTGGCTAGGATGAAAAATAACGTGAAACAAATTGTCAAGGGGGACAGAAACGGGGGACTCAAGTGTGCTCCAAGTCTACCCCGTGCTTGACCTGGCAACCGACATATTATGGCTGTAGCACGGTCAGTCGTTGTATTATAGGTCTTGTCCAGTCCCTGTGTTGTTTGTTTATTCATGCATCGTTGGTTTTGGAATTTGGAAAATGTCTAAATATAGCTATTTTAAAGGGATATTTTGTCTTTTGTCATATACTTAGCGTCGGTTTAAATTAAACAAGGGGTGTTGTTTTGTAATTTAAGGTATTTGTGTATAATAGTTAACGTCTTATTTGTCCTTGTCTATCTCGAGGGAGGGTGGAGTCTTGTCGGGATCAAAATAGTTAGAGTCGTCGATGTCTTCTGGGGATTGGGGGGAGGGGGGTTTCCTTCCAGTCACTTCTTCGTATGTACTGAAAGTATAGTTGACGTTGTCTTGATCGTCTTTCTCATCTAGAACGTAGTAACCATCATCGGATCTTGTCATATCTTGCCCTGGGTATAGGGTCACCCCGTAACCATCTATGTACGCCACCTCTCTGGGTTCTAGGGGGGAGACAATTTTCCGGAAGGGGCTCCTTGTCTTAGGGCGTTCTTAGTTAAGGGATCGGGTCTCAAAGGGGTTTTTTGCGTGTTTCTTGTATTTGAATTTGGGCGTGAAGGGTGGCCTCTCCTAGTGAGGCATCGCCCTGCTGGTCGGTTTCTCGGGGATCGTGATCTACTTCTGTGGGGATCTGGTAAAGCTTTTCTAGGGGGGTCTGGTCCCGTTCTTCTGAGAGCCATTTGAATGGGTGGTTTTTCGTAGTAGATTATATTTCGAATACAGTCCTGCACTAAATCTGTGTCATTCAGAAACGTCGACTGGCTGTCACTCAGAAACATCGGCTGG
The DNA here is from genome assembly GCA_949126835.1 of Anisus vortex. Classification (NCBI taxonomy): domain Eukaryota; kingdom Metazoa; phylum Mollusca; class Gastropoda; family Planorbidae; genus Anisus; species Anisus vortex. The sequence continues at coordinate 2,821,518 of OX421505.1, read as the reverse complement.
CTGTCACTCAGAAACATCGGCTGTCATTCAGAAACATCGGCTGGCTGTCACTCAGAAACATCGGCTGTCACTCAGAAACATCGGCTGTCATTCAGAAACATCGGATGGCTGTCACTCAGAAACATCGGCTGTCATTCAGAAACATCGGCTGGCTGTCACTCAGAAACATCGGCTGTCATTCAGAAACGTCGGCTGTCATTCACAAACATTGGCTGTTATTCACAAACATCGGCTGTCATTTAAAAACATCGGCTGTCATTCACAAACATCGGCTCCAACAGTCGGTTCTACTCATTCAATACAGGAACGTTTTTGTTTTAACCAAGAAAGACCATTGGAGGCCCTCTGCGTGCAAAATCTGGCTTGCGTCCCTTAGGTTTCTGAACCCTTATTTAGAGTACATAGTGTAGTTACCTAGATACATCCCAATTTTCTTGACATACTTGACTTACTTAGTGTCACTCACTATAACTGTTTTTTTCAATTTCTTTATTACGACCTCTTTATTACGAGTCATCAAACTTAAAACATAATTACTCAGAGGTTCGTAATACGAGTGATTGTATACTCAGTTTTATAATAATACTTCCATGGTTGATACTTTCATACTCAGTTTTATAATAATACTTCCATGGTTGATACTTTCATACTCAGTTTTATAATAATACTTCCATGGTTGATACTTTCATACTCAGTTTTATAATAATACTTCCATGGTTGATACTTTCATACTCAGTTTTATAATAATACTTCCATGGTTGATACTTTCATACTCAGTTTTATAATAATACTTCCATGGTTGATATATCCATACTCAGTTTTATAATAATACTTCCATGGTTGATACTTTCATACTCAGTTTTATAATAATACTTCCATGGTTGATACTTTCATACTCAGTTTTATAATAATACTTCCATGGTTGATATATCCATACTCAGTTTTATAATAATACTTCCATGGTTGATACTTTCATACTCAGTTTTTTAATAATACTTCCATGGTTGATACTTCCATACTCAGTTTTATAATAATACTTCCATGGTTGATACTTTCATACTCAGTTTTATAATAATACTTCCATGGTTGATATATATTTTTTTTTAAATAATGAAACAGGAATGAAGACAAAATTCCAAATATTTTTTACAAAACAAAGGGATAGAAGAAAACAGAGAGATATGTATCAAACATTTTGTGATTATATCCCTTTTTGGGGTATAGATAATACTAATCAAGTCAATTCATTTGTATAAAGTCAAACTATAATCATTTGTTTTACATATGTATGAAATCAGAATATGAGAGTTTACATTTAAGAAAAGGATAAAAGACATTTTTATTTTATTTCATTAATTTTGTTAAAACGAAACCAAATAGAAAGAAGACAGTAATAGAGATTTGTACACATTTGATATTGTGTAAAATACATTCTTAATATTAATATCATGGTGAAAGTATAGCGTAATGCCAGTAGTCAAGGTATTACATTCAAAGGAGAATATATTGCAATTTATTTACATATGTAAACGATAGGAATATGAGACTTTACATTTAAGAAAAGGATAGAAGAATTTTGTTTCATTTTTTTTTTTATAAATTTGTTAAAATAAAACCAAAGTGTTTGTAGTCGTAACTAGGTCCAAAAAGTGTTTATAGTCGTTACTAGGTCCAAAACGTGTTTATAGTCGTAACTAGGTCCATAAAGTGTTTATAGTCGTAACACGGTCCAAAAAGTGTTTATAGTCGTAACTATTTCAACAAATTGTTTATAGTGGTAACTAGGGCCAAATTATGTTTATAGTCGAAACTAGGTCCAAATTGTGTTTGTTGTCATTACTAGGTTCAAAGTGTATTTAAAGTCGTAACAAGGTCCAAAGTGTGTTTATAGTCGTAATTAAGTCCAGACTGTGTTTATAGTCGTAACTAGGTCTAAAGTGTGTGTAAAGTTGTAACCCCTTAAACATGCCGGCATTGGCCCCATTCGGAATCAATTAGAGTTTTCCCCCCTTGCCCTAATACGTACCCATTAGGTTGCCAGCAGTTGCCCGCATGGCGCCCCAATGAAAAGCGATATCGCTATGCTAGGAGGCCTTAGTAGGCCAAAATGGCCGCCATTTCGGCGTCGATACCCGCGCTGATACCTGGGTCGATTATGGGCCAATGCGGGCATTAGACATGCGGGCGCGCTTAGGGTTTGCCGGCATTGGGGCCTAATGGATATCCCCCTCCCTTCTCCAGCTTTTCATTTCGTTTCCATATCGGGCCAATGACGGTAGTTTATTACCAGCGCAATGCGGTTTTTGCCTTCATTGACCCGTATATTTAGTCCTTATCAAACCAACATTGGGTGGATTCGGATTTTACCTTTATTTACCCACTTTTTCGTAATTATAATACAATATACAAAAAAAATTATTATATAAACACATATAGTAAAAACAAGTAAAACAAAACAAAGAAAGTGATTTCGTTTATATTTTATTATATTTGTATTCAAAATATTTTTTTGCAACATACAATAAAAAGTATATATTCAATCAATAAAGCAAAACGGTGACAGTAAATAAAGTGCAAAAACATGGAAACGGTAGAGTATTGAAGTTAATAACATTTTTTTACATAACTACATAAAATAATTTTGGTAAAGTTAGTGTAATAGTACAAAATAGTTGGACATAATATATAGATATGCCTAAACAATAAATATGATATAATATAGATAAAATATTTTATTTTTACTTGATATACAACTTAATTTATTAATTTAACAATAGCCATGCAGCAGAGTAAAGGGAAAAAAATATATTTATGGGAAAATATATATAGGCCTACATCATTACTACCCTGATAGCACAGGGAATGCGGACCGAGCTAGATTTTGGTCGGTTCTTTTTCGGCACGCTCGGCTTCCGTCTTTCGAATGCTTTTTGCATTCGGTTTGCATTTGAGAAATTTCGGCACTTTTTTTGCGCCTCCGTGCTTTTTATAGCCTACGTATCGCATTTGGACCGATTATGTGCAGTCGAAAATGTTAAAGTAAAAAAAAAAAAAATTTTCAATTATTTTTAAGAAAAAAAAAACTCATGTGAATATTAAGTAACATAAGGAATTTAAAAGATAATAATTTCATTATATAATTATAATATATAATACATTTTATCGGTATTATTAGAATTTTAATTTTTTTTTTAAAAATTATGGAAGATATAGGCTACAGTACTACAGTAAAAAAAAAGAAATTAATTTTAAACCGCTAGACACTGCCATATTGAATCGACAACGAGTTAAGTAAAATTTTCAGACAAGATGGCGTCACGCTGTTGTAGTTTCAAATTGATGAAAAAAATGAAGAAACAGTGGTTAGTCCGCATTAAACGTGACGAAGGGCCACTTTACAAGGTAAGCCTACAGTAAATATAGATATATATTAAATATTATAGACTCGATAAATTATACTTTACTACTGACTTTCAATAAAAGCCATGCTGCATTACTTTTAAAATTTTCACTTTCTTTGTAAACCACGCTGTCTACTAACGTCTAGACTAAACTAAATAGATATTACTATAATTAAATTAATTATTTCTATATAATAATTTATAGTAAGTTAGAAGTCTAAACAATTTAATTTATATAAGATATCATTTCGATGGAATATTAAATATATTTTTAGTACGTTTTAACATTTAGAGTATTTAGAGTTTAGAATTAGAATAATAGGAAGTATTTACTATTGAGTCTATTGTCACGTTTGTGAATTGTGGTTAGAGTTAGATTTACTGGCTATGCTCAATGCTATATAATATGTTTCAGCTTTTTCATATATTGTATTTGTATTATATATAATAATATTATTATAAATTAATCAAATTATAGGCCTAAGTCTCAGTAATAAATAGTAAATTAAAAAGAGTTAGGCCTATTAAATAGTTAAAATAGTAATATATTTTAGATACGTTCCTTTTAGATAGAATTAGGCTTATTAGGCCTACTATTAATTTAAATTTTTTAATGATTTCATGTCGTTCATATTATTAATTTAAGCCTATATTAAATTATTATATTTAAATTACTGTATTTAATTCAGCACTGTCAGTACAGGCTACTGCTAGCTATTAAATCATAATCTTAAAATGATTTTCAACCCTAGTTTACTTATCAACTAATGTCTGTTTTTTTCTTTCTAGTGTCTAGTCACATCTTTGCAGATGCTATGGCTATCAAAGAGTCACAAAGCGTAAGAGCTTCGTAGGTACTTCAAGTAGGCCTAAATGTTTATGGCCAACGTTAAGGACACTACAAGGATTACAAAAGCTGCAAAGAATCAAGCTGAGCCAGAGATGACCTGGAAGAGAATGAGTGTTCAGAATTATATAAATATATTCAGGTAATTTATATTATAATCAGTTATATCTATGGAAAAGTAATTAATTGTGCAATATTTAATTAATTAAATATATTTTCTTTGCTGCTTTTTTAAAGTTGAGCAAGTAATCTAAAAAAAGTATTGTTTTCATAGATTATTGTGACATGGCCAGTAAGTGACTGAGCAGCTCAGCGAGCTGGGGACAGCAGGATGAAGCAATGTGGCAAAGGAAAAGTATGATTTAAACAGATATTGATATAAAAATAATTTGATGTTTTATCATTTGTTTTTGTTACTTTCTTTGGTAATGAAGATAATGTATTGATTTTTTTCTTCTTAGGACAATTTGATTCCTCCACAGATGAAGATGAGACACTGACTAGAATAACCTAGTAAGTACACGCACTTAATTTCAATTATATTTTACGATTACGTATTTATTAAACTATTATTTGTTTTAAGTTTCCAATTTGTCTAAATAAAATAAAAAAATATAACATTCTTACTAGTAATAATTTGTATCCATATATTTTTTCGAATTTTGAATGTTGAATGGAAAATGTGTTTAATTATGACTGACATTCTATTTAGTTCATAATATAAACCTGCTAACTAGCATTTAATAATTTTTGGATTTTCTGCTAGGCCTGTCAATTTTTAAACTTGAAAGTTGTATTTTTATTGCTTGTTAATTTATTTTAATAGATTTAAGACCACCTACTCCATCAAAGAGAGCCTGCCATTCTAACCAGGTATATTTTAATTATAATGCTTAAATTCTTTTACGATTTAATATGAAAAATTGTATAAATTAATGAATGAATTAATTAATTTTTTCAGTATGAACTGTTGATAAATGCCATTATAAATATTTTTTTTTACTGATATATAGCTAGAACAGAGAATGGAACATGTACTTGTGGATATGGAGTTAGAGCATCCCAGTGTATGTAATACATTTTATTCTCAAATAATAAAATATTAACCTTTCTACTAGTACCAACCTACTTTCCTGCTATGTATACCTTGTATCTTCGTCTATCCCATAACCCAAGCATTATTTTACTAATTATTCCCTATGGCCCAGACTTTATTTCAAAATGGCTTAGACATCAACCCTAACCCAAACATAATAATTGACCGTATTTGAACAATCTAATTAATAAAATAATTGTATTCATTCGTAATATTAATTCATAAGAAAAAGTTCCATCAACGTGCAAGTCCATAATAAAGGAAGGTAATTTGGTAGCGTCCATTAGGAGTGCAATTTAAATTTTGTCTCTATATTTTTTAAATATTTGTCATGTAGGCTTATATGTTTTTGTATATAGGCTACTTGTCAATCTGTTGTTTTCTCTATGCTTGTCAACGTGTCTGTTTTTTTAAATATGTGTAAATATGTGTATTTCTATTCTTGATTAATCTATCGCATAGCTTTAGTAATTTTTTTTTACTCTCCCTAGATTTAGTTTTTTTCTAATCTAATAGACCTTTTAATTTGTCTAAGTGTAATTTTTTTTCTTTCTGTTTTGTTGAGTATTTATAGTAATCAATTTTGTAGTGTGAACTGAATTATTATATGAAATATATTTCACATAAATTTAAATTACTTTCTGTTTTCTATTTTCAAAGGAAAGCTTTTAAATATTATTACATGTGATTTTAGAACTTCTTGATATTAAATTACGATCTATCAATGTGGTTTTTCTTTCTCTTTTATAGGTGAATCTTCATTGTTTCCTTGGAGTTGACATTGTAAAGGCTTTCGTTTTCAACTCTATGAAAAAAGTTTTCACCAATAGCTTTGCAGCAACAATGTGTTGGTCAGGGAGTATGGGCAAAACAGAGTTCCGGACTTTACGTACCATATAAAAGATGTAACAGTCTGTGAGTATTTACAATTGTTTACATATCACCCTTCTGACCTTTTCTTTTATTACCTTACTCTGTAGTATTAATAGTAGTGGGGCATTGTGACAGAATAACATTTTTATGCCTATACATAGGTCCCCAGCTTTAATCCAATTAGATGCGCTGGAATTTTCCCCCCGATCAGGTGTGCCCTTGAGTCTAGTTCAGATTCAAACCTGACACGAGTTAGGGAAATGTAAATCGCATGTTTTACTATCCCCATGGATCCAAATGATCTTAAATTAAAGGTTATTTTTTAATTTTTAATAGTATTAAAGCTACATCAAAATGTCAATAAAATGGATCCACACTTTACAAAAATAGGCAAATTAATTAAATACTGTCTTAATTTAATACAATTTTGGTTTTATGTTTTCATTACCTTTTCCACTCATAATTTTACTAATTACTTGGGTAAAATAAAGATGTCCACCCATTAAATTTTGCTTGATTCCTTGAATTTATCAGCCAAGAATTACTAAGTTTGAAGATTTTAAAAGAAAAAGAAAATAAGAATCTCAATTAACATTAATTTTTATAAAGCTTTAGTACAGGGTGTATTACAAATCTTTGCATCTTGTTACGAATATCGGTCATAGAGGAATGACGTAGTAAGGCATTGACCTCTTAACAAGTGCGTATCAGAGTCCAAAGCGACCAAGGTTTGACCTTTATGCCCTGAGGGCAGTTTAAATAAAATAATTCGTTCAAATCCCGTGGAAATTGGAGGATAATTCTGGATCGTAGTAATTATAGAGAAAGAGGTTAAAATGCGTATTAAGACCCTGTAGAATCTTCGATGATAGTTTTCTTTGTTAAGTCCCGACCTCCTTAAAGTTAGTTCAGTTTAAACGTTTGTAGAGTGAAGTCGCTATATTAATACTTGTACATATAATGTCATTTTATTGAAACTTATGTTGCCATCAGTTGATAAAGTTTATTGATCGTTTATATTGAGTCTACAATTTAAATAAAATTGTTTATTCAACAACTGGAGTTGTTTGATCTATCATTGTTGAGAAATGTGTTGAAGATAATTATCACGAATATAATTACATTACTGCATAGACCTGTCAGTCAAGGAACCCCTAGCTTGGGCTACAGATTAGCAGAATCTAGAGACTTCTAATAAAGCTACAACTATATTCATTGAATCCGATTTAACGAGTCGTAATAATAGTCATCTAAAGGGCCATAACAGTTTGCGGCCTGCGTCCGATATAGTTGTATAGTGAAGCATATATTTAAGTTGTGTTGTGTTGTGTGTTGGAGCAGTGACCTACTAAGCAAGCCTAAGAACGCTGAAATTATTCTTCCGATTGGAAAAACGTAAGTTGGAGAAATTTACATTTTATAAATCTCTTAACTAAAGAATGGAATTTATTGAAAAGCCAGAAGAAGAAGTTCTGAAAACTTTATCAATAAAGAAGTTAAAAGAGATCGCTGAGATCTTGAAGATAGAAGTTACTGAGACTACACCATCGAGGACTGTGTTGACACAGCAGATAAAAGATGTGTTGATTGCGAGTGGCAAGTTGAAAGTAGAATCAAGCGCGGAGGAATATCAAGTTGAAGGTCAGACGTCGAAATCTTCAATGTCCGAACAGTTGCGATTTCAACTAGAAATGAAACGGATGGAATTGGAAGATAAACGAGAAGAAAAACGTCTTGATCGTGAGATAGAACAAAAACGTCTTGAGTTTGAGATGGAAGATAAGAAAAGTCAACGCGAAAGTCAGGAAAGAATAGAGCTAGCGAAGATAGGAGCTACTAAAAAAGAATCTCATAATGATGTAGAGATGGCCAGATGGAAAAAGCTAGTCCCTACTTACATTGATAAAGAAAGTGAAATAGCTAATTTCTTCCAGACCTTTGAAATTTCTTGCAGAGATTTTAAATTCCCAGAAGATAAATGGGGAATATTAGTAAGAACAGCTTTTACTCAGGGAAGGGCAAGAGATTGTGTTATATTGTTAAAAGAGGAACATTTAAATGATTATGAAGTCATTAAAGACACTGTACTTAAAGCCTATAACCAAATACCGGAAAGTTATCGGAAAAGGTTCCGTCAGTACACAATGTCCCCTTACCAAACACACTTAGACTTCCTTAGAGCAGAAGAAAAGTTAATGGATCAGTGGATAAAATCCAGAAATATCTCCACCTTAAAAGAAATGAAAGATATCATTCTCTTAGAAGATTTTATTAACAAAGTTAGGCCGGATGTAAGAATGTATTTATCCGAGCGTGACATCACTGACCCACATAAGGCTGCTGATTTAGCGGAACAGTACACATTGTGTCATAGGACAGCTGGTGAAAAGAATTTTAATAGGGCACAACGGCAAGCAGAAAACACACCACAACAACATCGTGAAAAAGAGCATTTTGTGAAACAAAATGATGTTAATAAAAGACCTGTCAACAAAAACGTCCAATGTACTTTTTGTAAAAGAACAGGACATAGCATTGAAGACTGTTGGAACATAAGGAAAGAAAAAAGACCTAACAAAGTGGTCATGTGTGCAAGCCATAAACCAATACAGAATGTACAAGAAAGCGAAAATACAAACGAACTGAATTCGAAGAAAGATTATTCTAAACCAGAAACACTGAGGGTGGATTTGCCTGAGAGCAAAAGTCAGAAGGTAGAGAAATCTACAACTGAAGATAATGAGGATAAATATCCTGATTATAAATACAGAATGGCTACTATTGGATTAATTGTCCAAGTCCACAGAGACGAGAAAGTAGACCAAAGTATTTTTGACTCGAACAAGAGTCTGAAGTCATCGAAAGATGAAAAAACACCCGAAAGTCATGGTCAAGGGAAGAATAAAATTGACACAGAGACCCTGTGCAGTTTTCAACCGTTCATTAGTGAAGGTTGTGTGGCCTTACAAAAGGAAGGACCACTGAAGTCCGTAAACATATTACGAGACACAGGAGCATCATTAACACTGCTGCTTAAAGATGTATTACCATTGAATGTGAATACATTGACAGGACAGACTGTCCTATTGAGAGGTTTTGAATGGAAAGAAGAAATACCTCTACATAGGATATACCTCGCATCTGACTTGGTGACAGGATATGTGACAGTTGGAGTAATATCAAAACTTCCTGTTGAGGGCATATCTGTTATCCTAGCAAATGATCTGGCGAAAGGGAGGGTGAGACCTGAACTGATTGTGAAGGAAAATCCCGACCCTAGTCCTATGGTGGAGACAGGAAAAGAAAAATAACTTTATCCTGTAGGTGATGTCATAAATGGTATGACACCACAGAAAAAGAAAGAAGAAATTCTCTCACAAGAAAAGAAAAAGAAAGAAGAAATTCTCCCACGAGAGAAGAAAGAGGAAGAAGAAGTGGAACTTGATACTACTATTTTCTCCAAGATTGATGATTGTCCGAAAGGAAATGAACAATCAAAGAAGTCATCACAAAATGAATTGATTGCTGAGCAGAAAGTAGACCCAGAGTTGCTACAGTTGCATGAGAAAGCTGTCGACGAGAAAGAAAATCCTACTACTGATGTCTATGGACAGATAGACCACAGCATGAACAAACAACAATGCAAACCTGCAGTTGCCGGTACAGATGAAGATTTGAGGAGCATCACTGAAGAAACGAGTGCGGAGAACTGGACCGAAACTACCAAAAGCTATGGGTTACCACAATCCATACCAACAGATCGAAGGACCAACTTCGCCCCGGAACTCTTCAATCCAGTCCTAAAGAACTTATGCCTGGAGCAGGAGATGTCAACTGAATCCTATCCGGAAAGTCAAGGAGCCTATGGACCAATCTTTGGACCCACTGTCCGAGGACCACTCAAACTACTTCAAGAAGCATGGCAGACCGAATTGGATCTCCTTGGGCTGATCAAGTACCTAGATAAGTACATAAAATTTTTGTCTGACATAACTGTGTTTGTTAGACAAAAATTGTACACTGCTCACATGCAGATGCCATTGTTGTGTGATGAAAGCAAGGCAAAGATATTATATCATTTGAAAATGATAAAGCCTTACCTTCTGAAAACAATTGGAATAAGCTTGATGTTGTTAACATTGTTACTCTTATTTGTAAAATTCATGCCTGGAGTACAGGATGAATTGAATGACAAATTCACTGATAGTTAGTTACCAAACTTACTATTGTTAAACTAAATCCCTTACTTGTGATGAAAAAGGACTGAGTAAAAGTATTGTTAGAGTAGATATCATTATATTGTGATATTTCTAAACAAACTTGTTAGGTTGAGCAATTAAAATATTTGCTATAACAGAAAAAGATCAGTTTTATCCGCAGAATTGGTTTCTAAATCAGAGGACATTATAAATGTGGACTGATTATAAGATATGTTTGAGAATCTCTGGAAATGATAATTGAAACATTTAGCAGAGAGGATAATTTGATTGAAAAAGATGTAAATGGTTTTAAGAAAAGAGAATTTTTCTATCACTAAAGTATTGAGAAATGTTTTATTATTGTACTATGGAAATCCATTTTATCATGTACTGTTGTTGAAATATTGCAATGAGTCAGTCTGCAAATTTCTTCTATGTAAATTTATTCATTTGTTTTATTATCATTGAATGTATGATAATGTAGGGTAAAAATAGTTGCAGCAAGGCAGAACTATGACTAACAAGAATTCCAAGAAATGTATTATATATGATTTTTCACTTTTAGGATACTGTTACATGAAAAGCAGACCAAAAGTAGAAACTAATAAAACTTTGTAATCCTTATGTTGTAAAAGTTTAGGATATGCACCACTGACTTGACACTGTAAACCAGAATGGTTGAAAATTCATGGTTGAGAATTTATAATGTTGACATACCAATGTTCAACAAATGTATTATTAATTAAGGATTTCATGTCAAGATTGTAAAACTAATCTATATTTTTTTTGTATTAGTTAAAATAGATTGAATGAATTGTACTGACAAGCAAAAGATTGGGTAGACCTGAACACTGTGAGAGGAACAGGAGAACCTAGAATCTATGAATAATGAATAAAACCTTTGTGGAACATGGAAAAGAGCAATGGATTCCAACCTTACCATAACTGAAAAGCTGGGAGATGGAACCATTCAGACCAGAAATTGTTTTGTAAAAAAATTGTTAAATTGATTTCTGTCTGAAAAAAAAATATAGTCTATGCTCTTTAAATTCTAATATTTTATCTTTTGTACTTCAATAATATTGTATTTGAAATGTCTTTGATGTAATCTAAAGAAAATAAGTACTTACTGTATAGTACTAAGATTGTATGAAGATAATATAATCTGCTTTGATTGATAGTTAATTAAGTAAATTAACCAAATTTGTTTTAATTAAATCCATGTCTGCATGAAAGATAGAATGTTTCAATGTGAACTCTTTTAAAAAGAAAATAATGACGTCGAAAGGTCATGGTAAAAGGAGAAATTGAAATATCTTTAATGATTTTTGCTATAAACTATCTAAATTCTGTAACATACTATGTTTAAATTTCTTAATATAACATAAATGAATGTCATATTGAGATAATGGTTGTTAAATAATGTACATTTAGTCAAGATAACTTTTTAAGAGCGTAACAATTTATGACTTAAAGCGGTGATAGGGTAGAAATTTGCATAGCGATGTCAATATTGTTAGAATCAATTGAGAATGAGAGGGTGAAAAAAGGAATAGAGAGAGAGAGTGCGGAATTGACCTACATTTTGGGTCGCGTCACAGACAGTTTGGTCTAATGTGTTAGTCAGCCTAGAGGCTTTGGAAAAAATACTGTCTACACAAGCAATAATATTTTTTTGTTGTAAAGTGAAATTAGGTCAGGGCTAGTATTTTTGTTTTGTAATTGAGTTAGGCCTAGCATGTGTTCTATCAGAGCGTTTGGTTTTTCTCCTTATGGAAAAAAATAAGTCGTGTCTGAATAGACATTAAGTGATTTTTTCTTTTGTTGTTTGATTACAAATGTAAAAGATATTAGTTTATAATTAAATGGACGAGAGAGGTTTTTATTAACGTGGAATGTTCATGTAATAGAAGTTATTAACTTGTATTATATTATATCTATTAAGAATGATTATGTATTTTTCTTGTATACAAGATTTAGATAAACAATTTAATTGTCCATTGTTTTGAATTAAAAATTGAATGATTGAATGACTGTAGTTAAGCCATTTGATAAGATGAACTTATATTGCATATATTATATGTTATTGTTATCAGTTCGATTGAATTATTGGGATAGCCAATTGAATGGTATTGTTTTCCCCGGAATATTTTCTTTTATAATTATTCCTTAAAATTAACATTTTTGGTATTGTTAAAATGTAAAAGAAATAATTATAAAACTTTAGAAGGAGGGGGATGTTACGAATATCGGTCATAGAGGAATGACGTAGTAAGGCATTGACCTCTTAACAAGTGCGTATCAGAGTCCAAGGCGACCAAGGTTTGACCTTTATGCCCTGAGGGCAGTTTAAATAAAATAATTCGTTCAAATCCCGTGGAAATTGGAGGATAATTCTGGATCGTAGTAATTATAGAGAAAGAGGTTAAAATGCGTATTAAGACCCTGTAGAATCTTCGATGATAGTTTTCTTTGTTAAGTCCCGACCTCCTTAAAGTTAGTTCAGTTTAAACGTTTGTAGAGTGAAGTCGCTATATTAATACTTGTACATATAATGTCATTTTATTGAAACTTATGTTGCCATCAGTTGATAAAGTTTATTGATCGTTTATATTGAGTCTACAATTTAAATAAAATTGTTTATTCAACAACTGGAGTTGTTTGATCTATCATTGTTGAGAAATGTGTTGAAGATAATTATCACGAATATAACTACATTACTGCATAGACCTGTCAGTCAAGGAACCCCTAGCTTGGGCTACAGATTAGCAGAATCTAGAGACTTCTAATAAAGATACAACTATATTCATTGAATCCGATTTAACGAGTCGTAATAATAGTCATCTAAAGGGCCATAACAATCTGCAGTAGGCCTATTAGGTAACTTATGGAAAAAAAAATTATATCAACAGTACCAGTATATCAAATGTAGTAAGATAGTATCCTAACTATGTGAAAGTTATTTTTTATGCATTTACAATTGTTTTTAGATGCAGCTAGATGTCACAAGAGTGCAGCCGAGGAGGAAATTAATAAAAGCAAACAGATGATGGTTTCACTGCAGACAGAGATGGTGGCAGACGAAGACATGCCAAAGAGGCACTTCTAAATAAAGAAATAAAAGCTTTTAATTTTCAATAAAAATTTGCTTGCAATATTTTGTTCTGACCTTTTTTCATTACTATATGCCAACGTGTCTGTATGTCTATTACTTTTATTTTTATGTTTTGAAATTCTGAATGTACAATATTATGCGTGCTAATTTTATGATAAATCTAATTCGGGCCACTTGTGGGTAAGTGTCGGCTATAAGCAGCTAAGGTTCGGCGAGGGGGCGGCTATAAGCAGATACGGTTCGGCAAACATTTGGTTTTGCTACTGTTGCCGATCATTTCCGATCTGTAGCCGAGCTCTGCCCGGATGCTTTCGAGTTAGCAAAATGGCATCTGGGATGGACCTCACTGCCGACATGCGCCCGAGTTTTTTGCCGAGACCTTCCCGAATTTGGCCCGAAGGTAGTGTGCTATTAGGGTACAAGCCTACATAGAAATATATATTGATAAAATATAGCACTATGTAAACAGACATTATAAGTAAACATTGTGCAATCAAAATAAAAACAAAATATGTAGGCCTTTGCAAGCCAAGTAGGCTAAGCTATTTTAAAATATAGGTATACATTCAAAATACCTTTTTTTAAAAATTTTGTGTAGAAAATTTTTTTATTGTCTAACAATAAAATAGCATTAGTGCAAAATGGAAGATTAATGGGACAATATTATTTAACCCTGAATAATGGGCAGACCGATAATGTATTCCAATAATTAATCAATCAAAATCAAAACACTCTTGCTAGGCCTACAAAAATGAAGATAAATTGTACACAATAGGCCTACAACTAAAATTGCTTTATTTATTTAAAAATAGGACTCAAAATATCTTTAACACAAAAACATGTAATATATTGAGGAAAACAAAACATTAACATGCACAGCGATGGATTCAAATGGAACACAAGATATTTTAGGGCTGTAATTTTTTTTTATACTATACACACACACTTATATTATTTTAGTATGCTAACTCAAGTCTTTTTCACAAAACATTAAATAATGCAATAAAGTATCATCTTTAATTATACTTCTCCTATAGGCATATCATAATAATAATAAATAACATTTTGAACCAATTGTGATATTGTAAAAAGCACAGTAATGGAAATGGAACATAAGATATTTCTTTAAAAAAAAATATACAGTTGAATACATTTGAATATTATAGACAATCAGACACACATATGGTTAACCAAAAAAGAGGGTCTACATTCATTAAAATATTATGTAATGGTTACCGTTAAAACTATTACTATTATTAAGCCAAATTAATTCAACTTTGACACAACTATTGTGATATTGTGTAAAAAAATAATAGGCCTACAGGAATGGTTAAGGAATATAAGACATTTATAAAAAAAAAAAATATTCATGATTATAAATTGCTTGAAGTTAACCAATATGAAAGAAGTAAACTCTACACACAATTAAGTTGAATGTTTACCAAAAAAACAACACATTCATTATAATGCTATATACTTAAAATTCAATTATATTATAATCAGATCAGTTAAGTCAAAAAAAAAAAAAAACTTTTCAGAAAAATGTATAGTACATGATATATTTCACTTTAAATTATAAAGATAACTTTTATTTTTCAAAGTGAAAATATTTTAGCAAAAATAACACTAACCACCCAATGCCACAATTGACAATGAGTACTAAGTTTAATCAATAGATTTACTATTTTCAAAAACAACTTTAATAATTAATAAATATGAGCCATTTATCATTTAGAATACCGGTACTGGGTACATTTGCATACAAAGAATAAATGTGTTTACACATGAATATTAATCCAACTACTCCCACAGAAAAAATTAAACAGATCTGCTGGGCTATAAATAAGTCTATGGCAAGCACACGAGTGAAAGTTTTCTCAGTGTATCATGGTCTATTCATCAGCCAATATGTAATCCTGTGGAAATCCTTTATTAGCACTATCTGGTGGATACCACATCTTAATATCCAAGTAGAGAACTTTTGTTAGGTGTATATACTGTCCAATGCACACAGCCTTCCATTAAATCCAGACATAGAATTGTCCACGCTCAACTGATTTGTGACAAAAAGTACACTATGGTTGTGGAAGGACCTGTCTTGTCAGGCAACTTAGCAAATGCATTATTTGTGAATTGTATAAAAAGTCAAAATCACAACTATAAGTGGTCTTGGTTAAAGCATGTGTACAATAGTCCACATTTCATAAAATCTTAAGATACATAAAAATGTCAGATGCCGGCCTGTTGTGGACATGATATTTGGGCTATTGTAAATGCATCTTGTTTAATCAATGTCTACTGCTTTCCATAAATCTTCACACCTAGCACTGGCTCATCAAATAACTAATCGCCTGGATGTTCAGTAAATTGCATAGGCCTTAACCAACTTCATACTAATCATAGCCCACAATCAATCTCCATCCATCACTGCAGTACACCCTACATCATCTTCAAAATCTGAAAATTAAAATGAAATTTGAATTATAACGTTTTTCAAGTTTAAAAAAAAAACACTACAAGGTTAGCAAGGATAAACAGAAATCCAATTAACAACTGCTGGCAAGCAATTTCTTTTAAATACTGGTTTTCACCATTGCAGAATAAACAGAACAATTTTGGCTTTCATAGACTGTGACATGATAATTACATTAATCTCCAGTTTATATGAATAAAAGATTTTGATATCGAAAATAGGCAGTTTTTAAAGACCAATTCTCACAGTCTGTCCTGCAACCCAACAGAATTGGTACCCAAGTACCAGTAGGCAAAATAAGATATTAAGGATCAGGTTTTTAATTAAACAAAAAGCCAATTCATTTATCGATACAGTGGTGAAAACATTTCTAAATCGATTAATTACTTCAAAAGTTATTCAAAATCAAGATAACAGTAAGTTCTTTTGGAGACAAATGAAAATAAAACAGTACGGATTTGGAATTTTTTTGCATTGTAACAGGTAGTTAAATATTTCCAAGATGAATAAATATTAAACGATTGCCGTTAAATTTAGAAAAAGCATTTTAATGAGCCAATAAACAAGCTGGTGGAAGTTTAAAATTGAAACAATATTTAGACAAGTTGACTTTAATACTTTAAAACTATATCTTTGGTTTTATTCTAAAAATTTAATTTAATTTCTAAAAATAATATTAGCTTTAAAATTTGACAGCTATAACATTACAAAGCAATAAGAAACTAAAAAATGACCTAGGACCATTCACATTAGTCTGCTTTTTATTGATAAATTGGTTTTACCAACCTCTGAACTGGTTTGAGCGATAGCATCACATTATATATGAATTTTAGTGTGTTTTGCAACATAGTTATTGACAAAAAATTATCTTTTTACCCTTACTTGGCCTTGTTATTAAATTCTAAACAATAGTTAAGTTATGATACAAAACTATGATTTAGACTTTAGACTTAACAAATAGACCTACATAGTATTTACTCACCCATTAATTAGGCTATGTCATTTTATATCCTTTAATATCAGCATAGACTAATAGTACACCAGTTTCCAATATCCGACTCTAGAAGAAATAAAAAGTAAAAATAAAATTGAATTCCTTAACCTTGCATTAACAAATTAAATAATATAACCTATATCTATATTCCTATAAATGCTATTTAAACTACCGGTATTGAATGTCATGAAATTAAGCTTAGAAATAAGCTTTATTCTGATTACCCTGACCCCTAAGTCTATGCTTAAGTCCAGCAAGTTTTATTTAATGTAATTTAAGTAGGCCACTACAGGCTACATATATATATATATTAATAATAATGATTGTATAATAATATAGGCCTACGCCTATATAAATATACAAGTAATAAAGGTTATTGCTCAGACTTTAAAACAAACAAAAAGGCCTATAATGCCCTATATCTACTTTATGTTATACTTACTCACCCACTAATTAAATCATCATCTGCCATCTCTATCAGCTGACTGTTGTCTAGTAGTTATAATAGGCCAAAAGGGTGTAAGTGTAATAGAAGATTATAATACTAATACATTAAATAGAGCACTACAATCTTGACTCTCGTCTTCCCTCTATAACATCAGACTGAAAAAAAAAAGAATTCCTTATAAATATTTTAAATAGAAATACAAAAATAAGCCTATATTTATATCATCTCTATTGTTATTATAAAAAGAAATGGACATGCTTTGTAGAAAAAGGTTTATACTCGATAACTACAGATTTGATAAAACAATAGCCAGTATAGGGTCTAACCGTATAGGCCTATATTTATTATAACTAACAACAAATTTCAAATAGCATAGTTCAATATTATGGATATGTAATATTTATCATTAATAATAGCCTATAATACTATAAGTTATATATCCTATAGGCTATAGGGCAACGGTTTGCATATAATATATATACATAAAATATAATTATCAAATTGAAAATTTCAATTATTGCATAGGCTATTCATAGTATTTATTAATAAATGAATATCATTTAGCTTATATTAATATTATTTTTAAGCCTATAATTCATATAATCCTTATCTTATCTTATAAGTTTACAGACGTTCCTTCTAGGTAGAAGATTATTATGTACACTAGGCCCAAAACTCCTGCAGGGCGACAGGGATAGAACCCGCGACCTGTCAGTTGGTTTTTGGTCGACAGTCCGGTGAACTAACCGCTGGACCAGCCGGCTTCACTATAAATTAAAAATAAACGCCTAGACTAGTAGTACTGTAGGTCTAGTAGTTGGCTAATGTGACTTACTGGACTTCTTGTGGTCGTCTGTTGTCTTGAAACTTCACATTATACTGGTCCATACCATATTGGCATATTCCAACCGAGCGTAAGACTGAAAAATTTGTTAAAAAAGATGCTTTTTTTATAAATTTAATTAGAATAGAATCTATATATTATTATAAAATGGCTTGTCTTTACTGACTTTAAATTTACGGTTACCTACTATTATTACCTAGCCTAATCTAGATCTATCTAGGTCTAGTCAGTAGGCTACTATAATATAATAATAATTATTTAATGATATTATTATTAATATTAATGATTTTCCTGAAATGGTTCGAGTTTAATAGAACAACTAAGTGTCTAAGTCCTAGACTAAGCTAAGCAATTATATATACAAAACAAAAAAAAATATTTTTTTAGCCTTTATTTTAATAACGTAACATTTTTAAGTCAAAAGTCAGTTGTTTTTAAATCTTTAATTTAACAAGTAGGCCTACACCTACATGACATATCCTATACTATAATACGAGTTAAAATTGTATATATATATATATATATATATATATATATATATATATATATTTATATGTCTGGAAATTTTCTTAAAAAGCGCTCTAACGATTATCTTCATGTTTTAATGCACGTCTTGTTTCACCTAAAAAAAATCTACAGCTTTTCGGCCCCACAAATAAAAATCGGAAATGGACGTTAAATAAAAATACACATTAGAATTATCGTAGATATTGATTTTGGCCGTGAAAACATGCCATTGCTCGACCCACATGTGGTGCGGCTTTCAAGAGCGGTGTTTTGTTGCGTCGCAGTTATGACGATTCGGAAATACCCGTACTGAGACAGAAAGAAGTTTAATTTCTTGTTTAGACTACTGTTGCGCACCAATGATAGATATAATTTAAAGCAAGACCAAGTGTAATTTATGTAATGCAGGGGTGTGCAAACTACAGCCAGTGGGTGAAAAATAATAGTATGCGGCCCTTGAGGCTTATTTAGATTATAATGTTTTCAATGTATGTTAGATTAAACTGCAATATAATTTAGATTAAAAATAGTGAGATAATAGTTTGCCGTTAAAATAATAACAGGATTAGATGAAGTTTCACCAATTTAAAGGTCTATTTTTAACTTTCTTTCATCTAACATTGTTTGGAAAAAAAAACACGTCGAAATCTTTTTTTTTGGTACAAAAACTGTAAAACTGTATATAGTCTAGTATACACTGTAGGAGTATTGGCTACACCGTATATAGTGTAGGCCTACACTGAAGCAGTATACACTACACCGTATATAGTGTACACTGAAGCAGTATACACTACACCGTATATAGTGTACACTGAAGCAGTATACACTACACAGTATATAGTATACACTGTAGCAGTATACACTACACCGTATATAGTGTACACTGTAGCAGTATACACTACACCGTTTATAGTATACAATATAGTAGTATACTCTACACTGAAAATAGTATACACTGTATTAGTATCCACTTTTTTTTTATTCAATACAAATATTTACGAATGTTTCATTAAAATATGTAAGATTTGCTTATATAGGCCTACCAAAGTAAGATATATTATAATATGTTAACATTGTCAATTCGAAATCTGGTAAACTAGAAAAGATGTACTCAATTTATTCGTAATTTCCTTATAACAAAGTCAGAAGTGTAATATACTGTTCGTTTTATTGAGGGGGTAGGGGTGCAAAGGGGGGGGGGATTAATCAAATCATCTAACGTAGCCTATATTATAATCTTTTCATTTGCAGTCTTTTCAATGAATAACATAATTTCAACTTTAATTATTTAGTATTTAACTAGTGCCATGCTCAAAATTTGAACAATTTTTTAAAATGTTTATTATACCGTTGTTTTAATTAATCGACATTATATTTTGCCGCGATAGCTTATTTAAATAGTAACACACATGGAGGATATTAAAAAAGGTTTACACCAAACTATATATTTTTACTTTTTCGTCATGTGGAATAATACATTGAAAACATTGAAAAAAATAAATAAATACTTTTTTGTATAAGATATTTTTTACAAGTGATTTACAAACTTTACTTTAGATTTATATATGTGCCCAAGTAAGAACTTAATATTAGACTATGTTACGAAGCCAATATGAAATCTGGTAAACTAGTAAAAATGTATTACATTTATTCGTACACCTTTTTAATTTATATCAAATTAACTTGCCGGTCGTAACTCATTGTGAGCTTGAATGGGGTGAGGGAGGGAGGGGTCACTAGAAAGTTTGACAGTTAGTTGTTAAAGTAGGGAAAAGGGTAGAAGAACTAAAAATTGTAACGTAATTCACGATAGTTTAAATTTAAACTTGTCATTTTCAGTCATTTAAATACATAACATAATGACATAAATAAATAAATAACATATATTTCTGTTGGATTTAAAACTGACAACTCTAGACGACATGGTATTTTTAGGGTTTGAAATGAGATTAAGCTGTTTTATTTTTATTTAATTTTTTTTTTTTTTTTTGGGGGGGGGGGGGGGGTTTATCGGGCAAAATCTAGACAATAGACTGCACAAATAAAAAGCTGCTTCGACTGTTCGAATTTAAAGCCCATGTTATTCATAGCAGAAAAAGGAAAAAGTTAAATATAATTAATAGGTCTAGTAAAGACGTATTTTTTAAATTTATGCACTGTTGTTTTACATACACATTATGTTAAGGTACAAGCGCCTGCTCTTTATTACCGATCGAATGATCGGTCACCTGGTACTAATGATTTAAATGATTAATTATTCATTAACTTTAACACGTGTGACTGGTTAAATATATATTAAAATATTAGCGGTTTTAATAATTATACACGTAGAAGTAGTAGAGGCCTATAATTCCTATAATATATTTAATATTAGGCTTCATTTACTCACCTACTATATACTATATATCGTACTTTATAGCCTAGAATTAAATCTCCATCATAATGATACTCCATGAAGTCCATGCGATTAAATTGTGTTGGTTGGACCGGTATTTAAAAATAAAGAAGGCTAATTCCGACTTCCGGAATAATGATTGGTCAAGCGAGATTTGTACAACCGCGTTAGTCAGAGTTAGTCCATCAAATTCGATATAAAATCATATAAAATGCTTTCTTAATAAAAAAAATCAAATTATTTAAAATTAAATAGAAAAAACAATAAAACATATATTTAATATCATTCTAATAAACGCAAGTTTTATTAAGTCAAAAATTATATCGATAGCTTAAATTATAATTTGTTATACCAAAACTTGTGGTCTCAATGCATGTTGGCGAGATCAGGACTACGATTTAAAGGACTCCGGGTTCGATACCCGGGCTAGTCTATACACTTCGCGAACATTTTTTAAAATATATTTTATACAATATAATATGATTATATAATAAAATCTTTAAAAAAAGTAAAATAAATAATTAAAAATTGAAGACTGTCAGATGATTAAAATTTAAATCAAGATACCGTGTTTTGTAATGAAAGTAAAAAAAAATATATGTAGGCCTAGACCTAGATCTATTAATTTTACTCGGTATTCATAATTTAATAAAGAAATTTACCTAAAGAAATTTTTTATAAATGTCTAGATCTAGAGTCTATATTTAAATTGTAAAAAAAAAAATAAGAATTATCTTTACATTTCTATCACACCTTTAAAAACACAATTTAACTAATTAAAATAATTAAATACGTTTATTTCATCAAACATTTAATGATACAACAATATCGTTTATTACTATATTATTTAGGCTGCAATACTAGTCTAATGTATTTCAAAACTAACAACACAAATAACTAGATCTAAATCTAATGAAAAACATGAAGACGGCAAATATAGCCTAGAACTATTATAAACTATTGACAGGGTATCATGAAACAAGAAAGAAACATGAAAGAAACCTCGCACTCTTAGACTCCCACTGAGTCGGCCATAAAACTTTTTTTTCTCTTACCACTTCACGGGATGACCTGGGGCTATTCAATGATATGGGTAACATCACAAAAAGAAAGGAAAAAATTCTTTTAGATCTTCTAACCAAAGTCGCCATAAAACTGGTCTCTATTAGCACTTCAATTTCAATACGCGCAACTAAAAAACACATAGCCACTTAACGTTTAAATTCACACATTCTAATGAGGTTTAGGGTATTAGGTTTCTATTCGGCCATTTCAGAAGTGTGCCGTAATAAGAAAATCCTAAAAGAAAACGATACGGCATTCATTGCGGCAATTTCATTAGGACGGGATTAGGAAAATCCCTAATCGGTACTATGCGGGTAAAACCTAATGACTAATGGGGCCTGCGCTAGCCCCCATAGACGGTATTTGACTTTCAAATGGATATGTTTAAGAGGAACTAGGTCCAGAGTGTGTTTATAGTCGTAATTAGGTCCAAATTGTGTTTAAAGTCGTAAATAGGTCCAAAAAGTGTTTATAGTCGTAACTACGTCCAAAACATGTTTATAGTCGTAACTAAGTCCAAAGTGTGTTTATAGTCGTATCTAGGTCTAAAGTGTGTGTATAGTCGTAACTAGGTCCAAAGTGTGTTTATAGTCGTAATTAGGTCTAAAGTGTGGTTATAGTCGTCACCAGGTCAGAAAATTGTATATAGTCGTAACTAGGTCCAAAAAGTGTTTATATTCGTAACTAGATCCAACATTTTTTTTTAGTCGTAACTAGGTCAAAAAAGGGTTTATAGTCGTAACTAGGTCCAAAAATGTTTATAGTCGTAACTAGGTCCAAAAAGTGTTTATAGTCGTAACTAGGTCCAAAAAGTGTTTATAGTCGTAACAAGGTCCAAAAAGTGTTTATAGTCGTAACTAGGTCAAAAAAGTGTTTGTAGTCGTAACTAGGTCCAAAAAGTGTTTGTAGTCGTAACTAGGTCCAAAAAGTGTTTATAGTCGTAACTATGTCCAAAAAGTGTTTATAGTCGTAACTAGGTCCAAACAGTATTTATAGTCGTAACTAGGTCCAAAACGTGTTTATAGTCGTAACTAGGTCCATAAATTGTTTATAGTTGTAACTAGGGCCAAATTATGTTTATAGTCGAAACTAGGTCCAAATTGTGTTTGTTGTCATTACTTGGGCAAATGTGTCTTATAGTTCGAAACTAGGGCAAACGTGTGTTTGTAGTCGGAACTAGGGCCACAGTCTTTTTGTAGTCAAAATTAGGTCCAAAGTGTGTTTATACTCGAAACCAGGGCCAAAATGTGTTTGTAGTCAAAACTAGGACCAAAATGTGTTTTTTTAGTCAAAACTAGTTATCGAATTGTGCTTGTAGTCGAAACTAGGGCCAAAGTGTGTTTATAGTTCGAAACTAGGGCAAATGTGTGTTTGTAGTCGAAACTATGGCAAAAGTGTGTTTATAGTCAAAACTAGGACCAAAGTGTGTTTATAACCGAAACTAGGGCCAAAGTGTGTTTCTAATCGAAACCCTCCTGCAAAGTGCCAATCAATATGCGAAACTATGAGATGCGCCTTTGATCGTAGGAAAGTTTTCATTTTTTTTCGCTAGAGGTAAAATGTAGACATAGTGGCCATTTACTTTTTATGTTAACGTGTAAATGTGAACACCTATAGGCCTATTTTATTTTTGTTCTATTGTAGATAGCAGTGGCGTAGCTGTGTTTGGACGCTGTTGGGGGGGGGGGGGGGTCGTACTTGTAACAAAAAGGTTTCATTATTGTTAATCTGCTGAAACTCGTATTCACCTTGATTTCGCCTTGATTTAAGTTAGACTCAGTTATCCGACCAATAATTCGTTAATATAAATATGTGAAAATAAGTTAAAAGCATTGTTTAGCAATTTTATCTAGATTAATAGAAGAACTAAGATTTCGTACGTATCAAGTTTTACCAGAGTAGCGTTTGCCGCATCTAACTGTTTAAAGTGTACTCGGTAAATATGGCAACGGTAAATTCGGCATCCTTATTTTGGGCAAGGTAATTTTGACAATGGTTAATTTGGCAACGGTCAAATTGGCTAACCTATAATATCTACTGTTTTTGTATAATTTTGTTTCATAAACCGCGATTCTTTGTAAAGCTCCCTTTGTAAATGGTTGAATATTCTACGAATTTGATTGGATCTCCTGCTGGTTTCCAGTCGAAGTTGGCATGATAATACATTTTTATAAAGTTCTATATGTAAACAAAGAATAATACAAAATGCTCACTAGCATCATATTTGATTTCTTTTTGTATCTACGAAGGTTTTATTTTATTTTGTGTAAAAGTTGAGTTGTTAGTTACATTTTGAAAGTTAATGTGCTTGTTGACAGTTAAGTAGCTATATCATTTTGACATTTGAGTTGCTAGTTGACTGTTGACTTGCTAGTTAATTTTGACATTTGATTTTCTATTTGAGAGTTGAGTGTTAAATTTCAATTTCAGTGTTGAATGTTGAGTAACTGATTCAGTTTTTTTTATGGTGAATTCGGGTTTTTCACAGACGTAATTCGTTTCCCACGAACAAAGTAAATCTACAAATAATTGATAGTATTCGCTGAGTAGGCCGCAAGCATATCTGTTTATATCATTTGGTTCATCTGTGTAAAGAAAAACCGTTAGTCTTTTACATTTTTTATAATAACAAGCAAATTAAACTCTTAAAGGCAGACACATGTCTTTAGTTAAATATATATATTTATATTGTTACGAAATTGCGAATGTCAATAGTGACCAAAACGTTTCCCCGTAGTTTAAAAGTGTTACTTAGATGAAAAGAGCTTCCCTAGATTTAAACCATTTCATCAATCAAATGACGCTGGAAAATACGTCATAATGGGAGGGTGATATTTCAATTCATATTTCGATTATTAAGACACTTGGCAATATTTCCTTATGTACGCTCTATAGTTTCAACTGATGACATCAGAAATCTCTAATAAATTCTTAGGCTTCGATGCTAGTATCGAATGAATATCGTAGGATTAGTCGTAAATAAATGGGCTATAATTTCTAGTCAGTTCTTCATTTGCCTTAGACCAGACAAGTGCCATTTGAATACAAAATATGCCCCTTGCAAAAAGTAAAGTATATACATGTAAGCTATTGTTTACAATTTCTCTATTGTTATAAAGATCTTTGATCTTAAAGAAATACATCATATATTCTAACAATATTAGTATTAGTGTAATAATCCTTGATATTTATATTTTATTATAGCCTATACAGACCAATCTCAGATCGGTCACCAAGATATTAAATATAATGTGTAAAGTTTATTATAACATTACCTAAATGTCCAGCGAAATATATATAAGAAAAATGGACAGTTTCATCCAATAAACATTGAGAAAAGATATTGAGTGAGTTTCCAATATGACCAACATCTCATTACTGAATTAATTATACTATTTGATTCCATTAATCATTGTATCACCCAAAGTCCTCGCTGATTATATTGAATTATGCGTCGAAAATAGTGACGATTGAAATGCTTTAAAACGGGAATTACCGTAACGCCGCTAGTAAATAAAAATCGTCTTTACTATGACGTCAAAAGAGTTATATGGAACGTGATCGCGCTAGATGGGAAATCAAATGACATGTTTTTTTTTTCTTTTAGCCCAATTTAAAAGCTATTCTTAGAAATGGTCTGTGGCTTTTCCGAAAATTGAGGATCAAGCAGAGGTATATATATAATATATATATATATATAGTTAGGCGTTTGTTGTTTTCGGTGCTTGTATCGCAAGCGATATTTGGAATTTGAAAAACAAACTGGCTTATGAGTCGCCTTCACCTAATTAGAGTTTGCGAGTCATTTAATTTTAATATTAAGAAATTATTTTGTATGAATCAAACAAGATTTCAAAATATTTCTTCACGAAAAAAAAAGTCTAAAACATAATAATAATAATAGATCGTGTAACAACATATTTGTTAAAATATCAAGCATCGACATGTAATAAATTAAACATTGTTCTTAATATTTTCAGTTAGTTTATGTAATAAATTAAACATTGTTCCTATTATCTTCAGTTAGTTTATGTAATAAATTCAACATTGTTCTTAATATGTTCAGTTAGTTTATGTAATAAATTCAATATTGTTCTTAATATGTTCAGTTAGTTTATGTAATAAATTCAACATTGTTCTTAATATGTTCAGTTAGTTTACTTACTTGGGGCCCAAAATTTACTATAATCTTTCTTTTCCAACACAGTGCCGTCATGCCACATCCAATGATTCTTTGATTGGATAGCATCCAAGCCAACCCAAAAACGTACACCTCTCTCTTTTTGATAACGTCTATACATCATTACCATTAATTCATCTGTGTTGAAAACAGCCAGTCTTGATCCCATTTCTGTGGAAAGATAAAACATATAAGATGGCCCATTCGCTCTATTTTTAGAGCTTAAGATTTTTTTTTTCGTGTGCATCCAATAACGTTGTCCTAAATGACTCCTAAACTTGCCTTAGGACTTCTGATGTATACAACTGAGAACATTATAGCCAATGACTTAACCGGAATTGTAGAGGACAGGGTTCAATATATATATATATATAATATGATAAAGATTGTTTGTTGAAAATAATTAAAATTTATGTAGCACATGGCAATCTACGCAATAAACACCT
Source organism: Anisus vortex (assembly GCA_949126835.1). Classification (NCBI taxonomy): domain Eukaryota; kingdom Metazoa; phylum Mollusca; class Gastropoda; family Planorbidae; genus Anisus; species Anisus vortex. The sequence goes on along the minus strand of OX421505.1, from coordinate 2,794,635 downwards.
ATAAACATACTAGAAATAGCCCGTGGGAAACCTCGGGGGTAAAGAATTTAGTTTTATGTGTTTTTATTATTTTTAGAATTATGTTTATATATTTGTTTTGCTTATTTTAAAGTCGGCAAACAGGAGCAGGAAGTAAAGTGATCCTAATTCTTGGTTTTAAATTTAAGAAATGACGATTCGAATAGGTGATATTTACATTTGTATCGAATTACTGAGATAAATAAAACACAAACATGGTTTGATTTAACTTCCTTTTTTCACTGTAATAAATTCAGATTAAACTTTTCCTTAAAAGCAATAGTAAGTATATTTTCTTTGTCTCCCTGTGTAGGGCCTGTGTAGTTGTCTGTTGGGTGTTATTTTCTACATGTTTGTGACTTTTCGACCGTAAAAAGCGACAAAAGTTGACCATAGATGAAAAGTTCTACATGATTGAATGTTTGTTATTACAATTTGTTAATTGCTATCACAAAAGCAGTATTATTGGAGATTGTTGACGTCATAGATAATAGGGTAGTGTTTAGTGTTGAGACTAATATATAGGCTGAAATGTGTGTATGAACAACAATATTTATTTGTATACCCAGTTATTGTTGTTTTTAAACTGTTGTGTTTCCTTTTCAAATGTTTTAATATCTGTACTATTCATCCAATAAACCTCCCTTTTATTTCAAAATCATTTTTTCCATGTTTTGTTATATAATTGGGTAATTATAAAGACAGTTTAAAAGCTATTATATTACTCTTTCTAAATACTTTTTTTTTTACAAAAGTAGAAAACCTAAATGTTTGAAGGTTTTAATTTCTGAACAAACATTCAAAAGAATGGTCAAAGCTTATGGAGAAAAGATTAGGTGAAAGGAAAAATTAGAAATTCACTATATAGAGTCCTACATGTATTAAAATAGGCTTAGTTTTATATTATCTAAATTGATAGGTAACATAATAAAATAGATAATACAGTATAGAGTTAGGGATCGAACATTAGAGATTTTTCTAATAGACGTTTTTAATTTTCTAAAAAGTATGTTTTCTTCTAATCTTGCATACATGTTTGTATGTTTTCGTGTGTTTTGTGTATGTATGTGTGAGTCAGGCAGACAGAAAGATTTATTTAGCAGAGACCTATTAAAATGCTAAAGCGGAACGTCATCTGCTCTACATATTTCAAAGAAAGATTTACATACTCTTAAAACTTAATCGCTATGAAATTAAAACAAAAATCGAAATAGCCAAACTTAGGGGCCTTATACAAAAAAGTGTAGACATAGACATGTAGTACATCGGGGCATATTAATATTGTTTAGATATTTCCACAGAATGTAATAAGATGGACCGCTTGTTTTGATATTTCTGCTATTTGATGACTCGTAAACTTATGTTTAGGAATTTAAAATCACAAACGGAATTATAGACCGAGCGTTTAGTAATTCGCTTTGATTTTATTAATAGAAAACTATAAACTATACTTGTCCCACTTGCAAGTTATTGTTGAAAAATTTAAAGAAATATCAGAGACGTAAAATGCCGATGAATAGATGCAAATTAAAACTATTAAATAGTGTATTTGTAAAAGTATTTTTTTTAATTTTAATTTTTCAATTTCTTCATTTTATTACTTCTTGTGTAGAAATTGTAGAATAATAGGCCTACTTTATAGAATGATCGTCTGTTATCTATATAATATCAGAACTCTAATTTAAGACTAAAATAGAAAGTTGCATACTGCGGAAGTCTTTTAGAGTAGGCCTACGCGTTATTTGATGCGCACCGAAAACACGATTCTTGAGTTCTAAAGTTTCATACAGCATAAGTTTTTTGGATCACGCTTTATTTGCTGCGCACCAAAAAACACGATTCATTGAGCTCTAAAAATAGCGCAAGCGGTCCTCTTATTATAGTTTTTGTATTACGTCATATGTCTATTCTCTCAAAACCAAGTCGCTAAGCGTTCCGGAATGACAGACTGACTTCTTTGGGCTATTATTATATATATAAATATATAATAATAATAAAAGAATATATAGATAACAAACACGCATATATCTAGTTAACAAACACACATATATCTAGACAAAAATTACATAGTTCAAATATTTAGGATTTGTGTGTGTTTTTTTTAATTTTAACCTATCGATAAAATTACGAGTCGGCCATGTTGCTATGATAATTATAAACAACGCGAAGCGACGAAAAACGACGATCAGCCAATTGCGTCACGTGACAAAAACAATGAGGATTATGGCACGTTTTATCAAAGTAAACATTGGACTACACATCTTTTTATCAAATGATGTTTTTTTTCTGTGTTTAATATATCCGTTACTTAATCGATTTAGATTATGATAGTTGGTCAAAATGTAGAGAGACATACGATGAATAACACAGGGGTTATAACTCAAAAATTACCAAAAAGTTACTACGTGCCTTCTTTCAGTTGAGTGTTCATATATGAAAAACACATATCTAATTATAATTAATCAAACACAAATATATCAAACACATATATATATATATATATATATAACACATCTAGATAACAAACACACATCTAAATGACAAACACACATCTAAATGAAAAATACACATCTAGATAACAAATACATATCTAGATGACAAACAACATAAAGATATATCTAGATAATAAAATCATATCATATTAAGATACCATGTCCTATACAAACCTTGGCATTTAATTTGAGCATCCCTAAACGCTAATATTTCATTTGACCAGAAGGTACACATTTCGTAATCACTATAATTACTGTAGATTTTGCCTTTCCCTAAAATAATTATTAGATAATTCATTTAATTAATTTGGTATTAAATTTAAAACGTTTGCACTTAGTTGCATTGTATAATAATCATTGTGAGCTGTAGACAGTTAAAAATGATATATATGTGTCAGTGATTCAAACGATGAGTTGAGTTTCGTCATGCCTTAGATCCTCTGCAAGTATTAACTTCTTCTTCTAGTTTGAGAAAAAGCCGAGTAGTGGCTAATATTCAAAACATTGAGTATTGTGTTCAATAATACAAATTGTATGTGTTTATAATTCTTCAGGCATCAAAGTGTATATGTGTTTGTGTTGAGTAAATAAATATTGATGTAAGAAAAAGAAGATTGTTTTATTCATTAATTCAAGTTTGCATAAGCTGACTCGCAAGTTGCTAGAAGATCAGCTCTGAACTGTAATGAAATAAAAATTTAGATGTGTACCATAGCACGTGACAAATAATATAAAATAATAATGGCACTAACAAGTATCATGAACGAAACCTGGAAATTGACGACATCTGAAAGCGTTTATCGTCATGAGTCCTCTTTTGGTAATGGAAACATTCTGATTGGTGTTAAGTGCCTTCATGTCCTGTACTAAAAAATTGAAGACACTTGTATTGATCCTATTAATTGGAAACTAGACATTATTGCAAAATGATGAGAAATTAATCATAAATTAATTAAATCAATATTATTACGCTTTATACTAGGGATCCACAGACTACGGCACGCGTGCCACACATGGCACGCAAAGCGATTTTTTCAATGGCACGAGCAAGACCTCTTAAAATGCAATTCAAGTTCTTTCTACATGGAATTGGGTGCTAGAGTAGGATGACCTTTATGATGTTGGCAGCTGAATGAATTATGAACTCTACTTTGGCACAGTATTATTAAAAGGTTGCCGGCAGCAGAATGAATTATGAACTCTACTTTATCACAATATTATTAAAAGGTTTCCGGCAGCAGAATGAATTATGAACTCTACTTTGGCACAGTATTATTAAAAGGTTGCCGGCAGCAGAATGAATTATGAACTCTACTTTGGCACAGTATTATTAAAAGGTTGCCGGCAGCTGAATGAATTATGAACTCTACTTTGGCACAGTATTATTAAAAGGTTGCCGGCAGCAGAATGAATTATGAACTCTACTTTGGCACAGTATTATTAAAAGGTCGCCGGCAGCAGAATGAATTATGAACTCTACTTTGGCACAGTATTATTAAAAGGTTGCAGGCAGACGAATGAATTATGAACTCTACTTTGGCACAGTATTATTAAAAGGTTGCAGACAGCTGAATGAATTATGAACTCTACTTTAGCACAGTATTATAATATATAATATATACTGCTTTATAGTATTCATCTTATTCTTCTTCTACTGAACAGGCTGCAGAGCTGTTGACTCTCTTGTAGTCAATGACAAACAAACACATTTATCCCTTTTTTAAAACTGTTTTATAATGTTATTGCGTGTCTTTAATCGTAAGGGATTGGGGGCTGCATTTATGTATGTCGAGTTTAGCTTAGGACATCCCAGTACGGTCAATAAAAACAGTCGATATGTTAAAATTGCCAATTTTACCGTTGCCAAATATACCGTTTTGATAGTTTTGCCGAAAATACCGTTGGCAAATTTACCCTTGCCTAATTTACAGTGATTCGACCGAAATATGTTAGTTTGTGCCGTTTGATTGTAATAGACAGGCGTCCGTAGAAGCAATTAGAGCATTTGAAATGCATTGTACATAGCTGTATTAAATATACAATAAGATTCAAATAATGACTAAATACTTACTTAGTACAGCAAGAGAAATGACCAACATAATAGCAATACAAGATGCCATCATGAGTCGTGTGTTTATTCCAACAAACCTCAATGCTGAATGTGCAGCAATAGTTTGTTCTAATATTATTTGAGACATGAGCTAAGGGTTGACCTGTCAAAATTTACACTTGGCAGTGGCGTATCTAAAATTACAATGTAAAGCAAGGAGGCAGATAACGCAGTGTAAACTGGTACAAGTTCTTTGGTATGGAGGCGGAAACAAAAATAAAAGTTTGTTGAGTGGTGGGGTAGGAGGGGCGAATTATGAGCTAGTGTAAAAATTATTCTATTTGCAAACAATATATTTGAATATAATTATCTATAGTTGAAAATGTAATATCATTTGTTAAAAATGTAAATGTTTTAAAAGTATTTATTTCTAAAGAAAATTGAATCTAGCATAATTAATCATTTGAATTCAGAATTGTATGATATCACAGCACTGAGACATGAGACATTTACTAACAACAAATATAGGCCTATTACATAACTATTAAATAACTATACAACGAAAGTTTTGAAATTATTACAACATATTAAAAATAATAAAGTTTATTTAAATGCTTTTTATTATTCAAGATGAGGACACCATTTTCAACTTTCTAAAAATTGTGAGGTCTTTGCCTTTGCAGAATATTTTTGCTTTTAGCCACATCGACTGATAATATGCGTAACACATTTTTCATTATAATTCTGAAAATAGGCCTAGTGGGGACTTTTGGCATGATGTACTCATTAGCAGCGTCACACACACACACGAACGCCATTTTCATGTTTTATAATAATCAGGCCATTTCTTTCTTTACCTCCACTTTTATGCGTTTGTGCCTCCTGGCGGCTCCACTTTCGTTCTTCGAAGTAATAATTGATGGTGTTAATAATAAAACCTGAATTATTCGCAACCTGAGACGCTCGTAACCAGAATTGTTCGTAACCTAAGACGTTCGTAACCCAATGTACCGGTACTTTAAACTCTGTTTAACCTTCTTATAACTGATTTGAATTGACTGTTTTGGAAGCAAATAAGTGGTAGGCCTACTTTTGGATGTAGTTGGAATACACCATTGAATCTTTGTCTTATCTTAAGGCTGCAGTGTCACACAAAATATTCGAAAAACTGTTTTTTAAGAAATGTTATATTGTGATAAGTCATTTTATTCATCAATCTTTTTTTCTTTCAGGCAGTATGTAATCATTTTCACACAGTCAAATAGTTTTTGAGTTATCGACATCCAAAGTGGGTGGGTAGTGCCCTCCGAGCACTCAAAAAATGTATAAATTATTGCTGAGAAAACCACTCGGACAAATAATAACGTAATTAAATAAATAATTACCGCTCCCTAAAAACAATTAAAATAATGAGCTACTCCCTACATTTGGTGTTTCCGTTTGAATGTTGTTATGATTGTTTCGATGAACATTTTCAAACAACTTATGCGTGATTTATAATATCATAACTTTTGGGTTTTACATAAACAATGCTTAATGATCGAAGGTATGAGGCTTCCAGGCCTACAGAAATTTATATTTAGTGGTAATCAGCTTAGAAATTAAAAGGAAACGACGGGAAACACATACAACATGTTAACAGTTGAGTTTGATGGGCCTAGACTAGGGGCTAGAGGCGTAGAGCCTAATCTAGGGGCTAGGGTCTACTAGTCCTATCAATTTATAGCTCAAGTGTAGCCAAGTTGACACGCCCACTTATGCCACTAGATAAAAACATACAATAGGTAGTCATAATAGGCTACAAGAGACTAATTAGATCTTGAAAATAAATTCTCTGCAAGGGATAAAGAACAGATCAGAGTGACAATGTTTAATGTTAAAACTCTAGAAGCTGAGAAGGAAATATAAAATAAGATTTATGAATACTGGGTGACACTATTCAATTTATTGCTTTGTGCTGGGTGTGACGTCATTGTCATAATACAAATATGGAAAAACAAGTCATTTATTTATAATTTAAAAAAACAACAGTGTAGGCATATCAACCATTAGCAAACTACGACTTCGAGAAAGAAAAGAGGTCAAGAGAGAGCGAGAGTGGGGGGGGGGAAGAGAGAGAGAGAGAGAGATCACATGATTTACCAATATACATCAACACTATAGGCGCACTACATCCTGTAATAAAAACCACATAATTAACATGTCACATTATATCGTCAAAGGAAACTTTATCGTATTGAACTCAATTGTGTTTAAGAAAACATCGATTATCCTCTTTTTAATTTCTCCCTAAATATATGTCATGCTTGTCGTGCAGATTGAATGTTATATATTTATATATAAAGTAAATTAAAATAACTACACGACCCGCGTCTTGTCGTGTTCATCACCCAAACTCCAAAACAAAACTAACTTTGCCTCCTTACTTTCTAATTAAGTTCAAACTCTGTGCTTCTAAATACAACGATTGTATGTATAGTTTGACTGTCTAGGACTGATTCCTTCCTAATAAATCTCTAAAAAAGCCGCATGATAAAACAGTAGGTCAATGACATCATTGAAGGCGTATGCACACGTGTCAAGTGGAACCTCTGCACAGATGTAGTTCCAATAAGTTATATTATTAATGAAATGATGTTCACCGTAAGCTCTCAATGGGGTTGACGTTCCCAGGGGCGGTAGATGGGCGTTGAAGTGCCAATGAGCAGTTTGAATGTATTTGAAAAAAGTGTGAACACCTCTGCTAATTTAAATACCGAAAAAATAGTTATACTTTAATATTATAACGGTTATATTATAGTTATTATTGGTGATCCAAGATTAGTCAAACATTATCGGTTTGTAAAAACATGCAATATAAAGTCGATAAATACAGCTGACTATCAAGATAAGATGGCGGCAAAGTGGTCGAGCTATGAAAAGTTGAGGCACCATCATTAGAAATGCATAAATCATTTTCTTCAAAAAGTATGTTAATTAATTAACGAGCAATGCCTAGGGTTCCAAAAGAAGGCGAGAGAAAGAAAAAGAGATTAAAGGGATTAGATAATAACAACCAAATTGATGCTATATTACTAGATTTTTCAAAAGCATTTGATAAAGTTCATCATTCTAGTCTTCTTAAAAAACTTAAATACTTTGGCATCTCTGGTCCCTTACATCAGTGGATTTAGGACTTTCTTATAGGCAGAGAACAAACAGTGATAATAAATGGCTCTAAGTCATCACCAATAACAGTAAACTCAGGAGTTCCAAAAGGAACTGTTCTAGGGCCCCTACTATTTCTAATTTACATTAATGATCTGCCAAATTGCATCAACACAGGCACAAAAGTAAGATTATTTGCCGATGATTGCATACTTTATAGAACAATAAAGACAGGAACAGATCGTGAACTTTTACAAAAAAACCTAGATGAACTACAAAAATGGGAATCAAACTGGAGTATGTCTTTTCACCCAGAAAAATGCCAACTAATTAGGGTATCCAAGAAAAAGAAACAAATAATAGCAAACTACTTCATTCATGGTAAAGAACTAACTCAAACTAGCAAAGCTAAGTATCTAGGAGTAATAATAAATGATAAGTTATCTTGGAACCCTCACATTGATGAAGTAATTAAAAAATCAAACAAAACATTAGGATTCATAAAAAGGAACTTTTACAAATGTAATAAGAATATAAAACTAAAATGCTATCTCACATTAGTTAGGCCTATACTAGAATATGCAGGATCTGTATGGGACCTATCAACTAAAGAAAACATTAAAAAATTAGAACGAATTCAAAAAAGAGCTGCAAGGTTTGTAACTAGTGAATATTCCCAATTGACAAGAGTAACACTATTAGTCAAATCACTAAACCTAGAAACACTAGAGGACAGAAGGGCAAAGAGTAAAGTAGTAATAATACATAAGGCATTAAACTCTAATTTAGAAATACAACCCAGTAACAATCTGTTGCAAAGCTCAGATAAACATAAAGACAAAAACACCTTCCTTGTCCCTTATGCGAGAACAAATGCATATAAGTACTCTTTCTTCCCGAGTGGCATTCGGGCATGGAATGGGTTGCCTGAACAAACCAGGAAAACCAATAACCTAACATCATTTAAAGCATTAATAAAATGCAAGACTAGACTCGGACCACGGATAAGCGTAGGACGCAATAATCTTCTTTATAGAAAGAGCGTCTGTAATGTATAAGATATAAGATAAGATAAGAGGAATGCTTAATGTTAGAGACCACCGAATGTTTACAGCAGGGGTCGGCAACCTACGTAACGCGTACCAGCCCTGGCACCCAGAGCGATTTTTAATGACACGCAGAAGATCCACAAAAAGGCACTTTAAGTTACTGTAATGATAAATTGATCCACAAAAAGGCAATTTAAGTTACTGTTATGATAAATTGAGTGCTAAAGAAGGATGAATATTTTAGGCACGTTGGCGCGCTGGATGAATTGGAAATCCCACTTTGGCACAGTTATATAAAAAAGTTGCCGACCCCTGGTTTACAGTACAAACGAAAACCAGACAGCTAACGACGTTAATAGAGGAACTAGTCGTCCGATGATGAGGAGCCAGTGACCGTTTCAACTGCAACGATTAAAGAAACCTGTAGCATGTGAACAGACGTCAAAGACTTTATTAACAACCATCAATCAAACTATTTTTTTAATAAAACCGCAGTGAATCTTGCGTGTGATAACGCGATGGCCCACTTCAGAAATACTCTCCAGCAAAGGAATAGACAAATTTCCCTTGATAGTCTCTTGGTGCTGAAATATTTCCCATCGGCTGCCAAGAAAAAGCTGCAAGAAATTTCTAAACTGTTAGAGAGATACAGTCAAGGAGGAATAACTTATGTAATATTTAAATCGCTTTGAAAAAATAACGAAAATATTTCCCTTTCTAGAAGAATTTATTTATTTCCCACAATAATTTTCTTGGTCAAGAAGACAAACATTCTTTTTTTTTCATTTCACTTTTTTTTTGTTTGGTTGTTTTCTGTTTCTTTATTTATTACATAAAATTAAGGTATTTATTTCGCGTTTCTCAGATAAACAAGGGGATGTTCATGAAAATAGAACGATCATTTCATCTTGAAAATGATAGCCTCTAGTTTATTGATTTCAATATTTCTGGTTGCGAACGTTTAGGGTTGCGAACCGAGTTCAGGAACGAAATAAAGTGGGAGCCCAAGATACAAAGGCATATTTAGTACTTTCAATATGTTCGTAACCCAAGGTTCAACGGCATATTTAGAACTTTCAATATGTTCGTAAACCAAGGTACAACGGCATATTTAGAACTTTTAATATGTTCGTAACCCAAAGTACAACGGCATATTTAGTACTTTCAATATGTTCGTAACCCAAAGATACAACGGCATATTTAGTACTTTCAATATGTTCGTAACCCAAAGATACAACGGCATATTTAGTACTTTCAATATGTTCGTAACCCAAAGATACAACGGCATATTTAGTACTTTCAATATGTTCGTAACTCGTAACCCAAGGTACAACGTCATATTTAGAACTTTCAATATGTTCGTAACCCGAGGTACAACGCAATATTTATAAAATTCAACAGCTAATTCTTTGTGATTATTTTTCGGAGAACGTTGCCACGTACTCGCGCAGCCATAATACCCAATTAGCTATATATTTAAATAGGTATATATATATATATATATATATATATATATATATATATATATATATATATATATATATATATATATATATATATATATATATATATATATATATTGTATATATATGGAGGGCTCAAGCCATTAAAATGGAAAAGAAAAAAAAAGAGGAGACAATCCGGACTTTTAAATATAGATAAATGCATTGTCGCTACAATTTACTTCCTTTGAGCACTCCATATTATATTATATCTCAGTAAACAACACCATTCATTAAAACGGATGTCCTATTGTTAGACAAATCTAACATCCTGTCTGTTTCTTGTAATGTAGTAAAATATTTCCCAAAGTAAAGAACAGTTGTTGTTGTTTTTTCTGTTTAAGCTGGAGACATCTCTTCCACAGGATGTTGGCAATAGAGAAAAACCAGTTTCATTTTCACTCGTATCCCTCTTATACTAACTCTACTCAATATCTTCCATTATCTTTCTCCATCATTCGCCTCTCCCCTCGCTCCATTCTTCGTACTTTATGACTTCAAGGGTTGTAATGACGACTTAAAAAACAACAACTCCACTCAAGACCGACAACGTGTGTACATTAAATAATGAACGTAAATACTTAAGGAAACATCAAGTACGGTACGTTTAAACTTATGTTAAATATAACGCAATAGCTGTGTTTGACATATGCTATAAAAGTAAAGTATGTCAAAAACGTCTGTTTATTCGTACAAATAAAATCATTATTTGTACATCTACCATACAGTTGCAGACACTTTAACATACGCAGCTAGAGTATACATGTAAACTTGAAACAAAGGCACCGTTTGAATTTCTGATGAATGTAAGTTATGGTTAATCGCCGTGGATCTAAATCTGCAAACATGGGTTTAAATGTTAACACTGAAAGAAATATGTATTTCAGAGTCAGATTACTTTAAAAAAAGACTATCATCGAAGGTGATCGCTTTCGTGGATATATATATATATATAATATAGTGCTTTTTTCTAAAAACAAAGGTACCGGATCTCTTATAAAAAGGTACCGGTACTCTCCTATTTATTTACGTCGTGGCATAAGGAAATAACACTGAAATTTGTATTCTATGCAAAAAAAGGTGCCGGTACGCCATACCGGTGACTACCGTCACAGAAACGTACTGTATATTTATATATATACAACAAATAGAATTCATTCGAATGCTTTTTCGAATGTTAGTTTTTACCTTGTTCTTTGTTAAACACATCCATAATCAGTTATCATTGCATTTAGCGTGTATATAACCACAATATCGAAATCATTATACACAATCAACGTTGTACAGAGTATGAATGTATGTCATTGTTACGACCACATGTATCGGTAACATTTAATTACACACCCGAAAGACAGGCAGCCAAAAAAAAAAACTTCCCTAACATGAAGTAAAAAAAAAGACCAATAGCTTAGGAAAAAATAGTCTAAGATTTCTAAGATATTAGAGAACACATCCCCAAGGCTACACTTAGGAATAAAAACCTTGTGTCAGCTCTAGATAACGGAAACACGCACAGTTGCCGTGGGCGCCATGTGCTTGGTGGCGCCAGTAAAGATCTCTCAAATATAAAAAAAAACAAAGAAAAGAAAAGTAAACTTTATAGTGATACAATATTTTTTTATACATGACTTTCTAACAAATTTGTCAAAGAGAGAGAAGGGCGTGGGGGAGGGGGGTAGTAGTCAATTTAACGACTTGAAAAGATGATCGAATGTGAAATCTATTTTTGCATGTTCCCAACGAGAGTGTTATCAACCCCCACCCCACCCCCGCCCCACCCTTAGGATCACTGAGAAGTTCTTACGTGAAGGGAAGCGCAGATGTTTGCTAAACTTGCCCAGGACCCAGCCAGTAGCAGTACTTGCTCTGAATAGTCTGATCAGGGTCGTATTTAGGATTGTGGGGGCCCTGTTCCAAAATTTATGTGGGGGCCCTCTTGGCTCCGCCCTTGTCTTCCGACATTGATGTTTTAGCCTATGTACAGTGTTGTTAATGCTGTATGATAACCATTACCGGTAACCCACTCTGACTGTCGATTTGGCGAACAAAAATAAAAGCATTTCACTTTATTTAACTTCAGTTGCTCGTTTGAACACTCATATATGAACAATCAGTGTCGTTGCTAGGGATTATGAGGTCCTGGGGCTTTGCCTCTTTAGTTAATCAGTGAATCAATTACATAGACAACTGTTGCTATGTTTATAGATGTACATTTGCTTTGATAGTCAACTGACTATATAAAACCCGTTGTCTTATAAACGTTTCAACTAAATCTGGACTATTATAAAATTAAAGCAAACATATCTAGAGACGGCTCAAGTACGGGCGACAAAAGCGGCCGAATGGGGCTTTGTTTGCTTGGGTTAGCCATTAGAAGGGAAATGGGAAACTGTTTAAAATAAATTATTTAAAAAATGAGTTTAAACAAAATGAAATTAGAAAAAGAGAGAGAGTGAGAGAGGGGGGAGTTAGAGTGAAAAAATAGATTAAACGAGAGAAACAAAGAGAAATAGAAATATACTTAAGAGAGACAAAGAGAAATATAAATATACTTAAGAGAGACAAAGAGAAATAGAAATATACTTAAGAGAGACAAAGAGAAACAAGTGACAGAGAGTGACGACAAAAAACAAATAGAGAAAGAGACAAAAATGGAAACACAGGGGAAGAGAAAGAAAGTAAGATTACAAGAGAGAAAGAGGAAAGGAATACATAATGATTTAATTTTCCTTTTTTTTTTAAATTAAAAAATATATATATTATTATTATAATATAGGGCAGGGGTCGGCAACTATTATTATTATTATTATTACTATTATAGTTTGCTAAAGTAGTACTTCTAAATCAATCTACGTGCCGAAAGTGTATCCTACTCTAGTACTTAATTTCTCGCAGAAAATTATTGTTTTTTTAGAGTCTTCCACGTGCTAATTCAAATGGCTCTGGGTGCAAAAGTCTGGCACGTGTGCCGTAGGTTGTCGACCCCTGATATAGGGAATCCGGATTCGGGAATTCCTTTTATTAATGTTTACTTTATTTATAGCTACCGGATTTCCCTATTTGACATTTGTATTAATTGTAATAGAACGTCAGAGCTTCGCTTACTCTCTTATTGTCATCTAGATTGAAGCAAATATTAAGACAACTTACAACAAACAATTTTAACTGATTAACATGGGAAATACACGTAAGTAATCTAATTCTTTTTATATTATATTCAAAATGTATATCACTCTAATTACCAAAGCATAATACGTTGTCTATCTAGGCTAAACGTTACATAATACTGAATAATGTGTATATATTATATATATATATATATATAATTTATATATATTTATATATATATGAACACAGAATAATGTAACCGACTTTAGAATAGGCCTAAATCATATTTTGTTTGATTTCATTTATTTGTACTTGAATAACATAGGGTATATAATATATTATTTTGTCAATGTGGGTTTATATTACTTTATATAATATAATATGTATACAGCTAGGTTATAAAAGCTAATTCTATTTTTTCACCTAGTAGTAGTATTAGATCTAGATTCTAGTTCAACATTTAATAAAGTACGGCTTAATATATTAAAACTTGTACAATTAATTGAATGAAACTAAAAAAAACAACAAAAATTATATTTATTTTATATTAAAAACAAGTAGACTTTCGCTTTGTATATTATTTCTTCTAGCCCATTCTTAAACTGTTTAATGTTGCTTTCTAAATAAGAAGATGTCATACTATTTAAATGAAGTTGATGTCATAATCTACAAATAGCTATAGTCGTCACACTCGACGTAGACGACAGTTTATTTTTAGGCTAATTGGGAATTCAGTAATAAAATCACAGATCTATAAAAAAATATATAGTACATTCACAATTGTGTATTTGTAAATATTAGCGAATGCTACAATTTACTATACAATCATATTTGTTAGTCATATATAGAAATAAATTACATATAATTAGAACAAATCTATATAATTTAAACAACGTGGAATGCATTTACTAGTCAGGGTTTAGGAAATATTATAATGTTATAGATAATATGAAAGTATAATTGATTTATTTGCATTAATTTAAGCTTACAAATATTTTTTGGTGCCTATATTCCATTTTTTTATAGGCCAGTAATTAAAATAAACAAACAATTCATTCGGCCCTAAAGCTAAATCATGTTTAAAGGTGGGTTAAATATACTTATGGCAGACCTATGTGTACGATCCGGTACTTTGCTTGTGATGTGTTTTCGTCACTTTTCGAGGTCTTGCAGAGTGGAACAAGGCGCCAAGGTACAGGGTGCCAAACATCAGGCTTACAATGTTACATAATTTAGAAAAAATGGAGGTGGCGAGGCTGCCATTGGTGTATTCTAGCTTACACTCAAGGTCAAAATTATTCATATCTATTTAATTTTAAATTCTCGCGTATTTGGCTTTTAGCTAAATCTTTTAGTTCATTATTGGTGTCTAAGGGTCTGGGGGGGGAGTTCTATATCACAAGTGACTTTCTCAGACCCTTAAAGAATCAATTTTTTTACTCACACTTACACAGCCTAACTTTGAACTAACAATAACGAATGATGACAGCTGTGTTAAATTTAATTCGACGAACATAAACATCAAGCTATTTAAACAATGTAAAAGTACAAATCATAAGTACCAAATTCTAGTGGTCGTCGCCACAACAAACGTAACTCTCTAGACTAACCAGATCACCCCACGGGTGGTGTGGGGGACACTCTTTCCAAGCCTGTGACAGGTTCTTCTTCTTCTTCATATTACTATGGAGACCCGATTAGGACCTATGGAAGAGTCCAGAATTTAACAACACATACAACAATAAAAAAAAAAACACATCACAAAAAAGAGCTATCAACAGATAACAGAGTTTCTCTTTAGGTTTTTAGTCCAGCCTTTCAGTGAAGTTTTGAAAGCCGGCACAGTAGGGACAGTGATGGAGGCCTGGTCCAGAGAATTTCACAGCTTAATGGCTGACGGAAACAAAGAACATAAATTTAATAGAATAGAGCAAAAAACATAAACACGAGTTCACAAATGACGTAATACAAAAAGTGGGAAAGGGGGCATACGAATATATTCAAGTTGAACTTAGAAGTGGGAAAGGGGGCATACAAATATATTCAAGTTGAACTTAGAAGTGGGAAAAAGGGCATACGAATATATTTAAGTTGAACTTAGAAGTGGGAAAGGGGGCATACGAATATATTCAAGTTGAACTTAGAAGTGGGAAAGGGGGCATACGAATATATTCAAGTTGAACTTAGAAGTGGGAAAGGGGGCATACGAATATATTCAAGCTGAACTTAGAAGTGGGAAAGGGGGCATACGAATATATTCAAGCTGAACTTAGAAGTGGGAAAGGGGGCATACGAATATATTCAAGCTGAACTTAGAAGTGGGAAAGGGGGCATACGAATATATTCAAGCTGAACTTAGACGTGGGAAAGGGGGCATACAAATATATTCAAGCTGAACTTAGACGTGGGAAAGGGGGCATACGAATATATTCAAGCTGAACTTAGAAGTGGGAAAAGGGGCATACGAATATATTCAAGTTGAACTTAGAAGTGGGAAAGGGGGCATACGAATATATTCAAGTTGAACTTAGAAGTGGGAAAGGGGGCATACGAATATATTCAAGTTGAACTTAGAAGTGGGAAAGGGGGCATACGAATATATTCAAGCTAAACTTAGAAGTGGGAAAAGGGGCATACGGATATATTCAAGTTGAACTTAGAAGTGGGAAAGGGGGCATACGAATATATTCAAGTTGAACTTAGAAGTGGGAAAGGGGGCATACGAATATATTCAAGTTGAACTTAGAAGTGGGAAAGGGGGCATACGAATATATTCAAGCTGAACTTAGAAGTGGGAAAGGGGGCATACGAATATATTCAAGCTGAACTTAGAAGCGCCTTGAGGGAGCTCATCAACAAATTATTTATATTACAATGAAAAATTGACTTTTTTCAATTAATCTTATAAGGTATACACTCAACATTTGTTTATACAATACATGCAATAGCTAAGAACTCATCAATAACTGCACTTAAATGTATGATAGTGTTGGGGTTTAAAATATAATATATTCTTGTTTTATTAAAACACATTATTAAACACGTTGTAAAATTAATAAATAAACGTGTGACGTAGGACGATAGAAACTATGCCGCGTGAGTTATATTCGATGTCGTGAAGATGTTATAGAAAACGTTAGACGACCTTAGACTTAGAGAACGATAGGACGTGTTTAGACTAGGCTCTAGATTATGTTTTGAAATGTTGAGTTTGATATTGTTTATAAGTTGCTGAATTGTATTTGACGATTAAACAGTTTAATTCTTACGTACTTCAAATCAACATTTGCTTCAGTATACTTAATTTAAGTGTAGTCTGCCCTGTGATTTGTGAATTCTATATAAATATATAAAAGTAACGGCCACAGATAGAATGAAGCTAAATTCACATAATGTTTATATATTCTTTACAGAGTCATCCAGAGCTAGAAGTGAAATGAAATCTATTGCTCAGGTAGGTTATTTTTAACCATGTATATCTATATATATAAAAAGACCGTGTTAAGCCCCCCGCGGATCCCCATTGGTCAATTTGAAATCACGTGATATCACTGACCTATCTAGGCCTAGCCCTATATACCATCTAAAATTTTTCACATCGGACATGTGTCTTCGATAGCTCAGTGGTAAACGTAGTGGACTGCTATACGGGCGACCAGGGTTCGATTCTCCATCCAGTTAGACTATACTTTTTTTTTCGACAGTTAATTTTTCCAACTTTTTAAAACAAAAGACATTGTAAATCTACAGGCAATTTAGATTTTTGTTAAATAAAAATATTTGCCTTTTTTTTTACCCGATTACAATATTTATTTACTTTCCTAAAAGTATTCAGTAAAAAAATTATAATTTAAATATAAGATTTAGGCCTATAGCTTTCTTTTAAGTATAGTTTATAAATGTGTTATCTGCACCTCAAACAGTCCTGTTTTTTTTTTCACCCGGGCAACGCCGGGCAATGTAGCTTGTATATATATATATATAAAGCGTAAAAAGAAAATTTTTGGCTTCAGTACAAAGAATGAGGCTGGGTGGGGGAGGAGTAGTTTCGTGTCCCCAACCCCCTGGCCCCTTTTAGTTGTTGTTAGTAACCGATAGTTATTTTACAATATTTGTTTTATAATATTATTATATAGTAATAATAATAATTATAATTGTATAGCGCTGCCAATAAACATTTAACATTGATCAACAAACAATCAAGAACACGGATATTGTTATTTTAGCTAAAAGTATCTAAATCTAATTAATAATACACAACTTTAGAAACATTTGACAAAGCAAATTAATGTAGCATTTACCAACTGATAATATTATTATTATACGTAAAACAGTAGGAGTGAGACAAATGTTTAACAAAGGTAAATATTAAAATAATGTATTTTCAAGTTCTTTTTAAAATGATAATAGAACTTGTTTGCCCAAGCTGGATGGGAAGCAGATTTCATACTTTCGGGCCAGGTATTGAGAACGCTCTCAAGGGTCGTTTTTTTAAAACATTTCTACAAAGGGGATATGGCAGTACATGATCGACAGTGTTTTTAAACATTTAACTTTAGCCTTTTTTTAAGAGATCCGATATATATATATATTATAATATATATAATAAATATTTTATTAATACAATTTATATTTTAATTAAGTATTTTATTTTAGAGCTTATAGATTTTAACTTATGTTTCAACTACCGGTATTGGCATTTATAATGTAGGTACTATGTTAGGTTTTAAATAGTTTAAGGGAAATAGTTTAGGGTTAAATAGTTTAGGGAGAAATAGTTTAGGGAGAAATAGTGCACCGATTTAGAGTTTTGAGTTTAAAAGTGTACATTGATAGATTTGTTTTTAATTGAGACTACCCTAATTTAAAGAATGTTCAGTAATGTAGTAAATAATTTTGGTGTAATAACAGAGAACGTTATATCGTATAGATTGTGTATTTGGGAATTAAATTAAATTTTGAAATAGGTAAAAGATTAAAACATTGCCATAAATTCATACTGATAATGAGATAGAATTATAAGAATTGATTATTAAGACATTATAAGTTTTTAAGTATGTAAAGTATAGGTATAGCATAGACCTAAGTAGGCTACTACTTAAAGTATGGTTTATAAGTATCAAGAACTATTCCTTTGGGAATCAAATGTAAATGCTGCTATCCTAATATTAGGCTACTAGTCTTAAATTGTAGCCTACTTATTAATTATAATATTATACTTTTATTAATTCTAAAAGTTATGTTTATATTTTATTGAAGTTATTTGTTTTTTTTTTAATTTGTTGTTGTTATTGTTAATGTGGCTTAGGCTATGCCAGAAGCCCTTTTAATTTTGCTTTGGCTTTTATGAAACTTATGACTACTAAGAAAAATAAGACTAAATCTTATGACTTATGCTGATAATTTTATTATTAGACTAAATTATTATTCAATTACTGTTATAGTTTAACTATTTTTTATTTGAACTTTCATTATGAAATATTTGGTTTTGTTTGTTGTATCTCTTGTAATTTATTTTTATTTTTTAAATTAGCTTTTAGTAACCTGTAGACTACATTTTATTTGTATTATTTAATTTCAAATAATTTACACCAATGGAAGATTTATATACCTGTTCGAATTCATAAACTTATTGTGCTACTAGAGTGAGCTTTACTTTTTAGCACAAGTAGCCTACATTCAGTAGGCCCACAAGACTAAACTTTATTTATTATGATGATATTTTGGTTTAGGAACAAAGTACCCTGTTTAAAATTGTGTAAGAATATACCAATTAAAAAAAATTTTAATTTAAAAATGTATGTCACAAAAACATTGATATACATGTTTTATTTTTTTTTATAATTTAAATAGTGGGCTCTATTAATTTTAGAAATAAAAAGACTTGAATAAAAAATATTACATTTAAATCAAGCTTTATATTGTACTTTACATCGGCCCAAAAAAAATAATGAAATTATATCTAAATTATATTTAATGATGCATCTTTACACCAATAATTTTTTAATACATTTTAAAGTTATTTTGTAAAAAAAAAAATAGCTATAGAAAGTATTGCATATAGCTTATTTTTTTTAAATTTGGTATTTTTAAATGATGGAAAACACAAGTTTCTATCTTTTTTTTTATATTTAAATTTCAATGTGTAACATAGTTGTCAATTAAACTTCCTTAAATATAAATGTAAATTAATGCAGTCAAATAAAAAAAAAAAATTTAGATAAACTAAAAGAACATGGAACAGAAAAAAGTTGATGAAACACTAGATTTGCTGTAGTGAAATTATAACTCATATTCATATTAAACAATAATTGTAAAACATTTATTTAAAAACTGCTCGAACTTATAATTCAAAGCTATTTACATTTGTTACCATTTCTTTTTATTCTTAAGGAAAATTTGAGCCTAAAAGAACCAAGTAAGGAAAATAATTATGAAGGTATTTTTATTGTAATTTTAGAGTTGGCTGAGTAGGATAAATATTAATATAGGCTTTGGATTATGATAAATATTGAAATATGGATATATATTCTTATTCTTGGCTGGATTAAATAACGCCTTTTTTATCAAAGTGGGTAATAAAAAATGGGCTCCCACAAGAATCATCACTGAGCTGCACCATTTTCCTTATGTTTATCAATGATCTACCAATGAGCTAAAAGGAAGTAAAAGGCACTCTATGCAAATGACCTGGTTATGTGACATACTTGCCACCAAATCTGTATAAGTGCTTGGCGCCTAAATGAAGACTTGACCAAACTTAGTGCATACTGTGAGAAGTGGAAACTAAAAGTAAACAGCTCAAAGACTGTAAACTCATTCTTCACAAACAGTCACAAAATAACCAAGACAAAGATATATTTGCCATTTCAAGACTGTTTACTACAGAAAGGGGATCATCGAATCATCGAAGTTACTTAAGGTGTTTATCTAGACAGACAAGACAATTAAAACAAAAACACAGAAGCTGAAAGAAAAATCAAATGAGATGCCTAAATTTGGCGAAGAGGCTAGATGGCACATCATTACATTACGTAAACTGTATGTGGAATATGTGCGATTAGTGATGGAGTATAGCATGATTGTGCAAACAACATGCAGCCTAACAATACTGGATTAAGAAGGTCAAAGGTCAGACTGTACACTTTATTTTGGGAGGCTTAAAATCCACCCCAAAAGCAGTTTGTAAAATTCACACTAACATAGAGCCCCTAAATCTAAGAATAGATGTGGCAGTCCTACAGATGGTAGAACGATATATGAGACATGACAAACTTCATAAGAACTGACCATTGGTAGAAAAATGGACCCCGCACAAAATCATCAAACACAAAACAATTCTAGATATTACAAAAACACCACCTGCCAACTACCGAGAAGAGTTGCAAATGGTGGATAGGGACATGCCACTGAACCAGCATCTGCATGTTAGAATAAAGCTACTAAAAATATAGGAAAGAAAAACAAAGACTCATTGCAGACATTGAGAGTAGTCGACAAAACAATACCCAGTAGATATAATAAAAGAATAAACATATGGAAGGGCCTCTAAGCAAGTTATGGAGTACGAAATTAGTACTCTGACCAATTATGCAATGGATTATGTAATCCCGGTGAGAAAACGTGCTGTATAATAAACGAAGCAGAATATTTAGCGGCACTACACCACATGACAGCTATTTTCATTGCCTACAAGTTCAAACTAAATTATTTAGTAATATTCTCTGACTACCGATAAGTACTACCAGCAGCGTGCCAAGATCAAAAATAAAGGCCAAGCAAATCCCTACTCTGGAAAATTCACTCTTTCCTTGATGCCTTTGCAGTCAAGCTCACACTACAGTAAATCCCAAGGCACAACAAAATACAAGGTAAAATATAAGAGTAGACACTCTAGTGAAGCAAGGATCAACCAACTTTCAACCTGACACACCAGCATCATTGGACACAGTCAAACAGATCATTAAAACAAACATTAAAGAAGAGTGGTTAAATGGTTGGGCACTGGGCACAACAGGAGGATATGTAGTCCCACATATGTCCAAACCAGATGTCCAAACCAGATGAAAACGGCACAATAAATGACCTACAGAGAAAAGATCAAGTAACCATCTTTCGCCTACACACATGACACATACATCTAAACTCGCAACTTAACCGCATCAAATCAGAAAAAAAACGGCGTCATGTCCCCTCTATATGTAAACACCAAATTAAAACAGTTTCCCATTACTTTTTTGACTGCCCAGCACTACAGGACATAAGAAATGCCTACCCAAAACCCCAAGTCTCTCTAACACTCTATATTAAAAACTGTGAACAGCTACAAATGTCTACAATTTCTTCACCATAGCCTCATGGCGAAGGTCATGTGTCCAGATGGCTTCTGGATCAGGATGATCAGGATTATATTTTAGCCTCAAAATTACATAGAACAGAATATCAGAAAATATTTATTAATATGTAAACTGAAATTTTCAGATTGGGTTTGTCCAGTCCCTAACCAAAATGATGACCAGTCAATTAAACAAGACATTCTGCTCATAGGTAAATTATTGATAAATTAAGTTATGAATTTAAATATGTTTATAAAGATGAATATTTGTATAATGTATTATATATTGCAATTAAAAAGAAAATCTTATTTATTATATAAAGTAAACACAGTTTGTTGATATTTGTATTTACCTGTACAGGTGAACATGAAAATCAGATTTCCAATTGTGGAGAAGCCGAGTTGCACACAAATGTGACAAACTGTAAGAAGAATCCAGGTCATCCAGATTTTATACCTATTGAATTAATTGAACTTCTACCTACAGGTCATCCTGACAGTGATTTGTATGAATACATCAAAGCTACAGCTGATCTTACAGTTAGACTAACTGTCACCATGACCAGTCCAGACAGACCAGAGTTTTGGCCAAACACAAAGATTCCATATTTTTTGTCTGAACTGAGAGGAAAGAAAACATTTAGGACAGGAACTGGGAGGGTGAGTGGAGTGGAGAAGTACACAGATGAATATAAACAAATTGACTATACAACATGTCCATGTGATAAATGTAAATCTTCAGACAAACCCAGCAACGTTTGGTGGAAGATTGATGTGTTTACAGCTGCACATGTGATTGTTGATGACATTGAGGCAAGCCACACGACCTTGAGATTGTTTTATGATAGTGAAGATAGTGAATTGGTTATTCTTAAAGATACGGTATGTGTTGTTTATGTAAGCATTAAAAGAGACAAGTGTGAGTTTACCTGTGTGACTTGTGATACAAATTTGGGAAATAAATTGGAGAAAATGAAGAAACATTTTGAATATGTCAAGAGGAAAGTCTTGAACAAATATGAAGAATCTCGAGATATTGACAAGTTGATGTTTATAGTGTCACATCCTCATGGATGTTCTAAACAAGTCAGTGTTGGTCAATGGAAGGACAAAGTAAAGGTGGGGAGTTGGTGGAGTAAAGAACATAAGTTTACCTACACAACATGTACATGTCCAGGAAGTAGTGGAGCCAGTGTCCACCTTGTGGGGTATGGTGGTGGTTGGCTGTTTACTCACCCTGTCCATAGTGGAAGTTTAAAGTCTGGACTTAATTACAGTGGAGTTTGTGAGACCAACTAATTGTATTGAATTACTTGTGTGTCAAAATATAAACAAACAACAATTTATATCACTTTCAATTTATTCGATGTATCCATAAATTTGTATTAACTTTATTGTTTTCGTTTAGATATAAGTATATTTTAATTCTCTTCTGTTAAATTTATAGTTTTCTATAAATTGTAAACATTTTACTTGTAAACATTTAAAACAGTTTATTGTTTCTGTATTTAAATAAACTTTATACATGTATATATTAATGTCTTATTGTTGTTAATATCTATCACGTCATGATTATGTTATTATAAATCTCTTTATTTTGTTTTAGATTTATTAAACTTTAATAAATCAAATCAAATTGTAAACAAATGTATCGACAATAGGACATCTTGCCATCTAATCCCGGCATTCACTTAAAACTTGAATAAACTTTTATAAATTATATAAACAATAAACAACAACACATAATTTAGTTTTACATTTAAAGATTTATAACTTAAGAAATATAATCAACAAATAATAAACAAATTTATATATATTTACAAAAAATCTAAATTTTAAGACAGAAAAATATTTTAAATGGCAAAAGAAATTAATAAGTCTAAGGAATCTTTTTCACTGCAAATTATTTAAAGGGAAAGAACAATGAAAAGTGTAAATTCTAAAAAATTTTACTGAGTTATCGGAATTGGAATAAAATTGTTTCTATAATCATAGTCATTATTTTATTAGTTAACACATTCAATAATGTTTCAGCTAATTAACCTTTCAAGGAATTTAAAATAATGCTTTTTTTCTTATTTGCAATTTTATTTTAATTCAAATTAAAAGAGCTGTATGATTTTCATTTTTTTTACCAGAATTCATTCGTACATATAGAATTTTTAAAACAATCAAAAATTAATAATATTATAAAAAAAAGTACGTTACAAAAAAAAATATTGTGTACTTTGTCCACAATAGACGAATATAAGAAGGTAAGTTATTTTATTTTTACTCATCTGAAGTTAATATGCTGAAACAATTATGCCTACTGTGATATAGAAACATTCAAACATCTTTGTAAATGTTCTTAGAAGTTCAGTATTAAATTATATTCTGGAAGAACGAAATACTGATGGCAATTATGTAATTTTGTTTATTTTTTTTCAAGAAGTGGACTTAATATCTACTGTGTTTATATATTTACAGTGTTAAGTATTGTCTGTATATCCACAGTGTGAAGTATTATTTGTATATCCACAGTGTGTAGTATTGTTTGTATATCCACAGTGTGAAGTAGTGTGAAATATTGTTTGTATATTCACAGTGTGAAATAATGTTTGTATGTCCACAGTGTGAAGTATTGTTTGTATATCCACAGTGTGAAGTATTGTTTGTATATCCACAGTGTGAAGTAGTGTGAAATAATGATTGTATATTCACAGTTTGAAATGTTTGTATATCCAGAGTGTGAAGTATTATTTGTATTTCCACAGTGTAAAGTATTGTTTGTACATCCACAGTGTGAAGTAATGTTTGTATATCCACATAGTGAAGTATTTTTTGTATGTCCACAGTGTAAGTATTGTTTGTGTATCCCCAATGTGAAGTAATGTTTGTATGTCCACAGTGTGAAGTATTGTTTGTATAGCCACAGTGTGAAGTATTGTTTGTGTATCCACAGTGTGAAGTTTTGTTTGTATGTTTACAGTGTGAAGTATTGTTTGTATATCCACAGTGTGAAGTATTGTTTGTGTATCCACAGTGTGAAGTATTGTTTGTATATCCACATAGTGAAGTATTTTTTGTATGTCCACAGTGTAAGTATTGTTTGTGTATCCCCAATGTGAAGTAATGTTTGTATGTCCACAGTGTGAAGTATTGTTTGTATAGCCACAGTGTGAAGTATTGTTTGTGTATCCACAGTGTGAAGTTTTGTTTGTATGTTTACAGTGTGAAGTATTGTTTGTATATCCACAGTGTGAAGTATTGTTTGTGTATCCACAGTGTGAAGTATTGTTTGTATATCCACAGTGTGAAGTGGTGTTTGTATATACACTTTGTGAAGTAGTGTGAAATAATGTTTGTATATTCACAGTTTGAAATAGTGTTTGTATATCTACAGTTTGAAGTATTATTTGTATATTCATAGTGTGAAGTATTGTATGTATATCCACAGTGTAAATTATTGTTTGTATATTCACAGTGTGAAGTATTGTTTGTGTATCCACAGTGTGAAGTATTGTTTGTTTATCCACAGTGTGAAGTATTGTTTGTATATTGTTACGAATATCGGTCATAAATGAATGACGTAGTAAGGCATTGACCTCTTAACAATAGTGCGTATCAGAGTCCAAGGCGACCAAGGTTTGACCTTTATGCCCTGAGGGCAGTTTAAATAAAATAATTCGTCCAACCCCGTGGAAATTGGAGGATAATTCTGGATCGTAGTAATTATAGAGAAAGAGGTTAAAATGCGTATTAAGACCCTGTAGAATCTTCGATGATAGTTTTCTTTGGAAAGTCCCGACCTCCCTAAAGTTAGTTCAGTTCGGAAGTTTGTCGAGTGAAGTCGCTATATTCATTTGTATATTGTATGCCATTGTATTGAAACTTATGTTGCCATCAGTTGATGAAGTTTATTGATCGTTTATATTGAGTCTACAATTTAAATAAAATTGTTTATTCAACAACTGGAGTTGTTTGATCTATCATTGTTGAGAAAGGTGTTGAAGATAATTATCACGAATATAACTACATTGCTGCATAGACCTGTCAGTCAAGGAACCCCTAGCTTGGGCTACAGATTAGCAGAATCTAGAGACTTCTAATAAAGATACAACTATATTCATTGAATCCGATTTAACGAGTCGTAATAATAGTCATCATCATAAAGAGGGCCATAATAGTTTGCGGGCTGCGTCCGATATAGTTGTATAGTGAAGCATATATTCAAGTTGTGTTGTGTTGTGTGTTGGAGCCGTGACCTACTGAGCAAGCCTAATAACGCTGAATTCATTCTTCCGATTGGAAAAACGTAAGTTGGAAAAATTTACCACTTTATAAATCTCTTAACTAAAGAATGGAATTTATTGAAAATCCAGAAGAAGAAGTTCTGAAAACTTTATCAATAAAGAAGTTAAAAGAGATCGCTGAGATCTTAAAGATAGAAGTTACGGAGACTACACCATCGAGGACTGTGTTGACACAGCAAATAAAAGATGTGTTGATTGCGAGTGGCAAGTTGAAAGTAGAATCAAGCGCGGAGGGATATCAAGTTGAAGGTCAGACGTCGAAATCTATGTCAGAACAGTTTAGATTTCAGTTAGAAATGAAACGGATGGAAATGGAGATGGAACAAAGACGTCTAGAAAGCCAGGAAAGAATAGAGCTAGCGAAGATAGGAGCTACTAAAAAAGAATCTCATAGTGATGTAGAGATGGCCAGATGGAAAAAGCTAGTCCCTACCTATATTGATAAAGAAAGTGAAATAGCTAATTTCTTCCAGACCTTTGAAATCTCTTGCAGAGATTTTAAGTTCCCAGAAGATAAATGGGGAATATTAGTAAGAACAGCCTTTACTCAGGGAAGGGCAAGAGATTGTGTTCTATTGTTAAAAGAGGAGCATTTAAATGATTATGAAGTCATTAAAGACACTGTACTAAAAGCGTACAACCAAATACCTGAAAGTTATCGGAAAAGGTTCCGTCAGTACACAATGTCCCCTTACCAAACACACTTAGACTTCCTTAGAGCAGAAGAAAAGTTAATGGATCAGTGGATAAAATCCAGAAATATCTCCACATTAAAAGAAATGAAAGATATCATTCTGTTAGAGGATTTTATTAACAAAGTGAGGCCGGATATAAGAATGTATTTATCCAAGCGTGACATCACTGACCCACATAAGGCTGCTGATTTAGCTGAACAGTATGCACTGTGTCATCGGACAGCTGGTGAAAAGAATGTTAATAGATCACAACGGCAAGGAGAAAACACACAAAAACAACATCGTGAAAAAGAGCATTTTGTGAAACAAAATGATGTTAATAAAAGACCGGTCAACAAAAACGTCCAATGTACTTTTTGTAAAAGAACCGGACATAGCATAGAAGACTGTTGGAGTATAAGGAAAGATAAAAGACCTAACAAAGTGGTCATGTGTGCCAGCCATGGACAAATACAGAATGTACAAGAAAGCGAAGATACAAACGAACTGAATTCGAAGAAAGATTCTTCTAAACCAGAAACACTGAGGGTGGATTTGCCTGAGCGCAAAAGTCAGAAAGTAGAGAAATCTACAACTGAAGATAATGAGGATAAATATCCTGATTATAAATACCGAATGGCTACTATTGGATTAATTGTCCAAGTCCACAGAGACGAAAAAGTAGACCAAAGTATTTTTGACTCGAACAAGAGTCTGAAGTCATCGAAAGATGAAACAACACCCGAAAGTCATGGTCAAGGGAAGAAAAAAATTGACACAGAGACCCTGTGCAGTTTTCAACCGTTCATTAGTGAAGGTTGTGTGGCCTTACAAAAGGAAGGACCACTGAAGTCCGTAAACATATTACGAGACACAGGAGCATCATTAACACTGCTGCTTAAAGATGTATTACCATTGAATGTGAATACATTGACAGGACAGACTGTCCTATTGAGAGGTTTTGAATGGAAAGAAGAAATACCTCTACATAGGATATACCTCGCATCTGACTTGGTGACAGGATATGTGACAGTTGGAGTAATATCAAAACTTCCTGTTGAGGGCATATCCGTTATCCTAGCAAATGATTTGGCGAAAGGGAGGGTGAGACCTGAACTGATTGTGAAGGAAAATCCAGACCCTAGTCCTATGGTGGAGACAGGAAAAGAAAAAGAACTTTATCCTGTAGGTGATGTCATAAATGGTATGACACCACAGAAAAAGAAAGAAGAAACTATCTCACAAGAAAAGGAAAAGAAAGAAGAAATTCTCCCACGAGAGAAGAAAGAGGAAGAAGAAGTGGAACGTGATACTACTATTTTCTCCATGATTGAAGATTGTCCGAAAGGAAATGAACAATCAAAGAAGTCATCACAAAATGAATTGATTGCTGAGCAGAAAGTAGACCCAGAGTTGCTACAGTTGCATGAGAAAGCTGTCGACGAAAAAGAAAATCCTACTACTGATGTCTATGAACAGATAGACCACAGCATGCTAAAACAACAATGCAAACCTGCAGTTGCCGGTACAGATGAAGATTTGAGGAGCATCACTGAAGAAACGAGTGCGGAGAGCTGGACCGAAACTACCAAAAGCTATGGGTTACCACAATCCATACCGACAGATCGAAGGACCAACTTCGCCCCGGAACTCTTCAATCCAGTCCTAAAGAACTTATGCCTGGAGCAGGAGATGTCAACTGAATCCCATCCGGAAAGTCGAGGAGCCTATGGACCAATCTTTGGACCCACTGTCCGAGGACCACTCAACCTACTTCAAGAAGCATGGCAGACCGAATTGGACCTCCTTGGGCTGAGCAAGTACCTAGATAAGTACATAAATTTTTTGTCTGACATAACTGTGTTTGTTAGAAAAAAATTGTACACTGCTCACATGCAGATGCCATTGTTGTGTGATGAAAGAAAGGCAAAGATATTATATCATTTGAAAATGATGAAGCCTTACCTTCTGAAAACAATTGGAATAAGCTTGATGTTGTTAACATTGTTACTCTTAATTGTAAAATTTATGCCTGGAGTACAGGATGAATTGAATGACAAATTCACTGATAGTTAGTTACCAAACTTACTATTTTAAAACTAAATCCCTTACTTGTGAAGAAAAAGGAATGAGTAAAAGTATTGTTAGAGTAAATATCATTATAGTGTGATATTTCTAAACAAACTTGTTAGGTTGAGCATTTAAAATAATTGCTATAAGAGAAAAAGATCAGTTTTATCCGCAGAATTGGTTTCTAAATCAGAGGACATTATAAATGTGGACTGATTATAAGATGTGTTTGAGAATCTCTGGAAATGATAATTGAAACATTTGGCAGAGAGGATAATTTGATTGAAAAAGATGTAAATGGTTTTAAGAAAAGAGAATTTTCTATCACTAAAGTATTGAGAAATGTTTTATGATTGTACTATGGATTTATTTTATCATTTACTGTTGTTGAAATAATTGCACTGAGTCAGGATGCAAATTTCTTCTATGTGAATTTATTCATTTGTTATATTATCATTGAATGTATGATAAAGAAGGGTAAAAAAAATAGTTGCAGCAAGGCAGAACTATGACTAACAAGAATTCCAAGAAATGTATTTTATATGATTTTTCACTTTTAGGATACTGTTACATGAAAAGCAGACCAAAAGTAGAAACTAATAAAACTTTGTAATCCTTAGGTTGTAAAAATTTAGGATGTGCCACTGACTTGACACTGTAAACCAGAATGGTTGAGAATTTCATGGTTGAAAATTTATAATGTTGACATACCAATGTTCAACAAATGTATTATTAATTAAGGATTTCATGTCAAGATTGTAAAACTAATCTATTTTTTTTCTGTATGAGTTAAAATAGATTGAATGAATTGTACTGACAATCAAAAGATTGGGTAGACCTGAACACTGTGAAAGTAACAGGAGAACCTAGAACCTATGAATAAAACCTTTGTGGAACATGGAAAAGAGCAATGTACACCACTGAAAAGATTGGAAATGGAATGTTTTACCACACCAGTCAAACTAGCAGTTTGTTTTGTACATAAATTGTTACATTGATTTCGCTCTGAAAAAAATTAATAGTAGCCTATGCTTTAACTCTTTTCTACTTCAATAATATTGTATTTGAAATGTCTTTAATGTAATCTAAAGAAAATAAGAACTTACTGTTTAGTACTAAGATTGTATGAAGATAATATAATCTGCTTTGATTGATAGTTAATTAAGTAAATTAACCAAATTTGTTTCAAGTAAATCCATGTCTGCATGAAAGATAGAATGTTTCAATGTGAACTCTTTTAAAAAGAAAGATATAACGTCAAAAGGTCATGGTAAAATGAAAGATTGAAAATTTTTTAATGATTTTTGCTATAAACTATCTAAATTCTGTAACAGACTATGTTTAAGTTTCTTAAAATAACATAAATGAATTTAATATTGAGATAATAAGTTGTTAAAGAATGCTCATTTAATACGATAACGTTTTGGTCGCGTAGAGATTTTGACCTAAGCGGTGATGAGGTAAAAATTTGCATAGCGATGTAAACATTAAGGGAATGAGAGAGTGGTCGGAAGGAATAGAGAGAGAAAGAAAAAAGAATACTGACCTAGAAATCTTTTGTTTCGACACAGACAGTTTGGTCTAATGTGTTAGTCAGCCTAGAGGCTATGAAAAAAAATACTGTCGAAGCAATAATATTTTTTGTTGTAAAGTGAAATTAGGTCAGGGCTAGTATTTTTTTGTTTTGTAATTGAGTTAGGCCTAGTATGTGTTCTATCAGAGCGTTGGGTTTTTTCTCCTTATGAAAAAATAAGTCATGTCTGAATAGACATTAAGTGATTTTTTCTTTTGTTGTTTGATTACAAATGTAAAAGCTAAGTTTATAATTAAATGAACGAGAGAGTTTTTATTAACGTGGAATGATAATGGAATGGAAATTATTAGATTGTATAATGTTTAACCCTATGTATTTTTCTTGTATACAAGATTTAGATAAACAATTTAATTGTCCATTGTTTTGAATTAAAAATTGAATGATTGAATGACTGTAGTTAAGCCATTTGATAAGATGAACTTAGATTGCATATATTATATGTTATTGTTATCAGTTTGATTGAATTATTGGGATAGCCAATTGAACTGCATTGTTTTCCCCGGAATATTTTCTTTTATAATTATTCCTTAAAATTAACATTTTTTGTATTGTCAAAATGTAAAAGAAATAATTATAAAACTTTAGAAGGAGGGGGATGTTACGAATATCGGTCATAAATGAATGACGTAGTAAGGCATTGACCTCTTAACAATAGTGCGTATCAGAGTCCAAGGCGACCAAGGTTTGACCTTTATGCCCTGAGGGCAGTTTAAATAAAATAATTCGTCCAACCCCGTGGAAATTGGAGGATAATTCTGGATCGTAGTAATTATAGAGAAAGAGGTTAAAATGCGTATTAAGACCCTGTAGAATCTTCGATGATAGTTTTCTTTGGAAAGTCCCGACCTCCCTAAAGTTAGTTCAGTTCGGAAGTTTGTCGGATGAAGTCGCTATATTCATTTGTATATTGTATGCCATTGTATTGAAACTTATGTTGCCATCAGTTGATGAAGTTTATTGATCGTTTATATTGAGTCTACAATTTAAATAAAATTGTTTATTCAACAACTGGAGTTGTTTGATCTATCATTGTTGAGAAAGGTGTTGAAGATAATTATTACGAATATAACTACATTGCTGCATAGACCTGTCAGTCAAGGAACCCCTAGCTTGGGCTACAGATTAGCAGAATCTAGA
Organism: Anisus vortex; assembly: GCA_949126835.1. Lineage (NCBI taxonomy): Eukaryota > Metazoa > Mollusca > Gastropoda > Planorbidae > Anisus > Anisus vortex. The sequence goes on along the minus strand of OX421505.1, from coordinate 2,763,164 downwards.
GACTTCTAATAAAGATACAACTATATTCATTGAATCCGATTTAACGAGTCGTAATAATAGTCATCATCATAAAGAGGGCCATAACAATATCCACAGTGTGAAGTATTGCTTGTGTATCCACAGTGTGAAGTATTGTTTGTATATCCACAGTGTGAAGTATTGTTTGTGTATCCACAGTATGAAGTATTCTTTGTATATCCACATGGTGAAGTATTGTTTGTGAATCCACAGTGTAAAGTATTGTTTGTGTATTCACACTGTGAAGTATTGTTTGTATATCCACAGTGTGAAGTATTGTTTGTGTATCCATAGTGTGAAGTATTGTTTGTGTATCCACAGTGTGAACTATTGTTTGTATATCCAGAGTGTGAAGTTTTATTTGTGTATCCACAATTTGAAGTATTGTTTTTATATCCACAGTGAGAAGTAATGTTTGTATATCCACATAGTGAAGTATTGTTTGTATATCCAGAGTGTGAAGTTTTATTTGTGTATCCACAGTTTGAAGTATTGTTTTTATATCCACAGTGTGAAGTATTGTTTGTATATCCACATAGTGAAGTATTGTTGGTATATCCACATAGTAAAGTATTGTTTGTATATCCACTGTGTGAAGTATTGTTTGTATATCCACAGTGTGAAGAAGTGTTTGTATATCCACATAGTGAAGTATTGCTTGTATATCCACATAGTGAAGTATTGTTTGTATATCCACAGTGTGAAGAAGTGTTTGTATATCCACAGTGTGAAGAAGTGTTTGTGTATCCACAGTGTGAAGTAGTGTTTGTATATCCACAGTGTGAAGTAGTGTTCGTATATCCACAGTGTGAAGTATAACTGTGTCGACTATTGTATATTACTGTATGGATCACCGTTTATATATTCACAATGGGAAGTATTGTTATAGCCAATATGAAGAAGAAGCAAGATGGCCGAGCGAGAGCGCGTTCGTCTGACATACCGAAGATCTTGTATACTAGTTCTGGTGAAGACTAGGATTTGTTCTCAGATCTGGAGTATGTCTCTGAGGGTTTATAACTCTGACGCGTACCTGACTTTGGTTGGGGTAAAGTAAAGGCGGCTGGGCATTGTGTTGGACACATAATCCAATAGTCTGCGTTGGCCACAGAAAATGGTGAACGCTGCTTCACCAGCCCTATGGATCAATTTGGATTGGACCAGAAAATTATATTATTGAAGCCAAAATTATTTCGCTTTCACGCGACTTTCACTTCATCATCACCATCAATCCCTTGACAGTATTGTGGTCGTTGGGGGAAGAGAATGGACACTTCAGCAGTCATTTTTCTACATTTTGCCTATCTTGAGCGGTTGTCAATAGTTGAGTCAACTGCAGCCCTGTCCAATATTTTATGTTGTGGAACCAGTATCTCCGCTGACACTTTAACATTAATATTTCTATAAACCTCTTATTTTTTCTTAATTATTATTAATTATTACTTAGGCCTATTAATTATTATTATTATAAAAAATACAAAAACTTGTAAAATAATCTTTCAGATCATAAATGCTCTCATATATCTAGTCAGCATATGAATTTTTTTTTTATTTATATTTTAAATGCAGAAAAAGGAGTGGGGAAAGTGAGCCCATTCTGTCTATAACAAAGCCAGTTGCGTAAATCGGTTTATACTATTCTCAATTTTATACTTCTAAATATAATATTTATATTTATATATAAAACACGTTTTAAGTGTTGCAACATTTATCTGCCCTTTCTCGGTGCGCCATTGTTATAATTTCTCTTTTTTTTTCTTCCATTCGTTTTCTAGTTCTGACTGCCAAACATATCACCACCTGGCTTCCATTAGTTTTCTAGTCCTCACTGCCAAACATATCACTACCTGTCTCCCATTAGTTTTCTATTCCTGACTGCCAAACATATCACTACCTGGCTCCCATTAGTTTTATAGTCCTGACTGCCAAACATATCACTACTAGTCTCCCATTAGTTTTCTAGTCATGACTGCCAAACATAACACTACCTGGCTCCCATTAGTTTTCTAGTCCTGACTGCCAAACAAATCACTACCTGGCTCCCATTAGTTTTCTAGTCCTGACTTCCAAATATATTACTACCTGGCTCCCATTAGTTTTCTAGTCCTGACTTCCAAATATATTACTACCTGGCTCCCTAGTTACCAGCAAGATATGTATTAACGACAAGTGGCATCAAGTCAAAGTAAAAAAGAACCACTACGCAATAAACATCTACTACAAGAAAAACAGGTTTCTAGGTCACGTAACTATGTAAATAAATTCATAATGGAGACATAATATTGTGTGTTTTTTTTTTATTATAGGCAATTTGTTTCCATAAAAATTTATATTTTACTGCGATTTTAGTCCTTGTTGGAGTCTGATTAATTCAAGTCAACATGAAAACACTTGAACTTGAACTAATACTGTTTTTATTCTGAACAACAAAGAATCAATATTTTCACAAATTACAAGGGAGAACAAATCCGCTATAGACCTTTTTAGTTTGACCCCGGAAAAGGGGCGTGGCCTTGAGACTCACTGACATATATTTCTTTTGGGGGCACAAAGATTTTTGTTCCTTCTTTCCAAATAGTATTTTACTAAAGGTGTTGGGGGTTTTAATGTTATTATAGTTGTTTTTGAACTTTAAACCATAAAAACACATGGAGATCTTAAACTAAGAACCTAGGAAGGGAATTGTTAAAAAAACAACGTTTATAGCTTTTTTTATTTTTTAAAGAAAATTTTTTTTAGACCTGGACTCTATGCTTTGGACCTTAATATTATGGTCGATTCTATCGTGATCACTGTGTCATTACTTTTTGTTGAGTTTCTTCAATGTAAAATGCATCTTCACGAATATAAAAACCATAGCCATAGCAAATATTATGTTAAACTTTAAAAAAATATATAAATATTGTTCGTAGGAAAAGGCTAATATATATATATATATATATAGGCCTATGTCGTATAGTCGGGCCTATGACCGTATGTCGGCGTAGGCCTATGTTTTCCATATTGAATATGATAGGCCTATAGTGTCACTATAGATTATATATAGGCCTAGCCTATTCATATTGTCATTTCATTAGTCCTATGCATGAAATAGTATTCAATAACAGGCCTATAACTAAAAATTCATAAAGAAAACACGCACCAGTTTGCAAATATCAAATATATAGCATAGCCTACCTTCATATTCGCTTAATTATTTCATGCAATCGCAATCGGTTAATCAACACTTTTCTATAGTAAATAGTAAAAATTTTCAATTGTTTAATAGCTTAAACTGTTTGAGCTTATAACCTTTAGTCTACTATAATAGGCTAATGTACTAATAGGCTAATAGTAGCCTAATAGGCTTAGGCCTATAGGCAGGCTAATAATTAGGTCTATTATAGTAAACTATATACTATATATAATATATATCGGCCTATCATATATAGTATATATGATAGGCCGATTCGATATGCTATAGGCCTATTATATTAAATAATATCTATTATAGGCCTATCCTATAAGCCATAAGCCTATATTTATAATTTATATAGGCCTTTAGGCTACTTTAGCTTAGCCTATTAGGGCCTATAATAGACTAGCCTATATAGCCTATAGCCTATAACCCCTATACTATAGCCTATAGGCCTATAGCTAGGTCTAGGCCTACTAAAATATGTTATAATCCCGCTTAACTACTTCTACATATAATATTTTAACGATAAAACCCCAGAACAAGTCAAACAATAGCATAGGCCTATGGGACATAGACCTAGGCCTTTTCAGAATCAAACTGTGATGAGCTTACTTTGGCTTTTCAAGGTTCTTTTGTGACATCGAAATCGAACGATAAAAAAAATAAAAATAATTAAAAGTTACTATTTCTATTGCTGCAAATAATAACTTAATACAATATAGCCTACGCGTTGATACTTCAACACAAACAAAGCTTTATAAATATATAACTATGTTAAATTTTATTTGTAGCTAATGCTTAAGGACGATTTACTGATCGCTCGACGCCAATCTGTATTAACATGGTGACATGGTAACCATAGACGCATTAGGCCTAGAATGTATAATAAATGTTTTTTGGGTTAAAAACTGGTTCAAAAGGTAAAAGAAAAGTACAGTTCGCTCCCTAGTTTCTGGGTATAAAGTTTTTATAAATTAGTTTTTTTGTAAAATGAAAAGCTAATATAATTACGCATAAAAACCACTAGGCCCCCAGTAAAATAACAAAGGCGAAGAAGGTTTTATTGACAACTTCTGCCCCCTAGCGACTGCGCATGCGTATTCATTGACCTCTTTTTTTGGAATCTATATATATAAAAAGACAGTGTTAAGCCCCGCGAGGATCCCCATTGGTCAATTTGAAAACACGTGTGTCACTGACCTATACCTATATTGTCCTAGCCCAATATACCGTCTAATAATTTTTCACATCGGACATGTGTCTTCGATAGCTCAGTGGTAAACGTAGTGGACTGCTATACGGGCGAGCAGGGTTCGATTCTCCAGTTAGACTATCCTTTTTTTTTGACAATTAATTTTTCAAACTTTTAAAAACAAAAGACATTGTAAATCTATAGGCAATATAGCTTTTGTTAAATAAAAATATTTGACTATTTTTTTTACCCTATTACAATATTTATTTACTTTCCTAAAAGTATTCAGTAAGTGTAGTTTATAAATTTGTTATCTGCACCCCAGACAATCCTTTTTTTTTTTTTCACCCGGGCAACGCCGGGCAATGTAGCTTGTAATTAAGAAAATGAAAAGGTCTATTCATCCTTCCAGACATAACAACCAGAGTGTGACGTCACTTACTTAACTCGCAACACGTTATACCTTTTGACATATCGCTTAGTGATTATTATTATAAATAAAGCACTAAAATAACTAACATAAAAATTAAATAATAAATAAAAGAACAAAGTATCAGATATAAAATAGCTCACAACAGTCCTTATTAGTCCGTCCACGAAGTAAACAAGGTTTGAGGCTTTTATTATCTTGCAATAGCTTTTATGAAACATTGCACAGTCTGCCCAATGCTTTACTTTTAGATAGATAGTAAGTTAAGATAGGCGAACTTTCGACAAACGACATCTTCAATAAAACATTCAGCACTCCCTTGAATAAATGTACTATATGACTCAGTTCATGTTTACAAATTTTATATTTATATCTAATTACTAGTTTAGCGAACAATCTATAAAAAAAAATGCAACCCCCCCCCCCCCCCAAAAAAAAAAAAAAGATGCATACATTATTTTTCTCGGTTATCTCCCTTCGATCGTTATTCTAATTACATCGTTACATAACAAAAAAGCGCCATGTATTTCGGTCACTAGCCTTATAATTCACTAGGGGTTAAAACTCGTATATATATTTGTACAATTAAGATAAGATAAGATTCCTTTATTGATCCAAACAAATGGAAATTCGACTTGATTACATAAATTCCGTCTTTTTCTGCAAATTTCAAACAATACACAAAAATTATTTATACGTAAGCACAGAAAAACAATTATAAAAATAGACATTCACGCACAATATAATACTATTTAACATGCAAGTATAAGTATCTTTAAGAGTGAGCTATTGAATTATAATATGTATAATTTCATCTGCATCATTATAATAATTAACAATGTGTACAAATAAAAAATACACTATGTAAATATAAATTTGAGAAGACATTTAGGGCCTTACAAGAGCTGTCTGAAATCTACAACTAAACCCCACGAGTTAAAAATGTCTCCAAATTATGAAGAATTAGGGTGTGTGTTTAACCCTTACAGTCCCGGGCGCGTATATAGCGGAAATAAGGCAGCATAGATAGAAGTAGGTCGGTACGGGAAGGGTTAATACAGCTCTCGTACAAGACCTATGCCTCTGCTATAGTTCTATGTACTAGACTGTATTTAATGTAAGCATTTCCGAGAACAAGGGACCTAACCGTACTGGGCCGCTAACTACCGACCCTGTTAGGCCAATAGGAGCACAAAACAAGAACATATGATATATGTATTTATTATAGGTTCGCAAAGTCAATCAACTAGAATATAAAACAACATATTCAATGTGCTGAGATTAACATGGTTTCCAGATAACCAGTTTATCAAAACAAAAACAATACACAATTACTAGTTTACTTGTCCACAGTATTATATAACAATAAATTCAAAATGCAATTTGTTTAACAACAATAGATGATTTAAACAATTATTGTCTTACTTCATACGTAAGAACAATTGCATATAAGTTAGTTATTTAACTTTCCAAGTGGCATCCAGACAGTCAATGCGTTGCCTTAACAAACCAGCAAAATCAAAAAGTTGACGAAATTAAAAACTTTAATAAAAATGCGAGACTAGACTTTACTAATAAGCGTAGGACGCAATAATCTTCTGAATAGTAGGGGCGTCTGTAATAGATGAGATAAGAAAAGATCAATTTGGAAATGACAAAATGTATTAGAGCTTTAAATACTCTACTTGTAGTTATTGTGATGCATATATAATAGATTTCATTAACCAGTGTCTCCTAAAGCATGTCCTCGTACCACTGAGTTATCTGTGACCAATATGTGTATGAGATGGCAGTCAACAATCCTAAGCTGACATACAAAGTTGGGAACATACTCAAGGTTGTGTACACTTGCTGAGTGTCTGTCAGCTCCAAGACTTTCTGACACATGGCTCTTGTCTTGGCACTGTTTGGGTCATCACTTGGAATTTTGTCAATAAACTGTTGACAGAAAATTATCAATCTTTACAGGATTGTCTTTTATTTATGATGAAAGATAAGTAATGACTGTTATGGATATTTTTATATATGTTTAAACAAAAACTACAATAATATGGACCTCTAACTGTGATAAAAGTAAAAATAAAGTATCCCGACGGACCACATTGATCCACAGAAGCAGCGTTCACCAGTTTCTGTGGCCGCGACAAACTAGGTGATTGTGTGGTAATAGGCCATATAATGCATAGTTCGAGCAAAGCAGTATTGAGAAAAAGGAACATTGTCACCTGTGTCGTGTGCATTCGTAATTCCATTACTGCATGGTTCTGACAGAAAATTATGCAACGTAAACTCAACAAATATTACACCTACCTGTAGAGTATAATGTTTCATGATGGCCTTTACTTTCTCCAAGGAAGTGGCCCACAGCAAGAAGCGAACTGCTTCCCCCTTGCGTATTTTGACTACGCCTGTGAAAACCTTTGGGTTGTTGTAGCAGCGCTCCAGGGTGGCTATGGCAACGACCTGCAACAATAAACAAGAGCAATGATAGTTGACTTTATTATAGTTTACAAACATTAACTAATAATAATTAGGGTATTAAATTTAGCATGCTCAGTTCGATATCGGTGCGAATTGCAGTGCCAGTTGTATTAGCATGTATAGCACACATTCACTAGCAAAAGAGAAAGGTCTTTAAGCTCTATTTAAAAGGCTTTCTTGTGTCAGATTCTCTCAGTGTATGAGATAACCTGTTCCATATAGAAGGCGCCAAAGATTCAAATGAGCGCAATCCTATGTACTTTTTGTGTCCAGCCACACTGGGAGTTTTAAGGAATGACTGTGATGAAGAGCTCAGTTCCCTTGATTGTGTCTGCTCTGATATAAGTTCTTGAAGTTAGAAAGGAGCATTTTAAATTAGTGTTTTAAACCAGAGTTCTCCAAACAATTTTTCTTCTTTAACAGTATTTTTTTTTTGTTTACGTTGTAAACAACTAACAATGTCACTTATATAAAGGCAAAGTAAAGTATGATCCAAAGAACAGATACGAAAAAGAATACACCAGGAAGTTGGAAAATATAAAGACCTGCTGGCCACAGACAAGAAAAGGAAACTGGAATGGTATGGCCACGTCACTAGAACCAACGGGCTTGCCAAAACCATTCTGCAGGGTACCACCAGAGCAGGGAGAAAGAAAGGAAGACAAAAGAAACGATGAGAGGATAACATCAGGGAATGGACATGAACAAAACTGTGCGACGAAAGGCTGAGAGACGGCAGGAATGGAGGAGGCTGGTGTACATGTAATCTGTGGTGCCCCAACGGTCCAACAGACTACGGGATATGTAGGATGTAGGGAATGAAGTAAAGTACCCGTCGGCTACTAGGCCTTTTTAGTATTTACTTTGCAAAATATTGTTTATAAAAATACAAGACTATACCCGGACCAGGTATGAACGTAGGACGCAGTAATCGTCTCTATAGAAGGAGCCTCAGTAATATAAAATATAAGAAATGCTACCCTTTTTTAAAGTTGTTTAATTATATATTTATCCACCGTCAAGACCAATTTTATAAATGCATTACACACTTAATTGAAATAAATCTCTTTTCAAAGTTTTTCTTACGTTTGCTTATCTTTATTTAAATTTTAATTGTATATTAATAGAAAAAAACAACAACAACAACAACACACCAAAAACAATAACCCGGCCCAAGCCAGGCAGGATGACAGGAAGATGTAAACATCATTTTATGTAAACAAAGATAAAAGAGAATAATAGCATTGGGAAGAATACCTGCGTTATTGCCACAGAAGTAAAAAGCCTCTGGTTCTTCAGCATGCCCAAAAACTGCAGAGACGATTGAATAAGCTCCAGAGCGTTGGTGATCAGCTCATTGAGACACTGTACTGCCTTAGCCTGGTTCTCTAACTTGGTGAATTCTCCAATGTCCTCGGCATATTTGCTCCAAGCCTGTGGAGAAAAACACAGTTAAAACCAACATTTTAAAAACATTACTAAAAACAAAATCACATTAATTTTGTTACAATTTTATGAATGGCTAAAAGCCATACACGTTTAAGAGATTTGTTTGTATCAGTTTCTAATTTTTATAGAACAAGGAATGAAATTAATTTCTCAAGGTTTTAGTTTTAACTGGACAAATCACAGCTTTATACTAAATGTGCGGGCTACCTGTCACCGATTCGTTCCATCAATTTATTTCTTGCATCTGCCAGGGGACAACAAAAAATATATTTGAGTGCAGACTTTACCTTTTTTTTTAAAGGACATGATTCTGTAACATTCAGTTTAGCCATTTGATGCCGGGTTATATCGACAACGTCTAATAGTTTTCAATTTTTTTAGTAGTGTCTGAAAATGAACACATTTGTATATAACTCCTATCTCTCTCGCAAGACAATGGATGTGCCCTTAATGTTTTAATGAGGGACAGTGCTTGTTGTGACTGTACAGCCCTATCCTCGACTGATAGTCCCTTGAGCTGAGCATCCCTCTGATTTCAACAGCGAGAGTGGTTGTTTGCAGGATGCTTTTGTCTTCATTTTCTGCCGTCTGTCAATGTGTGCACAGGTTCTTTTTTGCTTTCATGGAGGTTATCCTAGTACAAACGGCCTGTCGCCAGGCTTAAAGGTCAGCTACAAACTCCTCCAGTGGATCCACATCTATGCCCATTTTCCTGAGGTGCAGCTTACACACATCTTTGTGTAGCATAGAAGATGACGGTCTGTGGCTCGTGATACTGCTGCCATTTCTCCCTACAGGATTTCCTTAGGTATGCGGTTATCATTCAAGCGCTTGGTATGACCAAGCCAACGCAGTCCGCCACAGATCGCCCCCCTCCACACCCTCAAAGCTATGGCGACTTTTAGAACCATATTATGACTCAATATAAATAAAACTGTGGACAACGTTCTTCGTATTGGCATACAATGTTGTTTTTCTATTTTCATCTTAAATGAAACTAATCTATATACTTACATACTTGGGCCAAACTATTCTTTTATCCTTCCAATCTTCTGAGAAGTCCCTTATGATGTTTGTTTTCTGTAAGAGCAGCCCAGTGTCGTTCGCCAGTTGATAGTTCTGACCAACGATGGGGTCTTCGAGGCCTGAGGCTGAGAAAATTTTTGCTAGTCCTATACCGACAAGGCCAGCCACATAGTGACAATACTAGAATGACAAATTTCAGTATATAAGAAAATTTATTATGTACTTTTTTGTGGTGGGACAATTAGTGTTAAGGTTAATTGTTGTTAACTAATCATTGAGACATTCAAACAGAGACCTAATTAAAATGTATCCTTTTTTAAACCATCTTAATCTAATAATAGCATTTTAGGCCAGATTACAATAAGATGTAAAAATAACAATGTTACAATAAACATAACAATCAGATGTAACAATAGCAACGAGAAGAAACAACTAAAATTATAATCAATTGAAACAATAACAATAACAAATATTAGTAAATATAACAGTAACCATCTGATTTAACAATAGCAATCAGATATATTCAATCTAACCCATCTTCTTCCACTCTGAAGATTGCAATCTAGGTCAAGTTATCCCAATCTGATGATTGCAATCTAGGTCAAGTTATCCCAATCTGATGATAGCAATCTATGTCAAGTTATTTCAATCTGATGATTGCAATTTAGGTCAAGTTATCCCAAACTGATGATTGCAATCTAGGTCAAGTTATCCCAATCTGACGATTGCAATCTAGGCCAAGTGATCCCAATCTGACGATTGCAATCTAGGTCAAGTTATCCCATTCTGATGATTGCAACCAATCTAAAGGTTTCGTATTTTGATGATTGATATCTAGGTCACCTAATCCCAATCTGATGGTTAAAATCTAACTCACCTTATCCCAATCTGCCATGGTCTCCACTTGTTTCACTAGGAACTCACACATCCCATCTCCCATTTCTTGACAAACATCAGAGATTATCTCTTGGTACTTCTCATCCAGCTTTCTGAACTCTTTTGAAATCTGCCAGCATTCAAATAAAGTGAAGAAAATATTTTATTTCTTTAGGTGGAGGGAGTAAAAATGTTTTGAAGTGTAGAAGGTAGATATCACTTTTGATTGAATACAAGTGAGGTGTTTTTTTCTAGTCACCACTAGACAAAGTAAACAAACCGCACGTGCTTTTTGTCACGTGTTTGCAAATGCTCTGTAATTTATTTTTAATGTATTCAATTACTGAAAAAAATTACGATGATTCTTGGAATCATAAGCTAACATTGTATGTTTTTCCATGGCAGCATAAAGATATTTTGATAGGTACAAGTGGTAGAAAGACTGTATTATTGTTAATTCATTAAACATTTGTAAAATCTAAATTTAACAAAGCCAAGACATTACGTCTTTCCTTCAAAATACTTTATAAGGGTCAAGTGATATTACTTATAAAGAAACTAAATCATTTCAAATTTGTAAATAATAACAGCCAAAGATAGGAAGTTATAAGGTACTACATACAAATATGGGAGAGGTGGGACATTTGTACCCGCGAAGGAAAAACAATACCAATAATAAGACTAAATGTAGAAAAAAATATTTTAATGTAAGAACAAGTCGAAACTTGTTATTATAGGCAGAGAACAAACAGTGATAATAAATGGCTCTAAGTCATCACCAATAACAGTAAACTCAGGAGTTCCACAAGGAACTGTTCTAGGGCCCCTACTATTTCTAATTTACATTAATGATCTGCCAAATTGCATCAACACAGGCACAAAAGTAAGATTATTTGCTGATGATTGCATAATTTATAGAATAATAAAGACAGGAAAAGATAGTGAACTCTTACAAAAAGACCTAGATGAACTACAAAAATGGGAATCAAACTGGAGTATGTCTTTTCACCCAGAAAAATGCCAACTAATAAGGGTATCCAAGAAAAAGAAACAAATAATAACAAACTACTTCATTCATGGTAAAGAACTAACTCAAACTAGCAATGCTAAGTATCTAGGAGTAATAATAAATGATAAGTTATCTTGGAACCCTCACATTGATGAAGTAATTAAAAAATCAAACAAAACATTAGGATTCATAAAAAGGAACTTTTACAAATGTAATAAGAACATAAAACGAAAATGCTATCTCACATTGGTTAGGCCTATACTAGAATATGCAGGATCTGTATGGGACCCATCAACTAAAGAAAACATTAAAAAATTAGAACAAATTCAAAAAAAGACTTGCAAGGTTTATAACTAGTGAATATTCCCAATTGACAAGAGTAACACCATTAGTAAAATCACTAAACCTAGAAACACTAGAGGACAGAAGGGCAAAGAGTAAAGTAGTAATAATACATAAGGCATTAAACTCTAATTTAGAAATACAACCCAATAACAATCTGTTGCAAAGCTCAGATAAACATAAAGACAAAAACACCTTCCTTGTCCCTTATGCGAGAACAAATGCATATAAGTACTCTTTCTTCCCGAGTGGCATTCGGGCATGGAATGGGTTGCCTGAACAAACCAGGAAAACCAATAACCTAACATCATTTAAAACATTAATAAAAATGCAAGACTAGACTCGGACCACGGATGAGCGTAGGACGCAATAATCTTCTTTATAGAAGGAGCGTCTGTAATGTATAAGATAAACTGATGTGCTGGCATGTGTTAACGGGCTTAAATTTAAATTACAACCAGTTAAAATATGTAAAATGGCATAGATACTAATTGCCCAGCGGTACATCTGCCCATCTTTCCCCTACACGTATAGTTGAAGTTAAAGAGCTTACACTGGGAAATTGTTCCAGAACAATTTTATCTTTATCTTTGCTCTCAGTGTATTTCCAATCTGGGTCCGTCAGGTTCTTGTAAAATGATTTCAACATGGGTATCTTAACATCCAGAGGAATGGTCATATCGTCCTAAACTGTATCCAGGGCTCGCATCACAAGGTAGAAAATGCAGACTTGTTTTCTGTTATTTGTTTGTTGAACGACATACAAGACAAAAGAGAGAGAAAGGGAGAGAAAGAGAAAGATAATAAGAGTAGGGATGTTAAACAAATACCGAAATACCGGATTCCGGTTTTGAGAGCGAAAACCGAATTTGATTTTCAAAACCGGATTTCGGTTTGTTGGTTTGAAGTTGGAGAGTAACCATTACTTCAAATAAAAGACCCCTTTTATTGTTTCTAATGGAAATGTTTTTTAAATAAATAATGTTGGATTCGCATAAAACATTTCCTGAAATGCCTTGCTAACACTATTTAGTCTTAGATAGTTTGGTTCTTGTATTTCCAAATACCAACTTTGGCTTGCGATAAAAACAACATCAAACCAATTGTTTAGTTACAGTTACAATTAACAGGAAACCGAAATCCGGTTCTAAACCGGTCTTATCGAACAAAAAACCGGTTTTGGACAAAAAATCGGTCTTAACATCCCTAAATAAGAGTGAAACAAGTACATTAAAATGTTTAGAAATTGAGTCATTTGTCTGCTACTACTTATTTAATGAAGATATACATACTCTCAAAACAATTTTGGTTTAAATATAAAGAGAGAGCATTATATTTCGGCGCGTCCCTTTAATCTACGCAAGATGTGCAAAAACATAATAACTGGGTTTTCCCGTTCCGGACAGAAAGAGACAATTTTTCAATGTGTTTTATTATATAGATTTAAACATATTGTATCATATATCAAGACCTAATCAAAGACTATATTGAGATGGACCTCTTGCTCTATTTCTAGAGCTTAACACTTGTTGTTTTTTTTGTGTGCAGCCAATAACATTGTCTTCATTGACTCCTAAACTTCCTTAAAGACTTCCGCTGTATACAACATACAATTTTAATCTTAATTTTCCATTGAGAAAATCACAGCCAATTACTAAACCGGAAGACTAGAATGACAGGGCGCGATCGGAAATTCCGAAACTAAGTGTTTTTTCTTCTTCTATCTCAAAAGTTATGATATGGCGGATTCAGATAAGTCCAATAGTTGTAATAAACTGCGCCATGGCTGTCAGTTGATCCAGTCCACCGCACAGTTTACCATTGAAGGTAGCGTCCTAAAGGTCGTATAGCTAACCAGGTAGATTGGTACAGTGGGGGGGGGGGGGTAAGGCAGGAAGGACACGTTCCGCATTTTCGGGAGCTGTTCCGCAGAGGACACATTTCGCGTGCTTCCAATTCACGGTATTGCGGAACATATGTTGCTTCAGCTTGTTATCACCAGTCATTAGTCTGAAAATGATGTTTTGTAATTGGCGGTACAGTTTGAAGTGGGCAGCGCTCTTTGGGTTGTTTTTGTTTTTGCTGTAGTGTAATACGTACCTGAGATTACTATCAGTGTAATACGTACCTGAACTTACTATCAGTGTAATACGTACCTGAGCTTACTATCAGTGTAATACGTACCTGAGCTTACTATCAGTGTAATACGTACCTGAGCTTACCATCAGTGTAATACGTACCTGAGCTTACCATCAGTGTAATACGTACCTGAGCTTACTATCAGTGTAATACGTACCTGAGCTTACTATCCAAAGTCTGTATAACTCCTGCGAAACCCTTACTGGTTTTATTCAACAGATCATAGCAAGTCCTCAATGAAGGGCTCATGCGACTCTATCATACAGGGATGGTAAAAAAAAAAACATAGAAAAAATTATATCAGACATCTATCTATATTATATAAAGTAGACTATGTTTGTGTTCAACCAATGATATAAGTTCATTCAAAGAGACGCGACCTGATTGTCTCTAATTATACTCTATTGATTTTACGTCGGACATGTGTCTTCTCTAGGTAAGTGGAAAACGTATCGGACTGCCTGGCGAGCGACCCAGGTTCTATTCTCCGGTTAGGCTTTACTTTTCGTTTCTACTATTTTTTTCAATTAATGTTACTAAAAAAAAAATAGATTGTAAATCTACGCGCAACACTGTGCAATTTAGATTTTTTTTTTAGTAAGATGACTAGCCTATTTTTTTACATGATCAAATTATTTATTTTAAATTGCATTCCTAAAAGTCTACAGTAAAAAATAAAACTTTTTTAAACTTATTAGATTTATAGCTTTTTGTTCAGTGTAGTTTATACATTTTTTATCTGTAGCGTATACAGGCCTTTTTTATTTTTTCTCTGACAACACCGGGCAATTTAACTTGTACAATTATAAGAAAATCAAAATTAAATTATTAAAAACATTGAAAGTAGAAACAAATATTTTTAACCTAGTTTCAAATGTTGTATATACACACATGTTCTACTTACAAATGTTCTACTCACAAATGTTTTACTCACAAATGTTCTACTCACACATGTTCTACTCACAAATGTTATACTCACAAATGTTATACTCACAATTGTTCTACTCACAAATGTTTTTCTCGCAAATGTTATACTCGCAAATGTTCTACTCGCAAATGTTCTACTTACAAATGTTCTACTCACAAATGTTGTACTCACAAATGTTCTACTCACAAATGTTCTTCTCACAAATGTTCTACTCGCAAATGTTCTACTCGCAAATGTTCTACTTGCAAATGTTCTACTCGCAAATGTTCTACTCACAAATGTTCTACTCACAAATGTTCTACTCACAAATGTTCTACTCGCAAATGTTCTAATCGCAAATGTTCTACTCGCAAATGTTCTATTCGCAAATGTTCTACTCGCAAATGTTCTACTCGGAAATGTTCTGCTCACAAATGTTCTACTCACAAATGTTCTACTCTTAAATGTTCTACTCACAAATGTTCTACTCACAAATGTTTTACTCACAAATGTTCTCCTCACAAATGTTCTACTCACAAATGTTCTCCTCAAAAATGTTCTCCTCACAAATGTTCTCTTCACAAATGTTCTACCCACAAATAATCTACCCTCAAATGTTCTGCTCACAAATGTTCTACTCACAAATGTTCTACTCACAAATGTTCTACTCACAAATGTTCTACTCACAAATGTTCTACTCACAAATGTTCTACTCACAAATGTTCTACTCACAAATGTTCAACTCACAAATGTTCTACTCACAAATGTTCTACTCACAAATGTTCTACTCGCAAATGTTCTACTCGCAAATGTTCTACTCACAAATGTTCACTCACAAATGTTCTACTCACAAATGTTCTACTCACAAATGTTCTACTCACAAATGTTCTACTCGCAAATGTTCTAATCGCAAATGTTCTACTCGCAAATGTTCTATTCGCAAATGTTGTACTCGCAAATGTTCTACTCGCAAATGTTCTGCTCACAAATGTTCTACTCACAAATGTTCTACTCTTAAATGTTCTACTCACAAATGTTCTACTCACAAATGTTTTACTCACAAATGTTCTCCTCACAAATGTTCTACTCACAAATGTTCTTCTCAAAAATTTTCTCTTTACAAATGTTCTCTTCACAATTGTTCTAGCCACAAATAATCTACCCTCAAATGTTCTACTCACAAATGTTCTACTCACAAATGTTCTACTCACAAATGTTCTACTCACAAATGTTCTACTCACAAATATTCTACTCACAAATGTTCTACTCACAAATGTTCTACTCACAAATGTTATCCTCACAAATGTTCTCCTCACAAATGTTCTACTCAAAAATGTTCTACTCACAAATGTTCTACTCACAAATTTTCTACTTACAAATGTTATACTCACAAATGTTATACTCACAAATGTTATACTCACAAATGTTGTACTTACAAATGTTATACTCACAAATGTTATACTCACAAATGTTATATTCACAAATGTTATACTCACAAAGTCACTTTCGGACATCCCCTTTTCACTGCCCCATAGTTTCCATTTGAGCATAGCCATTACTTCCTCTGGATGACAGAATGATTTCAGCAGTTCCATGTTTAGTCCTTTCTTCTAATTTGCCACAATCTGTCAGAAAGGAATAAAATTACCAGCGACTAAAGTTAATCTGCCAGTAGAGGGCAATGCACTGAGACAGTAAGTTAGTGAAGTGGTTAAGTATAATCTTAAATTGCGTTGTCCTGTTTCTCTCATTAAAAGTCGCACAATATGTCAACACAGTCACACTGAGAATGCCAAAGACCTCATATGGTGACCGAAATTCAAACTTGTGGTGAAACTTTGGGTAATGTAGGAGAAATGAATAAACTGTCCCATGTACGTACCAGATGACGTATTAGTTAACTAAAATAGGGGTCTTATCTTGATCTTAGATGTTACAGATACTCTTTCTGCACACTACGCTTATCCATGGTTTGAGGCTAGTGTTTTAAATGATATTAATTTACTGTTTTTTTTCCTGGTTTGTTCTGGCAACCCATCACATGCAACTCGGGAAGATAGAGGTCTTTTTTTTTCATATTATTGTGGAGACTCCGTTAGAACCGAGGAAAGAGTCCACAATTTAACTACATGTACAATTTGTAAAACTTCAAAATAAAGAATTACAAACATAAGACAGAGTTTCACTTTAGGTATTTAGTCCAGCCCTTCAGTCAAGATTTGAAAGCCAGCACAAAAGGAACAGTGATGGGATTAGAATATTTTTTTGTCCTTATGTTTGTCTGAGTATTGTAATATTTAGTTTATGTGCAGTATTTCTAAGTTAGAATTAAATGTGTTATGTATTATTACAACTTTACTCTTTGCCCTTGTGTCATTTTGTGTTTCTAGGTTGAGTGATTTAACTATTGGTGTTAGGTATACTCTTGTCAGTTGTGTATATTTGCTAGTAATAACTGGTTATAGCAACAAATGAACAGAAAACTACAAATCGGAGTCAGTGCAATTTGTCCTTGCGGCATTGCTGTAGAAAAAGGCTGACCATTTACTTTAGATATGATCATTGTACCACACTGTCTGACCAAATGTATTGTTTGCCAAATTCAGACTATTGCTTAGCACAGGTGTGTGAACAAATGCATCCCGCGGCCCACAACAAGGACTTACAAAAGTCTTGCAAATGTGCCCCCCACTGAATTTTTATTGATTTTGCAAAACAAGTTTATGGATGCGTGGTCCCTCTTGTTGTTTACAAATTCTTTTTACGGCCCAATAAGAAACAATGTTGCATGAGTGTTCGGCGCATAATTTCGATGTACACGTCCTTTTGATGTTCTGATGTTGAAACGCTTAAGAACGGGCTTTGCAAGCTGACGCTGGGAAAACTTTGTTTCGTAGTGAATTAATGTTCGTTTGAAGGGGTTGGCCCTTATGATCCAAAGAAGAATGGCGCCAACTTTTTCGGACTAAGGCCCTTTAGTCGCCGCCATTTTGGCGTTTAACATTTGAACGCTAAGGGCCTTTAGGCCCCGCCGTTTTGGCGATTAACATTTTAGCGCTAATGAAGCAAATTATTTTATACTAATAGTTACGCCATCAAAATGACGAAGAAACCAATGACCACAATATGTTTTGTAAATATAATAAAAACAATCAATATTACAATAAAAACATTACTGAGAACGTTTCTTTTGGTATTTACTATTTGTTCTTGTTTCTTTTGTCCGGTCGCCCTGGCCCATGTAAGAGAATTGTTGCTATCAAGCTTCTGTTATTTAAACGTAGCGAACAGTTGTGCTGACTTAACTTTTTATTAATAGTTTTATAGCAACAATAATACTATAAAAAAACAAAACAATAGCTAACAATTTAAAAATAAATAAAAATAATAATAATTCTCAGTAATTTGAAATTCTTTGTAAGGGGACATCACTCTGAATATTTTGTAAATGGCGCTCTACTTTACATCCTTACCGTAATTAGCTGTAAGTTTATTTTAAAAAATAATTATAACCTATTAGGCTTTAGAGTTGATTTAAAAAAAAATGTTTTGGAGGACATGTCCAATTTATATATTTAACTTTTTTCCCGATCCGTATATATATATTTATAAACTCACGTTAAATATAAAGATTATTGATGATAGTTCACAATTTATTAATTTAATAACTCAGTTTATATTATTCACTTTTTTTTTTTTTTAATGGGCATATTATTCTCATTTCATGGTTTTATTAAACAACATTTTGATGGAGTCTTCTCATTAATACAATTATGTTTAGTATTGTAAACCATAGATTTCCAATAGAACACTTCCCAATATCAGTGAGAATATTTTGAAAGAATCAACAGTCAGCCAGAAAATACAATAGCTGACTCCGAAATGATACTTTTTCTTGTATGATAAATGGTATGATAGTGTGCGCGAATGTCTATTGTGTTTGAGTACAAATGGTTCTTTAATAATGTTTTAAGTACCAATATGCTGAAAGACGGAATTTATGTAATCAAGTCTCGGATCAATAAAATAATCGTATCTTATATTTTAGAAGGTGTAACAAAAGTAATTAATTATTTTCTAATGTTGAAATCACGAGGCAGCAAGAGTTATACTTGTCAAGTTCTTGAAAAAAAATCTGAATAATCTAAAAAAAATAATTCTATTAATACTATCATAAGCCATTTTGTAGTCTATGTAGAGCTGATTTACTGGTTTATTATATTCATAGCATTTTTCAAGCATACATCTAATGGTAAAAGTCTGGTCGTTATTTTTATTTCATTATTTTGAGATGACCTTTCACCTGGGACTGAAACTGATGATGCTCAATATTCGTTAAATGTTCTAGCATCATGTTTAAGGCCATTGTATATTTTATTGTTTGGACTTGTTAGTGGGACAATTTGATTTTATTTATTAGCATCGAAACGCCTGGTGTCAAAATGGCAGCACATAAACAAACTTTGCGGCAAATAGATCCTTTCGAAAAACTGCAGCACAAAAATGTCCTGTTTTAATCACAGCGTGCCCTCCCTTCTAAAGAATGTAAAAGTAGTAAAAAAGTAAAGAATCACTTCGGACCAAATTGATCCATAGGGCCGGCGTAGCAGCGTTCACCATTATATGTTGCCACGGCATACTAAAGAATGTATTAATACGGAAAAAAAAACGAAAACGCCTGGCCAAATGTCTGTACTATTTAGTCCGAAAGGTTTAGCTTTAGCTGACACAAGCTTTGATGTGCTTGACATCTTATCTTATAAGTTTACAGACGTTCCTTCTAGATAGAAGATTATTACGTCCACTAGGCCAAAAACTCCTGCTGGGCGATAGGGATCCGTCTTTGGCAGGGATAGAACCCGCGACCTGTCAGTTGGTTGACAGTCCGGTGATCTAACCGCTGGACCAGCCGTCTTCACATCATTGCATAAGTAATACAGGATCGATGTTATCAACCCTGTAGGGGACACACTTCAATAGGCGGGCCGTGTGGTAGGAAGCTGGTAGTGGTGTGGCCAGGTTTACGAGTGATTGGGTGCAAATAAAAAATAAGTCATTTAAAAAAAATAAATGACTATTTCATTTCAATTTAATTAGCCGTATCGAACTGCCACTTAAAACTGGCAAAACGACAACATGAATAATAGTTTTGGTCATGCATAAGTCAAAACAGTTTATTTACGTGTAAGGGAAACTTGGACCACATACAAGACCCTATAGCTAAAGCTGAATAGCGTCTACTTGAGGTGCCTCCGACGCATTTTTGCATTAAATAGCATGATCAAGCATATGCTCGATCCTTAGCGTAAGACGCCTCAGATGGCTCGGACATGTAAAATGTATAAAGTCAGGCCGAATTCCTAAGGTCCTTGGCATCTGGAAAGAAAATACAGGTCGCCCACGCCTCCGATACAAAGATGTTTGCCAGAGGGACAGGGGAGTAGCCAATATAAACACAAACGACTGGGAGTGGAAAGCAGGGGATCGATCCACCTGGCTCGCTGCTGTCAGGGAGGGGGCAAAACTAGCAGAGGGGCGCAGGATGCAGGAGACGTTAGAAAAAAGAGCTAGGAGAATAGAGAAGAAAATGGAAAGCACAGAACATGATTGCAATAGCTGTGATAAAGACTGCCATTTATGGATAGGTCTGTTCAGCTACACAAGAAAATGCAAGCACGACCCACGGTGATGCACCATCGTCTCGCGAGACGGAAGAAAGCCGATGAATAATCAAACTGGTTTTATCATGTGCAATTATGAAAAGAAAAATCTATCGGAACGCTAACATAATTTCAAAGCAAGAGGATATGGAATGCTAAATAACCGATGAAATTTATGGCGCTATAAAAGAGTATCAGCTACGACTAGAGACTAAAGGAATATTCTCCCCCCTTCCTTCCCCAATCCACACCAGCTTAAAATAGACCAGGAAGACAGTTACGTGGAACTTAGAATCCCAGACAGAATTACAGGAATTCGATATTGATTTTATATTGAACAGTCAATTGATTAAGCCCCCAAACTTATCTTCGACAGGGCACCTCTAATAAAATGTGTGTTAGTCATGTCTCCAGGAGTACCCAAGTTGTATCTTATCTTATAAATATATTACAGCCGCTCGTACTATGAAGTTAAATTGAAGATCATTGCGTCCTACGCTCATACGTGGTCCGAGTCTCGTCTTGCTTTTTTATTAACGTTTCAAATGTTGTTAAGTTACTGATTTTACTGGTTTGTTCAAGCAACCCATTACAAGCCTAAATGCCACTCGAGAAGAAAGAGTACTTACTTGTAGCAGAAATGGTTGACATAATAATTTGTAAATGCCTTTGGTCACAACATAGGCCTACGTATGTGATGACTGACTATTAACATTGCTTTATTTGTATAAAAAAATGCAATCTAATAAATAGTTGAACGAGATCTCAGACTAAATATAACAGTTTTTTTTTTTTTAAAGCTGGATATTTCAATTAGCAAGAAACATTATTAGTGTGACATCACGCTTTTAATACTACATTCTTGGAAAATGAATTGCTATCTAATACACATATTGCTCACAGATTAACCAGTGGTATAAAAACATGTTCTAGAGACACTGGTTTTTTGCTAGAAATAACTACATGCAGATAATTGAAAGCTTTGATGTAGTCTTCGAGTATATACAAATTTGTGTTACTTTATCCTATATATCACAGACTATATATTATTTATGCGTACTACGTTATCAGTAGTAGTTTTAGTCTATTATTTATTTTAATTAATGTTTTAAATTATGTCCACGTATCGGTTTTATTAATGCCACCAGGGAAAAACATGGAATATTAAATACACATATGATTTTAGATTTAATGATTTAACTAATGGTGATATACTTGTTGGTATGAATATTTGATACCAGTAATGAGCCTTGCATCTCTTTTATAATTTGTTCTAGTTTTTTTTTTTTTTAAAGTTTACGTGTCCTATAATTCTTTATTTTCTAATGCAATATAGATTGATGTTGTTTTTTTCGCAAACAAGTCACGTGGTATTGAAAGGCTCATAGTTTTTTTTTAATACATCTCTTTTGGTAATAATTGCGTGTATCTCTAACTGATGTAATTAGACCTGGCTTTTCCTGGATTCAAGGTAGTAACCAGTAACAACAATACAATTATAAGATTTTGTTTTAAATCTGCAACTGTGTTTTCCCAATGATTCAGGGTGATATTTTATTGTGTTAAAAATGTATTTTTGCCTTACAACATTTTAAAAATCTGACCACTAATGTTAATAGTTACCTGAATTATTCTAAAGTAAAAAAAAAAATTAGCTGTTATAATCCTCAATTAATTTTAACTTCTGTTTTTAATTTGACCTAAATTGATATCTTTTATTCCACATAGCTTACATAAACTCATCATTATCGTCAATCCCTTGACAGTTGAGGTCGTTGGGGGGGGGGGGGGGGGGTGAAAGGACACTTACGCATTTAACTTTCTCCACTTTTGTCTATTTTGAGTGGTTTCTATAGCATTGATTGCTTAATTATATATGTGTGACTTTAGAAGAAGCAGTTGGTGACATTCTGTGCTGCAGTATTGTAGAAGCACATTTGTTTCAACCTTTGCACTCCCAATCCTTCTTCCCCGCATCCAGACTCCTAGTGAGTTAACACTCTACACTGTTCCATCTTTTTAAAAGCACTGACATTCAGTAATGTTTCACCATTCACAACAATCTTTAGGGCATAGCTGTTCCAGCAGACTTGTGATGGTAGCATGTATTGTGATATCGTCAATAAATCCGGTTACCCATGCAGAGAAACCTCCTACATTCTTTTCTGCCAGAACTTTACTTGGTCTGTGCTGAAATTGTAGGCCTGTTTCATCACAATTAAATATCAATGTGGTGTGGGTTTAAATCAAAATTCAAGTCAGCTATCATCATCATTGACCGTTGTAATCGATGCGGAAATGGAAAGGGAGGCAATGAACACCTCAGCAGTCAAATTTCTCAACTTTTGCCTCTCTTGAGCGGTTATCAATAGTTGAGTCAACTGCAGCCCTGTCCAATATTTTATGTTGTCGGATCAGCATCTCCACTGACGGCCCCTCCGAAGTCCACCTTGGAGGATAGTTTTTGACAGGTTATTATGCCGCAACACATGAACGAACCATGTCAGTTTGCGCCGTTTGATTGTTGTCATAATGTTTTCTTGAGGGCCTGCAATTAAGGAATTTCTGTTGTCATTCTACACCAAGGTTAGTCTATAGCTAGACTCACTGTCAGGGCGGGATATAATGTAGCTATTCAACGCCATTAAAACTGGAGCATGTTTGCTGTACGCATTGAAGTTAAATTTAATTATTAAAATCAAGTCAGAAACACTAGTCAGGATATTATTCACTACAGAGCCAACTTACAGTGCATAAATGATAAAACTGAAACCCTAGAGTCAATACATTATTCACTACAGAGCCAACTTACAGTGCATAAATGATAAAACTGAAACCCTAGAGTCAATACATTATTCACTACAGAGCCAACTTACAGTGCATAAATGATAAAACTGAAACCCTAGAGTCAATACTTTATTCACTACAGAGCCAAGTTACAGTGCATAAATGATAAAACTGAAACCCTAGAGTCAATACATTATTCACTACAGAGCCAACTTACAGTGCATAAATGATAAAACTGAAACCCTAGAGTCAATACATTATTCACTACAGAGCCAACTTACAGTGCATAAATGATAAAACTGAAACACTAGTCAGGATATTATTCACTACAGAGCCAACTTACAGTGCGCAAATGATAAAACTGAAACCCTAGAGTAAATACATTATTCACTACAGAGCCAAATTACAGTGCATACATGATAAAACTGAAACCCTAGAGTCAATACATTATTCACTACAGAGCCAACTTACAGTGCATACATGATAAAACTGAAACCCTAGAGTCAATACTTTATTCACTACAGAGCCAACTTACAGTGCATAAATGATAAAACTGAAACCCTACAGTCAATACATTATTCACTACAGAGCCAACTTACAGTGCATAAATGATAAAACTGAAACCCTAGAGTCAATACATTATTCACTACAGAGCCAACTTACAGTGCATAAATGATAAAACTGAAACCCTAGAGTCAATACTTTATTCACTACAGAGCCAAGTTACAGTGCATAAATGATAAAACTGAAACCCTAGAGTCAATACATTATTCACTACAGAGCCAACTTACAGTGCATACATGATAAAACTGAAACCCTAGAATCAATACATTTTTCACTACAGAGCCAACTTACAGTGCATAAATGATAAAACTGAAACACTAGTCAGGATATTATTCACTACAGAGCCAACTTACAGTGCATAAATGATAAAACTGAAACACTAGTCAGGATATTATTCACTACAGAGCCAACTTACAGTGCACAAATGATAAAACTGAAACCCTAGAGTCAATACATTATTCACTACAGAGCCAACTTACAGTGCATAAATGATAAAACTGAAACCCTAGAGTCAATACATTATTCTACAGAGCCAACTTACAGTGCATAAATGATAAAACTGAAACCCTAGAGTCAATACTTTATTCACTACAGAGCCAAGTTACAGTGCATAAATGATAAAACTAAAACCCTAGAGTTAATACAATATTCACTACAGAGCCAACTTACAGTGCGTACATGATAAAACTGAAACCCTAGAATCAATACATTATTCACTACAGAGCCAACTTACAGTGCATAAATGATAAAACTGAAACCCTAGAGTCAATACATTATTCACTACAGAGTTAACTTACAGTGCATAAATGATAAAACTGAAACACTAGTCAGGATGTTATTCACTACAGAGCCAACTTACAGTGCACAAATGATAAAACTGAAACCCTAGAGTAAATACATTATTCACTACAGAGCCAACTTACAGTGCAAACATGATAAAACTGAAACCCTAGAGTCAATACATTATTCACTACAGAGCCAACTTACAGTGCATACATGATAAAACTGAAACCCTAGAGTCAATACATTATTCACTACAGAGCCAACTTACAGTGCATACATGATAAAACTGAAACCCTAGAGTCAATACTTTATTCACTACAGAGCCAACTTACAGTGCATAAATGATAAAACTGAAACCCTAGAGTCAATACATTATTCACTACAGAGCCAACTTACAGTGCATAAATGATAAAACTAAAACCCTAGAGTCAATACATTATTCACTACAGAGCCAACTTACAGTGCATAAATGATAAAACTGAAACACCTGTCAGGACATTATTCACTACAGAGACAACTTACAGTGCATAAAAGATAAAACTGAAACCCTAGAGTCAATACATTATTCACTACAGAGCCAACTTACAGTGCATAAATGATAAAACTGAAACTTTAGAAGAGTCTAAACATTGTTCAATCTTAGATCATGATCATGATAATTTAAGAGTATATTACATAATATGGTGCGCGCTGGCCGAGTGGAAGCGCGTTCGACTGGCGATCCGAATGTTCTAGGTTCGATTACTAGTGCAGGCTTGGATTTTTTTTCCCGGGAACTAAATCTACCAGCTCTGGCATCCCCTAATATGCCGTTGCCACAGCAAACAGTGAATGCTACCTCACCAGCCAAAGATCAGTTTGGTCCGAAGGGCTCTTTATTTTCTTTTATATTACATAATAAAAAATCACTTATAAGCCAAAAGTTTAAAAGACCAAACAATTTATTTCTGAAATAAACAAACAACAAAAGACCTACATTAGGCAGCAATGAATGTCTCAATCAATTTTATTATCAGATACAATAAAAAATAGCCAAGTAGAAGATATTTGAAAATATATTGAAACAGATTAAAAATCTTACTTAAATCAATGATAGATGATTTCGCCAACGAAATAAAATGCATCATAGTCTACATGTTTATTGCTAAATTAACTACATCGTGTAAACAAAAAGAAAATTAACGACATTGTGTAAAGAAAAAGAAAATTAACGACATTGTGTAAACAAAAAGAAAATTAACGACACTGTGTAAACAAAAAGAAAATTTACGACATTGTGTAAAGAAAAAGAAAATTTACGATATTGTGTAAAGAAAAAGAAAATTAACGACATTGTGTGAACAAAAGAAAATTAACGACATTGTGTAAACAAAAAGAAAATGTATTTAAAAGTTTCAACCTACTGATACAATAACTGCACAATAAGTTTATGAACAAAAAACACTAAAAGCAGAAATTAAGTAAAAATCTATAAAAAAATTATTTTATTAATGTAACTATGATGCACATGGGTTGTGTGATAGTGCGTTTGGCTCGCGTAGCGAAGGTTTGGTTTTGAATTCTGTTGAAGGCTAGGATTTGACTTGGGACTTGAGGATGTCCCTAAGGCTACCCTCTGAAGGGTACCTTCTATAAGCTGGGGTAAAGTAAAGCCGTCTGGGCATTATGCTGGCCACACATTCCCCTGCCAAGGTCACAGAAATTGGTGAACGCTGCAACGCCGGCCCTAAACTCAATTTAGTCCGAAGGATACTATTATAAAACTTAATATAATCGAATTTATAGGAAATATAAATGTAGAAGAAAGAGACATAATCAGACTACTAACAAAGTTAAAAACTGTGGTCAAGGAAACATTTTAAACCAAAATTATAACAAATTCAGAAACGAACTGCAAGGTACACTTTTATCGAACATTCAGAACTGACAAGAGTAAAACCAATAGTTAAATCACTACAATTTGAAACACTAGAGGACAGAAGGTCAAAGAATAAAGTAATAATAACAGACAAGGCATTAAACTCTAACTAAGAAATATAACACTATACAGCATGTTACAATGCTAAGATGTTCATAGAAATAAAAAGCCTTTTCGTATTCCACATAGTAATTTCTTTTCTTCCTGAGTTGCATCCGGGCATTGGTAGATTACCTGAACAAAACACAATAACTTGACCATATGTGAAATACAACTATTGAAACACAATAACTTGACCATATGTGAAATACAACTATTGAAACACAATAACTTGACCATATGTGAAATACAACTATTGAAACACAATAACTTGACCATATGTGAAATACAACTATTGAAACACAATAACTTGACCATATGTGAAATACAACTATTGAAACACAATAACTTGACCATATGTGAAATACAACTATTGAAACACAATAACTTGACCATATGTGAAATACAACTATTGAAACACAATAACTTGACCATATGTCAAATACAACTATTGAAACACAATAACTTGACCATATGTGAAATACAACTATTGAAACACAATAACTTGACCATATGTGAAATACAACTATTGAAACACAATAACTTGACCATATGTGAAATACAACTATTGAAACACAATAACTTGACCATATGTGAAATACAACTATTGAAACACAATAACTTGACCATATGTGAAATACAACTATTGAAACACAATAACTTGACCATATGTGAAATACAACTATTGAAACACAATAACTTGACCATATGTGAAATACAACTATTGAAACACAATAACTTGACCATATGTGAAATACAACTATTGAAACACAATAACTTGACCATATGTGAAATACAACTATTGAAACACAATAACTTGACCATATGTGAAATACAACTATTGAAACACAATAACTTGACCATATGTCAAATACAACTATTGAAACACAATAACTTGACCATATGTGAAATACAACTATTGAAACACAATAACTTGACCATATGTGAAATACAACTATTGAAACACAATAACTTGACCATATGTGAAATACAACTATTGAAACACAATAACTTGACCATATGTGAAATACAACTATTGAAACACAATAACTTGACCATATGTGAAATACAACTATTGAAACACAATAACTTGACCATATGTGAAATACAACTATTGAAACACAATAACTTGACCATATGTCAAATACAACTATTGAAACACAATAACTTGACCATATGTGAAATACAAATATTGAAACACAATAACTTGACCATATGTGAAATACAACTATTGAAACACAATAACTTGACCATATGTGAAATACAACTATTGAAACACAATAACTTGACCATATGTCAAATACAACTATTGAAACACAATAACTTGACCATATGTGAAATACAACTATTGAAACACAATAACTTGACCATATGTGAAATACAAATATTGAAACACAATAACTTGACCATATGTGAAATACAACTATTGAAACACAATAACTTGACCATATGTGAAATACAAATATTGAAACACAATAACTTGACCATATGTCAAATACAAATATTGAGACACAATATGGAAGTCAAGACTCAACGTATAAGCGTAGGGTGCAATAATCTTATATATAGAATGAGCGTCTGTAAAAAGTAAGTAAAGATACACTTGGAAAGGAAGAACAATATTGAAGATTTATATGCTCGAAAAGTATTTGTTTCTAGCAATTTGTTTTCAATACCTACGTGTTCCTAGAACATGTCCTCGTACCACTGGTTAATATGTGACCAATATGTGTATGAGATGGCAGTAAACATTCCTATGCCGACACACAAAGTTGGGAAGATACTCGAGGTTGTGTACTCTTGTTGAGTGTCTGTCAGCTCCAAGACTTTCTGACAAATGGCCCTTGTCCTGGCACTGTTTGGATCATCACTTGGAATTTTGTCAAGAATCTGTTGACAGAAAATTATTTAGTTTATAGTTGTTGTTTCTTTATTGACTGTTAAAATGTAAGTAATGACATAATTGTGCAGTTATGAAAATAATGTATTAATTTAGATAAAATTTCAATGAAATCATTATTGTCTTAAAAACTAAATATATAAGCAGATATAATATACCAAATCTATCTAACTATATCTATATATAACTAGAGATTTATCTGTAAATAGCTTAGCAGTAGTTAAGCATAACAAGTTATTTTTATCATTGAAGTTTTGAAAATATCATATATCATACAACTGGTTCTGCAATGATACATGCACCAAATGTGTAGTAGGGGGCAGTGGGTCTATATGGTCGCAGGAGCAGAAGTAATGCAGCGCCAAAATAGATTGGGCATCGATACATTGTAACCTATGGCATCATATTTTGTTCAAAGTGCAAGATACCCTAGCTAATCCTCTGATACGCACTTCAACTATGGACGGTGATAAATTTCTTACCCACTTCATAAAACTCTTCATTCAGATTTTTATTGAGAAATTTTCAAGAAATTCATAATAACTTTTTGTTTAGAGCACTTGTAGATGATTTAAAAGATGATCATAATGAATGTTATGAGTCATTGTTTTTTTCTTAAGGATGTATCATACAGAAGAACCTGCTGCTTTGTTGCAATTAAGTTGTTCTGATAGAAAACTGTACAATACAAACACAATTAATATTTGACCTACCCGTCCAATATAATGTTTAACAATGGCTTTCACATTCTCGATGGAAGTTATCCCAAGCAAGATGCGAACTACCTCCCCCTTGCGTATTTTGACCTTGTACTTGAAAACATTCGGGTTGTTGTAGCAGCGCTCCAGGGTTGCAATGGCAATGATCTGCAATACGAGCAAGATAGTTCACTATTTAAGATATTACGATCTATAACAAGCATTTTAATGAAATCTTTACGAAAAAAAGCATACCTATATACATGTCACTGTTCTCTTATAAATAATATTATATTTAACAGACCCTTCACAAGATGACTGCATATCCGTTGTTTGCGGTTAGTGTTGCAATTCAATTATTAGCTTAACAAGCGTCTCCCAAGTTATTTTTGTTCCTGACCTTTTATTTGTTTTTACGTCATTAACATTGTTTTTCAAGAAATAGTTTGTTACTTAATAATGTTTCTTATGGTGCTCCTGGGTTTACAGTTATTCGCTTCTGATTTTGAGCCATTAAATTCTTTCAGTTTGTTTTTAAATCTATCAGAAAATCTTTAAATTTTAATTGATAAGAAATGTTGAATTAATACCGTAAACTTTAACGAATGCTTTTGAAAAATATAGTAACATACCATCAATTTGATTATTGTTATCGAATCCTTTGAACAAGTCATTTATTAAAACTTAGCATTTGTATTTCACATACACGATCTGTATTTATCTTATTTCTAAAACCATATTTATGTGGGAATAAGGCATTATGTTAGTCTATATGATTTATTATACTGCTATATAGTATACATCTCTATCATTGACAAAGTTCAATTTAACTCCTCTTTTCAAAATGGTGCGGAAACATTTGATTGTTTCCAACTACTGGGGCACTGGGCACTGAACACTGGACACTTTACTCTGATTTAATGGGGCACGGCGGCTTAGCGGCAGCGCGTTTAGATGGCGTACCAAAGGTCCTGAGTTCAAATCCTGGTGCTTTAACTAGAAATTTGCCCCTGTTCTAGATGATGTGTCTGAGTCTACCCAGCTCTACCTGACCATAGTTTTGGTATAGTAAGGCGACTGTGCATAGTATGCCGTGGCCACACAATTACCTAGTATGCCGTGGACACAGAAACTGATGAACACTTTTTCTCTGGCTCTATGGATCAAATTTGTCTGAAGGGATTCATTAAAATCATTCCTTGAATGTGCTTTACATTTACGCTTTACATAATATACGCTTTACATTTACGCTTTACATTTGCGCTGAATAGCAAAATATAAAAACAAGGCTAATCTAGAAACAGCATTGTAATGACAACCTGCTGTATGGCTGCAGAAGTAAAAATGCCCCGGTTCTTGAGCATGCCCATAAACCGCAATGACGAGGGTATCCGCTCCAATGTGATGGTGATCAGTTCATTGATACACTGTACTCCTTTAGCCTGGTTCTCTACCTTGGTGAAATCTCCCAAGTCCTCAGCATATTTGCTCCAAACCTATTGAGAATAACACAGTTATGAATCAGCATGTTATAAACATAATTTGTGTGTGAATTTTCTTACAGAGCAATAATACGTATTAAAGATATGTAGTTCAGTTACAGGGCGAGAAAACCATTTTTCTTTCAATGAGCCAGTTATAACTGGGGATGCACTTATTCATGGGTCAGCAATCTTTTTATAATACTGTGCACAAGTAGAATTTCTAATTCATTCAGCGTGCCAAAAGCTCTAAACTTATCCTGCTTTTTTTTATTTTAGAAAAGGCTTGAATTTCCTTTTCGAAGCAAGTCCGCGGAACATTAAAAATGTATATGCGTGCCAAGTCTGGCACACGTACCGTAGGTTGCCGAACATTCTATTGCATGTAGCTGCCACAGTTCAGACTGGCCTTCAAAATATATGTGAACCAGGAACATTCAGTTTCTGTGGCCACGGCTTAAGAGGAAATGTGTGGCGAGCACAATGCTAAGCCGCCTTTACTTTACTCTAACTAATGTCAGGTACCCTTCAGAGCTGGGTAGACTTATAAACACCATCCAATCACAAGAACAAATTCTAGCCTTCATCAGGATTCAAACCCAGAGTATTCGGAACGCCAGTCGAGCGCGCTGCAACTCGGACACCGTGACCTCTACACTTGAATAAAGAACTGTGCCTAAAGTGCTGGGTATTCACATTTAATAATTTTTTTTTTCATTCTTATTAAACAAGCTTATACTCACAGACTTCGGCCAAAATACTCTATTGTCAGGCCAGTCATCTGTGAAGTCTTTTATTCCGTCCATTTTCTGTGCAATCAGGCCAAGGTCTCTGGCCAGCTGAGAGTTCTGGCCAACGATGGGGTCTTCAAGTCCTGAGGCCGAGAACAACTTTGCCAATCCTATACCGACAATGCCAGGCACGCAGTGACCATACTAGAAACGCAAATGACCATAGGATAATATATTTTTTAGACACCAGTGGTAGTAACTTTTAAGATTATCCATAAAGCACTCAAACAAAGATGTATTTTTTTAATCCTTTTAAAACCACAGGACTTAATAGAAAAGCGCAAAGACCAAGTTGGCTAAGTTTCTTTATCCACTGCATACAAAGGGATTGTGTGGCCAATCCTACCAGCCTTATCTTAATCTAATCTTTGCAATCTAACTAACCTTATCACAATCTAAATATTTGTAATCCAATCCAACCTTATCCCAATCTAATATTTGCAATCCAACCAACCTTATCCCAGTCTAATATTTGCAATCTAACCAACCTTATACTAATCTAATATTTAGCAATCAAACCAACCTTATCCTAATCTAATATTTAGCAATCAAACCAACCTTATCCCATTCTAATATTTGCAATCTAACCAACCTGATCCCAATCTGCCAGGGTGTCCACCTTTTTCACTACGAACTCAGACATGCCTTCTCCCATCTCCTGAATGACGTCAGAGATCATCTCTTGGTATAATTTGTTCAGCTTTCTGAACTCCTCTGAGATCTGCGAGGATATGTTAAAAATATTAAACAGAGGTGGTAGCGGTAAGATCGTGGAATAGGGAGCGGATTGGAATGAGGTCGATGCCTAAGAGAGAGAGCTAACGATTGGTTTTCTCAGAAATAAAATTCATTGTGTGATTTATGTAACGATGGATTTTATTTTAAAAATTTAGTAAGCTAATAGAAAAAAATTATTTTCTTTGTTTTAAACATCCTAAAGTGATAGTTTTTTTTCAGATGTGCTTTCTGAGTAGTTTTGCAACTGCAACATACTTTTAAATCATATCATGTGTGTGTATATATATATATATATAAATCTCAAAGGGAGTATGTGGCTATTCAATTATGTATGTACATAATGCATAATCTTTTTTTAATAGTAAACAGAATGACATGCAATTTGCTACGAATGTTTTTCGTTTTAATGAGGTGAACACTGTCAAAATAATTAATTTTCTTTTTACAACAAAAAAAAAAAAGGGGGCTAAAAAGACAACTTTTGTTTTACGATAAAATTCCCGATACCAAATTGGTATAATTTGTGATCACAAAATGGGTATAATGGCTTGCTGCCTTTTGATGACGTCATCGCCCTTTGCGCTGGGAGGGAACACAATTCATTCCTGTTAAATTAACTTAGCAGCGGGCAATGTTTATCTGTATGGGTAAAAACAACATATATTAAATTTAAGAAACTTACACTGGGAAATTGCTCCAAGACTATTTTATCTTTATGTTTGCTCTCAGTATATTTCCAATCTGGATCTTGCAGACACTTGTATAAGGATTTCAACATGGGTATCTTAACATCCATAGGAATGGTTAGGTCGTCCTCAACTGCATCAAGGGCCCGCAACACAAGGTAGTAAATACACACTCCATCTCTGTTGTTCAGTTTATTGAAGATATTAATTTTAAAGACAATAAAGTTAACATATCAAAGTTAACATATGAAAGTTAACATATGAAAGTTAACATATAAAAGTTAACATAAAAATGAACGTTTCAATGTTAACATTTCAAAGTTAACATTTAAAGTTAAATATCAAAGTTTATGTTTCAAAATTAAATATCAAAGTTAACATATCAAAGTTAACATATCGAAGTTAACATATCAATGTTAACACATCAAAGTTAACATATCAAAGTTAACATTTCTAACATCTATATCCAATTTATTGGTCCCCATCTATGTTACCTGTGAAAATTGAAATGATTTGCTTGTGTGCATGTTTTTATGTCATACTTCTAGTGGGTGTGTAGAAATATTGCTTAGACTGAGAATATACTTTTATTAACACACAGATGAAAATGGGCTATAAAAACACTAGTATTTATGCCCGTCAAAATGTCGGAGAAACTTTTGTCTATAATATATTTTTGTTAAAAGAATAAAAGCAATCAAAAACAAGAAATTTGAGCATATTAAGATCGCGATTTGACCCGGACATTCATAACATTAAATATGTACTTTTAGACACTCTCCAGAAATGCGTCCATGGAAATGAACTCAACAAAAAGGACTGTTGATCTATCTCGATTGAATACGTGGAATGCCAAATATATAAATATTAGTTTAATATAGCCTGGAAAAAAACAAAGTAACAAGTAACAGCCACCCTCCCCTCTGCAAAAACTCTTATAAAACTTTCTATGCTAATCATACCATAAGGAGGTAATAATTTTATTTTTCCGAAAATATGAAGTCCTCAAACATCAATTATACTAAAAATGATGGAACTGTTTCCAAACGTATGCAGTTTCCTCATCGTAGACGAGGGGCAGAAGGGCAAAAGGGCAGATGCCCAGATGACTACTAAATCAGGTTGATAATGAAATTATGACTATGAAAAATGTAAAATTTTTTTTTTTTTAAAATGGCTTTTCCATAAGATAATCTTGTTATGTTTACCATCAACGGACAAAGAATCCATGCCATTTGATTAGAACAGTCTTATATTTTCTTATATAATACAGAAGAAAATTTTTGCTCATCCGTGGTCTGAGTCTAGTCTTGCATCTTTATTAATGTTTTAAATGATCTGAAGTTACTTTTTTTCCTGGCTTGTACATGCAACCCATTGCATGCCCGAATGCCACTACTTTATGCATTTGTTCTCAAAGATGTAGTGTTTACCTGAGATCACCATCCAAAGTCTTTATAAAAAACTGACCATAACTTCGAATGGTCTTGTCCAACAAATCATAACATGTCCTTAAGGTAGGACTCATGCTATCCTGTCAGAAAAGTGTGACAAAAAACACAAACTTTAGACTTTTTAATTTCTAATCTATACCGGTAAATGGGTTAACTTTGTAAAATTTTTTTTTTTAAAATAAAATAATAATTTCACACAATCCTTAATTATTTTGATGATATTAATAGCTTTAACTAGGGGGGAAGGAACTAATAGTAAAAGACAATAAAATTGGAGATGAAAGGTTTATTATAGTTTTTTGTGGGGTGGTCAAAGTTCCCCCGACATTGGGTTACATTAATGAATTTTTTTATTTTTTATTTGAGCATAAATATATACAACAAGATAAATTCCACAGCGTTTATAATGCATGTCCACCATGTGTCGTATGAACACAAAAGTTATACTCACAAAGTCACATTTGGGCATCCTTATTTCACTTCCCCAAATTGTCCATCTGAGAATTGCCGTTACTTCCTCTGGATGAATCAATGATTTCAGAAGTTCCATGTTTAGTTCACAATTCTAAATTGTTTGAGTAATCCACAAACTGTGAGTATTTAACTATTCTTCTCTACACAAGATGTCACAAAGAATGTCACAAACCATGTTACCTTAAATGTGTTAAATAGTAATGTATTAACTGCCCTCATAGTTGGATATTGTGGAATATGAAAAGAAGGTAATTATTGTAAAGGCTGCGTATATTACCGAACGAAACAATACAATTGTGAAGTGCTCATAATACAACATGGTAAATGTCGCCGATTCACTGTATAGGTCAACCGAAATTCGGTTTCTACACCTTTTTTTTTGCTCGCATGACAATCAGTAACACCCCTCAAGGACATATTTAGTAAAATTGTTTGGTTAGTAAATGAACGAATATGTCCGGAAATGTTGTTTCAACGAACATGTGTAATCATCAAGACTGGTGATTATGGCGAAATAAAATAAATTTAAATCTTTGTATTCATTTATTTTGCTAATGATGGCCCTTTTAATGCCCTCGCTCACCCTATCGTTTAATGCTGGCTACGCTACCGCCCGCAACAAATAACTCGGCCAATCATAAGTATGTCTTCCTCTGAGTTTCTAACGTCACATCAAAGCTGGTTCTGTAGTATCATAACTCATTATACGACCAGCTGTATGTACTTAAACAACAACGAGTGATTGTTGACAGCTGACGCTAAACTTTCCAGACAGACAGAAATAGAGATACAAGATTGAGCTTTTATTTATACTGAATAAATTATTCTGTATAATGTATGGCACTCATTAGGTAAAGCTTTTATTTATACTGAATAAATTATTCTTTATAATGTTGGGCATTCATTAGGTAAAGCTTATATTTATACTGAATAAATTATTCTTTATAATGTTGGGCATTCATTAGGTAAAGCTTATATTTATACTGAATAAATTATTCTTTATAATGTTAGGCATTCATTAGGTAAAGCTTTTATTTATACTGAATAAATTATTCTTTATAATGTTGGGCATTCATTAGGTAAAGCTTTTATTTATACTGAATAAATTATTCTTTATAATGTGGGGCATTCATTAGATAAAGCTTTTATTTATACTGAATAAATTATTCTTTATAATGTGGGGCATTCATTAGATAAAGCTTTTATTTATACTGAATAAATTATTCTTTATAATGTTGGGCATTCATTAGGTAAAGCTTTAATTTATACTGAATAAATTATTCTTTATAATGTTGGGCATTCATTAATTAAAGCTTTTATTTATACTGAATAAATTATTCTTTATAATGTTGGGCACTCATTAGGTAAAGCTTTTATTTATACTGAATAAATTATTATTTATAATGTTGGGCATTCATTAGGTAAAGCTTTTATTTATACTGAATAAATTATTCTTTCTAATGTTGGGCATTCAATAGGTAAAGCTTTTATTTATACTGAATAAATTATTCTTTCTAATGTTGGGCATTCAATAGGTAAAGCTTTTATTTATACTGAATAAATTATTCTTTATAATGTTGGGCACGCATTAGGTAAAGCCGCCGTTTTAGTGCAACGGTTTTTTGGCGCAAAGGCCGTTTTTGTGCCACCGTTTTGTCGCCAGGCGTTTTTTAATCTAATGAATAAGTAAAGTACCATTCGGACTAAACTGATATATGACTGGTGAAGCAGCGTTTACCAGTTTCTGTAGCCGAAGTCATACTAGGTGATGTTATGCCAACACAACGCCCAGCATCCTTTAGTTTAACCTAACTAATGTCAAATTAGACACTTTAGATACACCGTCTAACTAGCCTGCACCCTGCGGCTGGGCATTGTGCTAGCCACACATCCCCTAGTATGCCGTGGACACTAAAACTGGTAACTGAATCTCTACCATGTACTAAACACTAAAATTTCGTTGCCAAATAATGTCGCGCCAAAAAAGCCAAAACATCCCCTTCAGTGCAAGTGTTCAACAAGAGACACATTCGGAAGTTTTAAAGTTATAAAGAACTGCACGCCCACATAATGTTTCAATCCATTATGCGAGAACAGATGCATAGACTATAAGTCATAGGTTCTCAACCTTTTTCGGCTCACCGCCCCCTTTTACATTTTGTTTCTGCTCACCGCCCCCCAACTTAATTTTAGCGGAAACAATTGTTAATTAAAGGGAGATAATAAACCCGTTTCATTTTAGGTATATTTCTAATGTTGTTGTTTTTTAATAAAAAAAACAACTAAATGGCTTGCATTTATAACTTTGAAAGGATATGATAGAACTTAACAAAATTATTTGAAAATTTTTATAAATTTTATATGACTTAAAATGAATATGTTTAAGCATTACAATAACTACTTAGTTTGTATAATAACAACGTATCTATACCGCAGAGTTATTGTGGTTACATATTACGAAGGATTAAAACGCTTAAAAGGACATCTCGGTAAAAACAGATCAAAAGATTAATATTAGCAGAGGTCAAGGCGACAGTCCGGTGAACCAACCATAGGACCAGCCGGCCGTATACCGTATTTGCCATATACTGACCCCATACTTCATCGAAAACTCATTTTTATTCTTATTTGTTCAATAATATGTATGCCTACTGTTGGGGGATATCAGATATTTAGTAGCCCTTGCGTTTACATATTTCATCCAAAAAACAATCGATTCAAAAAGCTGAGGTGTGGAAATTTTATCAGGTACGTTTGTACCGCCCACTTGCCCTTCACCGCCCCCCAATCGCCCCCGGGAATGTCAGCGCATCCCTAAAGCTTTTTCATCGCCCCCCCCCCCCCGGGGGGCGATATCGCCCCCGTTGAGAACCTATGCTATAAGTACTAATTCTTCCCGAGTTGCAGTCGGACATGGAATGGGTTGTCTGAACAAACAAAAAAATCCAGTAGCTTAACATCATTAAAAAAATAATAAAAATACAAGACTAGATTCAGACCACTTATGATCTTTTTTATAGAATGAGTGTCAGTAATGTATAAGATACGATAATTTATATGATTGCATTATTTACGTATATATTTATTTTGTGTATTTGTACAATTTACACATATTAAAAAAATATATAAAAAAATTAACGGGAGCCGCAATTAATTCAACCAAGGGCCGCATGCTGTGTTACCAAAAAACAATACTGACATCCGAAATATCTCACATTATTATATCGAGCGATAAAAATCATCAACTAAAGACATTCACATTGTGTCACCCATTCAACGAAAGACATTCACATTAGTCACACATTCAACTAAAGACATTCACATTGTGTCACCCATTCAACGAAAGACATTCACATTAGTAACACATTCAACTAAAGACATTCACATTAGTCACACATTCAACTAAAGACATTCACATTGTGTCACCCATTCAACTAAAGACATTCACATTGTGTCACCCATTCAACTAAAGACATTCACATTGTGTTACCCATTCAATTAAAGACATTCACATTGTGTCACCCATTCAACTAAAGACATTCACATTGTGTTACCCATTCAATTAAAGACATTCACATTGTGTCACCCATTCAACTAAAGACATTCACATTGTGTCACACATTCAACTAAAGACATTCACATTGTGTCACCCATTCAACTAAAGACATTCACATTGTGTTACCCATTCAATTAAAGACATTCACATTGTGTCACCCATTAAACTAAAGACATTCACATTGTGTCACCCATTCAACTAAAGACATTCACATTGTGTCACCCATTCAACTAAAGACATTTACATTGTGTCACCCATTCAACTAAAGACATTCACATTGTATCACCCATTCAACTCATTGTGATTGAGAACTAAAACCGCAGAAGGCAATATAAATTATTACGTTAAAACAAAATGTCAAATGGAAAGCAAAAATGATTAAAAAAAATAATATCACATTTTAGAATAACTTGAAACTCACCAAGGCAACCTGCTACCTACGGCCTACATCTGTGTGCTAACTGAATGTGTTTTAAAATAAACAGTGGAGACTGCTCCAACTTGGACAGACGACAAAAGACGGCACCCCCACCCCCCTAACCCCCCACCCACGTTTTCTTTTAACTGTAATTTCCAAACTGTTTTTTTGTGTACCTTCTGATGATTGGCTTAATGTTAAACATAGAGGCCAATAGCTTTGAAGATTACTAGTAATTATTCCCGCTAAGATCAATGCTGTATTGTCATGGTTTATTAATATATTGTATCTAATCCATAAAAAGAAGTGTGTTAACCTTTGTTTACCTGTTTGATCTAGCTTCGACCGCTAAGTAGGCAAGAGAAATTATTGTATTCTAATATTTTGCAATCTACAAACATAAATGTTAAGTATGCGGAAATAAGTATGCAGAAATAATATTCTAATACGTTTTGCAATATACAAATAAAAAATTTAATTATTCGGAGAGAAATTGTATTCTAATACGTTTCACAATCTACACATATAAATGTCAAAATAAATTTTTTATAATTATTTTTATTGTAAGTAGATTTTTACGAGCCAATTAGGCCACAAAAGGCCCTTATCCTGCAATTTGGAACAAATCAAATGGATGCATGAAAATAAAAATAGAAAAAAAAAAAAAAACTTTTTTTGTATGTGTTTAATGTGTGTGTAACATCCTCATGTGTAGTGTAACCGATATTATCTCCTCTTGTCAGCGATAGCTCCTACAACAACCCTGGGATGTACTTAAATGTCCTACTTCATATATACAGAACAACTCAGCTTGTAGACATATATATATAGTTTATTTACTACACACAGGGCCGGCTCTACCATATAGGCGAACTAGGCGGCTGCCTAGGGCGCAAAATTTTTGGGGGCGCAAAATTGATGATTTTTTTTTCTAATTTGGGTATTTAAAAATATAAACTATATTAAAGTTTAGTGCTTCTGTGCGCTACTAGCATAATAAATGAATGAATAGGTAATGAAAGGTGAAGGTTATTTTATTTAAATTGTCTTAGAAAATAGGAAAGCGTGCCTAACAGTAGCCTACTTAGTTTGGCAACCACGCTGTGCGTAGCGGAGTGCAAAAAGTCAACCCCTCACTTCCCCCGGCCACACCCTAGATGCGATGCGGCGGTGGAATATCATAGTGAAGTGAGTGAAGTGACGTGACTGTGACCTTCAAGTCAGTTCGTGAATCGTAAGTCATGAGGGCGCTGAGTTGTTTGCATTGGCAGTGGAGTTGTTGTTTTTCAGACTGTTAATTACGAAAACGATACATTAAATCCCCTAAGTGACCCTAAGTGGCACAAATGCTGCAGTCGAATTGATGCACTAACACCTCTGCGGTACCATTTATCTCATGCTTGTGATGCTTTGGAAGAAATTTCTAAATACACTAATTGGATCTAGTGGCAATATAGCGAAGATAGAAGCAGTTGGGTTACTTAAAAATATCTCAGACTTCAAGTTTATTGTTGCACATGTCACATAGCACAACATTTAGTTTCATGTAAAAGTAACTATTAAGAAACTGCAACAAAAGGACTTGAGTCCCCAGAGAGCAGATAGTCACCTGGCGTCTTTGAATTTTTGTACAACATTCTTGACCTTAAAAACAAGACTAGACCAGAGTTTTAGTCGATGTGCAAAAACTTGGAAAAAAACACATCAACAATTGAAAAAGATGAAGGTTTGAATGAATCTGACATTGCTGCTGTACGACAGTGATCTGAACTTAGAGCAATTTCTCATCATCTCCATGACTCAGTATCAAACCCTGAAGAAGTCCTAAACTACATATACCTACAGAATCTTTAAAATGGATTTCCTATCATTTGTGTAACCCTTCGTATCTTGCTTACGTTGCCACTTTCCGTAGCTAGTGCTGAACGAAGTTTTTCAATATTTAAGCTAATTAAAACCTATCTGCGTAGTATAATGTGTTAGGAGAGACTTGCGGGTCTTGCGACAACGAAAGTGAGATAGCAAGACAATTAGACTCAAAAGCCCTCATTCAAGAATTTGCTCAGCAGAAAACAAGAAAAGTACCACTAGGGTTTTAGTCTTGAGTATAAATACTGGTGATCAGTATTTAAAAGTGATCTTTGGACCGTAGTTAAGAAAACAATAATTCAACATCAAACAATATCAAGTATTTTTGTGCATTTTTTAAGTATTATAAAAACAGAAACAAATATCTATAATATAACTGTGAGTTTCGGTTTGTTATTAAGAGAACTGTACATAATGCAGGTATAAAACCTATAAACCCATATATCTATTGTACAACTGTCTGTTATGTAAATTTTCTAATAATAATTTAGATTTCTAATTATTAATTTATAATGCAAAACGATTGTTACTCTTCATTCAACTGTTTTATCTACATTTCACAGTTATCAATCGAAAGTTAGGCTATAAAATAAAAATCTTTGTTGGGCTATTTTCGAAGTTCCATACGTGGCAGACTTCGCCGAAGGCACTTTAATGAGGGCGCAGAATTTGTTTTCGCCTGGGGCGCCAAAAGCCCTAGAGCCGGCCCTGACTACACACAATATAGTTATGAAAGTCGTTCTTAACACTTAGAAACATTCAATCCAATAATTCGAAGTATCTCATACACAATCTCTTCATGACTCTATCCACAAATACCTGCCTACAAACTTCATATAAAATATCTCTAGCGATCTCTTGTCGACTCCATATTACACACACGCTCTTGTTTTTCTATCCCCTCCTCTCTCTCCCCTTCTCATTCCCCGTGTTTGTATAAAACTGGTCAAACGACTGTGCCCAACACAGTCCTGGTCGCAATGACCGGTCACGGTCTACTGACCAACATTAACTTACACGCCCCTTCTCTTCATCAAAAAAATTTAGACACCAAATTTGTTAGTAAAACATAAAATAATCATTGTCTACCAAAAACTAAAAAAAACATATCCATTATTAAATATATCAAACATGTTTATCAACTTACGACAAACTGTTACAACGCAATAAAATATATGTTAAATAATACAAATCACATATTAATTATGTTCATCTTGTCACTATGTTATGCGACCAAATCCACCAAAATTTGTCATCATATTTTACACTTACTTATAATTATAATAATAACCACTGTCATAACAACATTTGTATGTGACAAAAAAATGTCCACAATATCAACTCTCTTAATTTAACTCCTAACCTCCAATCAAACATTATCTATTCAAGTGTGTCAATAAACAATACCTCTTCATATTTTTTTTATACTACTTAATAATATTTCATTCTTCATTGTTACTCAAACAATACAGAAATATATATTTTACACTTCTTTTACACCGACATTAACATACGTTACAGTGTGTAATTTGTTTAATGTGTTTAATGTGTTTAATTAGTTTTTTTAGGTTAATATGTTTGATGTGTTTAATGAGTTTAATGTGTCTAATGTGTTTAATGTGTTTAATGTGTTTATTGTTTTAATGTGTTTAGTGTGTTTAATTAGTTTAATGAGTTTCATGTGTTTAATGAGTTTAATGAGTTTAATTCATTTAATGAGTTTAATGTGTTTAATTCGTTAAATTTCTCTAAATTTTTGTTCCTCCACTTGTTATCTTGTTATCTTGATTAATTCATCCCCTGTAGACAGCATCATAATTGTAAAGTTTTAAATCCTCTTTTGACATCGGCGGCCATTTTGAAAATAAAAACAAATGGAAGACTATTCTTTCAGATAGCAAAATTTTGACATCAGGAATAAATTATGGGGTTGGCATTTCACTCACTCTTCTCTGAGTTCACTCATTTCCTATATGCCTTTATGCCTGCCTTTATGCCTGCCTTTATGCCTGCCTTTATGCCTGCCTTTATGCCTGCCTTTATGCCTGCCTTTATGCCTGCCTTTATGCCTGCCTTTATGCCTGCCTTTATGCCTGCCTATATGCCTGCCTTTATGCCTGCCTTTATGCCTGCCTATATGCCTGCCTTTATGCCTGCCTTTATGCTTGCCTTTATGCCTGCCTTTATGCCTGCCTTTATGCCTGCCTTTATGCCTGCCTTTATGCCTGCCGTTATTCTAACGTAAACAAATCCCTCTGCACATCTCATTTTATTTTATTCGTAAGATACGTCGAAAGCTGCTCTTTGCACCCTGCTTCAAAGTAAAAATTTTAACCCATTTTATTACTGGAATAGCAAAGCCATTTTGGTTCCACACTCCGTTATTTGCATCTTACTTCACAACATTAGACAACATTACATTAGACAACAACACTAGAATGGCTTCAGCACCAAATCCATCTTCCACTTAAATGGGATGATGGAAGCGCCATAACAAAATGCATTGTCAAAAGGTATCTTATCTTATTCATTACAGACGCTCCTTCTATAAAAGAAGATTATCGCATCCTAAACACATCCGTGGAGAAATTATGGTATGTCGTTTTGCAACCAAAAGTCGTTAATAGAGACATTTTTCTTTATAATTTGTTTCTTCATTGGTTGTTAATTTATTAAATTTATCTTGTATTTGTAAAAGTAGGATTGATTCTAATTCTTCACAAATAAGGGTTTTAATCCCGATCAGACATGTTCATGTTATTAATAATAATGTCTTTTAATTGACTGTTGAAGTCATCATTAAGTGCTTCAAGATAGTAACAACAACTGAATATATATATTCGTCTTGTTTCTCTATAGATCCATGATCACAGTGTCCATACATGCAACAATAAATAATATCAAGTGAATTCACTGTAGGCCATATGAAAAAAAAATGCTATAACAAGTGATCATTTATAGAACTTCTAATAAAATTAAATAAAGTAGAAACATATATCATTACATGATCTAAAGCTTGGCTAAATCTTGATAATTAAAACTCTACTGAAAGTTTTGAAATAAATGTCACAATAACACTCTTTGTTAGACTATAATCAATTTGAGGTAATACCCCTGAAATTAAATATCTATTTTTTGAGCATGTATAAATAATCAGTATCAGTTTTCAATTTTATTACATTTTTTCTCTCTCAAAGAATCGCCCTTGATTTTCAAAATCTCTAGCATCAAATCAAAGACTTATAAAATAGTTTTATGCCGACACCTGTTAATATGCAGCGAATCAATGTGCACTGTAACAAACGATTGTAGTTTCCGTCATTCTAAAGCTGTCAAATTTCTATCATTAAATGCATTTCTTCTCATTTGTTAACTTTATAAGATTTAATCAAAGGTTATAATAAGATGGACCGCTTGCTTTAATATTTCTGCTATTTGATGACTCGAATGAATTCTTTCAGGAATTCCAAATGAAAATTAAAATGAAATCGAAACATTTAGACAAACGTAGGCGAGTAGAAGCAATTTAAGACAGCGTTATTGGATGCGCACGGAAAAAAAACATATAAGCTCTAAAAATAGAGCAAGCGGTCCATCTTATTATAGTCTTTGATTTAATTAAGTGTTGTTGTGAGCGACGCAGAAGAGCAACTAAATGTTGTCAATGAATAAAACAATGGACATCCAATACATCTGGCACAGATTTATTTTCTAACGAAATCAATCTAGAATGGCGCCATAATATTGTTGGTGGTAGCATTTCAAGTACAAGTAATATAGAGAACATATTTTCAATTCTTTTATAAAATAAACTTAAGTTAAAAGTAACGATTCTGCCTTATCCTGCTATGGTGTCCGCTCCACAGAGAGGCCCGTGTAACCTAGCCTGACCTGAAAGAGCCATGGAGGAAAA
This sequence comes from Anisus vortex, assembly GCA_949126835.1. Taxonomy (NCBI): domain Eukaryota; kingdom Metazoa; phylum Mollusca; class Gastropoda; family Planorbidae; genus Anisus; species Anisus vortex. The sequence goes on along the minus strand of OX421505.1, from coordinate 2,718,328 downwards.
ATATATGGGGTCCAAAGCCATTCTTACAAATAAAAAGCTCCGGTTCATCAGAGAAACAGGACTGCCACTCTGACACAGCAAATGAAGACAAAATGGAACGCTGAAGACGAAGAAGAAGTAACGCTTCATTGTCTGTTGATTAAAGTTGTGGAAAATATTGTGATGTCTTTAGGTAATCACCTGCCGTTTCATCAATTCGTCTTTGCACAGTACTATTATGACAATTATATTTCTAGTTCTGGTGTACTATGGCAGGTAAATTGCATTGTATTCTTTAAAGTACATGTCAATATCAACGCTCAAAATATCAAGTTCAAAACACTAATTAAAAACATGTCCGCCACTTACAATGCAAACCACTTTTTTTTTCATTTGTATGTTTTGACATTCGTACTATAATAAATATATGGTCCAAATACTATACATATTGAATAAGAAATTTTTAAAAAATCCCTTTCTACTTGTCCTTAGGACGCAATAATATTATGTATATAATAAGCGCCTGTGATATATAAGTCGAGATAATCTTAGAAACGTATCTGAGCTTTGATTTATTTATTTTTAGTTATTGCTAGTAATACATGTCTATAACCAGTGTCTCCTAGAACATGTCCTCGTACCACTGGTTAATCTGTGACCAATATGTGTACGAGATGGCAGTTAACATCAATCCTAAACTGACAAACAAAGTTGGGAAGATATTCGATGCTGTGTACTCTTGTTGAGTGTCTGTCAGCGCCAAGACTTTCTGACAAATGGCCCTTGTCTTGGCACTGTTTGGGTCATTACTTGGGATTTTGGCGATAATCTGTTAACAAAACAGTATCTATGTTTTAGATATTATAGGATTGTCTTTATTATCTGTTTAAATGTAAGCAATGATATTATTTTGTTTTAATGACATTAATGATTAAAATCAGATAATATTTAATTGGAGTCATTCTTGATTTAAAAACTAAATATGTAATTAACGCACAATTCGTACGTTATCTATAAACTGTTGTTTTTTTTAGATTCAAACTATATAATACAAAACCATTGATTGCATTACTACATGTGAGGGGTTAAGACCACTCTATTGACTCTTTTGCATAGTGTGGCCCTGAGGCAACATGCCGATTTAGTGTTCTTCTAATGATTTCATGTTAAACAAAATTAACATCAAAGTCTCCTTTTGTCTGGCATTGAATTCTCGAGTATTTTTTTTAACATATTTAGCAATTTATTTTTACTTCATACAAGCTGAAGAACATAGTTTGTTTTTTTCAAGTTGGCCTAGTCATCTCATTTTTTCTTCTTGCATTCTTTTTACTGTTTATTACTATCTGGGTTTTAACATTTTCAATTATGGATAAGATAAATGCAAATGTACTTCTTTTTTTTTTGTTGTTGAAATTATTGTGTTTAAAACGTGTGCTACATTTAGGTCTGATTCAAATCAATGAATAGTTGCCACAGAATAATTTTTCGTCAGAATTAGCTAGACAGTAAAATTGGACATTTTTGGGAGTCAGGCTTTAGACAGAAGCTACAATAAAACATCTATAGCTAAAAGACTGTATGTCCGATTCACCGTTGAATTTAGCACTTGCTTCAAGACATACTAAAAAACTTACATTGACCCATGAGCACAAGGCGACCCATTTCGTAGTTAAAGATCACAATTAGTTTAGACTTACCCATAGAATATAATGTTTCACGATGGCCTTCACTTTCTCCACGGAAGTGGCCCCCAACAAGATGCGAACTGCCTCCCCCTTGCGTATTTTGACCACGCCCGTGAAAACATTCGGGTTGTTGTAGCAGCGCTCCAGGGTCGCTATGGCAACGACCTGAGACAATATACAATATCAAGTGAATTCACTATATGCGATTTATAAAAAAACACTAGCCTATAACTGGTGATGATTTATAGAACTTTTAATAAACCCACTATAACAGGTGATGATTTATATAACTTTCAATAAGCCCACAATAACTGGTGATGATTTAAAGAGCTTTTACTAAACCCACTATAACAGGTGAGTATTTATAGAACTTTTAATAAACCTACTATAACAGGTGATGATTTATAGAACGTTTAATAGACCCAATATAACAGGTGATGATTTATATAACTTTTAATAAACGCACTATAACCAATTAAAAAACACATCATTGAAATTTATCTATTTCATGGTTTTCTTACAAAGTATCTCTTCTAGTGGAATTTAATTGTTATAAAATAAATTAATATTGAAAAAATCAAGAAATATTAACCACAAGCTAAGCCAGGCATTGTAAGAAAAGGAAAATATAAATCAAAGACAAAGTCAGAAAAACAATATTAAGGTGAGTACTTGCGGGATGGCCACAAAAGTCAATATGCTCAGGTCCTTCAGTATAGCCACAACCTTCAGACAAGAGGGTATATGCTCCAATGCATTGGTTATCAGTTCATTGAGACACTGTACTGCCTTAGCCTGGTTCTCTATCTTGGTGATATATCCCAGGTCAGCAACATATTTGCTCCAAACCTGTAGAGAATAACTTAGTTGTGGACCAACATTTAGAAAAGCACTAAAATAACAAATACAAAACACCAGATAGCAATTAACCATATTTTTTTAAAAACGATATATAGCAGTTCTGTTACTGTCAAGACTTGAATTTCACTGAGATAGTTTTAACTAGACAATCACTAAATTAAATGACAACGAATGGGCGTGATTTCATTGAGTGACTTAATTTCCATGAGGTAAACAAAAATACAATTATTTCTATTGGTTGCCTAAAATAGGTTAACCTACAAGTCATGATTTTTCACGAGGGTCAAAAAGTACAATTTAGGACAGCAAGATTCTTCATCAAAGGAAGCGATACATTTCCCTTTATAGTTTCTTGGTGCAGAAAGATTTCTCGTCAGTATTATTACGTGAAATAACAAGTCTTAAGTATTCTTAGCATTTAGTTAGGTAAACGAAACGGATTTAATAAAGCGTAATAAAAAGGAACCATTTGTTAAACCTTATTACGGATTGTCTTTATTTCATTGATTTCAATGTTTCAGATTGCGAACGATTTAGGTTTCGAACCTAGTACAGTAACGAATTAAGTTCGTAACCAGATGTACCACTGTAATATTGTTTTCAATTTTCATCTTAAACAAGCTTATACTTACAGCTTTGGGCAAAGATGTCCTGTTATCATGCCAATGCGTACAGCTTTGGTCCAAAATATCATCTTGTAATGCCAATACTTACAGTTTTGGGCCCAAATATCCTATTACCATGCCAATACTTACAGCTTTGGGCCAAAATATCCTATTATCACGCCAATCTTCAAAAAAGTCTTTGATGAGGTTCGTTTTCTGTGATAAAGTGCCGAAGTCATTCGCCAGCTGGACGCTCTGACCAACTGCGGGGTCTTCAAGGCCGGAGGCAGAGAAAATCTTGGCGAGTCCAATACCGACCAGGCCAGCCACATAGTGACAGTACTGGAAAACAAATGACCATATGTTAATCTTTAAAAACATTTTTTTAAATCCTATTGGTGTAATCCCCCACAAGGAGTTTTATTGGTCCTATTTGTCATCATAAAATTCACGAACTTAACAGGTTGCTGGCGTAACAAAGGTCCCGGGTTCGAATCTTTGTGGAGGATATGATAGGATTTGTTTTATTGTGGGATATGTTTGTTGTGTGTTTGGGGGGGGGGGGGGCGACTGCTATTATGCTTAGGGTTAGGGTTAGGGAATTGTTCTAAAGTGTCAGCAGTACTAAAAATGTCTTTAAAGTTATTTTCTATCGATTTTCATCGATTTTCGTTGATTTTCGTTGATTATTATAATTTAGAATGACATTGCAGAAGATTTTGCAGTCACCACACATAATAAAAACAAACACTGGAGCCTTGCATGCCATTTATAAAAATTAAAAAAAAATATGTCTATAAGCAAAATGTAAAAAACTAGATCTAAACAGCCGGACTCTCTGTAACCTAATATAATAAATGCAACATGGGTTACCTTATCTCAATTGGACATTAGCAATCTGGTTCAACTTATGAATATCTGATATTTGCCTTCTAACTCTCCTTATGCCCATTCAATAATTGCTATCTGATCTATCTTATCACAGTCTGATATATGCCATCTGGGTCAACTTATACTGATCTTATTAATTTACAATATAGAGAGCTCACCTTATTCCAATCATCAATGGTGTCGACTTTTTTCAATAAGAACCATGTGATCCCTTCACCAGATTTTTGACAAATGTCTGAGATAATCTCTTGGTACTTCTTGTCCAGCTTTCTGAATTCTTTCGAAATCTGCCAGCAATGGAAATACAATGGAATAATTATATTTTTTTTTACTTTAGAAATTAGATCCACGTATTAAGAGTGTTAAGTCGGGAATAAATTTCATGGGAGAGTGAGGGAGATCAAGACTTCCGATGTAAATAAATATGAAGAATTGTAAACTATATCGCAAAGTACTTTCTATATTAACGGACGCTTCACATTTGAAACCTAGTAATGTGTATTAAAAACTATAATGTCTGGTAGCAATTGTGCAATTCTTGGATTTTCAGCATGAAGGTATAGGCCTCGAACTAACAGGGGAGATAATAAAGTCCATTTTATGACACAATGCACTGCCGCCTTTACTTTACCCCAACTAAAGTCAGGTACCCATTATAACTGGGTAGAATCAAGGACACCCTACAGGCCCAATAACAAATCCTAGGATACGAAACTAGAACCTTCGGTACGCTAGCCAAACGTGCTGCCGCTCGTCCACCGTGCACCCCCCCCCCTAATAAAACAAGAATAGATAAAGCGGAAATGAAAAACTTACACTGGGAAATTGTTCCAGAACAATTTTATCTTTATCTTTGCTCTCTGTATATTTCCAATAAGGATCAAGTAGATACTTGTAAAATGATTTCAACATTGGCATCTTAACAGCCAGAGGAATGGTCATGTCATCCTCAACTGTATCAAGGGCTCGCATCACAAGGTAGAAAATACACACTACATTTCTGTTATTTGTTTATTGAAGGACATACAATAAGATAGCTTTAAAAGAACACATTTACATTTCAGATTGAATAAAATAGAAAGAGATAAAATTATCCCCAACTATGTTGCTTATAAAAAATGCAAATTCTACCTTACCATGTTTTTGGGGCATGCTTAAAGTTGTAGTCAGGAACTCATTATTATAGTAAGAATCTTCTTCTGTTCTCCGAGAATACTGTATGCATTTTTAAACAGTTTTGTGTGGCTCAAGAATAGGTTATGGATGGCAGTTTGAATAAAATGTAATGCAAGCCTAGAGTTGGTTAGGTTCTAGACCGCAATGCAATATACCAAGATTCCATTGAAAAAAGAATTTACGGAAACAAAAATCGTAAGCTTGGAGATAATATCTTTCTCGTTGGTGCCCATGGGTACAGAAGTGAAAACACTGGACCAGCCGCCCTCAGAAAAAAATGCCAATCTTCAAACTCAATATATACTAGGTCAAATCTTAAACTGTTGCGTAAAGAATGCAGTTTCTTCACTATAGTCTTAGTCAAAGGGCTAATGTCCAAATGGCTCTTGGACCTGGATGATGTACAATGTAGTTTAAGATTGTAATAAATATAATTTTCTAATAGCTTTTTCAATAAGAAGATCTTTTTATGTTACCATCGGTGGACTGGAATCCTTGTAAATTGATTAGAACAAGGTTCGGCAACTTACGAACGCGTGCCAGACTTGGCACGCAGATCAATTTTTCATTGGCATGCCAGAGACTTTCAAATTCATTTCAAATCTGCTCTACGAGAATTTATGTACTGGAACAACATGACTCTTAAAAGCTTTTGGCACGCAGAATGAATTTTAAATCCTACTTCGGCACACTATTATCAAATGTTGCCGACCCCTAGATTAGAACACTCAATAGGCATAGTGTAATGTTTTACCTAAGATCACCATCCAAAGTCTGTATAACAGTGGCATAACTTCGACTTGTCTTGTTCAACAAATCATAACACGTCTTTAATGAAGGACTCATGTTAATCTATCAGATAGGGATGTGAACATTTAGTTCAATTCTAGTTCTAGTATATATGTACTTTTTTAACTTAAGTAAAATGTGAAAAAAAAATTAAAAAGCTGTGAAATTAGAAACATAATTTTTGACCATCATTTAAAGAGTTTCCTTCTGTTAAATTTCTAAACCTTAAAATGTTTTACAATTTAAAGAAGTTGAACTATTATTTTAAAACATTGTCTAATTATTTAGTGTTTTATAATATACTGCTTCATTCTTACAAATACATTTGTTATGCTACTTTAATTTGTTAATAATACACAAATGTTCTACTCACAAAGTCACATTTGGACATCCCCCTTTCACGGCCCTTAAGTTTCCATTTGAGCATTGCCATTACTTCCTCTGGGTGAATGACTGATTTCAAAAGTTCCATATTTTTTATTTGCTAAGAATAAATCGACCGTGAGTATTCAATCGCTCAAGCTGCCATAAAAAAAGACATATTACATAACAAGATGTTTTTAAAATGTCATATATCACTAAATTATAGTTTTCATTCACAGCAGTTGTCTACTATTGCTGGTACAATCTAGTTTTTATTATCTTATCTTAAATGTTAGGCCTACATACATTTATTTAATACTAGACAAAACTTTATTTTGACCTATGTTTAGTTTTTTTTCAGAAAAATCTAAAGTCAGGTACCCATTAGAGCTGGGTTGACCCAGGGACACCCTTCAGACCCAGGAAAAAAAATCCTAGCCTTCACCAGGATTGGAACCCAGGACCTTCGGTACGTCAGACGAACTCGCTGCCACCGTGTCCCTTAATTAAAAGAAGTGAATTGTAAAGTCTGGGTGAATTCACAACACAGACAATAAATTCATGATAGTGAATGATAGTGAATTGTAAAGTCTGGGTGAATTCACAACACAGACAATAAATTCATGATAGTGAATGATAGTGAATTGTAAAGTCTGGGTGAATTCACAACACAGACAATAAATTCATGATAGTGAATGATAGTGAATTGTAAAGTCTGGGTGAATTCACAACACAGACAATAAATTCATGATAGTGAATGATAGTGAATTGTAAAGTCTGGGTGGATTCCCAACACAGACAATAAATTCATGATAGTGAATGATAGTGAATTGTAAAGTCTGGGTGAATTCACAACACAGACAATAAATTCATGATAGTGAATGATAGTGAATTGTAAAGTCTGGGTGGATTCACAACACAGACAATAAATTCATGATAGTGAATGATAGTGAATTGTAAAGTCTGGGTGAATTCACAACACAGACAATAAATTCATGATAGTGAATGATAGTGAATTGTAAAGTCTGGGTGGATTCCTAACACAGACAATAAATTCATGATAGTGAATGATAGTGAATTGTAAAGTCTGGGTGGATTCACAACACAGACAATAAATTCATGATAGTGAATGATAGTGAATTGTAAAGTCTGGGTGGATTCCTAACACAGACAATAAATTCATGATAGTGAATGATAGTGAATTGTAAAGTCTGGGTGGATCCCCAACACAGACAATAAATTCATGATAGTGAATGATAGTGAATTGTAAAGTCTGGGTGGATTCCAAACACAGACAATAAATTCATGATAGTGAATGATAGTGAATTGTAAAGTCTGGGTGGATTCCTAACACAGACAATAAATTCATGATAGTGAATGATAGTGAATTGTAAAGTCTGGGTGGATCCCCAACACAGACAATAAATTCATGATAGTGAATGATAGTGAATTGTAAAGTCTGGGTGGATTCCAAACACAGACAATAAATCCATGATAGTGAATGATAGTGAATTGTAAAGTCTGGGTGGATTCCCAACACAGACAATAAATTCATGATAGTGAATGATAGTGAATTGTAAAGTCTGGGTGGATTACAAACACAGACAATAAATTCATGATAGTGAATGATAGTGAATTGTAAAGTCTGGGTGGATTTCTAACACAGACAATAAATTCATGATAGTGAATGATGGTGAATTGTAAAGTCTGGGTGGATTCCTAACACAGACAATAAATTCATGATAGTGAATGATAGTGAATTGTAAAGTCTGGGTGAATTCACAACACAGACAATAAATTCATGATAGTGAATGATAGTGAATTGTAAAGTCTGGGTGGATTCAAAACACAGACAATAAATTCATGATAGTGAATGATAGTGAATTGTAAAGTCTGGGTGGATTCACAACACAGACAATAAATTCATGATAGTGAATGATAGTGAATTGTAAAGTCTGGGTGAATTCACAACACAGACAATAAATTCATGATAGTGAATGATAGTGAATTGTAAAGTCTGGGTGGATTCACAACACAGACAATAAATTCATGATAGTGAATGATAGTGAATTGTAAAGTCTGGGTGAATTCACAACACAGACAATAAATTCATGATAGTGAATGATAGTGAATTGTAAAGTCTGGGTGGATTCACAACACAGACAATAAATTCATGATAGTGAATGATAGTGAATTGTAAAGTCTGGGTGGATTCCTAACACAGACAATAAATTCATGATAGTGAATGATAGTGAATTGTAAAGTCTGGGTGGATTCACAACATAGACAATAAATTCATGATAGTGAATGATAGTGAATTGTAAAGTCTGGGTGGATTCCTAACACAGACAATAAATTCATGATAGTGAATGATAGTGAATTGTAAAGTCTGGGTGGATTCCTAACACAGACAATAAATTCATGATAGTGAATGATAGTGAATTGTAAAGTCTGGGTGGATTCCTAACACAGACAATAAATTCATGATAGTGAATGATAGTGAATTGTAAAGTCTGGGTGGATTCCTAACACAGACAATAAATTCATGATAGTGAATGATAGTGAATTGTAAAGTCTGGGTGGATTCACAACACAGACAATAAATTCATGATAGTGAGTGATAGTGAATTGTAAAGTCTGGGTGGATTTCTAACACAGACAATAAATTCATGATAGTGAATGATAGTGAATTGTAAAGTCTGGGTGGATCCCCAACACAGACAATAAATTCATGATAGTGAATGATAGTGAATTGTAAAGTCTGGGTGGATTCCAAACACAGACAATAAATTCATGATAGTGAATGATAGTGAATTGTAAAGTCTGGGTGGATTCCCAACACAGACAATAAATTCATGAAAGTGAATGATAGTGAATTGTAAAGTCTGGGTGGATTACAAACACAGACAATAAATTCATGATAGTGAATGATAGTGAATTGTAAAGTCTGGGTGGATTCCTAACACAGACAATAAATTCATGATAGTGAATGATGGTGAATTGTAAAGTCTGGGTGGATTCCTAACACAGACAATAAATTCATGATAGTGAATGATAGTGAATTGTAAAGTCTGGGTGGATTCCTAACACAGACATTAAATTCATGATAGTGAATGATAGTGAATTGTAAAGTCTGGGTGGATTCCTAACACAGACAATAAATTCATGATAGTGAATGATAGTGAATTGTAAAGTCTGGGTGGATTCCTAACACAGACAATAAATACATGATAGTGAATGATAGTGAATTGTAAAGTCTGGGTGGATTCCTAACACAGACAATAAATTCATGATAGTCGTAAAAAAAGCAAGCAAATGTCGAAGTTAATTCCACTGCAGTATCCCCCCCCCCCACCCCTAACACTAAATTTCGTGTAGAAAAGACTAAAATTGCCTTTATGTGCGTCTCTTTTTTCAAAAAGTGCCAATCTGTAAGATATCATAGAATACACAAAAACATGACTTATTTAAAAAACAAAAGATGGTTTGTATAAAGCGAAGATTTCAATGATAACATACATGTATTTTGTAAAATCACTAAACTAAGAAACACTAGAGGACAGAAGGGCAAAGTGTAGAGTAGTAATAATACACAGGACTGTCACAATTCTGGATTTAATAGTGACTATTAGCACTTAGATAGATAGCAGTGTATAACTAGAACCTTAGATTAGCTTAAGTTAGCTAGAATAGAGAGAAGGTTAGTCTGACGTCACTATCTCCTCCCTCCCTTACGCAATTACATCTCCCCATCACTCTTTCTCACCTGTTTCTCTACCCTTCACTATACTCTTGTACTACGCCCAAATTCAGAGTCTACTGACTAATACGATTCAACTTGGTACTACATCTTGGTTGAATGGGTACGAATGTGTTAGAATGTATATATTTTATCCTATGCTATATTAATGTATTCATGTCATATCTTAATGTATTTATATCTTGTGCTATTTTAACGCATGTGAGCGAGTCATTATTCGATCCCTCATTCGCCCCCTCCTCTTCGCGTCCCCGCCACCCCCATCCCCTCTTATATCCCCTCAGCTTAGCGGCACGTTATGCAATTGCTTTGAGACGGTCGTTCTCTGAGCGGTTGACTAAATTCCCCCACTCAGCAGTTCGCACACACGTAACTAATTCTCGCCCGAAACCCCCCCCCAGCCACTTGAGTTAACTACTTAAAATTCTACCAAAGGAAGATAAAGTCCCCCACTCAGCATGACGTCTGTTCAATTGTCTTTCATCTAGACCTCTCTCCCCCCCCCTTTCCGCCCTCGCAACCCCGACCCCCAATCCATTTTTGGCTCCAATAAGCTTTTCTTATGCAAATGTATATTCAATCTAGCCAATGAGAATAGGATGTAATTAAATGTAAGCCAACCAAATTAACCTTGGGTCAGGTGACTAACTTGCACGAAAAAGCCGCCCAACTAAACTAAAGCAGATCTCTCCCAGCTCCCGAGCTAGATACATCGTTTTGGTCTAGCTCCCAAATTGTTACTCGGACTTGCAGATACTTAGCCAGTAATCGTAATTCCCTCATTATAGTTACGTAGCCTAACCTTGGATTCCGTAACAACACAGTATATTGAGTGTTAGACGTTCCTGTGCATATATCTCAAGCATTGTATCTCCCCTGCATGTTAGTATGTGTATCTCATCATTGGATATTGAATTTGAATCATAAATAAACACCTGAAACGTAACCAGAGACTTGCTTGCCTAACTTAGAACTGTCCGTTGTGTGTGTTAATAACATCTAAGCGAGCCAGTAGAGAACAAATAAATATTCCAGGTCAACCACAGCATCGGCACCTCGTACCTCTAAGACAACCAGCCATTATTACCCCCCTCTCAATTGCCACATCGTGACAAAGTGGGACCTCGTATCCGGGATTATCTGAACTTCAAGCCGTTCAGCGCACTGTCAACAGCAACAACCCGAGGACTACGCCGATTCTGAAACCGACCCTGGATGGGGGCTCATCTCTCTACAACACAAAGACTCTAAGCCAGCAACCAGACCCGTCATCCCAACGCCAGCAACCAGATCCATCAACCCATCAAACCAGGTTCGCCACTTTACGCCACCTACGCCACCCCAGCCTACGCTTACGCCACCCCAGCCTACGCCTACGACACCCCAGTCTACGCTTACGCCACCACAGCCTACGCTTACGACACCCCAGCCTACGCCTACGTCAACCCAGCCTACGCACCCCAGATACGCCAACCTAAGCCACCCCAGATTCGCCACTCCGAGCAATCTACGCCACCCCAGCCAACTCACCCCATTAAGCCAGGCTCGCCGCACTACGCCAGCCTACGTCACCCCAGACACACCAGCAACCAAATTTGCCGCCCCAACCGCCAGGTCGCCACCCTCTGGCCCCGCATCAACATACCGGCACCCGAGACGTCAGCAGAGAGACCCACCGCCGCCGCATCAGCCTGCCCGACAACTAGAGACCGCCGAGAACCCGACAACTGCCCTGTCAACCTCCCCGTAGGAACCCGCCGTAGTTCCCGGTATCCAAACCCGGAAAAATAGACACTAACATTAAACGCTAATCCAGTCCCGGCACGGGGAAAGAGAATTCCTAACCAGCCCGAAGATCTGCACCAACAGCGCCGAGCGCTATATAAACGATAACTTTATGATTGGATATACGTGTGTTAGTGTATGTGTGTAAAATTCTGGAATTGCTGTCTGGTGAGTACCATTTTGAGTTGTATTACGTTAGCTAAACTCTGAACCCCAACAACCCTCCTATATTTTCCTTTCCTATCTCGCTATATCTCTGTCCGCCTCTAGTATCTTAATCTCACCTCACTCTGTTACCATGGCGGAAGGTGTACTATTGCGTAAGCAGTTGAGAGAAGAGGCTATAGCTATAGGCTACATTGACTCAGACATCACTAAATACGTAGTAGAGCAGGTAGCGGCCCATGAGGCCAAGACAGAGAGAGCAGAACAGGTAGCTAGAGAGGAGAGAGCAGAACAGGTAGCTAGAGAGGAGAGAGCAGAACAGGTAGCTAGAGAGGAGAGAGCAAAGCAATTAGAAAGAGAAGATAGGCTTAGAGTAGAACAATTAGCTAGAGAGGAGAGAGAGAAACTTAGGTTAGAAGAATCAGCTAGAGAAGAGAGGAATAGGTTAGACGAGGAAGCACGCAGGGCACACGAACTCAGATTAGCTGAATTAGCAGCAAGTGTTAGGGCCCCCGATAACAACGACAACCCAAACTCCCCCTCATCATTTAGTTCAGCCACCCCCAACCATCCCCTCCCCAGACATGCTTCTCTATGGACCGACGTCCACGACCCCCGTTTAGAACAGTTTGACATCTACCTCCGACGGTTTAGCGACTGCATGGAGCTGAATGAGGTCCCCCCAGAATTGCATTGTAGGATCCTCGTCTCCACTCTGAGAGGAGAGGACTACGAGGCTTACTGTAAACTGGCCCCAGAAGACAGGGAGTCATGCGCTGCACTGAAGAACGCGCTCTTAAACCGGCACCAGTTACACTCATCCCACTACCAGAAGAAGTTTCGGTCGTCCACGCTACGACCGGGGGAAAACTATACACAATTCGCGGAGCGAATACAATCTTACCTACTCAAGTGGGTTGAGTTAGGCAATATTGAACAGTCATTCGACGGTATGGTCACCCTCGTAATGACTGAGCAAATAGAGTCACAGATGACACCTAAGCTAAGGGCCTTCCTTATTCAACAAGGAATCACCGGTTTAAACCCCTCCCTGCAGGGCGCAGATAGGTTTCTGCAATCAAACCTAATAGAGTCATCCCCCTCCTCCCGCCCGGGACACCCGCAGCCGCACCGACATTATGGGGACAACCACCGCGCCAACCCTCCACCTAAATCAACCGCTCCCCAGCCGCACACGCCCCACCACGGGCGACCTCGTCCTCACAACGCACATAGAGACCACCGCCACACTAGGCCCACCCCTCAGTTAGCTCACGACAGAAACAGACGCGACCCCACCCCCTATCTTGCCGCCGGTGCATTTTACACCACGACGGACCCCGTAGACCCAGCGCAAGATTCCACTAACGGACTTGCAACGCACGAGCTAGAAACGCCCAGCTACCCGAGCTACTTAGCTCCCGAACAGGAACCCGCCGATCAGGGGCGTGACCAGTACTCAAGCAGTGACTATGATCGAGTCCACCACGTGTTCTCTATTTCCTCGGCAGACAAACATAACCAATTCCCTCGCAGCTACGTCGACGAGATAGTCAGAATCAACGGCCGACTCGCCTCGTGCACGTATGATTCCGGTCTTAGCTTTGAGGCCCTAGTAACGCAATCAAAAATCGACCCCCGCGACTACACAGGCCGCTATGTGCGACTCCAAGGTCCATCTCATAACTCTCCTATTCAGCAGCTACCGACCGCACTCGTAAACCTCAGCTCAGCACTTTTTACAGGCCCCATTGAGGCCGCCGTAATAGAAGGCCTACAAGTAGACATCCTACTCGGAAGACCGATTGTAGGTAAACAAACGCATTGCCTGCCTACACCCGCAACCTACGGATCGCCCCGCCCCACCCCCAACCAGACACCTCTCCCCCACCCCATGTCCATTAAAGATAAGCTCCGTCATGCAAGGCTGCCCACGACGAGGCTCGAACTAAGGCAAACACTGGGCGAATTTAGCAACTATCAGAATACCCTTATACCAAACTTCCGTAAAATTACCCGTCCGTTATTTAGATTGCTAAACGCACCCACATCGTTCCCATTATCTTGGGACAAACTCGCTACTGATGCTTTCGAGACATTGCAACAGTGCCTAGGCCAAAACCCCTTTCGACACACGCGGCATAGCGGACACTAACTAGTGCCCCTACACACTTCGTGGCCCAGCATACTCAGTAATACGGCCCCACGCGCGCACACTGTTAATGAGTGTGTAGTTACTCCCCTTTTCCCATGTCCCAGAGACAGTAACTTAGGTAGAAATCTTCTCTCCGAGTAGATTCCCAAATTGGCCCGGAGGGATGTCACAATTCTGGATTTAATAGTGACTATTAGCACTTAGATAGATAGCAGTGTATAACTAGAACCTTAGATTAGCTTAAGTTAGCTAGAATAGAGAGAAGGTTAGTCTGACGTCACTATCTCCTCCCTCCCTTACGCAATTACATCTCCCCATCACTCTTTCTCACCTGTTTCTCTACCCTTCACTATACTCTTGTACTACGCCCAAATTCAGAGTCTACTGACTAATACGATTCAACTTGGTACTACATCTTGGTTGAATGGGTACGAATGTGTTAGAATGTATATATTTTATCCTATGCTATATTAATGTATTCATGTCATATCTTAATGTATTTATATCTTGTGCTATTTTAACGCATGTGAGCGAGTCATTATTCGATCCCTCATTCGCCCCCTCCTCTTCGCGTCCCCGCCACCCCCATCCCCTCTTATATCCCCTCAGCTTAGCGGCACGTTATGCAATTGCTTTGAGACGGTCGTTCTCTGAGCGGTTGACTAAATTCCCCCACTCAGCAGTTCGCACACACGTAACTAATTCTCGCCCGAAACCCCCCCCCCCCCCCAGCCACTTGAGTTAACTACTTAAAATTCTACCAAAGGAAGATAAAGTCCCCCACTCAGCATGACGTCTGTTCAATTGTCTTTCATCTAGACCTCTCTCCCCCCCCCCCTTTCCGCCCTCGCAACCCCGACCCCCAATCCATTTTTGGCTCCAATAAGCTTTTCTTATGCAAATGTATATTCAATCTAGCCAATGAGAATAGGATGTAATTAAATGTAAGCCAACCAAATTAACCTTGGGTCAGGTGACTAACTTGCACGAAAAAGCCGCCCAACTAAACTAAAGCAGATCTCTCCCAGCTCCCGAGCTAGATACATCGTTTTGGTCTAGCTCCCAAATTGTTACTCGGACTTGCAGATACTTAGCCAGTAATCGTAATTCCCTCATTATAGTTACGTAGCCTAACCTTGGATTCCGTAACAACACAGTATATTGAGTGTTAGACGTTCCTGTGCATATATCTCAAGCATTGTATCTCCCCTGCATGTTAGTATGTGTATCTCATCATTGGATATTGAATTTGAATCATAAATAAACACCTGAAACGTAACCAGAGACTTGCTTGCCTAACTTAGAACTGTCCGTTGTGTGTGTTAATAACATCTAAGCGAGCCAGTAGAGAACAAATAAATATTCCAGGTCAACCACAGCATCGGCACCTCGTACCTCTAAGACAACCAGCCATTATTACCCCCCTCTCAATTGCCACATCGTGACAAAGTGGGACCTCGTATCCGGGATTATCTGAACTTCAAGCCGTTCAGCGCACTGTCAACAGCAACAACCCGAGGACTACGCCGATTCTGAAACCGACCCTGGATGGGGGCTCATCTCTCTACAACACAAAGACTCTAAGCCAGCAACCAGACCCGTCATCCCAACGCCAGCAACCAGATCCATCAACCCATCAAACCAGGTTCGCCACTTTACGCAGCCTACGCCACCCCAGCCTACGCTTACGCCACCCCAGCCTACGCCTACGACACCCCAGTCTACGCTTACGCCACCACAGCCTACGCTTACGACACCCCAGCCTACGCCTACGTCACCCCAGCCTACGCACCCCAGATACGCCAACCTAAGCCACCCCAGATTCGCCACTCCGAGCAATCTACGCCACCCCAGCCAACTCACCCCATTAAGCCAGGCTCGCCGCACTACGCCAGCCTACGTCACCCCAGACACACCAGCAACCAAATTTGCCGCCCCAACCGCCAGGTCGCCACCCTCTGGCCCCGCATCAACATACCGGCACCCGAGACGTCAGCAGAGAGACCCACCGCCGCCGCATCAGCCTGCCCGACAACTAGAGACCGCCGAGAACCCGACAACTGCCCTGTCAACCTCCCCGTAGGAACCCGCCGTAGTTCCCGGTATCCAAACCCGGAAAAATAGACACTAACATTAAACGCTAATCCAGTCCCGGCACGGGGAAAGAGAATTCCTAACCAGCCCGAAGATCTGCACCAACAGCGCCGAGCGCTATATAAACGATAACTTTATGATTGGATATACGTGTGTTAGTGTATGTGTGTAAAATTCTGGAATTGCTGTCTGGTGAGTACCATTTTGAGTTGTATTACGTTAGCTAAACTCTGAACCCCAACAACCCTCCTATATTTTCCTTTCCTATCTCGCTATATCTCTGTCCGCCTCTAGTATCTTAATCTCACCTCACTCTGTTACCATGGCGGAAGGTGTACTATTGCGTAAGCAGTTGAGAGAAGAGGCTATAGCTATAGGCTACATTGACTCAGACATCACTAAATACGTAGTAGAGCAGGTAGCGGCCCATGAGGCCAAGACAGAGAGAGCAGAACAGGTAGCTAGAGAGGAGAGAGCAGAACAGGTAGCTAGAGAGGAGAGAGCAGAACAGGTAGCTAGAGAGGAGAGAGCAAAGCAATTAGAAAGAGAAGATAGGCTTAGAGTAGAACAATTAGCTAGAGAGGAGAGAGAGAAACTTAGGTTAGAAGAATCAGCTAGAGAAGAGAGGAATAGGTTAGACGAGGAAGCACGCAGGGCACACGAACTCAGATTAGCTGAATTAGCAGCAAGTGTTAGGGCCCCCGATAACAACGACAACCCAAACTCCCCCTCATCATTTAGTTCAGCCACCCCCAACCATCCCCTCCCCAGACATGCTTCTCTATGGACCGACGTCCACGACCCCCGTTTAGAACAGTTTGACATCTACCTCCGACGGTTTAGCGACTGCATGGAGCTGAATGAGGTCCCCCCAGAATTGCATTGTAGGATCCTCGTCTCCACTCTGAGAGGAGAGGACTACGAGGCTTACTGTAAACTGGCCCCAGAAGACAGGGAGTCATGCGCTGCACTGAAGAACGCGCTCTTAAACCGGCACCAGTTACACTCATCCCACTACCAGAAGAAGTTTCGGTCGTCCACGCTACGACCGGGGGAAAACTATACACAATTCGCGGAGCGAATACAATCTTACCTACTCAAGTGGGTTGAGTTAGGCAATATTGAACAGTCATTCGACGGTATGGTCACCCTCGTAATGACTGAGCAAATAGAGTCACAGATGACACCTAAGCTAAGGGCCTTCCTTATTCAACAAGGAATCACCGGTTTAAACCCCTCCCTGCAGGGCGCAGATAGGTTTCTGCAATCAAACCTAATAGAGTCATCCCCCTCCTCCCGCCCGGGACACCCGCAGCCGCACCGACATTATGGGGACAACCACCGCGCCAACCCTCCACCTAAATCAACCGCTCCCCAGCCGCACACGCCCCACCACGGGCGACCTCGTCCTCACAACGCACATAGAGACCACCGCCACACTAGGCCCACCCCTCAGTTAGCTCACGACAGAAACAGACGCGACCCCACCCCCTATCTTGCCGCCGGTGCATTTTACACCACGACGGACCCCGTAGACCCAGCGCAAGATTCCACTAACGGACTTGCAACGCACGAGCTAGAAACGCCCAGCTACCCGAGCTACTTAGCTCCCGAACAGGAACCCGCCGATCAGGGGCGTGACCAGTACTCAAGCAGTGACTATGATCGAGTCCACCACGTGTTCTCTATTTCCTCGGCAGACAAACATAACCAATTCCCTCGCAGCTACGTCGACGAGATAGTCAGAATCAACGGCCGACTCGCCTCGTGCACGTATGATTCCGGTCTTAGCTTTGAGGCCCTAGTAACGCAATCAAAAATCGACCCCCGCGACTACACAGGCCGCTATGTGCGACTCCAAGGTCCATCTCATAACTCTCCTATTCAGCAGCTACCGACCGCACTCGTAAACCTCAGCTCAGCACTTTTTACAGGCCCCATTGAGGCCGCCGTAATAGAAGGCCTACAAGTAGACATCCTACTCGGAAGACCGATTGTAGGTAAACAAACGCATTGCCTGCCTACACCCGCAACCTACGGATCGCCCCGCCCCACCCCCAACCAGACACCTCTCCCCCACCCCATGTCCATTAAAGATAAGCTCCGTCATGCAAGGCTGCCCACGACGAGGCTCGAACTAAGGCAAACACTGGGCGAATTTAGCAACTATCAGAATACCCTTATACCAAACTTCCGTAAAATTACCCGTCCGTTATTTAGATTGCTAAACGCACCCACATCGTTCCCATTATCTTGGGACAAACTCGCTACTGATGCTTTCGAGACATTGCAACAGTGCCTAGGCCAAAACCCCTTTCGACACACGCGGCATAGCGGACACTAACTAGTGCCCCTACACACTTCGTGGCCCAGCATACTCAGTAATACGGCCCCACGCGCGCACACTGTTAATGAGTGTGTAGTTACTCCCCTTTTCCCATGTCCCAGAGACAGTAACTTAGGTAGAAATCTTCTCTCCGAGTAGATTCCCAAATTGGCCCGGAGGGATGTCACAATTCTGGATTTAATAGTGACTATTAGCACTTAGATAGATAGCAGTGTATAACTAGAACCTTAGATTAGCTTAAGTTAGCTAGAATAGAGAGAAGGTTAGTCTGACGTCACTATCTCCTCCCTCCCTTACGCAATTACATCTCCCCATCACTCTTTCTCACCTGTTTCTCTACCCTTCACTATACTCTTGTACTACGCCCAAATTCAGAGTCTACTGACTAATACGATTCAACTTGGTACTACATCTTGGTTGAATGGGTACGAATGTGTTAGAATGTATATATTTTATCCTATGCTATATTAATGTATTCATGTCATATCTTAATGTATTTATATCTTGTGCTATTTTAACGCATGTGAGCGAGTCATTATTCGATCCCTCATTCGCCCCCTCCTCTTCGCGTCCCCGCCACCCCCATCCCCTCTTATATCCCCTCAGCTTAGCGGCACGTTATGCAATTGCTTTGAGACGGTCGTTCTCTGAGCGGTTGACTAAATTCCCCCACTCAGCAGTTCGCACACACGTAACTAATTCTCGCCCGAAACCCCCCCCCCCCCCCAGCCACTTGAGTTAACTACTTAAAATTCTACCAAAGGAAGATAAAGTCCCCCACTCAGCATGACGTCTGTTCAATTGTCTTTCATCTAGACCTCTCTCCCCCCCCCTTTCCGCCCTCGCAACCCCGACCCCCAATCCATTTTTGGCTCCAATAAGCTTTTCTTATGCAAATGTATATTCAATCTAGCCAATGAGAATAGGATGTAATTAAATGTAAGCCAACCAAATTAACCTTGGGTCAGGTGACTAACTTGCACGAAAAAGCCGCCCAACTAAACTAAAGCAGATCTCTCCCAGCTCCCGAGCTAGATACATCGTTTTGGTCTAGCTCCCAAATTGTTACTCGGACTTGCAGATACTTAGCCAGTAATCGTAATTCCCTCATTATAGTTACGTAGCCTAACCTTGGATTCCGTAACAACACAGTATATTGAGTGTTAGACGTTCCTGTGCATATATCTCAAGCATTGTATCTCCCCTGCATGTTAGTATGTGTATCTCATCATTGGATATTGAATTTGAATCATAAATAAACACCTGAAACGTAACCAGAGACTTGCTTGCCTAACTTAGAACTGTCCGTTGTGTGTGTTAATAACATCTAAGCGAGCCAGTAGAGAACAAATAAATATTCCAGGTCAACCACAGCATCGGCACCTCGTACCTCTAAGACAACCAGCCATTATTACCCCCCTCTCAATTGCCACATCGTGACAAGGACATTAAACTCTTATTTAGAAATGCAACCCAATAACAACCTGTTGCAATGCTAAGATAAACATAAGGATAAAAACAATTTCCTTATCCCTTATGCGAGAACAAATGTATATAAGTACTCTTTCTTCCCCAGTGGCATTTGGGGATGGAATGGATAGCCTGATCAATTCAGGAAATACAGTAACTTAACATCATTTAAAACACTAAAAAAAATGCAAGACTAAACTCGGACCACGGATGAACGTAGGACGCAATAATCTTCTTGATAAAAGGAGCATATAAGATAATTAATGGATCGAAGGAATGAAATCGTCTTTTGTGAAACACTTACCGATATTCAATACGCTGGAAATAATTGCAGCATTGTCCTTGAGACGCTGAGTCGCTGTATGCACTATAAAGGTATTATTACAATAAATAAAACATTGTATCGATTTAAAACTTACTTTTTTTTCACAGGATGCTCATTACCAAGGGCGTTTCTGGGATCACAATGTAAGGCCGAACCATTAAAAAGTGCAAATGGGGAGAATAGCTCTAACTGTAACAGTTTATAACAGGTCATTTCTCAACTCGTGGTCAATTTCTACCCAAATTATTTTGAAAACAAAAATTCAATCAAATAAATAGTAGTTAAAACCAAAAATTATAATAAGATGGACCGCTTTCTCTATTTTTAGAGCTTATATGTTCTTTTTCCGTGCGCAACCAATAAGGCTTTCTTAAATAACTTCTAGGCTTCTACATTTGCCTAAATGTTTCCGCTGTTTACTACTTTCGATTTGAATTTGAATTTTTTAATGAGAAAATCATAGCGATTTAATAAAACGGAAGTGCAAAGTACAAAAGTGAATCGGGAATTCGGAAAAAAAAGTCATTCGAGTCATCAAATAGCAGAAATATTAAAGCAAGCGGTTCATCTTATTATAGTCTTTGGTAAAACTAACTATTGAAACTCGTATTAATAAAAAAATATATGCTGTGTTTTCACTTAAGATTTACTGATAAAAGTGAATCGGGCTAAAGTTGTTTTTTTGAAATAACACAGCGCTAAATGTTTAAACCATATTTCTATAAATAGTCAAAGTGATCACAAATTAGCAAGAGATGGCAATAAATTACTATTAGAAGAAATAAACAGAATAGTTATGTATTATCTTTATTGAATAATAATGTGAATACTAAAGAAATTGAGTAACATTTTTGATTCTATCTAAATTCCATTAAAATTGTTAGAATTGATCAGCAAAAAAAAAAAGTAGTAAATAAGTTTTTTAATCCTCGGATTTTAAACCAGAAAAAGGGTTTCCTGCCAATGAGGATAGGGCTGAGCGTATCTCTATTTGATTATTATATTTTATTGAAGAATTTTAAAAAAAGCTCTATGATAAGGGTAATTGAAAACAGTAAAGAACAGGTGTTGTTGTTTTTTGGAAATGACTATTGTTTCACTAACCATATTATTTACAGAGAAATAATATGGCTTTTATCTTATCTTAGCTTATCTATATATATATAAAAAGATCGTGTTTGTGTCCCCACGGATACCCATTGGTCAATTTGAAAACACCGTGAGTTTGTGTCACTGATCTATTTAGGCCTAGGCCTATATACTGTCTGATATGTTTTCACATCGGACATGTGTCTTCAATAGCTCAGTGGTTAACGTAGCAGACTGCTATACAGGCGACCCGGGTTCAATTCTCCAGTTAGACTATACCTTTTTTTTCTACAATTTTTTTTTCAAACCTTTAAAAACAAAAGACTTTTTACATCTACGGGCAATTTAGTTTGTTGTTAAATAAAATTACTTGCCAATTTTTTTACCCGTTTACAAAGTTTATTTTAAATTACTTTCCGAAATTAAAATCTTTAATAAAAAAAAAGTAATTTAAATATTAGATTTATTGCTTTCTTTTAATTGTAGTTTATACAATTCTTATCTGCACCTTATACAGTCATGTTTATTCCCCCCGGGCAACGCCGGGCAATGTAGCTAGTCTTATATATTACGGACGCCCATTGTATAAAGAAGATTGTTTGCGTCCTGAGCTAATCCGTGGTTCGAGTCTAGTCTTGCATCTTTATTAATGTTTTAAATTATGTTAAGTTACTGGTTTTCCTTTTTTGTTCAGGCATACCCTTGCCATCCCCAAATGCCACTCGTGAAGAAAGAGAACTTATATGTATTTGATTTTGTTAACGGTTTCTCGTTTGATTCGCCAAATTGAAACAAATATTCAGATTTAAAGTTTTTAAGATTGTGATATTTGTACTGCCTATTATTGGCACCTTAAAGATCAGAAAAGAGATTCCGTTAGGACATTTCTAGAACAAAACTAAGACCAAAAAGGCGCCTTTTAATATATTTACGCGTTCCTACCTACATCTCATGTATCCCTTATTCTGTTGGACCGCTGGGGCGCTAGAGATGACATGTACACCAGCCTATTGCATTCCTCCTGACTCTCAGCCCTTCTCATTGCGTCACAAAGCTTTACTCCTGACCTTCATGTTGACCTTCCATCGTTTTCTTTGTCTTCCTTTTTCTCCCCCCCCCCCCTTCTTGTGTTGCCCTGCAGAATAGTTTTGGCGAGCCCGTTGGATCTTGTTATGTGGCCATACCATCCTAGCTTTTTTTTCTTGACTGCGGCCAGCAGGTCTTTGTATTGCCCAATTTCCTGGAGTATCCCTTGTCGTCTCTGCTTATTGGAGATGTGGTCTTTATAGCAGATGCCGAGAAAGCTTCTGAAGCATCTCATCTCCATGGCTTTGATCTTATGTTTCCAAATCAGCTGTTAATGTCCACAACCTTAATTAATTTTATTTATTTAGGATTTCTAAACTTATATAATCTATACATTATCATAGTTATTGTTGACTTTTGGCCCTCCTATCTCAAGGAACTAATTAGACCATATGCCCTGCAAAGAACACTTTGTTCTGCCGACTCCTAGCTTCTGGAAGTGCCCCGTTTCTCTCTGACGACCGTTGGCCTTAGAGCCATCTCAATATCGGGTCCAAAGGTGTGGAATCTACTTCACATTTGACTCAGGCAAACAAGGTCTTTTGTTACTTTAAAAAAAAAAAAAATCATTATTTCAATATTTATCTTAGATTAGGGTTCGGCAACCAGACTTGGCACGCAGAACGATTTTTTTCAGTGGCAAGCGAGAGACCTCCAAAATTATTTTTTTTTAATGCACGTCAAAACAACGTACATCTACATAATTAATTGGTGCTGCGCGGCGAGCTGCATGTGACCCACACTGGGCGTCAAATGTTTTAGTTTAGGAAAGTTTGAATGCAAAGTTCTCATCGTTGGACTTTAATTGAATCGTTTGTTTGTCAATTTTATAGTTTCTTAAATTTCTTTAATTTTTAAAGTGATAGGGAGTATACGTAAAGTCTTGGATAGATTTGTTTCTGGTCAGGAAGCCATTAAGGTTATCGTAATAAAAAAAATAACAATATTGAATGAGGAGAACTGACGGTTGAAGCTGATTTTTCTGAATGACATGGCGACACATTTCAGTGAGTTGAACTTGCATTTACAAAGACGGGGTCGAAAAGCAAAAGCACTTTAAGTATTGGACCACTCAAATTAATTTGCATTGAAACTGGACATATCTTGCCGTGAAATCTATTTTAAAACTTTTATATATTTCCCTAAGTTAAGGTAAATTAAGATAGTTGAGCTTTTCAGAAGTACATGGAAGCACTCAATGCGGAGTTTTCTAAACAAAGGCAAAGGAAATTGGAATTTTTTCAATTTCAAACATCCGAAAAATGAACATCAAAATGTGCGGACAATCTTAAAGGAATAGCTACTTAGGAAAGTCATCTGTTGTCATCTCCAAGACATTTGCTCTACTTTGGTTTAATTTACACTAGTGAACATATTTTACAGCACATGACAGCTGTTTTAAGCATACTAGAGGTCACTTAAATTTGACCACTCGGAAGTGGCATTGAACAATTAGCGAAGATCATTCAAGGAAAAGACGCTCATTAATTGATATATGCTAATTACATTCAAAAGAGTTTGTATAACTATCTTAATTAAGCAGAAATTTAATTATTTTTAAAACAAATTTGTTTGTTTTATTATTGCAATAAATATAGCATGCTTAGATAATGTAACTATTGTATTTAATCATGTTTAAACAAATAAACTCCTTAAATTAAGCTTTATGATGCAGAAAATGTTTACTTACAACGTAAATTGATTTTATACATATAATTACACAATAAAAAAATAGCATAATGCTGAATTTATATAAAGAAATAATAATTTAAAAGCTGCAATAGATATATTGTGTTCTTAGTTGTATGTTAAATTCACTCTGAGCTTACATTATGTTTGTTGGCAGCACTAAACAAATATTATTATTATTATTAAATTATTTCAAATAAAAAATTGCACAACAAATAATTACGGCTAAGTAAAATAAAAATCAAATAACTGCAAATTGATATTTAATTTTGGTAAAGGAGGGTCTTTGTTATGCGCTCGCTCGCCCCAAGCGTCAAAATGTGACTACGCCTCTGTCAAAATGTGACTACGCCTCTGTCAAAATGTGACTACGCCTCTGTCAAAATGCACAACTGGGCCAACAAGACTTTAAAGTATTTCTCTCCCACAGTGTTTCTAACGTTGATCTTCTATTTACCAAACATGTCAGTTTTCATAATGTTTGGGGCATCAAAGCTCATTCTGTTGTTACATATTCATTATGTGGCCCGACAAATGCAGCTCATCCCATGCTCATCCCATGCAACACAGTGTTTTTCTTTTTGATGTACATACTTGAGGAGCAAAACAACTGGGTGTTGACAGCTGACACTGAACGTTGTACACCGACAGAGAGGGAGATAAAGCGAGAGAGGGAGAGAGAGAGGGAGGGGGGAGAGTGAGAGAAGGAGAGAGGGAGAGAGTGAGATGGGGAGAGAGGGAGAGAGAGCGGGAGTGAGAGAGGAAAAGAGAGAAAGGGAGAGAGGGAAGGAGAGAGAGGGAGATAGAGAGAGGGAGATAGAGAGAGGGAGAGAGTGAGATAGGGAGAGAGGGAGAGACAGGAGAAAGAGTGAGAGAAATGCCTTCTAAGAGATATAATGCACAATTTTCCGTTTGACAAATTATATACTTTTATAATTGGAAATCTAGCTGTTTACTTTATTCGTGTTGAATGTAGACTAGCCATTCTAACATACTGGGTTGGATACATACACAACCAATTCATTTATTAATATAGATGTTATCTCGTTTAAATCAGAGATATAGGCCTACAGTAATGAGTGCATGTCTCAATATATAGAGATACGCGTAATGCACACACTATCATCAAAGTAGTTAAAAGGCGATACGAACATCTGATACGATATTCTGATCAACCGTTAAGTGTGATAAGAGAATACTTAGCTGAGACCTTCGTTTTAAGAATGTGCTGTCGATGTACGCCCGAGTTCTAATGCATGAAGTAGGCATACAATACATGTTTTAACTATAACATAGTTTCATTTCTATAATACCACCCTTTTTTCCCATCCTGAGACTATTCATAGACTGTTCACATACTATTCACAGACTATTCACAGACTATTCACAGACTATTCACAGATTATTCACAAACTATTCACAGACTGTTCACAGTATTTTTGAGCTTGTGTTGAAGTCTAGTCTAGCTACCAGTAGAGGTATTCTAAATGAACTTTTTCAAATAAAATTAATTGACATTCAACCATCTTATTGAATAGAACTCACTTTCATTAGAACAAAACTACCAACTGTAATGGTTTAGCCATTTCTTTAAGAAAGTTGTTCTCATTGACCAAGTTTAGTAGGTTATACCCCCACCCCATATACGTTTTGATTGAAAGATGCTTTGTGTGTTAATTTCAATAACTATTTAACATCAATTCTTGATCATTTTTTTATATTGCCATTGAAAATATACAATCACACACATACATACATATATATAATATTATATGTAGGCCTATATACGTAATTTTACATGGGTAACGTGCAAGTGAATGGGGGCAAAATTAGATTTAAAAAATTATTTTGGAAAATAGCGGACAGGGTAAGAAAAAAGAAACTTAAAGAAACACAAAGTCATGTGGGTTGCCTTAATATTATCAACAATCATCTATGTAGTTTTTTCAACACTTCAAGCGCCCACCAAAACCAAACCTGATTTTAAAAGTTCCTAAGAGTTGCTTTAATATTATCAACAATCATCTAAGTTTTTTTTCAAAACTACAAGCGTCCACCAAAACCGAACTGGGTTTTGAAAGTTCCTAAAAGTCGCCTTCATATAATCAACAATAACCTATGTTTTTGTCCGCACAAGAATATCCCACAAAAAAACAACAACAACCTAGCTAGGTTTGTTTAAAGCTGTAGATCCATCACATGCTCCATATTTTAAGAAGTAAATAATTTCAAATATCTTGGAGCAATCCTATCCATAGACAGAAACTTTGAGTCAGAAATTCGAGCAAGGATTGGGACAGCAATAACGGCAAAGGCTTTCCTAAACAGAATCCAGACCAGCAAATACATTAGTTTTCCAACAAAGTGCAGACTTTACATAGCCCTTGTCAAAAACATTGTTCTGTATGGATGTGAGATCTGGACAATGCTATCAGCAATTGAAAACAAACTGCAGGCATTCGAAAATAAATGCATGAGAAAAATACTTCGAATCTCCTACGTAGACACAGGACTAATGAGTATGTCTGGGACAGAATATCCTCAATTGCAGGCCGTCAAGAAAACATTATGACATCAATCAAACGGCGCAAACTAACATTGTTAGTTCATGTGTTGCGGCACAATAACCTGCCAAAAAACAATTCTCCAAGGCACTGTAGAGGGTGAACGACAGAGAGGCCGTCAGCGGAGATGCTGGTTCGACAACAAAAAATATTGGACAGGGCTGAAGTTGATTTAACTAATGACAACCGCTCAAGATAGGCTCAAGTGGAAAAAAGTTTACTGCTGAGGTGACCATGCGATCCCCCCAACGACAACAACGGTCAAGTGATTGATGATGATGAGGATTAAGCTAAACTTAACGCGACTAACATTTTAAGTATTAATTATCGCCTTCTCATTTTTGATGTTAAAAACGGATTCCTCATAACCTGTACTCCACTCTATCCATGCAGCCCCACATCTCCTTCCTCATCAAAACCTGCTTCTTCTATATTGCCGCCATCCGTCGCTATAACAAACAGGAAGCTTGCGTGAAAATTGTCATATCTCTCTTCTTCTCCCGCTTGGATTCGCTATTGGCTGGCCTCTTGGCCTCCTCTTTTCAGGACCTCCAACGTATCCAGAACTGCGCAGCCCGACTAATCCTCAAGAAGAATAAGTCAAATCATATCACTCCTCTGCTCCGATCTCTGCACTGGCTACCCATTAACAAACGGATCCCGTATAAGCTGTCTTCTCTCTGCTACAAGTGCCTGAATTACTCTGCCCCGGATTGCCTTTGCTCTTTTCTTGAGCTCTACACCCAACCCCGTCAATTTCGCTCGACTTCTGACGCACTGACTTTTTGGATCCGCGAAGCCAGTGTCCGCTGGTCAACGTGCATTCTCTTACGCGGGCCGTCCGCCTGGTATCCCCTACCAATCCAACTTCGCCAGAGCCCTATCTTTGACACCTTGAGGAGCCGGCTGAAGACTCACCTGTTCCAGTAGCTCACTGTACATATATACATTTTCGTCTGTTTTTCGTTGTTTGTACTCTGTCTGTAACTTTTGTTAGTGCATAGAACTTTCCTCCATGGGATAGGCGCTTTATAAGCATTGTTATTATTGTTATTAAAATATCCCGTCGGACCCAATGTTTCAACATATCAACGTCAGGTTTAATAAAATATAAAATAACTTTATCTTCTTATATTTGTCTATTGTTGACAGTATATAATATTTTTTTATTGCAACGTATATATTTGTATAATATTAATTTTGGATAGTTTGGTGTGGCCTATTTATATTGAAAGTTTATAAAAAATTATATAGTTACGAATTGTAAAAATTATAAGAAGAACACAGCTCTTTTAATAACGAAATATTTTAATTTTATTTTTAGTCAAATAAAAATGCAACAAATAAATAAATAAATGCACTATTTAAAATTAATTGAAAGTTAATTAGTTGAAACATTATTGAATGTTTTCATTAATGAAATAATGTCCATGATTATCTGAAAAAAGTTTTCAAATTCCAATAACTCAGTAAAAACTTCTAGAGTTTAAATTTTTCGTTATTATTTCCCTTTAAATAATTTTTTTGTAAAATAGATTCCGTATTGATTTCTTTTGCCATTAAAAATATTTTTAGTCTTAAAATTTACAATGTTTAAATATATCTATTTATTTATTATTTGTTTATTATTTTTATTAAGTTATAAATCTTTAAATGTAAAATTATATTATTTGTTGTTGTTAATTGTTTATATAATTTATAAAAGTTTATTCAAGTTTCAAGGGAATGGCGGAACTAGATAACAAGATGACCTATTGTCGATACATTTGTTTACAATTTGATTTATTCAAGTTTAATAAATCTAAAACTAAATAAACAGATTTATAAGAACATAAACATGACGTGATAGATATAAACAACAATAAGACATTAAGATATAAATGTATAAAGTTTATTTAAATACAGAAACAAGAAACTGTTTCAAATGTTTACAATTTATACAAAACTATCAATTTAACAGAAGAGAATATAAATATCTTTATATCTAAACAAAAACAATAAAGTGAATAAAGATTTATAGATACATGGAATAAATTGAAAGTGATATAAACAAATATAAAACATCCTCTATGTTTGTTTGTTTATATTTTGACACACAAGTAATTCAATACAATTACCAGGCAGTACCAACTCCACTGTAATTAAGTCCAGACTTTAAACTTCCACTATGGACATGGTCAGTAGAACAACCAACACCATAATACCCAACACAGTAGACAGCGGCTCCACTACTTCCTGGACATGTACATGTTGTGTAGGTAAACTTATGGTCCCTCCTCCCCACCTGTACTTTGTCCTTCCATTGACCAACACTGACCTGTTTAGAACATCCATGAGGATGTGACACTATAAAGTTCAACTTGTCAATATCTCGAGATTTAAAGTATTTGTTAAAGACTTTCAACCAGACATCTTTAAAATGTTCCTTCATTTTCTCCAATTTATTTCCCAATATTTCATCACAAGTCACACAGGTAAACCAACACTTGTCTCCCTCAATGTTTACATATTTAACACATACCTTATCTTTAAGAATAACCAATTCACTATCTTCACTATCATAAAACAATCTCAAGGTCGTGTGGCTTAACTCAATGTCATCAACAACCACATGTGCAGCTGTAACCACATCAATCTTCCACCAAACTTTGCTGGGTTTGTCTGAATATTCACATTTATCACATGGACATGTTGTATAGTCCAAATGTTCATCTTCATCTGTGAACTTCTCCACTCCACTCACCCTCCCAGTTCCTGTCCTAAATGTTTCCTTTCCTCTCAGTTCAGACAAAAAATATGGAATCTTTGTGTTTGGCCAAAACTCTGGTCTGTCTGGACTGGTCATGGTGACACTTAGTCTAACTGTCAGGTCAGCTATAGTTTTGATGAGTTCATACAAATCACTGTCTCTGTGACCTTCAGGTAGATGTTTTAAGCTGAATGATTCAATAGGTATAAATTCTGGATGACCTGGATTCTTCTTACACTTTGTCACATGCTGGTGTAAATCAATTTCTCCACAAGGTAAAACCTGATTTTCATGTTCACCTGTACAGTTAAATACAAATATCAACAAACTATGTTTACTTTATGTAATAAATATGATTTTCTATTTAATAGTAATATAATCAATTACCGGTATAAAATTATTCACCTTAATAAACATATTTACATTTTGCATTAATTTACCAATAATTTACCTATGAGCAGACTGTCCTGTTTATTTGACTGGTCATCAATTTGTTTAGGAACTGGACAAACTCCATCTGAAATGTTCAGTTTAGTTTACATATTAATAAATATTTTCTGATATTATTTTCTATATAATTTTGAGGCTAAAATAAGAATCATCATCATAATCCTGATCCAGTAGCCATCTGGGCACTTGCCCTTCGACCTGAGGCAATGGTGAAGAAATTGCAGACTTTGTGTAGCTGTTCGTATTATAAATATAGAGTGTTAGAGAGATTTGAGGTTTTGGGGAGGTAGAAATTTCGTATGTCCTGTAGTGTCGGACAGTCAAAAGAGTGATTTGCAACTGTTTTATTTTGGTGTTTACAGAGAGGGCATGCCGCCGCTTTTTCTGATTTGATGAGGTTAAGTTGCGAGTTTAAATGTCTATGTCCAGTGCGCAGACGAAAGATGGTTATTTGATCTTATCTCTGTGGGACATTTATTGTGTTATTTTCATCTGGTTTGGACATATGTGGGAATACACTTCCTCCTGTTGTGCCCAGTGCCTAACAATTTAACCACTCTTCTTTAATGTTTGTTGTCATGATCTGTTTGGCTGTGTCGAATGATGCTGGTGTGTCCGGTTAAAAGTTGGTTGCTCCTTGCTTTGCTAGAGAAAGAGCTAATTTTCCAGAGTAAGGATTTGAATGGCCCTCTTTTGATGTCTTAGCCCTCTGCTGCTTGTAGTACTGATTGGTAGTCAGAGAAGATTACTAAACTTTTTGTTTGTATGGGTAGGCAGTGAAAATAGCTGTCATGTGATGTAGTACTGATTGGTAGTCAGAGAAGATTACTAAACTTTTTGTTTGGATAAGTGGGCAGCGGAAATAGCTGTCATGTGGTGTAGTACTGCTTCAATTGCTAAAGATTCTGCTTCGTTTATACAGCACGTTTTCCCACCGGGATTACATAATTCTTCAAATAGTTGATCAGGGTACTCTACTCTTACTCCATAGCTTGCTTGTAAGGCTCCCTTAAAGGCCGTTCCATATGTATATACTTTTTTACTGCTACTCACAATGTCTGCAATGAGTCTTTGTTTTTCTTTTCTATATTTTCAAGTAAATTTATACTAATGTCAGCGACATGCAGATGTTGGTTCAGTGGCATGTCATTATCCACGATTTGCAACACTTCTCAATTAGTTGGCAGGTGATGTTTTGGTTCTATTGTGTGGGCTATATATAGAATTGTTTTGTGTTTGATTATGTTGTGCAGAGTCCATTTTTCTACCAATTGTCTGTTCGTATGTTGTTTATATTGTCTCCTATATCTTTCTACCATCTGTAAGACTGCCAACTCTCTTCTTTAATGTGGGTGTTCTATGTTAGTGTGAATTTAAAGAGTAGATTTTAAGCCTCCGGGAATGAAGTGTACTGCCTGACTTTTGACATACTATTGTCACTGCCCCAAGACGTGCCAGCTAGCTTCTTTACCAAATTTAGGCGTCTCATTGATTTGTCTTTCAGGTTCTGTATGTGTTTTTTTTTAATGTAATTTTCTATCTATCTAAACACCTAAGTAACTTGGATGATCCTCTTTCTGGAGTAAAGAGCCTTGTAATGACAAAGATATCTTTTTCTTGGCTATTTTGTGGCTTTTTGTGAAGACTGAGTATACTGTCTTTGAGCTGTTTACTTTTAGTTTCCACTTCTCACAGTATTCACTAAAATTGGTCAAGTCTTCATTTAGGCGCCTAGCACTAATTACTAATACCGATTTGGTGGCAAGTATGCCACATAACCAGATCATCTGAATAGAGTGTGTTTTCCAGGTCATCTGATAGATCATTGATAAACATTAGAAAAAGGGTGCAGCTCAGTGATAATTCTTATAGGAGCCCTTCTTCTAGACCAGTTTTGATTAAAAGGTGTTAGACTCTATTTAATTGAAGCAAAAATAATAATATATATCCGCATTTTAATATTTATCCCACTCAGACTACTCTTAAATAACAATAAAAAATACCTTCATAATTATTGTCCTTACATTCTGTACTTGGTAATTTCAGGTTCAAGTTCGCCTTAAGAATAAAAAGAATAGCTTTGAATTAAAAGTTCAAACAGTTTTTAAAAAATGTTTTATAATTATTGTTTAGTATGAATATGAGTTATAATTTCACTACAGTAAATAAAGTGTTTCTTCAACTTTTTTCTGTTCCATGTTCTTTTTATTATATCTTATAACATTGTTATTTGACAGCATTAACTTACATTTATATTTAATGAAGATAAATTGACAACTATGTTACACATTCAAATTTAAATAGTTATATTTATATTTATAAAAGCAGATAGAAACGTGTGTTTTCCATAATTAAAAAATACCTGATTTGAAGAAAGTATGGGCACAATTTCTGTAGCAAAATTTTTTTTTTACAAAATAAAATTTGAAATATATATGAAAAAAATATTGATTTAATGATGCAGCATTGAATATAATTTAGAGATAATTTCATTACCTTATTATAAAGTACTATATAAATCCTGATTTAAATTTAATACATTTTATACAGGTTTATTTCAATAAAATTTAACAGAGCCCACTATTTAAATTATTAAATAATAAAACTTATGTATCAATGATTTGGAGACAAACCTTTTTTTAATTATACTTTTCTCATTAGTATATTCTTACACAATTTTAAATAGGGTTAGGAATCTTTCCTAAACCAAAATATTATCAAAATTAATAGATAAAGTTTAGTCTAGTGGGCCTTCTGAATGTATGCTACTTTTATGCTTAAAAGTGAAGCTCACTCTAGTAGCACAATAAGTTTATGAATATAAGCAAGTATATAAATCTTAGTGTAATTTATTTGAAATTAAATAATACAACTAATATGTAGACTAAAAGTTACTAAAAGCTAATTTTAAAAATAAATTCATAAAAAACAAACAAAAAAAAAACAAATATTTCATAAGTTCAAAAAAATTGTTAAACTAGAACAGTAATTGAATTATAATATTGTAGTCCAATATAAGTCTCAGCATACTTTATAAGATTGAGTTTTATTTTTATTAGTAGTCAGAAGTTTCATAAAAGCAATAAGCCAAACCAAATTAAAAGAGCTTCATGCATAGCCTTTGTCACATTAACAATAACAAATTAATAAAACAAATAACTTCAATAAAATATTAACAGAATTATTAGATTTAAAAAAAAGTATAACATTATACTTATTAATAAGTATATAGGCTAATATTTAGGCCTAGTAGCTGAATATTAGAATAGTAGGATAACACCATTTTCATTTAATTTAAATTTAATTCCTAAAGGAATAATTCTTTAAATTTATAATCACTACTTAGGGCTATGCTATGTCTATACTTTACATACTTATACACTTATAATGAATACTGACATTTTATTCTATTTCTATTTCGTGATTTATGAATACGTCAACGTTTTCATCATTTAATTTATTTTTCATTAAATTAAAAGCACAAATACGCAGTTTAAACAGTTCTCTGTTCTTACGACATAATTATAAAATAAAGTTTTGAAAATTCATTAAATTGAGGTAGTCTCAATTAAATAAAAAAAAATTCAACGTACACTTAAAAACTAAAAACTCTACTAAGACTAAGATTGTAAGATTTAAAGTTTAAAGTAAATTAAAGTGGCTAGACTAGAAAGTAGACTAGGCCTATTTCTAAAAAGACTGTCGTCTGCTAAGCAGTCCGACAAATGTCCTTAACCTTGGAATTTTTAATATTACAGCAGATTTGTTAATTTATGAACTATTTATTGAGTGAAATATATTTTAAGAAATTACTTAGTTGTGTGATAAAATAAATAAATAAACTTATCTAAATGAAATTCTCTTTAATTAAAGTGTACTTAATTAAAGTTAAACATTAAAAAAGAAATGAGAATGACAAATTTTAGCGGTACAATTAAATATTTCTACTTTGACTATTTGTTGTATTTTAGTTTTGGTTGTTCATGTTGTTGTTTAAACGACTAATTAAAAATATTTGTGTAAACTCTACACTGTAATATTACTAATCAATAATGTGTAGTATATTGTACCTTTACTTTAGACTCGTGCAGTGGCGTAGAAATGTAAGGCCGGGTAATAATGTAGGCCTACCAATTAGGGATGTACAGTGAGAGGGCGGGGTGCAAGAAATAAAGGGCGGGGGGATATAATATGCTACATAGTGGTGGAAGGGGCAAAAATGTAAGTGAAAATAGTGAACTGTTGAAAGCTGATTCTAAAATGATGCACTATTTCCCCCTATTTAAAACCTTATATAGGGCCTACATTATAAATGACACTGCCGGTAGTTGAAACATAAAATCTAAAGGCTCTACTGATTAAGTATAGTTAAAATATAATTTGTATAAATAAAATTATAGGCTATATATATAGCCTACATGTACATATATATATATATAATAATAATAATAATATTTGTATATCGATGCCAACAAACATAATGTAAGCTCAGAGCGCGTTTAACATACAACTAAGAATTCGGATATTACCCTAGCCCAGGTGACAGAGCTAAATTGATTATTGAAAAAAAAAGACAAAACAAATAAATGTAGATCTAGCAGTAACCGACTTAACCCAAAAGTAAGACAGTAAATTTCCAAAGCATGTTAAATGTTATCTAAGGTAAATATTGAAATAATGAGATTTTAAGTTCTTTTTGAAAGAAAAGGTAGAGCTTGTTTGCCTCAGTTGAATGGGAAGTAGATATTTATATATCGGAAACCTTAATAAAAGTCTAAAATTAAATGTTTGGATACACTGATGGCCAGTGATGGTCATGAACTACCATATCCCCTTTGTAGAATTTCTCGGATAAAAAAAAACTGTTTTCATACCTGACTCACAATTGTCTTTCGGTGCCTACATAAGCAATC
Source organism: Anisus vortex (assembly GCA_949126835.1). Classification (NCBI taxonomy): domain Eukaryota; kingdom Metazoa; phylum Mollusca; class Gastropoda; family Planorbidae; genus Anisus; species Anisus vortex. Next base: position 2,683,335 of record OX421505.1, on the reverse strand, counting down.
TATACAGGGGCCTTTATATACAGCTGTATAGACATGCTCAGATCTAAACCGTTCCGCTCGGCTAGTCATGCGTAGGCTACGCCTAAGTCAAAGCGCAATTCTGATACAGTTCTCCTACGTCGGCTCTATGGGCAGCCTGTTAGAGCCAGAATTTAAAACAAAGTGGCGATATGCTACTTTGGTATCAGTATCTACATAACAACGAGGTGCGTTTTTATCTCAAGGAACTAATCAAACCTTATATTGCGCAAAAAACACTCCTCACTTCTGCAGGTGCCCCCGTTTCTCTCTGACGACCGTTGACATGTTATCGTTCTCACTATCTGGCCCGAAAATATGGAATCTGCTTCACATCCAACTCAGGCAAACAAGTTCTATCATCATTTTATAAATAACTTGAAAATACATTATTTTAATATTTACCTTCGTTAACATTTTTTTAGACCCCTAGGCCTACTGTTACTGTTTTACTTTTTTATATTAAGTTGGTTAATGCTACATTTATTTGCTTTGTCCTATGTTTCTAAATTTTTATATTATTAATAAGCTTTAGATACTTTTAGCTGAAATAACTGTAGGCTATCCGTGTTCTTGTTTTTTGTTTCTCAATGTTAAATGCGCTCTGAGCTTACATTATGTTTGTTGGTAGCGCTATACAAATATATAATTATTATTATTATTAGTGCTTTTTTTGTAAAAAAAAAAATAGGTGCCGGTACTCAGTGATGGATTGCCTAACTTTTAAAGCAGTTTCGCATTTTATATTTTAATTCTTATTGCGCGCAATTTAAAAAAAATTCAATTTTAAAAAAATAATAATTTAATAAATTAATAATAGCCTAAGCGTTAAAAGAAAAGAAAAGTAATAATTTTTTCCCCACATTGAAAAAGGTGCCGGTACGGCGTACCGGTGCGTACCGTCACAAAAAAAGCGCTGATTATTATTATTGCTATATAATAATATTCTAAAAAAAAAAATTCTGAAAAACATTATCGGTTAAAAAAAACGAATAGGTTCCGGGGGGGGGGGAGGTGGGACGAAATCCTACTCACCCCCCCCCCCCCCCCCCCACCCAACCTCATTCTTTGTACTGTAGCCAAGGACTACAGTATTCCTTGACTGTAGCCTAAAATTGTCTATTTACGCTATAGAAATGTTTCACATTAACCTACCTGAGCAATAGACTGCATTTCACGTCTAGCTCTTGATGACTCTGAAACAAATATAAAAATTCTATGAATTTAGCTTCAATCTGTCATACATTTAAATATAGTTATTGATGAGTTTTTAGCTATTGCCTGTATTGTATAAACAAATGTTAATCTATTGCCTGTATTGTATATACAAATGTTAATATATTACCTATATTGTATAAACAAATGTTAATCTATTGCCTGTATTGTATAAACAAATGTTAATCTATTGCCTGTATTGTATATACAAATGTTAATCTATTACCTGTATTGTATAAATAAATGTTAATCTATTACCTGTATTGTATATACAAATGTTAATCTATTACCTGTATTGTATAAACAAATGTTAATCTATTGCCTGTATTCTATAAACAAATGTTAATTTGTTGCCTGTATTGTATAAACAAATGTTAATCTATTGCCTGTATTGTATAGGCCTAAACAAATGTTAATCTATTGCCTGTATTTATTAACAAATGTTAATCTATTACCTGTATTGTATAAACAAATGTTAATCTATTGCCTGTATTGTATATACAAATGTTAATCTATTACCTGTATTGTATAAACAAATGTTAATCTATTGCCTGTATTGTATATACAAATGTTAATCTATTACCTGTATTGTATAAACAAATATTAATCTATTGCCTGTATTGCATAAACAAATGTTAATCTATTGCCTGTATTGTATATACAAATGTTAATATATTACCTGTAGTGTATAAACCAATGTTAATCTATTACCTGTATTGTATATACAAATGTTAATCTATATCCTGTATTGTATAAACAAATGTTAAGTGTATATATCTTATAAGCTTAATCTAATAAAAGGTGAATTAATTTTTCATTGTAATATTGATAATTTGTTGATGAACTCCCACAATGCGCTTCTTTAAATAGAGCATTCGTCAACTAGATAATATATAAGTGTAAATAGAGGGTACAGGTAAATAAAATAACAAGGGGGGAAATAAATACTTGCAAGTTCTAGGATCTCAAAAAGAGATGTTTACTTTTCTTAAACACACCGTACAAAGTAGAAGAGTTTAAAGTTTGAACTATTTTACTCTGATTGATACAGTCGTGTGGTGTTCTACGAGACCTAAGTGGCAAATCGCAACTAGGTAGAACCCCCCCCCCCCCCCCAGAACCTTAGATACCGAGACGTAACAATATGTGCCTATAATATAACTAGAGATTTCAACAAAAGCCAAATACACGAGAGTTTAAAATTAAATAGATATGAATATGATGCACAGCTAGGATATAACATTGGCAGCCTCGCCTCCTTCCTTTTTCTAAATTATGTAACATTGTAAGACTTTACATTGGAGCCTTGTTTCACTCTGGTAGACCTCGAGAAGTGACGAAAACACATCACAAGGCACAAGGTACCGAATCGGAACCAAAAAGAAGCACACACACACACATACTGTCACGTGCGAAATCAGCTACTGACGTTAGATGATATTTTTAGTAATGTATTATTATATATTCTTTTGATTCATATCCATCTTGGATCTCACAAGGTTGTATAAGAATTTATATTGATGTTATTGAATTAGATTTGATGTTTATTTGACTCGTTGCGATATGAATCTTTTGTGTATAAAGTGATTTAGATAAACTGTACCTTAATATATAGGAAATCTACAATCCTGTTTGAAATTGAACACAATTTTATTCCAACAAGTTGAGATGATAAAATATAACAATACCACAGAATACATGTACCAGTATTATATAATGAAACTTAATCAGTTGAGATTCTTCTATAATGAGTTAAGCCGTAATCCTATCTTTAAGAAAGTGGTCAAAAACAGTCCTCACACATTAGCGCCCAAACTAGAACTAAACTAAACGGTATTCAACCCTCGTGCATATGACGTATTTTATTGCTATGACGTAGTGTCTAGACATAACATGTTTTATTCCTAACACGGAAACATTTCGGGTTTAAGATTATTTCATTTTAACTTTAGTTAATAATAACAGAACCAATATAATATGGAAAATAAACTACTCGTAACACTCGCCCCCCCTTAAGACACAAAGGAATTACAGACAGCGTTAAGTATGGAATTCTTTGTAGAGTACCCATAAAATGAACCGAATTCCCAAACTATTCGTAAGATTTAATTGACTATTGGACAATCTTTTTAAGATTAAAATGAACCATATATTACATATTCCCTTAATAACAAAGTCGCTATTATGGAATCCCTTAACACATTATTCTATCAATGATTATTAATTAAACATTTATTTATCAATTAATATTTACAATTATGATTATTGTGTGTACAACGTTGACCATAAAACTATTACCACCAATAACCAATTCCCATAGAATTGATATGAATTACCCAAATAAGTTGAACCGATTAATAATTGATAGATAATTCTTTAGAAAATTTAATTTATTTATAACCGATCACTGTATCATTAACTAATGATTTTCAGTTATTATATTATTATTATGATTATGATGTCTCAATTATGACATCAAGAATATTTTAAAAAAATGTTATAATCTCAGCTGATTTAGCTTTTACATAGCATAAAATATGACATCCAAATTATAACATGACGACATAGAAACAAACAATTTTCAAAACACATCAATAATCAATTGAACAAACACAAGTGTGGATGTATTCAAGTTAAATACCGGTGTGTGTGCAATTGATGTATGCAATAGTTACCTTTTACCTTACAACGTATGATTGTTTCTAGTAGAATTTGAAGTTTTGTTCTGTAATGTTTCATATTGTAATATTTCAAAACATAGTTTATTTATTGTCATATTTACAATAATATAAATGTTAATCAATACAATGAATGACATAAAAGAAACATTTCATGAGAAACTGGTTTCCTCTTGTTCAATCAGTCTTGTTCTATTGCGTACATCTGCGAATAGATTAATATTAATATGTTCATTAATTTGACCTTTGATAGCGGATTGTTCGCAGGCGGGTAAATGTGCCAATTTTTCATTAAGGGTTTTTAAAACTTTTGTGATTTTTAATTTGCTTTCTGCCAATTCACGTTCAATTTCGGGTGAATTATTCGCGACTCTAATAACAGTGTTTACCGAGGCAACAACTTTTTGTTCTTCTCTGGTAATGTATGGTTTCAACATATTGATATGGCACACTCGTTGCGATTTCCGTCTATCAGGGGTCTTTACAAGATAGTTAACCTCACTAAGCTTAGCCATAACCTCGTAGGGTCCTGTAAACTTTGCACTCAGGGGTTGACCAGACAGTGGCGTCAGCATGAGAACTTTATCACCAGGTTGGAAGATACGGGTTCTTGCGTTGACGTCATAATAGACCTTCATCTTGTCTTGTGCCTGCAAAAGATTAGATCTGACAACTTTTAATGCATTATACAGTCTATTTTTAAAATTTTCCACGTATGTCAGTAGACCAGTGTCTTCAGTGGATGACAACCATGGCTCTTGTAACAGCTTTAGTGGTCCACGAACTGTGTGTCCGAATACCAGTTCAAAGGGACTGAAACCAAGAGATTCTTGTACAGCCTCTCTGGTTGCGAAGAGTGCGAAGGGAATACCACGATCCCAGTCGTCGTTATGCTCGAAACAGAAAGTACGGAGCATGTTTTTCAATGTTTGGTGGTATCGTTCCAGTGCGCCTTGACTCTGTGGATGATATGCACTCGATACTGCATGACGAATACCCAGCCGTTCTAAGACTTGGCGAAATAACTTCGATGTGAAATTTGAACCTTGATCTGACTGCACGGTTTTCGGAAGACCATATCGGGTGAAGAATCCGATAAGTGCATCAGAGATTTTGTCGGCATTGATGCTACGTAGAGGAATAGCCTCTGGGAATCTCGTTGCCGAACACATTATAGTGAACAGATACTGGTGGCCAGCCTTAGTTTTAGGCAACGGACCGACGCAGTCTATAATGATGTGACTGAAGGGTTCTGAGAATGCTGGTATGGGTCGTAGAGGAGCTACCGGAATGGTCTGATTCGGCTTGCCGACCATCTGGCAGACATGACATGATCTGCAAAACGATGTGACGTCACGACGTAGGCCAGGCCAGAAGAAATATGGAAGAATCCTGTCGAAGGTTTTCTGTATCCCTAGGTGACCAGCATACGGTGAATCATGGGCCATATGTAGTATGTCCTTGCGGTAAACATTGGGTACTACGATTTGATGTACTTCGCTGCATGTTTCATCGTCGTTTTCTTTCCCTCTCCATTTCCTCATCAACAACTCGTCCCTCAGGTAATAACCTGCGGCCATTGTTTCTAACTCTCCTTCATTCTTTGCTTCCTCTTTTAGCTTCCCAATCTCTGGATCTTTGCCTTGAGCAAGAATGAGCAGTTGTCTAGGCGACAAATTATTTTGATCAGTATGACTTGAGTAACCACCTAGAACATCCGCCATGAAGGTTGCTTGTAAGTCAATCTCTGGTGTTCGTTCTGGTTTCTTTGTCGATTCATTAGTCATCTGCTGTTTCTCCATAGCTCTGGTGATAACACATACTGAATTTTCAGTATTCCTACACTGAACAGAGTCTTTGGTTTCTTTAAGTACAGGATGTACCTGATTCTTGGCAATGTCACTTCCTAAAAGTAATGAAATGCCTCTGTAGGGAAATTTCTTCACTATCCCAACAATAACAGATCCAGTGAAGTAATTACTCTTCAACTGTATACGATGTAACGGTGCCGTGAGTGTTCCAGCCATAGTACTGATTAAGGCATACTGGCCTGTATGAGTCAATTTCGACGTTGGTACAGTATTCTTCAACAGTAGAGATATATCAGCACCGGAGTCACGTAGAATTTTAATCTTCCGTTCTCTAGCTTGATTATCTATAGGTGACACATAGCCCTCGCTAACATCCGATAGCATGCACTCGGGTAGTTCTCTACCTACTGAGTTTCTTGCTACACTACTGCCTCCATAAGTAAACGTTTTATTTACTGATTGTTCATCTGTCACACTCCCTTTGGAGTTGAAACTAGAATGTTCAATAGCCTCGGTCTTCATTTCAAAGACTTTTTCCGACTTTGAGCAACTTGGACATGCGTTTTTCGCCATCTCCTCATGACTAACATCAAATGTCTTTCTATCAGCTTTAATTCTTTTGTGGGCAGTTTTATTTATGTGAGTTTCAGTTTGTACGGCGATGTGTGATAAAACCACGTTGTTCTTGTTTTTAATGGGTCTTTTCTCTTTAAGTAGACTCCAACAATTCTCTTTTATATGTCCATCTTTCTAACAGAATGTACAGGTAATTCTCTTTTGTACAAAACTTGAATTCTCTTGTTTATCGGCTTTTTGTTTACTTTTATCCTCTGTCAATCTTAACTTCCTCTCTGTATTACTGTTTTGAGTCCTCAAACTTGTTCTGTCATTTTGAAAATAATGGCTATGCGGGTAAATAATGACGTATTCATCGGCTTTTACTGCTGCTTGTTCTGCTATTTCAATACCACGATCAGCCAAATGAACTTTTATATCAGTGCGAATCTTCTCAGTAAAATCCTCCATCAGTATGAGATTATATAGTTTCTCATAATCTTTATTCACATTCTTAGAACGTAACCATCGATCAAAATACTTTTTCTCTAATCTCAGGAAATCAACATGTGAAACTTCTGGTTCCTTCTTGTACTCACGATATAACTTTCGATACTTTTCTGGAGTTAGAACATAACTCAATAGTACTCTGCTCTTTATTAGTTCATAATCATTGCATTCTTCTGGAGTCAGATTCAATACAACATCTAAAGCCTTGCCTTTTGTTAGAGCTGAACGTAAAAGTACTGCTTTCTTATCTTCAGGAAATTTATAATCGATCGAGTTTCTTTCGAAGACCATAAAGAACTCATCAATCTCTATGTTCTCCATGCTTGGGACATGCTTTTTAAACTTATATAGTTCTACATTATTTGTTTCCTGAATCGTATGAGTTGACGAACGAGACTTTGCCAATTCAATCCTTTCATTACTAGCGATTCTTTCTTTTTCCAATTCCCCCAATCTTTTCTCTTTCTCTGCTTCTATTCTTTTACCTTCTAATTGTACTTCTATTCTTTTACCTTCCAATTGTACTTGAATTTCTAACTTCCTCATTTCTAACTGGAATTTCATGTCTGCACTTAGTTCATTTCCATTCATTTTAAATTCATGGTTATCTATGTCTGTTTTCAGGGTTTCTGATACATTGAGAACCACTGATTCTTCACTATTCATAGTATTTTCTTCAAGCATTCTACCATGTCTTTTCAAACAGTCCTTAATATCTTGAATCAATTTACTCCTAACTGGTGTAACTTCAGTAATGTCTATTCCCAGAGAGTTTGCCATCTCTTTTAACTGGGTTAGTGACATGCTAGTTAACTGTTCTGACGTGATAGCAAAAATATTCAATTGCTCCAACGTAAGATTAGCTTCCGCCATGTTTTATATTAATGACGTAAATAGAAGATAAAAAATTTCAACTTTACCTTTTATAAAGTCCTTTGAAATATTTTACACCACTGTTAATTTGTAGAAGATAAATTTTAAGGATGGTTGTGTACAAAGCTGAAAACAGTATGTCCAAACACAGACAGTGCCTCCCACGTAGACAGAATTTGAATAAATATTTGTTGTAAATCGTTTTCACTAAAACAGTTGTATATTCTCAATTTCTTATACATAAAAACTTTAGATCCAGGACTTGAGCCCCCAATCTTTTGTCACGTGCGAAATCAGCTACTGACGTTAGATGATATTTTTAGTAATGTATTATTATATATTCTTTTGATTCATATCCATCTTGGATCTCACAAGGTTGTATAAGAATTTATATTGATGTTATTGAATTAGATTTGATGTTTATTTGACTCGTTGCGATATGAATCTTTTGTGTATAAAGTGATTTAGATAAACTGTACCTTAATATATAGGAAATCCACAATCCTGTTTGAAATTGAACACAATTTTATTCCAACAAGTTGAGATGATAAAATATAACAATACCACAGAATACATGTACCAGTATTATATAATGAAACTTAATCAGTTGAGATTCTTCTATAATGAGTTAAGCCGTAATCCTATCTTTAAGAAAGTGGTCAAAAACAGTCCTCACACATTAGCGCCCAAACTAGAACTAAACTAAACGGTATTCAACCCTCGTGCATATGACGTATTTTATTGCTATGACGTAGTGTCTAGACATAACATGTTTTATTCCTAACACGGAAACATTTCGGGTTTAAGATTATTTCATTTTAACTTTAGTTAATAATAACAGAACCAATATAATATGGAAAATAAACTACTCGTAACAATACATATACACACACAAACACATACACACACAAACACATACACACACACATATATGCACACACATACACACAAACACACACACAAACACATACATACACAAACACACATACACACACATGTACACACAGACACACACACAAACACACACACATACACACACACACACACACATATACACACACACATACACACACATACACACACACATATACACACTGAGCAGGCCTATCCTTGAGTGGCAGTCTTTTTTACAGCCTTTGCACACGTGTTCAGTGGTTTCTATTTTCTTCGACTTTCTTCTAACTCTTTTATCGATGGTCTCCTCCATTCTATTTTCCTCTGCTGTTTTTACCCCTTACCTGACCGCAGTGCGACAGGTGGACCGATACTCTGCCTTCCACCCTCACTCCCAATAAACACATATATACACACACACACACACACAAACACATACATACACACATATACACACACACACACACTTACACATAAACACAAACTTACACATACACACACACATACATGCACACACACATACACACACATATACACGCACAAACACACATATACACACTTACAAACACCAACACACATACACACACAAACACACACGCACATATACACACACATACAAACACACAAACACACACACACACATATACACATGTACACAAACACACCCACACAAGCACATATACACACACATACACACACACAAACACACACACACATATATATACACACACACACACATATACACACACATACAAACACACAAACACACACACACACATATACACATGTACACAAACACACCCACACAAGCACATACACACACATAAACACACATATACACACATTACAACGCACACACACATATACACACACAAACAGACACACACATATATATACACACATACAAACACCAACACACATACACACACAAACACATACACGCACACATATACACACGCATACACACTAACAAACACACACATATACACACACATGTACACAAACACACATTCACATACACACACATATACACACACACATATACACACATTCAAACACACACACACATATACACACACATACACACACAAACACACACACACATATATATACACACACATACACACACATACAAACACATACACACACTCACACATATACACACACATATACATATACACACACATACAAACACATACACACACTCACATATATACACACACATACACAAACACATACACACACAAACACATACATACACACACACATTTTAGCTTAGGACCGTTGGCCTATTAATTGTTTGTTTACTTTAATTAATGATATATACAAAGAATGGATTAAGCCCAGAACCAATATTCTTGATACAAAAATCAAATATGTTTTCACATATCTATAAAATTATATTTCCTAAGCCCTGACCTTTAAATGCATTTCACGTTGTTTACATCATATAAATGTGTTCTAAGTATATGTGTGGCTTATACCTATAAGTGAATTGCGTTGATTGTATAGTAAATTGTAGCATCCGCTAATATTTTTACAAATGCACAATTTTGGAGATTCTATAATTTTTTTAATGGATCTGTGATTTTATTACTGAATTCCCAATTAGCCTTAAAATAAACTGTCCTCTACGTCGAGTGTGACGACTATAGCTATTTTTAGATTATGACATCAACTTTATTTAAATAGTAACACATCTTCTTATTAAGAACACACTATTAAACAGCTTAATTACGAATGATCTCGAAAAATATCTATATACGAAGCCAAAGTCTACAGGTTTTTGATATAAATAAATATCAACATTTGTATTTTTTTAGTTTCATTCAATCAATTTTCAAAGTTTTTAAATTGTAAGTCCTACTTTATTAAATTTTGAACTATAAGCTAGATCTACTAAGTCTATAAATAGAAGCAGCTTATATACATATCATGTTATATAAACCTACATTGACGAAATAATATATATACCCTAATTTATTCAAGTACAAATTAATGAAAGCAAACAAAATATGATATATTTAACATCACTTTGCTCTGAATTTATGCATCTTGCGCCAAAATACAAATCTCAAAAAGTTGTAGTTTAACCTACATCGTCATAGACAAAGTATTATGTTTCGGTCATTAGAGTAATATACATTTTGAATATAATATAAAAATAATTAGATTACTTACTTGTATTTCCCATGTTAATCAGTTAAAAATGTTTGTTTTAAGTTGTCTTAATATTTGCTTCAATCTAGTTGACAATAAGCGAAGCTCTGACGTTCTATAGTATGATTGTCAACTAGGAAAATCCGTTAGCTATAAATAAAGTAAACGTAAATTAAAGGAATTCCCGAATCCCGATACGCTATGTCGGGGTCGGCAACCTACGTCATGCGTGCTAGACTTTGAACACAGAGCCATTTTCATTGGCACGTGGAAGGCCCTAAAAAAGCAATTATTTTCTACGAGAAATTGAGTGCTAGAGTAGAATACATTTTAAGCTTTCGGCACGCTGAATGATTTAGAAATCCTACTTGTGTAGCCTACACTATAATCAAAAGGTTGCCGACCCCTGCCCTATATTATAATATAAGATATATTTTTTAAGAAGTTTAAAAAAGGAAAAAATCAATGTCTTCCTTTCCTCTTTCTCTCTTGGAATTTTTCTTTCCCTCTCTTCCCCTGAGTTTCATTTTTTTTTATATTTGTTTCTTGTCTTCACTCTCTGTCATTTATTTCTCTTTATCTCTCATTAGTATATCTCTATTTCTCTTTGTTTCTCTTAAGTATACTTCTATTTCTCTTTGTCTATCTTAAGTATATCTCTATTTCTCTCTCTTAAGTATATCTCTATTTCTCTTTGTCTCTCTTAAGTATATCTCTATTTCTCTTTGTTTCTCTTAAGTATATCTCTATTTCTATTTGTCTCTCTTAAGTATATCTCTATTTCTCTTTGTCTCTCTTAAGTATATCTCTATTTCTCTTTGTCTCTCTTAAGTATATCTCTATTTCTCTTTGTCTCTCTCGTGTAGTCTTTTTTCCATCTAACAATCTCTCTCCCCCTCTTTCTTTTTGTTTTTCTAATTTCTTTTTTTTTTAATAAAGTTTTTAAATGATTTATTTTAAATAGTTTCCCTTCTAATGGCGAACCTAAGCAAACAAAGCCTCATACGGCTGCTTGTGTCGCCAGTACCTTGAGCCGTCTCTAAATAGTTTTACTTTTATTTTATAATAGTAATAATTGTCCAGATTTAGTTGAAATGTTTATAAGACTACGTGTTCGATATAGACGATATAGTCGTTCGACTAGCAAAGCAAATGTTAATGTAGGGAACAGTAGGTCTATGCAATTGTTTCAATACTTCACTAACATAGCAACAGTAGGTCTATGTAATTGTTTCAATGGGAGATTTTATTATTTTAGTATTTGATCAGTGAGCTTCCTCACAAAACCCAATCAAACACACACGCACAAAAAACGAAAAAGTCAAGTCACTATATATATAAAAAAAATTCATTGTTTACTTCCTCAATATCAGGTACAATGGATGCACACAAACAATATCTAGACAAATTCAAAAAGTTTAGACTTTTACATTTTTGGTCAATTTCATTCAAATTTAATCTTTTTCTTAAAACCTAAAGTCTTCAGAAAAATCATCAATGATAAAAACTTCACGCGGGTTTACAGTAAAGATTATTTTAAAACAATCATCAAGATGTAGAGAAACTTAATGTGAAGTACCAAGTTAACCGTATGCCTTTAAGTACAGAAGAGAAGTCTAAGTAGTCATACAGAAACAATAGATCATACTTTCTAGTTTACTTTTTCTAGGTCAGTTATCTGCCAACTAGGTCAGTTATCTGCCAACTAGGTCAGTTATCTTATCATTTATTACAACAGTTTTATCAATTCAGATCTAAGTGTGAAAGCCATACAACCATAACCAAATGGAAACCAAAAGATTGTATGGTCCAAAAAAAAAGTAAGTTTGGTCACATGATCACCTCAACTTTGTAAACTTAAGATGATGCAAACCGAAGACTATAATTAGATGGATTGCTTGCTCTATTTATAGAGCTGTATAGTTAGTTTTGGTGTGTGAGGCCTTCAATTTACACTAAAGTCTTCTGGTGTAAATAAATAGGAAACATTGTAAACTGTATCACAAGCTTGCTCCCATTCTACTATTTCAGGGCGTCAAATTTAAAAAAAATACAAGCCTCTGTGTCGAGTATAACATGCTGGACTTCCAACAATAGCACAATTGCTACCAGGCATTATAGTTTTAAATCTATATGTTTAGGTTTCAAGCGTGTAGCGTCTTTTGATATATGCAGCACCTTGCAAAAACAGTTTAGGTTGCCTATTTATTTACACCGGAAAACTCAGTGTAAATTGGAGGCCGCACATGAAAAAACATTTTGATTAAATGACACGGAAGTGTACAATGGAAATGGGAATCTGAAAATTCCTAAAAGAAGTCATTTAAGTCATCAAATAGCAGAAAAATTAAAGCAAGCAGTCCATTACCATACTCTTTGTATAAACTAACATGAAAATAAATGACAAGCGTTTATCATGCTGAGCTAATCCATGTTTACATTGAACCAAAGCAGTTTTTCCCAACCTTTGGTGCAAGGAGCTTACCAGTTTGTGGAAGGGGACAGGAACACATCATTAACTTAAATTGGAGGGCGACGGTGACCTGTGGCCGAGCAGCAGCATGTTTGGCTGATGCACTGAAGGTACTGGGTTTGAATCCTGATGAATGCTAGGATTTTTTACTGGGTCTGTTCTCGTATCTACTTAGTCATGGTGGGTACCCGACATTAGTTGGGGGCAAAGTAAAGTCAGGCTTGGCATTGTGACAGCCAAACAATCCCCTAGTATGCCATGGCTACAGAAACTGGGAACGCTGCTTCACCGGCCTGTGGGGTGAATTTAATCCGACAGGGCTCAAACAAAACCCTAAAATCAAAACCATGATCAAGGGTGCGGGAAATCACTGCAATGGCAAGAAACAATTTCTTAGCATTACAAAAATGTTAAGTTTTATGTACATGCCAAAACATTCATATATTTCTGAGCTTTATAACAAGAACATGATTCGTCCACACATGGAGTACAATGGTATGATTTACTGCATATAATGTCAAAATCTCATATACATAATACAAACTAGTGCCATATTTATCAACATCATAAAATTTAAACTGTCTGAACCAGCAGCAGAAATCATAAATTCCAAACGACTACAAAATGGAAGTTCAAGGATGGCTAAAAATAAAAGAAAGGGATGTATTATTATGTCAGGATATAATGTTAAATTCAGGTCATTGGCAATCTGTAGCTTTGAAACAAGACTTGACAAATCTCCTATCTGTCTTATTGTGAAATGACCACTTTGGTTCATTTTTTTTATATTTAGCCGCACTGTAAATCATTCTACGATGGTTCAGACAGTTTTATCTTTAGGGTCTTTTCAGCACTTGTTAAAAATACATTTCATAATGATTCTGTTGAAAGAAACAAAATCATTCAACATCTCTTACATCATGGCAAGGGCAGAATAATACCTGCAGCTTAGCAAGGAGACCATAAAAATAGGACCAACGGTAATGGCGCTACTGGGTGTAACTGGTGCTGTATCTTCTAGAGAGGCTGGCTGGTCCTGTGATTATATCACCGGACTGTCAACCGACATGTCGCGGGTTCTATCCCTGCCACCGACTGATCTCTGTCGCCCTGCAGGATTTTTTTTCAAATTGCACAAATTGCTTAACATATCTCTGATTGGTCACATTATTAATTGGTATAATATTTATTTTAATACATCCAGAGTGTGGTGAAAAACTTTTACAAATATAGAAGCACAACAAATAATGCCAAGTGGCTGTTTTCCTGATTTCTGTGGAGATTAAAGTCATGCTATTTGTCTATAGTACAGAATATTCTTAGCTAATTATATTCTCTTCAAATCTATATACAAATACAAAAATTGAAACTGCAGTTTCCTTAATCAATGACAAATGTGTGTCAGTGATATCTGAAGTCTGTTAAATTTTTTTTTTATTTTTTTTCTGTTCTGAAGAAAACATTTTTAAGCTAATTTATATTATAGTAATATCTGTTTGCTGATAAATATACTATAAAATATACACATAGTGTCCTGCATCCATTACCTGGTTTGGTACTATTATACAAGAGTAAATATAAACTAGACCCTAACTATCACCAAGCTATGTTCACTGGGCCCAAAAAACCTGAAAACCACAAGTAAAGAACGAGTATTTCTCATAAAATAAATAAATATGACTTAGTAAAGGGAAATAACCGTTGGCCTTTTGTTTAAATACAAATAACTGAGTTATTTACCTTTCATACATTTGGAAAGTAAGACATTATAAAAAACCCTTTGAAAAAAATCTCTTACTTAATGTAGTGAACAAAAATATTTCACCCAGAACTTAGAAATACAAACAGTGTACATCTACAAACTACGGCTAACCAATCAGTAATTTTGAGTTTCTTCTAAAAGAAAACCATTGAAATAGTTACAAGATTTCTTGAATCAAAAGCAATGAAAATGTATGTGATCTTTTTTTTTTAAGAAAGAGAACTCTGGTACAACCAAATTTAATTTTAGATTATAAATCACAAAAAATTTAATTTTTAGATTTTGAAAGGAGAGAAAGTTTCACGTTCAGATCATTAAAGTTTTAAAATTGTGTTAAATAGTTGGAAAACAATATACATTATATATCGACATCATTTCTTGATTATCATTAATCATACATTTCAGTAAGTTTTATATTATTACAGTAATTTGCATTTATAGATTTGTAAATCTTGCTTACATTCAAACTTTAAAGGGGCAGGGTGGCAGAGTGCTGGCTGGCATAAAGGTTCTGGGTTCGAATCCTGGTGTAGGCTAGGATTTTTTCCCCTGGACCGGAGGATGTCCATGAGTCTACCCAGCTCTGATGGGAACCTGACATGACAATCGTTAGGGGAAAAGTAATGGCGGATGGGCATGGTTCCAGCCACACAACCTTCTAGTATGCATGTCAACAGAAACAGGTGATCGCTGCTTCACCGGCACCATAGTATCAGTTGGGTCCTACAGGAGTACTTCACATGCAAACTTTTGAAACCTTGTGCACAGTGTAATAAAATGTGAAGAAACACACAAACAATTCATGCACATGATAACACTCTAAGATATGAGAAACAAATGATGCACACACTGGGTAAGAGAAGAATACAATGCTGAAGGCAATAACAATATGTAGCTGGTTGATAATATAAAAAGTTGTAAATGGCAGTCTTTATAAAAATGTGAAAAAAAAACAATTAGCTTTCAAAAATTCTCTTCATTGGTCCAATTAAGGATGTTTCTTAATTTAACACACACACACATAAATAATAAAAGAGGGCATTAAAAATCCATATCCCAACGTAGACATGATACATTCCCATAATGCATGTGTTAAACTAAATTAAACAGTTGAACAGAATAAACATTTGGTGGTAAGCTTTGAACATTAAGAAGGCTTGGAACATTACATGAGCACTAAATGCTTGAGGTATTAAATATGCACCGCTTTAGCAACTGGCTAGAAAAAATAAGCTTGTCAGCTTCAACGGAACGATTTTCAACTCTTCTAGTTTTTTAAATTAAAAGCTGTTGAAGAACAGTGACCTATGCACAGACCAAATTACCAACTTTCTTACGACTCACTATACCAATTAAATGCTAGACTATGCCAATCACTTTTTTTCCTTTCCTGTCCATTGGTACTTTTCATCCACTCTTCAAATTTTACTTTAGTTCTCTTTGAACAAAATCTGGTCTTGAAAGGGTTAGAATCTTTTTTTTTTGTTGCTAAAATTCTATTTTCCTAAGACTTTACATTTGAGCAAAATATTTTTCGATATCTTCAATATAGCAGTCACAATACAAAATTATCTTAAAAAACATTTCTATAATTATAGTCTACATTTAAAAGTAAAAGAGCAAATTTCAATCAAGAGTTTCACAAATTTCAATCAAGAGTTTCACAAATTTCAATCAAGAGTTTCACAAATTTCAATCAAGAGTTTCACAAATTTCAATCAAGAGTTTCACAAATTTCAATCCAGAGTTTCACAAATTTCAATCCAGAGTTTCACATTCAGAATTTCTCTCTTTCTCGATGTCCTTTGTTTAACACCAGTTATTATCAGTCATCAGTTAATGCTATTAATACATTTCATTGGATGCGGAGCTCCTAGAACAGGTCCTCGTACCACTGGCCAATCTGTGACCAATATGTGTATGAGATGGCAGACAACATCAACCCTAGGCTGACATACAGAGGTGGGTAGATGCTCGAGGTTGTGTACTCCTGCTGCGTGTCTGTCAGCTCCAAGGCTTTCTGACAAATGGCACTCGTCCTGGCACTGTTTGGGTCGTCACTTGGGATTTTGTCAATAATCTGGTGACAGAAAAAAGTATGTATGTTATTGAGATTATAGGATTGTCTTTGACTAAATACAACAATAATATATTGTGAACCCCAAAAATATCATTAAAAAATATATCCACAAAGATATATATATATATATATATAATTATATAATAAATATATAATTATACATAATATTTTATTCATAACCTTTTCCTCACGAAGGGATCCACAGTAAATTCATTTGTAAAAATCTCTACAATTGTTAGCATTCAAAGAGTCTTAGTAGTGAAACGATTAAAAATATAATTGTATTCCACCTCACCTGACCCACACATAAACAGTTTTTGAACTGATGTAAACATTTGGATAGTCACTGTTGATAAATGATGTCATCTACTTTTGACAATACTGCAGCTTTTTTAAAGAGAAGAATTCCAAGGTATTCAAAGTAATTTGAAATCCACAGTAGTCTTTTTACAATCAAACGCACACAAAAATATATTAACACTGTGCCAAATTGTGGCACTGCTATGTTTATATACCGAAGTTCCTGGGTTCAAATCCTGCTGAAGGCTAGGATTTGTTCTCGCGTCCGGAGGGTGTCCCTGAGTATACCCAGCTCTGATGGATACCTGATTTTAGTTGGGGTAAAGTAAAGGCAGGCTGGGGCATTTTACTAGCCCCATAATCCCCTAGTATGCCGTAGCCACAGAAACAGGTGGATGCAGCTTCATCGGCCCCATGGATCATTTTGGTCTGATGGATTCATTACTTCACAAATATACACAAATAATTGGCTTTTTTTTCCTAAGCATCTGTATCTTATAGAAGTATTTTCCCTCATCTTGCAGTGCAATTAAGTTATTCCATTACTCTATGGTTGCGACTAGGGAGGTTAAAACCGTTTTTTTTCCAATACCGGTTTTAGGTTCAATAAAACCGGTTTAAAACCGGATTTTGGTTCCCCCCTCCCCACCCATGCAATGTCACAAGTCACAGGCCGTAAAAGCCAAATGTGTGTAGATATTTGAAAAATACTTCAAACTTAATTAATGTTTGCAGGGCATTCAAGGGGTTAATCTGTGTGAATACAACATGGGTGCAATTGCTGGACCCCATTTGGCCTGCAAGCAAGAGTTGACAATGCCAAAAAGCCTGCAAAGTTACTGCCTAAAATCATATACTTAGCGTTCGTGTTCGCATTCATATTTATATATATATATAAGCTTATAATAAAGATATTATTTGTAACTGATTTAAAACTAGTGAGATTAAGCCTATTCAAATTATACCTACTATTTTTAGTGTAATATATTATAATTGTGTAGATGTTTTTCTACATTTTTTTCACTCTTTTAATTTTAGTCAGTGTTTTAATTCTAGTCTTAGGCCCATGGCCAATAAATCTCATGAAATAGTTTATCTTAACTCTCAGGCCTGAGATACCTTTATTATTTAATGGTAACTTGTTATATAAACCTCTGTTATTTATATGCCTAAACTTCCCATATTTATAACGGACTAACTGTAACAGCAAAAAAAAAACTCCAGATCTTAGATATTTTAATATGTAGTATATAGGCATATATAGTTCAGTGATATGAATTTACATTAGTCGTTTGGCTCTTTTCAACTTTTCTTTTTGTTGTTTTTTTTAAATATTCTTACTTTTCCGATATTCTCGTGAAAAAAACAACAAGATCGCATACCCGAATTTTTTTTTTTACAAATAGTTCAAAAAGCTTACGATCGCCGAATTCGGACATTTGCGAGAGAGACAAAACGGATATCAGGTCAAGGTCGCCGCGCCGTGTAACAAATTACAATATATTTTTTACTAACAATGTAGGGCCTACAGCAAGCTCAGTGCTCTACAAAAACAAGTTTATAGTGACGATTTTAAATTGTTGATAGCAATAATTGAATCTCTGATGTTGTGCCGGGATAAAGTCTATTAATAAATAGTTGCTTTCTTTTTAGTAGGCTGATAAACAAAAGTTTTATTGTAGGCCTAATCAGGCCTAATGAAAACAATGAGTTTTAATCTTTCCATTAGTAAATTAAAACGTCAAGAATTTAAAAGGAAGCCGCTGCCACAAAGTAACGCGTGACGTATAGATTGACCTAAATACAAATTCACGTCTGGGTCCAAAAAAGCTACATTATGGGATTGCAATAAAAAAAAGTTTTTAAAACTTATGGAGGCACGGGTAGGTCTATAAATTATAAAAATTACTGGGCCACAAAAGCAAAAACTAGGGAAACCCTGACCTAAAAACAAAAATAGAACCACGCAATCACACATGCGCCAATACTTTGGTACTTAGTGTTGCTCTTTTTATTTCGCCTTTTAAGTTTTCATGAAAGAAAAAAGTCAATCAATTACAGATTGTTACGGCCAAAAAAGTGTGATTTCGGTGCAACGAGATCTACTCGAAATTACGAATTTAACTTGACTGCGATTGGCCGGCGAGCAAGTTTTCAAAATTTAAATTGGTCGGCATGCCGGCCGTCACTCTTACACCCATGATACAATATGATTTTGTACTCTTTACAATAAAATTCTTTAGAACTAAAAAAAAACTGGGCTAATTGATTAAAACCAATAATAGCTTTCAATTTTTCAATAGTGATATTCAAATTACCGATCATCGTTGACCATAATATAAAGAAGCATTTGAAGAGGCATATATGGTAACTTGTAAAATAAAGTTTTGAAAGGTTTTGCGTAGCACAAATCAAAAGAATGTGTATTTAATAGTGTCGTTAATAATAAAGCACAGACTCTGTGTCTAACCGAATTGTTCAGGGTCAAAGGGAAGAGCTAGTTTGCGTCTCTCCATTGCGTACATCAAAGAGCAGCGCACATCTAAAAGATGAGCCAAAAAGTACAAAGATTCAAGTTAACTGTAACTTAACGATTGGTTTGATGTTGTTTTTATCGCAAGCCATAGATCTAGTTGGTATTTGGAAACACAATATCTAAGACTAAATAGTGTTAGCAAGGCATTTCAGGAATTGTTTTGTGCGAGTCCAACATTATTTATTACATTTTTTTCCATTAGAACCAAAACAAAGGGTCTTCTACTTGAAGTAATTATTACCTTCTAACTTCCAACCAACAAACTGAAATCCAGTTTTAAAAATCAAAACTGGTTTGGTTTCAAAACCGGAATCCGGTATTCCAGTTTTTGTTTAACATCCCTAGTTGCAACAGAAAACTGTCAAATACAACCTCATTAAATATTTGACCTACCTGAAGAGTAAAATGTTTCATGATGGCCTTCACTTTTTCCATTGACGTGGCCCCAAGCATCATGCGAACCGCTTCTCCTTTGCGTATCTTGACCACGCCCGTAAATACATTCGGATTGTTGTAGCAGCGCTCCAGGGTTGCGATGGCCATGACCTGCACCAGGGAATAGTCGCACATTAAATTGACTGCATGGCATACATACAAATTAAAGCATGTGAAACCATAATCTAAACCACAGGTCACTGTTAAACTGTCATAAAAGATGTCATGCAAATTTAAGTCTGCACTTGTTTAAATAGTACATCTACTACATGTTGATTGACACATTAAAGAATTATCTTCTTAATGTAAACTTCAAAACAAATTTAAAAAATCAAACTGTTAAACAACAGGTAGGCCCGAATGGAAGGAGGTGGTGGAGCAGGCCCAATCCATACATGGGCTGTAGCGCCATAGGGATGGATGGATGTTAAACAACAGGAACAAAGATCTAGGAGATGTAAGGCCCTACTGATATTCCTGACGCTGACATGTTAAACTATTAAACGATTAAACCAACTTTAAAAGCATTCAACACATGATTGAACATTCAAGACATATTCTCATGTCTTGAAGACTTGCTTAACGACTCACTTTCTAGTTACATCAGATTTTAAAAAAAAAACAGATCTAATCAAAGCAGGAGATCCACATTTTTTGGAAAAGAAACTTTTGAAAAGGAAAAAAAAAAGCAAGGAAAATTTTCAAAGAAAAAATAAAAAAATATTGTCAAAGACAAGACAAGAAATATTTTCAAAGAAAAAAGCAAGTCATATTGTCAAAATGAAAAACTTAAAATAACAACCCACAAAGAACATTGGTGTTGGGGTGAGTACCTGCGGTATAGCCACAAAATTAAAAATGCTCTGATTCTTCAGTCTGCCCATGAACTGTAAGGACGAGGGTATCAGCTCCAGGGCGCTCGTGATCAGCTCATTCAGACACTGCACTGCCTTAGCCTGGTTCTCTACCTTGGCAAAGTCACCAATGTCCTCGGCATATTTGCTCCAAGCCTGTGCAGAGAATGACACAATAATAGAATACTAGCATTTTAAAAAGCAAAACAAATAACAAAAACTAGAAAGAATATTTCAAAAAAAGATATCTTATACATTACAGACGCTCCTTCTATAAAGACGATTATTGCGACCTACGCTTATCCGTGGTCTTCGTCTAAATGAATTTAAGTTACTGGTTCTCCTGGTTTGTTCAGGCAACCCATTCCAGGTGAGGATGCCACTCGGGAAGAAAGAGTACTTATATTCATTTGTTCTCACATAAGTGTTTTCATCCTTATTTTTATCTGAGCATTGCAAAAGGTTAATTGTTATTGTGCGGCTTTTCCAAATAAAATTTTAAAGCCCCCTGTATTATTATGTACTATTACTACTTTACTCTTTGCCTTTCTGTCCGCTAGTGCAGGGGTCATGCATTTTTGGTAGTCTTCCGCGTGCCATTGAAAATCGCTCTGCGTGCCAAGTCTGGCAAGCGTTACATAGGTTGCCAACCCCTGCTATTGTGTTTCTAGGTTTAGTGATTTAACTATTGGTGTTACTCTTGTCACTTGTGAATATTCACTACTAATGAACCTTGCATCTCTTTTCTGAATTTGTTCTAATTTTTATGTTCTCTTTAGTGGATGGGTTCCATACTGATGATACATATTAGAGTAGGCCTATAGGTCTGACTAATGTTAGATCGCATTTTAGTTTCATGTTCTTATTACATTCGTACAAATTTCTTATTAACAAGCCTATTGTTTTGCTCACAAATAATAAAATTAATTTCTTTTGAACGCTTAATGTAACATATGCTACTTTAATGAACAAATTATTTTATTTACAAAGGCCAAATACTTTCAAAGATATGGTGCAGTTCTGTTATAGAGCATGAACAATGAAAACTCAAAAACTTTCATTCAAAAAGCAAAATATAAGTTAACAGAAACTGATGTTTACTGAAATTGACTTTTAGTGCCACATAACAAGAGCCAATGAGCTTGCCAAAACTATTCTGCAGGGCACCACTAGAGGGGGAGGGGGGGAAAGGAAGACAAAAGAAACAATGGGAGGACAACATCAGGGAGTTGACGGGAGTAAAGCTATGCAGCGCAATGAGAAGGGCTGAGAGATGGGAGAAATGATTCAAATGGAAGATGCTGGTGTACATTTCATCTGTGACGTCCCAGCAGACTACGGGATATGTAGGGTGTAGGTAGGACTTTTAGCGCCACAATCTAGCATTTTTTGACAGGTGCATCATATTTTCTATCAGATGTATTAACCCCTTCTCCCCTGGAGTCGTCAGGAATCGCCGGCATCCATAAGCCCCTGAAGTTGCAGATTTTTAGTTATTTTGTTTGATAGCGCTTCGCGTTTTTAAATACATATTTAACACCCTTTTTTAACTCTGACGAGAGAGAGCGATAGTGGTGTTATTTTTACACATTGGTTTGGAATTTTTAGCTCATTCGATCGTGTTTCTGTGAATTTTTGAAAAAAACTAATTTTTAGTGGTAATTATAGGGAAATCGATAGCATTTTCTTAGACATTTAGGCATCTTTGGACTAGGCTAATAATGGAAAGGCTATATATTTGAAAATCACTTACCAGGAAAAAGTAAAGCCGAAATATGAAGTTTTTTTATAATGTTTAACATGTTAATTTTCACTAGGCCACCATTAAAAGCACAAAAAAATGTTGATCTTTTGAAAAAAACGTGTTTTAAAAAGCCCTAATTTTGAAGGCACTTCGGAGGTTATTTTTCCGCCGTCAAGACTAAGTCTAAAACTAGACATAAAATAAGATTTTAAAGATTTATCTATGTAATTTCGTAAAACTCTTTTAATTTTAACCAGAAATATATTTCTTTTCATAAAAACAATGTTTGTTTTAAATATTTAGCCGAAGAATTCATTTTATTAGTAAATAAATGAAAATCGATTTGGTAAAAAAAAAGGCTTCTGACGACAAAATATAACGTTCGCTGTCAAAACAACATTCGAGATTACGGTCTATTTAAATTTTTGAGTTATTAAAAACAGGATTTTTATTGTTTATTTATTTTTTAACTCTTTTTGATCGATGTCGAAAAAGTATTTTCTAAAACACTATTTGCACATTTTTTTTTCGATTTCCGACTATTTGTGTACTATCTACGGCAACAAAAAACTATTTATTATAGTTTTTAACTATATTTACGCAAACTATTGTATTTAAACGTAAAAAAATCATTTTTTTGCTTTTAACACACACGCTTTGTTTACGTCCACGATAGCCGCCACTTTGACAACATGGCTGCGACTTCGGTAGTCCTAGACTTTAAGATGCCTGAGTGCAAAGTCACGTTTTATTGTAAACAAAATAATAAAACACAACACAAACACTGATATTTTTACGTTTTGTGAGTTTTTTTGTCATAAAAGTATTCATTAAAACAATATTGTGTGCTTAAATGCTAGTTTGCTGTTGTTTAGTCAAACTAATTTTGTAGCCTATGCAACTTCTTGACAGGGGGATTTTCCCGATTTTTTAATTATTAAATATAAAATATTGGACTGGAATATCAGCTGACTTTAAAAGTGTCATATTTGGATTTCTGGGCTTATAGGCAAAATGACATATAATACTATCGTGAAACCTGCCTCAAAGCAACTGCTTTAAATTCTTCATAGTAAATATATAAAAATATAAAGTTTAATTCAAACCAGTAGAGATGGAAATAAAGCAATAAATAAAAAGGAAAATAAAATAAATAGCTCAGCCTACGCCGATCGGTTCCGATATTTTGTCATGGAACTAGGCCTAACTAGGGTATCATCGTATCGGACTCAAATCCTACTATTCAAAGCCAATTCAATTTCTACAATGATTAAAATAACTCAATTATCTTGGCATTAGGGAAATAATAAAGCATTTCCTTCATCAGCCTAGCCTAATGCCTCTCTAAATATTTCCGAAATATCATCCATTTTTTGTAGAATTAGCGCTTAAAATGTGTCATTTAAAAAATATTCACTGATATTCGATCGATCTGCCTAAAACTACCAAACAAAAGTCTAAAAATAGTGTCACTATCTCTTTGGTCAGAGTAAAAAAGGCTTTTAATAAGCATTTAAAAACTCCCATCGGGACCAAATGCGAAACAACCCGTAAACGGCAGACCTGCCTACCCGTACGCTTTGGGCGTATTTTCGTACGCTTTAGGATACAAAATACGGCTGTTACACCGAGCGTCTTAAAAATACGACTTCTTGAATAAAAAAAAATGATTTCGCAATTTTTCGTTTTATTTCTATTCTTTTTGGTAATTAGACGATCAATAAACCGCAGTTACATAAAACCGATGTTTTGATTGGTCGAAAATGGATATCCTCTGTTTCAATACCTAACTTGTTACACGGCGCGGCGACCTTGACCTGATATCCTTTTTTTCCTCTCTCGCAAATATCCAAATTCGGCGATCAAAAGTATGGTTGACAGCAAACTTACACTTACACAGCGTGCACGAAATCATGAAACAGATGAAGAAGAAGCTTCCGATTCTGCTCCGAGTAAAAAAGCGAAGGGGTAGGCTATTCTGCTTGGGTGCAAGAGTTTAGAGTGCCGGCTATCGGCCAATTTAAGTTTTGGGAAACTATAAATGATCAACTTTTTTCTTTCATGAAAACTTAAAAGGCGAAATCAAACGCATGTATGATTCTATATTTATTTTTAGGTCAGGGTTTCCCCAGTTTTTTGCTTTCGTGGCCCGGTAATTTGTATAGGCCTACTCGTGCCTCCAGAGTTTTACAAACTTTTTTTTAGCGCAATCCCCTAATGTAGCTTTTTTTTTAACCCTGTAGTTTCATAGGCTATAGTCTAGATCTATATAAATCTCCAAGAAGTCTACGTTTTTTATGGTCTGACACGGCAATCGGTAATAAGCCAACTTCACGCGAATTTGTTTTTAGGTCAATCTGTACGTCACGCACGCTTTACTCGCGGCTTTCCTTTAAATTCTTGACGTTTTATTTTACTAACGGACAGATTAAAACTCGTTGTTTTCATTACAATAAAACTTTTGTTTATCAGCCTACTAAATCGAAAGCAACTATTTATTAATAGACTTGATCTCGGCTCAACGTCGGGGTTTCAATTATTGCTATCAATGATTCAATGATGTAAAATCGTCACTATAAACTTGTTTTTGTACAACACGGAGCTTGCTGTAGGCCCTACATTGTTAGTAGTACCTAACTTGTTACACGGCGCGGCGACCTTGACCTGATATCCTTTTTTCCTCTCTCGCCAATGTCCAAAGTATGACAGCGTGCACGAAATCATTAAACAGATGACGAAGAAGCTCCCGAGTCTGCTCCGAGTAAAAAAGCGAAGGTGTATTCTGCTCGGAAGCAAAAGTTTATAAATAAATATTCTATGAGATATAAGTACTTGCATGTGTCATTGAAAAGTGACACATCGGCACACTTCACTATTTGTCATATCGACTTCTTGGTGGGACACGGAGGGCTCTATGACTGTAAGAGACATGACGAATCGGAGTCGCACCAGAAACTGGCTGTTGAGAAAGAAAAGTCTAGACCTACACAAAATATTAGGTCTTTTCTTATGAAGCCTGAGCCCGTCGCTGGGGAGGAGCAACTTCAGCGTGACGTGACTCGTGCAGAAGCAATGATTTGCAACATCATTGTTGACAATAACTTGTCGCTGTCGTGCTCTTATGTGCTGACAAAGGCTGTGGCGTCGATGTTGACTTGTTGATGCATGCATAAGTGGCAGACGTCAAATTGCAGGAGTCTTGCAGTTGCAGCAATCTGGAATTCATCATCAACAGATTTCCTGTCCTGGTCACCAATACCTCACTAGACAAAGTTGCTGAGCAGGTCTGCCTATATCAATCTACTGATGTGTCAGGGTGCATCAAGGACAGAATTGGTTTTCTATTGCTGAAATGAAGCATGAAGATACTGACAGCTTGATGTTTAGAGACTTGGCGAATGTGATGCTGGGGCTTCTCACCATACCACACAGCAGTGCCCAATGCGAACGTGTTTTCAGCTGTGTCAGGAAGAACCGGACACCACAGCGTTCCTCAATGTCTGACCAGACCATGGAGACCCTTCTGGTGCTCAAGTCCCGGCCAGTGGGCATTTTGGAGTCTGTAAAGGCTCTTAATGATAAAGACTTAAAAGTGCTGAAAGGGGCATACTACCAGAGTCTAAAGAAGCATGACCAAACAACTAACTGAAGTAACCAAATGGAGGAGGACAGACAAATTATTGAACACACACCAGCTGTCTATTTTGTTAACATTTTCAACATACATTTATTAAATTGTGCTGAAAATACAAAACATATTTTCTTTGCTTGTTTTAAACATTAAATGAAACAACTGTTTAAATTTTAATGACTATTATTTTGAATAATTGGTGCGATAGATTACAATTATTATTGCATAGTACACTTGACCTCGGAAAAGTACACTTTAGCCTTCTCAAGAATACTCCAAACGTTTTTCCAGGGTAGACAGGTCTGAAACGGCGACGCGCTGCGACTCCAAGGGCCAAATTTGATAAGGCTATGATAACAGTGATATTGTAAGTGTGTAGGCCTAGATGTTTATTAGTATTAGGCTTGGAATAAGTGGTTTCGAGTCCGATATGACAATTACTAAATTCCATTATGAACTATTGCAACCGATCGACGCATGGTCAGTGATTTTGTTTTACTTTAATTTATCAGTTTTATTGATATCTTTTCTGGTTTAAATTGAAGCTTATATATTTATATTTAAAATATGAAAAAATAAATTCCTTTGCTTTAAAAGTTTTTTATTGTGAATTTTTTAATAATATTTTTGGTTTAATATACGGAGTTATGAAGCTTGACTTAGGGATGGGGTAGATAAAGTCAGGCAGCTTCCTAGTGGGGAAAGGGTTAAGGTACTTTAAACTTTATGAAGGTTGAGCTAAAGGTCAGCATATAAATAATCATATTTTTTTTTTAAACTTAGCACCATTGAAAAGTTGACTCATAGTGTATTGCTTTCCTTTAATTTTATATTAATTAAACAAACCAAAACTTACAGCTTTGGGCCAAAATATCCTATTATCATGCCAGTCTTCCAAGTAGTCCCTTATGATGTTTGTCTTCTGTAAGAACAGGCCGAGGTCATTGGCCAGCTGAGAGTCCTGGCCTACGATGGGGTCTTCGAGGCCCGAGGCGGAGAAAAGTCTTGCTAGTCCTATGCCAACAAGGCCAGCAACATAGTGACAATACTGGGAACACAAATTACCAAATGTTAAAAAAGTAAGAAATGTAATAGGTTAGCTAATTATTGTTAATCTGTTCATTTCCTACTAAAAGCCACATTGTGTGGCTCACACAAGCCATAGCTTTCAGACCACAAGCCACATTTGCAGCTTCAACAGCATGAGAGGAGACCGTTATATTTGTGTTGACTCGTGTTACTGTATTTGACAGTCGCGGACCCTATTTTTAAAATGATAAAATGGGAAGACACCATAAGCTGTCAGGTGACTCATCAGAGCTGGGGACACCCTCCAAACCCTGTGAACAAATTATAGCCTTCACCAGGAATCAAACGCCAGCCGGCACCAGAGTGCCCAGCATAATAAAGTAAAGGCTGAACTAAAAGAATAATAAATAAATATATAAAAAATAATAAAGACGAGTTAATAAAGTCGAATATTAAAAGAACATATCTAGTTTTATCGCAATCTAGACTTACCTTATCCCATTCCGCCATGGTGTCCACCTTTTTCACTAAGATTTCAGACATCCCTTCCCCCATCTTCTGACAAATGTCAGAGATCACTTCCTGGTACATCTTGTCCAGTTCTCTGAACTCTTTGGAGATCTGCCAGGAGAGAAAAAAAAACACAATTTGAAATTATTTTTTCCATAAGGTGGAATAAGTAGAAATAAGGGGAAGGGATAGAATTGAGGTGGATGCCAAGTAGATTGAGTGAGGATTGGAGGGTGGGGGTGCAAAAGAGTAGTTTATAACTAAAATTTAAGGAAATTCTATTCATTTTACAATGAATTTTGTTTAGTCAAGAAACAGCAAGAAATAATCAAGTCTAGCTTTAGACTTAACAAGTTTCAATTTTGAAATCTCACTAAACTAATGGAAGGATAGTTGTTTATTTTATTTCAGCATCTTATCTTTTTTTTTATAAAACTTTTTTTTATTTTATAAAGTCTCCTCTGTGTATGAATGAATGATTCTGCCTTCAGATGTCTAACTGACTCACTTCTTATCATTCTATCAATCCAAAACTTGGCTCATTGACGTTAAGCCTTTGACAGCACACTGTATTAAATTTTCAGCCACATTCCCTTCTACCCAACCCAACAAAATCTGTTTTTTTAACTGTCAGTTTTATTTACATTGTTATAGTGCAAATTGATAAATCCCTGTTGAATGCTCATGATTAACTCTGCTTTGGTGTGTTTAATGTGCTTCTATTTATTATTTTATGGGTGCATAAGGACAAAATCTTAGGAAGATTTGCGTAAAATGCGTAAGGAACAAATTTTGATAATGTCTTTTAAATTGTGCATTTCTCCCTCCATAAAATTTAGTCAATAAGTTTGCTTTTGGTTTTAAGTTACATATTTCTTCTAGAAGTCTAATTTTGTTCCTTTATATTAACTTTTGTATTTTTTCTTACTATTGTGGGTGGCACATAGGGTACAATCTAATCTTTATAAACTTGGGTTTTTGTTCTAGGGTCAGCTGGTCAGCTAATGCACAGATACAAACTCAACAGAATAAATAGAAAAACAATGATTGTTCCTCAACATAGATTGGATGTTGCATTTAATTTATGATAATCTTTATTGATTTTTTACTTTGGTTTTGTTGTAGTATTTTCTTTATTTTTAGGAAATTTACTTTTGCATTGAGTTATTCCCCTTTAACTATCATTTTGTTACTAAGACAATTCTAAATGTATCTAAAATAAAAAGTTTAGAAATAAACAAAAGATTGTGTTTTTATTTTTTAGCTTAACTTAATGAAGATAATGTTTTGTTATCACTTTCGGAGTTTAAATGTTAAAATACATTTCTGCAACAAGTTTTGTAATTGTATTTGTGAATTTGTGATTTGTGAAACCAGCTGCTTTCATTTTTTAGAGCGGTCACATCATTTTGATTTGTATAAGGGAACAAGACTTTATTTCATAATTCATTAAACATTTTTGAAAACTGAAGTTTGTTAATCCTGCATCATATAATGCTCCATTGTATTTAACATAAATAAATTTCAGCTACCCATCAAAATACTTTATAAAAGGCTGCTTTTAATCCTGCATCATATAATGCTCCATTATATTTAACATAAATAAATTTCAGCTACCCATCAAAATACTTTATAAAAGGCTGCTTTTAATCCTGCATCATATAATGCTCCATTATATTTAACATAAATAAATTTCAGCTACCCATCAAAATACTTTATAAAGTCTGCTTTTAGGATTGGGCGACACCACCCATAGATCAACTAAATAATAATAAACATTTTTTTTTATCATCACAGCCAATAAGGCATAACAAAAAACAAATATAGCTAAATAATAATAAACATTCTTTTTATCATCACAGCGAATAAAGGCATAACAAAAAACAAATATAGCTGAACTGAAAAACTTACACTGGGAAATTGTTCCAGAACAATTTTATCTTTATCTTTGCTCTCAGTGTATTTCCAATCTGGATCCAACAGGTTCTTGTAAAATGATTTCAACATGGGCATCTTAACATCCAGAGGAATGGTCATGTCGTCCTCAACTGTATCTAAGGCCCGTAGAACGAGGTAGAAAATACACACTGCATTTCTGTTAGTTGAAGGACAAAAAAGAAATTAGCTTTGAAAAAGAGAACAGATGAAACTTTACTGATTGAATAACCAACATTTTTTTAATCAAACCATAACCAATTTAAAGTAGGCCGGCTGGTCCCGTTCTTATTTCACCGGACTGTTAACCAACACGTCGAGGGTTCTAACATTGCCGCTGACCAATCCCTGCCGTACTGTAGGAGTTTTGGGCCTAGTTGACGTAATAATCGTCTATCTAGAGGGAACGTCTGTAAACTTATAAAAAAGTTTAGAAACCCCACCTCACCAAAATTATCCTTAGAGCAGGTGAAGCAGCATTCAACAAGTCATTCTATGGGATTTTGTAGCTAGCACAATGTCCAGCTGCCTTTACTTTTCTACAGACGTAAGAAAACTCCTAGCCAGGATTTGAACCTCACTACAAGTGACAAGAATCCTTGTCAATTGATTACAACACTCAAAATGCTGAAAAGCATAGGCTGCAATAATCTTATGTATAGGAGCATCAGTAGACTATAAGATAATGTGTAGGAGCATCAGTAGCCTATAAGATAATGTATACCTGAGTTCACCATCCAAAGCTTGTATAACAGCAGCAAAACTTCGACTGGTCTTGTTCAACAAATCATAACAAGTCTTCAAAGAAGGACTCATGCTATTCTGTTGAGAAAGGATTGGTAAGAAAAATTATTTCAATTGTTGTGTCAACGCAAATTTTTTTGTTTAAATGTAAACTTTTAACAGCAGTGAAAATAGAATTTTGTTTTGCCACAAGTTTAAAACTTTTTTTTTTGAAACAGTTAAAAAAACTATTTAAAATCTGCATATCTCTACCAATGTTTGACAATTTCAGAAGCTACGCCTTTGTAAATAACCCTTTCTTTTGTTATTTATGGCTTTATAATATTGATCAGCTATTTCATACTTAGACATTTCACAAATAAATGGAAAATTTGTTACTTTGTAGGTTAACAAATACATTTCTAATAGGTGCTATATGCACCCACATGTTTTACTCACAAAGTCACATTTGGGCATCACCACTTCGCTGCCCCCGAGTTTGAACTTGAGCAGCGCCATCACCTCCTCCGGATGATTGAATGATTTCAGAAGATCCATTTTCAGGCCAGCCTCCTAAATTTGCCTAGTCACCACAAGCTGTCACAGTGGTAAAAAAAAGCGTATATACAACATATTAGTTAAAATCGCTAATGCATTCTCACCACACTCTCCTTGGTGAGATATTGTGGAATATTAAAAGTAGAAAAGAATTGGCCGGGTAGATTCTAAACACAAGCAGGGTGCTTTCTCTAAAATCATATTAATATTTTCCACATTTTTCACAACATTTACAAACAATTTTATACCAGTTATAATTATGTGTGAAATATTTTGCCTGGTAGTGTATATATATATAAGTTGTCCAAAAAAAAATATGTTCCCATAGTATAATTTAAGCAACAATGGCACAGTGGCCAAGCGGTAGTGTGTTTGGCTGGCATACCGAAAGTCATTGGTTCAAATCCTGGTGAAGACTAGGATTTGTTCTCCAGTCAGAGTCAGCTCTGGCTCTGATGGGTACCTGACATTAGTTGGGGTAAAGTAAAGGTGGCTGGGCATTGTGCTGGCCACACAAATCCCTATTTGCCTATTAGATGGCCACAGAAACTGGTAAATGCTGCCTCACTGGCCCTATAAACAATTTGCTCTAATGGGTGCATGACTCTTCTTTTAGCTTAATTATCTAGCACTTTAACAAAATTTTTAAGAAACATTTTCCAAGGTATTTGTCTTTTTAAGTCTATTGTCTATTTCAAGTAAATTCACAAACTTTCCCAGTGTTCCCAAATTTTCCCTCCCCGCATGAAATCAGAACAGGTGATTGTCAGAGACTGTTCGTTTGTTGTACCACTCTTTCCTTTTCCTGCCCCACTCTCTTTTTTCTAAAGTCTAAAGTAGTAATAATACATAAATAAGGTATACAACTCTAATTTAGAAATACAACCCAATAACAGCCTGTTGCAATGCTCAGTTAAACACAAGGACAAAAAGATGTTCCTTATAATATCCCTTATGCTGAAGAGAACAGAATGCATATAATATATAAGTACTCTTATTAATTATTATTAAAACATTTAAATAAAAATGTAAGACAGACTCGGAGCACGGATGAGCGTAGGATGCAATAATCTTTTTTATAGAAGCTGCGTCTGTAATATAATATACAAGATAAGATAACACTACCAGTCGGGGAACCAAGGATCATGCACAGCCTTCTAACACTGCACCAATAATAAAATTAACAAGTGACACTGCCCTTGTTGGCCTAAAGTAAGTATTAAGTAAGTAAAGTACCCGACGGGCCGAATCGATCCATAGGTCCGATGAAGCAGCGTTCACCAGTTTCTGTGGCCACAGCATACTAGGTGATTGTGTGGCCAGCACTATGCACAGCCTTTACTTTACCCCAACTATAAGGTCAGGTACCCATCAGAGCTGGGTAGACTCAGGGACACCCTCCAGACCCGGGAAAAAAATCCTAGCCTGCACCAGGATTCGAGCCCGGGACCTTCGGCTCGCCAGTTGAATACGCTGCCGTTCGGCTACCGTGCCCCATCCTTGTTGGCCTAGTAAAGTAGAAACTGAAGATGAAAACCCATATCAAAATAATAATAAAGAACTTCAATAACAACTAAGTTTAGTAGGATAAACATTTAAAAGTAAAATACCCATCGGACAAAATTATAGGCCTAATTGTTGTTTGTGATGTTTTTTATTTAATGATAATAATTAATAATGTGTAGTTAAATTGTGGACTCTTTCCTCAATCTTAACGAGGGTCTCCACAGTAATATAAAGAATCAGAAGAAGCTGCATTCACAAGTTTCTGTGGCCATGGCATACTAGGGGATGTGTGGCCAGCACAATCACAATGCCCAGCCAACTTTATTTTTTTAGTTTATAATTATAATAGTCTGATAAGTACAGAATAGACCTACTAATCATAGCAGAATAGAAGACAAATAAACTTTCAGGCTATACTTTGGTTTAACTGCCTCACGGAGTTTTTCTAAGTGCCATATATCAATTTAAAGATCTTTTTGTCCTGAATACAACAATCTAGGTTTTATTGAGCGGTTCCATTTGTGTGATTTTTATTTAATGTTAAAAATTTGGTAATTTTGCATGTTTTATTAAAAATTGTTACTTCCCCTGAGCTTTTTGTGTTAAATTTTGTTACGTCCCTTTGATTTGTTTATTTTTATTTATTTTTTCTTTTATCCCTATACTATAATATCAAACGCACACAATCCATGTACCACACGCTTCTCGGGCCAGATTTTTCCCCACTATCTGTTAGTTTCTAAGCTTTCTAAGTATTTGTTAATGATTACTATCGGTTAGTTTCTAAGCTTTCTAAGTATTTGTTAATGAGTAGTATCGGCCAACCTGGCGATATCTTGGCACAGGAAGTAGTAATCTAGAAAAGCACATGTCACGCATGCGCAACAAGAGACAGGTGGTCTCGACTAGGAAGAGGGAACAATAGGATTTTGTGTCTTTTTGTGTTATTTCATATGAAATACGGTAAGAATAATAAAAAATGTTATACATTTCGTGATATTTCGCCCCTTTTCCCATTTCGGTATCGGTTCTAAGAAATTCCTACTGAAAATTTCAGTAGCGGAGCTATTGATAATTGTGTCTTAGGAAATCGCCAGACATCGTGTTTTATGGCTGTGTGACGTCACAAGCCTTTGGTAAACACAATGGAAATGAATTTTTTTTTCGATGAAAAAATATTTTTTTTCCATTTTTAATAGTCTGCCGCTCTTCCTAAAACACTTATCAATAGATCCACGCGAAAAAATTTTCAGTTGAAATTTTTTAGAACCCTACTTTTCGTGAGGCAGCTGAACCAAAGTATTACCAACTTTCATTTCAGTCAATGACAATGAAATTCAAATGCAATAATAATAAAATATATAAATAAAATAGTTTGGCCTACTCTTGACTGACTTGTTACTTGATAATATTTGTAGCCACAGACTCTACACTGTCTACACTACAAGTGAGTGTTACGAGTGTAGAGTCTGTGGCTACAAAGACAAATATTATACAAAATCAAGTGATTATAGTTCCTTATTAGTCTAACTATTATTAATTATTATAGCCGGCGAATAATGAATGTCTGATTCTGATGATTCATTGAGTTGAGATTGAGCCAAACAAATCGTCGTGGAATAGCGCCAGGATGGAATAGTCTAGTCTAGACTAGATTAGATATTCTATTAAAAAATTTTAACGAAGAAAACATGCAGCAAAATATTAAGTCAGATTCTAAGATAACATGACACTTACCAACAAAGTATCCGTCTAGTATGTGTGTGTAGATTGATTGAGTTTAATAACCTAAGTTAAATACCTAGCCCAACAACAAGCACAACAATAAATTATTTTCCATTGGTTAGAATTCACCACGAGATGCGGGCATGCCAAAGGTTAGGAACTCTAGAGTTAATCTTTTACTACAATGGAGTTACTACCCTTTAAAAAAATTATCTTCGGCGTTCACCACAGAATAGGTATCTTTTATTTTCCACTAGATCTGAGTTCTTTTAGTATCGGCACACGCAACTACCACTAATTACTATTACACTATGGTACTATAAACTATAATATTTAAATCCTGGCCAAATATTGGATCAATATAGTGTGTGCTATTAGGGAATTAATTAAGTAGCCTTCTCTCTCTTATATTTAGGCCGATTAAGCTATCACTATAATACTTGCATTGCATTGGCAGGCATTGCTCATGTCATAGATCTATGGCTAATTTAAACTGCTTATATAGCGCCTAGGCATACTCATACATATAGAAAAAAAATCTTTAATATAAATCGTAGGCTATCTCCATAAATCATGGCATATGCCTATTGTGGTGTTGTTAAGTGCATGATTTTTTCATCGTCATGCCCCCCCCCCCTTTTTTCTTATCTTCACCATTTTAATGGCATTTATCTTATAGCCTGTTATAATACATTACAGTCTCTCCTTCTATAAAAAAAATTATTGCGTCTACGCTCATCCGTGGTCCGAGTCTAGTCTTATGGGCTTTCGCAATAGGCTCAGCCAAAGTATAGGCCTATAGGCTATTTATAATATAAGTAATTAGTTTTAAGTGTCAGAGAAATATATTAAATAAGCAGGAATGTTTATTGGCTCGAATATAGGCCTAGGCCTATAGATTTTAGTTAGTGCTTTTTAACATTTTGCCTAGATTTAGAACAATTTTTAAGTGTAGGCTAAATTTTGTGTATCACAATAATTATATTTACCTAGTCTCTAGCTTATAGGTTCTCAACGGGGGCGATATCGCCCCCCCAGGGGGCGATAACATTCCCGGGGGCGATTGGGGGGCGATGAAGGGCAAGTGGGCGGTACATACGTACCTGCTATAATTTCAACAACTCAGCTATTTGAATCGATTAGTTTTTGGATGAAATATGATGTAAACGCAAGTGCTACTAAATATCTGATATCCCCCAACAGTAGGCATACATATTATTGAACAAATAAGAATCGCAATGACTTTTCGATGAAGTAAGGGTTAGTAGGCCTACTTGGCAAATATGTTATGCGGCCGTCTCGTCTTATGGTTGGTTCACCGGACTGTCGCCTTAAATGGTTCACTATAATATTAACATCATTTGGTAGCTGTTGATGCGTCCTCGATTCATAAGTAGGTCTAGTTACTGGAGAAAAAAAAAGGAGGCCTAGGCCCTATATAGGCTACAACATAAGGATGTAAGCTTATACTTAAGAATTTTAATATTGATTAGAAGCACTATAAGCTTATAAATAGGTACCGTTTTACATGAGAAGGAATGGGGGAAAACAAAAGGGAATAAGTCTGAATTAAAATCTCCAGCGCTCTGTTGCTAGTGGGCTAAAGAACCTTTCGGACCACATTGATCATAGGGTCGGTGAAGCAGTGTTAACCAGTTTCTGTGGTCACGGCATGCCCTAGTAGGGGACGTGTGACCAGCACAATGCCTTTACCCCAATTAATGTCAGGTACCCATCGGAGCTGGGTAATAGACGCGGGGACACCCTCCAGTACCAGAACAAATTATAGGCTATATACCTATTATAGCCTTCACCCAGGATTCGAACCAAGAAACTTCGGAACGACAGTCAAACGCGATACCACTCGGCTACCATGGCGCGTATGCCCTCTTAAGCTTTGGAAGACTATATATAGGCTCTATATGCTATATATTATACATTGCCTCAAATAGTTAGATCCTGTTATTTTGCATATAATGTGAGATAGCATTTTAGATTCATGTTCTTATTACATTCGTAAACGTTTCTTTTTAACAAGCCTACTGTTTGTATTTTTCAAATAATAAAATTAATATCTTTTGAATGCTTAATGTAACATATGCTACTCTAATGAACAATTTAAGCTTATCCCAGCGGGCACACCAGGTCGTATTGACGCGCGAAAATGTGCAGGGTGGGCCCGCTGTGATAGCTGCGGTCTCTAAAAAAATTTGAATTTCAAACTCTTGCCAGTAGTTTTACAGATGTTCCTTCTAGATAGAAGATTAGGCCTATTACTTCCACTAGGCCCAAAACTCCCACATGGCGGCAACTGTAGAACCCGCGGCGTGTCGGTAGACACTACTAGACAGTCCGGTGAACTAACTGCAGGCTCAGCCAGCCAGCCTAGCGTTTGCATAAGTCTTAGACGTATTAGCCCTACTATTTGTACGTTATATTTGATTTATTTTTTTAAATTAGGCTATCGTAAACTCTTGGTACTTTAATTGTGTTTGCATGTTATGACAAACTCCAATTAGATTCCCAATTATTTTGCGAATCTTCTAATTGATGATGATCTAAGTGATGTTCCCATATTTTTTGTAGGCTATAATTTACAATGCGTTTTTTTGTTTTCAAATTTTGAACACAACTGGCTTTGCTGGCATAAAGAAGTTACAGAATTCAAGCACGTGTACAAACACAATAAGGCAGCTTTTGGCTATTTAGGTCAATCGATATTTGCTCAGATGCAAATGCCAGTAGGTGTAGCCTACTTTTAAATCTCTATAATCTACTAATGTTATAAAAATACGTGCCTGAAAAAAAGCAATATAATATATAGGCCCTATGTGATATATGCACACTGCCATGGGCAGGGGTGGGTATTTGTTTCAACTTTCAACACATTTACGAATATTTCCTATCATTGCAATGTAACATTGAGTTCATTCACTTTCTAAAATAGGGCGTTTGCAATCACGTGAAAAAAAGCACGATTTTTGTTTACTTTGTGTAGTGGAGTACAAGTAACAATGGCCGCTGTATTAATAAAGTTTCATGTAGGCTCGAGCTTTTTTTAAATGATGTGTTGTGTTTTAAGTCTTATTAAGATTTAAGCTGTATTATGTCTGTTAAATAAAATAGGCTATTTTATTATTATCATAGACATAGATCATAGACGATGTGAGCCTATTAGTGACTTGACTAGATAGCATATTCACCAACACTATCACTTGGCTGGTAGCTGCCCTACTTAGCCATTAGCCTAGCCTACGAAACATTAAAAGTGTAGGCTTATAAAGTGAAATTGAAAGTGTAAATAGGTCTGGCCGGCCCTAGACTAATCACATTAATCAATTAATCTACAGTACTACTATTTACCTCCTTATTTTTGAGTAGGATAGCCAATATTCATATGTGAATTTGGCATGATAAGAAACTTCACCATTTGCCATATTTGTTCCTCTATTTACAAATGACGTCACTAAAAAACTTAAGCTCCGCCCATTGCAAACGCTCTATAGGCTACAGCAGCTGCAAAAAATAATCTCAAATCTCAGCTCCTTACATCGTATTTTTGTAACAAAATCATGAGCTATCTTTTTCAAGTCCTAAAACTTTTTTGTATTAATTAATCTAGCCCATGATCAGCCACTCACGCAGTTGCAGTAGATTAGGCCCACGTCGTCTTCATACTCTGCCTCATAATCAAAGATTTGATCTGTCGATGGTGGAGTGGCCTAGTTGCTGTGATAGTTTTCAACGTACTATAACAAACCCAGCGGGAACACAACGTCGTATCGACGAGGAAAACACGTGGAAATCACGTTTTTTCCCCGTCTATACAATGGGCCCGCTGGGAATAGAATATCTACCACATGCTTTTAGTCGAGTGCATCTATACAATAACAACCTGTTGCAAAGCTCAGATAAACATAAAGACAAAAACACATTCCTTGTCCCCTTTACGAGTACAAATGCATGTAAATACTATTTCTTCCCGAGTGGCATTCGGGCATGGAATGGGTTGCCTGAACAAACCAGGAAAACCATCAACTTAACATCATTTAAAACATTTTAAAAAAATGCAAGACTAGACTAGGACTACGGATGAGCGTAGGACGCAATAATCTTCTCTATAGAAGGAGCGTCTGTAATGTATAAGATAAAGGCTCTCCTGGTGCTAAAGGCAATGATGAGTCAAGATATCAATGTCTACCTATACCTTGTGCTTGTACCCTAGGCCTATTTTGTTATTTTATCTTTTGTGTGTTTGTGTGTGTAAAGCTATATAAAGCCATAATAATATACCTACAAGTTATTTCTGCTGAAAGCTCAAATCTAGTCTTATCTGTCGCTGCGCTTGCCGAATCGTTCCAGGACAATAAGCCACAGCAAACTCAAGCATATTATATCTTTAGTTTTATTTTATTTTATCTTTACATCAGCACACGTGTTCCAACATTTCTGTTCGCCTTAGGCCCCTACCAATTACAATAGGCCTACTTAACAATGTTGCAGGCTGCACACAAAATTATGCGCACCATGAGAAATTGATAACTTTGTGAGAAGTCAGGGAATTAGGCACAAAATGGGTCACAGAAAATATATGTTTATTTAATTTCTCTCAGGACAAACAAAACTAACACATTCCTTTCTCGACAAGAAACGGCCCCAATGTGTGCTTTCTTCAATGTCACCATAACAGTTTTGTTGGAATTCAGTACATTTAGTGAAATTCGACGTAAATATATGGCCTACTATTAGGCCTATTGTAGAACCCTTCATGAACTTTTCAACAAAATTAAACCAAAATATATAGAGCCTTATAGAGCATTCTCAGTATCCGGTCCGAAGTTCGAAGGTATGGAATCTACTTCCCATTCAACTCGGGCGAACAAGCTCTAAGCTTATTGTTACTTTCAAAAAGAACTTAAAAACTCATTATTTCAATATTTACCTTAGATAACATTTATTAACATGCTTTAGACCCCTATACTGTCTTACTTATGGGTTGGGTTTATTTGACTTGTCTTTTTTAAATCATCAATTAGCTTTGTCATTTAGCCTTGATATAGGCCCTAATATCCGTGTTCTTAGTTGTAAGCTTATGTTAAATGCGCTCTTAGCTTACATTATG
The DNA here is from genome assembly GCA_949126835.1 of Anisus vortex. Taxonomy (NCBI): domain Eukaryota; kingdom Metazoa; phylum Mollusca; class Gastropoda; family Planorbidae; genus Anisus; species Anisus vortex. The sequence continues at coordinate 2,643,698 of OX421505.1, read as the reverse complement.
TTTGTTGCCAGCGCTATACAAATATTATTATTGTTATTTTTATCTAATAAACTATAATAATATTAAAGACATCCAACTGTAGCCTACTAGCCTACATAATTTAAAGATCTAAGTAGCCTACAATAAAATATGGATATGCTTAGGGTACGTTTATAGAGGCGGCGGGTAGGCGGGTTGCCGCGAGCTGGTTACTCACGCTAAAAAACCGCGCCTAATCATGCGCGCGGTTGGTGTTTATAGCAAAAGCGGGGAAACCCCACACGAGACGACAAACACGTCACATTTTATATTTAATTTACACTCTCTCCTTGCAATATAGCAAACAAAAAAATGGCTTATTTTATTGATGACTGTTGGCATATTATTTCATTATTGTGTCCCATATTAACGGTCTTTTGAAAACTGCAGTGATAAGTTGGTCAACATCCATCTTGAGCCGTCGTTTATTAACAAATGAACGTATATTTTAATGTAGGCCTAACACACAGCCAGGGCAAGACCATCGTAAATACAGGCCAAAGTGCTACTTTTGTACGTCACGCGCTGGGGGCCTTAGGCTTGCGAAGCGTAGTGACCGTGGTGTGTAAACACTCGCCTCAGGCGCCTTAAGGCATTTGTGTGTTGTATCAGCGCTGTAGTGTCTTAGTGTCTACTATGTAGTAGTATCTACTACAGTTAATTTTAGGTCTATTCATGAATGTTGACCGGTACTTAATTTACCATAAAATAATGCCTTACATACCGCTATAAGTTAGGCCTACTGCTTTTTTTTAAAGCAGTCGTTTAAAACTACGATGCTATACTATATGAATATGGCATATATTGCTATTATAGGCTTGCTTACAATCTGTTTTCTCTCAAGTTATTTTATAGTTTCAAAATAATTATAAGGTCTAGATCAATCTGAAGGTTATTTAATTTGAACTTACAGACAACAAGAAAACAATCAGATTACAGAACAAGTAAAAAAAAAACACTACGTTTGTGTTCAACCTTTTTTTTATTCTTTTTATTTTTTTTGTTGTGCAAACAATGTTCACTGTAGAAATAAAGTGTACCGTAATACTATATGTGCATTTAATGTGTACATTTATCACAATATTAATATCTAAGGTTAAAAAGAACCTGTTGTACTTTTAGTTAGTTGAGTGTAGCTGGTGTACTATGCTGGATGTACAATGAATTCAGATGGTAGGCTACTACTACTATACTACACTTTCTGTAGTGATAACTTGTGTATCGGTATTTGGACACTGAATGTTTCGTTAATTAGAGTTAAGATTTGTGTCCACTTCCTGTTTTTATATTATTATTATGCACGTTGTCTTCCTGTCCCTCACGATTGAAGGCTAATCGTATGGTTCAAGTAATTATTAAATAAATAATCCTGTACAGCATTTTGGTCTATTGTGTTCATAAACAATCATAAACCATTTCATTACATGGTGTCAGAAGTATTATGGCTAAATTTCACCCGCCAGAGCAATTCGACTTCAGTTCGCCTACGAAGTGGCCCGAGTGGAGAGAACGGTTCTTAAGATTCAGAATGGCCACTAAGCTAGGCAAGGAAGAAGGCTCAGTACAAGTAAGCAGCCTTATCTATGCAATGGGGGCAGATGCTGAAAAAATTTATTCTACGTTTACTTTCGAGGCTGGTCAATCCAGGCCTGAAGAAAACTTTGAATTAATACTAAGCAAATTCAATAGTTACTTTACACCCAAACGAAATATCATACATGAGAGAGCCAAATTTTACACCTGTAGCCAAAAGGAAGGCGAAAGTGTAGAACAATATATACGAACACTGTATGAATTAGCAGCCTATTGTGAGTTCTCTGATAAAAGCGACAGTATCAGAGATCGACTCGTACTGGGACTCACAGATAGGGAGATCTCACAAAAACTGCAGCTGCAGAGAGACCTGACTTTGGATGCTGCTGTTGAAATAGCTAGGCACTATGAGATGGTGAAGGGACAATTGTTGGACCAGCGAGGTTTGTCAACAGACTCAGTCAGGTTTGGCGCTCCGCGTCGCCAGACTCATTCACAATCGATCGGTGGGAAGGGAGAAGGAAGTGCAAGGAGGGAAAGTACAGGAAATACTTTCGTCTCACATAAAGGAGAATCAGCCAACTTTGTTAAGAAATGTGGAAATTGTGGACAATCCCATTACAAGACAGCCTGTCCAGCAAAGGGCAAGTCGTGTCGCCACTGTGGTAAATTAGGTCATTTCATCTCAGTGTGTCGTCAGCGAAAGCAACATCGTGACGTTCACAGTATTATGCATCATGACACAGTTACCCAGTCATATACATTTGACTCAATATTGTCAACAGTTGCAGAGCCACCATGGAGAGTGACAGTTAACATTCACAATCTACCAATTAACTTTAAAATTGACACAGGTGCTGATGTTAGTGTTATTTCCAGAGCTACTTATAACAAGATAAGCCCTAGTCCTAAACTAACTCATTCTGCTGCAACTCTGCGAAGTCCTGGTGGTTTCTTACAGAACTTGGGAGAATTTACTGCTCCAGCTACATTCCAAAACAAAAAGTTTCAAATTCGTCTTTTTGTTATTAATGAGGAGACTGACAGTCTTTTGGGTAGAGGCGTAGTTAATGCCCTGGGTCTTGTGCAGAAAAATATCAATGAAATCGGAGCAGCAGTTCCTCTTGACTTATCTACACACATAAAGTGCACTCCGGTTACCATTAAAATTCGCAAAGATGCTGAGCCATATAGCTTACCTACAGCAAGGAGAGTGCCAATACCTCTTATTGACAAGGTCATGGTTGAACTACAACGGATGGAAAAAGCAGGCGTAATAGAACCTATTACCGAAGCAACAGATTGGTGTGCTCCAATGGTACCAGTCTTAAAGAAGAATGGATCAATTCGTATTTGTACAGACTTTAAGAAGCTCAATTCTGCAGTGAAGCGGGAACGCTATGTGCTTCCTGTATTAGATGATATACTACACAAGCTTCAAGGTGCAACAGTATTCTCAAAATTGGATGCAGCTTCCGGATTTTGGCAAATTCCTTTAGACAGTTCCACTGCAAAGCTGACTACCTTTATAACACCTTTTGGTCGATACTATTATAAAAGGCTACCATTTGGCATCACAAGTGCACCTGAGATTTTCCAGAGGGTGATGGAAAACATTCTGGAAAAAGAGCAAAACGTAATTTGCTATTTTGATGATGTTCTTGTCTTTAGTAAAACAGAGAAAGAACATGAAAAACACTTGTCAGCAGTTCTAAAAAGGCTGAATGAAGTGAATCTTCAACTAAACCAAGAAAAGTGTGAGTACAGAAAGAAGGAAATTGATTTCCTGGGCCATCGCATCAGTAAGGATGGTATAAGCCCAGATCCTATCAAGGTTTCTGCTATTATTGACATGCCAGAGCCACAAGATGTTGAGGAAATACGTCGCCTACTTGGCATGGTAAACTTCATGGGCAGATACATTCCAAACATATCCACAATTCTTCGTCCTCTGACACAATTGTTGGAGAAAAAAAACCATTGGACATGGGGATCATCTCAAATAAATGCACTTACACAGGTAAAGAAAATGCTCACATCTACACCAACACTTGCATTCTTTGACATTTTAAGGCCATGTGTTGTAAGCGTTGATGCAAGTTCCTATGGAATTGGTGGAGTGCTTCTTCAAGAATGTGATGGTAAACTCAAACCTGTGGTTTTCTGCTCACGTACCCTGACTCCAGCAGAAAAGAATTACGCGCAGATAGAAAAAGATCTTTTGGCAGCAGTATGGACTTGTGAAAAGCTTCAAAAGTACCTCATGGGACTACCATCATTCACATTACAGACTGATCACAAGCCACTGATATCTTTGATCAATGTTCGAGACCTGCAAGACACACCAATACGTTGCCAGAGAATGCTTATAAGGCTCATGCGCTTTAATGTTCATGCTACTTACATACCAGGCGTACAACTTATCATTGCTGATACACTGTCGCGCAGCCCACAACAAGTAAACGTTGGGTTGGACAAAGAAGTGGATCGCCTCATTCAGGATATTGACTCTCATATAGACTCAGTTCGAATGTCTTGGCCGGCGTCCGATGCGAAACTTTTACAGTTTGCAAGTGAATCAGAGAAAGACCCTATCATTAAAACTGCCATCAAGTACACTGAAAATGTTGATGTTCTAGCTTTAATGAACTACAGATCATCACCAACTACAGCCACAGGGTACAGTCCCGCTGAGTTAGTGATGGGTCGTAAAATCAGAACTATCCTACCAACATTGCCAGTCAATCTTTCTCCAAAAATCATAGAAAGAAAGTCTATTCTTGGAAAGGACGAAGGGAGGAAAAGGGCAAATCAGATCTACTATAACAGACGTCATGGTACTAGAAAGCTTCCACCTTTAGAGCCAGGTACCAAGGTCTTACAGAAACTAGACCATGAGCGACAATGGACAAATCCAGCCACTGTAATCAGAAGCGTGGCTCCCAGATCATATCTAATCAAGACTTCTTTTGGGACTTTCCGTAGGAACAGAAAACACTTACGTCCAACATCAACATTTGTTCCTACCTCTATCGGTTCCCTACCTGACAAGGACGATGCCATTGTTACTGAACAACAGAATGGCATGCCTCAACCTCAAGGAGATCCAGGTTTTACCAACCCTCAAGAACCGGATAATAACACTACTGAAACCCACCTTGAACCCCAAGAGCAGGCGCATGGCCCACCTGTTGGCTCTACGGTTTTGACAACTCGGTCTGGACGTATCATTAATCCACCTGCCAGATATCGGAATGACTAAACGTAAAAGGGGGAGATGTAGTGATAACTTGTGTATCGGTATTTGGACACTGAATGTTTCGTTAATTAGAGTTAAGATTTGTGTCCACTTCCTGTTTTTATATTATTATTATGCACGTTGTCTTCCTGTCCCTCACGATTGAAGGCTAATCGTATGGTTCAAGTAATTATTAAATAAATAATCCTGTACAGCATTTTGGTCTATTGTGTTCATAAACAATCATAAACCATTTCATTACAGTGTTCAACCTTTTTTTTATTCTTTTTATTTTTTTTGTTGTGCAAACAATGTTCACTGTAGAAATAAAGTGTACCGTAATACTATATGTGCATTTAATGTGTACATTTATCACAATATTAATATCTAAGGTTAAAAAGAACCTGTTGTACTTTTAGTTAGTTGAGTGTAGCTGGTGTACTATGCTGGATGTACAATGAATTCAGATGGTAGGCTACTACTACTATACTACACTTTCTTTAATCCATAGTTAGTTTAGTGTAGATGATGTAGTATACAGGATGTACAATGAATTCAGATGGTACTATTACACTGTCTTTAATCCATAGTTAGTTTAGTGTAGATGATGTTTACATGTTGTAGGCCTACAATGAATTCAGATGGTACTACTACACTGTCTTTAATCCATAGTTAGTTTAGTGTAGATGATGTAGGCCTATACATGATGTAGGCCTACAATGAATTCAGATGGTACTACTACACAGTCTTTAATCCATAGTTAGTTTAGAGTAGATGATGTATACATGATGTAGGCCTACAATGAATTCAGATGGTACTACTACACTGTCTTTAATCCATAGTTAGTTTAGTGTAGATGATGTAGTATTCTGGATTTACAATGAATTCAGATGGTATTACTACACTGTCTTTAATCCATAGTTAGTTTATAAGTGTAGATGATGTTTACATGTTGTAGGCCTACAAGGAATTCAGATGGTACTACTACACTGTCTTTAATCCATAGTTAGTTTAGACAGAGTAGATGATGTATACATGATGTAGGCCTACAATGAATTCAGATGGTACTACTACACAGTCTTTAATCCATAGTTAGTTTAGAGTAGATGATGTATACATGATGTAGGCCTACAATGAATTGAGATGGTACTACTACACAGTCTTTAATCCATAGTTAGTTTAGTGTAGATGATGTATACATGATGTAGGCCTACAATGAATTCAGATGGTACTACTACACAGTCTTTAATCCATAGTTAGTTTAGAGTAGATGATGTATACATGATGTAGGCCTACAATGAATTCAGATGGTACTACTACACTGTCTTTAAATAAAATCCATAGTTAGTGTAGATGATGTAGCCTATACATGATGTAGGCCTACAATGAATTCAGATGGTATTGCTACACTGTCTTTATAATCCATAGTTAGTTTAGTGTAGATGATGTAGTATACTGGATGTACAATGAATTCAGATGGTACTACTACACTGTCTTTAATCCAAAGTTAGTTTAGTGTAGATGGTGTAGTAACACTGTAGTATACTGGACGTACAACTATTTATATTTAGATGGCATAGTAGAGGCTCTGGAGCAAAATTCTTATTTGGATGGCAAACCTGAAATGAAAAAAGGAAAAAACAGTTTTAATGTCAATAAAAACTTTTTTTTTAAAGACGAGTATCATTACTTAGTAGCCTAATCATAATACTAAACGTACGGTAGGCCTATCCTATGTATTATTATATTATCTAGGTAGCCTATAAAATAGTAGTATATAGTTATATTATAGTAGGATACTGGTAAAATAAATCAGAATTGGTTAGTCTTTAGAAAAAGAATTAAGGCTTAACCTTAAGCTCAGTAAAGAATACATTCATCTATCATTTACTGTACTGTGTACTTTATTTTAAAGCATACTCCTACTTTAGGTTCCCTACTATCTAACTCAAATGCGATTTTATTTTAAACAGGAAGCAAACAAATACTATTGATAAAGTTTTGACTTACCCTGGAATATTCTGTACGTGTACACATTTTCCTAGGTCCTAGGGATTGCACGAAAGTTTACCTTCTTCTTAGGCTTTGACTTAGCGACTTAGCCATCTTTGTTTTAAGCTTTCATCTTTCTGAACACATGTGCCTTCAAGTCTTTATTGTAATTACCTTTACAACGAGGCACACAACATTTCTGTACCATGGTGTAGTCTTGTAATATGAAGTAAATGTACTAATTACTAATCCAATTATTGAATACTAGACCTTTATATTTCCCAAACTTAAAATGAATGGTTAACAGCACACACGGTCAACGCGTCTAAGACTAAGGCATCGCCTACACATCTTCACCTACAGGTAGACCGGTAGTACAGCAGGCAATAGCCCCTTAGTCGTGACGTCACAATCTTGACGGGTATCAGAGTACAGGCCTGTACTTACGGTGGTCTTGGCCAGGGCCAGCACAAGTGCACAGCCTACAAAGTTCGGCGCGGCAACGCGCAACAAGAACTAAAAACTAGTTCTGGTAATTACCCGCGCCGGTCGGCAAATTTGTCACCTCGAGAGACCCGCGTCCTCTATGAACAACTGCAAATCAAATATAGTAACATTACTCGCACGACTTCGCTCGGGTCGACTCGCGCGTGCGATTTTCCGAAACCCGCCGCCTCTATAAACGTACCCTTAGACTAGGCCTACAAGAAAAACTTGACAACAACGTTAACAAAAAGGCCTTATATAATATAACCTTCAATGTTGATAGGCCGGAAATACAACAATTCAATTCAATTTTCTGTTGCATTTTTTTTAGGGAGCTCTATTTAGCTTTTCATTGAAAGCTTATATAAGCGGCACCACTTAAGCCTTAAAATTCCTAGTAGAAAATGCTAGACTCTATAATATATAGCTATTATAATTTTAATATTGCAAAATGTCATTATAATTTAAATAAGGTTACATCAGACAATGAATATAGGCTACCTCTGTCTCATTACAGTAAAACCCTTTTTATTGCACCTGTAAGGCATCGTCCTATAATATATTAGCATGCATTTGTCAGAGTTTAAAAGTTGGCTTGTCTTATAGTTACCTAGTAGGCCTGGGGACAGCTAGAGAGATTGGCCCAAGACCGAGATGCCTGGAGAGCCTTTGTTCGTGGCCTATGTCCCAGACGAGACGAAAGGCGATGATGATGATGATGATGAGGCCTATTAATTATAGCATAGGCCTAAAATATGTAGGCCTAGATTCTAGATCCATATTTATATAGACTAGGCCTATATTATATTATTACGCCTATTTGTCATTTAAGCCTATAGGCCTACCTAGGCTATTACCTACCAACTGACAGGTCGCGGGTTCTAGCCCTGCCACCGACGGATCCCTATAATTCTGTCGCCCTGCAGGAGTTTTGGGCCTGGTGGACGTAATAATCTTCTATCTTGAAGGAACGTCTGTAAACTTATAAGAAATCTATATATTTATAGGCCTATATATATATATATATATATATATATATATATATATATATATATATATATATATATATATATATATATATATATATATATATTAGTAGGCCTATAGGCTAAGCTAGAAAGAAAACATTAAAAAATTAGAAGAAATAAAAAAAAAAGAGCTGCAATCTTCATAACCAGCGAATATTCCCAATTATTAACAAGAGTAACACCATTAGTCAAATCACTAAACCTGAAGCCGGCTGGTCCAGCGGTTAGTTCACCGGACTGTCAACCAAAAACCAACTGACAGGTCGCGGGTTCTAGCCCTGCCACCGACGGATCCCTGTCGCCCTGCAGGAGTTTTGGGCCTAGTGGACGTAATAATCTTCTATCTAGAAGGAACGTCTGTAAACTTATAAGATAAACCTAGAAATTTAACACTAGGAGGACAGAAGGGCAAAGAGTAAAGTAGTAATAATACACAAGGCATTAAACTCTAATTTAGAAATACAACCCAATAACAACTTGTTGCAAAGCTCGCAGATAAACATAAAGACAAATTAAACACTTTCCTTGTCCCTTATGCGAGAACAATTGCATATAAGTAGGCCTACTCTTTCTTCCCGAGTGGCATTCGGGCATGGAATGAGTTGCCTGGACAAGCCAGGAAAACCAGTAACTTAACATCATTTAAAACAATAAAAATGCAAGACTAGACTCGGACCACGGATGAGCGTAGGACGCAATAATCTTCTTTATAGAAGGAGCGTCTGTAATGTATAAGATAAGCTAGAGCATAGGTTCTCAACCTTTTTCGGCTCACCGCCCCCTTTTACATTTTTTTTCCGCTCACCGCCCCCCAACTTAATTTTAGCGGAAACATTTGTTAATTAAAGGGAGATAATTAACCCTTTTCATTTTAGGTAATATTTCAATTTGTTTTTCTTTTATAAAAAAACTGAATGGCTTGCATTTATAACTTTAAAAATGATATCTAATTAAGACGTTGAGACTACAAGCATATTGCCATAATTTTGAACAATTAAATTTAAATGTAGCGGCCTATCTTACATTTGTAAGCCATCTAATTTAATTTAAACATTTTCACACACAAAAAAAATTAGAAATGTAGGCTATCGTGTTTATTTTATGTCAATCAAATTTGTTTTTGTCTTTTTGTTTAATAGGGCCTAGCCTATGCCTATATAATTGTCATAATTATTAGGCTAAAATTAGGCCTACACATAAAAAAGAAAACACAGTAGGCCTAGCTATAGGCTAAAATATGTAGGCCTATAATATTGTATCAACACACAATACGATAAAACCATTCTGATGAAACATGCGGCTACACTATAGCTAATTATAGACCTATAATTAGGTCACTTATAAAGCCTAATCAAGCGTTAAAATAGCGTGTGCTATATGGGTCATGGATAACAAATTGTGGCGCGATGATGCTCTAAATTATGGACAGCTACAAAAATAATATGGGTTGACCCACTGATCTATAAAAAGAATGGATAGCGTCTCCATATTACATGTGTAGGCTATGTGAACTATGTGCAAATTGAAGCCAAAATGAATTCCCATTTCCCACTATTCACTTATCTACATAAGCGAGTTACAGGAATAAAGCACTTATGATTAGAACAAATTGACCTCAGAGAATATGACCTAAAAACTTTAAAAAAAAAAAAACCTAGAGAGATGTAGGCCTATCATGTTTTAACTTTTATTAGCAAAATTGAAATTTCGGCAAAAACAGTTCCGTTTATTTAACGGCTACGATTGTGTGCCGGTTAGGCTTAGACTAACTGTTACTAATAATTTTTGTTTTCATTACAATTACAGTAGGCCTATACAAGTTCACTATAGCCTACACTAGACAATGAGCGTCAGAATTATAGAATACTCAGAATTATATATAAGCTTAGTCTAGTAGGCCTATATAGGTAGACTATATATAATTCGGTAAAATCCGAACTTCTATATGTGACAAAATTCACCGGATTTTACCTAGGTTTTTGTTATAAGCTTAGAGCAAAAATCATAAATATGTTTCTTATTCCGAAAGTTATTCCCTTTACCCCGGTATGCAAGGACAAAGTCATGAGAGTTATCTTATCTTTGAGCTCTATAAATGGAAAATCAACAACTTTAACACTACCAGGGTATTAACTTTATCAAAATGCAAGTTTAGACTTTTCTAGAGTACCTGTACTTAATATTAATTTGCCACAGCATTTACAAGGTGATTGTGTGGCAAGCACAATACCTGGGCGCCTTTACTAAAAATCTTTTACCTCATCAAGTTTGGAATTAGGCCTATTAATAGATTCCCCCCACTTTGGAAAACCACTGGCTCTTAACATGGATTGGAAACCAAGATATTTCACACTGGCTCTTAACCTGGATTGGAAACCAATATTTTTCACACTGGCTCTTAACATGGATTGGAAACCAATATTTTTCACACTGGCTCTTAACATGGATTGGAAACCAATATTTTTCACACTGGCTCTTAACATGGATTGGAAACCAAGATATTTCACACTGGCTCTTAACCTGGATTGGAAACCAATATTTTTCACACTGGCTCTTAACCTGGGCTGGAAACCAATATATTTCACACTGGCTCTTAACATTTTGGAAACCAAGATATTTCACACTGGCTCTTAACCTGGATTGGAAACCAAGATATTTAACACTGGCTCTTAACATGGATTGGTTTCAGATGCCAAGTACCTTGGAGTGAACATCACAGAAAAACTCAACTGGGGCACACATGTCCAATCTATTGCTGCCAAAGCAAATAGAGCTTGCGCCTTCGTCCAAAGGAACCTCAAGGGATGCTCCACCAGGATCCAGACCCATTGTTCTAAAAGTTTAGCTCGTCCCATCCTGGAGTACGCATCGACTGTATCAGATCCTCATCAAAAACACCTGATATCTAAGCTGGAGATGACCCAACGTCGAGCGGCACGTCGTATCTTACAGGACTACGGCCTTAAAACTAGCGCCTCAGCTTTGGTGGCCCAACTTCAACTGGAGCCCCTACATCATCGCAGAGCGATAAACAAAGTCACCACTGTTTACAAGATCGTGAACCGCCACGTGGAAATGTCCACTCAGCCAGGCCGAATCCAACAGGTGTCCCGCTCTACCCGAGGCCACCAGCTCAAGCTGCATGTCCCACATGCACGCATCGACGTCTATAAATATTCTTTTTTTCCGTCAGCCATTAGGCTGTGGAACACCCTGGACCAGGCCTCCATCACTGCCCCTACAGTTCAGGCTTTTAAATCGTCACTGAAGGGGTGGTCTGAAAACCTAAAGTGACACTCTGTCACCTGTTTATAATTGTTGTTTGTGATGCTTTTTATTTTATGTGTATTTAAATTGTGGACTCTTTCCTCGGTTCTAACGGGGTCTCCACAGTATTATGAAGAAGAAGAAGAAACCAAGATATTTCACAGTCACAGGGCAATCTGCAAGAACATATGCATATAAGTACTCTTTCTTCCCCAGTGTACTCTGAGCCTGGAATGGAGTGCTTGAACAATGCAGGAAAAGCAGCATCATTCAAAACATAAATAAAAAATGCAAGACTAGACCCAGACCTCGGATAAGCGCAGGGAGGCGATAATCTTCTTTAAAGAAGGAGTGCGTCTGTAATATATCAGTGTAAGATAAGCACAGAAAGAAATGCATCCATGTGTGAATCAATTCAAATAAAATATTAAAAAAAGAACCAACAAACCAACCTAAAACTATTCTTTTAACGTAACAAAAAGTTTAATGCATGTTTTAAAACCCAGAATTCACGATGATTGACAACTTAGAAACATAAAAAATCATAGAACGATTTCATCTTTCTGTTCCCTACATATGTAACTATCTTAGAAAAAAAATCAAATAACTGCAATCATTATATGTAAACGCAAGAAATGAATTTATCAATTGTATGATATTATTGGATTGAAAGTTACCGCAGTGTTCTCATCTTTTGCCCACGAAGGTTTGATGAAGTTCTTAAGATTCCGTGGCCCAAGCACATATGGAGACTGTGTGGCCAGCCCAATGGCATTGGCTTTATATTGGCCACAACATTATGTAAAGCATGCATTGTCCACCTGGCTAAATGAACATTCCAGGATATATTATTAAGTATAATTAACACAATGGACCGTGACCTGAAAACTTTCAATGCAGTGTTCCATCACCAAACCCCAATAAGACAGTTTGCATATGAAGCTATTACAAAGTAGAAAACAAAATGAATAAATTAAAACTAATACATTCATAATGCTTAAAATGAACTAAAACCAAACACAGTTATCTAAGAAACACAATGGCTACTGGAGAAATATTTGACTCATGGTGGCCACGGCATACTAGGGGATTGTGTGGCCAGTACAATGCCCAGGCGCCTTCACTTTACCCCAACTAAAGTTGGGTACCCATCAGAGCTGGGAAGACTCAGGGACACCCTCCAAATGTGGTGCCACTCTGCCAGTATGCCAGCCAAATGTGGTGCCACTCGGCCAGTATGCCAGCCAAATGTGGTGCCACTCGGCCAGTATGCCAGCCAAATGTGGTGCCACTCGGCCACTGTGCCATTTTAATTATTTTGGTCCGCACAGGAAATTGTACTATTTTTTTCTACTGAAAAAAAAAACCCACTTTCTCACTAGACTAGTTGAATGTTATCATTTTATCATGAAAGCTTTGGCAGTAATAAAAACTGTATCGGTAGTATTTTGTTAGTGCATACATTTATCCATATGTAGACTAAATATGTTTAGCCTCACATGAAATGATTCCATGTGACAGCTGTACAATTACTTTAAAAAAAATCATCACATATGATGTCAAGAGGTCTGATGGGACAGTGTGGCCCGAAATAAGCCTAATGAACAGAAAACACCTTATTACAATAGACCTACAATACTTTCACACCTAGCAGGTGATACAATCAAATACCATATACATTTCCATGATACCACTTTGACCTTTGCAAAATGTCACAATATCAATATCATTGCTTAAAATTACCAAGCCAATATGGCATTTGGAAAAAAGTCCTTGCCTTGCGCCACGTTGGCTGCTGGTATTTCATAAGGCTTCCTTCAGCCTATAACTATAACATTATTAATTATTACTATAACTATAACATTATTAATTATTACTTTCACAATCTTTGCATCTGATGCTCAAAGGTCCTAGAATGACATCAAAACCTTTTTTTAATGCTCGCAACTTGTTAGAAAATGAACATTTTCAAAGAAATTAAAAGTACCGGTAACACATTACTGAGTGAATGATGTACACCACACTGAGCTATATATACATGGAGTGCTTAATCACTTAATTTGTTGGAGAAAATGCAGACTCTTATATATATATACTTTTTACCCCTGTAAGATGGCCAATTTGACCCCGAAATACATAAAATTAAATATTTACTTTATGATCTTCCTTAAAATACTTTAAATTTTAATAAATACAGTAATATAGAAGCTATTTTGTAAGTTAATATGTCACTGAGCTATCCAAATAAAACAAAAATTTAATAATTTCACAGAATATCAGTAAAAGCAATAGGAGAGTATATTCATAAAATGTATCTTCAGTGTAAAAAAAGTGTATTTTCATCAAATTTCATTGACACACTTCCAGAAAATGTTTACATTTTATGTTTTTCTGGGTGAAATTGGCCATCTTTTCTGGGGTAAAACTTATCTATACTTTTTTTTAAGTGATTGAAAGCTCCATGTATATAAATAGCTCAGTGTGTGCACAAACTTTTATGCTTACATACATACACACAAGTTATATACACACATACTAACAACACACAATAATTCTAACAGTATCACATGAAAATGACGGACAAAAAAATCAAACAAATATTCATTAAAGACAAAGAAAGAAACAAAAGCTCTGACTGACACTAGAATCAAATGCTAGAATCAAATAAAGCAAACAATAAAAAACAAATTGTGCTTCATTTTCTAGAGCACAAGTAATGTACAACTTTGTGTTCTGCACAAATTGTACTTCATTCTCTAGAGCACAAGTAATGTACAACTTTGTGTTCTGCACAAATTTTGCTTCATTCTCTAGAGCACAAGTAATGTACAACTATGTGTTCTGCACACATTTTGCTTCATTCTCTAGAGCACAAGTAATGTACAACTATGTGTTCTGCACAAATTTTGCTTCATTCTCTAGAGCACAAGTAATGTACAACTATGTGTTCTGCACAAATTTTGCTTCATTCTCTAGAGCACAAGTAATGTACAACTATGTGTCCTGCACAAATTTTGCTTCATTCTCTAGAGCACAAGTAATGTACAACTTTGTGTTCTGCACAAATTGTACTTCATTCTCTAGAGCACAAGTAATGTACAACTTTGTGTTCTGCACAAATTTTGCTTCATTCTCTAGAGCACAAGTAATGTACAACTTTGTGTTCTGCACAAATTTTGCTTCATTCTCTAGAGCACAAGTAATGTACAACTATGTGTTCTGCACAAATTTTGCTTCATTCTCTAGAGCACAAGTAATGTACAACTATGTGTTCTGCACAAATTTTGCTTCATTCTCTAGAGCACAAGTAATGTACAACTATGTGTTCTGCACAAATTTTGCTTCATTCTCTAGAGCACAAGTAATGTACAACTATGTGTCCTGCACAAATTTTGCTTCATTCTCTAGAGCACAAGTAATGTACAACTTTGTGTTCTGCACAAATTGTACTTCATTCTCTAGAGCACAAGTAATGTACAACTTTGTGTTCTGCACAAATTTTGCTTCATTCTCTAGAGCACAAGTAATGTACAACTTTGTGTTCTGCACAAATTTTGCTTCATTCTCTAGAGCACAAGTAATGTACAACTATGTGTTCTGCACAAATTTTGCTTCATTCTCTAGAGCACAAGTAATGTACAACTTTGTGTTCTGCACAAATTTTGCTTCATTCTCTAGAGCACAAGTAATGTACAACTTTGTGTTCTGCACAAATTTTGCTTCATTCTCTAGAGCACAAGTAATGTACAACTTTGTGTTCTGCACAAATTTTGCTTCATTCTCTAGAGCACAAGTAATGTACAACTATGTGTTCTGCACAAATTTTGCTTCATTCTCTAGAGCACAAGTAATGTACAACTTTGTGTTCTGCACAAATTGTATTTCATTCTCTAGAGCACAAGTAATGTACAACTTTGTGTTCTGCACAAATTGTGTGGGAGAGAAAATAATTCAAAGATTTTTTCTTATAGTCAGACTGGAATTTAAAAAAAAAACGAAAGCCGACAAAATTGACCTACTTAATATGATACAGCTCTGTTTACAGTTTGTAACTTTACCAATTGAGATTTACAATTTAAAGATTATCATTTGTCAATAACACGATTGAAAAAAATAATTTAAAAAAGAACAGTAGCATTTACAAACCAGTAGCAATTGGTCCTTAGAGCTGGTGAAGCAGCATTCAACAGTTTCTAAGGCCATGGCATACATGGGGGATTGTATGGCCAGCTAAACGCCTAGCCATCTTTATTTTTCACCAACAACTAATGTCAGAGATGGGTAGACTCATTGAAAATCCCCAGCCCCATGAAAAAAAAAAACACAAAAAAAAAACATCAAACCCCTCATGTTCTACCTGGATTTGAACCCGGGACTGTCAGGAATGGCAAAACAAATGAGCAGCTACTTGATCACAGAGTTTCTGTGCTTATAGTAGTTATAGCCATAAACTATTCCTTGACAGAGTTAAAAGACATAAGAACTTCCATAATGTAATAATTAAACATATACTTAATGCAAGTAATTCATATAGCTCACTATGTACAGCTAGAATGGAACCAGGCGAAATTTGAAGAAACAAAATATATACAAATACATACAACTATTACAACATTAGAGACTTTCCAACATGTGGCTTATAAGTTTCCACCATGTGTCAGATAAGGAAGTCAAAGCTATTTAATTTTTTTTAGCAATTATGACCTAGTTTGTTTACTCAATGAAATGTATAGATGCATGAGCCTTAATTTGTCTGAGGCAATCAAAACAACGATTCACTATCTTAGCCTTTCATGCAATAGGTAAATATAGGAAAAGCACTTTCTAAAGGAATACTGAAGGGTCATTTCGATCCAGTCTTAATAAAGTTTCCACCAACTTAAGAAGCATTTTTCAACAAAAAAATATCACAGAGGACCAAGTCTAACAGTGACAATGGCACATGGTGCCAACAGCCTCGGGTGTGGATGTCGTTAATGCAATTGTAATGAGCACATGAGATATGACAGACTTGTTAATTTTTTATATATGGTATTGAAATGAAACTAGTGTCCCTGTTTTTTTTACACATTAAACACAAATAACATACGGGGCACAGTTGTATGGTATATGCTATGTTGTGAACATAAACAGATTTTCAGTCAACACTTGTTTTTTTCCAACAAAAAATACAAATAAGGTCAACTCCTTTAGATACCAGTAAATAGTTATAAGATTTACTATAACTTTAGAATTATCATTAGGTTTTTAGAATTATCAATGGATTTCAGGTTTATCTGATTTTTTAAGATTTTTTAGCATAAGTACACTAGAAGAAAGCTTGTTGTAACACCTTTTGGCATACAGCAAATCTATCTATGACCCTCGAGTTCAACAATTTCTATGGTAACATACAATTAGGATGGATAGATCAATTTAAATTCAATTAAAGGCTAGACTGATTCCTATGCTCTACAGCATGTTTTGGCAAACCTTTTGATAATACGGTACTATACACACCTTTACCAGCTGTAACAAACATAACAAGTTCCGCTACCGGTACTTAAAAAGCTAAAAATTGAAATTTTAACATGCACATATGATAGTCATACAAAATGAATTTGAAAATGTCAATTAGTTTACATGCTTTGTTATCAATCACGAAGGACATCAATCATTGAGTTTAAAATCTAATAAAAACAATTTCAGCATTTGATTTGAAGACCCAAAAAATAAAAAAAAGCTTTCAACTTTCAATCTTTTAACCAGTCATTTACTTTTTGAAAGTAACAATCGCCACAATCATAACATGGATAGCACCAGATGCAGTAACAACCAGTAAAAAAAACAACAACAAGCAATCTTTGCACAAACTCATTATTTTCATACTTCAAAAACAACCATTTGAAATTTTAAGAAAAAATAATAACAAATGCTGAAAAAAAATGAATGATAGCCAGGTGGAGAATACACAAGTTAACACAGAAATCACCTTCATATTTATACTATTAAACTACACAAAAAAATATTCATTCAATACGTAAACAAAATATATGTTTAGATAGATGTTGACAATAAACAATTGACAAATGAGTACGGTATATTTTTTAAAGAAACTTAATGCGGCACTCTATACCGTTAATAGTAAAGACTGGGATGAAAATGAAAAGCAATTTTCACTTTTACATTCAATCAGTGAAACGGATATCTCTACAAACACAAATTACTTCCCCTTGCAAATCCTCCATGGACAGAAGTAACTTCCCTACACTGGTAATGAGGTGAACACAAAAACAGTTTGAGATCATGATTGACTGATGATAATAAACAAAGATTCAAAAAAACTTTTAGATTCAACTGGTCACCTTACAAGGCAATATAATTTATGAAGTAGTTAATAATAAACAATAGAAAAGCTTTCTTCATAGTGTATATTTATGATACTGTGTCAAGCCCTTTAAACTTGCAAGTCCCCACTTGGCTTCGTAAGTTTTAAGTTATTATCATCAAACAATAGTTTAATAAAATGTAAATTTCTAAACTGCTACTGTAACATCTACCTTACGAAGATACTAAAACTTACAATAGTTATAATAAAGATTTAAAAGTTTTATAGCTACCATTTCTTCTAATTTTAAACAATAATTCTTAATTTAATCAGGATTGTTGATTTGTGTAGTCTATGCATTATAACATTCTACAATAGAAGTAAATACAATGGACACTGTTAAACAAATGAAAAAATCAATGTTGCTAAAAAAAAAAAAAACATGAAAAATTAAAGATTATCCGGAGAGTTCAAAGAGATAAATTAACTGTTTTCAAGTTGGGAGTTACTTTCCTTTGTCAAGTTAGATCAAACAATTCAATCATTACAATCATTTTGAAAAAAAAAACACAGTTGCTGGTAGCATGTTTATGGTTCACACAAATCCAGTTAGATGATAGGCCTACTTATTCATTCCTTACAAACATTTGAAAAAAAAGTAAAAGAAAGTTAGCGTGAGGTTGTTTCACAAGAAATGTTGCTGAATGACAAATGTCCCTGAGGGCAATGAACCCTCCTCTGAGCTCGTGTTGGCTGGCTTGTTGCCGGGTTCTTTTGACTTGACTGTTATTTTGGAGGTTGTCAATGGCGAGGGCAGAAGTGTTTTTAGGGGATGGTTCGCTGATGTGGGCGTGGCTTGTTTTTCTTCGGCCGAATGGGTGTACACTATAATCTTGCCGGACGCCCCACGGGTCAAAACAAATGATGATGGGGTGCTTCCCGACGGAAGGGACAGTGGAATTGAAACAGACATGCCAGATCCTTGGGACTTCCCTGGGAAATTTTCTGATTTGCCAACGAGTGTGACAGGTGTCGAGGTTGTGGAAGTAGACATAGAAGAGCTCGGTACCACAGTGTTACTGGAGCTGCCCCCTGACGCCGGTGCTGAAGTTGTCTGTGCTGGTTTTGTTGAAGAGCCCATAGAGTCGCCGAGCTTCTTCAGCTTCATCAGGGACTTGGCCAGTTGGTCTGAAAGTGCTGGAGAGTTCTCCGTAGTTATGACCTTATGGCTCGGGTTGTTGGTCACTGTAAGTGTCTTGGGAGCCTTTTCAACCAACCTCTGAACCCCGTCTGTGGTGGTGATGATGTATTTTACTGAGGGTTTCAGGGGGTGTGGGGGAGTGATGATGCTCTCCCCGGGGGTTGCCTGGCCTTTATAAAGAGGCTGTACTGTCTCACCATCATGCGAAGGGGCTTTACGCAAAGATGCACCTTTCTCCGTTTCATCCCCTCGCTTGGTCTGCTTTTCGATTTTCTTAGAGGGACCATCTTTGGAGCATGATGGTTTCTCATGGCTACCAACAGCTTCTCGGTGAGAATTCTCCAACTCAACTAAATTACTAGCAGAACCATTAGCCGATTTCTTATAAGATTCATTTGCTGCAGGGGATTTGTTCGCTTTGGTATACTTTCCTTTTCTGGTGTGTAAGTTCAGCTCTTCTCTATTGGTTTTTGTTAAAAAGCTTTGTCTATAGGGGCTGGTGTCAAAATTTCGAGGTGAGTTCCTTGTGGATATATTGAATGGCAAAACCTTTTTTAGTCTCCCTGATGGTAAAACTTTAAACCACGATTCTTTCTTCACACTCTGTGTGGTGTTTTTTGGTGAATCTGCGTTCTGGTTGCCCCCAGAGTCTCTGTCTGCGGATCTTATTGTTGTAACGACATTCCTCAGTTTTCCAGATGGCGAGATCGTAAACCACGAATCAGTGGGAGATGTGGATGAATGGGAGCTTGGCGACTTGCTGTTACTAAATTGGTTTAAAACATTGGCATCTCTGTCCATCCCAGGCGTTGGCAAGGGGCTAGTTCTGGCACCCAGTAAAGCAGCCGCAGCAGCCCTTTCAGGCAACCGTGGCAGTTTCCTTACGTTAGGCCTGGTATATATATTGCCTTCATTCTGAGATTGTTGTTTCCCTTTCATGGTCCTGTTCTTTTTCACACTTCTAGCATGAAGCCCTTCCTTCATCAAGTCAATGATAAGAGCGTTTAAGGATCTACGGCTGCTGAAGTTATGGGCAGCTATTTTCTTGTGGGTGCGAAACAAGTGGGTGGTGCACTCTGACCTGTCATAGCTCTCAAACCGGCAAAGCTTACATTTATACCTGCTCCATTTCAGGTGCTGTCTGATGACATGCCTTCTGAGGTTGGATATGCTGGTACACACTTCTCCACACACCAAGCAGCTGGTGTTTTCTAGGTTGATAAATTTAGCAACCCTCGTCTGATCGTAGCACTTGAGCTTTTGCACCTTGGAACTGCTCTCGTTGAGAACATAGATTCTGTTAGAGACCACCCGACCTCTGCACTTCCCAGATTCTTCTTCTAGTTCTTCATCATCCTCATCATCAAAACGTTTGTAATTAGATGCCGTGGCTCTTTTTTTGCCACCCCTAGCTGTTTTTGTGCTCTTGGCACTGACATCTCTTACTTCTTCTTCCCCGTCCGATGGTGACTCATCATCAGATGGCTGCTTCCTTTTCTCCTGTTTATCACCAGCTAATTTTCTGTTTGACAGCCTAGCCTTCTTCCTTGGGACTGCAGGCTTTCTGTTGTGAATTTTCGATAGCATATCCTGGGCATCAAGGTTTTTGTTGGGGACTTTTCTTTTTCTCTTTGGTCTCTCTGACAACGCACTGACAGGAAGGTGAGGGGAAATTTTCGCACCCTTGCTAAGAAACTTATCAGATGCCTTGGAGTTTTCAGAATCACTTTCACCAGATTTTACTACATGCTGGCTTACCAGCTGTGGTTTCTCTTGGGACTCAATCTGTTCTTTTTTCTCAGAGAGAGATGGAATGGAGCTTACTGAAACTTCATCAACACTCTTGGTGGGAGTCATTTTTATATCTGTTTCCGAGTTCTTCCTTTTATCCCTTTCTAGTTCTGATTCCTTTGCGTTTTCACTTCTTGCAACTGATACTGCCCTGCTTGATGTTTGTGCCACCCTCAAAGTAGGAATGTCTTCTGGACTGTTCTGCGAAGAAGCGTAAGTTAAAAAAGGTTTCCTGCGAGTTGAAGTTGACATGTTATATTTCTGTGGGGATGAATAGATTTTTCTAGCAGGCACAAAGTTAGCTGTAGGTACAGGCTGAGAACCTGAAGGAGAATTACCAGATCCACTAGGCACTCTGGGAGAAAAATATGTTTTTTGTGGCAGCCCTTGCATGCGCTTGGGCTCACTCTTCAAGGGGGATTTCCTTACAACCGTGTTAGCTTGAGAAAGCAATGACTTCAGTTTGTTCTTGTTCACAACTTTCATTACCATGTAATGGCAAGAGTCTTTATTGGTTTGGAGTCTTGTTTCAATAACGGAGGCGGCATTGTCCTTCGGACTGATTACCTCCGTCGTTGAGAGAGGGCTTTCTAGGTCAGGTTTCTTTTGAAGTTTTGGCATTTGGACTAAATTCTGTCGACTAGGTGTTGCATCTGCACTGGGTTTCTCGTCTATGTCTGGGCGCTTCTGTAACTTTGGCAAAGAAATTATCACGGGTTCCGCGTCATCACCAGTTTCATCCTTTCTCTGCAATTCATAACGTGGATTGGCATTTTCTAGGCTGGTCCTTGGCCCCACTTTTTCAATGACATCTGCCTTCTGTGGGGATATTGTTTGGGCAGGAGTTAAAATTACAGCATATTTTGAAGGGACATCTCGCCTCGACCTAGATCGCCTGCTTTCAATACTACTCTGAGTGCTTTCTGTAGATGAATCTCTTTTATCCTTCTCTACATCTAACTTCAGCTCCCTTCTAGACACTTCCCTATCTGAACTGTTGGATTTCCTAGTTGGATTTAGTTTACTTGCTGGGGCTTTCTCAGAAATGAAGTTACCATTGAAACCATCATTGACTTTATTCTTTCCGTCAACATTTTTAGTGTCAACTACCCTAGTCAAACCGAATGTTGTGCGGATGAGTTTTTCTTTCAATGCCAATGCTTTAGGGTCAATCAAGTCTTCAGTCTGCAGAGTCACTCCAGTTAATCCAAAAGTAGAGCTTAACAGTTTGTCTTTCAAAGCTGACAATTTAGAATCAGCTACTTCATCTTGTATTACAGCAGGACTGGTTATGTGGATCTTTGATGGAGTCACAGGCTTACCTGCGACCATTTTTGAAGGGCTTTTGTCGTTCTGACAATTTTTAAAGTGGTTTTCATAATTTCTTGGACGGCTAAATGACTTATTGCAGTTTGGACAGCTCTTGTTAAATTCACCACTGCCCGCTGATATCAGCGATGAGCTTTTAGTGGAATCAAAGGATCTGCTTTTAGAAGTACTGGCTTCATTTTCACCATCTCTTTGGAAGTCCTCGTCTGCTTTGATTTTATTACTAATAACAGAATTAGCTGCATCCTCTGAGTTGCTCGAGTCATCCAGTACAATGGTTTCACTCCCATTGTCAGGTGAAGTTTTATTCCTGCCACGCCTATATTGCCATGTCTCAGCACTATGATCAACTTTTTCAACCAATTTACTGCTTTTGCTTTGAGTTGCACTAACAGTCTCATTTAACTTGCCTTTTCTATTAGCTTCGTTAGTGACCTCTTCCACGTGCCCCCGTGCGCTTCGCCTGCAGGAGTTTTGGGTCTGTAGCCTGTCATTTTTCTGCTTTGGTGGTGGGATGGCTTTGATGACGGCTTCGTCCCTTAGTTGTGATCTCATCTCATTAATTTCATCAGCTGTCTTGGAGTGATTTCGAAACAAATGCCTTGTGATTCCATAAAAATAGTAAAAACTGCTGGGGCAGTAAGGGCACTGATAAAATGTCCTTTTAGAAGAATGTTGAATTTTCATGTGAAACCCTAAACTACTACTACTGGAAAATACTGTGCTACACTTTGCACAAGTTAAAGAGTTCTTCAATTTCTTATTTCTTGAGGAGCTTTTGACTAACTCTGTAGCCGCTGCAGTGGCGTTCTGCTTTGAAATATTCTGCCACACTTTCAAGTTTTTTCTGCGCCTGAGAACAACATTTCCTTTCTCTTGCTCTTGTTTGTTCTCAGAACGAACTTTGGCTTCTTCCTTTGCTAGCAGAGAGAGAAAGTTGCTCAAATCTTCAGAATCTTTTTGTTGTGCATTTTCTTTCATGTCTACTCCATTTTCTGAACATTCCCCACTATTAGCATTCTCATCATTGAAATTATCTTGATTTCCTGATCTATTCTTGTTTTGTAAACAGGCATTTTCTTGTGTGGCAGTTTTTTGCCTGCCCACTCTGTCTCCACTATCTTGAGTTGATTTCTGTTTCACTTTGTGTTGAATCTCTTTCAATTGCTCAAGCAAAAGCTTCTGAGGCTCAGTCGTATGCTTTTCATGCCTGGCGGGCTTACGCAAATGTCTTGGCGAAGAAACAGTTGTGGCCACACTCATCCTATTTGAAGGTTTTTTATTTCTAGCGATTACGTGTGTGTCCGAAAGACTAGAGTCACTATCTAGGGACGTGACATTATTTAAACTTTGCTGCTGCCTCTCGTGAATATTAACAGATGTTGTATTGACCTCGATAAATACTGCGTTTTTATTGGTTGGTATCGGAGTGGTTCTTATCGTGGCAATCTTCATTGTCTCTTTCTGTCTTTGAAGTTTTTCTGCAGCTTCTGTATAGACCATGTATTCCTGAGATTTTCCCAATTCCCCAGATTGAATCCTCTTAATAGTTTCATCAAGCGTCGGCTTTGCTGGCTTTTGTGTTGTTGGTACCGCTTGAGAGGGCTCTGTCTCTTCTGGGGCTTGTGGCTGAATAACAACAACTTTCTCTTCAGGTAAACTGGCAATGGCAACATGCCTCTCCTCGAGCGATGATTTTGTGCAGTATATACGCTTGTGAGAAATAAAGTTGGGCACATCTCGAAATAATGCCCTACAAACTTTGCACTCAAAGATCAGATCGCATTCATCCAAAAGAAGACATCTAAGTTCAGGGCTTCCATAATGTATGCCTTTCAACACTTGCTCAATAGGCTTTCCGCTGATCTGAATGGGATTACGGAGCTGGGAAATGTCAGGCCCAACTGTTGCAGTATCTTTGTCTTTACCTTTATTGGCCATAGCTTTACTGTTGAATGAATAAATAAAACATTTTTAAGGCATAGTAGGCTACTGATATAGAAATACATTTTACCATCTATCAAACCAAGTGATATCTGACATTACAATTTTAGTTAGGCTAGGCCTACTCATTAAAACAATGTTGACTACAGACTACAGTTATAATTTTCTTTTTTATCATTCATTCCTAATGACGATTTTTAGTTTAATGTTTACTTTCATGTTAATAATTATGAATTATGAAGCATCAAAAAGTCGAAGCTTAGGCCTAGCTAGCCCTAACATTTTCAAGACTTTCAAATTAGGCTAGCTCTACTGCTCTAATCTAGTCCTAGATCAATCAATATTTATCTTCCTTTTTACCATAAAGAAAGAACATGTTAAGAACTAAAAGCTGTTCTACAAAAATGATAACAGATGTATCAATTTATAATAAATTATAAATGTGACATTGAATCTGAGTGAATTAAGTGGCAAATATAACAACGGATGCAACGCAATTTTGCACAATATACTAGGCCTAACATCTAATGTTATAAAAATAATGGGGCATATAGCCATTCCTAACCAATGATTTTATAGCTCCCACTGTACTTACTCGCTTTATACTTGCTTTAAACATAATAATATGTAACTTAACCAATCAGAGCTTTTATTTATACACATGGTTCATTTTCAGATGTCCATTTGTCTCCGCCAAAGTAGACCATCAACCATGAAGAAAGAGAATTATGGGTACTAACTTAAAAAGACATCCGGGTAATTTAACAATGGCGAAATAGCTAAACCATGCGAGCGTCCATCACAACCATGCCAATACGATGCCTCAATTCACTTATTACAGTCTTTTAATATTTTGAAATTACCACATAAAAAAATACTGAAATGGCTAAACCACTGCATAGAGTTAAACTTCCTGCCGAAACAACCCGTACAGTTATATTAAAGCGGAATGCAAGCTTCCCTGTAACAACGCTAGCTGCTGCTACTAACACTATCCCTAACACTACTAATACTACGACTAGGACTAAGTCTACTATAACAACTACGACTAGAGTTACCACAGGACGTAGTAGTGCCAGTGACATTTCTGTCAGATACCCTTGTGAGCCCTATTTTACCAGTATTAGACCGCGTTCAAGATCCTGCCCAAGACCAGGATCCAAACATTTCAGCGAAAATACGTTGACGGAAAAATTGGTACCGGTAGGCAAAGTAGGCTAACTAGTCTAGATCTGGATTGTTTAGATTATAGTTGTCTAGGCCTATAGTTATAGTGACTATATAAGCACTATTTTATTTTTGAATTAGCCTAGGCCTAAGCTATAAACATCTGCAATTAAATTCCTCGATCTGGTAGATAATCACAGATCTTTTTGTAATAATAATAATTATTAAAAATGAATGATTTATAACATTAAAAGTAAACAAAACTAAATGATAATCACCTGATAATGATTATTTATCATATATTAAACAAATTAGATCATGTATTCATATATCATATTTCCAATAGTTAGGCTTTACTTATACTTGGGATGTGGCACTTAAACAGTGAGCCTTCTTTATAATTAGAAACCTATGCTTTGTCTATGCAGATGCCTTTATTTACAGCTGCGTAGACTTGGTCAGATACGACCTAATTTGTCATTTGACTCAGAAAAGAAACTTGCTGCTGCCTTTGTACTCTCGTGTCTCAACTACTAGTGTAATGCTCTGCTAATCTGGATACCTGACGATAAGGTTGCCAAATTACAGTGTATTCAAAACAGTGCCGGCTGCATGCGCAAGTCGACCAAGGCGTGATTCTGAGACAATTCTACTGCGTCAGCGCCATTGGCTCCCTGTGAAAGCCAGAATTGAATATAAAGTGGAGATTTATAGGCCTATATATGATATTATAAGGATCACCATCATCATCTCTGGCGCTACAGCCCATGGAGGGCTCTGGCCTGCCTCACCACCTCCATCCACTCGGACCTATCCATTGCCTTCTTTTCCAGGCCTGTACCCTGATCTGTCACAGATCCATCTCAGTTTGGATCTGCCTTTAGGTCATTTTCCTCTGGGATTCTGAGCATATATCACTTTCGCTCCTCTGTTGTTAGGCATTCGTTCCAGGTGGCCTGTCCAGCGTAGTCTGCCCTTTTTTATTTCAGCCACAATAGTATGGTCTTCATATAGCTCGTAGACCTCTCTGTTGGTGCGCAGCCTCCATCCATCTTTATCTTTGGTTGGTCCAACAATTTTTCTGATGACTTTTCTTTCCCAGGTGTTTAGTATGTTTTCTGTACTTTTTGTGAGTGTCCAGGTCTCACTGCCATAAGTCACCACTGGCTGTAAGTGTCCAAGTCTCACTGCCATAAGTCACCACTGGCCTTATTATTGTTTTGTAGAGGTTTTTTTTGTTTTTTCTTGAGATATTTTTATTTTCAGCATGTTGTAGCTACTTTAGTAGGTTTTTTTGCCTGCTGCTATACTTTCCTTTATTTCTGCTAAAATTTCATTTCTTTCAGTGATTATAGATCCTAAATACTTGAAGTTATTTACTTTTTTGAAGTTATGGTTTCTAATTTTGACAATCTTTTCTGTTTGCTCTTCTTTTCTTGACGTCAATATATTATAAGGATAGGCCTAATATTTATCTATATATGAATAGCCTATATTATAAGTATAAGATATAATATAAGGCTGTATCTGTAGGCTGCTATAGATGTAGAGGTCGGAAACTGGGAGAATCTTGCTCAGCACAGAAATAGTTGGAGAGGCACCTTACACACCGGTATAAATGCGGCAGAGGACAAACTTCGCCTTATGGCGGAGGCTAAAAGAGCAGCGAAGAAAAGAAAAAACACAGGCTGCCCCTGACCAACTCCAACGGTCCAGCTTTCAAGTGCCAGAGATGCGACAGAGCCTGTCTCTCAAGGATAGGTCTCCACAGACACAGTCAATTTTGCAGGGCTGGCCAAATCACAGGAGCGCAAATCTAATCGTCTTTCGAGACTATGGAGCCAATGATGATCTGTAAACTAATTCTGTAGAAAAGTTTTAGGCCTACCTACCCTATAGTTATAGTTTATATATACCAGTAGTATATATATATATATATATTATATACATATATATAGGTAGGACTAATGTATCATTATTTCTGCCTACCAGTCATTAAGTAATAGTAAAAAGACAATATCTATAGACTGACTTGAAGTAGAAATTGATTTAGGACGAGGGATGTACACTGAATGAGCTCTACTCTGTCAGATCAAAATGGGGAATAGCTTTTGGTTCCACTTGAGAGGGTGCGGTTGAAACTGCGATTAGTAGCCTGTCGTAGGGCCTGCACCTGCCTGTCAACATGATGATCTTGGTTCTAGTGTCCGCTGCAACTGTCCGATCCCTGACACCCCTGCAGGAGATTACGTATAGGACAAATGTTATAAAATAGTCTTATTTCTAGAAGGAATACATCTGTAACTTATAAGATGCACCTTTCCTCATATATTGATGAGTTCGACTGGTCCACTGGTTTAAGTCTACTCCAGACTGTCAACTAAATGAGCCAGCGGATTCTTCACTCTACCACAAACAAATCCCTGCAGGAGTTATGGCTCATGACGTAATAGTCTTATTTCTGGAACGAACGTCTGTTGACTTAAAAGACATACACATATTGAGTAGCTTATGATTCACTTTCTGCCCATCTCTCACTCTATTTCATATCAATAGTGTAGGAGCTACGTTTTAGTGATTTTTTAAAAACATTTTATAGGTTGCATGAATTGAAAACTATATTTATAACTAACTAAATTACCTCGCATATCATGGAAAAAACAATTACATAGCCCTATACAGCTACAGATAAAAACTATACTGACTGTAATGAAGAGAAAGCTACAACTAACGAACTAAAATCATATTCAACTTGAGCATATAAAATTTGGCATCCTCTAAATTTTAATTTAACTATCATGATTATGATGAATTTATTATTTATTTACATACAATACAATACTGGCAAACTAAAAATTTGCTGTAGTTGGACTATACTAAAATTCTTATGGTCAAGCTTTACAATTTGAAGAAAAACTCGAATCATTAATTTTTATTTGAATGAAAGCTAAAAGTAATGGAAAACTTAAAATAAATTTTGTGATCGGGAAAAAAATTGGCTTAGGCCCTATCTCTTTTTTTTTTTATTAGAAAAAGTTTTTTCTATTCTTGGCTGGGAATCAAACCCTGTCTTCAGCATGTATAAAATTAAATTACATTTTTTTTTATTTATTGAAAATAATTGGAAAAATAAAAAAATTCAGAGAAACTTCTTAATTTAACAAAAAGTTGTAAATTATAAATATTTGGACAAGGTATATGTTATTTTTTTTTTACAGAAAATAGAAAAATGTCATCAGCAAGAAAGTGAACCTATGTCACCGGTGTGCCAATTGGAGACTCTAACCCCTCAGCAAGAGAGGACACATGAAGAAAGTGAAATCGCACAGGTAAAATATAAGATAATATAGTCAGGTGTCTTTAAATTAACCAATGGGAATAGGAGTTTACATAACTGTCTACTTTATATATGTATATATAAGACAATACGAATCAATGAGTGCAACTAAAATGTAAATTCTGTTTTTAGTCTTATATGCGACTTAACTCTGGGGCCCAACTCAGGACCCAAGAACCTTTATATTTCATTCCGCAGGTTTTTCTGCCTTTCTCATGGTATTCCTGCGTTTCTCATGGTATTCCTGCGTTTCTCATGGTATTCCTGTGTTTCTCATGGTATTCCTGCGTTTCTCATGGTATTCCTGCGTTTCTCATGGTATTCCTGCGTTTCTCATGATATTCCTGCGTTTCTCATGATATTCCTGCATTTCTTATGGTATTCCTGCGTTTCTCATGGTATTCCTGCGTTTCTCATGGTATTCCTGCGTTTCTCATTGTATTCCTGCGTTTCTCATTGTATTCCTGCGTTTCTCATGATATTCCTGCGTTTCTCATGATATTCCTGCATTTCTTATGGTATTCCTGCGTTTCTCATGGTATTCCTGCGTTTCTCATGGTATTCCTGCGTTTCTCATTGTATTCCTGCGTTTCTCATTGTATTCCTGCGTTTCTCATGGTATTCCTGCGTTTCTCATTGTATTCCTGCATTTCTCATGGTATTCCTGCGTCTAATGTTTTCTCTACCTCCCTCTTTATTCTCACTCTCTCTATTTTATACCATAAGATTAAGATAACATTCCTTCTACTCTGACAAACTGAGGGTTGTTTACCAATGCTTGGTGGCGTTGACTGACATTTGCAAGCCCTGGTGACTTTGTTAACATGTTTCTTAGCATTTCAGTTTATGTTGTTTTCATCCATTATCAGGTGGATAGCATACTATAGACTCAAATGGTCTGACTAGTTAGCCTAATGGCCTGACTCAATTCTATCTCTTACTTAATCATTGGAGAGGTAGTCTCTGTCGTAGATGCCGATGACCCTGCAAAGCTTCTTATCCCCAAAGCCTGTAGCTTTCTTTCTACTTCTCATGTTGGTGTCCAGGACTTACTAGCATATCGCTAGGACCAGTTAACGCAAATCTGTAATTGCTACGCAAATTTCAGATATTTTGTATTCTAATATATTTCATGTAGAGAAAAGAATAATTTTATTTCCATATTTAGTAATGGTAACTGTATTTTATAAAATCATAATTAAGCCTGCTCAGCTCAGCTTTTAAATTGATAGAAAATTTCAAATTTTTCAGTATGATGCTCCCAAGAGTCTTGAGGATGTTAGAATTAGAAGGGATTCCTTTAGTTCTGAGCTATCTGTTAAATTAACATGGGTGCCATTAGCGCCATTAGGTCCAGCTGCTGCATTTCACTCGTGTGCCTTTATAGGTGATACTGTGTACGTCCATGGCGGCATAAAGCAGGCATCATCGAGCCCCAAACCTTCAAAAGAGTTCTTCAAGATCAAGCTAACCACCTTGTTGTGGGAGAATATCGCAACTCAAGGTAGCCCGGCCCTCAGCCACCATGCTTCAGTTGTCATTGAGGACAGGTATTTCATGCTCATTGGGGGCTGGGATGGAAAGAAGAGGCACGCCGGCATCTCCGTGTACGACACAGTGGAAGATCAGTGGATGAGAATGATCTGCAAAGGATTCCCCACGGGGGCGGGGCTCAGCTCCCACACAGCTACCCTGACGTCCAGCGGCAACATATTAGTGATCGGGCGGGAAGGCAGCCTTCACACTCAACGCAGGCATGGGAACATGTACATACTGAGGGGGAACATTGCATCAGGGCAGTTTGTTTACACACCCTTCACTAATAATGTCATATCAAGGTCAGGGCACACGGCCAACCTCATCGGCAACAACCTCTATATCTTAGGCGGCAGAAGTGACCACCTGTTAGAAAAGTATGTCGGGATGAAGAGCAAAACCCAAGCCACGTGCACGCTGCTGGATGAGATTCGGAGAGCAGTGCTCTCCAGCAGATTGAGCCAGATGACCAAGCTCCCTTGCGGTAGAAAACATCACATTTCTGCAGCCAATTCGAACTCCATCCTCATGCACGGGGGAGAAACGTTTGACGGGAAGGCCCATGAGCCGGTCGGGGAGATGTATTTGATATGTCTGAAGCCGTCAACGAAATTCTACAAGCTGGTGAGCTCAGGCTTATGCAGGTCGGGTCACGCCTGCATCGTTCTGCCAGACAGAATTCTACTTCATGGTGGGCAGAGTGGTAAGAATGAGATACACTCAGGTCTGTATGAGTTAGTCCTGAAATAAACAATTGAAGATCTGTATTTCGACAACTGAAAAAAACAATTGAAGATCTGTATTTCGACAACTGTAATAAACAAGTGAAGATCTGTATTCTGACAACTGTAATAAACAATTGAAGATCTGTATTTCGACAACTGTAAGCACTCAAAACAGCAATCTAATCTATGTATTATTATTTAGAATTGCTCGCTGTTTAGCTTGGTCGCACTGTATTCTAAAATGCTTTTCTTGACATTTTACCTGACTTGTGTAACTAGATTAAAAATCTATTGGCTAAATCATTTTTTTGTAGTCAAATTTTGATGTTTTGTTATTCTCAGCATTTAAATTCAAATGTTCTGGAAAGTTTCTTCTTTAAGACATATGTTTTTAAAAGTCTTTTCATTTGATATTTCACAAAAAGTGACAAATGTTTTTGTTTTTCTTAATTCATTGAAGGCTGCCACTGGGTTTTGGTTAAAGGAAACAAAACTACTAAGGGAGACAATAGCTGCTATAAAATGTTTGAACTATTGGTCTTATTTTTTTTCTGACTTTAGTCATTTGAAAAATATTTTTTGGGGAGTAAATTAAGGTTTATCTCTTAAGATATGTTTTACTGGTTTGTTACAGGGTTGGCACTTTTGGAGCAGCCCTAACTCCAAGAAAGTAATTTTTTTTTCCTAGTGCCAGCCAGGCTCTGAGCTTTAATTAAATAAATGACTGCTATAACCAGGTCTAATTTCACAACAGTGAAGTAGCAGTATAAAACAATGCTGGTTAAGACGTAGGGTTTTACATGCAACGTAGGGGTTTAAAAAGTTATAGTAACAAATTTCATTTCTTATAATGTGTATAATAATTTAAATGTATATCAAATTATGCTTTTAATTGTTTGAACAGTGGGTGGTAGACAAACGATGGCTTGGCTTACAGTACTAACGGAGACCTCGCAGTACTTAAAACCAGCCTAGTATGTGTATCCGAGTATTCTATGTGCGCGCAACCTGTTTTCATCGGCCTTATTAAACAGCCGTAACAGATTTCTTAGCAGTGGCGCTCTGTTCATGTTTTCTCTTTCATTATTGTCCTTGTTTACCCCATCAATATGAGCTAGAATAACTGTAGTGATGCTGCTAGGAAGCAGGAATTTATAATGGGGTAAAGAATGAATTAATTATGTAATATGTAGGCTAAATGGTGTTGGTGTGTGTGACATCACTAATCAGTACAACATGGGTACGCCATCATATAAAGAGTTACTCAAATCAGTTGATTTGGCTAAAGGCGAAGCCTAACACTAACTTATCAACAGAATCAAAGACCTCAAATATTAGAGAAAGTTGACAATATTCTCTAAGTCTGGATTAATGAAAAGCAACATCTGGATTAATGAAAAGCAACATTTTATTTGGTTGTTTTCTTTCTCTTTATTGAATACCTGAAGTGCATGTATTCTTTATTTAATACCTGAAGTGCATATAATCTTTTTTTAATACCTGAAGTGCATGGATTCTTTATTTAATACCTGAAGTGCATGTATTCTTTATTTAATACCTGAAGTGCATGTATTCTTTATATAATAATTTAATACCTGAAGTGCATGTATTCTTTATTTAATACCTGAAGTGCATGTATTCTTTATTTAATACCTGAAGTGCATGTATTCTTTATTTAATACCTGAAGTGCATGTATTCTTTATTTAATACCTGAAGTGCATGTATTCTTTATTTAATACCTGAAGTGCATGTATTCTTTATTTAATACCTGAAGTGCATGTATTCTTTATTTAATACCTGAAGTGCATGTATTCTTTATTTAATACCTGAAGTGCATGTATTCTTTATTTAATACCTGAAGTGCATGTATTCTTTATTTAATACCTGAAGTGCATGTATTCTTTATTTAATACCTGAAGTGCATGTATTCTTTATTTAATACCTGAAGTGCATGTATTCTTTATTTAATAACAGAAGTGCATGTATTCTTTATTTAATACCTGAAGTGCATGTATTCTTTATTTAATACCTGAAGTGCATGTATTCTTTATTTAATACCTGAAGTGCATGTATTCTTTATTTAATACCTGAAGTGCATGTATTCTTTATTTAATACCTGAAGTGCATGTATTCTTTATTTAATACCTAAAGTGCATGTATTCTTTATTTAATACCTGAAGTGCATGTATTCTTTATTTAATACCTGAAGTGCATGTATTCTTTATTGAATACCTGAAGTGCATGTATTCTTTATTGAATACCTGAAGTGCATGTATTCTTTATTGAATACCTGAAGTGCATGTATTCTTTATTGAATACCTGAAGTGCATGTATTCTTTATTTAATACATGAAGTGCATGTATTCTTTATTTAATACCTGAAGTGCATGTATTCTTTATTTAATACCTGAAGTGCATGTATTCTTTGCGTTTTGTCAGGTAAACGTCTGACTGGATGTTAACAAAAAAAGATTTTTTTCATCTTGAATCAGATGAGTTTTTTTTTGCATTGATTTAAATTTCAATGTTTCAGGTTACGAAGGGAGTTCAAGAACGAATTAAGTTCATAATCTGGGGAACCAATGTTTTTTAATTATATATGTATATAATTTAGCCTATAATTATCTATATTTTATTGTTAACATACCGGTATTTAAACAAAGAAATTACTGGTATTCAGTATTGAATTGTGAATATATATGTGTATATATTTTTAATTATTTGTTATTTATAAGTAATTAAGCATAGAATTATGTAACTGTATATATAATTAACCATATAATTATTTTATAGTTAATTGTATATATTTATAAATTTGAGCTCATTATTTTATTTTATTTTATTGTTGCTATAATGAACAAAATAACAAATAATTATTTCAATAATTCTTGGAGTTTTGGACAGTAAGATTTTTATTTACAAATTCCTGCTCATCTGGCCAATTTATTGTGCCATTCAGCATTTACCATCTCATCTTTCAATTTACATGTCATCTTTAAGACTGAAGAATTGTTTAAAAGTTTAATAAAAGGTGATCATGACTTACTAGACATTTTTTTACAATTATAGTCAGTATAATGATGATTTTTTTTTTTGCATGATTATCATAGGAAATAATTTTATGTAACTATTTTTGGACCAACATCTCTATTATCATAGGAAATAATTTTATGTAACTATTTTTGGACCAACATCTCTATTATCATAGGAAATAATTTTATTTAACTATTTTTGGACCAACATCTCTATTCAAATACAAGACTAAAACAATTGGCTGAAAAAAAGTGAAAAACTAGGAAGACAATCTGAGAATGAATCAAATTCAATAATTTATTTAGTCAAAAAATTTGACATGCATTATCTTTTTTTTTGTGCTCTTCTATTTGTTGATTTGTTTGTTTGTATGACGGGAAGTGGAGGTGGGGGGGGGGGGGGTGGAACAAATAGTCCAGAGATTACACAAAAGAAGAAAAACAAATTATAGAATGACTGAATGAGATAATGCAACAATACTTAGAGTAAAGGTTGAGGTGGTTGTGATAGTTGTGATGGTTATGATGGTGTGATATGAAATCATTTCAACAACAATGACATTTGTACAAAGTTATCATTTCTAAACATGTACGTGTGGACAAAAATCTACATACACAAATGTACACATTGGTAATGCAAGGTCTTTTTTTTTAATCCGATGGGAGAATAGGGATGTCAGCCTTTTTCAGGTGGAACAAATAGTCCATGTGGAACATCATTAACAAGTGTCCAATCTTCATAAAAAACAGGTAATAATGAAAAATATAACTTGTACGTAACGACAAACATCAAACTCATCTATAACCTAAACACAAAAATAGTTTTACCACTGTTTAACTTAGTACAACTTAAGTCAATGATAGTTGTACTTTTGAGTACAGCTCTAGACGACGCAGTAAAAAATTTATTTAGTGTACATAAACAAAAAAACAAGGCATTATTATCTAAGCTTTACAAGTACACAAAGGTAAACGCTAAAGTACACAAAGGTAAACGCTTAAGTTGCAATGAGATATTTGAAATGCAATCACAGTGTGAAGATCGACATGGACAGGTAACACACACACACTCTAACACTTAAAAATGGCTGGATACCTGTTTATTATATCCCGCTCACCAAAACTCTAAGCTGGTTTAATGAGAAAATTATCTTTAAAAAAAGGACTAGACCTATTACTATTAAAAATTATTTTTATTTTAAGGTGATCTGCCTGATGTAAGACGTAACAAAAAGTTTGCACATCAGAAATTGAAAGGAATTAGTGATGGGCAGGGGCGAAGCCAGAATTTTTTTCCAGGGGGGGCTGAACTTTCGCGTGACAAATATTTACCAAATATCAGGGGGGGGGGCTAAACTTTCGCATGACAAAGATTTACCAAATTTTTAGCGATTTTAGTGCATATTTTAAAAAAATCAGTTGAAAATAATATTTTTTTCAAATTCCAGGGGGGGCTTAGCCCCCCTCAGCCCCCCCTGTGGCTTCGCCCCTGGTGATGGGGGTATATTTAATAAAAGAAAAAGCACGTTCCATGCTATATAAAGTTATTTTTTAAATTATTATTAGACTCACATCAACTTCAAGTAAAATAAAAGCAGAAAATTTGAATGGTGCACAATTTGTTGCAGGAACACAGAACATTTGAATGGTGCACAATTTGTTGCAGGAACAGAGGCTGGGGACCAGGGAATGTTTTCTTCTTATGAATGTTTGAAAATTCTGTCAAAAAAAGACACACAGCTTGACCTTTGGTTGACTTTGAGCTGTTTGTGTATGCAAGTGCAAGGATTATTCAGCACAAGATAGAAAAACAAAACAGGGAATAGATGCGTAACTGAACAATCTTGGTTATTAGATGATAACTATTGGTATGTTTAACATTTTGTTTGTTATGAATTAGTATGTATATAAAATGTAATGTTATGACAATTGTGTGTTAAAATGTTATATGTACTTGTGTATTTGTATGTACATTTATCATTTACATCAAATGCAATGTTATAAATATGTTTGTGTTGATGTTTATATGTGACCTTCCAACATGAAATTGGTTGCTTTGTGCCTCGAGCTATAGCCGAAAACATGTCATAGGGGTGTAAGATATGGATTTTGATAATTTCTAATAATTTATTTATTTCTGGACATTTCTGTGGTGAATTTTTATTCTAAAAGTAATAAAAAAATATTTTAAAAGTGACACCCTGTAGTGTTTCATTTGGAAAAGCAAAAAAGTAAATTTGAAATGTCTCAAAATTCGGTTTCAGACATGGGGCTACAGTAAAACACACATCGCTAAGAGACCATTTCTCCAATTTTGAAACGGTTTTCACCATTGTATTGAGCATTTAAAACGCTACAAGGATCACAAAATAATTCAAAATGACCCTAGATGCAACCTATAACAATGCGACTCAATTTGTGGTGGAGGGTCACATATGTATATTATGATACAAGTTAGGCGTTTGTATGTATAATCAAACTAAATGTTATATATTTAAACACAATGTTATAGTTATAGACGTAATTGTTGATGAAACCAGGTATTGTGCTTATTTGCCTGTATCTCAAACTTAATGTACTTCGAATGTTGGAGCATACATCTTCGCATACAAAAAAGAAAACGCTCAAATCTATGTCACAATGATACGGCGCAGGAATGAATGTAACATAGAAGCTTACAACAAAAAAAAAACAACTAGTTCAGCATGAACTATAAAAACAAAACATATCGACTACACGTAGTAAAAAAAGAAAAAAAAAAGTTATTGATGGAATGAACATTTAACATAATAAAAAACAAAAAATGAGTAAAATATGCGTAAGAAAAAAATAAAAGAACAAAAAAAAACACAGTGTGCATAAATGTGATAACAATTTGAGTGAATGAACTTATAGACAAGTGAATGAACTTTAGACAAGTGAATGAACTTTAGACAAGTAAACATGAACTATAATTTGAATACTACATCAATGCCTTTGTGGTTTGTGAAATTATTGTGAAGGGAAATAACTCTTAATAACTCTTCATTTCCCCACAGAATATTATAAGAACAAAAAAAACAATTGGGTACCAGTACTTGTAAGGAAATAATATTAAAGGGAGAAAACTAAATTTGTTTCTTTTCTTCATTTCAAAAACAAAACATCAAATTCATAATGTAATAAAACAAAAACAACACCAGAAAACAAAAAGCAATGAGCACCTGGTCAGACATTGTCAGGCAACAAATATTTGCAGAACATAAAATTGATAGAAGAACAGAACATAAAATTGATAGAATTCTATAATATATATAATATCTATCTTTGTCTTCTCATAAGCAACAATGATTTTAAGCAGAAGGGGACTGAATTGATGGAAAACTTCTTTTGCCAAAAAATATATATTTGTGTTCAAAAACATGAAAATACATTGTACGGTATGAAGAAGCTGGTGCTAACATACAAACATAATAATAATTAGTGGAGGCCTACTGCTGCTGGGGGGTAGAGAACACTTGACTGTGGATGTTGCTTCTTCTCAACTTCAACATTAGCCAGTTACTTATCATCTTATCTTATACATTTAGACGGCCCTTCTAAAAAGAAGATTATTGCGTCTCATGCTCATCCGCAGTTAGAGTCTAGTCCTGCATTTTTGTGTTACTGGTTTTCCTGGTTTGTTCAGGCAACCCATTCCATGCCCAGATGTCACGCCGGGGGGAAAAAAAGAGTACTTATATGCATTTGTTTTTTTGTGTAAGGGATAAGGAAAATGTTTTGTCCTTTTATTTATCTGATAATTGAGAAGAATAATGTCCACCAACTGCAAGATCAGACAAATATTGTGGCCAGGGCAAAATGAAATGTCTTATAAGAACTTTTGCAGGTTTGGGGTAAATCTATGAAAAGAAAGCAGGCAGGGGCAGTTTGAATTGTGAACGGGTGATTGCACGCAAGGTTACTATTTATAGACTGTACATCTATTTACATTACCGCTCCATTTCAAACCGCTCATTGAGCAGATAAAAAAAAAATAGCCAATGACAATATCAACAATAGCAATGACAAGATTACAAACAAGTGCAACTTCAGAAGGGAAAATCATAGAAGTAGAAGTAAGATTTAAGCCTGAAACTGGAAGTATCCCGCCAGACCCAAGTGATCCATGGGGCAGGTGAAGCAGTGTTCTGGATTGTGTGGCCAGTACAATGGCCAGCCACCTTTACTTTACCCCAACTAAAGTCAGGTAGCCATCAGAGCTGGGTAGACTCATGGACACCATCCAGACCCAAGAAGGAATCCTAGCCTTCACCAGGCTTCGAACCCAGGACCCTCGGTAGGTACTCCAACCAAAAACAAAACAACTTAAAATATTAGAGAGATTATTGTCAATTAAATGAATTCTTTCAATTACCTTTTTTTTTTCTGTCTCCTTCAGCCTGCTAACATCATTGATCTATAAAAAGAATCGTTTGGGCCAAAAAACTATATTCATTGACGAAAAAATAATAATTTTTGTCATCTTATCTATAAAATTAAATTTCCAAAACACTGCCCTTTAAATAAATACATTTTAAATAGACTTAGACTTCCGTTTTAACTTATAGATTTTGTTCTAATTGTAACTCGCTTATAAGTGAAGAGTGTGGATAGTGCTGTCAATTCTAACCTCAATTTTGTACATACACATTTATTATGGAGGCGCTACACATTCTTTTTATAGATCGGTGGCTAACACTAACTTGAGAGAGGTTGGGCAGGTCTTTAAAGGGAGGCTACTAATTGGTGGATGGACTAGGGCAGTTGCAGGAAATGGATCAACTTTACAGCAAAAAACATAAAAATAAACACAGAGCACACATATGTATGTAACGGCATGTTTTTTTTTTGGTTTGAGGGTTAATCTCTGAAGAGTCTGATGCTCAGACAGATAATGGAAACACTGTACAGAAAACATTGAAACTACTACTGGCCACAAATTGACTTTGACTGGGCCAAAACGAAGTTCACTAAATCACTATCATTATTTAGAACAAGAAAAAAATTTCCACAAAATTGAACAATTCATTACATGAAAGGAAATGTAAAACAAAAGTTTCCCCCAAACTGGAGAATCACAAACACGAAACAATTAAACAATAGGACAAATTGGACAAATAATTTGTTCATCTACAATACTTTTTGTTTGGGTAAAGCTGTGTTAGAAAAATATTTTTAAACTTCATTTTCTGACAGCCACCTGGCAATATAAGTTGTGCCAGGTAAAGGCAGCTAGACTACTGTGAGCTGAGAACTTATTTTATATCAGAAGAGACAAAAAGAAACAGAACAAGCAAAAAATTTAATTTAAAAAGTATCCTGTCGGACTACATTGATCGTTGGGGCCAGCAAAGCAACGCTCACCAGTTTCTGTGGCCACGGCATACTAGGGGGTTATGTGGTCAGCACAATGTGCAGCCACCGTCAGGTGCTCTTTAGAGCTGGGTAGACTCAGGAACACCCTCCAAAAAAATCCTAGCTTTCACCAGCATTTGAACTCGGGCCCTACAGTATGCTAGCCAAATGCACTGCCGCCTGGCCACCGTGCCCCAACGAATGAAACAGCTAATGGATATTTTCAGAAGCTTGGGCCTCCGTTACTTATAATCTCATTAATCCTTAATAAACATACAGGAAACAATAGCAGAATATGCAACTATTTGAACTGTGTCTCAGCAAGGACATTCTCAAAGCAATGTTATGCAACTATTTGAACTGTGTCTCAGCAAGGACTGTCTCAAAGCAATGTTATGCAACTATTTGAACTGTGTCTCAGCAAGGACTTTCTCAAAGCAATGTGGATTTGTTTTGTTTTTTGTTCACTAGTAATATAAAGATAACATAAAAATTCTATTGCACTGGAACCAATACT
Source organism: Anisus vortex (assembly GCA_949126835.1). Taxonomy (NCBI): domain Eukaryota; kingdom Metazoa; phylum Mollusca; class Gastropoda; family Planorbidae; genus Anisus; species Anisus vortex. The sequence goes on along the minus strand of OX421505.1, from coordinate 2,603,874 downwards.
GGGAGTTCTTTGTTTGTTCATTGCAGCCGCCCTGAAGCGGAGGGCCACACACACACAAAAATACAAGTTAAAAATAACAAGTGGCAAAAAAAAACAAAAAAAACATGGAAATAATACAGAGGTTTTAGCATCATTAGATTTCACGCAAACCTAGCAATACCAATTTACTGAGATTATTTCTTAGTTGAAGCTCTCATGTGTACAATGTTTGTTTAAAAAAACAAATCGGACAGAGAGAAGCAATAAAAAAGCTTGACCATATATTATACTTTTGTTCTTCGCTGCAGCCTAGGAAAGGGTCATCAGTTCAACTAATGGAAGGAAATTGAGGCATCAACCGAGAATGGCAGAACGTCTTAGCAACGAATAGCAAGCTAATGTTAATCGAGTACAAAAAGAATTTGGTCCATGGGGTTTGTAACACCAGTTTTTTTTTTTGTGGCCACTGCATACTGGGGGATCGTGTGCCCAGCACAACACCCTACCACCTTTATATTTTCCAAAACTTATGTCAAGCGCTGGTGGGTTGACTGAAGGACACTCTCCACACTCGGAAAAAAAAGTGACCTTAACCGGGATTTAAACGGGGGACTTTCGGTTAATGTGCTTCAAAGTGATTGAACCGAGAAATATACTTAATTCTAAACCAAATATTTTGTTAAAGCTCAAGAATTTTAAACATCTGAACTAACAAATTTGAAATTAAAAGCTCAAAAAACAATGTAATAAACAAAACGTAACAAAATAATAATTTTAAGCATTTGAAAAAATATTTTTTTAAAAAGGTATAAACATGTTGAAATTCAGAGTGCCAAAGATAGATTAGAATTAAGGTTACAAAACGATCTTAAAAATAGCTTTCATAAATAATTATTCTCTTGCAATGTTGCCTAAATAAATCTATAACTCTGCCAGGTTTTAATTTATGGATAATATTTATACTTTTTGTTTAAAACAATATATTATAAACAAAAGCAGTAGAAAATTTACTCCAACAAAATAGAAATAAAAAATGTTATGCTCATTTTAGCACATGAAGAATATATATCTATATAGAAAAAATGTAAGCATTTAGCATCTGAAATAAATAAAAACAATTCTTCAAAAACTTGACAACAATGAAGTCTGTACATCAATTTGCTTGCAAAGATTAAGACAATAAAATCATTTTTTTTTCTGTCTGAAATGTACACAGTTTTGGATGAATATTTCAACACTTGTCAGTGCCAACGTAACACAACAAGTGACATTACAATGCCATCGTACAGACCAAGAAAGTCATTCTATCTTATTTTTTTACTATCAGACATTTCTTCCAAGTCCGGTCAGCGGAATGGTACAGCAACAAGACTATGAATGAAAAACTAACCATGTACCTAACAGCCATGTCATTAACCATGTACCATGTAGCTAACAGCCATGTCATGTCAGGGAGTGGTACAGCAACAAGACTATGAATGAAAAACTAACCATGTACCATGTATCTAACAGCCATGTCATATTTTATATTTTACTATGCATGAAAGTGCAAATTGGCAAATCTTGACCACACATGAAAGCGGCAGGGGGTGTATTAAATACTGGATCAGTTTGGGTTTACAAATAATGCCATCTAGTGAACTTGAGCTGGGGAGGAAGGGGGGGGAGGGTAATGAAACTGAGTCAACAAACATTTGAACTAAGTGCTGCTGACTGTAACATCACAGAAGAATATAAATCATAGAATGCTCTGCCTTGGCTTTGAACGGAATTTAGTACAACATGTTTCCTTTAAACCACAAAAATGCGATGGGGTTGCGGGTACTTATAAATACATTTGCTAGGGATTAAAAAGATTATAAAGGAGTATATGTAGATAGATATATAACTGCTAAATGAATATAAAGTGTTTGTGAATGAGTGACATAGGAAGACTTTACAAATGTGTCGCATCATGTGAAATCACACGCAACTGCGGATTGACTTTGATTGCATTTTGTTGAGGGCGACATGGGATTAGGGAATGGTCTCTAGGTTCTGTGGTTTCAGATGACTTCTGGGATAGAGTGCACCTCAGCCTGAATGAATTACATCGAAGGTCAACAGTAACAGCAAGAAGAAATAACAAACAAAATAAACAGAAAAATATATAGTGAGCATTGTGGGTGGTGCAGGGTGCATTGGGGATGATAGCCATGCATTTTAATGTTTACAATTTGGTGTTTAGGTACAAACACACAGTCACTAGGACTATCTACACAACAGTAAATACAATCAGATGATTGGATACATAGAGATGACACATGATGACACATTGAACAATGAAAAGTAGATGACAATGACCTTCTACTAACATTGTTATAGTTGGTTTGCTTACTAGCATTTTAGTTGATGGTGTTTTAAAAAGTCATTTTGGGTATAAATGCAAGCTCTGGTCCAACACGTCAACGGGAACAAAACAAAAAATAACTTTTTGTGTGTGTGTCTACAACAGCTGTCCGAATATGATTGCTTCCGGGTGATCCTAACAGCCAGGGTTATCATTCCTGATGAATGCAGACAACATGCGCGCAGCCTGGCCCGTGGCTTGTGGACTAGTCCTTCTCTCCAATCTCTACATTATACTCTCTCCAGCATCAAAACGTTAAACTCCGGACTACAGGTCGTACCTAAACACCACTGTCTGTCATTCGATCACCGGGGTGACGAAGCTCAGCGGGAACAGACCCCGCCTGAGAGGCTGGCCTTCCACCAGCCCTTCCTGAAAGAAGAAACGGCTTTCATTAATTTTAATCATCAGAGCAGCTGTATATATAAGGGATTAGCGTTGAAAGAGAAAAGAAAAAAATTATATGATGATGATCTTATTCATCTTCTAAGCTTGACTGCTATAATAACAGAATAACTTTTTTAATCTGCTAAATGTGCACATTATACATTGAGTTTGAGTCTACAGAGATTCAAGTTGAGCTGTTGTTTTTTTCTGGCTACTTCAGTCAAACCATTCCATGACTGAAAGCCAATCAAGAAGAAAGATCATTGATATGAATTCCATATTTGCATACAGTTTTGAAAAATGCTTCTATCACAGTTTTTATAAGTATTTTAGAAGATTATTTAATGTATTTCATGTATTTTATGCTTCATGTATTGTTACTACTTAGCTTTTTTTTTTGTTTTTTTACCTTCTTCAATAAAATGTTCCTTAATTTGACCAATGATGCTACAGTTATTAGTCCTGAATATTGACTTGTTCAAATTATAAAAATCTTCTTTTAGTTTTTAAGTTCCAGACAGCATGCCTGCCTAATATAGTAAATTAATGTTTGGTAGCATTTATTGCCTATTTTATAGTGTGTTTTTTTATATTCTTGATGCAACCCCACGGAATGGTACTATAGTAGGCAAAAGTAGATAATTAGTTTTAGGTGTTTTATCAAAGCCAATACATTCATCTATACATTGGTGAAAAAATCTCTCAAATCAATTAAGTAGATCAAAAGTTATTTAAAACTAGCACAAAACTAATTTTTAAATACACTGTAACTACTCATGCAGTTAATCTCAACGCCATCCTTTTTCTACTCATTTTGTGAAGACAAATTATATACATTTGATACTGGCAAATTCAACATGAAACGAATTGTGTCTTTTTATTCTCGTTGCGGTCATTAAAACAATGCAGACATGCCAACCCCTAAAGACTAAAAAGAGGAACAATCTTGATAAAAAAGAGGATTTTTCAACAAAAAAGCGGAACACCCTTTATGTAACAATCTTTTATAACAAAAAAAAAAAAGAGGAACATACCCATCTTTTTAATATTTCACTATTTAAAATGTAGGTAGGCCTACGTTTTACAGACAGTACGCAATTGATCTAGATCTAAGAGCTTAGTACAAAGAACATTAGGCCTAAATCCAAGTTTTTCTTTGCTGAATAAACTCCTCTGAATATTCCTTCCTATAAAACTGTCTGTTTTTTTTACAGTTTGAACAAATCAGATGTAAACTTTCTGAGCCAGGACGTTTAGACATTTTCACAATCTTAGCAATACAGTAAAGGAAAAAAAGATTTATTGCCAAACACGTGTAATACCGCAAAAAATAAAACTTTAGAAAAGACTAGAATATGTCTTTTAAAAAACCCAGAAAACCCAAGTAATAATAATTATAGCATTGTGACCTTATTTATCCCTTTGATTTATCAACCTAGACACGGACTATATTTCAACACATGAAAAACTTTCCAATTTGGCGTAACAAAACTAGTAAAAAGCGGAACGGCGTAACAAAGTGTGTTTTTTAATAAAAAAGCGGAACAAATACGCCAAAAGCGGAACGGTAGGCATGTCTGACAATGTAAAGCCTTGACAGTGTTCACCGCAGCAACACAAAGAATATTCGTGCCAAATTTCACGTCATACTGTACAGTATTAAAAAGATAATGCGGTATGTACACACATACATGCATAGCCACATACTCCTTTTGAGATTCATATATGTATATGATTAAATAAGTAAAGGTTAGGAACCTATTGTTTCGTTTGATTAGAAAAAATAAATAAATGTCAAAACTTAAAAAAAACAAAAAAAAACTTTCATTGAGTTTTACTTACCCACCACTCCTCCTCCTCCTCGGCAATCGCCACAATTATCTCCCCTTCCGCAAATGTCAACTCATCTTCATTATCTGCGTCGCAGTCATACAGGGCTCTGTAACGACGCTTCGCCTGAAACTGGATGCAGGAGATTGAAACAATAAATCAGATTATCTTTTTCTCAATATGGGGCGCAGTGGTAGGGCGCCGTTTGGTTGGCGTACCAAAGGTCCAGGGTTCAAATCCTGGCCAAGGCTAGGATTTGTTCTAAAATCTGGGGAGGTGTCCCTAGGTCTACCCAGCTCTGATGGGTACCTAACTTAAGTTGGGTACCCTGATCTGATGGGTACCTAACTTAAGTTGGGGTAAAATAAAGGTGGCTGGGCAATATGCTGGCCACACAATCCCCTAGTATCCAGAGGCCACAGAAACTGGTGAACGCTGCTTTATCACCGGACCTATGGATCAATTCGGTCTGACTGGATACTTTACTTTGGCTCAATCATATTATTACTCATCTAAATAAAAAATCTCAACTTTTCTAACATAACCAAAAAGCTAAGATGAGGAAAAAATGCAGTTTAATCTTAAGGCAAGCCACACCCTCCCCATCAGTAGTTCTGACACTGATTTTTTTTACTAATTCACTAAAAGCCATTTTTTCTCAAAATTGAAAAAAAAAAAAAAAAACATTATCCATAGAGGGAGACAATGAAAGACTTATTACTGGCACGCATTGAGCCCAACACGTGGGAGAGCCATGCTGAGGAACACACCTCCTAGCGGTCCAAGGTGCGCGAGGGCACTCAAGCTGCAGAAGCCACCCTCACAGAAAGAAGCAAAGAGAAACGAGCCAGGAGAAAGGCGAGAGGCAGAGAGAAGGGAGACTGCGCCATCATCCCTTGCGGATGGAAGGATGCCATATAGAGGGAGACAATGAAAACATTTCTTGGTGATGTGGATCTAGCTTCTTTAAAATCAGGTTTTAATTTTATTTTCTATTATCCCAATCAAATTCAAACATAAAATTAGTTAACCTAAGTATGTTTACATTTTAATAAGTCCTTTATTTTTCATTACAATTTATTTTGTAACTTTAACTGACCTAGAATATGTTGCCACATCAGAATCTGAGTTCACTATTATTTTTTTTCGTCCTTTAAAGACCTATGGAGTGGCTCTTTAGAAAACAAAAGTCCCTCCCATTGACACTAATGTTCGCCTGACCCTGTACTATAAGCTACAGCAGTGGTTCCCAAAACATTTTCCACCCGCCACTCCAGATCCTGAATTAAGGTTTTCCCAATGGTCACTTTTTAGAAGGCAAAACTGGCTGGTCCCGCGCTTAGTTCACCGAACTGCCAACAAAACGGCCCGGGTTCTAGCCCTGCCGCTGACCAATCCCTGCCGCTGACCAATCCCTGCCGCTGACCAATCCCTGCCGCTGACCAATCCCTGCCGCTGACCAATCCCTGCCGCTGACCAATCCCTGCCGCTGACCAATCCCTGCCGCTGACCAATCCCTGCCGCTGACCAATCCCTGCCGCCCTGCAAGAGTTTTGGGCCCTAGTGGAAGCATTACTCTTCTATCTAGAAGGAATGTCTGTAAACTTATAAGTCAAAACCATAGGGCGAAGGATTTCACAACACTAAAAAAAACAACAACAGCACTATTAATGATTTTCCAACAATCTCTGGCCCTTTCAGTTATGAGAGCATGTTCCACTGGGCACATTGTAAGAACCAATGAACCACATCATTGTACATTTATTTATTATTATTATTATTATTGAGGCATTTTTATATAGCGCTTACCTTACAGCTCTAAGCGCTTTACAATTTTTTTACTAAAATTATAACCTTTTTAAGCTACTAAAATAAATAGACAAAAGCTACATCATTAAAAAGGCTATAAAGATAATAGCTACAGCAATAAAATTGATTTAAAAAATAACAGGTGCAACATTAAAAGTGACAAAAACGATAGTTACAATATTTAAAAACAAAGACACATTATACAACACAATACACAATTCCCAGCCTTGTAACACTCTCATGCTTACTTGTGGTTTTGGCAGCTGTGATCCCATGGCAGGGTCAGCAACTCTACTACTGTCATCTGAGAGGAAAAAAAAAAAAAAAAAAAAGGCATGAATGTTTATTATTATAATTTATTTTTAGAGAATTACAAATATTTAACTTTTTAAAAAGTCTGAAAATACGCAAGGGAACGAACGAATAAGAAAAGAATTTACCCCTGGTTGTACTGAATCGTCTCCCTTGAGCATTTTCACTGAGACTGAAAAAAAAAGGACAAACAACCAATTATTAAAGAAATGAATAATAATAATATTTCTATAGCAATGCCAACAAACATAAATGTAAGCTCAGAGCGCATTGAACATTGAACAACTATGAGCACGGGTATAATTCTCTAGGCTATAATAATTTAAAGCTAATAAATAATTAACAATTTTATCAAATTAGCTACAAATAGTCAATTGTCTTTATTTTACTAACACACCGCTGGGAATAGAGCCGAATTCGGATGTCCCTGTGAGTATCTAAAATGATTTTGTCTTTTAGAGTTAAGGAGATTTTCTTTTCCCGCTACAACGTTTGGAAAATTCATATAAACAAATAAGCTTCAAATAGTTTTACAAGACAGTGGGAAAAAATAGTATGTGATATGTACAAAACAACAATCCATAAAACCTAATACATCTGTTTTTGATCAATGTAACATCATTGATGACTAGAATGTATAACTTGAGTGATCAACATAACCTAAAACAGTGATACCCTGCAGATATCACAAACAATGCAATACAAAAGTAATTACCACAATAAGAATACAAGTTTTGAAATTCTTTGTCTTTATCACACTAGGGATATTACCTTTACCCTTTTTAGCACACCTTACAAAAAATTAGTTACACCTTCTAATGATGCACTCACCTTTTCTCTGGAATGCTGACAACAGCAGTAGCCAGCTGCTTAGATCCTAATAGAAAAACATAGCAGGGACAAAGAATTAAAATACGTTCACACTCTATACTAGACCATAGTAAAGTATCCCGTCAGAACAGATTGATTCATAGGGCCGGTGAGGCAGCGTCCACCAGTTTCCGTGGCCACGGCATACTTGGGGTTTGTCTGGCCAGCATATCGCCGATCTGCCTATATTTTACCCAACTAGGAGTCATGTACCCATCAGAGCTGGGTAGACTCAAGGACACCCTCAAACAAATTCTAGCCTTCACCAGGATTTGAACCCAGTACCTTCGGAATGCCAGCCGAACGTGCTGCAGCGCTCTGCCAATGTCCCCAATAAACTAGACCATGAATATTGTCAAATTCGCTAGTAAAATAACTTTTATTGCTAATTATTGATGCTGAATGAGTGGATAATGACTTTGAATAGTTTGAAATTGATTTAGGGTAAGTACTTTCAGTTTATTTGATAATTAAAGCTTTTAATATTTGTGTTTAGTCTTAGGCCTAAATGTAAATGTAACCATATATAAATGTAAAGGAGCTGATATTAACATAACCAAAATGTGTATAACTCTGTAACTAAATATTTTTTTAATGTAAATGCATTCTGAGCATAGATAGATACACTATCTGAGGGTTCATGTAGAATAAGATATCAGCTAGGTTCAATGAGAATAAGATATCAGCTAGGTTCAAGTTGAATAAGATACCAGCTAGGTTCAAGCAGAATAAGATACCAGCTAGGTTCAAGTTGAATAAGATACCAGCTAGGTTCAAGTAGAAAAAGATACCAGCTAGGTTCAAGTAGAATAAGATACCAGCTACACAGACCATACAGTAGTCTGATAAGTTCAGATTTGGTGCTCAATTTTTTCATGCAAACATTAGATATCAAACAATTACTAATAAATTTAACCTTTTTCTTCTACTAGTATTTTTAGTCCCAGTTCACGTCCTTTAATGTGATATGAGATACAGGTAAATGATCTTTCCAAACAAATGCTATTAGAAATTCATGAATAAATGAGAGCACGATTAAAAACAACTCCCAGCTGCCTAAAACCCAACCTTGAAAACTTCCCTGGCAAGGAAAGAGTTAAGTAACCCAAGCGGCTATGTAGTGTTCCTACCTGCTGCCATGACTGACTTACTGATGTCAGGAGGCTGCGTGGGCCTTGGTGGAGGTTCAGATATCGTTCTCTTGTGGGACAGCACAACATTTGACTCTGACCTATAAAAGTAGGAGTCACCATAGGGAATGTCAAATCTAAGGCATTATAAGAAAGAATATTGGCGGAAAGCTAAATGACCTACAACTGAAAGTCTAACATGAAGGTATAACATTTGCAAGTATAACATCTGCAAGTATAATATTTGCAAGTTTAACATTTGCAAGTATAAAAATTTATGAAGTTCAAGCCTAAAGATCTAATAAAATATTCCGCCAGACCAAATGGATTAATAGAGCCGGTGAAGCAGCGTTCACCAGTTTCTGTGGCCATGGCATACTAGGTGATTGTGTGGCCAGCACTAGGCACAGCTGCCTTTACTTTACCCCAACTAAGGTCAGGTACCCATCAGAGCTGGGTAGACTCAGCGAAACCCACCAGACCCAGAAAAAAATCCTAGCCTGCACCAGGATTTGTACCCGGGACATTTGGTACACCTTCCTAATGCCCTGCCGCACAACCACCGTGGCCCCCAAAGGTCTAATTTGTTAAAAAATAAATTCAGTGCCCCTATCAGACAAATTTGAACTGTAGGGCCAGTAAAGTTGCATTCACATGATTCTGTGGCCTTGGTGTACTAGGGGCTTGTGTGGCCGACCCATGCTCAGCCGCCATTAATTTTCTCTACTAATGTCAGATACCCATTAAAACTGGGTAGACTCAGGGACACCCTCCATAATTGGAGCGAAAAAAAATCCTAGCCATCGCCAGGACTCAAATCTGGAAACTTCAGTACAGCATTTCCAAGCTAGACCACAACTTTTCTAAGATGTTTGTCTGATCAAGATGTTTGGTCTCATCTTACCCAACACTAGAACAGGAATACACTATAAAAATCTACTTTACCAAACTCTAAATATGTCAAAAAAATCAACTAAGGGTTAAAAGATGATGAAGGGAATCTACAAGTTGATAAAATAATTAAAATGCAAAACTGAAACCATGATTATGTTAAAAATGTAATCAGTCGCCCTAAGAACTTGCAACTGTAAGTTATAAGATCATGCACACCCGCTTCATGATAGTTACATAATATCTAGTCGAAGTGGTCGGCTTCTTTCAATAAGGGCAAGAACAGAGAGATTTAGGAACTCTTTTGTTTCACTGTCAGTGAGATTCTTTCAAAAGAATCATCTTTCAGCCAGGAAATACAATGGCTCAATTGCTGACTCCTAAATAATAGGCCTACTTTTTTCTTGTATGATAAATGGTATGATAGTGTGCATGAATGTCTATTGTGTTGAGTACAAATGGTTCTTTAATATTGTTTTAGGTATGCTGAAAGACGGAATTTATGCAATCAAGTCAAATTTCCATTTATTTGGATCAATAAAGCAATCTTATCTTATCTTATCTTAAGACACTAAAACGAACTATGACACTGTATGTCTAAGAGTAACAAAATACTATTATATTACAGTCAAAACAATAGGAAATAAAATAGCATTAAGTCAATTCAAAAAATTTTCTTGTTAAAAAATTTAGCAATTATCTGATGTTTTATATACTTTAATGTTCATTAAACAGGCACTCCGTCTTTATCGCTACCTACTTATCCTTGGTTTGAGTCTAGTCTTGCATTTTAACAAAGTGTTTTAAATGAAGTTGTTGGATTTCCTCATTTTATGGCTGGCCCCTGCTATAATACCCAAATTTAAATTAATCAGTTCATGCATCACTCACTTATTCCTGGTGTGGCCCTGTGCAGCGTCCGGTGGGGCCGGGGGTGGTGGCCTCTTGCTGACCCGCGGAGGGAGCGGTGGGAGCACCATCTCTGACTTTCTTTTGTCGGGATCCGCGGCTGTGTGGTGAATCTGAACCGGACTCGTCCTCCCGTTTCCTCCAGTGGCCGGGACTGGTAAATACAAATTTATAAAACAGATACAAGAGTGAACATTTGCTGATAGAAAAATTCAAAATTCATTTCTCTAAATTGAATGTTAAAATATTGTCAGATGAGTGAACATTTCACTTCGTCAAAATGTCTTTTTTTTTTTAAACCGAGTCCTTCTTGCTGAAATCTTAGGCAAAAATCATTCTCAGCCCAGTAATAAGTATATGCATTTATGCAGACAGGATACATGTTAAAAAGAATTGTTGGCATGAATAACATATATATAAATGATAACAACATGTAAAATGTACGGCATGTAAGGAGTTTGAGCTTTAAGTTTTATTAATCAGCTGAAATGACCAATGGCAGGCACATGCAGTGGAATTCATACCTACCGACTTTTGTTGAGATGACGAGTGTCATTGAAAGTAAAGTAACTCTAACTAGTGTCTTTTTTTTACACTCTGATTCATGTATTTATTTTTTACTCTCTAAGCCACAAACACATTTTTATGTTAATGGGCCGTATTGCTGCTGAGAGTTAACACCCTTGCCCCTTATACAAGTCAATCTTTTATGACTGACTTGTAATTTACAAGTCAGTCATAAAAGATTGACTTGTATAAGGGGCAAGGGTGTTAACTCTCAGCAGCAATACGGCCCATTCTGTAAGTGTACATTGTTAATCTCTAATACTGAATACATATTTACTTTCTAATCATTAATGTACAGTACTTTAATTTTCTATAAAATAAAACAACAACATTGATACAAATAGTGCTAATTCAATGTAAAGAAAAGAAAATGTGTGCCAAGGGACAAAATAACAACAAATAAAACAACAAAAAATGCATTCAATATCAAAAGTGGAGGGTAATGTGAACACTATGGAATGTGACAGACTTTGCACCTACAGACAACAGCTGTTATGAAACACCAGTGACTTAAACGTATAGACTTCTCATTCATAAGTAAAGTACCCTTCTGACCAAATTGATCATAGGGCCGGTGAAGCAGCGGTCACCAGTTTCACTGCGTAATAAGGGATGTGTGACCAGCACAATGCCCAGCCGCAACTACTTTACCCCAACTAATGTAACCCATCAGAACTGGGTAGACTCAGGGACACCCTCCAGACCCGGGAAAAAATCCTAGCCTTCACCAGGATTCGAACCCAGAACCTTCGGAACGCCAGTTGAACGCGTTGCCTCTGCCTACGTAAAAAAATATTTCATTCGGTGCCTTTAACTCTGGGATTAGAGTTGGAGTCACAAAAAACCTAAACCGCAGTAAGTGTTTAGCAAAACCAATTATTCCCTAAAAACTTTTACTGAAAACAAACAAAAAAAAAAAACAGAACACATTTTTTTTAAAGGAACAATGGAGAAAAAATTAATGGGATTTTCCCGAACCATTGTTAAGTAAAACTGTTAAAAGTTTCATTTGTACATGAACTTGTTCCAGTTTATAAGAACATTGACCAAATGTCCTCACTGGTCCTCTTTATTTTATTATACGCTTGAGAGTCATGGACATTAACAGCTGAGCTAGATAAATAAGGTCAATGCCATGGAGATGAGATGCTTCATAAGCCTTCTCTGCATCTGTTGTAAAGACTATATCTCCAATGAGCAGATGCGAAAAAAAGGATACTCCTGAAATTTGGTAATACGACCTGCTGGCCACAGTCAAGAAAAGAAAGCTAGAATGGTATGGCCGGATAACAAGAGCCAAAGGGGCTTGCTGAAACTATTCTGCAGGGCAACACCAGAGGGCTTTTTAGATTCAAATTATTGGAGCGGAAGCACACTGAGAGAAAACTCTCTATGCACAGAATGAACTGATTTTATTGAATCAATGTGCCTTCATCAGTTCACAAAGAAACTTAATGACTAACTGAAGCATGTGCCTGATATTTGAATATAAATCCAAATAATGATTCCTTAGTCAACACATTTTGTGTTCCATTTCACATTCATGAATTATCCCTCCTGACCAAATATTATTTTTCCTAAGAGCTATTTAGTATCAAATAAGTAGTGAAAAAAACAAATTATGAATTTATAATATGGCTGGTTGTGGTGAGGAAAAAGGGCCATGAATCTATTCAACACCAAAATGTCCATCAAGCAAAAACAAGCAAAAGTTGGCTTTGTTATTTTTTAAACAAAATTAGTCTTTTCTAAACCTAGTCCCCAAAATGAAAAGAAACAATAAAAAATGTTAAAGAATTTTATGTTTCCAAAAAATGTATAAAATTTTAATATTGGAATTTAGAATATACAAAAAAAATGTACACCAATAAAACAAAGGAGAACAAAAGTGCCGATTTCAATAAAAACAAAAAGTATGCCACATGCAACACAAAAAAAAAAGAAATGAAACAAAAAATAAAACTTGATCAACAACAGGGTTAACTTACCAGCCAAAAACTGGCCTACATTCAGGTGGTGGAGAAATTAAAATCAAGTTTAAGAAATGAGTAAAAAAAACAAAACAAAGTAGATGCACAATATCCAAGTCATACATGTCACACACACACAGCAGTAGGTCCCACACTGAAGCACGGAATGAAATCAATCAATAAACAATTCTGGAAGACACCCACTGTTCAGTGGCCCGCTGCCAGGCCCAGGCAAGGCTGAATGCCCTATAACAGAGGATCGACAACCTAACCTACTACGTGCCAGACTCGCAGTACACCACCCCTCCCACCCAAAAAAAAATTCAATAATTCAGGTCTCCTTCTACAAAACTTTGAGTGCTAGACGAAGGATGACTTCTAGGTTGTTGGCACGCTGAATGCATTAGAAATTCTACTTTGGCACTATTATTAAAAGGTTGCAGAGCCCTGTTCTATAACATGATCGCTTAATATCACAACCACAAGTCACTGGATTAAATTAACAAGTCAAAGGTTCACAGGTCTAGAAAAAAAACCAACACATAAAATACAAAACAACAAAAAACAACTATGAAGCATAGAGCTAAAAACTGTAACTCAAAACTTGGCAAAGAAATGAAAACAAAACCTTAGTCCAGTCATTCTGCAAATCAAAACAAATAAACCCATGTCAACATGTTTTATGGTGTGAAAGAATTAAACCTATGTTCAAATCATGCTCACAGAAGGCAGATGGTATGCAAACATGCTGAAACAATGCAATGAAAACAAAAGGAGAAATTATATTTTTACACAACCACAACAAAACAAACTGCAGTCATGCTTGGATATTTCAATATAACCAAAAATAAAAGTTGGCAAAAAAAAAACAAGAACTCAAATATAATCCTGAATAAATAATAACTTGGATTTTCCAAAGGGCTGTTCTCTTTATATGAGGTATGTTAAAGGAATAGAACAATTTGTTATATTCTATCCCTCACATATATATTTAAAAAGTTTGTCACAAAATATTCTGAAAAAGTTTATACTGCATTTTAGTATAGCATTGCGTTATGATAATATGATCATGTTAAGTTTTTTTGTTATCCTGGTATGTACAGGTAACCCATTGTGTGCCCAATACCCACTTAGAATGCTAAATGCAACAGAGTGGCATAGAATGGGTTACCTGAACAAACCAGGAAAACCAGTAACTTAACATCATGTAAACCATTAATAAAAATGCAAGACAAGGAGCATCTGTAAAGATAATGTAAAGATACCCTAAATAAATTTTGTTGGTATTCTTCTCAATTAGTCTTATAATTCGCATCTTGTCAGACCAAATCGATCCATAGGGACAGTGAAGCAGTGTTCACCAGTTTCTGTGGCCACGGCATACTAGGGGATTGTGCGGCCAGCACAATGCCCAGCCGCCTTTACTATGCCCCCAACTGAAATCATGTACCCATCAGAGCTACGTAGACTCAGGGACAAATCATAGCCTTCACCAGGATTTGAACACCCAGCACCTTCGGTACGCCAGTCCAACGTGCTGCCGATTGACATGATTAGCATATAAAAATGGAAAAACATGTTTACATGCCATTCTAGGTGTTCAATTAGATGATTATAGTGTTGTAGTTTTAAATGTACAATTTTTTAATGCTTTCATGTCATGCATTATTACTAACTTCGCCTATTAACCTTCATTTCTCTAAGGTTGCTAAATTTAGTGATTTTACTCTTGGTGTTCGACAACTCCATCCCATAACATTTCTGATTTTACGTCTACACAATGTCATTAAAGAACAATCAAATCTTCCCAAGTTCGAAAAAAATAAAAAAACTCAAAAGAACTCAAACACATAAAAATCAACCAATGAAAAACAAGGTCAAAGCCAATGAAATCCCACGATGCCACACTGAAAACTGCGTGCTTCCAGGCAAAACAAAATGAAAGTAACATTCACAGGAAACCAAAATAAAGAAAAGAGGGAGGAGACTTCTGGGAAGGCTGCTTCCCGCACTGCCTGGACACAGCGTGGACTCACCCGACTTGATGGAGGCAGTGTCACTGTCAATGGAGGAGTTCACGTAGTCTGCACTCCCCCCGTGGTTGATATGAGACAACCGCAGCTTACTGTTTAAACTTTCTGAGAAACAGGGAGAGAGAGTTTTGGGTTTTGTTTCATTAAAGAGCGGAGAGACAATGGAGCCCTGCTTTTTAAAGATTTCCCCAAACCGCTGTTGCCAAATTAATTTCAACTGCAAATTCCTCAACCACTTTACAAAAAAATTTGTGAAACAAAAATCTACAACTGAAAATGTAGCGAAAAAATATTTTTGTATGTGCCGTAATATTATTCAAAGGGCCTAATTCTTACTAGATTATTGACCTCATTAATTAGCACTTATCTCCCATGTGGATATTGCACACAAGAACTGTGTGGTTCAAGGTTATCTGCCTATCAGATAATAAATAAAACATTGTCTAAATGTGAGAACAACTAAGTGAAAAAGAAAAGAACAACTAACAACTAACTTCTACTAATTAAAGTTGAAACACAAAGTATTAAAAAAAACACCCACATTTCTCTCTACACATCAAAACATGGAGAAAATAATTCAGATGAAAAATCATGTAAAAAAAAACAACAACACAGAGTCAAACTCTTAACCTTTCTCAACCGAAGTCAAATACAGGCCAGATCTGGGTTTATTTATTTTAAAAAACCTGGACCACTCACATAAATGGATTTGAACCCAAGTCTCTCTGAACAAGAATCTTAAAACTAGGTTGAATTTCCACAGCTACCCATTATTAGTAGTCAAACAATGAACAATCGATGCACAAAAAAAAAAAAGATTTGCTTTAGTGTAGGGATACAAAGCAGGATAACTCTTCCAAGTTCTACATTTGTTTCTTGCAACATATGAAACACAGTTATTGCTCTTTGACTAGTCAAACATGTCTTTATTTTTTGTACCAGTAGTTCACCGGCAGTCTTACAAAAAGTATATAATAATAACTTAATAGTAAATTAACAATAGGCCACATTATTCTCCCAGTAGCCAAAAGTAGTCATTCTAAAGTAGTCTAACAATCTACAGTAGATGACCAGTCAACATTAATCTAGAAACATTGGAAAGTAGCTGACCGATAGTCTGCTAGATTCTACTACAGAGTTTCAAATTATAACACACACAAAACCATCTTGGTTCCTGACCTTTGATTCATTATAAAACACATTGAGAAAAAGTTACTGACTACCCCCCCCCCCCAAAAAAAAACAACACATCACAACCAAACTTGCCATTGAGATTTTCCAAAACAAACAACATTTCATTAATGTGCACTGTGTAAAGAGTAATATTTTCAAAAACCAAAATGCAAGCTTAGCTGAGCAGATATAATATAGGCTCTTCACTTGGAGAATTTATTAAAAAATGTAGATGTGTTACCCCACATCTAAATCAGAAGACTTTGCAGCTGAAACATTTACTTTGTGTATTTTTCAATATTAAAAATAAGTTTTTTGTTAGTTTAGCCATATAGATTATACGAGTAGTCCACTTGCAAAATGTGCTAAGTCAAGTTGACAAAAATTGACTTTTTATGTCACAATGTAGTATCTTTTGATATGGTGCGTCACATTTTCCATAAAATATATAGATCAACACATAAATAAACATATATTCTTGACAAAAATTTAGGATAAGTCATTCTTTTTTTAAAGTGACCTTGCACCTTTATAAAGTGGACGACTTCATTTATAGACAGCAGAAGTGAACAGAAATGTTTATAAACCAACTTACTTGTAGCCTTGTCTTTCACAGCCAGAGAGAGAGAGTCTGGTATCACTATCAAACTGGATGGACGTGATCTGGTCTTGGGCTTATCAAAGGTGCTCTGGGAGATGCAGGTAGGAGAAAGGAAAAATTAATACTTCATGAACCTTTGTGGTTCCATGAGCCTGATATAATCATTTGAATCACTGCTCTCAAGTATACAGACATCCATTATCAAAGGCGTATTCTTATCCATGAGCCTGATATAACCATTTGAATCACTGCTCTCAAGTATACAGACATCCATTATCAAAGGCGTATTCTTATCCATGAGCCTGATATAACCATTTGAATCACTGCTCTCAAGTATACAGACATCCATTATCAAAGGCGTATTCTTATCCATGAGCCTGATATAACCATTTGAATCACTGCTCTCAAGTATACAGACATCCATTATCAAAGGCGTATTCTTATCCATGAGCCTGATATAACCATTTGAATCACTGCTCTCAAGTATACAGACATGCATTATCAAAGGCGTATTCTTATCCATGAGCCTGATATAACCATTTGAATCACTGCTCTCAAGTATACAGACATGCATTATCAAAGGCGTATTCTTATCCATGAGCCTGATATAACCATTTGAATCACTGCTCTCAAGTATACAGACATGCATTATCAAAGGCGTATTCTTATCCATGAGCCTGATATAACCATTTGAATCACTGCTCTCAAGTATACAGACATGCATTATCAAAGGCGTATTCTTATCCATGAGCCTGATATAACCATTTGAATCACTGCTCTCAAGTATACAGACATGCATTATCAAAGGCGTATTCTTATCCATGAGCCTGATATAACCATTTGAATCACTGCTCTCAAGTATACAGACATCCATTATCAAAGGCGTATTCTTATCCATGAGCCTGATATAACCATTTGAATCACTGCTCTCAAGTATACAGACATCCATTATCAAAGGCGTATTCTTATCCATGAGCCTGAACTTAACCATTTGAATCACTGCTCTCAAGTATACAGACATGCATTATCAAAGGCGTATTCTTATCCATGAGCCTGATATAACCATTTGAATCACTGCTCTCAAGTATACAGACATGCATTATCAAAGGCGTATTCTTATCCATGAGCCTGATATAACCATTTGAATCACTGCTCTCAAGTATACAGACATGCATTATCAAAGGCGTATTCTTATCCATGAGCCTGATATAACCATTTGAATCACTGCTCTCAAGTATACAGACATCCATTATCAAAGGCGTATTCTTATCCATGAGCCTGATATAACCATTTGAATCACTGCTCTCAAGTATACAGACATGCATTATCAAAGGCGTATTCTTATCCATGAGCCTGATATAACCATTTGAATCACTGCTCTCAAGTATACAGACATGCATTATCAAAGGCGTATTCTTATCCATGAGCCTGATATAACCATTTGAATCACTGCTCTCAAGTATACAGACATGCATTATCAAAGGCGTATTCTTATCCATGAGCCTGATATAACCATTTGAATCACTGCTCTCAAGTATACAGACATGCATTATCAAAGGCGTATTCTTATCCATGAGCCTGATATAACCATTTGAATCACTGCTCTCAAGTATACAGACATCCATTATCAAAGGCGTATTCTTATCCATGAGCCTGATATAACCATTTGAATCACTGCTCTCAAGTATACAGACATGCATTATCAAAGGCGTATTCTTATCCATGAGCCTGATATAACCATTTGAATCACTGCTCTCAAGTATACAGACATGCATTATCAAAGGCGTATTCTTATCCATGAGCCTGATATAACCATTTGAATCACTGCTCTCAAGTATACAGACATGCATTATCAAAGGCGTATTCTTATCCATGAGCCTGATATAACCATTTGAATCACTGCTCTCAAGTATACAGACATGCATTATCAAAGGCGTATTCTTATCCATGAGCCTGATATAACCATTTGAACCACTGCTCTCAAGTATACAGACATGCATTATCAAAGGCGTATTCTTATCCATGAGCCTGATATAACCATTTGAATCACTGCTCTCAAGTATACAGACATGCATTATCAAAGGCGTATTCTTATCCATGAGCCTGATATAACCATTTGAATCACTGCTCTCAAGTATACAGACATGCATTATCAAAGGCGTATTCTTATCATTGGAAGGAAATAGAAGAAACAATTTCTATATTGCACAAACAATTATATTTTCAATTTTTACCTACATTTTAGGTCCAAGAAATGGGTGCGCTTATACACGCATAAATAAATATACTTTTTCCTAAGATCATATATCAACTGAAATTGTGGATCTAGGCTACCATAGCGTTGCTGACGACACTAAAATGACTAGAATTATAAAAAACAAAAACTTAAAAAATGTAATTGAATGATAAAATAAACCTAGTTTTATCAAGGTATTTTTTTTTACTCATTAAATTGAACAAAACAACTGTTATTACAGACACTTTATCTCAACACACTGGAGATCAGCACTTCCTAAGCTTTTCCTTTTTCATGACCCAATTAGTATGACAAGGCGCAATTGAATCTAGTTTAGACCAAATGATGTAGGTAATGAGTGAAAAATTATGTACTCCTACAATGACATCAGTATCACCAACTCCTTTTTCTAGACCAAAACACACCACAAACATATCAACCTTACCAGTAATGTGTATTTTCAAAGACTATAATAAGATGGACGGCTTGCTTTAATATTTCTGCTATTTGATGACTAGAATGACACAGGAATACTTGAGTGCAAAGCGTAGGCCGCGCATGGGTAAACTAACTATTCAGCTCTAAAAATATAGCAAGCGGTCCTTATTAAAGTCCTTTGTACTTTTAATACATTTTTATGCTAATATGACGATGTTTAGTTAATGGTCATTTATTTTATCTCTTTATCTTAGACTAACAAGAAATTTGTGTTTGTTCACTAAATCATAGAAAGTTAATCCTGTATGTCTCACTTAATCCTGTATGTCTCACTTAATCCTGTATGTCTCACTTAATCCTGTATGTCTCACTTAATCCTGTATGTCTCACTTAATCCTGTATGTCTCACTTAATCCTGTATGTCTCACTTAATCCTGTATGTCTCACTTAATCTGAAGTGTATCTGGAACATGTTTTTAGTGACACTCGAAAATATAATAAATTTTTTACTCACATCAAGGTCATCATCGCTGAACTCCAGGTCATAATTCCGATCATCCTGATGAAAAAAAAAGAAAAAATCTGAATGAAATATAGATAACAACTAAGCCTTGACTATTTCGGTATTATATAAATCTCGATGGCCCCTAACTAAGCAGTGGTTGCCAATTTGCAGTCTTCGGCTCCCCCTGCCCACCCAGATACACTCACCCCATTGAGGTCCCAGTCAATGTTGATGTGCAGGAAGAGATCAATTTTGCCTGTCAGTGCACCAGTCAGCTGCAGAAAGAAAACAAAAGACATAAATAAATATGTGACCATGAAAAGTATTCAGTTTTCCAGCAATAATATCACTAACCCTAAACTTTACTATGAAACTGATAGCACTAATAAAGTAAACCCAGAACAGAATTTGTTTCTGATGTTATACATTAAGAAAATTATTGCATCCTACACTCATTGAGTCTAGTCCTGCATTCCTATTCATGTTTTACATGATGTTAAGTTACTGGTTTTCTTGGTTTGTTCAGGCAACCCATGCCATGCCCCGCTGCCACTTGGGAAGAAAGAGTATTTATATGCATTTGTTCTCGCATAAATGGATACGGAAAGTGTTTTTGCCCTTAAGTTTATCTGAGCATTGTAACAAATTTTTTTCATATGAATTAAAAAAATATATAATTTTATATTTTTTTGTTGTTTGGAAAATTCTATTATAATTTCTACCAGATGAAGATAAAACAAACATTTTTTAAATTTCAAAACATGGTTTAAGTACATCTTGCTGTAATAGCAACAATCAAATAGTTCTACTATTGAGAAACAACAAAATCATGTCATACCAAATCAACACATGTCTGGAAGCTTTTCATCCTGGCCACGTCCAGGGCTGTCTGACCCTCATTGTTCTCAATTTTGGCGAGGTCGGGCCTGGTCCGCAGGAGCAGCTTCATGCACTCCGTGCTGTTGAGTTCGGAACAAAGGTGCAGCGCCGTGTCTCCTGAGTTAGATTTCTTATCTAAGCTGCCTCTGCAGAAACATAAATAAATAGAAAAATTAAAACAGCTCCCTCTGTCTAAAAAGCTACCTAAGACAAGAATTACAGTCAAGGAAGCGGCTTCTACAGTGAAGCTTTCTTTAATTCTTTAAACAAGTATAGTGAGATAGGTTGAAGGCAACAAAAAAACCTGCTCAATAATTGAATAAAAAATAGTTTAAAATAAATATCAGTTCTCTTTCTTCTACGGTGGCATCCAGGCACGCAAAGGGTAGCCAGAACAAACCAGAAAAACCAATAACTTAACAGCGTTTAAAACCTTAAGCAATGCAACTCTTAGACTTCAACCACGGATAAGCGTAGGATGGAATAAACTACCGCATAGACGTAGTGTCTGTAACATATAAGATAACTCCATATATATAAATACATATTTGAACATGATAGCAAAATGAAGAAAGTACGTCCTTAACCAACAGCTTAGTATAACAACTTAACTCTTTCTTTACGTTACGCCGCACCCTGCGCCATAGGTTTTTTCATTGCCTACGTAAAGCCGTAGCCTGCGCCATCAGTGGTTTGTTTCGTTTTAACATTAGTTAAGCATTTACAATTAACTATTTTATACGTATTTATAGAATCTTTGGTCCAGAAGAGTTCCAACTTCGTTTATAAATAGTTTTACACTGAAAGAAGCATGGTTTTGTGTTGTTTGATTTCATTTTTCATCGATCAAGTAGTGTAAACAAAAAAACAGCTGATCGAAATGGTGGATTGCCAAGCTTATATAAGCATTAGTGGTTGTAATAGTGGCTCTAAAAGTGTTTAAGTAAGATGTTTAACTGCAGAGAAAGCTAGTAGTATAAGTAGTAGTAGTAGGCTAGTATTTTAAATGATTTGGATTAAATAATACGATAATTATTTACTGGACTTTATCGTAATGTTTGCCGATTCGGGTGAGGAGTATTTTCCTCTATCAGCAACAACAGTACCAGAACTTATGAGACCTCCAAATCATAAAGAATATACTAGCACTACAATAAAAATAAGGTATAATTTACCATCTACCTTCTAGGCTTAGGCCTAGGCCTACACTAGTAATCCTGAAAATAGTTATTTAGATTCGAATGGTATATATAGTCATAGTGTTTCTAAAGATCAAAGAAATAATTTCCCTTTTTACAATTTCAAGTGGGAGGACTAATAAATTCATAACTTTTTCATTTTTATACATATTGCAATAAAACTTTCCCCACTTCTTGGATATATATTTTTATATTATAATATTGTTCTTTAAAAAAAGAAGACATTTGGATTAATACAAACTGACTTAGGAAGTGTTGAGTTGAAAATATTTTTTTAATGTTTTCATTTACAATATTCTTTAAATTATCCTTAATAAACACTCCAGATAAATTCCAATCATATTTTAATTGATCTAATTAAATTCTCCTTTCAATTTGCTAAAGAATAATATAAGACATGACAGGTTTGTTATTGAAATATATTGTTTATGACAGTTTTAATGCATCAGGTATACATTTTTTTTTTACTCTTATTTTTCTCTCCGTTGAAAGAAAGAGTTAACTTTATTCTCATTCCTACAATCCTTTTATACTACATAAGTACATTACAGCCAATCACACCCTATTTATACAATTCCACAAGACATCCATGAACAAACATCACTCTGTCCAGCCAGTCATATAAACAATAACACAGAGCTATCAGGTCACTTAGTGCGGTCAAAACATTACAATAATACAGTCCAATGTGTGTCACTAAGTCTCAGTCAGTTTATAATTGTTCCGTCCCTTACACACTCACAGTTACACAGGCACTATTACTTTCACAAGCTGTATGCTGCAGTAATGAGACCTACACAGGTGAATGTTTCATATTAACCATTAAAACAATAAGACACTTATCTTATCTTATACATTACAGACGCTCCTTCTATAAAGAAGATTATTGCGTCCTACGCTCATCCGTGGTCCGAGTCTAGTCTTGCATTTTTATTAATGTTTTAAATGATGGTAGGTTATTGGTTTTCCTGGTTTGTTCAGGCAACCCATTCCATGCCCGAATGCCACTCGGGAAGAAAGAGTACTTATATGCATTTGTTCTCGCATAAGGAACAAGGAAGGTGTTTTTGTCTTTATGTTTATCTGAGCTTTGCAACAGATTGTTATTGGGTTGTATTTCTAAATTAGAGTTTAATGCCTTATGTATTATTACTACTTTACTCTTTGCCCTTCTGTCCTCTAGTGTTTCTAGGTTTAGTGATTTGACTAATGGTGTTACTCTTGTCAATTGGGAATATTCACTAGTTATAAACCTTGCAGCTCTTTTTTGAATTTGTTCTAATTTTTTAATGTTTTCTTTAGTTGATGGGTCCCATACAGATCCTGCATATTCTAGTATAGGCCTAACTAATGTGAGATAGCATTTTAGTTTTATATTCTTATTACATTTGTAAAAGTTCCTTTTTATGAATCCTAATGTTTTGTTTGATTTTTTAATTACTTCATCAATGTGAGGGTTCCAAGATAACTTATCATTTATTATTACTCCTAGATACTTAGCATTGCTAGTTTGAGTTAGTTCTTTACCATGAATGAAGTAGTTTGTTATTATTTGTTTCTTTTTCTTGGATACCTTTATAGTTGGCATTTTTCTGGGTGAAAAGACATACTCCAGTTTGATTCCCATTTTTGTAGTTCATCTAGGTCTTTTTGTAAAAAGTTCACTATCTTTTCCTGTCTTTATTATTCTATAAATTATGCAATCATTGGCAAATAATCTTACTTTTGTGCCTGTGTTGATGCAATTTGGCAGATCATTAATGTAAATTAGAAATAGTAGGGGCCCTAGAACAGTTCCTTGTGGAACTCCTGAGTTTACTGTTATTGGTGATGACTTAGAGCCATTTATTATCACTGTTTGTTCTCTGCCTATAAGAAAGTCCTGAATCCACTGATGTAAGGGACCAGAGATGCCAAAGTATTTAAGTTTTTTAAGAAGACTAGAATGATGAACTTTATCAAATGCTTTTGAAAAATCTAGTAATATAGCATCAATTTGGTTGTTATTATCTAATCCCTTAGACAAGTCATCTATTAAGCCTATCAATTGAGTCTCACATGATCTATTTTTCCTGAAGCCATGTTGGTGTGGGCACAGTGCATTTAGTTTGTCTAGATGATTTACTATACTACTATATATTATATGTTCAAGTAATTTACATGTTATGCTTGTTAGAGAAACAGGTCTATAATTTCCGGGGTCAGATTTATCTCCTTTTTTGAAAAGGGGGGTTACATTGGCTAATTTCCAATCTTTGGGGAATTTGCCCTGGTTTAGAGAGGCCTGAAAAAGTATTTTAAAGATTGGAGATATTTCATTAGTTAGTTCTTTAAGCAGTCTTGCTGGTATTTCATCTGGACCAGAAGCTTTGTTTACTTTTAAGTTGGTTAGGAGTTGTTTAATGCCTTTTTCATCTACATTTATATTTCCTATCTCTTCTAGTTTGTTTAAATTTATGAATATTTCTTTGTCACCTGGATTTGAAAAAGATGATGCAAAGTGTGTGTTTAGGATATTAGCTTTAGTTTCATTATCATTATAAGTTTCGTTGTTTTGGCCTTTTAGTGGAGCTATGCCTGTAGTGTCCATTTTTCTTGATTTAATGTAGGACCATAAGTTTTTATTATTATCTTAAGAAATTACATTGTTTACATATTCATTCTGCAGCTGTCTGCTTAGTTTCTGAGTTAAATGTTTAATATTTAGGTATTTTTTATGTAGTCTAATTGAATTAGTTGCCTTAAACTTTTTGAATAGATTTTCTTTTTGTTTACACAGTTTCTTTAGTTTAGTGTTAAACCAACATTTGTTAATTTTATTTGATGTTTGTTTTGTTGGCACAGAGTCAGCCATTATTGCTTTTAAGTTGGTTTTTATAAATTGCCAAATATCTTCAACTGGACTATCTATATTGTATTTAGTAAGAAAATTGGTTTGGAATTTTATTGCTGCTTGATGTAGTTCTGTTGTGTTACATTTATTCCAGAGATAAATTATTCTTTTAGGTTTCTTGCTAATTTGGATTTTTATTTTGTTATTTACTCTGACAATATCATGATCTGAAAGTCCAGGGATTATTTCATAATCTAATACTAGTCCTGGTCTGTTCGTTAAAAATAAATCTAGTATATTATGGTTTCTTGTTGGTTTTTTATTAATTTGGTCTAAGTTTAGATTTTGGATGGTATTGATAAACATTTCATTTATTTCTTTTGTGTTTTGGTGCTTTTCTATAGAGTAGCTATTCCAATTTATATCAGGGAGGTTGAAGTCCCCCATTATCCAAATTATAGCATTTTTATATTTAGTTTCAATACTTGTCAGCTGATTACACAGATCAGACATGTACTCTGATGTTGAGTTTGGTGGTCTGTAAACACTGCCTGGAGATTAACATTAACATTAAAACATTCTGTATTAGACTTGACACAACAATAAACTTACATGGGTGTATTCTGTATGAGGAAATCTATCAATGGAAGTGATGTCCCAGTGTCTTCTTGTATAGCTAAGTGCAGAGCTGTCTCACCATTTTTCTACAATAATAAAAAACATAAAAAAATCATAATAATTAATCATATGAAGTAATTGAAGCAAAACTTGAACAAAAAGTGAAGCAGTGACATTATAGTTTTTTAAAAACTATAAGGCAACACTGTGCAATACAGAATAATAAAACAAGATGGTAAATATCATATGTTCTCTTGGCTTGCCGCCCAGTGCTGTGTTTTCTTATAGTCTGATAAACTCAAACACTGAATAGATCTCCAAATTTAGTTATATAGACATCAGCGTTTAATTTTGCCTTTCAGCTGTTATATTATAATAGTCCAAATATAAATGTGGATAATACAAAACAACAACATTCAATGCCGAAGTTAATCCAATGTTAGCCCAAATTTAAACAAAACTTTTGTATAAGGTATTAGAAATTCAAAATTGAACATTTCTGAAAAGCAGGACATTCGGGTTTACAAATTCACAAAAGGCACGAAAAAATTCCCCACCACCTAACTCCCATTAAAAACATGAAAATGAGTGCGATCAGCAGAGATCTAACACAGCTTTAGCAGCGGATTAACACAGATTTTTACACCAGATTAACAAAGCTTTAACACCAGATTAACACAGCTTTAGCACCAGATTAGCACAGCTTTAACACCATATTAACAGAGGTTCAGCAACAGATTAACACAGTTTAGCTCCGTATTAACAGCTCCGTATTAGCACTGGAAATGCTACAGAATAAATGCAGGGTTTTCTAAAAACAAAAAGTTAAGACTGACCATATCAGGTAGTGGCGTGGACAGGTCCAGGCCCTCTGCGTACACCTGCAGGAGGGCAGGCAGGTCGGAGTAGAGGATGGCCTGCTTCAAATCCTGCTTCAGCTCTTCCTTATCAGAACAGGTGATGATGGCAAACTTGTGTTGCTCATACTTGGCCTTGATGAAATCTCTCCTGTCGTTCCTGCACAGACAATTTCACACAAAGTAAATGGACAGGTTTTTAAATACAGTCCTAAGTAGCCGTTGCCTTGGTTTAGAGTCAATAACACAAGACATTTAATTTAACCAAATAGGCTATCTACTAAAAAGGCTATCTACTAAAAAGGCTATCTACTAAAAAGGCTATCTGCTAAGCAAGGTGTGGTGTCATCAGTATGTGTCTAAAAGGAAGACAGACAAGCTCAGTTGTACCAGATTGTCTAACAGGCTTTTAAATTACCGTATATACTCGCGTATAAGTCACACTTTTTTTACAGAAAATTTCGACAAAAAGTATGGGTGTGACTTATACACCCAACACTGTTTTTGAAAAGTTCAAAAAACATCACTACTCTGTCAAAAAGTTTCCTACATAACCCCTATAGTTGATTGGAGTTATGTAGAATTATTAGGATATGCCTTTATTTGAATATGTTTGTCTTATGTACGATTAAAACAATTTTTTAAGGAAAGTTTCCAAATTAGGGTGAATATTTAGTAACTTTTATGTTTAAAAGGTATGCATTTTGAGATATTAAAAGGCAGTGTGACCCGGGCAGTCTGGGTGCGACTTATGCACGGGTCAATGACAACGTATAAGGAAAAAAATCTTTAATTAGGGATGCGACTTATACACCGGTGCGACTTATACGCGAGTATATACGGTATTTTTGTTCACTGTCCTCTCAGGATCACAGGGTTTGGGAGGTCAAAAACAAAAGCGCACAAAATTTCAAACTGAGACACTACACAAGGGTAGACTGGTTGTCCAGAACAATTCAGGCTTTTAGATATTTAAAAAAAAACATGTTTTATTTCACTATCTACGATACAGATACTTTTTACTCTTAAAGAAACATAAAACTAAAACAAGATGTGAGTTTGATTTATGAAAGTAAAGTATCCCATCAGACAAAATTGATTAAAGGGCTGGAGAAGCAGCATTCACCAATTTCTGTGGCCATGGCATACAAGGGGATGTGTGGCCAGCACAATGCCCAGCCGCCTTCACTTTACCCCAACTGATGTCAGGTACCCACCAGAGCTGGGTAGACTCAGGGACACCCTAGAGGCCCAAGAACAAAATCCTAGACTTCACCAGGATTCAAACCCAGGACCTTCAATACGCCAGCCATTCAACCACAGTTCCCCATTGATTTATGTAAAGCTTCAGACAAAAGGTAAGACCTTTAGATGACCTATATGATGAAAAAGCCTGTCTATCTTCAAAAGGCCTTTAGATGACCTATATGATGAAAAAGCCTGTCTATCTTCAAAAGGCCTTTAGATGACCTATATGATGAAAAAGCCTGTCTATCTTCAAAAGGCCTTTAGATGACCTATATGATGAAAAAGCCTGTCTATCTTCAAAAGGCCTTTAGATGACCTATATAATGAAAAAGCCTGTCTATCTTCAAAAGGCCTTTAGATGACCTATATGATGAAAAAGCCCATCTATCTTCAAAAGGCCTTTAGATGACCTATATGATGAAAAAGCCCATCTATTTTCAAAAGGCCTTTAGATGACCTATATGATGAAAAAGCCCATATATCTTCAAAAGGCCTTTAGATGACCTATATGATGAAAAAGCCCATCTATCTTCAAAAGGCCTTTAGATGACCTATATGATGAAAAAGCCTATCTATCTTCAAAAGGCCTTTAGATGACCTATATAATGAAAAAGCCTGTCTATCTTCAAAAGGCCTTTAGATGACCTATATGATGAAAAAGCCTATCTATCTTCAAAAGGCCTTTAGATGACCTATATAATGAAAAAGCCTGTCTATCTTCAAAAGGCCTTTAGATGACCTATATGATGAAAAAGCCTATCTATCTTCAAAAGGCCTTTAGATGACCTTTATGATGAAAAAGCCTATCTATCTTCAAAAGGCCTTTAGATGACCTATATGATGAAAAAGCCTATCTATCTTCAAAAGGCCTTTAGATAACCTATATGATGAAAAAGCCTGTCTATCTTCAAAAGGCCTTTAGATGACTTATATGATGAAAAAGCCTATCTATCTTCAAAAGGCCTTTAGATGACCTATATGATGAAAAAGCCTATCTATCTTCAAAAGGCCTTTAGATGACCTATATCAGCGATGGCGAACCTATGGCACGCATGTCACAGCTGGCACGCAGAGCCATTTCTGTGGGCACGCGAGCATTTACCAAAAATGGAACAGCTAAGTTATGGTATTGGGTTTTAATTGCTGTGTTGGCACGTTGAAAGAAATAAGTTTGTCTTATATTGTACTTTGGGCACGCGGCCTCAAAAAGGTTCGCCATCACTGACCTATATGATGAAAAAGCCTTTCTATCTTCAACCTGTTCTCAAATGCCAGGAAATGTGTAAAAATGCTGACAATGATAATTTTACATTCCTACAAGGGTATTTGATCACACACCCACCAAAGAAGAGACACGCATGGCCATCAAACAACTTAGAAATGGCAAAGCTTCTGGACCTGATGTCATACCAGCAGAGGCACTCAAGACTGACGTAGAAACCAGTGTGGAGATGCTATACCCCCTGTTCACGAAGATCTGGGAGGAGGGTCAGGTACCTTCTGAGTGGAAGGAGGGATACCTCATCAAAATCCCAAAGAAGGGCGACCTAAGCTCTTGCTCTAACTACAGAGGGATCACCTTACTGTCTATACCAAGCAAAGTCTTCAACCGCATGCTGCTCAACAGAATAAAAAATGCTGTTGACCCCCTGCTGCGAGACCAGCAAGCCGGCTTCCGCACCAGCAGATCCTGTACTGACCAGATTGCAACACTGCGCATCATCCTAGAGCAGTCACTGGAGTGGAATTCACCTCTCTATGTCAACTTTGTTGATTACGAGAAAGCCTTCGACAGTGTGGATAGGCAAACCCTCTGGAAACTGTTGAGGCATTATGGAGTGCCGCAGAAGATTGTGGATATTATCAGGAACTCTTATGAAGGATTGACCTGCCGAGTTGTCCATGGCCAACAGGTGACAGATGCTTTTCAGGTGAAGACCGGTGTGAGACAAGGATGCTTGCTTTCGCCTTTCCTGTTTCTCCTGGCCATTGACTGGGTGATGAAAACATCCACACACCAGAGGCGGAATGGTATCCAATGGACCTTGTGGTACCAACTCGATGATCTTGACTTTGCTGATGATCTTGCCCTTCTCTCTCATACCCAACAGCAGATGCAGGAGAAAACTAGCAATGTTGCAGCCACTTCTGCACGTATTTGTCTTAATATACACAAAGGGAAGAGTAAGGTTCTCAAGGTCAATGCCACAAGTACTGCACCCATTATGCTGGAAGAGGAAGCACTAGAAGAAGTTGAGAGTTTTGTCTATCTTGGCAGCATTGTGGACAAGCAAGGTGGGACAGATGCTGATATGAAAACAAGGGTTGGAAAGGCACGAACGGCCTTCCAACAACTCAGGAATGTCTGGGTCTCCAGACACCTGAGAAACAACCTAAAGATCAGGATCTTCAACACCATGGTGAAACCTGTGCTGCTGTATGGAGCCGAAACCTGGAGAACCACGGCCACGAATATAAAGAAACTCCTTTATAAATAACTGTTTAAGAAGGATTCTTGGGATTCATTGGCCAGACAGGATAAGCAACCTGCAACTGTGGCAGTGGACAAAGCAAAAACCAGTGGAAAAAGAGATCCTCCAGAGACGATGGCGATGGATTGGCCATACACTCCGAAAACCTGCTTCTAGCACAACAAGGCATGCTCTGAACTGGAACCCTCAGGGAAAACGGAAAAGAGGCCGGCAGATGAAGACTTGGCGCAGAGATGTGGAAGCAGATGCCAAGGAGTTTGGCCTTACTTGGGGGAAGCTG
Source organism: Anisus vortex (assembly GCA_949126835.1). Classification (NCBI taxonomy): domain Eukaryota; kingdom Metazoa; phylum Mollusca; class Gastropoda; family Planorbidae; genus Anisus; species Anisus vortex. Next base: position 2,573,439 of record OX421505.1, on the reverse strand, counting down.
GAGAGACTGGCCCAGGATAGAGATGCCTGGAGAACCCTTGTTGGCGGCCTATGTCTTATGAAGGACCACAGACGTCGATAATTGGCGCCTGTTCCACAGGGACGAGAAGGCAGAAGAAGAAAGAAGAAGACAAGGGTATTTATCTAGCCTCTGTGATAATTTTACATTCCTACAAGGAATTGTCATCTGTGATCATTTTACATTCCTACAAGGAATTGTCATCTGTGATCATTTTACATTCCTACAAGGGATTGTCATCTGTGATCATTTTACATTCCTACAAGGAATTGTCATCTGTGATCATTTTACATTCCTACAAGGAATTGTCATCTGTGATCATTTTACATTCCTACAAGGAATTGTCATCTGTGATCATTTTACATTCCTACAAGGAATTGTCATCTGTGATCATTTTACATTCCTACAAGGGATTGTCATCTGTGATAATTTTACATTCCTACAAGGAATTGTCATCTGTGATAATTTTACATTCCTACAAGGAATTGTCATCTGTGATAATTTTACATTCCTACAAGAAATTGTCATCTGTGATAATTTTACATTCCTACAAGGGTATTTATCTAGCCAATATCGTTCATCTTAAAATAATTCTGATTTTCCAGTGAGCTCTTCTATAGATAAATAACAGAATAAGATTAGGTAAGTGTTTTTTTTCTATACGATAACACTGAAAAAATCAATTTTAAGTTTCTAGAGACAAGGGAAGAATCTTTAGCTTATAATTATGATATATTTTTACATTAGATATAGGCCTATAAACCTATAGATTTTATTAAAGCTTATAGTTTGGGGAATTGGAAAAACATTTGGGCAAGCCTACTTTAAAAATATAATTATGTGTTTCTTTATTACCCATTTACTTTGTTCTGTATTTTCTAGGTCAGTTACCAATTAATGTAATTTAAATATTGTATCCTAATCCTAGTGACTTTAACTCTTAGGCATATGATACTTTAGTTAATTTAGGATAACATGTTAACTAGTAAACTATTTAATCTAGTCTGTAATTTCAAATGCCTAATAATATAAACTGAATAGCGGGAAAAAATAAAAACTTAAGAATTAATACACATTTTTTAAATATAGATCAGTGTCGTGTCGTATTTTTATTTTTACATTAAAATGAGGAAATTTGCAAATGCGCAACACGAAGAATTTAAAACTTCGATTGGAAATTAATTTTAAATCAACATTATTTTTTTATTTTCTTTTTTTATTATTTCCGATATTGTTACAAAAATATGCGCCATAAGAAAAATGTTTTTACTACTTCTATTTTGTCAGAAAAAAGGAAATTTCCACCAACACCAGATTTCGTATAGGCCTAAGCTTATTTCGCAGACTTGTATGAAACTAAATCTAGCCTTTCTTTTTTTTACTTAAGTCTCCAAGCAAACTAAAAATATGTTCTTTACAAATACGATGGCCGTAATTTAGGACAATTGATAAGAGGTCGTCGAGCCGCCTTACAATTTAATGCAGTCCTGTAGTTACTAGCAGGGTTCTCACATTTTTTCTTTTAAAAAAATCAAGGCTGTTTCCAGACTATTTCAAGGCTATAAGCGCCTAAATCCAGACTACCGGGACACGTTAAAATTTACTATATTAACTATATTACTAGTGCAATTCTACTTAAATAAAGTGTAACATAACATAAACTGACAATACAGATAAAATAATTCATAAGTCAATAAACAGACTATAAATAAAAGAAAAAAAGAAAAAATATTAGTAAAAATAATTTAAAAAATGAAATTTTTCTAGTAAAAAAAAAAAAAAGAAAAATAATTGCTAAGTATGGCCTACAAACTATAAGAAGTATTGAAATAAATCCACATTTATATCAATTATATACTATTAGGCTATCAACATAATTACAAAAATTGACAGGTAATCCTTTTAATTAATGTCTGTTACCGTTTGAAAAAACATAGTTAAATATGATATTTTCACATTTCTTATTAGTACTAGGCCTAGGAGTGGTTATGTTTTCAGAAAATAAATATTTTGTTTTTAAAATTAGGTACATGTTATATATCAAATTAAAGAGAGTAAAATATACATTTTAAATATAAAAGATTAAACAGTGTACAGAATAAATTAATGATGAAAAAATCTGAAAGATTAGGTCCTAGTTGGACCTAGTTGATGACGCTTATTTTTTCACCGGTTGATGCTCCCGACTCGATGTAGTCATAGACCGATATAATTACTTATTTGATTCTAAATTTTATTTAATGTGTGTCTATAATAAAATCAGATGAGTTTGTATCAAAAAAGCCTAGCAGACAGTATTTTAGATGATCTTTACTAGGCCCCCCATTTGTGTACTTGTGACCGTCATAACAAATCAATGATCACCACTATAAACAATATAAAAAAAAGCATAAAATGTCATCAAATCCCCTTTAAACTTACGTTAAAAAGAGTTCTGATATCTATAAATAGTCAGAGGAAGTTAAAATTAATTTTAGAAAGCTGGTTTGGATTTAATAGCGAAACAAACAATGTTACCCAAATCAACGCCAGTGGCGTTCTTACGGACAGAAAGTGTTAATGTATTTTCAAAGCTATGGAATTGTTGTAGGCTAAATTCAGAAGAGGATTTTGTGGGGTGGAGGCGGTGAGAGAGGGGGGGGGGGTGAGGGTGAGGGGAGACTAAGCCCCTATTATTTCTGCTACGTGTGAACTGCGTTAGGATGTACAGATCTATTTACAGGCAAAAATCATTATTCTAGCAACAACAAGTGATTAACTTTAACCTCTCTTCCTTCCATTCAACCAAAAACGATGTGCTAAAGACGGTGCCGCCTCACATCAATCTTCCATGACACTAGACGACTTTGTCAACCTTCCTACCCTTGACTGTGAAATTCTATCTCTCCTTTTGTTAGAGCGGCGCGCTGTATAGTTTTTTCCTTCACAAGTGACTGAACTGGCCGGGTCTTTGTTTATTGTTAGACCGTTGCAGTCTGCAGTTGTTTTTTTTCTAACTAAAGATTAAAGTGGCCGGACCGAGCTACATTGTTACACTGGCATTGAAAGTATTTCGTTAATGTAGTTTTGTAACTAAATCCATTGTGGTTTCAAAGCGGGGTTTTATACACAAGGTAAAATCTAGGATTGGATCAAAACTCGCCAATGCGCATGAGCTAGAAAAATAGCCAAGGTGTTTGGGGATTGGGGAAAAACTTAATCTAAGGCTTGGTCAGCAGGGGTTTACAACGTTTACAAATGGGATTGGCGTTTTTTGTCTGACCATGATTTTTATAAAGAAATTTTTTATCATAAATTTCCAGACTGACAGGCTATTTTTCCAGGCTAAAATGCCAATATTCAAGGTTGTCCAGGCCTTGATTTGTTTTGTTGAAACTCCCGACTTTTCCCGACTTTCCCGACTGTGTGAGAACCCTGTACTAGTTCTACACACTACACTGACTGTTTTACTCGAATCATTAGGCCTAATAAATATGACGGCAATGTGGGCCCTATATATTAAACAGTAGGCCTAACTGTGACATTGCTCCTATAGATTAATTTATTCATATTTCGTTGCCTTCATTTTAGCGGGCTGATAAAAAACGCATTTTTAATGGAGGAAAAAAAACAGTTTTAATCATTCCAATCAAAAGACAATAACCTGTCATATTATATTGTTAGGCATAGCCTAATAGCCTACACGGAGTTGTGAAACGGTCACAGAGTGGGGAATTACCAATTACCGATTGACGATAAAATCTAGGCGGCTGGAAAATCTAGGTAGCCTACATTATTTTCCGTCCATTTTTGTGAATTAAAAAAAAGAAAACGAAAATATCCGACCACATAGCGTGACACATTTCACTAAACTAAGCTTATAGGCTAATACTGTAGGCCTGTCTAGGTATGGTTACTAGGTCTAAGTAAACTTATTAAGTCTATTTATAGCGGATCCGATTCTTACAGAACAGGGTTTCGTACCGCGATTTCGGAACCGTATATTTTTTTTCTTTAATCCACAAATCCAGAACCAAAGTAAAAGTAAATTAAATCTCGCGAATCCGGAGCCGAAAATTATTTAGCCTTGCGAATCCGGATTTCCAGGATAATCCATGGGCCTATTTAGAAATGTGATTATTTAGAAACTTGATTTTCTGGGATTTTTTGTATAAGTTCCAGGATTTCCTGGTGAGGATATATAAAAAACTGGAGAATCCAGGAATAAACAGGAGGGTTGGCAGCTATGTAATAAAGTTATTTCCTGGTGAGAATATAAAAAACTGGAGAATCCAAGAATAAACAGGAGGGTTGGCAGCTATGCTTTATAACGCTTACTAAACCCAACGCGACAACTCGCAAAAGCGGAGAGGGGGCGGAATCTGCTATCGTTCAGGGGTCGGCAACCTTTTGCTAACAGTGTGCCAAATTAGGAATTCTAAATCATTCAGCGTGCCAACAGCTTAAAAGTCAACCTTCTATATTATACTTAACAAAATTATTTTTATTGGACAATTTATTTAACTCCGTAGCAAGACCAATGCCAAAAGCAAAGGAGATTATTTATAGAGAAAATAGTTAAAGCGTTTTATATTTAATACAAAATTAACGTGTTTGTGATTATCATCCTTTTTATTTGCATTTATATCAAATACAATATTTTATTACTAAACGTTCACATTTATGGTAATTATTGTCTAAACATTATCATTTGTTAGTCAAGATGAGGATATGACTTCTGCAAATGTTAATTTTATCTTATCTCAGTTGAACTGAGAAGTCTTTTAAATAATTTCTTTCCACAATGTATTAATCAATATGACTAATGTTAAGTTTTATAGATATGTAGTATTCATACAAAGTGGGTAGTTAATATAATGTTTGAAAATATACATATAATTTTTTTAGTCATAGAATATTTATATAATTTTCAAATATCTTTTATTGTTTGATAATTTCAAAGTTATAAATTGTAAGTCATTTATACTTTTATATTAAAAAATGAAACATTAGAAATATTAGCTATAAAAAAACGGTTTAATTATCTCCCTTTAAAAAAAAAAAAAAAAAAGTTTCCACATTTGATGTTATAGTGATGCCAAACAAGTTATGTATTGTAATAAAACAAATATTACTGTCTAATTATTATTGTTTTATCCAACATTATGGTATTCATTACAAGATTTAATTATTAGAGTATTAACATAATTTAAATTAAACAGTTGTAAATAAACATTTCCTGCATTAAGTGTTTTCCCATTTAAGGAGTTTAGCCTCTATTTTAAACATTAATTCATTAATAATTACAGAAATTACATAAAATTGTGAAATTAAATAAGTCTCTTATATTTATTAAATGAATAAAACAAATAAATTTGTTTTGAATTTCTTATATTTATGTTTCATTAAAGAAGATGAGCATAATAACGCTTTTAAATGTAATTAATTAGTCTGTATCAATTAATGAGTGGTCAAGTGTAGTCAGATGACCTCTTAGTAAAACAGCTTTCATGTGCGATGAAATGTGTCACTATGTCATTCAGAAACATCGACCTCAACACTCCGTTTTCCACAGTCAGAACCGGAAAATGTTTTTTTATCAATAAAAAATATCAAATGGAGGTCTCTCGCGTGCCACTGAAAACCGCTCCGCGTGCCAAGTGTGCCTTAGGTTGCCGACCCCTGCTGTAGTTGACACGCACAAACGTCATGCCGCTTACGTTTTTATTTGAGCCAAAAATTAAGAGGGAGGGGGAAGGAAGAAGGTTGGATACAAAAAGACTTGTTGATTACAAAAAGACTCAAGAGCCGTTATTTTTTCGATTCCAGACTTTTACCCTAAAAATTTCAGACTTTTTAAAGACAAAAAAGAACATTTGAGACTGTTGAGGGTCTGGAAAACCAAAATCTGATTTTTCAGACTTTTCCCAGACTTCGAGACTTGCGTACGAACCCTGTTTATATCATTTGGGTCTTCTCTATACAGAACTCAGAAACAAAGAAGTACTCACATGTGACTGCTGGGTCGAGGCTTGATGCTATGTGACATGTCATTTGGATCTAGAGTTGCTTCCATGATTTCATTAAACGTACCGTTGCCTATAACCCTTGCCAACTGAAAATGTTAACAAACCCATTTAAAAAATCAATATTCTCTTCAATATCATTGTTAGGCTTGTCTTAAAAAGTTCACGTATCCAGACATCCCTACCCCTAAAGACTAAAAAGAGGAACAATCTTGATGAAAAAGAGGATTTTTCAACAAAAAAGCGGAACCCCCTTTATGTAACAATCTTTTATAACAAAATAAAAAGAGGAACATACCCATCTATTTACTATTTCACTATTTAAAATGTAGGTAGGTCTATGTTTTACAGACAGTTCGCAATCGATCTAGATCTAAGACCTTAGAAGAGCTTAGTACAAAGAACATTAGGCCTAAATCCACGTTTTTCTTTGCTGAATAAACTCCTCTGAATATTCCTTCCTATAAAACTGTCTGATTTTTTACAGTTTGAACAAATCAGATTTAAACTTTCTGAGCCAGGACGTTTAGACATTTTCACAATCTTAGCAATATAGTAAAGGTAAATAAGATTCATTGCCAAACACGTGTAATACCGCAAAAAAAACGTTAGAAAATACTAGAATATATCTTTTAAAAAACCCAGAAAACCCAAGTAATAATAATTATATCATTGTGACCTTATTTATGCCTTTGATTAAATGCTTTATCAACCTAGACATGGACTATATTTCAGCACATGAAGAACCCAAACTTTCCAATTTGGCGTAACAAAACTAGTAAAAAGCGGAACAAATACGCCAAAAGCGGAACGGTAGGCATGTCTGCGTATCTATTAATTTAACTAATAAAGATGTTTTGAAAGTTTTACTATAACAGAATGGTATTTATCTGTACCGCTTTTCTTGTAAATCCTCTCTAAAAATGGCTAAGGGATATTGTGGCTTAGAGTAACTAACTTCAAATTGACACTTAGTTGACGGTGTAATTTATTTAGTGTGTACTTACGTACTGACTGAAACAAAGTGACTCATAATGCATGCACTGTATTACTGTCATGTTTTAATTGATAGCCCTGTCTTCTTGTTATGTTGACTGACTGTTTTGAGTTGTATTATTTATGAATGTCTTGTTTGAATGTATGAAATATTGGTTGAATAACTGGAATTATGAAGTCATTGTACAAAGACAATTAAAATTTAGCTGTTACACAGACCAGGGAGAAGTTTATACATGTACATTTGGCTTGAACTAAGTATTATGACCAGTCTAAGTCTTTGGTTCATTTTTTTCCATGTCTAGCCCCACATAATAATTGGGTGTAAAATATCTTTCTTTTAGGAAGAAAATATCTATAACTTGATCACAATAAACTGTTAATTTACAAGTAAACAATGAAGTCACTACCCCGCGATCTTACTCAAGAGAGGAGAAAAAAAAACAATCAACACAATAAATATCTCAAAACAAATGTAGGGGAAGTAACAACAATAAAGTAAATACCTAATAAGCTAAACATAGTTATGTCCCTTTACATCATGTAAGTAAAAGCCAGTTGTTTTTTTATCCATGACTGAAGGGTGACCCAGACTCTACCCAAATCTGATGGGCACAAGGGAATAATGTAAAAGGCGGCCGGGCACATTGCTGGCAACACAATCCCCCCTTCCCCTTCATATGCCCTGACAAAGAAAACTGGTGAACTTTTTGCTTCACTAACCCATCCTGGAAAGGATATTGTACGTTTTCCCCCACAAAAAACATTGAGCCTGCTTAACGTACCAGAAGCTGTGATGTCCCTAGCTCGTCTATCACAGTGCTCTGGGTACGGGATATGTGGACCCCGAGCTCTCTGTGGATGCCGCAGCACTCTAGACAAATCATCACACCAAGATTCACCGACAGCCATTCTGGATCTGAAGAGAGAAAATTGTGTGATTTCTCATTTTACTAACATCCCTCAAATCTTGAGCTATTGGCTCTTTCATGCCTCTACACTATGAGAAACTTTAACAACTTTGGAAAGTAATTTCAAATATTTATCTTATCTTAATCTTATAAGAGGCAGCGTGTTCGGATGGAGTAACGAAAGTTCTGGGTTCAAATCCTGGTGAAGGCTAGGATTTGTTACCGGGACTGGAGGGTGTCCCTACCCAGCTCTGATGTGTACCTGATATTAAATGGGGTATAGTAAAGGCAGCTGGGCAGTGTGCTGTCCACCCAATCCTTTAGTATACTGTGGTCACAGAAACTGGTGAACGCTGCTTCACCAGTCCTGTGGATCATTTGGTCTGACTGGATACTTAACTTTAAAAAAAAAATTTATCTTATATGTTACAGAAAACTATTGCGGCCTACGCTTATCTGTGGTTTGAGAATACATATTTTTGGTGTCAATGCGCAAGTGACTCTCGGAGCCACATTTGTCTAGCCCTGTACTATACAAATCTGTCGTGTTTGTATAAGGTGGTCAATGCTGCTTGCTATTAGCAGTTTTTAATTAGCTTTACAAAGAATATGAAAAAAACTGACTTGTAAGTTTTTCTGAATAGATTAAAATTAAGCCATGTTCATGAGACTGCAACTATTTCTGGATTTTCAGTTAAATGAATTCTGTCAAAATACGCAACTTTGGCACTAAACGTTTTAGACGATTACAGCTTATAATTTGTGCTGATTAAAAATTTCCTTTCTTTTTTCTTTTTTACATTTTAACGTGTGAAGGTGATGGTTTTAGAAAAATGCTTTCTTACCAGCTAATTTCTAAAATATAGCTAATATTTGTTAGCACAGATGAAAACTTTTATACAACCCGGCACAATCAGATGCCATGGAATGTTTACCTGGCGCACCACAGTCGCAGCACTCCTTGTTGCCAGGCAACCTCCTGATGCGGTCCATGATACTGCTGGTCAGCTCCCGGACACTCTGATTCAGGCTGGGAGAGTTGGTGTTGTTCTTCAGGAAGTTCATGAAAATTCCTTCTTTGGCATTGCTTAAGACTGAGATCCACCTTATAAAGGGGGAAAGGGGGGAGAAACAGACAGACTACAATTGTATGCAAGTTTAGAATGAAAACATTGTACACACATAAATCAGACCAAGACAAAAAATATTGATATGGCTATTGAAAAAATGGCTTAGACATAAAAGGCCGATAGAATATGGCATGAAGGTTGAATATTGAATGCCTAAAAAAGGAACTCACTAAACTAAAACTGCAATGCTAGTTGATGGATTATTTTGATTTGATTTGTGGATATTTCCATTAAACATATAATTCATGTTGTTTTTTTTTTTGTCCTGTCATGTTATATTTGTAAATGTCATTAGAATTGTTACATCCATCAATAAAATATAACTATAAGTTAAAACAATAAGCTGCCAACTCACTCTTCCATGTCTTTACTGTCATCAGCTTGGAAATGGTAAGTTCTGTTATCTGAACAAACAAATACAGACAATAAAAAATATATTTATTCAACAATCTCTAAAGATTCGCAATCATTGCTACTACGGATATCAAATTGTATTCACATAATGTTGTGTTTTTAAATTCAATACATTAAATAATTTGTAAAAAAATATCCAAATAATACCTTAATGAAAATAGAAAGTAACTCAAACTGACTAATTATAACCGGCACATGAGACAGACCAATGCCAGAGCATGCCATCGTTTAATAGGCATAAACCAGGAAATAATTTGTATTAAAACAATCAGCTAAACGAAACTATTCCCTAAAAATGGCAAGGGCTATGATTCCTTAAGTGGCATCAAGTACAGTCTAAGCAATGAAATGGCTTTACTGGTCAGCTGATAGAGTTTAAATAAAACAAAATCTTTAGGAGAATTTAGTGTTTGAACAAATTCAAGCTTCCTTATCATGTTCTAAATTTTTACTCACCTGAAGAGGATACAACATCAAAACATTTCTTCCCAGGATCATCAGGAACAAGCTGTAGAAAGAAAATATTATTGAGTATATATATATAGATATAGGAGTCAATTGCTTCTAGATTTAAAATCACACAAGACCATACATTGACACAGCATCAACTCCATTTAATGAACTAGATCCATTGCCATGTTGTATAGAGACTGTGCTAGCTTGAACAAAACTATAGATTTCAAGCTTTGAACAAGGCTACAAAAATCCTCTGTTCCATGAACTCAAGACAGGAAATGGTGACACATGCACATGATGATTAAAAACAGGTGGCACGCGAATAGTAATGGTTCAATAGATAAGCTCTGGCCTGAGATCGCTGCCCCTGAACATTAAGCTCTACAGAAGAAAACTAAGATCGCAATGGGACATCCAATTAGCTCTGATGAATTACGTATTAAGATTAAAACATGTTTTCTTCCGAGCTTAATCCATCGAATGATGAAGCTGCAAGGTCTGGTTCTTGTAAATCATGACCCGGAGAATCCTAATCATAATGCTTTGTTGTGTGTCGCTTGGGTTATCAACAAATTTTCTATGAATAAAATTAGTTGTACAAATAGAACTAATATTTACACATTAAGTAAATAACATATTCTACAACCTGATGACCTATTTTACATTCGATTAATTATTCTATTTCTAAATGTTCTGAATGATCTATTCAACATTCTGCATGACCCATTTTTCTGAGACAGTTCTCTTACCTTCACTTGACATGTCAGTAAACAAAGTTTCACTGGGTCTTTAGTTTCCTGAAATACAAACAGATGCACAAAATAATATGTACCAGACAGAAGTGAAAACAAATCAATATTGACATGGACTATTTCATTGTCATATACATCAGCACTTATTCATTAAATTTCGAGCCAATGGTTTAAGAACATAAGTTGGAAATTTTAAAGTCCCTAATTTACACATCAAATATTATTAAGGGAATTACAGTGATATCTTTGTAAAAGATTACAAGATTTCTTTAAAAGGTAATAATGAGTACTTTAACATCTGGATGATTACAATATAGAAATAAATCCTATTAGAATGATACTTGAAAACCCTACAGATCGCATGGAAGCTAGTGTACTTTGCCATACATCTTAGTGTATTTGAGATAGAAACATATGCATGTATATAAACACTGTACTATGACTCAGATCATAGCCTATGTCTCGTATATGAAATCAATACTACATTAAGAGATGGCCACCTACATCATGATGACTAATCTCCATGTGTCCGTCTCGGATGATACATTTCCTCTTCAGCCACATCTTCCTCACTCTCCCTTCAGACTTTTTCAGCAGGTGGCCTTTCTTCTCACAGCCCAGGGACTTGTCTCCCTTGGCCTGGTGCAGGTTGTAGCCGGCAGGTGAGGAGTTCACAGGTGGTGGCTGCAACAATCAACAAAAACAATGTCAGGGTTTCATTATTTGCTGATGACTCAATCATGAATGATTTACACTCAAATACTGACAGGGTTGCTATCTTTATTAAACTATTATTACGAGTTATTTAGTCTTCACATACCAAAATTCAAAATACGAACACTTGCAACAACATAACAAAATAATTCAGACTAAATGGTTTCAATGTGTGTTTTGGCTTTTATTAAAAGAGTTATATCGGAATAAACCTGTATTAATTCTTTTCTCCTCATTCTGGACATTCATTGGAAATGCTTATAATCAAACTTTCATAATGTGACTAATATATTTTAAAAGAAATAATATAAATTAAAGTCATTTAGATGTAGTCCAGATAAGTTTACATTTATAAGAACATGATAAATATCATAAAGGTAAAAAGGTTGTATTTACTCTAATTTAATTTTCTCAAAATCTTAAAAAATGTTATTATTGTATTTTTTGGACATTGTGTGAAATTGAACAAAGAGAATTTCTACATAACTTTATGCTTGCATGTTGTTAGTTTTATTTTAGATAGATTTTTAAAGTTAGTTTTTCTGTCATTTTTACACAGATGATTTTTGTGAAATTAGTCACATTTGTTGATCCTTTAAATATTGAAAATCAATATTTTTTGTCTTTAATAAAGAGACAAAATCGTCATTAATTTTTGTTTGTTTGTAGAATTTATTACTATTGTGATATTTGTTTCCACACTTAATACAATGCTAGCATGAAAACATTGTTAGTAATAATTTACACACCAACACATATGCTTTCTAAAGCAGCTTGGATTTAAACTTAAACTTATCATGTTTTCACAAAATATAGATGTACTAGATACCAAAGAAACATCAACAATTGACACAAAGCTTTTACGATACTGTCACAATAACTAATGTTTCATTATTTCAATAGTGTATTTAAAACTAAGGTATTAATGTATCACAAGTAGGCCAGGAAAGAAACATCAAGAAACACACAAAGACTAAATACATGCACGACAAGCTAAATAAGATTAAATTAATAACAGCAAAATAACAGAGCAAAACTAAAACACTTAGATTTGTTCCAACATTACTCATTACTTATTTAAACTTCACACTGTTTAAGCAGTAATCAGCAATGATATAAGACTTTTATCAGTTAAAAAAACGTATTGCTAATATATTTCATATTTTGTATGGGCTAAGTTTAATAACCACCACAGTCCTTATCATGGAACCCACAAGGAAAAAGGAAAAGAGGTCAAACCCGTAACAGCTGGCACCGTGACTGGGATGCCCAGGTCAAGAGAACAGGTCACTCTTGGGAAGAATTTGAAAGACTCGCACAGGGCTGGGATGGCTGGAGAGCCCTTGTTAGCTGCCTATGCCGTGAGAGGGGTAGTAGGCGTAAGTAAGTCTGAGAACTGCTGGCTAAAAACATACACTGATCAAAGTACCATTGTTCCAAGCATTGGCAGTTTGTTTAAGACTGAATTTACTTACAGGCTTGCTAGAAAAAAAATTATAATGGTATATAACATTTGTATTAAAGTCTAAAAGCAGCATATTTTTAAGTAGTGTTAACACTTTAAACACTATCTCAGCATATTTTTAAGTAGTGTTAACACTTTAAACACTATCTCAGCATATTTTTAAGTAGTGTTTACACTTTAAACACTATCTCAGCATATTTTTAAGTAGTGTTAACACTTTAAACACTATCTCAGCATATTTTTAAGTAGTGTTAACACTTTAAACACTATCTCAGCATATTTTTAAGTAGTGTTAACACTTTAAACACTATCTCCTCACATTCCAAAGTATATTTAACAACTGATGATGCAACACAAGAGGACATGTTACAAGTAAAATATTGAACACAACAAGCCTTAGTGCCTATGTATAATTTACAGCTTTATATGTGTATTATTACAGCTTTATATGTGTATTATTACAGCTTTATATGTGTATAATTTACAGCTTTATATGTGTATTATTACAGCTTTATATGTGTATTATTACAGCTTTATATGTGTATTATTACACCTGTATATGTGTATTATTACAGCTTTATATGTGTATTATTACAGCTTTATTTGCGTATTATTACACCTGTATATGTGTACTATTAGTGCTTTATGTGTGTATAATTACATCTTTATATATGATGAATAAATTAACATTCAATAGTAAATGAAACCAAACAGAAAGAAACATAAAAAATAATATAATTGTATAGCCTGCATTTCAACAAAACACTTTTCAAAAATAAAGAAACATCAAATACGCATGCTAATATTATTTCAAATGGCATACATTCCAGCTGACCAAAAAGTCCCTCATCCGATGGGCGACTAGCACTGAACTAGAAAAGGGCCAAAAAAATGTTATCTCTTCAACCTGCCGCACATTTCCTCAACTATGCCCGAAGATGTAAGGGAAAGCTTTTATCCATTAACTGAGAATCAGAGGTGTTTTTTTCCCTTAGCTTTTCATTAGCTGACAACTAAGTTCACAGGTTGAAAAAAGAAAAGAACAAAGATTGATAAAAAAAAAAGGTCATATACGCTGAAAGGATAATTCAATGCTCTGTGGGTGTGAAGTTTACTGCCAGAAATAAACTGTGACTAGGATAATTCAATGCTGTGTGGGTGTGAAGTTTACTGCCAGAAATAAACTGTGACTAGGATAATTCAATGCTCTGTGGGTGTGAAGTTTACTGCCAGAAATAAACTGTGACTAGGATAATTCAATGCTGTGTGGGTGTGAAGTTTACTGCCAGAAATAAACTGTGACTAGGATAATTCAATGCTCTGTGGGTGTGAAGTTTACTGCCAGAAATAAACTGTGACTAGAATAATTCAATGCTCTGTGGGTGTGAAGTTTACTGCCAGAAATAAATTGTGACTAAATAAGAAAATGTGAATTTCCAGTTGGAGATTCCAAAAATTCGTAAAACACAAATATTGCACATAACTAAAGTGTTAAAAGAAAGCTTTAATACCTAATTGTTCTAAAACGACAAGCTGAGAAAACAGAATGACAATGGAAATTGTTTTTTAAAAATGACCCTTCGCAGACTTTCTTTTTTTAGTCAAAGGAATGCGAGCCAAGGTTTACAAATGGGTATGTGGCCAGCATAGCGCCCGGCCATGTGTTTTTTTCCATAATTGAGGTCAGGACAACTCCTATTCAGACTTTGAAACAAATTACTAAAAGTAAAATGTGGGTTGAGAAGATTACATGTGTAGTTTGTTTACAATGTTTCAGCCACATTACATTATGAGTACATTGATCCAACTCCACAGTAAGCCCCCGAAACATAAAATCATTTTACACACAAGAGAAGCCAAAATCAACACACAAGGTTATGAAGCAAACAAAAAATTAAAATAAAAACATACTTTTTTTCTATTCACAGGCCAACAATAACAAAGAAATAAAGTGAAACATATGAGAGACACTTGTATCAAATTTAGGTACAACCATTGACTCAAATCCCTTGCCCATTCCTTCCCATATCCAATCTCTTTGTAGAGCAATTTAACCGAAATGCTTGACTTCACACCAGGTGACCAGTATTAAGGAAAACATTTGCGTCACGCCTCCACACAGCGTCAGAGCACCCGTGGTTGGAAGGAACAAAAATTCCAAACAAATTTAAACAATTGGACAATATTGACGTTTTTAAAACAAGATTTAAAACATTGCATTTATTTTAATAACGTTGGGTCAATGTAAAGCGCATTCGGAAGACTGACTGTTATAAACAGCGCTGTATTAAATATGTAATTTGTAAAAGAAACAATTGAATGGTTTCAAACCTAAAAGCTTTGATACAAAATGCCTCAACAACATCATAACAACACTGAATAAATAAATAGAGTTTTTTTTTAAAGAAAAATTCCTCTACCCATCCTGATCCTGAGAAACGGTTGGTCTGGAATTAATTGGTTCATTTAGAGAAAATACAGAAAATAAACATGGTTGGTCTGGAATGAATTGGTTCATTTAGAGAAAATACAGAAAATAAACATGGTTGGTCTGGAATTAATTGGGTCATTTAGAGAAAATACAGAAAATAAACATGGTTGGTCTGGAATAATTTGGTTCATTTAGCGAACATACAGAAAATTTACATGGTTGGTCTGGAATTAATTGGTTCATTTAGAGAAAATACAGAAAATAAACATGGTTGGTCTGGAATTAATTGGTTCATTTAGAGAAAATACAGAAAATAAACATGGTTGGTCTGGAATTAATTGGTTCATTTAGAGAAAATACAGAAAATTTACATTACACTAAGACTACACTAAACTCAACATTTTTTAAATATATTCAAGTAAGTATCCCTTTCTGACCATCAAGGTCCCTAGGGTTAATGTAGTAGTTGACCAGGTTCCATGAGTACAACAAAAAAGAGGATTGTGTGGCCAGCACATCGTCCTTTACTTTCCCTAAACTAATGCCAGGTACCAATAAAAAGCTGGGTAGAATCAGGGAGACCACATCCAGGCCTGGTTAAAATAAAAAATGATGGAGTATGTACAGGGATTGGAAACTAAGAATTTTGAAAATACAATCCCACGCACATCTGCTAGATCACCTGGTTCCCCCAAAGCTTGAGGTTAAAATTTTGTATGTGAAATGATATGGCTAGAATTGCTAGAAAAAAAACTAAAAGTTTGGAAACACAGTCGTATAATGAAAACCCACAACAACAAAAAACCCTGGCATCAATGCATACGAAAGAAAAAAAAACAAACTTACTTCCTTATATGTAGACATGGAGCTCTTCAGCGCCTCCCGCAGGTCAACCAGTTGCCTCTTCTCAGCATCGTGCCGCTGTCGGATTTTCTGCAGCTGCTTCAGGAGCTCCTCAACAAAGTCGTGAAAGTGCTGGATTGTCCTGAGACCATCTTTGAAAAAACTGCCAGAAAGAATATTACATTAGGATTGCATGCTCTTCAAAGAAAAACCAGAATGTTGGCTAAAATACAACCCAGAAAAAAACATTGTCCTGGGACCATCTTCAAAAAATTGTGTAAAAATCTTAAGAGAAAAAAAAAAGCCAGAATGTTGACTAAACTACAACTCAGAAAAAAACATTAAAAATAAAGCCTGCCTGTGTTTAAAAGCTTATGTACTGTATCTTTCATTTTAATGTATAAAAAAAAATTACAAACTCGTGCATGGCTGTCAGGCTCTTTCTCCTGGCTAAAATGCCAAATTTTCCTGGTTTTCACTACAATGATTTTTTTTCCTTCTAAAATTCATGTGTAATCCTGGTTTTCCTGGTTGTGTGAGAGCCCTGTATCCAGATACTCATAGTCGACTGCAGGTGAACTAGTCATTGATAGTGTGGCTTTTATCCAGAATTGCACAGACACTGTGTTGTCCACAACGAATTGCTCATAGAGGTGCAAAAACACATGAAGTTAACCATATTGATTTTTCAACCTGTTATAACATCAGGTTGAGAGAAAAACTAAAGTAAACTTCTGCTAAAAAAAGGTTTTAGATGAGACTTACTTGGCCTGGACTTGATAATACTCTGCTAGTGACTGTAACAAATCTGAGCCCTTTTTGGTTCGAATCTCATTAACTTTGATCAGATACTGAAATTGTTGACATAGAATAAAGTTAGGAAAAAAAAAGAATTTCAAAAAAGTTTATTTATTTCATTTATATGTTCTAGTTCATTGGTTCTCTACCTAGTTTTCTCCAATGGAATCTGTTTTTCGATTTCAAACATATAAGCCCACCCACCCACATTGGCATCGCTTAAAACATAGGTTCTCAACGGAGGCGCTGAGAAGATCGGAGGGGGGAGGCGCTGACGCCATCGCGACTTTAAAGGTGTGGTGCTGAAGACCTAGTGGGCGCTATGAACATTCTTGAATTATTTAGATTACAAAAATACCAAAATTTTAATGTTCTTTAATTACAATCACGGTACCCTTGAACTTTAACGGAAAATAAATCGACTGTTCCAATGTTGGCTTGCATGTTTACTGTGTGATTGTAAAGACAGTCAAAGCCCTCTATGTACTTAACCTTCATCTACTGCTACATATTAGACCGTTTTTTGAGAAGGGCAGATGGGGGAGAAGATTCTGGATGAAAGCTAATGAAAATTGCAAGTGCTTCTGTTAAATATCTGCTATCACTCAGTACAAATTATACAAAGAAGAAACAGGAATTGCACTGATTTGTAAAATAAAAAGTAGGGTCTCTGGTCAAATTAAATATCTGCTATCACTCAGTACAAACTATACAAATAAGAAACAGGAATTGCACTGATTTGTAAAATAAAAAGTAGGTCTCTGGTCAAATTAAATATCTGCTATCACTCAGTACAAACTATACAAATAAGAAACAGGAATTGCACTGATTTGTAAAATAAAAAGTAGGTCTCTGGTCAAATTAAATATCTGCTATCACTCAGTACAAACTATACAAATAAGAAACAGGAATTGCACTGATTTGTAAAATAAAAAGTAGGTCTCTGGTCAAATTAAATATCTGCTATCACTCAGTACAAACTATACAAATAAGAAACAGGAATTGCACTGATTTGTAAAATAAAAAGTAGGGTCTCTGGTCAAATTAAATATCTGCTATCACTCAGTACAAACTATACAAATAAGAAACAGGAATTGCACTGATTTGTAAAATAAAAAGTAGGGTCTCTGGTCAAATTAAATATCTGCTATCACTCAGTACAAATTATACAAATAAGAAACAGGAATTGCACTGATTTGTAAAATAAAAAGTAGGTCTCTGGTCAAATTAAATATCGGTTTAAAATTTTGTGACCCAGTAATTAAGCCTTTGAGGAGGAGCCCGCCAGATGGCAAAGCTGACGTCAGGGAAACTCCTCTGACACATGGCACTTCTAGCTTTTAAACAATGACAACTGGGAAAAGCATGAGGGGAAAAATTGCAGTGTTGAAAAATACAGGGTTCCTGCACCAAACTCAAATCAAAATTTCAGGAGGTTTTCAGGAGTTTTTCAGGAGAAAATCTAAAATATCAGGAGGCGCGGCAAAACCGAATTCACTACATCACTAAACAATGACTCGGATACAAATAAACGTAAATAAAATATTTTTAAGGGCATTACAATGTGGAAGATAAATATGTACCATTAAGCTATGTTCATTATATAGAGTCCTTTAACTGTCTTTTGAAATCTTATAATTTTTTATTTAAAAAGTACAAATAAAATAAATTTGGTTTATGAAAAAAAAAAAGGCGGGGGGGGGGGGGGGGGGAGAATGGAAATATAGTGTCCTGTATAGGGGCATCTGTAAGGTATAGAGTGTTACATTAACAAGTATAGAGAAAATATTTATAAGGGCCTACATTGAAAAGTATATAGAAAGCTTACAGATTTACAAGTTTTAAAAAAAAACTATCACTGTGACAAGACAAAAACTGCTATTGTAAAGGACATGTAGATAATCCAATTTGATTACTTTCCAATCATTAGGATCATTAAGTCTATTAAAATCCTGCTAGAAAAATAAAACATTACAGCAGCCATGTGTAGTTAGGTAAGGAGGGGCAAATACTTACGGTGGTCTTGGGCAAATAGTGCAAGGGGGAAATAGTCCACAGTGGGGGGAGGGAGTAGCTGATTCTGAACTGGTGCATATAATATCTCCCTAAACTACCGTATTAAAAAAAAACACAACACCTGTGGATAAGTTGCATCCTGACTTTGGGGGGGGGGGGGGGGGGCATGTAGCCTTTTAACTTCTCAAAAGTTCATACCATTTAAACATAAAAGTTACTAAATATTCACCCTTATTTGGAAACTTTCCTTAAAAAAAATGGTTTCAATCATGCATAAAAGGCAAACACGGCGCATCACTTATTTAAAACAACGGATCAATACAGCCATTAGTCATAAGGCAAAGTAATGTATCTGTTTCTACATCTAAGTCACTGTCCATACTCACGTTCCTATCCCTATAGTAGGCTAACACTATAGTGGGTAGACACAAAAAAAAAGTCTTTTGAAGTAAGCCTGCCTATGCTTTCTAGACAGAACGGCGCCGGTTTTGATGGCGCACTATACAAGTGCCCTAACCTAATTACCATTAACATTGTTTGTAATGATTTCTAGTCAGATATATTTAGCATTGAGTGCATTTCATCAATGTATTGGTGAATAAAATGACTTAGATCTAGACTTCTAGATTAGGCCCAGTCTTTAGACTGATAAACTGATAGACCTAGGGCTAGGGCCACACCGGCTAGGCCTATGCCTAGACCCAAAATCGTCTGCCTACATTTCCCACATTGATAAAAAAAAAACATTGTAGGCCTACCCATACGATATAATAATTAGTAAAACCATGTAGGGCTTACACCTTTAAAAAGTTGATAATGATATCGGCGCCAATCGGCGTAGGCCTACATCGCGAACAACTCTAGTAGGGCTAGCTAAATAGGCCTACTGGAATTTTTACCATAATATGATATAAGATAGCGTCTTAAACGTCATCGTTTTCTTTTTAAATAATAAAAAGACCTATTTCTGTGTATTTTGATATAAATATATTTCAAAATAAATCAATTTGGCAAAATATGTCGGTACGCTGACCCCAAGTAGACTAGTAGGCGCAGTGTGTAGCGTAATCAGGCATTCTCAACATTGATCGCGAAAATAGGCACCTAACTAGTTCTGGTAATTACACTCGCCGGTCGGCAAATTTGTCGCCTCGAGAGACCCGCGCCCTCTATGAACAACTGTAAAGCAAAAAAAAAAAATTCCTCGCACGAGTTCGCTCGGGTCGACTCGCGCGTGCGATTTTCCGAAACCTGCCGCCTCTGTGAACGCTAGCTTAGTCCTTATCATTATCTAATCTAGCAGACAACAAACTGTGGGAGAGGGAGCGAAAGAGGAGGAAAAGCTGTATGTATACCATCTTTACTGTCACAAAGCGAAAAGGGATAGGCTTGGCGTAGCAAGCATTAAAAGCGAACAAAGCGGGAGGTGGGGCTGCTGAAATAGGGACACGTGTTGGAGAAGGAAAAAATAGGGGTCAGCTCAATTTTTCAGGACATTCCAGGAGATGTTTTCAAATTTCAGGAGGTTTTCAGGAGTTTTTGCACTTTTTTGCAATTTCAGGAGGATTTCAGGACATCCTGAAATTTCAGGAGGCCGCGGGAACCCTGAAAATAGAATCTTAAACTCACTTCACACATCTGTAGCTGGAAGATTTTTCTTTCTTTTTCCATTTCCTCTGCCAACTGAAAATAAAACATTTTTTTTAAAGATTACAACAAATTAAACAGTACAAGTTGAAACTTACACTATTTGTACAGCTGTTACCCCTCATTGCCAATCACCACTAGGGATGTTTAACGGAAACTGGAATTCCGGATTCCAGGTTTTAAAACCATAAACCGGTTTTCAAACTTAAATCCTGTATTTGATTTTGTTGGAAGTTTATTTGAAAATCATTCAAATATTGGGTCCCATAAGTTGTTTTTTTCTCAAAGAAATACTCTAAAACCAATCTATGTTTGATTTGCACAATATATTATAATTCCTTAACATTAAATGCTTTACAAACACTAGCCATCTTATTTACTCACGATTTTTTAGTTCTAAAGGAATTTTATAGTAAGGGAAGGGGGGAGAACCGGAATCCGGTTAAAAATTGGTGTTATAGAACCGAAAACTGGTTTAAAAAAAAAAATTAAATCAGCGCAAACATATAAAAAGGATAATCTTTCTAACCTCAGCTCCTGAAATTTCTCCCCTCACCATGCCAGCCTCTTGAGCCTGTTTCTTTTTTTCCTTCTCTGTTTTAGCGCTGTGGACATACCAATATTGGTCATCATTTGTCTACATTTACTTAAGTTAATACTAACCGGGACTCGTATAACTCCCATGGGGGCAGTAAATGAGCAATATAATTATGTTTTTTTATCTTAAACAGCATAATATTAAATGTAATTAGAATAATTTCCCAGTTCACAGTCACATCCCCTTGTCACTTAATAGCTAGACACTTAATCCTTTCTAAAGCAATATGTAGTGCATAGCTGTCAATTTTAGCAGTTGTCTTACGGTGGACTTAAGGGCCCCCTCCTGTGACGATCTTTTGTACTAATTAGCAGAATAATAATTAGTCTGCTGTGTCGGGGATTAAGTGACCTAATTACCCAGTTATTGCTTGAAAGAATACTTACAACTTGGTCTCGTAGTCTTTCCAGGCCTTGTCAAAAGGTTTCTTCAGGTCTCCTTTAGCACCTTTGAACTCTCCCTTCATGAAAGAATCCAGCGGGAACAGCACCATGTTGTTCAATCCATCCATCTGTCCTCACAAGGTCAGAGGCAAATGTATTAAAAACAAGAACTCTTTCACCCACACACACAAACAAACAAAATGTGCAGCTATCACATAGGGGGAACAGAGGCACAGAACAAATAATAAAAAAAAGTCTTAACATCATTCTATAATTTCTCTTAAAAAAACATAAGAGCATAAGGCTCTTGTGTCCAGGGTGAAGCGTGGATCATGAGCGTGGAGGCATTGCCAGTGTACCTGGTCACCAGGCTTGGCAAAACAGACTGTTGTGCACATTTCTTCCTCCCCACCGAGTCTCTGTGGTTCTAGCCTGTGCAATGACACACAACAGTGGCTGTTGTTCCCCATGGGTTAGCTCACAGGTGTGCTTTTAATGGGAGCACCATCAATGGCTTTGAGGCCCATGGGAATAGAAATAGTCTGACATCAATCAGTGCCTGAGACAGTTCATGCTGACCTGAAGTCATTACAAAACCATATTTTAGAAACTAATATTTACCATATTCTTCATCATGGAAGACAAATCTTTTGTAACATGAGAAAACTTCATGAAGGCTTCGCCTGAAAATAGTTTTACACATTTCAAAGATCAATGACATGTTTTTCTAATTACACTTTCAGCAATAAAAAATGTTCATGTCCACTTGATAGAACTAATGAACAAATATTATTTCACAATTTAACTACTTATAAAATAGTGTAAGAGTGTAATGGTAACAAAAGGGTTTTTAAAAATGTCTTTAAAGACTTTCAGCACAGGCTCAAGTATTTACTATAGAAAGATGATAGATTTAATTGTGGCTCTGTTTGAAATAAGACTGCCTTACTTACACACAGAAAATTTTTTTGTTCATTGCCAGACATACATAGAGTAGACTAATTGAGTAGATTTTAAATTAAAGCCTAGCTTAGAAAATAGTTTAAGGCCAATATATATTTTAAATATATAAGGGCTTGAGCTAAGAGCTGAACCCACCTATCTCTT
Organism: Anisus vortex; assembly: GCA_949126835.1. Lineage (NCBI taxonomy): Eukaryota > Metazoa > Mollusca > Gastropoda > Planorbidae > Anisus > Anisus vortex. Next base: position 2,550,755 of record OX421505.1, on the reverse strand, counting down.
GTTCATGGTCCCTGTTCTTGGCAATGTTGCCCAGACGTTCCAGGTTTTCAGCAACAATGGCATCGCTGGATACATGTGCTATGAAAGGAAAACAAAGAGTATGGCAATAAGACAACAAGGCTTGACTGTTATTGTTTAACCCTTCCTGTATCTACATACTTTCCTGTTATGCATACCTTCAGTACTGGCCATTATTTTACTAATTACTACTTACGGCCCAGACAATATTTTAGAATGGCTGAAACATCTATAGGATTCCAACATTATTTTTTTTAATTTTTTGTTGGTAAAAAGTGATAATAATGAGAATAAATTGATTGAAACTTAACTTATCATTAGAATAATCAAATTCTTAAAATAATTGGATTTATTCCTAACAATAATTCATAAGAAACATAGATCCATTGTAGCGGAAGGTAAAAAACTGTCGGCCATTAGAACCGCACTTTCAATTTCACAAAAAAAAAGAGTGCAATTTTATTTTATTTTAAAAAGCGAAATAAAATTCTACTATTTACTAGCTATCAAATAAATATTCTGCCCAAGACTATGGTGAATGGTCCCTTTTTTGTGTGCTTTAAAAAGACACCCTTCGTTGAGGAATATATATATGTGCCTTAGACTCAGGGAATTTTGTATTTTTACAACAATATACATCATAGGAAATGAATTAGGTTGCTGGAATAATACACGCCCGGGACTGGAAGGGTTAAGAGTGTCACAGCCAGTTTCACTACTCATCACTTGTTTTTTACCCACAGGTGTTAGGAATGGTCAGTGTCCTCAAGATTTGACAGCATCATTAAAAAAAAAAGGTCCTGGCAAAATTGTGCTCCATCTGCTACCAATAGTTGCAATTTCACAAAAAGCACAAATACAATTGCATTAAACACAGATTTCAAATAAACTTTCTAAGTACCATTTTTACAGGGATGTAATTGGCCTTCCCCTAAAAATATTAACATTTAATAAAGTAACATTTTATTGATATATGTTGTCTTATTGCAAATAATTAAAAACTGAAAATTAGGAATTCCAGCAAAGTTAGAAAAAGTGACAGTCCTGTTTTTTTAATCAGCTAAATAAGTCTTCAACTAAGTGTGTGTGTGAAATATCATTCACAGGTATTCTTGCGTATGAGTGATCAAGAACATTATATACAAAAATAAACACTCAGCCACACTAAAAAGGGGGCGGGGATAGTGTGGCCGTGCCCATGTCTCATCACTCTTTAGACATACCCCCCTCCCGGTGTGTTGTGAGTAACCATTTATGTTGGGTGGACTCGAGGGCAAAAAGTCAAACATATAAATAAATAACCTCTTGACTTCGGCCACACCGTCAAGAAATAAGTGGACAAAGTTGCTCAGTGGGTCAATGTGCAACTTCCCTTTTAACTTCACACCCAACCGGGCCAACATTCGAGTTTTTAAATCTTTCTATCTTAAGGAAAAGTGGCTTACAGACCCCTGTTGTAATCACACCAATGCACATCATCATAAACACAAAGAAATGTGTGCACCAAATGGCGCTTTTATCTTGTATCTTATATATATATTACAGACTGTAAAGAAGGAATGGTGGATTTTGAAATGGGTGTAATAGTGCATTTGCAAAGCCAAATTATAGGGCTGCAGTTAATCTCAGTTGAGAACCACTGAGTTTAATTCTTCAAACAGGGTTTTAATCACAATACATGCCACATGAATGTACAACTTTATCTTCTACACAATAAGTGTTAGGGTGACAAGAAGTTAAATGTTGTTGTTTTTTTTTTGTGGATGTGGCACTCATGAGATTATGTAGCCAACACAATAGGCAGGCCACAGGTGGGGAAAGAAAAGTCTGGCATTTGTCAACACGGTACTGGGATCTTCAAGTTGGCACACAATGTTTTTTGAGTTATATAAACTTTTTTTTTTTTAATGTGGATTTCCCTCCTATACATCTTTCCCCACATAAAAAAAAATATTACCAATGTTTACTACTGTCTACAGCAACTACTGTATACAGGGGGGGGGATAATGTGTCATTTAAAAAAAAAACAACTTTTAAACATACAGAGCCGAGCTAAATGAATACTTACTGTTCCCAGTGTTGTACAAGGCCTTGACAGATTTCTTCATCTTTGTCAGGCTGCTTCGGTCCAAGTCTAGAGTCTGAAACAAACACACACAAACAAGAGTTACAGCCCTCATAAATAATAAGCTAATTGATGCTGATTGTGAAGCATTGACAATAAGAATGTAAGGTTACAATTAACATGAGTCTTCTGAGCATCATTTTAATGCAAGTACTTGAGAAGCGAAATCTGAGTTTTCCTACTGACGCTGAACATTCCGAACAGACAAAAAGCCATTAGGTACGACTGGGCTTGTATTCACACTATACCCATAAATATAAATATTTGTTTTTATTTGTGCAACCAGTAACATCCACTGATCTATATTATATTACACAAGTCTAAATTTCTGATAATTCACTTGTTTTTTTTGTTGTTTTTTTGTCCTTTCAATCAAATTTAAAAGTTTTTTTTAAAGATTTTAAAATTGTCTAATAAACATTAAAAAGGGCTCATTCATACAAAACTTATTGAAAATTGCTCTTATAATGCGTCCTTTATTTTATCAACCAACTAGATCATTTTGTAGTACAGGTTTTTTGTCATTCCAGTCATCACAGCTCACTAAACGTCGTTGGTGCAGTTTATCATAGCTCGGATGGTCACTTTTCTAATGTACTATTGCATTATTTTCACTCTAAAGGCCTGCATACATTAAGAGGGGGATAAAGAGATACAAAAACATTTTTGAGAAACAAAAAAGATATTAGCATCCCTAGCCTTGATCCATCCATTAGCCTTATTGAAATCCTAAAGGTCTATTTAATAAGACTATTAATCCCATATTCCACCAGGCTAAATTTTTTTTTGCTATAATAATAAGTATTATATAAGTTTTCATAAGCTTACTTATAATAATAATAGAAATTTTCTTTTATATTGCGCTTCCAACAAACACAGTAAGTAAAGTATCCCATAGGACCAAATTCAACTTAGGGCCAGTGAAGTAACGTTCACCAGTTTCTGTGGCCATGGCACACTACGGGACGTGTGGCCAGAACAATGCCCAGCAGGAGATAATAACAATCATTATTTACACCACGCCAGCAGGTGTAGAACATATATTGATAATTAATAAGTATGGCACAAACACATTACAAAAACCTAAGCTTATAATAGACTAAATAACCTTTTAATTTTTAACACAGGAGGACACACCACAAAATATTATAATGCCCACATTTCTGTGAATTTAAAAAAAAATATATTAGCCCTAATGTACTAGGCTTCAGAGGGCCTATTATAATTGTTTTTACTAGTAGGCTAATGAAAATAGGCCTATGTTAGTGAAACTGGTTCCAGGGAGATTTTTTCCTTTCCTTATAAATTTATAAGTGACCCGTTCTGACGAAAGGTGACATAAGTCGGAAATATTAATTTGTGCTACGAGTGTTTTTGTGTTGTGGGGGTCTTTCCGGTGAATTTTTTTTATTTTTGTAAATACTAGGTTATCCATTTCTAAATCATAATTTATATGTTTTTTTTATATTTTTTATACTTAAAAATACTTTAATTAATTAGTTTGATCAACATGTGATTTAGAATTTAGCATACGTTCACTAAAATTCGACTTTATTTAACCTATTGTTTTGTACCTAAACCCTGACAGAACCCCATAACATTATATATCAATGAAAAGGAATTTCTCAGGAATTTTCTTGCGATCACTATTTATTTATAGAAACCAATCAGAAAATATTTAAGCCTGAAGTTTGGGATAAACAATTCCTTTCTTTCTATCCAATGAAAATTCGTTTATAAATTGATCATTGGTTACGATACCATATTTTTCCAATACAAATTCGCTGATTGGCTAGTGGGATACAATGCGGTAAAGAATTAGGCTTTCCGTTTTCGATATTATGAAAATTTCACACAATGGAGAGCGGCATAGCTTCACTGTTAAATTCTTTGAGAGATGTGATTTTGTATTATTTTTTTTTCAGTTTTATTATAAAATAATATCGTATATATACACCACTAAAAAGATAATTGAATGCCCTTTCGATTGGTATGTAAATATAGATATTACGAATCTGGTTGCTATAGAGTTTAGACATTTTCAAATGCATTAACTTTAAAACGCGTTTTCTCGAAACTCTTGTTTTTTTGTCTGACTAGTTCTGTTCTAAGTGATAGTAAGTGTCATAGAAAAATGAATTATTGACGTATAATAATAAATTTGGTATTAAAATAAAGCCTATTCAATGCCCTTTCAAACGATATATATAACTTAAAATGTTGAAAAAACCACTTATGTCTCCTTTTGTGGGAACGGGTCACATATGTCCCTGAGTCTATCCAGCTCTGATGGGTACCTGACATTAGTTGGGGTAAAGTAAAGGCGGCTGGGCATTGTGCTGGCCACACATCCCCTAGTATGCCACAGAAACTGGTGAACACTGCTTCACCAGCCCTATGATCACTTTGGTCCCAAGGGTACTTTACTTATAAATTTAAATTATATTATAACAAGGTCAGCTGCTTGTTTCCATCCTTTATGGCAGGTTTCACAATAAGGTTTTCAAAAGTTCCCTTTTTTTTACAAAAAAATATTTAAAGCTTTATTACTGTATTATATATCATTTTAAAGCCTAGAAACTGAGGAATCCGAATATGAAGGTTAGAAAATCAGCTGACTTTCCAATGTTTTATAGTTAATAATTTTAAGATCGGGAAATTTCGTCGGCAGAATTGTTGCCGGCGCTAAAAAATACACAAGACTAAACAGCTGCAAAATATTATTAAAACCTACAATATTGTGTTGTTTTTTTATTTTTATGAAAAATAAACTTATAAAACGTAAAATATCATCATTTGTGTTGTATTTTGTTATTAATTTCACAAATTAACTAATAATTTTGCATCCTGGGGTCATAGGCCAGAGGTTGCGTTGAAACTCGGAAATAAACAAAATGGCGGCCATTTTGTTCTTAAAACGTTGTGTTAGTGAAAAGCGTGGAGAGATATGTTTTTTACGTTTAAACAATTACCGTTCGCGTAAATTTAGTTTTAAAACATTTAATAATATTGCTGTGTTTATTTAAATCGTAATTTAGAACTTGGAAATCCAAAATAAAATGCGTAATAGCGTTTTAGAGTAAATTATCGGTAACGGCCGAGCGGCGTGGTCCTCGGCTGTATTCAACGCAACCTGGATGCCACATATCTCGCAGACACGGGTAAAATATTAATATTAAATTGAAAAACGTATTTTTTGAGTCGGCAAATGTATCAAATAGAACAAAACGGCCATCTGATTGGATTTATATGTTAAAATTAACTCGAGCGCATTTGAAAATTAACGAAAAATCGATTCAACTTTGTGTGTTTCACGTAAAATTCTGCCTCCCGATCACGTTTTCGTAATGAACATATATGATTTAGTGGGGTATAAACTGAAATTTGTGGCAGAATATTTAAAAATAATGCCGTATTTATGAATAAATATATATTTGGGTTAAATTTGGAAAGTTTTAGAAATCTACAGTGACTTATATATTTTTAGATCGAATTTTAGGCCTAGGGCCGTGAATGGAGAAATTCTTACAGACGCGATGTAAAAAAATAGGAGATTTAAAATATATATTTTAAAAAAAAATAAACATCTGTAACGACTTTCAATGCAAGTGTAGCATATTATAATATATGTGTAAATGAAAAACATTCAGAAATCGCGTAAATTTTGATTTTATATACTTTTAATTAAAACTTTTAAAGTAGGTACAAAAAAAGGGGAATTGGGATCTGCAAGATTGATTACGTGGAACACCATAAAAAATATAATAAACAACACTAAAATAAAATAAAAACTCACAACATTGATTTTGCTGATACTTTTATTACATATAAACACAAACATGTAAAAAAGAAAGCATTTTATACATAAAATTATTTTTTTTCAAATATTGAAAAAAAGGTAACCCTTTGGTGGCCATTTTGTGAAACCTGCCTTATATAGGCCTCTATGGTAAATTCAGTATTGTAATATTTCTGCATAACACTGAGCCCTATGTGGAAATGAATGGACATAACCTAACACTTGTTTGGAATATACTGTTAAATAGAAAATCATGACAGTGCTGCGCTGGCCAAAATCGCCTGCTATATATTGTGTTTTTTCCTGTTCTCTCGTGATCACAAGATCATGGGGCTCGGGGTACACACAAAATTATGAAGCCATGAACATAAGCTGACACACTAGTTTAGCAGAACATTTTCGTCTTTAAGGTATTTAATAAACATATTGCAAAAGCAAAGATATGAGACTATATTATACTATACTCAACTATAAAATGTCTATATTTATATGCAGTTCTGTATCTATTATAATAATAATGATCCCAGGGGAATCCGCAGTGAGGAAAAGTAATGTAGTGCAGGTAGTGCGGCGACCTATCCTACATTACCCTGCACGCCCTATCGGCTGGTGCCAGACAGGATCTTGGCCTGCCCCCCTGGTCCACCCCTGTACATCAGTTGCAAATTCTGGGCATAATGCTGAGTGTTATATACTGGAATTTTCAGATCGTCACCCCAATTATTCAATTATATAGGCCTAACTGAAAATAGACCTAATTATAAAATACTCTCACATGAGACACATGTGAAGTGTTTATTCTTTATATAAATTTATATTTATAGGCCATCAGTATCAGTACTATCAGTAAGTCTACATGTAAAAAGCACAAATCATTGTCATCCAAGACATACAAAAGCCAAGGGGCCTCAAGGGCCTAAAGCTTAAAAATAGTTAGGTCTTTTTACAATACCAGAGGCAGGAGTAGTGGGCGTTTTTTAATTTTATTATAAATATCAATATTATTTATCCAGTCATAGCAGACCAAACAAATTCAATTGACAATTTTTTTATAGTCTATATGATCGGTAGTACTATAGTAGATGTACTTTATTATGATAATTGAATAGGCCTATTTCAAGTATTTGCAAATAAAGCTGAGAATACACTTTTATACAGAGAATAGCCTACTACTGAAGGCAAAAATTAAAGTGGTCAGCTGCTGAAATGAAGAAAACAAACAAACTCAAACATGATCTTCACTCACTTCCTCTAGCATTGACACCGTATGACGGCACTGTCCCATTTTGCTGGCAAAAGTGGAGGTTGTTGGTGATTTGAAATCCTCCCATGTTTCTCGAACGAAATCTTGCACTCCTATCATGTCAATATTTAGTCTAGTTAACGCTTCCTTTTCCTATGAAGGATGCAAATTTCCTGCTAGGAGGAAGTAACCTAAGCCCTTTCGCGCATTTGTTTTGTATGCAATATGGTGGATTCGATTAAAGTTACGTCCCCTGTGTTACCGGAAACATCCTTACAGTGCTGCCAACCTCGCTGATAACATGCACGTATTAGCTTATTTATTTATTTGTTTGTTTAATGTTATTTTTTTCCCTGTCTACCTAAAATAGTGCCTTTATCTTTCTTTATACATTTTGTGTATAACTGCGTACCGCATCAGTCTGTTGTTTTAGTAGTTAGGCCTAGCCTAGATCTATATATACGGCAGAATCCGACCTTATCTATGTGCTACATTTCAAGAAGAAGAGTTGTCAATAACATCATTTGTGACCAGCCTAAAATTATTTGAGCCAAAATGAATTTTTTTAAATGCCAAATCTTTTATTGTTGGAAAGTAACAACTTTTAGAAAATAGGTCCCATTTCGAAATCTCATTTCTAAAGTGAAAACAATGTTTAAAATAGCTAAAGCATTTAAACATATTTTGGTAGCCTCCGTATTTTGAAAGCCTTTGTGCGTCTATTATTCTATTATATTCTATATAATTTAATTTTTTAGGTAGGGACATATGCATTGCGTTACATAATACTTTTAGTATTTAATTGTCTTTGTAATTCTCGTATAGCCTACTTGCGTAGGATACTCCACATCAAATGGCAGGAAAGAGTCACAAATGGGAAGGTGCTCAGGTTGAGAAGCCATATGCTGAGTATGAACTAAATCGTGAGTGAGAGGCGCCTGCAATAGATAGGCCATGTCTACAGGATGGGTCCGGAACGTATCCCAAGAGCACTGCTGTATGGAGAGCTGGCAGCTGGAACAATAAAAAAGAGGTCGCCCTTGCCTACGTTTTAAAGACTTCTGCAAAAAAGACTTGTTACTTGCACACATTCCACACATTGACCACAAAACGTGGGAGGGCCTTGCTGAGGAACGCACCTCCTGGCGGTCCAAGGTGCGCGAGGGCACTCAAGCCGCAGAAGCCACCCTCACAGAAAGTAGTGAAGAGAAGCGAGCCAGGAGTAAGGCGAGGGGCAGAGGAAAAGGAGACTGCGTCATCATCCCTTGAGGATGGAAGCTGCCATATAATTCTCGTACAACTCCCTTCTATTTAGGGATGTTAAACGAAAACCGGAATACCGGATTCCGGTTTTGAAACTGAAAACCGGTTTTGATAGTCACTGTATCATAGTATCAATATTAGTAAAATAACTGAAATCCCCCCCCCCCCCGTGTCGATTGACAGCCCGGTGGACTAACCACAGGGTCAGCTGGCCGCTCTACTCTCTATTTACAGGTGTCTTTTTCTAGTTTACAAGCTGACTGTCTCTCATCGCTCCCCCCTTGTGGTAGATCTCGATTTGACCTCTATGATTGTCACACTATGAAAAATAAACAAAAGAAGAAAACTGGGGACACAGTGCTAGCAGTTGAGAAAAGAATGCACGGGTTTTATAACGGGGGAGCGAAAGGAGGTCACGGTTTGAAATAGGTAGTGGTGTGGAACGAAGTGTAAAAGAAATTGGGTCAGTGACCAGTGTGGATAAGATTAACCCTTCCCGTAACGACCTACTTCTATCTATGCTGCCTTCAGTTCCGCTATATACGCGCCCGGGACTATAAGGGTTAAGTCAATGTTTTTGAGAGATATATGATATAGCAATTCTCGTGTGATGTCTCATGAACTGTTTAATGTTTTTAATTGTAATAAAGTAATTCATTTGTTGGAACACAGTGTAGAGTGTCAATACTGTTGTCATTGTAGCGTACAGTCTTGTGGTTTCCGTGTAAAAAGCCTACAAGGATAAAAAAGACGAGTTACAATGATCAAGCCACTAACAATATGTTAAGAAATGCATCCCATTGACAGGCTGGCTAGATCTGTTGTGTTTTTAAATGCATGACCATGAAGGTCCGTGCATGCACTACTGACACATGACTTGGCGATTCTGCTGTCGTAATAGGGTCCTTCCAACCCAGCGGGCACACCATGTCATATCGACGAGGAAAAAAACGTGGGTTCCACGTGTTTTCGTGGTTTTCACGTTGTTTTCTCGTCGATATGACGTGGTGTGCCCGATTGGAAATCGGCTAATTAAGCTACCAGATAAAGTATTAAAATGTCTGCAGACATCATGTGGTGGGGAATGTGCATAAAGTGAACACTGCTTGGATGACATAGTCCTCGTCCGTGTGTGACTCATTGTGGAAAATGCCCTGCTGCCAAATGTGTGTATTTCTTCACAGAACTGATCACAGTGGAGTGTGAATAAGGCAATTTCTGGATCAAGGTGAGAAGAAAAGCTGCAGACAAACCAATAAATATTGTGGAAAAAAAACAGAAAAAAAAAAACACTAGTGCAATAACAAGCCCATATAAGTTCTCTTTCTCCTCTAGTGGCACCTGTGTGTGGAATGGGTTACCTGAGCAAACCAGTAACTTAACTTTATTTAAAATACTATTCTAAATGCAAGACAAGAACAATGGATAAAGGATAGATTTCAATAACTTTATGTATAGAAGTAGCGTCTGTAACATATAGGCCCATACACCTAAGTTAAGATAAGATAGTCCTTTAAGCGGCTTAAAGAATGAAATATATTAAAACTAATCCTTTGCCAAAGGATTGTCTAAGCTTAATTAAGTTTTAAAACTCGCACAGAGATAAAGAATCGATATTTTAGGTTATAATCCGTTCATATCCAGCCCCCCCCCCCCCCCCCCCCCACTTTCCAAAGCTATTTTAATAAAAGCATTAAAATACAAGCTGTTTATGTATCAAACATTAGGCTCACTAGTTATGTTATTTAAATATTTTTTTTTCAAAATTATTTTTGTACTACTGCCATTGTCAAGAAAGGGAACATTACTACTAATATAGCCTATTATAATTTAAGAACAGAATATATTTTGATATTTAAACATCTTCATCCATCCACATTTGTCTTTTTTCGCTTAGACTTCCAGTCCCGTATTTCTGTTGAACTTGACCGTTTTGGGAAGACTAGACATTTTTGCCGCAGAGCTTGTATAAGTTTGAACAGATTCTAGATAAAATATTATTACTCCCACTAAGCCCAAAAACTCTTGCAGGGCGGCAGGGATTCATTAGTGACAGGGCTAGAACCCGGGCAGTTTTGTTTACTGTTCGGACCAGCAAGACCCGCCGGTCTCTCAGCTTTCCCTGCACGGTGGCACATCGATGCAAGACCTGGTTTCGAGATTCTCCGCAGAGTGGACTGGGTTGTAGGATGTGCTCTGGATTTTGGAATCCGGAGTTCCACATGGACACTCACACTATTATCAAAAGGTTGCCGACCCCTGTAGGCCTACTAGGGGATTGTTTGGCCAGCCCTAGCTGCCTTTTTTCCCTTTTATCCATCAGAGCAGGAATCAAGTTCCTAGCCATCAACGTGATTCAAACCCGGGACCTAGACGAGCTAGGCGACTGTGCCTCATAGTACTAGAAATAATCCTTCACATAGTTTAAAGAAAACATATGCATGTATAGACACTAGACTGTAGCCACGATGTCTTAAGTCTTAACTCTCTATCTAATGCATTAGAGATTTAGCAAATTATGGCTTAGCCACAAATAGGATTATCCAAACTTGTGTGTTTGAAAATCCTTCTTTTAAAGCTGCCACGTTGGTTTACCACCAACAGGTGCGTAGGTGTCTTCTGACGTACGTAGGGAACATCACGTGGTCCAAAGACACATTTATGGGTTTAATCTATCAGACTCTATACATTGGTGCAAGCGATCGGTTGCAATAAACAAAATGTATACCCTGATACTTTCCGTTATAGCTGCCCTGGTAGTCAGTGGTAAGTAGGCTAGCTATACAATTTAGAATTTCATCTTGGTTAGTCTTAGTTTTATCGGGTTTATCTAAATTATCTTATCTATCATTTAAAAAAAATAATTAAATATCTCTATTGCCAAAAAAAAAAGATATGAGTAAAAAGCGCATTAATTAATTATTATATAAACAATTAATACACATTCAAAACAGGTCTAATGTAACTTAAAGTCCATGCATCAATAATATTTTAGAATCTGATCAATTACAGTTGGAACAAACAACAACAAACAATCAATCAAGCATGAAAAGATTTAGATCCATAGGCCTGCGAAATACAATATGGACCTGGCAAATTTTAGTATCTGGGACAAATAACCAGAGTTCTTTCTCCTGGAAGGAGTGGGTTAGGATGTCTTACTTAAAAAACCCAGGGGGGGGGGGGGGAAGGGGAGACTCACGATTTTGGGTGTTGGCTTAACATAATAACCAGACTTGAACCCCCCTTGAACTGAGAAAAAAAAAGAGACGAGTTTTCTCTATCAGATCTCGAAGAACGAACTCTGCTGTATCACCTACGATTGACACATCACACTATATGTTCGGCATGAACTGTCGACCGGTCTCATCCCGTCTAAGCCCCTTGCGTGACCCAACCGAAACAAAAACACACAACACATAACACGTGTGTGTCCGTCTCTAATGCAGCCCTGCACCGTAACTACAAGGGGGGAGCCTAAGCCTACATAAAAAGGGCCCTTATCTGACGTAAAAGTGGCATAGGGCATAGGGCAGTACGGAATGGGGATAATTGTTGTCTTTTTTTCTGAAGGGCAACGTGGCCGTGCGGCTGGCTTATATGAACCAGCAAGGCAAACTAAAATACAATTTAGAAACTATATTTAGGTCTACATACTAACTTACTTACTTACTTACTGCCCATAACGCCGTGGGCGCATAGGGCAGCAAGAAAGTCTTTCCATTTTTCTCCGTCACGTGCGACAATTCCGATCGTACCACAGGAGTGACCACAATTCCTTTAATTCCGACTCCACAGTTCTGCGCCAGGCTACTTTTGGTCGACCTATCTCTTTCTTTTTCCTTCTGGAGTCCAGTGTAGGACTGTCTTGCAAATGTTCCCTTCCTCTCTTTTCAGCACATGGCCAATCCATCGCCTACGCTTTTTCATTATTATTACATGCTTTTCACATATTATAACATTAATAAATATATATATATAAGCTAAGATAAGATTGCTTTATTGATCCAAATAAATGGAAATTTTATTTGATTACATAAATTCCGTCTTTCAGCATACCGGTACTTAAAACAATATTAAAGAACCATTTTTTTGTAAGCTTACTCAAACACAATAGACATTCGCGCAAACTATCATACCATAATTTATCATACAAGAAAAAAATAGGCCCATATATATATAATATATATATATATATATATATATATATATATATATATATACAGGGCTTTTTTGTGACGGTACGCATCGGTACGGCGTACCGGCAGCTTTTTTAATGTATTTCTTGTATTTAACTTTTATTATTAATTTATTATATTATTAATTTCTTAAATTTGAATTATTTTAAAATTGCGCGCAATAAGAATTAAAATATAAAATGCGAAACTGCTTTCCGCACACACTCGTCATATTACGTCACTGGTAATTAACCCATTTCTGATCATGCTTGTTTTTAAGACGTAGGCCTAATGCTTTTAAAATTTCAAAATTTGACTGTAATAATAAAGACTTAAAGAAATTAAAACGAGTGTAGTTAGAAATTGATAATTTAAGTAATAATTATTTCTTAGCCCTCTTTGGAAATGAAGAAAATTTCTTATTTCTTTTCGCGATTGAATGATGTTTCAACTGCCGGTAAGAAACAAAACCAGACTGACTGAAGAAATAACGACAGAAGCCAATGTCACTGAAGAAACTCTAATGGAACTATCGGAACCAAAGCCGTCAGATATCGTTCTTGGTTCCTCTGTTACTTTTGAACAACTGCAGCCTGCAGATGTTGACTGGCCTACCTGCTGGACTTTAGATCAAAGAAATTATTTCCTTGTGAAAAATAAATATGATTGGCTATCTATCCATAATAAAAAAAACATGGTTGTATCCCTTGCCGAAAAGTTGGCAATCTCGGCAAAGATGGGAATGAAGGTATCGAACGAATGGGCCAACAATAAAATAACTTACTTCGGTACTAATCGACAACAACAGCTTATGTCTTTAAGAAAGAAATTATTCGATCATAAAGAAACTGCGGCACACAAAGCTGCGCTTAAGATCCTAACAGAAGCCGAGGCAACACCTATTGCGAACGTGTTGTTAAAGGCATTAACTCGTGAGAAAATCGTAATTGCAAAGATTTTTCCTACAGCATATAAAGTAGCCAAAGAAAACCAATCGTTTCATAATTTCGAATCTGAAATAGATTTGCACGAACTAAACGGAGTTGAGCTGGGCTGTATTCTTCATTCAACCAATGCTTACATAAATGTAGTGAATCACATTAGTTGTGTAATGATAAAAAAATTGTTCCAAGAAATTGTACGTTCGAACAATAAAATTTCATTGATCATCGACGAATCAACTACGCATAGCCAAAAATCGACTTTACTTGTGTATATTCGGGTTTGTCTTGCAGACAGTGGAATGATCTCACCAGTAAATTTATTCTTGGATTTGGTAGAACTTAAAAGTGTAACCGCAAATGGAGTTTTTGCTTCTTTACTACACTGCCTTCATTTCTATTGGTTAACAGAAGACTTTCTAAGAAGGAACTTAATTTCTCTTGCATGTGATGGAGCAGCTGTGATGTTCGGAAGCAAAAGTGGCGTCAAGACATTGCTAAAAGAAAAGTTTCCATCGGTTCAGGTTTGGCATTTTACAAATCACCGACTGGAACTTTCCGTTTGTGATGTCGTAAAACAAGTTTCAGGGATCAACAGATTTATGGCATTCATTGATAAACAGTATGTAGTTTATCATTCTTCACCCAAAAATTGCAGAGAATTGCAAATATATGCTCGTTTGTTATAGGCTGAGTTTTTAAAAATTGGAAGAATGTTAAGCACGCGATGGGTGGCATCCAGCTTCCGTTCTGTTTTAGCAGTTTGGGAAGATTATGAAGTTTTGGTAAACATTTTGAAGAAGCAAAACTTGACTCAACCAGAGACAAAAAAGATCAATGCATGCATGAAGGTTTGCAGCAAAAGATTACTTCTACTGAATTTGTACTAGACCTCTGATTGATGTGCGATGCGCTCCAAGAATTGTCAGAGTTAAGTTTGGATTTGCAAGAGCACAACATAGACATCTACAGAGCAGATACAAAAATCAAGGCTGTTTTACAGATTTTTTAAGAAAGGGAAATTATTCCAGGCCCTTATTAAAAAAATGCGGCCACTGCTGTAGATAGTAACCTTTTCAAAGGAGTTTCACTTCACACCAAAAACTATACCAGTGATCCACCAATTGACGTAAAAGCTTTCCACAAAAAACTACAAGAATCAATTGAACAAAGGTTGCTTTCTAGTGAAGATGCTGAGTCGGCATTTTGAGCTCCAGTGCTCGATACAAAGCAATGGCTGGACAACATTTGTGCTCACTTAACATTTGGCGAAACAGAAATGAGAAACTTGCTAAAAAGATTGCAATTAAACGAAAGAATAATGATTCGTGGATTTCGTGAATATCTCATTGAAAAAAAACATTCCGGATAAACTACTTCCTTTGCAAATTGCTCTCAGTACAATCCCAATTTCTACAAGTGAAGCCGAAAGAGGATTTTCGCAAATGAATCTTATCATCACTCCGACAAGAAGTTCATTGATGACAACAACTGTATCTTCACTGTTATTTATCAGATTAGTTGGACCACCACTCGTACGTTTTGACCCCACAAGATACGTTGATTCATGGTTGATTAGAGGCGGACATTCAGCCACAGATACCAACAGTGGCAACAGCAAAGAACGCAGTCGGGAGTATACGTCAGATGAGAACTTGATCAAACTTTGGAATTTATTATGAATAATTTATTCAACATCTATATTTCATTTTCACTTTTGACAGGGTTCTTTCCTATAAAACACAAGAGAACTTAACAAAAATTGTTTTAAGTAAATCAAGAATAACTTGAATAAGTTGTTACTTCAATTTTACAAATCATAACAAATGTATACGGTATACTAATAAAGTAATAATAAAACAATTTAAAATGGTTAATTATAAAATAAAATTGTTTTGGACATTTAGTATCTTTACAGTTGTGATTTAGCTTGCATCGAGGTTCGAACTGGTAGTTAAAATTTTGGCAATCCATTACTGAGTACCGGCACCTATTTTTTTTACAAAAAAAAAGCCCTGTATATATATAGTTATTTATTGCCATTAAACAGCAGAGGCCCATGATCTTCTAAAAATCAGTAAGGGATGTGAAGAATTACAAGAGTGCATGAAGCCATTGTTCAATAACAGCTTTGGCTACCGTTCTATGATTATTGATATCATCAAAGCTCTGTCCTCGAAGGACAAATACAATGAGTTGTGCAAGTAAGTTATTACATTGTTGTTCATTTTAAGTTTTTAGTTGTATCGTTAGGCCTAATTATCTTAATGTTATATGGGCCCCCATAACGCTGATCTAAATCTATAACATGAATGGAATGGGCCCAGAAACTAAAAGCTTATTAGGCCTATTGGTGCCTAAATCTGGCTTTCACTTATTTATAAATTAAATCAGATTTTCTAAAACACTGACCTGTAAATATATTTCAAGTGACCCAGACTTTCTTTTTATCGTAGAAATTAGTTCTAATTATAGAAAGTTGTTTCCCATGAATCGCTTATAAAGGGCCTATAGATAAGTGAATTGTGTAGAGCAGGGATCGGCAACCTACGGCACGCGTGCCAGACTTGGTACGCAGAGCGATCTTCAAAGGTGTAAAAGTACTTCTTTAACACTGTAGCCTGGTGAAACAACTGAACTTTATTATCTTTCCTACAATCTTTTTATTGTACACTACATTAGCACATCGCAGCCATTCACTCCCTTTAAGCTTATTCATACAACTCCTCGAGACAATCACGAGACATTCATGAACTCTGTCCAGCCAGTCACATACACAATAACACAGATCTCTCAGGTCACTTAGTCCGGTCAACACATTACAATAATACAGTCCCATGTGTGTCACTAAGTCTCAGTCAGTTTATAATTATTCCGTCCCTTACACACTCACATTTACACAGTCACTAATACTGTGACAAAAGGCACGCTGAAGACCCACACAAATGCATTTCAAGACTCTTCTACGAGCTATCAAAAGGTTGCCGACCCATGGTGTAGACAACAGTGTAGTAAATGCTGGCCTCAATTAGCACATATACACATTTACTGTTAAGGCTCTATCCAATCCTTGTATAGATCAGTGGGCCTATATATAGACTATAGTTTAAATTTACCCGGCGTTGCCCGTGAAAATTATTGAGATCAATTATTGCATTGAACAATTATGCATTAATGTCATTCTTACTTTCATGGCTCATGCCCACATTACTGTGGACGAATGGCGTACTGAGCACGCTAAAGTATGAAATTATGAAGAGTTACAGCGGGCACACCACGTCGTTTCCACGTGGTTTTCTTAGTTTACAAGTGTTTTTCCCCGTCGATAAGACGTGGTGTGCCCACTGGCACCCTACACGCTGTAGTCTTCATTATCATTACCACGATCAAATATGTAACAAAAGACATTCTTCTACTCGAATTGTTTCAATAAAGTGTAGGCCTACATTTTTAAAAAGTCTAAAAATTATGTCTTTTTTTTTAATATTGTAAAACCCTTCTGAATTAATAGTTACAACTTATCAATAGAATAGCAAAATGTTATTTAAAGTTAATAGGCTAGGCCTATTGATAGGCTTTTAGCATTTGTAACTAAATTATGAAATTATCTCTGCAATATTAAACAAGAAATAAAGTATTTAAATCAATAAGTTTGAATATTTTTGCATGCATTAATTTTTTTTTTAACTCTTGATTGTGAATTTATGGACTGGAATTATTATAATACCTGTGGGGTTTGCCCCAGAACCAGCTGCAGAGACTACAGAGGGTGCAGAGCGATGCGGCGCGCATTGTTTTGAGGGTAAAGATGCAGGATCATATCTCTACAGTTCTATGGGATCTCCACTGGCTTTCGGAGATGAAGCGATTAAATCACAAAATTATGTCCCTTGCGTACGGACGTATAAATGGCACTGCTCCTCCTTACCTTCAAGAACTGTTATCAACACACGCACCAGCAAGCAGCGAATAGGGCTCTTCATCACAGTCACTCCTTAGAATTCACAGTGTGGCTGGACACAAAAAGAAGTAACTTGGAGTGTGATCGTTTGAATCTGTGGCGCCTTCTATATGGAACACCTTGCTTCAGACACCGAGAGAATCTGATACAAAAGAATCTTTTAAAAAGAGATTAAGGACCTTTCTTCTTTCGATAGTGACTGTTTGCCTTTCATACTAATACAACTGCCTCTTCAATTTATTCCAAGAGCGCACTAAACATGATAAATTTAATAGCATGGCTAGAAGCGCTCTATAAAATACCACAAATATCATTTATTTTATTACAAATTTATCCTTTGTTTTTCTGTAGGTCTACCTCCTAATTTCGTTCCCTCCACCCAAATAATATATTTTTATAGTTGTTCGCTACTCAGATAATTTTCCGTTCTCTGTCAATGGGCCGTATTGCTGCTGAGAGTTAACACCCATGCCCCTTTTACAAGTCAATCTTTTATGACTGACTTGTAATTTACAAGTCAGTCATAAAAGATTGACTTGTAAAAGGGGCAAGAAGGGTGTTAACTCTCAGCAGCAATACGGCCCATTAGATCATAATAAAAGAGTCCAGACATAGTTTTTATTTATTGTAAAAAAAAAAGTATAGTCATTACAATTACAATAACATTAATTGTGTAAATTGTCGAGAAGAATAGTTTTAAATTAATGACGACAATCCGGCAGCTTTACTCTCAGTCATCCGTAGTGATGTAAAAAAAAAAAGTAAAGTACCCGTCGGACAGAAATTGATCCATAGGTCCGGTAAAGCAGCGCTCATCAGTTTCTGTGGCCACGGCATACTAGGTGATTGTGTGGCCAAGCACTACGCACAGCCGCCTTTACTTTACCCAAACTATGGAGAGCTGGGTAGACTCAGGGACACTCTCCTGCACCAGGATTCGAACCCGGGACATTTGTGTACGCCAGCCAACGCGATGCCGCACGGCTACCGTGCCCTCGAAGTACTATCAACTGTGTTAAAATAGTGTATCTATCAATGGTTTGTACGACGAGTTTTTAAGCTTGAATTTTACAAATAATAATTTTGACATATACACACATTTTCATTGAATGCGTTTACAGGAGAGATGATGAATTACATTCCTGTTTCTTTGCTAAGAGGATGCAGTGTAAGAACGCCGTACAAGACAGTGTTTTGTCTGCAGCGAAATTGGTAAACTACATATGTTCACCTAGAGGTCGTGAAGGTAAAGTTGTGCTACATACACACATATCAGCTTATACTTACACTAATACAAGACAAGAGTAACACCATTAGTCAAATCACTAAACCTAGACACACTAGAGGACAGAAGGGCAAAGAGTAAGGTAGTAATAATTCATAAGGCATTAAACTCTAATTTAGAAATCCAACACAATAACAACCTGTTGCAATGCTCAGATAAACATAAAGACAAAAACACTTTCCTTATCCGTAATGCGATGACAAATGCATATAAGTACTCTTTCTACCCGAGTGGCATTCGGGCACGGAATGGGTTGCCTGAAAAAAACCAGGAAAACCAGTAACTTAACATCATTTAAAACATTGATAAAGATGCAAGACTAGACTTGGACCACAGATGAGCGTAGGATGCAATAATCTTCTTTAAGAAGGAGCATCTGTAATATTATTATAGGCTATAAGATAATAATATTAACTAGGATAGCCGGCTATGTTATAGAAGGAGCGTCTGTAATATATAAGATAAATTTAACGTGATATTTATCGTGATATTTATCGTTATATTTAACGTGATATTTAACGTGATATTTATCGTGATATTAAACGTGATATTAAACGTGTTATTAAACGTGTTACAGATGGTATTTCTAGGCAGAACATTGTTGCGCCATACGCTTATTCCGTGTCCGAGACTAGTTTTGCGTTTTTATTAGGGTCGTGTATCAAATTAAGCTGTTTGGTTTCCAGGTGTGTCAATTAAGGTAACCCATTCAACGCCCAAATGCCAGATAGAAATTAAAAAAAAAATCTCGCATGTATTTGTTGTTGCATATGGAGTAAGAAAAACGTGTTTTTATTCCCATGTCCTGAAGTGTGGTAGCAGGCAGCGTATTTCTGGAGCCGCTGCATGTACTTCTCTAGTCAGTGCTTAGAAGAAAGAGCAGTGCCACAGCACAAGAGAAACTCCCAACATAATCGCCCTGTGCTAAAATAAGGGAAGGGCGACAGAAGCGACAACTACAGGGGCGTTTCTCTCTTCAACATCGTGGGCAATGTCTTTGCAAGTGTCTTTCACAAGAGCGTAGCCTATATCCAGACGAACTCCGTTAGGACTGAGAGCTGAGATGATTAATATATTATTGCCATGGACAAGAGCTCTGCTGTGCATCTGAGCACGTTTAAATCTCCGTAGAGAACTGTGGAAAGTGGGTCACCCGTCCCATCTCCTCGATCACTGACGAGACGGGGGCACTCCCTCAGGATACGCTCCCCTGTCTCCTCCTGCTCCTCCCCACTGTGGCGACACCGTGAGTCGAAGTTAGGTCGGAACCCGGCGAAGTATGGCCCCAACGGGGCAGTGGCCAGTCCGGAATTGTGATATGATGGTTTGTTCCGACCTATTTAGCCGCCACCATGGGTCGGCGCGGTTAGGGTGGGGCAGATGCCACCAGACCTCTCGGCTTTTATCAGAATCGTCCCAACTCTCATTCCAGGAGGGTATCCAGATTCGCGGTGTGGATTCCGAGCAGACAGGTCAACAGTTGCTATGATCGAATCACTTTAAGCATCAACAAGAGAAACACTGAGAGAAATATATTAAAAGAAGACTTTCGGTCGAATCGCCGTGTGTAAAAACAACAACAACAACCAAAAAAAAAACGAAATTCGTTCCTTTCAATTTCACATTAAAAACTTTGAATGTGGAACAATTTACGTAAAATATACAAAACATTTTAAAAACGTAGTCAAAGGGAGATAATGAGGTAATTCTTCAATGTACATTTTCATATATTGATTATTTCCCTTAGTACAAAAATTGTTTCCATCGCGAAATAAATTAAATATATTACTAGCAAGTACCGTAACCAAGGAGATTGTGCGAGATAAGAATACATGTGCATGTTTAGTCTAGGCAGTGTTGCAGTGAGTAGGAGCCTAACCATTGACAAGGCGGTGGTGGTGGTGGGGGGGGGGGGGTAACCTCGTTGTAGACAGTTCAACCTCGTTTCCTTTTAAATTGTCAATTATACCGATTTTTGTATAAGTTTCGTGCGTTGTTTTTAACCACAGGTTTAAAGAAAAACGCCGACTCCGTATGTTTGACGAACGAGACAGTGCGTCAATTGGTAGAGGATCGAGTGCTGCAGTGTTTTGAAACCTATCAGTACCGGTTGAAGATGACCATATACAGTATACGCCATAATACAGAAGAAATTGATTTTTGCTAGTAAGTACAAAAAGATTGATTGAATGCTTACTTTATTTCAGTTGTAGGCATGCAATTTGGATTGGATGAACTCTTACTTAATTTCAGTTGTATGCATGTAATTTAGATTGAATGAACGTTAGTTTTTTTAATTTCTAACGGTATTAACTTGCCATTTGAACAATGCAGTCATACTCATATCAGCTTATCTTTTACACGTGTTACTACTTTGCATAGCAAATCCATGCATTTTATTTGGATGAATGGTTTTTGTCAGTGATTGGATTGGTTGCATTATAAATAATCCAATAAAACCATGTATCATATTTAATCTAACAAAACCATGTCATGTATTGTATCTAATCTAACAAAACCTGTGTTTGACTATAATTATAATCCAACACAACCTTATTACATATAATTTGTCATCATCATCAATCCAATTTTGTGGTCGTTGGGGGGAGCGAATGGACACTTCAGCAGTCAACTTTCTCCACTTTTGCCTATCCTGAGCGGTCGTCAATAGTTGAGTCAAGTCGAATTTCTGACTCACATCGTCCGTTTGCGGATATAATTGCTCCAAGATATTTGAAATTATTTACTTCTTTCAGTTGTTGTTGGTTCATTATGATGTTTACACTTCTGGCATCTGTGGAGTTGATCATCATTTTACGCTTTTCTGAACTGATTTCCATTCCGTATGCCTTTGCTCTATCTGCAAGCTTGCCTGTGAGCTCTTGTAGCTCTTTGTTGCTCCCGGCCAACAGGTCAATATCAACAGTAAATCTTAGATTGCATAGGGGTCTACCCCCAATGGAGATTGATGGATGGTAATCATCGAGTGTTTCTTGCATGATTTTTTTCTAGGAAGATATTAAATAGAACTGGCGATAACATTACCTTACTAGGATGGCTGATGAGACTGATTGTCCTGTAGTTCTGACATTGTTTTAATGTTGCCTTTCTTGGGCAATGGTATTATGAGTGAATGCGTCCATTTTTTATCCATATCTTTTGGAAAATTGTTGTACGTCTTTTTGTTGCTTCAGCGCCCGCATGTTTCAACAGTTCAGCAGGAATGTTGTCGATTCATGCAGACTTGTCCCCCTTTAAGCTACTTACTGCTTCCTCAACCTCGCTCAGAAGCACTGGTAATTCGTCCGGTTCTCTTTCTTGTTTGTTCTCTAGTATGCTGGTATCAGTGTCGGTCTTGTAATTATACAGTTCGGTGAAGTATTCCGTCCAGCGTCCAAGTACTGAAGTACTTTCAGTAAAGAGCTGGCCATTGTTGTAATCGATTGCTGATGCTGATTTCTGTTGTGTTTTCGTGAGATTTCGTATTGTGTTGTAATATTTCTTACTATTGTCAGCTGCAATACGATTCTCCACTGTGCGGCACTGACTCTCGATCCAATCTTCTTTAGCTTGTTTCATCTCGTTCCTAATCCTTGAATTTATTAGCTTGTATTTATCCGCTGCTACCTGGTTGGCATTTTTCTCTTTCTTTAAGGCTCTTCTTTCATCGCATAGGTCAAGTATCTTGTCAGTAATCCATAGTTGTTTCCTGCTTGGTTGTTTTCTGCAGTTGAAATTAGTACTTTTTAAAAGTTATTTGCTAAGGTATCGAGATCTTGGTTGATTGTGGGCACTGCAGCGAACTTGCAAACTACTTGAGCCTGAAATATCTCCGCCACTTCAGGGTCTATTAGTAATATATAATAATTATAATCTTGTAAAATGTAAATTAAACTATAAAGTATTAAAGATTCAGATTCATTAATGAACTAATGGATAATACCACGCATGATATGGTTTTAGCTATTTTTTAAAATTACTTATCTATCCATAGGTACGAATTATGTCATCTATGTTTATCCCTAAGGATATATAGATTTCGCTTTATAAATCATCTAAACGATTCGTCATTTTTTCCCCTTCTATTACGTCAAATACACTAACGCAGTTATCACGGGGAACTGAGTGACTGTGTAATGGAATCGTTCGCGAATCAATGCGACGAGGGCCTTGTTACCTTTATGAAGAGCATCGAAAGGACAGCATTGGATCACTTAGTACGGGGCTGTGTTAGAAAACACAGTAAGCAATTTTTTTCTTTAATTTCACATACCTACTCATTGTGATATTATTATTGTGATGCATTTTATACGATAAGCTTATTGCAGTTTAGCTTAATATAATAGTGTAGTTACGGTAAGTTAAATATAATAGTGTAGTTAAGTTAAATATAATAGTGTAGTTTAGTTTAATAGTAGTAATGTTTTATATAATGTAGTTTAATTTAATTGTGGAACAGTTTAACATGAAAGTGTAGTTTAGTTTAATAGTGGTTATACATTCCACTTGTTTTACATTTCACTTGTTCTACATTTCACTTGTTATACATTCCACTTGTCTTACGTTCCACTTGTTTTACATTTAACTAGTTCTACATTTCACTTGTTATACATTCCACTTGTCTTACGTTCCACTTGTTTTACATTTCACTTGTTCTACATTTCACTTGTTCTACATTTCACTTGTTTTACATTTCACTTGTTCTGCATTTCATTTGCTTTGCATTTCACTTGGTCTGAATTTCACTTGTTCTACATTTCACTTGTTCTACATTTCACTTGTTCTACATTTCACTTGTTCTGCATTTCATTTGCTTTGCATTTCACTTGGTCTGAATTTCACTTGTTCTACATTTAACTTGTTCTACATTTAACTTGTTATACACTTCACTTGTTATACATTTCACTTGTTCTGCATTTAACTTTTTTTTTTTAAAAAAGCTAAATGAAAAAATATACACTTGACCACTGATTTTTTTTAGCGGATAAGAGTGGGGGTTATGGGGATTCGGCGGACATTTTGACAGAAAAATGTCATCGGCTAAACTGGCTAAACGTCTATCGGCCAAGATTCATCTCGATATGATCATGGAAAATGGGTCAATGCAGCATCTCGGCACAAAGTTTTTTTTTTTTTATAAAATTTA
Organism: Anisus vortex; assembly: GCA_949126835.1. Taxonomy (NCBI): domain Eukaryota; kingdom Metazoa; phylum Mollusca; class Gastropoda; family Planorbidae; genus Anisus; species Anisus vortex. The sequence continues at coordinate 2,526,796 of OX421505.1, read as the reverse complement.
ATTGATACAGATTTAATTTAAAAACTAAGAAAAGATTACTTTCGATATATACACCTATGTTATGCATTGGCTTTCCACTGATTTATCTCCCTTTGCCATTCAAAATATAAGAAAAATATTTTTCTTTTATTTGTATTTGTATACATTTGTATAGCCTACAATGTAATGAAACCAGCATATTTTAATTTCTTTTTTTAGTTTGGGGTGGAATATTGATACTGAAAATCAGTTATAATGTTTTGTTGTTACATGCAACAAAACTATGTGCCAAGTTTCAGCTCGATGGAATGATCTGAATTTACTCAGTTAGCCCTATCCGAAGACAATACAGTCGGCCTTAAAGCTTTGCAAAGCCCACATTAAGTGTTTATAAATATGAAAACATTTTTCTTTTGGCTATCATGAAAAATCTAGAGTGATTCAATTTGGAAGAAATGAAATATTCCTGCAAAATATTATAATTTGTCTTTGAAGGGATTTAGAGTTCTCTTCCAGATAAACCATTATACACTGAACTGTATAGAGCATTTGCAATCACGTGACAAAAAAAGCACCTGCTGTTTCTTTACTTTGTCTAGTAGTGACAAATGGCATCCATTTTACTATAGGCTTAAGAATGTGTTCTTTTTTTATATTATCATTTCAACAATAAGACGTAAAAATATATAAAATACTGTCAAGCGATGAAAATTAACATTCAAAGCTAAAATTAAACCATTAAAAGCAATAAAATAGGTTCCGTAAGAGCAGAAAATTTAATTGAAGATGTCGATTGTCGAAAGTTAGCCTATCTTAACTTACTATCTAAAAGTAAAGCATAAGCAAGACTGTACAACGTTTCACAAGAGCTATTGAAAAACTATAAAAGCCTCAAATCTTGTTTACTTCATGGACGGACTATTAAGGACTAAAATCACAGTTAAATGTGAAGATTTATGCAAACAAATTCCTTATATTTTGCGTGTAAAACAGATATGTTAAATAACAATGTTATTCAACATCATCACCATCATGGCCGCTACTTACTTAGTTACGTCATCTAGAAACCTGAGCTGCGCCTATTGCAAATGCTCTTTAGCCTCTACACCCTGTAAGAATGGCATATAAAAAAACAAACAACAACAACAACAAAAAGAACAACAGTGAAAGAACAACAAGGCGTTAAGAATTGAAAAAGTTCAGATACTTATTCAAAATGTAAAGCTTTTATTTTTACAGTAAGTAGAGTACCCGTCTGATCTAATTGATCCATAGGGCCGGTGAAGCAGCGTTCCACCGGTTTATGTGGCCACGGCTTTTACTAGGGTAAAGATAAAATGATTGTGTGGCCAGCACAATGCCCCGACAGCCTTTACTTTACCACAACTAATGTCAGGTACCCATCAGAGCTGACTAGTAGACTCGTGAAACCCGGAACCTTCGATACGTAATCCAAACGCGCTGCCGCACTGCCCATTGTGCCATTTGTTGTTTTTTTTCTTCCTGTAATTCATTACAATTTTACAAGCTGTGTAATAAAACCAGTGTTGTCAACAAATACATACATCAAAGGTTATGTTTTTACGTTAGAAACAGGAAATGCCACAGCTAAAATGACAACACACGGATGTGATGCTCTTGAGAATTGTACAAGACCTCTTTATAACGCTAACGATGAAACATATGAAGGAGGATTCCGACTTCTTGTTAATGAGCAACAATTGAGTGAACTTTGTCAGTAAGTTAATAAAATCATGTTCTGATACAAATCTTAAGCATTTTTCAAAATATATTTTCATCATCATCATGATCAGACACGTGACTTTCATGGTGAACGTGCTACGACGGTACGGTGCGCGTAACCAGATGTCTACATTCGTCCTGGTCAGAAGCCGTTTACAGAAGCGTATTAAGAGGTAGTTCGGTCTTCCACTGTACCTTGTATGATGAGTTTGTCTAAGTAGTCATACCTTACAGTATAACCAAACCCTTCTCGACTTTCGTCGTTTTAAAGTTGAAAGAGAAAGGGCTGTCTCCTGTTTCCCCGCCAGATTATGGACCTGGAGCAAGACATATTCATTTGATTTTAAATATATTAAACTTAAAGATAACACGATAACTGGGATATCTTAATTGCAAGGGCATTTTTTTTTTTTGGGGGGGGGGGGGATAAGTTCTTTTTTTTCTTCAAAAGTTTGAGTTTACACACTAGGCCAGGAGTTGTATAATTGATTGCAAGTGCCTATGAAGGGACAGTATTTTTTAAAATTAAATTTGAAAGGAGTCGGCACAGCAATATACAATTTATAGCCATAATTTTAGCCGGAGTCCTGTAAATGACCAGGTATAGGAATAATCCCACTGCCGATCCTATTTGCATGCGTACAAGGCAACTATAGGGATAAGGTAAGCATCTGCTGCCATGGCAAAACTATCAAAAAGAGTGTGGGAAAACAGCAGGCTGGCACTAGCTAAAAAATATCCTCATACAGGTCTTGTATCTTAAGCACCTTGCTATATGGCAGTGAGAGCTGGACAACATACATGTCACAGAAACACCACTTAATTACATACGTTGCTATAGCTTGCTATATACATATATTTAGCACTCAACTCACACCTTAACCCAACACACACACCTAACTGCAGATACTGCCACAAACCACAATAAACTGTAGACCACTTCCTACTTGAATGCCCTAAGCTAACCTACCTCAGACACACACTAATCCCTCCTCAACCTACCATTACCAACACGCTATACAGCAATGCTGAACAGCAACAAAAAAAGGAAATGTAAATATGTTTGTCTGGCATTGACTGCAAGAGAGCAAACTGCTCATCAGACTGGCTAATAGAAGAAGAAGAAGAAGAAAGACATAATTATAAAGCACCTTACAAAACAAATTAACTTTAAGTTATGTCTTTCTATTTTAAACATCAATGATGTCAACTTAAATAGTTGACTTCATATATAAGCGCGACAAGGGAGTGTATCGCTACTGTTAAAAAAACTGGCCTTAGCTAGCTAAGTCAGAAATTCAAGTCTGCACGTCCTGTCTTCAGTAGTCCTTGGTTTGTGTGTTTAGCTAAACTAAAAATAGAAATACGGCCTTGTTCTTCTATTCACAGGATAACTGGTGAATTCCAGAAATGCTACGATGAGAATAAAGCTGGATGCAAAGATGCAGACTTATTATTCGGCGTGGCGCGTTCATCACAATTCCTAAAAAGCTTGTGTTCAAAGGAAGTCATGGAAGGTAAGCGCTTGGTACATACACACGGACTTACACACACTGACGCACCCCCTCCACCCCCTCCGGTGTTCTCTCCAGTGAAAAAGCTAATTGTCCTAATTTCAGATACGGGTCAAATGGGTACGGTGACCTGGGGGCAGTGCGTTGTTGCTGGTGTACCGACAGTCCTCGGTTCAAATCCAGGTGAAGTTCCTGGGTCTGGAGGGTGTCCCTGAGTCTACCCCAGCTCTGATGGGTACCTGACTTTCATTGTGGTAAATGTAAAGGCGGCTGTGCGTTGTTGCTGGTGTACCGACAGTCCTCGGTTCAAATCCAGGTGAAGTTCCTGGGTCTGGAGGGTGTCCCTGGGTCTACCCCAGCTCTGATGGGTACCTGACTTTCATTGTGGTAAATGTAAAGGCGGCTGTGCGTTGTTGCTGGTGTACCGACAGTCCTCGGTTCAAATCCAGGTGAAGTTCCTGGGTCTGGAGGGTGTCCCTTGGTCTACCCCAGCTCCGATGGGTACTTGACTTTCATTTTGGTAAATGTAATTGCGGCTGTGCATCGTGCTGGCCACACAATCTCCTAGTATGCCTCGGCCTCAAAAACTGGTGAACGCTGCTTAACCGGCCCCATGGATCAATTTGGTCCGGCGGGATACTGTACAGACAGTGGTGAGTTTCGGCTTTCCAATATTCAAATCTTTCTTGTCTCGCTGTTGGTCTAATAGTTTGTATTAATTGTTACCTTAGGTATTTGCAAAGATGGACCGCTAACATTTCTGCTATTTGATGACTCGAATGACTTCTTTTCGGAATTCCCAGTTCCCTTTTGTATTGTGCACTTTCGTTTTATTTAATCGCTATGATTTTCTCAATGAAAAATAAAAATCCAAAGTTGTATAAAGCAGAAACATTTAGACAAACGTAGGTAATTTAAGACATCCTTATTGGATGGGCATGGAAAAAAGAACATAAACGCTCTAAAAATAGAGCAAGCGGACCATCTTATTATAGTCTTTGGTATTAGCTGACATTTAAAAGAAAATATCATTCTGTTCATCTAGCTCATAGGTTCTCAACCTTTTTCCGCTCACCGCCCCCTTTTACAATTTTTTTCCGCTCACCGCCCCCACCCCAACTTTCTTTTAGCGCCCACTCCCCCCCTCTTCTGCAATTTCTTTAGGCGGACTAGACTTTTGGTGTGATTAATTATCTTTAAAAAAACTGAAAAGGAAACACATTGTAAGAATTAATAGATCAAAAATTTATTTAACGAATTGCCTAAACAAAAGGTTTAAATAAATCAGTGCGAATCGTTTGCCTGGTGTGTTGCTAGCAATTTGTCTACTTTTGTTTCAATTTTGGTTGCAAAAGCCTTAGGTCTAATAATCAGTAATATTTGTTATATTACAAAACAGAACTTGTTCGGCATCACTATTGAATCAAATGTGGAAACATATTTTTTTGTTAAAGGGAGATAATTAGCCCGTTTTATTCGAGCTAATATTTCTGTTTTTTTTTCTTTTATAAAAAATAAATTTCTTACAATTTATTACTTTGAAATGATCAAACTGTAAATAGTATTTGAAAATTATATAAATATTACATGACTAAAGAATGTATATGTATTTTTTCAAACATTACAATAACTACCCAGTTTGTATGTCTACTAATTATCTATACCATTTAACAATTTATTTTGGATTTTACTGTTTAAAATACATTAAGGACATCTCGATTAATCTGAGATCAAAATATCATTAATATTAGCAGTTGTTAGGGCGACAGTGATCGGTCAGCAGGGTTGACAGTCCAACCACGAAACCAGCCGGCCGCACACTATATTTACCAAATACAGGCCCCTACGTCATCGAAAAGTCACTGCGATTCCTATTTCTTATTAATATAATAATATGTAGGCATACTGTTGGGGGGTATCAGATATTTAGCAGCACTTGCGTTTACATCACATTTCATTCTCCAAAAAAACTAATCGATTCAAATAGCTGAGGTGTTAAAATATATCAGGTACTTTTGTACCGCCCAAATGCCCTTCACCGCCCCCCAATTGCCCACGGGAATGTCAGCGCCCCCCTAAAGCTTCTCACCGCCCCCCGGGGGGGGGGCGATATCGCCCCCGTTGAGAACCTATGATCTAGCTAATTATAATAAATTTTGTATGACAACATTTGTTGTTGTTTTTTAAATTATAAAGCATGGTTTTAAACTTGTGTTACGGCAGGTCTTCAGAAGCTCAAACACACTCCGTGTTTCGCAGATCAGGCAGTTCAACTTGCAACGCAGGCAGGTGTTTCAAATTGTGCCAAAAACTTTAAACTAGACACACTAATGGCAATTTATAAATTTGATGACGCGGTAGAAGATATGTGCAGGCAAGTAATGTTTATTGAAAACGTGTATTTTTTTATATATTTATATATTATATTTTTTGTATCTTTCTCATCACATTGAACGTAGCAAAAATATCGTATTCCATTTAAAACATGTAGACTAACTTTGTTTTTTAAATCTGCATTTTTTGTGTGTGAATGGTTTCTGGTTTGGTGTTGTTAAAGTAGTAAGAATCGGTCTATGATCGCTGCCTACACCGACAAGCACCTCACTAGTGTGTGTCTGTAGTAAATCTGAAGAGAGAGGGGTGCGGTCTGGTCTGCTGAGTGTATTATGGGCTCTTTGAAAAAGAGTTGGTGTCGTCAGAGTTTGTTCTGTACGATGAAAAACAACAACTACTAGCCAATGTTTGAAAAAACTATCCAACGTTTAGGAAAACTAGCGAATGGGAAAACAAATTGGTGAATGTTTGGGCAAACTAGCCAGGTTGTAGTGCATGTACTGCGAAGACAGTACCCTATGTTCCGTGGTACCTTATCGACGTACCTGCGGGGGGCTGCTAGTCTTGGACAGGATCAAACAGTGCTCCCCCTCTCGATCCACCCATTTACATCGTTACGCCCCCCCCCCCCCGCCCGGATTTAAAGAGCCCGGAAAGTTCATCTGATATTTATTTTCATACCCATAGATTCCCATTGAAAGGGGAACTAACTGGGGTCCATTGTGCAGCTAAGCAATTGTCTGTTTGTTTTACATTTATTTCTATACTAGTGGTTATATGCCCGTCGTCAAAATGACAAAGAAACAAATGATTACAATGTGTTTCGTTAAAAGAGAGTGTGTAATTTAAAAACAAAAAAGCAGGCGTGAATTGGGAAAACCCGATAAGACCTCGCGTACAAGATAGTAAATGAACGGTGTGAAAGCATTTCAGAGGTACGTCATTCTGAAATGGCGCTCAGTTTAGAACCTTAACATACGGCGATTAGTAATACGCCTACGTTTATTAAAAATAATACATTAAGCAATATTGTTTATATAATAAAAATTTCTTTTGGAGGACGACCCCAATTTATACATTTAACTTTTGTGCCGATCGGTCAAACGGCCTAAAAGCCTATAGCAAACATATATATATATATATATATATATATATATATATATATATATATATATATATATATATATATATATATATATATATATATATATACAAACATATAAACAAACTCACGGTAATTATATATATATTGATTTAAATTAAATTTAACACAAAAACTATAACAGGCTTGAAGACCAGCAAGGCAGATGTGTGCAGGCAGCACTGATCAATAACTGCGGCGATGAATTAACGTCCTTGGCAGATCAACTTTGGAATTTTACGGTAGCTTCACGCAACAATGCAAAATGTGTCAGTCGAAGCAGCTTATCCTGTAGGTGATAGTTTTGTTTTTTACATAACATACAAGCAAAATTCCAAGGCGTCACCCGGGGGGAAATTTAATAAGCCCTTATAAGCTACAGATAAACTTTACATAAACTACAATGAACAGGGCGCTATAGATCTAATAATTTTAAAAATATAATCATTATTTATTGATATCATTTGTCGGAGAAAGTTGCTGAAAATGAGAAAAAAAATGTGCTGTAATTGCCAACACGCCTATGTGCACTGATTTTATCTCAATAGGATGTCGAGACTTAAAAAATCACAGATATTTTGGAATTTAATATAAAATATTTCAAAATCAAAACTCATAAAACGGTTTTAACCCTTCCCGTACCGACCTACTTCTATCTATGCTGCCTTCAGTTCCGCTATATACGCGCCCGGGACTGTAAGGGTTAAGATTTCATGAGGAAAAAAAACAAATGATAAGAAAACTATTCTGTTCTCGGAGATATTTGAAACAGTTACAGTACTATTTAAACAATCGGGCGGCAACCTGTTGATAACAGTGTGAAAATAAGGATTTCTAATTCAATAAGCGTGCCGAAATCCTAAACGTCATCCTGCTATATAGCACTTAAATAATTCTGGTAGAAGGTGCTTGAATTGCCTGAGACTCTTCCGCGTGCCATTGAAAATCGCCAAGTCTGGCACGCGTGCCGTTGGTTGCCGACCCATGATTTAAACAAACATAAACTATAAAACCACAAGCACAAGACTGTACCGATACAGGCATGGCATATTACTGCAAACTCTTTATTTACATAAAAACAGTACAAGGATGTGATGAGGTTTTGTCGTGTGTGCGTCCACTTTATACCTACGGGTTTGATGCTACATATGTTGGAAGTCTTAGTGTCCTCTCCAACCGGACGAAACATCATGAGCTGTGTCAGTAAGTTACCGTAATTTTAAACAATAAATATTTATTGAATTATATTAAATAAATAGCTTAGCATGTCTCTCTCAAGTGACGATGTGTTATTTAGATCACATGATAGTTTTTAAAATGTGCAAATAAAATAATAATTCTAAAAAAAAACTATATAAAGAAGGTGAGAAAAAGAAAAGACAGTACTTTAATTGAGTCATGTCTTATGATTACAGGAAAAGTTCTGACTTCCAGTCATGTCTTATGATTACAGGAAAAGTTCTGACTTCCAGTCATGTCTTATGATTACAGGAAAAGTTCTGACTTCCAGTCATGTCTTATGATTACAGGAAAAGTTCTGACTTCCAGTCATGTCTTATGATTACAGGAAAAGTTCTGACTTCCAGTCATGTCTTATGATTACAGGAAAAGTTCTGACTTCCAGTCATGTCTTATGATTACAGGAAAAGTTCTGACTTCCAGTCATGTCTTATGATTACAGGAAAAGTTCTGACTTCCAGTCATGTCTTATGTTTGCAGGAAAAGTTCTGACTTCCAGTCATGTCTTATGTTTGCAGGAAAAGTTCTGACTTCCAGTCATGTCTTATGTTTGCAGGAAAAGTTCTGACTTCCAGTCATGTCTTATGATTACAGGAAAAGTTCTGACTTCCAGTCATGTCTTATGTTTGCAGGAAAAGTTCTGACTTCCAGTCATGTCTTATGTTTGCAGGAAAAGTTCTGACTTCCAGTCATGTTACGCAGATAAGAAAGATAAATGCAAGTCTAAAACATTCTTAGCAGCGATGTCCAGCTCAGCAGAAATGCTAGTTTATCTGTGTTCAAATCTAATAAAGGAAGGTAAGCACATAGTACATAACACTTCATGCTAGATTATCTGTGTTCAAATCTAGTAAAGGGCGGTAAGCATATAGTACATAACATACGTTAAACTTGTATAATATAATTACAGCATACCATTTTTCACTTCAGGCCCTAATTAGTTAATTTTTCATATTATAATTACAGCATGCAATTTTTACTTTAGGCCCTACAATAACCTTACATATTATAATTACAGAATACAATTTTTACTTTAGGCATTAAGATAATCTTAATATAGATATAGATATATATAGACTCTATATATAGAGAGAGAGCATACTTACGGCATTAATCATTCCTTTTACTTCAGGCCTTAAGTTAATCTTAGATATTATAATTACAGCATAGGGCCTACAATTTGTTTTATTTAGTAGTTAAGTAAATCTTAATAATTAATGGAGCCTACTTACGGCATAAATGTTTTTGTAAATTCAGGCGTTCAGTTGATGACTGATTCCCAGTGTGTCACAAATCAGGCAGCTTTTCTTGCAGCAGAAGCGGACGTGCAAGAATGCGTTAAGACTTATGAGAACCGTTATGCACGTGAACTTAACCCTGATAACCTAGACACAGCAGGCATTGCATATTACCATATTTGTGCGTAAGTATAAACCAATAGTAGCTGTATCCTGTATCGTTCTCCAGGTTCCAATGTTATCTGTCTGTGGGGGGGGGGGGGGGGGGGGCGGGCACGGTGGACATGCGGCAGTGCGTTTGGCTGGCGTACCGTGTCCCCCCGTCCCCAATTATTAACCAATTTATTGAAAATGTATTTCTCAATCTATACTTAAAAACAACGACAGGCACTTGGGTGAAATTGGCCTCCTGTACTGTATAGCGGATAGAGTAAAGTCACACTGTGGCGAATCGTTTTCTTATGTTGCCAAGGATCTCAGGGTCATCGCAAACAGACCATTATCTAGCATATATGGCTGTGATCGTATGCACAGAAAGATCCGTAAGTGACTTCTTTTGTAGTTAAATTTAAGTTAGCTGTTGTTTCTTTACTAAACTGAAAACATGTTCGTTTTTCTACATTTATTTTGTTAGTAATTACAGTTCTTTATTTCTACATTTCACTTATTAATATTAGCTCTATATTTCCACACTTCACTTGTTAATATTAGTTTACTTTATTAAATCCCTGGTGTTCTGTCTCCTGTGTAGGCTGTGACTTACTAAGAAAGAATACACTCAAGCCACTCTATGAATGTTAAAATAATTTAATATTTGATATTATTGATAATAATTACATTTATACACAAAGGTCTCTAATAAGTACCTTCTTTTATACCATGTAAGACAATATTTTGACTAATTAAGAAATAATTACAAAAGGACTAATTATGTTGTGCCAATAAAGTCACTATATCACGGTCAGACTACTAGGCCATCATAATTGCTGACGGGAAATTTTTGAATCATTCAATTCATCTATGACACACAGGTGTTTCTATATCAGACACATGAATGTTTTTATCTTCGACACATGAATGTTCCTATCTCCGACACACTAATGTTCCTATCTACGACACACGAGAGTTCCTATCTCCGACACACGAGTATTCCTATCTCCGACACACGAATGTTTCTATCTCCGACACACGAATGTTCCTATATCCGACACACGAGTGTTCCTATCTCCGACACACTAATGTTCCTATCTACGACACACGAGTGGTCCTATCTCTGACACACGAATGTTTCTATCTCCGACACACGAGTGTTCCTATCTCCGACACACGAGTGTTCCTATTTCCGACACACGAGTGTTCCTATCGCCGACACACGAGTTTTCCTATCTCCGACACACGAGTGTTCCTATCTCCGACACACTATTGTTCCTATCTCCAACACACGAGTTTTCCTATCTCCGACACACGAGTGTTCTTATCTCCGACACACGAGTGTTTCTATTTCCGACACACGAGTGTTCCTATCTCCGACACACGAGTGTTCCTATCTCCGACACACAAGATTTCCTATCTCCGACACACGAGTGTTCCTATCTCCGACACACGAGTGTTCTTATCGCCGGCACACGAGTTTTCCTATCTCCGACACACGAGTGTTCCTATTTCCGACACACGAAGGTTCCTATCTCCGACACACGAGTGTTCCTATTTCCGACACACCAAGGTTCCTATCTCCGACACACAAAGGTTCCTATCTCCGACACACGAGTGTTCCTATCGCCGGCACACGAGTTTTCCTATCTCCGACACACGAGTGTTCCTATTTCCGACACACGAAGGTTCCTATCTCCAACACACGAGTGTTCCTATTTCCGACACACGAAGGTTCCTATCGCCGACACACGAGTGTTCCTATCGCCGACACACGAGTTTTCCTATCTCCGACACACGAGTGTTCCTATTTCCGACACACGAAGGTTCCTCTCTCCGACACACGAGTGTTCCTATTTCCGACACACGAAGGTTCCTATCTCCGATACACGAGTGTTTCTATCTCTGACACATGAAGGTTCCTATCTGCGACCTAGGAGTACATGACTGATCCCATCCGTGTAGATGGCCATCTGTTACCAGAGCCCGCCAGTCATAGTGCATTAGACCTAGGTTTAATTCCTTGAAGACGTTTTCGATAGACTTTTACTCTTAACCCATCAGCTTAAGAAAAAAATTGCCAGTATGGGTAAAGTGAGAGCACTTTGGGAAAAGACAGGCCACCATGGAAAAAGTAAGGGCACTTGGGGAAAAGTGAAAGAACTAATGGAAAAGTGAAGACTAAGGGGATAATGAGAGAACTAAGGAAATAATCAAGTTGGTTGTTTGGTAACTGTTTTTCACGACGAGTTGTACTTTTAAAACCTTTACCGTACTACTATTCATACGAAAAAAACAACAACCATAAACAATATGAATACATATTTGTAATCTTCTGTCAGTGAAGTCGTTCTTTTATTTTCCACAATAAAACAGCCAAGGGGTGTGATGCGCTAGTGAACTGTATGACGCCGCTACATATCGCCGGCTTTGACGAAACCTTCGAAGGAAGTGTTGGCCTCCTTAGCGACAAGCTAAAATTGAATGCGCTTTGCAAGTAAGTTACTTAGATTGTTTTAATTTTACTTAACAGTTGAGTGATGAGGGTTACATTACTGGTTAATAATAAAACAACTGTTAATTCCATTATAACAGTAGGCTTAATATTTTAAAAAAATACGATTCATACAATTTACAAAATGACTCGAAATACGAACAATATAATGAACTATAAACCATGCTCTTCATTTAGTTCATTGTACAATATAATGAACTATAAACCATGCTCTTCATTTAGTTCATTGTACAATATAATGAACTATAAACCATGCTCTTCATTTAGTTCATTGTACAATATAATGAACTATAAACCATGCTCTTCATTTAGTTCATTGTACAATATAATGAACTATAAACCATGCTCTTCATTTAGTTCATTGTACAATATAATGAACTATAAACCATGCTCTTCATTTAGTTCATTAATACATTTATCAACTTAAATATTTCGGCAACCAAATGAGTTTCCCGAATAATCCTGAAAACCGAAAATATTTATAGCTCTTTTTAAAATACAGGATTAGACATGTAGCCTAAGGGGACATTCCTTTCTCTAGGGATCACATCTCTAAATCAAAGTTAAAGATAACAATATGCTACAATGCTCAGATAAACATAAAGACAAAAACACTATTCTTATCTCATATGCAAGAGCAGACGCATATAAGTAAGCTTACTCTTTCTGCCCATTGTGGCCTTTGGGCATGGGATGACTTGCCTGAACAAACCAGGAAAACCAACCTGTAACTTAACATCATTTAAAACACTGATCGAAATGCAAGACTAGACTCATGCCACGGATGCGCATAAGACGCATTGATCTTCTTTATAGAAGGAGCGTCTGTAACATAAAATATAAGATAACGTAGAAGGAAAATGTGTAAACAATTTTATATATCTAAGCGGTAGTAATTTATAGAAAGTTTTCTTTAAAAAATATATTTTTTATTATTTAAATACCACCATACAATGCTAGCAGCAGCTGAAAACAAGTTGTGGGCATTTTAAAAAAAATGCATGAGAAAAATCCTTCAAATCTCCTACCTAGAATACAGGATTATTGAATATGCCTGGGCCAGAATATCATCAATTGCGGGCCCTCGTTTTTTATACTGTAACATATGTCTAATGGAAAGACCATGCCTGTTTTATAAGAAGGGGCATACTATTTTACAATCGAGGCCTAAAGTAATGTTTTTAGTTCACCGTTAAAAACAAAAAATTGTTCCATAAATTAATATAAAGCTATGACTCTATGTGTTTAAATATTTTCAATGGTCTAAGACTATAGGAAAATTAGAGAGAAAATTGAAAGGAACAAGATGTGATTTATAGTTAATGGTTTGATTCGTTCACAAACAAGATGTGATTTATAGTTAATGGTTTGATTCGTTCACAAACAAGATGTGATTTATAGTTAATGGTTTGATTCGTTCACAAACAAGATGTGATTTATAGTTAATGGTTTGATTCGTTCACAAACAAGATGTGATGTATAGTTAATGGTTTGATTCGTTCACAAACAAGATGTGATGTATAGTTAATGGTTTGATTCGTTCACAAACAAGATGTGATGTATAGTTAATGGTTTGATTCGTTCACAAACAAGATGTGATGTATAGTTAATGGTTTGATTCGTTCACAAACAAGATGTGATGTATAGTTAATGGTTTGATTCGTTCACAAACAAGATGTGATGTATAGTTAATGGTTTGATTCGTTCACAAACAAGATGTGATGTATAGTTAATGGTTTGATTCGTTCACAAACAAGATGTGATTTATAGTTAATGGTTTGATTCGTTCACAAACAAGATGTGATGTATAGTTAATGGTTTGATTCGTTCACAAACAAGATGTGATGTATAGTTAATGGTTTGATTCGTTCACAAACAAGATGTGATGTATAGTTAATGGTTTGATTCGTTCACAAACAAGATGTGATTTATAGTTAATGGTTTGATTCGTTCACAAACAAGATGTGATGTATAGTTAATGGTTTGATTCGTTCACAAACAAGATGTGATGTATAGTTAATGGTTTGATTCGTTCACAAACAAGATGTGATGTATAGTTAATGGTTTGATTCGTTCACAAACAAGATGTGATGTATAGTTAATGGTTTGATTCGTTCACAAACAAGATGTGATGTATAGTTAATGGTTTGATTCGTTCACAAACAAGATGTGATGTATAGTTAATGGTATGATTCGTTCACAGGCTGAGTGCAGAATTTCAATCTTGTTATGTTGACAAGAAAGTTGAATGCAAAGAAGAAAGAGCTTTAACTAGGCACTCACATTTAGCACACATGCTAGATTACTTGTGTTCAGAAAAGGGAAAAGAAGGTGAGTACTTATTCCATACATTCATACAAACAATCAAACATATTGTTTATCTTTCATATCAAAGTGTCGTACACGGGATGAAAGTGTTGTACACGGGTCGTACACAGAATCAAAGTGTCGTACACAAGGATCAAAATGTCGTATAGAAGTGGTCAGGGTGACTAACATTCTGACAATGTTGGCTAGATGGAATGACCGGGACATACTACTGGTAGTGGTGTGTATTCGAGTGACCGGGACATACTACTGGTAGTGGTGTGTATTCGAGTGACCGGGACATACTACTGGTAGTGGTGTGTATTCGAGTGACCGGGACATACTACTGGTAGTGGTGTGTATTCGAGTGACCGGGACATACTACTGGTAGTGGTGTGTGTTCGAGTGACCGGGACATACTACTGGTAGTGGTGTGTGTTCGAGTGACCGGGACATACTACTGGTAGTGGTGTGTATTCGAGTCTTGTGAGCCTGGGAGCTTGCTCAGTTTTCTCGCCTTGTTCTTTTCTATGGTTGGCCTGGACTACGGCTCGTCTGCACTCGCTTCTTGTGCTTGGTCATGGTATTGATTGTCTAGAGAGCGTAACCATCTGTTTCACGACTGGTGATCTACCCTTCGGGGCGTTAAGTCAGTACGGGCTCAGTTGTTGCCGACCTTGCTACAATATTAACGCAGAAAGGCTACTCAATTAAAACAGGCCGAGTCAATCAGTCCACGGGAGAGGCGATGCGATCGAAAGAGAACTGCGTGCTTCCTTGAAAAAATATATGCTTGTCCAGCTTTAAAATAAATTATCAGTATGGGTAGTTTAACCGAAATTCGCACAGTATCGGTATGTTAATATTGTTACGAATATCGGTCATAGAGGAATGACGTAGTAAAGCATTGACCTCTTAACAAGTGCGTATTAGAGTCCAAGGCGACCAAGGTTTGACCTTTATGCCCTGAGGGCAGTTTAAATAAAATAATTCGTCCAACCCCGTGGAAATTGGAGGATAATTCTGGATCGTAGTATTCCATAGGGAAAGAGGTTAAAATGCGTATTAAGACTCTGTAGAATATTCGATGATAGTTTTCTTTGTAAAGTCCCCACCTCCTTAAAGTTAGTTCAGTTTGAAAGTTTGTAGAGTGAAGTCGCTATATTGATACTTGTATATTTCATGTCATTTTATTGATACTTATGTTGCCATCAGTTGATGCATTTATAGATCGTTTATATTGAGTCTACAATTTAAATAAAATTGTTTATTCAACAACTGGAGTTGTTTGATCTATCATTGTTGAGAAAGGTGTTGAAGATAATTATCACGAATATAACTACATTGCTGCATAGATCTGTCAGTCAAGGAACCCCTAGCTTGGGCTACAGATTAGCAGAATCTAGAGACTTCTAATAAAGATACAACTATATTCATTGAATCCGATTTAACGAGTCGTAATAATAGTCATCATAGAGACAGTCCATAACAATATGTATACCAGATGTGATATTCGATCAACAAGTGATGAGTCTACCACGTTCTAAACCGCAGACCAGTGGTAGTATATTAATAACCACATCTGGATAATTGATACTTGTGGTTTAGGGCCTATGTTTGTGTAATAGGAATAATGACTGCGGTTTTGTGCACGTGTGCTATAATGCATACCACTTGTGAATTACAAAACTCATGTGTAAGTACGTACCACATAAGATATTATTATGTGTAGCTTGCGTAGTAATTTTTTTGCTATGTGTGGTATTTTACTATGGATAGAATTTTACTATGTGTAGTATTGTAGGCCTACTCTGTGGGGGTATTGTAATATTATGTGGTAACTATACCACCTTCGAACTATGCCAACATGCTATATCAATGTTGGGGACCGAAAAGTAATTCTTCTGAATTTTTTTTTAAGTAGGGATTGGGCGGTTTAGCTAATAAAGAACAACGATTCACAAATTAGATACTAAGGTATGCATCATTTCTGGCCCTGCCTGGTACAAGCTGACGATGTCATTGGGAAAACAGTATCTTAACATTTTGATCATACGTTTTTTTAAGAAAAAAAAATTCTTTACGTGTAGTTATGTATTGTATGAGCTTTTTTGTTTTCATATTTCAGATGTTGAGAGACTCGCCAACTCGCCCTGTGTCACGAACGCGACAGTTCTATTTGGATCAAGACCAGGAGTTGAAGAATGCAAAAGGAACTTCGACCGGGGTGTCGACGTCATACAGTACTATTCCTATACAGCTGGGGACGACCCGCAGTCCATCAATGTCTGCCCGTAAGTTCAACGAAGTGAAATCTGACTTTGTTTTCTTTTTAAATATGTTTTTTTAACAGGAGAAATACGGTAAACTCTTTTGAAGTTCCTTGCCTCTCCTGCTGCCTGATTCGATTGGCCTTATGTTGTTTTATTGCCATTCAGCGGTTATTGTTGTTTTTATTGCCATTCAGCGGTTGTTGTTGTTTTATTGCCATTCAGCGGTTGTTGTTGTTTTATTGCCATTCAGCGGTTGTTGTTGTTTCATTGCCATTCAGCGGTTGTTGTAATTTACAAGTCAGTCATAAAAGATTGACTTGTATAAGGGGCAAGGGTGTTAACTCTCAGCAGCTATACGGCCCATTGAGTTATCCTTATAAATCTACATACAACATGAACACTATTTAAACAGGCCTAACACATTATAACGAGACGTTTAGTTAAATTAAATATAACTAGAAACACTAGAGCACAGAAGGGCAAAGTGTAAAGTAGTAATAATGCATAAGGCGTTAAACTCTGATTTAGAAATACAACTCAATAACAACCTGTTGCAATGCTCAGATAAACATAAGGAAAAAAAACATTTTCCGTATGTCCTATACGAGAATAAATGCATAAAAGTGATGCCGTGTGGCATCAGGGCATGGAATGGGTTGCCTGAACTAGAACCTAGAAAAATCAGTAATAATACATCATTTTAAAAAGTAATAAAAAAGCAACACTAGACCACTGATCAATGTAGAAAGCTAACAATCTTCTTTATAGAAAGAGCGTCTTTAATATATAAGATAAGATAATCTTTATAATAAAATATATTTAGCTTTATAGTATTACAAATGACATGCCATTTTGCCTGTTTGTTCTAACATATACATGTAAATTCATCACTAATACAGGCTTTTGGGCCAAGAAAAAGAATGCATTATTGCATCATTGGCAAACGACTGCGGCGAAAACTTTGCCCAGGTAGGCAAGAAACTTTGGAACATGCAACACCTGGCACGGAACAATGAACTGAGATGTGACGAGCAATTTAGACCAGTCCGTAAGTGATTTACTTTTCCACTTTGGCAACTCAAAGACTATAATAAGATGGATCGCTTGTTATTTGTTTTTTCCATGTGTAGCCAATAACGCTGTCATAGATGACCCCTGAACTTGCCTTACAGACTTCCGCTGTATACAACTTTCGATTTTAATCTTAATTTTCCATTGAGACAAGCATAGCGCATTACTAAACGGGAAGTCTAGAGAACCTGGTGATATAGGACATTCCGAAACAGAGCAGTTCAAGTTATCAAATAGCAGAAATATCAAAGCAAGTCGTCTATCTTATTATAGTCTTTAGGCAAATATAGCCTATTATGTTGTAAAGAAACTTAATTACTAAGACATACAATATTTTTATTCATTACAAATATTAACATTCAAACAACAAGATACACTTAAATACAATTGGTGTCAACAAATAGATTGCTTTTGTATTAAAGATTGCTTTCAAAAGCTTATAGTTTCTTTTATATAGTTTAACCCTAAAAAACTTTTCAGTTTTCTGTTATAATTGATACGAATTTTGAAGCGCCATGCTAAAGAAGTCGATTTCTGTAAAAAAAAAAAAATTAAGTTTTTGCTTTTTTTGCAAGTGTGTTACTCACGAGATAATTTTTTATGCACTGAACAGCTGAAGTTGCGAGTGGTACGAGAATTAGTGAGGGGTGTGTCCACCTTATACAGTGTCTCATGCCACTGATGAAAGATGGCTTTCAGGCGGCTGGTGACTTTATACAGAAAATCAGCCTTCTTTTCTACCAAGCATCCTATGATGAGATTTGCGAGTAAGTAAATAAGATAAGATAAGATTACTTTATTGATACAAACAAATGGATATTTGACTTGATTGCATTAATTCTTCTATTTTTAGAGAAAAATTAAAGTTACTTAAAGTATAGGAGAGTAATAGTACTTAATATTTCATTTAGGTTACATGTTGGTGCATACGTAGACTAAAATGACTATAGTTGTACTGCCTGGTACAGAAAGAGCCTTCCCTAAAAAAACGTAATATGCAGTATCATTTACAAGGTTGTGATTTCCGTCAAAACGTTTTAATATTCCCCCAAAACTATGACATCATTAGTTTAAGAAGACTTATAAAAAATAAATAGCAAAGTTTTAAAAAATATAAAAGTTAGACATATCAAAAGAATGTTACCACCAAGCCAAGCGCATTCAACGAGAAAAACATTTTTGAAAACACAACAACTTAAATTTGTGGGGAAAAACAGCAGTATCAGCACCAGCTTGTCCGCATGCTAAATGTAAACATTTTAAAGTTTTGTGGATATCTGGTAAAAATGTCTGTCTAGCATCACTCCAAGGAGATAGATCGGCTTCTGGTCGTTCTTCAGCGCATGGTTTCTAGGCTTTATCCTGATCCCGGATTATCTTCGCTCTTGCATGGAGCTCTACACCCAGTCCCGCCCACTTCGTTCGGCATCTGACGCGCTTACTCTGCGGATCCCTCGTGTGAGGCTAGTGTCCGCTGGCGAACGTTCATTTTCCTACGCAGGACCGTCCGCTTGGAATCACCTCCCACTACAGCTTCGCCAGAGCCCTAGCTATGACACCTTCAGGAGCCGGCTGAAGACTCACCTATTTCGTCAGCAGAATTAGCGTATTACTATATATTTCGTTGTCTGTCTGTATTCTGTAACTGTCGTCTGCACATAGAACTGTCACCAACGGGATATGCGCTATATAAGCACCGTTATTATTTATTTATTTATTACTTATTTATCGGTATCTATAACGTATCAATTCCAAGGGTTATGAGTGAATCGACTGTTTTTAGGCAGTTTATCTCAAGACCCCACATCTTGGCAAAGCAGGTTATAATAATAATAACAATTGTATAGCGCTGCCAATAGAGAAAATGTAAACTAAACACAAGCTCAAAGTAGGATCCTGCTAGGAGGATCCCTCAAGAGCCAGCGCTTCCCTCCCCATCTCCGATATCACAAGATCATCCGCAAAAAGAAGATGCGAGAACCCCAGATAGAGTTCATCAGGCTGTTGATAAAGGCTAAATACAAAGTGCACAAGAGGGTCGATCTTTATATATATATGTAAATTCATATATATATATATATATATATATATATATATACATATAGACACAATGTACCCACTGTTTGTTACTAAGTTAATAATAAAAATGATAGTTCACTTTGGTCAAATTATTTGTGTCTAAATGTAAATTGACATTATTAGTGATACGTAGTGAAATAAGTTAAGATGTATGATGTGTTTGTGTTTACTAGTGTCGGGTTGTTGGGGGGGGGGTGCGGCCCTTGACACATCTCTTATTTGATAAAATGGCCACATGCCTTCATTCAAGTTTGAGATCCCTTGCTCTAAAGAATGTGTTAAGTCTAACAAAAACTGCCCATTCATTACAATTCTGTATATTCTGTCTCCAGTGATTACGACAAATTCCACTGCTGTTACATTGTTAAGAGACAGACCTGCAATAGCACAAATATAGTAAGCCTGGTGAATGGTACAGTTGATCTTCTGGGTCATTTGTGCTCATCTAAAGGAAGGAAAGGTAAGAACATAGTACATATATACATGCATATATTGCCACAGGTGGTATTGTGCTATACATAATATGTTTAACCATCCTTACAACTGGGAAAGCCCTAGCCGAGGGCCGATCCTCCTGGCGCAATATGACCCGAACTGGAGCAGCAGCCTACGAAGATAAAAGGCAAAAGGTCGCTATTGAAAAACGGCAAATAAGGAACATCCAGCAAAGACAGCCCCGCTTCTACCGGCCATCGAGCCACGCACTTGTGCCCCCACTGTGGCAAGTACTTTCGGGCAAGAATAGGCCTTATTAGTCATCTCCGAATTCATAAGAAATCATGACTCTGATAGAGGATGGTCGTCATCGAAAACGATGGACACACATCATCATAATCTGTTTAACCATATGTGCTATATTACCACATGCATTATGATTACCTGTGTGCTATATTACCACATGTGGTATGTTTACCTATGTGCTATATTATCACATGTAGTAAGTTTACCTGTGTGCTATATTACCACATGTAGTATGTTTACCTGTGTGCTATATTACAACATGTGGTATGTTTACCTGTGTGCTATATATTACCACATGTAGTATGTTTACCTGTGTGCTATATTACCACATGTAGTATGTTTACCTGTGTGCTATATTACCACATGTGGTATGTTTACATAGGTGTTAAATTACCAAGCGTAATTAGCGTATTATGTGATTTACTATTACCTTGGACCCTTGACTTGTGCAGTGCTACTTAATCATAGAATGTTTCACATCTTTATGCATGGGGCATGGTGCACGAGCGACAGCGCGTTTGACTGGCGATCCGAAAGTTCTGGGTTTGAATCCTGGTGAAGGCTAGGATTTTTTCCGGAGACTTAGGGAGCCCCCTAAGTCTACCTATCTCTGATGAGTACCTGACACTAGTTGGGGTAAAGTAAAGACAGCTGTGCATTGTGCTGGCCACACATCCCCTCGTATGCGGTGGCCACAGAAACTGGTTAATGCTGCTACACAAGCCCTATGATCAGTTTGGTCTGAAAGGTACTTTACTTCACCTCTTTGTGCACTTTCGCTTATAATATCGATGGTCACTGTTGTTTTTTTCACCTATACTTATGTTAAAAGTCTTTCTACTGCAGGCCTAAAGAAAATATCTGCTTCTAAGTGTGTGAGAGACAAGAAAGTTCATGATTCTACAATACACAGCCTGGAACAATGTGTGCAAGTCTTTAAACGGAAGTCCTCAATGGCAACCTACTATTCTAGAGTTCAGGGATCTTACCCAGAGTTCTTCAATCGATGCCCGTAAGTTAACCGGAATTCAAGCTTACCACATTTCAAACTCTAGCTGTAATTATAACACCACATTCCTATTTCTCAAATTGCTAATTCTTTAATTCAATTGTTTATCGCGGTTTATAGCAGGGGTGGCTGGCTGAAGCTATTAATTAAGTGCAGTTCCCATTGATAGCTCTCAATCTATTTTGTTGTTGTTCGAAACTATCATTTTCATATCCTTGTGTGTGTTTTTTTTTTCAAATCGTGTCAAATTGATGAAGTAAATTAAATGTTCACGTTGTACTTATTCATAATGATTATAGTAGGTCTTTAGTTGATGAAGTTCTTCACTAATCATCATTATAAGATACAACTAGCTAAATTGCCCAGGGTAACAATTATCCTACATTTGCATTACAAAAAAAAATAATACCCTACGGAGAATCGAACCCAGGTCACCTGGGTCCCAGACAGAGATTTCTAACCACTATACTACTAAGTATGCTACATGTGTGGGAACAATAAAACTTGTCTTGATATTGACTAATGGGCATTGAAATTTACACAAACATCCAACTTTATACATAGAGATTCATGATCACACATGTGTATTGTTGCTATTTGAAAATTGCAATACTTTGTATTAGCGTTTTATTAACCAGTTGAAGAAGTAAGAATTGTTTGGCTACCTGGGCAGTACTAAGAAGCATTCTTCTACAAATCTACATTAAAATTTATGAAAAGACGAAATTTACCAAATGAAAACATTTACTTTTATAAATACATCATTTAAAAGTTTTAAATTACTTCTTATATTCCTATTAATCCTCCAATATCACATATGGATAGCCATAGTTTTCCATTGATAAAAATCATAGCAAATTACTAAACCGGAAGTCTATAAGTCAGTTTGTGATCGGAAATTTCCGAAGTTTTCGAGTAATCAAATAATCAAAGCAATCGGACCTTCTTATTACAGTCTTTGGTGATACCAATATGGTTCAGTATGTGAGAACATGGAGGGCTACTATAATGATCACCACAGATTAAATGTATTCCATCAATAATGTTAAAGGAAGAATCTGAGCTAAAAGTTACTCCGATCACAACAAAAACGAAAAAAGGTTCTCTAACCAACAGTGGTTGACCTAGTTAAAATTGGCAACCTTAAAGATTTATGCAAGCTTGATGAGTCTAAAAGTTCAATACATTTAACAACACTTCCGGTTTTATTTGTAAATTTGCTAAAAAAACGTGCCCATCTGCTACGTTCCTTGTTGTACTGGTACTAAAAAAATGCAGGGAATAAAATAATTTCCAAAAGATGTTGCCAAAAGTAAACGATTGTTTTTTAACATTAAACGTGAAGAATCACTTATTTTGAATGTAAGATATTTTTAAAGCTCATTTAAATATGTTGCCAGATGTAAACCGGAAGTAAGGGCTACATGTATGCATTGTCTCATGACCTATATAGTTGAGCTATGTGTATGCTATCTGTAAGAAAACAAATTTTAATTAAACGTAACACAACTAGCACGTCAATTATTAACTAACACATATTTTGGTGTTAAAAGGTTTCCTTATAACTAATCTTGTAACCTTGGTATATTTTTAAAAGCTGTATTTGAAAAAAGCCCAAAAATTTTTTTAACGTTTGTATCCGGAAATTAACCGGAAGTTTGTGTATGCATTGAACCCAAAAGGTCAGGCCTCATTAAGATTTGTCAATGAAAAGATAAAGACGTGTTTTGTACTTTGGATTTTAGAAACCTGTCATCCAAAGGTGGCCTTCGGTTGGAAACAAGAGAATGGGAAAATAGGTATAATAAAATGTATTCAAACTATGCCATTTCGTTTTCTTTGTACCTCTATTGCAAAACAAATCCCAGACTTATTGATCACCTGAACATGTGTATTGCGAAGTCCCTGGGGGTTCACTGCGAAAAAAAGTTCTCTTCCTACATCAATAAACTCTGGAAAATTCACATTGCACCATTCCTCAAACTACATGGATGTGACGCTAAATTGAACAAGATTGGTGAGTCAATGTTTTCTGATCTGGCACCTTAAATTCTATATGTTGTCTATGTCTGTACATTAAATTCTATATGTTGTCTATGTCTGCACCTTAAATTCTATATGTTGTCTATGTCTGTACATTAAATTCTATATGTTGTCTATGTCTGCACCTTAAATTCTATATGTTGTCTATGTCTGCACCTTAAATTCTATATGTTGTCTATGTCTGTACATTAAATTCTATATGTTGTCTATGTCTGTACCTTAAATTCTATATGTTGTCTATGTCTGTACATTAAATTCTATATGTTGTCTATGTCTGTACATTAAATTATATATGTTGTCTATGTCTGTACATTAAATTATATATGTTGTCTAAGCCGGTACCTTAAACTGTATATTATGTCTCTGTTGGCACATAAAACGCAATAATCAACTATGCTTACTTTAGATTAACTGTTTTTGTATTGCTTCACTAATCTTAAGAATGGGACGAGTTCATTTCTCGCTAATACTTTCATTAGATCTTCTTTTAGAAATCTGCTTATCCTGTTAATTTATATGATGTTTGTTTAGTCATACAAGTTTTTAATAGAAATTGTAATCCAATTAGATTAGCTTTAGTACATTCCACTTGCCAATGTCAGTTTTGTGATTCTAAATTTCACTTCTTAATGTCAGTTTTGTGATTCTAAATTTCTCTACCTAATGTCAGTTTTGTGATTCTAAATTTCTCTACCTAATGTCAGTTTTTTGTTTCTAAAATTCACTTGTTTGTATCAGTCTATTGATGGTTAATGCATTTTTTTTTAAAAGCTAGAATACTAGATTAATTCAAATAAAAATGAGCTCAAGCAGTATCGTACTAGTGCTGTGAGAAATAGGCTACAAACTTTCTCCTACTTAATAAGACCCAACAGCAGAAGCTTCTAATAATGTCCGACATATATTCTTTCCTTGACGTGCTAATAAATTACTTACAGATGCTGGGACTGAATCAGCAGCTGATAAAGGTTGCGATGAACTAGAGTTGTGTTTGAAGCCACTTCATACATTGGGCTTAACCTTTGAGGTTCCAGATGAGAAATTACATAACAAGATTTGTCAGTAAGTACATTTGTTTCATTTGCGGCATGGTGGCCGTGCGGTTTCCGGTTTCCCGTTAGGCTGGCGTACAGAAGAGCCTGGGCTCGAATCCTGGTACTGTCTCCCGGGTCTGGAGGGTGGCCCTGAGTCTACCACGCTGTGATGGGTACCTGACCTTAGCTGGGGTGAAGTAAAGGTGGCTTTGTATAGTGCTGGTCACACAATCACTTAGTATGCCGTGGCCACAGAAACTGGTGAACGCTGCTTCACTGGTCCTATGGATTAATTTTGTCCGACGGGATACTAACATTTCTTCTTGTATATCTAATTCACAAAAATCATTAAGCATTTCCCTACAATGGATGGGTTGCCTGAACAAACCAGAAAATCCAGTAACTTAACATCATTTAAAACCGTGTCCCGACATTTAAACATGCGACAGATAAACATGCGACACTTAAACATAGACACTTAACCACACGTCAGATAAACATACGGACATTTAATCACACGACTTTTAAACATACGGACACTTAATCCCACGACAGATAAACATACGGACACTTAATCCCACGACACTTAAACATGCGGACAGTTAATCATAGCGACAGATAAACACACATTTTCACTATACCATTAAAATAAATAGGAAAATAATATAGATTATGTTGCCAATAGTAAAAAAACGGGATAGAGGGAAGGAAAATACATCATGGCATCAACAGGCCTACGGGGACACCTATGCCCTACGCCCACCCTTGGTTTTCCTCACTCCCATTTCATCGTTATTTATAATTAATTTAACCTTAATATTTATTTCAGTATTCAGTGTGTTATCCCAACTTTTTGCTCAGTAGAAGTCTTGAATACTATCTATGAGCAGGGCAATAGAGATTCTTCATTGGTATGAAAGGTGAGCCATTGTTCGCAGAAATTGCAGAAAGTTTGCAGCTCAATAAAGGCTAACTGCACGTGCTTCACGGTCCTTTAAACATAATCTACACTGTATCTATGTAAATAACGAAGGACCTTTATCAGCACATATGGAACGAATAATACATACTTAAAGGTTCTGTATAAACAACCTTCAGTGAGGCACTATAAATGAAATCTTTGATATGCAAAAGATGCAAGCTCAGCAGAATGGATGGTGTTACCATAGTCTTATGCATATCTAGTGCTCAATTATAAATACTTTATTGTTCTTAATGTTTCGGTTATTACAATTTTAAAAAGTATTCATATTTTTGCATTTTGGGGAACCTAATTAAAAATATAGTATTTTTAATATTGCCATCATCATTATCAAATATATTTTAAAAGCTATTTCTAAATAATCATTGGATAATGCAATTAAAAGCTATAGGCCTATGTGTCAATTCGACCCACTAGTAGATAAAAGAAGTAGGGTATTGTTTTTTTAATAAAAAAAACAAGGTGTATGAGTTACATTGTAGCCGAATACAGTTAAAACACGAAGCAGGGATGGCGCTAGTGAAGACATAACGGATAAGTGGATTATGTAATACTGGCCGTCCGATCGCTGGTCTGGGCAGCCACGTGTGAAGTAAGTCCCGCCCCTTCATCCGACCAGACAGCAACTAAAAAAAACAACTGTGGCGTCACATACAACAGCCCGCCCCCCCCCCCCCCCTATCCCGACAGATAAACACACATTTTCACTATACCATTAAAATAAATAGAAAAATTATATAGATTTTGTTACAAATAGTAAAAGTAATGGGATAGGAGGAGGAAAATATCTCATGGCATCAACGGTCCTACGGGGACACCTGCTGTGCCCTACGCCCATCATTGGTTTTCCTCACTCCCATTTCAACCCTATTTTTATTGAATTCTTTTGTTTTAATTTTTTATAATGTTTTATTTGAACTATATACACTTACAATTAATGAAACAAAAGCGTTCAATATGTTATCCATAGTTAGAATTTTTGTGTAAGCTTATAAACAAGTATTATAAATAAAAGTTTGATTGAAAAAAAATGGTACAGAGTTAATAAATATATAGATTTAAAGAAAGTTGTTGATTATATTTTTTTTATAGTTAGTTTATATAATATACACGTTTCTGTGTTAGCGACTAGTCTATGGGTAGGGGCGGTTTTGTGACGCCACAATTCTTTTTATTGGCCCTCTGGTCGAAAGTGGATGAAAGGGCAGTACTTCACACGCGTGGCTGGCTTTCCATCGTAATCGTTTACGATGGTCTTGATGCAGACCTGCGATCGGGCGTCGAGCATTACGTAATGTA
Source organism: Anisus vortex (assembly GCA_949126835.1). NCBI lineage: Eukaryota > Metazoa > Mollusca > Gastropoda > Planorbidae > Anisus > Anisus vortex. Next base: position 2,500,105 of record OX421505.1, on the reverse strand, counting down.
CTTAGCACTAGCCCGTTAGGTCTTCACTAGCCCTATCCCTTCTTCGTGTTTTAACTGTATCCGACTACAAGGTGGTTAAATGTAACCCATAACCTTGTTTATTTTTTAAAAAAATTCTTATTTCTACTAGTGGGTCAAATATAGTATATTTTTTCGACTATAATATATTATTAAAATATTTTATAGTCGAGAAAATTATAACAAAAATAATGATAGTAAAAGAGAGAGAGAAAAGGAAAAAAGACCGTTCTAGATTTAGCATTTTGTCAATATATAAATAATATTAAGACTGTTCATAAATAGAGTGAAAATAATGACAATTATTATTTGAGTTTATTTTCAAAATAATCTTTAACAAAAGAAATTAGCCTTTAAAAAAAAGTTAACCCGCCAAAAAAGAAGTATCGTGACATAAAGGACCGTGTATCACGCGCAGTTAATCTGTATTCAGCTGCAAACGTTCTGCAATTTCTGCAAACAATGGCTCACCTGTCGTACCAGTGATGGATCTCTATTGCCCTGTCTTGATAACACATTGAACGCTTTTTATTTCATTAATTGTATGTGTGATGATTTAAAATATATATAGTTGTTTTAGTGGGACATAATTTGTATAATCTCTAACCCGGTGTTAATGTATGGAATAAACGAGTGACGTTTTACGATTAAAACAATGACGTAGGAGTTAGATTGAACGTAGCGTAGATTTGGAGATAAAGACAGACGACCTTAGAATTTGGTAGTGTAAAGACGTGTTTTAGACTAGGCTATAGAAACTGTTGTGTATTTGAATTCATCTTGTACATAAATTGCATTAAATATTGAGTTCTCATGTTATTGAAAAGCCGGCAGTTTGTTCATTGATTATTATTATATAATGTGATCTCCCTGAGAGTTGTTAACATAATATCTACAAAATAACGGTCACAGTATGTGTATAGAGATCTAGTTCAAATAAAAAAACAATAATAAAAAAATTAAAAAAAAGAATAAATTCAATAAAAATATAGTTGAAATGGGAGTGAGGAAAACCAATGATGGGCTTAGGGCATAGGTGTCCCCGTAGGCCCGTTGATGCCATGAGGTATTTTCCTCCCCCTATCCCATTATTGTTACTATTTGTAACATAATCTATGTAATTTTTATATTTATTTTAATGGTATAGTGAAAATGTGTGTTTATCTGTCGGGGGAAGGGGGCGGGCGGTTGTTTGTGACGCCACAGTTTTTTTTAGTTGCTGTCTGGTCAGATGAAGGGGCGGGACTTCACATTGAAGTTCACGCGCGGCTGCCCGCTGCCCAGACCAGCGATCGGACGGCCAGTATTACATAATCCACTTATCCGTTATGTATTTACTAGCGCCATCCCTGCTTCGTGTTTTAACTGTATTCAGCTACAATGTAACTCATACACCTTGTTTTATTAAAAAAAAATAAAAAATTCTTATATCTACTAGTGGGTCGAATTGACACATATAGCTTTTAATAACATTTATCAATGATTATTTAGAAATAGCTTTTAAAATTAATTTGATAATGATGGTAGGAAGAATAAAAATACTCTATTTATAACTAAGTTCCCAAAAATGCAAAAAATATGAATACGTTTTAAAATTTTAATAACCAAAACATTAAGAACAATAAAGTATTTATAATTGAGCACTAGATATGTATAAGACTATGGTACTGATATGTTTTCTTGTTTTTTTTGTGAACTACCGTACGCAAATAGGGGCACTTGGTACAAGTAGTAGATGCTTTCTAGTCTAACTTCACCGAGCGTACCAATGAAGAATCTATATTGCCCTGCTCATAGATAGTATGCAAGACTTTTACTGATCAAAAAGTCGGGATAACACACTGAACGCTTTTTTTTGTTTAACTAATGTTGTATGTATACATAGATTTCTAGTTCAAAAACTAAAAAAAAAATCAATAAAAAGAAATAAATATTAAGGTAAAGTCATTATAAATAACGATGAAATGGGAGTGAGGAAAACCAAGGGTGGGCGTAGGGCATAGGTGTCCCCGTAGGCCTGTTGATGCCATGAGGTATTTTCCTTCCCTCTATCCCGATTTTTTATTATTGGCAACATAATCTATATTATTTTCCTATTTATTTTAATGGTATAGTGAAAAAGTGTGTTTATCTGTCACTATGATTAACTGTCCGTATGTTTAAGTGTCGTGTGATTAAGTGTCCGTATGTTTATCTGTCGTGGGATTAAGTGTCCGTTTGTTTAAATGTCGTGTGATTAAATGTCCGTATGTTTATCTGTCGTGTGGTTCAGTGTCTATGTTTAAGTGTCGCATGTTTATCTGTCGCATGTTTAAATGTCGGGTAACCATTTAAAACACTCATCGAATCATAAGACTACAGTCAGACCGTAAATAAGATTTGGATGCAAACATTTTCTTTAGATAAGATAAAATTAATACTCACCTTTATATAGATGTTAAGCTTGAATAATGCCCTTTGTCAGAGTGATTTCTTCAATTGTATGTAAGTGAACAATCATAATACGCTAGGTGTATGTGACATGAAAATAGGGTTAAAAAACATAAAATTACTCTATTACCAGGGGCGAAGCCACAGGGGTGGAAGGGGCTGAGGGGGGCTAAGAACTACCTGTTTACGAAAGTTCAGCCCCCCCCCCTTCCCTGGCCAAAAATTCTGGCTTCGCCCCTGCCTATTAGGCCTACTATCTTTTTTTAAACACACTCTCTATCCTGTATCTCTATTGTGCTAGGTTTATGTGCCATAATAGAATTTAGACTTTCAATGCAGTTCTATAACAGAATTTTGATCTTCAATGCAGTTCCGTAATGGAATTAAGACTTACAATTGAGTTTTCGTGGTTCCATATAGAATCTAGACTTGAAATGCAGTTCCACATATTGTGTTTACAGGATCAACAATGGACTACAGTCTTGCTATGAAGAAAAGAAACATAAGTGTCTTGATACGTTCCGTTCAGCATCCATGTTTTCTGAAGTAAAGAAGGCAGATTACTTATGTTCAGCGCAAGGAAAGAAAGGTATGCCCGAAGTACATACTTAGACATGCTTACACGTAGGGATTGGCCGGATATGATTTTTCACTATTTGCCGGATCCGGATAGTAGCCCCCCTAATATTCGCCGGATCCGAATACGGATCCGGATATTTCAGAATGTCATTTCCACTAATATGGGGGTGTACTTCAACAGTTTCGGATTAGAATTCAAAAGTATTTATTAAAGTATTTATTATTGAAGAGATAGAGAGTATCTGCAGTCTACAATGAAAGTCACAGATATTGTGTCAACTTCACCGATGGACATGTTACAACTTACAATGATCGAACTTTAACGAAGTTCAACGAACTGTGTAGTTGCTGTAGTGTAGTGTGTACCGATTGTGTAGTTTATTATACAGGAAGTTGTGATCTATTAAAACAATACTAAACATTGTTCTTTGGTTTCAGATGATTTTTTATCATATGCAATAAGGGAAATCTATATTTGTTATTAAATAATTGTTGTCGTTGTTAAATTAATTGTGGTAGTATGTTATACGTCACTTCGGAATCTCGCTTGTTCAGTATCTTTACCTACTTGACATATACAAAATAACTACGTCAAGTAGGTATAGATACTGTCATGTATATTGTTTTTCCAAGAATTGGAACACGCAATGTTTATTCCTCTCTCTCTCTCTTTTCTTACTACACACAATATTAGGACGTTTAGTAGGAAAACAAAAGGTTCTAGGTAATGTTGGGATTCTGTGTTGATCTCAAATTCTCAGGGTCTGGGAACGACTCATTATTTAATAGGGGAAGTTCCTATCGTTTTGTTATGAGTTTTGTAATGTTACCATGATTTTCACCCCTACTGGTAGTGGGTCTGTCCCTTGCACCACTCGGATAATATTTAATGATTTGTTTTGTCTGAAAGACGGAGAGTTTCAAAATATGTTCCTTTGAGAACGTTTGTGTTTGCACTATTTTATTCTAACTGTACATAATAGATATATTGTATATATTGAACATACCACCTGAAATAAACTATCAACAACAGTTACACTGAAGCTTCCTTGTCAAGTGACTATTCTATTATGTTGTACACATTACTATAAGATTTAGCTACTACTATAATGTACAAGAAAGGAAATGTTGGAATACAAATACTGAATTTGTGCCCAGGACTATAAGAAGAGTTCGTGTAATACTGAAACATAAATACTAATAATTAAAGTCTCCCCTAGGACTAACGAGAATTATCAGCAAGATCTACACAGCTCTGGCCACAAGGGGATTGTGGACGTAACAATACTGAATAAGCAAGATTCCGAAGTGACGTATACTTTGCATGGATTTTAATAACTTCATGATGTATTTTTAATGATTAATTTTTTATTATTTGATTTAAATTTATTCACAAAAAACTGTTTAGAAAAAAAAAATATTTATAATACTCAATAAGATTTAACACATGAGACAAGCAAAAGTGTTGTTTTAAAAATAGAAATTAACAAATGAAATCAAAAATGCAAATGTCATTTAAAGTTCAATTAAAAAAAACTAAGAAACAAAGTTTATTAAAATATTACAATAATATGACTTATATCGTGTATAAGTAAAATGTTTCAATGTCAATAGTGAATATTAAATTAAATTATGAAATCATTTACTACTGTCAATGACAAGTAGCCTAAGTTAAAAGCGATAGGCAAGACTCAGCCGGTTTGACTTGAGGCTTAGCCGTGTATGTTATTGTTATAAGCTTTCAACTTTATGATATAAAGTTATCATGTTTTATTAAAGTTACAGTTATTAAAATAATTTGTAATTTAAAATTCAAGTATTCATAGATAACTAAGATAAGCTATCAGAATGAAATTTTTTTTTAATGAAATGAATCAATCAAAATAAAATAGTTACCAGTTTATGTTTTGAACTTAGTGGTAAGTTGTAACAAGATAGTACTAATCAGTACTTGTACTGTTTTACTTAAGTTTGTACGTTGTATTTTTTTTTTTGTTTATTATGTTTATTACCTAGTTATATGTATTGTTTACATATTTTATATTTCTTTATCTACTTTATACTACAGTATTACTTTATTTGTATTTGAACTTTGAAGTAATTCTTTACTACCGTGATATTCGGATCCGGCAAAAATCCGGCGGTGGTATTTGGCTAATCCGGATAGTGCCGGAAATCCCGATATCCGGCCCGGATATCCGGCATGCCGGATATCCGGCCAATCTTTACTTACACGAATACACATAGTTTTTCTCCTAAATAGCTTTCACTGATGTGCCTATTATCATATTACACTCACACTGGTGCAAAATTGGATTTCAGATAGAGGTCTACACCCAGCGGGCACATACGTCGTATCGACGGGAATAAAAAAATAGTTTCAACGTGTTTTTGTGGTTTCCACGTGTTATTGTGCTTTCCACGTGTTTTCGTGGTTTCCATATATTTTCGTGGTTTCCACGTGTTATTGTGCTTTACATGCGTTTTCATGATTTCCACGTGTTTCGTGGTTTTTACGTGTTATTGTGCTTTGCACGTGTTTTCGTGGTGTCCACGGGTTTTCGTGGTGTCCACGTGTTTTTGTGGTGTCCACGTGTTTTCGTGATGTCCACGTGTTTTCGTGATGTCCACGTGTTTTCGTGGTTTCCGCGTGTTTTGGTGGTTTCCATGTGTTTTTGGCACATTTTTTCTTCTTTCTCTCTCTCTCTTTTTCTCACTCTCTCTCCTTCTCTCTCTCTCTCTCTCACTCTCTCTCACTCTCTCTCCCTCTCTCTCTCTCTCTATCTATGTTGTCTCGTTTGTTAAGCAATATGACAAAGACGTCTAGGTCTAGACTTTGATTATTTTTCTTCTCAAATACATGTACCAGAGGGGGCGTGGTGGCCGAACCGCAGCGCATTCGGGTGACGCACCGGAGGTCCTGAGTTCGAATCCTAGTAAAGGCTAAGATTTGTTCCCGGATCTGGAGAGTGTCCCAGCTCTGTTGGGTACCTTACTTTAGTTGAGGGTAAAGAAAAGGCGGATGGGCATTGCACTGGCCACACAATCCCCTAGTATGCCGTGGCCACAGAAACTCGTGAACGCTGCTATACCGGCCCTATAGATCAATTTGGTCCGACAAGATTACTATACATTACTTAAATGTACCAGGTTTGGCATGTTACACAACAGAATGTGTTGTGTGTACCAGGTTTGGCATGTTACACAACAGAATGTGTTCTGTGTACCAGGTTTGGCATGTTACACAACAGAATGTGTTCTGTGTACCAGGTTTGGCAGCATGTTACACAACAGAATGTGTTATGTGTACCAGGTTTGGCAGCATGTTACACAACAGAATGTGTTATGTGTACCAGGTTTGGCATGTTACACAACAGAATGTGTTCTGTGTACCAGGTTTGGCATGTTACACAACAGAATGTGTTCTGTGTACCAGGTTTGGCATGTCCCACAACAGAATGTGTTCTGTGTACCAGGTTTGGCATTTTACACAACAGAATGTGTTCTGTGTACCAGGTTTGGTATGTCCCACAACAGAATGTGTTCTGTGTACCAGCTTTGGCATGTCCCACAACAAAATGTGTTCTGTGTACCAGGTTTGGCATGTCCCACAACAGAATGTGTTATGTGTACCAGGTTTGGCATCTTACACAACATAATGTGTTCTGTGTACCAGGTTTGGCATGTTACACAACATAATGTGTTCTGTGTACCAGGTTTGGCATGTTACACAACAGAATGTGTTCTGTGTACCAGGTTTGGCACGTCCCACAACAGAATGTGTTCTGTGTGCCAGGTTTGGCATGTCCCACAACAGAATATGTTTTGTGTGCCAGGTTTGGCATGTCCCACAACAGAATGTGTTATGTGTGTCAGGTTTGGCATGACCCGCAAAAGAATGTGTTCTGTGTGCCAGGTTTGGCATGTCCCACAACAGAATGTGTTCTGTGTGCCAGGTTCGGCATGTCCCACAACAGAATGTGTTCTGTGTGCCAGGTTTGGCATGTCCCACAACAGAATGTGTTCTGTGTGCCAGGTTTGGCATGTCCCACAACAGAATGTGTTCTGTGTACAACTAGTTGTACTTATACGAATGGTCCACATTGGATCACAGTAACACATTTGTGGTCTGAATATACTATTTGTACCAATTGAAAGAAAACATTAACAAAATTAGAACAAATACAGAAAAGAGCTGCAACGTTCATTTAGCGAGTATTCACAAATCACAACTGACAAGAGTAACAATAATAGTTTAAATCACTAAACCTAGAAACACTAGAGGACAGAAGGGCAAAGATTAAAGCAGTAATAATACATACGGTATTAAACTGTAATTATAGAAATACAACCCAATAACAACCTGATGCAATGATCAGATCATCATCATTAGCATCATCATCATTGGCCCCAATGCTCAGATAAAAATAAAGATCAACACACTTCTCTTATCCCTTATGTAAGAAACAAATGCATACGGATACTCTCTCTTCCCTAGTGACATCCACGCATGGAATGAGTTACATGAGCTAACCGGAAAAAACGTAACTTAACATCATTTAAAAAGCTAATAAAACAATACTAGACGCAAACCACAGATGAGCGTAGGACACAATAATCTTCTTTATAGAAGGAGCGTCTGTATTGTATAAGACACAATAAGTGCGAAACGTGTAATTGTACGTTTCTAAGTATACTTTTTATGTTGATTCGGGCTTTGGCCAGTGACAGCTGACCTCATGATCTAAAAGTCATTTGTTTAGCCTCTTCCAATGTTTTCGCTGCTAACTATGCTAATGTATTGACTGTCTATTACAGGCCATAAGCAAATCGTTAATTCCAAGTGTGTCACTGACAAGACAGCGGCTCTAGCAGCACAAGAAGCGCTATTGGAATGTGAAGATCACTATCAACTGGAGTTGGAAATTGTACGATTCAAGGCGCTATCTGTTGAAAAAGCTGTTAATGCATGCCTGTAAGTTGAAATTTAACGGAAGCTTTCATATTCATATCATATTCTAGCTACCCATCGGTGCCACCATTTTTTAACAGACGACCGTTGGCATGAGAGCCTTCTCAATATCTGGCCCGAAAGTATGGAATTCTTATCCCAATCCGACTCAGGCAGACAAGTTCTATCATCACTTTTAAAAAGAACTTGAAGACACATTATTTTACTGTTTCCTTTGTAAAATACTTTTTTTTAGACTCCTACTGTTTTACTTGCAGGATATATTAAGTTGGTTAATGCTACATTGACTTGTTCTGTCCTATGTGTTACGTCCACAATCCCCTTGTGGCCAGAGCTGTGTAGATCTTGCTGATAATTCTCGTTAGTCCTAGGGGAGACTTTAATTATTATTATTTATGTTTCAGTATTACACGAACTCTTCTTATAGTCCTGGGCACAAACTCAGTATTTGTGTTCCAACATTTCCTTTCCTGGACATTAGAGTAGTAGATAAATCTTATAGTAATGTATACAACACAATAGAATAGTAACTTGACAAGGAAGCTTTAGTGTAACTGTTGTTGATAGTTTATTTCAGGTGATATGTTCAATATATACAATATATCTATTATGTACAGTTAGAATAAAATAGTGCAAACACAAACGTTCTCAAAGGAACATATTTTGAAACTCTCTGTCTTTCAGACAAACAAATCATTAAATATTATCCGAGTGGTGCAAGGGACAGACCCATTACCAGTTGGGGTGAAAATCATGGTATCATTACAAAACTCATAACAAAACGATAGGAACTTCCCCTATTAAATAATGAGTCGTTCCCAGCCCTGAGAATTTGAGATCAACACAGAATCCCAACATTAAGTAGAATCATTTGTCTTCCCACTAAACGTCCAGCGATCGGAAGCCTAAGCCCCGCCCACAAAATCCTGTTTAGTGAGAAAAAGAGGGGGAAGAAGAATAAACATTGCGTGTTCCAATTCTTGGAAAAACAATATATATGACATGCCCCCACCCAATGAAAGAAACAATGTACCATAATTACCCAAGTAATACTCAACATGGTACATTTTTCGTACTTAACACTATCGTTTTAACAACCATCAATCAATGGAAGATTATAAGACAATTTAAGCAAACATGGCTCACTGGCACAACTAAATTATAAAAAGTGTCATTACCCAATGGTAATTGTGATTATAACGTGATGGACAAATATTTCCCCGTTAATATTAATATTTACTAATGTCTCAACAAGTACAAATAATTCCAAAATATTCTAGTCATTCCTATTTTAACTATGTACAGTTGTGTGGATTTCCAACAAAAATTTGCAAAAAGTTTTAATCTATTTAAACAAATATAACATTGCTCAAACTCAGGCAATTTTCAACAGTTTACTTCTAATATACAAACTAAAAGATAAGTAATACGTAACTCGAATCAAACTATAGGTTACTTCCCCTTTAAATTACAGTGTCAACTTGACATTAACAGGGCTCATACCTAAGGTGATGATACTTCCCCTTTTCTCAAATATGAGGAGAAAATACACTCTAGTTACGATTACTACAGTAATCTAAATATTAAAATGCAATCTACTATTATGCGTTTGTTGGCAAATTTAAAAGTTTAATATAAAAGATTGTTCAGGGTTGAATGAGTGCACACCTTTAGGTACCTTTGTTTCCCTCCATTCCTGGATATATGGAATATATAACAACCTATATACAACATAGTGAATATCCACTAGTTTTTCCCATTCTATTACCATGATAAAACAATTTAGCAATAGGTTTCCAATATTATCTATTAATTTATACCAATTGATATTACATCTCTTTCTAAGATAAAAATTGTACATATTATTATTTAGTTCTATTCATTAACTAAAATGAAACAAGATAATAAATCAATTAACTCAAAGTTTTCCCACTTAATTGCATGTGATGACAATTACGTTTATCCATCCATATCAAGTAAATACGTGCATATTTATATATTTATTGCATCATGCATCAACATTTAAATGGAATTTCTTTTCCATAAACAAATGAATTAAAAATATATCACAACATCAATATAATACATGATTATAAAAATTGTTAATACTTTCAAAAGACTTGACTTCTGTATGATACAAGTATTCTATAGGTATTCCATAATCAAAATTCAAACGAATGATAGGTTATCATGACACATTCTTAATGAATAAGTGAGATGATCTGAAAGAGAAGTATTGGGTTATTCAGTCAATCATGTAGCACCCGAGATAGAGTATCAGCTGAGACGTTGTCCCTACCCCTCAGGTGTTTTATGTTTAAGTCATAGGCTTGGAGGAATAAGCTCCATCTAACAAGCCTCTGGTTTTGCTTGACCCTGGAGAGAAAAGTCAGAGGGTTGTGGTCGGTCAGTATTTCTATCGGGTACCCAGAGCTGTTTACATAGAAATCAAACTGTTTTAACGCCAGGATCAACCCTAAAAGTTCCTTCTCACTTGTATTATAATTACGTTCATAGATATTGAATTTCTGTGAGTGGTAGCACACCGGGTGCTCCTCTCCGTGGTCATCCTGCTGAGTCAGCACAGCTCCCATCCCAGTATCGCACGCGTCTACTGCAATTTTAAAGGGTCTATCAAAACGCGGGGTCACCAAAATAGGTGCTCTGGATATTCTTAACTTCAACTCATCAAACGCCTTTTGGCACTTGTCAGACCAAACAAAGCGATTGTTCTTCTTTAGTAGGTCAGTTAAGGGGCAAGCTACCGTAGAGAAGTCCTGGCAAAATTTACAATAATACCCGGCCATTCCAAGGTAACTACGGAGCTGTTTCCTTGTCTGTGGCACTGGGACATTCTGAATAGCTTCTATTTTAGCATTTACTGGTTTAACCTTTCTACCACCCACTACATGTCCAAGATACTCGATAGTGGCATGTCCAAACTGACTCTTAGCCAGGTTTATTGTCAAATTGGCGTCATTCAGTCGTTCAAACAAGTGTCGTAGTTGACTGACATGTCTCTTGAAATCTGTACTATACACCACTATGTCGTCGAGGTAGGCATTGCACTGGAAGATACCGCGAGTGAGGGTGTTTATAAGCCTTTGAAACGTCTCAGGGGCATTACGGAGTCCGAAGGGCATGACCTTATACCTGTAAAGTCCGTCAGATGTCACAAAGGCGGATACTTCCTGTGCTCGTGGCGTCAAAGGAATCTGAAAGTACGCGGAGAGAAGATCAATTTTTGTCACATACGTCGCGTCACCTATCTTATCAATGAGGTCATCAATACGAGGAATGGGATACGAGTCAGTCTTTGTCAAATTATTTAATTTCCTAAAGTCTGTACAAAACCGCAATGTGTTGTCGGCTTTTGGTACCAACACACAGGGTGAAGACCATTCGCTATCACATTCTTCCACTATGTCATTTTCTAACATATACTTCACCTCTGCTCTAATATGTTCAAGTCTGATGGGGTTAACTCTATATGGATGCTGTTTAATTGGCCTGGCACCCTCAGTTAATACTACATCGTGTTCTATTAGATGTGTCCTCCTGGGAACATCTGTAAACAGTGACTTATATTCATGTACCAGCTCAATAATCTTCTCATTATCTTCTACCGGAAGATGTTCTAGCCTGTATCTAAGCTCTTAAGGGCTTCTGTATTATTAAGTTTACTTTCTGCAAACTTATATTCTATCCTAGACAAATCCGTCGGGACTCTAGCTAACGAAATCATGGGGGCCTCCCGTGGTTTACTCTTTTCCCTGGATACATAGGGCTTAAGCAAATTAATATGGCATACCCTCTGCTTTTGTCTCCGGTCAGGAGTCTTTATCAAATAATTGACCTCGCCAAGCTTTGACTCTATCTCATAGGGTCCACTAAACTTTGCACTTAAATGCTGATTTTGCAAAGGTAGAAACACAAGAACTTTGTCACCTGGTGCAAAAGTTCTAGCTGTAGCTTTACGGTCATAGTTCTGTCTCATACGCTCCTGCATCTGTGGAAAATGAATCTTCACATGGTTAAAAGCATGATAAAGCCAATTTTTAAATTTATCTACATATGACAAAAGTCCAATCGGTTCACTGTCCGTTAGCCAAGTTTCATGTAGAAGTTTCAACGGACCTCTGACTGAGTGTCAATACACAAGTTCGAATGGGCTAAACCCCAGGGATTCCTGAGTGGCCTCCCTTGCAGCGAACAGAACATAAGGCACACCCTTATCCCAGTCTTTCTCGTTTTCATAACAGTACTTTTAAGCATCGATTTTAATGTCTGATGAAACCTTTCCAGAGCTCCCTGGCTCTCAGGATGATAGGCACTTGATAGTCTATGGCTTATCCCTAATTGTTCCATGACTTGTTTGAAAATGTTCGAAGTAAAGTTAGTCCCCTGGTCGGACTGTACTGTCTTTGGTAGGCCATAACGTGTGAAGAAATTTGTCAGGGCGTCTACCACCTTCACTGTTGTTATGTTCCGCAACGGAATGGCTTCCGGGAAGCGAGTGGATGAACACATGACTGTGAGCAAGTATTGAAAACCGGCTTTTGTTTTCGGCAACGGGCCCACGCAATCAATGAGTATATGACTGAATGGTTCGTCGAACGCTGGTATCGGCTGGAGTGGAGCGACAGGAATTCGTTGGTTAGGACGTCCTATCATTTGGCATACGTGGCAAGTCTTGCAGTATTGTTCGACATCTCTTCTCAGTCCTGGCCAGTAGAAGTAAGGGAGGATACGGTGGTGCGTTTTTCGGACTCCCATGTGACCAGCAAAAGGAAGATCATGCGCCATACGCAGTATATCTTGACGATAGCACTTAGGTATTACAATCTGGTGAATACTGTCCCACTCGTTTGTACCTGAGTTAGGCGGTTTCGACTTTCTCATCAACACTTCATCTTTCATGTAGAAACATTCCGCCATTGCATCTGCAGTCTTTTCATCAACAGCTTTCATTCTGAGTTGCATTATTACTTCGTCATTCAATTGTTCTTTCACCAATTTCTGCTTGGGTGACAAAACATTATCGTTCTCTGTTGCATCACCAGTTGTTAGTTCAGCAAAGAACGTAGCACTTAAATCGATGTCAGGTGTTTCTGTTATCACTGTTTCATTCGCATGTGTGTCTTCAGAACAGACAAACACATCTTTCGTTGCACTACACGGCGTAGCAGGAGTCTTTACCGACTTCTTTTTCTGCATTGCTCTTGTCAGTGCACATGTTGGGCGTTCATTGGCAGGACGTAGGTTTTTGTCCTCCGCCATCTTTGTCTCCAACACTTTAACCATGGGCTCGACAGTGACTCTGCCGCCCATAATGTCATTTCCTAATATCATGGAAACGCCTTTGACGGGTAGTGCGCGCCACACTCCCACTAAAATGTTACCTGTAAAAATCTCCGACTCGAGTTTTATTCTGTGCATTGGAGCTTCCACAGCCTCCATACTAGCACCTCTATGCACAACAGACTCACCGGTACTGGTGGCATCTGTTAACGGCACACTGCCCTCCAGGATCACGCTGACAGCAGAACCCGTGTCACGTAATATCTGTATTTTCTTCTTGCTGAGTACATCGACTTCTGTCGACACGACAAAGGGTCGAAAATCGGATAGGTCGTCCTCTTCTGGGACTTCAGGAACCATCTGTTCCTCACGGCCTTCTGAAAGCATAATAGATTGAGTACAGCTATTCTCTTTTACCTTAGATAGGCTGTTCTCAAAAACCATCGACTCCACGACTATGGGCGATGCCGGCCGCATTTCTTTTGAGTTTCTTGACCCTGTGTTGCACACTCTTCTGTCTGCTTGCTGTCTTTCTGCACTCTTGCTCAGTGTAGAATAGCACCTTGCTTCTTGGTAAGGATCCAACAATCTTGCTTCATGTGGCCCTCTTTCTTGCAATTGAAACATACCACCTTTGCTTTATTTACATCTGTCTGCTTCCTGAAATGAACTAAGTTACTATTATTATTTACACCACTGTTCTTATTATTGTTTTCACTTGTCTCTTTTGGTATACTAGCCTCCTTGGGCTCTGGTTTGTGCACTTTGGGTTTGTCAGCATAATATGGCTTTATGCTGGCGTGAATTATGGCATAGTTATCTGCCAATCTAGCAGCTTCATGCACATCTTCAACCCTTCGGTCTGAGATGTGGGTTTTAATATCCACTCGAATACAATCATTGAATTCCTCAAACAATATTAGGTTCTTGAGTTTATCAAACTCACTTACATTCTGTGACCTTAGCCACTGTTCTAACATTTTCTCCTTTTGTCTCAAAAAGTCTACATGAGTTTGATCATATGCCTTCTTTCTGTCTCTAAATAGCTTTCTATATTTTTCTGGTGTCAGGGAATAACTTTTTAGCACCCTATCTTTGATCACTTCATAGTCATTTATTTCCTCGGGTGTTAAACTCAACACTACGTCCAATGCTTTTCCTTTGTTGAGAGTTGACCTTAACAATAAGGCCATCTTATCATCAGGGAACTGATAATCTACAGCTATCCTCTCAAAAAGCAAAAAGAAATCTTGAACATCTTCTTCTCTTAATATAGGCAAGTGTTGCTTCATTGCGCTAATATCCATACCATTGCTGTCCCTACGATAGTCAGGTCTGTTCATGCGTGCCATCTCTATCCTTTCTCTGCTTTCAATCCTAATTCTTTCATTTTCCCTTTCAGTTTCTATCCTAATTCTTTCACTTTCTCTTTCAGTTTCTATCCTCATTCTTTCCAATTCCATTCTCTTCATAGCTAATTGGAATTTTAGGTTTTCACTCAACCCTTCATCTTCATCATTGTTTGATGATCTAGATGACATATTTTTTACCTCGTCTCCGTGGGCAATTACCTCGCCCCCACTGGGAGCTACATAATCTTCATTGATATCGTTCTGGCCCACTTCAACTACATTACCAGTGTTCATGGCATTCTGCCCGTTCAAACATGTCATAATTTCTTTGATCAAACGATTACGATTAGGTCTTGCCTGTCCTGCCTCAATCCCAAAGGACTCAGCTAATTCTTTTAGTTCAGCAAATGACATGGCATTAAGTTCCTCTCTTGATATATTCGAAGCCATAGTATAGCGTTCGAAATATTTGTGATAGTAGAGTAGTATATATTGTATAGTAAAATATAAAGTTCCAACTTACGATTTGTCCAGAAATTTGCACAATATACTATTACACACTTCGTGGAATCTTCACACTTCCAAAGGAATAAATACGCAAACCAGTTCTCTCCTCTTTTTAAAAAGAATAGTTTCACAGTCCTAGAAAACGAAACACAAATATGCCGCTCTCAGTACTACTAATGTCACAAAATATTTCTAGGTCAGGAAAAATATAACTCAAATTTTCCAGACAAGATCAACAAATTTTTTTTCAATCCTAGATCGGGAAAAGTAGAACTCAAATATACCAAACGAGACCACCAAATTTTGTTACGTCCACAATCCCCTTGTGGCCAGAGCTGTGTAGATCTTGCTGATAATTCTCGTTAGTCCTAGGGGAGACTGTAATTATTATTATTTATGTTTCAGTATTACACGAACTCTTCTTATAGTCCTGGGCACAAACTCAGTATTTGTGTTCCAACATTTCCTTTCCTGGACATTAGAGTAGTAGATAAATCTTATAGTAATGTATACAACACAATAGAATAGTAACTTGACAAGGAAGCTTCAGTGTAACTGTTGTTGATAGTTTAATTCAGGTGATATGTTCAATATATACAATATATCTATTATGTACAGTTAGAATAAAATAGTGCAAACACAAACGTTCTGAAAGAAACATATTTTGAAACTCTCTGTCTTTCAGACAAACAAATCATTAAATACTATCCGAGTGGTGCAAGGGACAGACCCATTACCAGTAGGGGTGAAAATCATGGTATCATTACAAAACTCATAACAAAACGATAGGAACTTCCCCTATTAAATAATGAGTCGTTCCCAGACCCTGAGAATTTGAGATCAACACAGAATCCCAACATTAAGTAGAATCATTTGTCTTCCCACTAAACGTCCAGCGATCGGAAGCCTAAGCCCCGCCCACAAAATCCTGTTTAGTGAGAAAAAGAGGGGGAAGAAGAATAAACATTGCGTGTTCCAATTCTTGGAAAAACAATATATATGACATATGTTTGTAACATTTTGAGATTATTAATTAGCTCTATAAATTCCTTTTAGCCTAGAGAATTATATCCATATTTCTGCTTGTTTGTTGTTCAATGTTAAATACGCTCTGAGCTTACATTATGTTTGTTGGCAGCGCTATATAAATAGAATTATTATTAGACTATATGAAATTATGTATACCCCATTAAAAAAAAAAGAAAAAAGTTTTAAAGGAAATTTACAGCTAGTATTATAAAATGATGGTATGGCTTATGATTTACCTTGAAATCAACAATAATGCAAACAGTTTTAGTTTACCAAAATAGCTAGATCCAAATTATATGTCATTGTTGACAAATATGTTATTAAAACATATGAACTGCTTTATAAACCAGTTATATTAACGTGTCATATATTCCTAAATATACAATTACAAATGGAAATCAGGATTTTGGACAGACATATGAGATGTTACACAGTGGAATTAAAGAGACACTGCGGCATAAGTTATGCTTATTATGCCAAAACTTTGTGGCACATTGCAAACGCGCCATCTGCCAAAGAGTTTGGCTGTGACAAACCGATTTGTAAGTGAGCCTTTGTTTATGCAATAAATAATTCGTATACACATTGATAATATATTTTGTTATTGTATCTTACATTGTCACTAGATCTCTTATCGTATTTTATACATTCCATAAAGTAGATTATTGTGTGCTATGTGCATTCACAATTAGGGTCTAGCCCTGCATTTCTTTTAGTGTTGTAAATGATGTTAAGTCACTGCTTTGTTCTGGCAACGCATTCCATGCCTGGATGCCACTCGGGAAGAAAGAGTACTGAACTTATATGCATTTGTTCTTGCATAAGGGATAAGGAAAATGTTATAGGCCTTATGCTAATCTGAGCATTGCAACAGCTTATTATTGGGTTGTATTTCTAAATTAGAGTTTAATGCCTTATGTATTAATACTACTTTACTCTTTGCCCTTTTGTCCTCTAGTGTTTCTAGGTTAGTTATTTGACTATTAGTGTTACTCTTGTCAGTTATGAATATTCGCCCGTAATGAACCTTGCAGCTCTTTTCTGAATTTGTTCTAATTTTGAAAATGTTTTCTTTAGCTGATGGGTCCCATACAGAAGATGCATATTCTAGTATAGGCCTATCTAATGTGTGATAGCATTTTAGATTTATATTTCTTTTTACATTTGTACAAGTTATTTTTTATGACACCGAATGTTTTGTTAGATTTTTTTTTAATTGCTTCACATCGATGTGTTTCCAAGATAACGAATCATTTATTATTACTCTTAAGTACTTAGAATTTTTAGTTTGAGTTAGGTCTTTACCGTGATGATACGTTTGTGCGTACCAGTGATCTAGGCTATAAAAAGAATGGATTAGGCACGGAAGTAACATTCTTGAAGCCAAAGCCAATATTCTTTCATGTTTACATTTTATTCTATAGATTTGTTCTAATTAATTGTTTTATTCCTATAACTCGCTTATAAGTGAATAGTGTGAATGGTGTTATCAAATCTAGCGTCAGTTTATTCATACAAATGTAATACTTAGGTGTTCGCCATTCTTTTTATGAATGATCCAGGAAAAAACAATGAACTTATTGTTAAGGAAAAGTTACTAAAATGCAAGATTATACTCAGTCCACGTATAAGCGTAGGACGCAAAAGCCTTCTTTATAGAAGGAGTGTCTGAAACATGTAAGATGAGGGAAAAGAACTAACCTTTACTTGATTTATTCACACAAAACAGCTGAACAGTGTGTTGCTGTGACGGAGTGTAAGACTCCACTACATAAAGCTGGCTTGATGGATACATTCGATGGGACTATGTTGGTCCTTAACGATGAAAAGAAATACAATGCTCTTTGTCAGTAAGTGAATAGAATGTCATTTGTGTGCATACTAGTATTTATGCCCGTCAAAATGACGGATATGCATATTGTTAGGACTCGTTATATCTGGATTCAATTGTGTCTGGAGGCCGGCCATTTTGGTTTCGACCGAAAACAAAACCATACCGAAAGTTATAAATTGACTTTCGGCTAAAACAGAAAGTTTCACTACACCTTCGGTTGAAACCGAAAAATAAACTGAAGTGACCGAACAAATGATTTTAAGATTCTTGTGAAGTAATCTCACAGTCCATTTTTCGACATTTTTGGGGGGTAATTAAATAACACAGATTAATAGTTCACAATAGTTTAACAATAGTTTAACTAAATTAAATTATCAATAAGCAGAGTAATAGATGCAGCACTGGCGTTGCAGTCTGAATTTTGAAAGTTAGAATAGATATTCGTCTTATGACTATAAGTCAATATCAGTTGAGGCCGAAACCGAAAGTAAACGGTGAAGCAGATGTGAAGAATGTATTTTGAGTGTAAGATATATGAAAAGCTCATTTAAATATTATGCCGGAATTAAACCGGAAGTACATGTATGCATTGACACCTGATCTATATATTTAATTAAGCGTACGCTTGTTGTAAACTAACAAATTAAAATTTGTTTTAATTAAACTTAACGCGACTAACACGTCAACTATTAATTATCGCATGCTCACTTTTCATGTTAAAAACAGATTATTTTATTTTTCTAAAAGATATACTGTGCTATACTTAAAAAAGGCCAAGAAAAAAACAACATTATTTAAAGTTTGTTGCCGGAAATAAACCGAAAGTTCATGCATGCATTGAAAGTAATGACCAGGCCTCGTTAAGACGTGTCAATTCTAACCAATAGTCAGCATATAACAATATATCCACCTATCATTATACTATAATTACCACTTTTCCCAGATGATCGTAGCTAAAATCTGTTTATAATGTTAAAATATATCCGCTGAAATAACTGTTAAACTTACAAACAACAAAACAATTAAAGCTACACACAATATATATTGTGTTTTACAGACTGAAGAAAGAATTTGAACCGTGTTATTCTAGTAAAGAGAATGTGTGTCAAGATTCAGAACTATTGATCAGCATGGTGAGAGTAACACAAGTACTAGATTACCTGTGTTCTGATAAAGTAAACCAAAGTAAGTTTTCATTTTTACTTTTTTACTGTTATAAACTATTAACTTTTTCTTAATTGATGTCATAAACTGTTAACGTCTTCATTACTGTCATAAACTGTTAACTTCTTCTTTATAATATCATAAACTGTTAAATTCGTCTTTATTAATATCATAAACTGTTTAATTCTTCTTTATTAATATCATAAACTGTTAAATTCTTCTTTATTAATATCATAAACTGTTAACTTATTCTTATTACTGTCATAAACTTTTTAAAAAATGTTACTGTAAATAACTGTAAAAATCCTCCTTGGTTAAAGTCACAAACTTGTAACTTTTTTCTTATACTACTTTTAATTAGTTCCTTTATTCTTATCTATAAACATTTCATTAAATTGCTAATTAATCTCATTTTCCAAGATGATGAATAATGAAATGAGCTGTTTATTGCATCAACTTTACTCACATAATTTGTTAGGAAACTTTACAGGAGCACACATATCTTATCTTTCGTGTTGAATGGTTTTTCATGGCACGCCAAAACTAAGAAAATTTTTATTAAAATCGGGGCATTTCTTTCAAGAAGGCTCTAAGTCACTCATAGCTTGGACTAATTACTCACAAGTTGATAATATTATAATAAGACAGTGTTGCATAAATCTTACACCCTGCGTGTATTGTGGTCCACGGTGACATAGTAATAATCGCATACTAAACAATCCAGGATAAAACCATATCACATGTGAAACACTTCCCAACGCAGATGGTATATGGCAGAGATCAGTATATTGCAGGGATCGGTATATTGCAGGGATCGGTATATGGCAGGGGTCGGTATATGGCAGATTAATTAATTCAGAATTAGAACAGCCTAAACATCAACCTGCTCATTTCGTGTAGAAAAGACTTGAATTGACTTTTTGCAAGTCTTCCGCGTGCCATCAAAAATTGCTCTGCGTGCCAAGTAGTCTGGCAGGCGTGCCCTATGTTGCAAACCACTTTTTTTCTTTTAACTGTTGGGGTGTAAAACTTTTTTTTTTAGGAGTTAAGAAGTTCGCCAACTCCTCCTGTGCCTCAAACCAGACGCTCCATCAGTTCATACAAAGTGGTTTACAAGTCTGCGTGATGAACTATGAGCTGGACCTTATTGTGGCGCAGCACCACGCTGAGCAATATGGAGCGGAGGCAAAGTCTGTCAATGTGTGCATGTGAGTGTTAAAGCTGAGCGAGACGTAATGGAAAGCCGACGCCCTAGCATAGCAACACCCAATCTTGGCCAAATATAGGCTTAACATAAGGCCCGAGATTTGAATATTGGATAAATCTTGGACCAATATTGAGTTAACATCTAGTGTGCTGTTAGGGAGTTTGCTTCCCATTCTGCTGTGGCTTTATTTAAGTTTTGTTTATTGATATTTGAAACGATTTTCAACATTTTGCCAATAAAAATGTATAGCCTACATTTTCCTAAATATATTGTTTAATTACTCTATATTTATTTATTAAGAGAAATAATATATATTTAAAAATAAATATTTATATTTATAATATTTTTTTAGAAAATAAATATATATTTAGTTATATTAATCATACATTTGTCTTATTTTATCTTATACATTACAGACGCTCCTTCTATAAAGAAGATTTTTGCATCCTACACTCATCCGTGGTCCGAGTCTAGTCTTGCATTTTTATTAGTGTTTTAAATGATGTTAAGTTACTGGTTTTCCTGATTTGTTCAGGCAACCCATTTCTTTGCCGGATGCCACTTGGGAACAAAGAATACTTATATGCATGTGCTCGCGCATAAGGGCAAAGGAAAATGATTTTGTTTTGTTTATATGGAAATTGCAACAGATTGTTAGTGTGTTGTATTTCTAAGTTAAAAGACAAAAATGCTTTCTTATCCCATATGCAAGAACAAATGCTTATAAGTAGGCCTACCTTTTCTAAATCTGTACTTGGAATGGGTTGCCTGAACAAAGCAGGAAAACCAGTAACTCAAAATCGTTTGAAGCATAAATCAAAATGCAAGACTAGCTCTGACCACGGATGAGCGTAGGAGGCAATAATCTTTTTTTTTTATAGCTGGAGCGTCTGTAAAATATATAGATTAATAAGCTATTTAAAAGATAAGCTACACAGATTGATATTTATGGACATATTAAAAAGAACTGAACTTTTGTTTTTATGCAATGAAAAAACAAAACTGCCAGCTTTATTAAGAGATTGAGAGACTGTGTTACTGCGGCACTGATGTATCACTGTGAGAGTCACTTTGTTTCTACTGCTAGGAACATCTGGTTCATTTACTACATGGAGATTATGTTGACATACAACTGTGCAGAAAATCGTAAGCGACATTTTAAACTTAACTTTAGTGCAAATATCAACAACTTTCATTTAGAATATTAACTTGGAAGAAACAACATGCTGTAGGTCACAGCACAAAGAACATTGTCAAAATAGTATATAACAACACATAGAACATTGTCAAACACAGTACATCACAACACATAGAACATTGACACATCACAACACATAGAACATTGTCAAACATAGTACATCACAACACATAGAACATTGACACATCACAACACATAGAACATTGTCAAACACATTACATCACAACACATAGAACATTGTCAAACACATTACATCACAACACATAGAACATTGTCAAACACATTACATCACAACACATAGAACATTGTCAAACATAGTACATCACAACACATAGAACATTAACACATCACAACACATAGAACATTGTCAAACACATTACATCACAACACATAGAACATTGACACATCACAACACATAGAACATTGACAAATGTAGTACATCCGAAGAATCAAGCTCATCGTAACATTTTTTTTTCACACTTTAAACACTTTGACTCTTTCAACAGCATGTGAGGATTTAAAAAAGTGTAGGGAGCTACTTAATAACGGTAGTTGTAGCGATATGAATTCCTTGAACTTTTTCCCTCCTGAGATGCAGCCAGTAAACTTCAATAGGCTTTGTCAGTAAGTCCATTGCTTTATAATATTTTTTCGATTTTTAAAATAATCACTTAACCCTCAACAGCTCACTGATTCTGCAAAAACAAAAACCAATAGATATAATATATAGGCCTATTGACCTAATGTTGATGGGGGTGGGGCAATATTAACTGAGTAAAGTAAATTATCTCGTCGAACCGAATTCATATATGAGGCCGACCAAGAAGCGTTTAGCAGTTTTTGTGGCCACGGCATACTAAGAGATTGTGTGGCCAGCACAATTGCCAGCCGCCTTTACTTTACCCTCAACTAATGTCAGGTATCCATCAGAGCTGGGTAGACTCAGGGACACCCTCCAGACCCAAGAGCAAATTCTAGCCTTCCCCCAGAATTCGAACCCAGGACCATCGGTGCGCGCTGCGGCTCGTTTGTTTTGTTAGCAAATGAACGAATGGGACCGGAAACGTTGGTGCACGTTTAACCTTTAGGTTCATCATGCTGGCATAATATTTAAGACTTGTCCATTTACTGATGCAACATAGTCATACAGAAATACACGCCGCAAGTGAGACTCTCCCCACAACTTGTGACAAATATCAATTCCAGACTCTATTGGATAACAGCATCACCCTATAACGAAAAGACTTTAAACAACTTAAAATATTTAATATTTATTAAAGAAATATTTGTATCTTTCTTTTTTTTTGTATAGAAACTTCTATGAGTAAATCAAAAATATTCAGTAGGCTGTTTTAATTCATGGATAATTGAAAAGTACAGTTTTTTTGCTTTACTAAAGCTGAATTTGTTGACTTGTTCATTTTAATATTGCAGTTTTTTTTTAAATCTAGAATTGAATGTCCCTTTTTGTATTTTGGTATTTTATCTAGATTTGAATGTGTATTATCAGAATTTAAGCCAAACTATGAAGATAATGAAAGTATATAAATATACATGGTGCATGGTGGTAGCGCATTAGACCGGCTTACCGAAAGTTCTAGGTTTGAATCATATAGAGGAATAATAATTATTTCCCGGGAATGGAGGAAGTCCTTGAGTCTACCTATAAAAATAAAGTAAAGTAGGCTACCCGTCGGACCGAATTGATACATAGGTCCGGTGAAGCAGCGTTTATCGGTTTCTGTAGCCACGGCATGCTAGGTGATTGTGTGGCCAGTACTATGAACAGCCGCCTTTACTTTACCTCGGCTAAGGTCAGATACCAATCAGAGCTGGGATGACCCGGGAACAAATTCCTAGCCTGAACCAGGATTCGAACAGGGTGACCTTCGGTATGACAGCCGAAAAACAATTCGCAAGCCACACAATCTCCTAGTAAGCACGTCTGAAATACTACAAACATATCTTTGTCAATATATATTTTTATGGCTTGTGTGCAACTTTATAGTACAAACAATGTGGAGACTAATAGAACTTAGATGTAAATACGATTCCTGATTTTATATTGACAGGTCAAATAATAAATTCCAGTCTTGTTACGCCGATATGAAAACTGAATGCGATGATAAAAGGGTCGTGACGATGGTCTCAAGCTCAGCAGATATCATACAACACCTGTGTTTGTATAAAGGAAATGAAGGTAAGCACTAATTAATGTATTGTTAAAAATCCGTGGGTATTCTGTTGTCAGTCTAAAATCCTGTTCACTATAAAACAATAAACTCAAGCCACTCGATGAATGTTCAAAGATGAATTTAATGCTTTGAACTTATGTACAATGATAAAATTCAATTTCATTGGTTAATAACACGTAGTTCTTGTAGTTAACCAAAAAAAACAACAACAACAGCTCGCTAACTTCTAAATGCGTGCTTTATTAACATAGATTTATATGCACATAGTACTAGAATGGATTTTCCCGAAGCTTTCCGAATAGAAATAAAAATGGGTAGTCTACTTGAAAGTCACAGAGACCACGAGAAAGTATAATTGTGTTATACGAAATTATAAATATTTGCCCAATACTCTGTGCGCCAAAATTAAATATAAATAAATAAATATAATAATAATAATGTATTAAATGTTATGTAATGTAAATAAATAAATTAATAACTCTACATGAACTAGCGAGACATTTTCAAACCCAATAGAGAAACTATTATTAGGCTATACTCGCATAACAACTTAGATTCGTGTGTTTAAATAAAGGAAAGTAAGAAATACATAAAAACGAGTGTTTTAATAAAGAAGATACGCAATTTTCCCTGTAATGGAACCCGCAGTGAACGCGAAAAAGAGTCCGGTCAAGGAACACTTCTCTCAGAGAAGGAGCGCCCGTAACACGTAAGATAAGATAAGAATGATTAATTGTCCTTATTGTTTTTAAAACTGCAGTCCTAAAGGAAATAGCAGATTCCCCATGCCTGACAAGCTCGACCAATTTACAGCAAGCAGAGGAAACTGTGGAAAAGTGTATCCAAAGCTTTCAGTGTGAACTGCAAAAAATGAAACTGTTCAAAGCCGAATCGATAGCACAGATTCGCTATCAATGCCTGTAAGTTAAGAGAAAAGAAGTGGTTTCTTTAGGGGCCATCCATAAACAACGTCATGCTATTACCGGTATTTGCTCATTACATTAGTTCCTCCCCCCTCCCAAGCCCCAATATGACGTTCAAAGATATGCACCCCCTTTCCTACATTGCACATCATCAAATTCCTAAAAGTCAAAAGTTAGCAAGTTTCACGTCACTTTTCATCATCACATGAGTACGTATTTGGCAAGGGGAAACACGGTAGGAGCTGCACCTTCGGCTGGCGCACCAAAGTTTCTGGATTCGATGACCTGGAGATGACCAGGAGTCGTTCCCGGCGGGAGTGGAGCGTGTCCCTGAGTCTACCAAGCTCTGATTGGGTATCTAAATTTAGTTGGTGGTAAAAAGTTAAAGGCAGCTGGGTATTGTGCTGGCCACACAATCCCCTAGTATGCCGTGGCTACGGAAGCTGGTGAACGCTGCTTCACCGGCCCCATGGACCGAATTTGTCTGATGGGATACTTTACGTTTTACGTTAGTAGTTATGGTTGTAGTTAGTAGTTATAGTTAGTAGTTATAGTTAGTAGTTATAGTTAGTAGTTATAGTTAGTAGTTATAATTAGTAGTTATAGTTAGTAGTTGTAGTTAGAAGTTATAGTTAGTAATTATAGTTAGAAGTTATAGTTAGTAGTTATAGTTAGAAGTTATAGTTAGTAGTTATAGTTAGAAGTTATAGTTAGAAGTTATAGTTAGAAGTTTGTCATTTGTTTCTTTGTAACAAACTGTGTGTCATTTGTTTCTTTGTAACAAACCGTGTGTCATTTGTTTATTTGTAACAAACAGTGTGTCATTTGTTTATTTGTAACAAACCATGTGTCATTTGTTTATTTGTAACAAACTGTGTGTCATTGGTTTCTTTGTAACAAACAGTGTGTCATTTGTTTATTTGTAACAAACTGTGTGTCATTTGTTTATTTGTAACAAACTGTGTGTCATTTGTTTCTTTGTAACAAACTGTGTGTCATTTGTTTCTTTGTAACAAACTGTGTGTCATTTGTTTCTTTGTAACAAACTGTGTGTCATTTGTTTCTTTGTAACAAACTGTGTGTCATTTGTTTCTTTGTAACAAACTGTGTGTCATTAGTTTATTTGTAACAAACTGTGTGTCATTGGTATCTTTGTAACAAACTGTGTGTCATTTGTTTATTTGTAACAAACTGTGTGTCATTTGTTTATTTGTAACAAACTGTGTGTCATTTGTTTATTTGTAACAAACTGTGTGTCATTTGTTTCTTTGTAACAAACTGTGTGTCATTTGTTTCTTTGTAACAAACTGTGTGTCATTTGTTTATTTGTAACAAACTGTGTGTCATTTGTTTCTTTGTAACAAACTGTGTGTCATTTGTTTCTTTGTAACAAACTGTGTGTCATTTGTTTCTTTGTAACAAACTGTGTGTCATTTGTTTATTTGTAACAAACTGTGTGTCATTTGTTTCTTTGTAACAAACTGTGTGTCATTTGTTTATTTGTAACAAACTGTGTGTCATTTGTTTCTTTGTAACAAACTGTGTGTCATTTGTTTCTTTGTAACAAACTGTGTGTCATTTGTTTATTTGTAACAAACTGTGTGTCATTTGTTTATTTGTAACAAACTGTGTGTCATTTGTTTCTTTGTAACAAACCGTGTGTCATTTGTTTATTTGTAACAAACTGAGTGCCATTTGTTTCTTTGTAACAAACCCAATCCAGTTTACAAAATGCAGTATACGACTGCGCGAATGTAGCATTGACCAAACAGTGTGGCAAAGACTTTGCTTCATTGGTCATACAAATGTGGGCCAGAGATTTACAGTTTTTCAAAGGAAGAATTGAATGCGGCTGGGTATTTAACAAAAGTAAGTGACATCTTAGAAACATTTCTATTCACTTTGTCAATCCTTTATGTTAACTTTGTCAATCCTTTGTGTTAACTTTGTCAATCCTTTATGTTAACTTTTTAAATCTTTTCTATCAACTTTTTCAATCCTTATATTAACTTTTTCAATCCTTAATTTTAACTTTTTCAATCCTTAATTTTAACTTTTTCAATCCTTAATTTTAACTTTTTCAATCCTTAATTTTAACTTTTTCAATCCTTAATTTTAACTTTTTCAATCCATTACGTAAACTTTTACAATCCTTTATGTAACTTTTTCAATCCTTTATGTAACTTTTTCAATCCTTTATGTAACTTTTTCAATCCTTTATGTTAACTTTTTAAATCTTTTCTATCAACTTTTTCAATCCTTATATTAACTTTTTCAATCCTTAATTTTAACTTTTTCAATCCATTACGTTAACTTTTACAATCTTTTATGTTAACTTTTTAAATATTATCTATCAACTTTTTCAATCATTATATTATTTTTTAAATCCTTTATGTTAACTTTTTCAATCTTTAATGTTAACGTTTTTAATACTTAATGATGATGTTAATACTGCTTCACTGACCCTATGTTCAATTTGGTTTAAATGGTACTTTACATATTACTTAGATAGTTTAGTATTTTTACAACAGTTACAATTATATGCATACAAACACCAACATACCAGTAATGAAACCATGGAACTATAATTGACTAATAAAAGAACAGACGAGCCTTCCGGGTCTTATGTCCAGGGCGTAACAATGATCAGGATTGAACCGGGTTGAGGGGGGGGGGGGGACACCAAGGTTATGTCCGGACGCCAACCTAATCACCGCATGCTGATAGGGCGATACCTATAACTATAGGGTACGGTTTCCACAGCACCATGCAATGTATTCTCCCACTGTGGAATTACCTTAGGATACCTGCAATGTCGCCCGGTAGCTCAAATCTCATACTACAGGAAAGGGCGTCCAGGCACCAGGGTGGGGTTGAGGCGGGATGGCTGCGATAATTTCTTCCTCCCCTTCGTCGCCTCGGACCTCTCGAGTCACAGCAAGCGGGCTGCTCCCCCCCCCTTTCCATGAGTTAGCCCACCGGTGCACTCTAGATGCAAGCGTACTGATGGTTTCCAAACTTCGCCAGCGATGAGGCCCCTGGGTACAGAAGTAATTATTGAAGTTGACTGAAATAAAAACGTTCTTTATTATGTACACAATACAGAAGACGAAGACAAGAGCTATATGCCTCTTAAAATAAACAATCTTCATGCTACCAAGGATCAGGAAGGCTGTCTTGAACTAGAGAGATGTAAATTGTTACTTAAACAATACTTTAATCCTGAAACTGGATATGTTGAGCTTTTTAGCAGACTTTCCGATGAAGAAACATATAGCGAATTTTGTCAGTAAGTTAATAACATTTGTGTTTTTTTGTGTGTTTTTTTTTACTTTTGTTCGAATCTTCATCCCAAGAATGCATTTGAGGATTTAAAAAAAAAATATTGTATGGTTTTGTTTTGTCATTACATGTATCGATGCATCTGGTATATTAATTCAAAATGTAATCATTAACTTAGGCTACAAATCCGGGTCTTCTCGCCCATCTAGGATCTTGTTCGCTGTGAAATAATACACTCATAGAAGAACTTAAGGCTTTAACTTATGTACAACAATCACATTCAACTTCACTGGTCAATAATGACTAGCTTCCTTGTAGCTAACGAAAGATAAAAACGACCTTATCTTATGTAATACAGATGCTCCTTCTACAAAGAAGGTTATTGCGTCCAACGCGAAGATTGACGTAACCTCTGTGTAACCTTATATAGATTTTGGTGCAATAAGTTCTAGAATTGATTTTCCTCGAATTTTGTACAATGCAAAAGAAAATCCCTACTAGAAAGTTGTAGAGATTACGAGAAAATATATTGATGTTATTACGTCATCATAAATAATTATACAATTATACGCAAATAATCTTTACGCCAAACTTAACTTTAAAAAAAAAAAACTCTAAGTGAACTATCGGGCAATTTCAAATACCATATTATAAAACTATTATAACACGCTATACACATATAGCGACATTCTCTATACAAGTTATCAAATCGAACCTTTTATAATAGGCCCTATTTACAATGGCAATATAATCATAACACATTGAAAGACCGCTGTTAAAACAACAACCATAATGGCGAATTCGCGCACATTCAGAAAATACCCGACACGTTCAGAAAATACCAGACACCTTCAGAAAATACCTGACGCATTCCAAAATTACCAGACACCTTCAGAAAATACACACCTTAAAAAAACGGACACCTACAGAAAATATCTTACAGATTTAAAAAATACCCGACACCTTCAGAAAGTACCCAACAGCTTCAGAAAGTACCAGACACATTAAAATTATACTCGACACCTTCAAAAGATAGCTACAAGCTTTAAAAAAACCTTTACGTTATATCCCCTTCACAGGTAGGCCTATCTCGCCCATGTGAAAATTCCAAACATTGTAATACATAGCCGGCATTATTTAACTGTTATCCTATTTTATACCGGACAGTTTAGTGAAATATCGGACTGTCCCGTACAAAAACGGACACCTGGCAATCCTAGTTTCTTACAATGTTTACAGGGATAACCACTACATCAAGTCCTGCTACGCTAAAAACAAGGATGCGTGCAATAAAAACGATCTGTTCATCTCAAGTGCATTATGCATATTAGATTATTTGTGTTCAAGTAAAGGAAAGACAGGTAAAAACATACATAGTATAATATGTACTATATATGCACTATGTTTGTACTATATATTATGTACTATGTATTTTAAATGATGTTCATTACTGGTTTTCCTGGTTTGTTCAGGCAACCCATACCATGCCCTGATGCCAATTGGGAAGAAAGAGTACTTATATCTTATCTTATCTTATCTTATACATTACAGACGCTCCTTCTATAAAGAAGATTAATGCGTCCTACGCTCATCCGTGGTCCGAGTCTAGTCTTGCATTTTTATTAATGTTCTAAATGATGTTAAGTTACTGGTTTTCCTGGTTTGTTCAGGCAACCCATTCCATGCCCGAATGCCACTCGGGAAGAAAGAGTACTTATATGCATTTGTTCTCGCATAAGGGACAAGGAAAGTGTTTTTATCTTTATGTTTATCTGAGACTTGCAACAGGTTGTTATTGTGTTGTATTTCTAAATTAGAGTTTAATGCCTTATGTATTATTACTACTTTACTCTTTGCCCTTCTGTCTTCTAGTGTTTCTAGGCTTAATGATTTGACTAATGGTGTTACTCTTGTTAATTGGGAATATTCGCTAGTTATGAACCTTGCAGCTCTTTTTTGAATTTGTTCTAATTTTTTAATGTTTTCTTTAGTTGATGGGTCCCATACAGATGCTGCATATTCTAGTATAGGCCTAACTAATGTGAGATAGCATTTTAGTTTTATGTTCTTATTACATTTGTAAAAGTTCCTTTTTATGAATCCTAAAGTTTTGTTTGATTTTTTAATTACTTCATCAATATGAGGGTTCCAAGATAACTTATCATTTATTATTACTCCTAGATACTTAGCATTGTTAGTTTGAGTTCGTTCTTTACCATGAATGAAGTAGTTTGCTATTATTTGTTTCTTTTTCTTGGATACCCTTATTAGTTGGCATTTTTCTGGGTGAAAAGACATACTCCAGTTTGATTCCCATTTTTGTAGTTCAACTAGGTCTTTTTGTAGGAGTTCACTATCTTTTCCTGTCTTTATTATTCTATAAATTATGCAATCATCGGCAAATAATCTTACTTTTGTTCCCGTGTTGATGCAATTTGGCAGATCATTAATATAAATTAGAAATAGTAGGGGTCCTAGAACAGTTCCTTGTGGCACTCCTGAGTTTACAGTTATTGGTGATGACTTAGAGCCATTTATTATCACTGTTTGTTCTCTGCCTATAAGAGAGTCCTGAATCCACTGATGTAAGGGACCAGAGATAACAAAATATTTAAGTTTTTTTAGTAGACTAGAATGATGAACTTTATCAAATGCTTTTGAAAAATCTAGTAATATAGCATCAATTTGGTTGTTATTATCTAATCCCTTTGACAAGTCATCTATTAGGCCTATTAATTGAGTCTCACATGATCTATTTTTCCTAAAGCCATATGTATTTGTTCTCACAGAAGGGATAAGAAAAGTGTTTTTGCCCTTATGTTTAACTGACCACTGAAACATGTTGTTATTGTGTTGTATTTCTAAATTAGAGTTTAATGCCGTATGTATTATTACTACCTTACTCTTTGCCCTTCTTTCATCTAGTGTATAAATCAACCGTGAACTTAATGTATTTTGGAGATTGTCCTGTAAGGCTTTTATATTAACCATGGCCAAACTTAAAATTGTATTATAGTAGTGTAATTATAGCCAATACAATTTTTTTAACTGTGTATAACATGTTTGAATAAATGCTATTATGTTTGGTATATTACAACATATACTCGGAAACTGGGAGAACCTGGCTCAGAACAGAAGTAGTTGGAGAAGTACCCTACACACCTGCACACATGCTGCAGAGGGCAGACTTTGCCTTATCGCGGAGGCAAGAATATCTGCGAAGAAAAGTAAAGAACATAGGGCTGCCCCTGACCAACTCCAACAGTCCAGCTTTCAAGTGCCAGAGATGCGACAGAGCTTGTCTCTCAAAGATAGGTCTCCACAGACACAGCCAATGCTGCAAGGCTGGCGAAATCAGAAGAGCGCATATCTAACCGTCTTCTGAAACTGCGAAGCCAATGGCGATGAATGATGATTATAACATCATACCGATTCCGAGTAGTTCGGCTCACTATTTGGTTAATCCTGGTTCGAAGCAAGCCAAAGTTTCGCTATTGTATGCAAACGTTATTCTATGGATCAGTTCCATTACACCACTGTGTCCCACGCGCTGTTGGCTTAGGCATATCTTTCAAGTCTAGATTGAAATATAAAATGTTATGTTTTGACGTTTTTTGTGGTATCTATTTGCGTATTATTCCTCTTGGCAAATACTTACCAAAAACGGGATGTTCGGATGAATAAGCCCTAATTAACTATAATGTGTTATTTGTGCCATACTATGCTTGCTATATGTGTTACTTCAGTTGTATGTTTTTCATGTCATTTGTCAACATCAGTTTTAAATTTTGTCAAGATCTGTTTTATGTTTTACATGTCATTTGTCAATATCAGTTTTAAATTTTGTCAAGATCTGTTTTACATGTCATTTGTCAAGATCTGGTTTTATGTTTTTACATCCCACGTGTCAAAATCATTGTGCTAGTAAAACTCATTACTTTGTTTTCATATTCAAATGAAATTAGACTTTCAGAAAATCAATGATTCTCAATGCGTGAGAAGCCCGATAGCAATTCTTCTAGCGGATAAACATGTGGGGCAATGTGAAAAGGGCTCCGGATTCGGGTTACGTACAGCCTACGACAAAGATTTGGCAGCTTCTTATGATTGCCTGTGAGTTCAAAGGTCATAAGTAGAAAAGTAAAATATCCCATCGGACCGAATTGATATATAGGGGCGTAGCAGCAGCGTTCACCAGTTTCTGTGGGCCATGGTATACTTGGGGATGTGTGGTCAGCACAATGCCCAACCGCTTTTACTTACCCCAACTAATTTCAGGTACCTATTAGAGCTGGGTAGACTCAGGGACACCCCCAGTCCCGGGAAAGAAAAATCCTAGCCCTCACCAGGATTCAAACCCAGAGCCTTTGGATCGCCAGTCGAACACTCTGCCGCTAGCCCCCATTGCCTCCAAAATGTTATAAAAGTGAACTTTGAACTTCTGTTACTCGAACTAGACATTCTTGACTAATTATATAGTCTTAGTGTTGACATTACTACATTACCGTGTCTGCAACCTTGACAGAACCAATAACGTTTTCTTGACTTATTTTCATAATACTTTTAAAGAGAGTAGGCTACGGTTTTCAAACCTATCGAAAGTCAAAACATGTAATTCTATATAGTATAAAAAACACAAGCCACTCCATGAACGTTTATTAAAGAAGAATGTTATGCTTGAACTTGTATGCAATGATAACATTCAAATTCAATTGCCGATAATAAGTAGTTTCTATATCACTATGCACAACAACAACAACCCAGACCACTGCGGGCCTTATATAGATTTTGGAGAACAAGTTGCTACGAGAACACATCCATTGGTGTCCGCAGAAAATTCCTGCGTCATAATGTACAACGCCAATCGAGCTATGTGTGCGGGCATGGCAGAGGAAAGCCATGGATAGTCCAGAATGGAAGGAGGTGGCGGAGCAGGCCAAAGCCCTACATGGGTTGAGCTTTCAATGCAATTCTAACACAAATTATCTCAACGCCATAATTTTTTTTAACTCTAAATAAATTATCGACACTATTCTAAGTGCAAACTACTTTAACATGATATACGATTATAACATCTTCCATCTTTAAAAAAAAAATGTCATATGATGTATATTATATATATACAGGAAAGCTAAGAAAGAAAAACATTGTATCAAGTGTGCGCTAGCTCATTACTGTGGCAAGGACTATAGCTTGTTTGTTATGAGGATTGTGGAGATGTATATCAAGCCACTTGCCAAACAAAAGGGCTGTGCTTAATCAGTTCGTCTGTTGGGTAAGTAACATCTTTTACTATAAACTTCACACATACATAGTATTGTTAAGGTTTCATTCAATATTTACAATTTCATTGTTATTAAGAAATGGTACAACCTTGAGTGGATCGATTTACACAAAGCTCTGTTTTCCTTGTATTTTTCAAACAGTTTAATTTACATATTTACATACACAATTTATGTCGGCCTATATTATAAAATAGATATTTGATGCAACAAATTCGACTCATTTATTGGGAGAGGAGATGGGGCGGTGAGAGGGGGGGGGGGGTGAGCAAAAGGAGATGTAAAAGGGGGTGGGGGTGGGCGGTAAGCGAAAAATACATGAAGCATTTTCCGATGAAATACGTTTGGCGGGGATTGACTGTACCTAGTACCAGAGCAAACATCAGCGTTTGGCAGGGATTGACTGTACCAGAGCAAACATCAGCGTTTGGCAGGGATTGACTGTACCAGAGCAAACATCAGCGCTGCATTCTGGAAGAAACATTTGTTTGAACTAGATTCTACCAGTACTACTTATGTGCTGACTAACATATGTTTTTGTTTTATCATTTCCAGATCTTCTTATGACTAGAAACTTCTAATTGTTTTTTTGTAAGAGTAATGAGACGACAATTCTTGCTAAACATTTGAATTTTAAAAAAATGAATAAAAAAATTTTCTGACATCATTAAATTATCAAAACTTGTTTGCTTTTATACGAAAATATTTTTTTTGTTTTAAATTTTATTTGTGTTAAATTTTGAAGGCCAGAATAATGTGTCTGTGTTTTTGTCAAATTTAAACAAGAGTGAGACTAATTAATTTATATCACAAAAGTCAATTTACTAACCAGGGGTAGGCTAAAATGGTTCAATGCAGCACATGACCGAACCATATCAACTTGCAGAACCATATCAACTTGCAGAACCATATCAACTTGCAGAACCATATCAACTTGCAGAACCATATCAACTTGCAGAACCATATCAACTTGCAGAACCATATCAACTTGCGCCACTTGGAAGTTGATTGCTTCCATAATGGTTTCTTGAGATTGCTTCCATAATGATTTCTTGAGATTTCTTCCATAATGGTTTCTTGAGATTGCTTCCATAATGGTTTCTTGAGATTGCTTCCATAATGGTTTCTTGAGATTGCTTCCATAATGGGTTCTTGAGATTGCTTCCATAATGGTTTCTTGAGATTTCTTCCATAATGGTTTCTTGAGATTTCTTCCATAATGGTTTCTTGAGATTTCTTCCATAATGGTTTCTTGAGATTGCTTCCATAATGGTTTCTTGAGATTTCTTCCATAATGGTTTCTTGAGATTGCTTCCATAATGGTTTCTAGAGATTGCTTCCATAATGGTTTCTTGAGATTGCTTCCTTAATGGTTTCTTGAGATTGCTTCCATAATGGTTTCTTGAGATTGCTTCCATTATGGTTTCTTGAGATTGCTTCCATAATGGTTTCTTGAGATTGCTTCCATAATGGTTTCTTGAGATTGCTTCCCTAATGGTTTCTTGAGATTGCTTCCCTAATGGTTTCTTGAGATTGCTTCCATAATGGTTTCTTGAGATTGCTTCCATAATGGTTTCTTGAGATTGCTTCCATAATGGTTTCTTGAGATTTCTTCCATAATGGTTTCTTGAGATTTCTTCCATAATGGTTTCTTGAGATTTCTTCCATAATGGTTTCTTGAGATTTCTTCCATAATGGTTTCTTGAGATTGCTTCCATAATGGTTTCTTGAGATTTCTTCCATAATGGTTTCTTGAGATTTCTTCCATAATGGTTTCTTGAGATTTCTTCCATAATGGTTTCTTGAGATTGCTTCCATAATGGTTTCTTGAGATTGCGTCCATAATGGTTTCTTGAGATTTCTTCCATAATGGTTTCTTGAGATTTCTTCCATAATGGTTTCTTGAGATTGCTTCCATAATGGTTTCTTGAGATTGCTTCCATAATGGTTTCTTGAGATTGCTTCCATAATGGTTTCTTGAGATTGCTTCCATAATGGTTTCTTGAGATTGCTTCCATAATGGTTTCTTGAGATTGCTTCCATAATGGTTTCTTGAGGGCCCACAATTGAGTATGATATTCTTTCCCAGACATACTCAGTCCTGTGTAGTCCAACAGTACAAATTATAAACAAACAAAAAAAAAGAGCGAGGAATAGAGTAAAATTTGACCAAATCTTTATTACATATAAATGAAATTGTTTAAATTCAGTTCCTATATACAAACATAACAATGAAAACAAAAATCCAAGAAGACAAATATAAGTTCAATAAATGGAAATGGTTGAGATGTTTATCACATAGTATAATTAAGATCTTTATTATAAACTATTGGTTTCAATTGCTAACCTAATGGGGAAAAAACTAAGTCAAACTGATGAAAGACATCTACTATATCATATATCTACTATAATGTAAGGATTAGAGTGAACTAAAATGTTATGACATAAATAGACAAATACTTATACATGTAATATGTGTAATTTCATTCTTTGTAAACAAACAAAACAAATTCCTAAAGAGCATCCACTCACAAGCCGAGGATACATTTTTGTTTTACATTAAATTTTTTCTGAACGCCAGGAGAATTTTTTTTACAAGTCTGAATACAGGACAAAAAACAACAAACAACAAAGCATTGATGAGCAGGGGAGGGAATAAAGTAAAGACAATGTGTTATGTTTCTCAGTTACTGAGAAGTTTTCAAATACAGAGAAGTAAAAAAAAAAAAATCTAATTTCTTGACATCGGAAATATATAAAGATTTAATGAATATCGAAAGGATAACAAATGTGCATTATTTGATTATCATGCCTGGGTTCCTGTCCATATTTTTGACGTGATGGTACACCTTTAAGATGTTACGCATGATGAAATAAGAGAAACGGTTAAGAAAAATGTGTCGATTTTTAAATATTTTGTAAGGAGATATTGAGAAAGAAAACTGGTCAATAATTAGTTTTGTCTCTTCTGGAGTTACCATGAAAAATTTAACTATTTGAATACCCAGTGTTAAAATCGTACAGTGTTAAAATCTCTCCCTCTTTTTCGTGTCTTTTTTTTTAAAACTGAACATGTCGAGAAAAAGCTACATCTAAAGAAGCCTAGTTTTTTATGGATACGGTAATCAGTAATTCCTGATTATTATTTTTAGGTCAACATATATATATATATAATAATATATATACATATCCACTTTATATGGTCTAAATGTATGTCACGTGTCAAAATCCGGTCAACAGTGTAAAAATACAGCTTTTGAGTATATTAAGAATACGCCTATGAAAATATTGCAGGTAACCCAGGCATAGATTTATTGTTTTATTTCATTGAGGTAAGTACAACATACAATGATAGGGAAGTAAAAGAAAATGGTTTCTCTCACATGTAGAGAATATAAAGTCTACTGATCAATTAAGGGATAAAAATTGAAAGTTTAGTGCAATCAATGTCAATATTTTCTCTGACATCCACTTCCTAATGAGAGCCTAACAAAAGGCAATATTCATCTTTTTCACAAGCTGGTGGCATGAAGAGAAAAACAACACGCAAACAATACAGAAGTATAAAGAGAAAAAAAAGGTTTTTTTCATGCGTCGGAAATATAAAACATGTCTGCTAATTAGGACTCCAAACACTTTAGTTAATAACATGGAAAGATATGAAAGTGTTACAAGACTTGATTGTTTCCATAAGCAAAAGAAAAAAAATGTGACTTTGTGCAGGGAAATCGTGTCAAAGATAAAAATGGTAAAAGATTTCCACGAGTTCTGCATGCAGTTAGCTACCCTTGCATTCATACTTGGGGAGAAAAATTGTTGGATGTAAAGATTTGCATAACATATGTAAGATTTTCACATTTTACTTCTAAATTTAATAACTTGTTGTGAGCTATTTTATATCAGATACATTGTTCTTTTATTTATTATTTTATTGTTATTTATTTTAGTATTTTATTATCTTTAAGCGATATGTCCCAAGGTATGACGTGTTGCGAGTTAAGAATGTGACGTCACAGTCTGGTTGTTGTGTCTGGAAGGATGAATGGCGGTTTTGTGCTCCCTCATTAATTGAAAGATATTGCATCTTTGTTGCTCGGAATTAAACAGTAGTAGTTCAAGTTCAAATGGTTTTGTCTGTTCAATTGCTTTGAATTAATTAGACACCAACATAACTGGACAATTGTAAAAATCAATGATTGAAGAAACTCTGCTACTATTGACACTAAATAAAAAAGGAAAAAATATTTGTTGCATGTCACGATGTTATAATATATGTCACATTCACATTTTCTAATTCTTTTAAACTTTTAATAACTGGACAATTGTAAAAATCAACTTTAAATAAACAGTACTACAAATGACACTAGAAAAAATGTGAATTCTCACAAACACAGAGTAATATCTGTAATTAATCTGTTAACCTATGTGTTTGTCTGACATGTTATACCCTAAAGTATGTTTGCCTCTATCAGGGATCCTCAAACCAACAGCCAGACCCACCAGTCCTCACAATATCATTATATGCAGAGTGTGCACAGCTACTCATATATTTTTAAAGAGTCTTGCAAACAAAACTATTGTCTTGAAGACAGCCAACCAACTCACTGGTTAAGTTTGTTTGAGTACCCCTGGATTATACATATGGTTTGTCTCACATCCTAACAAAAAACTGTGTGAAATATGTCTTAAGTGTGAATATGTTTATCTGCTTGTCTTTCAGTTTTGACAGAAAACACAAGACAAACTCTACCCCACATAATAAAACATTATCTCATTGAGTACAGAATATTTAAATCTTTATAAACAACAACTACAGCAGAACATTATTAATGTATTAAACTCACATACTGAATTCATTCATGATAATACAATGATTCTCAAACTCGCAATTCATGATCATACAATGATTCTCAAACTAGCATTCATGATAATACTATAATTCTCAAACTCGCATTCTTGATAATACTATAATTCTCAAACTCGCATTCATGATAATACAATGATTCTCAAACTCGCATTCATGATAATACTATGATTCTCAAACTCGCATTCATGATACAGGGTTCGTACAGAAAAATTGCCTAAAAATTCCAGGAGTTTTCCAGGAGTAAATTTTTGAAAAGCCAAGTTGATCTCTTTAAAAAAAAATAGACACCTCGCATACAGCTTTTTTTTTTGTTTTACGACATTACGGAGACTTATATAGCCTACATCCCAAGTTTTAATCGAAAAAAAAAAAAGATCTGGTAAAAAAAAAAAACAAGGAGTAGCATTACTTGTGTCATCAACGTTTGCGCGTGGAAATAGAAAGTAGTAAAGTGGGTTAACTCCAATATGGCTTTCTGGAAAAGTGAAAGTACAATCTAAGAGCAGTGATCACAATTTTTTTTTATTAATAATTAATCTCCCTAAAAAAATAAGGAGTTTTTAGTATTTTCCCAGGACTAAATGCAGTTTTTCAAGGAGTTTTAAGGTCCTGGAACACACCTTTTTGTTTTTCAGGAGCTGTACGAACCCTGATGATTCTCAAACTTGCATTCATGATAATACAATATTTCTCAAACTAGCATTCATGATAATACAATACTTCTCAAAATCGCATTCATGATAATACAATAATTCTCAAACTCGCATTCATGATAATACAATACTTCTCAAAATCGCATTCATGATAATACAATAATTCTCAAACTCGCATTCATGATAATACAATAATTCTCAAACTTGCATTCATGATAATACAATATTTCTCAAACTAGCATTCATGATAATACAATACTTCTCAAAATCGCATTCATGATAATACAATAATTCTCAAACTCGCATTCATTGTCATGACAATACAATGATTCTCAAACTCACATTCATGACAATACAATGATTCTCAAACTCACATTCATGACAATACAATGATTCTCAAACTCACATTCATAACAATACAATGATTCTCAAACTCACATTCATGACAATACAATGATTCTCAAACTCACATTCATGACAATACAATGATTCTCAAACTCACATTCATGACAATACAATGATTCTCAAACTCACATTCATGACAATACAATGG
This sequence comes from Anisus vortex, assembly GCA_949126835.1. NCBI lineage: Eukaryota > Metazoa > Mollusca > Gastropoda > Planorbidae > Anisus > Anisus vortex. The sequence continues at coordinate 2,460,759 of OX421505.1, read as the reverse complement.
TTCTCAAACTTGCATTCATAACAATACAATGATTCTCAAACTCAATCAGCCTTCTCTAGAATCACTATATAAGGTTTAGTTGAAGTAAATAAAACCTTCAAGTTGAAAACACTTTGTAGGAAACAGATGATTTCATAAACAAATAATACAATACAAAGCAAAAAACATACAAGGTAATCAGTTATACAGTGCTGTTTTTTTTTTTCTAAATTCTAAAAATATTAAACTGTTACCCAAGGGGAGCGAATCAATGCATTATAAGTAATGAACATCACAAAGAAGTAAAAAACAACAAACAACTGTAGTAGATTAAATAATATGAAAGCCAAAAGCACTTGATGGAAATGGTCCAACTGCAATCTCTGGTTCTGAAGTTGGGGGTGACGATGAACTCGGGTGTGACGATGAACTCTATCTTTAGTATGACATCATGCTGATGAATTAATGAGCACTCTCGCTAGTCTCTATAAATAGCACACCTACAGTTGTACGGTCTCTCCGCTGCTGGGGAAGCTTTTTAGGGGGGGGTTTCATCTGTCGCGGGTCAGCCATCCCAGCAATTTCCACAGGAAGTAGCCAAGGATGACAGGGTACATAACCAGCTCCCTGCTGGCCCGCCTCTGGTTGTCCTGCTCAATCACCTGAACACGCCTGGTCAGTTTAGCTACCTGTAGGTACAGGGAGAGAAAAATGATGTCAGTAAAGAAATGTCCTGGTCAGTTTAGCTACCTGTAGGTACAAGGAGAGAAAAATGATGTCAGTAAAGAAATGTCCTGGTCAGTTTAGCTACCTGTAGGTACAGGGAGAGAAAAATGATGTCAGTAAAGAAATGTCCTGGTCAGTTTAGCTACCTGTAGGTACAGGGAGAGAAAAATGATGTCAGTAAAGAAATGTCCTGGTCAGTTTAGCTACCTGTAGGTACAGGGAGAGAAAAATGATGTCAGTAAAGAAATGTCCTGGTCAGGGCCGGATTTAGACTTGATGGGGCCCTAAGCTATTTGAGATATGCGGCCCTTTATAAGCTTATATGTCAGTGCCAAATATGATTTTCGAATACCTAGAGGGTTAAACTGAAATACAATTAAGAAGTAGGCTATAGACCTATAGATAGTGACATAATAAATCAAAGTCTATAATAAGATGGACCGCTTGCTTTGATATTTCGAGATTTGAAATTTAGAGTTATTTGATAACTTGACTCTAGACTTCCGGTTTAGAAATTCGCTATGATTTTCTCAATGGAAAATTAAGATTTAATCCGAAAGTTTTATGTAGCAGAAACCTTTAATGCAATCGTATGAGTATAAAAGTCATTCATGACAGCCTTATTGGTTGCGTACGGAAAAAAAAACACATAAGCTCTAAAAATTGAGCTTATGCAAGAAATAATATTGAAGATTACTTGTTAATCATTCTTGCATATCCTTGTATTTGCCAGACATATTGGCAGCATTATCACATGACTGGACTCAACACTTACTAAAATCTATTTTGCACTCATTTGTAAGGTACTTGTGCACCATCTTAGCCATAATTTCCCTTTCTAGGAAAGTTAGAAAACATCCATTTGGGAACCTATCATCTGGTGAAACATACCACACATTAACAATATGGGACTGGTCTGGAGTGGAATCTACAGATAAACTGAAGTATCCTGCAGTTTTTAAATCATCGAGTCTCTTACGTCATGTGCCATAATTTGGATAAATTCATCACATATTGTTTTGAAAGATAGATGTGACATCTGATCCTTTATTCCCATTTTTTTTATATGGCTTGCTAGAAAAAAAAACAAATTTGTCTATAAGTTTCAGTAATCCAAGGAAATGTCCATTGTGAGGAGAACCAATATTTGCTCATCTCCTCTAAAAGGTAGATCACGTTCTGCCATAGTAAGCTTAATTATGACTGCCACAACTCGTTCAAGAACATTTTTCCAGATATGCCGTTTATTATTTATATTTTTTTATATAATAACTGTGCAGTATATTTAAGTATATATGACAATTGTTCACTCAAACAATTGTGTTTGGGGCCCCTAGGAAAGTGGGGGCCCTAAGCTATAGCTTGTTTAGCTTATAGGTAAATCCGGCCATGGTCCTGGTCAGTTTAGCTACCTGTAGGTACAGGGAGAGAAAAATGATGTCAGTAAAGCAATGTCCTGGTCAGTTTAGCTACCTGTAGGAACAGGGAGTGAAAAATGATGTTATTTAAGGAAATGTTCTATCAAGTTAATCATAAAAACCCAGGTTCTACTCCATGTTAATGCCCTGGGTTTTGTCCCATGGTCTGGATGGTGTTCCTGGGTGAATCAGCTCTGATAGATACCTGACATTAGTTGCCTGGAAATTGTGTTCGCCGAACAATATACCCTTGTCTAATGCTCTATTAGATACCTGACATTAGTTGCCTAGAAATTGTGTTCGCCGAACAATATACCCTTGTCTAATGCTCTGTTAGATACCTGACATTAGTTGCCTAGAAATTGTGTTCGCCGAACAATATACCCTTGTCTAATGCTCTGTTAGATACCTGACATTAGTTGCCTAGAAATTGTGTTCGCCGAACAATATACCCTTGTCTAATGCTCTGTTAGATACCTGACATTAGTTGCCTAGAAATTGTGTTCGCCGAACAATATACCCTTGTCTTTCAATAGTGTTGTCAGGGTTCTTACACTAAAATAATTTTTAAATTCCCAAACTGTTCTACAAACTTAAAAAAAAAACATTCACAGTCAGCCCAAACCAATTTTTATGGGTAGGTGTGAAATTTAGTATTGTTCATCTGCAACGTATACAGATATCAGATAGTCCAAATCATGGATGTTTGTAGGATGCAATAATCTTCTTTATAGAAAGTAATTAAATATTTCAATTATTAAAGATAAGTAATAAAGTATTTCACAAATATAAGATAATATAAAACTGGAAATGGAAAATGACTCCAGAACCCACAGTACAGGACTGTGGTCATAACACTATCAAACTATCACTATCAATATTGCTACTACTTCTTCTTCTTCTTTAGCAACTGCCAGTTGCACATTGACCATTTGTAATATCTTTCCATGACTTATTGTCTCTAGCTATTTTCTCCAACTCTTTTAATGACTTTTTGCCTCCAGGAATCTTCTTCATGTGTTGGTATCTCTATCTTCTCCTACTCTTTCCAATTCTACTCTGTTATCAACCTCAATATTACACAAGACAAAACGAGCCTAAGACAATACAAGGACAATAGAATGGAACACTGACCTGTGTACGGAGTAGAGTAGCTTCATTCTCTTCATTCAGTAAAACAGATTCATTCAAATTGACACCTGGATCATACGGGACTGGGCCGACCCTGAAACAAACAATATAACCACGTATTTATACACTAAGTTGGGAGAACAATACAACCACAAATAAAAACACTACGTTGTGTGAACAATACAAATCACATATAAATACACTATGTTGGCTGAACAATACAACCACATATAAATACACTATGTTGGGTGAACAATACAAATCACATATAAATACACTATGTTGGCTGAACAATACAACCACATATAAATACATTATGTTGGCTGAACAATACAACCACATATAAATACACTATGTTGGGTGAACAATACAAATCACATAAATACACTATGTTGGGTGAACAATACAAATCACAAAAATACACTATGTTGGGTGAACAATACAAATCACAAAAATACACTACGTTGTGTGAACAATACAAATCACATATAAATACACTATGTTGGCTGAACAATACAACCACATATAAATACACTATGTTGGCTGAACAATACAAATCACATATAAATACACTATGTTGGGTGAACAATACAACCACATATAAATACACTATGCTGGGTGAACAATACAAATCACATAAATACACTATGTTGGCTGAACAATACAAATCACATATAAATACACTATGTTGGCTGAACAATACAACCACATATAAATACACTAAGTTGGGTGAACAATACAAATCACATATAAATACACTATGTTGGGTGAACAATACAAATCACATATAAATACACTATGTTGGCTGAACAATACAAATCACATATAAATACACTATGTTGGGTGAACAATACAACCACATATAAATACACTATGCTGGGTGAACAATACAAATCACATAAATACACTATGTTGGGTGAACAATACAAATCACATATAAATACACTATGTTGGCTGAACAATACAACCACATATAAATACACTATGTTGGGTGAACAATACAAATCACATATAAATACACTATGTTGGCTGAACAATACAACCACATATAAATACACTATGTTGGGTGAACAATACAACCACATATAAATACACTATGCTGGGTGAACAATACAACCACATATAAATACACTATGCTGGGTGAACAATACAAATCACATATAAATACACTATGTTGGCTGAACAATACAAATCACATATAAATACACTATGTTGGGTGAACAATACAACCACATATAAATACACTATGCTGGGTGAACAATACAAATCACATAAATACACTATGTTGGGTGAACAATACAAATCACATATAAATACACTATGTTGGCTGAACAATACAACCACATATAAATACACTATGTTGGGTGAACAATACAAATCACATATAAATACACTATGTTGGCTGAACAATACAACCACATATAAATACACTATGTTGGGTGAACAATACAAATCACATATAAATACACTATGTTGGCTGAACAATACAACCACATATAAATAAACTATGTTGGGTGAACAATACAAATCACATATACATACACTAAGTTGGGTGAACAATACAACCACATATAAATACACTAAGTTGGGTGAACAATACAACCACATATAAATACACTAAGTTGGGTGAACAATACAACCACATATAAATACACTAAGTTGGGTGAACAATACAACCACATATAAATACACTAAGTTGGGTGAACAATACAACCACATATAAATACACTAAGTTGGGTGAACAATACAACCACATATAAATACACTATGTTGGGCGAAAAATACAAATCACATAAATACACTATGTTGGGTGAACAATACAACCACATATAAATACACTAAGTTGGGTGAACAATACAACCACATATAAATACACTAAGTTGGGTGAACAATACAACCACATATAAATACACTAAGTTGGGTGAACAATACAACCACATATAAATACACTAAGTTGGGTGAACAATACAACCACATATAAATACACTATGTTGGGTGAACAATACAACCACATATAAATACACTAAGTTGGGTGAACAATACAACCACATATAAATACACTATGTTGGGTGAACAATACAACCACATATAAATACACTAAGTTGGGTGAACAATACAACCACATATAAATACACTAAGTTGGGTGAACAATAGAGCGTTCTCAGTAGGCGGAGCTTAAGTTTTTTTGTGTAAATTTAGTGACGTATTTGTGTAAATAAAGAACCCAATTGAGGTACAAATGTAACGTGGTGAAAGTGAAGTACTTCTTTATCATGCAAAATTCACATCTGAATATTGGCTATCCTACTAAAAAATAAGGAGGTAAATAGTAGTACTGTAGATTAATTGATTAATGTGATTAGGCTAGGGCCGGCTATACCTATTTACACTTTCAATTTCACTTTATAGGCCTACACTTTTAATGTTTCGTAGGCTAGGCTACGATGTCAAGTGATATTGTTGGTGAATAGGCTATCTAGTCAAGTAACTATTAGGCTCACATCGTCTATGATCTTTGTCTATGATAATAATAAAATAGCCTATTTTATTTAACATACATAATACAGCTTAAATCTTAATAAGACTTAAAACACAACACATCATTTAAAAAAAGCTCGAGCCTATATGAAACTTTATCAATACAGCGGCCATATTTAATTGTACACCATTACTCAAAGTAAACACAAATCACGTGCTTTTTGTCACGGGATTGCAAACGCCCTATACAACCACATATAAATACACTAAGTTGGGTGAACAATACAACCACATATAAATACACTAAGTTGGGTGAACAATACAACCACATATAAATACACTATGTTGGGTGAAGAATACAAATCAGATATAAATACACTAAGTTGGGTGAACAATACAACCACATATAAATACACTAAGTTGGGTGAACAATACAACCACATATAAATACACTAAGTTGGGTGTGCCATGCTAGACAGGTCTTTTTGAGACATGAATTTCTGAGCAGTGAGGTATTTTATGTTTGGATTCCTATTGTTTACCAGATGTTATACCTGCCCACATTGACAGATAAAAGAACCTGAGAGAGAGAGAGAGAGGGAGGGAGGGGGGACATTTTTAGTAAAACATTTATTGAAACAAGCTTTTAGATCTGTTGAAATGAAAAGAATGGGAGATAGAGCAAGTGATGAAGCAAGCTATAGTTTTTGACTATATATTATTATCATTTGCATACATAACATCCTATGATAGTAAATCTAAATCTACACATTCTCCAAACCTAATTATATGAATATACTATTAGCATGAGACTTCTGTGCATCTTTTCAATATGTGTTGTCTAGGGTGGGCAGTTTATCCCAATGACTTTTTGGTACCCTCGAAGAATCCTTTACTCTCGTCCGAACAATTTAGAATGACATCAGCAGGAATAATTAACATAACTTTTAATTCAACCTAGCACATAAACATCGAATCTCAACACAAGTCAATAATAATAATATGATTTAAGAAGAACACAAGAAGCATTAAAACACAGCCTAACCAGTCTTACATTCTCTACTCTAACTACACACCACATGGTCCAGAACCCCCCCCCCACCCACCCGTGCTCCCTCATGGTAAACGGACAGGGTCACCAAAAGAATGTGACCACCAGCTACAAAGGAAGGTAATCACAACTGAAGGGAGTTAATTCTAATTAATTCTAACCTCATCCTCATATATCACAGTGTACTTATGAAGCACATGACTGGGTTTTCCCTGTGTACCCAACAGGTACAGGTTTGACATTGGATTGCCTGAACATTACTTACACGTGTCCGTTGGCAATGATGTTGTGCCTGGCAGATCCTCCCTGGGCCTCTAGCAGTTTCTGGTCGTCTGTCGCCTCGACCGCCGGGAACCTCTCCTCTAGAGTCAGGGTCCTGGGAGGAGTGATGAGCCCCACGTAGGACATGTCGGAAGTTTTATGAGGGTTGGCCGGCAGATCCATCTCCATGTCTTGGCGCATCCCGATGTGCTGGTTGTCACCTGGACAGTGAAAGGAAGTAAGCAAGAAACGTTTTTTTTTACATCTCTCAGAAAGCTTCAACTTCACTTAGCACTAAGACAATGTCTGTAATACAGCTCAACATCTCAGTTCTATACAGTTCTACATCTCAGATTAAATCATGATTTATTAATTTATGACAAATTATCGCAAAATGATAAAATCTGCAGTTTTCGGTATTAGAGAAGGCTTGGAACATAAAATTTATTTGGTAGAAAACATACTAATATACTTATTTATATCCCTTTTTTATAAAATTCTTTGAAGTAACGAAACAAAAAAAAACTTAGGTTTTAAGTATTGCATTATGTTACCGTCTAAATTAACATAGATATATATCCTCTATTTACAAAAATTATGAAATTAAAAAAACAAGAGATTTATTGTTTGGTAAATGGGCATATTTTGTCCTCATTTTTCTTAGCTGTCCAAGTCAATGAATATTCTCCACAGAATTACAGAAAAAAATCGCATCACATTTAGGACTTAAAGTTTACAATGTTCCTTCTAAGTAGATGATTATTAAGCCCTGGGCCCCAAACTCCTGTAGGGTGGCGGGGATTGTTTGGCAGCGGGGCTAGAACCCAGGCAGATTTGTTGAAAGTCTGGAGTACTAACCACAGGACCAGACTTTAAACCTCACTCACCGGAGTGATCGAATCGAGAAAATCTCTTAGGATTCGGAGGACAAACACACTTGTACTACGTAGCACAGCCAGGTTCCCATAAAGGGATGGTGCAAACTGTTGACCATTCCCATCTACTCTTTCCTCCTGCAAGGCAGGGCAGTCTAAAAGCAAATGCTTGACCGTCTCTTCTGCTTCAAAGCAGTGTCGGCACCGCGAATCAAAATTGGGCCTAAATCGTCCAAAATAGGCACCAATAGGGCAATGCCCTGTACGGAACTGGGCTATCGTAGCCTATTCTCTCCTGCGGAGCTTCCACCACGAATCAGCTCGATTTGGCCGTTTTAGTTGCTGCCACACACCTCGACCCTTGTCAGACTCGTCCCAATTCTTCCACCAACCACAGGACCAGCCGACCTCACTGAAAACCAGACTGAGCTTGTTGCTAACAGGGCAGTAAAACCTGATGAATGATAACAGGATGGCACACTTCTGAAAGATTCTCCAGTAAAAGCAATCAAATTTCACTTGATAGTCTCTTGGTGCAGGGTTAGGGTTAGAAAGATTTCCCTATGGCTGCCAAGGAACTCCTTAAAACTGATGATTCTGTATATAAAAAAAATTGACACATTTCCTGTGATCGTTTTCTCTGTAATTTATTTGGTTGTTTTCTTTCTTTTTATTTAAAACGTGAAGTACACATATTTCTTTGTGTTATGTCAAGTAAATGAGAGGATTCTAATTTTTTTTAAATGATATCATTGATTTCAAGTATTGGGTTATGAACATTTCGGGTTAGGAACCGAGTTCTGTGGCGACTAAAGTTCGTAACCCAAAGTAGCACTGAATTTCATTTCAAACAACCAAAAAAAAACATAAAAAAATGAAACAAGTCTGAAATTGAACAAAAAAAAATATTTTTTTTTCACACCTATGCCAATGAGTAGTTCAGTTCAAAGGGTTGCCTATTGGACCAAAGTACAAAGGGAAAATATTGTAATAAAGGGGATTGTGTGGCCAACACAATTTTCACCTTTCCATATGATTCCTCAAATGGATAGGAATAATAGGTTATATCTTAATGGGACAGTTACGCAGAACATGCTATAAACACAGTGATTTCTTTTGGTCTCTGATTTAGTTATAACGAGTCATATTTATTTAGAAAGTCTTGCCACTTATGAAGAAAGGTCGGCTATTTATTTCTAGATTGTCTCTGGGCAGGGATTCCAATAACGATAATCTACCCATTGGCTCAGGTCTGGGAGAAAGAAGGGCTGAAAGGCCAAACAAAATTCTCAAACTCAGAACCAACTTTTCCCAGGTACATCCTGACCACCGACCAGAAGCCTGTACGGAACCTCCATCACGGTGTAACTAGTTTGTGCATCCACAGTCCAGGCGTTGTCAGTGGGCGTGGCACTGTCCTTCCGACTGACGTCTTCCTCCACTGGTCAAAATGTCCCAGTAAAATTATATCATGCTATATCACTATATCATATCATAAATTATATTATTATAGTACGATGAAGTTCATCAAATTTCACTTGTTAATTACACACAAAAAAAAACAGCCACAGATGAGGGTTGAATCCCTGACTATCCATGCCAGACAAACACAGTGCAAGCTCCTTACCTGCCAAAACAATTCTGTCGGGTACAGTCATACGCACAAAGCTGGACACTTCACCATAGTCATGCTGACTTGACTCCCGGCTTTCATAATCTGAGCCCACAGATATCCTGCAAGAGGAAAGTGATTTGAGCTTAAATCTGTTGTAGCCAAGACAAGATCATGTAATCTTTTACCCAAGTGTTGAAATGAATCAAATAAACCATTATAAGTTGATTTAAATTAACTTAAATCACTATTCAAATCAATTAAGATCATGATTTAAATCAGACAAATAAAAATCAAGATTTAATTAATTTTTTAAAATAATTTTTTATACATTTTAATTATATCCATATTCTTGCATTTAAAAAAAGTTTTGATGCGTATTTTGGTTGCTCAATGTTAAATGCGCTTTGAGCTTACATTATGTTTGTCAGCAGTGCTATATAAATAGCAATTTATTAATTTATGATTTAATTTCAGTTTATTACAACTTTAATTAAAATTTGTCTAATATATATATATATATGTTTTAATAGCTTAGCAGATAAAATAGTCATAAATAAAACACTCTTTTTCTGGATTACTGTCCATGTAAGCCCATTTCTAAACTTCTGTTAAGTAAAGTACCCGTCAGGCCAAACTGATCATAGGGCTGGTGAAGCAGCATTCACCAGTTTCTGTGGTCACGGCATACTAGGGGATTTGTGTCCAGCACAATGCCCAGCCGCCTTCACTTCACCCCAACTAATGTCAGGTACCCATCAGAGCTGGGTAGACCCAGGGACACCCTCAAGTCCTGTGAAAAAAATCTTAGCCTCCACCAGGATTTATACCCAGGAACTTCATATCGCCAGCCAAGCCCGCTGCCGCTCTGCTACCGCTGCCCCATAAACTTTTGTTGCTGAGCCTATATTTTGATAAGTACAATATGTACCTGTCAGGAACCTGCATTTTGCTGCTTATCTGTGATATAAAGTCAGGGTCGTAGGTCTTGGGCTGAACATCACTGTAGTCAGAAGGCTGGGTGTGATCTGGAAGCTTAATAGAGTCCTGGTCAAAGAAACAATTATCAAATATTTTTTTTTTCATGAATCTTGGTGTATAGTTATTTTCTTATCATTGGTTTGACTTAAAGTTTACAGACGTTCCTTCTAGATAGAAGATTTTTAGGCCCAAAACTCCTGCAGAGCGGCAGGGATAGATCGGAGGTAGGGCTAGAACCAGTTTGTTAGAGATTATCAACAAATATAATTATTGTGAGCTTGTTTATATATATATATTTATCCTTTAAAGACTCCTAGGCCATTTATTCATTTAACGTATCAGGAATTTAGATACATAAAAATAAATTATGATAAATTGCAAGACTTATATAAAAGTTATATAAATATATATGTATATGGGTATGCAGTATTTAAATTTTATAGAGAATTGACTTATAATTAGGTATTTGCATTAGTCGGTGGCCATATTTGGGTTTTGCGAAGTGACATCTTTTGTACAAACTCGACAGGTTTTTCGAGTTCTTTTGACTAACGCTATATATACATTTGAAAAAACTAAAAGACGTTATTGGAACTTTGTACTGTCATACTTTACTATTCATTTTCATTCAAAGCGAAAGTAAGGCAACCCGTGGCTATAAATATTTTTTAAAGATCGCAACTTTTTTTAAGCTAAAAAAGCAGCATAACGTAGCTAATTTTTACAAATATATTAAAGTATTTTAGTCTAAACGATGTTTAATGAAACCTATATGACGCTACAGAATATTTTTAGATCTTTAATTTCATATATAATGTTTGTTTGTAAAACATTGCAGGGTATTTGTATAATTTTGCGATTCGACACAATGAAATGTCTGCAAAAACCTATTTTCGATAGCGCCTAATGAACTTATAATTCGATGCCGATTTTTATAGATTATGTAATTATCTCACTTGTATATAAGTAAATTAAGATGTTTATTGTATGAACTGTGATTTAAAATACCCTGATTATGAAATAATGGCCTTTTGCGATTCTAAAATATAGAAATATAAATATTATATTATTATTACTTATACTGTAACTTATTATACTTATAGTAGCCTACTTATAGTACAAGGTTTATAACTAGTGAATATTCCCAATTGACAAGAGTAACACCATTAGTCAAATCACTAAGCCTAGAAACACTAGAGGACAGAAGGGCAAAGAGTAAAGTAGTAATAATACATAAAGCATTAAACTCTAATTTAGAAATACAACCCAATGACAACCTGTTGCAAAGCTCAGATATACATAAAGACAAAAACACCTTCCTTGTCCCTTATGCGAGAACAAAAACATACAAGTACTCTTTCTTCCCGAGTGGCATTCGGGCATGGAATGGGTTGCCTAAACAAACCAGGAAAACCAATAACCTAACATCATTTAAAACATTAATAAAAATGCAAGACTAGACTCGGACCACGGATGAGCGTAGGACGCAATAATCTTCTTTATAGAAGGAGCGTCTGTAATGTATAAGATAAGATAAGATATAGAGTTATGGCTCAGTGCTATCTAAAACATATCAGTTGTGCTCTGTCACTATTGTGACTAGGCTTATGTAGGCCTATGGCTCTATGGTGGGCCCTATGGTTGCTATGGCGGCTATGGACACTGTGCAGTATGCTATGGCTATGGTCAAAGTCTCAAAGACAAAGAATAATTTATGTATTACAAGCTACATTGCCCGGCGTTGCCCGGGTGAAAAAAAAAGGACTGTCTGGGGTGCAGATAACAAATTTATAAACTACACTTACTGAATACTTTTAGGAAAGTAAATAAATATTGTAATAGGGTAAAAAAAATAGTCAAATATTTTTATTTAACAAAATCTATATTGCCTATAAAAGTTTGAAAATTAATTGTCGAAAAAAAAAAGTATAGTCTAACTGGAGAATCGAACCCTGGTCGCCCGTATAGCAGTCCACTACGATTACCACTGAGCTATCGAAGACACATGTCCGAAGTGAAAAATTATTAGATTGTATATTGGGCTAGGCCTAGATAGGTCAGTGACACACGTGTTTTCAAATTGACCAATGGGGATCCTCGCGGGGCTTAACACTGTCTTTTTATATATATAGATGTCACATTATGTGGCTAGGTTTAGGATTTAGAATTTAGAGTCAATTTAGTCAATGGACAGTCAACTTCAGTCTAGGTCTAAGACTTTATTTTTTACTTCTCAAATTTAGTTTATATGCCTACGTTAACTACTTAAATATTTTAAACAATTTTAGATCAATTAATTGTTTGAATGTCTTGATAACTTAAAAGAAAACTTAGAAAGTAGACCAATCAAACATTTAAATGTAAAAAATGATGATATAAATCATACTACATGAACATTATCATCAGTTTTATAAAATTCATGGAATAAAGCCTATATTAATTAAGGTCACATTTTGAGAATATTTCATCTAATTATAAATGAATCTCAATTCATAGCCGCCTTAGGCTTAGGGATTATAAATTTTATTAAAGTCATAGATGATGGTATTATATTAAAGACCAAGTGAAGAGCTTTTTATAAAAATTGAGTTAACAGTTGATTTAGACAGTAAATAGTATAAAAATCTTATGTTGAAAGTTTGAGATTTCAAAAAAAGGTCTTTGTATTTTAAAAATGTAATTTAAAGGGGTCCGAAGCGACGAGATTTGGAATAATTCATTTACGCATTTCATTCAGCCTAAACCGGAAGTGACGTTAGTTGAAGGAGTAAACAAAGCATGGCTACATTAAACCCCTACGCTTTTGATCCTCAACATAATGCAAGTTCAAGCGAAGATAGTGATTCCGATGACAGCTGTATCACAATTTTAAATGATACACAAGATGTATTGGAGGAGCAAGAGCAGGAAAATAACCTATGGTAATTATTTAGCTATAGAATAGACACTACTTCTATGACTATGACTATGCCATAACTATGCAGCTATGCACTATACTATACTTATACTATGACTGCTATGCTGTAACAGACTGTAACACCTTACTAATACTATAGTACTAGTAGACTATAGTAAATAGTTTATAGTATAGATCTAGTCATCTAGTACTAGTAAACATAACCTAAAGTCTAAAGGCGTCTATGCTTCTATAAACTATAGTATTTTAACTATTTATATTTATACTATCATCATTCTGCATGATCCTAGGCCGACCTAGGCCTACTCAGTTTACTGGCATTACTATTTTATTATTATGAGTTTATATAGGCCTATACTTAGTACTATAATTAGTATAATTAATAATATTATTAATATATAGGCCTACGTTACTATTTTATTTAAGACTTACAAAGTAGGCTAATCCTATATTTTAAATAGTTATATAGGCCTAGGCTCTGCTTTATAATTATAATTTATGGAACACTATTAGGCCTACTGGTGAATGCCAATAATTGAAATATTACTGCCTATTTAGCCTACCTTATAAAAATTAAATCCTAATATTAATATGTCTTTAACTTTAATAATGAATTAGTTTTTCTGTCTTTGAAATCATGAACAGCTTAGGGTCTATACTCATCTATTGTATGGGCTATAGTCTATTACCGGTATCTCTATAGTAGGTAATATAATATAATAGAAGCAAAGGTTTAGGGCTTATGGTCATGGTGCTATAGGTAAAATCCTACCCCCCCCCCCCCCCAATGTTATTACTATTATGAATATAATAACATCTCATCAATTTAAATTTTGATATACCAGTACTTAAGGAATTTATTTTGTGAACAGGTGTGCATGTTTAAATTGTGGAGTGCCAGCAGCTAAGGTAGAACGAAAGTGCTGCCATGATGAAGAAATAATCCTACAGAAAATGGAAGTGACCAAAGTAAGCTGCATTACGGGCCACCCCGACTTTGATGCTGCATTCCTAAACATGACAGTGCTAGAGATAGCATTCTTTCAATATTGTGAAGACCATGGCTATCGACCAGATCCAAGGGACATACACAGGTAAATAAAAGGCCTATTGCTTTACAGTGCACTAAACATTTGCAGCTTGGGTATTTTTTTTTATTATTTAGGTGCATATATACAGTCTCAATCTCATTTAATATATAATGACAAAACACCAACAAATATTATTGTTTTAAATATTTTAGTTCAAATGTTATAATTAAAACTAAAAACAACAAGACAATGACAATAGGCACTCTCAAATTACCGGTATAATTATTATTAAATATATTATTTTTATTTGAAAAATAAATACAGATAGATATGTTATACATATTGTTAACATTTTTCAGAAAATACAGATATGTGGCATACAGGCTGTTTGCCAGATGGATATGGCAACGACTAGGGAAAAGAACAAGACTCGTACTACCCGCCTGTGTGGTTAAAAAAATAAGAGAAAGATTTCCCAGTGAGGTGTATACTGGGTTCAAATATCCTCGATATTTAAGAATGTAAATAAATTATATAGAAAGTTTTGCTTCGTTTTTATTTGTTATATTTATAAAATGAGCTTTGTATTTAATTACACTATCAATTTTCATATGATAGATAAATGACATGAATAAATACTGTATTTGAAAATAATTGTAATGTAATGACATCAAGAGTACCGTAATAAAGGGCAATGATGGAGACATTTTTCATGGCCAATGATACATTAAAGAAAACATGGTTTATGTATGAAATAAAGAAACATTTTTTTAATCTCAAATAACAAAGAAAACAAAACACAAAAAAAGATACAACATGGTTACGATACCATAAATAAATACTATAATGATCTGAAATTAAATATAAAGTAACATAGTCAATGTCTAAAGTAACACAAGAAAATCAATTATAAATCAAAAACAAGCTAAATTCCCCGGCCGGTTATAAGCTACAGATAAACAGTTCATAAACTACAATAAACAGAAAGATATATAAACTAGATGTAATATTTTTAAAATATAATTATTATTTACTGAAAACATTTAGGAAATTAATTTAAAATCAGGTTAAAAATAAGCAAGTCTTTTTAATAAACCAAAAAGTTAAATTGCAATATCATTTTTTTTTAATATAGAGCTAAAAAATTGGTTAATGAGTTTCACAATATCTTATTAAATTTTCTAACTTCCTTTGTTGATGTCTTTAAACAACTTTTGTGGGCTAGCATCTTTAAAATTAACTTAACATGTATAAGCATCAATGATAGCAATAATTTTGTAGTTTAGAGTAAAGCTAATTCAACAGATATTTCCTTAAAAAAATGTAGGTACTATATGGCTTTCAATTATCTTAATTACAAGTGTAAATTAGTGTCATTACTAACACAAGAAAGTTAAATGATTAAATAAAAAATGTCTTATTTTCACAACGAGATGTGAAAACATTTAGTAAAATTCACCCAGTTTCTATGGCTAATCATAAATTACTAATAAAATATTAGGCATAACTTTAAATAAAAAACTTTAATATAATTGTAAACTTAAATGCATTACTCAATTCTATGTAGTTAAAAACAACCATATCATCATAAAGTTAAAGCCAATCCCATATGTAAAGACACTTTTATTTAATGAGACCTATTTGCCATCATGCAATTAAGAAACATTTTTAGAAATAAATTATTACTATAGACATAATTAATTATTAACAAGAAATTTACTACATTCCTAAGTTCTATGTAAATAAAACAAAATACTTTAATATGTAAACAATGCTTTAACTTAAATTTAAACAATGTACTTGAGACATGTGACTTATGTATAACAAAATAGATTGAGTAAAAAATTATGCTGTCAACATCCAGAATCATGAAACTAAGACCTTAAATATAAGGTGTTACAGAGTTCATACTCTGATATCTACTTTTTATTGAGTGAATAGCTTCAGATTTTGGAATTACTCTTGAATCTGAGTGAGTGAGAGGGGATGGTCTCACAATATGTGCTGATTCAAGGGTGTTATTAGCTAGACTCATGGAAGGATTAGCCCTTCTATACTCAACAAGGCACATCAACAAATTTTGAGCATAGTCATAAGTAGCCTCTTCCAGTATTGGAGCAACACTCACTTGATTTTTATTTTGTTTCCTATAATGGACACTATATCTATCTAAACCTTCTACGGTTTTAGCTTGAACTCTGTTGACATTCTCATTAAAATGTAGAGCAGCTAATGCAAGTCTACAGTACATACCCTCATACCAAAAGTGGGTATTTTTGGGAGCAAAGTGTAATATAAGACTGTGGAAAGCCTCTAAAGAGCTTGTCCGGTGTACTGAAAGCTGTTTGATATCCTTTAAGAGCCTTTTGTCACCTAAAACCTTTTCTAAATTAATATGTGCCTTACTGTCAGGTTTTATCCACTTTGTCCTATTTTGCTCACCAAGATACTCATGTAGACATTTAGGAAAAATCTCACTTTCATGCTCATGGATGTTGACAATATGATTTTGAACACTACACCATTTTGCTGCCATTTCTTCTTGATTAGCATTACTGCTAATGGCTATCCAATATAACATATTAGTAATGGATTTAATCCAGTCCTCTACGACTGAGCAGCCTTTCTTCTTACTGATCTTAATAAGCTTTTTTTAATAGATTTTGACATGTGCCAGACATCAAATGTATGTTTCACTAGTGGTCTTTCTATCCTTAAAAATTTTCTGATCTGCACATGTCGATCACTAACAATTTCTAAAATATCAATATTCCATGATGACAAATAGGTCAAACAGCGCTTAAAGCCTTCAAGTTCCATATGAATAGAACTTTTCACCTCATTGGACTGAACCAATTCAAAATCCAAAATTACATTAGATTTTATATCTATGCAGGTGTAGCTGCCATACTTAGCACAGTGACCTGGGGAATCACATCTAGCATCTCCTGCCATAATAATCGGTTCATTTCTTTCTTTCAGTTTAGTCATAATAATGATTTTAGATTTTTCCCAAAAATTTCTCACAACTGGTTGGATATAAAGTTTTTGATAATTATGAAAATGTCGAATGGTATAAATGGGTATTTGAAGATATTTAAAAAATCTAAGTAATTTTAAAGGAGATAAACCAGAAAAAACTATGGCAGCTGATGTTAGAAGGTTTCCCCAAGGCATCTGGTTATGTATTGGTTGACTACACCATTTCCACGAGCAGTTATTTTTACAACTACCAAGAACAGTTAACAAAGTTCCTGATGTGCTACACTGCACATCAGGATTTATAACATGGCAAACAAGACACCGTGCAAACAGTTGCAACAAGCATGTCTCAAAGACAATATATTTTTTTTCTGTTAGTGGATTTTTGTCCCCATTATCCTTTACTGTAAAATCTTTAAAATTATTGCTATCATTGATGCTTGCAGCAAAGTCTTCTGAATTAGAATAATTAGATTCACAATAGTTTTCAGAAGATTCAAAGGAAGTTTCTAAATTTAAAAAGGTGTTATCAAAATCATTAACCATTTTGCGCTTTTTGGGTGTTGAACAGCTTTGCGGTTGAAATTCTGTATGTTCAGTCTGGGTCTTGGTGGATTTAAAATGTTTCACTGATGCCTTATGCGGTGGTATGTCAATTTGTACAACTCTACTCCTCTGGCATTGTTTCTTACTTGTCTCCTATTGACAAATTATATAAAATATATTTATACTATCAGTCAATGTGTTTGCAATAAATAAATTTTTAATTTCAAAATGATTTACATTCAACAGATAATGAACAATATAGCATTAAATTATATACCTGTAATTCAAAATTCTCCATAGTTTCTACATATGCTTCTTGTTTGCATGGTTGCATTTCATCACCCTGTTTTAAAATAAGTAGTAATGTTCATTTTACTTTTTTTTTTTTAAGGCAAATGTAAAATGAATTTAGTACAGAAATTCAATAATATTTTGTGTTAGCTAAATCAAAAATTCAACAATGCTTTGTAAATAAAAGCTAACTGGCTGGTCCTGCAAAAGTTCACCGGACTGTAAACAAAACAGCCGGGTTCTAGCCCTGCAGGAGTTTTTGTTTTTGTCCCATAATAATCATCTATCTATAAAGAACATCGGTGAACTTCAATTTTTCTTTAAGAATTCATACAACGGAAAAATAGAAGCCTACCTTTAACACCATAGGCACAGGTATCAATGTATTATCAATGTCCTTGACATCATCGGCTGGGTTCAAAGAGTCCTTTAACACCATAGGCACAGGTATCAATGTATTATCAATGACCTTGACATCATCGGCTGGGTTCAAAGAGTCCTCGCCATCTTTATTAGAATTCTAAACAGTAGATTTTTTGTAAAAATTATATAAATGTATAAACTTTTTTAAAAATCATACATTTCGCCGTTGTCAGGTGCAAACCGGCCAAGTCTGAAATAGCAAATTCATCAGGAGAAGCAAAGAACAACATATATTGAGTAAACGAATCAAAGTAGCCGCTTTAATATAAGAAATAAAATTGTATAAAATGTATTGGACAATACAAGATATTTTTAGACATGTGGGATATCCCAAGGAACATTTTGGTTAAAAAAAATAATTGAAAATTTCCAACTTGGCCGGTTTGCGCCTGACAACGACAATTTTACTTTTCATTTAAAAGTGCATCAGCTTTATGATGTTTCAAACATCATTACATATCAGTAAGTTTTGTTACTTAACGAATGAATGTAAACTTTTATTTTAAAAAAAATACAACAGAAAAAAAGAAGCCTACCTCTAACACCACAGGTATCAATGTATTATCAATGCCCTTGACATCATTGGCTGGGTTCAAAGAGTCCTTGCCATCTTCTTCAGAATTCTAAACAATAGATTTTTGTAAAAAATTTTATATAGGCCTAAATGATACTAAATGTATTAACTATTTTATGTCTAGCAACCAGATGAATAGTCTGCATGATATTGTTCTGGCTGGCATGTATGGAAATATATCTTGTGAATATTTGTCAGGACGCGCAGATGCTTCTTTTAACATATTAAACAATGTCACACAATTATAACAAAATATATATATTTTAATATATGATTAAATTTATTTTGCATTAACATCATTTATTGTTGATTTTAACATACCATTTTAGTTTCCGAAGCTTTGCTTGGCACAACAGTATTAATACAATCAGGTGGAGGTCTTGAGCCTGAGGTTCCAGATAAATCCATTTCTGATAAAACCTGAAATTAAATTTTAGTCTATCTAATTATAATCTAATAGGTCTACAATATATTTGGACTATTAGTTAATAGCCTATGTTTTAAGTTTAATATTTGAAAGTAAAAGCAGTAGGCTTAGGCCTCATTATTATTTCTTACTGACTAATGACTAGTCTAGATAGGCTAATGTTTTTTTTTTTGCTAAAAGTAAAAGCAGTAGGCTTAGGCCTCATTATTATTTCTTACTGACTAATGACTAGTCTAGATAGGCTAATGTTTTTTTTTTAAACTTACCCTTAAATGCTCTCTTTTCTTTACAGCTCCTCTTATTTTCGTTGGCTTAGATGATTTATCTAAACCGCTACCGGTAAATAAATTATAGTGGAATATAGTAGGTACTGCACCAGGGAGCAATCTAGGTCTAATAGATTGAATTTTCTCTTCAGGCATTGACAATGATCTCAGAAAAGATGGGCGAGTGGATAGCTCGAAGTCATCTTCTATGAAATGATAACTGCACAACAATGTCACATTGCTTGGTTTAAAATTAGCTCTTTTAGTTTTGATTATCCACTGTTTTCGTACACTGGGATCCTTAGGAAACTGGAAGAAACTTATTCCTGGTGATAAACCACTGTTTTTGCAACCGAAAGCACTACAGTATCGAACCATTTTCGAACATATAAATAACCTCCTAGTTCCGAGTCAGAGAACTGTACTGCACACTATGAAGCATAAAGTTTTCCTTCCACCTTGGTGTGACGTCACGAGAATAAATTGCAAATCTCGAATGGCTACGAGATCTGTTTACTTCATCCCCCAAAAAAACACACATTTAAATGATAATATTGAGCTAATTACTTGAAATTTGAGTTTAATATTTTGTAAAAATGACTTTTTTAGCATTTGGATACTAAATACACGCATTAAAATAGTTTGCGCGATTGACACGGAAACCTGTTCACTTGGTCTTTAATAGCCAAAGTGTTTCTGTTGTGCTCGTATTGTGTAAATAAAATTGAAACAACTAACAAACTGATAAACATAAAATTCAAGTTTGAATAATTTTATTTATAAAGACAAATAGGGCCTACGGCCTACGCTGATACATACAAAAACATTGACAAGAAAAATTGTACCTACCTGGTGGCCAAGTGTCGAGTTTATTAATTGGTTATTGTTTTTTGAAATGATATAGTTGTGAAAAAGGAACAAAAGAGATGAATTAAACTCTTTATTCCTTTGATATATATAACGCAACATATATTTTTTAATTTTTAAAATTCAGCATTTAATGTCCTCTATCTCATGAAATAGGTTGTATTCATCTTAACACATGTTTAAAAAATTATGCAAGTAGGCTACCTACTTATAATAGACTTAACTAAAATAAGTGCATTGGCAATATCACACATTACCTTAAATTGGCTTAAATCATTACCTGGGCTTTTAAAATATTTCAATGATTAGCCTAGATCTAGACTCTAGGTCTAAATTGTAACAGTAGGACTAAATGATACTAAATCTAAATGAAAATGGAATTGAAAATTAAAGTGTTCTCTAGGTAAATTACAAACCTGTGAAGTAGCATTACTGTTTAAATTTATATAAGCCCGAATTACTTTTCTATATATATGACTAGATTATATTATGACAAAGTCAAAGAATGCTTGTAAATTATCGGATTCAGGCATTTTCATTTAGGCAGGCTACCCTTATATTACCAAACATAAAAAAAAAAAAAATTCTCGTGAGAAAATGTTTTCGTTTTATGACCTCGTTGTTGTATTTTTAATTTAATATATTTATCGTTATATTATATCGAGTAACATTAATAAAAATGCAAGACTAGACTCGGACCACGGATGAGCGTAGGACGCAATTTTTATAATAATCTTCTTTATAGAAAGAGTTTCAAGGAGCGTCTGTAATCAGGTAATGTATCAAGCTTGATTCAAGCATAAGATAAGAGTAGAAGTAGAACAGGATAATAAAGAATATACATTAAAGAAAACTTACTGTTTGTATATCGCTCATTTTATTTAAAATTCGAATGTTAAGACAAAAAAAAAAAAGAAAGAATTTCAAGAAACCTAAATTGTTTATTTAGATTGCTTTAAATTTAGTTATTGTGTCATTGTGATCTGCCATCTTTGTTTAGGTTCGACAGGGGAAAGCACTTCCAAAATCTGTTATGCTTCAGTGATTTAATTTTGTTTTAAACCTTGACCTTGCATTGTTTTGATAAATGGCACAATAATAATGTTGACACCTTGGTCCTAGTTATATTATTGTGTAGGCCTACTCAAAGCCTAGTTTAAAACCAGTGCTTGTCCCGTGGATGATGGCGCCTCCATTAGACTTTAAAATTATATAATTTTAACATTCTGCAAGGATAAACAAAAAGTAGGCCTAACTGCTGATAGACTTCAGATAATTTGTTTTGCTTTGACAGTAAATTTCCTTTAGAAAATACATGAATTATAATAATATGTTTATGGGTCTTCCGCTTGCTATTTCTTCTTCTTCTTCTTCTATTAACCAGTCTGCAGCGCAGTTTTAACCAGTCTGCAGAGAGTTTGCTCTCTTGCAGCCGACCCTGGTCTAGTAGACTATATGATAGCTGGTATAATATATATATATATATATATATATATATATATATATATATATATATATATATATATATATTGTAGGTTTTAAAGGTTGTTATCGCCGGGGGTGGTAGTGGGGATAAGCTCCCACTTCCTATAAAATGCTCCCACTGGCATGCGTCTCAAATAGCCTCTGACAACTAAGTCCAGCTCCTGGCCTTCCCGAGTGGCTTAGCTACTAAGCCCGGCAAAACCGTTTCTACTAACAGGAGAAGGGGCATGGGCGTTCCACTGGCGCCTCAAAACCAGTCGCTTCGGGCAGATGGGGCTCGTTAACCTTGGATGGTAGCCTATCTGGGAGAAGGATACTCTGACTCCAAACCACCGCTGCCTTGCGGCTTACCCTTTCATGGGAAAGGCTAAGGGAGTAAACCCTGACAAAAAACCAGGAGCTGGAGTCCCTAAGGCGGTTTGACTTTGTATCGTCATCACCGGCAACTCCTGCAGCGCATCTGAAGCCAAGATGTATCGACTCTGTCGCTCCCTTGGATCCGTCAGCTGCGAGGAGAGGGGGGGGCCTGCTGCATGGGCACCAGCTGGCTCTCCATATTATTTTGCCCAGGCACTGTAGCTCAACTGGAGAGGACACTCCAGCGTCATCGCAAGATGCCGACCCAACACGGGAGAGGGCAGTTACCGGTTATAAGCTCGTCCGATTGGCGAAGGAAACGAGCGCCAGGGGTCCCCTTCGACGGTGGGAGAGGTCATCGTACCTCAATGGATGGCTACCGCCCGCCTCAAGCTGGGCAGCCCCCAGCCAGTTAGGTGTCGTCTCGCCATGGCTTACCTGCCCCACTGGGTGCGTGGGGATCAGATAGGCATCTCTCAAAAAGTAGGCCAAAAAACACCGCACCAGGCAACTCAAAAACAAGAAAGAAGCATCCAGCTCTTCGTTTTGCTAGCTGGAACGTCAGGACCATGTGTCCCGGCCTCACCCCAAACCCCCAACAAATAGAAGATGCAAGAAAGACTGCCGTTATTGAAAGGGAACTTTCGCGACTCAACGTTGACATTGCCGCTCTGCAGGAGACCCGGCTGGCTGACAACGGTACCATCAGGGAAGCCAACTACACCTTTTATTGGCAAGGGAAGCCTCCGGACCAACCAAGACAGCACGGCGTCGGCTTTGCTGTGAGAAACACGCTTGTCAGCTCCACAGAGCCTCCCACAACAGGCACAGATAGACTACTCTCCCTCCGGTTGTCAACCTCTTCTGGCCCAGTCAATATCTTCAGTGTGTACGCCCCAAACCTCCACTCTACCGATGAGGATAAAGATAAGTTCTACCAAGCCCTGGATGAAGCGATATCCAGGATATCCAGCACTGAGAGCCTTTACCTTCTTGGAGACTTCAATGCAAGAGTAGGAGCTGACCAGAAAGCCTGGCCCACATGCCTCGGAAACTTTGGAAGGGGAAAGATAAATGAAAATGATCAGAGACTGCTTGAGCTCTCGTGCCATCACGGTCTGTGCGTGACCAACACCTACTTCAAGTGCAAAGAAATACACCAGGTGTCGTGGAGACACCCTCGCTCTCGCCACTGGCATCAACTTGATCTTGTCCTAACTAGAAGAGCGGACATTGGCAGCGTCCTCCTCACACGTAGTTACCATAGTGCAGACTGCGACACGGACCACGCCCTCGTGGCGAGCAAGGTGCGCCTAACGCCGAAGAAGTTGCACCACTCAAAGAAGAAGGGCCGCCCACGCATCAACACCAGCTGTGTCAGAAACCCAGAGAAAACCCAACAGCTCATTAGCATACTCGACGGTGTCCTCAAAGTGGAAACAGCTGATGACACCATCAACTCCAAGTGGTCACGCCTCCGCGACGCCATGTACAACGCAGCCATCACTGTTTACGGGAAGAAAGAGCGGAAGAATGCTGACTGGTACGAGGCCCATTGGGAGGAAATGGAACCCGTGACAGAGGCTAAGAGGAAAGCCCTTCTGGCCTACAAGGCTAAGCCTAGCCCCAGTACACTACAAGCTCTACGGACTGCCAGGAGCAAAGCCCAGCAGACTGCCCGTCATTGTGCCAACACCTACTGGCTGAATATCTGTGACAGCATTCAGACAGCTGCCGATACAGGCAACGCAAGAGGGATGTACGAGGGCATCAAGAAGGCAATAGGTCCAACCCCCTCTAAGACAGCCCCCCTCAAGTCTAAAACAGGCGAGGTTATCACCGATCCGGAAAGGCAGATGCAGAGGTGGGTAGAGCATTACCTCGAACTGTACGCAACGCAGAACACCGTAACAGACTCCGCTCTCAGAGCGATATCAGACCTGCCGGTCATGGAGGAGCTTGACACTCCACCCACTTTGGATGAGCTCAGCAAGGCCATCGACCGTCTCGCCTGCGGTAAAGCACCTGGGAGCGACGGAATCCCACCAGAAGTACTAAAGTGCGGGAAACCAGCCCTGCTACAGCAACTTCACGACCTCCTATGCCTTTGCTGGGAACAGGGTTACATTCCACAAGATATGAGAGACGCTAACATCATTACTTGGTACAAAAACAAAGGTGACAGGAGTGACTGTAACAACTATCGGGGCATCTCCCTCCTCAGTATCGTTGGTAAAGCGTACGCCCGCGTCATCCTTAACCGCCTGCAGACCCTCGCTTCACGCATCTACCCAGAGTCACAGTGTGGCTTCAGGGCTGGTCGATCAACGGTTGACATGATCTTCTCACTACGCCAGCTCCAGGAGAAGTGTCAGGAACAGCAGATGCCACTCTATGTAGCCTTCATCGACCTCACAAAGGCATTTGATCTGGTCAGCCGAGGCGGACTATTCAGCTTGCTGCAGAAGATCGGATGTCCCCCACACCTGCTTGCGGTGGTCAGGTCCTTCCACGACAACATGCACAGCACTGTCTGCTACAATGGCGCAACCTCCAAGGAATTCCCAGTCAGCAGCGGAGTAAAGCAGGGCTGCGTCCTCGCGCCTACACTCTTCGGCATCTTTTTCTCCATGCTCCTCCAACACGCCTTCAAGGACTGCAGCGAGGGTGTTTTCATTCACACCAGGTCTGATGGCAAGCTCTACAGCATAGCGCGTCTTCGTGCCAAGACCAAAGTCAAAAAGGTCCTCATTCGAGAGATGCTCTTCGCTGATGATGCAGCCTTGACATCACACACCGAAGACGGACTCCAGCAGCTCGTCACTTGCTTCTCCCATGCATGCAAGGAGTTCGGCCTGACTGTAAGCCTGAAAAAGACAAACGTCATGGCTCAGGGCACGGAGACCCCTCCAAACATTGTCATCGATGGACACACCTTGGAGGTTGTCGAGAACTTCACATACCTCGGGTCCATTATCTCGAGTTCACAGTCCATCGACTTGGAGATCAACAGCAGGATCGCCAGGGCAGCCACAGTCATGGCCCAACTAAAACAGCGAGTGTGGGACAAGTCCAGCCTCACCGAGAGGGCCAGACTGCGCGTCTACCACGCCTGCGTACTCAGCACTCTCCTGTATGGCTGTGAGTCATGGACCACCTACGCGAGGCACGAGAAGAAACTCAACAGCTTCCATATGAGGTGCCTACGGAGAATACTGCAGATCAAGTGGCAGGATAGGGTCTCCAACACAGAGGTGCTGGAGAGAGCCAACATGAGCAGCCTTCACGCTGTGCTCAGTGAGAAACGCCTCAGGTGGCTCGGCCAAGTGAAAAGGATGAATGCAGGTCGCATTCCTAAAGACCTCCTCTATGGAGAACTGGTCGAAGGCCACCGGAAGATAGGGCGCCCAAAACTGCGATTCACGGACCTTTGCAAAAGAGACCTGAACGATAGCTCAATTGACCTTGACACATGGGAATGCCAAGCTTCTGACCGACCAACCTGGAGGCTCGCAGTCAGGCTTGGCACATCCCGCGCAGAAACTGGGCGCATGGAAGCTGCCATCCAGAAAAGAGCGAGGCGGAAGGTTCCTTTACAACAGCCATCCACCTTCAAATGCCTGAAGTGCGGCAGGGATTGCCACTCCCGAGTTGGCCTCCACAGCCATTCTCGGCGGTGCAGCTGGTCACCTTTGCCGTGAAGCTACACCATCGTCTCTTGGAGACGGACGGATGCCGACGATATATTGTAGGTTACACATTATCTTAAAAGTTTACAGACGTTCCTGAATTCTAAGCTTAGATAGAAGATTATTACGTCCACTAGGCCCAAAACTCCTGCAGGGCGACAGAGATCCGTCGGTGGCAGGGATAGAACCCGCGACCTGTCACAGACCTGTCACAGACCTGTCACAGTCCGGTGAACTTTTTATACCGCTGGACCAGCCGGCTTCACATTATCACATTATCGGCCAGTAAAGACAAAGGGGCGTAACTGTGATCTATGGGTCTGATAACTATCGTGTGTGATGTTGACCTAAATGAAAATGTAATAGTTATATTGGTAGGCTGCGTAGAGGTCGGAAACTGCAGAAGTAGTTGGAGAAGTCCTACACACCGGTACAAATGCTGCAGAAGGCAATTTAAACTTCGCCTTATCGCGGAGGCTAAAAGAGCAGCGAAGAAAAGTAAAGAACATAATAAAGCTGCCCCTGACAAACTCCAACGTTCCCCCTTTCAAGTGCCAGAGATGCGACAGAACCTGTCTCTCAAGGATAGGTCTCCACGGACACAGCCAATTCTGCAGAGCTGGCCAAATCACAGGAGCGCAAATGATGAGACTAAATGCTTCTAAAAAATATAAATGATTGTTAAAAAAAACACATAAAAGACCTAGATCTACTTACTTTTTTCGATTTCTTCGATTGTTTTGAAATTTTAACTTGTGTTACTTTTTTATGCCTACACTGTTTCCTTTTTAATCTTGCTCTGTAACTCATATCCATAATGTCATGAAAATTGGACACAACTCGCTCTAAGTCTTCAGTTAAGATATTATTAGCCTATTAGTCTAGATCCATAGTATTATAGTGCAGATGTAGGCTACTAGAATGTAGGGCCTACTAAAAGTGAATCATCCGAAATTCTCCTAGTCGTATGCCTATAATAATTTTAAGATGACCATGCGTATTTGACCACAAATAGATTTAGGCTCTATGGGTGTGGTCTATCCACGGTTGTGAAAAGCTTTCACTGTTATTTACTCCCATGAGTCTGATTTTATTTGTGTATCTGAATCCCTCGTGATTTCTTCACTCATCTCAAGGACTATATTATAGCATCTATAAGACTATACTATTCAGTTGTTTATGTTTTGGTAGTCGTTATTGAGACTACGGCGGACGCCGACATTAACGCTTAACCTGCCTGTTTTTATATTGTTACGTCCACAATCCCCTTGTGGCCAGAGCTGTGTAGATCTTGCTGATAATTCTCGTTAGTCCTAGGGGAGACTTTAATTATTAGTATTTATGTTTCAGTATTACACGAACTCTTCTTATAGTCCTGGGCACAAATTCAGTATTTGTATTCCAACATTTCCTTTCTTGTACATTATGGTAGTAGATAAATCTTATAGTAATGTATTCAACACAATAGGATAGTAATTTGACAAGGAAGCTTCAGTGTAACTGTTGTTGATAGTTTATTTCAGGTGGTATGTTCAATATATACAATATATCTATTATGTACAGTTAGAATAAAATAGTGCAAACACAAACGTTCTCAAAGGAACATATTTTGAAACTCTCTGTCTTTCAGACAAAACAAATCATTAAATACTATCCGAGTGGTGCAAGGGATAGACCCATTACTAGTAGGGGTGAAAATCATGGTATCATTACAAAACTCATAACAAAAACGATAGGAACTTCCCCTATTAAATAATGAGTCGTTCCCAGACTCTGAGAATTTGAGATCAACACAGAATCCCAACATTACCTAGAACCTTTAGTTTTCCTACTAAACGTCCTAATATTGTGTGTAGTAAGAAAAGAGAGAGACAGAGGAATAAACATTGCGTGTTCCAATTCTTGGAAAAACAATATACATGACACGCCCCCACCCAATGAAAGAAATAATGTACCATAATTACCCAAGTAATACTCAACATGGTACATTTTTCGTACTTAACACTATCGTTTTAACAACCAACAATCAATGGAAGATTATAAGACAATTTAAGCAAACATGGCTCACTGGCACAACTAAATTATAAAAAGTGTCACTACCCAATGGTAATTGTGATTATAACGTGATGGACAAATATTTCCCCGTTAGTATTAATATTAACTAATGTCTCAACAAGTACAAATAATTCAAAACTATTCTAGTCATTCTTATTTTAACTATGTACAGTTGTGTGGATTTCCACCAAAATTTGCAAAAAGTCTTAATCTATTTAAACAAACATAACATTGCTCAAACTCTGTCAATTTTCAACAGTTTACTTCTAATATACAAACCAAAAGATAAGTAATACGTAACTCGAATCAAACTATAGGTTACTTCCCCTTTAAATTACAGTGTCAACTTGACATTAACAGGGTTTATACCTAAGATGATGATACTTCCCCTTTTCTCAAATATGAGGAGAAAATACGCTCTAGTTACGATTACTACAGTAATCTCAATATTAAAATGTAATCCACTATTATGCGTTTTTGGCAAATTTGAAAGTTTAATATAAAAGATTGTTCAGGGTTGAATGAGTGCCCACCTTTAGGTACCTTTGTTTCCCTCCATTCCCGGATATATGGAATATATAACAACCTATATACAACATAGTGAATATCCACTAGTTTTTCCCATTCTATTACCATGATATAACAATTTAGCAATAGATTTCCAATATTATCTATTAATTTATACCAATTGATATTACATCTCTTTCTAAGAAAAAAATTGTACATATTATTATTTAGTTCCATTCATTAACTAAAATAAAACAAGATAATAAATCAACTAGCTCAAAGTTTTCCCACTTAATTGCATGTGATAACAATTACTTTTATCCATCCATATCAAGTAAATACGTGCATATTATATATTTATTGCATCATGCATCAACATTTAAATGGAATTTCTTTTCCATAATCAAATGAATTTAAAATATATCAGAACATCAATATTATACATGATTATAAGAATTATTAATACTTTCAAAAGACTTGACTTTTGTATGATACAAGTATTCTATAGGTATTCGATAATCAAAATTCAAACGAATGATAGGTTATCATGACACATTCTTAATGAATAAGTGAGATGATCTGAAAAAGAAGTATAGGGTTATTCAGTCAATTATGTAGCACCCGAGATAGAGTATCAGCTGTGAAGTTGTCTCTAGTCTCTATCTTGTCGATGATACGGGAATGGGATACCAGTCGGTCTTTGTCAAATTACTTAATTTCCCAAAGTCTCTATAAAACTGCAGTGTGTGGTCGGCTTTTGGTACCATCACACAGGGTGTAGACCATTTGCTATCACATTTTTCTCCTATGTCATCTTCTAACATATACTTTACATCTAATTTAATATGCTCAGGTCTGATGGGGTCAAATGGATGCTGTTTAATAGACCTGGCACTATTGGTTAACACTACATCGTGCTCTATGACATGTGTCCTACTGGGAACATTTGTAAACAGTGACTTATATTCATGTACCAGCTCAATAATCTTCTCCTTATCTTCTACCGGAAGATGTTCTAGCCTTGTATCTAAACTCTTAAGGGCATCTGTATTATTAAGTTTACTTTCTGCAAACTTATATTCTATCCTAGATAAATCCGTCGGGACCCTAGCTAATGAAATCATGGGGACCTCCCGTGGTTTACTCTTTTTCCCTGGAAACATAGGGCTTAAGTAAATTAATATGGCATACCCTCTGTTTTTGTCTCCGGTCAGGAGTCTTTATCAAATAATTGACCTCGCCAAGCTTTGACTCTATCTCATAGGGTCTACTAAACTTTGCACTTAAAGGCTGATTTTGCAAAGGTAGAAACACAAGAACTTTGTCACCTGGTGCAAAAGTTCTAGCTGTAGCTTTACGGTCATAGTTCTGTCTCATACGCTCCTGCATCTGTGGAAAATAAATCTTCACATGGTTAAAAGCATGATAAAGCCTATTTTTAAATTTATCTACATATGACAAAAGTCCAATCGGTTCACTGTCCGTTAGCCAAGTTTCATGTAGAAGTTTCAACGGACCTTTGACTGAGTGTCCATACACAAGTTCGAATGGGCTAAACCCCAGGGATTCCTGAGTGGCCTCCCTTGCAGCGAACAGTACATAAGGCACACCCTTATCCCAGTCTTTCTCGTTTTCATAACAGTACTTTTTAAGCATCGATTTTAATGTCTGATGAGACCTTTCCAGAGCTCCCTGGCTCTCAGGATGATAGGCACTTGATAGCCTATGGCTTATCCCTAATTGTTCCATGACTTGTTTGAAAATGTTCGAAGTAAAGTTAGTCCCCTGGTCGGACTGTACTGTCTTCGGTAGGACATAACGTGTGAAGAAATTTGTCAGGGCGTCTACCACCTTCACTGTTGTTATGTTCCGCAACGGAATGGCTTCCGGGAAGCGAGTGGATGAACACATGACTGTGAGCAGGTATTGAAAACCGGCTTTTGTTTTCGGCAACGGGCCCACGCAATCAATGAGTATATGACTGAATGGTTCGTCGAACGCTGGTATCGGCTGGAGTGGAGCGACAGGAATTCGTTGGTTAGGACGTCCTACCATTTGGCATACGTGGCAAGTCTTGCAGTATTGTTCGACATCTCTTCTCAGTCCTGGCCAGTAGAAGTAAGGGAGGATACGGTGGTGCGTTTTTCGGACTCCCATGTGACCAGCGAAAGGAAGATCATGCGCCATACGCAGTATATCTTGACGATAGCACTTAGGTATTACAATCTGGTGAATACTGTCCCACTCGTTTGTACCTGAGTTGAGCGGTTTCGACTTTCTCATCAACACTTCATCTTTCATGTAGAAACATTCCGCCATCGCATCTGCAGTCTTTTCATCAACAGCTTTCATTCTGAGTTGCATTATTACTTCGTCATTAAATTGTTCTTTCACCAATTTCTGCTTTGGTGACAAAATGTTATCGTTCTCTGTTGCATCACCAGTTGTTAGTTCAGCAAAGAACGTAGCACTTAAATCGATGTCAGGTGTTTCTGTTATCACTGTTTCATTCGCATGTGTGTCTTCAGAACAGACAAACACATCTTTCGTTGCACTACACGGCGTAGCAGGAGTCTTTACCGACTTCTTTTTCTGCATTGCTCTTGTCAGTGCACATGTTGGGCGTTCATTGGCAGGACGTAGGTTTTTGTCCTCCGCCATCTTTGTCTCCAACACTTTAACCATGGGCTCGACAGTGACTCTGCCGCCCATAATGTCATTTCCTAATATCATGGAAACGCCTTTGACGGGTAGTGCGCGCCACACTCCCACTACGATGTTACCTGTAAAAATATCCGACTCGAGTTTTATTCTGTGCAGTGGAGCTTCCACAGCCTCCATACTAGCACCTCTCAGCACAACAGACTCACCGGTACTGGTGGCATCCGTTCACGGCACACTGCCCTCCAGGATCACGCTAACAGCAGAACCCGTGTCACGTAATATCTGTATTTTCTTCTTGCTGAGTACATCGACTTCTGTCGACACTGTCCCCTCGTAGACAAAGGGTCGAAAATCGGATAGGTCGTCCTCTTCCGGGACTTCAGGAACCATCTGTTCCTCACGGCCTTCTGAAAGCATAATAGATTGAGTACAGCTATTCTCTTTTACCTTAGATAGACTGTTCTCAAAAACCATCGACTCCACAACTATGGGCGATGCCGGCCGCATTTCTTTTGAGTTTCTTGACCCTGTGTTGCACACTTCTTCTGTCTGCTTGCTGTCTTTCTGCACTCTGGCACAGTGTAGAATAGCACCTTGCTTCTTGGTAAGGATCCAACAATCTTTCTTCATGTGGCCCTCTTTCTTGCAATTGAAACATACCACCTTTGCTTTTTTTACATCTGTCTGCTTCCTGAAATGAACTAAGTTACTATTATTATTTACACCACTGTTCTTATTATTGTTTTCACTTGTCTCTTTTGGTTTACTAGCCTCCTTGGGCTCTGGTTTGTGCACTTTGGGTTTGTCAGCATAATATGGCTTTATGCTGGCGTGAATTATGGCATAGTTATCTGCCAATCTAGCAGCTTCATGCACATCTTCAACCCCTCGGTCTGAGATGTGGGTTTTAATATCCACTTGAATACAATCATTGAATTCCTCAAACAATATTAGGTTCTTGAGTTTATCAAACTCACTTACATTCTGTGACCTTAGCCACTGTTCTAACATTTTCTCCTTTTGTCTCAAAAAGTCTACATGAGTTTGATCATATGCCTTCTTTCTGTCTCTAAATAGCTTTCTATATTTTTCTGGTGTCAGGGAATAACTTTTTAGCACCCTATCTTTGATTACTTCATAGTCATTTATTTCCTCGGGTGTTAAACTCAACACTACGTCCAATGCTTTTCCTTTGTTGAGAGTTGACCTTAACAATAAAGCCATCTTATCATCAGGGAACTGATAATCTACAGCTATCCTCTCAAAAAGCAAAAAGAAATCTTGAACATCTTCTTCTCTGAATATAGGCAAGTGTTGCTTCATTGCGCTAATATCCATACCATTGCTGTCCCTACGATGGTCAGGTCTGTTCATGCGTGCCATCTCTATCCTTTCTCTGCTTTCAATCCTAATTCTTTCATTTTCCCTTTCAGTTTCTATCCTAATTCTTTCATTTTCTATCCTAATTCTTTCCAATTCCATTCTCTTCATAGCTAATTGGAATTTTAGGTTTTCACTCAACCCTTCATCTTCATCATTGTTTGATGATCTAGATGACATATTTCTTACCTCGTCTCCGTGGGCAATTACCTCGCCCCCACTGGGAGCTACATAACCTTCATTGATATCGTTCTGTCCCACTTCAACTACACTACCAGTGTTCATGGCATTCTGCCCGTTCAAACATGTCATAATTTCTTTGGTCAAACGATTACGATTAGGTCTTGCCTGTCCTGCCTCAATCCCAAAGGACTCAGCTAATTCTTTTAGTTCAGCAAATGACATGGCATTAAGTTCCTCACTTGATATATTCGAAGCCATAGTATAGCGTTCGAGATATTTGTTATAGTAGAGTAGTATATCTTGTATAATAAAATATAAAGTTCCAACTTACGATTTGTCCAGAAATTTGCACAATATAATATTAAACACTTCGTGGAATCTTCACACTTCCCAAGGAATAAAAACGCAAACCAGTTCTCTCCTCTTTTTAAAAAGAATAGTTTCACAGTCCTAGAAAACGAAACACAAATATGCGCTCTCAGTACTACTAATGTCACAAAATATTTATAGGTCAGGAAAAAAAAATATAACTCAAATTTTCCAGACGAGATCAACAAATTTTTTCCAATCCTAGATCAAGAAAAGTAGAACTCAAATCTACCGAACGAGACCACCAAATCTTGTCAATCCTAGGTCAGGAAAAGTAGAACTCAAATATACCGGGCGAGACCACCAAATTTTGTTACGTCCACAATCCCCTTGTGGCCAGAGCTGTGTAGATCTTGCTGATAATTCTCGTTAGTCCTAGGGGAGACTTTAATTATTAGTATTTATGTTTCAGTATTACACGAACTCTTCTTATAGTCCTGGGCACAAATTCAGTATTTGTATTCCAACATTTCCTTTCTTGTACATTATGGTAGTAGATAAATCTTATAGTAATGTATTCAACACAATAGGATAGTAATTTGACAAGGAAGCTTCAGTGTAACTGTTGTTGATAGTTTATTTCAGGTGGTATGTTCAATATATACAATATATCTATTATGTACAGTTAGAATAAAATAGTGCAAACACAAACGTTCTCAAAGGAACATATTTTGAAACTCTCTGTCTTTCAGACAAAACAAATCATTAAATACTATCCGAGTGGTGCAAGGGATAGACCCATTACCAGTAGGGGTGAAAATCATGGTATCATTACAAAACTCATAACAAAAACGATAGGAACTTCCCCTATTAAATAATGAGTCGTTCCCAGACTCTGAGAATTTGAGATCAACACAGAATCCCAACATTACCTAGAACCTTTAGTTTTCCTACTAAACGTCCTAATATTGTGTGTAGTAAGAAAAGAGAGAGACAGAGGAATAAACATTGCGTGTTCCAATTCTTGGAAAAACAATATACATGACAATATAATAATGCCAACAGGCAAACCTCTCTATTTTATGCCACTTGCATGGTTGTCAACAGTATATATACTAGTGATATACTGGTGCTTATAAAACATCTAGGCCAATAAAAATTGACATAAATCAAACATGAAGAGAAAGAGAGAGAGAGAGAGAGAGAGAGAGAGAGAGAGAGATAGCAGACATTACTATAACTGTAAATTTTACAAGTTGAAGGGATAGAAGACAGGAAAAATATTGTCTCTATTGTTTACAAAATTGCGTCCCTTTATTTGAGGTACGGGAAGACTAACTGAAATGATGCATACGTCATACACTGTAAACATAGTCATTAGGAAGTATTACAATTTAGGATAGAAAACATTTGTTATTTTTAATATTCTAAGCCAGAAAGATATAAGATAATTTGATCTTTATTTAAAACATGAAATAATGTAATAATAATGTAACAGGGTGGGGGGAGGGGAGGGCGATTATATTTTTCTTTATTCATGGTGGTTACTACTAATTAAAGAGGGTTGTGGGTAAAGGACAGCAATCATTTACTAAAAACATCTTGGTAGGACACGAGGGGACTTTGGGCTTCCGTGACACTTCCGTTGGGACAGAAGGATTATTACAATCTAAACAGACCAACAACACTGAACACTAAACATAAAACACTAAAAATATATTTAAATTACAAATTACTTTTTATTCATGGAAATCAACTCATCCCATTTAAGGGAAAATATAAATCATTAAAAACTAATTGAACCCCAACAATAAACCTATACTATCTAAACTCTAAACATACTGTGAACCCAAACAAAATAACAAACTTAAACTCCCCACTAAAAAACTAACTTCAACTCCCCACTAAAAAACAAACTTCAACTCCCCACTAAAAAAACTAACTTCAACTCCCCACAAAAAAAAAAACTTCAACTCCCCACTAAAAACCAACATAGGCCGACATTACGACCTACAATATAATATAATAGAAATAGAGAAATAAAAATAAACATTAGAACATGGTCATCTATATACATAAGCATAATATATATATACTATATACAGTAAATAAAAACTACATAGCATAGTCCCAACTATAACCAGTTCAAACATGAACCTATACTCCTTATACATCTTATAACATAATATGAATTATGACATAAGAATCAACCCAGCTCTAGTCAATGAAGACTAGAACAAGACAACACCGCTCTATACTCTGTACCACAGAGTTAGGCCACTCACTGGTTAATACATACCAGTTAAGACCAAGCATGAAATAAAAACATCTACCATAACTTATTCCCATGCCGGCCATTAAAGGCAACATTACATTAAAATAATATTATACATGAACTAAAAAGAAATATACATTTAAAAAGAAGAAGCCAACATGGCGGCTAATGTTCCTTCCCAAACCTCCAACTTAATCCATTCCCATCAATGCACTTGTCATAGACAAGTGGGCAATATGCATAAAATAACCAAATAAAACATAGCATAAAATAACATACAAATTCTAAAAAGTAATTAAATCTCAACTCACGTCATATCTGAACAAGCCACACACAACTACGCCATAATCTGACCACTGGTCTTCCACAAAATGGGCCATTTCAGACGGAAGTGATTGATTAATTGTTCTATTTATAGACGCTGACCGAACGTCTATGATGACAACTTAACTCTCGCTCTAACTAATTTCAAAAATGACTATTTCCTGTCGACTGAAGTGCTAATCCTAAATCTAAATCTCTAATTGCTAAATATCTACAAATCTACCTTATGTACAACCCTATATTAAATTAAACTACAATAAAAATTCTACCTATTACTTTAATTAAACTACACTAACGAAAACCCAATTTAAAATAATCAGAAAAAGAATTCCGAAAAATGACGCAAGGCCTAGCCGCTTAACCTTGTTTCAGGGCTTTCACAAAATACAAAACAATATTTACATACATCATTTTTATACCAAACAGTCCCCCAAGTCTATATCTATATTACAAATAATAAAATACATTTACATTAAAAGTAAATTACTTACATTCTCACAAATCATCACACGCTCAGAGCACAGAAACACATTCAAAACAGACCACTCATACAGCACAAAGCAATTAATCACACTTTTAATTTAAGTCACCGACCTACATTCATCTCCTAACTTTCTTTTTGCGACCCTGCAAAACAAACTATCATACAAAAAATACCCCTCTGGTCCTAGATCAATACAAAAAGTTACCCATTGGGACATACATAAAAAGCATGCAGCCTAAAGATAGGTGGAAAATGTGAAAGTCTCACTGGGACAAAAAATGCTGTACCTACTCTTAAAACATCTGACATCAAAGTCACAATGAGATATACGTAGTGTCCAAGTACACCAAACAGGAAAAATCGATGCACACTACACAAAAGGGTCAACATGTCATGAAATGGGTAACAAAGGCATACAAAAAGTAAATATATCATTTTCATAAAAACATAAAAAAAGGAAAGAAAATGGTTAAAAATAAAAAGTAAACAGAAGTGTAATGAAAAAAGAGCAGAGTCCTCTCCTGGTACAGCTTGACGTCTTGTTTGGCACACCGATCTCACATTAACTATCATAGGGTCCACCGAAACCGTTTCTTTAACCACTTTCAAGCAATGCAACGGTGCCGCCTGAACCATTCCTTTATTTACTACCGGTCCTGTTGGCATAACTACTTTAAACATGACTGACTGGGGTCTAACAGTTTGGGTATCCCCAACTTCTGGTAGTACACTGGCAGTTTGGTTGGTAAATATGCTCTCCGTCACTGTGCTGACCATGGAGCCTGTGTCAATCGTGGCCTCACAACATAGCCCATTGAGGCTGACATTTGCAGCAGGGCGGGTGCCTACTCTCTTGCTCGTCAGAGTTGGATGCTCATCTTGGTGATGAGTCATGCCACTCGCTCCGACAGTTGTCTGCATCCCTTTCAAGCACTCCCCAGCAAGGTAGTCAGGGCTTCCACAGTTATTATAGCCGTATCCAGAATGACAATCGTAGTGGTCTGGTTCACCTGAAGGCTGTGGGTATGGTTGAGAATCAGGGCTTTGTTGTGAAAGCTGCAGATACTCTATTGTTGTTGATAACTCCCCCACCTGTTTGGCCAGTGCCAACACCAATTTTTCCAACTCTGGGCCCGGCTGTTGTGGCTCAACAGTCGTAGCTACAGAGTGCATCAAGTGGACGTCACATTCGTCCTCAGACCAGCGTATAGCCGTATCCCGGAGGTCTAGGAAGGAGGTCCTAGGGTATTTATGGATCTCCTCTCGCAGGTACTTCCTCATGAGGGGGTCCAGCAAGTTTTCTGCAAAGTGGTCCCTTAAGATTACGGCATCTGTGAGGGCCACTGAGAGACAGGTTTGTCGCGCTAACAGGGCATCAAATGCAGCCTGCAAGCGGTGAGAGTAAGCTCTCACGGTCTCTGAGACATGTTGATGGACTGTGAGAAACAGGCCCATTAATTTGGAGATACTTCGTTTCTCCCCGTAGACGGACTGTAACACCCTGATCAGCTCTTCAGGGTTGGACCTCACCTCCGGTGGGTGGCACCTACACTCTGCCCTCACTGACTCGCCGAGGTGAGCCCATAGCACGTCTCTCTTCTCTTCGTTCTCGGTGACTCGTCTCGCCCTCCAGGCACCTCTAATGTCCTCGATGAAGCTCTCCACGTCGCCTGGGTGGTTACTGCCGTGGAATAGCTTGATCGGCTCCTCACGGTGCAGGAAGACATACACTGTCTGTGTGGCTTGTTCTTCACCAGCCATGCCTATGTTTGTTTTTTTTCTACCTATATCCTAACCTCCAACCCATTAAACCTAACCTTCCTAAGCTAAAAACAGTAATCATTGGTCTGTTTAAGCACGGAATCCCACTTCTAGACACCATTTGTAACAGGGTGGGGGGAGGGGAGGGCGATTATATTTTTCTTTATTCATGGTGGTTACTACTAATTAAAGAGGGTTGTGGGTAAAGGACAGCAATCATTTACTAAAAACATCTTGGTAGGACACGAGGGGACTTTGGGCTTCCGTGACACTTCCGTTGGGACAGAAGGATTATTACAATCTAAACAGACCAACAACACTGAACACTAAACATAAAACACTAAAATCATATTTAAATTACAAATTACTTTTTATTCATGGAAATCAACTCATCCCATTTAAGGGAAAATAAAAATCATTAAAAACAAATTGAACCCCAACAATAAACCTATACTATCTAAACTCTAAACATACTGTGAACCCAAACAAAATAACCAACTTAAACTCCCCACTAAAAAACTAACTTCAACTCCCCACTAAAAAAACTAACTTCAACTCCCCACAAAAAAACAAACTTCAACTCCCCACTAAAAACCAACATAGGCCGACATTACGACCTACAATATAATAGAATAGAAATAGAGAAATACAAATAAACATTAGAACATGGTCATCTATATACATAAGCATAATATATATATACTATATACAGTAAATAAAAACTACATAGCATAGTCCCAACTATAACCAGTTCAAACATGAACCTATACTCCTTATACATCTTATAACATAATATGAATTATGACATAAGAATCAACCCAGCTCTAGTCAATGAAGACTAGAACAAGACAACACCGCTCTATACTCTGTACCACAGAGTTAGGCCACTCACTGGTTAATACATACCAGTTAAGACCAAGCATGAAATAAAAACATCTACCATAACTTATTCCCATGCCGGCCATTAAAGGCAACATTACATTAAAATAATATTATACATGAACTAAAAAGAAATATACATTTAAAAAGAAGAAGCCAACATGGCGGCTAATGTTCCTTCCCAAACCTCCAACTTAATCCATTCCCATCAATGCACTTGTCATAGACAAGTGGGCAATATGCATAAAATAACCAAATAAAACATAGCATAAAATAACATACAAATTCTAAAAAGTAATTAAATCTCAACTCACGTCATATCTGAACAAGCCACACACAACTACGCCATAATCTGACCACTGGTCTTCCACAAAATGGGCCATTTCAGACGGAAGTGATTGATTAATTGTTCTATTTATAGACGCTGACCGAACGTCTACTTTGACAACTTAACTCTCGCTCTAACTAATTTCAAAAATGACTATTTCCTGTCGACTGAAGTGCTAATCCTAATTCTAAATCTCTAATTGCTAAATATCTACAAATCTACCTTATGTACAACCCTATATTAAATTAAACTACAATAAAAATTCTACCTATTACTTTAATTAAACTACACTAACGAAAACCCAATTTAAAATAATCAGAAAAAGAATTCCGAAAAATGACGCAAGGCCTAGCCGCTTAACCTTGTTTCAGGGCTTTCACAAAATACAAAACAATATTTACATACATCATTTTTATACCAAACAGTCCCCCAAGTCTATATCTATATTACAAATAATAAAATACATTTACATTAAAAGTAAATTACTTACATTCTCACAAATCATCACACGCTCAGAGCACAGAAACACATTCAAAACAGACCACTCATACAGCACAAAGCAATTAATCACACTTTTAATTTAAGTCACCGACCTACAATAATAATACTTGTAGGCCTATAGCGCATAACCCGTTGGGAACAGTTCTATGCGATGTCAACAGTCACATACACAGTACAGACAACGAATAAAAGACGAAAATGTATACATGAAAAATAATAAACTGCTACTTGAATAGGTGCGTATTCAGCCGGCTCCTGAAGGTGTCGAAGTTAGGGCTCTGTCGAAGTTGTAGTGGAGTGGACGGGATTGTGTGTAGAGCTCGAGACAGGAGCGAAGGTAGTCCGGGGCAAAGTCATTCAGGCACTTATAACAGAGAGAAGCCAGCTTGTAGGAGATCCGGTGGTTAATGGGTAGCCAGTGCAGAGATCGGAGCAGAGGAGTAGTATGAGTCGACTTCTTCTTCTTAAGGACCAGTTGGGCAGCACAGTTCTGGACACGTTGGAGGCCCTGAAGGGAGGAAGCCGAGGCCAGCCAAGAGCGAATTGCAATAATCAAAGCGGGAAAAGGGGAGAGAGATGACAAGCTTAACACAAGCTTCCTAGGTAAGATATGGCGCAAGACGACGCGTGTGGAAGAAGCAGACTTTGGTGAGCAAGGAGATGAGAGCTGCACGGACAGCGTGGAGACCAGATAGACGCCAATGTTCTTGACAGTCGGGGAGAAATGTACTGTAGCGTCAGACAGCTGAAGATCGGACACAGTGAGGGACACGACCCTCTGTCTCGTACCGACGATAAGAGCTTCAGTCTTCTCACTGTTCAACTTCAACTTGTTTTCCGTCATCCAGTTCCTTATGTTTAGGAAACAGATGGAGATGGAAGCAAGGAACCCGTCGAAGTCTTCAGGCTCAGCACTGTTATAGAGCTGGGTGTCATCGGCGAAAGAATGATATTTAAGGTTGTGGCGTTCGATGACATAGGAGATTGGTTGGGTGTAAAGGGTGATAAGAACTGGGCGAGGACAGACCCCTGTGGCACACCATAGTAGACATGGACAGGCTGAAAGAATAAGGACTCGGTTATGACGGTCTGGAAGCGATTCTGAAGATAGCTCGTGAACCAGGAGAGGGCAATGTCGTGAATGCCAAACGTAGAGCTGAGGCGATCTATGAGTCGGTGATGGCCAATCGTAATGAAGGCAGCGGACAAATCTACCTGCACAAGGACAGAGACGAGACCTCTGTCTGGGGCGCTTAGGAGGTCAGTGGTGATCCGCAAAAGCGCTGTCTCGGTGCGGTGATGGTGGGGATACGCGGTCTGGTGCGCGGGCATCAGCGAATGCAGAGACAGGTGGGCATTTAACTGCTCGAGGATAACACGCTCCAGGATCTTGGAATGGAAAGGGAGGTTGGATACTGGGCGGTAATTCTTGCATTCATTTACGTCGAGCCCAGGTTTCTTGAAGAGTGGAGGACAATGGCGGATTTGAAGCAGTCCGGGACCACGCCCTTGGATAGAGAGGTGTTAATGATATCGGTGATGAACGGCAGAAGCCTGTCCAAGCACTTGGTAAACTATGTACGGTGTGAATCCATAGAATGAAAAATGCAAACATATTTATTAAGTAGTGTTAAAATATAGGATAGAAGATATTTAATATTTTGGATAAACAAAGTTAATTACATTGTGTACAGAATCAAAAGGGGAGAGAAAAGAACAGCTTAGAGTTGTAAATGTAGGGTTTTATAGGGTTGTGCCCCTTTTCTGGTCCATACATTGTAGGATATAAACCCATAAGAGTTACGTGGGTGCGTTGCTAAAGACACGGGTACGGTGTTTATTGAGGTTTGGCAATGGGTAATTTTAGTTCCTTTGTCTCTCGCTGTTTATCTTGTTTTTTTTATCTCCCTTGCAGCAAGAACTATCGAAAGTTGGTAGAATTATATAAGTGTTCATACAGCAATCACAATTACTTTTCTAACGTTGCGGAAGGGGGTGTGCTCCCCCTTACCCTTCGCCCACGGCCCCGAGACAACTAACCTTCGTCTGCTGACACCTGGGCCAAGGCGACGGGTTGAGGGCATGGAGCTGGTACTAGTATATCACTCTTACATGGCCCTTGAAATTATTTTATAAGACTGAGTGTCTTTGTCTGACCGTTCTGACTTCCTTTACTGAGAAACCCCCGACCTTCCCTCTCGTCGGCCGCCACCAGATCTTCGCCTGTTGGCACCCGGGGTCGGAAGACTGTGGGAAATCAAACTGGAGTATGTCTTTTCACCCAGAAAAATGCCAACTAATAAGGGTATCCAAGAAAAAGAAACAAATAATAGCAAACTACTTCATTCATGGTAAAGAACTAACTCAAACTAACAATGCTAAGTATTTAGGAGTAATAATAAATGATAAGTTATCTTGGAACCATCATATTGATGAAGTAATTAAAAAAATCAAACAAAACATTAGGATTCATAAAAAGGAACTTTTACAAATGTAATAAGAATATAAAACTAAAATGCTATCTCACATTAGTTAGACCTATACTAGAATATGCAGCCCCTGTATGGGACCCATCAACTAAAGAAAACATAAAAAAATTTGAACAAATCCAAAAAAGAGCTGCAAGGTTCATAACTAGTGAATATATATTCCCAATTTACAAGAGTAACACCGTTAGTCAAATCACTAAACCTAGAAACACTAGAGGACAGAAGGGCAAAGAGTAAAGTAGTAATAATACATAAGGCATTAAACTCTAATTTAGAAATAGGCCTACAACCCAATAACAACCTTTTGCAAATAGTACTATTGCAATCCCCATTTAAGATTGTACCACTATCCAACATGGAAAAAACAAACCTAAACTAATTCATTGAAATGAATACCCCCATAAAAAACCCATTAACATAGATTACGCTATTACCCTAAATAAACTCCCGAAAATTAATATCAAAACAAGTCACTTTCTGAACCTGATTATCTTAGCTGAATATAGATTGCTAGTGTGGAAAAGCAGAATGAAAATGTGGTGGATAACAAAAATCAACTAGGCCTACACCTACACTAGGCCTACACCTACACTAGGCCTACACCTACACTAGGCCTACACCTACACTAGGCCTACACCTACACTAGGCCTACACCTACACTAGGCCTACACCTACACTAGGCCTACACCTACACTAGGCCTACACCTACACTAGGCCTACACCTACACTAGGCCTACACCTACACTAGGCCTACACCTACACTAGGCCTACACCTACACTAGGCCTACACCTACACTAGGCCTACACCTACACTAGGCCTACACCTACACTAGGCCTACACCTACACTAGGCCTACACCTACACTAGGCCTACACCTACACTAGGCCTACACCTACACTAGGCCTACACCTACACTAGGCCTACACCTACACTAGGCCTACACCTACACTAGGCCTACACCTACACTAGGCCTACACCTACAC
Organism: Anisus vortex; assembly: GCA_949126835.1. Classification (NCBI taxonomy): domain Eukaryota; kingdom Metazoa; phylum Mollusca; class Gastropoda; family Planorbidae; genus Anisus; species Anisus vortex. Next base: position 2,417,270 of record OX421505.1, on the reverse strand, counting down.
TAGGCCTACACCTACACTAGGCCTACACCTACACTAGGCCTACACCTACACTAGGCCTACACCTACACTAGGCCTACACCTACACTAGGCCTACACCTACACTAGGCCTACACCTACACTAGGCCTACACCTACACTAGGCCTACACCTACACTAGGCCTACACCTACACTAGGCCTACACCTACACTAGGCCTACACCTACACTAGGCCTACACCCCACGTTTTAGAAAACATGTTTAGACTTAGCACCGATTTTTAAATCCAAAACTTTAAAACGTGATTGTATAAATTTTTTTCTTCGCTCGGCCTATACTTTTATTTTTTTTATCGTCTACACATTTAATGCATAAACCCTACTAACTTAAATATTACAAATGTCATTAGATCTATATATATATATATATGGGTGTATAACTATTGCGAATGTTTATTTGTACATATATTTACTAGTAGGCCTATATACTTAGTGCATAGTCTAGGGACTACTATATGTGCAAATGATATTTAACTTGGTCTTATCCATGGTTTACGTCGTTTCTGTTTATCACTATTTTATCTTTGTTATGTACAAATAAACAGGTATGATACGGGTATACGATTGTGTCTAAAATACCAAAGACTATAATAAGATGGACCGCGGACCAATTGCTCTATTTATAGAGCTTATAATAATATGTTCTTTTTCCGTGCGTATCCAGGGCCCTCACAAGCCTTTGTGGCGCCCCAGGGCAAAAATTTCAGCGCCGCCCCCTTGCATACTGTAACTGCTTTGTTTAGTGCGCAGGTTCTCAACCTTTTTCGGCTCACCGCCCCCTTTTTCAAATTTTTATTTCTCACTGCCCCCCCCCCCCCCCCAAATCCGAAGTTGAACTAATAAGTCAAATTTGCCGCATACAATTTGTATAGGCAGACTAGATTTGTATGCAATTTTATCATCCTAAAAAGAGCTGAAATATCATAAAAAGAGCTTAAATGGATACATTTGTTTAATTGTTGTTTAATAAATAATAATTAAAAAAATATACTGCAAAGAGCCTAGGTTTTGAAAATAAAACAATTTTAAAGTGAAGCTTGTTCCTGGTATGTGTCTAGTAGTTCGTCTACGTTCCAATAAATAGGGTGTGGAAATGGAATAATTTTTGTTTTTGCCAAAACCAAAAGACCTAGAGAAATTGATGGATGTCCTTTTGCAACCAAAATTCGTGATTAGCCCATTTCTGCATTCAATTTTTATTGTTTATTTGTTATTTATTAAATCAATTCTTTTTGCAGTTGTAAAGGTAGGGTTGATTTTAATATTTCACCATTAGAAACAAAGGTCTAATAACCAATCAGGAATTTTCATGTTTATAATATATTATCCTTAAATCGTCTGTTGAAGTAATCATTAACTGTTTCAATGTATTGGAGTAAGCATGTCTTCGTCAGTTGTTGTTTATAGATTCCAGATTTCTGCGTCCAAAGTTGATCTTGTACAATCGAAGTCTTGACATAAATGCAAAAAAAAAAACACACAAAAAAACACTCTTTGTCTTCTTTTAATTAAGGTCAATTCCCTGAAATCCTTTTTTTTTTTAAACTTATTTAATTCAATTAAAAAGGGATATCAGTTTTTAATTGTATGAAAATTTCTCTCAAATAATTGTCTTTGGTTTCCAAAAACTTTAGCATCGAAACAAATATCCATACAATATATTTAAACTTTAGATGACTAGCGTACCTAAGTGGTAGTAACAAACTATTTGTAATCCTCATTATTCTAAAACAAATCTGCAAAACTCTCTGAACATTCTATCATTGAATGCGTTGTTATATACAGTAATTACGTACTGTAGTGAGTGATGCAGGCGATAACTAAGATTTTTAGCAAATTAATGTTGTTGATGAATCAAACATAGCTAATACTTCTGGCAGAGATTTCGTTAATTACGACATCAAGCTATGATAGAATCCGTACCATCGTCGATGGAAGAATGTCTTTTTTTCCTAAAAAGTATTCTAGTCAAAGTAATATAATTTGCCTTAAGTGTCCTTAATTATTTTTCTTAAGCAAATGTAGACAGGTGGTCTACAAGGTGTTTTTGTACTGTTCTCATTATATTTTCTTTTAATTTCATAACAAAGCACAGTTAAGTTTTTAACTAATTATACTGGAGCGCTTTTTCAGGTTGTTTGAATCCGATTGGCTGCGGGACAATAAATTTTATTGGTCAGTGATAGTGTTTGGGTCGCCCTATTTAATCTCTTTTCCGGTTAGTTGTTGGCCTTCTAGTGGTGGTGGTCGTGAAAGTGGCATACTAGTCTCGTAAGTTTAATTATAACATTTTTCTATTGCTTTTTTGATGTAAAATAAGCATTCTAAACTGTAGATTAATATCTTAACATTGGTGATGGATTAAGATGAGTTAATATTATGTCCGATTGTTTAGATAGCATATAGATTTTAGTATGATTTACGATCACTGAATTAAACCAGAGCGGCACATGTTGAATGATATCGGTCAGCCCAACGTGTTTATCGCATTGAATTTATGTAAAGATTATTATTTTTTACTTAATGTTTTTCTATTTTTTATTCTTATATTTATATACCTTAGGTCGGATAAAACCTACCTTGTTGGTCTCTTGTTATATGTTGGTTTTAAATTAGTCTCTGGTTGCTATGAAGCCATAAAATAATATATAGGTAGTAGCTATATTAATAATTAAAAAGTCGAAATAAAACCCATTTTTGGATATTAAGAAAACCTATATCGGAAGTAGATATAGTTAAGTGACGGTCCATGCGGTCGGCAGTCTTTCTCATAACTCACAAGGAACGCAGGCAGTATTTTAGACTCAGGAGAAATAAATAAAATTGTGTATTATGTTGATACTATAAAGCTATATTTGTTCATTGGATGTGAAGTGTCAACTGTTAATGAATTGTTATTAAATAATATGCTGCAATAAGTCGTTCATTTATTATTTACAAGTTTGGAATTTATATTGTGGTGATGTCGTCCATTTTGATGTTCAAATCAATCAAATAATTCAGCTACTGCAACTCAAATACTCTGAGAAGACTGGTGGTAATGTTTGATAGTCCAATAATAATAATAGGACATCAACAGGTTTGGTGGCAGCTAACGGAGAGAGAAGCTGAAGGATATAATATTATGTTCAAATTCGAAACTTTTTGAAGACGTACTACAAACCACATGGAAAATTATGTGAGTACCAGTTTTTGAACAAAACTGAAGCCTGAGTCAATTATTTCAAATACATATACTATTTATATGATTGAGCACTATAATAGCTCTAAGAAAATATAACATTTGTACACCGATGACAAATATTTCATCATTGGAAAATTCGATACAAAAAATCGAAAAAAAGTGACTATACGCAGATCATTATTTAATATTTGCAACCGGAAAAAGTTTCGTTCCCACATGTTATCAACAAGGAACCTAAACTATATACATATGTTCAAGTCCGATGTTCAAATCCGATGTGACACAACCATGTGTTGAATTTTATGTAGCCTATGTTCAAATCCGATGTGACACGACCAGGTGTTGAAATCTGATGTGTTGAAGTCCGATGTGCTTATCGGAAGATAAATAAATAACATTAAATAACTTTAAATATAATTAATATTTAATCTGTATACCAAAGACTTTGACATTAATTTTAATTAATGGTATACATTTTTTTTTCTTGTGTTCATTCTAAAATTGGATTATACCATACTGAAGTGGAAACTTTAAGCAACTCAACTTGATACAGTGTGAACATTCATTGGATTATTAAATAATTAATTAAGTTTCTTCTGGATTTCTACTCTGGATTTACATTGCAGTAATTTCATACAGTGAATGTGTTTTCATTAGGATTATTAAGTAATCTTTAATTTAATCATATTTTTTACATTCATTAGTATGAATTATATATATATATATGTATTATTTATGTATAAAGCGGGCTTTGGTTGGCGGTAGTTTTTAATTAAATCTCTTGTCTATTCTTATTCTGTCTATCATCTATTTCTATTTCTTAAAAGAGATTGATTAGAAATGATTCTTTGTTAGGGTTATTTCTGTTAGTTGTCTTGACTTTGTTTGTTATTGTTAAGAATTATTAAAGTAAAATTACTATAGTCTTGTCAATGTTATACATGTTGTGATTCTTTGTCAAAAATTCCTCTATCATTTGTGGTCCAAGCAGCATTAGTGTATTGTGATTGTGTTTTTTTTCTATTGTTACTTGATATAATTTTTTTGTTGTGTATTTTTTGAAGTATCATTAATATGCATTGGTTAGTTTTTGCTCTCTGAGTATAATGGTCTATGGTAAGAACATTAACAATAATAAGTTCACCTAGATAATAATAATATGAATATTCACATTCATAACTATATAATTTAAGTAGTGCCCAAATACATGTAACTACAATTAACAAAATAATAATTGATATCTAATACATGTAACTACAAATGTACAAAATATTCACAATATAACAGGTAAAATAACCTAAATAAAAATAATATTGTGCTTTGCAGTGCTACTGTAATAATATTATCTAGAATTTACATTGCTATTAATTATAGTAAAATTATTGTGTATTGGCATTAATGAAAATGTACTTCCAGTAATTACAATGAAAATGTGCTTCCAATACTGATAATATTGCTCATAAGAATAATATCATAGTGGCTTATGATAACATTAATCTAATTGTTATATGCCATCCTCAATAAGAATAATAATATTATCTATGTGCTACCATTGGTAATAATAAGATTGTACATTGCTTTGCGGAAAATAATTGTGCAACCTATATAGTAATAATAAGTCACAATAGTAAAAAGTGACTTGCACTTGCTTTAAACTCTACTATAAAATTGCTAATAATAATAAAATAAACAAGCCATAATTGAAAATGTGTCTTGGCATAGCCAATAATTGTTGACATTCTAGCATTTTGCATTCTGAATTATAAACATTTTACTACAGCATAGGATTAAAAAAAAAAAAAGTTGCTGTGATATTATATGACTGCTCATTCTGTATTTAATAAATATTGTCATTCAGTAATATAAAAATGCTCATTCAGTAATTAATAAATATTGCCATCCAGTATAGGAATAAAACATTGCTGTACTATAAAATAGTGCATTGTAATAATTGTACTGTACTATAATATAATAAATCTTGACATTCATAATAAACAATAATGGAGTCAAAGGTTCAATTACTCTATGATGAGGCTAAATTGTTGGCAAAAGAATATGGTATTACTGATAAGAAAGAATATCAAGAATTTGTTGAAAATAAAGTTAAACAATTGAAAAAAGAATTAGCAGATAAGGAAAGAGATGAACGAGCAGAATTGAGGGCTCATGAAATTAAACAAAAAGAACTTGATAATGAAATTAAACAAAAAGAACTTGATAATGAAATTAAACAAAAACAACTAGAACTAGAAATGAATAAAGAAAAAGAGTTAAGAGAACTAGAAATGAATAAAGAAAAAGAGTTGAGAGAAACTCAGTTGAAAGAAACTCAACTAAAATTAACTCATGAATTGGAGTTGGCTAAATTACAAAATACTAAAGTTGAGCAAACAAATAATGAAAAATCAAAACATAGTGTAAGATTTAAAATGCCTCCTTTTGATGGGAAAGAGAAAATTGTTGATTTTCTAAATTTATTTGAAGCAACATGTAAAGGATATGGGATTCCCATTTCAGAATATTACATTCACCTTATTCCACAATTGAAAGATAAGGGTAGGGAAGCACTATCACATATTGATAAAGAAATAACTGATTATGCCATTATCAAAGAACAATTAATCAAATTCTTTATTCACTCTGAGGATTATTACAGACAGAAGTTCCATAACTTTATCTTAACAGACAAGATAGAACCGAGAGCTTTTGTGTCTGAAGTGAAAACATTTTTACTTACCTGGTTAGACTTAGTAAAAATAGATACCAAAAATCCTAATGAGATTATAGAAATCATGGTTGTTGATAAAGTATTAGAACAAGCTTCTAAACCATTGTTTACTCACATTATGGAAAGAAAAGTTAAGACAGTAGAAAATTTGATAGATGCAATCTCAAATTTTAAGGATAGTCATCCTAATGTAGAACTGACTAAACAAAATCAAACAGTAAATACAATTCAACATAGAAGAAGGAGCTATTCACCTCCTAGGTCTAGACATAATCAATTTGGCAATAGAAAAAAATTTGGTAATCAACCAAAATCTAATAATTATAAATGTATTTTTTGCAATGGTACAAACCATTCATCAGAATATTGTTACAGAAATAACAATGCAAGAGGTAGAAATTTTAATCCAAACTTCAATAGATCAAATGTTGATCATAGAGGTTTTTCAAATCAAAATTTTTCTAATTTTGATGATAGAAACTTTCCAAATCAGAATTTTTCAAATTTTGGAAACAGAAATATGCCAAATCAGAATTTTTCCAATAACAATGTGCCAAATCAACATGTTGGAAGACAAGATTTTCCTAATACTCAAAACAGACCTCAATCAAATTTCCAAAATAGAAGAAATAGAGAAAAACTTAACAATTCCACATCTCAATCTAATAATGTCATATTTGAAAACAGGGGTCAGTTAATACTTTTTCCTGCTTATGTGGAAGGAAAGACCACTTACTGTCTAAGAGACACCGGAAGTAGTATAATATGTATAGATGAAAGTATCATTCCAAAGCAGAAACCCACCAATATAATAAGAGTGGATACAATAAAACTTGCAAATGGTTCCACAATAAATTGTCCTGTCACTATAATAGACATTGATTGTCCTTGGCTCACTGGAAAAGCAGAAGCAGCCATAATGAAAAACTGTGTTGCACCTTTAATTATTGGTAATTCTTTCAATGTCAAACATGATAATAGTTTTGACATTTTTCAAAAATGGATGAATGAAAAATCCAATGACTTGAATTTGAAACCTGTTCTATTGCAAAATGAGAAGTTAGTAGATTTACCAGAACAAGAATTTTACCCTGCTCTACAAACTTTTAATTTCTTACAAACCATAGGAAAGTCAGAAAATAATATTCTCAATGAGACACCTAATATTGACTTATCCATAAATAATGAAAAGGATAATCCTATTCCCAAATGGAATGGAACAGAAAAACTAGAACAGTATGTAAGCAAATTTGAAAGTCAATGTGAAATAAACAATGTACCAAAAGAATTACATGCTATTTCATTATGTAGACATTTAGAAGGTCATAAACAAATATTCAACATTGCTAAAAATCAAATATCTGATTTTACTAAAATGAAGAGTGAGATTTTATCATATATTGATAGTCCTCATAAAAAGGAAACCCAAATAAAAAAAACAGAAAATATCAGTTTAATAAACATGCCTTTTGATGAGCTAACTCTAAAACAAGAACAGAAAGAAGATCCATACATAATTAAAATGGTATCAGAAATTGAAAAAGGTCAGGTTAAAAATAAAAACATTGAAATAATAAATGGAATTCTCTGTAGAAAGGACACTAAATTAGATGTAACTCAAATAGTTATACCTAAAACATTAACTGTCAAAGTAATGCAAATTTCGAATAACAATGCATTGTCAGGTCATTTGAGTAGCAAGAAAACAGTTTGTAAACTTAAAAAGAATTTCTGGTGGCCTAAAATGGAAAAAGATTTGAAAACATTTATTAAAAGCTGTGATACCTGTCTTAGACATAATAAAAAAGATTCTAAACATAAGGCTCCAATACAAATGACAGATACCATAAACAAACCTTTTTACAAGATAGCAGTTGATATCAAAGAAAACATTCATAAGAACATGAGAAAACTAGAAGTTGGTAATAAAGTACTTGTTTATTTGCCAATTGGCAGTGGCAATACTATGGAATGGAGAGGACCTTTTGAAATAATATTTAAGCTGTCTGATGTATTTTACAAGGTTAACATTAATAACAAAGAAAAAATTGTTCATTTAAACAATTTGAGAACTGATGAAGAAAACAAAGTTATTGAAAATAAATCAGAAGATGATATGATAATTGAAAATAAACCAGACAATGATATTAGTAAATCTGAACATAGAAAAATAACATTGAATAAATGCTGTGAAATTCTAAGGAATTTTAGCAAAAAAACTTAGGTATAATCAATAGAATTATACATAGGAACAACTAAATTTATGAAAAAGATATGATATTTTCAGTAACAGGTATAATGACATGATAACATTTTTTTTTCTTTGTAAAGAACAAATATGTAAATATGGATACTGGTATAAAATAATCTAATTGATGAAAATAATGATTATCAGTTGGAATAATTTTTTTTATGTAGCCTCTGAACAGTTTGGTAAGACTGTTAAGCACATAAAATTTTGTGGCCTCTGAACAGTGAATCTGTTATGCCATATGTTAATATTAATATGCCTATGTAAGTCTTTAAAAAAGCATTAGAGGAATTGAAATAAGAATGATATAATAATGAAATGCCTATGTAAGACTCTAAAGTCAGAGCATTAGATGGTAATATTGTATTGTATTCATGTAAGACTAAAGATAGCATTGAAGCCAATAAATAAATGATACATATAAGACTCACAGGAAAATGAGCAGTGTAATATAAATATATAATTGAAGAAAAGACTTGAATAATTTGTGTAATATTTTATTGTAAACTAAGATTAAAGATAATCATGTTACATTGTAAGTAATGTTATTGAGAATATCAATCAATAATAATCAATAATAATCAATAAGAATCAATAAGAATATCAATTCAAAATAAATATTATGAAGATATATATTCATAATAACCATGATGAGAATATCAATACAAAATGACAATTATAAAAAAAACCGACATTAGTATTATATTAATTTTGTTGTATAAAATAATAAATGTTGTATGAAAAAAATTTTTCATGGAATCCTTATAGATTTTGTGAGATAAAGATAATAGATAATCTCGACAGCCTTGATGAGTAGTTAGCATAATAATTATCGATACACATCATTGATATCCAATAGTTTATCTCAGTACTACTGAAGTTGATTAGACAATACCTAAAGATAATTGTCTATGACTAATTGTCATATAAACATTAGACATTATTCTTTGTGTCATATTTCTGCCTATAAATATGTTTTTTGATTGTTTGTACATATATTAAATGGATTTTTTCTCTATGTATTATTAAATGAATGATTATATGCATTAATTAAGATTAAGATAATTTTTTTTCATTATTGTAAACATTTTTCGTATCAAAAATAATAATAAATTATTTTTTTTTCTCTGTGGTTGGGGGGTATGCTATGAAGCCATAAAATAATATATAGGTAGTAGCTATATTAATAATTAAAAAGTCGAAATAAAACCCATTTTTGGATATTAAGAAAACCTATATCGGAAGTAGATATAGTTAAGTGACGGTCCATGCGGTCGGCAGTCTTTCTCATAACTCACAAGGAACGCAGGCAGTATTTTAGACTCAGGAGAAATAAATAAAATTGTGTATTATGTTGATACTATAAAGCTATATTTGTTCATTGGATGTGAAGTGTCAACTGTTAATGAATTGTTATTAAATAATATGCTGCAATAAGTCGTTCATTTATTATTTACAAGTTTGGAATTTATATTGTGGTGATGTCGTCCATTTTGATGTTCAAATCAATCAAATAATTCAGCTACTGCAACTCAAATACTCTGAGAAGACTGGTGGTAATGTTTGATAGTCCAATAATAATAATAGGACATCAACACTGGTTATATATTATTTTTAAGATTAGATGTTAGAAATTGCTAGGTCTCTTGTATATATTTATTCTCTGGTTATATATTATTTTTAAGTTAGAAGTTATAAATTGCTAGATCCCTTGTGTATATTTAGTCTTTTGTTATATATTATTTTTAAGTTAGATGTTAGAAATTGCTAGATCTGTTGTTATATTTTCTTGGTTAGATATTAGTGTGTTAAGTGATGAGAAGATTTGAATTATGATTTTGTAGTATTTGAATTAATAGTTGGTAGGGATGATGATTTATTTAGTGAGAAATGACGTTGGTAGATGATTGATTTATTTAGTTGTTGTTGATATTGATGGTTAGGGCTTATTATAATATGAATAAACTTGTTATGTTGACTCTTCAAAAGATTATTTGTTCTATTGATAGTTAGATACATTGTTGTAGTGTACGTTGTTTATGTTTGTTTATTTGTAGTTGGTTTGCTGTTCTGTGTTTAGCTTAGTAATTTAGTATTTAGTATAGTTAGCTAGTAATAGTAGCCTTTACTATTGGTTCATCCAGGTAGCTAATCCTACCTGCCTACCACAATATAGGTATGCACAGATATACCCGTCCCCTCCCCTTGTATATAAATGTAAATAGATGTATATTAATTTAATATTGTGTGTTATATAATTCAATAACACACACACACTATAAAACTTTTTCACTCAGTAAATTCCCCCCCTTACAAATGGTGTCATGAAGTGGGGATCTGTGCTTGGATGGACCAATATAGTTAGTTTCTTTTTGGTTAGGCATCAGTTGTGTAGATTAGGGTCTCGGTTAGGATAGTTTTGATGGTTTATTTTTGTTTGACCAGGAGTGGTATTTTATGGTATAGTTGTTTGGTATATAGGAGTTGGATCTTGGTTTGAGTAGTAGTTCTCTGTGGATTAGGTTGTGTGAGTAATGCAGGATAGTTGTTAGACCTAGGTTGTTTGTTGATTTTTGGTATTAGTGTGTTAGGCTTAATGGTTGTTTTAGCAGTTAGCGTTAGGTAGGAGAGAGACCAACATAGGTAGGGCCGACGGAGACGACGGCAGCAGTGGACGTCCTGTGACCATTGGGGCTGTGCAGCCAGCTGTGTGTTGGGCCAGACCCTGGCATTGGGACCTACACTTTGGTCACCAGGGTCCGGCATCCTGTAGCTGTTGGAGCCTGGAAGCTGGCGGTGTATGCTTGGGCCAGGCCTTGGCGTTGGGACCTCCATATGGGTCACCAGGGTCCTGGGCTCGGGCGACAGTGACGATGGCTGCTGCCGGAGAGATGCAACTGGGGGCAAGTACCACCTTCTTGCCCCACCACCACGAGAGGTGTGCCGACCAGGGCCACCTGCCTGGTTTCCCTCGGCCAAGGGGGAGCCATGGATTGTCTGGATGCGCCCTGGAGAGGCCAGTGTAGTGCCCTGGAGTGGCCAGTGTAGTGCCCTAAAGTGGCCAGTGTAGTGCCCTGGATGGGCTAGTGTAGTGCCCTGGATGGGCTAGTGTATTGCCCTGGAGGGGCTAGTGTTGTGTCCAAGAGTGGACAGATGGACCAAAGAAGTGTTTTTCATTCAGACGCCAGGAATTGGATGCTTTCAGACGTTCTGACCTGGGCCTACCAGAGGAATTTTGCCATGTTGTGTTTTGTTTCGTCATACATTTTTTTGTACCCACCTGTAAATATATTTACTGCTTTTTTTTTTTGTGAACCTCTTCTTTTTTTTCCTATGTTAATATGTAAATAATGCAACCGTTGTTGTCGACACACCCTTGTTATTGTGTTGACATGTTTTTTTTCGTAACTGAAAATTTAAATATTTTTTTCAATGCAGTATTTTTATGAACTGTTTACGTAGGTAAATAATTTTTTTTTGTCTCTTTTGTGGGAGGCATGTTTTCTTGATACCATGGTTCTTCGTGAACTGGCGGTGTAGTTCATGTGGGACTAACATCGTTGGTTCTGGTCAAAATAATTTTTTTTCTTGTCCGCACCAGATGCGGAATGAGGAAACAAAATGTAATAATTTTTATGTTTTTTTATAGCATGATTTCTGATGTATGTTTTATTGTTCTTTGTGAACTGGTAGTATTGTTCTTGGGGAACGGATGCTGTTCGTTCTTGTCAAAATAAGATATTTTTTTCTTGTCCACACCAGTTGCGGACTGAGGAAGCAAATTGTTATAATTTACTGTTTTTATGTATTATTATGCCAGGATTTCTTATGTTGTTTGATTTCCGTTTTTTTATGGTATATAAATTGGCGGCCAGGTTGTGAGATAACATGAGTGAGCGTATGTGTTTTTAATGATGCATTTCTTTTCACCGAGACTTTTTGTATGTCATTGTGAAGTCGTCAAGGCTCACTTTGGGCATTGTGGTTGCCACCCTATGTTTTTTGTTCATAAATTGCAGAACAGTGCCTTCAGTGGCGTCTGCTTATTTACTGACGTGGATTTTTTTTGGATATTCTAGGAATGTCTGGCTTAGGGATGGGTAATCAGGAGTCTTTTGTTGATTGGTCTTGTAGCATTGTGGAATACTTAACATCTTTGTATGGGGTATGTGTTTTATCGAGGACGATAAAAAATGTGGGCGGCGTGTATGTAGACAGGTGGTCTACAAGGTGTTTTTGTATGCCACTTTCAACGACCACCACCACTAGAAGGCCAAACAACTAACCGGAAAAGAGATTAAATAGGGCGACCCAAACACTATCACTGACCAATAAAATTTATTGACCCGCAGCCAATCGGAAACAAACAACCTGAAAAAGCGCTCCAGTATAATTAGTTAAAAACTTAACTGTGCTTTGTTATGAAATTAAAAGAAAATATAATGAGAACAGTACAAAAACACCTTGTAGACCACCTGTCTACACAAAACTAGCAAAATGTTCCCATCTGTAATTAAAAAAAAACTGTAACGTTAAATTATTGTCAGGTAGCGTGGACTCCCATCAAGTTGTAAAAATGTGTAAAGCTTTTAGGTACTCACACAATATACTCTCACTTCATCACGTGCCATTTCATTAATTCGTCTCTGCTTAGTGCTTTTGCTCAACTTATATTTCTTTAATAAGTCGATATCAAAACTGGTTTTTATAAATCAAAGGCTATATAAATCTAATTTATTCAAATTAAAACCAAAACAATCTGAATGAAACTGTGATAATGAACAAAAGCACCGAACTTTATTTTTCTAACGAGCTGAGCCAGATATGTAATTTATACTCACCCTAGCCCCTACTTCCTCTTCTAATAATCTAATCACCGCCCCATCTGCATTTCTCAGATACAGTCTAAATATAGTGTTATGGCCCTTTAGGTTGATTATTATTATTACGACTCGTTAAATCGGATTCAATGAATATAGTTGTATCTTTATTAGAAGTCTCTAGATTCTGCTAATCTGTAGCCCAAGCTAGGGGTTCTTTGACTGACAGGTCTATGCAGCAATGTAGTTATATTCGTGATAATTATCTTCAACACATTTCTCAACAATGATAGATCAAACAACTCCAGTTGTTGAATAAACAATTTTATTTAAATTGTAGACTCAATATAAACGATCAATAAACTTTATCAACTGATGGCAACATAAGTATCAATAACATGGCATTATATGTACAAGTATGAATATAGCGACTTCACTCGACAAACTTCTGAACTGAACTAACTTTAAGGAGGTCGGGACTTTCCAAAGAAAACTATCATCGAAGATTCTACAGGGTCTTAATACGCATTTTAACCTCTTTCTCTATAATTACTACGATCCAGAATTATCCTCCAATTTCCACGGGATTTGAACGAATTATTTTATTTAAACTGCCCTCAGGGCATAAAGGTCAAACCTTGGTCGCTTTGGACTCTGATACGCACTTGTTAAGAGGTCAATGCCTTACTACGTCATTCATTTATGACCGATATTCGTAACATCCCCCCCCTTCTAAAGTTTTATAATTATTTCCTTTACATTTTAACCATACGAAAAATGTTAATTTTAAGGAATAATTATAAAAGAAAATATTCCGGGAAAAACAATACAGTTCAATTGGCGATCCCAATAATTCAATCGAACTGATAACAATAACATAATAATATATGCAATATAAATTCATCTTATCAAATGGCTTAACTACAGTCATTCAATCATTCAATTTTTAATTCAAAACAATGGACAATTAAATTGTTTATCTAAATCTTGTTCACAAGAAAAATACTTAATCATTCTTAATAGATATAATATAATACAAGTTAATAATTTCTATTACATGAACATTCCACGTTAATAAAAACCTCTCTCGTCCACTTAATTATAAACTAATATCTTTTACATTTGTAATCAAACAACAAAAGAAAAAATCACTTAATGTCTATTCAGACACGACTTATTTTTTTCCATAAGGAGAAAAAACCCAAACGCTCTTGATGAAAAAATACTACTAGACCTGACCTAATTACACGTTACAAAAATTATTGCTCGTGTAGACAGTATTTTTTTTTTTTTTTACATGCTGGTAGGCCGACTAACACATTAGACTTTAAACAATACTGTCTGTGTCAAAACCCAAAATTTCTAGGTCAGTATTCCGCATTTCTCTCTCTCTCTCTCTCTTTTTCCTCTCTCATTCCCAATTGATTCTAACAATATTGACATCGCTATGCAAATTTTTACCTCATCACAGCCTAGGTAAAAAATATTGCTACGCGATTAAATAGTTATCGTAACTAAATGAGCATTATTTAACAACCATTATCTCAATATGACATTCATTTATGTTATTTTGAGAACATTAAACATAGTCTGTTCACGAATTGAAATAGTTTATAGACAATTTCATTAAAAATATTTCAATCTTTCATTTTACCATGACCTTTTGACGTCATTATTTTCTTTTTAAAAGAGTTCACATTGAAACATTCTATCTTTCATGCAGACATGGATTTACTTGAAACAAATTTGGTTAATTTACTTAATTAACTATCAATCAAAGCAGATTATATTATCTTCATACAATCTTAGTACTAAATAGTAAGTACTTATTTTCTTTTAATTACATTAAAGACATTTCAATTACAATATTACTGAAGTAGAAAAGAGTTAAGCATAGGCTACTATTAATTTTTTTTTTCAGAGCGAAATCAATGTAACAATTTATGTACAAAACAACTGCTGGTTTGACTGTTGTGGTAAAACATTCCATTTCCAATCTTTTCAGTGGTGTACATTGCTCTTTTCCATTTTCCATAAAGGTTTTATTCATAGGTTCTAGGTTCCTGTTACTTCCACAGTGTTCAGGTCTACCCAGTCTTTTGCTTGTCAATACAATTCATTCAATCTATTTTAACTAATACAGAAAAAATATAGATTAGTTTTACAATCTTGACATGAAATCCTTAATTAATCATACATTAGTTGAACATTGGTGTGTCAACATTATAAATTCTCAACCATGACATTCTCAACCATTCTGGTTTACAGTGTCAAGTCAGTGGCACATATCCTAAATTTATACAAAACAAGGATAACAAAGTTTACATTAGTTTCTACTTTTGGTCTGCTTTTCAGGTAACATTCCTAAAAGTGAAAAAATCATATATAATACATTTCTTGGAATTCTTGTTAGTCATAGTTCTGCCTTGCTGCAACTATTTTTACCCTACATTATCATACATTCAATGATAATATTACAAATGAATAAATTCACATAGAAGAAATTTGCATCTTGACTCAGTGCAATTATTTCAACAACAGTACATGATAAAATAAATCCATAGTACAATCATAAAACATTTCTCAATACTTTAGTGATAGAAAAATTCTCTTTTCTCAAAACCATTTACATCTTTTTCAATCAAATTATCCTCTCTGCCAAATGTTTCAATTATCATTTCCAGAGATTCTCAAACATATCTTATAATCAGTCCACATTTATAATGTCCTCTGATTTAGAAACCAATTCTGCGGATAAAACTGATCTTTTTCTCTTATAGCAATTATTTTAAATGCTCAACCTAACAAGTTTGTTTAGAAATATCACACTATAATGATATTTACTCTAACAATACTTTTACTCATTCCTTTTTCTTCACAAGTAAGGGATTTAGTTTTAAAACAGTAAGTTTGGTAACTAACTATCAGTGAATTTGTCATTCAATTCATCCTGTACTCCAGGCATGAATTTTACAAATAAGAGTAACAATGTTAACAACATCAAGCTTATTCCAATTGTTTTCAGAAGGTAAGGCTTTATCATTTTCAAATGATATAATATTTTTGCCTTTCTTTCATCACACAACAATGGCATCTGCATGTGAGCAGTGTACAATTTTTTTCTAACAAACACAGTTAAGTCAGACAAAAAATTTATGTACTTATCTAGGTACTTGATCAGCCCAAGGAGATCCAATTCGGTCTGCCATGCTTCTTGAAGTAGTTTGAGTGGTCCTCGGACAGTGGGTCCAAAGATTGGTCCATAGGCTCCTCGACTTTCCGGATGGGATTCAGTTGACCTCTCCTGCTCCAGGCATAAGTTCTTTAGGACAGGATTGAAGAGTTCCGGGGCGAAGTTGGTCCTTTGATCTGTCGGTATGGATTGTGGTAACCCATAGCTTTTGATAGTTTCGGTCCAGCTCTCAGCACTCGTTTCTTCAGTGATGCTCCTCAAATCTTCATCTGTACCGGCAACTGCAGGTTTGCATTGTTGTTTGTTCATGCTGTGGTCTATCTGTTCATAGACATCAGTAGTAGGATTTTCTTTCTCGTCGACAGCTTTCTCATGCAACTGTAGCAACTCTGGGTCTACTTTCTGCTCAGCAATCAATTCATTTTGTGATGACTTCTTTGATTGTTCATTTCCTTTCGGACAATCTTCAATCATGGAGAAAATAGTAGTATCAAGTTCCACTCCTTCTTCCACTTTCTTCTCTCGTGGGAGAATTTCTTCTTTCTTTTTCTTTTCTTGTGAGAGAATTTCTTCTTTCTTTTTCTGTGGTGTCATACCATTTATGACATCACCTACAGGATAAAGTTCTTTTTCTTTTACTGTCTCCACCATAGGACTAGGGTCTGGATTTTCCTTTACAATCAGTTCAGGTCTCACCCTCCCTTTTGCCAAATCATTTGCTAGGATAACGGATATGCCCTCAACAGGAAGTTTTGATATTACTCCAACTGTCACATATCCTGTCACCAAGTCAGATGTGAGGTATATCCTATGTAGAGGTATTTCTTCTTTCCATTCAAAACCTCTCAATAGGACAGTCTGTCCTGTCAATGTATTCACATTCAATGGTAATACATCTTTAAGCAGCAGTGTTAATGATGCTCCTGTGTCTCGTAATATGTTTACGGACTTCAGTGGTCCTTCCTTTTGTAAGGCCACACAACCTTCACTAATGAACGGTTGAAAACTGCACAGGGTCTCTGTGTCAATTTTATTCTTCCCTTGACCATGACTTTCGGGTGGTTTTTCATCTTTCGATGACTTCAGACTCTTTTCCGAGTCAAAAATACTTTGGTCTACTTTTTCGTCTCTGTGGACTTGGGCAATTAATCCAATAGTAGCCATTCTGTATTTATAATCAGGATATTTATCCTCATTATCTTCAGTTGTAGATTTCTCTACCTTCTGACTTTTGCTCTCAGGCAAATCCACCCTCAGTGTTTCTGGTTTAGAAGAATCTTTCTTCGAATTCAGTTCGTTTGTATTTTCGCTTTCTTGTACATTCTGTATTTGTGCATGTCTGACGCACATTACCACTTTATTAGGTCCTTTTTCTTTCCTTATACTCCAACAGTCTTCGATGCTATGTCCTGTTCTTTTACAAAAAGTACATTGGACGTTTTTGTAGACAGGTTTTTTATTAACATCATTTTGTTTCACAAAATGATCTTTTTCACGATGTTGTTGTTGTGTGTTTTCTCCTTGCCGTTGTGATCTATTAAAAGTCTTTTCACCAGCTGTCCTATGACACAATGTATACTGTTCAGCTAAATCAGCAGCCTTATGTGGGTCAGTGATGTCACGCTCGGATAAATACATTCTTATATCCGGCCTCACTTTGTTAATAAAATCCTCTAACAGAATGATATCTTTCATTTCTTTTAATGTGGAGATATTTCTGGATTTTATCCACTGATCCATTAACTTTTCTTCTGCTCTAAGGAAGTCTAAGTGTGTTTGGTAAGGGGACATTGTGTACTGACGGAACCTTTTCCGATAACTTTCCGGAATTTGGTTATAGGCTTTAAGTACAGTGTCTTTAATGATTTCATAATCATTTAAATGCTCCTCTTTTAACAATAGAACACAATCTCTTGCCCTTCCCTGAGTAAAAGCTGTTCTGACTAATATTCCCCATTTATCTTCTGGGAACTTAAAATCTCTGCAAGAAATTTCAAAGGTCTGGAAGAAATTAGCTATTTCACTTTCTTTATCAATGTAGGTAGGGACTAGCTTTTTCCATCTGGCCATCTCTACATCATTATGAGATTCTTTTTTAGTAGCGCCTATCTTTGCTAGTTCTATTCTTTCCTGACTTTCTCTTTGACTTTTCTTATCTCTTTCCTGACTTTCTATTTCTCTTTGACTTTTCTTATCTTCCATCTCAAGACGTTTTTCTTCTATTTCCAAACGTTTTTGTTCCATCTCAAACCGTTTCATTTCTAGTTGAAATCGCAACTGTTCAGACATCTGACCTTCAACTTGATATCCCTCCGCGCTTGATTCTACTTTCAACTTGCCACTCGCAATCAACACATCTTTTATCTGCTGTGTCAACACAGTCCTCGATGGTGTAGTTTCAGTAACTTCTATCTTTAAGATCTCAGCGATCTCTTTTAACTTCTTTATTGATAAAGTTTTCAGAACTTCTTCTTCTGGATTTTCAATAAATTCCATTCTTTAGTTAAGAGATTTATAAAGTGGTAAATTTTTCCAACTTACGTTTTTCCAATCGGAAGAATAATTTCAGCGTTCTTAGGCTTGCTCAGTAGGTCACTGCTCCAACACACAACACAACACAACTTGAATATATGCTTCACTATACAACTATATCGGACGAAGACCCCAAACTGTTATGGACCTCTTTAGGTTGATTATTATTATTACGACTCGTTAAATCGGATTCAATGAATATAGTTGTATCTTTATTAGAAGTCTCTAGATTCTGCTAATCTGTAGCCCAAGCTAGGGGTTCTTTGACTGACAGGTCTATGCAGCAATGTAGTTATATTCGTGATAATTATCTTCAACACATTTCTCAACAATGATAGATCAAACAACTCCAGTTGTTGAATAAACAATTTTATTTAAATTGTAGACTCAATATAAACGATCAATAAACTTTATCAACTGATGGCAACATAAGTATCAATAACATGGCATTATATGTACAAGTATGAATATAGCGACTTCACTCGACAAACTTCTGAACTGAACTAACTTTAAGGAGGTCGGGACTTTCCAAAGAAAACTATCATCGAAGATTCTACAGGGTCTTAATACGCATTTTAACCTCTTTCTCTATAATTACTACGATCCAGAATTATCCTCCAATTTCCACGGGATTTGAACGAATTATTTTATTTAAACTGCCCTCAGGGCATAAAGGTCAAACCTTGGTCGCTTTGGACTCTGATACGCACTTGTTAAGAGTTCAATGCCTTACTACGTCATTCATTTATGACCGATATTCGTAACAATAGCAATAGATCAAGGATGAGTACTGAATGGGCTTCACATGACTTTTACGTCACATTTACACAGTAGACATAAGTCGATAAAGTCTTTGTCAAAGCTCAAGATTATCCCTCTTATAAGTGAAGCAGATCTTAATTTTGGTAATTAAAAAATATGTGGTGTTGAATCTATGTCAAGTAGTCTACTTTCGTACCGCCCACTGGCCCTTCAGAGATCCCTACTGTTGCCGGGAACATCAGCGCCCCCCCCCCAGAGCTTCTCACCGCCCCCCTGGAGGGCTATAACGCCCCGTTGAGAATCTGCGGTACCAGTGGCTAGCTAGGGGAGGGGGTCCAAATTCGAAAGTCCACCCGGGCCGCTATTTAAGGGGGCCCCCCAAAGGAGTGACCGAAAAATTTTTTGGCAGGGGCTCCTAAAGAGGCCAAGCTCCCCTGGACCCCAAATCCCTAGCTACGCCAATGTGTGGAACTTTAGTGCCTGCGCTTAGTTAATTATTATGATTAAAGACATTTTAAAATGCAATTTTTTAATAAGAATATTCTAGATGAGCCAATCTTTTATGAAACCTTTGTGGGCCTATTAAAAAGTGAAAGATTTGTATAAAACAGTTTGAGTGTAATTAAATAAGAAGTCAACTTCTACTAGTCTATATTTATTCATTTTTCCTTTTGTTTACAATTTGTGTTTCAAATTGTATTTCCCCTTCAACTCTCCTTAAATTTCTGGTATGGACTTAGGCTAAATGTGCCGCCCCCTAGAAGTGCCGCCCCCGGGCATATGCCCCCCTCTGCCCTCCC
Source organism: Anisus vortex (assembly GCA_949126835.1). Lineage (NCBI taxonomy): Eukaryota > Metazoa > Mollusca > Gastropoda > Planorbidae > Anisus > Anisus vortex. The sequence goes on along the minus strand of OX421505.1, from coordinate 2,396,966 downwards.
CCATGTGAGGGCACTGTGCGTACCGGTATCCAAAAACGCAGTTTTAAATAAGTTCTAAACTCTTACGTTTGCCTAAAAGTTTCCGCTGTATACAACTTTCGATTTTAACTTTATTTTTTCATTGAGAAAATCATAACGATTAAATAAAACGGAAGTGCACAGTAGAACAGGGAATAAATTATTTATGTAATTATTTATCCCTAAAATATAACGCAAACGCCCATTAAAAGATTTCATGAAAATCTTTTATGGCCTTTTGGTCTGTTTTTCTAGGACAATTTAGAACGTTCACACAAAAATTACCTCTTTCTGGTCTTGTAAAATCGAAATAATTGTCTTCTATCCTTTATTAGTAATGCTTATTAATTTAAATTTTGTATTGCATGTTATAAAATTGCTAGATCTATTGCCCATGCATATGTGGCAGATAAAAATTAATAAGACCCAAATTGAAGAATTGTAAGTTATCCACTGTTTGTACTTAGGTAATGGCCATTATACTCATGTCTTCATAATTAAACTTTAAAAAATAATAGGGCCTAATTGTATTTACTGTAATATTTTAACTTTCTGATTATATTGATTATTCTACCCCAGTAAGTAAAACATATAATTTTATCTTATACATTACAGACGCTCCTTCTATAAAGAAGATTATTGCGTCCTACGCTCATCCGTGGTCCGAGTCTAGTCTTGCATTTTTATTAATGTTTTAAATGATGTTAGGTTATTGGTTTTCCTGGTTTGTTCAGGCAACCCATTCCATGCCCGAATGCCACTCGGGAAGAAAGAGTACTTATATGCATTTGTTCTCGCATAAGGGACAAGGAAGGTGTTTCTGTCTTTATGTTTATCTGAGCTTTGCAACAGATTGTTATTGGGTTGTATTTCTAAATTAATTTTCTTGATATGTCTTCTATCCCTTTAGTTGTATAAAATCAAAATAATTTGTATTCTATCCTTTCTTACTAATGTTTATTATTTTAAGTTAATTTTGTATTACAATGTTTTATAATTGCTATTGTCCATGCATTTATGGCAAATAAACTTCTTAAAAACTAAAAAGACTCAAATAACAAGATAACTATGGCTTCTCTACACAACGTGTAAATCTTTCACCTTTTTACCGTTTGAGTAGAGCATAATATTGGTTAAAATTATACACTCGACACTTCCTCACTTTTTCACTCATCACTAGATCGAGCTGCCCCGCAGAGTCCACACAAGCCTATGCAGTGCCCCAGGGCAAACATTTTCAAAATATGTGGTGTACATATATATGGCTCTCTCAGAAAAAGGTTCCCGACCCCTGCTGTAGGCTAACTGTTTTGTTTAGTGCTATATTTCGACTATATTTACCGCCCCTAGAAGTGTCGCCCCCGGGCACATGCCTCCTCTGCCCCCCACTCGCATATGTGAGGGCACGGCTACCCCGTGTATGAACTAGAAAGCGACATCAATCTCGCGAGACCTTCTTCAATTCCGATTTGAAAACCTTCCAAGTTGCCAGTGACCACCGCGGGCCGAACTCAGCTGCACCCTCCCGGTACAAGCACCAGCAGCCACCCTTCTCAACCCAGGAGTGGCATCTTCTATATCTTCAAAGGCCGTTTGACAGATCGGCACAAAAGTTGAATATATAAATTGGAAATATTTAACCATATTCCTCTCTGTGCCAAAGGAAAGGGATAGAAGTGTTTAACCCTTACAGTCCCGGGCGCGTATATAGCGGAACAGAAGGCAGCATAGATAGAAGTAGGTCGGTACAGGAAGGGTTAAATATAAAATCTTTTTGTTGTCTTTTACTTTTACCCATTTAATTTTGCAAAATTGCAATAATTATGTCTTATATCATTTCTCTTTAATGACTAGTTGATATTGATGACTTGTAATTGCCTCACAAAAATTGATGCCGTATATGATTCATACACATGCTATTGTTTATGTATTTCTGATCAATAAAGCTTGTTTAAAAAAATGAACCGAGTTCAGGAATGAATTAAGTTCGTAACCCGAAGTACGACTGTATCTGTAAAATGAAATGTTGTCATTTTTAAATGACTTTAAGTTAATGTATTATGTTAAAACGTTGCTTTAATTTTAAAAAAAAGAAATCAAGGGAGGTAATTCAGTTTTTTTCTTCTTTGAGATTTGAGTTACAGGTAATATTTCTTTCCTCATACGGTCTATAAAAGTTAAGGGAAATAATTCATATTTTATCATTGGTTTAAAGTTTCATAATATCTTTTGTTTAACCTTAATTTAGAATACAAAATTTAATTTAAAAAAAACTTTTTAAAATTAATTTTCGTGTTTTTTGTTACTAAATTTTACACAAAAATAGAAAATGAAAGAAAAAAACATTTAAATAAATATTCGTCTAAGGCAAAATTTGAAACACTTTTTCAATATTTTTTAGATTATATATATAAGACATTTTAACTCACCAAATTTCAAGCAATATAATATACATTACATTTATTTTTTCTGAATTATTTGGACAGCCTTTTCTCAATTTAAAAGGCTTGTAAACAAAAAACACACTGAATCATACATTGTTAATTTCCCTATTTGAAATTACCACCTGCCCCCCCCCTCCCCCCGTTCCCCCAAGCTAATAATTAAAATATATTTAACAGTAAATAAATGAATACAAAATTATCAATGAATGAATACATACATCCTATCCATCCTATGTCTTCTATCCTTTTAGTTTTGTAAATCCAAATATTTTGTTTTCTATCCTATGTCAGTAACGCTTTATTGTCAACTTCAAATATTAAATTAATATAGTAACCCAAATAAGTTCAAAATTTGTATGAACCGACACAAATATATTATTATAAATATATTATTATATCTTTGAATATATTGATCTACGTATAAAAAGTTTAAGTTTAATTCTCCTAAAAGGTACAAAATATGTACATAATGTCTTTATTCCTTTGCTATCCCATTGACATCTGTATCCTTTGCTAATGTTTTTTTTTTCACTCGATATATATCGATATATCTGTTGATACACATTTTCTTGTTGTCTTCTATCCTTTTGATTTAGGCTTAGTAAAATTGAAATTATGTCTACTATCTTTCTCTTTAATGTTTGAATATTTATTAAAAAAATTGAGATAATTGACATTATAATTTATATTACTGTTGTTGCACATGCTTTTATGGCAAAATAAACTTCTTTATAATAAAAAACGAAAAACAAATCAAAGAATTAAACGATGAAAAAGAAGTGATAAAATTCTCATAGACATCTTATACAATCTGCCGTCAATTTAAACAAAAAAAAAACAGCGCACAAAGGCTATACTGCTATAGGCCTACTGCTAACAGTTATTACTAGAAAATAGTATAGACCTAGAAGCGTACATTATTGTAAGTACTAGTGTAAGTTGTATATTTACACTTGTATCATTCACTCACACATATCTTTGAGGCGTTCATAAAAATACTTAACACTCCAGGAACAGTAAAATATATAGATAAGTTTATTCACACACATATATTTTTATGTCCTCACAATTCATATGAATATCCATGCACAATGATATCTGTATATATATTCACTCAATAGCATTGCAATTTATATAATCGAATTTACAGAATAGATTCACAGAGATCTCTCATATTATGTCCATTACAAAATCTCCACATAAAAATACAGCTTCTCTCTCCACAAAAGCTGAATGCCCACTACCCTACCAATGTCAAGTCTCGTAACCTCTCCTCCGATCTTTTCTAACCTAACACGTGAATTAACAACAATTCACTCAACTGCGCAATTATTATAGTCTCCGTCTGCTTTTGCTATCCAAGATCAAGGTCTACTCTTCTTTTCATTGGTTATCTCTCTTTGACCATAGACTATTTATTATGTTCTATTTCAATCACTGACAACTAGGATAATTGAATAATTGTTTGTTTTGAAACTAGCTGACTGACATTGTAAGTATTTTAGATAATGTTACATTCATAAAAATATTATCTGTAGGGGGGGCCTAGCTATGGACCTATATAAATGGCTTAAAATGGTTTTCCGCACGTAATTTGGCTAGTTGGACATATATTTTTTATGGATCATTGTAATGTTTTGTTTACTTGTTTACCTATTGACTAAACTGCCGCATGTGGCCGTTTACTGTTGTGTTGAAATCAAGTTGGTTTATAATTTGTTTTTATCACCATTCACATTTCTAGTTTCGAAGATATTTGTTTCGCCTTATATTTCAATACATTTTTTTAAGTGTGGGAAAATGCTGCTTCACCACAGGACTTTTTATTGTGCTTAGAGATTTGAAGACGTAGTGCTTTATTTAGGATTGCGAGTGATAATTAAATATTAACAGGAGGCATAAATATTGCCATGAAAGTTAGCAAATACACTCATAATGAGTCAATACAAAAGCTGTTAAAGTTTGAAATTAAATATTTTAAAGAATATTTAGTTGACATTTAAACAATTTTATCTTTATAGGAGTTTTGCTTGATTTTTTTTTTAAGTTGTATAAAAAAACATTTTAAGTAATTTCTAAACATAATTTCAATTTTAGAAATTTCACAGCAATAAGCTTTAAACATGAAAAATCTGTCATAATCTAAAAAATCACCTAGGACACTTTTTCACATTAGTTTGCATTTATTGAAAAATCAGTTTTGCCGACTTCAGTACCAGTTTGTGCGGAGAGCATTATTATAATTTAATCTGAGACAAGAGAGTCTTTTAAAAAGAGCTTGAAGACCTTTCTCTTGGGCTAGTGGCTGTGTGCCTTACATACTAATATATCTGCCACTGCAATTCACACCGAGAGCGCACTGAGCATGCTAAATCTAATAGCATGGATAGAAGCGCTACAAAAAATTACCATTATTTTTATTATATCTAATAGTAAGATTCAAATATTTTTTATATTAATTATATTATAACTTTTCCAAGTTTCTATTTTTATATATATAACGGGTATATATATTTACTCAGTTTGTATAGGGTCAGTGTAAATTAGCTGTGCATATTTATAATAGTTTAAATATATTTAAGCAAGTGAAATTTATAAACTAGAACAAGACAAATAGAAATAATAGAAGTAAAAAAATAATTTAAAAAAAATGTTTAATAAGTTTTTAGATAATGAGGGACTTTTATGAAAATAAAAATAAATAACAAGTCGGGCCAGTTGTAACTGACATCTTTGACTTTTTCTCTGCTATGCCTGTTCATGACAGTCCAGTAGGTCTATAGATTCGGTAAATATAACATGTTTTCAGTCATATAAGAACGTACAGGAACAATCATTGAAATGAAAATTGTGTCATTTCAATGAAGTAGAAAAGAGGTCTAAATTGATGCACTCCCTGCAACTTAATAGACTAAAAGCTACTCTAATCAAGAGGGGTGTGTCTGCTATGGCATGTGCCTGCACAACTGGGATGTGTTACAGAAAGCAATTGAATAGTCAAGGGAATTATTGTATGAGCCTATGCATGTTTATTTTAAGGGCAAAGGTCAGAGTTAGGTGATAAACCTTCCTTGTGGGTATGTATATGTAAGCACAGTCCAATGGGGAGTCTATAGAAATATATAGTTACAAAGCATGCAATTAAAAAATGCATGAAAATTAATATTATGCAAGCGTAAATGAAAAATGTTTTAAAAAAACAGGTGCGGAAAATTTTTTTAGAGTAGGATTGTTGGATACAAGACAGATATGGAAGACGATGCAAAGAGTTGTGGCAGGGTTTTTACTCTACAATAATTTTAAAATTAACAAAATATCCCCACATTTTACACAATACGTAGTTTTGTGGACATTTCTTAAAGTACCCATAGAATAATTTAATAAAAAAACAACAACATGATGTGACTTATATTAAGGACTACATAACTACATAGTTATTAGGTATTTTACAATTTTAAATAATTATTTTTCATGATATTCTATATTTAATTCAGAGAAATCAAAAGCTGTCACAAACGTGGGTCAGTTTTCCAAAACTTTTCCAAGCCTGTATGAGCCCTGTGTGGACATAGATAGATTGCAAGCCGAGGAGTTTAAAATATCAGAAACATCAATGGTTCATTGTAAAAATAATACCAAGATCTTGTAAAAACAACAATATCATTCTGTCAGTTCAATGTTGTTTCATTAACGATATGATTCATAAGTACCGTATGAATAATGTAACATACGTCTGGTAGTGGCGGAATGTGGTGAAAAATATCAACCCTGCACAATATTCTGGCAATACTCCACCCGCACTGATTGAATCTGGCTTTTTTTTTTTACATTAAATTTCAATTGTTTAGCATTTTTCGGATGTTGATTTGGGAAACTCATGCCCAATGGACGTGAGCTTATTCTAAATCAGACCTTAAGTTAAACTTGTAAAGCCAGATTTTTAAATACATGAACTATAGTAACAACAAACAAATTTTTTAATATACAAATATCTCTACATGTTGTATAAGTTGGCAGGGTATCAAATTGAAATATACAAAAATCTCTAATTGTTAAAAAAAAAGTATGGTATATGTAAGTTTATTGTTTTTATTAGTCGTTACACTCTTTCAGTTTCAATAAGCTGTAGGCCTACTGTCAAGAAATTACTAATATTGAAAGACATGGTCCAGTAAATGAGAAAAAAACAATTATTTATATTGTCTTGTTGACATTCCTGAGTCTTGTAATGGTCTTTCTGGATACAAATTTAAATAGTAAAATATGTCATCAGAAATTGAGCTGACCTCAAAATTTCCAACATTTTTTTGATGACCTCTGACAAAAGGTCAACATTTCTTCCACTGCCTCTGGTACATTAATTACATAGACTGACATTGTGGAGTAGATGGACACAGCATTTGATTAGCTTATTTTCTAAAAGTTGACTTCTTTTAAAAGAATTGTAATTATTTCAATAAAGCATGACAATGTTTATATAGGGCACAGTGGCCTAGTGTCAGCGCATTCGACCGTTGATCCGAAGGTTCTAGGTTCGACTCCTGGTGATGGCTTGGATTTTTTTCCCAGGACTTGGGGGTGTCCCTGAGTCTATCCAGCTCTGAGGCGTACGTGACATTAGTTAAGATAAAAAAAAGGTGGCTGGGCATTGTACTGGCTACATATTTCCCTAGTATGCCATGGCCACAGAAACTGGTGGACGCTGCTTCACCAGCCCTATGATCATTTTGGTCCGAAGGGTACTTTACTTATGACAATGTTTATAATTTAAAAAGCAAACAATGAAAGAAATATTTGACATATTTCTTATCATAATTTTTTATAATTACATCGCTTTATAGAAAAGTGCTTGAATATTAATCTTTATATTCATGTGATATTTAAATCAATGCAAACAGGTAGATGCAAAAACAAAAATTAGATTACTACAATAAGCTTTTAAGCTGAAAAAACAACATGTCAGGCAAAAGCTAATAAAATGTTGTAAACTTTTTTCGGTTAAGGAAGTCCTACAGAGTGACCAGATGTTAGCTCAATCAAAGACTATAATAAGTTGGACAGCTTGCTTTAATATTTCTGCAATTTGCTAACTTGAATCAATTGGTTTCGGAATTTCTGATCGCACTAAGTCCTCTAGACATCCGGTTTAGTAATTCCCTATGAATTTCTCAATGGAAAATTAAGATTAAAATCAAAAGTTGTATACAGCAGAAACCTTTAATGCAATCGCAGGATCGTAAAAATCATTTACGACAGCATTAGTGTTTGCCCACGGAAAAACAACAACAAATAAGCTCTAAAAATAGATCAAGGGGTCAATCTTATTATAGTCTTTGGTTCAACCTAGTGAACTAGCTCTGCCAGATAGTCCATCTTATTATAGTCTTTGGTCAACCTAGTGAACTAGCTCTGCCAGATAGTCCATCTTATTATAGTCTTTGGTCAACCTAGTGAACTAGCTCTGCCAGATAGTCCATCTTATTATAGTCTTTGGTCAACCTAGTGAACTAGCTCTGCCAGATAGAGAAAAGAACAACCGTGTCTTCTAATCTGATAATAATCTTGTGTCTGTAACATCTAGATCCAAATTTCTCCGGTGTAATATAAACAAAAATATTAAGAATACATCAAACAAAATTAAATATAGTCAAATTCTTTCCATTAAACATTCAAAAATAAAAAATGTAGATGGAATATATATTTAAAAAACAATAACTTAGAGAGAGACTGATGGAATGGAGGAGGCTGGTGTATATGTCATCTGTGGCGCCCCAACGGTCCAACAGATTACGGGAGATGTAGATGAATATAAAAATATTTAATATGAAAATGAAAGGAATAAAAACTGATTAATTGTATATTATTATTGTCAAGTAAATTGGTAAAAAAATATAAAATGGTAAATGGTATCACAGTTTGAAATAAAAAGCATTTATATTTATTTATTTATATATAAGTTGCTAAGTATGTAAATAAAAAGGAAATATAAGCAATATAGTGGAAATATATAAATACATGTAGAGTCTATATAGCAAATAATATTCTGACCAATAGGTTCTATAAAAAAAAAATTGTTTAAATATAATAAAAAAAAGACACTGAATGATTGACTTGCAGTTTTTGTTTGATTGGAATTAAAGTGTACACTGGGGCAGAATGAAACAGAATGAAAGGAAAGTTGACTGTTTATCTCCCCTTAAAGATTATTTAACGATGAGTCAAACAATTAAAACTTTATTATTATTTTTTTTGGGCCTAAATGGAAATCACCTGAGATGTTTACTTCAGCCAATTGTCTAGTTTTTCAGAAGTATTTGCTGTGGTGATTAGTACGCAATGTAATAGTGACAAATAAAGAAAAATTCTATGTCAAACTTTTTAAATACATAATCTAGACTTGATCAGTTTAGCCATAGTCCAAAGAACTGCTATTATTATTATAGTAAGTGTCTGACATGACATGGGATGGAGGTGAGGGGAAGATTATCTAGAGAGTAATCTTTGCATATGATAGTGAAACTCCAGAGCAGCCTCTATTACTAACGGCAAATGGTATATACAAAAATTTGGAACCACTGCTACTAAATACAATAACAAACTGCTTTGTTTATTTATAATAATCAATAAATGATACAAAATTTAGATGAATGTCATTTGTAAACCAAAAGAAGTAGAGATAAATGTTGGCCAATGCACTGTGAACTCCACTGATATGTTCACAACAGTCTTTTTCTACAGAGATGCAAAGGGCCTATCCTGGTAGAAGATTTCCACATAGTACCAAATCTGAGTATTTGGAAGCACTATTTCCTGAATCCTAGTAGTAATAGTAGCAAATATGGAGTTTCCCTATCATAAGTGAAGCTCTTAAACCCCCACAAAGAACAATGCACTATATTCCAGTTAAGAACAGGACATTTACCACTCAACTCCCACCTAAATAGAATAAATCCAACTCTCCCACCTAACTACAGACATTGCCCCTGCTCACAAGAAACTGTGGACCACTTCCTGCTTGAATGCCCTGAGCTAACATACCTCTGATACACTCTGCTCCCCCCTCAACCTACCATTACCAAAACACTATACAGCACTTTAGAACAACTAAAAGAGACATGTAAATATGTTTGTCTGGCATTGACTGCAAGAGCTCTATAGACTGGCTAACTACTAACAGAAGAAGAAGAAATCCCTTCATTCCTCTCTATCCCACCACTTCATCCTGTCTACAATTTTAGTTTATAAAAACATGCAGTAGTTGGGACTTTGGCAAAACTGAATCAAGTCAGGATTACGTATTTAAAAGTTGTATATTTTGTAAATACAGATTTTCAATCATTTATAACTATTTTTGTGTGCATTATTTGCAGAGGCAAACGGTGCTGAAAAATAAGAGATTTTCTGCCGAGGTGAATGTCTGAGGTTATGTCCTAACGATGTTACATTTTCCGTTTACTTGAATACATAAATAGAGTAAAATGAAATTGCCATCACAAGGATAAGGCTGAGCACTCCATGGAATGCAATGATCCTCAGTGTGGAATGAGGCCTTTAGGAGATGTACACACATAATATAATATCATCAAATCTTGAGTTTCTATCAACAATAACAGACATGTCTCTTTGAGCAAGTTTTTTTTTTAACAAGTATAATTCAAAAACAGATTCCAACATGGCTGGTCACATCAGAACATCAACAAACAATATAATGGGCCTTTTGTAGCATCCGACAGGGCCTGGTGTCACAACCAACAGGGCCTTGAGGCACAACCAACAGGGCCTTGAGTCACAACCAACAGGGCCTTGCGTAGAAACCATCCACCCATCATGGTGTCATGTCCTGGAAAGCTTGAGCAGCCCTGGCGAGATCTTGTAAAGAGACCAACTTCAATTTGGTTTCAAGGCAATGGTAGAAAAATTCTGCAGCCTGTCACAAACAGACAAAAGGTGGGGTTAAGAAGGAAGTTTTTAAAATTATTTCAGCCTTTTAATCAAATGCACAAATTTGTAATTTTATGGTTACAGTTTTGTCTTTGAGATCACACTGTAAACCTGTACAGAATTTAGTCAAATGTGAAGTTTTGATCACCAGCTTGCATAGTTCAGATATATCTTTGTATTTATACATTATCATAATAATAAATATTGCATTAAAAATGATTTATATGGATAACTACACAATTTATATAGCTTAGCAAATCCTTTAGTGATTACTTTCCCATTCAGAAATATTATAGTTATATAAAATTTAGAAGCGAGGGAGATTAAGTTAGAGGGCGATTCATATCTTGTAAACATCAGATACTTCTTTCCCAGTCAGCTCTATTGAACACTCAACACTGGAGTATGTAAAGGGGAAGAGACATTACGGTGGCCACACTATCCCCTTTCATTAAACTGCCATTTCTGAATTGGGCAGTCCATAACAATGTTAGGTTCTCTTACAAAACCAATGACCAATTCAGCTGGTCAAATTTCAAAAGTGACAAGTAGAATTATTTTGGCATTTGTTATTTCCAATAAAGAATTCAGGGTAGCCCCTCTCTTGATGTTCCTCTGTATTTAACATAGAATGTAGCCTACAAAGTATCTAAGCTAAAAGTTGTTTGTAAGACATTCTTGATTCTTAATACAGAACAAAAAAATTGTCTTACCTCGAGTTTTAAGTTGTGCAAGAAAATGATTTCTTCTGGGCCCAAGAACTGTAGCTCTGACCTACCAAGAGAAATCAATCATACTTGGTTCAGCTAATGATTTCATTTCGGTTGAGCGATGCTTCTCTTGATGTTAACCTTTTAACTACCGCAGGATTTAATAAAAATATTTGCAGACATTGCACATTTAAAACTATTTCTTTATTTATTTATGACATTGATGGGACGTCCACGGTATTTTAAGTGTACAGATATGCTGACGTTCTTGTGACGTCCACTGTATTTTAAGTGTACAGATATGCTGACGTTCTTGTGACGTCCACTGTATTTTAAGTGTACAGATATGCTGACCTTCTTGTGACGTCCACTGTATTTTAAGTGTACAGATATGCTGACGTTCTTGTGACGTCCACTGTATTTTAAGTGTACAGATATGCTGACGTTCTTGTGACGTCCACTGTATTTTAAGTGTACAGATATGCTGACGTTCTTGTGACGTCCACTGTATTTTAAGTGTACAGATATGCTGACGTTCTTGTGACGTCCACTGTATTTTAAGTGTACAGATATGCTGACGTTGTTGTGATGTCCACTGTATTTTAAGTGTACAGATATGCTGACGTTGTTGTGATGTCCACTGTATTTTAAGTGTACAGATATGCTGACGTTCTTGTGACGTCCACTGTATTTTAAGTGTACAGATATGCTGATGTTGTTGTGATGTCCACTGTATTTTAAGTGTACAGATATGCTGACGTTCTTGTGACGTCCACTGTATTTTAAGTGTACAGATATGCTGACGTTGTTGTGATGTCCACTGTATTTTAAGTGTACAGATATGCTGACGTTGTTGTGATGTCCACTGTATTTTAAGTGTACAGATATGCTGACGTTCTTGTGACGTCCACTGTATTTTAAGTGTACAGATATGCTGATGTTGTTGTGATGTCCACTGTATTTTAAGTGTACAGATATGCTGACGTTGTTGTGATGTCCACTGTATTTTAAGTGTACAGATATGCTGACGTTCTTGTGACGTCCACTGTATTTTAAGTGTACAGATATGCTGACGTTCTTGTGACGTCCACTGTATTTTAAGTGTACAGATATGCTGACGTTGTTGTGACGTCTACTGTATTTTAAGTGTACAGATATGCTGACGTTGTTGTGATGTCCACTGTATTTTAAGTGTACAGATATGCTGACATTGTTGTGATGTCCACTGTATTTTAAGTGTACAGATATGCTGACATTCTTGTGTTGTCCACTGTATTTTAAGTGTACAGATATGCTGACATTGTTGTGATGTCCACTGTATTTTAAGTGTACAGATATGCTGACATTGTTGTGATGTCCACTGTATTTTAAGTGTACAGATATGCTGACATTCTTGTGATGTCCACTGTATTTTAAGTGTACAGATATGCTGACATTGTTGTGATGTCCACTGTATTTTAAGTGTACAGATATGCTAACATTGTTGTGATGTCCACTGTATTTTAAGTGTACAGATATGCTGACATTGTTGTGATGTCCACTGTATTTTAAGTGTACAGATATGCTGACATTGTTGTGACGTCCACTGTATTTTAAGTGTACAGATATGCTGACATTGTTGTGATGTCCACTGTATTTTAAGTGTACAGATATGCTGACGTTGTTGTGACGTCCACTGTATTTTAATCTTACAGATATGCTGACGTTGTTGTGATGTCCACTGTATTTATGGGGTTAAAATGAATGAAATATTTTCACGAGGACAAAAGTTTATCTTTTTAGCATTTTAAATTACACAAGATCTCAGTGACATTGATAAAATGTTTCACCAAATCAATTTATATTCAGACTATTGAACTTTATCAAAGTTTGAAAAGCACAGTTTCAAAAGATTTTTTTCCAATGATATTGAAAGGACTATATTAGAAATGTAAAATAGTGAGTGTCTAAGAGGCTACAGTATATCATTGAAAAGAAACCAAAAACCTCACATTCACATAGAAAAACAAAATATGCAAAAAGATCCACAACCATATAAAACAAAACAAAAAAAAGACTTGCATTTGTAGCTGATGTTTAGTCAGCCATTTAGTAACATCTGACTTGGTCCAACTTTTTAACTGCTCAGCTGCTTTCACTGGAGTCTGTGTACTGTGATGTGGCTCAGCTTCTAAACTAGGAATATGGGATGGCTTCAAAAGCTGAGAGAAAAAAAAAAGACAGATTATATATTAATTCTTTTCAGTAGCGTGGAGACAATTTTTTTTCAACGTTATTAATCTAAATTCATTTTTTTTAATTCCTAAACTTTTCCCAAACTTTACACAAGAATCAACAAATTTATTTACAAATTTATGTAAATAAAGTTAAACAGTAGAGTGGTATATAAATAAAGTTAAACAGTAGAGTGGTGTATAAATAAAGTTAAACAGTAGAGTGGTGTATAAATAAAGTTAAACAGTAGAGTGGTGTATAAATAAAGTTAAACAGTAGAGTGGTGTATAAATAAAGTTAAACAGTAGAGTGGTGTATAAATAAAGTTAAACAGTAGAGTGGTGTATAAATAAAGTAAAACAGTAGAGTAAATAAAGTTAAACAGTAGAGTGGTGTACATACAAGCCCAAATTGAACATTTTATTTGTGGATTTCTTTTTCAGGACCAATAGAACTCTTAGAAACTGTTCTTGAATACATTTTTTAAAGAAAATTCTGATATGATAAAGGATACCTTTAACAACATTGTTGTTAATTAATTCTTTTAATAATTGTATTTTGCTCAGCTTTGTCCATTATAGAGAAATTTGCAAACTTTCAAAAACTTGAAAAAGATGCCAATTTTCCCACGCTCTTCAGATAGTATGGACCCATTTTTTTAATATATAAAAAATGAACATAAAAGAAACAAAATAAATTTTGTAACCTGAAATTCACTCTCAAGTACGTCAGTTCATGCTGAATAAAAAAACATGCCTATGAATTCTTTGTATTAAACTATTTTTTCACTTCTTGTTACTACAGCATTTGGCTCTCTAGCATATGGCACCTATACTTCTTTGTTAAAGTCCTGTTCATGCAGCATCCTAGTCGGATGATGGGAGATGTTAGGCTGGGCCAGGCAGGGCCGGCCCATTCATGTAATAAGATTATTAGGTCCAAATTATTTGCATATATTTTATTAATATGTTTAAAAAAAAATTATGTTTAAGTAACTAATTGGTTCTTTTTTGGTGGTGTACATGTGAGTGAATACTGTGTGCACTATACTGTTGCTTGGAAATGATAAGCTATGAAAAAATTAGGTGGGTGGATTTTAGTTTTTAGGTACAGAATTTAATATCAAAGAATTATTTTCCCTATATGTTTATTACATTTTGACAGAATAGCACACATTTTATATATTTAAATTCAAATATTACAATAAAACTATCATACAGACTCTTCTCTTGGTTTATTTTAATAGTTTATCAGTTTATAAAACCTATAAGAACTTGTGTATGGAAAATGCACTTAACCACACAATTAGCACTAGATGCATTTTTAATAGATTCCTTGGGCAGTGGAGAAAAAAACTTGTAGCATCTGTAGTTAAAAGTACTACTGGGTACAAATTTTAATTTGTAGATAATTGGAAATAACGTCAGGAGTTAATGGGTTAATACCTCACAGACCAATTTTTCTGTATAGAAGGAACATATAATATAAAGAGAACCAGCAACAACATCATATAAAACATTGAAAATGCAAGACTAGACTCAAGCCACGGGTTACAGTAGGACACAATATATAGAAGGAGCATCTGTAACATATAAAATAAGAAAATCAGTAGCTTGACATCATTTAATGGAAAACTGGCACACCTCAAAACAGCTGAACAGCTGCATTAGGCTTAGCTGTCACACGTTAAAATGGCTGAACAGCTAATTAAAGTTATTGTTTAACATCTTCAACAGAACACTGAGTTTTATGACAGCACTTCTTCTTCTATTAACCAGTCTGCAGAGCTGTTTGCTCTCTTTTATGACGGTATAAGACATTAACCTTAGGTGGCACACATTGAAATGGCTGAACAGCTAAGTAAAGTTATTGAAGTTATAACTCCATCAACAGTACACTGAGTTCGATGACGGTACAAGACATTAAGCTTAGCTGTCAACTTGACTTACAGGCTCGCTGTCTACATCATCAGAGTGCACCAATCCCTGGACAGCCTTCATCAGCCCTTTCATTGGCTTATTGAAGTCTGGGTACTTCCCACTGAAGTCGTAGTACATTTTGCTGCCGAGAATCAGGCCCAGCCAGCCGTCGGGCTTGTAGCTTCTCTGCATGATCAGCGGAATGATCTTCTTGCGGCGCTGGAACGCATACTCGGCTTCTACATGTGGGGAAAAGAAAACAGAACTTAAATATGTTGCATTTATAGGCGTTTAGGAAATTCAAGCAGTAAAAAATGGTGGAAGCACCAACTACAAGAGGGGAAGGACCACTGTTCCAGACATACCTGCCCTAGTATTGGGGCTGTCTTTATACTGTTTCATAACCAGACATACCTGCCCTAGTATTGGGGCTGTCTTTATACTGTTTCATAACCAGACATACCTGCCCTAGTATTGGGGCTGTCTTTATACTGTTTCATAACCAGACATACCTGCCCTAGTATTGGGGCTGTCTTTATACTGTTTCATAACCAGACATACCTGCCCTAGTATTGGGGCTGTCTTTATACTGTTGAGACATGGCTATGACGACGATGCTGGCATCTTCAACAGCTTTGGCCATCGCCTAGAGGTCAGAGGTGACATAAAAAAATTAGGGTCATAGTCTAGCTAAATAAATAAGTATTCAAGTAAAACCTTTAAGAGACCAACTTTTTATACATGGCAATATAGTAGTGTAGCACTGTAGCTAGAAGTCAGACCTAGATGCTGCAAAAAACATTTAAAAAACCTTTATGTAAATGCTTCCAATAAATTCAGAAAACTTGTTATTACACATATTTTTTTCTTCAGATTGTATCTAACTGTAATTTGAATTGGTATTGTCTTTCAATGTATTTTTAAGCTCAGAATACAATTGACATTCAACTACAGTTTTTTCTTTATTTAAACATGGTCTATAAAATAATTTAAATCTGGCCTAAGCTTATAGACCAACTAAATATGTTTTCATGTCCAACACATAAACTATTTTAGTATGTGTATTCAGTATCTGAAAGCTAATAAAAGAATTTATACAAGATATGAAACATAACTTTGCAAGTAATTTTTCAATATTAGAACTTAAATCTGTTTAAGAAGGAAAAAATTTGTTTCTCGTATTATTTGTGTGACGTTAAATTCCCTGCAACAAAGGGGAATGATGTCATTAATTGGCAACTCATGTAGGAAAAATTCAAATTGCATGTGTTTTCAATCTTTACCTGGTTTTTTTTTTTTTTTTTTTTTTTTTTTTTTTTTTGTAAATGGTTAAATATTGGTTTAGTGTCTCACGCTTTGTTTATTTTGTTTCCCTGCCGAACGACACTATATTATAAATCTCGTCACTTCTTCAGTTAGTCTTTAATGCTATAAACTCTAGCTCTACAAATGTCGCACAATTTCAAATATTTAAAAAATCAATAAACAGCTTGTGCATAAAACTAGACCAGCATTCTGTGCATAAAACTAGACCAGCATTCTGTGCATAAAACTAGACCAGCATTCTGTGCATAAAACTAGACCAGCATTCTGTGCATAAAACTAGACCAGCATTCTGTGCATAAAACTAGACCAGCATTCTGTGCATAAAACTAGACCAGCATTCTGTGCATAAAACTAGACCAGCATTCTGTGCATAAAACTAGACCAGCATTCTGTGCATAAAACTAGACCAGCATTCTGTGCATAAAACTAGACCAGCATTCTGTGCATAAAACTAGACCAGCATTCTGTGCATAAAATTAGACCAGCATTCTGTGCATAAAACTGGACCAGCATTCTGCGCATAAAACTAGACCAGCATTCTGTGCATAAAACTAGACCAGCATTCTGTGCATAACACTAGACCAGCATTCTGTGCATAAAACTAGACCAGCATTCTGTGCATAAAACTAAACTAATTTTGTAATATAGCAGGGTTATCATCGTGTTAAAAAATTGATGCTTATTTTCCAAATACTATCCTCTTTACTCCTCTCCCCCCCATGTCCCATCAAATGCTTCCTTACAACAAAGGCAGGAGTTGGGACTTTTGCAATTATATGTAATAAAATGTTTGACAATTATTGAAATGTACAAATCCATTTCTTTTTATGAGTAACTTTTTCTGGGTGTATTATCTCTCGAGGCAAATACATCATAAAAAAAAAGCTTAATGTATTTATAGAACGACAAGCAATACCTGAAGTGTGGAGCCACCCATGTAGTCAATGTCAATCCAAACTTGCACGCCGTTGGCCCTCAGCTCATTACATATTCGTTTAATGACTTCCTGGCTGGACCATTGGTAGCTTATCATCACATGACCTAAGGTAGATAAATCAATATCTTCAACTGATTAGCTCCCTTTAAAAAAAATAATAATTTAAAGTTAAATGTAAACTATAAAAACATTTTGAAGCTGGAGAAACTTCTTCCCACCAGACTTCTGAGCCTCTTTTGCAGTCAATGCCAGACAAAACTTATTGACATGCCATTTCTTTAGCTGTTACCTTTTGGGGTTTACATAAACCTTTTCAGAAAATATTGGACACTTTCCCAACCTTTCCCTCCCGGGAAAACTTGGGTGTATTGTAATACATATCCCCTATTGCTTTTAATTTTTCTGCTAAAATACTGGAGTCTACTGTGTTTAATGTAGAGTGGTGTCAGTTGTGGAGGAATGGAAGGGTTAAATGAAGAGTATGTAAGAGATTCATATGTTTCTTATAAGTGCCCACTGCATTGAGCCAACATATGTAGAGAAGAGAGGGTTTGTGATATTAACAATACACAATGCCCATTAATCCTCTTGACAGTGTAGCAACACAGAGACATGAATATGTTTTACAAATAATTTAAGAGATGCTGATTAAAAAGAACGACAACAACCAATCCTCACCTTCTGACTGTTTAGAGACCCCTCCAAATGTAAGTGTTTCACCTTGTGCTGACTCTGGTGGTGTGGATGATGTACTCTCTAGGCTTTTGATTTCCTGGCCTGGGTTCAAAAACACAAAAAGTTAAATTAAGCTTTTACTGAAATCAGTCTAAAAAAGAGTCTAAGCCATTGCTAAAATCCATCTAAAAATAGTCTAATCTAACAACATAAGCCAACAGATACTAAACACATATTCCAACAGATAATAACCAACATGCAATATACTGACCAATGGTTTTGAAATGCTCAGATTTGACCAGCTCATCCCTGAGTGACCACAGGACTCCATGAAATGCTTGCTTCAGTGAAACACTCACTGCTGCCTGATAGCCTTTGTAGACCCTGGCCACCAGGTTTGGCTCCTCCACCATTCTCCTCTTGTTGTCGTCATTGAAAGACAACGCCCACAAACAACCAACGGCTTCTGTGATAGGAGAACAAGATGACATTTTTGTCTTAGAAATGTTATATAGTGGAAAAGATTAATTTACACAAACACTTGTAGACATTGCCCAACTTCTACTCTCAATGTGTATCAAAATATACACAACCCTGCAATACATCAATTCAAACATTTTATTTCTCATTACAAAAATTAGTAAAAAACATAATGTATGATTCAATATGCTCTATTTCTTTGATTGAAACTGTATCTTTCCCTTTATATAAATATATCTTTGACTTGCATATCTTCAGAACTGCACTCTGGTCAACTCCAAATAAAGGACTCAAAGATACAGAATATTATTGGTTGAAGAGTTATCAGGTTTTGATAAGTTTTGAAAGTTCAAACTTTAATTCAAGCAAAAATTTATTTAAGCATTTGTTATTAGGCTAAAGCAAAGTCTCAAAAAAGTAGATGATACCATTGGCTGTTAAAAAGTTTGTGGCTGCTGATATAACTTCCCATACAAATGTAATCTATGCAATCAAACAAAAATATTTCTTCTTTTAGTACCAGGAGGCTGGAACTCACGTGACTATTGAAACCAACTTTCTGTCTTCTGACATTTTGGAACTGGCCAGACTTTTTTTTTTAACAAAAAAGAATTTGATTGTCTATGGAGAGAGCTTATTGAATATAGGTTTGTACTTTCACACACAACAGCAAAAGTGAAACTCTTGGTCTCAGCTAGTGGTTTACCAAAAATCAATTTGAGAAACCAATGGTCTATTCCAATATGGAAAAGGACAAACTTATTCCTGGACTGGTCAAAGGTGTCACAGTTTCTATATAAGATCATAAACAGCAGAATAAAAATAAAAAAACTGATGAAAATGCAAGTCAAGAAATCTGTTTAAATAGGCTGACAATGACATAAGTATTTCCCCCTTCCCTAGTCAAGAAATCTGTTTAAATAAGCTGACAATGACATAAGTATTTCCCCCTTCCCTAGTCAAGAAATCTGTTTAAATAAGCTGACAATGACATAAGTATTTCCCCCTTCCCTAGTCAAGAAATCTGTTTAAATAAGCTGACAATGACATAAGTATTTCCCCCTTCCCTAGTCAAGAAATCTGTTTAAATAAGCTGACAATGACATAAGTATTTCCCCTTCCCTAGTCAAGAAATCTGTTTAAATAAGCTGACAATGACATAAGTATTTCCCCCTTCCCTAGTCAAGAAATCTGTTTAAATAAGCTGACAATGACATAAGTATTTCCCCCTTCCCTAGTCAAGAAATCTGTTTAAATAAGCTGACAATGACATAAGTATTTCCCCCTTCCCTAGTCAAGAAATCTGTTTAAATAAGCTGACAATGACATAAGTATTTCCCCCTTCCCTAGTCAAGAAATCTGTTTAAATAAGCTGACAATGACATAAGTATTTCCCCTTCCCTAGTCAAGAAATCTGTTTAAATAAGCTGACAATGACATAAGTATTTCCCCCTTCCCTAGTCAAGAAATCTGTTTAAATAAGCTGACAATGACATAAGTATTTCCCCCTTCCCTAGTCAAGAAATCTGTTTAAATAAGCTGACAATGACATAAGTATTTCCCCCTTCCCTAGTCAAGAAATCTGTTTAAATAAGCTGACAATGACATAAGTATTTCCCCCTTCCCTAGTCAAGAAATCTGTTTAAATAAGCTGACAATGACATAAGTATTTCCCCCTTCCCTAGTCAAGAAATCTGTTTAAAAAAGCTGACAATGACATAAGTATTTCCCCCTTCCCTAGTCAAGAAATCTGTTTAAATAAGCTGACAATGACATAAGTATTTCCCCCTTCCCTAGTCAAGAAATCTGTTTAAATAAGCTGACAACGACATAAGTATTTCCCCCTTCCCTAGTCAAGAAATCTGTTTAAATAAGCTGACAATGACATAAGTATTTCCCCCTTCCCTAGTCAAGAAATCTGTTTAAATAAGCTGACAATGACATAAGTATTTCCCCCTTCCCTAGTCAAGAAATCTGTTTAAATAAGCTGACAACGACATAAGTATTTCCCCCTTCCCTAGTCAAGAAATGTTTAAATAAGCTGACAACGACATAAGTATTTCCCCCTTCCCTAGTCAAGAAATCTGTTTAAATAAGCTGACAATGACATAAGTATTTCCCCCTTCCCTAGTCAAGAAATGTTTAAATAAGCTGACAACGACATAAGTATTTCCCCCTTCCCTAGTCAAGAAATGTTTAAATAAGCTGACAACGACATAAGTATTTCCCCCTTCCCTAGTCAAGAAATGTTTAAATAAGCTGACAACGACATAAGTATTTCCCCCTTCCCTAGTCAAGAAATGTTTAAATAAGCTGACAATGACATAAGTATTTCCCCCTTCCCTAGTCAAGAAATCTGTTTAAATAAGCTGACAATGACATAAGTATTTCCCCCTTCCCTAGTCAAGAAATCTGTTTAAATAAGCTGACAATGACATAATTATTTCCCCCTTCCCTAGTCAAGAAATCTGTTTAAATAAGCTGACAACGACATAAGTATTTCCCCCTTCCCTAGTCAAGAAATCTGTTTAAATAAGCTGACAATGACATAAGTATTTCCCCCTTCCCTAGTCAAGAAATTTTTAAATAAGCTGACAACGACATAAGTATTTCCCCCTTCCCTAGTCAAGAAATCTGTTTAAATAAGCTGACAATGACATAAGTATTTCCCCCTTCCCTAGTCAAGAAATCTGTTTAAATAAGCTGACAACGACATAAGTATTTCCCCCTTCCCTAGTCAAGAAATCTGTTTAAATAAGCTGACAATGACATAAGTATTTCCCCCTTCCCTAGTCAAGAAATCTGTTTAAATAAGCTGACAATGACATAAGTATTTCCCCCTTCCCTAGTCAAGAAATCTGTTTAAATAAGCTGACAATGACATAAGTATTTCCCCTTCCCTAGTCAAGAAATCTGTTTAAATAAGCTGACAATGACATAAGTATTTCCCCCTTCCCTAGTCAAGAAATCTGTTTAAATAAGCTGACAATGACATAAGTATTTCCCCCTTCCCTAGTCAAGAAATCTGTTTAAATAAGCTGACAATGACATAAGTATTTCCCCCTTCCCTAGTCAAGAAATCTGTTTAAATAAGCTGACAATGACATAAGTATTTCCCCCTTCCCTAGTCAAGAAATCTGTTTAAATAAGCTGACAATGACATAAGTATTTCCCCCTTCCCTAGTCAAGAAATCTGTTTAAAAAAGCTGACAATGACATAAGTATTTCCCCCTTCCCTAGTCAAGAAATCTGTTTAAATAAGCTGACAATGACATAAGTATTTCCCCCTTCCCTAGTCAAGAAATCTGTTTAAATAAGCTGACAATGACATAAGTATTTCCCCCTTCCCTAGTCAAGAAATCTGTTTAAATAAGCTGACAATGACATAAGTATTTCCCCCTTCCCTAGTCAAGAAATCTGTTTAAATAAGCTGACAATGACATAAGTATTTCCCCCTTCCCTAGTCAAGAAATCTGTTTAAATAAGCTGACAATGACATAAGTATTTCCCCCTTCCCTAGTCAAGAAATCTGTTTAAAAAAGCTGACAATGACATAAGTATTTCCCCCTTCCCTAGTCAAGAAATCTGTTTAAATAAGCTGACAATGACATAAGTATTTCCCCCTTCCCTAGTCAAGAAATCTGTTTAAATAAGCTGACAACGACATACGTATTTCCCCCTCCCTAGTCAAGAAATCTGTTTAAATAAGCTGACAATGACATAAGTATTTCCCCCTTCCCTAGTCAAGAAATCCGTTTAAATAAGCTGACAATGACATAAGTATTTCTCCCTTCCCTAGTCAAGAAATCTGTTTAAATAAGCTGACAATGACATAAGTATTTCCCCCTTCCCTAGTCAAGAAATCTGTTTAAATAAGCTGACAATGACATAAGTATTTCCCCCTTCCCTAGTCAAGAAATCTGTTTAAATAAGCTGACAATGACATAAGTATTTCTCCCTTCCCTAGTCAAGAAATCTGTTTAAATAAGCTGACAATGACATACGTATTTCCCCCTCCCTAGTCAAGAAATCTGTTTAAATAAGCTGACAATGACATAAGTATTTCCCCCTTCCCTAGTCAAGAAATCTGTTTAAATAAGCTGACAACGACATACGTATTTCCCCCTCCCTAGTCAAGAAATCTGTTTAAATAAGCTGACAATGACATAAGTATTTCCCCCTTCCCTAGTCAAGAAATCTGTTTAAATAAGCTGACAATGACATAAGTATTTCTCCCTTCCCTAGTCAAGAAATCTGTTTAAATAAGCTGACAATGACATAAGTATTTCCCCCTTCCCTAGTCAAGAAATCTGTTTAAATAAGCTGACAATGACATAAGTATTTCCCCCTTCCCTAGTCAAGAAATCTGTTTAAATAAGCTGACAATGACATAAGTATTTCTCCCTTCCCTAGTCAAGAAATCTGTTTAAATAAGCTGACAATGACATACGTATTTCCCCCTCCCTAGTCAAGAAATCTGTTTAAATAAGCTGACAATGACATAAGTATTTCCCCCTTCCCTAGTCAAGAAATCTGTTTAAATAAGCTGACAATGACATAAGTATTTCCCCCTTCCCTAGTCAAGAAATCTGTTTAAATAAGCTGACAATGACATAAGTATTTCTCCCTTCCCTAGTCAAGAAATCTGTTTAAATAAGCTGACAATGACATAAGTATTTCCCCCTTCCCTAGTCAAGAAATCTGTTTAAATAAGCTGACAATGACATAAGTATTTCCCCCTTCCCTTGTCAGACCAATTCGATTCATATAATCTGTGAAGCAGAGTTTACAAGTTTCTGTCACCACAACATACTAGGTGATAGCCGCCTTTACTTTACCCCAACAAAGGTCAGGTACCCATCAGAGCTGTGTAGACTCAAGGACACCATCCAGACCCAGGAAAAAATCATAGCCTGCACCAGGATTTGAACCCAGAACCTTCGGTACGCCAGCCAAACTCGTGTGCCCCATTTTAATCATAGTATGGGGGGACAAAAATAGATTATATATGAAAACACAGGTGTATTTTAAGGGAACAAGGAAACAAACAACATTTCATGCAGATGACAATCAGCTTACTGCACAGCAAAGTCCATTTGTTACTTTTATAGCAAATAGATTCAATTCTCCAGAACGTAATTTTTTTTCATATTTTGCTTTACTATATAGGTCAGAGAACAGATGTTTATGCACCTGACCTATATAGCTAGAAATTAAATTAGGCCCAGCTAATACAAATTAAAAACCATTAAACAAAAGCAGGTTTATAATTTTTTTTTAAATTGCTAGCTTTGCATATTATTTTATAATTTCTTACTTTATGGCATTATGGTGTGATGTCTTTGGTAGTTAAGTGTACAAAACTCAAGAAGTTGATGTAACTAAAAGTCTAAATATGACCAATAGAAAAAATGATTGACTGGGATGACAGAGACAACAAAACTAGACAATAATTACCATTCAGTTCTACCTCTTTCCCAATGTCCAGCATGCTGACCAGTAGAGACAGACATCCCTCGTGGACCAAGATTTCCTTGTTGGCATCGTTGCGGGCCAGTTGCCTGACGGCTATAATTAGATCAAGAGTGTGATGCATTTAAAACATGAGATAAAATGTCTAAATAGTAAAAAAAATCACATCGCGAGACAATGATGGGTAATTAAGAAAATTAAGTAGTGCTTTGAATTAATTTTAAGGAAGGCCATTAAATGAAGAAAAATAATTGTGTGAATAGTTGTATATTCTGAATCTTATCTTATACAATAGAGACGCTCATTCCATAAAGAAGATTATTGCGTTCTATGCACATCTGTGGTTTGAGTCTAGTCCTGCATTTCTATGAGTGTTTTTAAATGATGTTAAGCTACCAGTGATAAGTATAGTATGTATTAAGGCGTTAGATATAAATGTGAACTTTGTTCAGGTGAGAATTAAGACTTGAGGATATGGTTGCAAGGAATTTTAAAAGAGAGAACATCGGGATAGTCTGGATCGTTTAACAAAGCCAAGAAAAACAAATTGTCTAAAAAAACAAACAACTAAAACAGATGAGCAAGCTACCCCTGGTCAGTTCTTCGGCCGACCATCCCAAGTTCTTGTGGCTCTCGACAGCCAGAGCCTTCTCCAGGGTCGCCAGAAGAAATCGGAAAACAGAAACATGAGCGCCGAGCAGCTCAGCCTCTTCCTCGTTGACCAGGTCAGCTAGAATGGCGATCACGGTGAGTCGATGACTATCAATGTCAGAATCCAAATAAGGCGAAACTGTCTAAAATAGAAAAGATTAAATTTATAAATAAAAACATTTTAAAATTGCCTACCTGTTAAAACTAGAACAATAAAAAATGTATATGTGTTATATGTGTATAGCATGCTTAAATAGTTTTCATATGGTATATTTAGAATAAACTGTTGAACAAAATAATTAATAATTTTTTTTTAATTTAAGGGGGAGAGTTCAGCCCCCCTCACCCCCCCCCCCCCCCCAGTGGCTTCACCCCTCGTGGCAACAGTACTATATTGTATTCAACAAACTTATAGTACTATGTATCACTGTGTTTATGTTGCTGGTTTTCCCCTACTTGGATTAAATATAAGGGGCACGGTGGCTGTGCGGAAGAGCATTTGGCTGGCATACCGAAAGTCCTTGGTTTGAATCCTGGTGACAGCTAGTCTTTGTTCCCTGGTCTGGAGTGTGTCCCTGAGTCTATCCAACTCTAATGAGTACCTGACCTTAGTTGGGGTAAAGTAAAGGCGGCTGTGCATAGTGAGGCCACATTATCACCGAGTATGCCGTGGCCACAGAAACTGGTAAACGTTGTTTCACCATCCCTATCATTTTGGTCAGACGGCATACTTTTTGTTCTTCAGGATACATGCAGCTGCCATCTTTGTTTTCTTGAAGGTTTTGTTGAATTAAAGGTTGATCCTTCAAAGAAAATAGAAGATCATTCCAGATTCACAACCTCCCTTAGACTTAGACCCTGGTCATTCCAGATAAACAATTTCTATTAGACTTTGACCCTGGTCATTCCAGATTCACAACCTCCCTTAGACTTAGCTTAGACCCTGGTCATTCCAGATAAACAATTTCTATTAGACCCTGAGACATAACAAAATGAAATAAATGAAACCATGTTACCTTGATAACATTTAGCTCTCTTAACTTTGTCACATTTTCCTTCAAAGCTCCACAATTGTGAACTATAGACAGCAACCACTTGCACATTTTTTCAAAATTTTCCTGAAAAGTTGAAAAAAAAACATTAACATATACATAAAAAGAAAAAGAAATAAGAAAACCATAAAATTTTCTTTAGTCTCGTAATAACCAGAAAGTTCTACAAAATGAGACAGAAAATTTAGCCTACAAATAAGTTACTATATTATCTAACTATATTTTATGAAATCATATCTAGATGATAGACATATTAGAAATATTTGATATTTTGAAATAAAACAACATACCGGTATTAATTTTGTATTCTTTAGAGTAAACAAGCCAACCATTAGCACAAGGTGAAAGAGAATCAGCAACAAAGACATCAATAAACTTACATTTAATTTTTTCTCAAGATAGTTTGGGAGTTTCTCACTGAGGAATTTCAGCACCAATGGTAGCAGCTGGCTGTGTTCAGTTATAGTTTGTTTGACTCTGTCGTTGCAGTCGCTGTAATTCAACAGGGTTAGAATGGTGTTCTTGACCGGGTACCATTTGCCGTTGATCATCTTCCCGTTGCTCTCCGAGTAGTCGTCTCGTATCAGCGCGCTGGAGAGGGCGTCGCACATGAGGGTCACCACATCATGCTCTATCAAGGCTTTCCCGATTGTCTGCCTGTGGTCCAGTATGACATCGTAAGGCACCTCGCTTTCTTTGAAGGCAAAGTAGATTTTTGCGATGTAGAGAATGGATTTACGAAACTCGTCGCTGTACGGTGCATCATTATTATCAACATCTCTCGTTGAAGCCTTCTTCAATGATATAAACTTCTCAACACACTTATCTAAAAGTGTAATTTTTCTCTGCTCTATTTCTTCAGGTGTTAACTCTTTGACATCTTCTTTCTGATTTTCACTAATTTCTTTACCCTTCATGAATTTCTCATCACCTGAATTAAAGTGATCAAATTTGTATAATGGTAGCCGGTATTTAAAAGTGATGCTTAAAATACAATGAAATAAGCACCTTGATTGTTTATATTTATTGATTACAAAAACATTTATTTTAAAACTGGTATCAATTTTCCTCTCCATGATTATAATATATAGAAACTATTTAAAGAGCTCACTTAAAAGAATTTTTCTGTTTATACATAAAGAGGGTTATGACTAAAGTAAATTAGGTTTAGGAGGCTATCCTTTTAGAAACCCTTTTGGACTATATATTGCGAGTTGAGGCAGAGTTCATCGGCTTTGATTCCTACCACTCAAAGAAACATTGTGTGATAATGGCAATAGATTCGCAACTATACAACACTATTAGCCCCTATATTTTAGGAATAAAGACCATTAAGTCTAAGCCTTATTTACCAATTTAACATAGACTAAGCCTACCTAAAGTTTTAGCTTCTGGAGAGAATGATACAGTGCTGACATCCGCACCAATATTGCTGTTATTGCAGTTTTCATTCCCAACTTCATCTTCAACAACTGCTTCGTGTATTTCAGTTATTGAGTCAACTTGAGTGCATTGAGATTCCATCTTTTTTTTACTTCAATCATCAATGTCTTTGACAATGTCTTTTAACAAACAAAAGGAACAACATTCACAGGTGTCTGAAATACATTAAGTATGATACATGTCTTTATGGACTTAGGAATGTGCCAACACAGTAAGAGGAAAGGCTTTGTTAAAGAACTAAGTCTTTCATGTGTATTCTATGTGTATAATAGATGCTAAAGTTCAAAAGTGTACCATTATTCACAGTTATTATCATTAGACTATGATAGTAGAATGCATGGTGGCTAACATTATTATCACATTTCTAAAAAAAAAAGATATAGGGCCTTGTGTAAATTAGAGTTAGTAAAATACTAAAATGGGACCCTGCTCTACACCAAGACCATCGTAAATACAGGCCAAAGTGCTACTTTTGTACGTCACGCGCTGGAGGCCTTAGGCTTGCGAAGCGTAGTGACCGTGGTGTGTAAACACTCGCCTCAGGCGCCTTAAGGCATTTGTGTGTCGTATCAGCGCTGTAGTGTCTTAGTGTCTACTATGTAGTAGTATCTACTACAGTTAATTTTAGGTCTATTCATGAATGTTGACCGGTACTTTAATTTACCATAAAATAATGCCTTACATACCGCTATAAGTTAGGCCTACTGCTTTTTTTAAAGCAGTTTTTTAAAACTACGATGCTATTCTATATGGCATATATTGCTTTTATAGGCTTACTTACAATCTGTTTTCTCTCAAGTTATTTTATAGTTTCAAAATAATTATAAGGTCTAGATCAATCTGAAGGTTATTTAATTTGAACTTACAGACAACAAGAAAACAATCAGATTACAGAACAAGTAAAAAAAGAAAACACTACGTTTGTGTTCAACCTTTTTTTTATTTTTTTTTATTTTTTTTGTTGTGCAAACAATGTTCACTGTAGAAATAAAGTGTACCGTAATACTATATGTGCATTTAATGTGTACATTTATCACAATATTAATATCTAAGGTTAAAAAGAACCTGTTGTACTTTTAGTTAGTTGAGTGTAGCTGGTGTACTATGCTGGATGTACAATGAATTCAGATGGTAGGCTACTACTACTATACTACACTTTCTTTAATCCATAGTTAGTTTAGTGTAGACGATGTAGTATACAGGATGTACTTGTAATGAATTCAGATGGTACTACTACACTGTCTTTAATCCATAGTTAGTTTAGTGTAGATGATGTATACATGATGTAGGCCTACAATGAATTCAGATGGTACTACTACACAGTCTTTAATCCATAGTTAGTTTAGTGTAGATGATGTATACATGATGTAGGCCTACAATGAATTCAGATGGTACTACTACACTGTCTTTAAATAAAATCCATAGTTAGTGTAGATAATGTATACATGATGTACAATGAATTCAGATGGTATTACTACACTGTCTTTAATCCATAGTTAGTTTAGTGTAGATGATGTAGTATTCTGGATGTACAATGAATTCAGATGGTATTACTACATTGTCTTTAATCCATAGTTAGTTTAGTGTAGATGATGTAGTATACTGGATGTACAATGAATTCAGATGGTACTACTACACTGTCTTTAATCCAAAGTTAGTTTAGTGTAGATGGTGTAGTAACACTGTAGTATACTGGACGTACAACTATTTATATTTAGATGGCATAGTAGAGGCTCTGGAGCAAAATTCTTATCTGGATGGCAAACCTGAAATGAAAAAAGGAAAAAACTTGTTTTAATGTCAATAAAACCTTTTTTTTTAAAGACGAGTATCATTACTTTGTAGCCTAATCATAATACTAAACGTACGGTATGAGTATGTATTATTATATTATCTAGGTAGCCTATAAAATAGTAGTCTATAGTTATATTATAGTAGGATACTGGTAAAATAAATCAGAATTGGTGGTCTTTAGAAAAAGGCTATTGAAGGCTTAACCTTAAGCTCAGTAAAGAATACATTCATTTATCATTTACTGTACTGTGTACTTTATTTTAAAGCATACTCCTACTTTGGGTTCCCTACTATCTAACTCAAATGCGATTTTATTTTAAACAGGAATCAAACAAATACAATTGATAAAGTTTTGACTTACCCTAGAATATTCTGTACGTGTAGGCCTACACATTTTCCTAGGTCCTAGGGATTGCACGAAAGTTTACCTTCTTCTTAGGCTTTGACTTAGCGACTTAGCCATCTTTGTTTTAAGCTTTCTTCTTTCTGAACAGATGTGCCTTCAAGTTCAAGTCTTTATTGTAATTACCTTTACAACGAGGCACACAACATTTCTGTACCATGGTGTAGTCTTGTAATATGAAGTAAATGTACTAATCCAATTATTGAATACTAGACCTTTATTCCTTTATATTTCCCAAACTTAAAATGAATGGTTAACAGCACACACGGTCAACGCGTCTAAGACTAAGGCATCGCCTACACATCTTCACAAACAGATAGACCGATAGTACAGCAGGCAAAAGCCCATTAGTCGTGACGTCACAATCTTGACGGGTATCAGAGTACAGGCCTGTAGGCCTACTTACGGTGGTCTTGTCTACACCCTCACTCCCTGCCATGGTATAGAGTATAGGCAGGCTATAGCTATAGGCTACTCAGCCTAAATAATTAATAACACATTTATTCAATAGGCTATCCTAATTATATTATAATATTATATATATATATATATTCAAATTATATTGACATACAGTAGGCCTATCTATATCTTACTCTTAGCCTACTTAGATTTAAATATTTGAGTCAACTTTTACTATTATTATTAAGACATTGATTTCTATTTAGGAGGCCTATATTTTTACTATATTATAACCTATATTATAATATATAGACTCTATAATAGAGTATATACTTACTTATATAACATAACTTATGACTTATGACTGTAACAGTCTATGACTAATTCTAATATATCATAATATCAAAATGATATTAGTAATATGCCTTATTCAGTGGACAGAAAAATAAAATAAAAGTAACATGGACCATGGTAACTCATGGTTTAAATTTTTGTCTACGTTAAATTGTAACTAAAATTATTAAAATATGAAGGCTACGGCCGACGGCCTAATAATACAGAAATATGCATGGCAGAAATGTTAAATTACTAACACTAACAGCCGTTAATTCTCTGTTAACTAAGTAAGTATTAATAATGTAAGTCATATAAAATATAGGCTAATACCGCTAATAAAGTCTGATTAAAGTAAGCAGTATAAGTATAAGGTTTACGGTTTATGCATCAGTGCTATGGCTATGTCTACCACTCTCTAAGTGATTGAAATAAATACATTAAATTCTAAGATCTAATTCCTACTTTTGTTTTTCAAATTTCGCCAACTACCATCGACCAGACCATCGTCTGTTTTACATTGACATTGTAGTTGTAGATTATAGGCCTATGAGCCTAATTGTAAATCGATTTATATATAATATATATTATATATATAAATAGGCTATACGTTCGGCTGGTCTAGCGGTTAGTTCACCGGACTGTCAACCAAAAACCAACTGACAGGTCGCGGGTTTTATATTCTATCCCTGCCACCGACGGATACCTGTCGCCCTGCAGGAGTTTTGGGCCTAGGGCCTAGTGGACGTAATAACTAATAATCTTCTACCTAGAAGGAACGTCTGTAAACTTATAAGATAAGATTTAAGCAGAAACTTTTAAAATCAGAATCCAAACTAAATTTGTTATTATTATACAAATTGTTTTACGAATGTCTGCTAAAGTGATCAAGTTGATTACAATTATTATTTACTATTTCCACAAAATCTTAATGTATGTATAGCCTACTTTTTAGTTTTCCAGCAGTCATTATTTATATGTTGTCATGGTGAAAGCGCCAATAAAAGCAGTAGATCACTTTAGAAAGCACTTCACCTGCATTGCTATAGATCTAAGCGTGCGGCCACATGTGGCAAGTGGCACCACCAAATGTTTTGTAAAAACTAAGTGCTAACGTAAAAAATGGTGGGGAACTAACAGTTATGACGTAGGCGGCCTATATCACATTCATTTTTGAACATTTTTTTAGTTCTTCGTACGACGATAGGTAAGATTGTAAGATAATGCTGATAATAATAATAGTAATAATATAATACGAATTACTAATACTAATACTAATAATAGTGATAATAGTTAATAATAATAGTACTAGACTACTCACTACTGACTGCTATAATATAGTATAAGAATATATTAATTATAGCATATATGAGCGTAGGGCGTAGGACGCAATAATCTTCTTTATAGAAGGAGCGTCTGTAATATAGGCCTATAAGATAAGAAGAAGATAAGAAATAAGTCGAATTGTTGTGTCTGCCCAAAGCCAAATATTTCGAATTGTTGTGTCTGCCCAAAGCCAAATATTTTATAGTAGGCCGCTATAACCTATAGTGTCCTATAGCTAAGCCCCTATATATAGGCTATAGCCTATAGTTATAAGTTATAAGTTTGATCTATAAAGAATATTATTGTGCCCAACGTTTATCTGTGGTTTGAGTTTAAAGTCTTGCATTTTTATTAGTGCTTTGAATGTTGTTAAATTACTGCCATGGTTTGTTTATAGGCAACTCGATTCCATGCCTGGATGCCACTCAGGTAGAAAATGTTATGCGAGAACAAATGCATATAAGTACTCTTTCTTCCCCAGTGGCATTCGGACATGGAATGGGTTGCCTGAACAAACCAGGAAAACCAGTAACTTAACATCATTTAAAACATTAATAAAAATGCAAGACTAGACTCAGACCACAGATGAGCGTAGGACGCAATAATCTTCTTTATAGAAGGAGCGTCTGTAATGTAAGATAAGATAAATGTACTTAGCCTAAATGAATTTGTTCTTGGATATGCCATAAGAAAAGTGTCTTATCCTTAAGTTATCTGCATGGTAATTAGCATTATAAATTCTCATTATGCCGTATTTCTAAATTCTAATTTAATGACAAAATTATCTAATTAACTTGTAATTTACAGACTTTCCTCTTTAGGAGTAGATTACACATATTTTTTTCCTTTGATTGTTACATAACTATTGTGTGACAGACATGAGTTGGATCAGTGGTGTGTAAGTCACATATATATCTTTGGGAGCTATTTTGACCAAGGGTTAGTGAGGACAGGGAAAACCAGGGATATGTGTGTGGAGTTTTGTGATAGACAAAGAACCGCTGCATTTTCCTGCTGTGTGTTTCATAGGATACTTTTTAAAACATTGATCTTTTTATGTGTCATAGGATACTTTTTAAAACATTGATCTTTTTATGTGTTAATTAAGTTCACTTTAATTTTTTTATTATTAAAAGTTCCTTGTTATGAACCAAAGGAGTTTTGCTGTGTATTACTAGTGTTGTTGACAACTGGTTCAATCACCCCACCTATTGAATATAAAGAACTTGCAGTTGACACAATGCTTGAGACTATGTAAGTCTTGCATTTTGGGAAAGGGGGCAAAGTTCTGTGAAGAATATAATGCTTTTATCTGACACTGACAAGTTATAAAGCTTAATCATCAATTTAACCCTTCCCGTACCGACCTACTTCTATCTATGCTGCCTTCAGTTCCGCTATATACGCGCCCGGGACTGTAAGGGTTAATAGCCCAGAATTAATACAAAATCCTAAATTTCAGTGAACTAAAGAAAAAAAAAATCTTTTAGAAAAAGTGTATGCCATTTTTCAATTTGTTATTTTCTTTCAGATGGCAAATGATACAAGCGAATTATGAAGTTTGTAACCGACAATTAGGTCATTGAAGGGTGTCTGTGTAAAGTGATGAAATATTTCAGCCTTTTGTGATTAGACTTTGGAACCAATAATACTCATAAAAATTGACAGAAGAAAGAAAATGTATGACACAGAAGAAGTTTCTCTTGAAACTCCTGCAAGTTTTGAAATGGAGAGAACTGAAGTGACGACAAACGAAACGCCCAAAGTTGAAAGCCTGCGGAGTAAACTGTTGAGCCACTATAAGAAAGGCATGAAAAAGCCAGATGTAAAGATACTAAGCTCACCCCTCACACCTGATACTGTCAACAGGTAGGAAAAAGTTGTACAAATTTAGTACCATTTATTTTAGAGGCATGTAGATAGGCCAGCTGGTCCTGTGGTTAGTTAGACTGTCAATATTGTGGGATCTATCCTTGCCGCCGACCAATCCCCGCCGCCCTGCCGCTCTGCAGGAGTTTTGGGTCTAGTGGAAGTAATAATTTTAATCTTCTATCTAGAAGGAACGTTTGTAAAACTTAAAAGTTTGCATCTATTTAATCAAAATTGTGTGTTTGTAATTAAAATGTCAGTTGCTGCTACCTACTAAGGTTGCAAAATTGCCTGAAACTGCTGTTTATATGCAACACTGGTTATAACAATTTTTTAAACATGATTGCCTGACATGTGCTGGAAAATATTGCTTGCATATATTATAAACTATAGACCACAGTGGTCCCCAACAAGGGGCACAATCCACTAGATGTAGTAAATTTGATCTACAAAAAATGTATTTGTATTTTACAGTGAATAACAAAAGTTGTACATTATGGTGTGGGGGAGCTCACAAGTACAAAACATTTCAGGTGGACTAGTCTTTGTATTTGTGGGACTCTTAGGAATTATCTTATATATTACAGACGCTCCTTCTGTAAAGAAGATTATTGCGTCCTACGCTCATCCGTGGTCCGAGTCTAGTATGCTTATTAATGTTATAAATGATGTTAAGTTACTGGTTTTCCTGGTTTGTTCAGGCAACCCATTCCTGCCTGAATGCCACACGGGAAGAATGAGTACTTATATGCATTTATTGTTTTTGCGTAAGGAATAGGAAAGTGTTTTTGTCCTTATGTTTATCTGAGCATTGCAAAACTAAATTAAACCCTGCAACAAGAGGCACATAGAAGTTTTTAATTACCAGTGGTCATTTAGTTATGCCTATAGCCATGTTAGCTTTTCCTTTATTATGTATAATATAAACTCACACAATTGCTCTATCCACAAGTAGTTTAAATAACATTGATTTTAAATTTACAAGAAAATAATTCTAATACAAAAATAAAGGAAAAATTGACAAGTTAAATTTATACAAATTTAATGTTGGCTTAATTTTTTTTTCAGAATAGCTGTGCCTATGTTTTTGTTCACCATTTTGGCTACCTTCAAGATTGGTCTGTTCAACGTCATGCCTATAATGTATGAGGGACAGGAGAATGTCATACTCCTGCAGCAGGCAGTGGTTGTGTTTCTCTTTGTTGAGATCATGATGAACTGGCTCGGTATAAGATATGCAGACTCCTCCTACAACTGGTTCATTCGTAAAAATGGTGACCCTCGGCTGAAGACTCTATCTAACAGCAACTCTCTTACTCAACAGGTGAATGGTCTTAGAATTTAATCCTTTGCTTAATGTGTTGGGTTTTTTAATTGAAGAGAATGGAGATGTTTCTACTACCTTTAAGTAATAGAGCAATGCCTGTATAAATCTTGAGAGGTCTATAAAATAAATGTAAAAAATATTAAGCTCATAAACAACAAAATCATTATTAAGTATATGAAAGGTCTTACAAAAAATTGTATTCTCATTTTTATAAGTTGTTAATCCTTTTAGTAAATGCAATTCTCCGATTTGAAGAATTTATTTGATGAAACTAAATTAAAAAAGTAGACTCTAAATATTTAATTATTTTGTTACCGAGTATTGGATATGGCATTTATTTTTAGTAACTGTGTTGTCTACATTATTTCTGTAAGTGTAATCAAACATTATTTGTGTTTTTGTTTTGCTGTCATAGAATTACTCAAACCGAACCTCGTCAGCTGTGCTGATGACACTCGTGACAGAGGACAATACAGGTGCTCTGAGGCAAAGGGTGGAGTCAGGTGAATTTCCCCCTCCCACCTCAGCGGCCAAGGAGAACACAGACCCAGGGCTTGAAGCGGAGAGAGCCAATGAGGCAATGAACAGAGCACATGATCAGATAAACAGCAAGTCCATCGCTGATCTCATTCAGAATTCTCAAAGTATGAATGGAATATCTGGCTCTGAAGATTCCAGTTCCATGCCAAGCTCGCACTCTTCCATCGGCGATAACTACAACTCTCCACATCCCACAATCACCACAGATGGTAAAACAGTGATCAAATCTTATCCGTACTGGTCCTGGGTCCCTTGCTACGACTGTGGACGAGCACGTCCTCCTCGATGCCACCACTGTCCCGTGTGCCGGACATGCGTCCTCAAGCGGGACCATCACTGCTTTTTTGCGGGGACCTGCGTGGGCTACAGGAATCACCGCTTTTTCTTTGTCTTCTTGATCTATGCCTGGATCGGCTGTGCCTATGCCACACTTCATGGATTCCCATATATCTTCTTGCACTTGTGGGGAGAAATGTCAATTCTGGACATCCTGTTTCCGATTTCGTTCATAAGATTCCTAATTGGATACGTGTCATTTCAAGTCATGCTCAGCGTTACGACCTTGACACTTCTCCTCTACTTTGACGTCCTGACCCTGACCTTCGCCTTCGCTCACGGCTACCTCATCTATCATGGGACCACATCTTTTGAGAAAGCCTACCTGAATAGATCTCTAGAGATAAGGGACACAAGGAACCTTAAGCAGAAAATACGAGCAGTTTTGGGCCCTTACTGGGCACTGAACTTTTTATTCCCAACCAACTTTTTATTTGAGCCTGAAGAAAATCCAGTCACATGGCCTTACATTGAGGTCTATAAACACTAACTATATTCAAAGATGCCTTCAAATATACAA
Source organism: Anisus vortex (assembly GCA_949126835.1). Taxonomy (NCBI): domain Eukaryota; kingdom Metazoa; phylum Mollusca; class Gastropoda; family Planorbidae; genus Anisus; species Anisus vortex. The sequence goes on along the minus strand of OX421505.1, from coordinate 2,360,837 downwards.
ATGATTTGAACTCTATCAGGTCCATTCTAATGTTCAATAGAAATACACTCGAAATACAACATAAAACGAACTAAATAATTAAATATTGAACATATCTATAGATTTAAATTATAAAACAGTAAACTATTTATTTCAAGACCATTTTGGTCTATAGGAACTGTAAAGCAATGTTCACTGGTATGCAAGGTTAGCTGTGTAGCCAATACAATGCCCTGCTGCCTTTACTGTCCTCAACTAATATCAGGAATTGATGAGAGTTTGAGGCTCATTGGCATTTTTTTTAAAACCAGATTTCAAGATTAGAATAATAGTTACCTTTTTTTCTTAATGTGACTATAGACTTTCATTGTATACTAGCCTAAGGGGAATTGAACCCTGGTCACCCGCATGACAGGCAGGGATTCTCACCACTACACGAGGGGTCGTCAAACTTTTGATAATAGTGTGCCAAAGTAGGATTTGTTGTTCATTCAGCGTGCCAAGAGCCTAAAATTTATCCTGCTCTAGCGCTCATTTTCATGTAGAAAATACTTCAAACTTCTTTTGTGGGTCTTCCAGTGCCATTGATAATGGCTCTATTTGCCATGTCTGGCTCGCATGACTTAGGTTGCCGACCCCTGCACTTTACAACGGAAGACAGATGTATGAATAAGTAAAGTATAAGACACATGTCTTTAAAATAACTATTGCATCAAAATAGTCACACATTCAACTAAACATGCAAGTCTATTTAGATTACAATCCATTTGAGAGATAAGCAGGTAAAGTAAACATGAATCATACAAACTGTGATTCTCATCTCTCATGATCAATTGGTGGCTTTTAGAGTGCCACTCAGCAAGATATGGACACTGACATTTTTTTAACAGAGACATAGACCCGAAAACTTTAAGGTTGGCGAGCAATAACACAGTAATGAATGCTCAACATATTTATTGACATTGTTTAATTTGCTTAGAGTTTTCAGCTCTTTATTATTTCTTGTTACTAGGCCTATATATAGCTTAGAAATATTAATTTAATGATATTGTTTTTATATTTATTGACATTGTTTAATTGGCTCAGAACTTTCAGCTCTTTATAGCTTAGAAATATTAATTCAATGATATTGTGTAGTTTTTTTTGCTCAATGCTTTTTAAAAAAAACATGCTCAATCAGAAATGAAAATCTTTTTTTAAAGAAATATTAGTACCAGTTATTATTCAAAAAGATAACAAGATACCTTATTCATTATCTTATAGATCACATACATTTTTGCATCCTGAGATTTTAAAAGATTTGTAACTAAATATTTTTCAGATAAATTAATTATTATTTTTTTTTGTTATTTTAGTCTTCCATTGAGAGATTAATAAAAATTATTGTCAACAATTATCATTAAAGTTTTTTGATTATATTTTTTTTTTAAATTATTGTTTTCATTTGTATATATGTTTAAGGGATATAACTTTATTTTCCATTTGTGTTTGAGTTGTAGTTCTTAGTTGCCCTTTTTTTTTGTCAATAATAGAAAATGACTTTTATAAACAACACAAAAAATAAAAACTTTGGTCAATAAGAGTTAAGTTTCCATGATAAAAAGTAAAGTATCCCGTCAGACCAAATTGGTCCATAGGGCCGGTGAAGCAGCGTTCACCAGTTTCCGTGGCCACAGCATACTAGGTGATTGTGTGGCCAGCACTATGCACAGCCGCCTTTACTTTACCCCAACTAAGGTCAGGTACCCATCAGAGCTGGGTAGACTCAGGGACACCCTCAGATCCTGGGAAAAAATCCTAGCCTGCACCAGGATTCGAACCCAGGACCCTTGAACGCGCTGCCGCTCGGCTACCGTGCCCCATGATAGGAAAAGAGAAATTAGCATATGGGATTCTGAATATTAAGTGTTTTTTAAAAATTAGTTTTATAAGTCCCTCTTAGTGTGTTTTAAAATGATTTTCTAAGTTGCTGAAATGGTTTGATATTTTACTGTTTTGTTGTCAAAGGATTTACCGGTAATCTTATTTTTATGAAAAGGTGTATTTTTTTGTCCAATTTTAGTGTTTTTTATACTATGGTCTAAGTTCTAAAAATTTAGCCCATTCTGTTATTTTAATTGGAATGTTTGTTTCTTTATAAAAATTTTAATGTATTATTTTTAGCATTAATGGGGAAGATCAGCAGAAAAAATGCCATTATGAACGTTTTTTTAAAATGTGTTTAAGTTTCATTTGTAATATGTGAGCTGCTGCGATGTTCAATCTTTTGTTTTTTCGAATTATTTTTTAGTTGTCATCATTTTTTTAAATGTTGTATACTATTTTGTTTTTGTTATTAAGTCTATTTTTAGACACATTTATAATGCACTGCCGATTGAACATTAATTATTGATGTCATTATAACATTCAAACAGAAAATTTGAGCTTTTTTTCAAACTCTTTATTATTCTGATTGAAACTTTTTATACATTGTGCACCATGTTAAACATATTAATTTTCTTGTTTTAAATAAATAAAGTGAGATTATATGCCATTATATGGTACATTAAAAACATTAATAAAAAAAAATAAAAAATTTATAGTTATAGTTATATTGTATTTTTTTTTTTGTTTTTACTTACTATTGTGGCTATTGTATGTAATAGACTATCTGTCCTTTGTATTAAATCTTAATTACTATTTAGATAACATAGTTTAGTCCACATTTTTTAAGGACAGTCTAACGATAAATGTTTTCATCGAATATACACATATAGCCTGTATTTCAGAAGTTGCACAATGGGAATCTAACATATCTGCAATAAGATCATCTTTAGCTGCACAATGTGAATCTAACATATCTGCAATAAGATCATCTTTAGTTGCACAATCTGAATCTAACATATCTGCAATAAGATTATCTTTAGTTGCACAATGTGAATCTAACATATCTGCAATAAGATTATCTTTAGTTGCACAATGTGAATCTAACATATCTGCAATAAGATTATCTTTAGTTGCACAATCTGAATCTAACATATCTGCAATAGGATTATCTTTAGTTGCACAATGTGAATCTAACATATCTGCAATAAGATTATCTTTAGTTGCACAATCTGAATCTAACATATCTGCAATAAGATTATCTTTAGTTGCACAATGTGAATCTAACATATCTGCAATAAGATCATCTTTAGTTGCACAATGTGAATCCAACATATCTGCAATAAGATCATCTTTAGTTGCACAATGTGAATCCAACATATCTGCAACAAGATTAACTTAAATTGAACAGTGTCACACATTAAATATAACAGGCAAGATTGGAGATAATTCATTTTTTTTTTTTAGTTCTTTAAACAGTCTTGCTGGTATGTCACCAGGACCTGAAGCTATGTTTGCTTTTAAGTATTGTAGGTTATACATATAGCTATTAAAAAAACGATATAATATGCAACACCCATTTACTATCTTTCACATCATCTCTTAGAATAGATAAGACAAACGTATAAACATTTCAATAAATGGCAATATAAACCAATAAGAAATGCATATGTTTAAACTAAAGTGTCAATTTGACGGGCATACAAGCTAGTAGTTATAATAATGACCCATAGCCTTAGAACCCTACACGTCACGTGTGTGTTTTAACCAATCAAAAGCTAGAATAATAAAACCCGATTTTATTTGACGCAATGCGCTGCTGTTCCCGTGCATTAACGTCTAAAAGTTGACACGTTCAGTTCCGACAACATCCCATCACTCCAGCAACGGGATCTGTGCCGCTAATACTGCTAATGGCGTGGTCTTCAAGCGGGGTGGGTGGGGGGCTACTATGGATGAAAGATGTCATTGCATGGTGTGTCATCCAGGTTGGTGACACCAGAGCGTGTCATCAGGGATGGCGTCACTGGGCCTTTATAAGCCAGCGTATAAGTTACGCGCGTTAACTTTCTGCTATGTAAGAAGTTAATTCTATGATCCGGCTAATGCGGTCTGTTTTCTTGTTGTTATTTTTTATGTTTAAATGGGATAAATGTTTTTTTTTTTTTAATGAAAGCATTAGGGGTCATCAATATTTACCTTTTTTAATCACATATTCGCTGACGTTGAATTGTATTAAAGAAATACAAAAGAAAATTGAAACTTCATTGTTTTCAACACTGTATCAAAGCAATGTATAAAAAATAACAGCAGGTGCGTACGTTGTATATGAATGGTCAGTAATGAAGCATGACAGTAATAAAATTGTGGACACATCCTTGCGTCATCAATCACAAAGCATTAGTATCTAGTTTCTACAATTGACGATAGTTAATAGGGCAATAATTTTATAAATTCCAACTTAATGTTATTGTTATTGTGTTTTTTTTTCGTTTCAACGGTTTAAAAAACAATTACGCAGGATGTTTAAAAAATTAAGCTTCATAAACTAGCATTTCTAAACCAGGAAGATAAATCACGATTCGAACCTGCGATCTTTGAGATAAAGAAAGTAAAGTATCCCATCAGACCGAATTGATTTATGGGGCCAGTGAAGCAGCGTTCACCAATTTATGTGCCCACAGCATACTAGGGGATTGTGTGGTCTCAAAGCCCAGCTGCCTTTACTTTACCCCAACTAAAGTCAGGTAGGCCTACCCATCAGAGCTGGGTAGACCCAGGGACAAACTCCAGACCCGGAAACACATAGGCCTACTAGCTTTCACCGGGATTCGAACCCAGGACTATCAGTACGCTAGCCCAACGCGTTACCGCTCCAAGTTGTGACCCGCGGGCCGCCTGTTCACCGTGTTGCACGCCCCTTGATTTACAGCAACAGACAAGTGAAACAATATCATTGAGCTTGGCTTAAAGTTACATCCGATCAATCTTCTATTCTTCAATAATGAAAAGCATTTTAAACGATCTAGGCTACATAATGCTTCTCGCTCCACGGATAAAAATATCCCTTGTCCATTTTCGACCTTAATCACCGGGTGAATATTTTCACATCGACCGGATAACACTTACACAAATTGTGTGTATGTATGGCGGAGAGGGTGTATTACATAATCCATGCTCAAGCGTTTGATGCACGCGCCTAAATGTCTATCCGGAACTAAGCGTTTAGGTGTTAATATCTCCACTCTATGTACACCTCGGTGCGCAGCGCGTAAGAGATAATCCAGGCGAATACATGACTGGATATTTTGCTTCGTTGTACTTTATCCTTATTAATGTATTGTTAAGACTATAAATCCATAGTAATATAATAGTTTGTGACTTTATATATTTTTTTTTCGCTCATACTAACACGAAAAAGGTCCTTTCTAGCTTATAAAGCAAGGACAGATAATCTATCTATCTAGCTAAACTATATCCATATATCTAACTTTATAATAGAGTGAACAAGAGAAGATAGAGATAAACAGTGAACGAGAATAAGAAAGGGGAAAAAGACGGAGAAAAATACTGTACGATAGCAAGAGAAAAACGAGAGGGAGAAAGAGATAGAAAGTGAGAGAGATAGCAAGAACAAAATAAGAAGGGGGGGAGGAGGAATAGAAAAAAGAGAATGTGAAAGAGAAGAAAAAAGAAAATTATAAAGAAAGAAAGAGATAGGGAGAGTGGAAGCTAGTGGGAGAAAGATAGAGAGACTGAATGAGAGAAAAGAGAGAGAAAGATATATTAAGGGCGAGAAACAGAGATTTATAGAGAAGATAGAAAAAGAGAGATTGTAGAGTTAGAGATAGAACAAAGAGAAACGCAGAATTTATAAACAAAAGATAAAACTCGTACAGAAGTTTCCCAGCGTTAAAAGAAAAACCCATGAAAATCATTTTGGGAAGGAAGTCTGTCAAAACACCTGGCAACACGAACATGGATCTCTACTACACTTCAAACCTTTATTGTGGCAAGTACGGTAATATTATTTGTCACATGCCGGCTGGTCATGTGATGTTTTTTTTAAAACATATCGTTGTGCGTTATTGTTATTCACAGGAGCTCACGTCAGAAATAAAAGAGCGAGCGAGAGTGTGTGTGTGTGAGAGAGAGAGAGAAGGAGAGAGAGAGAGACAAAGAGATGGGGACTGGCTGTTTGAATGAGTGGAATTTGCATATACTATGGGGAAAAAAGGGTTATCTTATCTTATACATTACAGACGCTCCTTCTAAAAAGAAGATTATTGCGCCCTACGCTCATCCGTGGACCGAATCTAGTCTTGCATTTTTATTAATGTTTTAAATGATGTTAAGTTACTGGTTTTCCTGGTTTGTTCAGGCAACCCATTCCATGCCCGAATGCCAACATCACTTGAGAGAGCTATTAAAAGAGAGAGAAAGAGAGAGAGAGAGAGAAGAGACAATCAGCAAGAAAAAGAAGATATTATGAAGAAAAGGTACAAAAAGTTAAGTAAGAGAGAGAGAAATGGTTAAGAAGAAACGAGAGATATACAAGGGAGGGACAGAACAATATGCAAATGAAGAGAGGAAATAGAAAGGGCTAGAAGAAAGAGTAAAGAAATAGAAATGAAAGAGAGGAATAGAGAATAAAGATAGATAGAAGAGAGAGAGAAAATAGTAAAGAAAGAGAAATGGGAGAGAGAATAAAGAGAGACGGAAGAGAGTGAAGAAAGAGAAATTGAATAGATAGAAAGAGAAGAAAGAGAAATGGAATAGAGTAAAAAAAAGAGGGATGGAAGAGAGGGATAGGAATGATTATTAAGTGATAGAGATATTTTAAAAAAAAGGAAAGAAAAGAGAAAGTAAGAGAGAGAGAGAGAGAGAGAAGAAAGGAAGAGAGAAAAAGACAAGAGGTTGTGAGGAATATAAAATATGCCGGGAGAGGAGGTAATGAGTTGGTGTGAGATTGGTTGTGCTGTATGAAAGTAAAGATAGATTGAGTGTAATTACAGGCACATGGATCCATTGCTGCCAAACGGTTGAAATTTTGAGGGGAACAAAATCATTCTGCTAAAAATATGCCTATAGCTGTTTTGATAGACCGATTATATAAATAGGTTTATTTAAGGTATATGAAGACATACGATAGATCGACAGATTGGCAGAGAGATAGATAGATAGACAATTGATATATAATTTTTAATAGCTTGATATTTAGATAGACAAATAGATAGATAGATAGATAGATAGATAGATAGATAGATAGATAGATAGATAGATAGATAGATAATATGGATTGTTTTTAAGTATATTTTTTTCTCTCTTTCTTTATTCAGTGATGATTTGAAAGCGGCACAGAGGGAGGGGGGAAGTGATGAAGGCTTGGTCCAGTGTGTTCCAGTGTGTGGCTGACGAAAAAAAAATATATTTTTAAACGTCGGTGCGTGCGTGCGTGTCGTTTGAGCTGATGACCTCTGGTAGAGCAGGAAACTTGTTGGATGCTAACTGACTGTGTGGACATGGCCACTTGACGATTCATGATCTTGTGCAATATGGTGACTTTGACTACCACTCTGCGGTGTTGTATGGGCTCAGGATGAAGTTTGGCCACCAACGCAGAGGCGCTTGTTTTGAGGCCGTAAGATATGACGTGCTGTACGTCGTTGGGTCATCTCCAGCGTAGATGTCAGGTGTTCTTGGTGGGGATCCCACATCGTTGATGCGTAATCCAGGATGGGTGGAGATAAACTCTTATAGCAATGGGTCTGGATCCTTGTGTAGCATCCCTTAAGGTTTCTATGGACGAAGGCGCAGGCTCTGTTACCGGTACCTTTGGCAACAATAGATTGGGCCCCAGTGGAGGTTTCCTGTTATATGCACTCCCAGGTACTTGGCATCTGATACCCTCTCAAGAGTGTGACCGTGTAAGGCATAGCTGGTATAATTTGCTCCTTCCCCACCACTTTACAGTGCTGTCTACGCAACACTATATTAGATATAAAAATTACGTTTTATGCATTTTCCAGGGCCAGAAGACAGTAAAAAAAAAAAAAGAACAAAACCTAAATACCGAAAGATACATTCTTACTACAGTTTTTATTGTAATATTGTTTGTTATTATTTCTTTTTCTTTTAACAAAACACATTGTAATCATTCGTTTCTCCGTCATTTTGACGAGCATAACTTCTAGTTACGTTATAATTATCAAGTTAGCTTTTTCATTTTTTTTAACACCCGTCATTTTCACGGGCATAAACACTAGTAAGTTCTTCATAATTATCAAACTAGTCGCGTCATGGTGAAAATGGCAAATGTCGACATCCCGAGCTTACATTTAATATAGGTCACTTGACGTATTAATTTTATATATATTATATTATATGGAATATTATATATACATAAATATGCCTATATGTTATATTATTATTTTTATAGTTTTGTTAATGCTGTGTAAACAAAGGATTGCTAAGGAGATATAATATATTCTGCCCAGGAGATTCTATTATTTCGAAATTGTGATTTTACTCAATGTGATGCACTTGCATATATTCAATTTTAATGAGATTTTTAGTTCTTTTCTGGATTTGTTCTTTTTTTTTTAAGTTTTCTTCAAACGACGGTTAATAAGAATGTTACGAAACGTACACTAGAACAGGGGTCGGCAACCTACGGCACGCGTGTCAAACTTGGCACGCTGATGGATTTTCAATGCGACACAGAAGATACCTTAAAAATCTATTCAAGTTTCTTCTACAAGAAATTTAGTGCTACAGCTGGATTGTCTTTTAGGCTTTTAGCACGATGAATGAATTAAAAACCACACATCGGCACAGTGTTATCAAAAGGTTGCTGACCCCTGCACTACAGTACAGAAGGGCAAAAAGTAAAGTAATACATACAAATTGATAAGTAACTGGATTTATGTGTTTGTTCTTGTAACCCATTCCATGTCCAGATGCCACTCGAGAAAGAAGGGTACACAATTTTTTTTAATGCATTTGTTTTTGAATATGGGATAAAATAAGTGTTTTTGTCCTTATATCTAAGGATATTGTAATATATTGAATTGTTATTGTGTTGTATATCTAAGTTAGAATTTAATGCCTGTATGTAGGCTATTTATAAATTACACCCATAAATTTACATAAAGTTTACAAAGGTGTATCATAGTAATAGTTTGGAACATAAATGTAGACTGAACAGAGTAACTAATAAAATAAAAGCATTTAAGGTAACTTTGTTTAATGTTAAAACAACATTAAAACATTAATAAAAATACCAGACTAGACTCGGACCACGGATAAGCGTAGGACGCAATAATCTTCTCTATAGAAGGAGCGTCTTTAATGTATAAGATAAGACAAAACACTTTCCATATCCCCTATGCGAGAACTAATGCATATAAGTACTGTTTCTTCCCGAATGGCATTCGGGCATGGAATGGGTTGCCTGAACAAACCAGGAAAACCAGTAACTTAACAGCATTTAAAACAAAACAGCGCATTTGCAGTTAAAAACAAATATAAGTAGCTTGTTTTTTTTTTCTAATAACTTTAACTACCATAATTATACTAGAAAATAATAGACATACTATTTTTAATTTCTCAACAATGGTAAAGAAAAAAGAATGTACCCGCGATAATAGAGCAATTCAGACATTTCTGAAAAAACTTTTTTTTTTATTTGTTAATGAGCTCCTTCAATATTCATATGGCATGCTGGTGCAAATGTCATAAGTCAAATCAAGAAAAGACATTGTTTATGATCTTTTAAAATAACCTGTCACATTACAGGTAATACATAAATTCAATTATATATTGACCAAAAAAAGAAAAAAAAAAAAAAAAAAAAAAAAAAAAAAAAAAAAGTTTTACCTGGTCATGAAATTGCTGATCATATTTTCAGATTTAGAGATTTAGTCCACGTAGTCAGTGTAGTGCGATTCGGATACCTAAAACAATTTAAAGAAGTTTATGTACCGGTACATTGGAACGTTGAGAAAGAAAAGTTCACCTTCACCTATCTCATAACACGAGTCAGGGTCGTTGGAGCACCATTTTGTGACAGTTGGACAATTGTATACCCATTAGTCTCAGTCCTGCGCCGCTCTCTTGGGAATCCACAAGAGACAAGCCGGTCCACACCTTGATGCCATCCTCCCATAGTCTCTTCTGCCTGCCTTGTACATTTACAGACGTTGACGTTCCGTCTACATTGAAGATTATTACGTCCACTAAGCCCAAAACCGGGCGGCAGGGATTGGTCGACGGAAAGGATAGAACCCTCGACGTGGCGGTTGACAGTCCGGTGAATTAATCGCAGGACCTGCCGGCCTTTCCAGGACCTGCCGGCCTTAAAGTTAGTTAAAGTTAGTTGTTTAATTAAAATAAAATCATGTAATTTGTAACATGCTATCACAACATTAGCAAAGAGTGATTGTCATTTCAATTAATGAGGCAACAATCCGCTTTACTACGGCATCATTTCACTTATGTCTAATACAATCCGTCAGACCAAATTGATTCATAGGGCCGGTGAAGCAGCGTTCACCGGTTTCTTTGGCCACGGTTCACTAAGGGATTGTGGGGCCAGTACAATGCCGAGCCGCCTTAACTTTACCCCAACTAAAGGCAGATATCCACCAGAGAGGGTAGCTATGAGAGTCTCTGATTAGTGGCAATAGGAAATCAAAATACATTTTTTTAAAATAATTTAAATTTGCTCACTAACAATGATTTGATGTGTATTCATTTTATCATCCATACTGATTCCATACAAACATGTATTACCAAATTTATGTGCATTGACAATAGTGTCAATGATAAGGAGATGTCACCTGTGCTTAGGTAACTCTAACTCGGTGAAGCATTTGTCAGCATCTCCTTAATGTCTAAAAGATACTGTTTCTAAAAAGCTGAAAAAAGTAATCTCATGACAATTAATAGATTCATTCTAGCAAACATTGAAAACTTTCTTTTCTACAATAAAATAAAATCTGTATCAGATTTTATTGAAGCAACCAATAAGCGCACATCTCACTATTAGTATTTTACCAAGCAAATAAATGTATTTATCAATAATATAATTTTTTCATCTCTTACCTTCTGTTGTCTTTAGGTAGGTTTTTCTTGATTGACCAACCACAGAAATAGATTAAAGCAATAAATAGATTCAGATGAAATTGAGCCAATAAGAAATTTAAAAAAAAAATGTCATTTAGAAATTTTTATCAAAATATAAATAAGAAAATTTTTATTAATAAAAACTATCATTGTTGTAAACTATAATTACACTATAGAGTATATATAGACTATAGTATAAGAGAAAGTAAGTCAGTGATTCCATATATAGACTATAGTATAAGAGAAAGTAAGTCAGTGATTCCATATATAGACTATAGTATAAGAGAAAGTAAGTCAGTGATTCCATATATAGACTATAGTATAAGAGAAAGTAAGTCAGTGATTCCATATATAGACTATAGTATAAGAGAAAGTAAGTCAGTGATTCCATATATAGACTATAGTATAAGAGAAAGTAAGTCAGTGATTCCATATATAGACTATAGTATAAGAGAAAGTAAGTCAGTGATTCCATATATAGACTATAGTATAAGAGAAAGTAAGTCAGTGATTCCATATATAGACTATAGTATAAGAGAAAGTAAGTCAGTGATTCCATATATAGACTATAGTATAAGAGAAAGTAAGTCAGTGATTCCATATATAGACTATAGTATAAGAGAAAGTAAGTCAGTGATTCCATATATCATTAAGGAAAATTCTTTAAAAACAAAGGACTTGAATGTCAGTCAGGTGAATTTATGAATTTATCTGTAATTTTCTGTATATCTTCTTTTAGAATCTGTTGTGAGTAATAGGCTCATTCAAATATTCTTTTTATTAATGCATAGCGCTTTTGTCAGGTGCATACGATAAATTGGTACAAACAGGTGTATTATCTTATCTTATCTTATACATTACAGACGCTCTTCTTTAAAGAAGATTATTGCGTCCTACGCTCATCCGTGGTCCGAGTCTAGTCTTGCATTTTTATTGATGTCTTAAATGATGTTAAGTTACTGGTTTTCCTGGTTTGTTCAGGCAACCCATTCCATGCCCGAATGCCACTCGGGAAGAAAGAGTACTTATATGCATTTGTTCTCGCATAGGGAATAAGGAAAGTGTTTTTGTCTTTATGTTTATCTGAGCTTTGCAACAGGTTGTTATTGGGTTGTATTTCTAAATTGGAGTTTAATGCCTTATGTATTATTACTACTTTACTCTTTGCCCTTCTGTCCTCTAGTGTTTCTAGATTTAGTGATTTAACTATTGGTTTTACTCTTGTCAGTTTTGAATGTTCGTTAGTAATGAACCTTGCAGCTCTTTTCTGAATTTGTTCTCATTGAACTGTAGGCTGTAGGCCTTTTGATATATCTTGAACATTCTATATAAATTATTTTGTAGATTGAGGTAAATTGAAGTTTATGATTATGAAAGACTTAGGCGTAGTAATTATATAACACTACAATAACGTTAATTCATCAATATAAACAGTGTAGGCTACATAGTTTACAGTGACCCGTTCAGCTCCAATCTAAACAGTCATCATTATTCGATTCCCTTTCGAAATATTAATTATATTCTAATAATAGTCTTTAATTAGCATGTTATTTAAATATAATATAACATACATCGGTTATGGTAGGAATCTATAGGTCTACTTACATTCTATTTTAATGATGACCAACAAATTAAAATACTACTAAATATAAAGTTATATAGAACAATTTTATTAAAATATTAAAATAAATAATTAGTTTAATTTCAGCGTAAGAAACTAAAGTCCACCCAGCATTAATCATATCTATAAATAGAAATTGATGTGGAAAGTTGGATAAATTGTAGCTGTCATTTTACTGATTAAATTTATAATGTTCTAAAATATCTTTATTTCTATTTAACGTTTACCGAATGTGTCTTTGTTGAGTAATTTATCAATGAAATAAGTCATTTTTTTAAATATTGTGTTATTATTTGTATAAGAGAAAAAGTTTATTTCAAGAGCGAGAGTTATCCTCGTAACTTTATGACCAAATGTCGAGGTGACCAAATTTCTATCAAAAATGTAAGTGATAACGACAAGATGAGCTGTGCTCGATGGATAATCACACAGAAATAGTTCATTTTTAAAATCAAATTAAACGTTCAGTGTCATTTAAAAAAGTGTCATTTAACAAAAGTGTTATTTAAATTTCTCTTTAAAACTCTTTAAATACGTGCTTTTTCACTAGCGAGTTAGCCCCAGGCGGGTACACTACGTCGTATCGACAAAAAACAACGTGAAAACCACAAAAACACGTGGAAACCACGTTTTTCCCCCGTGGATACGACGTCGTCTGACCGCTGGGTCAATGCATGTCGTTCACTAACCAGTTATAGTCATCTATGTGCTCTATTTGTCCGACTCTTTCAAACTATAGTTGGTTTAAGCCTTTTTGTTTCCTTTCTATGTTTTGGTTGTTAATGGGTTAAGGGGCCAATGAGAATTAACAGCTGTTTGGCAAATGTTAACAATAATTAGGTGTGGCTTAAAATGCGGAGCAAATTTGCCGTTTCTTGTCAGCATTTGATTGAATCATTGGAAAAGATGTTCCTGTTCTCTTTATTTATCACGTGATAAGCGCTGGTTTATTTATCGTCTGCGTGAAGACCCCAAGTCCGCGTGCACAAAACGAATGGCAGGCGAGTTTTGGGGGAGTGAGATTGAGTTGCGCGCGCAGATTTAGTTGAGCTTAGCGTGCTAATGTGATGGTCAGTGCAGTGACAAGAGAAATGGAGGAGAGGAGAGAGAAAGAAAGCGAGGGCGCCGAAAAGAATTTGGGGGGGGGGGGGAGGAAGGGGGAGTAGTAAGGAGGGGTGGGGGTGTAGTATTGATATGCTTCTAGAAAGAAAGAGAAGAATAAAAAAAACATTGAATGGTTGTTTATTGGTGCAAATCTGCCTACATATAAGGGGAGTGTAATCTCAATGCAAACTTTAATTGGCGCGCGCGTGTCGTTCCCAGAGGACAGTCAAACAGGAAGTCTCCGCCAACAGAAGCCAGATTTTTTAGCATTGAAACGCCTGAGATTTTTTTTCATGTAGTTTCTTATCATTATCTTTTTTGTTTTGGCACAAATCTATTTAGACATCTCAAAAGGTATGTTTCAGATTTCATATATTTTATAGTGTGTGTTTTTTTATTACATAAATATACAGCGTTTCATTGAAATGGTCGAAATGTTCTAAAACTTCACTTTAAAGCATTTTAACGCCTTTCTATATCCATATAATAACATATTTAACTAAGCTTAATTCAATTAGTGTCAACCTGTTGATTAGACGCATTATTATAAGCCACTAGTTTAAAACAATACACAAAGACCAATAATTGAAAAAAAATTATAATCTGTAAAAAAAAAAAAAATCCTAAAGCGTTTTTTGAAAAAAAATAATTTGACCCATTAATTAAATAGAATTATAACTCGTTATTTAGAGACATAAACTATTGACAACAGCGCAAGACTATCAAAAGTGGAGAAAGTTGACTGCCGAAGTGTCCATACGCGCCCCCCAACGACTACAACGGTCATGGGATTGATGATGATGATGATGATTTATAAACAAAGCTATTATTTGTTAATTAAAAACATCACCTTAACGCGTTGCGGTAAAAAAAAGAAACTATTAATCTGCGTGTGTTAAAGACAAATGACGCCAGTGGGCGCTATCGTAAGTTTACGTCAGTAAAGTATCCCCCATCCGGGTACAAATTTTAGCCTTCACCAGGATTCGTACCCATGACCTTTAGTACGTCTGCAGAACGCGCTGCCGCCCGGCCACCGCGACTCATTACGTAAGAAGGCCGAGACTTATGCCGCATTTTGCTGTTTCGTTATTTGCCATACGACAGCAAGGCTGGGCAAATCTTGAGGTCATTAAGTGCAGCCAGTTGAATTTTACGTTTTTGTTTCAATTAAAATATCAACAGAAGCTGAATTTAACTGGATCATGATGACCCAAGGGATACACTTGTCCACTACCCCTTTTTTTTAATAGGCTTACTTGTTTGCATATAGTATATAGCAGGGTGGGCAACCTACGGTACGCGTGCCAGACTTGGATTGCCAATGGCACGCGGTGGGTCGCGAAAATATGCCATTGAAGTCTTTCCTACATAAAATTGAGTGGTAGAAGAGGACACATTTTCGTCTGTTGGCACGCTCAATAAATTAGAAATCCACTGGCACACTATTATCAAAAGGTTGCCGATCCCTGATATATATATAGCATTCAAAATGCAGACTGATTTAGCTCTTTGTAACATAAAAATTAAAATTTACTGTAACATGCACAATGAAGACTGATTTAGCCTTTTGGTATATATAATTTTATTATTCGCTGTAGAGCAATCTCAATATCTGGCCTGAAAGTATGGCATCTACTTCCCATCCAGCTCAGACAGACAAGATTTATCGTGACTTAAAAACAACAACTTGAAATATACATTATTTTAATCATCTATTTACCTTCGTTAAACATATTTTAGACCCATGTTTTACAAATATTAAGTCAGTTATTGCTATATTTATTCCCTTTGTCTTATATTTATAAAATTTTAAAATTATAAAATACCTCTATATCCTATTTAGCCCAGAGAATAATAGGCTATACGTGTTCTTACTTGTTTGTTTCTCAATGTTAAATGTTCTCTGAACTTATATTATGTTTGTTGGCAGTGCTTATACAAATATATAATATTAATTATTATTATTATTATTATTATTATCCAATACGCAAGCTCTCGTAAGTAACTAAATAAATCTTTATTTATTTTGTTTACTTGAAAGAGATAGAGATCTTATAGATTTTAAGACTCTGTTGATTACGTTATTCTTAGGATGCCCTTTGCAACTCAATGCGACATCTGGAATCGAAATGAGGGCATTTAATGTTGATTCATGCAATGAAAGCCTCCTTATCAAATGCTAGGATGAAATCTACATTACCTCTGTCATGTAAACCAATAATTCTCATATTGGCTATATCGGATAACAATTTTTTTTTCTCTTTAATCTATGTATACATTCCAGATTCTAGACAATCATCTTTTGTTGACATTATACACTGAGAGTAAATTCGAAACTTTATACGCAGGCGGAGTATTTATAAATAGATTTATGTTGAGCAACACCAAGACGAAAAACTGAAAAAAAAAATGTAACGAATCCAAACGAAAGAAAACTGTCATATAACACACACACACAAAAAACACAAAAAAAACTAATAAAAAAAAACTGGCGCACTTTAAAGTAATGGTTTTATGTTTCATATCGTGTCATTGACAAGTCTTAACGAGGACTTGACATTTTCAATAGGTCAGAAGTTATCGTGTTCATGAAATTCCGTTTTTTTTTCGGCAACACTTGATGTTTAAGGCATGTTTTAAGCATAGCTTTTGCTGGTGCTTGACACTTTATTTCAACTTCGACATCCGGTTCTGGTCTTTTTAGAAATATACAAAGGCTACAAGAATAGTTATGGGGAATCCATTTTAAACATGAAAAGTGAGTATGTGATTGTTAATAATCTTCGTCTTAATCGCGTTAAGTTCAGTTTAGCTTAAAATTGTTTGAAAAAAAAATTTGTAAAGAGTAGCGGTTCTTGGCGATCAAAAAACATGATCTATAGATACATAAAGACACAAAACGAACATTATTTTGCATCAAGCAATAAGTTTGGGAATAAAACATATGTGATTCTTCTCGCCTGACGTTCACAGTCCATAGTTTTCTTTTGGCAACATCTTTTGGAAGTGAAATAAAAAGTAATCTCTCACATCTGTTTTTACTCGCAGTACAACCAGTAATGCAGCCTACAGACATGTTTTGCTGGTAAATGAACAAATAGGACCGGAAATGTTGGCACACTCTGACCTTTTAGGCTCACCAAGGCATACATAATCAATCATTAAGTCTTGTCAATAGGCTGTATGTAATGAAGAATTGCGTTTCGTAGACAGCGTACGTTTACTCATTACAGATCTGGACATTGAGAGATTTTAAAGTTTGTGAAATAACCAACTTTTGAAACTTCAACTTCTAATCACCCTCAGCATCCACCATCCCAACATTTTACGTTTATAATTGTTCCTTTTGAGAATGTTTAAAGGGCTCATTTAGTTTCACAAGACAAAAAATGTTGTGAGATTAGACCAACAAGCAAAAAAATTTATTTTGAGTTTGGACCAACAAGAAGGCTAAAGCACATGTATTTTGAGTTTGGACCAACAAGAGCAAAACACATTTATTTTGAGTTTGGACCAACAAGTAAAACACATTTATTTTGAGTTTGGACCAACAAGTAAAACACATTTATTTTGAGTTTGGACCAACAAGTAAAACACATTTATTTTGAGTTTGGACCAACAAGTAAAACACATTTATTTTGAGTTTGGACCAACAAGTAAAATACATTTATTTTGAGTTTGGACCAACAAGTAAAACACATTTAGTTTGAGTTTGGACCAACAAGTAAAACACATTTATTTTGAGTTTGGACCAACAAGTAAAACACATTTATTTTGAGTTTGGACCAACGAGTAGGCTAAAACACATTTATTTTGAGTTTGGATCAACAAATAAAACACATTTATTTTGAGTTTGGACCAACAAGTAGGCTAAAACACATGTATTTTGAGTTTGGACTAACAAGAGCAAAACACATTTATTTTGAGTTTGGACCAACAAGAGCAAAACACATTTATTTCGAGTTTGGACCAACCAGTAAAACACATTTTTTTTTAGTTTGGACCAACAAGTAAAACACATTTATTTTGAGTTTGGACCAACAAGTAAAACACATTTATTTTGAGTTTGGACCAACAAGAAGGCTAAAGCACATGTATTTTGAGTTTGGACCAACAAGAGCAAAACACATTTATTTTGAGTTTGGACCAACAAGAGCAAAACACATTTATTTTGAGTTTGGACCAACAAGTAAAACATATTTATTTTGAGTTTGTACCAATAATTAAAACACATTTATTTTGAGTTTGGACCAACAAGAGCAAAACACATTTATTTTGAGTTTGGACCAACAAGAGCAAAACACATTTATTTTGAGTTTGGATCAACAAGTAAAACATATTTATTTTGAGTTTGGACCAACAAGTAAAACACATTTATTTTGAGTTTGGACCAACAAGTAAAAACATTTATTTTGAGTTTGGACCAACAAGTAAAACACATTTATTTTGAGTTTGGACCAACAAGTAAAAACATTTATTTTGAGTTTGGACCGACAAGTAAAACAAATTTTGATTTTGGTACATGAGTGTCTGCATGTTTTCTTTTTTCCATAGCACAAGCTTTATAAAAAGCATTTTTACCACATAAAAAGAAAAAAACAAAAACAACAATATTGCAACATTTCAAACCCCAGCCCCTCCCCTTTTTGTTTTCCTATTGTCGCCCATTGGTTTGTGGCAACATTCTCCATTCAATGCCATCAGATCACACTGGCAGTAAGTGACATGATGTGCTCTTTATTTACTGCCTTCTTCCTGCTAGTGAGATGATTATTGATATTATAAAACTGAATCGTGTATACATCTATAATATTTCACATTGAAGCATAAATCAAAGCTGGCAAATAGACTGCCGGGTGAGATTGACATTAATATTTAATTTTGAGACGATTGACATTAATATTTAATTTTGAGACGTTGAAATATGAGCATAAAAACCTTAAAGTTATCTTCTTCTTATTTTTCTATATCTTTCTGCACTCTACACTTTTTAAGTTCATTGTAATGAAGAACTATTAATATCTCGCACGTGATTAAAGTAAATGCTGGGTAGAATGTCAGTCAAATAATCTCCCCTTAGCATAAAAGAAAAGTATCCCGTCGGACCAAATTGATCCATAGATCCGGTGAAGCAGCGTTCACCAGTTTCTGTGGCCTTGGCATAGTAGGTGATAGTGTGGCCAGCACTATGCACAACCGACCTTAATTTACCCTAACTAAGATCAGGTACCCATCAAAGCTGGGTAGACTCAGGAACACCCTGCAGACCCTGGAAAAAATCCTGGCCTGCACCAGGATTCGAACGCGCTGCCGCACGGCTACCGTGCCGCATTCCCCTTAACATGTCCATGGTTTAAGAGACACCTGAACGCTGCAGAAATGACCATTTGATTTATTTTTACTTCATGTTAAAATTAATTGTGTACGCGGCTATCCAATAAATGACTTCCCACATGATTAGCGTAAACGCTTGATATCGTTTGAGTCACACAATCCCCTTTCATACGTATTTAAAGAAACACCTGAAAGCTGCTAAAGTAATAATGTACTTTATTTTTTACTTTATGTCGAAATTATTGGCCTTGCAAGTTGACAAAACATCTTTAAAACATAAAACAATTTAAAAAAAAAAAATTCAATTATAATTAAACAAGAAAATATACCAGAATCTAGTCTTATCACTAAGCAAGACTATTTCCTGCTTTATGATACCAAGTGGGAATTAGTTTAATTTGTCTGTCACGTGCGAATAGCCAGACAAACAGGCAGCCAAAGAAAGAGACATAAAAATAGACGGGAAATATTGTAGACAGATCAATTAATTAGATACATAAATAGATGGATAGATATATAGACAGATATAGGCCTAATGATTGAGTGGCCGGCTGGTCACGTGGGTCAATGACGTAATAACTAATTTATCTAGAAATAATGTCTGTAAACTTATAAGTAAAAATTAGAAGTAATAAATTGATTTTGTGTGGTCCGTTAATATCAACTAAATTATGATAACAAAGGTGACTCTAGAATCTTCACCATGGAGCTGCAAGATTCATAACTAGCTAATAATATTCACAACTGACAAGAGTAACTCCAAAAGTCAAATCACTAAAACTAGAAACACTAGAGGACAGGAGGGTAAATTGTAAAGTAGAAATAATACATTAGGCATTAAACTATAATTTAGAAATACAGCACAATAACAATATGTTGCAAAGCTCAGAAATACATTAGGACAAAAACACTTTCCTTATGCCTTATGCGAGAACAAAATGCATATATGTACTCTTTCTTCCCGAGTTGTGTCCGGGCATGGAATGGGTTGCCTGAACAAACCGGGAAAACCAGTAACTTAACATCATTTAAAACTCTAACAAAAACGCAAGACTAGACTCGGACCACGGGTGAGCATAGGACGCAATAATCTTCTTTAAAGGCGTGGCTTAGGTTTCAGGATGAAGTAGCTAAGTAAATAACAGCCATGATGGTGATGATGTTGAATAACATTATTATTTAACATCTTTTTTTTACACGCAAAAAATCAAAAGGAATTTGTTTCCGTAAATCTTGATATTTATCTGTGATACTAGACCTTAGTAGTACGTCCACAAAATTTAAAAGATTTGAGGTTTTTATAGTTTTTCAACTTACTATCTAAAAGTTAAACATAGAGCAGGCTGCGCAAGGTAGTCTTATTCTTAACCACCGCTTGAGTCTTATCTTATCTTACAGATGCTAATTCTACTCATTCATAAATAGCTAGCTGTTAAAAAAGAAAAAGGCTTTCATCCGTTTATTGAAAAACATACTCTAGAATCACTGAGTCTCGTATCTCTGTAAAGTGTATAGTGTCAGATTCTCATTTCCTTCTATTATGCAATACATGATTATTAAAGTATAAAACTTTCATGTGGCGTTTTAAATAACGCGTGCGATATTTTATTTCCCAGTAGTCCTATCCTCTCTGTTGTTGACTTTCTCCTGTTGCGTCACTGCATGATATTTATGTTGGCTTTGTTTACACTTTGATGTTTTGGTTTTCAAAATATCCATTTGATTTAGTGATAACATTAAATCATTCATAAATATTCGAATACGTAATAATCAAATGTCAAAATGATCTATAAAAAAACGTATAAAAAGTAATTATACTTTTAAATAATAGTAAGAGCTTTTAATTTGGTAAACTTTGTAAATGCGAAATACTGGCGAGAGATCGTTAAGAGATGAAAATGTTAAAAAATTTTTTATAAAAAATTCTCTTGATAAAGTGTGGGCATTATATTATGTAAAATACCTTCTATAACTATAAGATAAAGTTGTAATAAAAATTAGGTAATAATAATAATGATGGTAATTTATATAGCGCTTCTTTCCATGCTATTAAATTTAGCATGCTCAGTGTGCTCTTGGTGTAAAATGTAGTGGCAGATGTATTAGTATGTAAGACACACATCCACTAGCCAAAGGGAAAGGTCTGTAAGCTCTTTTTAAAAGACTCATTTGACTAAAATTCTCCCAGTGTCTGAAGTCAACTGTTCCATATAGAAGGTGCCACAGATTCAATTGAGCGCACTCCTATATATTTCTTTTTGCATCATAACAACATAAAAAATCGAACCGAACTTAGGAACCAAACCGAACTCGAACTAAGTGTCCTACTAACCGAACTCGAACTAAGTGTCCTACTAACCGAACCGAGCCCAAACTTGAGTTGTTTTCCCGAACTGCACCCGAACTTCTAAAACTGTGTTCTTTTTCCGTCTCTCATCTACATCTTTACCACATAGGCCTACCTAGAAAACAATAACAATTAGCGAAAAGCAAATTTTAAAGTTAAAAAATTCATTGGTTGCCTTGGCAACTGACGCAGTAGGCCTATTAGATTTCAAAATGGAAGATTTATATATAAAATATATTTTTAGGGTACATTTTATTTAAAAAAAAGGAGGATTTCTCCCTTTTATTTTTCCAAACTTATGAATACTTAATTTTTCCAGGAAAACTATTTAGGCCTGTATAGTTTTCCCCCAAAAATGCATTATTTTTGCCTATAACAAAAGATATTAAAATATAAAATCCCAAAGACTAAATCGGTCAGGATGCGTTGATAATTCATGAATAGATTAAAAGTTTTGATTGAATCGTTAAAGAATGATAAAGCCTAAGAAAATACAAAGTGCAGTAATATTATTTAGGGAGAAAAAAGTCAAAAAATTATAGGTGTTCTCAGACTATAATAAATAGTATTTAGATTAGAAAAATTAAAGGTATCTCATAATGTAAAAGTCAGATAAGTTTACTTTATCAATAATGTGAAGGTCATATGTAATTTACTAGCTTTAAAGTGAAATAGTTTTACAAGTCAAAAAGCTTTACTAGGTCTAAGGACCAATAATTTAAATTTTAATGTCAAATAACTTTGTTAGCCATAAAGACAGGTAATATATATTTTACTAGACTTAAAGAGCAATACTTTAGAGATTACTACTAGTTCTAAGTATGCAATCATTTAGATGTCAGATATGTTTACTTTACTACATCAAGAAAGCTTATAATGTAAAGGTCAGATTTTACTTTATGCTCTGCTACTACCACCCACATATATCTCTAATTATCTCTGCCTTATCGTAACGCTAGTGGTCTAGGCTATTAGACACAAAATCTATATCATATCTCTAGCGGACGCTTTAACATTTCGTTTACTTGTGTTTTAATATTTGTTTCTTACTTGCGTGGTAATTTTTTTTTAACTACTCTAGTATTTCAGCTTTGGGTTTCTCTTGGTTCTCGAAACAAATCTAATTGGAAATAGAAGACGAGTTGGTATTGATAACATAGTTCTTTCTTATAAGACGTTTATTAGTGTTTGGTATACTAGAACATCATATAGACTACATTTTACCCAATTTAGGTTGAACTGTTTGTAATTAGACCTTCTCCGTTGATTAAAAATTTATTTTTAGATTCCCTAACATTATTTCTTTACGATTTTTAGTAGTTTTTTTTTTTGTAAGTTGAGTACGTTTGACATTTACAATAGGCGTACATAACTTACATAATAAAATATGTAATAATATATTGTATTACTACTATTTAGAAATTTAGAAATACAACACAAAAACAATATATATTACAATCTCGGATAAACATAAGGACAAAAACACTTTCCTAGCCCTTATGCGAGAACAAATTTTTAATGCATATAAGTACTCTTTCTTCCCGAGTGGCATTCGGGAATGAAATGGGTTATCTGGACAAACCAGGAAAACCAGTAATTTAACATTATTTAAAACACTAATCGAAATGCAAGGCTAGTCTCAGGCCACGGATGAGCGTAGGACGCAATAATCTTCTTTGTAGAAGAAACGTCTGTAATATATACGATAAGTACTTTGACATTCTGTTTGCGTTCAATTTTGACAAAACTGAGACAGTTGGCATTTTCTTTATTTATCTATGTATGTGTGGAAAGACAACCTTCCGATTAGATTCCTATTTGTTTTGTAATTTATTTAGGCTTTTTGTAAGATTTCATGTTTGTTCCATGTCTTTTATTGTCCTTTAAGTTATACAATCGTCTGCAAATAACCTTACTTTTCTTCCTGTGTTGGCGCAATAGGGAAATTGATTAATATAAATTTTGAAAAAATATGGCGCCTATATACATACACATGTTTTTTGCTGATTTATAAAATTACTTATTAGCCCACAGTTTGTTCTCTGCCCATCAGAAATTCTTTAATTCAAATACATGGGACAAAGTATGCGTATCCTGTTGGCTTGATTCCAGGGGTCGGCGAAGAGGCGTTCACCAGTTTCTGTGGCCACGGCTTAATAGGGGATTGTGGGGCCATCACAATGCCCACCCGCCTTTACTTTACCCCAGCTAAAGTCAGGTACTCAGCATCACTACTGTACCCATGGGCCTCAAAGCGGCTTAGTGTGTAAACCGCCAGTAATTTTCTTCGAAAACACCGGCGGGCTAACGCATGGGGGACAGCCCCCGCAGCATGTCCGAGATTCATTGCACTGCCGAGAGGCCACGGGGTTTCGGTGGGGAGGAAGCTGTGGATGCTGCAACCCAGTCTCACGACCCGCCCGGTGCCTGGATGCCTGTTCCTATAGTACAGGATTTGTGCTACCGGGTGACAATGCAGATATACGGGAGAGCCACCACGATAATGATCCTTAGGGGAACCGCAGCGAATGATCACTGGCCTGCGGAATCCTTCCCTTTTACATGGCACGCCACGCCTTAGGCGTGCCGTGGGGTGGCTGGATCCCGGACAGAGTTTTAAACTCACTTCTAATGCGTTACGCCCCGGCTCTAGAGCTTCGGCTCGTCCGGGTTTTGAGACTTTTTACAAGGTACTCAGCAGAGCTGGGTAGACTCAGGGACACCCTCGAGTCCCGGGAAAAAAATCCTAGCCTTCACCACGATTTGAACCCGCTAGGCCACCCTGCATGGAACGAGAAATGCAGAAAACATTTTTTTAGTAAACTAGTGATAAGATAGTGAACATTATATCGAATGCTTTAGAAAAACTGTAGTAATATTATATCATACATTTTAGTATTATTTTCTAATCCTTTCGACAAACTTGATGGTATTTTTTGTGTATGTCTTGCATCTATTTTGATTTTTTTCTAAGTCGATTAAAATAAGTGTATGATCTATGCTCACAGCTTGATGTGCTGTCTATTAATGTTGATTTATGATGTCTGGAACCTGCCTAGCGAAATGGTCGGAATCGCATTACATCTTTTTATATACCATAATGTTTACTGATTAAGTGTCGTTCAACGAGCTCAGATGTCACGAGTTTCAAGATAATTGTTCTTGATTAATCTTTAATGTATTTATGAATGTGTTGGACAGTTGTGAAAGTACTATTAGGTTACTTGCGCAATATTGGTGAATTATATTAACCGTATATCTTGTTTTAATTGAGCCAATAAGAAAATGCCAGGTCTTAATTATCTAAATCGTAAGAAAGTATAGATTATAAAAGAATAATGTATGACAGTCTGTCTTTCTGTGTTTAAGATTAATGCTACTTTTATTTTATTTAAACCAAATTTTTTTCTAATACAAAATTTATATTTTACTAATACTTGGAATCACCTCCCACTACAGATTCGCCAGAGCCCTATTTTCGACACCTTTACAAGCCGACTGAAGACTCACCTATTTCGTTAGCAATATTTGCGTATACATATTTTAATTTTCGTCTGTTGTCAACGGGATATGCGCCATATAAGCATCATTACTAGTGTGTTGAGTTTTGCTGGTTTGTGAGTGTTATGTTATTTGTTAGTTTCACGCTTTATTTCCAAATAGACGTAAGTTTTTCAGTGTTCTAATCAATTCGCTCGTTAAATAATTTGTCTAGCAGTTGAGGTTGTATATGTAGTGTTCATCCATAGGAGCACTTGAAGGATTTGCCCCATAATGTGCGCATGCGTGTATTGTTGTTTACTTCAATCAAGGTCACACACAAGAAGCTACATATAGGCCTACACATCTATAACACACACGTTCTTACTCACACAACTACACACACACACACACACAAACACAACACTACGCCAGAATCGTATGCGTTTTTTGCTAATCGCGGATTACGTCCATCCCTTTTTGATGGACTCTCGAATCTGATTGGCAAAGCTTTTGTCACGTGATCATTCGAACATGTTTGCCTTCTCCAAGGTTTATCTACATTTCTCGACGAGACATAGAATAAACTAACCGAGTCGAACAGTGTTGTTGTACACAGTTTAAGACAAATAGATTGAGAAAGGGTAATCCTGAATGTAAAAGATAACACTGGAACATTATAAGGTTATACAATTTCTTTAATCATTTAAAGATAACACTGGAACATAATAGAGTTTCACATTTCTTTAATCATCTAAAGATAACACTGGAACATTAGGCCTAGAGAGTTTTCCAATTTCTTTATAATCATCGGCACATTACAGACTTGTCAAAACTATCTTATTATCTACAGATCACATCGGCACATTATAGACTTGTCTAAACTATCTTATCATCTACAGATCACATCGGCACATTACAGACTTGTCAAAACTATCCCATTTGTGTGCGTGTCTGCCCATCGATAATAATCCCTCATTCACACCAGCTGTGGAAGATCACGTGGTCCACAAGGAAAGAAAATCCATTAAAAACGTTTCCTAGTTGTTTTTTTAACCCTTGCAGTTCAGTATACAATTTTAATCTATATAATATGTTTTACAGCGATCGCTTCCCTTTAATAAACGCTTCCTAATATATAATTAACGTATTAAATGCATTTCAATTCCTCGATGTGTGTTATTGATTTGAAAATTTCATAACAATCAAATTTTTTTTTAATTTGGGTGGGACGGTTTTCTCTCTACTCCCGCCTATCTGACATTTGTATTGTTATGGTAATTAATAATAATTCGATTTGTATAACGCTGCCAACAAACATAATAAAAACTCAGGGCGCATTTAACATTGAGCAACAAAGAACTAAGAACACGGATATAATTCTCTAAAGACTAAAAAGGATATAGAGCTAATTAATAATTTATAACTTTATAAACATTAGATAAAGCAAATAAATGTTGCATTAATTATAGCATTAGACTATTTTTGATATTATTGTATTGTAAATGTGTTTAAAAAAAATAAATAACATTCTGAGGTATACCAATTTCAAATGCGATTTTTACATTTAAAAAATGTTAATAAAATTCCCGAACTAAATATTTTAGATCCAAGAAAAGTTAAAGTATACAAATTAGGCAAAAACTAAAAGTTTGAATTTTCTGACAGTTGGATCAATTTCATGCGAATCACTCCCCTTAATATACAAGTAAAACAATATGGGTCTAAAAATGTTTAACGAAGGTAAATATTAATCTATTGTGTTTTCAAGTTCTTTTTTTTTAATTGACGCTCTAAGTTATTTGTATGAGATGGATATGAAGAAAATTCCGAACTTTCGGGCCAGGTATTGAGAAGACTTTCAGTCCAACGGTCGTCAGAGAGAAACGGGGGCACCTCCAGAGAGCGAGAAGTCGATAGAACTGGCTGTTCATAGCGGTACGTAGTGTTTGATTAGTTCCTTTGGGATAGGACGGCATTTCGTTGTTATGAAGGCACTGATGGCAACAATATAGCTACTTTGTATTTAATTTTGGCTCTCACTGGCAGCCGATGGAGTCAACGCAGGAGACCTGTTACTTGTTACAGAATCGCGCCTTGACTTACGAATGACCTTCAAACAGAAACACGGTTGTCTGGTAATTGCACCAAGAAGAAATTGCTTTACTTATTCCCGCGGCTGTAATCTGTGCAAGCCTATTAGTAGAACCAAATACTTTAATAAGATGGACCGCTTGCTTTATTATTGCTGATATTTGCTGACTAGAATAACTTCATTTCGAAATTGCCGATTCTCGTCTGTAACTTACGCTTCCGTTTTATTTAATCACTATAATTATCTCAATGGAAAATTTAGATTAGGACAGCGTTATATAGGGCGTTTGCAATTACGTGACAAAAAGCACGTGATTTGTGTCTACTTTCTGTAATGGTGTTCAAGCAATAATGGCCGCTGTATTAATAAAGTTTCATATAGGCTCGAGCTTTTTTTAAATGATGTGTTGTGTTTTAAGTCTTATTAAGATTTAAGCTGTATTATGTATGTTAAATAAAATAGGCTATTTTATTATTATCATAGACATAGATCATAGACGATGTGAGCCTATTAGTGACTTGACTAGATAGCCTATTCACCAACAGTGTTGGCAACACTATCACTTGACATCGTAGCCTAGCCTACGAAACATTAAAAGTGTAGGCCTATAAAGTGAAATTGAAAGTGTAAATAGGTCTTGTCGGCCCAAGGCCTAATCAAATTAATCAATTAATCTACAGTACTACTATTTACCTTCTTATTTTTGAGTAGGATAGCCAATATTCCGATGTGAATTTTGCATGATAAAGAACAACTTCACTTTCACCACGTTACATTTGTACCTCAAGTGGGTTCTTATATTTACACAAATACGTCACTAAAAATAGAGTAAAAACCTAAGCCACGCCCACTGAGAACGCTCTATTGGCTGGAAAAAAAAAGAACACATAAGCTCTAAAAATAGAGCCAGCAGTGCAGCTTATTATAATTATAGTCTTTGCTAAAACGAAGGCGGTAGGGATGGATAGAACCCGTGACGTGTTGGTTGCCAGTCCTGTGAACTAACCGCAAGAACAGTCTTTGGTAGAAGCACTTCATTAATTGTAAAAAAATATTTATGGAAAGGCACAAAACAAGTTAAAAAATAAAAAGACTTTTCCTGTTTTTTAGACAAGGACTGACTTACTGCAAATTATATTTTCTCGCGAGTTATAGTGTAAACTAAATACTAACGGATCGCCCAAATTCTTAGAAAAAATGTATACCAAGTCGAAACATAACCGATAAACCTTTTAAAAAAACTAATTAATTGAAATAAAGTGTTAGGAGTTTTTAATCCCGGCAGCTTTTCTGGAATTTTCGAAAGACTGGATTAAGCAACACAATATAACAAACAAAAACGAAAGGATAACACACACAAAAAAAAAGAAAAATATATCCTTATAATTTACTTTCCTAAAATGTAGGATATATATTATATATATTTATTAGTGAACATTATCGTATAATAATTCACAAGTCTGACGTAAGCCTTGTGTTTTTTTTTCTTCTTTCTATACATAAGATATTCAGTTTCACATTTTGATTATACAAGGGGAATAACACTTTTTTTTAAATTAAAAGAGTGCAGGATCTTCGTTTCAATTTATGGACAGATTCCTTTACAGGAGGAAATAAATCACAAGTCCATTACAATATTGCAGTGTAAAAATGGGAAGTAACTTGTTTTAAATTTCACGGAAGGGAAATGGAATATGTTAAGCAGATTCACCTCCCTTGTTTCAATTTAAAATACAATGGCACATTTTATATCATATCAATAAAAAAAATTCCACAGCATTAATTTAAGGGATAATTTAGATCTAACGATATGTTTTGCTTGTTAAGTAGAGGTTAACTTATTGTAGCGAAACACACCCACACAATAACACATATAATTATATATATACAGCCCTATATATATATATATAATATATTAAAAATTATATGTGTATATTAAATAATAAAAGTAATGTAGTAAAATATCCCGTTAGACCAAATTGATTCATAGGGCCATTGAAGCAGCGTTAGCCAGTTTCTGTGGTCATGGCATACTAGGTAATTGTGTGGCCAGAATAATGCACAGCCGCTTTTACTTTACCACAGCTTAAGTCAGGTACTCATCGAAGCTGGGGTAGACCCGGGAACCAATCCTAGCCTTCCCCAACGATTCGATCCCAGGACCTTCAGTAAGCCATTCGAAACGTTCTGTCGCCACCAAGCCCCATATAGATATAATATTATTGCATTATATTTTAAAAAAAAACAGTTATTTAATCTGTAAAAAATGTAACATTTGAAATTGAGTCCTGCATTTCTTTTCATAATTGTAAGTTTATGTCGTCATTATGTCTTGTTATATTTTAATTTCAGTTCAAAGGAAAAATTCCAGAATGATTCTACAAATAGGAAACTCGGACTTTACCGTTTCTCGACACTTGATGATATTCATAGGCGTCGCCATCTGCCTTCTCTCATCTCTGCCTTCACATCCCGCGGGCGCCATGTCAGCCCACGTGGGTCCTGGGGACCGTCGGAACGCCGCAGCCATGGACAAAGACAAAATTATGAGCTCGGGCGTGGAGGTGATGGAGGTTCCCGCTTCTTCGGACGACGGGCAGCTGGAGAGCGAAGAAGAAGACACCCCCGCGGAGGAGACGGAAGGCTTCTTCGCCGCGGAGAAATACCACTCCGCGCCCAAGAGGAGGCTGCGCTTCCAGAAGCGGTACCGCTTGAGGAACAACAAGAGACGGCTCAGGCTGCACAAGAAGAATAAAGCCTCAGCGGGCGACGACGCTGAGTACGGCAGACCGGAAGAGAGCGCATACGAGCGCGACCTGCGCGAGCCGAGGCTGAGGTTTCACTCGGCTCACGACGTAAGGAAGAGGTCGTCATGGGAACTCGGTTCAAATTCCGACGATGAGCAGCAGCCGAGGCAGAGAAGGTCTACGCTGCCCATCTTCAGCACCTTCTCCAAGCGTGTGCCGATAGGCAACGACCTGCAGGCCCTGGCGGATATATTGTACGAGGAAAAACAGAACCAAGCCTACAGCGAGTTTGTGGAATATCTCAAAAAGATAGGGAGGCGATGAGTTACCCGGGATAATGAAGTTTTAATACACACACACAAGCTTTAAACAAAACTGGTTGACAAATATTAACATTAAGCCCATTGTTTACAATCTTTCTTAAAGCTTCGACCAAGAAATTACTTTAAGTAAAATTTAGATCAAAAGCTAGACAGAAGTCTGTGCCACCACACATGCAATTAGAGAGCAACCGAAATTCAGATTGTCATAGAAATAAATTTCAAGCAAACTAATTACAATATAATGCTAGTTTGCTAAAATAGTTTATTTTATGAATTTATCATTTTTTCGTTTATAATAACTGTGTGAAATAGTTGAACTTTATTTTGGTTTTTATAACGCAACATTTGGTTGGCTTATTTATTGTTTTGGTTTTATAACGCAATATTTGGTTGGCTTATTTATTGTTTTGGTTTTATAACGTAAGATTAGGTTGGTGTATTTAGAACTCACTTGTCATAGTTCTTCTGAATAAATAAAAATCTCTATAATGCAAATATTTCTGTCTTTTTATTTGTTGCATTTAATGTTGTTGGTAATTATTCAATATTACTACATAAACATTTTACAATTCTACTCGTGAGAGAGAAAACGTTAAGGTTCCAGATTATTGCATGGTTACATATCACTTAAACAACGGGTGCATATATATAGTTCAAAGTAAAGTACTAAAATGGCATTACAAAATGTATCTATTGACACATGAAAATTCAAAAAGATCGAATCGACAAGATCATGCAAGGAATTTAAAAAAATCATAGAACTACAATATTTCAACCTTGTGCGATGATTAGTTACATAGAAGTAGTAAAATAACTGAAGGAAAATTAGTACAAAATACAATAATGAGAAAAACCAGAAAAGAAAAAAATGCTGCTCTGAAATGAACTAAACATGCATGTTTGAATGTGTAATATAAGGCTTTTCAAACTCAAATCTTGTTTAACAAATGTAGTTTATTTGTATAATAATGTTTAAACTGTCTCAACATGTAAAAATCTCACATATGATTAAAATAATTTCTTTACGCATAATTAGAAAGGTGCCTATAAGTTGGAGCACATATAAATTTATCGGAAGAATGGTGAATGGAGCACACACAGACATGAACATGTTGAACAAGTGTTGGTCTCCACGCCGACATGAAATGATGGCTGAAGAAAAAATCATCTATAGAGACCTTTAATTACGTGTATCCATATTTTCCGAAAGTTTATGCTGAAAAACAGACAAAACGGTTCTTGCTCTTACACCAACAAACAAACACACACAAGAACACACCAACACAGATTAAGTCATGTTTTGGTTCCTGGTCTTACATTGATGTTCATATCACTTGGCTACATTCATTTTTCCAATATACTGTTTTTTCCCCGCGTGGCATCCGGCACTTGATTACATTCAATACAGTAAATACCTCCAAAGATGACATTCGATTAAAAAGACGATCAGTCTATAAACGGTTGATGACGTTCTCATCATCATCATCGGCAATAGACTCCAAAGCTTATTGTATCAGTTGATAGCCTGCTGCAAATGCTATCGTCGCATCACACCGACAAGACCATCGTAATTCTGACAGTTACTTTGAGACACACAGTAGTAAGCCTACATCAGAAGATTGCAATATCTGTGTTAATCTAACGTAACGGTTTGTTAGTAGTTGCTGTAAAAAAAAATATGAATCTGTTGCAGTCAAAACATGACACAGCTGATGAACAACTTTCTGCTGCTGTTTTACCAACTAAGTTCATGGAGTGTGCGTTGCGTGGCATCCAGACTGCTAACGGGTAGCTGTTTAGAACCAATGCACGAAATCAATTGTATTTACCACTCATTGAAGAAGCGTTGTCATATGACTGTCCACGACAATTATAATTTTATTCATGTGCCCTTGCAGGAACTCTTGAAGTGTATGGAACATTTCTGCAGCCTTATGACCTCTGTTGGCAATAAATGTCATATCACTATTCTAATTGCAAAAAAAGAAAAAGCCGGAAAACAAGTTTTTGGGATGTTTGGGAGCCCCTTTTGTGTGGGGGCCCCTGTACCATGTGGATAATGCCTAAATACGCCACTGCGCCAACAGCAGCAGCACAGACAGACGAATCAGGACGAAAGCTCAAAACTTAAGCCTTATTTAAAACACTAATCAAATTGCAAGACTAGACTAGATCCACGAAAAAGCGCAACATTATTTTGAAGAGAAAAAGCCTCTGTAACAGATAAGTTAGACGAGACATAATACATTTATTGGTAAGCTATTCTCAAAAGTAAGGGACAATTAAATCAATCTACAATTTCTAAGTCAACAGACTGAATTATTTTCCTTCTGTGTGCATTAACTCTATTATGTGCATGCCATTTTGTAGATTTAAAGTTCCCCCACAAAAAATGTCTCTCTCCTACATATTCCCAGTGGGATTGGCCAGATTATATTGAAATTTCAACCTCCTCTGCCTGAGGGGACTTGATATAGATGTAAGCTCATTTGGTTTTGATATTATGTGTCTGGGTATGGTTACACTAGTTTTTATATTTATTTTTAAGAATAAAATAAAGACAGAAAAAAAAATCAAAGCGTTAGCGCGTTCTTCTTTTTAACATTTTTTATTTGTAGATTGAAAAATATAATTACAATTAAATTTATCATCATTTCGGCATAAAATTTTCTGGTATTTCGCCCCATTACCTTAAATATTATATATTATGTATTTTGTTCCATGTGTATAGACACACACACTCATATATCTTCTATATAATAAAAGCCCAAAGAAATAATAAATAGTATGTTAGCTTGTTTGTTTGTGTTTGTAATTTTTAAACATTGTGTTTTATATATATATTTTTTTATCCAGGTGAGTTCAGATTTTTAACGAGTGTTAGAATATCAAATACAATCCATCAAATGAATATCCAAATGTAAATAGTTCAAGAAATTCTTCATATATCTGGCCTCCACCTTGTTCCTCTCTACCTGTTTCTTATGGTACAAATTATCCGCTATTGCTTGCAGGTTGTTGCCTACCGCATGATGCTTGGATACGGTGCTGGAGACGGGACTGGAGACGGGGAACATAGACCTCGGCTGCTGCTCGCGTTCCTCGTCTTCGTCGTCGTCTGAGTCCGGCCCGCGCTTCCACGGCGACCTTTCCCACACGTCACGCGCCGAGTGAAACCTCAGCCTCGGCTCGCGCACGTCGCGCTCATTTATTGCGCGTCTTCCGGTCGGCCGTGTACAAAAGCGCCCGCGGGATGAGAAGGCAGAGACGAGAGAAGGCAGAGGGCGACGACCATGAGAATCATCAAGTGACGAGAAACAGAAAAGTCAGGGTTTCCTGTTTGTAGAATCATTCTGGAATTTTCCTTTGAACTGAAATTAAATATAACAATAGATAATGGCGTTAATACCTCAAAATCATAAATAAAAATGTATGAAACAATTTTATACATCGCAGTAATAATAGATTACATTTAAATATATTTATAGGGCTAATTGCTCTTACCATAGTGTAGAATAATCTTTTTGTTGTATTTTATTGTTACTAAAATCTGTTCATAAAAGACTCGTCGCGAGTATGGGCCGGGCATAAAAACTTGTGTACAAATTATTGAAATTAATTTTTGAAAGGTTTATATTTATAGATCTATGTCTGCTTGTTATATATGTAGTAAGGGCAACATGTACATTTTTTGAAAAAGCACAAGACAGTTCAAAAGAATATTGTATTATAATAGTCTTATATTATTGTTATATTAATACACTATTATTGTATTTATCAATTTAATAATAACATATATGTAAAAAGAAGGTGTCTAAAATTATTATGGACGGTGAATCTTAAAATAAATTTTTTTATTTTCGTTTTAAAGTAATGATGCAACTTATCTGTTTGGGCTCGATGGAAATCGAATTCCAGACTTTTGATTATATGTTTATTATGTAAGATAATATAGGTCTACTTTCAGTGACCTAATACTAATAGGTCTATCTTTAAACTACACTTGGCAAAACATGAACAGAGTAATAGACGACTGGCATCAAAACACGTGCTATAAACACACTATAAAATGCATTAATTAAAGAATACCTTTTAAAATGCGCATCTAGTTAAAATATTTATAACGTTTTGAAAACTATGCAGAAAACTCACACTTTTAGATGCTTAAAACTCTGGCCAAGATTTTACTTCTGCTAGTAAAGACTTTCTGTTCACAGGCCACTTGGGACAACTAGAATGCTAAATCAACCTTACCATCAGAACAACTGCTACTAAAGCATACAGCTCTTTTATTTACAAAATATTTTAATTTTCTTTCTATTCAAAATAAAATAGCAAAAAATAAATAAATGCATTATTTAAAATTTCTTGAAACGTTAATTAGCTAAAACATTTTTGAATGTTTTAAATAATGAAATAATGTCAATGATTAAAGATTTTTTGTTATTACAATTCCGATAACTCAGTAAAAACTTCTAGAGTTTAAATTTTTCATTGTTCTTTCCCTTTAAAAAAATTTCAGTGAAAAAGATTCCGTATTGATTTCTTTTGCCATTTAAAATATTTTTCAGTCTTAAAATATTTTTTTTAATATAGGCCTATATATATATTTGTTTATTATTTGTTTTTTATATTTCTTATGTTATAAACCTTTAAATATAAAACTAAATTATTTGTTGTTGTTGATTGTTTTTATAATTTATAAAAGTTTATTCGAGTTTCAAGTGAATGCAGGGACTAGATGACAAGATGACCTATTGTCGATACATTTGTTTACAATTTGATTTATTCAAGTTTAATAAATCTAAAACTAAATAAACAGATTTATAACAACATAAACATGACGTGATAGATATAAACAACAAGAAGACATTAAGATATAAATGTATAAAGTTTATTTAAATACAGAAACAATAAACTGTTACAAATGTTTACAAGTAAAATGTTTACAATTTATACAAACTATAAATTTAACATAAGAGAATATAAATATCTTTATATCTAAACAAAAACAATAAAGTGAATAAAGATTTATGGATACATGAAATAAAAAGAAAGTGATATAAACAGATATAAAACATCCTCCATGTTGTTTTATTTACATTTTGACACACAAGTAATTCAATACAATTACAAGATCCAAGCAGCTCCACTGTAATTAAGTCCATACTTTAAACTTCCACTATGGACAAGGGAAGTAGGCCAATCATCACCATCATACCCCACACAGTGGACACTGGCTCCACTACTTCCTGGGCATGTACATGTTGTGTAGGTAAACTTATAGTCATACTCATCACTCCCCACCTTTACTTTGTCCTTCCATTGACCAACACTGACCTGTTTAGAACATCCATGAGGATGTGACACTATAAACATCAACTTGTCAATATCTCGAGATTTAAAGTATTTGTCCATGACTTCCACCCAGACATCATTCAAATGTTTATACATATTTTCCAATTTATTTCCCAAACTTTCATCACAAGTCACACAGGTAAACCAACACCTGTCTTTCTCAATGTTAACTTCAACAACACGTACCTTATCTTTAAGAATAACCTTTTCACTATATTCACTATCATAAAACAATCTCAAGGTCGTGTGGCTTAACTCAATGTCATCAACAACCACATGTGCAGCTGTAGCCACATAAATCTTCCACCAAACTTTGCTGGGTTTGTCTGAAGTTTTACATTTATCACATGGACATGGTGTATAGTTCCATTCTTCATCTTCATCTGTGTCACTTTCTTCATCTTCATCTATGTCACTTTCTTCATCTTCATCTGTGTACTTCACCACCCAACTCACCCTCCCAGTTGCTGTCCTCAATGTTTTCTTTCCTCTCAGTTCAGACAAAAAATATGGAATCTTTGTTTTTGGCCAAAACTCTGGTCTGTCTGGACTGGTCATGGTGACACTTAGTCTAACTGTCAGGTCAGCTGTAGCTTTGATGTATTCATACAAATCAGTGTCCTGGTGACCTTGAGGTAGATGTTTTAAGCTGAATGATTCAATAGGTATAAACTCTGGATGACCTGGATTCTTCTTACAGTTTGTCACATGCTGGTGTAAGTCGTCTTCTCCACAAAGTGAAATCTGATTTTCATGTTCACCTGTACAGGTAAATACAAATATCAACAAACTATGTTTATTTTATGTAATAAATATAATTTTCTTTTTACTATCAATATAATCAATTACCGGTATAAAATTATTCACCTTTATAAACATATTTACATTTTGTATTAATTTACCAATAATTTACCTATGAGCAGAATGTCCTGTTTATTTGACTGGTCATCATTTTGTTTAGGAAGTGGATTAACACAATCTGAAATGTTCAGTTTACATATTAATAAATATTTTCTGATATTTTGTTCTATATAATTTTGAGGCTATAATAAGAATTATTATCCATCTGGGCACTTGCCCTTCGGCCTGAGGCTATGGTGAAGAAATTGCTGACTTTTTGTAGCTGTTCGTAGTTTGAATATAGAGTGTTAGAGAGATTAAGTGTTTTGTGGAGGTAGACATTTCTTATGTCCTGTAGTGCCGGACAGTCAAACAGGTGATGGGCAACTGTTTCAATTTGGTTTTTGCGCAGGCAAACGATGGTTACTTTATATTGTCTCTGTAGGGAGTGTATTGGGTCATTTTCATTTCTGGTTTGGACATATGTGGGAAGACAAATCTTCCGGTTGTGCCCAGTGCCCAACCAGTGCCCAGCCATTTAACCACTGTTCTTTAATGTTTGTTTTAATGATCTGTTTGACTGTGTCCAATGATGCTGGTGTGTCAGGTTGAAAGTTGGTTGATCATTGCTTCACTAGAGTGTCTACTCTTATATTACCTTCTATTTTGTTGTGACTTGGGATTTACTGTAGTGTATATTTATTGACAGCAAAGACATCGAGGAAAGAGCTAATTTTTAAAGAGTAGGGATCTGAATGGCCTTATTTTGAGATATTGGCACTATGCTGCTTGTAATACTGATCAGAGAAGATTACTAAATCTTTTTGTTTGGACGGGTAGACAGTGAAGATAGCTGTCATGTGGTGTAGTACTGCTACAATCGTAAATGTTCTGCTTTGTATATATACAGCACATTTTCACACCGGGATTACATAATTCATCACATGATTGGTCACGTTTCTTTACTCATACTCCATAACTTGGTTATAAGGCACCCTTAGGGGCCGTTCCATCTGTATATACTTTTATTATATCTCCTGGGTATGATGTTATTGTTTTTCCCGCTACTCTCAATGTCTGCAATGAGTCTTTGTTTTTCTTTCCTATATTTTCTAGTAGATTTATTCTAATGTCAACGACATGCAGATGTTGGTTCAGTGACATGTCCCTATCTATGATTTGCAACTCTTCTCAATTAGTTTGAAGTTGGAGGTTTTGTTCTATCGTGTGGGCTATATATATATATAGGCTATATATATATATAGACACCTGAGGTGTCTGCGTCGCGTCCTTGGCATTAAATGGCAGGACAAAGTCCCTAACAGTGAGGTACTGACGCGCGCCAGCGCCCAAAGCATGTTCGCAGTCCTCAGTGAAAGGCGCCTAAGATGGCTAGGACATGTAAGAAGAATGAGTCCAGGCAGAATCCCAAAGGACCTCCTATATGGAGAATTGGCATCTGGGAAGAGAAAGACAGGTCGCCCACGCCTCCGCTATAAAGATGTCTGTATGAGAGACATGAGACCAGCCAGAATAAGTACAAGTGACTGGGAGGAGAAGGCAGAGGATCGGTCCACCTGGCGCACTGCTGTCAGGAAAGGGGTTAAAACGGCAGAGGAAAATAGAATGGAGGGGAGCATAAATAAAAGGGCTAAAAGAAAAGCGGAAAAAATAGGACCCACAGAACACGTGTGCAAAGGCTGTAAAAAAGACTGTCATTCAAGGATAGGCCTGCTCAGCCACACGAGGAAGTGCAACCTCGAATCACGGTGATGCACCATCGTCTCGCGAGACGGAAGGATGCCATTGATATATAGAATTGTTTTGTGTTTGATTCTGTTGTTCATTTTTCTACCAATTGTCTGCTCGTATGTTGTTTGTCTTGTCTCCTATATCTTTCTACCATCTGTAAGGCTGACACCTCTCTTCTTAAATTTGGGGGCTCTATGTTAGTGTGAATTTCACAAGCTGCTTTAGGAGTCGACATTAAGCCTCTGGAAATGAAGTGTACTGTCTAGCTTTTGATCTTCTCAAGATAATCCAGTACTGTTTGGATGAATTTTGCTTGCACTATCATGATAATGATATACTCAATCACTGATCGGACATTTCCTACATACAGTTGGTGTAATGTACTCTTATCAATGCCCCAAGAGGTACCAGCTAGCCATGTCACCAAATTTAAGCGTCTCATTAATTTTTCTTTCAGCTTCTGTATGTTTCTTTATATGTAATTATTGTTTATCTAGCTAAACACCTAAGTAACTTGGGTGGTCCTCTTTTTGGAGTAAAGAACCCTGTAACTACAAATATATCTTCTTCTTGGCTATTTTGTGGCTTTTTGTGAAGACTGAGTATACTGTCTTTGAGCTGTTTCTTTTTGGTTTCCACTTCTCACAGTGTGCAATAAGTTTGGTCAAGTTTTCATTTAGGCGCCTAGCACTTATAACAATATGGTGGCAAGTATGCCACATAACCTGGTCATCTGCATAGAGTGCCTTTTCCACTTATAGCTCATTTTTGTAGATCATAGATCATTGTTAAACTTTAGGAAAAGTGTTCAGCTCAGTGATGATTCTTATGAAAGCCCTTCTTCTAGTACCCACTTTGATGGAATAGGCAAGACTAAGAATACATAATCATATTTTAATATTTATCCTAATCCATATATTAATATTTATCCTACTCAGCCAACTCTAAAATTACAATAGAAATACCTTCATAATTGTTTTCCTTACATTCTGTTCTTGGTAATTTCAGGCTCAAGATTTCCTAAAGAATAAAAAGAAATGATAAATGGCTTTGAATTATAAGTTCCAACAGTTTAAATAAAAAGTTTCATAATTATTGTTTAATATGAATATGAGTTATAATTTTACTAAAGTAAATAAAATGTTTCTTAAATTTTTCTCTGTTCCATATTCTTTTTATTATATCTTATAACATTTTTATTTGACTGCTTTAATATACATTTATATTTAAGGGAGTTTAATTGACAACTATGTTACACATTCACATTGAAATATTTAAAAAGCAGATAGAAACTTGTGTTTTTCCATAATTAAAAAATGCCAGATATAAAGAAAGTATGGGCACAATTTCCAAAGCAAAACTTTTTTTTTTAAAAGAACTTTAAAATATATGAAAAATTAATTGATGTAATGATGCAGCATTGAATATAATTTAGAGATAATTTCAATATTTTTTTGGCCAATATAAAGTACTATATAAAGCCTGATTTAAATTTAATACCTTTTATACAGGTCCATTCAATATAATAATTAACAGAGCCCACTATTTAAATTATTAAATAATAATAAAACTTATGTATCAATGCTTTTGACGAACATCTTTCTTAATTATACCTTTTTAATTGGTATATTCTTCAACAATTTTAAATAGGGTACTTTTTTCCTAAGCCAAAATATTATCAAAACTATTTTCACTTATGACTGTAAAGCAGAACAGCCTGGCTGTCTGGTTATAAAATATGCCGATGATACGACGGTCACTGGCCTAATAAAAAACGCAGATGAGCACGCATATCGTAGTCAAATAGACACTATCGTGAGCTGGTGTAGCCAGAATAACTTACACCTTAATGTATCGAAGACAAAAAAAATGATCATAGATTTTAGGAGAAACGAACCCCCACCCCCACCATTGGTTATACAGGGATCAAATGTAGAACGAGTTTATGATTTTAAGTTTCTTGGCACTGTCTTATCCAATGAACTAACATGGGATATTAACTGCACTGATATCCTTAAGAAAGCAAGGCAGAGAATGTATTTTCTTAGAAAGCTGAAGTCCTGTGGGGTCAATAAAGTGATAATGACTAATTTCTATAGGGCTATTATTGAAAGCATACTGACAAGATCTATTGAAGTTTGGTTCGACAGGCTACCTGTAGTTAATTTACACAAGCTAGAATCAGTTGTCAAAAATGCAGAAAAAAATATTGGCACTAACCTTAAGTCGTTAGAAACATTATACCAAGAGCGCTTAACAGGTAAAATGACTAACATTATGAAGGATAAATCCCACCCCTCGAGACATTATTTTGAATTTCTTCCACATGGCCGTCGCCTTCGAGCATTTAGAGGTAGCAGCAGATTTGTTAACAGCTGCTATGCGCAAGCAGTTAAACTGTTCAATAATACAAGAGAGAAGCGTCTTATAAGATCATAATTGTAATAATTTTCCTTATATTCTGTATATTATCATAATGTACATTGTTATAATAGGTTTTTTTTTTTTTATTTTTATTTTATTTTTTTTTTTTCATTAATTTTCATTGTTGTGTCTTACTATTATTGTAATGTAATTTTCTTTTTTGTAGATGTCACAGTCAACATCACATATTTTCGATGTAAAATGCATTGACTGAATAAAATTGAATTGAATTGAATTGAATTAGATACATTTTAGACTTGTGAGCCTACTTAATGTAGGTTACTTATGCTAAAAATTAAGCTCACTCTAGTAGCACAATACGTTTATAAATTTAAACAAGTATATAAATGTGCCGTTAGTGTAATTTATTAAAAATTAAATAATACAATTAAAAGATAGTCCAAAAGTTACTAAATGCTAATTTAAATTATTATTTCTTTAATAGAAAAACAACAAACAAAACCAAATATTTCACAAAATAAGTTCAAATAAAAAAAAGTTTAACTATAACAGTAATTGAATTATAATATTTTAGTCTAATAAAAGTCTCAGTCATACAATTTAGTCTTATTTTTCTTAGTAGTCATAAGTTCTCAGTCAGAAATTTTATAAAGCCCTAAGCCAAAGCAAAATAAAAAGTATAAAAGTAAAGGGCTTCAGGCATAGCCTTTGTCACATTAACAATAACAACAACAAATGAATAAAACAAATAACTTGAATAAAATATTAACAGAACTTTTGAGTCTTTTGGATTTAATAAAATGTATAATATTATAGTCATTAATTAGTAGGCTAATATTTACTTAGATAGACTATTTGCCTAACATTAGGATAACATCATTTTGACATTTAGGCCTACATTTATTTACATTTAAATTCTCAAAGGAATATTTCTTGATAATTATAGTTATAATCCTACTTTAACTTTAAGTAGTACTTAGGTCTATGCTATGCCTATACTCTTACATACTTATAAACTTATAATGAATATAATGACTTATTTACTTATTCTAATTCAATTTTACATGATTATGAATTATGTCAACATTTTTAATCATTTCTCTCGATCTAGATCTATTTTTAATTAAATTAAAAGCAACAATACACAATTTAATCCGTTCTCTGTTCGTACAACATAATTATAAAAAAAGTTTTGAAAATTAGTTAAATTGCGGTTGTTTTCAATTAAATAAAAATATGTACACTTTTAAACTCAAAACTCTAAGTCTGTCTAAGTCTAAGACCTACGTCGATTGACGATTGTAAGATTTAAAGTGGCGAGAAAGTCAACTAGGCCTATTTCTAAAAAAGACTGTCGTCCGCTAAGCAGTCGACAAATGACCTTTACCTTGCAAGTAGTAAAAATAATAGCAGATGTGTTAATTCATGAAATATTTATCAAGTGAAATATATTTTAAGAAATTACTTAGTTTTGTAATAAAATAAATAAATAATCCTGATCTAAATGAAATTGAAATTCTCTTCTATTAAAGTTTACTTAATTAAAGTTAAACATTTTTTTTTAAAATGAGAACGACAACATTTTATAGGAACAATTAAATATTTATACTTTGTTGTATTTTATTTTTTGTATTAATTGTTCATGTTGTTGTTAATTTAGACGTTTAAATAAAAAAATATTTTTGTAAAGTCTAGACTGTAATATTACTGATCAAGTATAATGTATAGTATATTAGTAGATCGCACCTTTGATGGGTTATGGGCGTAGCAATTTTTGGTATGACCGGGTAAAAATGTCGACCTACAAATTGAAGAGACTAAGGGAGTCAAGAAAACAAGTGGTGGGAGGGGCAAATATACAAGGGGAAATAGTGAACTGTTGAAGGGTCTACATCAAAAATGTCAGTTAAAACGTAAAATCTATAATATTAGCCTATAGTCTTTGACCCTACTTAACCCCCGTTC
Organism: Anisus vortex; assembly: GCA_949126835.1. NCBI lineage: Eukaryota > Metazoa > Mollusca > Gastropoda > Planorbidae > Anisus > Anisus vortex. The sequence goes on along the minus strand of OX421505.1, from coordinate 2,318,515 downwards.
TAAGTCATTCTGTTTACTGAAGCCTAGAATTTTCTATTTACTTAATTTACGCTGTAGAAATGTTTAAAACATACCTGATCGTTATATCGTCTTTTACGGCTTGCTCTAGATGATTCTGAAACAAATACAAACAGTCTATGAATTTAGCCTCAATCTATGCAACCATTAAGTAGGCTTCGTGCTAATGATGATGTCTTGTCTATTGCCTGTATTTTAGAAAATATTGTTCAGTGTATAGCTTCTAAACTTATGACTTGTTTACAGCCGTTCCTTCTAGCTAGATGGGGCATGGATTGGTCGGTGGCAGGACTAGATCTAGAATCCGTGCAGTTTTGTTGACAGTTAGGCGAACTAACGTGAAAGGTGAATTAATTAATTGCACAGGCTATTATTGATAAATTGTTGTTGAACTCCCACAATTCATTTCTAAATGGCATATTAGGCAACAGTAATACCATGATACCATTGAGCCCAACACGTGGGAGAGCCATGCTGAAGAACGCACCTCCTGGCGGTCCAAGGTGCGCGAGGGCACTCAAGCTGCAGAAGCCACCCTCACAGAAAGAAGCGAAGAGAAACGAGCCAGGAGAAAGGCGAGAGGCAGAGAGAAGGGAGACTGCGCCATCGTCCTTTGAGGATGGCAGGATGCCATATAATACCATGGCCATATATATATATATATATGGAGAGAGAGAGAGAGAGAGACAGAGAGAGAGAGACAGAGAGAGAGAGAGAGTCTAGGCCATATACATAGGCCTATAGACGATATCGGCAAATAAAATAACTGGGACTAAATATAATTTAGGAAGTTCTAAGGTTTCAAAAAGAGATGTTTTCTTTTCTTAAAACTTGGTACAAACAAGAAGAGTTTAGAAACAAGTTTGAGCTACTAGATATTTACACTGATTGATACATTCGTGTGTTGTTCTTCGAGCCTTAAGGGACACATCTCTACAAGTTTTAAGTGATTAAAGGTTCTAAACTTATAGTCTTAAAGAGCAGGGCTTTTTTTGTGACGGTACGCACCGGTACGGCGTACCGGCACCTTTTTCCATAGACTACTAATTTCAGTGTTATTTCTCTTTGTGACACGACGGACATAAATAGGAGTACCGGTACCTTTTTATAGGAGTTCCGGTACCTTTTTTTTTACAAAAAAAGCCCTGTTAAAGAGTATAATACTACTTTGTCGAGCCATTGTTAAGTATTAAGTTATAGAGCAGGGGTAGAAAAACGTTTGATAATTTTGTGTGAAAGCAAAATTTTTACTTCCGTCAGCGTGCCAACAGCTTAAAAGTAATTAAGCTCTATCACTCAATTTTTTTTACAAGATAATTAATTTGCCTTTCTTGTGAGGTCTTCTGCATTCCGTTGTAAATCGCTCTGCGTGCCAACTATAGCACGCGCGGCGAAGGTTGCCGATCCCAGTTATAGAACATATTTATATAGGCCTATATATAGGCTAAGCTTACATATAAAAAGAACCCAAACTAAAAACATTTTCAATAGGCCTACTTGTAACCTTTGTCCAGATCCTCTATATAACACTAACAAAAATGTTTAGACAAGAGCTGACTGAAAGTCAATTACACAAGTGGTTAATAATAAATAGAGAGATGGATCAGACACATCTTGAACTCTATATGAGACAAGAAGACATAACATGACAGTTAATAAAGTGGAATACAATAGACAATAGAAAAAGGGACCGTAGCTATGATATTAACCCAACATAAAACACTAATCAGCTTGAGGACAGTATTAATTAATTATATGTGACTGTATTATATGTATACATTGTTATTAGATTTGTACAAACCAATGATTTATAACTGGAGTGGGTTAAAAGAATTTTCAACAAGCCTAAAAATAAACTTCCCTCACGTCATAATAAGCATGCGTTAGCTAGCTATTTTTAGAATATGACATCAGCTTTGTTCAAATAGTAACATTATTTTAGTAATATATTAAATAGGCAATAAATTAAATATTTCAATAACTATATATGCCAATTAATGTCTTGGATACAAACTAAATAAGAACAATACTATTTATTTCTATCTTCCTTAAAAACATTTTCTAGATTTTAATTTTCAATCACTACGACTTTATTAAAAGTTTCACTTCTAGATCTGAGGTTCAAACAAAGCCTAATATTACATTACAACTAAGGAGATACAAAAAATAACATAGGATATTTTTAAGCAAAACACATAAGTTCTGAATTTATACATGAGTAGCAAGTAGATGCCTATTTATAATGCAGAAGGGGAAAAGATAATTTTCTAGATCTATCACTAATTTTAAAAAATCGCAAAATAGGCCTACATAGACCTATAATTAATAATAATTTAGTTATAGTATAGGCATTCTTAGACGAAATATTAGGCTTTAGTTAATATAATGTAGTAAGAATAAAAGACATTTTTCTTTTACCTGAATGTTCCATTGCAATCAGTTGAAATGTTAGTTTCAATTTGTCTTTATAATTGAAGCTGAATCTGTTTGAATCAGTTTGATCCTAAGTAGGCCTGAAGCTGACGTTAAAACACGTAAGTGTCAACTGGGGAAAACCCGCTAGCTATAAATAAAGTACACATAAAGACTGATACCTATATACATTTAAAAAACAAATAAAGCAAGGTTTAAAAAAAAAGAAAAAGCACCAGCCTTCCTTCCTCCTCTATCGCTCTCTCACTCTCTCTCTCTCTCTCTCTCTCTCTCTCTCTCTTTCGATCTCTCACTGTCTCTCTGACACACACACACTATCTCTCTCTCTCTTTTTCTATCTTTGTCTCTTCTCTGTCTTTTTTTTCTCTCTCTCTTTCAGTCTCTCACTCTATCTCTTTCAGTCTCTCACTCTCTCTCTCACACACACTCTCTCTCTCTCTCTTTCAGTCTACACACACACACACTCTCTCTCTCTTTCAGTATACACACACACACTCTTTCTCACACACACTCTCTCTCTCACTCTCTTTCAGTCTTTCACTCTCTCTTTCACACACACTCTCTCTCTTTCAGTCTCCCACTCTCTCTCTCACACACACACTCTCTCTCTCACTCTCTTTCAGTCTTTCACTCTCTCTTTCACACACACTCTCTCTCTTTCAGTCTCCCACTCTCTCTCTCACACACACACTCTCTCTCTCACTCTCTTTCAGTCTTTCACTCTCTCTTTCACACACATTCTCTCTCTTTCAGTCTCCCACTCTCTCTCTCTCACACATACACATTCTTTCTCTCTTTCAATCTGTCACTCTCTCTTTCACACACACTCTCTCTCTCTTTCAGTCTCACACTCTCTCTCTTTCTTTCAGTCTCTCGCTCTCTCACACACACACTCTCTCTCTCTCACACACACATTCTTTCTCTCTTTCAATCTGTCACTCTCTCTTTCACACACACTCTCTCTCTTTCAGTCTCTCTATCTCTCTCTCACACACACTCTCTCTCACTCTCTTTCAGTCTTTCACTCTCTCTCTCACACACATTCTCTCTCTCTCTTTCAGTCTCTCTATCTCTCTCTCACACACACTCTCTCTCACTCTCTTTCAGTCTTTCACTCTCTCTTTCACACACACTCTCTCTCTTTCAGTCTCTCTATCTCTCTCTCACACACACTCTCTCTCTCTCTTTCAGTCTCTTACTCTCTCTCACACACACTCTCTCTCTCACTCTCGTTCAGTCTCTCTCTCTCACACACACACACATTCTCTCTCTCTCTCTTTCAGTCTCTCACTCTCTCTCTCTCACACTCTCTCTCTTTCAGTCTCTCTCTCTCACACACTCTCTATCTCTCTTTTTTTCAGTCTCTCACTCTCTCTCACAAACACACTCTCTCTCTCTTTCAGTCTCTCACTATCTCTCTCTGACACACTTTCTCACACACTATATCTCTTTCAGTCTCTCTCTCTCTCTCTCTCTCACACACACACACTCTTTCTCGTTCAGTCTCTCACTGTCTCTCTCTTTCAGTCTCTCACTCTCAAACATACACACACTCTCTCTCTTACACACACACTCTCTCACTCTTTTTCAGTCTCTCACTCTCTCTCACACACACTTCTAATGGCGAACCTAAGCACACAAAGCCCCATACGGCTGCTTGTGTCGCCAGTTCCTTGAGCCGTCTCTAAAATTTTTTTATTTAATTGTATAAAAGTCCAGATTTAGTTGAAATGTTTTTTTAGACTACGTGTTCTATATAGTCGGTTGAATAGCAAAGCAAATGTAGGTCTATGTAATTGATTCATAAACATAGCAAAAGTAGGTCTATGTAATTGATTCATAAACATAGCAAAAGTAGGTCTATCTAATTGATTCATAAACATAGCAAAAGTAGGTCTATGTAATTGATTCATAAACATAGCAAAAGTAGGTCTATGTAATTGATTCATAAACATAGCAAAAGTAGGTCTATGTAATTGATTCATAAACATAGCAAAAGTAGGTCTATGTAATTGATTTATAAACATAGCAAAAGTAGGTCTATGTAATTGATTCATAAACATAGCAAAAGTAGGTCTATGTAATTGATTCATAAACATAGCAAAAGTAGGTCTATGTAATTGATTCATAAACATAGCAAAAGTAGGTCTATGTAATTGATTCATAAACATAGCAAAAGTAGGTCTATGTAATTGATTCATAAACATAGCAAAACTAGGTCTATGTAATTGATTCATAAACATAGCAAAAGTAGGTCTATGTAATTGATTCATAAACATAGCAAAAGTAGGTCTATGTAATTGATTCATAAACATAGCAAAAGTAGGTCTATGTAATTGATTCATAAACATAGCAAAAGTAGGTCTATGTAATTGATTCATAAACAGCAAAAGTAGGTCTAGGTAATTGATTCATAAACATAGCAAAAGTAGGTCTATGTAATTAATTCATAAACAGCAAAAGTAGGTCTATGTAATTGATTCATAAACATAGCAAAAGTAGGTCTATGTAATTGATTCATAAACAGCAAAAGTAGGTCTATGTAATTGATTCATAAACATAGCAAAATTAGGTCTATGTAATTGATTCATAAACATAGCAAAAGTAGGTCTATGTAATTGATTCATAAACATAGCAAAAGTAGGTCTATGTAATTGATTCATAAACATAGCAAAAGTAGGTCTATCTAATTGATTCATAAACATCAAAAGTAGGTTTATGTAATTGATTCATAAACATAGCAAAAGTAGGTCTATGTAATTGATTCATAAACATAGCAAAAGTAGGTCTATGTAATTGATTCATAAACAGCAAAAGTAGGTCTATGTAATTGATTCATAAACATAGCAAAAGTAGGTCTATGTAATTGATTCATAAACATAGCAAAAGTAGGTCTATGTAATTGATTCATAAACATAGCAAAAGTAGGTCTATGTAATTGATTCATAAACATAGCAAAAGTAGGTCTATGTAATTGATTCATAAACATATCAAAAGTAGGTCTATGTAATTGATTCATAAACATAGCAAAAGTAGGTCTATGTAATTGAATCATAAACAGCAAAAGTATGTCTATGTAATTGATTCATAAACATAGCAAAAGTAGGTCTATGTAATTGATTCATAAACATAGCAAAAGTAGGTCTATGTAATTGAATCATAAACAGCAAAAGTATGTCTATGTAATTGATTCATTAACATAGCAAAAGTAGGTCTATGTAATTGATTCATAAACATAGCAAAAGTAGGTCTATGTAATTGATTCATAAACATAGCAAAAGTAGGTCTATGTAATTGATTCATAAACATCAAAAGTAGGTTTATGTAATTGATTCATAAACATAGCAAAAGTAGGTCTATGTAATTGATTCATAAACATAGCAAAAGTAGGTCTATGTAATTGATTCATAAACAGCAAAAGTAGGTCTATGTAATTGATTCATAAACATAGCAAAAGTAGGTCTATGTAATTGATTCATAAACATAGCAAAAGTAGGTCTATGTAATTGATTCATAAACATAGCAAAAGTAGGTCTATGTAATTGATTCATAAACATAGCAAAAGTAGGTCTATGTAATTGATTCATAAACATAGCAAAATTAGGTCTATGTAATTGATTCATAAACATAGCAAAAGTAGGTCTATGTAATTGATTCATAAACAGCAAAAGTAGGTCTATGTAATTGATTCATAAACATAGCAAAAGTAGGTCTATGTGATTGATTCATAAACATAGCAAAAGTAGGTCTATGTAATTGATTCATAAACATAGCAAAAGTAGGTCTATGTAATTGATTCATAAACATAGCAAAAGTAGGTCTATGTAATTGATTCATAAACATAGCAAAAGTAGGTCTATGTAATTGATTCAATAATTCACTAACATAGCAACAGTAAAGTAAAAAGTAAAGTACCCTTCGGACCAAACTGAACATAGGGCTGGTGAAGATGCGTTTACCAGTTTCTGTATCCACGGCATACTAATAGATGTGTGGCCAGCACAATGCCCAGCCGCCTTTACTTTACCCCAACTAATGTCATGTATCCATCAGAGCTGGGTAGACTCAGTGACACCCTCAAAAATAATAAAAACACATAAAACAAAATGATTTATCCCCATGGTTTCCCCGCGGGCTATTGCTAGTATTTAATATTTAGACATGGAAAAAGAACTCCCTTTTAGAAGTTCGGGAGCGGTGGGAACCAAAGTTCGGTTCGACTTTTTAAAAAATAACGTTAAAATGAGAATAAAGCAATTTTTTTATACTAAAAAGAAACAAACTCTTCATCACTGAAAATGTTTCAGCCTTTCTTCACATTATAACATTATTTTCAAAATTCAAAAGTAGAATAAGCTTACTTATGTCCAATATAGGTCACAACGGTCATCAAATTTTAATAGCTAGTGCCCCGGAATTTCTCATTAGGTATTGAAATAGTTTGTAAAGAGGAGACCGCCAGCTAAGGTTGTGGCGACCACTATATTTATACCTTTATACCTATGAGAAATATGTCATGTTTTTGTTTTTTTAAATTGGATTAAAGAACTTTGTTAACTGTGTTTTGTGAATAACATTTAATAATAGTTTCTAATATTGTATTTAAAATTATCTTGCTAGTTCATGTGGAGTTATTTATTTATATTCAATTTTGGCGCAGAGAGAATTTGTGTAGTTAATTAGTTATTATGACGTAATAATATCAATATTTGGTCTCCTAGTTTCTACCACTTTCTAGTACGTCTTTTCTTTTACTTTTGCAAAGCTTTGGGAAAATCCAATCTAGTACTTTCTGTAGTTTTAAAGGTAGAGTTCCTCCCGGACCAATTGATCCATAGGGCCGGTGAAGCAGCGTTCACCAGTTTCTGTGGTATACTAGGAGATGTGTGGCCAACACAATGCTCAGCCGCCATAACTTTACCCCAACTATTGTCAGGTACTTATCAGAGCTGGGTAGACTCAGGGACACCCTCCAATCCCGGGATTCGAACCCAGGACCTTCGGATCGCCAGTCGAACGCTCGGCTACCGTGCTCCCTAGTTTTAAAGGAAGACCTACAGATAAAATTTACTTCAGTTATAGGCCTATATATAAAAACATTGTTAACTTCTGTAGAAAAAAAAGTGTTCCTGTGGATCAACTCGGTCCAAATCCAATGGGATACTTTACTTTTTACTAACTCAAACTGTAACTAACAAATGTCTTTTTTTATGAAAAACAATTTTTTTTTTAAATTGACCTTGTTAATTTTTTTTTAGATCCTAGTGTTCTGTTTTATATTAGGTTGGTTAATTGTTTGCTACATTTATTTGCTTGGTCCTATGTTTGTAAAGTTTATCATTATTGGGTAGCTTTATATTTTGTATAGCCTAGAGAATTATATCTATGTTCTATGTAGTTTGTTACTCAATGTTAAATGTTGCGAGCTTACAGTATGTTTGTTGGCAGCGCTATACACAAATATAATTATTAAGCTATTATTATTTATTTTTGTTCTTGAAAAAAAAATTGAAAAAAAAAAAAAAAACATGCGTAAAAATAAACTGCAGCTAATTTTAATTCCAGACTGTAAGGTGCCTGCGGTTATTAAGATAAGGCCCACTGGTCTAAACTAAGGGAAAATATAGAATGCGAAACTTTTTTCTGCATTAAAATGTAATAGTTATATGGCTTGATCACTGGCAGCAAAAAAAGTCTGCCTTACTTTACCGTATTTTCACCGTAGCAAGATAAGTTCGTTGGGTCTGTCAAGATTTGCTCAAGTCTAATTTTAAAGGTACGTATTTTGCATTTTTAAATATTTCAAAATGCTTTTATTTTTGTAAACTGCATGTATTAGCATTTAGAATTTATTAGTTAGCAATACTCAACATGTAATATTTATACACATATTGAAAGAAAAATTTTTTTTTTATCTTTAAAGGTGGCAGGTCCGAAGCGGGTAAAAAGGCCCACTAGAAATCGAGAAATAATAATAGTAATAAGGCCCATGAACTTTATTTATAAAAACGTCTCTATTTTCTTTAAATTGAATTAAATTTTCTTTGTGCATATTTTTAAAACAAGCATTTAACTTAAATATATAAATGAAATGGATCAAGCTACATAATAGTATCTAATGAATAAAGTACTTTTTTTTCTATTTTCAGTTTTCAAATAGTGACATACGTAAATGGCAACTAGAAAATCTAGATCTAATTGAACAGAAAATCAGATGCAGGATTCACTCTAAGCTGTGCAAAATGGTTTGCCACAAGAAAAGCTGCCATACAAATAAAATTCCTTGTAAAACACTACAAACTCACTTAAATTCAGGATTTAAATTACTATTTTATTATTATTTTCAATGATATTTAATATGGTATCAGAAAATGGCTTATTTTTAAATATATAATAATTTTTTATTTTGTAAATGTAAGATATATTTATCTAAACATTAAATAAATACAGTTTCACAATTTTGGTTATTATTTCTTTATTTTTTATAGTATTTATTACATGTGCCTTATTACCTGCCTATGAGGGTAATAAGGCCCATTGAGGGCATTTTCCAAAAATAATAATAACTTTAGTTATAGCTTTAGTTATAGCTAATATCTCAATAAACAAATAGCATATTTACTTTGAGAAATAGTTAATCTTAAGCAGCACTCAAAAATATTCTTCTAAAGTAATATTTTACGGTTTAAAAAACTAAAAGTCTGTTGGGCCTTAATACCCCCAGGTACCTTAAACATCATGTTGAATGGAACCTGTAGAAATCACTAAGATTTATTTCTTTTATAGATCTGAGGTTATAAATGTATGAATGTGAATGGTGATACTCACACTAACAAGGTCATTTAAATAAATATAATATATATATTTAAAAAAAATACATTCTATTTAAGACAATAAACAGACCTGCCAACTTTTATGAAAATTCCTTGAACAGTTTTTGTACCCGATAACCAAATTATGAATTTTTGGGATGAATTATTCGAATTACCTAGATAGACACACTGAAAAAACTGTACAGCGTATATATGGCTTATTATATGGCATATTATCACTGTGCTATATAAAGATTTTCATTGAAATTTTCATTGAAAATTACGGAGAAAATAATGATGAAATTTGAAGTTGACAAGTCTGCAATGAATAGGCCTATACATTGTGTAGCTCTTCTGTACGAAAAGCTTAAAGAAATGATTGTAAATAAATGTACATTGAAACCATCTCTTGATATTTTCATTCAATCAATTCATTATATGAGACATTTGAGTAACTGTCCCCTTTGTTTTCTATTGAGCAAGGGGACGCTACTTTGAGACATTTATTTGCTGGATTGTGTACCTTAGAAATACTTTATACAAGTGTTTTCTATATTATGTATATAATATATTTTTTTTACATACAAACAAATAAAGATCCTACATAGAAGGTTTTATTTTTTATTAGTTGAAAGCATTTTTAGTAATTTAGTACATAGATGAGTATTTTTAAAAACATGGTCATTTACAAGGGTGCAGGCTACTGGCCAGAAACGATGGACAAAAAAAACAACAGCCAAAGATTATTTTTTTATTATGATGTCTATTAGCATGTAAGTTTCACTGCACAGAACTTTCAAAGTGTATTTCGCTTCAGAGCTCCAACCCACAAGCAGGCAACATTTTTATCAGGTTTTGAGCCAGAACCCAAACAAAGTGAAAATTCCAAACATTGAAACATTTTCTTGATTCACTACCAAGTTCAAAAACTGTTGTAATGGGCAGCTTATGGTTAAAATGGCAAAACTATTATAATAGTTGTAACAGCCAACCCAATGTTGTAATGGGCAGCTTAGGGTTAAAATGGCAAAACTATTATAATAGTTGTAACAGCCAACCCAATGTTGTAATGGGCAGCTTATGGTTAAAATGGCAAAACTATTATAATAGTTGTAACATCCAACCCAATGTTGTAATGGGCAGCTTATGGTTAAAATGGCAAAACTATTATAATAGTTGTAACAGCCAACCCAATGTTGTAATGGGCAGCTTATGGTTAAAATGGCAAAACTATTATAATAGTTGTAACAGCCAACCCAATGTTGTAATGGCCAACCTACTAATTGTTTTAATGGCCCAATCTTAATTTTTGTAGAGGCCTAATCATAATAATTCCACTTATAATGGCCCATTATTAAGTTTTGTATAACATTTTTAAAAAAAATGTTTATTACATTTTGCAAACAAACTACCATGTTAATCAACAAATCAGGAGAAAAAAACATACGTCATTATTATCATTGTATATCAGTATCATACAATTATTGTCATACATTATTATTATTGTAAGTTATACTTCAATCCAGGATGTAAAATGAGGATTTGTCATGGACACTATACAGACTTACATATTGTAATACAAGTCAAATGGTAGGCACTGATGCAAACATAATGATGGAGAGTAAGAAAACGATAGTAAAGTGTCTAAAGGCCATGGAAAAAAATGAACTATTAGAGCTTTATATAAATACTTCATATAAATAATTTTACATACACCATAAAATCTCTTTCCTAAATACCATCAGAGGTTTGCATTCTAAATAACATTAGTGGTCCACCTCCTATATACCATCAGTGGTCCCCCCTGCCTAAATACTATCAGAGGTCAGTAAATAACATGAGTGGTCAGTTCTCTAAATACCTTCATCTTTTGGCGCTAAATTAATTATGTTTGCTTTTAACTGACTTTTAAAAGTTGTTTGGAGATAATGAAAAATGTGACCTTAAGTGGCCCTTTAGATGAGATCAACCCACACAAAAATAAAAAAAAAACTGGTTTTAAGATACAAGACTTTTGTTGAGGTATAAGTAATATGGTGTGCAAAAGGCCACCTGGTCCTGCGGTTAGTTCACCAGACTATCAACCGACACGTCGCAGGTTCTAACCCTGCCGCCGGCCGATCCCTGACTCCTTGCAGGAGTTTTGGGCCTAGTGGACGTAAAAATCTTCTATCTAGAAGAAATGTCTGTAAAATTTATTAGAAATAAATTTGATTTGTTTTTTCCAAGGTTTCAATTTGAGAATTTTGGAATCGTGAGCCAGCAATCTGCAACTTTATCACTACACCAATGTGCTTAGAATTTAGTCTCTTGTTGGAAGGCTATTGTGTTCATCATAAAATGCATTACAACATTATTTTATATACAATTTAAAATAACAGAAACAAATGTAAATAATATAAATATTTTTTTTCTGTTCCTGTAAACATATAAAAATTAAAGTTAGTTTTTTTTTTTTACATATAGTTTAAATTTTAAATACAGATTTTTTTTTGTAAACCAAAAAGGCACAACACTGTAGCTTGGCTGTTAATAAAATACTTTTAAAAAGTTTGTCATTATTCGGTTCTGACATATTCGTTAGTACTCTGCAGTTGTGAAGGCACCAAAAAATATAAATATAATACAACAAAAACAAAGCAATATCAGTTTGAGTCACGCATTAAGACTGTCTGGAACAGACATAACTTATTGCGTATATAATCAATATTGCATATATATATAGTTTGAGTCACGCATTAAGACTGTCTGGAACAGACATAACTTATTGCGTATATAATCAATATTGCATATATATATAGTCAAGGGCAAGGACAGAAACTTGTAAAAAAAAAAGAAAATTATTAAACAACAAGACAAAAAATTTGGTCCATTTAATGCTGTGACAAGAATTGAGGGCAATCACAGAGTTGCCCCAGAGAAAAGGCATGAGGCAAAAAAACAATATGAGCAATATATGAGTTACCGTTGTCAACCATATGAAAATGTCACGTTTTATCATTGTTGCAAATATGGCGTACAAAGCAAAAACAAATGGGAACATGAGATATTAGAGGAACAAAATGGAAGTCTGGGGGAAAAAAAGAGCTGCCAACTGCAAAACAAAAAAATGTGAGAAAATAAAGAGAGAAATGTGATTTTACTAGCAGTGAAATATTAATTGCTATCCAAATCATGTTGATGGGGGGGGGTGTAAACTGTGGCCTAGATAAGTCTATTATGTCAGTTGATATCCATGATCCAACAGCAATTTTGACTTCATCAAAGTTTATGAACAAAAGGCACAACCTAGTGCTGAACAAAAATGCCTTTCAAATGTATTAATTAGCTGGGTTTCATGAGGGAGGAGAAGTAATTTTCAAATAACAGTTTCTGCATACTCGTCTTTGTCACTGTCACTAGACTCTGTTTGCCGACCCACTGGGACCAAACCGTTCAGCTCTTTCTGCTGGTGAGCTTCCTGTGGAGAGGAGTCACTCAACACAGAGTCAGTGTCCAGGGAACAGCTGAGGTCTTCTTCTGAGACATCCCCCGGGAATTGTCTAGGTTGGCAGGCATTGCCGCGTACGTAAGCATCGTTTTGAAAACCCTGCTGCTGCTTTATCTTCTTCGGATAATTTAACGATGTTTGCTGTTTGTTAAGTATTTCTAGTCTAAGCTAATGTCGCCATTATCTCTAGTTGAAACTGTCAAAACGCCACAGCCATTGGCGAAGACAAAATTATGAGCTCGGGCGTGGAGCTGATGGAGGTCCCCGCTTTTTTAGACAATGGGCAGATGGAGAGCGATAAAGACGACGCCCATGTGGAGGAGACAGAAGGCTCCTTCGCCGCGGAGAAATACCACTCCGCGCCCAAGAGTAGGTTGCGCTTCCAGAAGCGGTACCGCTTGAGGAACAACAACATACGGCTCAGGCTGCACAAGAAGAATAAAGCCTTAGCGGGCGACGACGCTGAGTACGGCAGACCGGAAGAGAGTGCATACGAGCGCGACCTGCGCGAGCCGAGGCTGAGGTTCCACTCAGCTCACGACGTAAGGAAGAGGTCGTCATGAGAACTTGGTTCAAATTCTGACGAGGAGAAGCAACCGAGGCAGAGAAGGTCTACGTTGCCCATCTTCAGCACCTTCTCCAAGCGTGTGCCGATAGGCAACGACCTGCAGGCCTTGGCGGATATATTGTACGAGGAAAAACAGAAACAAGCCTACATCGAGTTTGTAGAATATCTCAAAAAGATAGGGAGGCTAGGAGTTACCCGGGCTAATGAAGTCTTAATACACACACACAAGTTTTAATCAAAACTGGTTGACAAATATTAACATTAAGCCCATTGTTTACAAACTTTCTTAAAGCTTTGACCAAGAAATTACTTTAAGTCAAATTTAGATCAAAAGCTAGACAGAAGTCTGTGCCACCACACATGCAATTATAGAGCAACTAAAATTATCATTGTCATAGAAATAAATTATGTCAAGCAAACTAATTACAACATAATATTGCAAGTTTGTTAAAAAAGTTTATTTCTTGAACTTATCATTTTTTCGTTTATAATAACTGTGTGAAATAGTTGAACTTTTTTTTGGTTTTTATAACGGAACTTTGATTTGGCCTTTTTATTGTTTTAATTTTATAACGCAACATTTGGTGGGCTTATTTAGTACTCACTTGTCAAGTTCTTCTGAATAAACAAAAACCTCTATAATGCAAATATTTCTGTCTTTTTATTTGTTGCATTCAATGTTGTTGGTAATTATTCATTATTACTACAATTATCTTTTAAAAGTCTACTCGTGAGAGAGAAAGGGTTAAGGTTCCAGATTATTGGATGGTTACATCTCACTTAAACAACAGGTGCATATCAATATATAGTTGTCAGTAAAGTACTAAAACGGCATTTAAAAATGTACCTATTGACACATGAAAATTTTTAAAAAAATCGAATCGAAAATATCATGCAAGGAATTTATGAAATCATAATGATAAAAATAACTTCAAAATTTCAACCTTGTGCAACGATTAGTTACAGAGAAGTAAAATAAGTAGTAAAATAACTGAAGGAAAATTAGTAAAAAAAACTACAATAGTGAGAAAAACAAGAACAGAAAAATATGCTGCTCTGAAATGAACTGAACATGCATGTTTGATTGTGTAATATAAAAGGCTTTTGCAGCTCAAATCTTGTGTAACCAATGTAGTTTATTATTAGTAGAATAATGGTTAAACTGTCTCAATATGTAAAAATCTCAAATATCATAAGAATAATTTTTTTACGCATAATTAGTCTGGTGCCTATCCGTTGGAGCACAAATACATTAATCGGAAGAATGGGTAATGGAGCACTCATAGGGATGTACATGTTAAACAAGTATTGGCCTCCACGCTGACATGAAATGATGGCTGAGGAATAAACCATCTTTTGAGACTTTCCTACCATCATTTATCCATAATCCTTATTCTCCGAAAGTTTATGCTGAAAAACAGACATAACGGTTCTTGCTCGTATTCAAACAAACACAAGAACACACCAATACAGATAAGGTATCCCTTATGCGAAAAAAAATGCATATAAGTACTCTTTCTTAACGAGTTGCATTTGGGTGTGGAATGGGTTACCTGAACAAACCAGGAAAACCAGTAACTTAACATTATTTAAAACATTAATACAAATGCAAAAGACTAGACTAGGACCACGGATGAGCGTAGTACGCAATAATCTTCTTTATAGAAGAAGCGTCTCTAATGTATAAGTTAAGTCATGTGTTTGGTCTAGTAACGTAGCTAGGGGAGGAGGAGGGTAACCCCTCGGGTCCATACATGAGGGGGGCCCCCAAAGAGTGTCCGAATTTTTTTTCTCATGTCATAGTGTCGAATGTAAAAATGCAGGGGCTCCTAAAGAGGCCAAACCCCCCCCCCCCCGGGCCCCCAAATCCCTTGCAACGGATTGGTTGGGTTCCGGTCTTACAAACTTATATTGATTTCATTATCACTTGACTACATACATTTTTCCAATATACTATTTTTTTTCCCGCGTCGCATCCGGCACTTGACTACATTCAATACAAATGCCTACCCCCAAAGATGACATTCGATTCAAAAGACCATCAGCCTGTAAACGGATGATGGCTTTCTCATCATCGGCAATAGACTCCAAACTTATTGTATCAGGTGATAGCCTGCTGCAAATGCTCTCGACGCATCACACCGGCAAGACCATCGTTATTCTGACAGTTACTTTGGAACACCCAGTGGATAGCAATTTCTGTGTTAATCTGTTGTAGCGGTAAGTAAATGCTGTAAAAGAAATTATGAATATGTTGTAGCGGTAAGTAAATGCTGTAAAATAAATTATGAATCTGTTGTAGCGGTAAGTAAATGCTGTAAAAGAAATTATGAATCTGTTGTAGCGGTAAGTAAATGCTGTAAAAGAAATTATGAATCTGTTGTAGCGGTAAGTAAATGCTGTAAAATAAATTATGAATCTGTTGTAGCGGTAAGTAAATGCTGTAAAAGAAATTATGAATATGTTGTAGCGGTAAGTAAATGCTGTAAAATAAATTATGAATCTGTTGTAGCGGTAAGTAAATGCTGTAAAAGAAATTATGAATCTGTTGTAGCGGTAAGTAAATGCTGTAAAATAAATTATGAATCTGTTGTAGCGGTAAGTAAATGCTGTAAAATAAATTAGTAATCTGTTGTAGCGGTAAGTACATGATGTAAAAGAAATTATGAATCTGTCAAAAAAATACACAGCTGATAAACAATTTTCAGCTGCTGTTTTACCAACAATGTTCATAGAGTCTGCGGTGCGTGGCACCCAGACTGATAACGGGTTGCTGTTAAGAACCAATGCTCATAGTCCGTTGTATTTACATCTCATTAAAGATGCGTTGTCATATGACTGTCCACGAAAATTATAATTTTAATCATGTGCACTTGCAGGAAATCTTGAAGAGCATGGAACAATTTCGCAGCCTTGAGACCACTGTTGGCCATAAATGCTATATCACTATTCTAACTGCAAAAAGAAAAAGATGAAAAAAGTTTTGGGAGGGGGTTTTTGGGATTCCCTTTTGTGTGGGGGCCCCTGTTCCATGTGGAGAATGCCTAAATACGCCACTGCGCCAACAGCAGCGGCACAGACAGACGAATCAGTAGGAAAGCTCAAAACTTAAGCCTTATTTAAAACACAAATCAAATTGCAAGATTAGACTAGATCCACGAAAGAGCGCAATATTCTTTTGTCTAGAGAATCCTCTGAAACAGATAAGTTAAACGGGACATTCTACATTTATTGGTAAGCTATTCTCAAATGTAAGGGACAATTACATCAATCTACAATTTCTAAGTAAACAGACTGAATTATTTTCCTTCTGTGTGCATTAACTCTATTATGTGCATGCCATTTTGTAGATAACAGGCCTAGTTCCCACACAAAAATGTCTCTCTCCTACATATTCCCAGCGGGATTGGCCAGATTATCTTGAAATTTAAACCTCCACTGCCCGAGGGGACTTTATATAGATAATATAAGCTCATTTGGTTTTTATATTATGTGTCTGAGTTTTGGTTACACTAGTTTTTATTTTTATTTTAAAGGATGAAAAAAAGACAGAAACATTTTTTAAAGCGTTAGCGTGTTCTTCTTTTTTTAATTTTTATTTGTAGATTAAAAAATATAATTACAATTTATCATCATTTTGGAATAGAATTTTCTGGTATTTCGCCCCATTACTTTAAACTTTAAATATATATTATGTATTTTTCTCCATTTATACAGACACACACACACTCATATTTTAAATCTTCGATATAAAAAACCCAAAGAAATAATAATAAATATTATGTTTTTCTGTTTGTCTGTGTTTGTCTGTAGTTTTCGATAAAGCTAATAAACATTTGTAAACATTGTGTTGAAAGATATATTTTTAACCAGGTGAGATCAGATTTTTAACGAGTGTTAGAATATCAAATACAATCCATCAAATGAATATCCAAATGTAAATAGTTCAAGAAATTCTTCATATATCTGGCCTCCACCTTGTTCCTCTCTTCCTGTTTCTTATGGTACAATTTATCCGCTATTGCTTGCAGGTCGTTGCCTACCGCATGACGCTTGGAGACGGTGCTGGGGAACACTGACCTAGGATGCTGCTCGCGTTCCTCGTCGTTGTAGTCGTCGGAGTCCAGCCCGCGCTTCCACGGCGACCTTTCCCACACGTCACGCGCCGAGTGAAACCTCAGCCTCGGCTCGAGCACGTCGCGCTCAATTATTGCGCGCTCTTCCGGTCGGCCGTGTACAAAAGCGCCCGCGGGAAGAGAAGGCAGAGACGAGAGAAGGCAGAGGATGACGACCATGAGTATCATCACGTGGCGAGATACAGAGAAGTCAGGATTTCCTGTTTGTAGAATCATTCTGGAATTTTCATTTGAACTGAAATTAAATATAACAATAGATAATGGCGTTCATATCTCAAAATCATAAATAAAAATGTATGGAACAATTTTATACATTGCAGTGATAATATATTACATTTAAAGACCAAGTGAAGAGGTTTTTCTAGAAGGAACGAGATTTGGAATAGCCTCATACGGCAGTGACGTTTGAGAAAGAAAACAAATAAACAAAACTCGACGCTATAAATCTATATTTAACCATTTTGTTAAAAATAAGAACCGGGAAAAGATTCAAAACATGTGGCAATAGATTCAAAACACGTGACAAAATTCATTTTTCCTACTCTAAATTCTTTCTCTTACGTCACTTTCCTATGTTGCCGGAAATAAAATCATCTCAAATGGCTACGAGATTTGGATTTGTCCTCCAAAAAACACACACATTTACGTGCAAATATTGAACTAATTATTTAAAAGTTATCTTTGATATTTTGTTTAAATGATTTTTATTAACATTCAGATGCTGAATACACTATTTATTATCAAAATCTAATGTTAACTAAATTTTGATAAAACGCTCTTCACTAATTGCTCTTACCATAGTGTAGAATGATCTTTTTGTTGTATTTTTTTTTTACTAAAATCTGTACATAAAAGTTTCGTCGCGAGAATGGGCCGGGGGCATAAAAACTTGTGTACAATTTATTGAAATAAATTTTTGAAAGGTTTATTGTTTATATGTCTGCTTGTTATAAATGTTGTAAGGGCAACATGTACATTTTTTGAAAAAGCGCAAGACAGTTAAAAAGAATATTTTATTATAATATTCTTATATTATTGTTATATTAATACAATATTATTGTATTTTTCAATTTAATAATAACATACATGTAAAAAGAAGGTGTCTAAAATTTTATGGACGGTGAATCTTAAAATAATAAATGATATTTTCTTTTTAAAGTAATGATGCAACTTATCTGTTTAAGCTAGATAGAAATCGAATTCCAGACTTTTGATTATATGTTTATAATGTAAGATAATATAGGTCTACTTTCAGTGAACAAATTACTCATTACTGTAGGAGATTTTTGGTTAAATAACAGCTTTTGGATCTCTTCCTCCCGTCCCCCCATCTTACATGTATGAATGTAAGACTATGTTTCCTGTTCTCAAATTTAGACAGCAGTTTCTTTGACCCGCAGTGGCAACAAGTTTAGGAGTTTAAACCAACACAAGCAACGATTTTTTTTAAAAGTTTGGGCCAACAAAGGCAAGGCTTTGAATTGGGCCGACAAAGCCAACATGTTTTGAGTTGCTCCACCTAAGGCAATATGCTTAGAGTTGTGCCAACAAAGGCAACATATTTTGAGTTGTGCCAACAACGGCAACGGGCTTAGAGTTGTGCCAACAAAGGCAACATTATTTGAGTTGTGCCAACAAAAGCAACAGGCTTAGAGTTGTGCCAACAAAGGCAGCTGGCTTAGAGTTGTGCCAACAAAGGCAACAGGCTTAGAGTTGTGCCAACAAAGGCAACATGCTTAGAGTTGTGCCAACAAAGGCAACAGGCTCAGAGTTGTGCCAACAAAGGCAACATGTTTTGAGTTGTGCCAAGAAAGACAACATGTTTAGAGTTTGGGCTAACAAGTACAACAGGAGATTAAACTAGAAGTCTTCCGGATGTAAGCCACAAGACCTAATAGGTCTATCTTTTAAACCACACCTGGCAAAACATGAACAGAGTAATAGATGACTGGCATCAAAACACGTGCTATAAACACACTTTAAAATGCATTAATTAAAGAATACCTTTTAAAATGCGCATCTAGTAAAAATATTATAACGTTTTGAAAACTATGCAGAAAACTCACACTATTAGATGCTTAAAACTCTGGCCAAGATTTTACTTCTGCTAGTAAAGACTTTCTGTTCACAGGCCACTTGGGACAACTAGAATGCTAAATAAACCTTACCATCAGAACAAATGCTACTAAAGCATATATCTCTTTTATTTACAAAATATTTTAATTTTCTTTTTATTCAAAATAAAACTGCAAAAAATAAATAAATGCATTATTTGGAATTCCTTGAAACGTTAATTAGCTGAAACATTATTAAATGTTTTAAATAATGAAATAATGTCAATGATTAAAGATTTTTTGTTTTTCCAATTCCGATAACTCAGTAAAAACTTCTAGAGTTGACAATTTTCATTGTTGTTTCCCTTTAAATAATTTTCAGTGAAAAAGATTCCGTATTGATTTCTTTTGTCATTTAAAATATTTTTCAGTCTTAAAATATTTTTTTTAATATTGGACCTATATATATATTTGTTTATTATTTGTTTATTATATTTCTTAAGTTATAAATCTTTAAATGTAAAACTAAATTATTTGATGTTGTTGATTGTTTATATAATTTATAAAAGTTTATTCAAGTTTCAAGTGAATGCAGGGACTAGATGACAAGATGTCCTATTGTCGATACATTTGTTTACAATTTGATTTATTCAAGTTTAATAAATCTAAATCTAAATAAACAGATTTATAACAACATAAACATGACGTGATAGATATAAATAACAAGAAGACATTAAGATATAAATGTATAAAGTTTATTTAAATACAGAAACAAGAAACTGTTTTAAATGTTTAGAAGTAAAATGTTTAAAATTTATACAAAACTATAAATTTAACAGAAGAGAATATAAATATCTTTATATCTAAACAAAAACAATAAAGTGAATAAAGATTTATAGATACATGAAATAAAAAGAAAGTGATATAAACAGATATAAAACATCCTCCATGTTTGTTTGTTTACATTTTGACACACAAGTAATTCAATATAATTACTAGAGTATACTAACTCCACTGTAATTAAGTCCAGGCTCTAAACTTCCACTACGGACAAAGTCAGACCACCAAAAACCACCATAATACCCCACACAGTGGACAGGGGCTCCACTACTTCCTGGACATGTACATGTTGTGTAGGTAAACTTATGGTCATAATCATCCCACCCACCAATCATCCTTACCCTCACCCGTATTTTGTCCTTCCATTGACCAACACTGACCTGTTTAGAACATCCATGAGGATGTGACACTATAAAGTTCAACTTGTCAATATCTCGAGATTTTTCGTATTTTCTGCTGACTTTCACCCTGAACTCTTCATAATGATTCCACATTTTCTCCAATTTATTTCCCAAAGTTTCATCACAAGTCACACAGGATATCCTACACTTGTCTTCCTCAATGTTTACATAACCAGCACATACCTTATCTTTAAGAGTAACCAATTCACTATCTTCACTATCATAAAACAATCTCAAGGTCGTGTGGCTTAACTCAATGTCATCAACAACCACATGTGCAGCTGTAACCACATCAATCTTCCACCAAACTTTGCTGGGTTTGTCTGAAGATTTACATTTATCACATGGACAGGTTGTATAGTGTCTTCGTTTACATTTATCACATTGACATTTTGTTAAGTCTCTTTTTTTATATTCATCTGAGTACTTCCACACTTTACACACCCTCCCAGTTCCTGTCCTCAATGTTTTCTTTCCTCTCAGTTCAGACAAAAAATATGGAATCTCTGTGTATGGCCAAAACTCTGGTCTGTCTGGACTGGTCAGTGTGACACTTAGTCTAACTGTCAGGTCAGCTATAACTTTAATGTATTCATACAAATCACTGTCCTGGTGACCTTCAGGTAGATGTTTTAAGCTGAATGATTCAATAGGTATAAACTCTGGATGACCTGGATTCTTCTTACAGTTTGTCACATGCTGGTGTAAATCAATTTCTCCACAAAGTGAAATCTGATTTTCATGTTCACCTGTACAGGTAAATACAAAATATCAACAAACTATGTTTACTTTATGTAATAAATATTCTTTTTACTATCAATATAATCAATTACCGGTATAAAATTATTCACCTTTATAAACATATTTACATGTTGTATTAACTTTTACCAATAATTTACCTATGAGCAGACTGTCTTGTTTATTTGACTGGTCATCATTTTGTTTAGGAAGTGAATTAACACAATCTGAAATGTTCAGTTTACATATTAATAAATATTTTCTGATATTTTGTTCTATATAATTTTGAGGCTAAAATAAGAATTATTATCCATCTGGGCACTTGCTTTTCGGCCTGAGGCTATGGTGAAGAAATTGCTGACTTTTAGTAGCTGTTCGTAGTTTGAATATAGAGTGTTGGAGAGATTTGGTGTTTTGTGGAGGTAGACATTTCTTATGTCCTGTAGTGCCGGACAGTCAAACAGGTGTTGGGCAACTGTTTCAATTTGGTTTTTGCGCAGGCAAACGATGGTTACTTGATCTTGTCTCTGTAGGGAGTGTATTGGGTCATTTTCATTTCTGGTTTGGACTTATGTGGGAATACACATCCTCCTGTTGTGCCCAGTGCCCAACCATTTAACCACTGTTCTTTAATGTTTGTTTTAATGATCTGTTTGACTGTGTCCAATGATGCTGGTGTGTCAGGTTGAAAGTTGGTTGATCCTTGCTTCACTAGAGTGTATACTCTTATATTACCTTCTATTTTGTTGTGACTTGGGATTTACTGTAGTGTGAGTTTGACAGCAAAGGCATCGAGGAAAGAGTTAATTTTTCAAGAGTAGGGATCTGAATGGCCTTATTTTGAGATATAGGCACTATGCTGCTTGTAATACTGATCAGAGAAGATTACTAAATCTTTTTGTTTGGACGGGTAGACAGTGAAAATAGCTGTCATGTGGTGTAGTGCTGCTACAATCGTAAATGTTCTACTTCGTATATACAGCACATTTTCCCACCGGGATTACATAATTCATCACATGATTGGTCAGGTTTCTTTACTCATACTCCATAACCTGGTTATAAGGCTTCCTTAAAGGCCATTCCATCTGTATATACTTTTATTATATCTCCTGGGTATGATGTTATTGTTTTTTCTGCTACTCCCAATGTCTGCAATGTGTCTATGTTTTTCTTTCCTATATTTTCTAGTAGATTTATTCTAATGTCAACGACATGCAGATGTTGGTTCAGTGGCATGTCCCTATCTATGATTTGCAGCTTTTCTCAATTAGTTTGAAGTTGGAGTTTTTGTTCTATTGTGTGGGCTATATATAGAATTGTTTTGTGTTTGATTCTGTTGTCCATTTTTCTACCAATTGTCTGTTCGTATGTTGTTTGTCTTGTCTTCTATATCTTTCTACCATCTGTAAGACTGCCACCTCTCTTCTTAGATTTGGGGGCTATATGTTAGTGTGAATTTCACAAGCTGCTTTAGGAGTCGACTTTAAGCCTCTGGAAATGAAGTGTACTGTCTAACTTTTGATCTTCTCAAGATAACCCAGTACTGTTTGGATGAATTTTGCTTGCACTATCATGATAATGATATACTTAATCACTGATCGCACATTTCCTACATACAGGTGGTAATGTACAACTATCAATGCCCCAAGAGGTGCCAGCTAGCCATGTCACCAAATTTAAGCGTCTCATTAATTTTTCTTTCAGGATCTGTATGTGTTTCTTTAAATTTAATTGTCTATCTAGCTAAACACCTAAGTTAGTCCTCTTTCTGGAGTAAAGAGCCATGTAGCGACAACGATATCTTCGTCTTGACTATTTTGTGGCTTTCTGTGAAGACTGAGTATACTGTCTTTGAGCTGTTTCTTTTTAGTTTCCACTTCTCACAGTGTGCAATAAGTTTGGTCAAGTTTTCATTTAGGCGCCTAGCACTTATAACAATTTGGTGGCAAGTATGCCACATAACCAGGTCATCTGCATAGAGTGCCATTTCCACCCATAGCAAATTTTTGTAGATCATAGATCATTGTTAAACTTTAGGAAAAGTGTGCAGCTCAGTGATGATTCTTATGAAAGCCCTTCTTCTAGTACCCGCTTTGATGGAATAGGCAAGACTAAGAATACATAATCATATTTTAATATTTATCCTAATCCATATATTAATATTTATCCTACTTAGCCAACTCTAAAATTACAATAGAAATACCTTCATAATTGTTTTCCTTACATTCTGTTCTTGGTAATTTCAGGCTCAAGATTTCCTTAAGAATAAAAAAAATGATAAATTGCTTTGAATTATAAGTTCCATCAGTTTTAAAAAAAAGTTTTATAATTATTGTTTAATATGAATATGAGTTATAATTTCACTACAGTAAATAAAATGTTTCTTAAACTTTTCTCTGTTCCATGTTCTTTTTATTATATCTTATAACATTTTTATTTGACTGCTTTAATATACATTTATATTTAAGGGAGTTTAATTGACAACTATGTTTTCACATTCACATTGAAATATTTAAAAAAGCAGATAGAAACTTGGTGTTTTCCATAATTAAAAAAATACCAGATTTAAAGAAAGTATAGGCACAATTTCTGTCGCAAAACTTTTTTTTTTTTTAAGAACTTTAAAATATATAAAAAATTAATTGATGTAATGATGCAGCAGTGAATATAAGTTAGAGATAATTTCAATATTTTTATTGGGCCTATATAGAGTACTATATAAAGCGTGATTTAAATTTAATACCTTTTATAGGCCTACAGGTCAATTTAATAAAATAACTAACAGAGCCCACTATTTAAATTATTGAATAATAAAACTTATGTATCAATGATTTTGACGAATATCTTTCTTAATTATACCTTTTTAATTGGTATATTCTTCAACAATTTTAAATAGGGTACTTTTTTTCCTAAGCCAAAATATTATCAAAACTAATAGATAAAGTTTAGACTTGTAAGCCTACTTAATGTAGGTTACTTATGCTAAAAGTTAAGCTCACTCTAGTAGCACAATAAGTTTATAAATTTAAACAAGTATATAAATGTTCCGTTAGTGTAACTTTTTAAAAATTAAATAATACAATTAAAAGATAGTCCAAAAGTTACTAAATGCTAATTTAAATTATTATTTCTTTAATAGAAAAACAACAACCAATATTTTTAACAATATAAGTTCAAATAAATTTTTTTTTAATTTTAACAGTAATTGAATTATAATATTTTAGTCTAATAAAAGTCTCAGCATAAGTCATAAAATTTAGTCTTATTTTTCTTAGTAGTCATAAGTTCTCAGTCAGAAATTGTATAAAGCCCTAAGCCAAAGCAAAATAAAAAGTATAAAAGTAAAGGGCTTCAGGCATAGCCTTTGTCACATTGTTACGAATATCGGTACTAAATGAATGACGTAGTAAGGCATTGACCTCTTAACAAGTGCGTATCAGAGTCCAAAGCGACCAAGGTTTGACCTTTATGCCCTGAGGGCAGTTTAAATAAAATAATTCGTTCAAATCCCGTGGAAATTGGAGGATAATTCTGGATCGTAGTATTTATAGAGAAAGAGGTTAAAATGCGTATTAAGACCCTGTAGAATCTTCGATGATAGTTTTCTTTGGAAAGTCCCGACCTCCTTAAAGTCAGTTCAGTTCGGAAGTTTGTCGAGTGAAGTCGCTATATTCATTTGTATATTGTATGCCATTGTATTGAAACTTATGTTGCCATCAGTTGATGAAGTTTATTGATCGTTTATATTGAGTCTACAATTTAAATAAAATTGTTTATTCAACAACTGGAGTTGTTTGATCTATCATTGTTGAGAAAGGTGTTGAAGATAATTATCACGAATATAACTACATTACTGCATAGACCTGTCAGTCAAGGAACCCCTAGCTTGGGCTACAGATTAGCAGAATCTAGAGACTTCTAATAAAGATACAACTATATGCATTGAATCCGATTTAACGAGTCGTAATAATAGTAATCAATTAATCATAGAGGGCCATAACAACATTAACAATAACAACAACAAATGAATAAAACAAATAACTTGAATAAAATATTAAAAGAACTTTTGGATTTAATGAAAAGTATAATATTATCGTCATTGATTAGTAGGCTAATATTTACTTAGGCCTAGTTGCCTAACAATAGGATAACATCATTTAAGCCTACATTTAATTTACATTTAAATTCACAAAGAAATAATTCTTAATAATTATAAGCCTACTTTAACTTTAAGTAGTACTTAGGTCTATGCTATGTCTATATTTTACATACTTATAAACTTATAATGAATAATGACTTATTTACTTACTCTAATTCTATTTTACATGATTATGAATTATGTCAACGTTTTTATTCATTTATCTAGACTAGATCTTTTTTTAATTAAATTAAAAGCAACAATACACAATTTAATCCGTTCTCTGTTCGTACAACATAATTATTTAAAAAAAGTTTTGAAAATTAGTTAAATTGCGGTAGTCTCAATTAAGTAAAAATCTATCAATGTACACTTTTAAACTCAAAACTCTAAGTCTGTCTAAGTCCAAGTCTGTCTAAGTCTAAGTCTGTCTAAGTCTAAGTCTGTCTAAGTCTAAGATCTACGATTGTAAGATTTAAATTTAAAGTGGCGAGAAAGTAGACTTAGGCCTATTTCTAAAAAGACTGTCGTCTGCTAAGCAGTCCGACAAATGACCTTTACCTTGCAAGTAGTAAATATAATAGCAGATGTGTTAATTTCTGAAATATTTATTGAGTGAAATATGTTTTAAGAAATTACTTAGTTGTGTGATAAAACAAAAAAATAAACTTAATCTAAATGAAATTCTCATCTATTTAAGTTTAATTAACTAAAGTTAAACATTTAACAAAAATGAGAACGACAACATTTTAGCGGAACTATTAAATATTTCTACTTTGTTGTATTTTATTGTTTGTAGTTGTTCATGTTGTTGCTGTTGTTGTTAATTTAGACGTTTAACTAAAAAATATTTGTGTAAACTCTAGACTGTAATATTACTGATCAATTATAATGTATAGTATATCGCACCTTTGATGGGTGATGGCGTAGCAATTTTTGGTATGACTAGGTAAAAATGTTGACCTACAAATTGAAGGGACAAAGGATAACAAGTGGTGGGAGGGGCAAATTTACAAGGGGGAAATAGTAAACTGTTAAAGGGTCTACATAAAAATATACAAGGGGAAATAGTAAACTGTTGAAGGGTCTACATAAAAATATACAAGGGGGAAATAGTAAACTGTTGAAGGGTCTACATACAAATATACAAGGGGAAATAGTAAACTGTTGAAGGGTCTACATACAAATATAGGGGAAACTGGGGTAAAATGGGATAGCGGGGTAAAACGAGACATACGAATTACTGAAAAACAGAAAGTCGGAGCTCTTTAGAAATAGTCTAATAAAGAGATCACGTGATACTGCATTAGCGGCAAAATCCATTTTGTTTGGTTGAGCTGCATGCGTCAGTTAGAGGCAAATATTTCAATTTTATATTTTTTGATCTACTTTTATGGTTACGATGCAAATGTGTTCATTAAGAAAAAAAATACAGATTTGTCAGACAAGAATTAACATTCTGATAGATATTTATATGGGCAATAGTAATATATATCTAAGTTTGAACTACTTAAGCATGGCAGTGTGTGGTTTGGAGGCTTTGTGAACAAGGTTATGTTGGGGTAAAACAGGACAAAATAATGGGGCAAAATGGGAAAATACGGTTAACTCAATAAATCATTTGTGTTTCTTATGAAACCAACCAATCTCATCTTTTTTTGTTGTGTCATTATTGTCCACCACTTGCTTGTTCAGTACACAGAATGTCGTTTACATGTCAATGTTATCTTTGATACGACAGGGTTTTTTCCCTTAAGTATCTCGTTTTACCCCAGGTTCCCTTACTCTGAGAGTGCAGAAAGCTGGGTAGCCTGTCAGGGTGACTGTAATAGGTGGGGACACTACAGATGTGCAGGTCTGGATGAAAGAAACAATGTTCCAGTTTTCGTTTGTGAACTCTGCGACGACTGACATTTGATTTAGCATACCCTCAGCGTATGTCTCGTTTTACCCCAGGCATGGGGCAAAATGGGAAAAAACGGTTAGCCCAAGAAATCATTTGTGTGTCTTTTGAAACAAACAAATCGCATCTTTTTTTGTTGTGACATTGTTGTCCACTATTTGCTTGTTCAGTACACAGAATATCGTTTACATGTAAATGTTATCTTTGATACGACAGGGTTTTTTCTCTTAAGTATCTCGTTTTACCCCAGGTTCCCCCTACAATGGGAAATAATGTTCTATTGAAGGGTTTACATCAAAAATGTCAACAGTTAAAACGTTAAAATCTATAAATTAGCCTATAGTCTTTGACCCCACAAATTATATATAATGAAAATATTTTTTTAATATAGATAATATTTTAAAAAAAATGGTTTAAAAAGAAAAAGGGTGGAGGGGGTCTCGGATAAGATTGTAGGATATTCCTTCCCCTTCTAGCCCCCATTCTGTGTACTGAAGCCTAGAATTTTCTTTTTACTTAATTTACACTGTAGAAATGTTTAAAACAAACCTGATCGTTATTTTGTCT
Organism: Anisus vortex; assembly: GCA_949126835.1. Lineage (NCBI taxonomy): Eukaryota > Metazoa > Mollusca > Gastropoda > Planorbidae > Anisus > Anisus vortex. The sequence goes on along the minus strand of OX421505.1, from coordinate 2,290,417 downwards.
TTTACGGCTTGCTCTATATGATTCTGAAACAAATACAAACAGTCTATGAATTTAGCCTCAATCTATCAAACCATTAAGCAGGCTTCGTGTTAATGATGAGGTCTTGTCTATTGCCTGTATTTTAGAAAATAATGTTCAGTGTATAGCTTCTAAACTTATGACTTGTTTACAGCCGTTCCTTCAAGCTAGATGGAAGATTATTACGTCCAAGGCCCAAAACTCCTGCAGAGTGGCATGGATTGGACAGCGCAAGGACTAGAATCTATGCTGTTTTGTTAACAGTTAGGTGAACTAACCGCAGGATCAGCATGCCTCAAAGCGTAGTCTCCAAAGGTGAATCAATTAACTGCATAGGGTATTATTGATAAATTGTTGTTGAACTCCTACAATGCATTTCTAAATGGCATATTAGGCAACAGTAAAACCATACCCAAATATATGTATGTATGTATATATGTATGTGTATATATATATATATATATATATATATATATTATATATATGGAGAGAAAGAGAGAGAGACAGAAAGAAAGAGAGCGACTCTAGACCATATATAAAGTCCTATAGACGATATCGGCAAATAAAATAACTGGGACTAAATATAATTTAGGAAGTTTTAAGGTTTCAAAAAGAGATGTTTTCTTTTCTTAAACATCGTAGAAACAAGAAGAGTTTAGAAACAAGTTTGAACTACTAGATATTTACATTGATTCATACAGTCGTGTGTTGATTGAACTACTAGATATTTACACTGATTCATACAGTCGTGTGTTGTTCTACGAGCCTTAATGGACACATCTCTACACGTTTTAAGTAATTAAAGGTTCTAAACTTATAGTCTTAAAGTCTTAAAGAGTCTAATACTACTTTGTCGAGCCATTTTTACGTATTAAGTTAGAGAGCAGGGGTAGAAAAACTTTTGATAATTTTGTGCAAAAGCAAAATTTTTACTTCAGTCAGCGTGCCAACAGCTTAAAAGTAATTAAGCTCTATCACTCAATTTTTTTATAAGATAATTTATTTGCCTTTCTTGCGAGGTCTTCTGCATTCCGTTGTAAATCGCTTTGCGTGCCAACTATGGCACGCGGGCGAAGGTTGCCGATCCCAGTTATAGAGCATATTTATATAGGCCTATATATAGGCTAAGCTTACATAAAAAAAGAACCAAAACTAAAAACATTTTCAATACTTGTAACCTTCACCAGATCCTCCATATATAACTGACAAACAACATGTTTAGACAAGAGCTGACTGAAAGTAAAATATACGAGTGATTAACAATAAATAGAGAGATGGATCAAACACAACTTGAACGCTATATGTGACAAGAACACACAACATGTCAGTTAATGAACTCTATATGAGACAAGAACACATAACATGTCAGTTAATGAATTCTATATGAGACAAGAACACATAACGTGTCAGTTAATGAACTCTATATGAGACAAGAACACATAACATGTCAGTTAATGAACTCTATATGACACAAGAACACATAACATGTCAGTTAATGAACTCTATATGAGACAAGAACACATAACGTGTCAGTTAATGAACTCTATATGAGACAAGAACACATAACGTGTCAGTTAATGAACTCTATATGAGACAAGAACACATAACATGTCAGTTAATGAACTCTATATGAGACAAGAACACATAACATGTCAGTTAATAAACTCTATATGAGACAAGAACACATAACATGTCAGTTAATGAACTCTATATGAGACAAGAACACATAACATGTCAGTTAATGAACTCTATATGAGACAAGAACACATAACATGTCAGTTAATGAACTCTATATGTGACAAGAACACATAACGTGTCAGTTAATAAAGTGGAATCCAATAGGCAGTAGAAAAAGGAACCTTAGCTATGATAATAAAACAACATAAAAGACAAATCAGCTTGAGGACAGTATTAATTAATTATATGTGACTGTAAATATGCAGAAATTGTTGTTATATTTTTACAAACCAATAAATAACTGGAGTGGGTTAAAAGAATTTCCTATGTACCTAAAAATAAACTTCCCTCCACGTCATAGTAAGCGTGCGTTAGCTAGCTATTTTTAGAATATGACATCAGCTTTGTTCAAATAGTAACATTATTTTAGTAATATATTAAATGGGCAAGAAATTAAATATTTCAATAACTATATATGCATATTAGGGCCTAATGTTTTGGAGACAAACTAAATAAGAATGTGTGCATTTATTTATATCTTCCTTATGGACATTTTCTAGATTTTAATTTTCAATCACTACGACTTTATTAAAAGTTTCACTTCTAGATCTGAAGTTATATTACATTACAACTAAGGAGATACAAAAAACATAAGTTTTTAAACAAAACCCTTTAGTTCTGAATTTATACATGAGCTGCAAGTAGGTTCCTATTTATAATGCAGAAGGGGAAAAGATAATTATCTATCACTAATAAAAAAAAAATCGCAAAATAGGCATACATAGACCTATAATTTAGTTATAGTATAGGCATTCTTAGACGAAATATTAGGCTTTAGTTAGTATAATGTAGTAAGAATAAAAGTCATTTTTCTTTTACCTGAATGTTCCATTGCGATCAGTAGAAATGTTAATTTTAATTTGTCTTTATATTTGGAGTTGAATCTGTTTGATCCTAAGTAGGCCTGAAGCTGACGTTAAACCACGTAAGTGTCAACTGGGGAAAAGCCATATATAAAGGGATTTAAATAAAAAGGCTTATGAATATCAAAATCCAAATAAAACATTTGAATTTCAGCCTTTTATATTATATGATTAAAACGTATAATTTTTAATCTAATATATTTTTTAATGTTTATAAAATTCTTTATTTTATTTAGTTTTGTTACAAAAAAAGATATTACTTAATAAGTAAGTAAGCCCTATTTATTTGTTAATAATGTATTATTAATATCACACTACATAATTATTATAAATGTATTAATCTTCTGGCCTTTTGAAAAACAACATTACTTTAAATTCAAGCTTTAATTTCACTTCAAAATGTAGTGCTTTTTTAAATCTCGTAATTTGTAACAAATTCGTAAAAATTGACGTTTATTGCTAAGATAGTATATTTCTGAGCTAATAACTGCTATCAGACTAGATATCTAAATCTCCCCCAGCAAAGTCTAATGAGTTAAATTGTATAATAATATTATGACCTGTAAATGACCTTGAAGTAATTGAAACGTTAGCGCTAAAAATAACTTTTAGAAGAATATTTAAATAATGACGTCAGCTTTAAAAATAAGGCGCTCATATAGTATGGGACAGACTGCTAGCACTGTAGTACGTGACGATGTTTACCTTAGAGACGGAAGTCAACAAAACCTACTTGGTTGCGCCTCATAAAAACAAACTCATACGCACACACATAGTCCTCCCCCCATACACACACACACACACTACGCACTACACACTACACAGGTATGATAGTTCCAAAACTATAAAGGTTGTAGACTCTATGTATGTGTATTGAAAATATTTCAATTGTTTTATCTCGATTTTCAAAAATAAAATTAAGATACATGCATGATTATATAAACATTATAACACCGCGACAAAAAAAAAACATGATGCAGGTGGACAGTCAAGTAAAATTTACTTACACATTAAAATTTACATATCGATATCTATATATATAAAAAGACCGTGTTAAGCCCCCGCGGAGTACCAATGGTCAATTTGAAATCACGTGATATCACTGACCTTTCTAGGCCTAGCCCTATATACCATCTAATAATTTTTCAAATCGGACATGTGTCTTCGATAACTCAGTGGTAAACGTAGTGGACTGCTATACGGGCGACCAGGGTTCGGTTTTCCAGTTAGACTATACTTTAATTTTTCAAACTTTTTAAAACAAAAGACATTGTAAATCTACAGGCAATATAGATTTTGTTAAAAAAAAATAATATTTGCCTTTTTTTTTACCCGATTGCAATATTTATTTACTTTCCTAAAAGTATTCAGTAAAAAAAATTCTAATTTAAATATAAGATTTATAGCTTTCTTTTAAGTGTAATTTATAAATTTGTTATCTGCACCTCAAACAGTCCTGTTTTTTTTTCACCCGGGCAACGCCGGGCAATGTAGCTTGTATATATATATATACAGAGAGAGAGAGAGAGATAAGAAAAGAGACAGAGAGAGAGAGAGAGAGAGAGAGCTAGACACAGTGAAATAAAAGAAAAAGATTGATAGAAAGATAGTTCTATATAGTTGAAAATATTAATTGGGAGATAGAGACTAAACGAATTTATAAAAATTTAGCCTAATGCATAGACGATGTTAAAATATATAAGGCATGTACATTTTTATAGCCTTAAAAGTATTTTTCTGCATAATCCTTTTAATGACTTTAAAACCTTAAGCATTTCTAAAATAGAATCACATCATCTGTAATAAAAAATAGGCTAAACAAATTATTATGTAACTAGTGGTTATGCCCGTCAAAATGACGGAGAAACTAACGACTACAATATTACAATATTAGTTAAGTTAAGTTAATATTAATGTTAAGAGAGAAAGAAAAGAGACTATTAAAATGAACGTTTCTTTTCGGTATTTAGTTTTTGTTCTTTTTAATTGTTTCTGACCCTGGCATATGCATAATAATTGTTACTGTCAAGCGTCTGATATTATAACGTAGCAAACAGTTGTGTTGACTTGATTTGTTATTAAAAATAGCCTATTAAATTAACAATAATATACTATCTAAAAGAAAAAAAACCACAATACCAAACAATAAAAGGTAAATAATAAAAAAAGCGGAGAAAATAATATTTCAATACAATACAAACTAAAGTGATAACGATTTTTTCGGTATTTAATTTTTGTTCTTGCTTATTGTATTAATAAAACAGTGTTGAGAATGTTTCTTTCGGTATTTAGTTTTTTTTTTTTTTGTTGTTGTTTCTGGTCGACCTGAACCTGACATATGCATAAGAATTGTGGCCTCAAGGACTGGCGTAGTGTGTAAACCGCCGATACATTCCCATTAAGAATACACTGGCGGGCGAACGCATGGGGCACAGGGGGAGGAAGCAATGGACGCTGCAATCCCGTCTCGAGAACCACCCGGTGCCTGGATGCATGTACCTATAGTATAGGATTTGTGCTACCGGGTGACAGTGCAGGTATACGGGCGAGCCACTACGATAATGATCCTTAGGGGAACCGCAGTGAACGATCGCTGGGCTGCGGAAACCTTCCCCGTTACACGGCACGCCACGCCTTGGGCGTGTCGTTGGGTGGCTGGAGCCTGGACAGAGATTGCTCAATCCTAAGCGTTACGCCCTGGACACAAGAGCCGAAAGGCTAGTCCGGGTTTTTTAAAGAGACTTTTAAATTCGATATTAAAATGTAGCGAACAGTTGTGTTGACTTGACTTGTTATTAATTATATTAAAAATAATATACAATCTGAAAGAAAAAAAACATAAATACAAAACAATAAAAAAGGTAAAAAATATTTAAAAAAAATAGAAAATAATATTTCAATGAAATAAAAACTAAAGTGAGAAAGATTTTTTCGGTATTTAATTTTTGTTCTTGCTTATTGTATCAATAAAACAGTATTGATAATGTTTCTTTCGGTATTTAGTTTTTATTTTATATTGTTGCTGTCAATCTTATCGTACCCGGTATTTGAAAGTAATCATTTATAAGCCTAACTTGTTTTTTTATAATTCGTATCATTTAATTTATAGGGTGTATAAAGTCGCCTTTTAAAGGATATTCTCCAATAACAACGTAAATCCATTAAATAATTAAAACATTTGGTTACTTTTACTTAAAAGGATAATGCAAACATCAATAATGAAAAAATAATTTCATAGACATTACGTCATACGCTAGTATTTTGTTTAAAGTAAACCATTGAAACTCTCTAAGCCAAATTGCAGTGCGTAGCTTTTAAAAAAGGTCTCGCCACATTAAAAAAACAACAGTAGAATTGGGAAAACCCGGAAAGACCCTCGCGTTCAACATAGTGAATGTCGCGTTCAATATAGTAAATGAACGGAAATGGCCATTTGCTATGTACCGTTATATTTATTTGCATAGATGGATATGACATTTTGGATTTTTTAAATCAACACATTTATGATTATAAGTGATAAAATAAAATTATCTTTTGGAGGACGTTTCCAATTTATACATTTAATTTTTGGCCCGAATAGTCAAACGGCTGTGGAGCCTATAGCGAACAAACATATATATAAATATATATATATATAAACAAACATATAAACAAACTCACGGTAATTATATATGTTGATGATGATGATAACCATGTAAGGAAAAAGAACGGTGACAGGTCACTTCATCCCCAGACACTCAATCCTCGTCACTTAATCCTTTCTAAAGCAAAATGTAGCGCATGGCTGACAATTTTAGCAGTTGTCTTATGGTAGACTGAATGGCCTTCTCCTGTGACGATCTATTATACTAATTAAATAAGTCTGTGATATTCTAATTGATGATTTCTACGTTTGAAGATAAAAGAAAATAAAAAAAAAAGGTCAAGGGGATACAATTTCATCATCGTTAATCTCAGAATTGCCCCTGGCTTGATTGCTCGACAATATTTAACTTGGCCACCGGTGGTACCGGTAACTCGCGGTCGGCTCTAACTTTGTTTGATACGGCCGTGCGCCGGGTTCGCTTTGATGATAAAAAGCAGGACGGATAAATAGGACAGTGGATAAAAATAGGACACCACACTTACTCAGACTCAAGATGTCCAATGGATCTATGTCTTTGAAGCGGCAATGTTGTCGATTAAATTAGACAGACAATATGGATCGACAATTTGTGACTAACGATTAAACCCTTCCTAAATTATTTGATCTGATTTCATAATTCTATACCTAAAATTGCATTTTTAGGATTTAATGTCTGAGGATTTAGTGTCTGGGGATTAAGTGACTCGAGGTTTATGTGAAGGGGATTAAGTGACGAGGATTAAGTGTCTGTGGATTAAGTGACTGTGAACCAAAAAAAAAATTATAAGAAAAATGCCAACTAATAAGGGTATCCAAGAAAAAGAAACAAATAATAGCAAACTACTTCATTCATGGTAAAGAACTAACTCAAACTAAAAATGCAAAGTATCTAGGAGTAATAATAAAAGGTTAGTTATCTTAGAATCCTCATATTGATGAAGTAATTAAAAAATCTAACAAAACATTAGAATTCATAAAAAAGGAACTTTTTAAATGTAATAAGAATATAAAACTAAAATGATATATCATATTAGTTAGGCCTATAATAGAATATGCAGCATCTGTATGGGACCCATCAACTAAAGAAAACTTTAAAAAATTAGGAACAATTTAAAAAAAGAGCGGCAAGGTTCATAACTAGCGAATATTTCCAACTAACAAGAGTAACACCATTTGTCAAATCACTAATCCTAGAAACACTAGAGGAGAAAGGGGCAAAGAGTAAAGTAGTAATAATACATAAGGCATTAAACTTTAATTTAGAAATACAACCCAATAACAACCTGTTGCAATGCTCATTTAAACATACACTAAAAAAAACACTTTCCTTATCCCTTATGTGAGAACAAATGCATATAAGTACTCTTTCTTCCCGAGTGGCATTCGAGCATGGAATGGGTTACCTGAACAAACCAGAAAAACCAGTAACTTAACATCATGTAAAACATTAATAAAAATACAAGACTAGACTCGGACCACGGATGAGCGTAGGACGCAATAATCTTCTTTAAAGAAGGAGCGTCATTACTGTATAAGGTACGATAAGATACGAAAACTTACATTTAATTTCACCTGAGTTTTCACAGTTAAATTTGATACGCTTCTTTTAATGTTGATATAGTCTATACAAATGTGTAAGGTAAGATAGACGACCACTGCCTTGTGACGATTGTCACCAAATGAACCGAGAAACTTACGTCAGCCGTTTGACGACGTTGATTACAAATGATTGAACAAAGATAATGGCAAATAATATTTATCGTAGAGACGGCTGTAACTATAGATTAACCTTTGACCCGCCCACCGACTCCCCCCCCGCCCCCTTCGTCGGCCCTACACAGACATAAGTTATTCCACCAACACAGTTTTCCTAATCAATAAGCAGCTATATATAACACTACAATGAAAACTAAATTGAAATATTACAGCGCATACAAATAAAACAAAAAATCAATAATCTTTTAATTTGATTTTTCGAAGTCTCAAATAAAGTTTTAGTAGGACAAAACTTCTGTATAGAAGATTTAAAAAGACTTAGATAATATAAACACATAGAAAAAAACAACAACAATAATGTTACAATTTATTCAAACAAAAAATGCTAAGAAATAATTCAATGGTTATCGTTTCCGATATCTTTCGTTATTCTTTGATTATCTTTACAATTGCGATATTTTTTTGAAAGCAATATTCATACTATTTTAATAAAAGTTTAAGGATATTGTTACGAGTAGTTTGTTTCCATAATTATATTGTTTCTGTTATTATTAACTAAAGTTAAAATGAAATAATCTTAAACCCGAAATGTTTCCGTGTTAGGAATAAAACATGTATATGTCTAGACACTACGTCATAGCATGAAAATGCGTCATATGTCAGCACGAGGGTTTGAGTCCGTTAGTTTAGTTCTAGTTTGGGCGCTAATGTGTGAGGACTGTTTTTGACCACTTTCTTAAAGATAGGATTACGGCTTAGTACGATATAGAAGAATCTCAACTGATTAAGTTTCATCATTTAATACTGGTACATGTATTCTGTGTTATTGTTATATTTTATCATCTCAACTTGTTGGAAATAAATTATGTTTAATCATTCAAACAGGATTGTGGATTTCCTATATATTAAGGTACAGTTTTTCTAAATCACTTTATACACAAAAGATTCACATCGCAACGAGTCAAATAAACATCAAATCTAATTCAATAACATCAATATAAATTCTTATACAACCTTGTGAGATCCAAGATGGATGTGAATCAAAAGAATATATAATAATACATTACTAAAAATATCATCTAACGTCAGTAGCTGATTTCGCACGTGACAATATTCTTTTCTTGCAAATTAAGTCCAACTGATGAAAATAGTGACCATATAAACATGACTCTCTTCAAGACCCAACAAATGGAACTACATGTAGTACACAATAAACAATACACTGATGACACGTTAACCATGTTGGGATACATAATGAACACATACCCATATACTCATATAACATTATTTGAATATGTTATTGAACTTGAGCTGGAAAGAGAAACACGGCCAGTCTATTTTCACTTTTGTCTGGCTCAGACCATGTCCAGAAGGTTTGTGATGTTAGTCAAGGGACAAAAATGTAAAAAAAAAAAATCTCCATTAACACCGTATACTTGCATCACGAGCCCACAGCGAGTTTTTTTTTTAAAGTTCAACAAAACTACTTTAAGTGACATAATTTTGATGGTTGATGGGTGTCATTAGAAAAGTTGTGTTTGTTTTAGACAAACAAATCTTCGTAATGGGCTGGGGGGGGGGGAATCGATACTGGAGGCCATGAACAGCATGATCGGCGTTTTATTACCCTTGAAAGATTGATAATGTCAATGGGAGTTCTAGTTTACATTTCGTTGCCTCTACTGCATGGCCTGCTAGTATAGCGACATTTAGCGTTCTATACAAACAATTTCAATTAAACGTTTTCTTAGAATTTCTGTAGTAGAAATAATACCGCCGACCAACAGTTTTAAACATCACCAAAGTAATTTTTGCCTTTCTATGGTGAACTTTTTAAATGATCTATGACACTTATTTTATATTAAATGAAAAATAACAAATTGTGACATGCAAACTATAAAAACGTGATATTTTGACCCCGTGTACTTGAAAGACATAAAGGCACTTCTCAAAATGGTAGACTGAACTTAGAAATACAACACAATAACAATCTGTTACAATGCTAGGTTAAGCATAAGGACAAAACAATTTCCTTATCTCATGTGCAAGAACAAATGCATAAAAGTACTCTTCTTTCATAGTGGCATGCGGACATGGAATGGGTTATCTTAACAAATCAGGAAAACCAGTAACTTAAAATAATTTAATACACTAATAGAAATGCAGGATTATACTCACACCTCAGATGAGCGTAAGGCGCATTAATCTCCTTATAGAAAAATAGTCTGTAATAAATAAGATAACTAAAACATTTTACAAAGCGAAACCGTCGATGAGAAATCTAAAACATTTGACAAAGCGAAACCGTCAATGAGAAAACTAAAACATTTTACAAAGCGAAACCGTCAATGAGAAAACTAAAACATTTTACAAAGAGAAACCGTCAATGAGAAAACTAAAACATTTTACAAAGCGAAACCGTCGATGAGAAATCTAAAACATTTGACAAAGCGAAACCGTCAATGAGAAAACTAAAACATTTTACAAAGCGAAACCGTCAATAAGAAAACTTAAACATTTTACAAAGCGAAACCGTCAATGAGAAAACTAAAACATTTTACAAAGCGAAACCGTCAATGAGAAAACTAAAACATTTTACAAAGCGAAACCGTCAATAAGAAAACTTAAACATTTTACAAAGCGAAACCGTCAATGAGAAAACTAAAACATTTTACAAAGCGAAACCGTCGATGAGAAATCTAAAACATTTGACAAAGAGAAACCGTCAATGAGAAAACTAAAACATTTGACAAAGAGAAACCGTCAATGAGAAAAATAAAACATTTTACAAAGCGAGACCGTCAATAAGAAAAATCTTGTTTTTTTTTAGTGTAAAACTTGTCAGCCAACCAGTGCCAGGGCTATAAATATTTCTTATGGAAAAAACCAAAACCACCTGCACCAAATCATGTTTTACCTTCTTTGGAAGATACTTGGCCTGCTTGGAAATACTCCTTGAGACAATGAATGCAAGAAGCACAAGATGAAGATGGGAGACTTTCAACATTGTTTCGTTTCTTGAGTGATCGAGAGTTTGAAAAAAACAAACAAAACAAAAAAAAATGCTATTCACATCTCATGAGAAAGTTGAATTATGGCATCCTAATTATTACTTTAGTATTATTTCACTTCGTTTTTTTTCTTATATTTTAATGTTACTTAAGTACATCATAGTACATGTGTCTTATTTATGTGGCACGGTGGCCAAGCTGATGTACCGAGGGTTCTGGGTTCGAATCTTGGGAAAGGCTAGGGATTCGTTCCCGGGACTGGAGAGTGCCCTTGTGTCTACCCAGCTCTGATGGGTACCTGACATTGGTTGGGGAAGAGTAAAGTCGGCAAGCATTGTGCTGGCCACACAATCTCCAAGTTTGCCGTGGCCACATAAAATGGCGAACGCTGCTTCACCGACCCTATGGATCAATTTGGTCCGAAGGGTACTTAGGTATTATTTTAGGAATCACAAAAATGATTCTAATCGCTAGAATGTAAAATATGTTAATTATAAATTAGATTAGATTTGAAACATTTGCTTTAATCTTCACGTGTTACATTAACTTCACGAATTTAAGCTTTGGATTACATTCATCCATCTAAAGTCTAAAGGTAATTGATGACTGCAAAAAAGTTTATCCCTTCAGGTGAAAATTTATTCAAAAAAAGTTTATCTCCAAAATTAAAGTTTTATTTTTTAGATGAATTATGTATATAAGTAATTTTAAATTTTAATTTGTAACATAAGCAAATTGTATTTTGTATACTTACCATTAAACACAGAACTTTTATTGTTAAAGGTTATTTCCTTCTAATTAGTATCTTCGTGTTTTGTCGTTGACTGTCAAGTATAGATAAGGAAACATGTCGTGTGAATGGTTCTAAAAAAAAAATGTAGAGAATAGTTTGGCCCATCAAAGAAATGTTGCCCATGACAGAGAAATGTTTAGCGTCTAAGATAAACCTATAGAGCATGCCAGAGAAGTGAAGTAATAACACAGCAACAGTACTCACCCACACAGACACTACGACCTGTCTAGAATGTCTTCTCTGAGAGTATGATAATCCACTAGGCCACGGCCTTGAGGCTTCTGGCAATACGTTTGAAAACTTAGTGTCAAGGTCGTATTTAGATGGTGTTTGTGTATTTCAAAAACACGAAAACATTATCAGGTTACTTGTGAGGTCAACACGCCCTCTTTCTATTGTTTTCTATAGCAGTCACCGACTTTTTTTTGTGTGTTCTGGGAAAGTCTGTGTTTTTTTTTCCCTTGCAGTTTTTGTTTAGGTTTGAAGAAGGTCGCGGATTTGTGTGCTTAAAAATAAAGATATTTACAGATTCCGTCTTGGTTGTGTAAGGTAAACTATCAATTATTGGTATGGTGGCGGCTATTGGAAGTTAGCTAGAAAAAGTTTGCACATGTCAGATATAAGCAGAGCCTACCAGACACATTTTGGGACTGTTTTGCAGAAAAATGTTGGGCCTGTAAAAGACATGTTTGAAAATGGTAGAAAAATGTTTGGCTTGTCAAAGAAATCTTGGACATTTCAAAAAAATGTTAGGTAATACATGTTATTTCTATTTGATTTTATTTCTCAGTCAGTCTTCAGTTTCAGGCTCAGACTCTCTCAGGAATGTGTAGCATGAAGTAAGGACTTGAATCTTTATTAATTTGTGTTAATGATCCTTTTATTATTGTTGGACCATCAAACATTTCTACCAGTCTTTTCAGAGTATTTGAGTTGCAGTAGCTGAATTATTTGCTATTAAACATCAAAATGGACGACATCACCACAATATAAATTCCAACTTGTAATGAATAAAAGAACGCCTTTTTGCAGCATATTATTTAATAACAATTCATTAACAGTTCACACTTCACATTTAGGAAATCTTTAATACTTATGGTTATAGTATTTATATAAAATAGTTTCATAGTGAACACTGAGTCTACACATTTTTATGAGTGTTCATTACAAGAACAAGAAGTCGACTGAAGAATAAGCGTGGGCAATCACATGACTATTTACTTCCTATATAGGTTTTCTTAATATCCAAAAATGGGTTTTATTTCGACTTTTTAATTATTAATATAGTTACTACCTATATATTATTTAGTTACTCCATAGCATACCCCCCAACCACAGAGAAAAAATAATAATTTATTATTATTTTTGATACGAAAAATGTTTACAATAACGAGAAAAAATTATCTTAATCTTAATTAATGCATGTAATCATTCATTTATAATACATAGAAAAAAAATTTCATTTAAGATATGTACAAACAACAAAAAAAATTCATAGGCACGAATATAACCAAAAGACACAAAGAATAATGTCTAATGTTTATATGACAATTAGTCATAGACAACTATCTTTCGGTATTGTCTAATCAACTTGGATATCAGTGATGTGTATCGATAATTATTATGCTAAATACTCATCAAGGCTGTCGAGGTTATCTATTATCTTTATCTCACAAAATCTATATAGATTCCATGAAAATTTTTTCATACAACATTTATTAGTTTATACACTAAGATTGATATAATACTAACCTCAGTTTCATATTTTTGCAATTGTCATTTTCATAATGGTAATTATGAATATATATCTTCATAATAGTTATTTTGAATTGATATTCTTATTGATTCTTATTGATTCTTATTGAATCTTATTGATTCTTATTGAATCTTATTGATTCTTATTGATTCTTATTGATTGATATTCTCAATAACATTACTTACAATGTAACATGATTATCTTCCATCTTAGTTTACAATAAAATATTACACGAGTTATTCAAGTCTTCTCTTCAATTATATAATTATATTACACTGCTCATATTCCTGTGAGTCTTATATGTATCATTTATTTATTGGCTTCAATGCTATCTTTAGTCTTACATGAATACAATACAATATTATCATCTAATGCTCTCTCTCTAGAGTCTCACATAGGCATTTCATTATTATATCATTCTTATTTCAATTCCTCTAATGCTTTTTTAAAGACTTACATAGGCATATTAATATTAACATATGGCATAACAGATTCACTGTTCAGAGGCCACAAAATTTTATGTGCTTAACAGTCTTACCAAACTGTTCAGAGGCTACATAAAAAAGTTTTCAACTGATAATCATTATTTTCATCAATTAGATTATTTTATACCAGTATCCATATTTACATATTTGTTCTTTACAAAGAAAAAAAAATGTTATCATGTCATTATACTTGTTACTGAAAATATCATATCCTTTTCATAAATTTAGTTATTCCTATGTATAATTTTATTGATTATACCTGAGTTCTCTGCTAAAATTCCTTAGAATTTCACAACATTTTCTCAATGTTATTTTTCTATTTTCAGATTTGCTAATATCATTGTCTGGTTTATTTTCAATTTCAATTATTTTGCTTTTATTTTCTCTGTTATAGCTTCTTAATATTGCACAACATTTATTTAATGTCATTTTTGCATGTTCTGATTTATTTTCAATAACTTTGTTTTCTTCATAAGTTTTCAAATTGTTTAAATGAACAATTTTCTCTTTGTTATTAACGTTTACTTTGTAAAATACATCAGATAGCTTAAGTATTATTTCAAAAGGTCCCTTCCATTCCATAGTATTGCCACTGTCAATTGGCAAATAAACAAGTACTTTATTACCAACTTCTAGTTTTCTCATGTTCTTATGAATATTTTCTTTGGTAGTTTTAGTCTGCTTCATGGGCCCTATTATATCAACTGCTATCTTGTAAAAAGGTTTGTTTATGGTATCGGTCATTTGTATTGGAGCCTTATGTTTTGAATCTTTTTTATTATGTCTAAGACAGGTATCACAGCTTTTAATAAATGTTTTCAAATCATTTTCCATTTTAGGCCACCAGAAATTCTTTTTGAGTTTACAAATTGTTTTCTTGCTACTCAAATGACCTGACAATGCCTTGTTATGCGAAATTTGCATTACTTTGACAGTTAATGTTTTAGGTATAACTATTTGAGTTACATCTAATTTAGTGTCCTTTCTACAGAGAATTCCATTTATTATTTCAATGTTTTTATTTTTAACCTGACCTTTTTCAATTTCTGATACCATTTTAATTATGTATGGATCTTCTTTCTGTTCTTTTTTTAGAGTTAGCTCATCTAAAGGCATGTTTATTAAACTGATATTTTCTGTTTTTTTCATTTGGGTTTCCTTTTTATGAGGACTATCAATGTATGATAAAATCTCACTCTTCATTTTAGTAAAATCAGATATTTGATTTTTAGCAATATTGAATATTTGCTTATGACCTTCTAAATGTCTACATAGTGAAATAGCATGTAATTCTTTTGGTACATTGTTTATTTCACATTGACTTTCAAATTTGTTTACATACTGTTCTAGTTTTTCTGTTCCATTCCATTTGGGAATAGGATTATCCTTTTCATTATTTATGGATAAGTCAATATTAGGTGTCTCATGGAGAATATTATTTTCTGACTTTCCTATGGTTTGTAAGAAATTAAAAGTTTGTAGAGCAGGGTAAAATTCTTGTTCTGGTAAATCTACCAACTTTTCATTTTGCAATAGAACAGGTTTCAAATTCAAGTCATTGGATTTTTCATTCATCCATTTTTGAAAAATGTCAAAACTATTATCATGTTTGACATTGAAAGAATTACCAATAATTAAAGGTGCAACACAGTTTTTCATTATGGCTGCCTCTGCTTTTCCTGTAAGCCAAGGACAATCAATGTCTATTATAGTGATTGGACATCTTACTGTGGAACCATTTCCAAGTTTTATTGTATCCACTCTTATTATATTGGTGGCTTTCTGATTTGGAATGATACTTTCATCTATGCATATTATACTACTTCCGGTGTCTCTTAGACAGTATGTGGTCTTTCCTTCCACATAGGCGGGAAAAAGTATTAACTGACCCCTGTTTTAAAATATGACATTATTAGATTGAGATGTTGAATTGTTAAGTTTTCCTCTATTTCTTCTATTTTGGAAATTTGATTGAGGTTTATTTTGAGTATCAGGAAAATCTTGTCTTCTAAAATGTTGATTTGGCACATTGTTATTGGAAAAATTTTGATTTGGCATATTTCTGTTTCCAAAATTTGAAAAATTCTGATTTGGAAAATTTCTATTATCAAAATTAGAAAAATTTTGATTTGAAAAACCTCTATGATCAACATTTGATCTATTGAAGTTTGGATTGAAATTTCTACCTCTTGCATTGTTATTTCTGTAACAATATTCTGATGAATGGTTTGTACCATTGCAAAAAATACATCTATAATTATGAGATTTTGGATGATTACCAAATTTTTTTCTATTGCCAAATTGATTATACCTAGACCTAGGAGGTGAATAGCTCCTTCTTCTATGTTGAATTGTATTTACTGTTTGATTTTGTTTAGTCAGCTCTACATTAGGATGACTGTCTTTAAAATTTGAGATTGCATCTATCAAATTTTCAACTGTCTTAACTTTTCTTTCCATAATGTGGGTAAACAATGGTTTAGAAGCTTGTTCTAATACTTTATCAACGACCATAATTTCTATAATCTCATTAGGATTTTTGGTATCTATTTTTACTAAGTCTAACCAGGTAAGTAAAAATGTTTTCACTTCAGACACAAAAGCTCTCGGTTCTATCTTGTCTGTTAAGATAAAGTTATGGAACTTCTGTCTGTAATAATCCTCAGAGTGAATAAAGAATTTGATTAATTGTTCTTTGATAATGGCATAATCAGTTATTTCTTTATCAATATGTGATAGTGCTTCCCTACCCTTATCTTTCAATTGTGGGATAAGGTGAATGTAATATTCTGAAATGGGAATCCCATATCCTTTACATGTTGCTTCAAATAAATTTAGAAAATCAACAATTTTCTCTTTCCCATCAAAAGGAGGCATTTTGAATCTTACACTATGTTTTGATTTTTCATTATTTGTTTGCTCAACTTTAGTATTTTGTAATTTAGCCAACTCCAATTCATGAGCTAATTTTAGTTGAGTTTCTTTCAACTGAGTTTCTCTTAACTCTTTTTCTTTATTCATTTCTAGTTGTTTTTGTTTAATTTCATTATCAAGTTCTTTTTGTTTTATTTCATGAGCTCTTAATTCTGCTCGTTCATCTCTTTCCTTATCTGCTAATTCTTTTTTCAATTGTTTAACTTTATTTTCAACAAATTCCTGATATTCTTTCTTATCAGTAATACCATATTCTTTTGCTAACAATTTAGCCTCATCATAGAGCAGAGGTTCCCAACCCTGTGCCCGCGGGCGCCATGGCGCCCGCGGAACGATTCGTATGTGCCCGCCTCTCACTTATTCGACAGAGACATAATTTTTTTCATAAACATTATTTCAAAATATGATTTATTTGTATTCATTTGTTAGAGTTTTAATTTTTTTTTTACTGCCTAGGTTTATTAAATATGTTCGATACTTGTCCCAACTTGTCTAGCGGCGAGCCAGACAGCACTATTTACGCTAGCCTGGAACGGCTAGTGCCATTTGCACATCACACTTTGTACACGTAGAAAACCCGAAGTGAACGAATGGAACGAACGCCACGAACTGATCCGATAAACGCCGAAGGCGCCAAATCACAAGGCACATAACTCTGATTGCTTCTGCGATCATCGGCTCACTTCGGGTTTTCCGCGTGTACATGGAGTGATGCGCAAAAAGCATTCCCCGCCTGGAACCGCGTTGTTGTCATTGTGATTGCTGCCCTGCTCGGGTCGCGACAGTTAGATAAGAGACATGTTCGTCAGACAAAACACGAATTAGGAGTTTTCTATAAAAAAAAATTAACAGGCTAAAAGCGAGGTGCGTAATTTATTGTATTCATAAGCGATGATCTATTAATAAACTTTTATTATTGAGGAGATAGTTATAGTTCTTGTTATAATATATTTATGCATATAATGAAGAACAGACTTGCGCTATAACATTGATATTATATTGTAGTTCAATTATTATTATTTTTTTTTATTATTTATTTTAGCCCTAAAATGAGTGGACCAAGTAAAAGACAACGAACCTATAATTTTAACACTGACTGGGAGGAATCATATTGTTTCGTTAATTTGAAAAAAATAAATGCGTTTGTTTGTTGTGTGGTAGTAGCATTGCAGTGCCGAAAAAACATAAAGTTGAACGACACTTTCAGACAAATCATGGCACCTTTAATGTGAATTATCCTCTTAAATATGAAGTAAGAAAGAAAAAAATGTGTAATCTAAAATCAAGTCTAACAGCACAACAGACTGTTTTCACTAGACATGTGGAAAATTCTAAAAAGGCCACCATTGCTTCTTTCAAAATATCTCACATGCTCGCAAACCAAAAAAAGAAGAAACCTTTCATTGATGGTGAGTTGTTTAAGGAACTATTTTTGACTGGTGCCGATTGTTTGTTTGATGGATTTTCTAACAAACGTGAGATTGTCTCATCAATACAAGACTTACAGTTGTTAAATAACACAGTCACAAGAAGAATACATGCAATTTCAACAGACATACAAACTCAGTTAAAAACTGACTTGGAAATATGTGACTGGTTCTCGCTACAATTTGACGAGTCAACAGATATATCAGACACCGCACAGTTAGCAGTTATGGTGAGAATGGTGTTTAGTAACTTCACAGGAAAAGAGGATATGTTACAAATATTACCTATGAAAGGACAGACAAGGGGTGAGGATATTTATAATACATTCCAAACATACGCCAAGTCAATAAATATGCCTTTGCACAAGCAATAACCACTGATGGGGCGCCAGCAATGATGGGTAAAAACAAAGGATTTATTGCCCTCTGCATGAAGGATGATTCATTTTCAAAATTCATGTCCTACCATTGTATTATCCACCAGGAAGCTCTGTGTTGTAAAATTTTGCCATTTGAACACGTCATGAAAATAGTTACAAAAATAATCAATTCTATTCGAGCAGCTCCTTTGCAACACCGACTTTTCAAGGCCCTGTTAGAAGATACTGAAGATAAAGAACATGATCTTATTCTGCATACTGAAGTACGTTGGCTCAGTAAAGGAAAGGTTCTTACAAGATTTGTGAGTTTAATTGAAGAAATAAAAACATTTATAAACGATAGAAAGGAAAATTATGATGAACTAGCTGACTCTGGCTGGCTGATTGATTTGGGATTTCTCACAGACATCATGGAAAAATTAAATTTTTTAAATTTGGAGTTGCAGGGTAAAGACAAAAGCATAGCTGAAATGATAAGCTCTGTAAAGTCATTTAAAGCTAAATTGGATTTGTTGATATCACATCTGCAGATCAATTCTCTCGTGCATTTCCCACATATGAAGAAAATGCTAGGTGACAATGAATTAAATGGGACATTATTTATTAAGCATCTTCAAGAGTTAAAAAAATAGTTTGAAGAGAGATTTTTGCAGTTTAAACATATTGAGCCAATAGTTTCCTTCTGTATCAATCCTTTTACTTGCCAAATAAATGTTATGGAAATAGCCGCATGTATTGCAGATTTTGTTCAAGGTAAGACAGAAGAACTAGAGTTATAAATTTTGGACCTTAAGAATGATATTTTGCTAAGATCCTTAATGTCAGAGGACTTTTGGAATACAGTGGATAGAGAAAAGTTCCCATTGTTGAAAAAAGCGGCATTTAAAATTGAATCATTTTTCGGTTCGACATATTTATGCGAATCATTGTTTTCAAACATGAACTTAATAAAATCAAGATATAGATCTCGACTCACCGATGAGCATCTTTATGATTGTCTGCTAACAGGATTATCGTCATACGCTCCTAATTATGAAGCTCTGGCCAATGAAATGCAATGGCAAAGATCACATTGACTTTATTATATTTTTTAATTAAATGTTTTCTTTGTATTTGTGTGTTTTTTTTAAATGTCTTTACGTTTTGTAAATACATTTCTCTGTGTGTATGCAATTTGAAAAAAATGCCAAATAATTTTATAATTTTGAAACATTTTTGTTTATTATTTATTAATACATTATGACTATAAGAAAATAAGAAAATAAATTATGGGAAAATGACAAGTTATGGAAGGAGTTTGTCGATTTAAAATAGGTGGTGCCCGCCATCCTACCGATATTTTAGAATGTGCTCTAGAGTAAAAAAAGGTTGGGAACCCCTGTCATAGAGTAATTGAAACTTTGACTCCATTATTATTTATTATGAATGTCAAGATTTATTATATTATAGTATAGTACAATTATTATAATGCACTATTTTATAGTACAGCAATGTTTTATTCCTATACTGGATGGCAATATTTATTAACTACTGAATGAGCATTTTTATATTACTGAATGACAATATTTATTAAATACAGAATGAGCAGTTATATATTATCACAGCAACTTTTTTAATCCTATGCTATAGTAAAATGTTTATAATTCAGAATGCAAAATGCTAGAATGTCAACAATTATTGGCTATGCCAAGACACATTTTCAATTATGGCTTGTTTATTTTATTATTATTATCAATTTTATAGTAGAGTTGAAAGCAAGTGCAAGTCACTTTTTGCTATTATGACTTATTATTACTATATAGGTTGCACAATTATTTTCCGCAAAGCACTGTACAATCTTATTATTACCAATGGTAGCACATATACAATATTATAATTATTATTAAGGATGGCATATAACAATTAGATTAATGTTATCATAAGCCACTATGATATTATCCTTATTAGCAATTGGAATGGATAAAATTATTATCAGTATGTACATTTGCATTGTGATTACTGGAAGTACATTTTCATTTTCATTAATGCCAATACACAATAATTTTACTATAATTAATAGCAATGTAAATTCTAGATAATATTATTACAGTAGCACTGCAAAGCACAATATTATTTTTATTTAGGTTATTTTACCTGTTATATTGTGAATATTTTGTACATTTGTAGTTACATGTATTAGATATCAATTATTATTTTGTTAATTGTAGTTACATGTATTTGGGCATTACTTAAATCATATAGTTATGAATCTGAATATTCATATTATTATTATCTTGTTGAACTTATTATTGTTAATGTTCTTACCATAGACCATTATACTCAGAGAGCAAAAACTAACCAATGCATATTAATGATATCTCAAAAAATACATAACAACAAAAAAAAATTATATCAAGTAACAATAGAAAAACACAATCACAATACACTAATGCTGCTTGGACCACAAATGATAGAGGAATTTTTGACAAAGAATCACAACATGTATAACATTGACAAGACTATAGTAATTTTACTTTAATAATTCTTAGCAAAAACAAAGTCAAGACAACTAACAGAAATAACCCTAACAAAGAATCATTTCTAATCAATCTCTTTTAAGAAACAGAAATAGGTTATAGACAGAATAAGAATAGACAAGAGATTTATTTTAGAAACTCCCGCCAACCAGAGCCCGCTTTATACATATATATATATATAATTCATACTAATGAATGTAAAAAATGATTAAAATTAAAGACTAATTAATAATCCAAATGAAAACACATTCACTGTATGAAATTACTGCAATGTAAATCCAGAGTAGAAATCCAGAAGAAACTTAATTAATTATTTAATAATCCAATGAATGTTCACACTGTATCAAATTGAGTTGCTTCAAGTTTCCACTTCAGTATGGTATAATCCAATTTTAGAATGAACACAAGAAAAAAAAATGTATACCATTAATTAAAATTAATGTCAATGTCTTGGTATACAGATTAAATATTAATTATATTTAAAGTTATTTAATGTTATTTATTTATATTTCAACATATGATTATGTCACATCAGATTTCAACACCTGGTCGTGTCACATCGGATTTGAACATATGGTTATGTAGGCTACACAAAATTCAACACATGGTTGTGTCACATCGGATTTGAACATCGGACTTGAACATATCTATATAGTTTAGGTTCCTTGTTGATAACATGTGGGAACGAAACTTTTTCCGGTTGCAAATAATGACATATGTATAGTCACTTTTTTTCGATTTTTTGTATCGAATTTTATAATAAAGTTATTTTTGTCATCGACGGACAAATTTTACATATTCTGAGAGCTAGTATGTTGCTCAATCAGATTAATAGTATATGTATTTTAAATAATCGACTCAGGCTTCAGTTTTGTTCAAAAACTGGTACTCACATAATTTTCCATGTGGTTTATAGTACGTCTTCAAAAAGTTCCAAAAGTTTCGAATTTGAACATATTATATTTTTCAGCTTCTCTCTCCGTTAGCTGCCACCAAACCTGTTAATGATCCTTTTATTATTGTTGGACCATCAAACATTTCTACCAGTCTTTTCAGAGTATTTGAGTTGCAGTAGCTGAATTATTTGCTATTAAACATCAAAATGGACGACATCACCACAATATAAATTCCAACTTGTAATGAATAAAAGAACGCCTTTTTGCAGCATATTATTTAATAACAATTCATTAACAGTTCACACTTCACATTTAGGAAATCTTTAATACTTATGGTTATAGTATTTATATAAAATAGTTTCATAGTGAACACTGAGTCTACACATTTTTATGAGTGTTCATTACAAGAACAAGAAGTCGACTGAAGAATAAGCGTGGGCAATCACATGACTATTTACTTCCTATATAGGTTTTCTTAATATCCAAAAATGGGTTTTATTTCGACTTTTTAATTATTAATATAGTTACTACCTATATATTATTTAGTTACTCCATAGCAATTTGAATCAATTTAATAAACTTAAAACGTACGTCACAGAAACGACTTAAGATTCTATCATCCAACTGACAAATAAGACACTAATTTTAGGAGACAGTGTGAATGCACAGATAAATCGTATTTCTTTGATTTGCACATTCGTTCTAGGCTTGTAAAATGCAATCTCAAATCATGCATAGTTCTTCTAAGTAGAGGCTATTTGTTTTAATCTTATTTTTGAGGTGGCGAATGCTTGGCACTGATTCCTGCACCGATTTCTAAATGTGACATTAAGATTTGCAATTACGTTTTCGAGATCTTGTGTACTGTCAATTGTCCATCATTTTGATAAAACTTTCGGTACTATATATCATTTCTGATTGTTTGTGTAGATTTCCTGTGCTATGATTTTTGTTCTTACTTTGTTTAGACTCATCTTATCGCATACATTACAGACGCTCCTTCTATAGTGACTTTTACCAATTATTTTTATTTTTTTTTGTAAGGAGGTTTACGCACAATTAATTAGAGACAGAAAATCGATCACGTGATGCTTTGTAAACTAAAAAAAATTGCTGATTTTACATTGATCTTAATGGCAACTATGCTTATAAAAAAAATAATTTTTCACATATCCTTGAATATTGTGATATTATAAATGATGCTCACGGAAGCAACAATAATTATAGACATACAATTATTAAAGGACAACACCTATTTGTTGATCTTTTAAAGGAAATCGATGAAAAGATTTTAGATTATTTACATGATAATTTAGAGGTAGAATTTGCGCACTCAACAGCAGCGCAGTAAGCCATTGTTAATGTTTACATATATATTTACCCAGCATCACGTGACTGGGAAATCATTCTGCATAGACCTCATTATTTAGTTTAAAACTTCTGTACTATCAAATTTTCTGTTAATTTGTCACGACTTTCTTTACTTTCAAATCCTCTTTTATTTTGTTAAAGGCTCTATACTATCCGTTTCTTAGGTATGTTTGTTTTTAATTTTTAAAACAAGGAAAAATAAACAATAAATAAAAGATATTGTCGTAGAAATAAACTAAATAAAAAGATATTTCTAAGGCAGTATCAAAGAACAAAAACTTTAGAAAAAAAAAAGACACAAGAATTCAAATAATGCTTTGCAATTTACTTTTTACAATTTACAAAAAATAATTTTGTTTTAATATTCAAATTTTGTTTTTCTTACTGTGGTTTTATAGAAATATTAATAGTCCGAATCTGAGTGTCAAAGATGAAGTCAACAGCGATCAGAAAAATGTTGGGCCTCTCAGAAAAAGATTGGGACTATCAGAGAAATGTTAGACCAATCAGAAAAATGTTGGGTCTAACAGAGAAATGCTAGGCCTATCAGAGAAATTTCGGACCTATCAGAGAAATGCTGGGCCTATCAGAGAAATGTTGGACCTATCAGAGAAATGTTGGACCTTTCAGAGAAATGTTGGGCCTAGAAGATATATGTTGGGCCTATCAGAGAAATGTTGGAACTATCAGAGAAATGTTGGCCCTAGCAGATAAATGTTGGGCCTATTAGAGAAATGTTGGGACTATCAGAAAAATGTTGGGACAATCAGAAAAATGTTGGGCCTATCAAAAAAAATTGGGGCCTGTTAGTGAAATGAATAAATAAAACAACAACAATAAACACACATAAGTCGAGTTGTCTTAAATATTGTTCATGTTAACTTGGGCCTAAGAAAATCCTGTACCGACCTGATTGCACAAAATGTGTAATATCCTAGAGCGGTCACTGAAGTGGAATTCGCCTCTCTATGACAACTGTGTTTCGTTTGTCAAAAAAAATAAAATTATCACCTTTGTTTACCCTTATCTCATTTTTTTATATAATTATTTACCTCCCTTGATTTAAAAAAAAAACTATTTTAATGTCATAATTTTTTATTTTTTTTTTG
This sequence comes from Anisus vortex, assembly GCA_949126835.1. Lineage (NCBI taxonomy): Eukaryota > Metazoa > Mollusca > Gastropoda > Planorbidae > Anisus > Anisus vortex. The sequence continues at coordinate 2,265,780 of OX421505.1, read as the reverse complement.
CTTTCCGAATCCTTTAAATTAATTTTGTAAATCATTATCTCTTTGTATGTTTCTGTCTTGCAAATATTTTGAAGTCTTATTGACCCACTTACCGTCATCCTATCCATAGGGTCCTTGGTAGTTAGACGTGATAACGATAAAAAGGTTTTACTTTGTTTCGTTTTTTCTATTAAATACATTGTTTAAATCTTAATTTCTGCGTTGATAAATCGAAATGACACAAAAATGACATTTTCCAATATGTGTCAACGTGTATAGATTGACTATGAAAAACTCTAAGAGTTTGTTTAATGTATATATTTTATTCTAAATATTACTGTTAATGAACGATCCAGAAAAATCATTAACTTTCCATCATTTAAAACATTCATAAAGATGCAAGACTAGACATGGACCACGGATGAGCGTAGGGCGCAATAATCTTCTTTATAGAAGGATCGTCTGTATAAGATAAGTAAATGTTTATGTAGATCTAATTCAGTTTGACTTCTATTGCAAATTTTCATTTTGAGTTTAACTGTTGTTGTAATTTGTATAATTGTATATGTTTCTATTCTCGCATATGCTTACCTTTATTAAGGACTTTATTATGTGGCATTGGTTTGTGTGTCGCGATGTCGCCATTTCAGGTCAGTTGTACATCACGTGATGACAGTCGTCATGCACGGACTTTGAGCACGTCAATGAGGGGTTAAAATCATTGACTATTATAATTTGTCTAATTGACCGTTATACTTTGTCTGCATGAACTCTATACTTTTTCCAAATGACCATTATACTTTGTCTAAATGACAATTATAATTTGTCCAATATACCATTATACGTTGTCTAGTTGATTTTTATTATTTGTCTAAATGACCATTATACGTTGTCTAATTGACAATTATTCTTTGTCTAATTGACCATTATAATGTGTCTAATTGACCATTAAACTTTTTTTATTTGGCCATTATACTTTGTTTAAAAGACGATTAAAACTATATTTATTGGCTAATAACCTACATTTAGTCAAATCGACATTTAATTTATACCTTTTCTAATTATCTATTATAATAGTATTTTCCTGCTCTGGCCTCCTGGGGAGTCTGTCCAAGATTTAAATCACTTGTGTGTTCAGCTTGTCGGCCTACCTTCTTATGGATATACTCAGGGAGCGCGAGATAAAGAAAAAAAAACAGGCCATTTAGCTGATGGAAAATTAAAATTGCAGGCGTCAGCGGATCAAAAGTAATTTATTACCTACGACATTTAATGTTTTCAATTTACAACTATTTTTGTTTGGAATAAGAATGCATTCATATAATGTCAGGTTTCTTTCATAAATTTTGAAATTAAATGTTTAATGCTATATGGATGAGTTTTTTTTTAATGTTGATCTATCATTTAAGGTTATGACTAGATTATGTTGTGCTAAATATTTTTCATACACATGGCATGGTTAATCGCTCTGTCAATTATTTTACAATTTAAAATCCCTGACATTTTGTAGACTTTAATTGTATCACAATTTGTTGTAGTTGTTGTTGTAGGCGTCCATGAACGAGGTCGGTATGTTCGGATCGATTCGTGGTTATAATAACTTTAGTTACTGTTACCGGAATTATAAGGTAAAAGCAAATCATGAATATATAAGGTGTCATAAGAACGTCGTTTAATTATATACAAGAGGTTTATTCTTGTTCTTGGTAATGTGGTACTTTCTGCTGGTACTGTGGTAGTCCTCAGTCTCGTGGTCGTCCTTGAATTGAGACTTTTGTGTTTTTTTGTCTATATACATAAGCAATATTGTCATCATTATGAGGGCGTAGTGGGAATGTATGAAAATTGTCTCCGTAAAGATGTGTAGAAGCCCTAAATGGGTTCTTTTAAAAGAGATTATCCCTGGTATGTGAGATAAACAAAGGCGCCAAGTTTTTTTTAAAGTTATATTAATAACATAACATTTCGCTCATAACAATAGCTAAACATGCTAAATTATGTTTCTCAATAGTTCTGGCTTTTTCTGGCTTTACAAAATACCTGTTACCTAACCTGTATTTGGATTTATTTAAAATGATGGTCAAATGGTTTCGAAGAAAATAAAAAAGTGTCGATAAAGCCTGCACAATTTTTGAATTTAGAAAATAGTGTGTCCTGGGGGGCTGCGCAATTTTTTCTCCCACTTCTACTTTGGCAACGCCACTGAAAATTAAATGTAGAAAACAAAACTTGATGAATTGGCTAACACAAAAAGACCTGATCGAATATCACAAAAAAAAAGACTATTTGTAAAGCGGATAAAGAACATAGAGTTTAAGGATAAAGAATTCAGCAGCTCATTTGAAAAGAAAAAGAAATAATGGGTTGTCTTGCAATCTTTTTTTTTCCAAATATGAACCATACCATTGGACACTTGAGTAACACTATCCATTTCTCATGTTTGTTTGTTTTTAATATCTAAAACAATAAAGAATAAACTTTAAAGTAGGGATATAGTCTTAGAAATAAACTAAAGATACTTCCAAGTCATTTTGAAACTACAGAACATTTAGAAAAAAATACACAATGACTCAAAAAATGCTTTGCAATTTATTAATTTTTTAAAGACAAATTCACAAAAAAAAGAACACTTTAGTTTAATATTGAAATATAAACATTTTGTTTTTCAAATACTGTGGTTCTAAAGTAATAATAATAGACTGAGTCCGTTTGTCATTGATGAAGTCAACAGCGAAAAGAAGCCACTCTTTTAGGTAATGACTTGATCTGTAAGATTGGAAATGCTATTCTCGGAGATGGTCAGTGCTTCCCAGTCTGTGTTTTGTAAAATGATGCTATTTATATCTTCTTGGGCGGTAGTAGGTGGAGTTCTGGTGGTTGGCGTTGTTGGTATTGTGGTGGTTGATGTTGGTATTGTGGTGGTTGATGTTGGTATTGTGGTGGTTGATGTTGGTATTGTGGTGGTTGATGTTGGTATTTGAGTTGAAGTTGTTGGTGGTATACTGGGATTGGTTGGCCGTGAGCAATAATCCTCATAAAGTGAGAAGTCCGTTTCAGACCAATCTCTTTTTGTTGATCTCAGCAACTCACAAGGATCCAAAAGGCAATGATAGGTATTATCTGAAATTTTATTATAGCAACATAGTTTAATGCAACGTAAGGAATTTCCGAAACATTTAAATGCAATTTGCGTGTCAGGGAGAAATGTCCCCCTTACACCCTTACCCCCCCCCCAGGCTATGACACACCCATATATAATCTATCTTAGTGGTCACCGTTGACTTTGAATATTACCCAGATTGACAAATTCATAGACAATGTTCAAGTGGCTGTCGTTAGGTATTGGGCCGCCCTTTTAGGCAGACAGGGGCATTTAAAAGGGTCTTCTTCGACTGTTCCTAATGTTATTCCATGTTACATTAATTTTAGCTTGGAATTACTGTGTTGTGGAGTCATAATTTTATTTATCATTTACCATGTACTGACGTATTTATGGATGAGATATTCGTAATGTGTTTTGGGACACTTCATATTCTAAGGAATCACCATCATATATAAGTGTGACCTTTTCACTAAAGTATTCTGTAGGACCATCGCATTAATACATACAATTAAAGTTTATCTTATTTGATCACTTAGTAAGAGCTCGTTTGTTCTAATTATGTGGGTATGAGTATACCTGAAACAAGGAAGGTGAGCAGCAAGAGAAACGGCCATTTTAAATATAAATATCAAGCATTGCTGATACAATAAGTCTAATTCAGCGGCCCGTCATTACCCGGTAGACTAGACTCACCTTCACGGGTGCATCGTACCGGCCACACTATTCCATCGGAAACACGTCAACGAAATGTATTACTTAGACCCAGAATGTTCTAAGGAATAAGTTGTCGTGATGATATCATATTCGTCTCGTGTGGAAAATTGCTTTTTTTGCGTAAAAAATTATGTCTTATTTTAAGGGTGAACTCACCATATTGAAGCCGATTCATAATACCAAAACAAGGATGTATCAATATGATAGGATTTCGTTTCATCCTTGACAAGAGATTACTTTTTGGTGCAAGTTTGTTTTTCTCTGCCGGTACTGCGGTGGTTAGCGGTTTTATGGTCGACCTTGAACTGGGTCTCACGGTTGGATTTTCGTCATATACCTGAGTAATATTGTCATCATTATGAGGGCGTTGTGAGAATGTATTGAAATGTTTGAAATCCTGGTCTCTTGGGAGATGTCCTGAAGTCTTAGGTATGTTCCTTAAAAAGAGATTCTCCCTAGTTTGTAAGAGTAAAAATATTATTTGCAACATAACTTTAAGTTCCTAATAATGGCTAGATGTTCTATCATTTGTTCTTAAATAAGAAATACGTTTTCTTTTTAATTAGCAGATATTGTTAATTGCAGCAATAACATTATACATAAAGCTGATAGTTCGTATACAAACATTTTCAAAGCGTCTGTCGAGTGTATATATATATACACACAGTAGATTGTGTGTGTATTCGACCAATCATATAAGTGACCTTATTGTCTCATATTATACTTTTGCCATTTCACGTAGTTACGTATCGGACTGCTATACGGGCGACACGTGCTCGATTCTCCAGTTAGTCTTATACCTTTTTTTTCAACCTTTTTTTTTCAATTAACATTATTTAACCCTTACAGTCCCGGGCGCGTATATATCGGAACTGAAGGCAGCGTTGATAGAAGTAGGTCGGTACGGGAAGGGTTAAAAAAAAGGATTTGAAATCTACGAGCATCACCGGGCATATTAGATTTTTGCTAATGAAAAATACTTGCCTATTTTTTACCCGATTACAATATTTATTGTAAATTACTTTCCTAAAAGTCTTTAGTATAAAATAAAAGAAAAATTAATTATTTGATTTATAGCTTTCTGTCATTTAGTTTATAATATTTTATTTTGTAGTTTATACTGGCATGTTTTATTTTCACCCGGGCAACGCAGGGCAATTTAGCTTTTTTATAAATACAAATAAACAAGTAAGCTTAATTCTTCTATTTATATAAAGAAGGCCTAGCTTGTGTGTGACCGAACCATGTCAGTTTGCGCCGTTTGATTGTTGTCAATGTTTTATTGAGGGCCCGCAATTGAGGATATTATATCCCAGACATAGGCATTAGTCCTGTGTTCTACGTAGGAGATTCAGAGTATTTTCTCATGCATTTATTTTCGAAAGCCTGCAACTGGTTTTCAATGGCTGATAGCAGCGTCCGGGTCTCACATCCATACAGAACAATAGAAAGTTATAAAAATATATTTTATAGGTTGTTTTTAACTCCATTTTTTTTGCTTTGGTTGTAGTTTGTTTTAGGATTAACGATCTGTTATCTACGGAAAGTTAAAAAAAAAATTAAAAGCATTTTAGAAATGTACAATAATGTTTTTTACCTTCTGGAAAAATCTCTAGGTCTTGGAAAACCATGTATCGTGACACCGAATGCAATCAGCACAAGTAAGACATGAAAGGCTTTCATCATTGGTTGCTTTATTTTGGCAATCTAGAATGTCCAGCAGACAAAGAAAAAAACAGACAATAAATAATTATTACGTTGTAACGAGGATTTTTTTTTACTGCAACTATTCCTGGTGTTTTAAAGTTGAGTTGGGGCACGGTTGCCGACCAGTTTCTGTGGCCCCGGCTTACAAGGGAATGTATGGCCATCACAATGCCCAGCCTCCATTACTTTGTCCCAACTAATGTCACATACCCATCTATAACATTAAATGAATTTATTATTTATTCATTGTATTCATTGTCATTAACTTTCAGCGTATAATAATTCCTTTAATTCTTTTTAAAGAATTTATAAATCGGAGTCATAAACATATTAATTTAAAATACATGTGAATATTATTGTGTATATGCTTACCATAGAAACGCAGTCAATCTGTTGTAGAACGAGAATTTCTGGTGATAGATATAGTTTCTGCCTCAACCTGCGTCATATAGATAAGGAGCCATGTATGAGAGTGGTTCTCAGAGAGGTCATTATTAATAGGGCATTTAATATTGCCTGTTTAAAATAAGTTGCTCCTGTCAGTTGAATATTAAGCCTATCAGAAAAATGTTGGGCCTATCAGACAAATGTTGGACCTATCAGAAAAATGTTTGGCTTATCAGAAAAATGTTAGGCCTATCAGAAAAATGTTGGCTTGGACTCGACGGTACAGTTTGAGACTTAGAGACAATGTTTTATTACATTGTTGTCTGTGTATATTTCACAAGATGTTAACACTATCAAGTTTCTAGTGATGACGTTTTGCAGACGCCCTCTTTTAAGAATATATATGTGTGTAGACAATTTTAGAAAATGTTATATTACATACTGAGGTGACAATTGTGTATTGTCACTGCCACTTTTGTTGTTGTTGTTGCGACAGATGTGACATCATTGTAATTATCATTTTGCCGACTTTCATATCTTTTTTTTCAAACGTGATGACCTCTTCCGTGTCAACGGACAATCTCCTTTTGGTGTCGCCATGCTAAGCTATTTATTTGTTAGTGACATGTATATATATCTGTACCAACAAATCCTGTACCGACCAATTTGCTACAATGTGCATTATCCTAGAGAAGTCACTGGATTAGAATTATCTTCCCTATGTCAGCTGTGTTTCGTTTGTCAAATAAATTAGTTTTGTCTCCCTAAGCCAATTTTTTTAATATAATTTACCTTCCTTGATATGAAAAAAAAATATATTTTAATGTCATCATTTTTATTTATTTTGCTTTTTACAAATCCTTTACACTGAATGCGTAAATAATTATTTCTGTGTATGTTTCTGTCTTCATTTGATTGATGGCCTTCCATATTTCTTCTTTGGACATTTCTTCCATATTTATGTCCAGTGTTTCTCCTGTGGTCAATCTGGTGGATTTAGAGGGGTAGGTCTGTTTTGCACTTCCTGGAAATATTATTTCCATCTTCTGAGCTGGTCATCTATGGAAGAGAGGAGTTTACCTTGTTTGTCTCGGACTGGCACATTGTAGTTAGATTTCTTGCCACTCAAGAGTTTAGTAATTTTGTACAACTGTTTTAGGTCTCCTTTTCCTGCTGCTTCTTCTGCTTGTTCAGCTAGTTTATTATGAAGTCAGACAAAGCAGCAGGCATAGACAAGATAACCACTGGTGTCCAAAAAGAAGGAGGAGCTGAAATCGTTAACCTACTCCACAATATCTTTAATAAAATTTGGTCAACCGAAACCCCTCCTGCAGAATGGAAAAAAGGCCTACTGATTAAAATTCCAAAGAATGGGGATCTGTCAAAATGTGATAAATGGCGGGGACTTACCCTACTCTCAGTACCAAGCAATGTCTTCAGCAGAACAATACTCAACAGAATTAAAGAAGCCTGCGATGATTTCCTAAGAGAAGAACAGGCTTGGTTCAGAAGAGGAAGATCATGCATTGACCAGATAGCAACACTCCGGATCATTATAGAACAATCTATTGAATGTCAATCTCTACTCTATGCTACATGTGTAGACTTTGAAAAGGTTTTTGATACATTAATAGAGAGACAATATCAGTATGGTCAATCATGAGGCACTATGGAATACCTAACAAAATAATAACCATCATCAAAAGTCTCTATAAAAAGCTTTACCTGCCAAATAGTACATAATGGTAAGATGTCAGATGAATTCCATGTCACAACTGGAGTCAAGCAAGGCTGTCTCCTTTGAGACTGGTACTAGTTTGGGTCACAAAAGAAGCTTATACTAACTCAGGAAAGGGAATACAATGGGCCATAATGCAAAAACTAGAAGAGTTTGCGGATGACCTGATCATTCTGTCCCACAGATTACAAGATATGCAAGGGAAGATCACATCCTTGAGTGAGACTGGAAAAAGAGTAGTGCTCAATATAAACCATCAAAAAAAGAAAATTATTGAAAATAAACCACCAACAAGATGGCGACATACAAGTAGCAAACCAGAGCTTAGACCAAGTGGATCACTTTGTGTACCTTGGAAGTGTGGTCAGTATTTCAGGAGGAGCAGACGAGGACACCGAAAGTCGAATACATTTAGAGCGACAGGCCTTTGCCAACCTGAAACAGGTTTGGAGATCTACATACATCTCTGTCAAAACTAAAGTAAAGATCTTTAACACAAACATTAAAAAGGTCCTAATTTATGGGTCCGAAACATGGTGAACGACAGAGATAAAAAAAAATACCGTATATACTCGCGTATAAGTCGCACTTTTTTTACCGAAAATTTCGACAAAAAGTAAGGGTGCGACTTATACACCCGACACTGTTTTTAAAAAGTTCGAAAAACATCACTACTCTGTCATAAAGTTTCTTACATAACCCGTATAGTTGATTGTAGTGATGTAGAATTACTAGGATATGCCTAGGCCGACATTTTACATTTAGAAAACTTTCGTCTGTTTAAATATTACTATCTATATGTAACTGAAATTGAAATGGAAAAATATTTTAGTTTTTTCTGACACCCACCCTCTTTTCTTTTGAACTTTTGGGCCCATTGTATATTGCCGAAACGTAGCGTAAGTTTAAAGGCGGCATTTTTTTGGTAGGCTTATTGAACGCAAATTACAGTACAGAAAGAATCGTAAATGTATGAAAGCCTGTCTATGTAGGTAGGCGTTTTATTTAGTATTTAAGTTCTAGGCTTATGGGCTATAGCCTACTAATAAGGCAGTGTTGAGCATTCCGATAAGACCGCCCCAGGTCTAGGCGATGTTTCCAAAAGTACGATCAGCAGATGGACACGCGAAATGTCAATAGTGTGTTTTATTTTTCATTAGTTGCATGTAAGAGTTGAAAAAGAACACAGCTTATTTTTTGTCGATCACGCAGACGCACTTGAAATCCTTACAAACAATGTTAATGGTAATTAGGACAGATGTATAGCGCGTCATAAATGCCGGCGCCTCCCTGTCTCCAGTCTAGGCGACATTGAGTCTAATGATGTACTTCAAAGACTTTTTTATGTGTAAGATAGGAACTTGTGTAGGGAAAGACTTAGATGAAGAAACACATACCTTACTTTCCCATCTCACTAATGTCTGTAGGCCTATTGATCGGTTGTTTAAAATAAATGAAGCTCTGCCTTTATTCGATTATGTTTGCCTTATGCACGATTAAAACCATTTTTTAAGGAAAGTTTCCAAACTAAGGTGAATATTTAGTAACTTTTATGTTTAAAAGTTATGCATTTTTGAGATATTAAAAGGCAGTATAACCCGGAAAGTCAGGGTGCGACTTATGCGCGGGTCAATGACAACATATAAGAAAAAAAAATTAAACTAGGGGTGCGACTTATACACCGGTGCGACTTATACGCGAGTATATACGGTAGTCTCCAGACCTTTGTTAACAGATGCCTAAGAAACATATGTTTTTTTTAACTTTACCCATTCACTCCTCTCCGCCCCCCCCCCTCCTTTTCTTCCCCCAAAACTAAAAACTTTTAAAAAAATATTTAATTTTTGGTTGATGTAAAAAAAGAATATTTTTTTTCCAAATTTAAGTTAGGCCTTCAATGAGATCAATGATCTATTTACGTTTCAATTTTGTATACTTTAAGAAAAATAGTTTTCGAATTGTTTAGGGAGAAATCATGCACAAGTGCAGAAAATGTCTGATTTATTAGTGCATTATTTTCCCCATGCAAAATGTTGCCCCCCCCCCTCCACCCCTTTATACTATTTGCCTTACCTTTTGCCCTCTCACCCCTCCCTACTTATTTACACTGTTTGTCTCTCCTCCCACCTCGCATTGTTTTTTGCCAACCTCTTCCAGTTTATAACCTACATAGTCATATGATGTGGAATATTTCTTCTATTCACTTGCAATAAGAGGCTGCGTCGGGTGTTTACCATGATGTCTGATCAATTCATTTTGAGTTGTCAAATGTGAGGTTGGATTTATTATACACCACTTCACCCTCCCTTCTCCATCCTCGTTGTCACCTGATCCATTCACTCAATATCCAGTCACCTCAGTACTGTTTTTATACGAATTAATCGAGACGTCGCTGGTGACACACTGATACTATGGGTCTAGCCAAATCTGTTGTAGCAGTAAAGATGACCTATCCATTTAGACTTTTAATCGCTTCCCAAAATACATTTCGGACACTAAAATACATAAAATAATGCTAATATGTTCTTGATAGAAAAAACCTAGTTAAAAGCCAAGGTCCTCGAAAAAAAAGCCAATATCCCAAGTTTGGATCGAAAAAGCCAAGATCTTGGGAAAAAAGCCAAGGAGTGGCATCACTGTTGGCAGTTAGATGTGATGATGATAACACGTTTTTATTTTATTTATTTGTTTTTTTCTGATCAATACTTTGTTTAATTCTTATGTTCCGCGTTGATAAATCGTTATTCAAAACTCCTAAATGACAATTTTTAATTTTCGGAAACGTATATAAATTGATTAAAACATTGTTTTCGATTTTATTATGTTTCTTTGTCGATCATAAAGAGTGAAATCTATGAAAGAATACTGCCTAACAAAATGCTTATAAAAGATCCCGTTATGACAGTCGTCATGTGCGGACTTGGAACACGTGAATGATTGGTCAAAACCATTAACTATTATACTTTGTCTCATTGACCATTATACGTTGTCTAATTGACCATTATATTTTGTTTTATCGACCGCTATACTTTGTCTAATTGAACTTTATACTTTTTTTGATTGACTGTTCTACTTTGTCTAATTGAACATTATACTTTATCAAACTGACCATTATATTTTGTACGAATGACCCTTACTTTTTGTCTAATTGACAATTAGACTTTGTTCTTTTTTTATGCCATTATACTGTGTTTTATTGACCATTAAACTTTGTCTAACTGACCATTATATAAAAATGACAATTATTTTTTATTTACTATTATGTTTTATAAAATTGACATTTAATTTATACCTTATCTAATTATCTATTATAATAGTATATTCGCCTGCTCTGGCTTCCTGAGGACTCTGTCCAAGATCGAATTCCGCTGAAAGCTAGGATTTTTTACCGGAACTCGAGGGTGTCCCTGAGTCTACCCAGCTATAATGGGTTAATGGCTCTAGTTGGGGTAAGGTAAGTGCTGCTGGGCATTGTGCTAGCCACACAACCCCTAATGTGCCGTGGCCACACAAACTGGTGAACGCTGCTTCACCGGCCCTATGATCAATTTGGTCCGACGGGATAATTTACTTCACTTTACTTATGTCTATATACAACAATAATAAATTCATATCGCGTGTATAAAGAAATATATTTAAAACCGCAGGCTATATAAACTACCTTATATTTATATGAAAGAGTGATTCACCCCATGCTATTATAGAAGAATTGCATTTTAGATTACCACCAAAGGTCAACCCACGAAGGGGGCAATTTATGGGGTGGCGATGCTAAGTTCTCCCTGAACTTTAAGAAAAAACATAAAACAGGTTTTAATGTAAATCTGTGGAAAATTATAATAGGTTTTAATGTAAATCTGCGCAAAATTATAACAGGTTTTAATGTAAATCAGTGCAAAATTATAACAGGTTTTAATGTAAATCTGTGCAAAATTATAACAGGTTTTCGTGTAAATCTGTGCAAAATTATAACAGGTTTTCATGTAAATCTGTGCAAAATTATTACAGGTTTTAATGTAAATCTGTGAAAAATTATTATAACATGTTTTAATGTAAATCTGTGCAAAATTATAACAGGATTAAATGTAAATCTGTGCAAAATTATAACAGGTTTAAATGTAAATCTGTGCAAAATTATAACAGGTTTTAATGTAAATCTGTGCAAAATTATAACAGGTTTTAATGTAAATAAATGCAAAATTATAACAGGTTTAAATGTAAATCTCCTTCCTGGAAACTAATCGTGGGTTCGCCCTAGGTTACCATGTGTTGTACAGAAGAACTGAGGTCTTTATAATAAGTACATAATAACTGTTCTAAACAAAGTCGCTTTATATCTTAAATATATAAAAATCAACGACAGACTGACTCATTTAGTTACGCCTTCTTGTCCTTAAAATGCACGTGAGCTGAACTCATTAAAGCAATAGAAGGTTTGGTAACCATAAGAATTCACGCTATTTGATTCTACACACATTAGCACAGAGATCGGCAACCTACGGCACGCTTGTCTAGACCTGGCAAGCGGAGCGATTTTTTGTTTTAAATTGCACGCCGAAGACCTCCAAACAGGAAATTTTAATTCTACAAGCAATTGAGTGCTAAAGCAGGATACATTTTAGGCTCTTAGCCGTGCTTCTGCCCCACACTTAAGTCACAATAGGGATGTGGCTTTATAGTGATACCGGTTGACTCGTCTACCATACCAGTGTTTTCACTGCACCGACATGGCTACTCTCGTTGATTTATGCTTATTTACGACTTTTTGTTAGACAATTGCAGCATTACGAGAATGGCGATTAATTAACTCAGAGACATATTATGTGGATCATGGTGACATGACATGACCCAGGGTTTTGATTTTTAAAGACTTTCAAGTCGAGTGTCTGGGAATATATTGACCTGGTTGCGAGTGTGTGTAAACATTTTGCGTGACGCTGCCTGCCACAAGCTCTTTTATGATATATGACTAGCATGCATATTATGTAAGCCATAATAATATTAAATACTTGGAACACATTGTATTTATACATGTACATAAATACTAATCAGTACCTTCTTTCCATTTCCTACAGGTCTGTATAAAAGGTCAACGCTGAGCTTGTGAACATCTATATCAGCAAATTATTCAAGCTAGCCTTGTAACTGCTATGACATCAATGTTACATTGTCAAAACATAACAAACAAATATATTATATATATATATATGTCTATATAGACCTCCCATGAAAAAAAATTATGTCTGTTTGTGTAAGCAACTAATATTTACATTAAAGAATAAAGTAAGGTCCGTGTCAGCTATTGCCATTATTTGATAAGACTATGTGTAGTGTTCTTAACAATCAGCTTATAAATTAAACAAACTATTGCAAATCGTATTTTTAAATGATCTTACTTATACATAAATTAATTAATGTATTGTAGACATAATTTTTTCAGCCCAAATTAAAAGTTGTAATTTGTTTGCTTTTTCTACATATATAGTGTATTATACATATATATAAATTATATATATATATATATTAGAATAGTCATTACATTTGTTACATATCTAAAGTGTATTCCCAGTTTTAAATGATAGGGCTTAAATAAAATATACAAGTTTTAAAAAGAAAATAATTTTTTAAATACGAGCTTCACAGTGAGAGAATATGGCGAGTTCATGGTTCATTTAGCCCCCATTTTTTTGTTTTACATTTCAAAATAAGAGACGCTCCGTCTATCTTATCTTATACATTACGGACGCTCCTTCGATCTTCTCTTATACATTACAGATTACAGTCGCTCCTTCTATCTTCTCTTATACATTACAGACGCTCCTTCTATCTTATCTTATAGATTACAGACGCTCCTTCTATCTTCTCTTATACATTACAGATTACAGACGCTCCTTCTATCTTCTCTTATACATTACATATAACAGACGCTCCTTCTATCTTCTCTTATACATTACAGATTACAGACGCTCCTTCTATCTTCTCTTATACAATACAGACGCTCCTTCTATCTTCTCTTATACAATACAGATTACAGACGCTCCTTCTATCTTCTCTTATACATTACATATAACAGACGCTCCTTCTATCTTCTCTTATACATTACAGATTACAGACGCTCCTTCTATCTTCTCTTATACAATACAGACTACAGACGCTCCTTCTATCTTCTCTTATACATTACAGATTACAGACGCTCGTTCTATCTTCTTTTATACATTACAGATTACAGACGCTCCTTCTATCTTCTCTTATACATTATAGACGCTCCTTCTATATTTTCTTATACATTACAGATTACAGACGCTCCTTCTATCGTCTCTTATACATTACAGGCTACAGACGCTCCTTCTATCTTCTCTTATACATTAGATATTACAGACGCTCCTTCTATCTTCTCTTATACATTACAGATTACAGACGCCCCTTCTATCTTCTCTTATACATTACATATAACAGACGCTCCTTCTATCTTCTCTTATACATTACAGATTACAGAAGCTCCTTCTATCTTCTCTTATACATTACATATAACAGACGCTCCTTCTATCTTCTCTTATACATTACAGATTACAGAAGCTCCTTCTATCTTCTCTTATACATTACATATAACAGACGCTCCTTCTATCTTCTCTTATACATTACAGATTACAGACGCTCCTTCTATCTTCTCTTATACAATACAGACTACAGACGCTCCTTCTATCTTCTCTTATACATTACAGATTACAGACGCTAGTTCTATCTTCTCTTATACATTACAGATTACAGACTCTAGTTCTATCTTCTCTTATACATTACAGATTACAGACGCTCCTTCTATCTTCTCTTATACATTACAGATTACAGACGCTAGTTCTATCTTCTCTTATACATTACAGATTACAGACTCTAGTTCTATCTTCTCTTATACATTACAGATTACAGACGCTCCTTCTATCTTCTCTTATACATTATAGACGTTCCTTCTAACTTCTCTTATACATTACAGACGCTCCTTCTATCTTCTCTTATACATTACATACCATCTTATTTTTTTTTTTGCATTTAAATGGCGCTGAGTACAGCTTCAGTTGTAATTGCGATCTATGTAGGAGATGTTCAAAATTTTACGGAGGCATCTCATTTCCAGGGCTCTAGGGGGAATAATTATAATATCCAGTCAGAGATATATTGAATTAAATTTAAACTTGCGATTTTTGTGTCACTTGTAATTCAAAGTTGCAACAAAAAAATTCCTCAAACACAGATATAAGTATAGGCTGCCTTAGAACTTGAATACGCCTCCAAGCAGACCTATCGACTGTCGACACATCAATTATGTGGTGATAAAGAGCGATATACAATAAGTAGTTACATCCTGGAGACGTACTTATTAAAAAGAAAGAAACCAAAAGTTACTGGTAACCACAATTAACCCTTACAGTCCCGGGCGCGTATATAGCGGAACTGAAGGCAGCATAGATAGAAGTAGGTCGGTACGGGAAAGGTTAAGATCATCGGAGCCAAAATCGTTTCATCTTACAATTAAAATAATGACATCGGAATTTTCCCTCGTTAATAATTCCCTCGCCTAAGCCTCACGATTAACCTAGATAATGTATTTGTCTTTAGTTGATAATATTATGTCAATATTCCAATGTTCTCCTATCGTAATACTATAATGTTATCCAATGTTTCAATCAGAGTTTCAATGCGCTAGTCTCCAATGTAAATATATAATGGTGATAGCAACGTCCCTATAAATAAATAAATAAATCCGGGTGTTTCTATGCCGGTGTCTTAACACTGTTGATGGGGCACTGCGGTAAGTGTACTGTATGTCTTAACACTGTTGATGGGGCACTGCGGTAAGTGTACTGTATGTCTTAACACTGTTGATGGGGCTCTGCGGTAAGCGTACTGTATGTCTTAACACTATTGATGGGGCACTGCGGTAAGCGCGCTTGTCGGTCGTACCAAATGTCCTGATTATGGTGAACGATACGATATGTTCCCGGATTCCGAGGGCGTCCCTTACGACATATCCCTTATGCGAGAACAAATGCATAATAATACTCTTTCTTCTCGAGTTGCATTCGGGAATGGAATGATTTGCCTTAACAAACCAGGAAAACCAGTAACTTAACATTATTTAAAACACTAATAGAGATGCAAGACTAGACTCGAACAATATATATATGGTGCTCGGTAAATTTGGCAATGGTAAATTCGGAACCGGTCTTTTGGGCAAGGTGATTTTGGCAAAGGTAATTTCGGAATAGGTAAATTCGGCAAAACACGCAAAGCGGTAAAATTGGCAACGGTAAAATTGGCAATCATATAATAACCACTGTTTTTTTTTTATTTGTGGTTAGACTACACTCTAGTCCATGGATAGGCAACCTATGCAATGCGTGCCATACTTGGCACACAGAGTGTTTTTAACTGGCACATGAAAGACCACCAAAATGGTGAAAAGAGCATGATAACATTAAGGAGCACTTTGGCACGTTATTTAATTTAACGTCATCTAAAGACAAACAGTTTAAATAGGCGCCAAATGTACCCCTTCCCCAGCCCCGGCGTTTCTTCCCTCCCCCCCTTAAGTTACGCCTCGGCAAATGTAAAGGTAGGCCTAAGTGTGTAATGTATCCAAACTAACTTTAAGCATCAAAGCATACGTTTGTCTCCCCTACAATATTACGTAACTCTGACTACCTGACCGCCACCCCTACATAGTATGATACTGGTTGTGAAAACAAGAGCAAACGTAGATTGCCCCCTCCCCTCCCGCCCCCGACCAGACTCTCCTTTCAGGCACGACCATACTAAGTCCTTTACGTCGGTAAACATTGCAAACACATTTCAACCCTCCTACTTTTTATATCTATAAAAAAACGAACACAGTCGCCTCTCCCGAGACCGGTTAAGTCAGGGAGAGTTAAAGAATTCATTTGCTGACCAATAGGCCTATTCTCTCAACACGGGTTGTTAAGTGTGTGTGTGGGGGGGGGGGGACACTTGGCCACCATAAAACATTTTATCACATTCCATTTGCCGTCAATCAGTAGGCTACCTTTTGTCTTTGTAGTTTTAAACCTTGTACCACTTTTAAACCTTGTACTTGTACCTTCAATGTTATAACGATACAAGTATACATTACTTTGACATATAGGCATACAACAATACATATAGTTGGCTATATTTGACATAGAAACATCGATAACTTACAAGATATTTGTAGCTAAATGTGCCTTATAGCCTAAGTAAATTGGTTTAAACATTGAAAGTACTTTTATACAATTTAAAGGTTTTATTTACAACTCTCGTTTGTAATATAATTTAAATATATAAGAAAAGTAAATAACTAAATTAATTTTTCAAAATTGTAATAATAAAATGAAATCCAATATCATTATCAATGTTTTCATAGAAATACTGATTTGTTTAACTAATAACAACAATGTTCTGGGTTTAAAAAAGAATTTAAACGAGCACCCCCCCCCCAAACCTCTTTTAGTTTTCACTGCTCAGCCTGGTGCTACCAAGCTGGTCACTAACACTTTAATCGGTGGGGAGACGGGGGTGGGGAGACGGGGGTGGGGAGACGGGGGTGGGGAGACGGGGGTGGGGAGACGGGGGAGGGCCGGGCTAGCGTTTGCTTTTGTTAACACGACGAGGCTCATTCTGGTGTTTAAAAAAGATGATGGGGATGGCAAATAATCTACATTATGTAACATTGCTTTGCCTTGTTTCCTTGTGCTATAGGCAAGGGGGGGGGGGGGGGGGGAGGGGTTACATTTGGCGTCTACTTAAATGTTCCTTTTTATGCATTAGATAAATAACGTAAATGGTAAAAAAATTACGGTGTTTTTATTCAACGTTTTTCTTAAATTTAATTTTTAGTCAAACGAACTAATTAACTAGTTTTTGTTACCTAATTTGTATGCTTTATATATACATTATTTTTTAGTGTCATTTTAGCACGTCTCATAAACTCAACGACTGGGGCTCATCTCCTCCGCCTTTTTCTGGTTACGCTATTGCAAACATGTCACAAATCAGGCACTTTCTATAGGTCTAATGCTAACTTCATTTCGTGCCATTAGCTTCATTTAGTAGACTAGAGCAGGGGTCGGCAAACTTTAGATGATAGTGCGCCAAAGTAGCATTTCTAAATATTTCAGGGTGCCAACGGCCTTAATGTCATCCTGCTCTTTTCATGCGAAAGACTTCCTTTTTGGTGGTCTTTCACGTGAAATTTAAAACCGTACTGCGTGCCAAGTGAAGCCGGCTGGTCCAGTGGTTAGTTCACCGGACTGTTAACCAAAAACCAACTGACAGGTCGCGGGTTCTAGCCCTGCCACCGGCGGATCCCTGTCGCCCTGCAGGAGTTTTGGGCCTAGTGGACGTAATAATCTGCTACCTAGAAGGAACGTCTGTAAACTTATAAAAGTCTAGCACGCATTTCGTAGGTTGCCCATCCCGGACTAGAGTGTATTCCTACTAGTACGGTCAATAAAAACAGTGGATATGTTAAGTTTGCCAAATTTACCGTTGCCAAAATTACCGCTTTGATAGTTTTGCCGAAATGACCGTTGCCGAAATAACCGTTGCCAAAATGACCTTGCCGAAAATACCGTTGACGAATTTACCCTTGCCAAATTTACAGTGATTCATATATATATATATATATATATGAATGTATGTATTGTATGTTATTGTGTGTATATAAAGTTATGTATTACTCTGTAACACTGTAAGTCATTGTATGTATGTATTCTACCTTAGTGTGTTTACATAGATGTTTGCATAGCGCCAGATTTTACTTTTATTAAAAGAAACAGTAGTACGCAACTTACTTAAAATATTTTAATCACCAATCTAATACACAAGGGAAACATATTCAACGTCACAAACATATCAATATATAATTACAGATAAAATGATATTTAAAAAAACAACTTTATTCATATTTCTGACAGTTTACGTTTGCGGCGTATTTACATATCCTCAGGGTGTTGTCATTGATGATGAAGTAAACCTCCGTATCTCAAAAGCCAGTGCAACCTTTGGAAGTCTGTACAAAAATGTTTGGAACAGAAGGGGCATTAGCACCCAAACCAAAATAAAAGTCTACAGAGCAGTCGTGCTCCCTACTTTACTATATGCATGTGAGACTTGGACTGTTTATCAACGACATGCTAAGCTCCTAAATCACTTCCACACAAAAAGCCTGAGAAAAATCCTAAATATCAAATGGCAGGACAAAATTCCAGACTTTGAGGTACTCGCCAGGGCAGGACTCCCAAGCATCCACACAAGTCTGATGCAGTCTCAACTTCGCTGGGCTGGGCATGTTATACGCATGCCTGACTGCCGTCTTCCAAAGAGGCTCTTCTATGGCGAGCTAAAAAAACGGTCAGCGAGCTCGCGGAGGTCCAAAAAAGCGATATAAAGACACCCTCAAGGCATCACTCAAAGCGTTCTCCATTAAAGAGGACTCCTGTGAGGCGACAGCCAAAGACCGTGCCTCATGGCGCTCAGCGGTCCATGAAGGAGCAGCTCTTTGCGAAGAGCAAAAACAGAGAGCAGCTGAGTCCAAGAGACAAGCCAGGAAAGATCGTGCCCTAGAGCCCATTGTCGACGCTCTGACCTTCCCCTGTACGGTTTGCAGTCGCACTTTCCGCGCAAGGATAGGCCTCTTTAGCCACATGAAAACCCACCGCACAGCCACACCCCATACTTCATAGGACGACAAAAATGGTCATCGTCGATCACGACGGACGAACAACAACAACATATCCTCAGGTTGGAGTTGAGTCTCGTGCCCACTGGACAGGCCATGACGTAGGGCGGGATGTATATCCAGTTTCCTGACAGACAAATGATGAAGTGGTCACAGGACATGAGGTCAGCGTAGGCTCCTGTACCATTTTTCCTGCATACTTCTGTCCTGGCTGTGATATATAGAGATTGAAATCATTATAGCGATATAAACATAATACTGTAATCACCTCAGTAGTAAAACTAGAAAAAGGGGGGAGGGGGCAATTGCCCCATTAGGAAAGATTTAGATAGAGGCACAACTATTACTTTCCTAACATCTACGTAAGTCTAGTTTAAAAATAAATGAACAATTGCATTTTTAAATGGGGGTGGCGGCGCCTAATCTGATGCCCAGCCCCAGTCAATTTTATAAATATTTGATTCTGATTCATCTAAGACAGGGGTCGGCAACCTATGAGATGCGATGCCAGACGTGGCACGCTGAGCGATTTTTCAATGGCGCGCTAAAGACCACCAAAAAGTCAATTCAGGCCTATACGACGAGAAATTGACTGCTAGAGCAGTATGACTTCTAATCTGTTGGCACGCTGGATTAATTAGAAGTCCAACTTTGGCACGCTGGATGAATTAGAAGTCCAACTTTGGCACGCTCGATGAATTAGAAGTCCAACTTTGCCACGCTGGATGAATTAGAAATCCAACTTTGGCACGCTGGATGAATTAGAAATCCAACTTTGGCACGCTGGATGAATTAGAAATCCAACTTTGGCACGCTGGATGAATTAGAAATCCAACTTTGGCACGCTGGATGAATTAGAAATCCAACTTTGGCACGCTGGATGAATTAGAAATCCAACTTTGGCACGCTGGATGAATTAGAAATCCAACTTTGGCACGCTGGACGAATTAGAAGTCCAACTTTGGCACGCTATTATCGAAAGGATGCCGACCCGTGATCTACATTATAAAACGTAAGAGCTCAAAAGGCGCGTTCCTAGCTTAACGAGCTGGGAAAAAATCTTGGCTCTACGAGAATTCAAACCCAGGACCCTCGGATCGCTAGTCGAACGCGCTTCCGTTCGGCAGTGTTTTAAATTATGTTACGTCACTGGTCTTCCTGGTATGTTCAGGCAACCCACTCCATGCCCTGATGTCACTGTAAAAGAGAATTGTAACACATTGTTTATGTTTTGTATTTCTAAGTTAGAAAGTAATGTGTTATGTATTAGATCTAATACTTCTTTACTCCATACAGAATGACTATACAAATTACATCGGTTGTTACCTTTTTAAAAAGTTTTTTTTTTAATATAGATATAACTCCAACATTACATTGTACCATGGGGAATTGTAGTGAAAATCAATGAATACAAAGGTTGGTCCCCCAATGGTATTTGGGGTAAAAGAAAACAGGAAGATGTAAGGGGTGGGGGTGGGGCAAAAGGGATTCTTTTAATATTCATTTTAAGACATCCAGTAAATAGTGCCCTCACATGGGAGGGGCAGAGGTGGCATATGCTCGGGGGCGACACTTCTAGCGCGGCAAATATAGTCTAAATATAGCACTAAACAAAGCAGTTGCAGTATGCAAGGGGGCGTCGCTGAAACTTTTGCCCTGGGTGGCTTCATAGGCTTGCGTGTGTTATGCCAGTAAGAACGTACTTTATTGATATTTCACGTAACGGCTAATCTTTTTTTTTGGTGCCATCTTACTCTTCAATCTTAAAAGACACTAAATAATTGTCAATTTTTACTCACCATCAATAACACCCATGTAGGCAGCGAGCATGGTCGGTCGAACACTGGTGGGTTCCAGCGTAGGGCCTTTTCCCGTGGCGTCGTTGTCGGCAGCGGCATCTTTTCTGAAGGCGCCTGAAGGCGCCTTTTGCGTTTTCTGCTGTGTCTTCAGCGCTGTCACCCATGGTAGCACATGTCAGGTTTTAATGTGGGTGACCTTTGAAATTTTGACCTCAGGAAAGATATCAAGACCGGAATTAGTACTTTTCAATGTAATGCGAAATGTTTGTTTACAGATAGATTAATTAAAAATGGATAGCCCTTATCTTGAATGTTTTGATATTGCGAGCTTGTGCTGAGGAACATTCACTAAATGAAATAGATCTTATTTGTTGTAAGAAACTTGAGGGAGCTATCATCTCCTACCAAGCGCGTCCCCAAGTGGCGAATAGGGGAATTACCTTTAGATATAAGGGTTAGCCGTGAACACTGAATAAGCGGCCGAGGACCAACTGGTTTGCTGTCATGTAGGGTGAGGTGGAGTATCCCGTGATAAAGATACTTTTTAACAAAAGCGTAAACAAATCCAAAGAAATGACTGGAAAAAAGTGAACATCGAGTCATCGAGCGCTCAAAATCTAAACATGGACAGATGAAGCCGTTAGCTTGGTATAGCAGTCAACTAGAAGAGAAAACTCTGAAAATAAATCAACTGCTGCCTTGCAGATGATCTTGGCTGATCAAAGGCTATGGAAGCACATCCAGAAAAAAAACAGCAGGCTGAAGGCAGAGGCAGTGGGCCTTAATGGCGAAAACCATACTGCCACGCAATTCTCAATGAAAATGGAGGATTGAGAACGAAGAACAAGTTGTAGGAAAAAAGAATATAACTGAAAAAACCCTTAAAATATGACGTTTTGGTTTGACATAGGCGTAGCCATTAAAACCCTGCCCCCACCCATCACACCCACGGGGAGTGGATACAGAATGACTATATAAATTACATCGGTTGTACCCTTTATCAAAAGTTGTTTTATATAGATATAATGTCTACCATTACATTCTACTATGGGAAATTTCACTAAAAATCCTTGAATACGAGCGGTGTCTCCACTTTAAATAGAAACGCTTTCTTGAAGCATGGAAATACTCTGAACTGTAAAATTGTGCAAGGAGATTTTGTAGCCAGTACAATTACTTACAGTTACTACCTTTTCCCAAAAAGATGATTTACAAAGCCAATAGGGTATTTTGTAAAACAAGACGGGTGCTGTTACGTAATAAAAGCACCTTCTCCCACCCCCACCCCCATCTTCTATTATGGTTTGTTTTTATACTGTGATGGCTCTTCCGCACTCGGGAATAAGAATAAATATTAACAAGATATTATTATCCAGTTACAAAATTTGTAACACAATTAAGTTGACTGACACAGCATGCCGTGTGAACAGCGTGTTAAATTCTTTCACAGGATTGGTCAATGGTTATCACGTGGGGGCACAGAGCCATCTTAAAATTGAGGAATGAGTGGATTTGTGGCCTTTTATTTTCCATTGAATTATATACATACAACAGCCATACACAGAGGCCGTGCAATTATTGATTAACATGTATACATACTACAGACATACACAGAGGCCGTGCAATTATTGATTAACATGTATACATACAACAGCCATACACAGAGGCCGTGCAATTATTGATTAACATGTATACATACAACAGCCATACACAGAGGCCGTGCAATTATTGATTAACATGTATACATACAACAGCCATTCACAGAGGCCGTGCAATTATTGATTAACATGTATACATACAACAGCCATACACAGAGGCCGTGCAATTATTGATTAACATGTATACATACAACAGCCATACACAGAGGCCGTGCAATTATTGATTAACATGTATACATACAACAGCCATACACAGAGGCCGTGCAATTATTGATTAACATGTATACATACAACAGCCATACACAGAGGCCGTGCAATTATTGATTAACATGTATACATACAACAGCCATACACAGAGGCCGTGCAATTATTGATTAACATGTATACATACAACAGCCATACACAGAGGCCGTGCAATTATTGATTAACATGTATACATACAACAGCCATACACAGAGGCCGTGCAATTATTGATTAACATGTATACATACTACAGACATACACAGAGGCCGTGCAACTATTGACTAACATGTATACATACTACAGCCATACACAAAGCGTGCAACTATTGACTAACATGTATACATACTACAGCCATACACAAAGGCCGTGCAACTATTGACTAACATGCATACATACTACAGCCATACACAGAGGCCGTGCAAATATTGATTAACATGTATACATACTACAGCCATACACAGAGGCCGTGCAACTATTGACTCACATTCCACAGCACGACTTACGTTTCGGTGTGGTAGTCCTTAACCCTTACCTTTTCCACAACGTCTTAGGCCTGGCTCGGCCAACACTCGCAGCCTTCACGGCAATCAACGGCCTTCAGGTTGACGACTTCCGCCAGATCGGACGTGTCAACAAACTCGATTCGCCTCCGCAAGTTTCTTGACCTCGGCAACGCTCGTCGTTTCCTGTCTGATGAGTTCTCTTCTCCTTGTTTCGGGCTTTTCCTTGGTGACGTAAGCCATTGTCTTTGGGTAATCACTTTACTGCTGTCTTTGGAAGCTGGTTGTTTAGATTGGCTTGCCGGATATTTAGACTAAGGGCAAGAGAATTGTTAGCTGATCAGACAATGTCTTAAAGATGACATGTACATAACATTGTAGTACTAGTTTCTAAATTTAATTTGCAATTGTCTCGCTAGTTCATGTGGAGTTATTTATATATGAGCATGTATTTTCTAGTGTGTAAATGAGCATGTATTTTAAAGTGTGTTAATGGGCTTGTATTTTAAAGTGTTTAAATGAGCATGTATTTTAAAATGTGTAAATGAGCATGTATTTTAAAGTGTGTAAATGAGCATGTATTTTAAAGTGTGTAAATGAGCATATATTTTGAAGTGTGTAAATGAGCATGTATTTTAAAGTGTGTAAATGAGCATGTATTATAAAGTGTGTAAATGAGCATGTATTTTAAAGTGTGTAAATGAGCATGTATTTTAAAGTGTGTAAATGAGCATGTATTTTAAAGTGTGTAAATATGCATGTATTTTGAAGTGTGTAAATGAGCATGTATTTTAAAGTGTGTAAATGAGCATATATTTTAAAGTGTGTAAATGAGCATGTATTTTAAAGTGTGTAAATGAGCATGTATTTTAAAGTGTTTAAATGAGCATGTATTATAAAATGTGTAAATGAGCATGTATTTTGAAGTGTGTAAATGAGCAGGTATTTTAAAGTGTGCTAATGAGCATGTATTTTAGTGACAGCCTTCGGTTTAAGTGTTTTTACAGGTGTGGATCAAGTCCTTAGAAATTAGCTATTGTGGCTATTACATCCGGAAGATTTTAGTTCAAACTATCGTTGCTTTTGTTGGCCCAGACACAAAACCTGTTGCCTTTGTTAGTCAAAGAAAATCAGATGCCCAAATTAATTTTTGTAAAGCCTTTCAAACCTTTGATAAAAGGAAACAAATAGATTTAGCCTACACTTATAGCCTACATGTTATTGAAAAAGGAGGGGGGGGGGAGTTCCAAAAGCTGTTATTATTTATAATGTTCTAATCTCCATGCCGCGATGTGTAATAATTTTCTGAAAGTATACTCCTCTGAACGCTACTTTTCATTGACAGTATCCATAGAAGTTTAGAACTGAATTCCGCTCATGTGACGTCACTGATG
The DNA here is from genome assembly GCA_949126835.1 of Anisus vortex. Classification (NCBI taxonomy): domain Eukaryota; kingdom Metazoa; phylum Mollusca; class Gastropoda; family Planorbidae; genus Anisus; species Anisus vortex. The sequence continues at coordinate 2,240,830 of OX421505.1, read as the reverse complement.
GGAAACAAAAAACCATTACACAAATAGTGCCAGTATTTTTTATATAGATCTGTCAGGAACTTAATTATGAATAATTAAGCAAGAAATCCCGGCTCAACTAATTAAGTTTAATACAATGATAATTATATTAAATACCACTAACAATTTACTACAAGTAGCACAACGTAAAATAGAATGACAGAGACTATCTTTTAAATGTAGAAAATGATTACTTTACTATACTTTATTCATGTTGATCTTAGTTTAAGAAAAACAAACAAACAAATATCAAAACCAATATTATAAAATGATAAGCTTATATATAAGAAAAAAAAATAGTATATTAAAAGAAATTCTTTCAATATAGTACTAATGAAAAAAATAAGCGAAGAAGTATGAGTGACATAAATGTATTAACATTAATGCGTAATATAAAATGGCCTGCTAACAAAATTGATGAGAATGAATATAAGAAGAAGATTAGATCTAATAACAAAAGTGATTAATATTAAAATCTGCTATCCATATCCATAGTTTGTATCTCGTATAACAATAGCATAGGGTCTGTCCCGCCTTAGTTCAACTGTTAAGACTTCCCTTCGTTTCACCTGCTTGGTCCCTCCGACGTCCACTATGGCACGACACGGACAACCCACTCCGACGTATTAGTGGCGCAACTAACTGCTGCCAGTAGTCAGTCAATATCGTGGTCGTCCTCTCGTCTCTCTCTTACTCGTTTCCTTCACTACACACTGGCCGTCACCTAAATAGTAGTCAATAAAGTACTAAGTACAGTCCTATTTATATGTAACTTGTCTAATGGAAAGTATTGATGTAAAACCCAACTTACCCGTGTCAGAAATTAACTGTCCAGTGTCCTCTTTATTCGGTGGTCTGGCAAAGTCTCGTCTACGGACATATAACTTAGCTTGAGCAATTGAGCAAGATACAAACATCAAGCCTCTTAGCAAAAGTTCTGTGCCGCAAAGTCAGTCTCCATAAGTTAAATAGTCGTCTCGACTCCACCAATTTCCCAGCCTGTCAGTTTCCACATTCCATCTAGAAATTTATGCCCGTGTCTTGGCCAACCTTGATTCCCCCTTTGTCCCTTTAGCGCCCTATCCGTCTATAGTTACCCGCCCCTAGGTATACATCTTCCTGTTAGACTCTCTCTACCTCGATTCTGTTGTTTGTGCTAGAGTTGCTGTGTCGTGGGACCAAGCTCAGTATTAGCAAGATATTATTATAATTTTGTTAGCGTTCCCATGATTTTAATTGTACTTGACAAGATCTACTTTTTGAAATAATTTTATGTTCTGGCTTTTTGTGTTTTTATAAGATATCTCCACATTTAAAATTTCTTATTTACTCCCATTGACAAGTCTTAAAAATTATGCGTGCATAAAGGGTCAAAAGTCAAAGTGTAAAACTTTTCCAGTCCCATTCGTTCATTTTCTTCAAAACATGTCTGTGTGTGGCGCTACTGGTTGTACGTTACTGGTTGTACGTTACTGGTTGTACGTTACTGGTTGTACGTTACTGGTTGTACGTTACTGGTTGTACGTTACTGGTTGTACGTTACTGGTTGTACGTTACTGGTTGTACGTTACTGGTTGTACGTTACTGGTTGTACGTTACTGGTTGTACGTTACTGGTTGTACGTTACTGGTTGTACGTTACTGGTTGTACGTTACTGGTTGTACGTTACTGGTTGTACGTTACTGGTTGTACGTTACTGGTTGTACGTTACTGGTTGTACGTTAGTGGCTGTAGGAAGCTGAAGAGTATACACTTTTTTTAATTTCCAAAACTATTGTTGACAATGTACATAATATATTATTATTATTGTAACGTACTTATTTTTATAATATTAATTTTGTATAGTTTGTTGTAGGCCTTATTAGATTCAGTGTATGAAAAATTATATAGTTACAAATGGATGCAGGTAAAAATAATAAAAAGCATACAGCTCTTTTATTTACAAAATATTTTAATTTTCTTTTTATTCAAAATAAAACTGCAAAAAATAATCAAATGTATTATTTACATTTTCTTGAAACGTTAATGAGCTGAAACATTATTAAATGTTTTAAATAATGAAATAATGTCTTTGATTATAGATTTTTTTTGTTATTACAATTCCGATAACTCAGTAAAAACTTCTAGAGTTTACAATATTCATTGTTGTTTCCCTTTAAATTATATAAATTTTCAGTGAAAAGGTGTCCGTATTGATTTCTTTTACCATTTTAAATATTTTTCAGTCTTAAAATTTACATTTTATATATATATATATCTATTTGTTTATAATTTTTTGATTATATTTCTTAAGTTATAAATCTTTAAATGTAAAACTAAATTATTTGTTGTTGTTGATTGTTTTTATAATTTATAAAAGTTTATTCCAGTTTCAAGTGAATGGCGGAACTAGATGACAAGATGACCTATTGTCGATACATTTGTTTACAATTTGATTTATTCAAGTTTAATAAATCTAAGACTAAATAAACAGATTTATAACAACATAAACATGACGTGATAGATATAAACCACAAGAAGACATTAAGATATAAATGTGTAAAGTTTATTCAAATACAGAAACTATAAACAGTTTCAAATGTTTACAATTAAAATGTTTACAATTTATACAAAACTATAAATTTAACAGAAGAGAATATAAATATCTTTATATCTCTCAACAAAAACAATAAAGTGAATAAATATTTATAGATACATGAAATAAAAAGAAAGTGATATAAACAGATATAAAACATCCTCCATGTTTGTTTGTTTACATTTTGACACACAAGTAATTCAATACAATTACATGACTTCACTAACTCCACTGTAATTAAGTCCAGACTTTAAACTTCCACTATGGACAGGGGCAGTATACCAAACACCATCATTATACCCCACACAGTGGACAGTGGCTCCACTACTTCCTGGACATGTACATGTTGTGTAGGTAAACTTATGGTCATACTCCCAACTCCCAACCTGTACTTTGTCCTTCCATTGACCAACACTGACCTGTTTAGAACATCCATGAGGATGTGACACTATAAAGTTCAACTTGTTAATATCTCGAGATTTAAAGTATTTGTTCAAGACTTCCACCCTGACATCAAAATAATGTTCCCACATTTTCTCCAATTTATTTCCCAAACTTTCATCACAAGTCACACAGGTAAACCAACACTTGTCTCCCTCAATGTTTACATAATCAACACGTACCTTATCTTTAAGAATAACCAATTCACTATCTTCACTATCATAAAACAATCTCAAGGTCGTGTGGCTTGCCTCAATGTCATCAACAACCACATGTGCAGCTGTAACCACATAAATCTTCCACCAAACTTTGCTGGGTTTGTCTGAAGCTTTACATTTATCACATGGACATGTTGTATAGTCACTTTGTTTATCTTCATCTGTGTACTTCCTCACTCTCCTCACCCTCCCAGTTCCTGTCCTCGGAATTTCCTTTCCTCTCAGTTCAGACAAAAAATATGGAATCTTTGTGTTTGGCCAAAACTCTGGTCTGCCTGGACTGGTCATTGTGACACTTAGTCTAACTGTCAGGTCAGCTGCAGCTTTGATGAGTTCATACAGATCACTGTCACGGTGACCTTCAGGTAGATGTTTTAAACTGAATGATTCAATAGGTATAAACTCTGGATGACCTGGATTCTTCTTACAGTTTATCACATGCTGGTGTAAATCCTGTTCCTGTTCTCCACAAAGTGAAACCTGATTCTCATGTTCACCTGTACAGGTAAATACAAATTATCAACTAACTATATTTACTTTATGTAATAAATATGACTTTATATTTAATACCAATATAATCAATTACCGGTATAAAATTATTCACCTTTATAAACATATTTACATGTTGTATTAATTTACCAATAATTTACCTATGAACAGACTGTCCTGTTTATTTGATTGGTCATCATTTTGGTTAGGAACTGGACAAACTCCATCTGAAATGTTCAGTTTAGTAGACATATTAATACACATATGTTATGATATTTTTTTCTATATAATTGTGAGGCTAAAATAAAAATTATCATCACCATCCTGATCCAGTAGCCATATGTGCACTTTCCTACAGCCTGAGGCTATGGTGAAGAAATTGCAGACATTTTGTAGCTGTTCGTAGTTTGAATATAGAGTGTTTGAGATATTTGGTGTTTTGGGGAGGTAGACATTTCGTATGTCCGTTAGTGCCGGACAGTCAAAAAGGTGATGGGCAACTGTTTCATATTGGTATTTGCGCAGGCAAACAATGGTTATTTTATATTGTCTCTGTAGGAGGTGTATTGGGTCATCTTCATCTAATTTAGGCATATGTAGGAAGACAAATCTTCCGGTTGTGCCCAGTGCCCAACCATTTAACCACTGTTCTTTAATGTTTGTTTTAATGATCTGTTTGACTGTGTCCAATGATGCTGGTGTGTCAGGTTTAAAGTTGGTTGATCCTTGCTTCACTAGAGTCTCTGCTCTTATATTACCTTCTATTTTGTTGTGACTTTGGATTTACTGTAGTGTGAGTTTGACAGCAAAGGCATCGAGGAAAGAGTTAATTTTTCTAGAGTAGGGATTTGAATAGAATTATTTTGAGATCTTGGCACTCTGCTGCTTGTAATACTGATCAGAAGATTACTAAATCTTTTTTGTTTGGACGGGTAGACAGTGAAAATAGCTGTCATGTGGTGTAGTGCTGCTACAATCGTAAATGTTCTGCTTATATATATATGTGTGTATATACAGCACATTTTCCCACCGGGATTACATAATTCATCACACGATTGGTCAGGTTTCTTTACTCATACTCCATAACTTGGTTATAAGGCTCCCTTAAAGGCCGTTCCATCTGTATATACTTTTATTGTATCTCCTGGGTATGATGCTATTATTTTTTCCGCTACTCTCAATGTCTGCAATGAGTCTTTGTTTTTCTTTCCTATATTTTCTAGTAGATTTATTCTAATGTCAACGACATGCAGATGTTGGTTCAGTGGCATGTCCCTATCTATGATTCGCAACTCAGGTAGTTGGCAGGTGGTGGTTTTGTTCTATCATGAGGGCTATATATAGAATTGTTTTGTGTTTGATTCTGTTGTGCAGGGTTCATTTTTCGACCAATTGTCTGTTCGTATGTTGTTTGTCTTGTCTTCTATATCTTTCTACCATCTGTAAGACTGTCACCTCTATTCTTAGATTTGGAGGCTCTATGTTAGTGTGAATTATACAAGCTGCTTTAGGAGTCGATTTTATACCTCCGGAAATGAAGTGTCTAACTTTTGACCTTCTCAAGAGAATCCAGTACTGTTTTGATGAAATTTGCTTGCACTATCATGATAAGATAATGATATACTCAATCGTTGATCACATATTTCCTACATACAGATGACATAATGTACTCTTAGCAATGCCCCAAGAGGTGCCAGCTAGCCATGTCACCAATTTTAGGCAATCCATTAATTTTCTCTCAGGATCTGTATGTGTTTCTTTAAATCGAATTGTCTATCTAGTTAAACATTTAAGTAACTTGTTTGGTCCTCTTTCTGGAGTAAAAAGCCCTGTAACTACAAAGATATCTTCTTCTTGGCTATTTTGTGGCTTTCTGTGAAGACTGAGTATTTGAGCTGTTTACTTTTAGTTTCCACTTCTCACAGTGTGCAATAAATTTGGTTAAGTCTTCATTTAGGCGCTTAGCACTTATACCGATTTCGTGGCAAGTATGTCACATAACCAGAACATCTGCCTTTTCCACTAATAGCTCATTTTTTTTATATCATAGATCATTGTTACACTTTAGGAAAAGGGTTCAGTTCAGTGATGATTCTTATGAAAGCCCTTCTTCTAGTATTCGCTATGATGAAATAGGCAAGAATAAGAATACATAATCATATTTTAATATTTATCCTAATATATATATTTATATTTATTTTACTCAGCCAACTCTAAAATTACAATAAAAATACCTTCATAATTGTTTTCCTTACATTCTGTGCTTGGTAATTCCAGGCTCAAGATTTGCTTAAGAATAAAAAAGAAATGATAAATAGCTTTGAATTATAAGTTCAAACAGTTTTTAAAAAAAAAAAACTTAATTATTGTTTAATTTGAATATGAGATATAATTTCACTACAGTAAATAAAATGTTTCTTCAACTTTTCTCTGTTCCATGTTCTTTTTATTATATCTTATAACATTGTTATTTGACAGCTTTAATTTACATTTATGTTTAAGGGAGTTTAATTTACAACTATGTTACACATTCAAATTGAAATATTTAAAAAGCAGATAGAAACTTGGTGTTTTCCATAATTACAAAATGCCAGATTTAAAGAAAGTATGGGCACAATTTCTGAAGGAAAACTTTGTTTTTTAAAAGAACTTTAAAATATATGAAAAATTAATTGATGTAATGATTTAGAGATAATTTTAATATTTTTATTTGGCCAATATAAAGTACTATATAAAGCCTGATTTAAATTTAATACCTTTTATACAGGTCCATTTAATATAATAATTAACAGAGCCCACTATTTAAATTATAAAATAATAAAACTTATGTATCAATGCTTTTGACAAATATCTTTTTTAATTATACCTTTTTAATAAGTATATTCTTAAACAATTTTAAATATGGTACTTTTTTCCTAAGCCAAAATTTTATCAAAACTAATAGATAAAGTTTAGACTTGTGAGCCTACTTAATGTAGATTACTTATGTTAAAAGTTAAGCTCACTCTAGTAGCACAATAAGTTTATAAATTTAAACAAGTATATAAATGTTCCGTAAGTGTAATTTATTAAAAATTAAATAATACAATTAAAAGATAGTCCAAAAGTAACTAAAAGCTAATTTAAAAATAAATTCATAATAAAAACAACAAACAAAACCAAATATTTCATAATATACGTTCAAATAAAAAAAAATTAAACTAAAACAGTAATTGAATTATAATATTTTAGTCTCATAAAAGTCTCAGCATAAGTCATACAATTTAGTCTTATTTTTCTTAGTAGTCATAAGTTCTCAGTCATAAGTTTCATAAAAGCCACAAGCCGAAGCAAAATAAAAAGTATAAAAGCAAAGGGCTTCAGGCATAGCCTTTGTCACATTAACAATAACAAATGAATCAAACAAATAACTTGAATAAAATATTAACATAACTTTTGGATTTAATAAAAAGTATAATAATCTAGTCATTAATTAGTAGGGTATTTTTTACTTAGGCCTAGTTGCCTAACATTAGGATAACATCATTTAGGCCTACATTTAATTTACATTTAAATTCCCAAAGAAATAATTTTTGATAATTATAATCCTACTTTAACTTTAAGTAGTACTTAGGTCTATGCTATGTCTATACTTTACATTCTTATAACTTATAATGAATAATGACTTATTTTCTTATTCTAATTCTATTTTAAATGATTATGAATTATGTGAACGTTTTAATCATTTATCTAGATCTATTTTCAATTAATTTAAAAGCAACAATACACAATTTAATCCGTTCTCTGTTCGTACAACATAATTATTTTTAAAAAGTTTGGAAAATTAGTTAAATTGCGGTGGTCCTAAATTAAATAAAAATGTATCGATGTACACTTTTAAACTCAAAAGTCTAAGTCTGTCTAAGTCTAAGACCTACGATTGTAAGATTTAAATTTAAAGTGACGAGAAAGTAGACTAGGCCTATTTCTAAAAAGACTGTCGTCTGCTAAGCAGTCCGACAAATGACCTTTACCTTGCAAGTAGTAAATATAATAGCAGATGTGTTAATTTCTAAAATATTTATTGAGTGAAATATATTTTAAGAAATTACTTAGTTGTGTGATTAAATAAATAAAAAAAATTGATCTAAATGAAATTCTCTTCTATTTTAAGTTTAATTAATTAAAGCTAAACATTAAAAAAAAATGAGAACGACAACATTTTAGCGGAACAATTAAATATTTCTACTTTGTTGTATTTTATTGTTTGTAGTTGTTCATGTTGTTGTTAATTTAGACGTTTAATTAAAAAATATTTTTGTAAACTCTAGACCAGTGGTTCTTAACCGGTGCTCCGCGGAGCACTGGTGCTCCGCGAGGTAGTTGCAAGTGCTCCGCGAAATTATGAAACTAAAAATTTAATGTTCACTCACTTACTCTATCTGATTGAGCTGAACAAATGCTTATAATAGGTAGTCCAAACGGGGCAAAATCGGCCTTTTGGCCTATTTTTAATGTTTTTGTAACGAAGTTTTGACTCACTTGTACTAATGCTACATAAATAAAATGTATATGTGATTAAAGTTGAAGCCTTTCCATCTCTTAATGATAACACTACCGACGAAATTATTTCAGCAGTAACTAACTAACTAGAACTCCTATTTGAAGCGAGAGCTGGGAGTATTATTCCCTTGTAGCTCTGAACAAGAGCTCAGCCGTGCGTTTGAGCACGGCTCTATCTCCGTAGAGAACAGTGGATAGTGGGTCACCCGTCCCATCTCCTCGATCGACGAGACGGGGGCACTCCCGCAGGATATGCTCCACTGTCTCCTCCGCCTCCCCACAGTGGCGACACCGCGAGTCGTAATTAGGCCGGAACCTGGCGAAGTGTGCCCCAATGGGGCAGTGGCCAGTGCGGAATTGAGATATGATACTCTGTTCCGACCTATTTAGGCACCACCATGGGTCGGCGCGCTTAGGGCGGGGCAAATGGCGCCAGACTTCTCGGCCCTTGTCAGAGCTGTCCCAGCTCTCGTTCCACTTTTCTGTCTCCCACCTCCGGATCAATGTACGGGCCTTCTCAAAGGAGCATGGCGTGCTGCCGGGCTCCTCGGAGGTGGGTGTGCTCAGCCCACCTTTTTTTGGCAAGGTGGTCTGCTCTCTCATTGCCAGGTAGGCCAGTATGCCCTGGGACCCACTGCAGTAGCCTGCGGTCTCCAAAGCGCTGGCATAGCTCGTCTGAAGCCATTAGAATTGTTTCTATTTGAGGGGGCCAGTTGCTCAGATTCTCAATAACTTGGAGCACCGACAACGCATCAGTCAGGATGGTGACGGTCGTAGAGCCGAGGGCGCCTTCGACGTGGCGAAGGCGGATCCACTCCAGAGCCCGACTGATGGCCTCGATCTCTGCGCCGTAGTTGCAGAGACCGTCGCAAGGCCCCCATAGTTCGTCTCTATTCGGGTTGCCGGGGTACTCTATGTAAACACCAAAGCCGGCGGTAACTTTTCTGAGTAGTTTTGGGTCGGACGTTTTGCTAACTGAGGTGTCCTTCAGCTTCGTTCGTATTTGGGGGAGCGTTGGCGTGTTCCCCGGAGACAAACTCGAGTACCTTGTCATAGGCAGCCTTGTATCGGGTAGGTCGATTTCGGATGACAGCCTTGTTGCGTGGTGCATAAAGGACTGCATCTTTATTCTCTTACTACCCTTCCAGGTGTCTACTAAGACTCTGGTTGGCAAGCTTTCCTCGAGTCTTTTATAGCGCTCGTAAATCGTTATGACAGCGCGTTCTCTCCTAAGCTGAAGGGGTGGTATGTTAGCCATCACCTCAGCAGCTGCCACTCGGGACGTTCGAAAGGTGCCACAGATAAAGCGTAGTGCTTTGTTCAGCAGTAACAGAGCATTTAACTTTATTAGAAGAAAAGATTGAATTTTATTTTCCATCAATAAACGTAGAAACATATGACTGGATACGTAATCCCTTTGCCACGGTTGATACATCAAATAGTAAGTTGTCATACCAAGAAGAAGAAGAATTCATCAACCTATCATCGGATCGTACACTTAAAATAAAATTTTCCGAAATGGTTCTGGAGGAATTTCGGATCTTTGTGCAAGAAGAATACTCAGCTCTCTCCATGAAGGCACTTAAAATCTTGTTGCAATTTTCAACATCATATTTGTGTGAACTCGGTTTCTCGATAGTCAACAAAATAAAAACTAAAAAACGAGCAACACTTACTAATTTGGATGAAGAATTGAGGGTAGCTATTTCTAAAATTAGGCCTAATATCACTGAAATTTGTAAAAAACCGTCAAGCTCAGGTTTCACATTAGATCTGAATCTTTTTATTTTTATGAATTAAATTTTGCTCAATGTTATTTTTTACTTATTAAATTTATGTTTATAAAAAATTTGTTTATTAAACTCTTATGTTATAATCTTTTATTTTCAATAAAAGTCGTACGTATGTGTATTTGTTGTTTTTTTTACTCCTTGATTTTGGTGCTCCCCAAATTTTTGTCATGATCAAAAGTGCTCCCCGACTTCAAAAAGGTTAAGAACCACTGCTCTAGACTGTAATATTACTGATCAATTATAATGTATAGTATATCGCACCTTTGATGGGTGATGGGCGTAGCATTTTTTGTATGACTGGGTAAAAATGTAGACCTACAAATTGAAGAGACTAAGGAAAACAAGTGTTGGGAGGGGCCAATATACAAGTAGAAATAGTAAATTGTTGAAGGGTCTATATACAAATATACAATTGGAAATAGTAAACTGTTGAAGGGTCTACATACAAATATACTATTGGAAATAGTAAACTGTTGAAGGGTCTACATACAAATATACAATTGGAAATAGTAAACTGTTGAAGGGTCTACATACAAATATACAATTGGAAATAGTAAACTGTTGAAGGGTCTACATACAAATATACAATTGGAAATAGTAAACTGTTGAAGGGTCTACATACAAATATACAATTGGAAATAGTAAACTGTTGAAGGGTCTACATACAAATATACAATTGGAAATAGTAAACTGTTGAAGGGTCTACATACAAATATACAATTGGAAATAGTAAACTGTTGAAGGGTCTACATACAAATATACAATTGGAAATAGTAAACTGTTGAAGGGTCTACATACAAATATACAATTGGAAATAGTAAACTGTTGAAGGGTCTACATACAAATATACAATTGGAAATAGTAAACTGTTGAAGGGTCTACATACAAATATACAATTGGAAATAGTAAACTGTTGAAGGGTCTACATACAAATATACAATTGGAAATAGTAAACTGTTGAAGGGTCTACATACAAATATACAATTGGAAATAGTAAACTGTTGAAGGGTCTACATACAAATATACAATTGGAAATAGTAAACTGTTGAAGGGTCTACATACAAATATACAATTGGAAATAGTAAACTGTTGAAGGGTCTACATACAAATATACAATTGGAAATAGTAAACTGTTGAAGGGTCTACATACAAATATACAATTGGAAATAGTAAACTGTTGAAGGGTCTACATACAAATATACAATTGGAAATAGTAAACTGTTGAAGGGTCTACATACAAATATACAATTGGAAATAGTAAACTGTTGAAGGGTCTACATACAAATATACAATTGGAAATAGTAAACTGTTGAAGGGTCTACATACAAATATACAATTGGAAATAGTAAACTGTTGAAGGGTCTACATACAAATATACAATTGGAAATAGTAAACTGTTGAAGGGTCTACATACAAATATACAATTGGAAATAGTAAACTGTTGAAGGGTCTACATACAAATATACAATTGGAAATAGTAAACTGTTGAAGGGTCTACATACAAATATACAATTGGAAATAGTAAACTGTTGAAGGGTCTACATACAAATATACAATTGGAAATAGTAAACTGTTGAAGGGTCTACATACAAATATACAATTGGAAATAGTAAACTGTTGAAGGGTCTACATACAAATTAACAATTGGAAATAGTAAACTGTTGAAGGGTCTAAATACAAATATACAATTGGAAATAGTAAACTGTTGAAGGGTCTAAATACAAATATACAATTGGAAATAGTAAACTGTTGAAGGGTCTACATACAAATATACAATTGGAAATAGTAAACTGTTGAAGGGTCTACATACAAATATACAATTGGAAATAGTAAACTGTTGAAGGGTCTACATACAAATATACAATTGGAAATAGTAAACTGTTGAAGGGTCTACATACAATTATACAATTGGAAATAGTAAACTTTTGAAGGGTCTACATACAAATATACAATTGGAAATAGTAAACTGTTGAAGGGTCTACATACAAATATACAATTGGAAATAGTAAACTGTTGAAGGGTCTACATACAAATATACAATTGGAAATAGTAAACTGTTGAAGGGTCTACATACAAATATACAATTGGAAATAGTAAACTGTTGAAGGGTCTACATACAAATATACAATTGGAAATAGTAAATTGTTGAAGGGTCTACATACAAATATACAATTGGAAATAGTAAATTGTTGAAGGGTCTATATACAAATATACAATTGGAAATAGTAAACTGTTGAAGGGTCTACATACAAATATACAATTGGAAATAGTAAACTGTTGAAGGGTCTACATACAAATATACAATTGGAAATAGTAAACTGTTGAAGGGTCTACATACAAATATACAATTGGAAATAGTAAACTGTTGAAGGGTCTACATACAAATATACAATTGGAAATAGTAAACTGTTGAAGGGTCTACATACAAATATACAATTGGAAATAGTAAACTGTTGAAGGGTCTACATACAAATATACAATTGGAAATAGTAAACTGTTGAAGGGTCTACATACAAATATACAATTGGAAATAGTAAACTGTTGAAGGGTCTACATACAAATATACAATTGGAAATAGTAAATTGTTGAAGGGTCTATATACAAATATACAATTGGAAATAGTAAACTGTTGAAGGGTCTACATACAAATATACAATTGGAAATAGTAAACTGTTGAAGGGTCTACATACAAATATACAATTGGAAATAGTAAACTGTTGAAGGGTCTACATACAAATATACAATTGGAAATAGTAAACTGTTGAAGGGTCTACATACAAATATACAATTGGAAATAGTAAACTGTTGAAGGGTCTACATACAAATATACAATTGGAAATAGTAAATGGTTGAAGGGTCTACATACAAATATACAATTGGAAATAGTAAACTGTTGAAGGGTCTACATACAAATATACAATTGGAAATAGTAAATTGTTGAAGGGTCTACATACAAATATACAATTGGAAATAGTAATCTGTTGAAGGTTCTACATACAAATATACAATTGGAAATAGTAAATTGTTGAAGGGTCTACATACAAATATACAATTGGAAATAGTATACTGTTGAAGGGTCTACATACAAATATACAATTGGAAATAGTAAACTGTTGAAGGGTCTACATACAAATATACAATTGGAAATAGTAAACTGTTGAAGGGTCTACATACAAATATACAATTGGAAATAGTAAACTGTTGAAGGGTCTACATACAAATATACAATTGGAAATAGTAAACTGTTGAAGGGTCTACATACAAATATACAATTGGAAATAGTAAACTGTTGAAGGGTCTACATACAAATATACAATTGGAAATAGTAAACTGTTGAAGGGTCTACATACAAATATACAATTGGAAATAGTAAACTGTTGAAGGGTCTACATACAAATATACAATTGGAAATAGTAAACTGTTGAAGGGTCTACATACAAATATACAATTGGAAATAGTAAACTGTTGAAGGGTCTACATACAAATATACAATTGGAAATAGTAAACTGTTGAAGGGTCTACATACAAATATACAATTGGAAATAGTAAACTGTTGAAGGGTCTACATACAAATATACAATTGGAAATAGTAAACTGTTGAAGGGTCTACATACAAATATACAATTGGAAATAGTAAACTGTTGAAGGGTCTACATACAAATATACAATTGGAAATAGTAAACTGTTGAAGGGTCTACATACAAATATACAATTGGAAATAGTAAACTGTTGAAGGGTCTACATACAAATATACAATTGGAAATAGTAAACTGTTGAAGGGTCTACATACAAATATACAATTGGAAATAGTAAACTGTTGAAGGGTCTACATACAAATATACAATTGGAAATAGTAAACTGTTGAAGGGTCTACATACAAATATACAATTGGAAATAGTAAACTGTTGAAGGGTCTACATACAAATATACAAGAGGAAATAGTAAACTGTTGAAGGGTCTACATACAAATATACAATTGGAAATAGTAAACTGTTGAAGGGTCTACATACAAATATACAAGAGGAAATAGTAAACTGTTGAAGGGTCTACATACAAATATACAAGAGGAAATAGTAAACTGTTGAAGGGTCTACATATAAATATACAAGTAGAAATAGTAAATTGTTGAAGGGTCTACATACAAATATACAAGGGGAAATAGTAAACTGTTGAAGGGTCTACATGCAAATATACAAGAGGAAATAGTAAACTGTTGAAGGGTCTATATCAAAAATGTCAATAGTTAAAACGTAAAATCTATAATATTAGTCTATAGTCTTTGACCCTACTAATTAAATATAATGACAATATGTTTTTTTAATTAATCATATATATTAGCTTATAGATACTATTTTAAAAAAAAAATTGGTTTGAAAAAAAAAGGGTAGAGGGGGTCTCGGATGAGATTGTAGGATATTCCTTCCCCTTCTAGCCCCCATTTTGTGTACTGAAGCCTAGAATTTTCTATTTACTTAATTTATGCTGTAGAAATGTTTAAAACAAACCTGATCGTTATTTCGTCTTTTACGGCTTGCTCGAGATGATTCTGAAACAAATACAAACAGTCTATGAATTTAGCTTCAATCTATCCAACCATTAGGTAGGCTTCGTTTTAATGATGTAGTCTTGTCTATTGGCTGTATTTTAGAAAATAATGTTCAGAAAATAGCTTCTAAACTTATGACTTGTTTACAGCCGTTCCTACTAGCTAGGTGGAAGATTATTACGTCCAATGCCCAAAACTCTTGCAAAGGGGCATGGATTGGTCGGCTAAAAGGACTAGAACCCGTGCTGTTTTGTTGACAGGTGACCTAACCGCAGGATCAGCATGCCTCAAAGCGTAGTCTCCAAAGGTGAATCAATTAACTGCACAGGGTATTATTGATTAATTGTTGCTGAACTCCCACAATGCATTTCTAAATAGCATAATAGGCAACAGTAGGCTAATACCATTGCCAGATATGTATATACATATATACATATATATATATAGCTAATATATGTATATATATGGAGATAGAGAAAGAGAGAGACAGAGAGAGAAAGAGAGAGACAGAGTCTAGGCCATATATATAGGCCTATAGACGATATCGGCAAAATAACTGGGACTAAATATAATTTAGGAAGTTCTAAGGTTTCAAAAAGAGATGTTTTTCTTTTCTTAAACATCGTACAAACAAGAAGAGTTTAGAAATAAGTTTGTACTACTAGATATGTACACTGATTGATACAGTCGTGTGCATGGGCGCCCGCAGTGGGGGGGGGGGGGGGGCGAGAGGAGCACCCCGCTTTGGATTGATAGATAAAAATAATATTTTTTTACTAAATTAAAATATACCAAAAAATTAATATGTTAACATTTATAATTAATTGTAACAACTGTGACTCCTTCCATTGTCATATCAATCTCAATATCTTTGGGGATTAATAAGGTATACCACATTGATAATTTGGATAGTGAATCATTGAGTTTGATTTTTGGTAATCGCGAGAATACAAAAGTAGCCAAGATTTCATCGACTTGTTACCTTTTACAAAGTTTTATCCGGCTGTCAGGTATGCCTCACTAATTTTGCTAACATTACCAGTAACAAAATGTACGGTGGAGAGATCGTTCAGCACATTCGTCGGCATTTTACGTCTCGAGAGACGATCCATCGCCCTTGCAGGCCCTCGTGTGGCTAAAGAGGCCAACCATGGACGTACAGGCACGGTCGCACTTACTGCAGTTGAATGTAGAGTTGGTGGACCACATTTTTCTCCACCGTCTTTTTTCTGGCGCGCTCTTCTCCCGCAATTCGGGAACCTTCTTTGATTCCGGCCCTCCATGTGGGCCTATCCTGCGCCATGATCTCCTAACTGTTTGGGTCAATTTGGAGTTGTTTCATATCTCTTTTGCAGACATCAACAAATCTCAGTTTTGGACGTCCAGCAGGTGCCCCTGGCTTTAGCTATTCTACTATTAAACTCCCCATCTAGGAGCACACTGCTTGAGATTTTGGCTTTGAGCCTGTTTAGATTTAAGAGCTTTCCAGATCTCCTTGTGTGAAGGTAGACACCCTAGTTGCAGTTTCTATAAGCATAGTGCAGTAGGCACGAGAAGAATATTCCAAACAAGATGGGTGCAGGTACGCAGTCTTTTTTAACACCGCTGCGGACTTCAAAGGGCTTCGATTAAACTTCACTGTGCACCTGGTATTCTCATTAAATCAGGCAATGAAAGAGAGCAGGTTTGGAGAGAATCCTATTTTTGCCAGGAGTTTGACGAGTCCACTTCTGCTGACCATATTAAAGCTTTAGTGAGATCAACGAAAGCATTGTATAATGGCTTATTCATCTCGAGGATCCTTTCTTGTAGCAGTTGAAGGGAGGAGATCATGTCTATAGAGGATCTGCCTCTTCTGAAACCGCACTGAGACTCTGGATAGACTCTAGATGCCAGCACCTGCAGCCTTGATAGTGCCTCTTGCAAAGATCTTACCAATTATACTCAAGAGGGAGATTCCTCTGTCTTTTTGCAGTTGCTGCGGTCCTTTTTGTTCTTACACAACACAACATGTACATGTCCAGGAAGTAGTGGAACCATGGTTCACTTTGTGGGGTATAGTAGTGGTTTCTTTACCGACCATGTCCATAGTGGAAGTTTAAAGTCTGGGCTTAATTACAGTGGAGTTTGTCCAGTCATGTAATTGCGTTGAATTACTTGTGTGTCAAAATGTAAACAGGTCCAACAAAAGCGACTGTCTGCCCCATCTACTCCTTCAAGTTCAGGCAATCAAATAGAGATGCTCTCTTATGCTTCAGTTTACTTTTGACACCAATGGACCTAATCATGCTAAAGTAAGAAGGGGGTAGAGAGACTCAGCTAACATATAAAATGGGCGTTATCTGTGATAGTGCAAATATAAAATGCCTCTTAAAACTGAACGAGCCTCACATCTCTTACGTCCAGGGCCAAACGTGGTATGGGTGTTTATTTTTTTTATTTGTTTTTTTTTTTTTTTTTTTTTTTTTGGGGGGGGGCAATGACCCTGTCCGAGACATGACACCCTACGAGACACCAAGAGGGCATGCAACAAAACTATGCACCGGCACAGAACAATGCCCAAGGAAGAAGCACGCTGCATTAGCGAGGAGAATCGACAACATTGTACAGCGCTATGAGTCAATGGATCGTCTTTTGTCTAGCCGATCATTACCTTACATGTCATATTGATTTAAAACACTTACCCTACAAACACATAATATGGACAATTTATTATGATATAAATGAACAACAATTAGTATAATAGAAATAAATAGTTGCATAAATACCTTTACAATAAATGTTATTACTGATTGGACTTGGAGATTTCAGCTTCAAATTGTTTTGTAGAAAAAAAGAGTAAATGATTAGTATATATATATATATATATATGCATTGAACTATACATTTAAACTTTAAAACATTTAATAGTAAACGTTTTTAAATGAGTTTTTTTTTTTTAAATAAGTAAATCAAGTACAGCGCTTTAAGTCAATGGATCTTCTTTTGTATCTCTGATCATTAGTATAATTACCTGTCATATTGATTTAAAAGTCTTACCCCACAAACAATTAAGACAATTTATTATCATATGGGTAACAATAATCCGTTTAATAGAAATCTCTCACATTAAATTTAACTAATGTTGTAGATGTTTTAAGATGGCATTGAAGTTTTGTTTTAAAGTCTATGTTTGATGAATTTATTTTACTTTTATATTGTCTAATTGTCTTATATATTTTTAACTATTTAATTTAATATATTTTAGTAATGTTATACTTGTATTTAGTTTCTTTAGTATTTAATTTTGGAACTAGTTCGTCTATAGTTTTTTTTTATAGATTAGTTGATGTCTTGTAGCCTATCGTCAAACCTTAGAATCCTAAAAATAAAACTAGACTGGGTATTTGATTACCTTTTATGTGTATCAAAGCACATGGCTAATATAAAATATTTAAAATACTTTTAGAAAAATTGACACCGACAGACTAATGACCGTTAAGGATACGACAATCTCAATGATTGTATTGCTTTGAGCTGGTAAAGTTTTGCGAACTGAAATAAAAAATAAACAAATAATTTTTAAAGTATTAATAAGTAAAAGAAGTGAGTAATAATAATATAAAATTTTATTTTGTTCGAGAAATTTTAATGACTGAGACACAGATCTATGAAAATAATGAATTGAACCTACGTAATCAATTTCTTTCTACCTATTTATGCCAATGGAAACCAGGGCTGTGTAGTCGGTAGATAAATGTTCCGACTCCGACTCCTATGTACAACACTATGAAAAGTATACGTATTGCCGCTCCTAATTGTGCGTTGCGTGCCATATAGTGAAGTACTTTAAAAGCATGCTTCTTCACGGTCACGTAACGTGTTCGTATTGCGGTTACGTGAGGCACTGCATGCATTGGTCTTTATTATTACAGTCATTAATTATTACCTTTTTGTGAATTGGGACATTTAAACTTGCTTTTTTAAAAATTCCAATCTAAATTTAGTAGAAGTAGGAGTCGGAGCATTGTTTGCCGATTCCCAAATTTCCACAGCCCCTGGAGGAAACAACAATTTTACAAGCAGGACGATTTGGCACCGTCGTTTTGGCCCTGGACGATTTGGCGCGATGTGATACAATCTTATCACAACATTTAATGAACGTATTACGTATCAATTATGTATTTTGGAATGGCTCGTCAAACGCAATAAAGATAAGAGTATTTTTTTCGAAAACCGTTAAAAGGATATAACCTAAATTTACTCTTTAACTAAAATAAGCATATAACACAATACAAAACAAAAATACTCCAAAGTCAAGAGTTTAAGATTACCAAATTACTTTAGATTTAATACATAAATTTTACATTAAACAATAGAATAACAAAGTACCAAATAAAATTAAATACGAATCCCAAACTATAAAATACAATATGCAAAGCAAATTCCAATACAATTAAATTATATTACTTACAACGAAAAACACTATAAGCAAGGAAAGTGGAATGCACACACAGAATCTCATACAGGCGACCGGTCGACTCAAGCTCTTACAGAAGACTGACTACGCAACACGCTCAGTAAGTTAAGGAAAAAATTATCTCGTGCTCAAGGGAGCACACAGAAAGATGGGTATTGGGTCATACAATACACAAAAAAAGGGAATAAATAACAATAAAAATAAGAGTGACCAACACAGGTGAAAGAAAGGGAGACAAAACTATACTGGGTGCAGGGGAGATAAAAAGAAATCAGGCCACTCCAGTAAACACAGAGGAAAACAAAAATGACAAAAATTATAGAACGTAACAAACGTAACATAATAACTTAATTTAAGGAAAACAATATTTGTTGTATAATATAAATGAAACAAAAAGTCAACTATAAAGTACAAACTGTTTAACCATTTGAGACCTTGGCCCCTCTGAAAATAAAACACACTCCTACATGGGCCCGCCAGAGGCAAATTGTGAACAATGGGTTTGTGTAGGGAAAAGGACTCTGACAACAAAAAATCTCACAAATAATGACAATCAGACAGCACATATAACAATGTCAAGTCATTAATTTATGTAAAAAGAAATGCTTACTTCACTTATAGACCCAATGCTTCATTTTCTTTATTTTTTCAATAATAATTCATTGGCTAATCTATTTTTATTTGATCTGCTTTTCGGTTTGTCATTTACAATATTTTTCTTCCAAAATAAAGAGGTTTAGATAATCAATATGACTCAATAGTCATTGTCGACATTGTTAAGGCTGTATGTCCTATGTCAATGTCGCTATGAGGCGGCTATGTTTATTAGTAGCTTAAAGTTTCTTCATCATTATTGGCCTCTATTTCGGAAAAATATTCAAATTCATCAAGCTTTTCTTGAATTCTAAGCATCTTTTACACACACAATTTTGCTTTTGGCGGTCCTGGATTTTTTCCCTTTGAAATAATCACATTTATACACAATAAACGATCACAAAACACGCTGTAAGGGCGCAGCCATCTTTGTATACTATTTTTCTTCAATTGAAAAGTTCAATTGGATTGAGAAATGGCTCAAACTACTGCCTTTATACAGCGCTGGTCCCCAGACCGGTAAAAGGGTTTTTCGGCCTGAATGTTTGACGTGTGCTGGAACAGTAAAAGGAATCTGCTTATCATCGGGTTAAAACGAAAAATTGGCCCGACTAGTCAAAACTCTTAGGCGCCTATAGGGGACAAATATATAGATACAATATATAGACTATAAAGCATGTTTTTTTTTGTTTTTTAAACTTCTAAGATATTTGACCACTAAAAGATTGTGTATGTTTCGAATGTGGCCGGCAGGGCCCGCAGTAAGTTCACAGGACTGTTGCTATGGTGCAAGTAAATAATACAAGAGAAGTGACTCATGTAAGAATTATAAAACTCGGAATAAAACCCATATTTGCATATTAAAATAAAATAAAAACCTAGAGTCTTACTAAATATATCGGAGGTAGATAGTCACATGACTGACCATGCTCATTCTTTAGTCTCCCTCTCGATCTTGTAATGAAAGCACGTATAAATATATAGACTCAGAGACAATTATTGAAATGTGTTATATCGCTACTATAACAAGTAATTATTTCATGGATGTAAAGTGTGAACTGTTAGTAATAATTATTAAATGATATGTCCTGCAACAAGGCGTTCTTTTATTTGATTACAAGTTAAAATATATATATTGTGATTAATTCGTCTGTTCAATGTCTGATAACTGGAGACATATATTTTCAGCAACTATAGCAGAAACACTCTGAAGAGACTAATTGTATTAATTGACGTACCAATAATAATGAGGACATCAACAACTGTCAACCACCCTGCAGGAGTTTGGGGATTGAAAGACGTAATAATCTTCAAGAGCGCACTGAGCATGCTAAAATAACATGGATAGTAGCGCTATATAAAGACACATTATTATTTTTTTAAACAAATAACTTTATCGCAGAGTTTAAAATTACAAAGACACATTTTTAATTAACATGAAACAAGAAAACCTTTCTTTGTAAACTAAGTTTACCATTTCCACTTCACTACAAAACTAAAATTTCGAATCGGTAATGTCGGCAAATACAATCTAAGTATAACGATTGCGCATAGTTTGTTTAAATGCTTGAAGCAAAGATCGTGGCTTTGCTTTTGCGCATCCTTTTTTTTTTTAGCTTTGGCTCGCAAAAAACATAAAAAGATAACTCGCTTTGTTTCGGCTACATTGTGTCACAAATACATTGGTTCGTTTTCATTCATATTTTTTTCGTAAAAACGAACATATCCGAAAACTTTAGTTACTTCCGTCCAAGGCAGCCATGTTTTTTCGTATAATATGTTCCTCGATTCACAAATTGGTGCAAGGTATTCGTGACTATTCCAAAGGCTACGAAGCTGAAAATTTGATCAAATGTAGTGTGAGTCAAGACAAGTCTGCTGGTCAAGTTTCGGCTTGATTGGACGACGGGAAGTGGTCGAAAAATTGATGCAAAGTTTTGCTATCAAGCAAGCAAGCAGACAGACAGTCAGACAGAAAATACAAGTTAATAGAAAGGGGGTAATAATAAAAATAGAGAACGTTACCAAATATAGGTTGGCACTGAAATATTGTTGTACTTTCATTGTTCTGACAAATTTCGTATTAAAATTGAAATTCTGAATAGTCCAGATGATCCTTTACATTTATTTCCAGACATGATGAATGTCTCACGAGTTCATTCCCAACTAACATGATTGAAACTTGACACGGTAAGTGATTGGCATCACAACAAAATCGAATGGTAGGAAAATCTTTATCAATTTTAAAAGTGCAATCATTGGGATCTATTTCTTTTCTATTTATTTCCAATTTTGAAGTGACAGAATCTAAAAGGAATAATGTTCATGTATGTATGTCATTTACATATTTTGGTTTACTAATAAACAAATTTTAATGTATAATAAAAGACCAAAAAAGAAATAATTACTATATATAGCTGGTATCAGTTGTGTGTTGCTAACAAGCTTATCTGTTTTGAAATAAACGGATTGTAATCTCATTCTAGCTTCGGCAAGATTAAATAAAATTTGATTGGTAAAATTAAAAAAAATGTTGAATTGCAGAGTGCCATTTTGTCTTTTGCAGTTACAGTTGGATGGAAATGCCGTGTCCATACATTCGCTCAGATTAATGATGCAAAACTAGAAAAGAAAAAAAAGGAAGGAAAATGAACTAGTAGCCTGTCATAAACATTTTTAAAAGTAGGAAATTAAAACTATTAATCGTGTGTCCATACCTGTTTCATTTTGTCAGTGTTATGACGATTTACGCCATGAACTATCATGGTTTCATTGTCAAGAGTTTCTTCACGCAGTCGAACTAATCCTTTCAAGGTAACTTCTGTAGCCTGATGCATGTTTGTCCTACACACATCGACTATTGATTGATTGTCATAAGGATACAAGTGAACTTCCTGACTTGAAGGCATAGCTGAAATACAATAAGCACCACTTAATTTATATATACTAGCATGTATGTGCCCACACACTCCTTTTGTGATATATATATATATATATATATTGGTTTTTACGCCCGTCAAAATGACGGAGAACGGAATGACTAAGATTACTACTTATTTTAATTTTATTTTTGTTTCATTATCTTTATTGTATCTTATTGTATATCTCTGCTATCCCTCCATTTTATATCAATGCTAAAAGTTTGTTCGTAAACGTTGTAAAACTTAAAGATAGAACGGAAACGGGACGAGTAGAGTGTAGATTAGACCGGAAATTGGGGTGAAGAGTTAGTGGGATAGGAGATTATGAAAATGAAAGTCGGAAGTTTAGGTTGTGTGAAGCTTGTGATGTGACTTGAGATTATTTGCTATAATGTTTGTATTTTTTTAGTTTGTTGTATCGTTAATAACGCAATTCAATAGTGTGGACAGCGGAGTGATTAATTCTTTCAGTTTGGAGAATTGTAAAGTTTCTTCTATATACTGTTATATGTTTTGAGGATATTTTAGAATCAACATAAAACGATCCCAAAACAATAGTTTAATTACAGGTAAATTAAATTTTACTGGAACTATAGACGATCATAACATATAAATCAAACACTATACTAATCGATTTACTCGATGAGCTTGTTCCTACCATCACCAAAATACTTCGCTGACTTCCGACATAGTACTACAGTCTTTAAAGAATGCTCTTGACAAACCTCTTTAAAAAAAAGTCCAATCTGGATGCTGAGAACCTAAATAATTACCTCGCAGAATCCAATCTCCATTTCCTATCAAGGTCCTGGGGCGTGTCGTGTTGGCACAATAATTAATGACCCACTTAGAGCATCATGGCCACTTGCAACAGTTCCAGTCAGCGTACAGGGAATTCCATAGCACGGAGACTGCACATGTCCAAGTAATTACTGATCAAGTGTCAACTCTAGCAATGTTCGATTTGTCAACTCTAGCAATGTTCGATTTGTCAACTCTAGCAATGTTCGATTTGTCGGATGCATTTGATACGCTTTACGATGAGATTCTTATTGATAAATTGTCAACTACATTTTGCTGCTCGAGTAGTGTTATCATAAAATTAAGCAAGTTTTTTGTCATTGCGACTGTCGGTCCCATCCATGTTTATACAACACCTGAAACTAGACTTAGACCGCGCGGACAATGGCTTGATAAAAATAGGGTCGCTCCTGCCTTACCACCTTGGTGGCTTATCAAAGTCAATCCTCGACTTGCATACACCATCCAGTCAATTTATGACGCAAATGGTGTTTTATCCAGGTAGATAGTTTACTAAATGGTGTGATAATTAATTGCCTTGACAATTAGTGACCACTTCGGCAGGACTTTCTCTGAAAAGCAGCAGATGAACAGAAAACTATCGTCACAGCGTACTTATCACTGTCCTTGCTACCATATACAACCCGCCATCACACCTGTGCCTCTACCGAACATTCTTGCATCAGCACTCGAACATTGACCAGGGATTTCCAGCCTCTTCGCGACGTGGCCGGCCAAAGTGCGTAAACACTGGCAATTTCCAGCACATCTTACATTGGTCACGCACACCGGCCAAAGCTAGAAGTGGCCGGCCAGATCGCGATCTGGCCGCAATTTGGGCTTTGGCCGTAACATATATATGCCTATACATAGTAGATATATTATGTTTAGGACTCATGTGAATTGTGAAATTAAGATAAGATAACATTACTTTATTGATCCAAACAAATGGAAATTTGACTTGGTCACACAAATTCCGTCTTTTTCAGCAAATTTTAAACAATATAAACGAATTATATATACGTGAGCACAGTAATATACACCTATAAAATAGACATTCACGCACACTATCATACACATGAACATACTGGTGAGAGATTCATCATTAGCAGTCAGCTATTGTATTATCTAGCTGACTGGCGATTATGTTGAAATATTCTTAATGTTAGTGGGACAAAGGAGTTCTTAAATTTCTCTGTTCTTGCCCTTATTGAAAGGAACCGACCACTTCTACTAGAAGTGACGTAACTATCGTGAAGCAGGTGTGCATGGACCAAAATGATTACTTTATTGATCCAAACAAATGAAAATTTGACTTGGTCACACAAATTCCGTCTTTTTCAGCAAATCAGCAAATTTTAAACAATATAATTCACGCACACTATCATACAAATGAACATACTGGTGAGAGTATCATCATTGAGAGTCAGCTGTTGTATTAACTGGCTGACTGGCGATTATGTTGAAATATTCTCACTGTTAGTGGGACAAAGGAATTCTTAAATTTCTCTGTTCTTGCCCTTATTGAAAGAAACCGACCACTTCTACTAGAAGTGACGTAACTATCGTGAAGCAGGTGTGCATGGACTAAAATGATTTTATCAACCATAGACAGGCAATTCGAATTGAACAGATCTCTAAGAGATGGTAATTGTGTCTGTGTTGTGCAATATGTTGTTTTTTTAGGCGGTCAATATGGTGTTTGTTCAATTATACCTAAGAAAGTAACGGTTAATACCTAAACTATTTGTTTAATGTCATAGAAATAAGTATAAATGTTATTATCATTGTTTCTCTTCTTTACAATGTTGTCTTCACCTACTTGTTTATTATATAAATACTTTTAAAAAGTTGACCCTATACATAGACTATATT
This sequence comes from Anisus vortex, assembly GCA_949126835.1. Lineage (NCBI taxonomy): Eukaryota > Metazoa > Mollusca > Gastropoda > Planorbidae > Anisus > Anisus vortex. The sequence goes on along the minus strand of OX421505.1, from coordinate 2,215,558 downwards.
AATTTACGCACTTTAAAATAATCAAATTAAAAATTAATTATATAATACAAACCTGCTAAAAGAATTAATTCCAATATTAAACAATAAAGTAACTTCATTGTGAAATTGTACGAGATACCTAACACAATGTTAAAGCAATTTGAAGCAAGTTCATACTTTTTGAGCCAATATATAATAATATGTATGGCTTGATTACGTCAAGTTTATTTTGTTTGAATTAGGTAAGCTACAGATAAGCCATATTTGTTTACTCAGTGCTTACTACATTTGTGGTTTGAATATATCAATATTGTTCAATGTCGATATCGAAAAGTTTGGCAATTTATGACTGCAATATTTGTATAGTCCCCGTTGCATGTACAATCTGTTACACTTTAAGACTATAGACATATTTATTATAGTTATAGCTTTTTCTGTAGGTCCTGTCAAATGTAAACTGTATTTAACTATTCTAGAGATAAGCTTAATTCCTCTTCTTGTTTAAAAGTTTTCCAAATAACATCGTATTTTATTTAATCAATACTTAGAGATTTTGTTTATAAGGGTTTGGAATATTTTGTTTGTTTTTTACTAAGTACAGTTTTAATATTTTATATTCATATTTTATATTCATATTGCATGTAAAGTTTATATTATAGTATTAAAATGTTGAATTGTTTTATATGATAATTGTTAGGTTACAGTGCATACATAGTTTAAAACACCCTTTTATTAATCCCTCGACTGAGTTTATATTTTAAAATACTTTAATTGTCGGGACACGACTGTTTATTTTTCTTCGTTGACTAAAATCTCATTAGGCTATAAACGCATCACTCTTGAAACCAGCGTAAACCAGTTAGCGCTAACGCGGAGGGATATGCAATTTCGCGGGCTTTTTAGGTACTCTAAAAGATAGAGGCGCGGACTATTTTCTCTCTTTTCCGCTTAGGCACCTCTGACAGTAGGACACTACGCTTTGTACACCTATTATCGCCATGTGCATTCGTTTCACTAACATCGTTTGATTTGCAAGTTATAATAAAGTTTCTTCATTTACTAAAAAGTCAAGGAGTTGGTTTTTGAATTCATATTATTATTGAGAACAATTGAATAGTATTAGGACAAGGTTAACCAAACTTGGAAAAATTGCTGCAGACTGTTTATCACTCTCAGAACGAAGTGAGTTCCCGCTGGCCTTAAAAATCAAACCCTAGTCAACCGCCAAAAGAATTGGAGTGAAAGCTACAATTTAACATAATTATTAGTGACTTATAAGAGGTTTTTTTTTTCTAATAGTTCTATTATTGTTAAAACTGTTTCTGTTAAGAGTTTGTTAGCTTGTTACGTCTCGCTGTCTAGGGTGGGCTGTTATCTAAATGACTTCTTGGTAACCTCGAAGAATATTGTACGTTCATCTAATGACAGGCCTACCAACTTTCATCAAAGTAATTCAGAAATACGTCAAGAACCATTACTATAACCTTAAATTTAACATAACACATTACATTGAGATCAATACAAGTCAATAATGATAATACGATTGAAGAAAAACATAAGTAGTGTTAAAACACAGCCTAACCAGTCTCCCAATACACTCTACTCTCTAAAGAAAAACTACACAACACATGGTCAAAGTGACAAGGGACACACAGGGTCAACTAAAAATTGACCATTTGTTATCAAGGAAGGCAATCACAATTAAACTAAAAATAAAAACAAGGGCGTTAATTAATTATATCCTCGTGTATTACAAGTTCAAAATCTAAACAGCCACAATATATTTTGTATTACTCGATGGTCAAGTCGTGTAATAAATGTTTATAACTGTAACAAAGAGATCTTCATAACAGTAGTAACATTAAACTTGAACACTACTTGATAAAGCCTTTGGTTGTAGATAACAACTTTAATCAATATATCCTATAGCAACATCACTTCTGTCCTTCGTTACTACTATCACATCAAGACCAAGAACATCACTCTTCCACGGCCTAACATACACTGTCCTTGTTTACCATCTCTCTCTCCCAAGTAAACATTACATGACGTCAAACACACATTTCCTAGTTACTCCTTAATCGCACCTATTGCACAAACTTATTCCTTATAACTTCACACCAAGTCATGCATCACTTACACCCTCCTTCTCACATTTAAAAATACCTATAGTATTTTTTTTTTAAATTATTAATGTACAATATCCTTTACCGCCACTGTATTTAAGGTTTAAGTTTCTAAATTTATAATAAATCACAACAAACCCATACTTCCTTTCAGCATACATAATCGCACTTATTGAAGAAAGTATTGTAAAGTGTAAATTGCACACCAACATATGTTCTCTTCAAAACAACAACTATTATTATATAAAAATAACTAACATGAATAATATTTCCTTATAACTGAAAAATAATATATATACTGTGTCCCAACCAGTCATCATCCCATTACTTACTTAAATATCAATATAACTGTCATTAATTAAATAAAAAAAATGATTACATCTAATTCATTCACTCATTTACTCATGTTCACCCATTTTATTTCCACTTGACCACAACACTATTCAAATATAGAACATATAACTTGACTTGGGTACAATGTGTGGCAAGATAACATCAACATCATCATCATCATCATCAAATATCATCATCATCATCATCATCATCATCATCATCAAATATCATCATCATAATACACAAATCAAAATCTGTGAAAAATGTAACATTTGTTAATATCTCAATATAATAATAAGAATACACTATTTACAACATTATTTACAACAATCCCAATTCTCCTCATATTTATTTCACCCATAATCATTTCCTTCTAGAACCACTTCATCTCTAAAACCATCTCCCCATTCGAACAAACACCCAACTATCTTCATATCATCGAGTACATTTTTCCTTATGTCTAATATCAACCAATCTTCCTTCCAATAATCTTTAGTCCCCAATGTTTCCATTATTCCAACATTGTCTTCTTGCCAATTTCTAGTTTCCAATGCTTTAACTCTCTCAACATTGTTCTCGCTACAGACTCTAATTCCCAATGCTTCAACTTTTACATTATTATCTTCTCGACAATCTTCAGTTATTACATTAACTGTCACCTCATCTCGCACCTCCACCTGTTCTTTCATCTTATTTACAGAGTCTTCACCAAACATTTCCACTTTAACATTACTTATAGCCTCTAACTCTTCAACTCTGACATCTGATTCTATATTTATAGTTTTCAAGTCCTCAACCATAACCTCTGGTTCTACAATTATCATATCTAACACTTTCATTATAATTTCTGACTCATTCATCATAACATTAGATTTTTCATTTAGCATCTCAGATTCTGCCAACATAATCCCATTATCTTCATTCACCATATTCTCATTATTATCTATCTCATCAACATGATCATATGAATCAACCTCAGTGATACTCATGATAATTTCCATATTCATATCCATATCCATCACACTACAACTATCTATCCTATTATGTTCAGGTATTAAACTATTTCCTATAATTTTCCTACCATCTGTTTCCGGCTTACAAAGTACATGTTTAACAGGTAATATTACTTTAGATTGTGCCTGCTTTCTATCCATCCAGTCCGTTAATAATTTATCGTAATTGTCCTGGATCATTTCTGGAATATTTCCCAATACCAATGGTGCTGGAAGCGACTCCATAACCAATGCCTCCACTCGTCCCTTAACCCAAGGTGTGTCAATATCAATAAATGAGGTTCTACAATCAACCACAGAACCATCTCCTAACCTAACTCTTCTTCTATTGTCAGTCATATCCTCTCGTTTGATTAAACTATTCCGCACCGCGACCGTACTACACCCAGAATCCTTCAGCATATACGTAATCTGATTATTTACTAAAGCAGGATAAAGGACCAATGTTCCTGTATTATCCAAAATCGTAGATACAATCTCCTCCCTATTTCTACCTCTATCTCTAGCATCTCTCGACTCTTCCCTATGTCCAGATCTCGACTCTTCCCTATCTCTAGATCTATCTCTAACACCTCTGGACTCTTCCCTATCTCTAGATCTACCTCTGTCACCTTTAAACTCTGGACTATAGTCTGATGTCCGGTCACTTTGAATTATAACATGGCAATCTCTATTGTTATTAATCCGGCCTCTTCCCGACCTATTAAACCATCCACCCCTTCTAATACCTCTCTGATTATTCCTGTGCCAATTGTCATTCTGATTATTTTTATTACACCTAGCCTGAGTGTGACCCACATCACCACATGACCAACATTTAATACCAAAAGTACCAGGTTTTCTAAACCTATCCATCCGGGGTGATAAACTACTCATAGCAAATAGTTCTCCACTATTGGTCTCATTTTTAGCTAAATTTGAATTTGGGTGGCTATCTTTAAAATCAGCCAATGCCTTTACTAGATCTTTTTCTTTATATATTTTCCTTCCCTTTATAAATGCATATAACTCAGGTGTCACCATATTCAGCACCTTGTCTACCAACAAGAGTTCTAACATGCTACCAAACTCATGTTTAATCTCAGACATTTCAATCCAATTCATTATATCAGACTTTAAATTCGCGATAAAGTTTTGTGGATCATCCGATTTATTAATTACCCTAGTATTAAATTGGATCCTGTAATAATCTTCGGTTTTATTAAAGTATACTAACAACTTTTTCTTTAACTCACTGTAAGCTAATCCCTCAGAGTTCTCTATACACGCGAGTGCCTCACGCGCGCCCCCTCTCATAGCCTGGTATAAGTGAATGCTCCACTGGTTCTCAGCGACTCCTACCATCTTCATGTGAGTCTCAAAGACTCTTATAAATTTCTCAATGCTTTCAGTCTTAGCATCAAAAGGTTGTATCTTAATGTTCTTTATCGCACCATTATGTTCATTAGTATTATGCACTGGTGCTACACGCTGCCTAGCCAATTCTATTTCTAGTTCTTGTGCCCTCATTTTCAACACATGCTCTCTCTCTTTGTCTCTCTCCCTCTCTTCTCTTTGTCTTTGTTCTTTTTCGAATTCCCTCTGTATCTCCATCTCCCTATCTTCTCTCTCCCTCTGTATCTCCTTCTCCCTATCTTCTCTCTCCCTCTGTATCTCCTTCTCCCTCGCTTCCTTATACTCCTGCCCTTTTTTCTCCAAGAAATCACCCAGGGCATCCCCTTTCAATCCCATGCTCTTGGCAATGTCCACCCATAGCCTCAACGGATCCATGTCCGACATTATCGCTATTTATAATATACTAAAAAGTATATGCTAAAAAGAAAATAATCTATACGTGTGCAATATTTCGAAATGCAAACCAATAGTACTAAGCGTAGTACCCAATTAAATCTTCAGTGCACAAACTTTAGAGTATACTACACAATACTCACAGGTAATTCATTACCACCAAGATATCAACATAAGTTACCAATACTTACGAATATATGTGCATGTATCATATTACATAGTTGCATACATAACATAAGATAAAATAAATCATAAAGCAAAAAAAAAATTATATATATATAGATAGTTAAGAAGAAAGACAAAAGAATACAAACAAGTAAACTATACTTAATGTTTTGACACAAATCGCTAAACAAAACAGCCCAAAACAAGATACCAGCACGCTAACAAACTAAACGAATACTAAGTTCACTTTGATTCAATGGGAAGCCCACTCAAACCCACAGTCTGAATCTCCGTAAAATCTTTTCTTTTTTTTAAAAAGACAGATCTCCCCACTGAATAAAAATATACTCATGTAGCCCTAATAGAATTTACATATACGACTATACGAATATACATATAGCAATGATAATAAATTATACCCTAGATATTATCATACAAGTTAAAAAAAATATTTAACTTAGCTTTCAGTAGTGCTGTCTCCAATCCAAGTCCACGCACGTCCCTTGTCCAACGTCCAAGTTCCTTGACCTTGATAGCTCTGTCCAACCAAATCAACGTCAAATGTTCCACAGTATCCAACGGATCAACCTTGAGTGTCCTTTCCCAACCTTGAAGTCTTCCGGTAACCGTTGCTCCAACCTTGAAATCTTCCGGTAACCGTTGTGTCGACCTTGCGTATGAACTTGAATACCTTCCACCGACGTATTGAATACAGTCAGCAAACGATATCAACAGCAAAGTTACATATCCGGCGCCAAGAGATGATATGCCCTCTGCACAAGGACGCAGACGATGTATACCTTTATTAGCGGTTTCAACGATGCAATGACGCCCGCAATAATATGCCCTCTGCACAAGGACGCAGACGATGTATGCCTTTATCAGCGGTTGCAACGATGCAATGACGCCCGCTTACTATGCCAGAAAGCTCTCGTAAGCAGTTACGGCTGGCAACAGGCAATAGTGTGTAGCCACGGCAAACCGGGTAACGATAAACTGTAACGACGACCTTGATAGACTTCAGAACTTGACTTCAGTACAGGACAGCTTCGGACGATTCATAACCAGAACAGCTTCGGCTCTCACATCAGCTTCAATTCCGCAATTCTACTGCTCCACAGCGTAGCTCCACGACTCCACAACTCACAAATAGCACCACAAATAAATCAGTACATCAGTCATATACAATGACTCCTAGCGTAGCTCCAGAGCTAGAAAAATACTTCCACGGTTCAACAAATACAGCCACAGTCATATACCATGACTCACAGTGCAGCTCCACAAATCAATAAATCCACCAGTCATATACAATGACTCGCAGGGCAATCAAACGTCGATTCCCTCAAGTTACCTCCTCCAAGACAGGCAGGCAGGTCAACTTCTAACAGTTCCAACAACTGTACATAAAGTAGGCTCTGTGATGTATCTCTCTATAATTCTGGTCTTGATTTCTGCTGCTCCACCATTTGTAACAAAGAGATCTTCATAACAGTAGTAACATTAAACTTGAACACTACTTGATAAAGCCTTTGGTTGTAGATAACAACTTTAATCAATATATCCTATAGCAACATCACTTCTGTCCTTCGTTACTACTATCACATCAAGACCAAGAACATCACTCTTCCACGGCCTAACATACACTGTCCTTGTCTACCATCTCTCTCTCCCAAGTAAACATTACATGACGTCAAACACACATTTCCTAGTTACTCCTTAATCGCACCTATTGCACAAACTTATTCCTTATAACTTCACACCAAGTCATGCATCACTTACAATAACATTGGTTGACTTTAATCTCTGCATGCTTAATGCACATTCTTCAAAAAGCCCTAACATAAAATTGATTGCACTTTGGTCTAGTAAAAGCTTTCTTTATTCTATGAACAGATCGTTAAAACTAAATCTTATTTGCTATTTTTTGTTTTGATAACTTTCAAGCTTTTTGTTTTTTTAGAAGTAGGTTTACATGATAAGGTAAGGTTTGAATGTTATTGTTTTTTAATATGTCATGATTTTTCCATCTTTTTTTTCTCTTCTGAACTAGATATATGTATTTTTAAATATTTGATACAAGTCGACATAGAAAAGAATGAGTGAATACTTGTCCTCGTGGATTGTCACCCTTGTTGTCATTACATTCATATCTGACAAAAAAAAAGTAAGTATTATCGTATACAACATTCATATATATGTTTTCTCTATTGTAATTGTAACCTTTTGCAAATATTACATTTTCAAAGTGATTATTACATTATTTTAATAATGTGCTTTTTTTTCTTCAAATAATATTATTTAATAAATAATTCATCGCTAATTTAATAAAATAAATAAAAAAAACTTTAATAGATGCAAAATAAATCATGACAATGAAAACCAATTCTAGTGATAATATAACCTTAATGTTTAGACAAATTGTTTATTTTTAAAATGTAGGCCTATCACTTTTTTAAGTACTAATGATTTAAATTTCAATGATTAGTATTATTAGTGAATAATGTTAGCTACAATCACCCATTTTTATTAGGCTTCGGTCATTTAATCACTTCTGTTCCCTCCGACATATTAAGCGTTGACGTCTTCCATTCTTGGGTTATAGAATAAGGCGTCCGTCACGGCACACATGAAGATTGTGTTGCCGACTAATGCCAGGTCCAAAGTGGATTCTGGGATACTTACCATGCGAGGTAAAATTAGCTGGGTGTTAAGCAGCATTGATATATTCAAAATTTAGTACGAATTTTATAGTTTTCCATGCTGCACCAGTTGTGTGTGGTACAGCTAATGTCAGGTATAGCTAAAAGCCAGCGTTACAAAAATATTTCAAAGTTAATGAAATAACAAGTTAGACATATTAATGTATATATATAAAATGATGATTAATAAGCTTATTAATTCATACAAATAAGTACCATCACTGAATTATATGAAGCTGCTGATAAATGCATGTAAATATGTTTAAATGCATTTTAAATTTAGGAAATTTAGTCAGTTACATTTCATTGTATACATCAATTACAATTGGCGATGAAACCATAATATTGGTACTGAACAAGTTTAACCAACATGATTGCATCACTTCCTGTATTGATGGACTTAATAACTGCACAGACAGAATTGTTATGAACGGTTCCATTAAATGGCACTTATCACCAGATTATATAAAAGTCTTAAAAGTAGAAGTAAGGACACAGGGCTGTGAAACCTTCACTAAAGTAAGAGAAGTTGATTAATATTAATAATATTAAGATATTTATATGAAAATCTAAGAATTAGAGCTGTTTGGAACTATAATGTATGTAGAGAATAAACTTACAGATAAATAATTTAGCAATAGCTTAAGGCAGATTAGATCTTAAACATTTTAAGTTTACTTTCGAAGTAGAAATACAGTAGAGAGAAAACTCATGATTAACCATTGGATACCGAAACTTCAGATCAATATAATAAAACTTTAGTATTGTGAATGACACATACACCGATCGATTAACAGGAAATACATGATTGAACTTGTACACACCTGAACGCTATCTATATATATAAAATAAGACTGTTTGTCCACATTAGGATCCCCATTGGTCAATTTGATATCACGTGAGCTTTTGTCGCTGACCTATTTAGGCCTAAGCCTATATACTGTTTAATAATTTTTCACAGCGGATATGTGTCTTCGTTAGCTCAGTGGTAAACGTAGCGGACTGCTATGCGGGCGACCCGGGTTAGATTCGCCAGTAAGACTATTCCTTTTTTTTTCGACAATTTTTTTTTCAAACTTTTCAAAACAAAAGAAATTGTAGAGCTACAGGCAATTTAGATTTTTGTTAAATAAAAATACTTGCCTATTTCTTTACCCAATTACAATATTTATTTTAAATTACTTTCCTAAAAGTCTTCAGTAAAAAAAAATTATTAAATATAAGCTTTTTAGCTTTCTTTTAAGTGTAGGCCTACTTTATAAATTTGTTATCTGCACCTTATACAGTAGTGTTTTTTTTTCACCCGGGCAACGCAGGGCAATTTAGCTTGTACTAATATAAATGTCCTCTTTCTTTTGTAAATGACACACGTATTGATCGCAGTCACACTGTTTATCTTTACATTTAGTAAATGCGCCCTTACGTGAAATAATACTCTGTAAACTATTATTTAGCTTTCTGTATTACACCCACACATCTGAAACACACAAAGTCAATCTCCCATTCCATACACATGCACATTAACGTCTTTAAAATAAAACATTATCAAAACTATATCTAGAACAATAAATTTCTCCAAGATATACATTTAAATGCTTAGGAAAAATCAAGTTTAGTTTACAAGACGTAAGTAAATTTAGGTTTTACACATTGTAGTATTCATTGTCTTTTCTTTTGGTTTTACAGTTTTTTCGTCTTATTTCCTTTAGTTGTTGAATATTTAATTATTATTTAAGTTTTGATTGATTTTGTAATGTATGAACTACTTATGTGTGCATTCAACAGATGTGTGTCTTAGGTAAAGGCGAATGCAACGGCTACGCTCATACAAACTGCGATTGTCAAAAGGTAAACACCTCTTACATCATTGTAATCAACACCACTGCAGAAATACAGTTAAGTCAAGCAGAGATTGTGTTGAGTCTAAAAAGGAAAGATGAAACTGAAATTGCAAGTCTTTCAAGAAAGATTCCTAAAATAAACGGTAAGCTACAATGCAAATCTAATGGTTGATTTGTTCTTTGTTTCTACTTTAGAAAGATTTCTAAGGTCTCCTTTAAAAACCGGACGAGCCCGCAGAGCTCTTTCGTCCAGGGCGTAACGTTAGGGTTGAGCACAGGGGGGAGGGCACTCCCATCCTCTGTCCGGGCTCTAGCCACCCCACGTCAAGCCAAAGGTGTGGCGTGCAGTGTAGCAGTGAGGATTACGCAGCCAGATTGTTTACTGCAATTATCTTAATGATCATTATCGTGGTGGCTCGCTTTTATGAACAATTGTTGTATTTTATATTTGTAAAAAAAAAACAACTAATCATTAACTTCTTTTTATTTTCAGACTGCAATGATGTTGAATTAAATATAAACGGTCATGAAATAGATAACTAATCAAATCGATTTCATTTGGCTGACACGAAACCAAACATAAAATTTTGTTTCACTAACACGCCTACACCATGTGATGTTAGTTTACTACGGAATGAGTTAAAAAAAAAACTGGCATAAAATGTGTATCCTATCATCAAGAAACCAAAGAGCCAGCAGAGTATACATTTGAATATGTTGTATGTAATGGAAGAAAGAAAAGGTTTTCGTTGATTTCGAAAGGTACGTTAAGAATTGAACTATAAAAATGTAAACCCACATTTTAGGCAATGTAAACGACTTTTATGTAGTTCTTCGACGCTAATAAATATCATACAAATTTAAGATTTTTGTTGTAAATATGTTTTTAGAAAACAAACGTTCCCTAATATGTGACACGTTCCCACAAAAGGTGACACTAGTGTTTTTTTCAACATTTTGAGCTATATATAGGCCTATAGTTTAAAAGGACATTGAATAAACTTTATTTTAATACCAAATTTATTATAGTACGTCAATATTTCATTTTTCTATGACACTTACTGTCATTAAGAACTAGTCAGACAAAAAACTAGAGTTTTGAGAAAAGGTGTTTTAAAGTTTATGTATTTGAAAATGTCTAAACTCCGTAGCAACCGGAGTCATAATATCTATATTTACATACTAATCGAAAGGGCATTCAATTATCCTTTTAGTGGTATATACGATATTATTTTATAATAAAATTGAACAAAAATATTCACATCTGGCAAAGAACTTAGCAATGAAGCTATGGGTCTCTCCATTTTGTGAATTTTCATAATCTCGAAAACGGAAAGCCTAATCGTTATCTCCTTGTATTCCATTAGCCAATCAGCGAATTTGTATTGGAAAAATATGGTATCGTAACCAATGATCAATTTATTAACGAATTTTTATTTGATAGAAAGAAAGGAATTTTTTATCCCAAACTTCAGGCTTAAATATTTTCTGATTGTTTTCTATAAATAAATAGCGATGACAAGGAAATTCCCGAGAGTCCGCCCCTTTCAATGATATATAATTTTATGGGGTATTGTCAAGGTATTTGTACAAAACAATAGGTTAAATAAAGTCGAATTTCAGTTTACTTATGCTAAATTTTAAATCACACGTTGATCAAAATAATCAATTAAAGTATTTTTATGTAGAAAAAAAACAACATATAAATCATGATTTAGAAATGGATAACCTAGTGTTTACAAAAATAAGTAAAAAATCTCCGGAAAGACCCCCACAACACAATAACACTCGTAGCACAAATTGGTATTTGCGACTTATGTCACCTTTCGTTAGAACGGGTCACATATAAGCAAATCAACGTTGAATTAGAACTGGAATGAATAATGTTGTATAACACGGTACAGTTTGACAATGTGTGGACTAAGCACATTTTTTGTGTGCTGTATTTTTTTAGAAAATTAAATGACAATACATTGATCTTGTGAGTAGAAATATCTATTGTAATTATTAATGATTCTTCGGACACCCATGTAAGTATACAGGGCATCCCTTTCTTGAGATTAACATTGTTTTATGGAGCTGATAAAGGTTTTTATAGAATAAACCATTTACCTGGTATACAACAAAGCAAATGTTATCAAAACTATTAACATTGTTACATTTTCTTTTCAAATAATTTTATTGCATTTGAAATAGGCCGGTGAGCTATGAAATATCTTGAGAATATCCATAAAAAGTGTAGCCTATCAATTCAGATTTTAAATATTTTAATATTTAGTAGTAAAAAGATGTTGAAAACTAAGAGTTTTTTTCATAAAAACGTGGTTATTTTTTTATTTTTTTTAAATATTTTTCAGCCTCGGGACTAACGATCTACACAGATGCACTTCATTGGAAAGAATATTTAACATTGATACAATTTTTACAGTATCAATTATGTTACTTCTTATAACTTGAATATTATTTATAACCATCTACATATACGGATGTTTTTTAACACATAGTATGTGTATAATAAGAATATCTTATGACTTGTAGGCTTACCTAAAATAGTGGAGTTCATAGGTCAGAGGCCCTTTAAGTTTTAACATTGAGTAAACAAAACAAGATTTGTATATTATATATTATATCTGCTTAAAACTTATTTAATTCACATTATTTTAGATAAACAATTGTAATAATTATACAATGCTATTTTATCTTATATCATGTTCATGATGTTCTAAATTATTATAAATTTAGCTTTCCTAATAAATGAATAACTATTTGAACATGCTGCGTCTGTGATTTTGTATATCCGTCTGTTTATTCTTCCTTCCCTCTTTCATTCCACCGCTGATGAAATCAAAGTCCATTTGTCCCCCACTTCATTTATCAAATCAAATTGAAACTTAGATGATAGGCGTGAAGTTCTAAGCAACAGTCTTTTCAATATTCAGCCAATTCTGATCAACTCAGTCTTTTTAATATTCAGCCAATTCTAATCAACACAGTCTATTCAATATTCAGCTAATTCTGATCATCACAGTCTTTTCAATCTTCATACAATTCTGATCAACACAATCTTTTCAATATTCAGCCAATTCTAATCAACACAATCTTTTCAATATTCAGCCAATTCTGATCAACACAGTCTTTTCAATCTTCATACAATTCTGATCAACTCAGTCTTTTCAATCTTCATACAATTCTGAACAACACAGTCTTTTCAATCTTCATACAATTCTGATCAACTCAGTCTTTTCAACCTTCCTACAATTCTGAACAACACAGTCTTTTCAATCTTCATACAATTCTGAACAACACAGTCTTTTCAATCTTTATACAATTCTGAACAACACAGTCTTTTCAATCTTCATACAATTCTGAGCTACACAGTCTTTTCAATCTTCATACAATTCTGAGCTACACAGTCTTTTCAATCTGCATACAATTCTGAACAACACAGTCTTTTCAATCTTCATACAATTCTGATCAACACAGTCTTTTCAATCTTCATATAATTCTGAGCTACACAGTCTTTTCAATCTTCATACAATTCTGAACAACACAGTCTTTTCAATCTTCATACAATTCTGAGCTACACAGTATTTTCAATCTTCATACAATTCTGAACAACACAGTCTTTTCAATCTTTATACCATTCTGAACAACACAGTCTTTTCAATCTTCATACAATTCTGAGCTACACAGTCTTTTCAATCTTTATACAATTCTGAACAACACAGTCTTTTCAATCTTCATATAATTCTGAGCTACACAGTCTTTTCAATCTTCATACAATTTTGAACAACACAGTCTTTTCAATCTTCATACAATCGCCCTCCAACATTTCACCTAACCCAAATAAAAACACAAAATCAGTTGATAACTAACATTTGCGTGAAGTGTGTAATATATTCATATATTTATTTTACATCATTATATAACAAAAAATTCAATAATCGAATGTACAAGAATACATTACTTCACACTTAAACATATACGTCAATGTCTGCTATACAGACAAACCTGCCTTCTTCTAAAAACTAGAAGAAACATTACACACACAATATCAACATGACACAGTAGTACTTGGGGAGATTTTTAATTTCATTCAGGGAAGTATTGACAGACAAGACGTAAACATAAACAATCGAAACAAACAATGGTTAAACACTACACAATTTCTACCTAGTTGACGCATACAGGACTGTGCACACTGGGACGAGACATGACCTTCGCCCATACCTCTTACCGAGCAAAGTCACGCCTGGACAGGTTCTATGTACTCGCCGGGAAAACTGTTGCCATGGTGAGCCACCTGGAGGAGACTTTGGGGGTACACAAAAACTGTGTACGTGCGCCTTACAAACAGCGAAGTTTACAAAGCGAGGTTTACACGAAAACTATTAAAACAAAAACAAAATACTGAGCACAGAGAGCTATATACAGATATGACATAAACAATCTGACATATAGATAAGTCGGAAATATACATAGAAAAATTAATAGCAGCTTGAATTGAAAAACATAGTCTGAGATATATAGATACACACACACACACACACACAAACACAAACACGTAGATATATAATATATAGTATATAGTCTTCACATAAAATGAATAATATTAACATTTTCCGAATGCCACGTCTATTATGTCTCTGTGTCGGGGCGGGGTGGGGGTGCTGTATATTTTCGAAGACTTTGTTAGACCTTTGAAGAACCCTATTTTTTACATACTTGCACATCATAAATTTCAACTAATAAAAAACAAACGACGCAAGCTGTTTAATATACACTGTTAACAAAGCTATTTTAATTGAAAGGACAAAGATATACACCAAACATTATTGAAATAATGAGTTTTTAAGTTCTTTTTGAAAGTATCAGTAGATCTTGTTTGCCTCAGTTGAATGGGAAGTTGATTCCACACCTTCAGACCGGATACTGAGAAAGCTCTTAGGCCAACGGTCGTCAGATATAAACGGGGCTCTTCCAGAAGCATTGAGTTGGCAGAACGAAGATTTCTTTTCGGGACATATGGTGTAATTAGTTCATTGATATAGGACGGCATCTCGTTATTAAAAAGGCACTGATGGCAAAGTAGCGTCACTTTATATTCAATTCTAGCTTTCACAGGGAGCCAATGGAGCCGACGCAGGATAACTGTTACAAAATCAAGCCTTGACTTACGCATGAATAGGCGAGCGGCACTGTTTTGAATACGCTATAATAAAATCTATTAATAGCTCATTGCTTTACAAGCGGACACTTTGACAAGAATAACCCATAAAAACGACGTTTTTTCTTTGCAAACTAAGTTTACTATTTCCACTTCACTACAAAACTAAAATTTCGAATCGGTAATGTCGGCAAATACATATGTAATTATAACGATTGCGCATTTAAAAAAATGCGTCAAGCCACTATCGTGGATTTGCTACATTGTGTCGTTTTCATTCGTTTTTATTTTCGTAAAAACGAACATATACGAAAAGTTAATATACTTCCGTCAAAGGCAGCCATGTTTTTTCGTAAAATATATTCCTCGGTTCGCAAATTGGTCGAAGGAATTAGTGACAATTTCAAAGGCTACGATGATGACAATTTGATTGAATGTATTGTTAGTCTGGACAATTCTCCTGGCCAAGTTTCGGCTCGATCGGACGACGGGAAGTGGTCGAAAAATCGATGCAAAGTTTTGCTATCAACCAAACATTCAACCAAACAACCAGACGGACAATGAAAGTTAATAGAAATGGAGTAAAAAAAAATCCGATTTTATTTACATGCCTCAACTAGAGACTAATCTTGTCTAGAAACTTGTGAGTTGAAATTTACAGCTGTACATATTATAATATAGATTGGTATATGGGAAATAAATGTTAGTGAATCATTGTGTAGATGTATAGAAATAATCGGGTCACGCAAGAGTAGGTTTTAGAAACAGTGACATAAAAATGAAATATTTAGATATGAAACTTAGTAGAAATCTATAAAATTTATATGCAAACAATGGAATATCTAAAGAAAACATTAAAATCTATGGT
This sequence comes from Anisus vortex, assembly GCA_949126835.1. Lineage (NCBI taxonomy): Eukaryota > Metazoa > Mollusca > Gastropoda > Planorbidae > Anisus > Anisus vortex. The sequence goes on along the minus strand of OX421505.1, from coordinate 2,199,579 downwards.
CATACATTAAATCAAGAAAAAAGGGTAAAAAAAAAACAAACGGGCTTAGCTCCACTAAATGACAAAACAAAACCTATAATGAAAATAAAACTAAATGAGATGGATGGATGGTAATCATCGAGAGTTTCTTGCAAGATTGTTTCTATGAAGATCTTGGATAATACTGACGATAGTATGCAAACTTGTCAGACTCTAATGTACACCTGTAAATAGCTCAAGACGCAATGCGACTCAATTCGTGGTATTGTGTCACATTTATGGTTGACAGGTACAGGCGACCGCAAAGGCTGGTTGATGTCATGTACGACACAGGTGATCTAATAAGCATGTTGATCATACGTACGACACAGGTGACCACCAAAAGCCTGTCGGTGCTTTAGAATGTAATTTATTGTTATGTTGACATAGTCTAGCAACCAACTAAACATGTATATGTTGACATAGTCTAGCTACCAACTAAACATGTATATGTTGACATAGTCTAGCAACCAACTAAACATGTATATGTTGACATAGTCTAGCTACCAACTAAACATGTATATGTTGACATAGTCTAGCAACCAACTAAACATGTATATGTTGACATAAACTAGCAACCAACTAAACATGTATATGTTGACATAGTCTAGCAACCAACTAAACATGTATATGTTGACATAGTCTAGCTACCAACTAAACATGTATATGTTGACATAGTCTAGCAACCAACTAAACATGTATATGTTGACATAGTCTAGCTACCAACTAAACATGTATATGTTGACATAGTCTAGCAACCAACTAAACATGTATATGTTGACATAGTCTAGCAACCAACTAAACATGTATATGTTGACATAGTCTAGCAACCAACTAAACATGTATATGTTGACATAGTCTAGCAACCAACTAAACATGTATATGTTGACATAAACTGGCAACCAACTAAACATGTATATGTTGACATAGTCTAGCAACCAACTAAACATGTATATGTTGACATAAACTGGCAACCAACTAAACATGTATATGTTGACATAAACTGGCAACCAACTGAACATGTATATGTTGACATAAACTGGCAACCAACTAAACATGTATATGTTGACATAGTCTAGCAACCAACTAAACATGTATATGTTGACATAAACTGGCAACCAACTAAACATGTATATGTTGACATAAACTGGCAACCAACTAAACATGTATATGTTGACATAGTCTAGCAACCAACTAAACATGTATATGTTGACATAAACTAGCAACCAACTAAACATGTATATGTTGACCTAGTCTAGCTACCAACTAAACATGTATATGTTGACATAAACTGGCAACCAACTAAACATGTATATGTTGACATAAACTGGCAACCAACTAAACATGTATATGTTGACATAAACTGGCAACCAACTAAACATGTATATGTTGACATAAACTGGCAACCAACTAAACATGTATATGTTGACATAGTCTAGCAACCAACTAAACATGTATATGTTGACATAAACTGGCAACCAACTAAACATGTATATGTTGACATAAACTGGCAACCAACTAAACATGTATATGTTGACATAGTCTAGCAACCAACTAAACATGTATATGTTGACATAAACTAGCAACCAACTAAACATGTATATGTTGACCTAGTCTAGCTACCAACTAAACATGTATATGTTGACATAAACTGGCAACCAACTAAACATGTATATGTTGACATAAACTGGCAACCAACTAAACATGTATATGTTGACATAAACTAGCAACCAACTAAACATGTATATGTTGACCTAGTCTAGCTACCAACTAAACATGTATATGTTGACATAAACTGGCAACCAACTAAACATGTACATGTTGACCTAGTCTAGCAACCAACTAAACATGTATATGTTGACATAGTCTAGCAACCAACTAAACATGTATATGTTGACCTAGTCTAGCTACCAACTAAACATGTACATGTTGACATAAACTGGCAACCAACTAAACATGTATATGTTGACGTAGTCTAGCAACCAACTAAACATGTATATGTTGACATAAACTGGCAACCAACTAAACATGTATATGTTGACCTAGTCTAGCAACCAACTAAACATGTATATGTTGACATAAACTGGCAACCAACTAAACATGTATATGTTGACATAGTCTAGCAACCAACTAAACATGTATATGTTGACATAAACTGGCAACCAACTAAACATGTATATGTTGACCTAGTCTAGCTACCAACTAAACATGTATATGTTGACATAAACTGGCAACCAACTAAACATGTATATGTTGACCTAGTCTAGCTACCAACTAAACATGTATATGTTGACATAGTCTAGCAACCAACTAAACATGTATATGTTGACATAAACTGGCAACCAACTAAACATGTATATGTTGACCTAGTCTAGCTACCAACTAAACATGTACATGTTGACCTAGTCTAGCTACCAACTAAACATGTACATGTTGACCTAGTCTAGCAACCAACTAAACATGTATATGTTGACCTAGTCTAGCAACCAACTAAACATGTATATGTTGACCTAGTCTAGCAACCAACTAAACATGTATATGTTGACATAGTCTAGCAACCAACTAAACATGTATATGTTGACATAGTCTAGCAACCAACTAAACATGTATATGTTGACATAGTCTAGCAACCAACTAAACATGTATATGTTGACATAGTCTAGCAACCAACTAAACATGTACATGTTGACATAGTCTAGCAACCAACTAAACATGTATATGTTGACATAGTCTAGCAACCAACTAAACATGTATATGTTGACATAAACTGGCAACCAACTAAACATGTATATGTTGACGTAGTCTAGCAACCAACTAAACATGTATATGTTGACATAAACTGGCAACCAACTAAACATGTATATGTTGACCTAGTCTAGCAACCAACTAAACATGTATATGTTGACCTAGTCTAGCAACCAACTAAACATGTATATGTTGACATAGTCTAGCAACCAACTAAACATGTATATGTTGACATAGTCTAGCAACCAACTAAACATGTATATGTTGACATAGTCTAGCAACCAACTAAACATGTATATGTTGACATAGTCTAGCAACCAACTAAACATGTATATGTTGACATAAACTGGCAACCAACTAAACATGTATATGTTGACCTAGTCTAGCAACCAACTAAACATGTATATGTTGACATAGTCTAGCAACCAACTAAACATGTATATGTTGACCTAGTCTAGCAACCAACTAAACATGTATATGTTGACATAGTCTAGCAACCAACTAAACATGTATATGTTGACATAGTCTAGCAACCAACTAAACATGTATATGTTGACATAGTCTAGCAACCAACTAAACATGTATATGTTGACATAGTCTAGCAACCAACTAAACATGTATATGTTGACATAGTCTAGCAACCAACTAAACATGTATATGTTGACATAGTCTAGCAACCAACTAAACATGTATATGTTGACCTAGTCTAGCAACCAACTAAACATGTATATGTTGACATAGTCTAGCAACCAACTAAACATGTATATGTTGACATAGTCTAGCAACCAACTAAACATGTATATGTTGACATAGTCTAGCAACCAACTAAACATGTATATGTTGACGTAGTCTAGCAACCAACTAAACATGTATATGTTGACATAAACTGGCAACCAACTAAACATGTACATGTTGACATAGTCTAGCAACCAACTAAACATGTATATGTTGACATAGTCTAGCAACCAACTAAACATGTATATGTTGACATAGTCTAGCAACCAACTAAACATGTATATGTTGACATAGTCTAACAACCAACTAAACATGTATATATTGACATAGTCTAACAACCAACTAAACATGTATATGTTGACATAGTCTAGCAACCAACTAAACATGTATATGTTGACCTAGTCTAGCAACCAACTAAACATGTATATGTTGACATAGTCTAGCAACCAACTAAACATGTATATGTTGACATAGTCTAGCAACCAACTAAACATGTATATGTTGACATAGTCTAGCAACCAACTAAACATGTATATGTTGACATAGTCTAGCAACCAACTAAACATGTATATGTTGACCTAGTCTAGCAACCAACTAAACATGTACATGTTGACCTAGTCTATCAACCAACTAAACATGTATATGTTGACCTAGTCTAGCTACCAACTAAACATGTACATGTTGACCTAGTCTATCAACCAACTAAACATGTACATGTTGACCTAGTCTAGCTACCTACTAAACATGTACATGTTGACCTAGTCTAGCTACCAACTAAACATGTACATGTTGACCTAGTCTAGCTACCAACTAAACATGTATATGTTGACCTAGTCTAGCTACCAACTAAACATGTACATGTTGACCTAGTCTAGCTACCAACTAAACATGTACATGTTGACCTAGTCTAGCTACCAACTAAACATGTATATGTTGACATAGTCTAGCTACCAACTAAACATGTACATGTTGACCTAGTCTAGCTACCAACTAAACATGTACATGTTGACCTAGTCTAGCTACCAACTAAACATGTACATGTTGACCTAGTCTAGCTACCAACTAAACATGTATATGTTGACATAGTCTAGCAACCAACTAAACATGTACATGTTGACCTAGTCTAGCTACCAACTAAACATGTACATGTTGACCTAGTCTAGCTACCAACTAAACATGTATATGTTGACATAGTCTAGCTACCAACTAAACATGTACATGTTGACCTAGTCTAGCTACCAACTAAACATGTACATGTTGACCTAGTCTAGCTACCAACTAAACATGTACATGTTGACCTAGTCTAGCTACCAACTAAACATGTATATGTTGACATAGTCTAGCAACCAACTAAACATGTATATGTTGACTTTTACAGCTTTCTCCCTTTTACTCTCACATTTTCTCTCACTCTTTATTTCTCTTTTCTCACATTTACTTTTAACCATTCTATTTCTCTTGCTTTAACTGTCTATCTCTCTGTTCTCTCTCTCTCATCCCCTCTCATTCGCCCTCACTCCCTCTCACTCTGTCTTTATTTCCTCTTTCTCAATCTCTTACACTCTCGATAACTCTTTTTTCTCTCTCTTTCTCTCGCTGTTAATCTCTCTCTAACTCTCCCTTACTTAACTCTCTCATTGTCCCACGCTATCTCTGTCTGCTATTTTTCTTACTCTCCTAATTTACTTATTTCTTCTTTATCTCTTACACTTACTCTCTCTATCCTTCTCTCCCTCATTATCTCTCTTTATCTCTCTTTCTATCTTTCCTGTTCGTTACTCTACACATTAGCTCGTTCATCTCTGTATGTTATTTTTTCTCCATCTCTCTCTCACTATTTATCTAACTTCGTCTCTCATTATATTTTACTCTTTAAATTACTTATTCTCTTATGCATTACATTTCTCTTTCAATCTTTTTACATATTATCTCTCTCTCTCTCTCTCTCTCTCTCTCTCTCTCTCACTCTCTCTCTGACACATTCTTTATCTCCTCACGGTTTCTCAGTCTTCAATTATCTCACTCATTCACTCATATCCCCTCCCTCCGTCCTTCCTTTCCACTGTACAAAACGACCTGATAAGAACGTCAATGATATACTGTTATAGTGTTGATGTTTACAATGCTGAGATAAGGAGCGAGCTCCATATAAACACGTCAATAAATCTTACAGCAGAAATATTTTTTTTTATAACTCTATTAATAGATGTGTGTCTTATACAAAACAAATGGCTGAATATGTTGTAAAACATTGAGTACGTTAAGCGATACAAAGTATTTAAATACAAACAACAAATGATTAGCGAAATGTAATGACATGTATAGGCGTCTCAAACAGTCGCCTCCTCACATCTTCTTCCAAACTCAGGTGTCTCCTCACATCTTCTTCCAAACTCAGGTGTCTCCTCACATCTTCCTCCAAACTCAGGTGTCTCCTCACATCTTCCTCCAAACTCAGGTGTCTCCTCACATCTTCCTCCAAACTCAGGTGTCTCCTCACATCTTCCTCCAAACTCAGGTGTCTCCTCACATCTTCCTCCAAACTCAGGTGTCTCCTCACATCTGCCTCCAAACTCAGGTGTCTCCTCACATCTGCCTCCAAACTCAGGTGTCTCCTCACATCTGCCTCCAAACTCAGGTGTCTCCTCACATCTGCCTCCAAACTCAGGTGTCTCCTCACATCTTCCTCCAAACTCAGGTGTCTCCTCACATCTTCCTCCAAACTCAGGTGTCTCCTCACATCTTCCTCCAAACTCAGGTGTCTCCTCACATCTTCCTCCAAACTCAGGTGTCTCCTCACATCTTCCTCCAAACTCAGGTGTCTCCTCACATCTTCCTCCAAACTCAGGTGTCTCCTCACATCTTCCTCCAAACTCAGGTGTCTCCTCACATCTTCCTCCAAACTCAGGTGTCTCCTCACATCTTCCTCCAAACTCAGGTGTCTCCTCACATCTGCCTCCAAACTCAGGTGTCTCCTCACATCTGCCTCCAAACTCAGGTGTCTCCTCACATCTGCCTCCAAACTCAGGTGTCTCCTCACATCTGCCTCCAAACTCAGGTGTCTCCTCACATCTGCCTCCAAACTCAGGTGTCTCCTCACATCTGCCTCCAAAATCAGGTGTCTCTCACATCTGCCTCCAAACTCAGGTGTCTCCTCACATCTGCCTCCAAACTCAGGTGTCTCCTCACATCTTCCTCCAAACTCAGGTGTCTCCTCACATCTTCCTCCAAACTCAGGTGTCTCCTCACATCTTCCTCCAAACTCAGGTGTCTCCTCACATCTTCCTCCAAACTCAGGTGTCTCCTCACATCTTCCTCCAAACTCAGGTGTCTCCTCACATCTTCCTCCAAACTCAGGTGTCTCCTCACATCTTCCTCCAAACTTAGGTGTCTCCTCACATCTTCCTCCAAACTCAGGTGTCTCCTCACATCTGCCTCCAAACTCAGGTGTCTCCTCACATCTGCCTCCAAACTCAGGTGTCTCCTCACATCTGCCTCCAAACTCAGGTGTCTCCTCACATCTGCCTCCAAACTCAGGTGTCTCCTCACATCTGCCTCCAAACTCAGGTGTCTCCTCACATCTGCCTCCAAACTCAGGTGTCTCCTCACATCTGCCTCCAAACTCAGGTGTCTCCTCACATCTGCCTCCAAACTCAGGTGTCTCCTCACATCTTCCTCCAAACTCAGGTGTCTCCTCACATCTGCCTCCAAACTCAGGTGTCTCCTCACATCTGCCTCCAAACTCAGGTGTCTCCTCACATCTGCCTCCAAACTCAGGTGTCTCCTCACATCTGCCTCCAAACTCAGGTGTCTCCTCACATCTGCCTCCAAACTCAGGTGTCTCCTCACATCTGCCTCCAAACTCAGGTGTCTCCTCACATCTGCCTCCAAACTCAGGTGTCTCCTCACATCTGCCTCCAAACTCAGGTGTCTCCTCACATCTGCCTCCAAACTCAGGTGTCTCCTCACATCTGCCTCCAAACTCAGGTGTCTCCTCACATCTGCCTCCAAACTCAGGTGTCTCCTCACATCTGCCTCCAAACTCAGGTGTCTCCTCACATCTGCCTCCAAACTCAGGTGTCTCCTCACATCTGCCTCCAAACTCAGGTGTCTCCTCACATCTGCCTCCAAACTCAGGTGTCTCCTCACATCTGCCTCCAAACTCAGGTGTCTCCTCACATCTGCCTCCAAACTCAGGTGTCTCCTCACATCTGCCTCCAAACTCAGGTGTCTCCTCACATCTGCCTCCAAACTCAGGTGTCTCCTCACATCTGCCTCCAAACTCAGGTGTCTCCTCACATCTGCCTCCAAACTCAGGTGTCTCCTCACATCTGCCTCCAAACTCAGGTGTCTCCTCACATCTGCCTCCAAACTCAGGTGTCTCCTCACATCTGCCTCCATATTCTGGTGCCTCTTTTTTATATTTTTTCTTAAAATTCATGGAGATGTCTTTGTCACGTGAAGTTGAAAATGATGATTTAAATTGTGTGTTGATAATGTTAGCTTTAGTTTTATTGTCATTATGTATTTTATTATTTTGGACTTTTAGTGGAGATATGCGTGTTTCTTTTCATCTGTCTATATTTCATATAGACCATTAAATGACTGATCCTGTTGTTAGTTCACAGGACTGTCAACTAAATCTGCCCGGTTCTAGTCGTGCCGCTGATCAATCACTGCTGCTCTGCAGAAGTTTTGGGCCTAGTGGACGTAATAATATTTAATCCCTTCTGCTCTACAGAAGTTTTGGGCCTAGTGGACGTAATAATCTTCAATCCCTTCTGCTCTACAGAAGTTTTGGGCCTAGTGGACGTAATAATCTTCAATCCCTTCTGTTATACAGAAATGTTGGGCCTAGTGGACGTAATAATCTTCAATCCCTTCTGTTATACAGAAATGTTGGGCCTAGTGGAAGTAATAATCTTCTATCTAGAAGGAACATCTTAAAACTTACATGTTAAGTTAACCTTATAATCTTTACATACTCCAATCTTTAGATCATTACATATTTTATTTTTGTAGATTTCCAATAATTTCTGATCTAAATTGTAATGGTTTGTTTTTGTATCAGTTTCCAAAATTTTACTTCGGTATAAACTGGCTATTTATATACATTTATTATGTGACCGACTAACATTTATTTTGTATATACCATCCTATATTATAAGAGACACAGCTGTGAATTTAAACTCACAAGTTTCCAGACAAGATTAGTCTCTAGTTGAGAACTATAAATAAAATCGGATTGAAATATTACAAAATATCCGCTCGTAACGTAATAAACTAAAAATAGGGTTTTATCTCAAAGACAACAGGATAATATGACTATAATATAATGTTACTATAATATAATGTGACTATTATATAATGTGACTATAATATAATGTGACTATTATATAATGTGACTATAATATAATGTGACTATAATATAATGTGACTATAATATAATGTGACTATTATATAATGTGATTATAATATAATGTGAATATAATATAATGTGACTATAATATAATGTGACTATAATTTAATGTGACTATAATATAATGTGAATATAATATAATGTGACTATAATTTAATGTGACTATAATATAATGTGAATATAATATAATGTGACTATATATAATGTGACTATAATATAATGTGACTATAATATAATGTGACTTTAATATAATGTGACTATAATATAATGTGACTTTAATATAATGTGACTATAATATAATGTGAATATAATATAATGTGACTATAATATAATGTGACTATAATATAATGTGACTATAATATAATGTGACTATAATATAATGTAAATATATAATATAATGTGACTATATATAATGTGACTATAATATAATGTGACTATAATATAATGTGACTATAATATAATGTGACTATAATTTAATGTGACTATAATATAATGTGACTATAATATAATGTGACTAAATTGTTTGACGACTAGTGACGTAGAACGTCAGTAGAAGTTAACATCCATATCACCCCTTCCCACCCACCCGATTTTAAATGTGTCCTTTTGAGGTCTCTTTGTTATGTTTTAAAATATTTTTTAATGCTACTAAGATCACCTTCACTTGATTATGACCGTAATAAAATATAGACATTTATTTTAGATATAGAATAGCAGTGTGACGTGTGGAGTCCATACGAATCGATCGATAGTCAGTTCACCTGTAACACTGGAATGGTAGGTATAGGTAAAAGGTGGGAGGGTGGTGGTGATGTAATGGTAAACTCTTCTAGAAAATTAAATTTGTATCCAGGTATTGTAGTTGTTGATCCTGCTTGCAGTTATTATTTATGTTATTACCTTAAATACAGTTACAAATGTTTAATATATCAGTAATTGAATTAACGTTGACAACATTATAGGCCTTCATCAACAATAATTTTTCCTTTACATTTTTAATTTATTTTTATAGGGCTTTTTTTTTACTTTTCTTCATATGCCTCCAATAGCCCATTATCTTTTTCTGATATATTACGGAAGCTTCTTCTTTAAAAATGTTAACTGCGTCCTCCGCTCATCCATGGTCAGATTCTAATCGTGCATTTGTATTAGTGTCTTAAATGTTAAGTAACTGGTTTTCTGGGTTTGTTCAGGCAACCCTTTCAATGCTTGGATGTCACTAGGGAAGAAAGAGTACTTATATGTCTTTGTTTTCGCATAAGGAATAAATAGAGTGTTTTGTTCTTGTGTATATCATATAATTAAAACAGATTGTTATTGTGTTGTATTTCTAAATTAGAATCTACTGCCATCTACATTGCACTAGTTAAACACACAATAGTCTTCTCTCTAACCCTAATTCTATATATCTCATGTTAGTTCACTAACGTCTGTATCTATAAACCTCGAAATTGACAATGTGTGTAAACCATTGGTCCTCGCAGTTAAACCTAAAGTGCTATTGCTGTTTCCATTATATGTTTCCTTTCATATTTCTGGAGATGATTACAGTATGGATTTGTAGCCAAATACTTGTTTCATGGTGGACGGCTTAGTGCCCCCCTGGCTGAGGCGTAATGCATACGTCAGGATTAAGAATACATTTATTTTTATAAGTTCAAAAATGATCTTGAGGTGAAAACCTCTTTTTCAATATTCATTTCCATTAAAGACAAAATCTACTCGGCCGGCGAACTTTCAAACTACATTACAGGAATATATGACAGGCCCCAACAACTCTAACGGGCAGTTAACTGATGGAGCAAGTGGACCTAACATGCAACCGCCATATTGGCGACTAGAATAAGGATAGCTTAGAACAGGGGTCTGCAATCTACGAAACGCGTGCCACACTTGGCACGTCGAGAGATTTTCGACGGCACGCGGAATAGGCCATTAAAAGTCAATTCAAGTCTTTTCTATGACAAATTTAGTGCTACAGATCGATGACTTTTAGGCTGTTGGCGCGTTGAATGAATTAAAAAACCTACTTCGGCATACTGTTAACAAAAGTTAACCGACTTCTGGCTGAGAAATAGAGTTTTTTAGTTAAGACGAGTTCATGAGTTCATCCTCTTGTCTGCATATACAATGTTGGTCACGGGTGGAAAAAAAAGCATCTTTCTCGGAGCGTTCTGATGGGGAAACAGATGATATTGATCCATGGTCTTTGTATAACAAAATTGAGATGTGTTTAAAAATAGCCTATACTCTTTTAATATAACAGCAGAAACTATTTAATTAGACTATGTGGGTTTAGACAGTTAAATATGATAGATGTTAAATCCGTTTTATTATTAAGTCTAAATAACTACTAGCTATATTTTAATTTTATGTCTTTATGACTAACAATTTTTTCTCACTTCTTCTTCTTATCTTCTCTTATATGTTACAGACGCTCCTTCTATAAATAAAACTATAGCGTCCTATGCTCAATCGTAATCTGAATCTACTCTTACATTTTGTAGCGTTTTCAATGATCTTAGATTACTGGTTTTTCCGCTTTATAAATGCAACCCATTCCATGCCCGTATGCCACTAGCTGAGAAATGATCTGTGCATGCATTTGTTCTTCTTTTCGTTCTTAAATATATCTCAGCATTGTAACACATTTTTTTTGTTTTGTATTTGTAAATTAGAATTTAATGCCTTATTTTAGTATTACTACTTTACTCTTAGTCATTCTGTCACTAGTATTTCTAGGCTTATTGATTTCATTAATGGCGTTAACCTTGTTAGTTGTGATTATTCGCTAGTAATAAGTCGTGCAATTATTTTCTAAATAAGTTCTAATATTTTAATGTTTTCTTAAGTTGATGTGTCCAATAAGAGAAATGATAAATTATTCTACTATAGGTTCATGTGAGTAGCCTACTATCTTTTTTCACTTTGAATATTTTATAACTACCACCTTTATTTATGTCTTTAAATTATTATAACAAAAGTGTATTTATATTTCGCTACTTTATTTTATTATTATGTGTATATGACTACTTAAATTTCTTTATTACATTTTATAATAGACTTTCTAGGTTTTCAAATCAGCTTGTACAGCTTTATAATAGAGCTTTCTTCTGAGGAGATTGCATCCCGATTTTTACCTTATAAGTCACAGACGATACAGATGTTGTGTTTTGTGTAACAGATTATCGGTTCAGTCCACTCTTACAGTCTAAATAAGTTTTAAAAGATGACAAACATTTGGTTTACCTGATTTGTTCAGGACGTCAATCGGGAAGAAAGAAAATGTAGACTATATACCAAAAACATTTAATTCATTTATATAGGATAATGAAAGTAATTTTACGTGACAGTTTCAGCCGATACCAAAATATTTTAAGTGTTGCGTTTAAAGAAATGTATTAAATTAAAAACAATGTATACAAGGTACTGTAAAGGATTGTTCAACGATTGATTCTGATAGTTTGGTGTTTATAAGATAACTTTTAATCTTATAAAAAAAAGAGTGGGTCTACACATTTATTTTATAGAAACTTTAACGAACGGTAAATAATGTATCGTTCAATAATGAAAAGTTTTAATGAAAGAAATTTAATAGGCCTATAAAAGTAAAAAAAAAAAAAAATTATTTGTGGACTTTATTCTATAATATTGATCATCATTTCTAATTCAGTTTAACAACGCACCAGATAATTAAAACTTTAGATATAAAGTGGAATAACTTTTTTTTTAAAGAGCAGTAACTAGGAAATCTATGGACAGTTAACCTTATTCATTGCTATGTCCCTTAGGTTTTTGTACTGATAATTTTACATTTGGTCTTTGCTTTAGATTAAATATTAGATTATCTGTTTATCCTATAGTTTAAAGGAAATAGTGCACTAGTTCCAACTTAGTCTTTTATTGCCCCCTCCCCCTTTTTTTGTCATGCCCTACGCCCCCCCCCCCCCCAACTAGAAACACACACAAGATGCCTTAGTGCTTACATTTGAAGCACCCTCTTCTTTGCACTGTTTACATCTAACATGACATTGTGTCTACGCCACTGTTGCCTAGTATAATACGATATTTAGTTAACTAAAGTGCTCTATGTTATAACAAAAACTCGCCCATGATAAAGAAATAAGGCTCTATTCTTATAAGTTTACAGATGTTCCTTCAAGTTAGAAGATGATAACATTCTTGGTCAGAAACGCCTGCATGGTGACAGTTTTGGACGGCGGCAGGTCTGTCTTCGAAGGTCACATGATGCGCTAACGGCAGGACTAGCTCATTATGACCACTGTGTTTATAATTTAATTGTCTTTCATATTTAGAACACAAAACTTCAGAGGCATGGATGAGGGCTGGTGAAGCTACCATGGATGAGGGCTGGTGAAGCTACCATGGATGAGGGCTGGTAAGGCTACAGTCAGACTCCCTCTTTTTTTTTCCACGATCAGTGTTCCAATTGGTTGGTGTTAATTCGTTAGTGAAAAGGAGTAGGTAGGCAGACAAAGGTAGGGAGACGACAATCTTAGCCAGTGAACGTTTAGATAGAGAACTAGTTAAATAACAAAACGTCTTCTGCTAAAATTCCTCTTAAATCAACACCTACATACTCTTAAAAGCAAATCGATATGTGCTTTTACAAACAAAAAATAAAAATAGTCACACTTAGACGCCTTATTCAAATTTGCGTAGACATAGATTTGAAGGGGTTGATAGCTAATATTTTGTACATAGCGTTGTCTGTCTATATTCTCTTTGCTGAAGTGGTTGGCACCCGCTATCGCACAGTGGGCTGAAATTTCTTATCTACAGGTAGGATTACTTGGTTTACACCATTTCACTTCTTACAAATTTATATTTGTGTCACTGACATATCGTGCAGTTTCGATATGTTTAAATATATAGTCTAAGTGAAGAGGAAAGTTCTCCTCATGCAAACAGTCCAATACATTAATAAACAAACTTATAACACGAAGTATTTCAATAAACATCAGAATAATTCAGTGTTGGAAATATACAAAAAAATTATAGTAAAAAAATAAAAACTACAATGACTATAAAACTAGAGGTAACAATATTAAAAACAATTTTTATCATCATTTTCAACCACAGATATAGAGACAGATAAAAAGAAAACAAACTCCTAACAAACTTAAAAACTAACAAAGCTTCTGATTCAGTTGAAATACCAACAAGACTAATTAGCGAACTATCTCTAATCTTTATTATACTTTTTCAGACATCTCTAAACCAGGACAAAGTGCCCAACGATTGGAAACTATGTTGTTGTTTTTTCCTTTCGAAAAAGGAAATAAATCTGACCCTGGCAATTACAGGCCTGTTTCATGCAATATATTAGAACATATAAAGTATAGTAGTATAGTAAAACACTTAACATAATCCACTGCGCCGAAAACTACTTGGCTTTAGGAAAACCAGATCATGTAAAATATAATTAATACGTTTAATTAATGACGTGTTTTAAGAACTATATATTAAAAACCAAATTGATGCTATATTACAAGATTTTCCCAAAGCATTCGATAAATTTTAACTGTCAAATATTGGTAGTTCCAAATACTGGAACACACATTACTTATTCTCTCTCTCTCCAACGCGAGTTTTGTGGGCGGGCCTAAGTTTTCCATTTCCTTGACTTTTAGTAACGAGTGCGAAAGATTCTTAGTAATCTTAGGATTCCACGCTAGGAATAGTTTATTATTTCTCGTACAGGGGAGTTCCTGTTAAAACTATCATTTGTATTATGAGTTTTGTAATGATACCATTATTTTCACCCCTCCTAGTAATAGGTCTGTTATCCGCTCTCCTCTGCGAGTATTTAAATAGGTGGGCGAATAGTTTTAATCAGTTTTGTATATACTTTCTTTTGAGACTGTTGGATGGACGCTTGTGTTGGCACTATTCTATTATTGATGTAAATACTACATTTATTGTTTATACTTGAATATTATCACCTGAATTAAATTATCAACAACATTTACACTGAAGCTTCCTCGTCAAGCTATTTTATTGTTTACAATATCATTATATATATTTATTTACAACTACAATGTCAAAGAAAGGAACTGTTAGAACGCAAATCCTGAGTTTGTTCCCAGGCAGATAAAGAATGCGTGTAATACTGAAATAATAATAATAATAAACCAAATTCTACCCTAGGACGATTTATCAACAACCTTTACACGGCTCTGACCACAAGGGGATTGTGGTCGTAACAAGATCCCGTCAGAGAAATATGTAATGACTAGAGCCCGTCAGAGAAATATGTAATGACTAGAGCATGTGAGAGAAATATGTAATGACTAGAGCATGCAAGAGAAATATGTAATGACTAGAGCATGTGAGAGAAATATGTAATGACTAGAGCATGTGAGAGAAATATGTAATGACTAGAGCATGCAAGAGAAATATGTAATGAGTAGATCCCGTCAGAGAAATATGTAATGAGTAGATCCCGTCAGAGAAATATGTAATGACTAGAGCATGTGAGAGAAATATGTAATGACTAGAGCATGCAAGAGAAATATGTAATGACTAGAGCATGCAAGAGAAATATGTAATGAGTAGATCCCGTCAGAGAAATATGTAATGAGTAGATCCCGTCAGAGAAATATGTAATGACTAGAGCATGTGAGAGAAATATGTAATGACTAGAGCATGCAAGAGAAATATGTAATGACTAGAGCATGCAAGAGAAATATGTAATGAGTAGATCCCGTCAGAGAAATATGTAATGAGTAGATCCCGTCAGAGAAATATGTAATGAGTAGATCCCGTCAGAGAAATATGTAATGAGTAGATCCCGTCAGAGAAATATGTAATGACTAGAGCATGTGAGAGAAATATGTAATGACTAGAGCATGCAAGAGAAATATGTAATGAGTAGATCCCGTCAGAGAAATATGTAATGAGTAGATCCCGTCAGAGAAATATGTAATGAGTAGATCCCGTCAGAGAAATATGTAATGACTAGAGCATGTGAGAGAAATATGTAATGAGTAGATCCCGTCAGAGAAATATGTAATGAGTAGATCCCGTCAGAGAAATATGTAATGACTAGAGCATGTGAGAGAAATATGTAATGACTAGAGCATGCAAGAGAAATATGTAATGAGTAGATCCCGTCAGAGAAATATGTAATGAGTAGATCCCGTCAGAGAAATATGTAATGACTAGAGCATGTGAGAGAAATATGTAATGACTAGAGCATGCAAGAGAAATATGTAATGAGTAGATCCCGTCAGAGAAATATGTAATGAGTAGATCCCGTCAGAGAAATATGTAATGACTAGAGCATGTGAGAGAAATATGTAATGACTAGAGCATGCAAGAGAAATATGTAATGACTAGAGCATGTGAGAGAAATATGTAATGACTAGAGCATGCAAGAGAAATATGTAATGAGTAGATCCCGTCAGAGAAATATGTAATGAGTAGATCCCGTCAGAGAAATATGTAATGACTAGAGCATGTGAGAGAAATATGTAATGACTAGAGCATGCAAGAGAAATATGTAATGACTAGAGCATGCAAGAGAAATATGTAATGAGTAGATCCCGTCAGAGAAATATGTAATGAGTAGATCCCGTCAGAGAAATATGTAATGACTAGAGCATGTGAGAGAAATATGTAATGACTAGAGCATGCAAGAGAAATATGTAATGACTAGAGCATGCAAGAGAAATATGTAATGAGTAGATCCCGTCAGAGAAATATGTAATGAGTAGATCCCGTCAGAGAAATATGTAATGACTAGAGCATGTGAGAGAAATATGTAATGACTAGAGCATGCAAGAGAAATATGTAATGACTAGAGCATGCAAGAGAAATATGTAATGAGTAGATCCCGTCAGAGAAATATGTAATGAGTAGATCCCGTCAGAGAAATATGTAATGAGTAGATCCCGTCAGAGAAATATGTAATGAGTAGATCCCGTCAGAGAAATATGTAATGACTAGAGCATGTGAGAGAAATATGTAATGACTAGAGCATGCAAGAGAAATATGTAATGAGTAGATCCCGTCAGAGAAATATGTAATGAGTAGATCCCGTCAGAGAAATATGTAATGACTAGAGCATGTGAGAGAAATATGTAATGACTAGAGCATGCAAGAGAAATATGTAATGACTAGAGCATGCAAGAGAAATATGTAATGAGTAGATCCCGTCAGAGAAATATGTAATGAGTAGATCCCGTCAGAGAAATATGTAATGACTAGAGCATGTGAGAGAAATATGTAATGACTAGAGCATGCAAGAGAAATATGTAATGACTAGAGCATGCAAGAGAAATATGTAATGACTAGAGCATGCAAGAGAAATATGTAATGACTAGAGCATGCAAGAGAAATATGTAATGACTAGAGCATGCAAGAGAAATATGTAATGAGTAGATCCCGTCAGAGAAATATGTAATGAGTAGATCCCGTCAGAGAAATATGTAATGACTAGAGCATGTGAGAGAAATATGTAATGACTAGAGCATGCAAGAGAAATATGTAATGACTAGAGCATGCAAGAGAAATATGTAATGACTAGAGCATGTGAGAGAAATATGTAATGACTAGAGCATGCAAGAGAAATATGTAATGACTAGAGCATGCAAGAGAAATATGTAATGAGTAGATCCCGTCAGAGAAATATGTAATGAGTAGATCCCGTCAGAGAAATATGTAATGACTAGAGCATGTGAGAGAAATATGTAATGACTAGAGCATGCAAGAGAAATATGTAATGACTAGAGCATGCAAGAGAAATATGTAATGACTAGAGCATGCAAGAGAAATATGTAATGAGTAGATCCCGTCAGAGAAATATGTAATGAGTAGATCCCGTCAGAGAAATATGTAATGAGTAGATCCCGTCAGAGAAATATGTAATGACTAGAGCATGTGAGAGAAATATGTAATGAGTAGATCCCGTCAGAGAAATATGTAATGACTAGAGCATGTGAGAGAAATATGTAATGACTAGAGCATGTGAGAGAAATATGTAATGACTAGAGCATGTGAGAGAAATATGTAATGACTAGAGCATGCAAGAGAAATATGTAATGAGTAGATCCCGTCAGAGAAATATGTAATGACTAGAGCATGTGAGAGAAATATGTAATGACTAGAGCATGCAAGAGAAATATGTAATGAGTAGATCCCGTCAGAGAAATATGTAATGACTAGAGCATGTGAGAGAAATATGTAATGACTAGAGCATGCAAGAGAAATATGTAATGAGTAGATCCCGTCAGAGAAATATGTAATGAGTAGATCCCGTCAGAGAAATATGTAATGAGTAGATCCCGTCAGAGAAATATGTAATGAGTAGATCCCGTCAGAGAAATATGTAATGAGTAGATCCCGTCAGAGAAATATGTAATGACTAGAGCATGTGAGAGAAATATGTAATGAGTAGATCCCGTCAGAGAAATATGTAATGACTAGAGCATGCAAGAGAAATATGTAATGAGTAGATCCCGTCAGAGAAATATGTAATGAGTAGATCCCGTCAGAGAAATATGTAATGAGTAGATCCCGTCAGAGAAATATGTAATGAGTAGATCCCGTCAGAGAAATATGTAATGAGTAGATCCCGTCAGAGAAATATGTAATGACTAGAGCATGTGAGAGAAATATGTAATGAGTAGATCCCGTCAGAGAAATATGTAATGACTAGAGCATGCAAGAGAAATATGTAATGAGTAGATCCCGTCAGAGAAATATGTAATGACTAGAGCATGTGAGAGAAATATGTAATGACTAGAGCATGCAAGAGAAATATGTAATGAGTAGATCCCGTCAGAGAAATATGTAATGAGTAGATCCCGTCAGAGAAATATGTAATGAGTAGATCCCGTCAGAGAAATATGTAATGAGTAGATCCCGTCAGAGAAATATGTAATGAGTAGATCCCGTCAGAGAAATATGTAATGACTAGAGCATGTGAGAGAAATATGTAATGAGTAGATCCCGTCAGAGAAATATGTAATGACTAGAGCATGTGAGAGAAATATGTAATGACTAGAGCATGTGAGAGAAATATGTAATGACTAGAGCATGTGAGAGAAATATGTAATGACTAGAGCATGCAAGAGAAATATGTAATGAGTAGATCCCGTCAGAGAAATATGTAATGACTAGAGCA
This sequence comes from Anisus vortex, assembly GCA_949126835.1. NCBI lineage: Eukaryota > Metazoa > Mollusca > Gastropoda > Planorbidae > Anisus > Anisus vortex. The sequence goes on along the minus strand of OX421505.1, from coordinate 2,180,512 downwards.
TGTGAGAGAAATATGTAATGACTAGAGCATGCAAGAGAAATATGTAATGAGTAGATCCCGTCAGAGAAATATGTAATGACTAGAGCATGTGAGAGAAATATGTAATGACTAGAGCATGCAAGAGAAATATGTAATGACTAGAGCATGCAAGAGAAATATGTAATGAGTAGATCCCGTCAGAGAAATATGTAATGAGTAGATCCCGTCAGAGAAATATGTAATGACTAGAGCATGTGAGAGAAATATGTAATGACTAGAGCATGCAAGAGAAATATGTAATGACTAGAGCATGCAAGAGAAATATGTAATGAGTAGATCCCGTCAGAGAAATATGTAATGAGTAGATCCCGTCAGAGAAATATGTAATGACTAGAGCATGCAAGAGAAATATGTAATGACTAGAGCATGTAAGAGAAATATGTAATGACTAGAGCATGTGAGAGAAATATGTAATGACTAGAGCATGTGAGAGAAATATGTAATGACTAGAGCATGCAAGAGAAATATGTAATGAGTAGATCCCGTCAGAGAAATATGTAATGAGTAGATCCCGTCAGAGAAATATGTAATGACTAGAGCATGTGAGAGAAATATGTAATGACTAGAGCATGCAAGAGAAATATGTAATGACTAGAGCATGCAAGAGAAATATGTAATGAGTAGATCCCGTCAGAGAAATATGTAATGACTAGAGCATGTGAGAGAAATATGTAATGACTAGAGCATGCAAGAGAAATATGTAATGAGTAGATCCCGTCAGAGAAATATGTAATGACTAGAGCATGTGAGAGAAATATGTAATGACTAGAGCATGTGAGAGAAATATGTAATGACTAGAGCATGCAAGAGAAATATGTAATGAGTAGATCCCGTCAGAGAAATATGTAATGACTAGAGCATGTGAGAGAAATATGTAATGACTAGAGCATGCAAGAGAAATATGTAATGACTAGAGCATGTGAGAGAAATATGTAATGACTAGAGCATGTGAGAGAAATATGTAATGACTAGAGCATGTGAGAGAAATATGTAATGACTAGAGCATGCAAGAGAAATATGTAATGACTAGAGCATGTAAGAGAAATATGTAATGACTAGAGCATGTGAGAGAAATATGTAATGACTAGAGCATGTGAGAGAAATATGTAATGACTAGAGCATGTGAGAGAAATATGTAATGACTAGAGCATGTGAGAGAAATATGTAATGACTAGAGCATGTGAGAGAAATATGTAATGACTAGAGCATGTGAGAGAAATATGTAATGACTAGAGCATGCAAGAGAAATATGTAATGACTAGAGCATGTGAGAGAAATATGTAATGACTAGAGCATGTGAGAGAAATATGTAATGACTAGAGCATGTGAGAGAAATATGTAATGACTAGAGCATGCAAGAGAAATATGTAATGACTAGAGCATGTGAGAGAAATATGTAATGACTAGAGCATGTGAGAGAAATATGTAATGACTAGAGCCCCTCAGAGAAATATGTAATGACTAGAGCATGTGAGAGAAATATGTAATGACTAGAGCATGTGAGAGAAATATGTAATGACTAGAGCATGTGAGAGAAATATGTAATGACTAGAGCATGTGAGAGAAATATGTAATGACTAGAGCATGTGAGAGAAATATGTAATGACTAGAGCATGTGAGAGAAATATGTAATGACTAGAGCCCCTCAGAGAAATATGTAATGACTAGAGCATGTGAGAGAAATATGTAATGACTAGAGCATGCAAGAGAAATATGTAATGACTAGAGCATGTGAGAGAAATATGTAATGACTAGAGCATGTGAGAGAAATATGTAATGACTAGAGCCCCTCAGAGAAATATGTAATGACTAGAGCATGTGAGAGAAATATGTAATGACTAGAGCATGTGAGAGAAATATGTAATGACTAGAGCCCCTCAGAGAAATATGTAATGACTAGAGCATGTGAGAGAAATATGTAATGACTAGAGCATGTGAGAGAAATATGTAATGACTAGAGCATGTGAGAGAAATATGTAATGACTAGAGCATGTGAGAGAAATATGTAATGACTAGAGCATGTGAGAGAAATATGTAATGACTAGAGCATGTGAGAGAAATATGTAATGACTAGAGCATGTGAGAGAAATATGTAATGACTAGAGCCCCTCAGAGAAATATGTAATGACTAGAGCATGTGAGAGAAATATGTAATGACTAGAGCATGTGAGAGAAATATGTAATGACTAGAGCCCCTCAGAGAAATATGTAATGACTAGAGCATGTGAGAGAAATATGTAATGACTAGAGCATGTGAGAGAAATATGTAATGACTAGAGCATGTGAGAGAAATATGTAATGACTAGAGCATGTGAGAGAAATATGTAATGACTAGAGCATGTGAGAGAAATATGTAATGACTAGAGCATGTGAGAGAAATATGTAATGACTAGAGCCCCTCAGAGAAATATGTAATGACTAGAGCATGTGAGAGAAATATGTAATGACTAGAGCATGTGAGAGAAATATGTAATGACTAGAGCCCCTCAGAGAAATATGTAATGACTAGAGCATGTGAGAGAAATATGTAATGACTAGAGCATGTGAGAGAAATATGTAATGACTAGAGCATGTGAGAGAAATATGTAATGACTAGAGCATGTGAGAGAAATATGTAATGACTAGAGCATGTGAGAGAAATATGTAATGGCTAAAGCCTGGCAGAGAAATATGTAATGACTTGGGCCATTCATTAAAAAAATAGTTTGAGATTCAGTGTCTATTCTTTAATCATGATGTTGTTTGTGTATTTCTCAAGACGGTCACACTATCATATTTCTACTGACGACATCTTGCACACGCCCCCTTTCTTCAAACTATTGTATTGCATAAAAACGCTTTGGTATGTTAATGATCTAGGTTTTTTTCTTTCAAAATGTCAAACTGAGACGTCATGTCCAAGACTCAATAGATTATCATTTATCATAGAGTACATCAGGATAAGTTGACCTTTGTGTGCGTGTGATGTTGTTTTATGACCTCATATCTCTGATAGCCGAAAATCTCTTTCTTAGACCGTAGAGTTTACTTATCTCTTCTAGAATTTTGCAATTGTGGCCCCCTAATCTATATGACGTATTTTGTGTGGCATAAAGTATAAATATCAATGTGCAGAATGTAATATCTTAAAACCGATTTGCCTGTGTTAATAGGGTAAGCAAACAAAATATACTTTACATGCATGTATAAAGAAATATTTTTTATCTCTGATAGTTAAACTACTTTAGAGAAAATATTTTTTTTTTGAGATTTGCTGAAAGCTTTTAAAGAAACAATTTTACTTTAAAGTCGAAAAATGGAGAATTAGTGAAATTAATTATTAATAAATGCAGTAACCAAAATGTATGTTAATTAAACTTTAAAATTATTATTTTTTATGTGGGTAAATTAATACTAGGTACTATGAGATAATAATTCGTATGAACCGCTATTGAATAAATTTAGTAAATAAAGATGCTTTTAACAATATGTTGGCTTGATGGGCAAGTTGCTTAAACTTGGTTAACAAAATTGAGTGGCGTTTGGGGTTGTGTGGCCAGCACAATGTTCAACCACATTTACATATCTCCAAATAATGTTATCCTTTAGACTCTAGAAGAAAAACTGCCTGCATTTACAATGATTCGAACTCTGGATGTTCGGTATCCCAATTCGAACCCGAAAACGCCGTATTAACATTTTACACCTAATAATAACTGCCAAAGTGTCACACCTAATCGAATTATCAAAATAATTAAAATATTTTCAAAATAAAGACATATTTTCTTACAGAAATGTTTTAGATATGATCCCGTTTTTTTTATTTGAGTCGTTAAGTGGACTATAGTGGAAAACGTAATTACATTCAACTAAAAATATTAGGAATAACGGCAGTCAAATAAGCGTCGTTACAAATAATGTTTATGTTTTATCTGTGTTTTTGTCTGTTCGCTGAAATTCTAGATTGCTAAAGAAACCAATCAATGATGAAAGTTTTACTTGCCTTACTTTTGCTAATTGCATTCCTTGGCGTGACTGGTGGGTTTCCAGAAAGTCGAAGGTAAAACTTTTAAAAGTTCCAATAGAATAACAATTATTTTACCCATGGAAAAGAAAGGCAGACATAATGTACAGAAAACTAAATTATGTTGCCATCATATGAAAAAAAAAGCATTTAAGTTCATAATGATATTTTTAAAAATAGGTTTTTTAAGACTACATATTTAAAAAAATACTTACCATTAGTGACATTACTATTGTTACACATCCCGAGTGACATTCGGGCATGGAATGGGTTGCCTGAACAAACCAGGAAAACCAGTAACTTAACATGATTTAAAACATTAATAAAAATGCCAAGACTAGACTTGGACTACGGATGAGAGTAGGACGCAATAATCTTCTTTATAGAAGGAGCGTCTGTTATGTAAACGATAACATACAAACAGTTTATAAAATGTCATTGTTTGCAGAGAGTTGAATTTTAGTAGTTTAATACAGGCTCAAAATATTTTTATCTCCTAATCTTCGCTATTCCTAAACATTGCTTTTTTAATTTATTTTTTTTTAAAACAAAGTAGTGTTTATTGTATTCTTAATTCATGATATTTTAAAATCATTTTCATTCTATATTAAACTTAAAGTGGTCAGGCCATAAAAAAAGGAAGTCTGGGGAAGGCGTGCAAGTCTCCAAACTTAATCTCACCCAGAAGTAAAAATTATGTCGAAATCCAAAATTTTGTTGCACCCCCCCCCCCCACACACATTTTTGTTTGCACTATTCTGCTCCCCTTCCCGAAACTGGCTAGGTTATGACTAAATTGTAAAGTTAGTAAAAGAAAGGCCAGATGATCGAAATGTATAACCCTTGATCTCTTCAATACCATAACATTCCGTTCCCACCAACTTTGAGTCCACCCTAAACGAACCGGCCTGAAATACGATCTCAAAGTTTCTTGAGTTTGTCCGACTTTTCCACCAAGGTATTTCAAAGTGAATCTAAGACCATTTTTTTTTAGACAGCCAACTTATAAATAATATTACCTACACATGTAATAATAATATTTAAAAAAATATCTTTAACCATTTCCATCTCATATTTCTTCCTTGTTCCATTTTTAAATAATAAATACACGAAAATCGCTTTAAAAAAAAAGTATGCATGCAAATTATTTTTAAAAAAAAGTCTTCACCAGGATTCAAACCAGGGACCTTCGGTACGCCAGTCGAACGTGTTGCCGCTGGGTCACCGTGCCCCGTGAATACTATTCGTTATATTTATAACTTTTATATTTTTATATTTATAACTTCCACTTTTTTTGTGAACGCAATCTAGCAAGATGTACTATTTAACAAGTTAACCTATATCTTATTCATGAATTATCGGCAAACATCTTTTAACATGTTAAATAATACATCTCGTTATTATTATGAGCATACAAGTGTTTAAAAAAATGTTTGGTTAATTGTATGATTTTGTTTTTCTTATATACTAGGGATAATCCCGTATGGGCGCCAACAGCAAATGAATTACCACAAGAAATCACAAGGATGAAACGTAACCCTATTCGCTGTAATCGGAACCACCAACGTGGCCAAACAAGCAGACCCATACCTAGGATATTTACGCCGAGAACAAATAATGTAACACCACGATTCATAAGGATAAAGCGTGATGTTTACAGAGGAGAAATGTCCCTTCCATTTAGAAAGATTTAACGGGATTTTACCAATCATCGCCTTGACGTATTCCGTAATCACATTTATTCGACCAAGAGACCAAGAAACTACTAAAATACCACCAACAACTACTACCAGCACAGTACCATTAACAAGAACTATAATACTAACGCCAGCCACCACAATTCCACTAAACAACCAATACTCCACCTACGATCACCGAAGAAGATATAAATAACGTCATTTTCGAAAACACAGACTCCCAACCACAGAACATCTCCGAGAATGCCATTTCCAATGTTTCAGATCTAGTCATTGCCTAAAAGAAAGGATTCTTTTTGCTGCTGACTTCATCATTGACAAATATTCTCATCGTATCGAAATAACTTTAAAAGCTCAAATATCGAATGATTATTTTAAAAGTCTACATGTGAATGATAAAAAAATACCTTTTTTGTGTACTTGACGTTAAAAATAAAGTAAATCGTAAAGCAGAAATACAAAAATCAAGCAAAATATATTTGACTTCTGTTTATTGCTGTTTATTGCTGTTTATTGCTGTTTATTGCTGTTTTTTTATGGTTTTGTTGTTCTTTTTTTATGTTTTTGTTTTTTTAATTTTTGTCACTTTGCTAAAATCAAATCGGTTATTATTTTTTTTCACTCTGTGTTTTCAACATTTATATTTTTGAGTTATTTTTCTGAAGGTATAAAAAAGTTTACAGATAAATTAATAGGTCATAAAATTATGATAAAGTCACAAGAGAAAAAAATATAGAAAGTCTAAACAAAGTAACTAAAAAATTGCTTGCACGCGAAGTCTAAACTCAGTTACAGTTAATTTCGTAGGTCATAAACTCTAAACAAAGATTCATACAAATGTTTTGTAACCATTAATTGATACTACAAAAAGTTGTGACAAAATAACAGGAAAAAAAAGATTTTTACAGAATTCTCCATAGATATACAATTTGAAACCGTTTTATAATTGCATAAACATATTAAAAACATTCGTCTAGAAACAATAATGTTTTTAAAATTTAGAAAGCAAAGAATGTAAAGGCTAGTGTTGTGTAGATTTATGTCACATGACCACTCAATTACTCGATGGTCAAATACAACATATAATAACATTCAATTCGAAAAGTGACAATTTACAAATAGCTGATTGTGATTAGTGATTAGTGATTGTGATAAGTTTGCGGGATTATATAAGAGTTCGGTAAAACGAATAACAAAACTAGAGACTTATGAAATGATTAATATTTTTTTTAGTTAAAATCGAAATTCAAAGTTAGATATTATTTGAACCTATATTTGAACATGTATCTTCAGACTAATAGCAAACAAGGGATAAACATATAATCTAGAATACGTACGTTACAGTGAATATTTCCATTTAACAAAAGTATCATCATTGTGTGTGCTGTGTTACTAATTATAACAATAATTTACGATAAATAAAGAATACAAGACTCCTTACAATACCAACACTATCTTCACAATACCACAAATAACTATCACAGTACCACCAACAATAGTCTCAATAAGGACATCACCAACAAAAAGCAAAATCGTATAAGTTTTACAGACGTTCCTTCTAGATAGAAGATTATTAGGCCCACTAGGTCCGAAACTCCTGCAGGGCGGCATAGATAGAACCCGCGATGTGTCGGTTGACAGTCCGGTGAACTAACTAGAGGATCATCCGGCCTCTAGAATAATTCTATTACTAATAAAATACCACTAAAGACCACCATTATTTCAATAATTAACACAATGCCACCAACAACCTTGATAATAACTCTACAACAACAGCCACCATACGACTAATAACCTCCACGATTCCATCAGTATCTTTGACAATAATAATTAACAATTATCATGATAAACACCACAAACAGCAGCGCGTTTGGCTGGCGTACCAAAGGTGCTGGGTTCGAATACTGGCCAAGGCTAGTATTTGTTCGCGGGTCTGGAGGCTGTACCTGAATCTACCCAGCTCTGATGGGTATCTGATTTTAGTTTTGGGTAAAGTAAAGGTCGATGGGCATTGCGCTGGCCACACAATCACCTAGTATGCTGTGGCAACAGAAACTGTTGAACGCTGCTTCACCGGCCCTATGGATCAATTTGGTCCGACGTGATACTTTAAGAACAAAACAAACATACACACTCACGCACACACACACACACAGGTCAATTAGACTTAAATGTTCTTCATTTTCAAATACAATTCACTCGACCGCTGCCTAGGACCCGATGGGGAAAGTTTAAGGTTGTTATAGCGATGTTGTTATAACGATGTTGTTATAACGATGTTGTTTGTGTATTTCACAAGATGTTATTAGCACTATCAAGATTGTTTCTTGCGATGACGTCATGCATACGCCCCCCCCCCCCCTTTTCGTCTATCGTATTTTACCGAGGGCAGCGGTCTGTCAACAAACGTTAGGATTATTTATTTTTTTCCATCTCGATTTTAACATTGAGTGTAACTCCATGCTGATAGCAAAAAAAATAAAATAAATGACAACCTTTAGGAATATCTTACACCCCTTAAAATGTTCATGGGAAACTTTTTAATTAGCTCTAAGTCTCACTGGGGTCTCAATCTCTGTTGAAGGCCTGTAGCCATTTTATCACTTAAGAGATGTGTTAAGGCCGCACCCTCCCCCCCCCCCCAACAACCCGACCCTTGTAAATAACAAACACGTCGTAACTCATTTTACTACTACTTATCACTAATAATATGCCAATTTACAATTTAGATTTAGACACACACAATTATACCAAAGTGAAATATCATTATCATTAATAAGTATGTTACGTATATAAAATTAAGAAAAAAAAATGATGTGTCAGTTCTAGCTGTCTGAATTTCACGAATAGTACATTTTTTTGTAAGCTTACTGGCGGGCCACTCAAATCCACTTGGTGGGACATTGAGAATTTTTAATTTTCAAGGGGTAAAAAATCTGTTATCCACCGATACTTTAAAAAAAAATTAAATCATTTTATAAATGTACAATTATGTTTTTTAACTCTCTAGGTCTTGGAAAACCATGTATCGTGACACCGAATGCAATCAGCACAAGTAAGACTTGAAAGGCTTTCATCATTGGTTGCTTTATTTTGGCAATCTAGAATGTCCATCAGACAAAGAAAAAAACAGAAAATAAATGGGCTCGAATCCTTGTGCAGGCTAGGATTTTTTCCCCGGGTATTGAGTGTGTCCCTAAGTCTACCCAGCTGATGAGTACCTGACCTTAGTTGAGGTAAGTAAATGCGGTTGTGCATTGTGCTGGCCACACAATCACCTAGTATGTCGTGGCCACAGAAACTGGTGAACGCTGCTTCACCGGCACTGGATCAAAATTGTCCTACGTGATACTTTTTTTAAAAATAACGATTTCAATTGCATTACATTTTAGGACTCACAAAAGGTTTGAAATGTTAAACTGTATACAATATATAAAATATGTCTTTATCTTGATAATATTTGAATGATACAATTCGATGTACTTTACTGTTTATATTAACTTACGTTGTTGCTAACAGCAATTTTTAAAATGTATATTAATGATTTTATTCTCAACTTGGATTTTATATTCTTCATCCTACATAATAATTGTTTATGCAAGTGCTTAGGTATGAATAGGGCATGTTTGTGAGGTTTGATATGCATTATAAGCTTCTACACATATTTGTGTCAACATTTCTATATCAATCTGAAGACATAGGCTTTTCTTCATTAATTGTGCATCACTAAGCATTACACATTTTATCAGTAGCTTATACATATTTTCATTTGACTTTTTACCTGTTTTGAATTTATCATTTGAATTTTACCTGTTTTGAATTTATCACTCAACTCTTTACCTGTGTAAATGTATCAATAGCGATTCATATAGGGAATCTTCTCTAGTTGAAGTAAAGACAAACATTAATTCTCCCATGTATGTGGATTTATTTCAACTTATATATAACAATAATTGCATTTATTATTTATTCATTCAACTAATTTTCATTAACGTTTAGCGTATAATAATGCCTATAGGTTTGTGAAAGAAGTTAGTAATCGGAGTCATAAACAAATTACTTTAAAACATGTAAATATTATTGTGTATGCTTTCATCATCTATTCTAAAATTCTATACATATCTCAATTCACGTTCCATGAATCAAATCATCTATTCTAACATTCTATACATATCTCAATTCACGTTCCATGAATTACATCATCTATTCTAACATTCTACACATATCTCACTTCACATTCCATGAATCACATCATCTATTCTAACATTCTACACATATATCACTTCACATTCTATGAATCACATCATCTATTCTAACATTCTATACATATCTCAATTCACGTTCCATGAATCACATCATCTATTCTAACATTCTATACATATCTCAATTTACGTTCCATCAATCACATCATCTATTCTAACATTCTATACATATCTCACTTCACATTCTATGAATCACATCATCTATTCTAACATTCTATACATATCTCAATTCACGTTCCATGAATCACATCATCTATTCTAACATTCTATACATATCTCAATTTACGTTCCATCAATCACATCATCTATTCTAACATTCTATACATATCTCAATTCACGTTCCATGAATCACATCATCTATTCTAACATTCTATACATATCTCAATTTACGTTCCATCAATCACATCATCTATTCTAACATTCTATACATATCTCACTTCACGTTCCATGAATCACATCATCTATTCTAACATTCTATACATATCTCACGTCAAGTTCCATGAATCACATCATCTATTCTAACATTCTACACATATCTCACTTCACGTTCCATGAATCACATCATCTATTCTAACATTCAACACATATCTCACTTCACGTTCCATGAATCATATCATCTATTCTAACATTCTATACATATCTCACTTCACGTTCCATGAATCACATCATCTATTCTAACATTCTATACATATCTCACTTCACGTTTAATGAATCACATCAACTATTCTAACATTATATACATATATCACTTCACAATTAATGAATCACATCAACTATTCTAACATTCTATACATATCTCACTTCACGTTTAATGAATCACATCAACTATTCTAACATTCTATACATATCTCAATTCACGTTTAATGTATCACATCTATTCTAACATTCTATACATATCTCACTTCACGTTTAATGAATCACATCAACTATTCTAACATTCTATACATATCTCACTTCACGTTTAATGTATCACATCTATTCTAACATTTTATACATATCTCACTTCACGTTTAATGTATCACATCTATTCTAACATTTTATACATATCTCACTTCACGTTTAATGAATCACATCTATTCTAACATTCTATACATATCTCACTTCACGTTTAATGAATCACATCTATTCTAACATTCTACACATATATCACTTCACATTCTATGAATCACATCATCTATTCTAACATTCTACACATATATCACTTCACATTCTATGAATCACATCATCTATTCTAACATTCTATACATATCTCACTTCACGTTTAATGAATCACATCAACTATTCTAACATTCTATACATATCTCAATTCACGTTTAATGAATCACATCTATTCTAACATTCTATACATATCTCACTTCACGTTTAATGAATCACATCATCTATTCTAACATTCTATACATATCTCACTTCACGTTTAATGAATCACATCAACTATTCTAACATTATATACATATTTCACTTCACGTTTAATGAATCACATCAACTATTCTAACATTCTATACATATCTCACTTCACGTTTAATGAATCACATCAACTATTCTAACATTATATACATATGTCACTTCACGTTTAATGAATCACATCTTTTCTAACATTCTATACATATCTCAATTCACGTTTAATGAATCACATCTATTCTAACATTCTATACATATCTCACTTCACGTTTAATGAATCACATCAACTATTCTAACATTCTATACATATCTCACTTCACGTTTAATGAATCACCTCAACTATTCTAACATTCTATACATATTTCACTTCACGTTTAATGAATCACATCTATTCTAACATTCTATACATATCTCACTTCACGTTTAATGAATCACATCTATTCTAACATTCTATACATATCTCACTTCACATTTAATGAATCACATCAACTATTCTAACATTCTATACATATCTCACTTCACGTTTAATGAATCACATCAACTATTCTAACATTCTATACATATCTCACTTCACGTTTAATGAATCACATCAACTATTCTAACATTATATACATATCTCACTTCACGTTTAATGAATCACATCTATTCTAACATTCTCTACATATCTCACTTCACGTTTAATGAATCACATCAACTATTCTAACATTCTATACATATCTTACTTCTCGTTTAATGAATCACATCTATTCTAACATTCTATACATATCTCACTTCACGTTTAATGAATCACATCAACTATTCTAACATTATATACATATCTCACTTCACGTTTAATGAATCACATCTATTCTAGCATTCTATACATATCTCAATCCATGTTTAATGAATCACATCTATTCTAACATTCTATACATATTTCACTTCACGTTTAATGAATCACATCTATTCTAACATTCTATACATATCTCACTTCACATTTAATGAATCACATCAACTATTCTAACATTCTATACATATCTCACTTCACGTTTAATGAATCACATCAACTATTCTAACATTCTATACATATCTCACTTCACGTTTAATGAATCACATCAACTATTCTAACATTATATACATATCTCACTTCACGTTTAATGAATCACATCTATTCTAACATTCTCTACATATCTCACTTCACGTTTAATGAATCACATCAACTATTCTAACATTCTATACATATCTTACTTCTCGTTTAATGAATCACATCTATTCTAACATTCTATACATATCTCACTTCACGTTTAATGAATCACATCAACTATTCTAACATTCTATACATATCTCAATTCATGTTTAATGAATCACATCTATTCTAACATTCTATACATATCTCACTTCACGTTTAATGAATCACATCAACTATTCTAACATTCTATACATTTCTATAACACCGTTTTCCTTTCGCTCTCTAAATAACTTTATCTGACTGTCCGTTACACATCCTTGGTCACCCGTGCTGAACTCTTCCGTGTCGATGGAAAATCTCTTTTTGGTGTTGCAATCTTATGCTATTTATTTGTTAGTGATATGTATAGATTTATGTACCAGCAAATCATGTACCGACCAAATTGCAACAACGTGCATTATCCTCGAGAAGTCACTGCATTAGAATTCTCCACTCTAAAGCAGCTGTGTTTCGTTTGTCATTTTTTTCTCCCTTGGCTACGCTTAGCTCATTTTTTAATATAATCATTTACCTCCCTTGATATAAAAGAAAAAAACTATTTTAATTTGATCATTTTTTTATTTTATTTTGCTTTCCAAATCCTTTACATTGACGTTGGAAATCATTATTTCTTTGTATTCGTTTGTCTTGCAAATCTTCTGAATTCTTATTGACCCACTTACAGTCATCCTATCCATAGGAAACTTAGTAGTAAGACGTGATGACGATAACAAGTTTTTACTTTATTTTGTTTTTATTTTCAATACATTATTTAATTCTTATGTTCAGCGTTGATACATTTTTATTGAACACACCTAAATGATAATTTTCCATATGTGTAAACGTGTATATATTGATTAAAGACTACTGCATAACAAAAATGTTTATAAAGATTTATATTAAAATCTCTAAGGGATTGTTTAATGAACACATATTTTTCTAAGTATTACAGTTAATGTTTAAGTAGATTTAAATCTGTTTTACTTCTATTGCAACTTTTCATTTTGAATTTTATTGTTGCTGTAATTTTTATAATTGTATATATGCTTTTCTATTCTCGCATTTGCTTACTTTTATTAAGTACTTTATTGTGTGTCATTGGTTTGTGTGTCGCGATGTCGCTATTTCTGGGAAAGTCTGTGGGTTTTTTTCCTTGTCGTTTGGTTTAAAGAATGTCGGGGATTTCTGAGCTTAAAAATACAGATATTTACAGGTTCTGCCTTGGTTGTGTAAGGTAAACTATTAATTATTGGTATGGTGGCGGCTATTGGAAGTTAGTTCAAAAACGTTTGCGCAAGTCAGATATGAGCAGAGCCTGTCAGACACATTTTGGGACTGTCCAAAAAAATGTTGCGTTTTGCAGAAAAATGTTGGGCCTGTGAAAGAAACGTTTGAAGATGTGAGAGAAAAAAAATTGTTGGATATCTCAGAAAAATGTTAGGTAATACATCTTATTTCTTTTTGATTCTATTTCTCAGTCATTCTTTATTTTCAGTTTCAGACTCTCTCAGGAATGTTTAGCATGAAGTAATGACTTGAATAATAATTAATTTGAATCAATTTAATAAACTTGAAACGTACGTCACACAAACTACTTAAGATTGTATCATCCAAATGACTTAAGATTCTATAATCCAACTGACTTAAGAATCTATCATCATTTAAGATTCTATCATCCAGCTGACTTAAGATTGTATCATCCCACTGACTTAAGAATCTATCATCCAATTGACTTAATATTCCATCATCAACTGACTTAAGATTTTATTATCCAACTGACTTAATATTATATAATATATATATATATATATATATATAAACAAATATATATATATAGTTCTCGGCATGTATAGTGAAATCTCAAATCAGCCGTATTTTTTTTTTAAGTAGAGGATATGTTTCATTTTATTTGTTCGGTGGCGCCGTGCTTGGTAATGATTCTTGCACCGATTTCCAAATGTGATTTTTTCGAGACCTTGTGTACTATCAATTGTACATCGTTTTGATAAAACTTTCTGTACTATATATCGTTTCTGATTGTTTGTTTAAATTTCCTTTGATTCTTCTTCTTACTTTGCTTAGACTTTTACCAATTTTTTTTTAAATTATTGATTATAAAATTTCCCTACCATCAATTTTTTTGTTAATTTGTCACGACTTACTTTACTATCCAATTCTCTTTTATTTTGTCAAGACTCTATACTATTCGTTTCTCATGTATGTTTTTAGAACAATGAAGAAAAAACTATAAATAAAAGATATAGTCTTAGAAATCAACTTTAAAAAAATATATATCCAAGGCAGTATCAACCAACAAAACCTTTAGAAAAAAATACACAAGAATTCAAATAATGCTTTGCAATTTACTTTTTTTAATCGACAAATTTATAAACAAAAATAATTTCGTTTCAATATTAAAATTTTGTTTTCTATTAATGTGGTTTCATAGAAATATTGATAGTCCGTGTCTGTGTGTCAAAGATGAAGTCAACAGCGACTCGCAGCCAGTCTTTTAGGTAATGACTTGATCTGTAGCATTGATGGTATTCTCGAAGATGTTCTGTGGTTGGGAGTCTGTGTTTTGGAAAATTAAGATATTTATATCTTCTTGGGTGGTCGTAGGTATCGTAGTGGTTGTTTGTGGAGTTGTGGTGGCCGGCGTTGGTGTTGTAGTGGTTTTTTGTGGAATTGTCGTGGCAGGCGTTGGTGTTGTAGTGATTGTTTGTGGAATTGTGGTGGAAGTTGGTGGTGGTATTCTGGAGGTGGTTGGCGGTGGAGAAGATCTCTGGTAAAGAAAGAAATCCATGTCATCACAATATCTCTGTATAGCCTCTGCGTTAAATGATGATTGCCAAAGCCTAACAATAGAAAGACAAATACTTGCATATTGATGCATTGGATCAAGAGGCCTTTCCAAAGAAGGAAAATCATAATATGGGTAAAAATGGTAAAAAAAACTTCGTTTCATCCTTGACAAGAGATTACTTCTAGGTGGAAATTCATTCTTTTCTGACAGTACTGCGGTGGTTAGGGATTTTTTGGTCGACCTTGAACTTAGTTTCTCTGTTGGATTTCGGTCAAATACCTGATCAGTATTGTCATCCTTATGAGGGCGTTGTGAGAAAGTATTGAAATGGTTGAGATCGTGGTCTCTTGGAAGATGTACTGAAGTCATTGGTCTGTTCATTAAAAAGAGATTCTCCCTAGTTTGTGAGAAAAACAAATATTTACAACATAACTTTTTGCTCCTTATAATGGCGAGATGTACTATTTAACATGCTAACGTGTGTAAATCAATAGTTCATAAATAAGTTGTAAGTACATCTTGTTAATTGCAACAATAACACTGTGGGTATTATACATAAAGCTGGTAGTTCTTATACACACATTGTCAAAGGGTTAGTCAAGTATCTCTTATTATATTACAAATACAAATATACAAGTTTATTACAATTAGAACAAACGAAACATATGAGTGTGAAAGCTCCTCTCTCTGAGTGTTTATGTGGATAAGGGACATTACTAAGTAGCTAGCTGTATCAAGCACAGATTCACTTTCAAACTTTTTAGTGGGAAAGTCTGGTATATTCAAACAACTTCTAATACAGGGCGATTCAATTACGGCGATAGTTTAAAAAATATATTTCAGAGGAATACACAAATTAGGAGGGGATAAAAAAGGAACTTTTTAAAATTTAGAAATACATTGGGCCTTCTAAATAAGGTAAGGGGTGGGGCTCACGCCCCTATTTTCTGCCTCTTTCGCCTACGCCACTGATAATTATACATAGAACCCATTAAATACAGAGGACGTCACATCAACGTCATAATTAAAAAGAGATTATAATAATAAAAGCAATAGATCTAATAACAAAAGAAATAATATCAAAAGCTCATTGAAAAGAAACGAGACAAAAGTTTAGTAACTCTAAAAATGAAGCTGACCAGAAAAAGGATGTTTAGAAAAAAAAAACATATTTCTAGATTTACAAATCATCGTCATCATCATCAATCCCAGGACCGTTGTTGTCGTTGGGGGGGGGGAGCAAATGGACACCTCAGCAGTCAACTTTCTCCACTTTTGCCTATTCTTGAGCAGTTGTCAATAGTTCAGTCAACTGCAAGCCCAACCAATACTTTACATTGTCGAACCAGCATCTCCGCTGACAGCCTCTCCGACGTCCACCTTCTACCATGCTCAGCAGGATTGTTTTTGACAGTCTATTGTGCCGAAACACATGACCGAACCATGTCAGTTAGCGCCGTTTAATTATTGTCATAATGTTTTCTTGAGGGCCCGCTATTGAGGATATTATATCCCAGACATAGGCATTAGTCCTGTGTTCTACGTAGGAGATTCGAAGTATTTTTCTCATGCATTTATTTTCGAAAGCCTGCAACTGGCTTTCAATGGCTGATAGCAGCGTCCGGGTCTCACATTCATACAGAACAATAGGAACTTATAAAAATATATTTTAGAGTTTTTTTTTAAGTCCATTTTTTTTGCTTTTTTTGTAGTTTGTTATCCATTATTTTTATGGTTAACAATCTGTTATCTACCGAAAGTTTAAAAAAACTTAAAAGTATTTTATAAATGTACAATAATGTTTTTTACCTTCTGGAAGAATCTCTAGGTCTTGGAAAACCATGTATCGTGACACCGAATGCAATCAGCACAAGTAAGACTTGAAAGGCTTTCATCATTGGTTGCTTTATTTTGGCAATCTAGAATGTCCAGCAGACAGAGAAAAAAAAACAGATAATAAATAATTCTTACGTTGTAACGAGTTTTTTTTTTACTGCAACTATTCCTGGTGTTTTAAAGTTGAGTTGGGCACGGTTGCCGACCAGTTTCTGTGGCCCCGGCATACAAGGGAATGTATGGCCAGCACAATGCCCAGCCGCCATTACTTTATCCCAACTAATGTCACATTCTCATCTATAACATTAAATGCATTTATTATTTATTCATTTTACTCATTGTCATAAACTTTCAGCGTATAATAATTCCTTTAAATCTTATTAAAGAATTTATAAATCGGAGTCATAAACAAATTACTTTAAAATACATTTGAATATTATTGTGTATATGCTTACCATAGAAACGCAGTCAATCTGTTGTAGAAAACGAATTTCTTGTGATAGATATAGTTTCTGCCTCAACCTGCGTCATATAGATAAGGAGCCATGTATGAGAGTGGTTCTCAAAGACGTAATTATTACTAGGGCCTTTAATATTGCCTGTTTAAAATAAGTTGCTCCTGTCAGTTAAATATTAGGCATATCAGAAAATGTTGGGCCTATCAAAAAAATGTTGGGCCTATCACAGAAATGTTGGGCCTATCAAAAAAATGTTGGGCCTATCACAGAAATGTTGGGCCTATCACAGAAATGTTGGGCCTATCAAAAAAATGTTGGGCCTATCACAGAAATGTTGGGCCTATCAAAAAAATGTTGGGCCTATCACAGAAATGTTGGGCCTATCAGAAAAATGTTGGGCCTATCAAAAAAATGTTGGGCCTATCAGAAAAATGTTGGGCCTATCAAAAACATGTTGGGCCTATCAGTCAAATGTTGTGCTTATTAGAGAAATGTTGGGCTTATCAGAAAAATGTTGGGCCTATCAGAAAAATGTTGGTCTTTTCAGAAAAATGTTGAGCCTATCAGAAAAATATTGGGCCTATCAGAAAAATGTTGATCCTATCAGAAAAATGTTGGGCCTATCAAAAAAATGTTGGGCCTATCAGTGAAATGTTGTGCTTATCAGAGAAATGTTGGGCCTATAAGGGCCTTGAATATTGTCTGTTTAAAATAAGTTGCTATTGTCAGTTAAATATTAGGCATATCAGAAAAATGTTGGGCCTATCAGAAAAATGTTGGGCCTATTAGAAAAGTGTTGGGCCTATCAGAATAATGTTGGGCCTATCAGAAAAATGTTGGGCCTATCAGAAAAATGTTGGGCCTATCAGTGAAATGGTGGGCTTATCAGAGAAATGTTGGGCCTTTCAGAAAAATGTTGGGCTTATCAGAAAAATGTTTGGTCTATCAGAAAAATGTTGGGCCTATCAGAAAAATGTTGGGCCTATCAAAAAATGTTGGGCCTATCACAGAAATGTTGGGCCTATCAGAGAAATGTTGGGATTATCACAAAAATGTTGGGCCTATAAGAGAAATGTTGGGCTTATCGGAAAAATGAGTTAATAAAATAACAACATATACCACATACACATAAGTCGATTTTTCTTAGATTCTAAATATTTTCCATGTAGACTGATTATCCACTTGACCGCTGGCTTGGACCCCACGGTACAGTTTGAGACTTAGCGTCAATGTTTTATTATGTTGTTGTCTGGGTATATTTCACAAGATGTTAACACTGTCAAATTCTTAGTGATGACGTTTTGCAGACGCCCCCTTGTAAGAATATATATGTGTGTACAAAATTTAAGAAAATGTTATATTAAATACTAAGGTGAGAGTTGTGTATTGTCACTGCCACCATTGTTATTGATGTTGCAACAGATGTGACATCATTGTAATTATCATAATGCCGACTTTCATATGTTTTTTCAAACGTGATGACCTCTTCCGTGTCGATGGACAATCTCCTTTTGGTGTCGCCACTCTAAGCTATTTATTTGTTAGTGACATGTATATATATCTGTACCAACAAATCCTCTACCGACCAGTTTGCTACAATGTGCATTATCCTAGAGAAGTCACTGGATTATAATTCTCCTCCCTATGTCAGCTGTGTTTCGTTTGTCAAATAAATTAGTTTTGTCTCCCTTAGCTCATTTTTTAATATAATTTACTCTCCCTTGATATAAAAAAAACCTATTTAATTTTTAATGCCATCATTTTTTTTTATTTTGCTTTTGACAAATCCTGTACATTGACTGCGTAAATCATTATTTCTGTGTATGTTTCTGTCTTCATTTGATTGATGGCCTTCCATATTTCTTCTTTGGATATTTCTTCCATATTTATGTCCAGTGTTTCTCCTGTGGTCAATCGGGTGGATTTAGAGGGGTAGGACTGTTTAGCACTTCCTGGAAATATTCTTTCTATCTTCTGAGCTGGTCATCTATGGAAGAAAGGAGCTTACCTTGTTTGTCTCGGACTGGCACATTGTAGTTAGCTTTCTTGACACTCAAGAGTTTAGTAATTTTGTACATCTGTTTTAGGTCTTCTTTTCCTGCTGCTTCTTCTGCTTGTTCAGCTAGTTTATTATGAAGTCAGACAAAGCAGCAGGCATAGACAATATACCACCGGAGGTCCTAAAAGAAGGAGGAGCTGAAATCGTTAACCAACTCCACAATATCTTTAATAAAATTTGGTCAACCGAAACCCCTCCTGCAGAATGGAAAAAAGGCCTACTGATTAAAATTCCAAAGAATGGGGACCTGTCAAAATTTGATAAGTGGCGAGGAATTACCCTACTCTCAGCACCAAGCAAGGTCTTCAGCAGAACAATACACAACGGAAAGAAAGAAGCCTGCGATGATCTCCTAAGAGAAGAACAGGCTGGGTTCAGAAAAAGGAAGATCATGCATTGACCAGATAGCAACACTCCGTATCATCATAGAACAATCTATCGAATTTATTTTAAAGTGTGTGAATGAGCATGTATTTTAAAGTGTGTAAATGAGCATGTATTTTAAAATGTGTAAATGAGCATGCATTTTAAAGTGTGTAAATGAGCATGTATTTTAAAGCATGTAAATGAGCATGTATTTTAAAGTGTGTAAATGAGCATGTATTTTAAAGTGTGTAAATGAGCATGTATTTTAAAGTGTTTAAATGAGCATGTATTTTAAAGTGTGTAAATGAGCATGTATTTTAAAGTGTGTAAATGAGCATGTATTTGAAAGTGTGCAAATGAGCATGTATTTTAAAGTGTGTGAATGAGCATGTATTTTAAAGTGTGTAAATGAGCAGGTATTTTAAAGTGTGTAAATGAGCATGTATTTTAAAGTGTGTAAATGAGCATGTATTTTAAAGTATGTAAATGGGCATGTATTTTTAAGTGTGTAAATGAGCTTTTATTTTAAAGTGTGTACATGAGCATGTATTTTAAAGTGTGTAAATGAGCATGTATTTTAAAGTGTGTAAATGAGCATGTATTTTAGAGTTTGTAAAATGAGCATGCCTTTTTAAAGTGTGTAAATGAGCATGTATTTTAAAGTGTGTAAATGAGCATGTATTTTAAAGTGTGTAAATGAGCATGTATTTTAAAGTCTGTAAATGAGCATGTATTTTAAAGTGTGTAAATGAGCATGTATTTTAGTGACAGCCCTCGGTTTAAGTGTTTTTACAGGCGTGGTTCTAGTACAAAGAAATTAGCTATTGTGGCTATTATATTCGGAAGATTTTTAGTCCAAACTATCGTTGTGTTTGTTGGCTCCGACACGAAACCTGTTCCCTTGTTAATCAAAGAAACACAGTTGCCTAAATTAATTTTTGTAAAGCCTTTCAAACTTTTGATAATAGGAAACAAATAGATCTAGCCTACACTTATACATGTAATTGAAAATAGGGGGGGGGGGAGTTCCAAAAGCTGTTATTATTTAGAATGTTCTAATCTCCATGCCGCGATGTGTAATAATTTTCTGAAAGTATACTCCTCTGAACGCTGCTTTTCATTGACAGTATCCATAGAAGTTTAGAACTGAATTCCGCTCATGTGACGTCACTGATGGGAAACTAAAAACCATTACACAAATAGCGCCAGTATTTTTTTTATATAGATCTACTTTTTAAAATAATTTAGTGTTCTGGCTTTTGGTGTTTTTATAAGCTATCTCCACATTTAAAATATCTTATTTACTCCCATTGACAAGTCTTAAAAATTATGCGTGCATAAAGGGTCGAAAGTCGAAGTGTAAAACTTTTCCAGTCCAATTCGTTCATTTTCTTCAAAACATGTCTGTGTGTGGCGTTACTGGTTGTACGTTACTAGTTGTACGTTATTGGGTGTACGTTACTAGTTGTACGTTACTGGATGTACGTTACTAGTTGTACGTTATTGGGTGTACGTTACTAGTTGTACGTTATTGGGTGTACGTTACTAGTTGTACGTTACTGGATGTACGTTACTAGTTGTACGTTATTGGGTGTACGTTACTGGTTGTACGTTACTAGTTGTACGTTATTGGGTGTACGTTACTAGTTGTACGTTACTGGTTGTACGTTACTAGTTGTACGTTATTGGGTGTACGTTACTAGTTGTACGTTATTGGGTGTACGTTACTAGTTGTACGTTACTGGTTGTACGTTACTAGTTGTACGTTACTGGTTGTACGTTACTAGTTGTACGTTACTGGTTGTACGTTACTAGTTGTACGTTACTGGTTGTACGTTACTGGTTGTACGTTACTAGTTGTACGTTATTGGGAGTACGTTACTGGTTGTACGTTACTGGTTGTACGTTACTGGTTGTACGTTACTAGTTGTACGTTATTGGGTGTACGTTACTGGTTGTACGTTACTAGTTGTACGTTATTGGGTGTACGTTACTGGTTGTACGTTACTAGTTGTACGTTACTGGTTGTACGTTACTGATTGTACGTTATTAGTTGTATGTTACTGGTTGTACGTTACTGGTTTTACGTTACTAGTTGTACGTTATTGGGTGTACGTTACTGGTTGTACGTTACTGGTTGTACGTTACTAGTTGTACGTTACTAGTTGTACGTTACTGGTTGTACGTTACTGGTTGTACGTTACTGGTTGTACGTTACTAGTTGTACGTTACTAGTTGTACGTTACTAGTTGTACGTTACTAGTTGTACGTTACTAGTTGTACGTTACTGGTTGTACGTTACTGGTTGTACGTTACTAGTTGTACGTTACTGGTTGTACGTTACTGGTTGTACGTTACTGGTTGTACGTTACTGGTTGTACGTTACTGGTTGTACGTTACTGGTTGTACGTTACTGGTTGTACGTTACTGGTTGTACGTTACTAGTTGTACGTTATTGGGTGTACGTTACTGGTTGTACGTTACTGGTTGTACGTTACTGGTTGTACGTTACTGGTTGTACGTTACTGGTTGTACGTTACTGGTTGTACGTTACTAGTTGTACGTTATTGGGTGTACGTTATTGGTTGTACGTTACTGGTTGTACGTTACTGGTTGTACGTTACTGGTTGTACGTTACTGGTTGTACGTTACTGGTTGTACGTTACTGGTTGTACGTTACTGGTGGTAGGAAGATGAAGAGTATACACTTTATTTCATTTCCAAAACTATTGTTGACAATGTACATAATATAATATTATTATTATTGTAACGTACTTATTTTTATAATATTAATTTTGTATAGTTTGTTGTAGGCCTTTTTAGATTTAGTGTATGAAAAATTATAGAGTTACAAATGGATGCAGGTAAAAATAATAAAAAGCATACAGCTCTTTTATTTTAAAAATATTTTAATTTTCTTTTTATTCAAAATAAAACTGAAAAAAAAATGCATTATTTAAAATTCCTTGAAACGTTAATTAGCTGAAACATTATTAAATGTTTTAAATAATGAAATAATGTCAATGATTATAGATTATTTTGTTATTCCAATTTCAATAACTCAGTTAAAACTTCTAGAGTTTACAATTTTCATTGTTGTTTCCCTTTAAATAATTTTCAGTGAAAAAAATTCCGTATTGATTTCTTTTGCCATTTATTTCATTTAAAATATTTTTCAGTCTTAAAATTTACATTTTTTTATTTGTTGATTATATTTCTTAAGTTATGAATATTTAAATGTAAAACTAAATCATTTGATGTTGTTGATTGTTTATATAATTTATAAAAGTTTATTCAATTTTCAAGTGAATGCCGGAACTAGATGACAAGATGACCTATTGTCGATACATTTGTTTACAATTTGATTTATTCAAGTTTAATCAATCTAAATCTAAATAAACAGATTTATAACAACATAAACATGACGTGATAGACATAAACAACAAGAAGACATTAAGATATAAATGTATAAAGTTTATTTAAATACATAAACAAGAAACTGTTTCAAAAGTTTATAATTTATACAAAACTATAAATTTAACAGAAGAGAATATAAATATCTTTATATCTCAACAAAAACAATAAAGTGAATAAAGATTTATAGATACATGGAATAAATTGAAAGTGATATAAACAGATATAAAACATCCTCTATGTTGTATGTTTAAATTTTGACACACAAGTAATTCTATACAATTACCCGACCCAACTAACTCCACTGTAATTAAGTCCAGACTTTAAACTTCCACTATGGACATGGGCAGTAGACCAACCACCAACACTATACCCCACACAGTGGACAGCGGCTCCACTACTTCCTGGACATGTACATGTTGTGTAGGTAAACTTATAGTCATCCTCATCACTCCCCACCTGTACTTTGTCCTTCCATTGACCAACACTGACCTGTTTAGAACATCCATGAGGATGTGACACTATAAAGTTCAACTTGTTAATATCTCGAGATTCTTTGTATTTGTTCCTGACTTTCCCCCAGACATCATCAAAATGTTTCATCATTTTCTCCAATTTATTTCCCAACTTTTCATCACAAGTCACACAGGTAAACTCACACCTGTCTTTCTCAATGTTTACATAATCAACACCACGTACCTTATCTGTAAGAATAACCAATTCACTATCTTCACTATCATAAAACAATCTCAAGGTCGTGTGGCTTGCCTCAATGTCATCAACAACCACATGTGCAGCTGTAGCCACATCAATCTGCCACCAAACTTTGCTGGGTTTGTCTGAAGTTTTACATTTATCACATAGACATGTTGTATAGTCACTTCGTTTATCTTCATCTGTGTACTTCCTCACTCCACTCACCCTCCCAGTTCCTGTCCTCCGTGTTTTCTTTCCTCTCAGTTCAGACAAAAAATATGGAATCTTTGTGTTTGGCCAAAACTCTGGTCTGTCTGGACTGGTCATGGTGACACTTAGTCTAACTGTCAGGTCAGCTGTAGCTTTCATGTATTCATACAAATCACTGTCCTGGTGACCTTCAGGTAGATGTTTTAAGCTAAATGATTCAATAGGTATAAACTCTGGATGACCTGGATTCTTCTTACAGTTTGTCACATGCTGGTGTAAATCAATTTCTCCACAAAGTAAAACCTGATTCTCATGTTCACCTGTACAGGTAAATACAAATATCAACAAACTATATTTACTTTATGTAATAAATATAATTTTCTTTTTAATCCCAATATAATCAATTACCGGTATAAAATTATTCCTTTTATAAACATATTTACATGTTGTATTAATTTACCAATAATTTACCTATGAGCAGATTGTCCTGTTTATTTGACTGGTCATCATTTTGTTTAGGAACTGGACAAACCCCATCTGAAATGTTTAGTTTAGTTTACATATTAATAAATATTTTCTGATATTTTTTTCTATATAATTTTGAGGCTAAAATAAGAATCATCACCATAATCTTGATCCAGTAGCCATCTGGGCACTTGCCTTTCATCCTGAGGCTATAGTTAAGAAATTGCAGACTTTTTGTAGCTGTTCGTAAATCGAATATATACTGTTGGAGATATTTGGTGTTTTGGGAGGGTTGGTTGGGCAACTTTAAAGCTCATGCACGAGTCTTCTAAAAAAAAAACAGGATAATTATTTTAGTGTACAAATAATTACCTGTTTATTAATTATATTCTTAACATGTTAATACTAATTTTAAACTTTATTTGTCATTATGCCTACAAAATATAAAATATTACAAAAGCTGGACATTTTAAAGGTATTGTGCTTTGCCTACCGGACGGAGGACAATAGTCTAAATAGGAGGACATGCCCTCCTTTTGCAGGACGTCTGGCAACCCTAATCTAGCGAGACATGGTGGCTGGAATAACAAAGGAACACAAACACACCAACAGCCGGCTGGCCTAGCGGTTAGCTCACCAGACTGTCAACCAAAAAACCACTTGACACGTCGCGGGTTCGAGCCCCGCCACCGGCAGATCCCTGTCGCCCTACAGGAGTTTTGGGACTAGATGACGTTAATATTGAGTTGTTATCACATGCGCTTAACCGGCAGCAGTGAAACCTCTCACAAATTAATAGTCTTCTAGAGCGCACTGAGCATGCTAAAATAGCATGGATAGAAGCGCTATATAAATTACCATTACCAAACTGACTGCAGAAACGTTCAGAAACCCAGTTTTTTTGCCGCTCAATAAATATAATTAATGGCTAGGCGTCAGAGTCTGGCGCTCGTTATATACGCCATGTAAGCGATGGCTGGGATTGAAAATAGAACTAAAAACAATAATAGGCCCTCGCCGAGACTATAACTAACGTTTGTAAAGCATTGAATGAAGTGAATTTTGTGAATCCAACATGGTTATTTTAAAAATATTTCCTTCAGAAAAATAATTCTTGGCCCACCCCATGAAGTACGAAATACTTAGCCTACCTTATTTCCTTTTAACATACCTAATTCTGATATATAAACTAATATATTTTTGTTGACTAAGTAATAATAAGTGAAATATTAAAATTAGGTCGATTAGGCTACATATTTACGTCTAGTAATTTGTACGTTTTCATTTCTAATTTTCTGGAAAAATTTAATGAGATGAAAATGTATTAGTATCAGTGGCGTCGCCAGTATTGCAAGGAGTGGGTGGCAAATAGTGCAAGGTAGGGGGACAGGGAAGGCAACTACAGTGTATATAATGTGTGTGTGTGGACAATAATGTAAGAAGGAATAGTGAACATATGGTTAAAACTAGGTATGTTAAAACCGGTTTTTCTTCAAAAAAACTAGGTTCTATAAAACCGGTTTAAAAGCGGATTTCGGTTTCTCCCTCTCCCCCCCCCCCCCCCATTCCCGCGCAATGTCACAAGTTACAGGCCGGAAAAGTCAAATGTGCGTAGTTTTGTAAGTATATTTGAAAAATAATTCACATTTAATTATTTTTTGCAGGGCATTCAAGAGGTTGATTTCTTTGAATACAATATGATTTTGTACGCTTTACCATAAAATTCTTTAGAACTAAAAAAAATCTGGGCTAATTGATTAAAACCGATAATAGATTTCAATAGTGATAATCGAATTTGCGATTTTCGTTGACCGTGATATTAAAAAGCATTTGAAGAGGATGACTATGTTAATTCAGGATGCTTGGTACGCAGATGCGTACGCAATCTAGCGGTACTGCCACCGCTCCTGCTTATCTGTTGGGAACATAGCTTACAACGAGCCATCGTTAAAGACCTTTGTTCAAAATTTTCTGACACAATGGATTGTAACTGTAACTTAACATTTGGTTTGATGTTGTTTTTTTTCGCAAGCCATAGTTGGTATTTGGAAAAAAAGAAACACAATATCAAAGACTAAATAGTGTTAGCAAGGCATTTCAAAAATTGTTTTGTGTGAATACAACATTATTTATTTAAAATATATAAAAAAAGACTGTGCTTCTTGAAATAATGATTAGGCCTACCTCCCAACCAAGAAACCGAAATCCGGTTTGAAAATCAAAATCAGTTTTCGTTTTCAAAACCGGAATACCGGAATCCGGTTTTCGGTTAACATCCCTAGATGAAGGCTAATTTACAAGTGGTGCACAATTTCCCCCTAAACTATTTGACAATTAACATTGTACCAAAAGCTATTTTTGTGAAACGTAGAATTAGACATGATTAAATATGTAGCCTATATGAAAAGAACAATTGTAAACATATGAGAATTATAGTCAATTGGACATCTTTTTAACAAGTTTTAAAATGTATTACAATTAATTATAGTATTGATTAGTATAGAGTCTATAGACCTTTCCGTTTTAAATCTATTTTAAACAAAAGCAAGAGTCTAAAATTGTGTTACTTGTTTTGAGGGGGGGGGGGGTAACCATTTGTTGACGTAATTATATAGGGGGGGGTCTCTGAAAGTTTGACAGTTGTTGACAAGGGGGAGGGGGGGAGGTAAAAATCGCCTAAAAATTGTTGACGTATTTAATGGACGTCCCCTAAATGGCATATTAGGCAACAGTAAAACCATGCCGAAATATATGTATGTATGTATATATGTATATATATATATATATATATATATATATATATATATATATATATATATATATATATATATATATATGGAGAGAAAGAGAGAGAGACGAAAAGAAAGAGAGAGAGACAGAGAGAGACTCTAGGCCATATATATAGGCCTATAGACGATATCGGCAAATAAAATAACTGCGACTAAATATAATTTAGGAAGTTCTAAGGTTTCAAAAAGAGATGTTCTCTTTTCTTAAACATCGTAGAAACAAGAAGAGTTTAGAAATAAGTTTGTACTACTAGATATTTACACTGATTCATACAGTCGTGTGTTGATTGAACTACTAGATATTTACACTGATTCATACAGTCGTGTGTTGATTGAACTACTAGATATTTACACTGATTCATACAGTCGTGTGTTGATTGAACTACTAGATATTTACACTGATTCATACAGTCGTGTGTTGATTGAACTACTAGATATTTACACTGATTCATACAGTCGTGTGTTGATTGAACTACTAGATATTTACACTGATTCATACAGTCGTGTGTTGATTGAACTACTAGATATTTACACTGATTCATACAGTCGTGTGTTGATTGAACTACTAGATATTTACACTGATTCATACAGTCGTGTGTTGTTCTACGAGACTTAATGGACACATCTCTACACGTTTTAAGTAATTAAAGGTTCTAAACTTATAGTCTTAAAGTCTTAAAGAGGCTAATACTACTTTGTCGAGCCATTTTTACGTATTAAGTTATAGAGCAGGGGTAGAAAAACGTTTGATAATTGTGTGAGAAATCAAAATTTTTACTTCAGTCAGCGTGCCAACAGCTTAAAAGTAAAGCTCTATCACTCAAATTTTTTTACTAGATAATTAATTTGCCTTTCTTGCGAGGTCTTCTGCATTCCGTTGTAAATCGCTCTGCGTGCCAACTATAGCACGCGTGGCGAAGGTTGCCGATCCCAATTATAGAACATATTTATATAGGCCTATATATAGGCTAAGCTTACATATAAAAAGAACCAAAACTAAAAACATTTTCAGTACTTGTAACTTTCACCAGATCCTCCATATAACTATCAAAAATGTTTAGACAAGAGCTGACTTAAAGCCAAATGCACGAAAGATTAATTATAAATAGAGAGATGGATCAAACACAACTTGAACTCTATATGAGACAAGAACACATAACATGTCAGTTAATAACTCTATATGAGACAAGAACACATAACATGTCAGTTAATGAACTCTATATGTGACAAGAACACATAACATGTCAGTTAATGAACTCTATATGTGACAAGAACACATAACATGTCAGTTAATGAACTCTATATGTGACAAGAACACATAACATGTCAGTTAATGAACTCTATATGAGGCAAGAACTCATAACATGTCAGTTAATGAACTCTATATGTGACAAGAACACATAACATGTCAGTTAATGAACTCTATATGAGACAAGAACACATAACATGTCAGTTAATGAACTCTATATGAGGCAAGAACACATAACATGTCAGTTAATGAACTCTATATGAGGCAAGAACTCATAACATGTCAGTTAATGAACTCTATATGTGACAAGAACACATAACATGTCAGTTAATGAACTCTATATGAGGCAAGAACTCATAACATGTCAGTTAATGAACTCTATATGTGACAAGAACACATAACATGTCAGTTAATGAACTCTATATGACTCATATGAGACAAGAACACATAACATGTCAGTTAATGAACTCTATATGAAGCAAGAACTCATAACATGTCAGTTAATAAACTCTATATGAGACAAGAACACATAACATGTCAGTTAATGAGCTCTATATGTGACAAGAACACATAACGTGTCAGTTAATAAAGTGGAATCCAATAGGCAGTAGAAAAAGGGACCTTAGCTATGATAATAAAACAACATAAAAGACAAATCAGCTTGAGGACAGTATTAATTAATTATATGTGACTGTAAATATGCAGAAATTGTTGTTATATTTTTACAAACCAATAAATAACTGGAGTGGGTTAAAAGAATTTCCTATATACCTAAAAATAAACTTCCCTCCACGTCATAGTAAGCTTTCGTAAGCAAGCTATTTTGAGAATATGACATCAGCTTTGTTCAAATAGTAACATTATTTTAGTAATATATAAAATAGGCAAGAAATTAAATATTACAATAACTATATATGCCAATTAATGTCTTGGATACAAACTAAATAAGAACATTTGTATTTATTTGTATCTTCCTTATAGATTTTAATTTTCAATCACTACGAATTCTAGATCTAGATCTGAAGTTCAAACAAAGCCCTAGACTAGCATTACATTAGAACTGAAAAAAATACCAAAAAAAAACATAGGATATTTTTAAACAAAACACATAAGTTCTGAATTTATACACGAGTTGCAAGTAGGTGCCTATTTATAATGCAGATGGAGAAAAGATATATATCTAGATCTATCACTAATTTTAAAATATCGCAAAATAGGCCTACATAGACCTATAATTTAGTTATATAACTTATAGTATAGGCATTCTTAGACGAAATATTAGGCTTTAGTTAATATAATGTAGTAATAATAAAAGTCATTTTTCTTTTACCTGAATGTTCCATTGCAATGAGTTGAAATGGTAGTTTCAATTTGTCTTTATATTTGGAGCTGAATCTGTTTGAATCAGTTTGATCCTAAGTAGGCCTAAAGCTGACGTTAAAACACAAATGTCAACTGGGGAAAACCCGCTAGCTATAAATAAAGTACACGTCATATGATTGATACCTATATACACTTTAAAAAAAAATAAAGCAAGGTTAAAAAAAAAAGAAAAAGCACCAGCCTTCCATCCTCCTCTATCGCTCTCTCACTCTCTCTCTCTGACACACACCCTATCTCTCTCTATCTTTTTCTATCTAGTCTATGTCTCTTCTCTGTTTTTTGTCTTTTTTTTCTCTCTCCTTCAGTCTCTCACTCCCTCTCTCTCACACACACTCTCTCTCTCTCTCTCACACACTCTCTCTCTTTCAGTATCTCACTCTCTCTCACAAACACTCTCTCTGTCTTTCAGACTCTCTCTCTCTCTCTCACACACTCTCTCTTTCAGTCTCTCTCTCTCACACACTCTCTCTCACTTTCAGTCTCTCTCTCTCACACACACTCTCTCTCTTTAAGTATCTCTCTCTCACACACTCTCTCTCTCTTTAAGTATCTCTCTCACACACTCTCTCTCTCTTTAAGTATCTCTCTCTCACACACTCTCTCTCTCTTTAAGTATCTCTCTCTCACACACACACTCTCTCTTTAAGTATCTCTCTCTCACACACTCTCTCTCTCTTTAAGTATCTCTCTCACACACACACTCTCTCTCTTTCAGTATCTCACTTTCTCTCACAAACACTCTCTTTGTCTTTGAGACTCTCTCTCTCTCTCTCACAATCTCTTTTTCAGTCTCTCTCTCTCACACACTCTCTCTCTCTTTAAGTATCTCTCTCACACACACTCTCCCTCTTTCAGTATCTCACTCTCTCTCACAAACACTCTCTTTGTCTTTGAGACTCTCTCTCTCTCTCTCACACAATCTCTCTTTCAGTATCTCTCTCACACACACTCTCTTTCAGTCTCTCTCTCTCTCACAAACACTCTCTCTCTTTCATTCTCTCACACACACTCTCTCTCTTTAAGTCTCTCTCTCTCACAAACACTCTCTCTCTTTCATTCTCTCACACACACTCTCTCTTTCAGTCTCTCACACACTCTCTCTCTTTCAGTCTCTCACACACACTCTCTCTTTCAGTCTCTCACTCTCTCTTTCAGTCTCTCACTCTCACTCTCTCTTTCAGTCTCTCACTCTCTCTTTCATTCTCTCACACACACTCTCTCTTTCAGTCTCTCACACACACTCTCTCTTTCAGTCTCTCACTCTCTCTTTCTTTCTCTCACACACTCTCTCTCTTTCAATCTCTCACACACACTCTCTCTTTTAGTCTCTCACTCTCACTCTCTCTTTCAGTCTCTCACTCTCTCTTTCAGTCTCTCACTCTCACTCTCTCTTTCAGTCTCTCACTCTCACTCTCTCTTTCAGTCTCTCACACACACTCTCTCTCTCACACACACTCTCTTTCAGTCTCTCACACACACTCTCTCTCTCTCTCACACACACTCTCTCTCTCTATCAGTCTCTCACACACACTCTCTCTCTCACACACTCTCTCTTTCAGTCTCTCACACACACTCTCTCTTTCAGTCTCTCACTCTCTCTTTCAGTCTCTCACTCTCACTCTCTCTTTCAGTCTCTCACTCTCTCTTTCAGTCTCTCACTCTCATTCTCTCTTTCAGTCTCTCACTCTCACTTTCTCTTTCAGTCTCTCACTCTCACTCTCTCTTTCAGACTCTCACTCTCTCTTTCAGTCTCTCACTCTCTCTCACACACACTTCTAATGGCGAACCTAAGCACACAAAGCCCCATTCTCTTGCACACTCGCACTCTCTCTCTCTCTCTTTCAGGCTCTCACTCTCTCTCACACACACTTCTAATGGCGAACCTAAGCACACAAAGCCCCATACGACTGCTTGAGTCGCCAGTACCTTGAGCCGTCGCTAAATATTTTTTATTAAATTTTATAATAATTCAAATTTAGTTGTAATGTTTTTTAAGACTACGTGTTCTATATAAGTTGGTTGAATAGCAAAGCAAATGTGCACCTACGTAATTGATTCATAAACATCGCAACAGCAGATCTATGTTATTGATTCCATAATTCACTAACATAGCAAAAGTAGGTCTATGTAATTGATTCATAAACATTGCAACAGCAGATCTATGTAATTGATTCCATAATTCAATACCATAGCAAAAGTAGGTCTATGTAATTGATTCAATAATTCACTAACAAAGCAATAGTAAAGTAAAAAGTAAAGTACACTTCGGACCAAACTGATCATGGGGCTGGTGAAGATGCGTTCAACATGTCAGGTATCCATCAGAGCTGGGTAGACTCAGGGACACCCTCCAATCCCGGGATTCGAACCCAGGACCTTCGGATCGCCAGTTGAACGCGCTGCCGCTCGGCTGCCGTGCTACCTAGTTTTAAAGGAAGGCCTACAGATAAAATTTACTTCAGTTATAGGCCTATATATATAAACATTGTTAACTTCTGTAGAAAAAAAAGTGTTCCTGTGGATCAATTCGGTCCAATTCCAATGGGATACTTTACTTTTGACTAACTCAAACTGTAACTAACAAATGTATTTTTTTATAGATCAGTGCCATATGAACCTAAAAACACATTTTTTAAACATTTACCTTGTTAAAAAATGTGTTAGATCATACTGTTCTGTTTTATATTAGGTTGGTTAATTGTTTGCTACTTTTATTTGCTTGGTCCTATGTTTGTAAAGTGTATCATTATTTGGTAGCTTTATATTTTTTATAGGCTAGATAATTATATCGTGTTCTATGTAGTTTTTTGCTCAATGTTAAATGCATGTTGCAAGCTTACAGTATGTTTGTTGGCAGCGCTATAGGCCTACACAAATATAATTATTAAGCTATTTTTTTTTAATTGAACAAAATTAAATTGAAACAAAAAAAAATTTGTAAAAGTAAACTGCAGCTAATTTTAATTCCAGACTGTAAACACCATGTTGAATGGAACCTGCAGAAATCACTCAGATTTATTTGTTTTATAGATCTGAGGTTATAAATGTATGTATTTATTTGTTTTATAGATCTGAGGTTATAAATATATGTATTTATTTGTTCTATAGATCTGGGTTATAAATGTATGTATTTATTTGTTCTATAGATCTGAGGTTATAAATGTATGTATTTATTTGTTTTATAGATCTGAGGTTATAAATGTATGCATTTATTTGTTTTATAGATATGAGGTTATAAATGTATGTATTTATTTGTTTTATAGATCTGAGTTTATAAATGTATGTATTTATTTGTTCTATAGATATGACGTTCTAAATGTATGTATTTATTTGTTTTATAGATCTGAGGTGATAAATGTATGTATTTATTTGTTCTATAGATTTGAGGTTATAAATGTATGCATTTATTTGTTTTATAGATCTGAGGTTATAAATGTATGTATTTATTTGTTTTATGGATATGAGGCTATAAATGTATGTATTTATTTGTTCTTTAGATATGATGTTATAAATGTATGTATTTATTTGTTTTATAGATCTGAGGTTATTAATGTATGTACCGTTATTTATTTGTTCTATAGATATGATGTTATAAATGTATGCATTTATTTGTTTTATAGATCTGAGGTTATAAATGTATGTATTTTTTTATAGATATGAGGTTATAAATGTATGTATTTATTTGTTCTATAGATCTGAGGTAATAAATGTATGTATTTATTTGTTCAATAGATCTCAGGTTATAAATGTATGTATTTATTTGTTACATAGATCTGAGGTTATAAATGTATGTATTTATTTGTTTTATAGATTTGAGGTTATAAATGTATGTATTTATTTGTTCTATAGATCTGAGGTTATAAATGTATGTATTTATTTGTTTTATAGATTTGAGGTTATAAATGTATGTATTTATTTGTTCTATAGATCTGAGGTTATAAATGTATGTATTTATTTGTTTTATAGATTTGAGGTTATAAATGTATCATTGTAAATGGTGATTCTCACACCAACAAGATCATTTACATATATATATATTACAAAAAAAAATACATTCTATTTAAGACAATAAACAGACCTGCCAACTTGTATGAAAATTTCTTGAACAGTTTTTGTACCCGAATTACCAAAATATGAATTTTTGAGATGAATTATTCAAATAACCAATATAGCCACAATTTTTTTCTTGATTTCCCAACCTTTACAACGTATATGGCATATTATCACTGTGCTATATACAAATTTTCATTGAAATTTTCGTTCAAAATTACGGAGAAAATAAAATATCAAGTAATTATGAAATGTGAAGTTGACAAGTCTGCAATGAGTAGAATTATACATTGTGTAGCTCTTTTGTACAAAAAGATTAAAGAAATGATTGTAAATGAATGTACATTGTAAACCATCTCTTGATATTTTCATTCAATCAATTTATTAAATGAGACATGTGAGTGATTGTCCCCTTTGTTTTCTATTGAGCAAGGGGACACTACTTTGATACATTTATTTGCTGGATTGTGTACCTTAGAAATACTTTATACACGTGTTTTCTATATTATGTATAAAATATATTTTTTTGTACATACAAACAAAGATCTTACATAGAAGGCTTTATTTTTATTAGTTGAAAGCATTTTTAGTACATAGATGAGTATTTTTATAAACATGGTCATTTACAAGGGTGCAGGCTACTGGCCAGATATGATGGACAAAAAAACAACAACATCAAGAGATTGTTCTGCTATTATGATGTCATTAGCGTGTAAGTTTCACTGCACATAACTTTCAAAGTGTATTTGGCTTTAGAGCTCTACACACGGCCAGGCAACATTTTGACCAGGTTTTGAGCCAGAGCACAACAGAGTGAAAATCCCAAACGTGTTCTTCATTCACCACCAATCTCAAAAACTGTTGTAATGGGCAGCTTATCCGTTATAATGGCCAACCTATTATAATAGTTACAACAGCCAATCCAATGTTGTAATGGCCAACCTACTAATTGTTTTAATGGCCCAATCTTAATTTCTATAGAGGCCTAATCATAATTCCTCTTATAATGGCCCATTATTAAATTTTGTATAACATAAAAAAAAGAATATAAAAATACTTTTTTTAATTACATTTTGCAAACTAACTACCATGTTATGTTAATCAACAAGTCGGAAAAAAAACATATGTATTATTATCATTGTATATCATTATCATACAATTATTCTCATTGATTTTTATCATTGTATGTTATACTTCAATCCAGCATGTAAAATGAGGATTTGTCATGGACACATACAGACTTACATATTGTAATACAAGTCAAATGGTAGGCACTGATGCAAAATTACTGATGCAGAGTAATAAAATGAATGCAAAGTGTCTAAAGGCCATGGAAAAAAATTAACTATTAGAACTTTATATAAATACTTGATATAAATAATTTTACATAAACCATAAAATATCTTTCCTATATACCATCAGTGGTCCCGCTGCATAAATACCATCAGTGGTCCCCTCCTATATACCATCAGTGGTCCCCCTCCTATATACCATCAGTGGTCCACCTGCATAAATACCATCAGTGATCCATCTTGTAAATAACATGAGTGGTCAGTTCTCTAAATACCTTCATCTTTTGGTGCAAAATTAATTCTGTTTGCTTTTAATAGTTTTAACTGACTTTTTTAAGTTGTTTGGAGATAATGAAAAATGTGACCTTAAGTGGCCCTTTAGATGAGATCAACCCACACAAAAATAAATAAAAAACTGGTTTTAAGATACACGACTTTTGTTGAGGTTTAGATCTAAGTAATTATGGTTTAGATCAAAGTAGTTATGGTTTAGATCTAAGTAGTTATGGTTTGCAGAAGGGAAATAAATTTGATTTATTTTTCCAAGGTTTGAATTTAAGACTTTGGGAATTGTGAGCCAGCAATTCACCACTTTATCACTATACAAATGTGCATAGAATTCAGTCTTTTGTTGGAAGGCTATTGTGTTCATCATAAAATGCATTACAACATTATTTTATATATAATTTAAACAAAAACAAATGTAAGTACAAATATTTTTTTTCTGTTTCTGTAAACATATAAAAATTAAAGTTAGTTGTTTTTTTTTTACATAAAGTTTAAATACCGTACAGATTTTTTTAGTAAACCAAAAAGGCACAACACTGTAGCTTGGCTGTAAATAAAATACTTTTAAAAAGTTTGTCATTATTCGGTTCTGACATATTCGTAAGTACTCTGCAGTTGTGAAGGCACCAAAAAAATATAAAACAACAAAAAACAAAGCAATATCAGTTTGACGTAAGACTGTCTGGAACCGACATAGCTTATTGCGTATATAATCAATATTGCATATATAGTCAAGGGCAGGGAGAGAAACTTGTAAAAAAAAAAGAAAATGATTCCACAACAAGACAAAAAATTTGGTCCATTAAATGCTGTGACAAGAATTGAGGGCAATCACAGAGTTGCCCCAGAGAAAAGGCATGAGGCAAAAAAAAACAATATGAGCAATATATGAGTTACCGTTGTCAACCATATGAAAATGTCACGTTTTATCATTGTTGCAAATATGGCGTACATAGCAAAAACAAATGGGAACATGAGACATTAAAGAAACAAAATGGAAGTCTGGGGGGAAAAAAAGAGCTGCCAACTGCAAAACAAAAAAATGTGAGAAAATAAAGAGAGAAATGTGATTTTACAAGCAGTGAAATATTAATTGCCATCCAAATCAGGTTGATGGGGTTGGGGGGTGTAAACTGTGGCCAAGATAGGTCTATCATGTCAGTTGATATCCATGAACCAACTGCAATTTTGACTTCATCAAAAATTATGAAGAAAAGGCACAACCTAGTGCTGAACAAAAATGCCTTTCAAATGTATTAATTATCTGGGTTTCATGAGGGAGAGGTAATATTCAAATAACAGTTTCTGCATACTCGTCTTTGTCACTGTCACTGGACTCTGTTTGCCGACCCACTGGGACCAAGCCGTTCAGTTCTTTCTGCTGGTGAGCGTCCTGGGGAGAGGAGTCACTCAACACAGAGTCAGTGTCCAGGGAACAGCTCAGGTCTTCTTCTGAGACATCCCCAGGGAATTGTCTAGGTTGGCAAGCATTGCCACGTACGTAAGCATCGTTTTGGAAACCCTGAATACCTTTTTGCAGAGTGGACTGCTCAGAATTGGCCACCGACGCATTATGGATGGGCCTTACTCTATTGACGGGTGGCCCAAGCTTTGATTGGGTCTCCTTTGGATGGCCAGTTCTCACAATGTCTTGAACAGGGTAAAAGTTGTTGTTGGGGTTTATTATTTTCCCTGGGTTGAACAATTGCCCAGGAGGAAGCCTTTTCCGGTTGCCTTCTTCGACAGACTGACATCTCCTGATGGCAACATGAGGCGGGTCTGGACATTCCCTTCTGTCCCTAAAGCTTTCGTAGGCCCCGCCGATGTTACGCCGCTGGCCGGGGTAGTCCAGTGGGGGGACATTTTGTGGCGGCTGGCGCTGCTGGGTGAGGCAAAACCTGCGGTCGGTCAGGTGAACCGGCTGGCGGCCCCTGTTCAGGGAAGACTGATATCTGCCGTTGATGAACCCGGGTTGAACATTGTCCAGCATTGAGCTATCTGAGGAAGAGTTGTGCGGATCTGATGATGAACTGGAAGCTGACCTGTAAATGAAAAGTTACATTGAGCAGCTTGATTGAAAAAGGTTGAAACTTTATAAATTATTAAAATTCTAAGCTCAAATAAGTTTCTGATTTCAAAGAAACAGCTAAATTTTTTTACTTAAGTAACACACTCACCAGACCAAAAAATTAGAACATTAATAAATGACAAAAGAATGAAATTATTTGAACTCTATGGGATGGGACACTATATTAGGGCCTAACCGGAAATCTCCTCGGACATCGACTTCGGCAAATCAAAGTACACAAATTAATAAATAGGAAATAAAAAGTTTATATTTAATGAATATCAAACTTTTTGATATAAAATCAGTTTTTCTAACCTCCTATCTACTGCTATTAACGTAAGTAAGCGGGAAATGGGGGAAGGGACGGGGGGTAAAGGTTAGATAATCAAGAATATAAGCTTTGTTTAATTAGCTGCTTCTACTCTGTTCGTACCTGGATATGGCAAATATGACATTTAAATACTCTGATTCAGTATTGTTAAGAATAAGTTATATTTTTTCCCAATGTGGGAAGGGTACGGCGTGATATTGTTGTCACACCATGCGTGGAGATTCAAGGTTTCTATGAATCTAACAAGTAATCATGGGCCCCGATATACCAGTGAAGTTGTTTCACGTAGGTTGACAAGACCAGTAGAGACTAACCATTTTTAAGACCCTGTGGTGTCGAGACCATGCTGTGGCAGTCCTATCAAGAGTCATATAGACCAGTCGCATTTTTATTTACTATTGTGTTTCAATATATTTTTATGTACAAAGTTCCT
The DNA here is from genome assembly GCA_949126835.1 of Anisus vortex. Taxonomy (NCBI): domain Eukaryota; kingdom Metazoa; phylum Mollusca; class Gastropoda; family Planorbidae; genus Anisus; species Anisus vortex. Next base: position 2,141,713 of record OX421505.1, on the reverse strand, counting down.
TTTCCTTGTAGATTTAAGTCTGATATTCTGTTAAACAAGAGTTTCATAATTATTTTAACTAGTTGAAAGTTAGGTTGTTACTTAAATAGTTCCGGCAGTGTTGAAATCTATGTGTGGATATAATTCCCCCCCCCCCCTAGAAATCACAAACTTTATGACTCCAGTTATAACAGTATTTAATAAAAATTGTCTATTTGGTTATGTCCTAAATATAGAAAAGCACATAACTATTAGGCATACAGGCCTGTAGAGCATAACATTTTCTATTGCCTCATCATGTGATATATTCTATGACAATGCCCAGACAAACATTATTTCATCCAACTTTGTGCTAGGATTTACAAAGAATTGGGCCATTGATTGCCTCTAAACTACACCACACCCAGATCTTGGAGTGTTAAAGCACATAGAAAGTTATAATAGTGTTTACCTGATTGATGGGTACTTGTTGACTGCCTCCATTGACTGATAGACTGGGGGAGGAGCATAAGGAGGTGGTGAAAAGGACTGGCTCCGCTGGTATCGGCTGTTCCAGCGAGGAATTGGAAGGTCATCCAGATCGGTGTCGCAGATCTCATTAGGGGGCAAGTGACCTGATCTGTCCCCATGGTAGACATGGCTGAGGGTGTGAAAGGCAGACCTCTGGTGGTGATGAGGGTCAAGGCCGTACTGACCTCTGGCCTGGCGCTGACTGCTGACCAGGTGAGCCCGGTCTAAGGCAGGGTTCGGGTACAGCGGATGAGAATGCTGAGAACTCTGGGCCAAAGGTAGATTACTGGGAATTGACTTCCTGCGTGGCTGGGCGTAGAGATCTCCGTTGATCATTATGAACTGTTCATTAGGTCCAGTTGACCTCTCATCTCTGACTGGCCCTTCCATTTGCAGGTGGGTCAATGATTTTTTGTCTGTCCCCCCTATCCCTGGCTGACTGGGGACATTACTTAAGTTGTTTAAGTTGCCAGCTGCCATGTTTTCCCGATCGACAGCACTGAGGTAACTCTTGGGTCTGAGTTGCTGTCCTTGACTGTCTAGCACAGAAGAATTTTCTGCAGCTTTTCTGGCGTATAGCCTGGCAGGTTTTGGCGGTGGTACATCTTTCTGAGTTGGCAGGCCATGACGATGGCTGGTGGCAAAGTCATTGTCAATATCTTCATAATTATCAGTCGAGGACGTTGCGATTGGAATAAATGCATTGTACGAAGGAGGATTCGATACCTGCTTGTGGTACGAATAGACAGGATACCGGTCTTGATTCTGAGATGAATAGGAAGAATTCGATTGAAGTTCCAACGGCGCCTCTTTCAGGCTAGATTGATGGGAGTAACCAAGACTTTTAGAGTTCTTGAGAATTCCATTGGGCACAACAAGTGATGCGTTAGGAATAAGACTTTGCGTTTGTAGCTGAGAGTCCTGCGAATGAGACGAGTGGGGAAATGTTAACGTAGAATCTGGCGTCTGCGGGTCTGAGACAATTTTTCTCTGAACATTCTCCCAAAGTGTCTGAGCCTGTGCTTTACCATCTGGCAATACAGCTTGCCATCGGTCAGGGACTGTTTTGCTGGAATTTGAATCGGTTCTCCCTAAAGAGGTTGGTTTGGCCGCTGCATCCGCTGCTGCTTTATCTTCTTCCTTTTTGGCATTTTTCTCTTTCTTTGACAATTTTTTCTTGCTTTTGGTTTTGCCTGGGGGTGTTTCCGGGGTGCCATCTTTGGACTTGGCACTTGATTTTGATTCAGGGCTTACACTTTCAGTGCATGACGTAGAAGAACTGGATACCTCCGATGTCTGGCGGCTGATTTGACTTGAAGCGCTGCTTTGGATGTTACCACCTGAGAGTTTAATAAGACTCTGCTCAGCAGGATGAGTCGGCAAAGGCAGAAGGTGACCAGGGGCGGACAAGCTAGCCTGTACTGGGTAGTTGGAAGCTCTAAGCAAAGAGGATGAATTGGAGGAGCAGGAACCATCAGGGCTGTAGTAGCTGATTGAGGTCCTGGACGATGGTATGTTCTCATAAACAATGGGGCCTGTGGTTTGAACGCTGCGTAAGTCATAAGTAATCATAGTCAGGGGCTCATTGCCTTCTGGGTTGTCATCAGCGGTCTGTAGCACTGGCTGCTGGAGCAGGATTTGTTGCTGGACAGGAACAGCCAGCGGAACTTGCAACTGACCCTCAAGCTGCTTTTGGAGTTGCATCTGGTGTTGGACTTTTTGCTGCTGCTGAAGTTGTAAAAGCTGCTGCATCTGCAACTGTTGAAGCTGGTACTCAGCTGCTATGTTGGCCGGCATGGCGCAGCCATTATAAAGACTCTGGTGGGCAGTACTAGGCTGACTCTTAAAATGATATGGCTGGGGTGTGTGGGATCTCACCAGCTTGGCAGTTTTGTACTCCAAGTCGTCGTTCGGCGCTCTGCTGCTTGACAATCGTTCCTGGCGAGGGGTGGGGGTCATAGCTCGGCGCTGTAGTCGACTGAAGGTATTGGAGGCCTCCATGTTTTCCTGACTTGTGTCACTAGCTGGGGCAGCACCATTGCTGTTGTTGCTGACAGGCACATTGATGCTGGTCAGATTCAATGCACTTTTATGTTCTTTTTTGTTCACCTGCTCAGACTCCTGCAAATACCTCATCTGAAGGCTTAGAATCAGCAACAGTTGCTCTCTGTCAAGACCATGTAAGGTGACAGCCCTGCGCCCTTTCTTGCGATTGTCTTTCAGTCTTAGGGCACCCCCGTCTGCAACTCTTTCCCCGACGACAAGGGGTGAGGCAGTCTGGCTTGACTCTGATGAGCTCTCGGGGCTGCCCTCCTTGGCAGAGATTTTACCCGGCTGGCTGAAACTCTGGCATCGCCTCATCTTGCAGGCTTCGGTGTAGCCCATTGGGATGTCTGCCGGGGTGTAGACGAGGTCGCTGGGGGTGGTGTTGCAGTCATCGTTGGCAGCATCCTCGTCATTGGTGGTCGCGTTAGTGTTGGTGTAGATGTTCCCCATGGACGCTGCTGTGGTGGTGTTGGCCTGGTGAGGGGACAACATGGTCTGATGTTCCGTGTAGTTGTCAGAGTTTGAAGATGGAGTTGAGGGTGAGCTGTCTTCATCGTCCTCATAATCCTTGGGTAGAAGAAACAAGACAAAAAAATCTAATGCAAAATAAATGTGTGATTAATTTATTCAGACAGTGACCATTGGTTTAATTAAGCATTATAAGGTAAGCAAAGAAAACAATTTTTTTTCTAAGACTCTGCTTAGATGTGTTCAACAGATTCAAATGCAAAACATTTTATATTTCTGACTGCTGGTTAGTTTCTCAAACCCAGATACAGAGTGCCACTGCTTTGACAATAGAATTTCCTATTAAGATAAGCTGCAAATATATCCTTACTTTGTGCCTTTGCAAACCAAACTGTTGAGTTGAGCTAAACAAGGACAATAACAACAAGGAAACAACCAACCTCCAAATAGCTTCTGTTGCGCTCTGTTCTGTAAACCAGAAAAGAGATGATTCCAGCCACGGCAGACACCAGCGCCAGGAGACCATGGATGCCAATCATGGTGTAGAGCATTGTTGGTATAACTGTCTGGACATCCTCACAGCTGGACACATTGTACAGGGTCAAGTGGACAGTTTCTATTTCAGAAACAAAAAAGTATAATTATAGTCCTTTATACACTATATACTATATACACCAATTTACTGTTTATTACATGTTTATAAATTAGTAAAGTACCCGTCGGACCAAATTGATCATAGGGCCGGTGAAGCAGTGTTCACCAGTTTTGTGGCCACGGCATACTAGGGGATGTGTGGCCAGGACAATGCCCAGCCCCCTTTACCTTACTCCAACTAATGTCAGGTACCCATCAGAGCTGGGTAAACTCAAGTACACCCTCCAGTCCTGGAAACAAAGCCTAGCCTTCACCAGGATTCGAACCCAGAACCTTCGGATCGTCAGTCGAACGCACAGCCACTCAGTCACCATGCCTTATAATATACACTAATAAACACCAATATTATACTAATATATTCATATTATAATAAACACCAATATTATACGAATATATTAATATAATAATAAACACCAATATTATACGAATATATTCATATTATAATAAACACCAATATTATACGAATATATTCATATAATAATAAACACCAATATTATACGAATATATTCATATTATAATAAACACCAATATTATACGAATATATTCATATTATAATAAACACCAATATTATATTAATATATTCATATTATAATAAACACCAATATTATACTAATATATTCATATTATAATAAACACCAATATTATACTAATATATTCATATTATAATAAACACCAATATTATACTAATATATTAATATAATAATAAACACCAATATTATACGAATATATTCATATTATAATAAACACCAATATTATACTAATATATTCATATTATAATAAACACCAATATTATACTAATATATTCATATTATAATAAACACCACTATTATACTAATATTTTATATTCATATTATAATAAACACCAATATTATACTAATATATTCATATTATGGTATATTTATAAAGTGATTCACAAAAGATTCCTCCTTTACTTTGTTTCATCTCAAAAGCACCAATGGACTAATTTTCTATGACCTGATTTTGTGTGACACCCAGAGACTGAAGGAGAAATACAAGAATTGTAGTTGCTTGAAGATATTGGTGACAAGCATATGTAGTTTTCTTTAACATTTACCCAGAGTAGGAAAATATTATATTTATCTTATAGAAAATATAATCTAATATGTTAACAGATGTTCATTGTACACAGAATATTATGTTGAACAATGCTTATCCCTGGTTCAGTTTAGCCTTGGGAAGAAAGAGAATGTATTTATATGTGTTTGTCCTTGTTTATAGAGTAAGAACTGTGTTTTATATCTCCTTCTGAGTACTTCATTAATTATTGAGTTCGATGTCTGCAGGAACCCACTGTTGCATACCAGCAGATAAGAAAAATTGCAACGCTACTTGTATGTATTATCTAAGTACTATTTCTTCTCGAGTGGCATCCGGGCAAGGAATGGGTTACCTGAACAAACCAGTACCTAACTTAACATCGTTTAAAACACCAATCGAAATGCAAGGCTAGACTCAAACCACGGATACGCCTTGTTGGATGCATTAATCTTATTTATAAAAGGAGCATCTGTAGCATGTAACAGACTGGGTACAATAAATTATTGGTCCTACAAGAATCCTTAACCAGATTGTAGAATACTTAGTCAACTGTGTAAATACATATGAACTGAAAGTTGTTATTTGCTGAAAATAATGAGTTGAACAGTTGGTTCAGGACCTTTCCTGTAATAGATCTTTTTTATGTTTTTATTACTTGGGTTTAGTCCTGCCATTTGACAGGTCTTGCATATTACCTCCAGTACTAACTCGCTCCAGGTCCAGCTTGTCTCTCTTAAACTGGGTCAGGCACTGGCAGGTGCTGCTCTTACGGGTGTAGACGCACCCAGACACACTCAGCAGGGGCTGCAGCACGTGCGTGCCGGTGAGCACAGAGATGATGATGCTGAGGCCTGTCGACACTGCGCACAGTACAAGCACCGGATACACCTGTGTGGTGGGGGAACATGAGGATAGTCATTGATAAACTAAATCTATTGTTAACCAAATCTATTTATAACCAAATCTATTTATAACCAAATCTATTGATAACCAAATTTATTGATAACCAAATCTATTGATAAACCAAATCTATTGTTAACCAAATCTATTGATAACCAAATCTATTGATGACCAAATCTATTGATGACCAAATCTATTGATAACCAAATTTATTGATAACCAAATCTATTGATAACCAAATTTATTGATAACCAAATTTATTGATAACCAAATTTATTGATAACCAAATTTAATGATAACCAAATCTATTGATAACCAAATTTATTGATAACCAAATTTATTGATAACAAAATCTATTGATAACCAAATCTATTGATAACCAAATCTATTGATAACCAAATCTATTGATAACCAAATCTATTGATAACCAAATCTATTGATAACCAAATCTATTGATAAACCAAATCTATTGATAACCAAATCTATTGATAACCAAATCTATTGATAACCAAATCTATTGATAACCAAATCTATTGATAACCAAATCTATTGATAACCAGATTAATTAATAACAAAATTTATTGATAACCAAATCTTGATAACCAGAGAGATGTGTTCCAGCTAGCATGTCAAGGTGAAAAAAAAAACAATAAACATTTCTGGCTTAAATAAAGAAAAGCACTTCATGTTGTTGTTGGGTAAATGTCATGCATGTGTCTGCTGGGTGCACCAGCAGAACGGTGTGGCCAGCACACAAGGGGAATCACTCACCAAGACTGTGTGACGTTTCCAGAAGAGAAAAAGTAAAAATAGACCAGCTAGTCCTCCCTGAAATAGAAAAAGAAATAAAAATATTTTTTTAAAATTCTTTCATTCATATGCATAGATAATTTAAACAGAGTGAAAGAGCAGAGGGAGAGACAGAATGGGAAAGAAAGAGAAAGAGAGAGAGAGAGAGAGAAGAAGAAGAAGAAGAAGAGAGCGAGAAAGCGAACAGAAAAATAAGTGAAAGAGCAGGTGAGCATCCAATTTCCACCACAAAGTATTTCCAAAATCCAGAATAACAAAAGTGATAGCTTTGAAAACTTCTAGCTTGCTAACTAAAACATAATCTATCAAAACTGTACCGGTATGTCTATATCGGGTTTACCCGTTCTAATACAGTCTATATCGGGTTTACCCGTTCTAATACAGTACAAGCTAAACGTGGTTGCTACATCTACATAGACTGACAGGAGATTTTAAACTTCTATCCTTACAGGAGGAAACAACAGGCCAAATCTATTAATTTATATAAAGACACGCTTTCGTATTCCAAAGGGATATATTATCTTATATATTACAGACGCTCCTTCTATAAAGAAGATTATTGCGTCCTACGCTCATCTTATGTTGTCAACGAGAAAGAGAGAATGAAAGAAAGAGTGTGAGTGACTGAGAGTGCAGTGAGAGAGAGAGAAAGAGAGTAACGTAAAAATGATACAGGCCTAATCTATTTATTATAAAAATAACCAAAACGTCAATAATTATTGTGAATATGTCAAAAAATGTCAAGCCGTATTATATGCTTACTGACAAGTTTTATGATTGTGTGTGTGTGGGAGGGGGGGGGCGTCAACTAAGTTAATTTTTAATTGTGTGTAGTTAATAGTTTGTATGTGTTTTTTTTACATCAATACCAATAGGCTACTAGAGGACTGCAGCTATACTATCTCAAAATGTATTGTTACATATAGGCCTTCTGTCTATCGCTAGTATTGCTAGTATACCACCATAATTTGAACTATATTGTAAAACTGTTCTTTCTTCTGTTTGTGACCCGGCAATGTTTTGCCCGGCACCGGGCAATTTCGAAAGATTCTGCTTTACAGCATAACAATTCCGGGGCTATGGGGGAATGTGGGGGGGGGAGCAAGAAGTGAAAGATGGGCTAGGGGGGGGGGGGGGGAGAGAGTCGGTGTTTTAGGTGGCAAAGAGCCAGATCCAACATCTCCATTATCAACGCAAGCCATCACGCAGCCCTTGACACAACTCTTGTCTGACGGATGGATTGCTTCCCCTGTGAATGATTACGGCAACGAAAAGGCCAGCAATCCAAGTTTAGTGGGTTTTTTTTCTTTCATTTTGTTGTTTATGCAGGTATTCAAGGTAACCGAAAGAAAACGATAGCCCCAATTCCCCAACTCAGTCGATAAGTAACTTTTGGCATTTAAGTCTGCTACACTATAATACATAGCAGGGGGTTGGCGCGAATGAGGTTGATGAGAACCGCATTCCGAAATTTCTAATATAATAAAGTGCTACACTATAATTATCTAGGGCCCTACAGACTTTAGGTGAAAGTAAGGAAACAATTATATAAGTAGCCCGATATGATGATTGATGTAACAGTGATAGTAATGAGTGAATAGACAGGTAGATACAAGAATAGATAGATGGGTAGATAAATAGATGGGTAGATATATGGCCTATAGAGGAGTCGATGAATAGGTAGATAGATAGATAGATAGATAGATGGATGGATGGATGGATGGATGGATGGATGGATGGATGGATAGATAGATAGATAGATAGATAGATAGATAGATCAGGGTTCTCACATTTTTTCTTTAAAAAAAATTCAAGGCTGTTTCCAGACTATTTCAAGGCTATACGAGCCAAATTCCAGGCTGCTGGGACACGTTATTTGGAAAATGGTCACACGCCTCCTCCCCCTAAGTGACCTAAATATTGCGTGAATGAGGTATTAATCTAAGGCTCAGTCAGTGGGCGTTTATGGCGTATAAAAATGGGATTGGCGTTTTTTGTCTGACCTTCATTTTTATAATAAATTTATATATAAATATAGATTTATATAAATTTCCAGGCTGACAGGCTATTTTTCTAGGCTAAAATGCCAATATTTAAGGTTATCCAGGCCTTGATTTCTTTTTTTGAAATTCCAGACTTTTCCAGACTTTCCAGACTGTGTGAGAACCCTGATAGATAGATAGATAGATAGATAGATAGATAGATAGATAGATAGATAGATAGATAGATAGATAGATAGATAGATAGATAGATAGAAAGGTATATAGATTAATAGATAGACGCGGTAGACGAACTGTCTGGTAGACGAAATGTCGCATTGGACGAAGAGTTGGTAGATGAAAAGTCTGTAGACGAGTTGTCATGGAAACAGAGATAGATGATAATTAGCTGATAGGTCGTTAGATTAGACAGAATATATATATTAGATAGATTAGATGGCTGCATGAATAGATATGTAGGTAAATAGATACCTGATATATTAGACATGCAGATATTATCATATAGACAGACAGATAGATAGACGGATAGACAATCAGATAGGTAGATAGATAGATAGTTAGATGGATAGATAGATAGATAGATAGATAGATAGATAGATAGTTAGATGGATAGATAGATAGATAGATAGATAGATAGATAGATAGATAGATAGATAGATAGATAGATAGATAGATAGATAGATAGGCAGACAGATCGACAGATATATATATATATAGATAGATAGATAGATAGATAGATAGATAGATAGATAGATAGATAGATAGATAGATAGATAGATAGATAGACATATAGATAGACAGACAGGCAGATAGATAGATAGAAGCTTCATTTTAAATATTCGTTGTACTGCCTGGTCTATTATTATTACAGATTCCACGCTCACTAATTAGCGATATCTTACTATGCACTGTTCACTCTTCGGGTTTATAAGTGGCGGATTTCCAGATTCGCATCTCCCCCATATTCCTGCAGAACTTTAGAATTAGTTTATAGCGATTTGTGTATTAGTCTGTGACATTTAAAAATAAATTTGATCAGTTTAAACAAAAGGACACGCAACCTTTCGCTTAATGGGGAAGTGTTTCGGTAAAATGTCATGTTTGTCTCCCTTGTTGTTGTGTGTAATTTAATTTCCAGGGTTATTTCCCTTGCACCCGAACTAACAATCGGACGCTCGGTTGATAGTTGATGCAGATAGACATTTTATTAAGAGCTTCTGAAAAGGCTAATAATAAATGTCGTCTGCTGTTGACGCAGACAAACATCAAAATATCATAGGCGGCCCTGTGAAAGAAAGTGGGGGGGGGGGGTGAGGTCTAATTAAGGTGTATGCATGAACTAGTGTATATATAATTACTCTTTCCTCCAGAGTGGCATTCGCGCACAGAATAGGTTTCCTGAACAAACCAAGGAAAACCAGTAACTTAACATCTTTTAAAACACTTGTGAAAATGCAATACTAGACTCAGACCACGGATTTGCGTAGGACGCGATAATCTTCTTCATAGAAAGAGCGTCTGTAACATGCATGTTAAGACAGAATGACTATGTGCTAGCTATTTTCGCAAGAATATAGGCCTACTGCCGTTGTGCCAATATGAATTAGCTGCACATGTGTATTGGCATTGTAGAAATATGTGCTGGCTAGGTGCACATTCGTACTAGGGATGTGCAAAGATGTAACTTATGAAGGAGCACGTGCGTATAGGCAATGTGTAAATATTTTACTGGCTATGTACTATGTGCACATGTGTACTGGCTATGCGCACAAATTAATGTAGGCCTACAGTCATTGTGCGAGACTATTTCACATTTCGAAGCAGTAAATAATATGTGTAATTAGAGAGGGAAGGTTGGGGAGAGGGAGGGGAGAAAATGAATAGAGATGGAAAGACGGAGATATAGAGGGGGGGGAGGGGGTTGTGGCAGAAAAGGGGAGATAGGAGAAGAGGACAGAGAGAAAAAGAGAGAGAGAGAGAGAGAGAGAGAGAAGGAGGAGGGCGAATGGGGAAAAATTAGAAAAAAGAGACAGGAGAAAGAGGTGGGGAGATATAGTGTTAGATAGTGAGAGAGAGAGTGAGAGTGATTGTGAAAGAGAGAAAGAAAGAATCTGGAGCTTATCATCTTCTTTGTCAGGCAATTTTCGCCCCAAGCTCTATCATACATCCACGGGATCTCTCCCCCCCCCCCCCCATGGCGGCGACCTGGTTTAACCCCAGGCTGTTATCAAACGATTCCATGTAAACAACCATCACCCCACCCCACCCCCTCACCCATCCCCCCAATCTTAAAAACATGAGCAACATTACTTTATGCCTAAGAGTCAGCTAAGGTGTTTAGCTCTGAGTGAGCCAACTTGCATCTATCATGGCAACACAGAGCTGCCCAGATCTAGACCAAAAAATAAACAGACAACTTATTCATTATCAAAGATAGACAAAACTTTTTTTCTACTTTCTGTCTCTCCACCATTTTATGTTCAACCTTCAATCAGTTGATTCAACGAAAACAAGTTCTCTCTCTCTATTTCTCTCCTCTCTCTTTTTCTCTTTCTCTCTCTCCCTCTATCACTGCCTCTTACTCTCCCTCTCTCTTAAATCGGCAACTCCAGACAATGCGATTTGAAGGGCAAAGAGTAAAGTAGTAATAATACATAAGGCATTAATCTCTAATCTAGAAATACAACCCATTAACAACCTGTTGCAAACATAATGACACAAACACTTTCCTTATCCTTTATGCGAGGACAAATGCATATAAGCAGGCCAACCCTTTCTTCTCGAGTAACATTCGGACATGAAATGGGTTGCCTGAACCAACCAGAAAAAAACAGTAACTTTACATCATTTAAAACATGAACAAAGAAGCAAGATTAGACTCGGACCACGGATGAGCGTAGGACGCAATATTCTTCCTTATAGAAGGAGCGTCGGCAATATATAAGATAAGAAGTAATGGATAATTTAATAACAGCAGATTCCCGGTAATTTGAATAAATTTTTTAAGACTTGTCTTCGTTTATGTAAAGGTAAAAAGTATCGAGACACTTTCAGACACTGCTGATCCATTGAGCAATTAAAGCTGTGGTCACGTCATACAGGAGATTGTGTTCACAATACAATACTTTGACCTTTTCTAAACACCAATGAAAGTCAGGTAGGCCTACTCTGGCCTACTCTACTCTGGCCTACTCTACTCTGGCCTACTCTACTCTGGACTACTCTGGCCTACTCCTGGCTTACTCTGGCCTACTCTGGCCTACTCTGACCTACTCTGGCCTACTCCTAGTCTACTCTGGCCTACTCTGGCCTACTCCTGGCCTACTCTGGCCTACCTAACTTAGCTAGAGAACACACTATAAACCCGAGGGAGGGGGGGAGATGTTGGCGTTAACCAGGATTCGAGATCGGGATTTTCGGAACGGCGATTCGAGCGTATTTTCAGGTCTATGTTTAAAAAAACACAGAAGTATCATTGATATCACAGACTACAGAGTATTACTATGACAAAACCTAACAGCCAATGAGATAAACTCTTGTGTCCAGGTCTATGTTTACAAAACAAACAAAAAAAAAAAAAACACAGAAGAACCAGTGATCTCACCAACTACAGAGTATTACTATGGCAATTTTTAATCCTAACAGCCAATTAGGACCAATCATTTCATATCAACTTCTGAGGTTTTCAACTTAGGAGTGAGTTGTTTTTTTTATGTCAGAGATGAGCCTGAGGCCTGGGAGGCGGGGAGGAAGTCTGTGTGTTGCGACCTATATAACCTGCATTACATCATCAACAGATGAGTTCTCTCCCTTCGTACAACCCTCCCGACACTTTTCACCCCTCCCCTCACACCTCCAACCGCACTTGAGGTAAAATATATAGCCGCAGGTGCAAAGATTTTTTCTCAGATTTTTTTTTAACTTCCAAGTTAACAAACCCCCTTACCCCATTCCCTCCAGAATCTAGAACCCCCTTCTACTCTTCCTGTATGTCACATAAAAACGCCCCTGCACCCTTTCAACGAATCACAACGATCAGCATTGAAGCACCTGTGTGTGCGTGTGTAGGTATCTGCATGCAATAATAACAAAAAGAAGATTTCAAAATGTGGTAATGTGATCCACGGTATTATATGGGATGGTGTGGCCAGCACAATATACCTATCCGCCTTCACTTTGTCCCAACTATGGTCAGGTAGCCAACAGAGCTGAACCGACTCAGGGACACACTCCAGACCCAGGAATAAAAAATCTAGTCCTTGTCTTAATTAGGCTAATGAGAGACCAAAATAAAAATAAATATTGAAACAAAGAAAAAAATTATGGATATAATTTAGCATATAGCTTAAGCTAACTCTAGTTATAGCTTTAAAACAAAAGGTTTTGAGGCAAGCTAAAAACCCTCCATAAAGTATATTTGTAATGGTAAAACCCTGACAGGTATCATATTTTCATACCGATTATAACTACATATATTATTGGTAAAAAAAAAAAAAGTGAAGTGAAGTACCCGTCGGACCAAATTGATCATAGGGCCTGTGTAAAAAGCTTTTGCCAGTTTCTGTGGCCACGGGCATACTAGGGATGTGTGGCCTAATGTCAGGTAGGACTACCACTCAGAGCTGGGTAGACCTAGAAACACCTTACAGTCCGTAGAACAAATCCTAGCCTTCGGTACACTAGCCGAACGCGCTGCCCGCTCGCCTACCGTGACCTATACATATAATATAGTATATAAATAATGTATTCAAAAAACAAAACAATGGCAATATTTATACTATTTCAAGAGGTACTAGTCCACATAGGTGAGGATGTGTTTTTTATGAGTGTGTATGTGTGTGTGTGTCTACTTGTCTTTAAATATTTACCTTTCTACCTCATTATTTTTTCTTCCTCAGGTGAAATCTTTTACCGAAAGAAAAATACAAAATTGAGGGTGTTAGGTTGGGGGGGGGGGGGGCGGGGGGGAGAATTACTGGAGGTGTTTAGCCACCCAAGCAGTTCTCCCAACAGAAGTAGGCAAATATACACTCAACTTTACTCAGTGTGTGCTCAGAGTGTTTTCACAAATTCCTCCATACACAATGCCTAGTCATCCTCCATACATTTTGCCTAATCCTCTCCAATATATAAGGCCTTATTCTCTCAAATATATAATGCCTAATCCTCTCCAATATATAATGCCTAATCCTCTCCAATATATAATGCCTAATCCTCTCAAATATATAATGCCTAATCCTCTCCAATATATAATGCCTAATCCTCTCCAATATGGTATGCCTAATCCTCTCCAATATATAATGCCTAATCCTCTCTAATATATAATGCCCAATCCTCTCCAATACATTATGCCTAATATTCTCCACTACACTATGCGTGATCCTTGTCTGACATTGACTATTAACCTAGTGTGCTAGACGCTTTTTAAGTCTGTAAGATTACGTTCAAGTTGATTTATTGTTCGGCTCAATGTTTTTACCCTGAAAACAACAACAGATAAACAAACAAAACAAACAAAAATGTTTTTTCTTCTTGGAGTCTCGTTTCTATGACAACTGTTAAGCCATTTACAATTTGAAAAATGGCGTTCAGTAATCAATGGTGTTTGCTGCTTAAACAAAAAAAAAATGTTGCTGCATATTGGGTGCTTGGTTCTAAAAATAAAACAAATCTAGACAATACATACAAGACCAACACACAGAAAAACCACACGATGAAAACGGAGAAGAGTCAAACAAAACACACATAATCAAAACACACAGACACACACAAGGAATAATCAAAACGGACAATACAAACTCACATTCAAACATAATGGAAACAAGCAATCAGAACACAGAATCATAACACAACATTTGAACATTTGATGAAACCACAGGCATAAAAGACAGAATCAAAAGAAACACGCAAACAAAACAATATAAAACTAAACAATACCAAAAAACACACACAAAAAAGAAAACAAATAACAACAATCAATTTAAACATATAATCAAAACAATAACAAACAACACTCAATCAAAACAAAATAACGCAAGATTGTTTTTTCGTGTGTGAGTGTTAAACATGAAGGTACAATACATTCAAAAGAAACAAAGCCTGTAATTTCTATGAAGAACTCAGTGTCCTAAAACCCAGTTAACTATAGAAGTTTATATTTCTAAAGGAAAGGATTAGCTCGAAATAAAAGCTGAGATATATATTTCAGTCCCTACGTCTGTGTCTATGGCATGTACAATCGTATAACAGCGCTCTATACATGTGAGATTGTATACGAAAACTTCTTCTTCTTCTTCTTCTTCTATATTAGGCCTATAGACGCTCCTTCTACAAAGACGATACTAAAAGAAAGTTGTATTGCAATAAGTCTATAGGCCTAAGTGTTTGTATAATCTACATTGTGCCGGGACAATGACCCGCTACCGGATAACAAAATCAAAATTTGCCCGGTCGCAAAAAAATTAATATACATTTTAAAATCATGAGAGTTTATTTCGCTCCCAAGATGACATGATGTGATGGTGTGCTTTTTTAAATCCGATTTTAGCCTTACAATCCTCAAGTATAGATTATCCTGTCACTAGTATTGGAAATTGTGTTGAAATTCATTTATGTTATTTTGTTACTTGTAGCTAGTGTCGGCCACACGAATATTTATTGGTGGATCAAGAAGTAGTAATATTTATTATACAAGAAGAGGGGTGTGAAAATAAAAACCTATGGGAATAGGCTGATGTTGACATTTTATACGTTTTTATGTGTAGCTGTTTGTGTATGCGTATATGTGTAACTGTGTGTGTGTGTGTGTGTGTAGCTCTGTGTGTATGTGTAAGGCCTAGTTTGTGTGTGATTATGTGTATTTGACTGTGTATGTCAAGGTGTGTGCGTATGTGTAATGGGTAGTTGAGTGTGTGTGTGTGTTATGTATGACGGTAAAAGTTGTGCTGGGCATTGTGTTGGCCACACAATCCCCCCTAGCTTGCCATGGCCACACAGAAACTGGTGTACGCTGCTTTAATGGCTCTATCGATAAAAATGTTCAGACGCGGAAAACTTAAATTAAATCCTTGTTTTTCTGTTACAGCGTGACCGCGTGACCGTGTGACAGCGTGACCGCGTGACCGCGTGACAACTTGAACGACCAAGTGTCAACCAGGGCAAGTTAGACCATACAAATCAACATGATAATTAAGAGTCCCTCCTCCCTCTCTCTCCTCTCTTTCTCTCTTCTCTCTATCTCTCTTCTCTCTCTCTCTCTCTCTCTCTCGGGTGCAATGCGTATGATCACAAGCATGTAATATGTGTAAATCTGTAGTGTGTGTCTGTGTGTCTGTGTTTGTGTGCTAGTAATTATCGATGCCCCCATAACACGACAGATGGATTAATGAATTTAGGTCGCTTTCCCACGATCTGAATCAATCATTCAACTGTGTGAGAGTGTTAAAGGAAAGAGGAGGTGGAGGGGGAGGGGGGGAGGGAGATAATTAAGTTCGGCGAGGGAAAAAAAAGGGGGGGGGGACTTTTTTTTACTGCTGTCATATTAGCCAGGGGTGTCATGTTGTTTGTGTGCCGTGGGGGAGGGAGCTTGTTGGCCTTTGTGGCACAACTAAACCTTGTTTATGAGATATTTTTGTAAGGAAAAAAAACAATATTAAGGGTCAACTGCATAACAATTCCTTATGCAGACAACTTTCTGATATCTTCAATTTGACGTTAATCTCAAGTATGTCTTCCTAATACTAGAACTTATGGGGCTGAGTGAATCAGAGTAACTCAAAGAAATCATATTTGATTTCGGTATTTCAACAGTATTTCAACTTTCTGTAGGCAATGCCCTTTGAGTTTTGCTGGGCCAGATGTCATTGATTATTCAGAATTATATTTTCATTTACTTTTGATAGAAAATAACAAGGTCACAAACTGTTCCTGTTATAACAAAAATGTTCCTGATATAACAAAAACTGTTCCTGTTATAACAAAAACTGTTCCTGTTATAACAAAAACTGTTCCTGTTATAACAAAAATTGTTCCTGTTATAACAAAAACTGTTCCTGTTATAACAAAAACTGTTCCTGTTATAACAAAAACTGTTCCTGTTATAACAAAAACTGTTCCTGTTATAACAAAAACTGTTCCTGTTATAACAAAAACTGTTCCTGTTGCAATCTACAGTGGATTTTCAAAGGTCCATGGGCTTTCAAGTG
The DNA here is from genome assembly GCA_949126835.1 of Anisus vortex. Lineage (NCBI taxonomy): Eukaryota > Metazoa > Mollusca > Gastropoda > Planorbidae > Anisus > Anisus vortex. The sequence continues at coordinate 2,125,083 of OX421505.1, read as the reverse complement.
GTTTACTTATGGCTCTCAATTGGCTCATGGGCTCCAAAAGTACTACAATCGCTTCCAGGTGGCCAAGGGAGGGGGTGGGGGCTGGTAAACTATTCTTTATTAAGAGAATGTGCAATGATCGCTTATAGTTCCACCTATTCGGGGACTATTGGCCGATACAGTAAATCACCACATAACTGATGGCAGTTGACACAAACATCATGTGAATACTTTTTTTCTTCTGCACTGTTTGCTTGTATAGGTCATAGGTTTAAAGTTTACATCCAGATAATCTTCCCGTGTGTATGCATCTACATGGCTCTGATGAAGAAAAGTAAATACGGTTTGGCACAGCACTGGTCAAACAATCCCCTTGTGGGTTGTGCACACAAAATCTGATGAAAACGTCATTTTACTATCTTTATAGAGTTGAAATAAGACTGCCATTCATGCAAACTCCTTATATTTATATTAATAACTAACAAAATGTCGACGCATTTTTGTCACATGATCAAATCATATGATCACACATCACATGACTCTAAGGTGGACAACAGGAAGCGCGAAGGGGCTTAAACAGGCTCAACAAATATGGACAGGTCCGAGAAAGAAATATGATCGGAGACAATGACACAAAGTTTGTTCCGCTTTTTTTCCCTTCGGCCACTGACCAAACAGCCAGAATTTCACTTGCAAGGCCCTCTTCTTTACACCCCTCAACATCACCCACCCCCCTCGCACAGACAATACTTGCAGACGACAATGGCAGCCATTGACTTGCAGAGGGAAGAAAGACTTTTATGTGGAATTGGAGAATGAGGAAATAACAAATAACTCACAACAGGGGTTTCGGGGAGCAAAAAAATGAAAGATGACTAAAGAAAGTGCATTGTTCAAGAAAAGGCAGAGAACTCCTCTGCTTTAGCTAGGATGGTCCCCAACAAAAATGTAAACCTGCATAAAAAGACTACACAAAGCTTAGCGAAGACATTACATCATTGCAAGCTCGCGAGGGGCAGCAGCGTTCACTGTACTGTGCGCAGCGTGCGCAAATGTTGTCTTAGCGATCATGAAAGCAAACAAACAAACAAACAAACAAACAAACATCCAGTCGATGAATGAATCATACTCTCAACAACAACAAAAAAAGACATTTGGAAGACAAGACCATTATTTCGATCCATGTGTGGATTAAATGATTAGTCTAGTGTAGTTATTGTTTGTTTTGAAATTTTTGTTCTCTATGAATTTAATCAGTTGATAGCGTAGTTTGACCACAACATGGAAACCTATCTCACTCTGACTGCCATTTATCATTCTGTTTCTTATCATTCTGTTTCTTATCATTTTGCTTAGTTGTTTGTCTGTTTGTTGTTTTGTTCGGTGATTATATGTTTACCGTTCAGCTGTAAACTCTTAAGCCGTGTCTGCAGACATTGTGCGGATAATTCTCACCCAGACTTAATCAATTTTTGTTGTTGTTGTTAATCCAGGCCAGCGTTTTCTTTCTTGTTTGTTGTTTGTTAAAAATATACTGTAGTCTATTATTGTTTGTTAAAAATATACTGTATACTATTATTCTTTGTTGAAAATATACTGTAGTCTATTATTGTTTGTTAAAAATTACTAGAGTCTATTATAAACTACCGCTAGGCTAATGTGTATGACTTTTTTTGTACAGAACTAGCAGGACGGAGTAGACCTAAGTCTGTTCTTTTTTTTTTTTACCTAAATCTGCTTTTCTTTTTACCTAAGTCTGTTTTTCTTTTTACCTAAGTCTGTTTTTCTTTTTACCTAATTCTGTTTTTTTACATAAGTAGCCTATGTTTTTCTTTTTACCTAAGTCTGTTTTTCTTTTTACCTAACTCTGTTATTTTTAACCTAAGTCTGTTTTTTCTTTTTACCTAATTCTGATTTTTTTTACCTAAGTCTGTTTTTCTTTTTACCTAATTCTGTTTATTTTACCTGTCTTTTTTTCTTTTTACCTAATTCTGTTTTTGTTTTTTACATAAGTCTGTTTTTTTACCTAATTCTGTTTTTTTTTAATTTAAGTCTGTTTTTTTTTTTTACCTAATTCTGTTTTTTTTAATTTAAGTCTGTTTTTCTTTTTACCATATTCTGTTTTTTTTACCTGTCTTTTTTTCTTTTTATCTAATTCTGTTTTTTTTCCTAAGTCTGTTTTTCTTTTTACATAATTCTGTTTGTTTTTTTACATAAGTCTGTTTTTCATTTTACTTGATTCTGTTTTTTTTTTACCTAAGTCTGTTTTTCATTTTAATTAATTCTGTTTTTTTTTAAATTTAAGTCTGTTTTTCTTTTTACCTAATTCTGTTTTTTTTACCTAAGTCTGTTTTTCTTTTTACCTAATTCTGTTTTTTTAACCTAAGTCTTTTTTTCTTTTTATCTAATCCCGCTTTTTTTTTCTAAGTCTGTTTTTCTTTTTACATAATTCTGTTTTCTTTTTACCTAAGTCTGTTTTTCTTTTTACCTAATTCTGTTTTTTTTACCTAAGTCTGTCTTTCTTTTTACCTAATTCTGTTGTTTTTTTACCTAAGTCTGTTTTTTTGTCTACAGAACTAGAAGACGGTGTAAGGCTGTTTTTTTTTAAGAGCTAGCACGACGACGTAATAGGCTGTTTTTAAGGAACTAGCAAGATGTTGTAAGGCTGTTTTTAAGGAACTAGCAAGATGTTGTAAGGCTGTTTTTAAGGAACTAGCAAGATGTTGTAAGGCTGTTTTTGTACAGAAGGTGCAGTTTAGTTAGCCAAAATAAGAACTATTGAAACATGTATCTATTATATTTATTTTTCTTAGCTAATAAAAATCCTAAATAGCAAGCTTGTCTACTACTCGGGTTTATAAGATCAAGAGGCGCTCACTCCACTCTACCTGGCTATATACTATAACCATATTTTTTTATCACCAGTCGGGCAGATAACGGCAGAAGAAGAACACAGTACATATGTGTGTGTGTGAGTAAGTCTATGTGTGTTTGTATGTGCAGGGTGAGGTGATGGGGAACGGAGAAGAGGGGGGGGGGCGGCGCCAGCAGCGTGAATGTTTACGTAACTGGACTCGCATCGCCGAGTTCATACCGGTACGTCGACATGCTGTATGAGCAGCCTACCGGTACGTCGACATACTGTATGAGCAGCCTACCGGTACGTCGACATACTGTATGAGCAGCCTACCGGTACGTCGACATACTGTATGAGCAGCCTACCGGTACGTCGACATACTGTATGAGCAGCCTACCGGTACATTGATGGATCGCCGTACGGCCGTCTGGCGTTGAGCTCTCTCACAAAGGGAAGCACTATTAGTGAAGGCTGAGAGTGAGTACAAGTCTTTGAAATGTGGCAGGGAAAAGTTTTATTAATATTTTTCGCTCATGGTGACCCCCCAGCCACCCTAGTCCCATTAAATTAACCATTACAAGTAACAACGGTTAAAATGTATAGATACATACATAAATACACAAACATACAGAGTTATAGATAGACTAATATAAAGATAGATAAAAGATAGATGAATAGATGAATAGATGCATAGATAGATAGATAGATAGATAGATAGATAGATAGATAGATAGATAGATAGATAGATAGATAGATAAATGGATGGATGGATGGATGGATGGATGGATGGATGGATAGATGGATAGATAGATAGATAGATAGATAGACAGACAGACAGACAAAAAACCCGCTAACATCCAGACGCCTCTGAAATAATATGAAAAAAATAATATTTTGGAGGGGAAAGAGTTCGAAAGAGGGTCAATGAATGCTTAGCCTGCAATCGTTTTTTGTTTGAAAACAAAACAAAAATTTCGTAAAGGAGAATTTTTGTGTTGGGCTTGTGAACTCAAAGTTTCATAAACACGTCATGATTGCGTCATCGAAATGGACGCTTTACTCGTGAATGAAGCCCCCAATAAAATGAAAATACTTAACTCGTCCCCCTACCCCCCTCCTTTTTCTGCTTCGCCTCTCTCCGCCCAACGTTCAACTAAATCAGAAGAGGGATACAGGGAGGTGTGTGTTGGGTGAGGGTCGAGGGATGGGCAACCCGTTAGAAACACGCCCACGCACGCACACACACACACGCAAAAAGCACACACAACATAACAGAGTCCCACTGTAACTGTAACAAGATGAGCAGGGGCGGACAACTAGGTAAACCGGGGAGTGAAAAAAGCGGGAGAATATTTTTTTGCGGGAGGGGGGGGGGTGTAATTATACAACACGCGTGTCAAAGGTGACTTCCCCTTTAGACAGGAAATGCCAGGGTCGGTTCCAGAAGTGGGGAAGAAGAAAGAAGCAAATTATAATGACCTGATTTAATTTTTTGTATAAAGGATAGCAAAATGAGAAGGGGCGCTGTGTGAGGAGGGCTGGGGGGCGAATAACTTCCCGTTATGAGTAGGGCTAAAGGAAAACTGATAAATCTTTAACTCCGTTATAGGCCTAGGCCCTAGGCTATAGCGTTAACTTTAAAAAAAAACGGATTTGTATTCATACTATAATAGCTTACAAAATATTTCTGTAAATTCTCTGTGCATTTATTGTGCTACTAATATGGGACTCTGGCCATTTTATGTTTTTTTAATACATTTTTTTAAAAACTTATTTCAGATCCTCATTCTGATTTTTCAAGACGTGTTGTAACAACATTAATGCATATCTTTACAGAGGCACGGTGGTCGATCGGCAGCGCGTTCCGCTGGCATACCGATGGTCCTGGGTTCGGATCCTGGTGTGGGCAAGGATTTTTCAGTACAGTGTCTTGAGTCTATCCAGCTCTGATGGTTATCTGACATTATTTGGGGTGACGTGAAGGCGGCTGGGCATTGTACTGACCACACAATCACCTAGTATGTCCTTGAGTCTGCCCAGCTCTGATGGTTACCTGGACTTGGGTAAAGTAAAGGCGGCTGGGTATTGTGCTGGCAACACATTACCCTAGTATGCCGTGGCCACAGAAACTGGTGAACTCTGCATCACCGGTTCGTGGATCAATTTGGTCCGACGGGTACATTACTATTATTTCATTGACAGTTTTGAATTGGACCCTTTAGAATCATTAGTGAATGATTAGTGCTAGAGTGTTTTGGATGTCCAAATTGTGGCCTCAGAAATTGGTTTTCTAGTAAATAAAAATAAAAACAAATAAAAACAAACTCTCTCTTTTTCAAAGTTTGCAGACAAAGATTCCTTGCTCCTGCCAAACTTGCGAACTGCTGCTGTTTGTGTGTGTGTGTGTGTGTGTGTGTGTGTGTGTGTGTGTGTGTGTGTGTGTGTGTGTGTGTGTGTGTGTGTGTAGAGTTTTCGTTTACAAAACGTACCGGAAGTGATGTTTCCAAAAGTACTAAATAAATAAACAAAAACTCCATCCGACCTCTCCCCATTTTTAACCCCCCAGCAAGTTACATCTGATCTGGCCAGATTTTTATGCCTTTAGAGTTAAAAAGAATTATTTTTTGAATGCGTGGTGTAGTAGACTGTATGCCTACAATGTGTGTTCTGTGAGTTCCGAAAAGTAAGAAGAGCAGGATGGGTGAGGTGTGTGTGGGGGGGGGGGGGCGGGGGGCATCACGCTATTTACCTTTACGACATCATAGCTTCGCGAAATATTTTTTTGTTCTTTAATGGAAAACAAAGACAGCAACCAGGAAAGTTGGAAAAGGGGAGGGGGATAATGTAAAGAAAAAAAAAAGGGGGGGGGGGGTAGTCTATTAGCCATCTGTAGCAGGAATATCTTTTTTTTTTCGGCCTAGAAGGAATAAGAGGTGGAGAGGGAGATAAGGAAAGACAGATTTTTTTACTTCGTTAACGAGAATTTTCCTTTCTTCCTGTGAGTAAAGTTTATTATGTATACACGTCCCCTTGACTCTAGCCTTTAATTAAACCATGGCTGTGTTTTCTTGCACAAAGAATAGGGCGTTTGCAATCACGTGACAAAAAGCACGTGATTTTTTGTTTATTTTGTGTAATGGTGTACAATGGCCGCTGTATTAATACAGTTTCATATAAGCTCGAGCTTTTTTTATTGATATTTTGTGTTTAAAATTATGATTAATGTATTAATATGGATTTTATTAATTCTATATTAGATTAATAGACCTATCACAAGAAGATTCTTACATTAAAACTGTTATATTACTATTGAACGAATAGGCCTACAATGAAAATAACGAATGACTACAATAATTCACTTCAATAAATCCATTCAAATGCAACACTTACCGGCCAGATATTAAAATGATGAATTGAGCTTAAAATGTTGAAATTCGTTGAAAAAATACCATGTCAGTCTTTCTCTTGTACTACTAGGATGATCTACGACGATTTATCTAATGATTTGTGCGTAGGATAGCCAATATTCAGATGTGAATTTGGCATGATAAAGAAGTACTTCACAATTTTTGTCAACCAAGTGGCTTCTATTTACACAAATACGTCACTAAAAAACCTAAGCCACGCCCATTGTGAACGCTCTATACGAAGCAGACAATAAAAGAGGGGGGGGGGGATTAATGGAAACTATGGTGGCCGAGCGGCAGCGCGTTCGGCTGGCGTACCAAAGGTCCTGGGTTCGAATTCTGGTGCAGGCTAGGATTTTGTCCCGGGTCTGGAGGGGTGTCCTTGAGTCTACCCAGCTATGATGTGCGGATGTGCATAGTGCTGGCCACACAATCACCTAGTATGCCGTGACCACAGAAATTGGTGAACGTTGCTTCATCGGCCTATGGACCAATTCGGTCTGATGGGATACTTTACTCGGACCCAAGGTCGGCAACCTTTTGCTAACAGCGTGCCAATTTAGGATTTTCTAAATCATTCTGCGTGCCGACATCCTAAAAGTCAATCTGTTCTATTATACTTTAAACAAAATAATTTTTATAGGCCAATTTATTTTTAACAAATTAACGTCTTTGTGATTATCATCCTTTTTATTTGCATTTATGTCAAATACAATATTTGATTAGTATACCTAACACAATAATTTTTAAAACATTTTTTTTGCCACTCAAGATGAAGAGCTAACACTGGTCTTAATTATATTGTGATTCTTTTTATTATCTCCCTTTAATTAAAAAAATCGTTTCCACATTTGATTCAATAGCGATGCCAAACAAGTTATGTTTTGTAATATAAAAAATATTACTGACTTATTTGTATTTCTTTATAAGTGTAAAAAGTTGAACCAAAAGCTAAAAGTAGAAGATCAAATGCCTATCAGTTGAGAATAGCAGATGACTTTCCTAAGCTAAGAAACTTTCTTTCAGATTTTTTTCCGCAAAAGTTTTTGAAAGTCTTGCTTTTGGTTAGAAAACTCCGCTTTGAATACTTCGATGTACTTCTGAAAAAGCCCTAACTATATATCGAAATATATGCCCTAATATATGAGTGTACATGTAGTAAAATGTTTTGAAATTGATTTCAGGCAAGATATCTTTCCAGTTTCAATAAAAATCCATTCCAATGGCCCGTGTAAATGCAAGTTCTACTCACTGAAATGTCATTCTATGACAAGTCATTCTGGCTTCAACAGTCAGTTTTCCTCATTCAGAACCTGAAACTGTTGTTGTTTTTATCATCAATAAAAAAATTATTGGAGGTCTCTCGCGTGCCATTGAAAATCGCTCTGCGTGCCAAGTTTGGCACGCGTGCCTTGGGTTGCCGACCCCTACTTTACTCACATAACTGTCATTACTGCCCTTTGTTGCTATAGAATAGTTGTAGTTTTTATCTTTGTTTCTTTGTACTTTTTTGAAAATTGTCTTACAGGGAAGATACGATTAACAGGGCCACCAAACTATGACCCGTGGGCCAGATGTGGTCGTAATAGTCCGTTCCGTTACCAATGTGCAGAATTAAATATAATGAATATATTTGGAATTGGTTCCGATATTATTCAAACGATCCCCACACACAGTGTATTAGGCGGTGGGAGAGGCACACCTATAAAATTAAATTATGAGGAAGCATGATTTAACAAAGCAGTTGGCCTCAACGTTTAGTGTCTGGCATTTTGTTAAATGTCTTTTGGTGCCATTTGTTTTCAAATAACTATACGCTATAGACCTACATCTTATTTCATTTTAAGCTTATTCTGGCATTAAATTTGTGTAATATTAGGTTTGTTTGTAAACATTTCTTATTTCGACAAGGTTAAATCATTATGACAAAATTGTCTTCGAAACAGAAGTGCGTGAATGCAGTTTTTTTGTGGCAAAAAAAAAAAATCTATATATATAACATATAATTCTTAAATCAAGGTAACCTTTTAAAGTTGAAAGAAGAGTGCAATCCCCCCCCCCCCCCAACTCACCCGAAGTAAAGGAGGAAAACTGTCTTAACTCCACAATGATTAAAGTCTGTAATTTTAGTTTAGAGTTGGCAAGTGTATGTATATACACTGCCTGTTGGTATATACACTGCCTGAATGTATATACACTGCCTGTAGGTATATACACTGCCTGTTGGTATATACACTGCCTGTTGGTATATACACTGCCTGTTTGTATATACACTGCCTGAATGTATATACACTGCCTGTAGGTATATACACTGCCTGTTGGTATATACACTGCCTGTAGGTATATACACTGCCTGTTGGTATATACACTGCCTGTAGGTATATACACTGCCTGTAGGTATATACACTGCCTGTAGGTATATACACTGCCTGTATGTATATACACTGCCTGAATGTATATACACTGCCTGAATGTATATACACTGCCTGTAGGTATATACACTGCCTGTTGGTATATACACTGCCTGTTGGTATATACACTGCCTGTTGGTATAGCGTGGTTAGACTACAGATAAGCGTATTGAAAGACTGCTGTTCGTATTAGAAGGCAGGTACGAAACCGTTAAGATATGATATGGATGTGGAACTCCTGTACAAGGCTCGACTACATGAAGTGATGAGACAGGTTGCATGTATATAAATGTGTGTGCGTTTGTGTTTTAGGCGTAAAGTAAGTAAAAAATTCCAGTAAGACCAATTTGACGTAAAGACACATTAAAAAAATGTCGTGTTCATAGCATAACAGGAGATTTTGTGGCCAGCACAATGCCATGAAGTCTTTTTTTTCCCCAACTAAACACAGGAACCCACCAGAGCTGGGTAGACCCAAAGAAATTCCCCAGACCCAGTGACAAATACTAGCCCTCACCAGGATTCGAACCCCGGACCTTCGGTACCCTATGGACGAAATTGATCATAGGGCCGGTGAAGCAGCGTTTACCAGTTTCTGTCGCCACAGCATACTTGGTGATTGTGGCCAGCACAATGCACAGCCACCTTTACTTTACCCCAACTAATTTAAGGTACCCATCAGAGCTGGGAAGACTCAGGAACACCCTCCAGACCCGGGAAAAAAATCCTAGCTTTCACCAAGATTCGAGCCCAGGACCTTCGGTACTCCAATCGAGCGCGCCGCCACTCGGCCCTCATGCTTTCCCCATAGAAAAACCCAGAAATGTATGAGTAGACTCACCGCAGCCGCTGGAATGAATGACGGCATGACCTCTATCACGTCCATGCTGGAGGTCAAGGTCTTGATATTCATGTATATCCCAACAAGAACACCACTGAACACCAGGGTCAGCACGCCCAGCACCAGGAAGATCCACACCCTGCCTTCGCCGCAGCACCCTCCGCCGACCACCGCCGACGCCGCGTCTGCGCCGTCCTCCCGCGCCCCGTGCGCCTGCGGGGGGCCGACGCCCTTGGACTCGTCCTCGTCCTCTTTCTCCATCTTGGTGTACGTGGGCGGCCCCGCGCTCGGGCGGAAGGGCGCCGAGGGCCTGTTCTTCATCTGCGAGTTGAAAAAGGGGGGGGGGGGGGGGAAGAGGCTATCTATCGGCAAGTGCGGGCTGGGAAATCACAAGCTCGACGCTGGTGGCATGTAAACGATGGTTTAATCATAGTACTGACGATGACTAATCTCCTTCTCACTGATTATTCATCCGCAGTCCTACTGGCGCTTGGCATTCTGGCGCTTGGTATTGTCTTCAATTGTTTACTCATGGTCCATTTGTTCTGAAAAATATAAAACAATCAACTTAAAGCAATTATTTAATCCTTACATAGTGGGACATAAAAAGTTATTATAGGCTACACAATCTTATATTACCTTATATATTGCAGACGCTTCTTCTTTAGAGAAGATAATTGGGCCCTACACTTATCCGTGATTTAAGGTCTAGTCTTGCATTTTGATTTGAGTTTTAAATTATTTTTATGTTTGTTCGGGCAACCCATTCCATGCCCGAATGCCACTCATGGAGAAAGAGTACTTATAAGCTCGCGTTCTTGCATATGGGATAAAGTCAACAAAGTTTTTGTCCTTATGTTTATCTGAGCATTGTGACAGATTGTTAGTGTGTTATATTTCTAGGTTAAAATTTATTGCCTTGTGTATTATTACTACTTTACTCTTTGCCCATCTGTCCTCTAGTGTTTCTAGGTTTAGTGATTTAACTGTTAATGTTACTCTTGTCAGTTGAGAACATTCATTGGTAATGAAGCTTGCAGCTCTAACACAACTTCCTAAATGCCATCTCTTTATTGCGTTTCCTCATTCCAAAACGCACATCAAATCAAACCAGTCTATGGGTAACACGAGTTATTTCACATGAATTAACAACCAGAACACCCAATAATATAATGTGTAATCAAACGTTTTTAGAGATGGTCTTTTTCACACACACATTAGGTAATTTTTTTTCATCTTACAGAACTACAACGAGTCCGAATATCCAAGATGTATTGTTGCTGAATGTTAAATACGCTTTGAGCTTACATTATGTTTGTGGCAGCGCTATATAAATAGAAGTATTATTAATTAATTATTAATTAATATTTTACATTTACCATAGCACAGGAAAAAAAATTTCATTATTCTATAGACAGTTTTTTAGAGTTAACAAATTGTGTACATCTTTTCAGCATTCACATTTATTTAGAATTGTAAACAAAATATATAAATAGTTCAATGTATATGAATTAATTTATTACCATTTTATTTTGTTTTAAATTGTTCAAAGTTTGGCTTCTAACAGAAACATACTTGAACATGCTGCATGGTTGTTTTGACTTGCAAAATATGACATATTATAACATAACAAAACATTATAGAATAGGATATAGATGCAAGACTAGACTCGGACCATGGATGAGCGTAGGACGCAATAGTCTTCTTTATAGAAGGAGCGTCTGTAATAATATATAAGACAAGATAGAACTATTTATTCCAACATGCGTGGACAGGTTTGTAAAGTGCGTAGGAATACAAAGTTTGAGGACAATTTTGGACCACGCGGCCACTGGTCATCTGACCCTACTACTGACACATGTGGTCAGTGATGACAATGAAATGAATGGCCGGAGGGATCTCTGGACCACCGACAAAAGACTCGACCCACCCCACACCAATGGTCAGTACTGGAGACGTATCAAATGTCCTCGGCTAAGGACGGCGTGCCCAAGCCACAGAAAGGACAATAACCATCTGTCTCTTTTACTCAGAGATGATCTCCCAGCCCTCTCCTACCCATCCTTGTTCTTTCTCCCACCCCATACACTTCATCTCACATAACGACATGACCTGTCACAGAAACTGCCCATTGTTCCAAATAGTGCATTTATTTGTCAATGTGACCTTTAACGTGACTAAAAAAATAGTGGCGTGTTGTGGACGATTAGCTTCAATTAGATAGAGCTGCAGCTAAAAGTCATATGTCCATCACATCACTTTTATCTTATAATTTACAGACGCTCCTTCTGTATAGAAGAGTGTTGCGTCTTACGTTTATCCCGTAGTGCAAATAAGTCTCTTTATGTTGCATTCTGGTAAATTTGGAAAGTCTACCCAGCTCTGATGGATTGCTATACCCACAGAATAGGTATAACTATTATGTGGGTATACCTGACATTAGTTGGGGTAAAAGTAAAGACGGCTGGGCATTGCCCCCCCCCTACACATCCCCTAGTATGCCGTGGCCAAAGAAACTGGTGAACGCTGCCTAACCAGCCTTATGATCAGTTTGGTCCGAAGGTTACTTTATTAACTTACAACAAATGTTTTTTTCATGTTAATATCAGACCCACCATTTTGGGTGCATATGCATAACAACGCGGCGGCACTGTCTTCCAAAAGCCATGAGCTCTCGGAAACACAATGACATCAGTATAATGCGTGTCATTGACCCTACCAACACCAAAAACAAAACAAAAAAACTTAGTTTCGAACAACCTGACAGTCAAAAGAAAAGACCACAATGTCTATCAGTGTCACGCCAAATTTAATACCCACTGCAGTAGAGACCCAAGACGTATTGATTGGAAGAAAAGAATTTTTCCCTGAATCCTTAGTTGGAAAGTTGGAAACAACAGGTAGCACATTTTTTTTCTCTTTCCCCACCTTGAACTAGGTCAGCAAAGGTGAGACAGAGAGAGAGAGAGAGAGAGAGAGCAAGAAACGTCAGCAGGGGAAGGTACACGTTCAACCTTTCACGAACCCAGTTTGATGCAAATAGAGGTAGTTCAAATTTATTTATTTTTTAAAAAGACCTTTTAACAGAAATGCCAGATAAGCGGAGTTGTTGCTACGTAAACCATGTCACTTGGAATCAAAAAGAGTTCAGGCACAAAATAACTCAAGAGTGTGCACAATAAAATGGGGTGGTGAGGGGGGGGGGGGGGTGGGGGGGAGAGAGAGTCGGGAGGTGAAACCTATTGAAATTATTTTCAACAGGTTCTAAAAACCCAAGGCTGGAGTGAGTGTAGGAGGAGGTAGAGAGAGAGAGAGGGAGGGAGGGGAAGTTGGGTTCAATGGTTGGTTGGTCGGAGGCGGGTTAGATTATAATACAGGGAGGGATGAAAGATGGAGAATAAAAGGAAATGGGGGGAGGGGTGAGTGAGAGCGATGAAAAGGGTCAATAGTTGTTTTTTTTCTTTTTATAAACTTCTTGACTAGAACGTGTTATTGAGGAAAAGAAGGGAGGGAGGGGAAGTATAGGCTAGGGGGGGAGGGGGGGATAGAGCAGAAAAAAATCATGTTCATTAAAATTACAAGTTTGGCTTTTGAGTTGTACAAATTTGTACGAAATTGTTTACGTGGAGGCAATACTACATAGTTCAACGCGTGGGCCTACCACAACTCAACAAAGAGAGAAGGAAAGAAAAAAAAATGAGGGAGAAAGGAAGATATGGATACAGAGACGAATACAGAAAATAATGAAAAATAGAGAAGTGTGGAATGTAAGATAGAGAGAGAGAGAGGGAGATAATTAAAACAATATTGGAGAAATGAAATGTGAAAGAGGCGAGAAAAATCGAAAGAAAGTAAGAGAGAACTAATAGAGAAAGTCAAAGTCAGAAATAGAAATCTAAATTACTTTTCCTTTGACCTAGTTTCGAGCGACAGGTGCAAGACAAACATATTTCGGATACCGGCAGCTAGTTATGAATATGTAACATGTTAAGCTGCGTGCATATTAAACCGGTGCAATGTGGAAAGTGACCTCTATGTGCGTGTGTGTGTATGTGTGTATGTGCACGTAAAGTGCTTTTTGTAGGCTATACTATGCTGGTATTGGCCTGGAAAAAAAAAAGCTAAAGACGGGAGAGAAGTTATCAAAAGACTAGCCGGCGGAGTAGAAATCATAAATTATCCTTTCCCGATGGCGAAACACAGTGGGGCAAAACGGTAGGCTACGTCTTCATAACTCCGTGGGCGACCTGAGAGGGAGAAAAGTGGACTGGGGTCATTTCCCCATAAATAAAAATACTTACAATATATGGGGCTTTTGATTGAGAGAGAGACGGGGAGGGGGGGGGCATGCTCTTAACTCCCTACAAGAAAAATATCCATGGGTAGGCCTACCCTAGAAATACTTAGGTAATACAAGACAATAACAATCTATTGCAATGCTCAGTTAAACATACGGTCAAAAACACCTTCCTTATCCTTATATGAAAGAAAAAATTACATTATCTTCCAGAGTGGCCTGGAATGGGTTGCCTGAACAAACCAGGAAAACCGGTAACTTTACATCATCTAAAACACTTAGGTATCGAAATGCAGGACTAGATAGACTCAAACCACGGATAAGCGTAGGACGCAACAATCTTCTGTATAAAATATAAGATAAAAAGAAGTACTTAAAATTTAACACACTAATACCTTTTCTTGAGTAGGCCTAAATAAAGTCTCTATAAATGAATTAACATTCTCATAGTATACTGTATATATGCTATACCAGATGCTCAGAGGTATTTACGTGGGCCTACCAATTTGGGCTCCCCGTGACGATCCGGGCGCCCGGGCCCTATATACAAGACCTATCTACCCCAACGTGGCTGTGTGTGTGCCCGGGGGGTCTTCAGTATAAGGCATGTCAGATTCTGTCACTAACGAACGTGTATTGTACTACTAGGTTTTTTACCTAATAAGTTAATAAGACGCATTTGTGATGTTTCAAAGGTAAAAAATAAAAAAAAAGATATGGCGACACTAGAACAGTTAAACATAATTAAGACATCTTTTTTAGATATTTCCGGTTATTGTTTATCAGGAAGCACCCCTCCCCCAACACACACACATAAACATGTCTACTTGAATATCTCCCCCGCTGTACCGCCTTTCCGTGTGCACCTCAGACACGTTGAACAAGTGAAAAATATTCCACAGTTTAAAAAAAAACAACAAGAAAATTACAATTTATGGTGGGAAAAATAGTTGATTCTTAATGTCTCTATAGTTGCGAAGTGAATGTTTATATATGCCTACACATTTTAGGTTGGGCCTAAGGCTACGTCCTACACCTAGTTTCACCAACATACTGAACCCAGTTCAACAATAGAAAGCACAAAACGCGATGGGTTATCTATGAAAGCTCTTGTAAATGGATTAGGTTCAGGCTTACAAGGGCCTAGGGTCAGAAAAAGAACTGTTGAAATTAGAGCAATGCCTTGCGGATAGTATAGGTAGAATAAGTAAGTATTAGTGGGTAGTATGCTATCTTGAAAAAAAAGTCAAATAGTTCGACACTTAGCGAGTTCGCACTAAAATTAAGGTAGGCCCTATACTGCTATAATTTTTATTTTTTTTTATCTATGGGAAAGGAGTAGGTAAGGAAGGTTTGGGGGGGGGGGGTGATTACGACCATACAGATTTTGAATGGTGATTCTACAGACCGCCTAAAGACTACCGCGCCTTCTTGGCAATGATAGGGATGGAAATGTAGAGTAGTGAGAAGGGGTATGAGTCGGTATGACTTTATAAGGGAGAAATTAAGACCAATGTACAAGGCTTCACGGTTTGTTCTTCGTTGTTCTTCGTTCGTCTCTACTCTAGGTTCAATGAAGCGAGACCAGAGCACTGATAATATATATATATCGACCCTTGAATTATATTTATTGTAATATTATGGTCTGTGTCAAAAGATGCCTTTTGATAATAATGACAGTTGAGAAGCTCATTATTCTTAACATAGCACACCAAAGTACCAAAGGCGATAAGATAATGTGGCCAGCACAATACCCATCTTCCATCCTCTATTATTGATAGGAGACTCATTTCCTAGTTAAACGATTACGGCATCTTGAGCCATATCTGTACATTTTAATTGGTTTCTCTAGTGTTTATAATATATTATTTTCTTTTGTTACTCTATATAAGATATTTTTACTTTACACCCGATTATCTTCTTTACTCTTGTCTTATGCAAACATTTAACATATATAAGCGGTATAAAACGTTTTATAATGTTATTAACATAATAATAATTAGGTTAGGCCTATATCCTATATCCTTGATATTATTACTAATACTAATAAGTAATAAGTCTAAATAATTTGACTATAATATTCCTGTGCAGTTTATAATTATAAACTCTTAATAAAAGTTAATATCTTAAATATCCTATTCTTGAATCATGCGTGACGAAAAAAAAAGAGTTAATATAGGCAATATAGCCTAGACCTAGTATTATTTAGTATAATTATAAATACAACTTTGTGTGAATTTATGTGGCTTTTGCTAAGTTAGCACAACAATAAAAAAATTACTATGTTTATTAATTAAAATATTTAAAATTACAATTCTTACACAACTATTAGCAGTTCATAAGCTTGACTTGGACAGACTCAAACATATTCCATGCGTAACTTTTCCATAAAACTAAACGTTGAAGACTAATAGAATCAAAGTAGGCTTCTGTGTAAGTCCAATAAAATTACAAACAGAAAAGCGAAACAATTTGTTGATGTTTGTTTTTTTCACATTCTATCCGTTTCAGAAACTACACATTTATGTTTTAAATTACCCTCAACATGCAACACATTTCGACACACGCAGTGGACCGCTAAAGCAATAGTTTCACACGCACACGAAACAAGGGGGGAGTAACTCCAAAACTTTTTTTTTCTGTTTGTAACGGTACGGGAGCTGCCAGCTTCGGCTCTTTCTACCCCTCGCTTTCCCCCTCTCCCTCCAGTCTAGCCCGCTCTTTCTTCCTGAACCGAAGGTATTTTTTTCCTCTTCTTGTTTGTCATACGCCGTACACCCCTCGGCCCCCTCCTCCCCTCCCCTAATCCCCTTCGCACCCCGTCACCCCCTTAACTCTCATGTGTTTTCGACATTTGGTGGAAGTTTTCTTTTTTGTCTTCTCCTCTTCTCTTTTGCTTGTGTGTGTGTGACTGTGTGTGTGGCTTTGTAAGTTTCCTCGCGACCAGCTCGTGCTGGGGGTGGAGACTTACAGACTTGCACGCGTGTTGGTGTCGGTGGAGCGGCAAGCGATATAATCTTACTATATATCTAAATAGTTTTCTATCTTTCTAGCTATATGTCTGGCTATCTGTCTATCTTCTATCTAGAAAGAACGTCTGTAAACTTATAAGATATCATGAAGGATTTTACGATATCTAACTACATATAACTATCTGTCATTCTGTCTGGCTATCTATATCTATCTATCTGTCCGTCTATCTATAGGCCTACTTCTATATGTCCGTCTATCTATAGGCCTACTAATATATGTCCGTCTATCTATAGGCCTACTTCTATATGTCTATCTATAGGCTAATTACTCTAATCACTCTAATCAATATATCTATCGGCCCATATGTCAGCTTGTCTGTCTATCTGACTGTCTTTATTATCTTCTGTAGGCCTATATGTTAGTCGATCTATCTGTCTGTCTAACCTAGGCCTATCTATCTAATCAAACTTACCTCTCTGGTCTCTATATTATATCTTTTTTTTAAACAATCTTGGCCTATTAGTCTTACTGTTTTCATGTTTATTATCTATTTAATCTTATATTATAAAATTTGATAGAATGGGCTGCCTATGATAATGTCGATGCGCCTATTTTCATGTAGGCCTACATAGGATGTCGGGAAGTGGTTCATATAGCCTTAAGAAGTAAATGTAATTAAATATATGAGCCTATATTAATATACTATATATAAACTTATAAGAAAGCCAATTTCACATTAATTTTAAAAGCCAACACACAAAATAACACGCATGCGCACACCAGACACACGCGCCACGCACGCAACAGCATGCCATACATTATGTATGACTGGTATCCCGAGATGCCCCCCTCACCTGCTTCGTCACCACATATACCACATACCCTCGTGGCAGTGGGATGTTTGCATAATTATTATAAAACATTTACGCGAAAGCTGTAAATAAACCAAGCTCCGCCCACTTCCCTTCTCCCAGCTCGGCTTAATGCGGTAGCAGTTACGGGCCTTCCTTCAAGGGAAATAGCTCTTGTTTATTTCACTTCATGGCAATTTACATCTATTTATCTCCCTTAGATAACAATTATGTTCAAATAGCATGTCCCTTTATAAAGTGTATTTCTGGTAAAAAATATTTGTATATAAGAAATGTCGTAGTCTTTTATAAGTATTAATGAATCAATGTCAGAAATATTAATTTTTTACTGAAATCATAGGTTGGTATGTCACATAAATCATGAATAAACATGAAAAGGCGTGTAATACTTGAGTAAGGAATACAACTTTTAAATACTGTTTTAAAAATTTAAGTCATCATCATTGACTAATACTATCTTCAGGATCAGGGCCGGCTCATCCATATAGGCGAACTAGGCGGCCGCCTATGTTCAACATTTTGGGGGGCGCAAAAGTGAGGATTTGTTTTTAATTTGGGGATTTAAAAATGTAAATTATATTAATGCGGCGGCGGAATATTATAGTGAAGTGACGTGACCGTAAAGTCATTTCATGAATCGTAAGTCGTGAGGGCGCTGAGTTGTGTGATTTGGCAGTGCAGTTGTTGTTTTTGTGCATTTTCAGACTGTTAATTACGAAAACGAGTACATTAAATCCCCTAGGTGACACAAGATGGTCCAGTCGAATTGATGCACTAACACCTCTGCGGTACCAGTTATCTCATGTTTGTGATGCTTTGGAAGAGATTTGTGAAGACACTAAATGGATCTAGTGGCAGTATTGCGAATGTAGAAGCACTTGGGTTACTTAAAATATCTCAGACTTCGAGTTTATTGTTGCACTTGTCACATGGCCCAAAATTTTGTTTCAAGTAGACATAACTAGTAAGAAAATGCAAGAAAATGACGTGAGTCTCATGAGAGCAGTTAGTTACCTGAAAAAAAAAACGAAGAGTTTTTGGTTGTAGCTAGAAACTAGAAGTGATTTAGAGTTCAATAGAGTTCTGGTTGATGTTAATGAAGTAGCATAAGAAGTTGCATGGAGTAGAACCAGTATTTGAGAAAGAGAAAGTCCGAATTCGAAAAAAGAAGAACATGGTTGATTACTAATCAACAGATGAATATGTAAATATTGCAGGTAATCCCTCAGAAAGTTTCAAGATCCACTTTTATGTTGCTGCTATAGACACAGCTGCTTATGCGGTAAAAGAAAGATTTTCCCAGTTAAATAAAGTATCTGGTGTCTTTGGATTTGTGTACAACATTCCTGACCTTAAAAACAAGACTACATCTGAGGTTAAGTTGATGTTCAAAAACTTGGAAAAAACATTAACAATTGAAAAAGATGAAGGATTGAATGAATCTGACATTGCTGCTGTACGACAGTGATCTGAACTTAGAGCTATTTCTCATCATCTCCATGACTCAGTATCAAACCCTGAAGAAGTCCTAAATTACATTTACCAACAGAATCTTGAAAATGGATTTCATAACATTTGTGTAGAATTTCGTATTTAGCTTACGTTGGCACTTTCCGTAGCTAGTGCTGAACGAAGTTTTTCAAAACTTAAGCTAATTAAAACCTATCTGTGTAGTACAATGTGTCAGGAGAGACTTGCGGGTCTGGCGACAATTTCTATTGAAAGTTGGATAGCAAGATAGTTAGACTCAAAACTCAAAAGCCCATATACAAGAATTCGCTAAGCAGAAAGCAAGAAAAGTACCATTACGTTTTATTCTTTAGGAGTATAAATACTGTTAATCAGTATTTAAAAGTGACTTTTGGACCGTAGTTGAGAAAACAATAGTCCAATGTCAAACGTTATCAAGTAGTCTTTGTGTGTATATTTTAAGTGTTATACAAACAGAAAAAATATCTATAATCTAACTGTGAGTTTCTTTTTGTTATTAAGAGAACTGTTCATAATGCAATTATAAAACCTAGTCTTGGCACGCAGAACGATTTTCAGTGGCACGCGAGACACTCAAGAATATTTTTTTATGCAAGTGAAAACAAACGTAGGCTGTCAGCATAATTATTGGCTTTTGTGTAGCGAACTATATTATTATGGGAATTACACTGGACGTCGACTGTTTTAGTTCAAGAATGTTTGTATGCAAAGGTCTCATCATTTATCTGTGATTAAATCTATTGTTAAGATTTTATAGTTTTTCAATTCTCTTCTAGAAGAAAGTGATACGGAGTATAGGTAAAGTCTTGGATAGATTCTTTTCTTGTCTGGAAGCATTAAGGTGTATCTTAATGAAAAAAAAATAAAAAAAATTCCGGTATTGAATAAGGAGAACTGACTGTTGAAGCCGATATTTCTGAATGATATGGCGACACGTTTCAGGGAATTGAACTTGCATTTGACGGGGTTGGAAAGCACTTGAAGTGTTGGACCACTGGAATGGATTTGCATTGAAACTGGACACGTCTTGCCGTGAAATCAATTTCAAAACATTTAACTCTTTCCCTAATTTAAGGCAAATTAAGATAGATGAGCGTTTTCAGAAGTACACTAATTATATTAAAACAACTCGTTTGGCATCACTAGCATCAAATTTGGAGAATTTAATTGAAGGGAGATAATTAACCCGTTTTCTTTGCATAAACATTTCTACTATGTTTTTTTTTTGTCTCCTTTTAAAAAAATAAAAGCTTACAATTTATAACTTCGAAATGATCAAATTACTAAAAAAAAATATTTGAAAATGATATAAATATTATATGACTTAAGAATTTATATGTACATTTTTAGGTATTAAATTAACTACCCAGTTGGTTTGATTACCACGTATCTCTTCCGCTTACCAGTAATAGTCAGTGTCTGTACATATTGGAGAGTTAAACAATATATTAGCGTAAATCTCAGTTATGCTGAGATTAAACTATAAAGACTTTATTTCTATTACTATAATATCTTGACAACTAAATTCAAATATTAATAACTATTAATGTGTAAGGTAAGTAATGAAATTGTGTATTAGCTATGAATGCTTTTTTTAAAAAGATAATAACATATACATTAATTTGTTTTTAAATATAAAACGTTTCAATGATTTTCTCTATAACGCTCCTTTTCTGTTGATCTTGGTCTTGCTACGGCACTAAATAAATTGTCTTATAAAAATACTATGGGGTCTAGTTGAGCAGTTTGATTTGCACGCTTTTGGCACACTGAATCATGGGAATGATTTAGAAATCCTATTTTGGCACACAATAAGCAAAAGGTTGCCGACCCCTGATCTAAATCATTCGTGTGACTTTACGGGGGGGGGGGGGGGGGGGGCCTGCTATTTTATGTGCCAAACATTTGGCGATCCTGTAAAAAATTAATTTTTAAAAATAAATCTCTGTGGACTAAATTTTTTTTCATTTCAATGAAAGTAAATCAATGGATTCAATGCAATTCCCTGCCTAAGCCCCCCTGCCCCCTCCCCCACACACACTGGCTTACTAATAAATGAAGACTAACAGTCCAGATTAACGCAAATCCCCACCCCGAAGCTTGGGGATCATTTCCTTTGGATATACCTTTGTTCTTGGCGTTTGTCACAGCTTTAAGAATGGTTAATACCTATTTTATAATAGGCATATACTAATTTGAATGTTACACAAATACATCCGCCTAGACTTGTAGTATATTTGTAATGTCAGAACATACATAAAAAATAAATAAATGACAATGATCACAGCAAACAAGTTTTTATTCAAGAGCCAAAATGTTTTTTTTTTGTTGTTTGTTTTTATCTTGCATACTGTGTGATACAGTGTGTATGTATTAAACTATAAAAAACTGTAGCCACATTACTGTCTATGTAAATTTTAAAACACATCTACTATAATATTATTAATATCAAAGTTGTATATAACTATAACATGTAAAACCTGTCCGTTATAAATTTGGATACAAATAATAGACCAACTGTTCCAGTGTACCAAGGGCTGGAGTAGAAGAACATGTTTCCCCGATACAGTACAAATGTAGAAAGTACATTTATTAGACAGCACTAAAAGTACACAGAATCATTATTTGTATTTAATGTTTAAGCCAAGCAGCACTCAAAATGAAATACATAAAAATTGTGATTGAAAGTTTAAATTATTCTGACTTATTACTTACAGACTTAAGCAAAGTACTTGTTGTTGTTTTTTTTTAATAACCAGCCACCAACAACTACATAGGCCAATCAGATGCTACTTACACACATAGCCAATCAGACGCTGTAAATACACATTGTCATAGCCAATCAAATGCCTCTTACAATGCACACAGCCAATCAAATGCCTCTTACAATACACACAGCCAATCAAATGTTACAAACTCACTGCTAATTAAAAAAAAAGTAAAAGGCCAACACTGAGTGGGCAGAAACTATTCACCAATAAAAATTGTGTATATATTATTTAAGAATGATTTTTTTTTGGCATCAACTAGACAGACACTTCATCATTATTACAGCTGAATAAAATTAAAAAGTCAAACTTTCTCTACATAATTAGACCAGACAAAAAAAGCAAAAACAATTAAGTGTTCTCTGCCATAAAAAAGTAAAGACATCCCTACATTTGCAGAACTCAAATTTATTTTTATATTAAATACTATTATGCATTTCTTTCCCCCAGAACTAACCATCACACATGAACAAGTTTTAACCCTAGTGATCACAATTTCATGGTAAACTATCAGACTATCACTATCACCCACAGAACCACACACCTGCTGGAGGTAAGACCAAGCACAAAATAGTTTCCCATTTAGTTATGTCTCAAGACAATCCTTTTTTTTTTGGCAGTTAACCAGACTTCCTTGGTTGGTCCAAAGACTATAATAAGATGGACCGCTTGCTTTAATATTTCCGCTATTTAATGACTCAAAGGATTTTTTTTAGGTATTCCTGATTCCATTTTGTACGTGCACTTCCGTTTTATTTAATAGCTATGATTTCTCAATGGAAAATAGCAGAAGTAATTTAAAACAGTGTCATTGCATGCACACAAAAAAGAAACACATAAGCTCTAAAAATAGAGCAAGCGGTCTATCTTATTTTAGTCTTTGGTTATAGTCCTGCAATGTTGCAGGGAACCACCATTTACCAAGTTCTTATATATATAACCTCCAGTTGTTTGGGATCATTGGGTAAAAAAAATGCAAGCCACTATGAAAACTCCATCATTGTAATGTAATGGTAATTTATATAGCGCTTCTATCCATGCTATTTTAGCATGCTCAGTGCGCTCTAGAAGACTAATAATCTGTGAGAGGTTTCACTGCTGCCGGTTAAGCGCATGTGATAACAACTCAATATTAACGTCATCTAGTCCCAAAACTCCTGTAGGGACAGGGATCTGCCGATGGCGGGGCTCGAACCTGCGACGTGTCAAGTGTTTTTTTGGTTGACAGTCTGGTGAGCTAACCGCTAGGCCAGCCGGCTTCACCGGACATCAGACATTCTATTTAGTGTTTAAAAAAAAAAAAGACACATTATAAAAAGGTGACTAGGATTTGAACTGGTGAAACACAGTGGACGTGGATCTGGTTGAAGAAATGTCAAGAAATAGTGAAGAAGGTAAGAATCTGTTGGAAAACAACTAATATACAATTTGAAGAGAAAGAAGAAATAAAAAAGCTTGAAGAAAAGAATGAATTTATATGCAATGACATTCACAATGTTGCACAAATAAACTGTTGAAAATTCAATTATCAATGATCAAATTCAATACCGGTATTTGGTTTGGTTTTTATTTATAATTTTAAAAAATATGATAATACGACTCTTCTGACTATTGATGTCGTGTACATTGAAGGGATTTGTCAAAATGAAAGGAGTGCTAAATATTTTAGCGCTGTGCTACACTGTAACATATCTGCTAAAAAACAGTCAAGTAATGTTTTCAAAGTTTGAAATGTGTGCTTGTGAAGAGCCACAAGAAAAACTCATATGACAGCCCCACTCTCTTTCGTATCAGTGCTGAACTAGTGCCGACCCCTCCACCCCACCCACACAGGAAACAACTAGCAGGGAAACAGCTATACATCAGCAACACATCAGCAACACATCAGCAACACATCAGCAACACATCAGCAACACATCAGCAACACATCCAGATGACATCATACTAATCACAGTTCTCTGTGCTAGAACACCCCCCACCCCAAACAGCTATACAATCAGACATGCCTACCCCTAAGGACCAAAAAGAGGAACAATCTTGATGAAAAAGAGGATTTTTCATCAAAAAAGCGGAACACTCTTCATCTGACAATCTTTTATAACAAAAAAAAAAAAAAAAAAAAAAAAAAAAAAAAAAAAAAAAAAGCTAAAATCTAGACTAGTCCTAGTATTAGATTTAAAATGTCGGTAGGCTTACGTTTCACAGACAATTCGCAATGGATCTAGATCTAGTAGGCCTACAAAGAACATTAAATTCACATTTGCTGAATAAACTCCTCTGAATATTCCTTCCAATAACACTGAATTAGTTTTTTTTACAATTTGAACAAGTCATATTTAAACTTTCTGAGCCAGAACGTTTAGACATTTTCACGATTTTAGCAATACAGTAAAGGAAAAGAATATTAATTGCCAAACACGAGTAATACCGCAAAAACGTTAGAAAAGCCCACAATATCTCTTTTAATAAACCCAGAAAACCCAAGTAATGATAATTATAGCATTGCGACTTTTTTGTGCCTTTGTTTTATCAACCTAGACACGGACTATATTTCAACCCATGAAAAACCCAGACTTTCCAATTTGGCGTAAGAAAACTAGTAAAAAGCGTAACGGCGTAACAAAGTGTGTTTTTTAATCAAAAAGCGGAACAAATACGCCAAAAGCGGAACGGTAGGCATGTCTGTACAATGCATCTGAGATTTTAGCAAATAACATTTTCAGTCATTTTCAAGTATTTAATGGTTGGCGTTGGTTGGGTCTAAAAACAAAACGAATCATCAAAACATTAATTGTGGGAATTGTGGCTTAGCACCAAAACCCTTCTGGTGGGAGGAGGCAGTGGGTATCACTCTAGCACAACAAACGTTTGATAGGCTAGTGCTGACAGAAAGACTGTGAAAACAGGGAATCCCCATTGCCATTAATAGTCAATACATGCAACAACAAGAAATAGAAAATGCAGAGCAGCCACTCCCCCTCCAGAACACTAAGGGTGTTTCATTTATGTAACAAAAATCCTGCTCAACAACAGAGCTTTTTTGTTTTAGATCATAGAGATTACTCTTAATGAATGCCATTACAGTCTTTAAAAAAGTCAACATTACATTTAAAGTGCACCAACTAAGGCGTGGTATGTAACCAACATTTCAAGATGGATGAAGAATGCATTGACCTGTGTTTCCACAATGTCTGGGGAAAACTAGCGTGACCTCTGGATTGTGCCTTGAAGAAAAGAAAATAGAGTTTAATTCTTCTAATGATTAACAGTAACAATTTGAGAATAAAATATTTGTGTGTGTGTATATATAATATAAAAGTTTGCTCTGGATTGAAATTTAAATTTAAAACACTATTACATGAGACACAGCCCGCAATGAATCATGGTCAAAATGAAGGTAAACTTAAACTTAAAATTGTTAGAGAATAGTTTATGAAATATTTGGCTACTTTCTATGAGACAAAACAAAAGTAGATCTAGGTAGCATATTTGGGGTTTTAAAAAAAGATTTTGAAATTCCCAAATTTTTTCACAGACTTTCACCAAAATTCACAAACCAAATTATACTGGCAGGTGTGAAAGATCTTAACGTTTTGGTGGTTTATATAAGTATATATACACATTTTTTTTAAATGTTTGTGCAAATTTGTTTTTTAGTACCCATACAAGAATTTTATTTAAAAAAAAAACTAATTGGCCATAAGGGCTAACTAACTAAATTCCCTTTTTTATAAATTTAAAAAGATAATAATTTTTTTTACAGGTTGCTTTGACCATTTTTTTAAAATTCACAAATGCAAAAAAATCATGTTAATTTTTACAAACTTAAAAAATTGTCCCAAACCTGGATAGTTTCTGGAGGATACATTTTGTTTTTACAATGGTGCACTAACTGATTGTCATACCACTGATATCTGAGTCATCTCCGCTGATATTTGAGTCATCTCCACTGATATCTGAGTCATCTCGACTGATATCTGAGTCATCTATTTTAATAAGGTTTCTTAACATCATTAATTAGTGGGGGGGGTGTGTGAAAAGGGCTTGGGGAGAGGAATCGGTGTGAGCGTGTCCGGGTGGGGAGGGGTCTCAAGCATAAGGTGAAAATGAAAATTGCAGAACACCTGAGAAATGGAGAAAATAGCGCGAATGTTGAAAAGTTAAAAACGTAAAATAATTTGGTGATCTCAGACAATGACAGGCCCCTGACTTAGATCTCTGGCACCGACACACAAAAAAAAGAAAAAAGTCACAACATTAAAAAAAAAAATGTGTAGGTCTAGATAAAAATGGATAGAATCGAATAAATAACACAGTAAGTTCTTTGTACAACTAGGGCAGTCGGCGCCAGGTGCTATCTCCGTTTTTCTCCCTTGGACGTCCGCTTCTTCTCCGAGTCTTTCCTCTCCTGCTGTTTCTGCTTCTGCGCCTGCCTGTCCTGCTTGTCTTTCTCCTTCTTCTTGTCCTGCTCCTCCTTGGCCTTCTCTCGCTTCTCCCTCTCGGCCCGCTGGACCTCGTCTTTGTTGATGTTTCTCACCAGCATGACTAATGGCTTAGTTAAGAAGAAGAAGTTCTGACCAAGCATAACTAAATAGGCCCTACATAGTTTTAACACTAAGTCTAGTATGGACCACTAAGTCTAGTGTGGACCACTAAGTCTAGGGTGGACCACTAAGTCTAGGGTGGACCACTAAGTCTAGTGTGGACCACTAAGTCTAGTATGGACCACTAAGTCTAGTGTGGACCACTAAGTCTAGGGTGGACCACTAAGTCTAGTGTGGACCACTAAGTCTAGGGTGGACCACTAAGTCTAGTATGGACCACTAAGTCTAGTGTGGACCACTAAGTATAGGGTTGACCACTAAGTCAAAAGTGGACCACTAAGTCTAGGATTGACCACACACTGTTAAAGTAGATCCACATAATCTTAAAGACTGTAATATACTCAACAAATAAACTTATGAAATAATTGCACTTTTCTGGTGTCTAACAGCTTATTCAAAATTAAATTCAAGAAGTAAATGGACTGACTAACTATCCAGACTTAAATGTTAAATCAATTAAAATGACAGCAATTATTAATGAAAGTAAAACTGCAACATTAACATATCAAGCTGTCATGGACACAAGGCATAAGACTTGTGCTCTCCATTTCAAAGCTCTATAGAGCACTTTTAGAAAGGATACAATCTGAGGCGTCTAGCTTGTTGGAACCGGATCCTGCACCGCTGGACGACGATCTTGGGGCGGAGTGTTCTTCCTCCTCAATGTGTTCATCTGGGTCTGTCCTGTGGTTTTTCATTAAGGACAACAACAGCATATATTTGTATGGGAAAGTAGAGTGAACCCTCGCTACTTCGCGATTCGACCTTTGCGGATTCACGACTTCCCGGATTTTTTTTCCATTATAATATATAAGAAAATATATTGCGGATTTTCCGGAAATTAAAAAAATAGTCGCGATATATGAAGACCCAAAATATTTGTGCCTATGTACTGTATGTACATACTGTAGATATCTGTAAATTACTGTAAAGGTTGGTTTGTTAACAGTACGTAAAGGGAGGGTTTCAAATGTCTGAATACAAGTTTAAAAAATACTGTAAATATGGTGTCCCTAACTCGCAGATTTTCAGCTATCGTGGCTGGTCCCAAAACCTATCTACCGCGCTAAAAGAGGGTTTACTGTAGCAATCTGAATGCACTCCCTTGACCACCATATCTTTAATCTTTAAAAAGTTTTTTCAAAGTATTTCATTTATTTATTTCAGTGTTTCCCAAAGGCTGGGCTGTGGTAGAATTACCAGGACACAAAGAAGATAAAGAGGTCGTTATTCTAGGTCAGATTATTGTGAAGTAATAGCAATAGTCAATAGGTTTATCAGTACATTTTGGTCATTTGGTCAATTATTTACAACTATCAGATCGAGGCAGCAATATCATCAAAAAAGATTGTGTGGACAATTCACCACTGATATCTGCTACTTACAATCTAGTATAGATGATGTAATGTGAATGGGTCATAAAGCAGAGGTATTAAAATAACCATGTCATTTTTCAAGTCTGTGAAATGGTCAATAGTTTAGCAGACAGAAGAGAAGAAAAAAAAAACTTACTCTATTAAATACTGCATGAACTCAATTGTAGTAAATACTTTGTTAACTATCATTGTTCTCACCACACATTTCAACAGTGCGCAAAGCAAAAAGGATACTCTTCTCCGTCAGAGACCTGTCCATACTGAGCCAATATGGCAGCCTTCCTGTCCGCTTCTTCTTTTGTCAACTTCTTTTCCTGTACCGTGGCGAGAGTCTGCTTCTCAAACATGGCTGACAGACGGTCACCTAGATCTTGAAAGACACAGTCGAAATATTTACTTCAATTTGCGAAAGCAATACATTGATTAGATATTACATAAATATATCATTGAAGGATTCTTTCTACTCTTGTAAACATTGTAAATGGCTACATTTTGTAGTTGTTGTTTTTTTTAAACTATATTGTTTTTGTGTTTACACAAAGCTATTTTAGGATCAATATTGCAATGTTGGCAGGTCCCAAGGCAGTCAGAATTAAAGGGGAACAACTTTCCTATTTTTATTTTATTCAGAAAGTGAGTTATTTCCCCTGATTATGAACACCTCTTGCTTTCTTTATAAATATAAAGCAGAATATACACTTTCACACAATTTTGCTTAAAAATCTGTTTCTATTTAGTTATAAATAAAGCCAGCAATGCTAAAAAAAATCAGCTTTAACATTTTAAAACCCATGCCACATTCCCAAATTTAAAAAAAAAATATTCCCAAACTAATGAAACACATAGTGGTAGGCCTATGTGTAAATTGTTTCATTTGAATCAGGCGTATACAATTATATTATAATAGGTAGTCAAAAGCGAAAAATGTTTTGAACTTATAAATACAAGAACCTGAAATAATTGTTGAAAAAATAAAAATACAAATTTTTTTTTCATGCTACTAACTTTGTCCATTACAATAAAATTTATAAACTTGGGTCCTTTTACTGAAACATTTCCATCTCGCATGAATTCTGTTAATACACATTCAAGCATCACAGACAATATAGAACTGATTTTCTAAGCACAAAGCTAGTGTAATAGTTTTCTCTATGTTACTCAATGTACCTTCTTTAGGAGCAGCTGCGGCTTTGTGTTTGTTTTCAATTTCCCATTGCTGTATGATGGCCGTGTAGAGGTCAGCCGCTAGGTCTGGATCCTGAAATCCATAAAGTAAAAAAAAATTTACATTGGCATACCAGTGGTCAACAAAATGCTGAAAACATATTAATTTGTTTATGTACAGATTTACAGATATTTTCAGAAGAAATATTTGTATTTCTTTGCGTGAGGTCACTGCCACTGAGAGCCGCATTCTAGCCTTTTGTTTTTATAGGAGTCACACTCTAACATAGAGATAGAGGGAGGCTAATATTATATTATTATATGCACATATATCATTTGCAAGACATTTATTGACTTGATTCGTGCAAATTTGGCATGGATATTTAAAAATCGCTCCTACAAAACAAAAAACTCGTGGGCTAACGCAGGTCAATTAGTGGCCATTAGAGCTACTAATTCAGATAATTCAGGCCTATTATTAAGGCGGGTTTTACAAAATGGCCACCAAATGATGGAGATTTATTGTTTATTTAAAAAATATGATTTGTTGATACAAAATGTTTTTTTCTTACTTGTATCAGTATGTGTTTATATGTTCATAAAGTATCAGCTGCATCAGTATTGTATGTTTTAATTATGTTATTGTGTTGTTAATATTAATTTAAACACCCTCGAACGTTACATAATCGACCGAGCCCATTTCCCGATTTTTTTTATACATTTGAAAATCACTTACCAGGAAAAAGAAAAACTAAATATAAAGTTTTTTTAATGTTTAACATTCATAAACATGTTAATTTTCACTAGGCCACCATTAGAAGCACAAAAATTTTTTAATCTTTTGAAAAAAAACGTGTTTTAAAAAGCCCTAATTTTTACTGCACTTCGGAGGTTTTTTTTCCTCCGCCGAAACTAAGTCTAAAACTAGATATAAAATAAGATTTATCTATGTAATTTTGTAAAACTCTTTTAATTTTAACCAAAAATATATTTCTTTTCATAAAAACAAAGTTTGTTTTAAATATTTAGCCGAAGAATTCATTTTATTAGTAAATAAATGAAAATCAATTGGTACAAAAAAGGCTTCTGGCGACGAAATATAACTTTCGTTGTCAAAACAAGATTCAAGATTTACAGTCCATTTAAATGCAGACATGCGAATTTTAGAATGTAAATCCGATCGGATAGCTTAAAAATTCCACTTAATGCACTTTTTTAGTTCGTAAAACGAGGATTTTTATTTTTTAACTCCATTTGGTGGATAACGTACGATCGATGTGGATAAAGTATTTTCTAAAACACTATTTACACATTTATTTTCCTATTTCTGACTATTTGTGTACTATCTACGGCAACAAAATACTATTATTTATAGTTTAAAACTAAATTTACGCAAACTATTGTATTTAAACGGTTTAAATCCTATTTTTGTGCTTTCAATTTAAAACACACACGCTTTGTTTACGCCCACGATAGCCGCCATTTTGACAGCATGGCTGCGACTTCGGTAGCCCTAGACTTTAAGACGCCTGAGTGCGAAATCATGTTTTATTGTAAAAAAAAAAAAAAATTAAACACAACACAAACACTGATATTTTTACTTTTTGTGAGTTTGTCATAAAAGTATTCATTTCAACAATATTGTGTGTTTTAATGCTGTTTTGCTGTTGTTTTGTCAAACTAATTTTGTAGCCCCTGCAACTTCTTGACAGGGGGATTTTCCAGATTTTTAAATTATTAATTATAAAATATTGGAATATCAGCTGACTTTAAAAGTGTCATATTTCGATTTCTGGGCTTATAGCCTGCATACACTTATAGGCTTTAAAATGACGTATAATACTATACTATAGCTTAACATTATTTTTTTTTAATAAAAAAATAAAAAAGGGGAACTCCTGAAATCCTTATCGTGAAACCTGCCTTAACTCTTTAACTACCATGAGCCGCATTTTGCGGCTCAAGCCAGCCGTGTCGCAAGACTACGAGCCGCATATTGCCCTTATATATTTATTTTGTCCAAATCCAATTCAAGATTTAGAAATAATAAACTAACGTCCTTGTTTTGAATCGTCTACTTCCGTATTCTTATTTTTCAAATGTAAATATTAACTAAAAAAATTTTGTATGTGTTTAAAAGTGATTTTTTTTCGATGTCTGGTTTAATTTTCCATTAATTTCCCTCAGTATTCTTACTGTACTTGTGTTTAGTTTTTTGTGTGTATCTTTGTTATTTGTGAACAAAAATTAAAGAAATTTGAAGCGAGTGTTTCTAATAGAATTCTAAATAGGATCGCAAAGTTTTTTTTTTAATTTTTTTTTTTTTTTTGGAGATATTAGACTGTAAGTTGAATATTTCTAATTTGTTTGTCTTTGTTTCTAAAACAACATTCTTACTTTCACCTTTACTTTCACACTTATTCTAAAATTTAAAAATGTTATATTGGCATATTGTAGATACGCTTTTATTTCTGCTTATTTTGATATGTAACACTTAGGGCTTCATTCATAATAAAAGCTGTAAAAAAAGCTTTGATTGGGCCTATATGTAAAAAAATAAGGTCATGAAAACGGGCTGGCCATACGGGGGAAAATGCCATGGTAGCTATTGAGTTAATATATAATATAGTTTATATCATATAAACTAGGCCTATATAATATAGGCCTATTACTATTACTATTCTATTATAGGCCTACCAATTTTACCCGTTATGAACGGTTATGAGTTATGGTAATCATATAAATATATATTAAATAGTTTAAAATAGGCCTATAATTTATTTCCGTATAAATAAACTATAGGCACTATTCACTATAGACTATAGGCTATAGTTATAGTATAGGCCTAAACATATTTTAGAGTTAGGCCTAATTTTATCTTACCGTATATACTCGCGTATAAGTCGCACCTGTGTATAAGTCGCACCCCTAGTTTAAGATTTTTTTTCTTATATGTTGTCAGTGACCCACACATAAGTCGCACCCTGAGTGACCCCGACTTCCAAGGTTACACTGTATTTTAATATCTAAAAGATGCATACCTTTTAAACATAAAAGTTACTAAATATTCACCCTAATTTGGAAACTTTCCTTAAAAAATGGTTTTAATCGTGCATAGGCAAACATAAACAAATAAAGGCAGTGCTTCATTTATTTTAAACAACCAATCAATAGGCCTACAGATATTATCATTAGTGAGATGGGAAAGTAAGGTATTTGTGTCTTCATCTAAGTCCCTTTCCCTACTTAAGTTCCTATCCCTATAGTAACTCTACACACAAAAAGTCTTTGAAGTACGTCATTAGACTCAATGTCGCCTAGACTGCAGACTGGGAGGCGCCGGCATTTACGACGTGCTATGCATGTGTCCTAATTACCATTAACATTGTTTGAAATGATTTCAAGTGCGTCTGCGCGACCGACAAATAATAGACTGTGTTTTTTTCAACTCTTACATGCAATTAATGAAAAATAAAACACACTTGACATTTAACGCGTCCATCTGCCGATCGTAGTTGCCTAGATATGACGCGTTTAGATAGGAATGCTCAACACTGCCTTATTAGTAGGCTATAGCCTATAAGCCTAGACCTTAAGTAGGCCTACTAAATAAAATGCATCTTAAGCTTATTAAGCTTAAGCCTACCTACATTATAGGCCCAGACAGGCTTTCACACATTTACGATTATTTCCATAATCATTCATAATGTAATTTGCGTTCAATAAGCCTACCCAAAAATGACGCCTTTAAACTTACGCTACGTTTCCGCAATACAAAATCGGTCCAAAAGTTCAAAAGAAAAGCTGGGGAGGTCGGGTGTCTGTAAAACCTAAAATATTTGTCGATCTCAATTTCAGTTATATAAAGATAGCAATATGTAGGCTACACCTACGAAAGTTTTCTAAATGTAAAATGTAAATGTAAAATGTATCCTAGTAATTCTACATTACTACAGTCAACTATACGGGTTATGTAGCA
Organism: Anisus vortex; assembly: GCA_949126835.1. Lineage (NCBI taxonomy): Eukaryota > Metazoa > Mollusca > Gastropoda > Planorbidae > Anisus > Anisus vortex. Next base: position 2,092,064 of record OX421505.1, on the reverse strand, counting down.
AACTGTATGACAGAGTAGTGATGTTTTTCAAACTTTTCAAAAACCGTGTTGGGTGTATAAGTCGCAACCCTACTTTTTGTCGAAATTTTCGGTAAAAAAAGTGCGACTTATACGCGAGTATATACGGTAATTTAGAATTAGACAGAATTTAACAAATATAGCCTAACTAAGCCTAAGCCAGGCTAAGCCTAAGCCTTTAAAATAGTCTAAACTTAGTCTAAATAGTAAAAGTAAAATAGAGAAGATGAGAAGAGACTAGGTCACTTTTCACTAGAGTCTAGATCTAGATAGTAGAAGTATTATGATAGACAAAAGACGGCTATACTTTGGTATAACTGGTTCTATTTTTTTTTTAAAGTTTCATATATCATTTTAAAGATCTTTTTATCCTGAATACGAATCCGTTGGTTTTATTGTGAGATTCCTTTTCTGTGATTTTTTATTTAATGTTGAATATTTGTTAATTTTGCATGTTTTATGAAATAATTTTACTTCCCTTGAGCACTTTGTGTTTTATTGTGTTACGTCCCTTTGGTTTGTTTATTTTTTTCACATTACATGCACTGCACGCTTATCGGACCAGATTCGTAGCCATTATCGGTTAGTTTCTAAGCTTTCTAAGTATTTGTTAATCATTATTATCGGTTAGTTTCTAAGCTTTCTAAGTATTTGTTAATCATTATTATCTGTTAGTTTCTAAGCTTTCTAAGTATTTGTTAATCATTATTATCGGTTAGTTTCTAAGGTTAGGGAGAGCTTTGTAGTTTTTTTATTTGGCTATACAGAGCCAACCTGGCCATATCTTGGGACAGGAAGTATTAGGTTTTGGAGACGAGGATGACAGCATGGTGTCGTGATCTAGGGAATACGATTTGTTTCTTTTTTTTTCTTTTGTGCTATTTCTTATTAAATATGGTAAGATAAATTTTATTTTTTTATTGCTTCTAAGGAATTCTGATTGAAAATTTTGGTACGTGGAGCTATTGATAGTGTCTTAATTAAGAAGATCGGCAGACAATAATGTATTGTGTTTGATCAGCCTGTGACCTGTGACGTCACAAGGCTTTTGTAAAGACAATACAAATATTTTTTTTTGGAAAAAAAATATTTTTTTTTTCATTTTTAATAGTCTGCCGCTCTTCTTAAGACACTTATCAATAGCCCCACGCGAAAAAATTTTCAGTTGGAATTTTTTAGAACCCTACTTTTCTAGAACCAGTTATACCAAAGTATTACCCAAAAGACTATCTTAGAATAGATTTATTATAATTTAATTTAAAAATTAAATATCATTTTCAATCATTTTGTCATTTAGATTCTAAATTAGAAATCAGAAAACTTACTACAACACTAGCTAAGAACTCTTTAATCCCTTCCTCTCTTTCCTCATCATTCGATTCGGTGTCCAGTATTCCTATTATGTAACCGACAAAGACATCAGTGTCTAAATCTGAGCTAGCTGACTTTAGCTTTTCTGTTAGCCACACATCAAATGGCCCAGCTATGGAAGTCGCCATTTTCTTACTCAGCACTATTATCGACGAAAAACGAAAAATCTTACTTGGAAGATTATGTGACTAATTAATCGCCCTAAAGCAATATTAATATCAAGACCCTCTTCATTTTATTTTATTAATCTTTTTTTAAATTAGTGTAATATGATTTTTTGTAAATAAATTAAAACTGAAATCATTAAATATTAAAATAATGTTTTAATCTTTAGTTTAATTTTTAGTTATATAGATTAGTGATCTTTTTCAAGGATGTGAGTTACAAAATATTTTCGCCTTTTATATATTTTGCAGGGCCGCTCATTTTAAAATAGAGGTCAGGTAGTGTTTTACTGCATAACTTTTTATTATTATTAAAATATTTCACGCATTCATATATTTCAATGAGGATTCAAAAGTGCATTATATAGTATTGTAGATTAATGCAATAAACATAGTAAGAAAAACATTTACAAAAAGTTACTAACCAATTATGCCCGTGCCGGCGGTAGGCTACTGCCGTGGCCGTGATTGTACTAAACTGTAGACTGTAGTGGTTGAGGTTAGTAGGCTACTGGACTAGGCCTAGTAACCAGGCAGGTTTGTTTACATTTTAATCATTTTACATCAAAATCAGCGTCATTGGGATCTTCATTTATGGCCTATTCATTTAAGAGGCTTTTTTTAATTTAGACATGTTTCAATTTATGCATTGAAGTGAAGGCCCTACTCATTAGTCATTCGTCTCATTACTAGGACTCAGGCTCCTTTGCGGCATATACGATTATATATAACTATAACGGTACCGGTAGCTAGTAGTCCCTGTAGTATTATATAGTATTGTAGATTAATGCAATAAACATAGTAAGAAAAACATTTACAAAAAGTTACTAACCAATTATGCCCGTGCCGACGGTAGGCTACTGCCGTGGCCGTGATTGTACTAACAACTGTCTAACTGTAGGGCGTAGGCCTACATGGTTGAGGTTAGTAGGCTACTGGCCTAGGCCTAGTAACCAGGTTGGTTTGTTTACATTTTATTCATTTTACATCAAAATCAGTGTCATTGGGATCTTCATTTATGGCCTATTCATTTAAGAGGCTTTTTTTAATTTAGACATGTTACAATTTATGCATTGAAGGCCCTACTCATTAGTCATTCGTCTCATTACTAGGACTCAGGCTCTTTTGCGGCATATACGATTATATATAAAACTATAACGGTACCGGTAGCTAGTAGGCCCTGTAGTATAGGCTATATTCTATACTATAGGCTATAATAATAAAATATAAATAAATTATTAAATATAATATATACACTTTAAACAACGAAGTGACCTTGGAACCTCTCTATGCCTATGGCCCTATGGCCTATACTATATTACTATAATATAATGTCTATGCTGTATAATCAAGAGTTATAAGACGTCAAGCTTAGATTCTGTCTTCTAGTTCTGCTTGCAGCTTTAGATGATGCTCACTTGTATCTTAGTAGCCAGTCATCAACATTTTAATTGTACCTTGCCCTTGTTCTGTACACTCTGATTACCGTATATACTCGCGTATAAGTCACACTTTTTTAAACCGAAAATTTCGACAAAAAGTAGGGGTGCGACTTATACACCCAACACTGTCTTTGAAAAGTTTGAAAAACATCACTACTCTGTCATAAAGTTTCCAACATAAGCCGTATAGTTGATTGGAGTTATGTAGAATTATTAGGATATGCGTAGGCATACATTTTACATTTAGAAAACTTTCGTAGGTGTACATATTACTTTCTTTATATACCTGAAATTGAAATCGACAAATATTGTAGGTTTTTCAGAAACCCACCTCCCCACCCACCGCTTTTCTTTTGAACTTTTGAACCGATTTTTTTAACATAGCGTAAGCTTAAAGGCGGCATTTTTTGGTAGGCTTATTGAACGCAAATTACAGTATGGAAAGAATCGTAAATGTGTGAAAGCCTGTCTAGGCCTATAATGTAGGAAGGCCAATAAGCTAAAGATGCGTTTTATTTAGTACTTAAGGTCTAGGCTTATAGGCTATAGCCTACTAATAAGGCAGTATTGAGCATTCCGATAAAACCGCGCCAGGTCTAGGCAATGTTTCCAAAACTACGATTTGCAGATGGACCCGTGAAATGTCAATAGTGTGTTTTACTTTTCATTAGTTGCATGTAAGTTCAGAAAAAAACACTGCTCATTATTTGTCGGTCACACAGACGCACTTGAAATCATTACAAACAATGTTAATGGTAATTAGGACACATGTAAAGCGCATCATAAATGCCGGCGCCTCCCAGTCTCAAGTCTAGGCCACATTGAGTCTAATGACGTACATCAGAGACTTTTTTTGTGTGTAGTGTTATTATTGGGTTAGGAACTTGAGTAGGGAAAGGGACTTAGATGAAGAAACCTTACTTTCCCATCTCACTAATGTCTGTAGGCCTATTGATCGGTTGTTTAAAATAAATGAAGCCCTGACTTTATTTGATTTTGTTTGCCTTATGCACGACTAAAAGCATTTCTTAAGGAAAGTTTCCAAATTAGAGTGAATATTTAGTAACTTTTATGTTTAAAAAGTATGCATTTTTGAGATGTTAAAAGGCAGTGTAACCTGGGAAGTCGGGGTGCGACTTATACGCGGGTCAATGATAACATATAAGGAAAAAAATCTTAAACTAGGGGTGCGACTTATACACCGGTGCGACTTATACGCGAGTATATACGGTAAATATAATTCTACTTATACTTATAATCATACATGATATGCCCTGTTTGAATGCAAACAAAATAGCTTGGGCTTGCAGCTTGGTGAGCTCATTTATTTATTTATTTAATTTTTTTTGGAACAAGGGGCCAAGAATTATACAGAAACCAATCTATAGTAGGCCTATGCATAGTAGGCCTACATATATTTATGTAATATATAGGCCTAAATATATATATAAAAAATTGCTAAAATGGAAAGGAAAGAAAAAACCCCTGCCTACTGTTCAGCACTTCAGGAATCTATGGGCTGCCAGTTTCAAAAATACTAACGTTAATGCTCTTGATCACCATCCACCTCCCCTGTCCTTAAGAAAAGTTTCTATAACTGCCCATGATTAGCCTAATCTTGTTTTGAACCTATTATTTATTCCTTTTTTTATCAAAATTGTTTTTAACAGGTTTCAAAGCTATGAACTCAACAAATAATAATGCATCTCAAAAGGGTCTTTAGGCTGTCAGGGGAATCAGTTTTGAAGCTCTGTATGTCACGATCATCAACAAGAACTGATTGTTTGCCAAAGAGAACAGTGCTGGTTTCAAGCTCAAAAAGTATTTTTGAAAACTTGGCTCTGGAAGAATGGCTCTATGACAACACAGACTTTGCTGCAGCAGAGTATCTCTTAATGTGGAGGAATCAGCCAGCTGTCGTCTTAGGCCGGCACCAGAACCCCTGGCTGGAAGCTAACATTCCTTTTGCAAGAGAGGAGGGCGTCGACATTGCTAGAAGGTGCTAAACATTCTATTTGCAAAAAATGAAGTCTTAGAAAGAGAGGTATCAATATTCAAATCCAGTGAGTCAGACTATTATAACTCAGGCCTTGTTATATTGAATTTCTGTTTATAGACATTTTATGATCACATTGGTCTGGAGGCAGATTGTTGGAATTCATAGGGTAAAGTTTTCTGTTTTAAATCTATAGTCTAAGTGTACCTCCACCAGCTTCTGATAGGTTCCTGAGGTCAGGTTTATGGGTTAAACATTGTGCTGGCTACACAATCTGCTTATTTGATTTAGTATGCAAAGGTGATGATTAAAAGATAATAGTTCTTTTTAAAATGTGAATTTAAAGTGTAAATAAAAATTGTAACTATTTTAAAAAAAAGAAAAAAAAAAATTGGGTTTGATAAAGATTTTCATAACAAGTGGTTTGGAGGGTAAACAAAAAATATAAGCTAGTGTAAATTAATGACCATTGTTTTCATATTGACAATTGAATAAATTTCCATTGCTACATCAGTGCATGATTGTAATTCTAGTCTGTCTTGTCCATAGAGGCAGCGGAGGCGGAACAGTCTACCATGATGAGGGAAATCTCAACCTGTCCTTTTTAACAAACAGAGCCCGCTACAATCGGAGAACCAACCTTGACCTTGTTGTGGAAGGCCTCGTCAGAAAATGGGACGTTGACCTGTCCGTGAACCAAAGAGATGACATAGTGCTGGAAAGGTTTTATAAGGTGTGTGTTGTGTGTTGGATCTTTTGTTTTATAAGTATCACTGTGCTGTCAGTACAACAAGTCTTTTTTAAATGATTCTCACTCACTCAGTCCTCTCTGTGCCAACTGGCGCTTGATGAGAAACCAGCGATCTCAGTTCATCTCGGTCCGCTGCAGCTCATGGGGCTGTTTCTGGGTTCTGGCCTCTAGTCTTCAGGTCCCTCTCCATCATTCTTCTTTATGTTACCTTAGGTCTTCCTTTTGACCTTCTTCCCAGGGGTGGTCTATCTTAGGGCTGACTGAGGAAGGAGTCAGCCGACATTCTGCAGAAGTGCCCCATCCATCTCCATCTACTTGCTGAGAAGTGGGAGAGTATTCTGTTAGCTTGCATAGATCCTCATTCAACATAGTAACTACTGTATGGTCATAATGTGTCCACAGGTCAACTCAAATAGGACATGTATACTATAAAACTGCACTTGATTACAATACTTCAAAGAGAAATACTGAGATCGGTTTGCAATACCATCAGGGATACAGTTATCTTGTTCAAGCACTCAGCTTCCTGTCAAACAAAAATAATAAAACAACACTCTTTGTACCTTTCTGCAGATTTCAGGAACTGCTGCCAGACTAGGCAGAGTCCAGAGCTTCCACCATTGCACGCTGTTGGTGAATGTTGACCAGGGCAAGCTGATGAAATGCTTAGATTCTCCTATGGTAAGGGTGCAGATTAGTTTATGCTATTGGTAAATACTGAGTATTTTACTTAGTTCTTTTTGTTAAAAAAAAAATTACTATTCTTTATATATTACTAATCTAATTGTTTTGACAGTCAAATTTTATATTTTGTGCTAACAGTTAGGAGTTGACAGTAAGTCCACTAAAAGTTTTCCTTCCTCTGTGATAAATTTAAAAGATAAAGTCCCAGACCTGACCTTTGAACTCTTGGTGGAAGTCATTGGAAAGCATTACCTAAGCCGATCAGATCTCGTACGTATGATTTTACATTTTAAAGATTTCATTATTGTAGATTTTATTTATGATTGATTTTTTTAATTTTATTATTGTTGGGTTTTTAAACAGATTGTTTACTTTGATTTTTGCCCATTTTTTTGTATTTTCATTTTATTAGAGATTGTGTATCAGTTACATTAAAATTTCAATGTTTAATGAGTTACAACTGTTGTTTTATGGAGATCTCAACCATTGTTTCTGTTGATTTCTAATCTCACTAAAACAGTGGTTCACAAACATTTTCACATGCAACACCCTTTTTTTTCTAACTCAAAGGCATATGTGTAGCATTTTACCAAATTGAAAAGCAAATAGAACAATAATCGCGAATGACTCTGCAATTTTCCACCATGCCTATGTAAAGACATCAAATGCACACACTTTGAGAATCACTGCATTAGACGTAATATAAAACAGTGATTTAAATTTATATTGCAATTTTTTTTTACAGGTCACCAGCCAGACTGACTTTCAATATGTCGACCCGACAGACCAGAACAAATTCCCGGGAGTGGACAGCATAGCAGCAAGGCTGAAATCCTGGCAGTGGGTGTACGGCAAGACGCCCAAGTTTTCAGTGCACAGGACATTCGCTGGGGTCGCCTTTGCACAGCCCTGCACCCTGGAAGTGATTGTGCAAGCGGAACATGGTACGGTGACATCACTGTCAGTCGATATCAGGACTGACAACACGGGAGATAAGTTGGAGACTGTTGTTAAATCCATACAGTCATTCTACTGCAGCTGCATGAACGGTGAATTAAAACTTGTGCCCGAAATCATCTCGGAGATGCAAATGAAATACTCAGAATTCATTTCGTCTGCCTTCCCTGCGTTATCAGATTCGGTTGAATTCGCAAGATGGGTTTCTAAATGTGTGGGGCAGTGTTTACAGTTTGTGTAACAGCGCATTAATTTAAGTTTCTAATGTTTTAATGACGCGTTAAATTAACCCGTCCTGTACCGACCTACTTTCCTGCTATGCATACCTTCAGTACCGGCCATTATTTTACTCATTATTTTTTTACTTTTTTGTTGGTAAAAATTGATAATAACATGTAGAGAGTAAATTGCTAGAAACATAATAACATTCCATATTAGAATAATCTATTTCATAAAATAATTGTATTCATTCATAATATTAATTCATAAGAAAAAGTTTCCTCCACACGTAAGTCCATACTAACGGAAGGTAATTTGGTAGCATCCATTAAGACTGCACTTTCAATTTAAAAGAAAACCTGAGTAATTGGTCAATTTTTGTAATTTAAAAAGCGAAATAAAATTCAACTATTCTGCTATTGAATAAATATTCTGCCCGAGACTATGGTGAAAGGTGAAATCCTTTATTTTGTTCTTTAAATAGACACCCTTCATTGAGGAAAATATGCGTGTCTGGGACTCAGGGAATTATGTACTTTGATGACAATATATCCGCCGCCCTGGAGTGTAAGGGTTAAATGTAGCTTCTTATTTTGTCTTCATTTTTTTTCATAGCCAATAATGTTGTTTGAATAACACTGGAAATTGTTAATTAGTTTAATATACTACTTTTTTTATACTGGTACCTGATTAGTTTGTTTGTCAATGCTATTTATAGATGTGGAAACCTGTTGTTTATTTTATGTAATACATGTATTTAATGTGTACACTTAATTGATTGGTTTTTTTAAATGCTTAAATTACATGGTGAAAGTAGTTCATTAATTTAATGTAAGATATATTTGTTGATATGCTGTCTGATAGGTTGTTTGAGAGTTTGTATTGGTTAATTTACATTGTACACAATTAGTTTATGCTTGCATTGTTCATGTCCATTATAAAATAACTGGAATATTTGTGATGACTTAGGTACAGATATGTAGAACTTAGAGATATGTATGTGGAATCTTACATACGGTTGGCCTATTATTGATTAGCCGGACAATGATAAGGTATTCCCTTTGCTTGGCAAAGTGTGAATGTTTTGTTGTTTGTATTATAATATATATCTTATTTTCACATTACATGTATGCCTAAATTGATATTTTAATGAACTTTTAAATGTAACCTATTTGTTTTATTTAAGGGAATTTTCTCACAGTCCCAACATTCCTATGCTAATGTGTGTTAGTAGTCCCTTTTGTTCTCTCTCAAAGATTTATTACCCGCCCAGTTACGGGCGATCAGATCACCCCTCGTTCCTTACACCCCCTCCCCCCCCCTCCACAGACTCTAGCTCGTAGCACGTCTTGGGATTAAGTTTCCACGCTTAATTGAGAAAACGCCCATTCAAGAGTGCCCTTCTTTCTTTCTCTTCCTTGCAAATACTTCCATACATCACCTGTAAACGATTCCTTTGTCCAGCAAATGAGACACAACACCCTTCCCACCCACTAGTTCTCTTTTCTGTCCCCCCCTCCCACCTTGCCCCCCCCCCCCTTTTTGTCTTCAGTGAATAGACCAATCATAGGCCAGAATGGAACTAAACTTTAACTTTATATTAGCTCCCACAGACTCGAAAAAGTCAGATTCCTATCACCCTCTAGACTAGTCAGGTCGCTTTTCCTTAGGCTTAGATTTTCCTGTATATAGCCAGACTTAGACTTAGACTTTATTGCAGCGTTTAATAAACATATGTGTGTATTTGATTTAAATTGATAAAGTTTTTGCCGTCTTCTACACACAAACATTCCATCCTGCCTATTCTTCACTAGAGAATTAAACATTGCATTAGTATTAAAATTCAACCAAGTGTGTTAGTCCAGTTTTACTGTTACGTCAAGCTTGTTTGTGCAAAGAGTATTGTTTTATATGCCAGAGATAGCCACTCTGACACGAACCAGGAACTGCAAATATAAATTTACTTGCTACATGACGGTCTACTCTGAACGGGCATACCCTGTCAGACAACGTAGCCAACGAACTTACTGGTAGTAACAACCAGTAAAACCCCAATCCATCACATACATGAGGTTCTCGTCCGGCGATAAGTCCTGCAAGTATTGGATTTACTTATAGTTACGAGGAGCTTACTTAACTCCTGCAGTGGACTTTACTCCAGAAAGCACCGACTGTCGTGAACCTGCGACCCTACTTCAGAGGAAATATTACTGTCATATAGAAGTTGGGGGCTCATTATGTTCCTGGAATAAACAACACATCAACACTTGACAACCAACCAACTGTCACTGCACCTATCCAGTCATTGCCAGCGTAGATCATCACCTGTCTCCGATCATCCTGTTCGATCAACGTAGATTATAGCTTCACTACACTTAGCCAGTCCTTGCCAGCGTAGATCATCACCTGTCTCCGACCAACCTGTGCGGTCAATTTATAGCACATCTTCACTGCACCTATCCAGTCCTTGCCAGCGTAGATCATCACCTGTCTCCGACCAACCTGTGCGGTCAATTTATATAACCTCTTCACTGCACATATCCAGTCCTTGCCAGCGTAGATCATCACCTGTCTCCGACCAACCTGTGCGGTCAATTTATATCACCTCTTCACTGCACATTTCCAGTCCTTGCCAGCGTAGATCATCACCTGTCTCCGACCAACCTGCGCGGTCAACTTATAACACATCTTCACTGCACCTATCCAGTCCTTGCCAGCGTAGATCATCACCTGTCTCCGACCATCCCATCCGATCAACTTATATCACAGCTTCACTACACCTACTTCGTCTCTGCCAGTGTATAATAGCGCCACCCAAAGACTGCCCAACACAAGAGAACATTGTCGTCTGCACTTACTCAATTAGCGCAGAGCACTGCTTCTCCACACATTCGTGAGCACATTCCGAAGTCAACAAGTACAGCTCAAGTCAAGCGTGTGTGTGTGTGTGTGTACGACAGAGCTATTAAATATTGCCGTGGGTGAGTACCTTTTTATTGTCTGGTTCAAGTTCTAGTCTTAGTAGGCCAATTGTCCACGTACATTTCGCTATGGCAGACTTAGTTAACTTTAAAAGGGGCGCGAAGGAAGAAGCTATTGAATATGGTTATGTGGGTGTTCAGGTAATGGAGTATGTAAATAAACAGGTAGAGATTTATTTAGAGCAGGAAAGGATGAAGGCAGATAGAGAAAGGGTCGTGTTAGAAGACAAGCATCGGGAACGGGAAGCAAAACGTATAGAATTAGAATTGCAAGATAAACAACGCGAGAGAGAGGCAAAACAATTAGAGTTAGAGAGGGATGTAAACTTAAGAAAACTAGAGATAGAGAAAGAAATACGTCTAGCAGAACTCACAGCACAGAATAGACAATCTGAAACAAACAATGGTAGCATAGACAATTTACCGTCGACTCCCTCATCCATAACCAACAGTGACACTCATCTAGTACCACCTTTCTGGACTGACATATATGATCCCTCCACAGAATCTATTGATATTTATCTGGCCCGCTTTGAGGAGAGAGCAAGCTTTAATAATGTCCCTAGAGACCTGTGGGTAAGATCCCTGGTTCAGTCATTAAGGGGGCCCACATATGAGGTTTACGCCAAACTTCCCCCTTCAGACCAAGACCCTTACGACCATCTAAAGAATGCATTGTTGACAAAATATGAATTAACAAGCAAGTGTTACCAAAAGAAATTTAGAAATGCAAGAATGAGTGACATAGAGACATATACTCAATTCTCAGATAGATTGAAAGGCTATTTACTTAAGTGGGTGGAATTATCAAAGTGTGACCAGTCATTCGACGGTCTTGTTGAGCTAATTCTTCTAGAGCAATTAAGGACGCTGATGACAACCAAACTAAAAACATTTTTAGCGGAAAATGGTGTTGATAGTTTGGACAGGTCTATAGAGCTCGCGGACCGCTACGTAGCGGCACACAGGGATGAAAACACACACTCTCCCACCCACAATAGTGGCAACCGGCACAAAAATAACGACAGACGAAATAACGCGCACCAGGATAGGAATCAACCCGCGTACCCTGACACCCTCCCCCATTATGCACATCAGGGTACACGGCCCCATCACCAAACAAATGGTGGTGGCCACCGACCCGCTCCCACCCCTCTGCTACCTCAGGGAAGAAACAGAGGCGCCCCTCCCGCAGCCCATACAGGCTCAGTCACCGCCCCCTCAGACCACACACCCGAAACTCCGTTAGTGGCTTTCTCTGATGACTCCACTGACGTCCCCACCTCCATGGCTCATGTCACTGGCACGGTGTATGTCAGCGGCCGGCGCGCCCGTTGTCTCTTTGATACAGGATGTCAGTTCGACGCCCTTATAAGCGATTCCTTCGTTAAACCAGGGGAACTCACTGGCAAGTAAATGCCCAATCGCTCGATTGGAAATAAAATCCCCTTACGTGTGTGGTCCGGTGAATGCAGCTGTGATGGGAAATATGGAGTTCGATTTAGTTTTGGGGTGTAGATACATATTCTTAGGCACCCCCGACTCCCCCATTATGTTGGCTCCCGTAACCACGCGAGCCAACACTGACGCTGGAACTCAACAGCATGAAATACCTCCCTCCAATAATGAATTCAGGGTGGCACAGAGGGATGACCCCTCACTGAAATCATTGTTTGCTCAAGCAAACCAAACCAAACCGGGTAAGCCCCGGTATATCTTTAAGTCAAACCTACTTTACCGGTTGCCCCGGGAAGACGAACCTGGAAAAACCCAGCTAGTAGTACCCCTCCCCTACCGTCAGCAAGTAATGGAAACCGCACACGACTCTGCCATGGGCGCTCACCAAGGTCAAGCTGCCACAGTATTTAAAGTCAGATACTATTATTTCTGGCCAGGCATGTACGGTGATATTAAAAGATTTGTCTCTTCTTGTCACCAGTGCCAAGTCACTGCTAAAAAGCACCTCACCCCACCTGTACCGTTAGGTCAGACCCCTGTGGTGGACACGCCTTTTAAAAGGGTGTCAGTGGACTTATTAGGCCCCCTCAATCGGACGCGAAAGAGAAACGCCTATATTTTATGTGTGGTGTGTCAGGCGACTAACTGGCCCGAGGCTGTAGCATTGCCTAGCATGGACGCTAAACATGTAGCAGAAGCTCTGTTTACAATGTTTACCAGAGTAGGTTTTCCAGAGGTCCTTCTCTCCGATAACGGTGCTCAGTTCACCGGGTCTCTCATGAAGGAAGTGTTGCAGATAATGAACACGAAACACCTTCGCACCTCCCCTTATCACCCCCAAGCAAATGGACTGGTAGAACGGTTCAATCAAACTGTGGTAGGTATGCTTAGGAAAGTCGCCTATGGCAATACCGATGAATGGGACACATATCTCCCCGCAGCCCTATACGCCTATCGCGCTACCCCTCATGCCAGTCTAGGGTACTCGCCATATGAAATGATCTACGGATCACAGCCCCGTGGCCCCCTCGAAATTTTGCGCCGCTCCTGGACTAAGGAGAATCCCGATCAGGAAGAAAAAACAGTACACACCTATGTCAAGCAACTGCAGGCTAGACTAGAATGTGTGCGTAAAATAGCCCACTCAAACCTGCTGGAAGCTCGCAAAAAACAAGCCAAACACTTTAATCGCAGGGCGAAGGAACGATCTCTTGCACCTGGAGATAAAGTATTGTTGTTGCTACCTTCGTCCCTCAACAAGTTACAAATTATGTGGAAAGGACCTTACGTAGTCACCGCCCGTACCTCCCCCACAAACTACACAGTCAAGGTTGGAAACAAAGAAAAGATGTATCACATAAATTTGCTGAAACGATACCTTGAACGCCCAATCCCCGACACGCCCCTAATTGCCATGGCCATCGCCTTAGAAACGGAACCAGACGAAACTCTTACCGCGTACCCACTAAGAGAGAAAGAATCGGTCGAAAATGTTAACATTTGTCCCAAACTGACCCCTGAGCAGACTACTCAAACAAAAGCCCTGCTGAACTCGTACGCCGAGGTGGTAACCGATAAACCCGGCCGTACAACACTGGAGAAATTCTCCATGAAAGTAACTGACCCCAATCCCATTAGAGTGAAACCTTACCCTATCCCCCACGCCAAGGCCAAACTGATAGAGGAAGAGGTAAAATCCCTGCTAGAAAATAAAATTATAGCACCCTCCACCTCCCCTTTCAACGCCCCTGTAGTGTAAGTGCGAAAGTCTGATGGCACACACCGCATGTGCATTGACTTTCGACGACTTAACGCAGTAACGGAATTCCAGGCCGAACCCATGCCTGACCCCGAAACTCTGTTTGCGAACTTGGGAAATGCGCAATATTTCTCCAAGTTTGACCTAAGTAAAGGTTTCTTTCAGATAGAGGTAGAAGAGAGTTGTCGCCCCTATCTAGCCTTCAGTACACCCCAGGGTCACTTCGAGTTTCTCACCGTACCATTTGGCCTTAACAACTCGCCTTCCGTATTCACACGCATGATGCGGAAACTTCTGAGTCCGTTAGGCAAACCAGGAATTTCAAATTTCGTGGACGATATACTAATAGCAACCGAGACATGGGAAGAACACATCGACCACGTGACCGCGCTCTTATCTAGATTGCAGGAGACGGGACTTACCGCCCGCCCCTCTAAATGCATGATTGGGTACGACCGGTTGAAATTCCTGGGACACATGGTAGAAAGAAATAGGATAATGCCCGACGAGCAGAAAATTGAAAAACTCAAGCTAGCTCCTCCCCCTTCCACTAAAACGGATGTGCGCTCGTTTTTAGGTCTGTGCGGGTTTTATCAGAAATTTATACCAAACTATAACACCATCGCCGCTCCGCTGTCCGACCTAACAAAGAAAGGGAAACCGGATACTGTATCGTGGACAAAAGACTGCGACCAGGCGTTTAACCAGCTGAAGTCCGCGCTGACTAGGTCCCCTATTCTTCGCCTTCCCGACCTCACTCGACCTTTTACACTTAAATGCGACGCCAGCACTTCCGGACTGGGTTCTGCGCTTCTCCAATCAGACCCAAATGATAATGACAGACTGTTCCCAGTAGCTTATGCAAGCCGCAAGCTATCCCAAGCAGAACGTAATTATACGATTACGGAACTGGAATGTTTATCTCTTATATGGGGCATAGAGAAGTTTCAGGTCTACTTATATGGTCGTCATTTCACCCTTCACACCGACCACCAACCGTTAACGTTTTTGGCTGCAGCTAAGAACCTTAACCGTCGTCTAATGCGCTATTCCCTGACCCTTTCTCAATACAGTTTTCAAACTGTTTATGTCAAAGGTAGTGACCACTGTCTCCCAGACTATCTATCAAGACACTGTGCACCGACTGAGGCCGACAATCACTGTGAACAGAAAAAAACGCAGAAAAGAAAAGGGACGGGAAATCAGAAACCGCCTTCCCCTGAGAACACAGACATTGTCGCTGTTAACTAAAGGTTAACAAATCAAGAATAAAGGAAAAAATAGAGCTGGAAAGAAAACGTGTTATTTAGATAAAACGTTTTGATCAAACGGGGGGAGATGTGATGACTTAGGTACAGATATGTAGAACTTAGAGATATGTATGTGGAATCTTACATACGGTTGGCCTATTATTGATTAGCCGGACAATGATAAGGTATTCCCTTTGCTTGGCAAAGTGTGAATGTTTTGTTGTTTGTATTATAATATATATCTTATTTTCACATTACATGTATGCCTAAATTGATATTTTAATGAACTTTTAAATGTAACCTATTTGTTTTATTTAAGGGAATTTTCTCACAGTCCCAACATTCCTATGCTAATGTGTGTTAGTAGTCCCTTTTGTTCTCTCTCAAAGATTTATTACCCGCCCAGTCACGGGCGATCAGATCACCCCTCGTTCCTTACACCCCCTCCCCCCCCCCCTCCACAGACTCTAGCTCGTAGCACGTCTTGGGATTAAGTTTCCACGCTTAATTGAGAAAACGCCCATTCAAGAGTGCCCTTCTTTCTTTCTCTTCCTTGCAAATACTTCCATACATCACCTGTAAACGATTCCTTTGTCCAGCAAATGAGACACAACACCCTTCCCACCCACTAGTTCTCTTTTCTGTCCCCCCCTCCCACCTTGCCCCCCCCCCCTTTTTGTCTTCAGTGAATAGACCAATCATAGGCCAGAATGGAACTAAACTTTAACTTTATATTAGCTCCCACAGACTCGAAAAAGCGTTTAATAAACATATGTGTGTATTTGATTTAAATTGATAAACGTTTTTGCCGTCTTCTACACACAAACATTCCATCCTGCCTATTCTTCACTAGAGAATTAAACATTGCATTAGTATTAAAATTCAACCAAGTGTGTTAGTCCAGTTTTACTGTTACGTCAAGCTTGTTTGTGCAAAGAGTATTGTTTTATATGCCAGAGATAGCCACTCTGACACGAACCAGGAACTGCAAATATAAATTTACTTGCTACATGACGGTCTACTCTGAACGGGCATACCCTGTCAGACAACGTAGCCAACGAACTTACTGGAGGTAACAACCAGTAAAACCCCAATCCATCACAATATTAAAATACAATATTTGAAATTGAAAATACAATTGTTTTTGTTTATTTTATATAATAATATAAACTAACAAGTAAGTATAGTGCCCTTGGGACCAAATTGATCATAGGGCCAGGGAAGCAGCGTTCACCAGTTTCTGAGGCCATGGTATACTGGGTGATTTTGTGGCCAGCACAATGCACAGCTGCCTTTACTTTATCCCAACTAATGTCAGGTACCCATAAGAGCTGGGTAGACTCAGGGACATCCTCCAGACAAGGGAAAGAAATCATAGCCTTCATTAGGATTGCCACTTAAATAACAAATAAAGATAAATAATAATATAAACAACAATTAAAGAATCAATAGACACACAGACATAAACAAACAACGACACAATATTTCCAGATTCTTTCTTCTATTTTATATTCTTTCAAGTTTTATGAGATATACGCAGGGAAAAAAAAGGGAACATGATTTTAAAACATGATTTATTTTGTCATTAGTTTAATTACACATTAGTAATCACCTCTTTGTACTTCACTAGTTTTACAAGTACATACACTCAACGTTCAACTATACAATATACCGTTCAACTATACAATATACCGGTTTGTTAATACATATACAAACATGTCACTCGAATTTGCAGGAAGAAAAGGTAAGTGTGGAAAAGGAGAAACTTGTTAATGATTGCTATCATCAGACTGGGAGATAGGATTCCCTAAGGCTAAACAGGAGAATCATATTCTAGCGAACAGATTATAGTTCAATTACCGTATTGAAAACAGATTTCCTCACACAATTGGAATGTTCAGCTTTATGTATAAAATATTTTCAAAATCTAAGAAAGTTCTGAAAAATATATAAATTTATTATTCTTTACAATATTTTTTTTTTCTGAGTAAATTTGTTGTTGTTTTATCAATAAGAGTTTTTTTGTAGACATTTTAGACAAAATAATAACAAGTTTCTCTACTACTGGTTTACACATCACAATTACGGGCATGAGGCTGTCTCATTGAGTTGACAGTAGACATCCAGACCACATGTGTCTGATGCCCGGCAGCCAATCAGAACGTATAAGTAGTACATGAAAGGTTAGGTTGCGTGTACATTACCACTGCACTGTTTTGTACATGGAAAATGAAATGCTGTCCATGGCCGCTCTACATACCTGTACAGGACTGTACACACACATTGGCAAGGTCCCATGTCCCCTTTTGCACAGAAAATGTTTAACAGGGCTCATTGCTTTTAAACAGTGAAAGGAAATAAAAATCTTACACATTTTAAAAAGAAAAAAAAACATTTTAAAGTAAAACGAAAAAATATATCCAATGGCCAGAAAAAAAAATCCTCGTTATCAATGTTATAATTCTATATATAAGACATGATTTAGAGAGGTTGTGGGTGACGGAGAGCCACTTCTTCTATGGTTATTTTAAGGTCTGATTAGAACTGGATAAAAATCAATACTCTTTCTGCTTGAGCACATAAGCACTTTTGTTTTTTCAACAGCCTATTCTATATCATCAGAGTATAAGTTTTTGATTTGCATTGATAGATTTACAGTAAGAGAAGATTAATATTTAAGAAGTTTTGTTTCATTAGAATACAGAGTAGGCTTTTTGAGCAACCTATGACATCTTTACATTTTTGTTTAAATTAAAAGTATCATTTTTAGCCAATCTGGACAGCTGCCAAATTTTATTTATTTCAACTTTATACAGACAAATTGATTGGTCAGTGGGAAGTTTCCTCTCCTTCCATTGGTTCAGTTCTTTTTGCATTGTTAAGGCATAGAAAAAATTTACATAATTATGTACAATTCAAAGGTACAATTTGTTTTTGTCTAGTTTGAAACAAAGAAAGAAATTACAACATTTACACTGAATATTTCATGGTATTGCAAGGCACCATTTACATTTGTTTACAATTACTTTTCACTTTTTTTTAGTCTTACATTTAGCAGAAATTTTTTGACTGTATAATGTTTAACACGTTTCATACTTATGCCAGGTGCTTATATAAAATGCTAATTAAACAAAATATTCAGCAGTTGTCTAGATTATTCATGAATTCTTAATATTCCTTACATGTATTTACACTTCATTCCTTTCAGAATAATTTCAGAAAATGCATAACACTACATTAAAATAACACAATATCACAAATAAGTAAATGACATTAGTTTATGAAATATATAGTACCAAGCTATCTGTTCGCTTTTATAAACTATGAAAGCCACCCCGAGGATAACATCTTTTTTGTTACATTAAATAACTTGTTAATCATAGCAATAGCATAACAAAATAGTTATTTATGTTTGGAAATCTCAGACTATATGAAATCACAGTCAACATTTTTAAACTGCGCAAACAATATTTGTCTTTTTTTCAACAGCAATAAGAAAGTATGTAATCATCAGCAACTGAACAATGTGGTGGACACTTAAGTTCATCACACACTAACTTAACCCTAATCATGGCGAATAGAGACACTTGTCCGGCCAATAATCTTTGAAAAGTAATTTTACATTAATCCTTTCAATTCTGAAAAGTACATTAATCATGTTGTTTTTTTTTAATACAAACTTCTGTGTATGACTGTTGCAAAAATATTTAGAAACATTAAAGTGTCAAGTTGAACAGTTTCAATATTATCTATGTACAAATATTTCATCAAAAACAGTATTTACAGTTTTAATCCAAAAAAATTTTTTTTTTTCAAATTTACTATTTACAACATCAAAAAAAATTCTCAATATGTAAAATACAGTGAAATGTTTTAACTATAGAATCTAATGCATTTTTTAAAAAATGCATTTACATTGAAACAGGTTCAACAGCATTTGACTTGTAGGCCCATAGGCTCTTATGGGATCCTGATTTCATAGTTCTCTGGGAAGTAAGCTCCTCAAGCTGAATCAATCCAGCTCTCATATGCCCGGATTTGTGCAGGCCACACAATCTTTTTTTTATAGATATGTTGCTATAACAGGTAATATATCGCCCAATTACTACATTATCTCAAAAGGAATATTCATTAACACTATTATTTCTTTTTATGTTGTCTTTCCTCATTTCTTATTACAAATTAATTATATTTAGTTATGTTGGGCATAGGCCTTAGCTCTACCTTTTATCATTTTACCAGGACAGCACAATAACAGGAATATACAGTAAAAATGTGTAGGATATACAGTAAATAATTGTAGAATATACAGTAAACAATTGTAGAATATACAGTAAACAAATGTAAAATATTCAGACACAAAGTAAAAATCTGAAGAAGACAAAAAAAACACATCTATAACTAGTTCAATTTTAATTCCCATAATTCCATGGTTCGTAAACAATGACAACCAGTAGGTACATCAACAGTCTGTGAAACACGCTGACCGCTATAAATAGTTTTAATAGAAATAGAATGATTAACCATTGGTTCAAAATATTTGTTGAATTGTTTTGAATTTTAAAGCTTTTAACCTCAAATGTTGTTGTTTTTCCTCTGTTTTATTATAAGCTAAATGACAGCTGCTATTAGAAAAAGAAATGTGTTTGCTAAACATGATTTTTCAAAAGTTGGCTTAGAATAAAAATCATTTATAAGTTCTGCGATAAATAAGTTTTGAATTATTAAATTAGACATTTTAACTTTTGAAAGGAATAATTAAATACTGATTTAACATTTCATTAATATCAGATTTCATACAATAATATTTTCACAAATATTTGGTCAACAAGTCTTTGTAACCGAGCACGTGGGTTGAAACTATGTATAAAGAAAGATTTTGTCAAAAATAAATGCGGCACACAAAATAAAGTCATAGGATGACCATCTTATAAGATGCTCTTTCTATTTACGGAGTCAATTTACACAAAATAAAGTCATAGGATGACCATCTTATAAGATGCTCTTTCTATTTACGGAGTCAATTTACATAATTATACAATAATTAAGACTTTCATTGTACCAATGGATTTTTGTTTTTCAAAGAAAGTTTATAAATGCCATTCCTCTTTTGTTTTATATTTTACAGCAAATACAATCACAGGCCAGACCAAGTTTTTTTAAGCTGTTGATTAGACTAATGCAGGTTCAGTTTTTTTAATAGCAAAGAGATAAGATAGCAACATAATATATATGTACATTTATTTATACATGACAATGAGAGAGATAGAGATTTTGAGTGTTTAATTTGTAATTAATATCAACAGTAGATTTTTAGATCCAAATATAAAACAGTAAGCAATTTCACGAAAAGCCAAATAGTAAACCTGGAGGCAAAACTGTCTAGTGCAGGGGTCAGCAGGATTTTTATAACAGTGTGCCAAAGTAGGATTTCTAATTCAGTCAGCGTGCCAACAGCCTTAAAATCATCCTATTCTTTTTATGTAGAAGCGACTTGATTTTTCTTTTTGGGAGTCTTCTGCCTGCCATTGAAAATCACTCTGCGTGCCAAGTGTGGCACGCGTGCCAAGTAGGTTGCCGACCCCTGGTCTAGCGAATGGGAATAAGACTGCTTTTCCAATGGTCTCTCGTTCAAGTCTAGGTGCAGACGTCATTATGCATCCTGGATCTAGAATCATTGACAGAAGTCTTTTCAGCTCTGACGTAAGTTAGAGAAAGTAATTTTGGCTGAGTATTGTGATGGCTACACAATCTCCCTGTTACCATAACCAAAAAGAACTGTTGAGCTCTCTTCTATAACCCTCAATGGACTAAAATGTTCTGAGCTCTGAGAGGATTTGTTTACTTTTACAATGTATTCACCACAAAAATAAGAAAAATTGTATTTACTGTAAGTGCATATTCAGGTCTGAATTGCTTGTGCTTTGAACAGAAAACTGACAGAAAATGGTGACACATTCCAATTGAATATTTCAAGGAAATAGAAATCAAAAAGAAATATCTGCTGTACAAAGTTCAAGGAAAATGTACAACATTTATGTACACATTTATATACACATTTTAGAGAAAGTTAAATTCAATCTCCAGTACATGATTTTAAAGGAGTAAAAAATGGGTAAACATTGTGGAGTTGCAGCCCTTGTTTGTCTTCAAAATAAACCAATTCAGAAATTAGAGGCTTAATTGATGCCAATTTTTTTTTGACTCAGCTACAGAGCTTACAAAAGAAACAGAAAATTAAATGCAAGACAAAATTATTGTTGTCTTTTTTTGTTTTTTGCATCACAGCCAAATTTAATGAGCATAGATTATTGGAACATTAACTAGAAAGCTCAAGAGCCAATTCTGTGCCAATAACTACACAAAACTTTAAATTCCAGATTTAAAGATAACAACAATTAATAATACTTTATTTTTATACACATTGCTTCTTGATTTTAAAATATGTTTTTTTTTAAAAACAAAATTCAAACAAAGACATTAAAAAAATAAACCAAAAGAAAAGCTGCAAAATAAAATGTCACGAGATTAATCAATGAATCTTGTGCACGCTTTCTTCCACTTGCACTGGGTGCACCACTGATCCCGGTTCTCCATCCCGTACACCTTGCGGCACTTGCGCACTTCACTTCTCGGCCGGCGGTGCTGCGTGACCTTGAAGGTGGTCGGAGGGATGCTGGACTTTGGGGACTGGGCCTGGTGCTGGTGAAGCCTCTCCTGGGCCGTTGGTCTGTTTGGCCTTTGTGGTGGAGAAACCTGAAAACAATACAAGTGAATGTATAGATACGATTGTATGCCATGATTGATATGTATTGATGCAAATTTAGCCAATATTCATGGCTCAATTAATATGTATAGATACAAAGTCAGCCAATGTTTATGGCTCAATTGATAGGTATAGATACAAAGTCAGCCAATGTTTATGGCTCAATTGATATGTATAGATACAAAGTCAGCCAATGTTTATGGCTCAATTGATATGTATAGATACAAAGTCAGCCAATGTTTATGGCTCAATTGATATGTCGTATAGATACAAAGTCAGCCAATGTTTATGGCTCTTTTGATAGGTATAGATACAAAGTCAGCCAATGTATATGGCTCAATTGATATTTCAAACCACTGAGTCTTTTGTATACTATTGAATTGCTGTGTGGCATTATGATAATAATCAGAAATATAATTTTAAATAATTTAATTGATGTCTAGATAACAACAGTTAGACAGAACCCTAAAAGATTATCAACGAATGTAACAATCTCAAAAACAAACATTTCAATCATTAATTAAATGGAACAATATATTAGAAATATGGAAAAGTTTTGTGTATAAAAAGGTCAAAATCAATAATTAACATAAAAAAATGGGTTAGATATTCGCAAAGTGCTGTAACAATAGATCAAAGGAAATTATTTTTAACGAAACCTTCTGATACTCATTATTTTTTTTATTTTAAAGACATCTATCCCACACAATAACAACAATTAACACATGGTTATACATACAACTCAAATGAGAATTAGTACTAGATAAAGAAATGTGTCTGTACTGTTCAATAGAAGTAAATCTCTAAGATAAATTGGCACAGTTACCAAACGTTGTTGTTTTTGTCTAACAAGTTGTGTCATTGAGCTGCCCAGGATTCCATTACTCACAAGATGAATTAAAACAATTATAATACACACATGGAGTACATTTTCAAACTTTATCCAAACAGACGTTAGCTTTTCGCTCTAGTTACGATGAGTTAGGGAATTATTATTTAATGGATTGGAATATCAATATGTTTTATATAACTTATAACACTAATTCAAAGATCTGTTTTCTTACCAAATGTCCACTGGGAGACGAAGAATGAATCTGCCATGAAAGAGATCTTTGAATCTGTCCTTCCGAGATAGCCATTGGCAAACTTTTTGGCTGTTCCATGGTAAGAATCAGGTTACTTGTTGGTACTGAACTTGCCAGGTTGGATTTTAAGTTCTTTAAACAAATTAAAATAAAGTATTAATTATAAGTTTTGTTGTTACAAAATAACTTCATACAATAAGATGTGTTAAAGTCTTTTCTGGCAATGAAATAGCCTACTTAATAGGCTATGGGGCATGTTGGTTTAGACTCCCATTTTGAAGGACTTGTGGTTTGTATCCATTTAAAACCTCTAGGACCTTTTCCTGGGTCTGGAGGGTGTCCCTGAATTTATCCAGATCTGATGGGTACTTGACTTGAGTTGGGGTATAAAAAGGTGGCTGAGCATTCTGCTGCTACATGATCATCTAATATGCCATGTCCACAGAAACCGATGAACGCTGCTTTACGCTATGGATCAATTTGGTCTGATGGGATACATACAGTTAATGTTATTTAATTTGAGTATAATTTTTTCTGGGCCTACCTTTTTCTCATAGTCATGGTCCATTACTCTCTTTGCCCCACCCCCAGGGCTGTTACTGACCACCTGCGCCCTGACCTCAGCGCCCTGGCTGCCTTTGTTGATGACAATGGGGATGGCGGTGGGGCCCCCACTGCCGGAATCTTCGCTGGCGTGGCGCCTCCTGCTCTCATCTAGGGGTGAGTTGGAAGACGTGTTCATGGCTGCGAAGGACTGCGTCATCGTGTTGATCATCTGAGAGGACACGTTGACCTCTGTGTAGTGGAAATCTTCTTCATTGTCCGTCAGCTCTAGGTCACTGTCTCGACTGTTAGGAATGAGAAAATGTACATATTTATTGCGATGCTAATTTGCAGAAAAATAACTTTTTTTAAAACTTCAACTTTTTGAATAGCCAACAAACAGGTGTTTGAACTGTTAAGGAAGAGTTGTTGATGTTTTGTTTTTTATCATTAGAAAAATTGAATGTTAATAGCATCTAGAAATGACAACTGGAATAACATCTAGAATTAACAACTAGAAACATTTTCATATATTTAATAAGCGCATTAAGTAAATGTGAAATAAGTCACTTTGTGCCCTGAGCTATTTTGAGCTAACTAATGAAAAAATAAGTTGTAGGGGTGTAAAATATGGACTTTTGGATTTTGAAAATTACTAATCATGTAGGCCTATTTATTTCTGCACACTTCAGCAATAAGTTTTTATTCTAAAAATAATTTTAAAATATTCAAAACATATCTTAAAAGTAACACCCTGTATTGTTTCATTTGAAAAAGCAAAAAAGTCAATTTGAAATTTCTTGAAATCGGGTTTCAGACATGGCTACAGTAAAACACATATAGTAAAGAGACTATTTCTACAATTTTAAAATGATTTTCATTCTTGAATTCAGCATTCAAATCACTATAACGATAACTAAATAACTTGAATTCAGCATTCAAATCACTATAACGATAACTAAATAACTTGAATCAGCATTCAAATCACTATAACGATAACTAAATAACTTGAATTCAGCATTCAAATCACTATAACGATAACTAAATAACTTGAATTCAGCATTCAAATCACTATAACAATAACTAAATAACTTGAATTCAGCATTCAAATCACTATAACAATAACTAAATAACTTGAATTCAGCATTCAAATCACTATAACAATAACTAAATAACTCAAAATGCCCCCAGCTTCGATGTGACTCATTTCGTGGCGGAGGGTCACAATTATAAAACCTTATTCCAAACTGTTTATAAAGCTTATTCTGTAAACATGAAGTCAAAGAAAACAACAATGAAAAAATAACTAGTCTATAACTTTGTTTTTAGAAAGGTATGATTTGGGATTGTTGGTGGTGTTGTTTATTCTATTTTCTCCTATGCCATGCAAGACAAAGACTTTTCAGTCCAAATAAGCTAATTACTTGAAATGCTCTCGTCGAATGTGTCTCTCCATTGAATTTCTGGTGGTGGATGTTTCCTTGCATCCTCTCCAGGTACAGTTGTACACAACGTCTTCTTCTTCCTGGACATTCAATTGAAGAAAAATATTTTATTTAAACTGAATTATAAAGACGCTTACAGTAGGCCTAATATTATACAAAGGAATAAAAAAAATTAAGCCTATTATATGGGTCAGTGAATTATTCCTTTTTACCATAAATAAAAGAAAAGTAATTTACAGAAGTACAATGCTCCATTTTTGGTAAATGGAGACAGTGAATTGATATGAGTACAAGCCTACTGTTTTACATGGCTGATGCATGTATGGGATTGTGTGGCCAGAACAATATCTCATGGGTTTTAATAAATCATTGCCACCTGAACCTATGATAATTTTAAGTCTTCCACTAGAATATATCACTAAAATGAAGCCGGCTGGTCCAGCGGTTAGATCACCGGACTGTCAACCAAAAACCAACTGACAGGTCGCGGGTTCTAGCCCTGCCACCGGCGGATCCCTGTCGCCCTGCAGGAGTTTTGGGCCTAGTGGACGTAATAATCTTCTATCTAGAAGGAACGTCTTTAAACTTATAAGATAAGATAAGATAATTTATAAACTTTCCACTTAGGATAATTTTTAATGTTTACATTGACTGTCAGTTTTTTGAAAAAAACAAAAGAATAATTATAGCCTAGGCACTTATAGGGATTTGCAAAAAACATTTTTATATTCACTGTCATTGTTTGCGTCTGCATCTCATTTATTGATAAAGCCAATAGACCCTAGTATTGTGAACTATCCCAAAAGGAAGATGGTGGAGGGAGAAAGTTATAAATAACAAGCAATATAATATAATAATGGAACTATTGAACTGAAAAGTGCTGTTTATCTTATAGTAGTTATGAACATTGCAGCACTTTTCTGAATTTTTCAGTATCAAATTCGGAATTAAACTTTATCAACCTAATTGAAGTAGTTGTCTTAGTAAAATTATTAAAATAAATATATAAGTTCTAGATTTTCCTTTAAGCCCTTGAATTATAGGCATTTAATATAGCCTAATAGGAAATAGGGCCTACAATGCTACAGATGCCCCTTCCATACAAAAGATTATTGCGCTTTCCGCTTATCCGCCATTTGAGTGTAACCTTGCATTTTTTTAAATTAAAAGATAATTGAGATAGCTAATGCTAATTAAAACGATGATTGAGATAGCGTATGCTAATTAAAAAAGATGGATGATGGAGATGGCATGTGCCATGTGCTAATAGTATAATAGACCTTTTCATTTTATTAATTATTCCAAAAAAGAGGTCAATGTCTACGCATGCGCAGTGGCTAGGGGGCAGAAGTTGTCAATAAAACCTTCTTCGCCTTTGTTATTTTACTGGAGGCCTAGTGGGGTTTTTAGGCGTAATTATATTAGCTTTTCATTTTACAAAAAAACTAATTCATACAAACTTTATACCCAGAAGCTAGGGAGCGAACTGTACTTTTCTTTTACCTTTTGAACCAGTTTTTAACCCAAAAAACATTTATTATACATTCTAGGCCTAATGCGTCTATGGTTACCATTACCATTATGTCACCATGTTAATACAGATTGGCGTCGAGCGATCAGTAAATCGTCTTTAAGCATACAAATACAATTTAACATAGTTATATATTTATAAAGCTTTGTTTGTGTTGAAGTATCAACGCGTAGGCTATATTGTATTAAGTTATTATTTGTAGCAATAGAAATCGTAACTTTTCATTATTTTTATTTTTTTTATCGTTTGATTTCGATGTCGTCGATGTCACAAAAGAACCTTGAAATGCCAAAGTTAAGCTCATCACAGTTTGATTCTGAAAAGGCCTAGGTCTATGTCCCATATGCCTATGCTATTGTTTGACTTGTTCTGGGGTTTTATCGTTAAAATATTGATTGTATGTAGAAGTAGTTAAGCGGGATTATAACATATTAGTAGGCTAAGTAGGCCAGTAGGCCTACCCTAGACCTAGCTATAGGCTATATATTATAATATATTATAGGCCATAATAGCCTAATAGGCTAAGCTAAAGTAGCCTAAAGGCCTATATAAATTATAAATATAGGCTTATGGCTTAAAATTATAGGCTTATAGGATAGGCCTATAATAGCTATAATTTAATATAATATAGCATATCGAATCGGCCTATCATATATAGTTTACTATAATAGGCCTAATTATTAGCCTGCCTATAGGCCTAGGCCTATTACTATTAGCCTATTAGCCTATTATAGTAGCCTAAAGGTTATAAGCTCAAACAGTTTAAACTATTAAACAATTGAAATTTAAATAGTTACTATTTACTATAGAAAAGTGTTGATTAACCGATTGCGATTGCATGAAATAATTAAGCGAATATGAAGGAAGGCTATGCTATATATTTGATATTTGCAAACTGGTGCGTGTTTTCTTCATGAATTTTTAGTTATAGGCCTGTTATTGAATAATATTTCATGCATAGGACTAATGAAATGACAATAAGTCACAATATGAATAGGCCTATAACTACGGTCATAGGCCCGACTATACGACATAGGCCTATATATATATATATATATTAGCCTCTTCTTACGAACAATATATATATTTTTAAAGTTTAACATAAACATAATATTTGCTATGGCTATGGTTTTTATATTCGTGAAGATGCATCGGCTCTTAGCCTTAGCCTCTGTCTCTATCAAACATTCAACATGAAATATATCTAGAATTATATTTGCCTTTTTATTAATCAAAACGAGCGATCTAGGTCTAGGGCTAAGTTAAGCAATAGCTTGAATAGTCTACAGTAATAAAAGCATTATAGGCCTAATTATTTTTTTTCGATACAAAACTAGTTCTAAACGTAATTTTTTTTTTTTTTTTACATTGAAGAAACTCAACAAAAAGTAATGACACAGTGATCACGATAGAATCGACCATAACATTAAGGTCCAAAGCATAGAGTCCAGGTCTAAAAAATTTATTCTTTAAAAAATAAAGAAGCTCTAAACGTTGTTTTTTAACAATTCCCTTCCTAGGTTCTTAGTTTAAGATCTCCATGTGTTTTTATGGTTTAAAGTTCAAAAACAACTATAATAACATTAAAAACCCCCAACACCTTTAGTAAAATACTATATCATTTACTATATGGAAAGAAGGAACAAAAATCTTTGTGCCCCCAAAAGAAATATATGTCAGTGAGTCTCAAGGCCACGCCCCTTTTCCGGGGTCAAACTAAAAAGGTCTATAGCCTACACTTTACACTACAATAAAACGGTGATTAATTCAAAGAACAGCATGACCAAGTCGAAAAAAAAACCCCAGATTTAAAATTATGATGTTTAGATTTTGAAACACGTACGGGATTTTTAAGGAAATTATAATATCTAGGTGGGAAAAAACACAAAGTAGCAGCCCTTGTCGTTTGCGATTCACACGTCAAAAGATTTGAAGCGAAAAAAAAACGTAATTGAGTGAGGAAAGAAATATGGGTCAAACGATGTATCACGTGATGTAAACACATTCACAGCACGTGCTATATGTTGTTGCACATGACCTCGCCGGTAAAAATTGCGTAGGCCGCTATACTTACCGGAGACAAAAACAAATCTACATTTAAAACGAATACTCCCCTAACAGTTATAGTTGATTTTATAATGTTGTGTGGCTGTGGCATACACGTAGGCTATACTTGCTACAGATCTACATTTACTTTTGCCATCAACAGCCACAGGTAGGGCCTATATATAGGCCTATATAGGCCTAGTGTTACAATTAAAAATAGTGTAGGCTTAGCCTAAGTTACTAAGTAGTAGCTGGACTAACTACTTGCATTCATTTCTATTACCACTCAACCCACCTCCCGAACCTTTCTCGCCTTTGCTTTAAGGCGTTATATCATATCATGGGATTTACCGATTATGGCTGGGTCATCCACGGCCATGCTTGATGGCAAGCTTAATAAAGCGAATATATGCTGATGGAATCAAGATTGATCGCTGATAATTAATTGGGCGGAGAGAAAAAAAAACTACACACCCCTCTCTTCCAATATTTTAGTTATTGGGTCGTGTGCAAGATTGTGTGGCTGACACAGTGATGAACTATTTAATATATTATAGTCTACGCATCCTCTAAACTAGTCAAAGATTAAATAGATCATGACTCTGGCTAAGTATGTGAAACTATACCTATATGGTGAATGCCTACTGGCTGTGTAAAAAAAAAAACGAGCACATCCATTTCAATATTATATCAACCGAGTCTCGACCTGTTGTGGGGCACGGTAGCCGAGCGGCAGCGCGTTCACGTGGCGTACCAAAGGGTTCGAATCCTAGTGAAGGTTAGATGTGTTACCGGGTCCCCTTTGATTTTTGCTATTTGACTTTTATTGGGTTAATGTATCAAGGCGGCTGGGCATTGTGCTGGCCACACAATCCCCTAGTTTGCCGAAGCCAAATAAACTGGTTAAACGCTGCTTCACTATTCCTATGGATACCATGGTAAAGGCTCAGGTTTAAGTTCTTGCTTAGATAGAAAATAGCCGAGGCCAATGATAATCAAAGACTTAACTTGTGTCTTCCAATGATGATGAGAGTCATTTGTCGACAATAGCGCCTAGGTCACCTCACGTAAAAAAAAAAATTAACCAAAGCAATCCATCAATGTGTAAATATGAATATGTTATCGATCCTATAATGCTTGATTGTGAGTAGGTTAGGAGTAGATACTTAGGCTTAATATCAGTCCTCTAAAAACTTTTTATGTGTAGATACACCATAGATCAAACGTACCACTTTAGATGCTCATTGTTGATGAAAAGTTAGAATCGTTAAAAACTATTACATAGATCGCCTCCTTCCTTCCCCCCCCCCTCCCATCTGAATCGAATTATGCAACTGCTTTATGTAAAACTCTATCGCCTATCACACTTTCTTCTACTCATTAAAGCCTAAATAACTTAGCCCCCCCGCCCGCCCCCTTTCCCATCTCAGTAGTTATCTAGGTCAGGACCTGACATAATTGACCCCCCCCCCCCCTTTCGCTTATGTAAGGCCTACTACTACACTCCATTTATTCTCAAGTAATGAAGTAACTTGCTTGCGCTAAAAATAGTACGAGGAATTCGGTTACAACTATATAGATGCTGTTTCTGCCGCCTACTTAAATGTACTATTTTTCTTTCATCTTCACCATTAACAAAAGCATCACAAAGGTTTATTATATTACTATTTTTGTTATAATAAACATATATAGGCTTACGCATTGTCAGTCTTTAAAAAAAAGAATAAACAACAGCACGCAAATACAAATAGACAAAGACAAACAAAGAGGGTCTTTGCATTGAGGAGAAATCACATTTTTATCAAAGTAGTTACCAATATTTTGGTGGGCTATTTCTTCTGTCTCAAGCACTGATCTATAAAAATAGATCAGTGGTCTCAAGTGAGGATTGGCAGATTAATACGCTTTTTATGTAGGCTTATATAGGTCTAAGCAACAGTAGGCTACAATGCCTATACTAAAAAGCTATAGAGCGTTCCCAGTAGGCGGAGCTTAAGTTTTTTTGTGTAAATTTAGTGACGTATTTGAGTAAATATAGAACCCACTTGAGGTACAAACCTAACGTGGTGAAAGTGAAGTACTTCTTTATCATGCAAAATTCACATCTGAATATTGGCTATCCTACTCAAAAATAAGGAGGTAAATAGTAGTACTGTAGATTAATTGATTAATGTGATTAGGCTAGGGCCGGCTAGACCTATTTACACTTTCAATTTCACTTTATAGGCCTACACTTTTAATGTTTCGTAGGCTAGGCTACGATGTCAAGCGATATTGTTGGTGAATAGGCTATCTAGTCAAGTAACTATTAGGCTCACATCGTCTATGATCTATGTCTATGATAATAATAAAATAGCCTATTTTATTTAACATACATAATACAGCTTAAATCTTAATAAGACTTAAAACACAACACATCATTTAAAAAAAGCTCGATCCTATTTGAAACTTTATTAATACAGCGGCCATATTTAATTGTACACCATTACTCAAAGTAAACACAAATCACGTGCTTTTTGTCACGGGATTGCAAACGCCCTATTATTATAATACAACTTTACGTTAAGATTCATATGCCTCAATAAAGTAGGCCTACTTATTTGAAAGCCGCTACTGCTTACATAGCATAATCCTAATAAAAGACCTATACATTTAAATGCAACAAAACAAAGAAAATAGGCATATATGGGATATAGATTTAGAGGCGCAGATTAAACCTATCATAAATTTAAGGCCTTTATAGGCCTACATATTTCATATATAGGTCTCACTCTAAATGATTACATCATCAAAGTAGCCGTCACTAAACTTTGCGTTTCATAAAAGTGCAACGAAAACGGAAAAAAACAAAACTGCTACATACCGCATGGTACTATTTGCTTATATAGACCTTTTTAGTTTGACCCCGGAAAAGGGGCGTGCCCTTGAGACTCACTGACATATATTTTCTTTTGGGGGCACAAAGATTTTTGTTCCTTCTTTCCATATAGTATTTTACTAAAGGTGTTGGGGGTTTTTAATGTTATTATAGTTGTTTTTGAACTTTAAACCATAAAAACACATGGAGATCTTAAACTAAGAACCTAGGAAAAGAATTGTTAAAAAAATAACGTTTAGAGCTTCTTTATTTTTTAAAGAAAATTTTTTTTAGACCTGGACTCTATGCTTTGGACCTTAATATTATGGTCGATTCTATCGTGATCACTGTGTCATTACTTTTTGTTGAGTTTCTTCAATGAGAATCAATGTAAAAAAAAAAAAATTACGTTTAGAACTAGTTTTGTATCGAAAAAAAAATAATTAGGCCTATAATGCTTTTATTACTGTAGGCTATTCAAGCTATTGCTTAACTTAGCCCTAGACCTAGATCGCTCGTTTTGATTAATAAAAAGGCAAATATAATTCTAGATATATTTCATGTTGAATGTTTGATAGAGACAGACGCATAAGAGCTGATGCATCTTCACGAATATAAAAACCATAGCCTTAGCAAATATTATGTTAAACTTAAAAAAAATATATATTGTTCGTAGGAAGAGGCTAATATATATATATATATAGGCCTATGTCGTATAGTCGGGCCTATGACCGTATGTCGGCGTAGGCCTATGTTTTCCATATTGAATATGATATATATTATAGCCTAGATATAGATATAGGGGGCCTATAGGATAATATAGGCCTATTCATATTGTGACTTATTGTCATTTCACTAGTCCTATGCATGAAATATTATTCAATAACAGGCCTATAACTAAAAATTCATGAAGAAAACACGCACCAGTTTGCAAATATCAAATATATAGCATAGCCTACCTTCATATTCGCTTAATTATTTCATGCAATCGCAATCGGTTAATCAACACTTTTCTATAGTAAATAGTTAATATTTTCAATTGTTTAATAGTTTAAACTGTTTGAGCTTATAACCTTTAGGCTACTATAATAGGCTAATGTACTAATAGGCTAATAGTAATAGGCCTAGGCCTATAGGCAGGCTAATAATTAGGCCTATTATAGTAAACTATATGTGATAGACCGATTCGATATGCTATATTAAAGTATATTATATTAAATAATAGCTATTATAGGCCTATCCTATAAGCCTATAAGCCATAAGCCTATATTTATAATTTATATAGGCCTTTAGGCTACTTTAGCTTAGCCTATTAGGGCCTATAATAGCCTATATAACTATATATTATATAGCATATAGCCCCTATAGGCCTACTATAGCCTATAGGCGGCTATATGCTTATAGCTAGGTCTAGGCCTACTAATATGTTATAATCCCGCTTAACTACTTCTACATACGATATTTTAACGATAAAACCCCAGAACAAGTCAAACAATAGCATAGGCCTATGGGACATAGACCTAGGCCTTTTTAGAATCAAACTGTGATGAGCTTACTTTGGCTTTTCAAGGTTCTTTTGTGACATCGAAATAGAACGATAAAAAAAAATAATAATTAAAAGTTACGATTTCCATTGCTACAAATAATAACTTAATACAATATAGCCTACGCGTTGATACTTCAACACAAACAAAGCTTTATAAATATATAACTATGTTAAATTTTATTTGTACCTATGCTTAAAGACGATTTACTGATCGCTCGACGCCAATCTGTATTAACATGGTGACATGGTAACCATAGACGCATTAGGCCTAGAATGTATAATAAATGTTTTTTGGGTTAAAAACTGGTTCAAAAGGTAAAAGAAAATTACAGTTCGCTCCCTAGCTTCTGGGTATAAAGTTTTTATGAATTAGTTTTTTTGTAAAATGAATAGCTAATATAATTACGTCTAAAAACCACTAGGCCCCCTGTCACGATGTGGCAATTGAGAGGGGGGTAATAATGGCTGGTTGTCTTAGAGATATGAGGTGCCGATGCTGTAGTTGACCTGGAATATTTATTTGTTCTCTACTGGCTCGCTTAGATGTTATTAAACAAACACAACAGACAGTTCTAAGTTAGGCAAGCAAGTCTCTGGTTACGTTTCAGGTGTTTATTTATGATTCAAATTCAATATCCAATGATGAGATACACATACTAACATGCAGGGGAGATACAATGCTTGAGATATATGCACAGGAACGTCTAACACTCAATATACTGTGTTGTTGCGGAATCCAACTTTAGGCTACGTAACTATAATGAGGAAATTACGATTACTGGCTAAGTATCTGCAAGTCCAAGTAACAATTCGGGGGCTAGACCAAAACGATGTATCTAGCTCGGGAGCTGGGGGAGATCTGCTTTAGTTTAGTTGGGCGGGCTTTTTCGTGGACACTAGTCACCTGACCCAAAGTTAATTTGGTTGGCTTACATTTAATTACATCCTATTCTCATTGGCTAGATTGAATATACATTTGCATAAGAAAAGCTTATTGGAGCCAAAAATGGATTGGGGGTCGGGGTTGCGAGGGCGGAAAGGGGGGGGGGGAGAGAGGTCTAGATGAAAGACAATTAAACAGACGTCATGCTGAGTGGGGGAATTTACCTCCCTTTGGTAGAATTTTAAGTAGTTAACTCAAGTGGCTGGGGGGGGGGGGTTCGGACGAGAATTTGTATATGTGTGCGAACTGGGTCCTCTGGTCAGCGTTCAGGGAACGACCGTCTCAAAGCAATTGCATAACGTGCCGCTAAGCTGAGGGGATATAAAAGGGGATGGGGGTGGCGGGGACGCGAAGAGGAGAGGGCGAATGAGGGATCGAATAATGACTCGCTCACATGCGTTAAAATAGCACAAGATATAAATACATTAAGACATGATATGAATACATTAATATAGCATAGGATAAAATATATATACATTCTAACTAACACATTCGTACCCATTCAACCAAGATGTAGTACCAAGTTGAATCGTATTAGTCAGTAGACTCTGAGTTTGGGCGTAGTACAAGAGTATAGTGAAGGGTAGAGAAACAGGTGAGAAAGAGTGATGGGGAGGTGTAATTGCGTAAGGGAGGGAGAAGATAGTGATAGTTTCAGACTACTCGTTCTATCTAATCTAACTCTACGCTAACCTATGGTTCTATACTACTATCTACGCTATAGTCTATCTATGGGTGCTACGAGTCACGGTTTAATCCAGAATCGTGACAACTCACCCGGGTAGCTTGGGAATCTACTCAGAAAGAAGATTTCTACCTAAATTACTGTCTCTGGGACATGGGGAAAGGGGAGTAACTACACACTCATTAACAGTGTGCGCGCGTGGGGCCGTATTACTGAGTATGCTGGGCCACGAAGTGTGTAGGGGCACTAGTTAGTGTCCGCTATGCCGCGTGTGTCGAAAGGGGTTTTGGCCTAGGCAAAGTTGCAATGTGTCGAAAGCATTAGTAGCGGGTTTGTCCCAAGATAATGGGAACGATGTGGGTGCGTTGAGCAATCTAAATAACGGACGGGCAATTTTACGGAAGTTTGGTATAAGGGTATTCTGATAGTTGCTGAATTCGCACAGTGTTTGTCTTAGTTCGAGTCTCGTCGTGGGCAGCCTTGCATGACGGAGCTTATCTTTAATGGACATGGGGTGGGGGAGAGGTGTCTGGTTGGGGGTGGGGCGGGGCGATCCGTAGGTTGCGGGTGTAGGCAGGCAATGCGTTTGTTTACCTACAATCGGTCTTCCGAGTAGGATGTCTACTTGTAGGCCTTCTATTACGGCAGCCTCAATGGGGCCTGTAAAAAGTGCTGAGCTGAGGTTTACGAGTGCGGTCGGTAGCTGCTGAATCGGAGAGTTATGAGATGGACCTTGGAGTCGCACATAGCGTCCTGTGTAGTCGCGGGGGTCGATTTTTGATTGCGTTACTAGGGCCTCAAAGCTAAGACCGGAATCATACGTACAAGAGGCTAGTCGGCCGTTGATTCTGACTATCTCGTCGACGTAGCTACGAGGGAATTGGTTATGTTTGTCTGCCGAGGAAATAGAGAACACGTGGTGGACTCGATCATAGTCACTGCTTGAGTACTGGTCACGCCCCTGATCGGCGGGTTCCTGTTCGGGAGCTAGGTAGCTCGGGTAGCTGGGCATTTCTAACTCGTGCGTTGCAAGTCCGTTAGTGGGATCTTGCGCTGGGTCTACGGGGTCTGTCGTGGTGTAAAATGCACCGGCGGCAAGATAGGGGGTGGGGTCGCGTCTGTTTCTGTCGTGAGCTAACTGAGGGGTGGGCCTAGTGTGGCGGTGGTCTCTATGTGCGTTGTGAGGACGAGGTCGCCCGTGGTGGTGCGTGTGCGGCTGGGGAGCGGTTGATTGAGGGGGAGGGTTGGCGCGGTGGTTGTCCCCATAAGGTCGGTGCGGCTGCAGGTGTCCCGGGCGGGAGGAGGGGGATGACTCTATTAGGTTGGACTGCAGAAACCTATCTGCGCCCTGCAGGGAGGGGTTTAAACCGGTGATTCCTTGTTGAATAAGGAAGGCCCTTAGCTTAGGTGTCATCTGTGACTCTATTTGCTCAGTCATTACGAGGGTGACCATACCGTCGAATGACTGTTCAATATTGCCTAACTCAACCCACTTGAGTAGGTAAGATTGTATTCGCTCCGCGAATTGTGTATAGTTTTCCCCCGGTCGTAGCGTGGACGACCGAAACTTCTTCTGGTAGTGGGATGAGTGTAACTGGTGGCGATTTAGCAGCGCGTTTTTCAGTGCCACGCACGACTCCCTGTCTTCTGGGGCCAGTTTACAATAGGCGTCATAATCCTCTCCCCTTAGAGTGGAGACGAGGATCCTACAATGTAATTCTGGGGGGACCTCATTTAACTCCATACAGTCGCTAAACCGTCGGAGGTAAATGTCGAACTGTTCCAGTCGGGGGTCGTGAACTTCAGTCCATAGAGAAGCATGTCGGGGGAGGGGATGGTTGCTGGGGGTGGCTGAGCTAAATGATGAGGGGGAGTTTGGGTTGTCGCTGTTGTCCGGGGGCCTAGTGCTTGCGGCTAATTCAGCTAGTCTGAATTCATGTGTCCTGCGTGCCTCCTCATCTAGCCTATTTTCTTCTCTAACCCTCTCTTCCCTAGCTAACTGTTCTGCTCTAAGCCTATCTTCTCTTTCTAATTGCTTTGCTCTCTCCTCTCTAGCTACCTGTTCTGCTCTCTCTGTCTTGGCCTCATGGGCCGCTACCTGCTCTACTACGTATTTAGTGATGTCTGAGTCAATGTAGCCTATAGCTATAGCCTCTTCTCTCAACTGCTTACGCAATAGTACACCTTCCGCCATAGTAACAGAGTGAGGCGAGATTAAGATACTAGAGGCGGACAGAGATATAGCGAGATAGGAAAGGAAATTATAGGAGGGGTGTTGGG
Source organism: Anisus vortex (assembly GCA_949126835.1). Taxonomy (NCBI): domain Eukaryota; kingdom Metazoa; phylum Mollusca; class Gastropoda; family Planorbidae; genus Anisus; species Anisus vortex. The sequence goes on along the minus strand of OX421505.1, from coordinate 2,055,287 downwards.
GTTCAGAGTTTAGCTAACGTAATACAGCTCAAAATGGTACTCACCAGACAGCAATTCCAGAATTTTACACACATACACTAACACACGTATATCCAATCATAAAGTTATCGTTTATATAGCGCTCGGCGCTGTTGGTGCAGATCTTCGGGCTGGTTAGGAATTCTCTTTCCCCGTGCCGGGACTGGATTAGCGTTTAATGTTAGTGTCTATTTTCCCGGGTTTGGATACCGGGAACTACGGCGGGTTCCTACGGGGAGGTTGACAGGGCAGTTGTCGAGTTCTCGGCGGTCTCTAGTTGTCGGGCAGGCTGATGCGGCGGCGGTGGGTCTCTCTGCTGACGTCTCGGGTGCCGGTACGTTGATGCGGGGCCAGAGGGTGGCGACCTGGCGGTTGGGGCGGCAATTCTGGCGTAATGGGGTGGCAAATTTGGTTGCTGGTGTGTCTGGGGTGACGTAGGCTGGCGTAGTGTGGCGAGCCTGGCTTAATGGGGTGAGCTGGCTGGGGTGGCGTAGATTGCTCGGAGTGGCGAATCTGGGGTGGCTTAGGTTGGCGTATCTGGGGTGCGTAGGCTGGGGTGACGTAGGCGTAGGCTGGGGTGGCGTAAGCGTAGGCTGGGGTGTCGTAGGCGTAGGCTGGGGTGGCGTAAGCGTAGGCTGGGGTGGCGTAGGCTGCGTAAAGTGGCGAGCCTGGTTTGATGGGTTGATGGATCTGGTTGCTGGCGTTGGGATGACGGGTCTGGTTGCTGGCTTAGAGTCTTTGTGTTGTAGAGAGATGAGCCCCCATCCAGGGTCGGTTTCAGAATCGGCGTAGTCCTCGGGTTGTTGCTGTTGACAGTGCGCTGAACGGCTTGAAGTTCAGATAATCCCGGATACGAGGTCCCACTTTGTCACGAAGTGGCAATTGAGAGGGGGGTAATAATGGCTGGTTGTCTTAGAGATATGAGGTGCCGATGCTGTAGTTGACCTGGAATATTTATTTGTTCTCTACTGGCTCGCTTAGATGTTATTAAACAAACACAACAGACAGTTCTAAGTTAGGCAAGCAAGTCTCTGGTTACGTTTCAGGTGTTTATTTATGATTCAAATTCAATATCCAATGATGAGATACACATACTAACATGCAGGGGAGATACAATGCTTGAGATATATGCACAGGAACGTCTAACACTCAATATACTGTGTTGTTGCGGAATCCAACTTTAGGCTACGTAACTATAATGAGGAAATTACGATTACTGGCTAAGTATCTGCAAGTCCAAGTAACAATTCGGGGGCTAGACCAAAACGATGTATCTAGCTCGGGAGCTGGGGGAGATCTGCTTTAGTTTAGTTGGGCGGGCTTTTTCGTGGACACTAGTCACCTGACCCAAAGTTAATTTGGTTGGCTTACATTTAATTACATCCTATTCTCATTGGCTAGATTGAATATACATTTGCATAAGAAAAGCTTATTGGAGCCAAAAATGGATTAGGGGTCGGGGTTGCGAGGGCGGAAAGGGGGGGGGGGAGAGAGGTCTAGATGAAAGACAATTGAACAGACGTCATGCTGAGTGGGGGAATTTACCTCCCTTTGGTAGAATTTTAAGTAGTTAACTCAAGTGGCTGGGGGGGGGGGGGGTTCGGACGAGAATTTGTATATGTGTGCGAACTGGGTCCTCTGGTCAGCGTTCAGGGAACGACCGTCTCAAAGCAATTGCATAACGTGCCGCTAAGCTGAGGGGATATAAAAGGGGATGGGGGTGGCGGGGACGCGAAGAGGAGAGGGCGAATGAGGGATCGAATAATGACTCGCTCACATGCGTTAAAATAGCACAAGATATAAATACATTAAGACATGATATGAATACATTAATATAGCATAGGATAAAATATATATACATTCTAACTAACACATTCGTACCCATTCAACCAAGATGTAGTACCAAGTTGAATCGTATTAGTCAGTAGACTCTGAGTTTGGGCGTAGTACAAGAGTATAGTGAAGGGTAGAGAATTAGGTGAGAAAGAGTGATGGGGAGGTGTAATTGCGTAAGGGAGGGAGAAGATAGTGATAGTTTCAGACTACTCGTTCTATCTAATCTAACTCTACGCTAACCTATGGTTCTATACTACTATCTACGCTATAGTCTATCTATGGGTGCTACGAGTCACGGTTTAATCCAGAATCGTGACACCCCCAGTAAAATAACAAAGGCGAAGAAGGTTTTATTGACAACTTCTGCCCCCTAGCGACTGCGCATGCGTGGACATTGACCTCTTTTTTGGAATAATTAATAAAATGAAAAGGTCTATATGGGAATGGGGAAAAAGAGCGAGGGGTGGGGGGATAAAGAATTCAAATATTATAGTTATGTTCAATATTTGGCAGGGCTATAATATAGGCTAAAAAAAACAAAACGTATTATTATTTCTGTCTATAATAATTACTGTTACATTTTACATACACTGATAGAGATCAGTGTTTACATATGAGGAAAAAAAATGTAATGGTTTTTTTTTTAAAATATAGAAGAATAAAACATCAAGCTCAACAAAACTAACAGAAACAAACACTAGCAGGGTTTGGCTTTTCTCCCGCTATTTCTGTGTGGAACAAACACCAGCCCCGGTAAAACTCGGTCAAATAAACCGGCCGGTAACGTGACCCAGTTTCCACAAGGAGGCAAGGCGGAGCTTTAAAAATAGACCCCGTTGCACCACGAGCTGTCAGCTGATTAAATTAGGTCAGTTCTGGTCCGCTATCCCGTCCTTTGTCAGTTGTCAGGCGGACCTCTCGTAAAGAATCGTTAGAAGCGTAAACGGTGAAATGTGTAGGCTACATTTATTTGTTCACATTTAACACTTTCTGAAACCAAACACATTTTATTTGCTTCGAAAAGAAAAAAAAAATCGGCTGCATTTGTTTGTTTCGTTTGTTAGTCTTGCTTTTTGTTGTTGTTACTACCTTTATTTTAAGTTGCAATGTCTGCAATCGTCCGTCAATGCATGGTGCAAAAATTGGCTTCGATTTTTCGACCACTTCCCGTGGTCCGATCGAGCTGAAATTTGGACAGCAGATTTGGGGCGCCTAACAATACATCCTATCAAATTTTCAGTTAAAATGACTTAATAATACTACACTTATGACAATATTCATTTCTTAAAAGGAAAGTATAAGAAATATTTTGATTTCGCGTTAAAAATGCCTGTGAAACTTTTTATACTTTTTTCGGCGCAAAGCTAGAAAAAAAAAATTATGCGCTAAGGTTATTTTTAGAACAATTCATACGGAGTAAGGAGATATTTTTGAGATTTACTACACAGATATTTTTTCTGTACGTTTCATTTGCAGTAGTCAATCAATTATTTAATTACATGATGGTAAACTTAGTTTGCGAATAAAGGGAGTAATATAAAAAACTTGGTTTTTACGGTTTTCTTGTTTTTTTGTAAACTTAAGGAAAGAGTCCACAATTTAACTACACATTAAATAAAAAACATCACAAACAAGAATTATAAACAGATGACAGAGTGTCACTTTAGGTTTTTAGTCCAGCCCTTCAGTGACGATTTGAAAGCCGGCACAGTAGGGGCAGTGATGGGGCCTGGTCCAGGGGGTTCCACATCCTAAATGACCTACTTTTTGGTAAGAATTAATGTAACTAGTCTGAATGATGACAGCTAAGATTAAAAACTATATGGAATATTTTAAGAAACTGCATGAGTTGCAGTGTCGGTGGTAGGCCTACGTGTACTGAACTATTGCACGGTTTCGGGGAAACGAGAGAGGCATGTTTACAATCTGTGAGATATACAGGGTTTACATTAGATCTACTTCTTGTGTGTAGTGTGCAGAGCGGATTATTGTTATCTAATGACATTTTTTATTAATGTTTTTTATATGATCGTATATCTGTCTTATCTATCCATCTGTTTTTTGTTTTGCTTGTTTTAGTTGCATTGATGGAAATATGGAAGGTAATGGGAGAGAGGAGAGAGAATAGAAAAAATATAGTTAAAAAAACAACACACACACACATACACACAAAGGATATAGCATAAGAGTTACTGACTCTCCTCATAGGTATAGCATAAGAGTCACTGACTATCCTCATAGGTATAGCATAAGAGTCTCTAGATCCCCGGGCAGATATGTTATCATATATGTTAAGGTCGCTCCTTCAATACATAAGATTATCGCGTCCTACGTTTATCCGTGGCTTTTGAGTCTAGTAGGTCTTGCATTTTAATCAGTCGGACCAGATTGATCCATGGGGCCGGTGAAACAGCATTCACCAGTTTCCGTGGCCACGGCATACGAGGAGTGTGTGGCCAGCACAATGCCCAGACGCCTTTACCTTACCCCAACTAAAGTCAGGTACCCATCAGAGCTGGGTAGACTCAGGGACACCCTGCAAACCTGAGAACAAATCCTAGCCTTCACAAGATTCGAACCCAGGACTTTCAGTACGTCAGCCGTATGCACTGTCAGCTCGGCCACCATGCACCCCTTGTTTTAAATAGTATTAAGTTACTGGTTTTCCTGCTTTGTTCAGGCAACCCATTCCATGCCCGAATGCCACTCGTGAAGAAAGATGTATAGCATTAAGTTTCTCTTACCTCACATATCAGCAGTCGACCGGAACTGTTGGAGCTGTCGTCATCAGACGCCGGTGTCGGGGGCTGGTACCCCATCATGGCCGGGGCGCTCTCGCTGAGCGGGGGCAGGGGCGGCGAGTGGTCGTCACGCTCCGAGTGGCCGCTGTAGAATCCACTGCTGGCCACGCTGCTGGAGAGGTGGCCATCCTGGCATGGTGCCTGGGTGTCCAGGTAATCTGCAAATACGGAAACAATCGAGTTCAATAAATACAGTTTGTCACATAATAATGTCCGTGTCAGGGGGCAAAATCATACAGTTATGGCTAGTTATATGGGGGCTCGGTGACCGAGCGGCAGCGCCGAAGGTCCTGGTTTTTTCTATTCCTGTGTGAAGGCTATAGGATTTGTTCCCGGGACTGGCCACAGAAACTGGTGAACGCTGCTTCACCAGCCTATTTGTTCCGGCTGAATACTTTACTTTTATAGCAAGTTATAGCCCTAGTAGAAATTTACATTCTTCTTGAATGTTTAAAAAAATCTTAGCTTATAGGCCAATAGATCTATTATAGACGCTCCTTTTTATAAAGAAGATTATAATTGCGTCCTACGCTCATCGCCGGTACCGGGCGGCGTGCGACACGGCTTTCGGGAAAACGATCATCTTACATTATTGAATAGTTGGGTGTGTTATTATAGGTCATACATATTTACATTTGTTTTTAAATCCATACTTGATGTACTCGATGCAGTTGTAAGTGCTAAATGGTTCATTTATTTCGTCAGCATTTCCAATGTTTACAACTCGTCTTTAAAAAACTACAAAAAAAAACAACAACATGAAAACAACAAAAATACAGCGCACTTTCGGTTTAACTTTTCTGTAGGTTAAAGTTTAGAGAGTACTGCGCTCAACACAGACATGGCCTTGAAAGGTCGCAGCGTGTACAATACTGTAAGCCGACTATATAGATTTACGACGACGTCAGCAATTTTTGTGTTGCGTCGAGAGTATTAAAAAACAACAACACACACAGCCTAAAACAAAACCTTTTCGTACGCACTACACGCTACACACTGCAGCCGATAGCTATATCTGTACCACCTGTTGGAGCAGCGCAGAGCACAGCGCAGAGCACAGCGCACCACAGATGCACATTATTTAGATGAGCTTTCATTTGAATTGGCCAAAGATTTAAGTCTGTAGGCAGATGGATATCTACACCCTCAAATAATTCTATAAGGATTTTCATTAATTGTTAAATTGTAGCTATTTCCGTTTCAAGATTGATTTCATAGAGTTGTTTTTCTTTCCTCGTATTTCACCATTACAAGGGGGGGGGGCGGAAGGGGGGGGGGGGAGAATTAATTATGTTTGCTTAGCTTTATACAAATTATTTAAATTGCCTCACCTCTTCGCAAATAATTGCCCCAAACAAACGTGCAAGATCTCTCAGCTGACAACACTAATCCTAATCTAACTTGTTTATCGTGTCAGAGAGAAGGGTGTATGTGTGGATGGGCATGGGTGGGATGTCTGTGGGAGAGTGAGAGAGAAGGTGGCGGTATATTTTCTGTTTTGGTGTAAGCGGTGGCCGAGTTGCAGAGCGCTCGGGTGGTGTACCGAAAGTCCTGGGTTCGAATCCTGGTGAGGGCTTAGGATTTGTTACCAGGGTCTGGAGGGCGTCACTGAGTTTACCGATCTCTAACGGGTACCCAACTTTAGGTAGGATAAAGTAAAAGCGGCTGGGCATTGTGCTGGCCACACAATCACCTAGTATGCCGAGGTCACAGAAACTGGTGAACGCTGCTTGACCGGCCCTTCGGATTAATTTGGTCCGACGGGATACTACTATATGGTACAAACTAAAAAAAAAACGAATTTCGATTATTGCCTCTCTCAACACCATACATGCATGCCCAAGCTGGAATGATTTGATATGTTAGCCTACTATTGGCTAAACCTTCTCTTGTTGTCTTGAGTGTCCTAGATTAGAAGACTATGCCCCAACAGAAAACCAACGGGTAAAGTGGAACTGTGAGATAAGGAGGCGGGTCATAATGGGGCTTCAAACAGTATCGTTCAATAACCATGGCAAAGATAAGTATACTCAATCTCAGCTGTCTTGTAGATTACGGGCCTTAGCAAACAGGAGACTGCTTCTCTTCCCCCTCCCACTCCTGTCTCCTTTACAAAAACCAGTAATCATTTTCTCCTCGCTAGACTCATCCTCCAACATCAATATCAATGTAATATATGCTTTTTAGCTCGGGTAGGGTTGACAGCTAAGAGACTGAATGACCCAAATCCCTGGTAAAATAATAATAATATAAGCTTTTGGTGGTTCAAATAGTTTGTGCATACCCTGACATGGGGCGCGGTACCGTATCCTGGTGAAGGCTATGATATTTTCTGGACTCGAAGGTGTCTCTGAGTCTAACCCAGCTCTGATGGTCACACATGCCCTGGCATCACACACTATTGGACCAATATTGACATAATACTCTTTCTATTGTAGAAAAACTAAAGCCGAAATACACGAGATTAAGTAAAGTAATCCTTTCGGACCAAATTGATCATAGGGCCGGTGAAGCAGCGTTCACCAGTTTCTGTGGCAACGGCATACTAGGGGATTGTGTGGCCAGCACAAATTTTACTTTACCCCGACTAATGTCAGGTACCCATCAAAGCTGGGTAAATTTAGAGACATCCTCCAGTATCGGGAACAAATCATATCCTTCATCAGGATTTGAGCCCAAAACCTTCGGTATGCCAGCCGAACGCGCTGTCCCACCGAGCTCCTTCAAAATACAAGAAGTCTTTTTCTAATAAAAGTTATTTTGTAGACCCTGGACCTTTGAAATATCAATTCCATGCTTTACCTAACAGCACATTATATTGGACCATCATTGGCCCAATATTCTGCCAAAATTTAAATCTTGGGCTCACGTTGGGCCGCTATATAACTAATATAGAATACGGCTAAAGAAAAACCTCTTTGAAAAAAGAAAATATTTCATTTTGATTTCCTGACGTATATAATTAATACAGTTCCATTTGCCTTCGTTATTTACAGTACAAATTTCATTTACAATAAAATCCTAAGCAGGAGCATTGGACAAGAAAGGTCATCTCGGCCTGACAACCACCGGGGCCCTTTTTCCCCTTGGTCTCATCTTCCCAGCGCGCCTGCACGCTGGAGCCAGAGATGCTCGATCACAGCTCTCTCTTTTGCTGCCATCGACCCGTGACCTAGAAACCCAGATACGTAACTTTTCTTTTGTGTGTGGCTGCGCAGCTGAGAAAAACGAGGTCGCGGAAGGGGGGGGGGGTGAAAGAAATAGGTTAATTCTTTTTTTTGCGGAGCTCTTTGTTCGAAAAGATAGATAAGAGATACAAAACAAAAACAAACGGCCATTTTTTCATGTAGCGACAATGTAGTTATATGCTGTTGTTTTTACCGCAGCCAATCAAAAACGTATTACCGCTCACCTCGTGGTTCTATTTATAGTTTAAACAAGCAAAAAAATAACTAAAATTGTATATAGTATTAGCGTGTGAATCTTAAGACGAGATACCGAGCTCTTGTTAAGAGGTTTAAAAGCAATGGCGCCATAAGGCGGGGAGGGGTGGGCAGGCTATGAAGAAATTCAATGTCAAATGTAAAGGCCTACATGTGTAGGCCACACAATGTTCGTTTGTTCAATGACGCGTTGTCCTCATTTTTGGAAAATGGACATTTTCTATTCAAGAATTAGTTACCGGTATTTTTCCATTGCCTAGGGCTTCATCTTACTGTAATGGACGAAATGATTTTATGTATAGGCTTACATTTTGGGCCATTCCGAATGTCTCAGGTTTGAATTTAATACTTAGTTAAAATGAGTGCCCAGTATTGAATTAGGAAAGTAAAGTCGACTCGGCATTGTGCTGGCTACACAATCCTATTGTATGTCGCGGCCATGAAAGATGGTAAAAGCTGCTTTAATAAACATATATGAAACAATATGATTTGAAACGAATGTTGCTGGTTTTTTTTTTCTTCCTTATACATTTCTGTTTACCCTGGGAAGAAAGAACAACTATTCGGGCCTATTTAATTTACTGTCCCACTAGAAGTAAAGTCGCGCGACTTTAAACCGTGGCCACCTCCATGAATACGACAAAGAACAGCAGCTCTTTGAGTCAAACGGGATGGGGGGGGGCGTCAGTACACAAAAAGCTATTGACCACTCCACCACACGGTAAACGGGAGCCAGGATTAGCTGAGGGATCAGCGCTTGATAGGGGGGAAATTGCATGAAGTGACTACCGATGGGCCACTAGAGTGATAATCCAGAGATTGCATTTAAAATTTGGTCTTAATGTATTGTATTGGGACATTTGATTGCAATGGGTAAAGTTTATTTGTATAATATGTGCCTTTACTTTATGTATGTGTATGTTTCAATGTGTGTGTTTATGTAACTGTGTTTTATGTCCATGTGTCTACGTATATGTGTGTGTTTATGTATGTGGGCGTGTGTTTATTCATGTATATTTCAGGACGTATGTATAGAATATGTATGTTTATATGTGTAGGCCTATATGCTTTGTGTGTGCGTATATATTTATGTGTGTGTGTGTTGTATTTGATGTATCTGTGTTTATGATGAAATATATATTTATGTGTGTGTGTTGTATTTTATGTATCTGTGTTTATGATGAAGTATATATTTATGTGTGTGTGGTGTGCACAAGTGTGCAATGTATGTATGATTGGGGGGAGAGCGGTAGGTCAAAGTTCACACTTTGGTATAAAATAGAGAAATATTTAGATTTTGACAGCTATTATTAAAAGTATACTGTCGGACCAAATTGATCTATACGGCCGGTGAAGCACTAGTTTCTGAGGCCAAGTAATACTGGGGGATTGTGTGACCAGCACAATGCCCAGCCGCCTTTGCTTTACCCCAACTAGGGTGGGAGCTGGGTAGACTCGGGGACACCCTAAAGGCCCGAGAACAAATCTTAGCCTTCACCAGGATTTGAACCCAGGACCTTCGGTACGCCATAAGGCCACCGTGCCCAAAATACATAAGACTTAAAATTGCACTAGAATGAATATTTGCTTTGACCACAATGACATTTGTGTTAGCCATCCATAGTACTACTCTTTGCTTCCCTACAGAAGTGATGAATGGGGAGTGGGGCGCTTACCTTTGCTGCCAGTGTGGGCGTGTGTCTGCTGCTGCCCAGCCGGCGCCGCCGAAGGAGACTTTGGGCTGACCGAGAGTGACGTCAGCACCATGGCGGCGATCCTCTCGTCCATCATCTCCACATCCCCGAAGTGGTCGCTCTCGTGGAGGTCCTCCGACAGGTGGCGCTGTCTTCTGTAACGTCTGCTCCATCCATGACGAATGAAAAAAAAAGAAAAACAGGGGGAAGGGAGGAGGGGATAAACAGTTCATTAATAACGGTAGGCTGTTTGATTAAATTAGTAGTCATTAAAAAAATTCCTTGACTGATAGATAGGTTAAAGCAAAGACTATAATATAAGATGGACGGCTTGCTTTAATATTTCTGCTATTTGATGACTCGAATGACTTCTTTGTCGGAATTCCCGATTCCCTATTGTACTGTACACTTCCGTTTTATTTAATCGCTATGATTTTCTCAATGAAAAATAAAAATCGAAAGTTGTATACAGCTGAAACATTTAGACAAACGTAGGAGCATAAAAGTAATTTAAGACAGCCTTATTGGTTGCGCATGGAAAAACAAGAACATATAAGCTCTAAAAATAGAGCAAGCGGTGTATCTTATATAGTCTTCTGTTAAAGCAGTAAATTGACAAAGCTGTATCTTTTTTTTAACTTTCGGTTTTGTTTGTAGTTTAACACTTTTTTTTCTGTTTATATATTTTCTATGTATGCTTACGCTGTTATAGGGGTCGGCAGCCTACGACACGCGTTCCAGACTAGGCACGCAGAGGGCGAATTTCAATGGCACGCGGAAGACCTCTCGAAAAGACAATTCAAGATAAGAGAAAAAAAAAAGCAGGATAAAGTTTAGGCTGTTGGCACAGTGAATGAATAAGAAATCCTACTTTGGCAAACTATTATCAAAAGTCTGACGACCTCTGGGCTATATATGATGTGACATACTTTGGTCATGTAGCGCACTCCTACAAACCCCAATGTATTATTATGCTTCCTGACTTGACGGGTTAAAAAAACTTGAACCTCCCAGCTTATTCTGAGCTTATCCACTCGCTATAAAATAATATAGTGGAAAATAATTTCTTTACATTTGTAATATCTAAGTAGGCTACTTCTGCTGCGCTAGTTATTGTCAAGAGTGGTTCCCCTTTCTTCACTAACCGTCTCTCGCCCCCACCCCTCTGCACTGCATCGTTTATCTAAGATCTACAACCTCTCCTTGTCCAATCATTACACACTGTTTACTGTGTACTGCATTATTTCCCTTTAATTTAATGTTGTTATAGTTCACAGTGGCATTTAACTAGGTCACCGATGAGTTGGCTAAAAATAACGCTTACCGAGGCGATTACGCAAAAAAGGTCGAACGACAAAGAGAAATCAGTGGGGACTTAATCGATGGTCCACGGAGCTAAACATAGCAACACAAAATATGGGAAAAGGAAAAGGGGAAGTAGAGGCGGGCGGCTTTAAGACCTCTAATGAAATAAGACTTTTTAAAGAGTTTCTTTGTGTCTTGAAATCCGATTTAGGAAAATGTATTAAGATTATTTTTTTTACTATCTGTTCGCAAATGACGAGAATTTAAATAGAATCGGAAATTCCCCATTTGTTTGTGCTTTCCTTTCTCTTTTTCAAAGCCTAAATACAAATAATAATAATAATAATAATAATAATGGCTGGCAGAATAAACATAGCGTTTGAGATAATCAAAAAGTCTTCCCGGAAAACCGTAACGGAAAAAAAAACGATAACACATTTAATGAAACGGTACCAGAACTAGAAATGAATAGAATTGGAATAATAAGTGGTAAGAGACTCAAATGAGCAAAAGGTTTCAGGAGCATCCAATCGAAGGTGGGCGTGGACAGTCAGAACTAGGACTCAAGGACTAAGTACGGCCATCTTGTTTGTTCACTTCATTGTTAATTGTGGAGCACAGTGGTCGATCGGCGTTCGGTTGGCGCACAGAAGGTCCCGGGTTCGCAAACCCTGGTGAAGGCTAAGATCTGTTCCCTGGTCTGGACTGAAGGATGTCCCTGAGTCTACCCAGCTCTGATGGGCACTGACTATAGTTAGGGGGGGGGGGGAAGGAAAGGCGGCAAGGGCATTGTGCTGGCCACGCAAGCCCCTAGTATGTCGTGGCCATCGAAACTGGCGAACGCTGCTTCACCGGCCCTATGGATCAATTTGGTCCGACGGGCAATACTTTACTTTATTGTAATTGTGGGAATTGTAAAAGGCCCGCTGGTCGCTGCACATCAAGTGTGAATGGACGGTGTATGCTATATATGTCAACATTGCATAGGAGATAAACACGTATCGCAATAACATTACACACACACATAGCACATAAACATACCAAGACATCACATACATACATACATACATACAGCACATAATGAGCATACGTACAATTAAACAGGCATCAAAATAGAGGCCGACCGAAATTCGATTTCACGCCGAAGGTAGACATATGGTTACTGGTTTCAATCGAAGTTAAAAAGTTATCTTTCGGTTTCGGCCGAAACTGATATTGACTTTTGGTCATCAGCCGAATACCTATGTTAACTTTCAAAATTCAGACTGCAACGCTAGTGCTGCATTTACTCTGCTAATTGAACATTCTGAATAAAATGATATATAATACATGTAGGGGCTTATATACATATGTATATTACAGGTTCTATGGTTAACTTAAATAGAGTACCCATAAACTAGTTTCTATTACACCAAAATGTGCAATTTTTTTAATCTTTTGTTTTGCAATTCCTGTATATCTTTCGGTTTCGTTCGAAAGTCAATTTACAGCTTTCGGTATGGTTTCGTTTTCGGACGAAACAAAAAATGTGGTTTCGTTATCGGCCTCTACACCAAACACATATAGATCTAGCACAAAAGGCCTTCAAAAACTTAAGGTCGCATAGAACGCAAGTCAAAGGCTGATTACACACTTAACACGAACGAGTCACACACACATAAGAGGCGGACACAATAGCCATTCGAATGCTCTTACAAAAAGACACTCACTTTGCGAGCAGTTCACCATCATCATTCTTTGCGCTAAATAAACATACTTTAAACAGGGCAATGTTTTTATATATCTAATTTACAATTAGCACTCAATGGTAGAGAACCGTGTCAACAATAGCACCCCCCCCCCACACACACACATCCTCTCCCTCCTGCCACACACACACACACACACGCGTTTCCCACGCGAGTCAGATTTCGCAAGCCACCAGCAGGTTCAATGAAGACGAGCCGACAGGCAGTGAACAAAAACTAAAACTACAATAAGAGAAATGTGTTGGCCGTGTGCTCCTTTCAACCCAAAGATGATGACAGAAACGGACTGAAAGGGTTAAATGAAAACTCTCCGCGCAACTAGATGTAGAATGAGTAGATCACACGATTTCAACTAAATAAAAAGGTCATAGGGTTTAAGTTTTTTTTTTTTAAAGTATGAAGAGACGGGTGTAGTAAGATTGTTGCGTCGTGTTTGAAGTGGGTTCACAGTTTTAAAAAAAATATAATAATACGCTAAAAAAAAGGGGCATAGACAAGTACTCTTTCTCACTGAGTGGCGTCCGGGCATGGGATGGGTTGCCTGAACAGACCATGAAAAAACAGCAACAAAATGTAAGACTCAAAATGTAAGACTCAAACCGCTGATAAGCGTAGGACGCAATAATCATCTGAATAGAAGGATCGACTTTAACATATAAGATAAAACAAAAAGTATTGTTTTAATTGAAAGATTGGAATGGAGGTTGGGGGGGGGGGGTATGATTACCAAAGTATGCTGTATGATTACCATGGTATGCTAAGTGGTTTTGGGGATCTTAATCCTCGACGTTTCTAAATTACTTTAGACAATTGATAAACAACACTTCGTGCATTGGATCAATTTGACCTATGTTCTGTGCCAATGAGCTTTCTGAACGCTCTACACACAGCTAGACCTTTAGCTGTGGTCCAGGTACCGGTATAAGACAAATTGGATAATGCCATGTCCGATAGAGGAGGCGGTGGTCCGGGTGTGTGCTGAGAGGGGTGTTTGTGTAAGGCGGCGACTCTATAAGTATCATTCTGACAGGTGAGCAAGCGTTCACGTGATGGAAGTGAAGCATACATTGGACACTGGCCAAACTGTATGGGTAAACGTTTAGTATGTTACCCTTTTCACTTCACTTGGACTCTTAACTTACAAAGAGAGCACACCAACAATCCTCAGATAAACATTGAGGATACAAACATGCTAAAACGAACGCATAATAATAAAGGTACTTTTTCTGTTGGAGTGGCATGAGGACATGGAATGTGTTGCCCGAATAACAAACCAGGAAAACCAACAACTTAACATCATTTAAAACACCAATCAAAATGCAAGATAATACTCAAACCACGGATATAGGCGTCTGTAATATAAAAGATAAAATCCCCTCTTAACCATAGCCTAAAACCTTAATCACCTTAATCACCTTAATCACCTTAATCCAACAGCAGTGGCGTAACTATAGATTTGGGGGGCTTAGCCCCTGCACATTTTTTTTTCGGACACGCCTTTGGGGACCCCCCTCAAGTAGGGGCCCGGGGGGGACTTACGAATTAGGACCCCCCCTCCCCTCCCCTAGCTACGCCACTGTCCAACAGCTGTGTATCCCTCTAATAATAACTAGACTAAACACGAACAACACAGTAATAATAACATAGACAACAGTGTTTAATTTGTATTTATGTAAATACATCTCTACCGCCACTTGCTCAACTCGCATACTGCGAGCATTTATATCTGTACACGCTTAGGCCCATATGTTTTTTTTCTTGTAGGCCTACATACCCAACTGTATTGACAACCTACACACAAGGGACGTTATGCTCGCAAGAGAATTAATGACATTGACCTAGTTTTCATACACAGTGTTTAGCAATATTTAAAAGTATTACGAAAAGTAGCCTACCACTATCAAAACTATACAAGATAAATATTTAAATTGAGTAACTTTATCTCTTTACAGAGAGTTCAAATGATCCTCTTTTTAGGGAAGGAAAATGGGAGGGGGGCGAATATATTCTTTTGTGGTTTTTGAATCAATAGTGAAAACACAGCTGTGGCAATCAGCTGACGCTGTGCCAATCAGCTGACGTCCTCTGTGCACCAACCAGCACGTCATAGTATTCTTCCTCGAAAAATAAGCCTCGCTATCGGGATTTTACAGCCAGCGAGACCGAAGCTGGCCGTGTGACGTTTGCGTACGTAGACTTTAAAAATAGAACACGCTGGCTGCTGCTAAAAATAGCCCAGTGTTTTTAGTTACGGGGCCGGCGTCCATGTTTATACCGGCGAAAAGTCCATTGTTTCAAGCAATCTACCGGACGGTAGCCCACCAAGACTTTGCCAGATAATTAATAAAACTGAACGAAAAAGAAGATAAAGGGAAAATAGCTATGAAAATAATACTGTAAATTAATTACTAGGATGATTTTAAAATCCTGAGTTTGTGATAAGTGTAGACAAAAAGAAAAAACATTATATGATTTCATATTACTATGATATGACTATGACATAAGTATAAGACTCATAACAGTCATAACTCATAATTTTAAGTCATAATCTATTTTAAAATGTCAATGTAACATAACATTTAACATACGTTTAAGGTTGAAGTATTAAAACTATAAATAGAATAGTTGATGAAGTTTCAAATGGGTAAGAATTCAGGGAATGTCAACGATAATCATATATTATGTAAAGTCGAAAATATTGTTGTATTCAACAAGAACTATAACAAACAGCATTAATGCAATAAAAGAATTTAAAAGCTTACTCGTTTTTATCACTGTAAGCGAGCGGAACATCGATGACGTGTGAGGGCACCCTCTTTTTGTGCGCTTGGTACTCAGACAAAACATTGCCCAGCTGTAGATCCGCAAGCTTAGAGTAGTCAGTGTCCGGCTGGTCAACCAGCCTGGCCGACTTTCTGCTCTCCAGTAAACGGACATCTTCCAGCCTCCGAGAAGCCTCGAAAATTTCTCCGCTTGGGGTCTTGACGTTGATAACCACATCGTCTACGTCCCTGTCGTGACGTAAGACAACACCAGAAACTTCACGGCCATTTAAAGTTATAAACACCTTTTGACCCCATTTGAGCGACACCGAAGTGATCATCTGAAACCCGTGTCCAATGATGGACCTCGACTTCACGTTGAGGCAGTTCCCATCGTTGAATTTCACCACGTAAATACCACTCGAAGTTATGGTATCCTCAGAAAGTTGTGATTGTATAATCCCAGGATAAAATCGGCCATCTTGCGGCCATAGAGCACTTACGCGAGTCCCAACAATTGATCTCTTCGCCAGCCGCTTATTTCCGAACATTGTTTATAAATTTTCATTAGAATGAAACAAAAGATGTATTTTCTCCACTCTGTCCACTAATGTCAAGTTAGTTTGAGAATAAAACACAAAAAAGATACTTTTAGAAATTGCAGTGAAAATCGCAATCAGCTGTAACCTAGTCGGCGATGTAAACAAAGTACCGGCAAAACTACTGCGCCGGTTTGTTTTGGTGCTGATGTGGGGCGGAGTCAGCACAGCGCTGTAAGTCAACCTTAAGTTCCATTAGCTGAAAGGCGCACACCCCCGGATCACCATTGGCTGGAAAGTGGGGCGCTGTCAATCAAGGCTGAGCAAAGCGATGGAGCAAAGGTCAAGTTGTGTTTATCATTAGGCTACCCGGCTTAGGCTTTTGCAAGACTCTTAAAATGCAACATAACATAATCAAATGTTCATATGCTTAAAAACTTAGAATATGTATGTAATAATAGACTTTCTCCTGCATGTGGCCTACACCAACAAATATGCACTATTTACTTGTTGTAAAATTGTGACGTTATTCAAGTTATTGTCTTAGCTGACTTCATTTTTGCTCCCCTCCAACAATAGCCCTTCATTTAAAAGCACTATTATCAAAACTCGAAAATGATTGATAAGTTCTTTTTTTATGAAAATATAAATCTATCAAACGTAATTACTAAATAAATGAATGCGTTTTAAATCAATTGGACGTTAAAATTATATACAAATTTTGTCAATTCAAGGGAGGAGAAAGACTAAAGTAACAGCGATTATTATAATGAGATTGACATTCCTTAGTTAAAATGAATTTACAAGTCCTGCGCTGCAAAAATTCAAAGGTGATTGTATATGAGCTCATAACAAATATTATCGATAATTATTAAGGATAAATTAACTTCAAATAAGATAATTGACGGTAGAAATATGTTAAAGTTTATAAAAAGCTGACATATGCACAATCACTATTGTAAACGAAAACAACAAATCCCATCATGCCCATTGACAACATGGCGGCCTCCACGAAAAATACACTTGTAAACATTACTGCTAAAGTTTTAGAACTTCTTGCTACATATTTGTTTTTACAAATAATTGTTATTGTTGCAACCGAACACTATGACACATTAGAAGGTAATACAACGTTGTTGAATAAAATTATCACGAATAAACTTAAACTAGTTTCAGTTTTAACAAAGTAAACTCAGTAAACTGTAGTACTGTAGGTCGGACTGTAGCAACTGTAGGCTGTAGGGTAGGCTGTAGAGTGTGTAGAGCAGTGGTTCTTAACCGGTGCTCCGCGGAGCACTGGTGCTCCGCGAGGTAGTTGCAAGTGCTCCGCGAAATTATGAAACTAAAAATTTAATGTTCACTCACTTACTCTATCTGATTGAGCTGAACAAATGCTTATAATATGTAGTCCAAACGGGGAAAAATCGGCCTTTTTGCCTATTTTTACTGTTTTTGTAACGAAGTTTTAACTCACTTGTACTAATGCTACATAAATAAAATTTATATGTGATTAAAGTTGAAGCCTTTCCTTCTCTTAATGATAACACTACCGACGAAATTATTTCAGCAGTAACTAACTAACTAACTAGAACTCCTATTGGAAACGAGAGCTGGGAGTATTATTCCCTTGTAGCTCTGAGCAAGAACTCAGCCGTGCGTTTGAGCACGGCTCTATCTCCGTAGAGAACAGTGGATAGTGGGCCACCCGTCCCATCTCCTCGATCGACGAGACGGGGGCACTCCCGCAGGATATGCTCCACTGTCTCCTCCTCCTCCCCACAGTGGCGACACCGCGAGTCGTAATTCGGCCGGAATCTGGCGAAGTGTGCCCCAATGGGGCAGTGGCCAGTGCGGAATTGAGATATAATACTCTGTTCCGACCTATTTAGGCACCACCATGGGTCTGCGCGGTTAGGCAAATGCCGCCAGACTTCTCGGCCTTTGTCAGAGCTGTCCCAGCTCTCGTTCCACTTTTCTGTCTCCCACCTCCGGATCAATGTACGGGCCTTCTCAAAGGAGTATGGCGTGCTGCTGGGCTCCTCGGAGGTGGGTGTGCTCAGCCCACCTTTTTTTGGCAAGGTGGTCTGCTCTCTCATTGCCAGGTAGGCCTGTATGCCCTGGGACCCACTGCAGTAGCACGCGGTCTCCAAAGCGCTGGCTTAGCTCGTCTGAAGCCATTAAAATTGTTTCTATCTGAGGGGGCCAGTTGCTCAGATTCTCAATAACTTGGAGCACAGACAACGCATCAGTCAGGATGGTGGCGGTCGTAGAGCCGAGGGCGCCTTTGACGTGGCGCAGGCGGATCCACTCCAGAGCCCGACTGATGGCCTCGATCTCTGCGCCGTAGTTGCAGAGACCTTCGCAAGGCCCCCATAGTTCGTCTCTATTCGGGTTGCCGGGGTACTCTATGTAAACACCAAAGCCGGCGGTACCGGTGTCTGCATTAGCCGACCTGTCAGTGTAGACATGGACAGCCCCGGGCGGTAGGGCATTTAGCGTGTCCATGGCTACTTTTCTGAGTAGTTTTGGGTCGGACGTTTAGCTAATTGAGGTGTCCTTCAGCTTCGTCCGTATTTCGGGGAGCGTTGGCGTGTTCCCCGGAGAGAAACTCGAGTACCTTTGCATAGGCAGCCTTGTATCGGGTAGGTCGATTTCGGATGACAGCCTTGCTGCGTGGTGCATAAAGGGCTGCATATTTATTCTCTTACTACCCTTCCAGGTGTCTACTAAGACTCTGGTTGGGAAGCTTTCCTCGAGTCTTTTATAGCGCTCGTAGGTCGTTATGACAGCGCATTCTCTCCTAAGCTGAAGGGGTGGTATGTTAGCCATCACCTCAGCAGCTGCCACTGGGGACGTTCGAAAGGTGCCACGGATAAAGCGTAGTGCTTTGTTCAGCAGTAACAGAGCATTTAACTTTATTAGAAGAAAAGATTGAATTTTATTTTCCATCAATAAACGTAGAAACATATGACTGTATACGTAATCCCTTTGCCACGGTTGATACATCATATAGTAAGTTGTCATACCAAGAACAAGAAGAATTAATCAACCTATCATCGGATCGTACACTTAAAATAAAATTTTCCGAAATGGTTCTGGAGGAATTTTGGATCTTTGTGCAAGAAGAATACTCAGCTCTCTCCATGAAGGCACTTAAAATCTTGTTGCAATTTTCAAAATCATATTTGTGTGAACTCGGTTTCTCGATATTCATCAACATAAAAACTAAAAAACGAGCAACACTTACTAATTTGGATGAAGAATTGAGGGTAGCTATTTCTAAAATTAGGCCTAATTTCACTGAAATTTGTAAAAACCGTCAAGCTCAGGTTTCACATTAGATCTGAATCTTTTTATTTTTATGAATTAAATTTTGCTCAATGTTATATTTTACTTATTAAATTTATGTTTATTAAAAATTTGTTTATTAAACTCTTATGTTATAATCTTTTATTTTCAATAAAAGTCGTACGTATGTGTATTTGTTGTTTTTTTTTTACTCCTTGATTTTGGTGCTCCCCAAATTTTTGTCATGATCAAAAGTGCTCCCCGACTTCAAAAAGGTTAAGAACCACTGGTGTAGAGTGTAGGCCTAAATCTAAACATAAAAATAAACGTTTAAAAAGTGTAAAACAAAACCATAAGACCATGTTGGCTGCTGTTATTGATGTGGAGGAGTGCTGTCAAGCAGTGAAGGCATGGATGGCTGCAAACGGACTCAAATTGAATGAGGACAAAACAGGCAGTTATATCTGTGGTTCGGATGTTAGTAAAAATTGTTAGTCTCCGGAAGGTTGCTACTATTAGTAATTAGTATTTTAGTATTACTAACTGACTAACTCATCACTGAATCACTGTATTACAATTAAAGTGACTATTAAAGCGATCACAGCTTGATTTCAAGATTTGCAAGAAGTCAAGTCCTTTCCTTATGTCAACCATCGCAGCAGCACCATCAGTTCTCAGTTGTAACACAGAATAAACAGTTTGAACCATTATTGTTATAATCTTTGAAATCCCTACAAATGCAGTCAGAATGTCCTGTTGTTTTTGTAGTATCATAAAGAGCTAACAAGCAGGACAACTCTTTATAAACTTGAATATTTTCACAATAAGATGAATATGGTGTGACTAATTACATGAATGCTTTTATCAAGTGCGACACCAAATATGCTACAGACGCTTGATTTAATCCTGTTTTTTTTTTAGTGTTAAATCTTCAACCAAATCAGTTGATCTAGCTTGAACTGATATATCAGAAATCTATGAGATGGAAACTTGTGAACTCTGCTTCATAAAGTTCTAAGGATTACTTATATGTAGGCCTATAATGTACACACTTTTCTTCTTCTTCTTTGTTCTCAAAAGTTATGATTGAGAGGATTCAGACAACAAGCCCGATAGTTGTAATGAACTGCGCCGTAGCTGTCAGTTGCTCTAGTCCACCAAACAGTTTGTCGTTGTACACACTTTGATTATATACTTAAATATAGTATAAAGTATACTGTACACATCTTAAAACTTCCATGCACCCATGTGGAGGCAAAAACACCAAAACAAGCTATATAGTATATATCAGCGATGGCGAACCTATGGCACTCGTGCAACAGCTGGCACGCAGAGCCATTTCTGAGGGCACGTGAGCATTTACCAAAAATGGAACAGCTAAGTTATGGTATTTGGTTTAAATTGCCGTGTTGGCACGTTGAAAGAAATAAGTTGGTCTTGTATTGTACTTTGGGCACGCAGCCTCAAAAAGGTTCGCCATCACTGGTATATATACTTAAAGAAAACGTATCAATCGAGATAATTAAAAAAAAAATCTTCTATGCCATTATTCTTAGGTCTCATTTTAATTACTTGTAATGACTTATCTATAATTGTAATTTTCTTTCCAGGTTTTCTTTTATGTAGAAAGTGTGGCCACCAGATAGCACAAGCCAAACATCTCTTCTCGATGCCCAGTCACATGGCGCTGAGGCAGCGGAACGACAGCATTGCCAACAGCGATAAAGTTCTGATCCAGCTTTTTAAAAATCCACACGGTTGGTAATCCTTTTGGTGTTCTTCCAAAGTTAGCATTGATTAAGATGTACCCAGTTTCAGTGTGAATATCTAAGTTTTGTTGACTTAATGCCTTGTAATTCCAGGAAACACCTGTATCTATAATATTGTTGTTTAATCATATGAAAAGGGACATAATGGTCTAGCAGCTGTTTTGGGCAGTTCACAATCTTGATGGTCTTGGGTTCCAATGCATGTTAACTCACTCAATCCTCTCTGTGCAAGCTGGCGCTCAAGGTAAAAGCCAGAGATCTCTACCAATCTCAGTTTGCTGCAGCTTGAGGGACTGTTTCTAAGTTCAGACTAGGGATGTTAATGAAAACCGGAATACCGGATTCCGGTTTTGAAACTGAAAACCGGTTTTGATTTTCAAAACCGGATTTCGGTTTGTTGGTTGGAAGGTAGGCCTAATCATTACTTAAAGTAGCACACTTTTTTTTTTTTGGGTTCTGATGGAAATGTAAAAAAAAAAGTTTCTTGAATTGCCTTGCTAACACTAATTAGTCTTAGATATTGTGTTTCTTTTTTCTCCAAATACCAACTATGGCTTGCGATAAAAACAACATCAAACCAAGTGTTAAGCTACAGTTACAATTAACAGGAATTTTTTTTACTTGTCGGCTCATCTTTAAGATGTGCGCTACTCTTTGATAAAGCCACACCATCGTCTCTCGAGACGGACTCTTTGATGTACGCAATGGACGCAAACTAGTTTTGTCTTGTGACCCTGAACAATTCGGATAGACACCGCGTCTGTGCTTTATTATGAACGGCACTATTAAAGACACATTCTTTTCATTGGTGCGACGCGATCCTTTTCATCAATACATTATTTACAAATCTAAGTCCACGGTGTACACTATTAAAAGCTATTATCGGTTTTAATCAATTAGCCCAGATTTTATTTTTGTTCTAAAGAATGTTATGGTAAAGTGTACAAAATCATATTGTATTCACACAAATCAACCTCTAGAATGACATGCAAACACTAAGTTTGATCTATTTTTCAAATATTCCTACAAAGCTACCCACATTTGGCTGTTCCGGCCTGTGACTAGTGACATTGCGCGGGGGGGGGGGGAGGGGATCCGAAAACCGGTTTTGAAAAAAAAAACGGTTTTAACATCCCTAGTTCAGACCTCTAGCCTTCATGTCCCAATGCATGTTAAACTACACATTTGTTTTTTAAAAGTTAAAGACTAGAGGGTGTCCCTAGATCTATCCAGCTCTGACGGGTACCTCAAATTAGTTTTAGAATACTAAAGGTGGATGGACATTGTGCTAGACACACAATCTTCTTGTATGTAGTGGTTAGGGTTAGGATGTAGATCCGAAAACCGGTTTTGAAAAAAAAAACGGTTTTAACATCCCTAGTTCAGACCTCTAGCCTTCATGTCCCAATGCATGTTAAACTACACATTTGTTTTTTAAAAGTTAAAGACTAGAGGGTGTCCCTAGATCTATCCAGCTCTGACGGGTACCTCAAATTAGTTTTAGAATACTAAAGGTGGATGGACATTGTGCTAGACACACAATCTTCTTGTATGTAGTGGCTACAGATATTGATAAATGCTGCTTCGCTATGGACTGATTTGGTCTAAAAGGGACATATACTTCAATGATAGAAATATGAATCCACTACTCATTGCATGCAAAACCTAAGTTGCAATGCACAGTGTCTTAGTCTTTTAAGCTGTAGATGTTCTTTCTAGAAATAAGGTTATAAAGTCCTTTTTCCCAAACCTTCTGTTGGATGGTGGGGTTTGGACAATGCAGGGATATAGCCAAGGTCGTCGTGTTGACAGTCTGATGTAATGCACTGTACAGGCTGAGGTTCACCCCTTTTTGTAACTTTGATACAGTGAATAATTGAGGGCAGTTCAACTTCAGGTACGAACATGAGCTGTGTGAAAAATGAAATTAAAGGAAAAACAGTATCCTGAACATCATTTGACAAATCAAGTTGTAGTTTACAGTGACCTGAATATTTCTTATTGCTTGATATTACCTGTCCGTTGAAGTAATGTTGTAGTAGTCTTAAAAAAAAAAAAACAGCAACAAAAATGTTATGTTCAAAACCTTTTCTTTTTGTCTATATATATATATTTATAATACAAGCTATACAGACCTCCACACTCCAACCCATTATTTTGTAGATATTTGTTTATATGTATAGCTTTAAATTAAGGCATAAAAAAATTAGATATATAATGATAAATATATTTTTTTTTTCAGATGTTTACTTTGAACTTATAACAAGTTTACATTCAGAGGTTGAGTCTGATGTTCAGGTAAACACGTTATCTCTTTAATTCCTAAATCCCAACCATTTATTTGTTTGTTTGCCATTGATGATGAATATAAAGGAATTATATAAATCTCTAGTGTTTGTAGGTAGCGCTGGTCATGTGATGACGTAAGTCTTATACTTGAATGGGTGGTTGGTTTGATTGTGTAGTGCCGAGTGATTGAAAGCTATTTTATCTTAAAGCAATGCCTTATATTTATGTTTTTGTTGTTGATAGAAGATCACAGGGGACAGCTGGTTTCCTGGATATTCTTGGAGTATTGCCAAGTGTCCAAAATGTGGAACACATTTAGGATGGTATGTGTACTTTGTTTTACTATTCTCCCCTTTTATGAGGGGAACAGCTTAACGCACTAATCAATAAAAAGAATTCCATTTTAAAATTACTTACATTTTTTAATACATACCGGGTAGACTATAGATAGCATACAATTAATATGTTGGCTTTAAAGTTTAGGTTTTAAAACAAAATCATTTTTTTTTTATCCAACACAGACAAAGGGACACAACCCAAGGCTAATAACATAAAATATTTGACTCAATCTGTTATCTTAAAAAAAAAAATTGGATAAGAATGAAACCTAAAAAAAAGAACTATGAAATATGCCTCAACTAAACAAGAGTATGTGTATGAATAAAATAATAATAGGCCTTACTCTTAGGTTTTATCTGGTTAAAATACACTAGCATATATGTGCCCCGTTCTCTGAACCGGCTAAAATTAATGTTCAAATACAATTGTAACTACCCATGCAGTTATAATGAGCACAATAGTCTAAAGTGGTGATAAATATTTTCAGGTAATTTAAACGTGAATGAATTGTTCCCGCTTCATTCACAAGTTAATGATCAAAGTTTAATTTAAACATTGCCTGCAGCAAAGGTTTAAACATGAATGAATTTTTTTCCCTTCACTCACAAAGTTCTTGCGCAAAGTTTGATGACGTCTCCTTAAAATAATCTCAATGCCATCCTTTTTTCTCATTTTGTGACGACAAATTATATAAATTTGATATCGGCAATTTCAAAGTGAAACAAATCTTTTCTTTTCATGCACATCTTTTTACTGAAATTTTGACCAATGGGGTCATTCAAAAAATGTTAAACCTTGACAGTGTTCAGAGCAGTAACACAAAGAATATTTGTAGCAAATTTCATGTCATTATGTTAAGTACAGTCGAATCCGGTTATGTTGCCGGCCAATTTTGCAGCCAAAAAGCGTCGAGATAACCGATGATCGAGATAAACAAAAACCAATATGGCGGCAAAATTTTAACATGTTGCCGACTAACAGCAGATATTTACTAATATAAAATGAAAACCACCAACGATTCTCGATACAAAGCTTTATTTGAGTTGTCGAGATAACCAGCGTTAATAAATGAGAATGTACATGCACATGTTTTTGGAAGTTTTCCTAACTAGATATAATAATTATAAGCCTACATTTAACAATTTATCGGCCAGCATCGAAGCCCGACAAGATAATAGGCATAGTCTAGCCTAAGTCTAGGCCTAGCTACTTTGCAATATTGAGTTTATTGAAATTTCCTTTTTTGTTAGGTACGACCGCTGCTTACAATTTTTTTACGAACGGTGTCAAGTCTAGTATTTTTATTATCTAATGTCTAGTCTACAATTAAGTTTTTAAAAATCATCAACTGCTGTTTATTTTCAAATAGGCCTAACACAGAGAACGCGAGAAATCGTTTTGTAACGCATAGGTCTACTTTGGTTCCAACCACAACGCTGGCTGACAAAGCGAAGAGAGAGGAGAGAGACTTGCGGAGTTTAAGTCGATAACTAACATTTTCAAAAGCTGGCGATTGGTCATGGGGATCGAGATAACCAACGTTAAGTGGCAAATTTGGCCCTCTTATGTGCTCTTTTGTGCTAGAGATATTAGGGTTCGGCGACATAAAAGAATCGACATAATTAATGAGAAAATGCTTAGACAAAGAGAGAATTTGGCGGTTCTAATAAAAAACGTCGACTTAATAGAGTTGGCGAGATAACCGAGGTCGAGATAAGTGGATTCGACTGTATTAAAAAAGATTATGCCGTATGTACATACCCATATACATCCATACATACTCCTTTTGAGATTTCTATATATTTATAATGATTGGTTCTACTTTAACCCAGTTATTACCTGCATGTTATAAGTTCAATAAAGTTAACTTTTAATTGAATGGCTTTCTGTTTTTCCATTTCCCTACTTCAGGTCGTATTACGCAGTGGAAGGCGTGGTGGACTCGGTCAATAGTCAAATTAAATCCTTTGTTGGCCTCATTCTGGACAAAATTATGCACGAGGATGGTAGGTTGCTGTTTTAATCCTCCTTTTTTCATGAGAGACTTTTTTTACAAAGCTAATTCTTAGATAAGTGAAGACAAATGAATTGTTTTGTTAGATAAGTGAAGAGAAATTAATTGTTTTGTTATAGTGTTTGAATACAAACTTTGGCTCTAGCCGCATTAAGTCAGCTAATCTTTAGTATTCACTTTGCTCTTGTTGATTTCTGGCTGGCAATAAAATCTTAAAAAGGCTGACTGACCCACTATTTGCCATCTTATCCAGCTAAAACTTAGCACATAGACTCATTGATGATGACAACCCATTCAGACTCATCTCCCCACCCCAATCCCCATAAAATCTGTTTTATTCATTTTAATTTATGGGGTATATTTTTATGTCTATTAGGTGTTACTGTTACAAGCAGTAAGTTTGATAAAAAAACATTGCCATACTAAAATTTAGCTGCTTCAATTAAAGAAAAAAGATAATTCACATAAATTAACTTATTTAATTTTAATTATGTCTGTCAATGGGCAAAATAAAAGATGTACGGTGCATAATAAGAAATAGACAGCGTTGCACAATCCAACAGCAAACTATAACCCTAGACATGAGACCATTATATATACACCAGACTGCTAGACCACCGGCACTAAGTATAGGACTAAGCCCCCCCCCCCCCCAATCTCTTGTGTGGAACTAGACTCCCAAATGCATAGCACATCCTGATACAGTAACCCATTCCACAGAGCTGCCTAAAGCCTGGTCTGACCTCAAGGTACCACCATGAAAGAAAATCTCTGGGCTCCAAAATCAAGTCTCACAAAAATCAGTCCTGGGACTGGCAGTCTAATATGTAAAGGGAAATGTGAAATGTAGAAGAAAAGAAAACAAAGTGGTGACAGTAATAGTGGTTGTGTAACTGTGGGTGTAAGGGATAGAAAAATTATAAACTGACTGAGACTTAGTGACACACATTGGACTGTATTGTTGTAATGTGTTGACTGGACTTAGTGACACACATTGGACTGTATTATTGTAATGTGTTGACTGGACTTAGTGACACACATTGGACTGTATTATTGTAATGTGTTGACTGGACTTAGTGACAAACATTGGACTGTATTATTGTAATGTGTTGACTGGACTTAGTGACAAACATTGGACTGTATTATTGTAATGTGTTGACTGGACTTAGTGACAAACATTGGACTGTATTATTGTAATGTGTTGACCGGACAAACATTGGACTGTATTATTGTACTGTGTTGACCGGACTTAGTGACACACATTGGACTGTATTATTGTAATGTGTTGACCGGACTTAGTGACACACATTGGACTGTATTATTGTAATGTGTTGATTGGACTTAGTGACACACATTGGACTGTATTATTGTAATGTGTTGACTGGACTTAGTGACACACATTGGACTGTATTATTGTAATGTGTTGACTGGACTTAGTGACACACATTGAACTGTATTATTGTAATGTGTTGACTGGACTTAGTGACACACATTGAACTGTATTATTGTAATGTGTTGACTGGACTTAGTGACAAACATTGGAGTGTATTATTGTAATGTGTTGACTGGACTTAGTGACCTGATAGCTCTGTGTTATTGTTTATGTGACTGGCTGGACAGAGTGAGTTTTGTTCATGGCTGTCTCGTGGAAGTGTATGAATAGAGGGTGAAGGGCTGTGATGTGTTAATGTAATCTGTTAAAAGGATTGTAGGAATCAGAATAAAGTTCAATTGTTACACAAAGCTATTGGTTAAAGATGTACTTTCACATTAATTGTAAACAAAATGCTTCATAAGGATTTTATTTTTTTATTTTTTAGGTTTTATTAATAACTTACTCTATTGTCTGCATTTATATTATGTAATGATTTTTAAAAAAATCATTTTTACTTTTCTCTCCATCCTTTCAGATGTAAGCAACTTAATTGCCATGCCCAAAACTTATGCCAGCTAAGAGTTGGCAAGCTTGCAGTGGCTCCTGAGAAAAAAAAGGAAAAAGCGTCCACCACTTGGCCAGTTGGTGCTAATTCTCTTTCACAAGTGAAAATAATTTCTGGTTTGATATTTACTTTAAAGAAAGGACGCAACTTCTATGAGAGGCTTTCAACGTTGAATTGTAAATTTTGCTATCAAACATTAGGATTCTTACTCTGGTGCATGTTTTAATGAGCGATCTGTTTTAAAGTTTGCTTACATAATAAAATAGCTTTTAAAATATCCTGTTCTATTGGTTTTAACCATACTGTTTGTATAGTTCAACTAAATTGGTTGCCTGTTTAAGTATTCATGTTTCCCAAATATCTTACTACTGGGTGTTCAGTAAAATGACTTATTTATTTATTTCTAAGCTTTTAAATATTCAGCTGATGTGTATGGCCCATGAAAGGGACAAATATTTATAAGTGTAATATTGTACTTCAACATTTATCTTCCCTTACTTGAAATGTTATTTACAGCCATTTGTTGGAAACATTTGGCAGAACTTCCCAAAATCTAATCATTGCCCTCCCTAAGGTTTTCCTCATCTAAAATTGCTTTTGCCTCCCCTTTTGTGTAGAGAGTAGAATGTTGAAGGCATTATTTGCTTGTCACATAGTTGAAATGAGGCAATTACAAGGGGGAGACTACTGTAGCATAGTTTCTCTATTTGACTGCAATGAGTTAGATGCAAAATATATTGTTTGGTGCTGTTAAATTTAAGACCGAGTGAAAAGCTTTTTCTCAAAGGGTCGAGATTTGGAATAGCCTCATACGGAAGTGACGTTTGAGAAGGGAAATAAATAAACAAAACATTACGCTCTAAATCAATATTTAACCATTTTGTTAAAAATAAGAACCAGGAAAAGATTCAAAACACGTGGCAATATTCATTTTTCGTTGTCGAAATCCTTTCTCTGACGTCACTTTCCTATGTTGCCGGAAATAAAATATCTCAAATGGCTACGAGATTTGGATTTTTTTTTCAGAAAAACACTTACATTTAAGTGCAAATATTGAACTAATTACTTAAAAGTTATCTTTGTTATTTAATATAAATTATTTTATTAACATTCAGATACTGAATACATTATTTATTACCAAAATCGAAAGTTTGATAAAAAGCTTTTCACTTGGTCTTTAAGAAAAACATTTTGTGAAGAAGAGTTTTATTTGTTGATTGCTAATGTTATCATTGTATAAAGATGTTTTGCTTTTATTATCAGTTCAGAAACTTAAATTGAGTTACCGTTATTGTTCAATTTCAAAATGGTCTTAAGTTCACTGTGTGCAATATCCAAGGTTTTGTCTCTATTGTTTTTGTGTATAAGCATGTGATCATTGATGAATTGTTGTGGAAATGTACCAGATTCCTTTAGCTTGCTGGCCAGAAAGTACACTTTGCTTTTAGTTTAGCTTAGTAAAAGTAAATTATACATGTCATGTCAATTTATGGAGGCACAGTGACCGAGTGACAGCACAGTCGGCTGGCTTACCAAAGGTCCTGGTGCAGGCTGGGATTTTTCCCAGGGTCTGGAGGGTGTCACTGAGTCTACCCAGCTCTGATGGGTACCTGACCTTAGTTGGGGTAAAGTAAAGGCGGCTGTGCATAGTGTTGGCCACACAATCACCTAGATTGCTTCACTTCACTGATACTTTACTTACTTAAAGCTCAGCTTAGTAAAAAGTAAAGTATTCATGTCAGACCAATTATGACCAGTGAAGTAGCATTTACAAGTTTTCATGGCCACATCATACTAGGGGGAATTGTGCTAGGTAGACTTGGGTACACACCATCCAGACCCGGTAGCCAATTCTAACCTTCACCAGGATTTGAATGCAGGACATACGGATGGTCAATCTGCCACAGTGTCCAACAGGAGATCATCTTACAGGCCAGAAAAAACCTTTACCACACTTGTTGCCCTTTTTAAAGTAAAAAGGTTTTCCCAGAACTGCCTTCCCTCTGTCAAAGCCCTAGATGTTTCATTCAAGTACAGTCTATAACAAAAACAGAATTTTAAATGCATTTTGCAATATTCTTTGATAACTACAGACTTTATAATTTCTGCTTTAGTGAAACGTGGGACTAGGATTATGTCCAATCAGTCTTGCCACTGATCAATAGTGTCAAGGTGTACATCTATAGAACAATATTGAAGGTCATATAATTATTTATTTCATATAATGCTTTTCTAATGTTGTTTTCAAATATTGAAATGTGATAAGCTGCTGAAATTGAATTTTTCTACTGATACTATGGACGACCTGTGGCAGTGTGACCCAAAAGGTTTTTCTTTGACCTAATTTTTTCTCAAAACCTTTCTACCTGCCATATGTCATGGACAAGTTGCTTTCTCTGCCCAGCATTTGGAAACTTTTGGTATAACTTTTTTTTTTGTAAACCAATCAGAAAACTGTTTTTACAAAATGTACTAAAGTAACATAACAAATATTTCAGATGTTATTCAGTTTTTTTTTTAATAGATTTCTCAAAACATGAAAAAAAAGACTTAGGCGATTGTGAAATGACCTTGACGATTTGCTTATATTTTAAGTTTTTACTTTTTATTTCTCCATCAATCCTTGGTGGTTGGGTGGGGGGGGGGGGGGGTTATGGTTATGTCTGTAATGTTTAAATTGAACCACCAACTTCTGGGTTTGTGATTGGCCATTGTCAGATGGAAGTAAAGCCAAGGAACTACACAAGGTTCAATAAAAACGTAGGAATGAAGAGATAGAACATTGCATTTCCTTGGTGGACTTAACTGTTGGATTCTTTTATATTTTGTTTTATTTCACTTTCACGTTATTTTACCTTCAATTAGTCTCCAAAAGCCATTTTACTTTTACATTGTTATCCATGATCTGCAAATCCAATTATAACATTTCCTGAACTCCTGTGTATAAACCCATGAACTCAGTATTATGGAGAAAGGAATGGTCTGTTGTCCCTCACTCTCTGTGTGTTAATGTCTTTGTTTACCTTTAGCTTAGCAGCTAAATACATGAATCCAGTGGAAATCATAAACAATAAGATGAAACTTTAAAAGAAAATCCTGAATAATATTTAATTTAAAAATTGTTTCAATGCTGCACCACAAATGTGTTATTCAATTAAAAATATATTTCAATCCAAACTTTTCTGTATTTTGTTTTTAATCATCATTTCTTTACCAATTCTTTAATATAGTTTATTGACAGTTGAATAAATAAACCAGGAAAAGATAACCCTGAGATTTTGACAGTAATACATTGGCAGAGAATAGAGGGTAATTGCACTAACGCTATGACTATGATAAAGTATCAAATTATTGTTACACAAGCTTTAATGATTCTATTTTGTCATATTTCATGTCCTGCCTTTCTACTTACATCTGGATATCACAATGAATATCACAGAAAACCTCCACTGGGGCACACATGTCCAATCTATTGTTGCCAAACTTAACAGAGCCTGCGCCTTCATCTATAGGAACTAGGAACCTTAAGGGATGCTCCACAAGGATCGAGACCCAGGCTATAAGAGTTTAGCTCGACCCATCCTGGATTACACATCGAAGGTGTGGGATCCCCACCAATAACTCCTGATATCCTCATTGGAGATGACTACAGCCTCAAAAGTGCCTCTGCTTTGGTGGCCATCTTGAGCACCTATAACACCGTAGTTCAGGGATTTAGCCTACAATAATATTTATGTTTTTGTTAGTTTTACAAACAATATACTAAATACTTCTTATAGTTAAAAAAAAAGATTCAGCATTGAAACATATTACAGTTTTAAATATTATAAACTTAAATATAACATAACTAAAATACACAATACATAAACATTTAAAAAAAAGAAATATTGATTTTTTTTTATTTGGTACAAGAAAGACAACTCATAAAATGAAATAATATCCTGAAAATTACATTGGTTTTTCCCCTTTGATTAGATATTCCCGAAATATAAAATATTATTATGTTGCATCCTTCTTACGTCTATATATATATATGAAATTGTGAAATTTTATTTTCCACCAATACTACTCTTCTACTCACTACAAAATGTCATTTTCTACAATTATATAAGAATTTGTCTTTTTTATTATTATTATTAGGACTATGATCTTGAAATGAATTTTTTAAATTGACTCTAATGAGGACCCTCTATGTCAAGAATCAAAATAACCGACTAGTTTTTTATTTTATTAAAGCCCATATTAATCTTCAGTGTTAAATGTTCATATCACATAATAATAGGCCTACCTATATCAACTATATGGAAAGAAAAGGATGGGGGGGGGAATTATTTTACATCTAGGCCCTAGGCCTTTGACATATAATATGATATAAGTTTACAGACGTTCCTTCTAGATAGAAGATTATTACGTACACTAGGCCCAAAACTCCTGCAGGGCGACAGGGATCCGTTGGTTGACAGTCCGGCGAACTAACCTCTGGACCAGCCGGCTTCACTATTTAGGCCTAACGAATTAAATCAAACAAGACAATAAAAAGGGCGGTTAGCCTACTTAAATTTAATTTAAATAAGAAAAAAAAATTATAAAATAAAACTCGATAGTCATGCAATGACCATAATGAGCGTTAAAAGTCTTTTTAACTTAATAATAGCCAAACCATTTATATTTTTCAAAAAGGCAATTGAGTATTATTGAGGGTTATAAGAAGCCGGCTGGTCCAGCGGTTAGTTCACCGGACTGTCAACCAAAAACCAACTGACAGGTCGCGGGTTCTAGCCCTGCCACCGACAGATCCCTGTCGCCCTGCAGGGTTTTGGGCCTAGTGGACGTAATAATCTTCTATCTAGAAGGAACGTCTGTAAACTTATAAGAAAACTGACGTATTTTGCGACAATGACATTTTTCGACATAATAATAAGGTAATAAGGAATCTCCATACTGAATGAAATGGCACAACAAAGGT
Source organism: Anisus vortex (assembly GCA_949126835.1). Taxonomy (NCBI): domain Eukaryota; kingdom Metazoa; phylum Mollusca; class Gastropoda; family Planorbidae; genus Anisus; species Anisus vortex. The sequence continues at coordinate 2,022,536 of OX421505.1, read as the reverse complement.
ATAGATTATGGGTGCTATTTATTTTCATATTTAATTTATTCCTAATTAAAACATCCACGGCCCACATCAAATTCAAACTATAGGTCAATTATTATAGGTTATAGGATACCTTATTTTTTTAAATTAAATGGGACTATTAAATATTAAGCCGGCTGGTCCAGTGGTTAGTTCACCGGACTGTCAAGCAAAATCAAAAACCAACTGACAGGTCGCGGGTTCTATAGTTCTATCCCTGACCCTGCCACCGACGGATCCCTGTCGCCCTGCAGGAGTTTTGGGCCTAGTGGACGTAAAAATCTTCTTTCTAGAAGGAACGTCTGTATAAACTTATAAGAAATTATATAAGCTACCTGTCTTAGGATGAGCGTAGGACGCAATAATCTTCTTCATAGAAGATGTAATGTAATGTATTATAAGATAAGATAAGATAGTATAATAATAATACTAATACTATACTATAACTATATAGACCTATATTATATATTTATACTAATAATATTTAGGCCTATAATGAATAGGCCTATATATAATATCAAGCCTAGGCCTATGCAATATAACATGTAGGAGTTGCAGTTGGGGGCCTACAAATCATGACAACACTGATTGAAACAGACTGGAAATAATAAATAAACAGGGCTGCATTATAGTTATATAAGTTATAGACCTATACTCCTATACTATAATACCTACTCTAATCATAAGTCATTAGATTAGTCAGAGTCAGACTGATTTGACTAAAGTTAATAAAGCCCATGGCCCATGGGCATATAGATCTATGCTTTTAAAATTAAAGGGTAGGCCTACTCTTTTACTTTGTGAAAATTTCATATTATCATGAAAAAAAATCTTAATTTTGACTGATAATTGTAAACAGACATTTTTATTTAAAAAAAATCACTGTAGTGTAATAATAGGCCTACTATTTAAATGCTAACACATATTTTAAACATTCTACATTGTAACCATGTAAAGGCCTATTGCCTACTCCACAAATTTTCAAATTAAATAGACTTGCATAACCTATAATACGCTTATATAGTTTACATATTGGTTATAGTTTTACAATATTACAAATACAAACAGCTGACCCTGTGGTTAGTTCACCAGACTGTTAACAAAACAGACAGAATTCTAGCCCTGAAGGAGTTTTGGGCCTAGTGTCTGTACTAATCTTTTATCTTGAAGGAATGTCCGTAGGCAATATATATATTTATATAAAGCTTGAAAATATTTCTCTACAATCACAGTTTTAGACTTTTTTTTTTAAGATGAACAGAAAAAAAAATTTATCAGGTTGTGTAAAAATTTAATAGCTTGGCATTCATTGACAAAGAGGACTTTGGGGGTGTACCAAACAGTCCACCAAAAATTATAGCCATAATGAACAAACAGCACCTAATATATTATAGGTCTAATGTCTACCGATTTTTAAATTTCAGTTCCTGGCCATTAGGTCAACAACAAGGTATTCAACGTACAAGTTGTAAATCAAAGAAAAAAACAACTGGCCCAAATATAGAGATAAGACCTAAAGTTTCCAGCATAAATAAGGAAATACTAGAAAAGCTTAAAGCCGACACCCTTCAATGTTTTAGTCTTGGCTCCAACAGAGACAAATTTTGTGACTTTACTGCGGTTGTGGGAGTCACAGTGTTTCCTTGTCACCGATTTGTGCTCAGCGCATGCTCAGGATTTTTTGAGGCTCTGTTGAGGTCTGACATGAAAGAACGTCAAGAAATGAGAGCCACTATCCATGGAATTTCTCCAGAAATATTTAAATTGATCCTTGATGTCATTTATGGCAGTTGTGAGGCTCTGGTGCCAGACAAAATGATTGACATTTGGAAAGCAGCTCATCAGCTTCAGATACAGTTCTTAATATCAACATGTGAAAGTTATTTCATGAACACTATTGATCCTGATAACAGCTACTTAATTTACACTCATGCCCAACTTCTTCAGTCGCCCAAAGTCACAAGTTCAGTTTTAAATTACATGGTACAAAACTTCTACGCTCTTGTCCAGTCTGAAAATTTTGTGAAACTTAACTTGGAAGATTTCATACAAATCATTATGAAAAGAAATTTACCAATATGTGCTGACTTCAAGATAGAAGCCATTTTAAAATGGTGTGAGGCTGAAAATAAAAACAGCAAAAGTACAAGCCCAAAGTCAGCTCAGGACCACACTAGATTACCGTTCTTGGGAAATTTGATCCAAGCTGTCGATCTGGCAAAAGTCACTACAGAGTGCCTGGCTAGCCTTCTGACCAACCCCTTCATTCAAGGAGATAAAATTGCTAATTCAGCCGTCAACTCGCAAGCAGCTAAAAATCTGGTCAACCCTAGGCTTAAAGATTATCACTTTAATCAGAGTCAGAGGTATAACATTGCTGCACTTCATTGGGGTAACATCGACCCAACAGGGGACAAAAATAGGTGTCAACATTGCAACCAAAGTCAAAACTTAGAAGAGCAGACATGCTTTAAGGATGATTCTGATGATTCTGATGATTCTGATGTTATTGATTACAATTAATAGACCTTTCACTGACGCAGAAAGTTCAAAGCAACAATTATAATTGTGAGCTGTTCTAATTACTAAATTAATTATGTAAGCATTGTAGACCTCACATAAAAAAGTCTTTATAAGCTAAAATATTTTATTATTTCAAGTTATATTACTCCCCATGCTAAAGCATTATCAATAATCATGAAAAAAATGATCAATCAAAAGTTATATTTGTTTCAATTCACAATAAACAAAATTTTTTTTACAATAAATGTTGGAATGTTGTGGAGATTGAAACCAATCCAATAAAACATCAATTCATCAATATTAAAAACAACCAATGATTGAATGGAGACCACAGGTGGTGGGGAGGCTGATTGATTAACAAAATACTGACAACATGGATGGGCGGGGGGCTGAGGAGTCGATATAATGTAGCCTTATACATTTTAAATTTAAATCCAAGATGTGATTTTTCTTTTAAAGCAAGTAACTGCGACTAGCTAAAATTTAGCTATATTAAATAAGCTTTTACATTGGAGCTGCTTTATGTTGTCTCCTGATAGACAATCATATGTGTGTGTGTGTGGGTAAGGGAGAATTGAAGAAAAGTTTTATTTTAAACAAAAATCACCATCTCCTTTTTTTAATGCTTTTTTTTAGTATATTTCCCATACTTAGTGATCTTACTTTAACAACTAGACTAGTTCACTTTCACACTGGCTTGTATCAGACAAATCTCAAATATGACACATATATTGATGTGTATTGACTAACGATTGACAGAGCCTTTACAAGCTTATGTAGCGCCCCAGGGCAAACATTTCAGCGCCGCCCCCTTGCATACTGTAACTGCTTGTTTAGTACTATATTTGCTATATTTAGACTACATTTGCCGCCCCCCCCCCTTGGAAGTGTCGCCCCCGGACATATGCCCTCCCCTATGTGAGAGCACTGACGATTGATAACATGGTGGCAGACAATATTTTAAGTACCTATTTTACATGTAAACCTGAAAACATAGCTGTTGAGGTCAAGAATAAAAAAATCAACCATGGAAAGCGTTATGTTAAGGGAAGCTACGGTATTAAATTTTATTTTAGTTTAACTAAAGGTCAAATTGCAGAAACAAAATTCATAGCAAAAATTAGACTTAATACGCTACTTTTAATAGAAGGTCAAGCAACTGAATTGGAAAAATACCCTAAATGAATCTGATATGTTCACTGGGCATTCATTTTTTTTTTTAATCCTCCAATTTCTGAAATTTTACATAAGCAAGACAGCCCTTAATTTTGTTAATCTTTACCAGCCTGCTTCTAAATACATTTCCAGTATTGCCTAGAACTTGCAGTCCAATTTTCACAAATATGTAGGTCAGGGCTAAGCTTCAGAAAAGGGAAAAAAAATATTGATCTTTCCAACCAAAGCTTTTCACCACACTGTGTTCAGCCAAGTTGCTTGGGTGGTTTGGTTGTGTAAAGTATAATAATGTTCATCTACTTTTGCTTTCTTGCTATTGCACAGTGATATGTGGTATGGTTATCAAAACACTGACGTTAAACTTGGCAGCATCGATTGTGTGGGTCTGAAGTTTTTCCATTATTCATAAAGACTATAAAGAGTCGATTATTAAGATTTAAGATGAAACTATAATTATTTATTAAATTCACATAATTCCCAGAGACTGCATAGCAGTGAGATTGCACACAATAAACAGTCACCTAAAAAGTTTTTTCCTTTGCTAGAACCAATAAAAAAAAACGTCTCACTAACGGTACCGGTGCTTAAAAACATTTCAGGTGAGGTCAAAAGTCATAATTACATAAAGGAATATTGATACCATCAAACGATCAACAAAATTAAAACAGAAAAGAAAATTGATTTCTAATTCACTTTATTATTAAATACCGGGTAATGAAAATCCTGAAAAAAATATGTTAAAATATAGATCTAGGCCCTAAATGTATTGTTGGATAAAAGTAAAAATCAAAAGCTAGAAGAAAATTTTACAATGTGTAGACTTGTATAAAGATTACATTAGAATTAAAATATTGTGATATATAATCACATATTTGTAAAAAAAATATTTTTAAGCATGCCAGTGGTTTAAAAGATATCCCAAACAAACAGCATAAAGTAATATGTCAGTACTGGTAGTACACAATAATAATTCAACACTTTAATTCAACTCTAATGGCTGCTCTAGGCAATAAAACAACAAAGCAATTGTATTATACACCATGCCAGTTTGTAAATAAAACATTTATCTTGTTTAAAAAAGCAAACATCACAAACACAACTTTTTTATCACTTTTTATATAATGCAAGATTATACATGAGAATTAAAGAATTAAAGGCTGTTATATAAAACTATTCCTGATATACAACTATTCCTGATATAAAACATAATAGTTCAAATCTTGATTAGACACATTGAATTTTAAGCAAGAAAACATCAACAAAAGAATTAACAAACATTGGCACCTCCAAAAAGTATGCTAACAGTTTGGAAAAAATCTGCCCAGATGAAACATTACTTTAAGCACCTTAAAATAACCCTTTTTTTAAACAAATTTCTTCATGCACACCCAAGCATGTCAGTTTGCGCCATTTGATTGTTGTCCTAATGTCCTAATGTTTTCTTGAGGGCCTGCACTTGAGGATATTGCACTGCCAACTTGGAGAGCAGTTGGGCACCACCAAGTCTACAAGCCCACAGAAAGGGGGAAAAAATCAGTAATATTAATATAGTAATGTTATATTTCAAAACAGAAGATTTATTTCCCTTGGACACATTATATTAAATTAATTATTTGCTTAGGTAGTTTTACAAACAAAATCCTTTTTGTAGGAAAATTAGATTTTGTATTTAAATATATTATAACGTGAAAATATTTATAAAATTAAATATAAAAATTAAATCATTGAAAAAATGAAAAATTGATTTTGACTATGATAAAGGAGAGACAACTCATAAAATGAAATACCATCGTGAAAAATACATTGATTTTCTCCCTTTGATTAGATAGTCTAGAAATATAATATTATTATGTTGTAGTTGTATGGCTTTTAAAAAAAAATGAAACAATTATTCTACTCACTACCGGTACTAAATGTCATCTTCTACGATTACGGTATATAAGACTTTATCTTTTATATTCTCTTATCATACAATTTGGTTTTGACTGTGATTAGACCTAATTCAAACAAATAATTCAAACCTAATCTACATAATGTATTTCAAATGATTTTTATTTGAAATCGATTTAGTTTACGAACGATTCAGCCTAGGCTCCGAACTTTTTGTTCTCTCGGGTAGCGAAAAATTATTCGGGCTGTGAAAGTATTGGAGAGAGAGAACGACCAAGGTCTAACATTGGTGACAGCCGATCGTATACAGCACAAACAAAGCGCTAGGCCACACAGTGTTATAGTTATAATATGCTATATATCTTCAGAATGAACGATTAAAGACATTTTATTAAAGGCATTATCTTATCTTATACATTACAGACGCTCCTTCTATAAAGAAGATTATTGCGTCCTACGCTCATCTGTAGTCCGAGTCTAGTCTTGCATTAGTCCGATAACTAGGAGCTAGTGACCATTTCGATTGCCAGGATTAAAGAAATTTGCAGCAAGTGGACAAACATCTAAGAAATCTGCCCAGATGAAACATATTACTTATATTTTAATAAGCACCTTAAAATAGCCCTTTTTTTAAAACATAATTTCGTCATGCACATAAATCTATAAAGGTACACTTGTTGAAGTTGTTTTAATAAAGATATTTTAAAAGATTATGTAATTGGACCTCATTGTTGATTATAAATCATACAAAGTTAATTGTTTCACAAAGACATTTAATATATTATCATTTCTTTGCCAATTTTTATTATAGTTTTTAGAGTACCGTAATGAATTTCTAAACCAGGAGAAGGTAACCCTTTACATTTGGACAGTGATACAGTGGCAGAGAATATAAATATAAGGGAATGCACTCAGACTGTAATGGGGATTTCTAATCTTACTTAATGCTATGACTTTGATAGTTCTTCAAGTTGTTATTCAATCATTAATGATTATGCTTTGGCATATTTAACTTTAATAACAAGCTAAAGGAGACTCTATTTACAGAAAAACCATCAGTAATATCATCATCAATCCCTTGACCATTGTGGTCGGTGGGGGGAGGAGCGAATGGACACCTTAGCATTCAACTGTCTCCACTTTTGCCTATCTTGAGTGGTTGTCAACAGTTGAGTCAACTGCAGCCCTGTCCAATATTTTATGTTGTCGAACCAGCATCTCTGCTGACTGCCGCTCCGACGTCCACCTTCTACAGTGCCTTGGAAAATGGTTTTTGGCAGGTTATTGTGGCGCAAAACATGACCGAACCATGTCAGTTTGCGCCATTTGATTATTGTCATAATGTTTTCTTGAGGGCCTGCTTTTGAGTACACTGACAACTTGGAGAGGAGTTGGGCACTACCAAGTCTACAAGCCCACAGAAAGGGGAAAAAAATTAGTAATAGAGTAATTTTCAAAACAGAAGACGTAACTGTAATTGTTCTATATTCTTGAAAATGTTAAAACAATACATCTTGTTAGAAAAAAAAATATTGAGGTATTGGTAAAACTGTGGGGCACAGTAGCCAAGCAGTGGCGCGTTCGGCTGGCATACGGAAGATCCTGGGTGTTAAAATCCTGGTGAATGCTAGGATTTGTTCTCGGGTCTGGGGAAGGGGGGGGGGTGCCCCTAAGTCTACCCATCTCTGATGAATATCAAAACTTTGGTTGGGGTAAAGCAAAGGTGGCTAGGCATTGTGTTTGCCATGAAATCGCCTTGTATGCCTTGGCCGCAGAAACTGGTGAACGCTGCTTCACCAGCCCCATGTATTAATTTGGTTTGATGGGTACTTTACTTTACAATAGGCAACACTGTTTTACTTTTAGACTGCAAGGGATAAAGGAACTTGAATGATTTAAATTTTAATTAGCTAGGGATTCAGTGTTAGGCTGTGATTTTAATAATTATCTTGAAATGAATATAATTCTCTTTATCTCTCAGGTCATGGTTTTAGCCCATTGATAATAGTTAGTTAAAGTTAGTTAAAGTTAAAGAAACATTGATAATAGTTAGTTAAAGAAACATTGATAATAGTAATAGTTAGTTAAAGTTAGTTAAAGAAACATTGATAATAGTTAGTTAAAGTTAGTTAAAGAAACATTGATAATAGTTTGTTAAAGTTAGTTAAAGAAACATTGATAATAGTTAGTTAAAGTTAGTTAAAGAAACATTGATAATAGTTAGTTAAAGAAACATTGATAATAGTTAGTTAAAGAAACATTGATAATAGTTAGTTAAAGAAACATTGATAATAGTTAGTTAAAGAAACATTGATAATAGTTAGTTAAAGAATCTTACCTGTATTTTTTGTTTAAAGAAAAAAAGAATTCATTTTCAAGCTCACTATTTTATTACAAATTTACACGCCGAGTGATCAAAGGTATATAGTATATAGCTCATGTAATATTTTAATATAATAAAATTGTAAGATTTATTTCCCTTGGATACATAATATTAAATTAATAAATTATTTGTTTAGGTAGTTTTACAACATAATTCTTTTTGTAGGAAAATTAGATTTTGTATTTAAATATATTACAACGCTAAAAAAATGTATAAACTTAAATATAACTAAAATGCAAAATACATAAACATTAAATCATTGAAAAAAAATAAATTGATTTTTACTATGATAAAGGAGAGACAACTCATAAAATTAAATACCATCGTGAAAATTCCATTGGTTTTATCCCTTTGGTTTGATTTTCTCGAAGTATAATATTTTTATGTCGTATGATAGCCTACTTATATGAAAGCTATTTCTTTAAACCAATGATACAAGATACAATTATTTTACTCACTACTAAATGTCATCTTCTACAATTATATTAAACTTTTTCTTTTATATTCGCTTATCATACAATTTGGTTTTGACTCCACAGTATTATGAAGAAGAAGAAGAAGAAGAAGACCTATGACATAGGATTTCAAATGGTTTTTATTTGAAATCGGCTTAGATTACGAATGATATTCAGCCTAGGCCTAGGTTACGAACAACTTTTTGTTCTCTAGGTCTAGGGTAACGAAAAAATTCTCGGACTGCGAAAGAATTCGAGAGAGAGAGAGAGCGACTACAACTACTACAAGGTCTAACGTTGGAGACAGCCGATCGTGTAGGCCTACATCACAAACAAAGGCCACACAGTGCTATTTGCTATATCTTCATAATGAACTACAAAAGACATTGTTTATAGGCAGTAGTCCGATGATGAGGAGCCAGTGACCGTTTCAACTGCCAGGATTAAAGAACAGACAGACGTCGAAGAATTCATTGTGAACCGTCATACAAACAAATTTGTTGCTAACAAGACAATAAACCTGATAGTCTAAAGTCTAAACAATATAATGCGAAGACTACATCAAAAAGGAAATCTAAGTCGACTAATTTCCTTTGATAGATTATTGATGCAGACAGTTTTCCAGTCGACTACCAAGAAACAACGACAAGTTAGCCAACTCTACTCCTAAATTACTCGTCTAGATTTAAATCTTTTGTTAATAGTAGGCCTACATTTAATTTATATGTTTTTTTTTCTTTAATGATGATTTGTTGTACACATATTATTTGTGTTTTGTCTGTTCTACGTGTTATAAACATTTTTCATTTGTTAAATTTAATTTATAAATGTCTCTTTATATTATAAAGCCGGCTGGTCCAGCGGTTAGATCACCGGACTGTTAACCAAAAACCAACTGACAGGTCGCGGGTTATAGCCCTGCCACTGGCGGATCCCTGTCGCCCTGCAGGAGTTTTGGGCCTAGTGGACGTAATAATCTTCTATCTAGAAGGAACGTCTGTAAACTTATAAGATAAGATATAATTATGTAGCCAAAGGTACGTCCACTGATCTATAGCCACTGATCTTTATAGATCAGTGAGAATAGCTCAAGTTGAGCTCTTTCTACTTAGAAAGTAAGAAAAATACAACGTTAAAGCACTGACCTACGTCTCAATACCCACTACTCAATATCAAAGAAATAGATCAAACTGGGAGTTGGGGCAGAGAAATTTGTCGGTAGGCCTTATGCTTATAATTTATGAATTTTAACAAGGACATACGATTTCGCTGTGAATAATTAGTCACAAAATTAAGGTATAAAGCTAGCCTTTCTTTTAAGCACTTTTTAGCTGATTTAGGGCCATAATTACTGTATTCATCATCATATCATTCATAAGTCATAAGTCATAAGTCATAAGTAAGGTAAGGCATGATTGGCATGATAATGATAAGGTGCCATGGCCATGGCATGCGTAGGCGTAGGCGTGGGCGATCATGTTTTTCCACGTATCTTTTATTCTGGCAAACTCCAGCATTTCCGTTGTTCGTGCCATGCCATGCCGTTAGAAATTAGTATCTTCTTTTGCTGTCTTCCTCTGCGTTTCTTTCCCTCTTAGAGTTAGAGGCAAGACTTTGGCAAGAGGGTCTCTAAGTTCTAACTCTGACTAACTCTATAGCTTTCCGGTACCGTTGGCGTTAGGCCGTATTAATTTATATAAAAAAATAATTAATACTATTTAAACTATTATTACGTTTTCCATGTTTTCTTTTCTAATTATGATGTGTCCTACTAACGTTGATTTTCTTTTCATGATAACTTTTCATGATCTTTTCCATTATTTCTCTGTTAGCGTTTGACCTTTTGAGCATATCCACATGATTAGATATTTTATCTGTCCATGCCACTCATTGCATTCTTCTTCTATAGCATAGAGCCACATCTCTGCACTTTCCAAATACAAATATGCATTCATTTTTTTGTTCAATGTCCATGCCTCACAACCATATGATTATAATAAAATTGGTTAAATGTAGCACTTTCCCAACGGGCACACCACGTCATATCAACGGGGAAAAATTGTGATTTCCACGTATTTTTGTGGTTTTCACGCTTATTCCTCATTAAAACGACGTGGTGTGCCTGCTTGGTTAGTCTTAGTACCTTCTTCCTTGTCTCTATCCCATCTGATGTAATCATTGTCCCCAAGTAGTTATCTCAATCTCACAGCGCCCATCTGATGTAATCATTGTCCCCAAGTAGTTATCTCAATCTCACAGCGCCCATCTGATGTAATCATTGTCCCCAAGTAGTTATCTCAATCTCACAGCGCCCATCTGATGTAATCGTTGTCCCCAAGTAGTTATCTCAATCTCACAGCGCCCATCTGATGTAATCATTGTCCCCAAGTAGTTATCTCAATCTCACAGCGCCCATCTGATGTAATCATTGTCCCCAAGTAGTTATCTCAATCTCACAGCGCCCATCTGATGTAATCATTGTCCCCAAGTAGTTATCTCAATCTCACAGCGCCCATCTGATGTAATCATTGTCCCCAAGTAGTTATCTCAATCTCACAGCGCCCATCTGATGTAATCATTGTCCCCAAGTAGTTATCTCAATCTCACAGCGCCCATCTGATGTAATCATTGTCCCCAAGTAGTTATCTCAATCTCACAGCGCCCATCTGATGTAATCATTGTCCCCAAGTAGTTATCTCAATCTCACAGCGCCAATCTGATGTAATCAGGGGCGAAGCCAGAAATTTTTTCCAGGGGGGGCTGAACTTTCGCGTGACAGATATTTACCAAATACCAGGGGGGGCTAAACTTTCGCGTGACAAAGATTTACCAAATTTTTAGCAAATTTAGTGCATATTTTTAAAAAATCAGTAAAAAAAATTTTTTTTTTAAATTCCAGGGGGGGCTTAGCCTTCCTCTGCCCCCCCCCCCTGTGGATTCGCCCCTGGATGTAATCATTGTCCCTAAGTATTTGAATTTATCCACTTGCTTTAATAGATTGTTGTTTATTTTTACTTGGCATACTGGGCTGGTAGACTTCTTTGTTATAATCATAGTTTCTGTTTTTCTTATATTTAGATCCAAGCCCTTTTTTCCACTTTCACGTACTACCAGGTCTAACAATCTTTGTAAGTCATTCTCACTTTCCGCCACCAGGACAGTATCATCAGCATACTCAGGTTGTTTATGATGTGTCCACCAATTTTAATGCCGGGAAGTTCTCTTATTGAGCGGACAATCAGTTCACTATACAAGTTAAACAAGTCCGGTGACAGAACACATCCCTGGCGTACTCCTCTCTTGATCTTCTGAAATTTGGTGAAGCCACCATCCAATCTTTTATTTAATGCTGCTGTTTGCTCCCAATACATGTTTTTGATAACCCGTAAATCTTTGGTATCTATGTTCACATTTTTTAACATTTCAATGATTTCAGCATGTCTCACTCTGTCAAAGGCTTTTGTGTAGTCAATATTTAAGCAAAAATATAGATCTTTGTTGACTTCCATAGCTCTCTCTATGATCATACGTTACTGTATTACTATTACTATGTGAATTTGGTTTCATTCATCTCACACAAACACCAGTGTGCCTGTGCCGCAGTGTAAGTCTAAGCCTACTTTAATACTTAGGCCTACTTTAAAGAATTTAAAATACTTTAATACTTTGGTTTAACTGGCTTCTTTTTTTTTCTATAATAAGTAATAAGGCATTAACAGCATTAAACTCTAACACTAATTTTAATAGGCTAATTTAGAAATACAACACAATGACTATACTATAACTATAACTCTATAACTTTTATAAAATAAGTTATTCTTATAAACTTATACTTATATTTTGAATAACTACCTGTTGCAAAGCTTGTATGACATAGGCCATATAAATATATTATAAAAAGGACAAAGATAAAAACACTTTCCTTATAATTATATTATCCCCTGAGAAAAAAATGCAATCTTCTCGATTGGCATCCAGGCATGGATTGGAATGGGTTGCCTGAACAAACCAGGAAAACCAATAACTCAACTAACTTAAAGTTAATCATTTAAAACTTAAAAACACTAATGAAAATACAAGACTCAGACGACGGATGGGTGTAGGACGCAAAAATCTTCTTTATAGAAGGAGTGTCTGTAATATTTATATTATACATAAGATAAGATTAGCTCTAATCGCTTACATTTTCATCAGCATTTTTAGAGCGAATACAAAAAAAATTTCAAATGTACAAATTAATGAATATTCTTACAGCATTTCATATTTACATATTTATATTTTATGTATTACATATTTACATATTTAATATAAAGTAGTCCGTGTGTGTTATCCGGCTAACATTGGTTAATTTAAATACAAGTGACCTAACATTGGTTAATTTAAATAAAAGTGACCTTTTTGTCTCATATTTTACTTAGCGATCTCGCTTCTGACATATGACTTCTCGAGCGTGTTGGCTAGTGTATCCGACTGCCATGTTGGCAATTTAGCTTTTTGTTCAATAAAAAAGATTTTACCCGCTTACAATATTTATTATAAATTGCTTTCCTAAATGTTTTCTATAAATTGCTTTCCTAAATGTTTTCTATAAATTGCTTTCCTAAATGTTTTCTATAAATTGCTTTCCTAAATGTTTACTATAAATTGCTTTCCTAAATGTTTTCTATAAATTGCTTTCCTAAATGTTTTCTATAAATTGCTTTCCTAAATGTTTTCTATAAATTGCTTTCCTAAATGTTTTCTATAAATTGCTTTCCTAAATGTTTTCTATAAATTGCTTTCCTAAATGTTTTCTATAAATTGCTTTCCTAAATGTTTTCTATAAATTGCTTTCCTAAATGTTTTCTATAAATTGCTTTCCTAAATGTTTTCTATAAATTGCTTTCCTAAATGTTTTCTATAAATTGCTTTCCTAAATGTTTTCTATAAATTGCTTTCCTAAATGTTTTCTATAAATTGCTTTCCTAAATGTTTTCTATAAATTGCTTTCCTAAATGTTTTCTATAAATTGCTTTCCTAAATGTTTTCTATAAATTGCTTTCCTAAATGTTTTCGGTAAAAAATAATATTTAAAATTATTTGATCTATAGCTATTAAATGTTCATTGTAGTTTATGAGATTTTTATCCGTAGCTTAAACAGGCCCTATTTAATTTTCCCCATGGCAACGCTAGGGAATTTAGCTTGTATCGCAATAAGTTTCCCATGAGCCATTGGTTTCACATTAAAAATTGTCTGCACGCTAAATTAATAGACTGTACTTTAGTAGTGGTACTGTGACTCAATATTTATATTACAATTTAAAGTTATTAGGCCAACATATTAACACCCTTTTATTACTGCTGTGCAGTTAAACAGTTTTGAACTTTCTCTAATTTAAAGTGAAATGATTGTTGCCAACTCACATAGTATAGCTAATGTGCAAGAATAAAAAAATGTTCAGCTCACTTGCTAGGGTTTGGCAACTTGACTGCAAATCCAAATTTAATATTTTCTAAGGATATTTAAAATCTGTTTGATTTTAAAAATGCCTTAAAGAGAATAATGAGTGATCATAACACCTACACCATCAGTGCCAAAATTGGTTTATTTATTAAACTTTATTGTACATAGGCCTGGTTATGAAGGCTTAGAGCCTTTTTCAAACTATTAAACAGACAAACTGGTTCTAAGAACCAAAATTATTATGCAATTATATTTAAATTTTAAATATTATGTTTAATTAATAATTGGATAAAAAAAAACGGTTTAGTCAGAATGAAGAAAATTGAAATACTTTGAAGTGATCTTATTCAAAAAGATTAAAATTTTGCACACCTTGAAAATTTTTTTTGAACAATATCTTTTTTCAATAAGACCATGCTGTAAGAGATGAGTATCAAATATTTTATTCTGTTTTGAAAAGAATTTAGTGATAAAAAGAAATGGCAGTTGTGAGTGATGCCAACTACAAATGCAGCTTATCCCGAGAAGTTCTTGAGAAGGCTAAGAAAGAGCTCAATGAAGATCCCAACACTAGAGTAATTGAGGTGAAGAATCTTCGAATCAGACTGGAAAAAGTTCCAGGTACCTTACAGTAATAAGTTGTTTGTTTTAATTTTAAACTTTTGTGCACAATGGAATTCTGATGCAACAATTTAGATTTGAACATACCAATTGTAAAATTTAGTTTCTACATCATAGACACTGGTCTAGATGCTGCATGTCGGATATCGACAAACCGAAGCTCTTGGGATGCTACCCAGGTCAAAAGTCAAAATCGTTACACAAGTCCGGGAGGGTGTGTACCTAAAGTAGTGGGTACTGACTTCAGTTGGGAGAAGTTAAAGGTGGCTAGGGATGCACTGAGCTTGCACACAAGTGAAAGCTGCTTCACTTTCCCTATGAGCAGACACTGTTTAAAGGGGAAACTTTTGATGCTTTGTTTATGGGTCCCACGAAGCTTATGCTGTTTGCCCAACATGGACATCTAGCAGGTCTGTTGCTTTTACAATAGTAAGCTTATTCAACTCAGCTTTTTTTAGTACAGTACGCTTATCAATAACTATTAAAACCATAAAGTTGGTTGGTTTGTGCCTAAACAAAAATTAATAGTGACAATGACAGGATTGTTATGTTCTGACTCGAAATGATTATAAATGTTACTGTCCCAGGAGCAAATTTCAGATGGATAATCTCATCTAAACACTGTCGTAAGTTAAAATATTTTATCCTATACTATAATACGAGCAAAAATTGTATGTATGTATGTATGTCTGGAAATTTTCTTCAAAAGCGCTCTAACGATTATCTTCATGTTTTAATGCACGACTTGTTTCACCTAAAAAAAAATCTACAGCTTTTCAGGCCCCACAAATAAAAATCGGAAACGAACGTTAGACAAAAATACCCATTAGATTTATCGTAGATAATTGATTTTGGCCGTGAAAACATGCCATTGCACTATGCACGTGTAGCGCGGCTTTCAAGGGTGTTTTATTGCGTCGCAATAATGACGTTTCGGGACTACCCGTACGCTTACTACAGCAGAAAGAAGTTTAATTTCTAGTTTAGACTACTGTTGCGCACCGATGATAGATATAATTTAAAGCAAGACTAAGTGACAAGTGTAATTTATGTAATGCAGTGGTGTGCAAACTACAGCCAGTGGGTTGATAAATAAATATTAGTATGTGGCCCTCGAGACCTAAGCCTATTTATATGATAAAATCTTCAATGTATTGTAGATTAAAAAAAGAAAATAGCTTAAAAATTATATGAGGAAAAGATAAATGGAATCTTTATAACCATGTTGGAAATGTTTTCCATTACGTATTAATTACTAGTGAGATAATAGTATTACGTTTAAGTAATAACAGAATTAGATTTAGGTTTCACCAAACTATATATCTTACTTTTTTTTTATCAAATATTGTTTGGAAAAAAAACACGTCAAAAATAATAATTTAGATTAAACTTCAATATATTTAAATAAAAAAAAAGAAAAACAAATAAATATTTACGTATTAATTAATAGTCAGATAATAGTTTGCCGTTTAAATAATTAGAGACTTAGATGAAGTTTCAACAAACTAAAGGTCTATTTTTAACTTTCTTTTATCTGACATTGTTTGGAAAAAAAACACCTCTAAAACTTTTTTGTGTTTAAACAATGAATAGCTGTATATAGTGTACACTGTAGCAGATTACACTACACTGTATATAGTGTTCACTGTAGCAGTATACTCTGCACTGTAAATAATATACACTGTATTAGTAAGCACTTTTTTTAAATTCAATGCATATGTTTACGAATGTTTCATTAAAAATATTATGATTTAAAAGCCACCAAAGTAAGATATATTAGAATATGTTAACATTGTCAATTCAAAATCTGGTAAACTAGAAAAGATGTATTCAATTTATTCGTTATTTCCTTATAGCAATAGTCAGAAGTGTAATATAATGTTAGTTTTATTGAGGGGGGGGGGAAGGAATTAAACAAATCATCTAATGTAGCCTATATATATTATAATCTTTTCATTTGCAGTCTTTTCAATGAATAACACCTTTAATTATTTAGTATTTAAGTGTAATGCTCAAAATTTAAACAATTTTTAAAAAATGTTTTTTATACCATTGTTTTAATTAGTCAATATTATATTTTGACGCGATAGTTTATTTTAAATAGTAACACAAATGGAGGATATTAGATAATGTTAACACCAAACTATATATTTTTACTTTTTTGTCAAACAATGTTTGGAATAATACATTGAAAACATTGAAAATCTCTCTATATAAAAAGATCGTGTTTGTGTCCCCACGGATTCTCATTGGTCAATTTGTGAGTTTGTGTCACTGACTTATTTAGGCCTAGTCCTATATACTGTCTAATAGCTTTTCACATATGACATGTGTCTTCTCTAGCTAAGTTGTTAACATAGAGGACTGCTGTGCGGGCGGCCCGGGCTCAATTCTCCAGTTAGACTATACCTTTTTGTCAAAATATATTTTTCAAACTTTTAAAAAGACAATGTAAATCTACGGGCAATTTAGATTTTTGTTACTTAAAAATACTTGCCTATTCTTTACCCGATAAACATATTTATTTTCAATTACTTTCCTAATTAGGTCTTCGTTAAAATAAAAATTATTTAAATATTAGATTTATAGCTTTCTTTTAATTGTAGTTTATACAATTTTTATCTTCACCTTATACAGTCCTGTTTTTTTCCACCCGGGCAACGCCGGGCAATGTAGCTTGTAATAAATAAATACTTTTTGTATAAGATATGTTTTAAAAGTGATTTACAAACTATACTTATGATTTATATATGTGCCCAAGTAAGAAATATCAGACTATGTTAAGAAGTCAATATGAAATCTGGTAAACTATTAAAAATATATTACATTTATTCGTAGACCTTTTTAATTTATATCAAACATACTTGCCGGTCGTAACTCATTGTTACCTTGAATAGGGTGAGGGAGGAAGTTTAAAAATTGACATAATTTTATAACAGGGGTCACTAGAAAGTTTGACAGTTGTTAAAGTAGGGAAGGGGTAGAAGAACTAAAAATTGTAACGTAATTCACGATATTTTAAATTTAAACTTTTCATTTTCAGTCTTTTAAATACATGACATAATAATGACATAAATGACATATATTTCTTTTGGATTTAAAACTGACAACTCTAGCCTACATGTTTTTTTGGGGGGGTTTAAAATGAGATAAAGCTGTTTTATTTTTTTTTAATTATTTTTTTTTTAGGGGGGGGGGGTTATTGGGCAAAATCTAGATATTATACTGCACAAATAAACATCTGCTTCGACTGTTAGAATTTAAAGCCCATGTTATTCATAGTAGAAAACAGAAAAAGACAAATACAATTTTTTGGTCTGGTAAAGACGTATTTTTAAAATGTATGCACTGTTGTTTTACATACACATTATGTTACGGTATAAGCGCCTGCTATTTATTACCGATCGAGCGGTCACCTGGTACTTTTTATAATAAGAGTAACTGTTTCTGTTCATGAAGGTTTGAAAGCTCGCACAGACATAAATTTCTTACTGCCATTCCTCCGGGCCAGAAAGTTTGACCAGGAGAGGGCGTTCCAGCTCGTAAAGAACTACTACGAGGTTCGCAGGGACCAGTCGGACATATTTGACGACCTGAAGCCGTCCAGGATCAAGCATGTCATAGACGCTGGGGTCGTAGAGGTTCTCAAATTCAGAGACAACCAGGGATGCAGGGTCATCATCTTTCGGCCAGGTTGGTCAATAGTTTTCTAGTCATATTTTGTATGTCACTGAGTGCTTATTAAGAGAAACAGAAGATACAATGATGTACTGCTCCTGGTGTGACTACAATGATGTACTGCTCCTGCTGTGACTACAATGATGTACTGCTCCTGCTGTGACTACAATGATGTACTGCTCCTGCTGTGACTACAGTGATATACTGCTCCTGCTGTGACTACAGTGATATACTGCTCCTGCTGTGACTAAGTCTGTTTCAGCTAGGGTTCCCACCCATGTCCAGAAGAATAATGGGACATACTTTTCCAGACCTGGAAACACTGTTGAATTTACAGCTTAACTTTAGATTACAATCATCTTTATTTGATAATTCTTTCTTTCTTTAAGTATAAGAATAAACTACTTTTTCTATGTATTTCTTTGAATAAATTAGGTTAATGCTTCAAACCTTTTTTTGTCTACTGGGCATTGTGCTGGTCACACAATCTCCTTGAATGTCATTGGCCAGGGAAGCTTGTGAACGCTGCTTCACATGCCTTATAGATTAAACTGGTCTGCTGGGGCTTATTTACTTACTAGCTTTCCAGTATTGGGGGGAGGGGGGGGGGGAGCCCAGAGCTCAAACTCAACCACCATATCACTAAATTTCTAGTTGGGACTTATCATTAAAAAGTCAAAAATTGATTGACATAAATTAATACAGGTTTTTTTAGTAGAATTTACTAATTATATGTGTAGTTGCAGTATACTATTGAGCTAGTACAATACCATGCAGCTCTTGCTGGGGTTGGTGTGGGCAGAAATGCCTTGTCCGTTTCCCCATAACTTAAACCTGAGAAGACTCCAATGATCTGCCGTACTTTAACTGTTGAACATATAGTTGTGTTTGAAATGTTTGAATGTATGCATTGTTAAAAAAATAATACTTCCATAGGTAATTGGGATCCAGATAGATATCCAATAACTGAAATGCCCAGAACAATGTTTCTAGTTATGTCCAAGATTATTATGCAGGTAAGCAGTATACAAAAAATAACAAAATAGTTCATTCCTTTTTTTTTTAAGTAGATAGTTTCCCTTTCACTAATTTCCTCTAACATTTATACACATTGAACTTTACCCATTGCTCATTGTTGAAAAAAAGGCTGAGTATAGATATATATATATATATATATATATAAAGTTTTTAATAATAATAATTCTATTTGTATAGCGCTGCCAACAAACATAATGTAAATTCAGAGCGCATTTAACATTGTGACATTGTGCAACAAACAAACAAGAACTCGGATATAATTCTCTAGGCTAAAAAGGATATAGAGCTAATTAACCGTTTAAAATTCCTACGATGTGATTTTGGTTTTCTTGTATTTAAGGAAGAAGAAACTCAAGTGAATGGAATTCACTTTATCGATAACTTGGCTGGTGTTACCTTGAAGCAGGCCTCACACGTTGGGCCGTCTATAGCCAAGAAGTATATGCACATTCTTCAGGTAAGAAACTTTTTGTCAGCATGACTGGTGCTTATACTTTGTGGGGAGGAAGAAATAGGCCTGTCTGGCCAAGCCCGGTGCCTGTATAACCATTTGTGCTAGCAGGCAAAAGTGCAGGTATACTACAAAATAATGCGGCTGTGCCATTGACAATCCAAAGTGAATTCTTCAGTAGGGGAAGGAGAGGATCGTGCCTTGTACGGGGGGGGGGAGGGGGGGCTTTGGCCCATCCATTAAAACCCTGCATAAAAAAACAGGAACTCTGGAAGGCTCGTATGTTGTTGTTTTTTAAAGAAACATCTGTAAATAAGGGCTGTACCAACGGATCTTGTACCAATGGATCTTCTTCTGGAAATTATGCAATCTATTTATTTTTGCTAAATAATTTCTTCTTTAACACCAGAGTTCTTTTTTATTTTGTATTTATTTAACAAAAATTGTTAGTCAGCTCTTGGGCCAGTTTTCATAATAATTTATGTATTTTCTTAATGGATTGACAACAAACTTTCCCAAACTGCTTTTGCTTTGTGGTTACTTTTGTAAAGAAAGATTTTATTTTTATTATATTTATAACAGGATGTTGTCCCACTCAGGGTGAAGAGATTTGATTACGTCAATGAGCCGACCTTTTTTGATATTGTCTTTGCCTTCTTCAAACAGTTCATGAAAGAAAAGTTGACAAAAAGGGTAAAATTTGTTGCTTTTTATTATTGTTTTCAATACTTGTGCACTATCACTACAACATAACAATATTGTCATTAGCTATCCCAAGCTGCCGCCTAGCAGCAGTTGATAATTCGACAGAAAGGCTAAAATTGGACCCTTTTCACACATCAGTTTCTCCCTTATAATGGCAAAAATTTTAATGCAACTTGAAATGATGTTCATTCAACATTAGTTTAACACGGGATTGTCATTTTTTTGGTCAAATGTTAACAAGGAAGGGCATAATTAGTGATTATAAATGCCCACCATACGACTGCCGCATCTGCGTTTCGCGGTGGCCGAGAGCCGGCCAATGGGGAATAAAAACGGGTTGCATTGCTAAAATTGCTCGCATTCGGCAGCTATTCGTGCTATCACTACCAGATCAAGTGAATCGGAACAGGCTGTTGATAAGCTTTCACCCAGTACCAGTTTGCTTTTTGTCCAAATAGTCCTTGACCCTCCCACAATCAGTTTATGTGAGTCATTTTAGAATGGAAAATGTCACCCTTCGCGCTAAACATAACGGGGCAAAACCTAGCCTATGTAAAAGTAGGACATCTCAGGGGTATTTCCTGAAAAAATCAAGTCAATTGATGGAACAGCCACCCAACGCGAGCTGTTTTTAGATCAGAGGTTATAGGGCACCATTTCTCCATTAGGCTTTTCCGCATTCCAGCCTAGCAAGTCCAGTTGGTCGTACGCGTAAACAAGCTTCGACTTTGATAGTGTTTTTTGTCTTCTGTGTGTTTGAGGATTGAATTATTTCATCATGGATATAAATATTATGGACATGTGTGGTAAGTGTTTATGTAATAAAAGTGTATATACAAAAAAGAAATTGATAATAAAAGAAAGGAAGAAATTTTAAATCATAAAAAGGAACTTGAAAATGTAAAGAAAAGTTTTGAGAAAGATCTACAAAAGAAAGATGACAAAATAAATACCATAAAAAATAAGCGTAAATCAGAAAAAACTATGAAGATTCGCCATAGGAAAAATGCAACCAGTCATTATGACATTAAACAAATTTTTCATGAAGAGAGCACAGATACGGAATTGAAAATAAAGACAGGAAAATACAATCAGTATTCTGATGAAATTCGTACAACCTACATGGCATTGATGGGAGAAGCTCATGTTTCTGCTCAAAACTGTGCAAAAGTTGTTAGTATTGTAAGTAACAATTTGTTTGGTAAGAAATTAAAAGTTGAAGATCTACCATGCACCTCATCAGCTTTAAATTTTGTAAATGAAGCATATTCTGTGGCCCAACATCAGGTTACTGAAGAAATTAAAGAAAGTAATCATTACCTATTTGCTACAGATGGCACCAGCTGACAAAAAAAACACTATCTCGAGTGACACATTGTCCTTGATAACAAAAAAAACCTTTCCCTTGGTTAGGAAGAGATTTGGATGCAGCTTTTGCTAGATTTTCAAATTCTTCTGAATGTTCGGTATCACGGTTAATTAGAACTGCTGCTGGGGTGTTTGGGCCTCGTGGGGATGAGAAAAATGGTTGTAGGCAAGAATGGCTTGCATTTTGTCATATGAAGGCAAAGTCATCTAAATTTACCAGTTACAGAAGTAACCGATTTAACTGCCTTTTTCAAAATGCATCAGCTACAATAGACCACTATTCGGATATACTTACCTTTTTACAAGACTAGGTTTCACATTCAAATTTAAAACTTAAAAGTATTTCTGCTGATTTGAAAGACAGAAATATACTTGCTTCTGTAGCAGCAGTTGCCTTGTTTCACACCCTCTTTACAGGGCCTTATTGGAAATTGGTCAACAGCAACAAATCTTATGGAGAATTTCTTTTTATGTTTCTCAGATGGTTAAGGCTCTTGAACTTTGGGACTCCGCTGAGTTGGATGTTCAGTCTCTAACAGCTGTTTTTGTTGAAGATGATTTTCAGATTTATAGCAAAAGTTTGTTTACATTTTTCTCATCTCCGAGTGTGATCTTGAAACTGTTAAACCATAGACTATAATATACATGGACCGCTTGCTTTAGTTTTTTATGCTATTATCTTCTGTTTTTTGCAATTCCCGATTCTATTTATTTGTAATACAAGTTCCGTTTTATTAAATCGCATTTTTTTCGACTTTAAATGAATACTTGTAGGCCTATTAATATAATTAATCCTATTATCATTGACTATAATAAGATGGACAGTTTGCTCTATTTTTAGAGCTTATGTTCTTTTTCCGTGTGCACACAACACTGATCTATAAATGTTTCCGCTCTGTACTACTTTCGATTTTAATTTTTCATTGAGAAAACCAAAGCGATTCAATAAAACGGAAGTGCAAAGTATATTACGAATCGGGATATCAGTGTTTTGAGTCATCATATAGCAGAAATACTAAAGCAAGCGGTCCATGTACATTATAGTCTATGGTTAAACTATGTTTTCGTGCTATTGCTAGTAAGTCAACTATTGTACTTCAACGTCAACTTGCTGACTTCTTAGATGATCGGGTTTATGGAGGTGTACTTGATGATAATGTTCAACAGATACTTAAAACATGTCCATTAACAAACTTAACAGGAGAGAGCATTTTTGGCGAGTTTGATTTTGATCTTAATAAAAGAAGGCATGCCTCTTTACACCTAAGAACTACTCTACATATGTTAAAGAGAAATAGAACAATGAAATGGTTAAGAAAAAAATAAAATAATAAAAGACATCTCCTGGAAAATGCCCGTAAGTGTGCCCCCAAGTGGAAGCAGAGGAGTAAAGATAGAAAAACTGTTGTTAGAAATAGAATAAAGCAAAGAATAAATGAAAATAATAGACAAAAGAAAGAGAAAGAGATGAAATCAATGGCAGAAGCTAATGATGTTTTAACTTGTCTAATTGACCAAAGGGGTATCTGCACCACTAAAGATGATTTAGATCGGTTAATGTCTAGACCAAATGACCTTCAAAATCTAAGGGCCCAAATCAAATATCGAAAACTTCATTTAGGTGAGAATATTCTGTTGACTGGAAATTTGAAAACTCTTTATGATAGATTGTGTAATCATTTGGATAAACACATGGAAGATGATGATTCAGATGCTGCTGATAACATGCCCCAAGAAAAAAAAGCTCGCCATAATTAAAATTAAACCTTTTTTTTAAATTGCCTAGTTTTGAGCAGAAACATTAGCTGAACTTAACATTATTTTACACTAATTAGCATTAGTTGTATGTCTGAACTTTGCTTCGCAAGCTGTTTTCAACGGAGTCGGTCGTTTTCAACATTTTCGGAAACGTTATCGTACCATAAAATCTTTATTTATAAACGGAATTTGATGAAATAAAAAGCATTTTTCATTGTTTTCAGAGATCTGTTCAAAACAGCTTTCAAACATAAGATATAACAATGATTAAGACAGGGGGGCACAGTAGCTGAGCGGCAGCGCATTTGATCCAAGGGTCCTGGGTTCGAATCCTGGTGGAGGCTAGGATTTTTTCCCAGGATTTGAGGCTGTCCCTAAGTCTACCCAGCTCTGATGGGTACTTGACCTTAGTTGGGGTAAAGTAAAGGTGGCTGTGCATAGTGCTGGCCACATAATCACCTAGTATGCTGTGGCCACGGAGTCTGGTGAACGCTGCTTCGCTGGCCCTATGGATCAATTTGGTGTGACGGGATACTTTACTTTTAATAATTAAGACAGAATGGTTCTGAAGGAAGAAAGAAAACTCTACATTCTTTGTGTTGCTTTAAATTTCTTTAACAGATTAATCTGAATGGAGATAAATTGGACAAACTTCATGAAACCATCAACCCAGATGTACTACCAGTTGATCTTGGGGGCAAGATAGAACCACATGCATACAAGGTAACTTTTCATGTTTTCTAAACCAAAATCATATTGCTGTATTATAATATACTGAAGCAGTCTTCAATAGTGTAAAAAAAAACCAACTTATTGTGCACCTTAACCTAATCAGAAGTTATAATTGTATTTCAAATCACTAACCTATATTAGAAGTTTTTAGTTATAGAGTAAGTAAAGTAATCATGTCAGACCAATTTTGATTCATAGGTCAGTGAAGCAGAGTTCACCAGTTTCTGTTGATATTGCATAAATCTCTGTTTAGTAAAATCTCCTTCAAAATAATTTTTTTCTGCCAGTGAAACTTTCATTGTAATGTTTTGTAACTCCTCTTGTTGTGATATCAGGAATGGATGAGCGAGTTCCTGGCGTCTGATGCCCGATTCACAGAGGACAACAAATATGGCTTCCTGAACATGGCCCTGAATAAAAACAAGGATGAGAAGAAAGCAGACGCCAGCCTGCAAGGTCTTGGTGGAACTTTCAAAAAGTTAGAATTATAGAACTTAGTACAAGACTTTTTTTTTTTCTTATAGATGAGCAATCTATGCAAGTATTGTTCTATTCCACATAATTCATAAATATATATCTGATTGTTTATGCTGTTTCAATATTTAGTGAATGGTTTGTGCTTTCAATGAATTAACCCTTTTGACATACAGGTGACAATAATGAGATGTCTCTTTTTCTTTTTGGTCCATGATCAGTTTATATGCAAAGTAGAAGAAGTTTGTTTTCATTACAAAAATCAGTTGCTAGTGTAACAGTTCAAGTATAAACTACACAATTTGCTGGTTTTTGTAGCAACTGAATTTTATTGCCCTTTTACGATTCCTTTAGAGTTAGCTCCATTACTCCAGTCATTCAACCAATATTCATACAGCTAGATATTCAGAGATACAATTTACCAAGTCCAGTTAGTCAATATGACAACACAGGGCTATGAGGTCACTAAGTTCATTACAACAATAAAGTCCATTGTGTGTTCCTTAGTTTCAGTCAGTACACCCACATAGTTATACTGTCACTATTACCATTACCATCACAATTAGATTAACAGATGCCCTCAGCAAGTTTCTACTGTTTCAATGATTTTTTGGTCTCCCCTGTATGAAGATTTCAGCCAGGAAGGTCTTTGTGCTGTTGCCTTGTTCTAAGCAGCAAATGCATGCTGGGAAGGATGAACAGCGTCATTTGTCATATTCTGTTCTATAAAACATAAGTTGGGAAGGATGAACAGCGTCATTTGTCATATTCTGTTCTATAAAACATTAAAAGTCTTACTTGATAAACTTCAAAAAGTATGTAAATTAAAAACAAAAATTTGATGAAAAAATGTAAGGCTAGTGAAGCTAGGTAAATCATTTACTTTGGCATGTTCATGTGAGGCCTGCAAAATGCCCAGCCACTATTACTTTCTCTACCTAATGTCAGGTACCCCAAATGATTTGTGAGACCAATGGTCACTCTACACATTCACAGACATACTCCAGATTATGGTGGTTAAGCCTGGCTCTAGTCCAGAATTTTTTAGACATGAAATTCCAAAACACTTCAACTGGCCCACTTTTCCTCACATTTAGGCTGATTAGTGAACACAAAAAGTGAAACAATTTGAGGATCCCTGTCTGTTGAAAGGGTTAATGATAGAAATTTTGTTTTCTTGTTATGCTTCTTGCCACATGATTAATTCTCAAGTCTTTCTCTTGCTTCACGTTTTTTCCAATTTTGGGTTTTGTAAGTTTTTTTTATATGACATAATTTTAAGTATTGATGACAACTGTAAGTAAAAAAAAATAAAAAAATTCTATTGTTTGGTCAAATATTGCAGCTGAAAACCCACCATTAGTACTCTCTGTTCTATGTTCAACCAACTGCTGATTAAATTTACACTAGATCACTCTATTACATCTAATTGCAAATTATTAAATAATGGTGGTTTTTTCACCATTATGTTCAAATTACTGATTCTCTTTATAGGCAGTTATGACTTTGTATATAAAAGTATTCAATATGATACGAAATATTTCAGAGATCTTTTATAAATACTTACCTTTGATATTTTTTTTTTTTTTTTTGTGAAATTGTTAACAAGTTACTTAACTTTGATATTATTTGTGTGAAATTGTTAACAAGTTACTTACCTTTGATATTATTTGTGTGAAATTGTTAACAAGTTACTTACCTTTGATATTATTT
Organism: Anisus vortex; assembly: GCA_949126835.1. Classification (NCBI taxonomy): domain Eukaryota; kingdom Metazoa; phylum Mollusca; class Gastropoda; family Planorbidae; genus Anisus; species Anisus vortex. The sequence continues at coordinate 1,996,112 of OX421505.1, read as the reverse complement.
GTGTGAAATTGTTAACAAATTAAATTTTTTAAATGATTTTTCAAGAAAAAAGTTTTTTGCTTATATTTTGAGAAAATGAAAGCCAATTAATTATTGTTGTTATAGAAATAGAATTCCACTTGTTATACATTTGTGTTATGGTTTCCTCTGTCTCATGTTTTAATGACCGGTTTTCATGTTTGTTTTTTTTTTCAAAATCCACTAAACGAAAGCCAAAGTTTGTTATTGTTACCTGAAAATAAGTGATCCTTATGAACAGTTTTATTGCAGAAAAATGTTTTTACAGTTCTATCATGAAGAGTTACAGTTCTTGATTTTCAATAGTGGCAAATCCAAATCCCATTTATCAGAATGCAACTTTAGTTGCAGATTTTTTTTATCATGTAATAAATGAATGTCCAAGTTGAGTGTTGACCAGAAAGAGATTTTTTACTATAAAAAAAATAATTCCTGTAATATAGTGATTTTGCAATATTTGGTCCCGGTACCATATTACTTTGACTGTTAAGGGTTTTTATTATGTAAATATTTGACACAACTTAATTTGTTGTTACATAAGCAAAAAATCAACATGAATATTTTTTTAAAAAAGTCTTTCTTCTTAAACAAATTTTTTGATGGTGTTTTACATGTTAGTGGTTTAACTTTGAGCCATTGTTTTCATATTATTTTGGGAGCAGTGACCTGAAAGAGATTCAACTTTTTATACAAACCACTTCAGAAAATGTTTTATATTTTTCTACTTGTATGTGATACAATTTATTTGTCAAAATTTGTATGATTTTTTGCCAACAATCAGGCCCAATTAGTTGAATATCTTTAGTTGTTTATATATAGATAGGTGTAAGAAGCAACTTCTTTTATAAAAATATGTGGTTTATTTTTAGGTGCTTAAATTAATGTGTCAAATGCAATAATCTCTGCAGAAAAGTGGGGACAGGGGTGCAGAAATTTCCAGCAGCAATAATTGTTAATCAACTGTAATCAAGGACAAGCATGTGGCATATCATTAACATGTGAAATTTATTTTTAAACTGCTATACTGTTCTCAATCCCATGACCTGGTTTCACTTTTTTTTCTACTGGGCAGATTTATTACAGGTGCCAATTTATTTTAATTCTTTTTTTTTTTCACCTATAATTACAATTATTTAATCAAGAATGTTTTCTATCAGGAATAGTTTTCTCTAACATCCTGTCTCTACTTTAACTCTCAGGTTTAATCTTGCATAATATAAAAAGTTGGGTTTTTGTTGGTGTTGTTTATTTTTTTAAACCAAATAAATGTTTTTATTTACAAACTGGCATGGTATAATACAGTTGTCAGGTTTTATTGACCAGAGCAGCCATTAGTTAAAGTGTTGAATTATTGTTGAACTCTGTATACTGCTGACTATATTACTTCTTACTTTATGCTGTTTGTATTTCCTAAAGTGTGATAAATATATCTTCTAACCCGCTGAAGTGCTTTTTAATTTTTTATTTTTACAAATATATTATATATCACAATATTTGAATTCTAATTTAATCTTTATACAAGTTTAAGCATATTGTACAATATTTAACCCAATAATACTTTTTATTTTGACATATTTTTCAGGATTTTAATTTTTTAATAATAAAATGAATTAGTAATCAAATTTTTATTCCTGTTTGTTAATTTTGTTGAATGTTTGTATCAAGAATCTTGTATGTAAATATGACCTTTGCACTGACCTGAAATGTTTTCAAGTATCGGTACTGAGAAAAATATTCCCCTTTCAATGTCAAGTTTCTGTTTTATTGGTTCTAGCAAAACAAAAGAATTTTATTAGGGGGATGTCAATTAATTACTTCAACAATTTTTTGGCAATTTTTACTTTAATTTAATCCAACAATACTTTTATATTTTGACATATTTTTCAGTATTTTCATTTTTTTTATAATAAAGTGACCAACTCTTCTAATTCCTTGAGTTGAGGGTTCCATTGCAGAGCAATGTGATGGATGATGTAATTGGTGAAATCATAAACAATAAGATGGAACTCTACTTTATGGAAATCCTGAATAATATCCAATAATACTTAAATTAATCGTTTCAACGCTGAAACACTAACTTGTTATTCAATAAAAATATTTATATAAGTTTAAACTTTTTGTTAAATTTTTTAAATTATATTATCATTTCTTTGTCAGTTTTTAGAGTATTGAATTTCTAAACCAGGAAAAGGTAACCCTTTACATTTGGACAGTGCTACAGTGGCAGAGAATATAAGGGAATGCACTCAGAATGCAATGGAGATTTTTAAATCTTACTTAAAGTTAATGCTATGAAAGTTTTTCTATTTGTTAATCAATCATTAATGATTCTGCTTTGGAATATATCATAAACTGCTTTCCTAATTACATCTGGATATCACAAAGAATTTAAAACTTTAATAACAAGCTAAATAAGAATCTTTTTACAGAAATACCATCAGTAATATCATCATCAATCCCTTGACCGTTTTGGTAGTTGGGGGGACTAGCAGTCAACTTTCACCACTTTTTAGTGGTTGTCAATTGTTGAGTAAACTGCAACCGTGTCCAATACTTTACGTTGTTGAACCAGCATCTCCACTGACGTCCACCTTCTACAGTACCCTGTAGAATTGTTTTTGACTGGCTATTGTGCCGAACCATGTCAGTTTGGGCCATTTGATTGTTGTCATAATGTTTTCTTGAGGGCCTGCAATTGGGGATATCGCACCACCGACTTGGAGAGGAGTTGGGTGCCACCAAGTCTACAAGCCCACAGAAAGGGGAAAAAATCAGTAATAGAGTAATGTTATATTTCAAAACAGAAGACGTAACTGTAATTGTTCTATATTTTTGAAATTGTTAAAACAATACATCTTGTTAGAAAAAAAATATTGAGGTATTGGTAAAACTGTTGGGCACAGTGGCCAAGCAGTGGTGCGTTCGGATGGCATACAGAAGGTCCTGGGTGTTAAAATGGTGAATGCTAGGATTTGGTCTGGGGAAGGGGGGGTGCCCCTGAGTCTACCCATCTCTGATGAATATCAAACTTTGGTTGGGGTAAAGCCAAAGTGGCTAGGCATTGTGCTGGCCACACAATCCCCTAGTATGCCTTGGCCGCAGAAACTGGTGAGCGCTGCTTCACCACCCACTTGGATTAATTTGGTTTGATGGGTACTTTAATTCCAATTGCCAAAACTGTATCACTTTTAGACTGCAAGGGATAAAGGAACTTGAATGATTTTAATTTCAAGTAGCTAGGTAATAACTATTTAGTGTTATGATTTTAATTATTACAGTGTATCTTGACATTAATATTCTCTTTATCTGTCAGGCCAGGGTTTTATACTATTGATAATACTTAGTTAAAGTAATCGAAAAGTTATTTTGTTTTCAAAGATAAAACTTACCTTTATTTTTTTGTTTAAAAAAAAAATTTCATTTTTAAGCTCAAGTGGTCAAAGGTATATAGCTCATGTAATATTTTATTATAATAAATTTGTATGATTTATTTCCCTCGGGACTTGGATGCATTAATATTTAATTTATCTTAGTTTAGGTAGTTTTACAAACAAAATCCTTTTTGTAGGAAAATTAGTTTTGTATTTCGTCGGCATCCGTCGTCGGCATCCGTCGTCGGCATCCGTCCGTCTCCAAGAGACGATGGTGTAGCTTCACGGCAAAGGTGACCAGCTGCACCGCCGAGAATGGCTGTGGAGGCCAACTCGGGAGTGGCAATCCCTGCCGCACTTCAGGCATTTGAAGGTGGATGGCTGTTGTAAAGGAACCTTCCGCCTCGCTCTTTTCTGGATGGCAGCTTCCATGCGTCCAGTTTCTGCGCGGGATATGCCAAGCCTGACTGCGAGCCTCCAGGTTGGTCGGTCAGAAGCTTGGCATTCCCATGTGTCAAGGTCAATTGAGCTCTCGTTCAGGTCTCTTTTGCAAAGGTCCTTGAATCGCAGTTTTGGGCGCCCTATCTTCCGGTGGCCTTCGACCAGTTCTCCATAGAGGAGGTCTTTAGGAATGCGACCTGCATTCATCCTTTTCACATGGCCGAGCCACCTGAGGCGTTTCTCACTGAGCACAGCGTGAAGGCTGCTCATGTTGGCTCTCCCCAGCACCTCTGTGTTGGAGACCCTATCCTGCCACTTGATCTGCAGTATTCTCCGTAGGCACCTCATATGGAAGCTGTTGAGTTTCTTCTCGTGCCTCGCGTAGGTGGTCCATGACTCACAGCCATACAGGAGAGTGCTGAGTACGCAGGCGTGGTAGACGCGCAGTCTGGTCCTCTCGGTGAGGCTGGAGTTGTCCCACACTCGCTGTTTTAGTTGGGCCATGACTGTGGCTGCCCTGGCGATCCTGCTGTTGATCTCCAAGTCGATGGACTGTGAACTCGAGATAATGGACCCGAGGTATGTGAAGCTCTCGACAACCTCCAATGTGTGTCCATCGATGACGATGTTTGGCGGGGTCTCCGTGCCCTGAGCCATGACGTTAGTCTTTTTCAGGCTTACAGTCAGGCCGAACTCCTTGCATGCATGAGAGAAGCAAGTGACGAGCTGCTGGAGTCCGTCTTCTGTGTGTGATGTCAATGCTGCATCATCAGCGAAGAGCATCTCTCGAATGAGGACCTTTTTGACTTTGGTCTTGGCACGAAGACGCGCTATGTTGTAGAGCTTGCCATCAGACCTGGTGTGAATGAAAACACCCCCGCTGCAGTCCTTGAAGGCGTGTTGGAGGAGCATGCAGAAAAAGATGCCGAAGAGTGTAGGCGCGAGGACGCAGCCCTGCTTTACTCCGCTGCTGACTGGGAATTCCTTGGAGGTTGCGCCATTGTAGCAGACAGTGCTGTGCATGTTGTCGTGGAAGGACCTGACCGCCGCAAGCAGGTGTGGGGGACATCCGATCTTCTGCAGCAAGCTGAATAGTCCGCCTCGGCTGACCAGATCAAATGCTTTTGTGAGGTCGATGAAGGCTATATAGAGTGGCATCTGCTGTTCCTGACACTTCTCCTGGAACTGGCGTAGTGAGAAGATCATGTCAGCCGTTGATCGACCAGCCCTGAAGCCACACTGTGACTCTGGGTAGATGCGTGAAGCGAGGGTCTGCAGACGGTTAAGGATGACGCGGGCGTACGCTTTACCAACGATACTGAGGAGGGAAATGCCCCGATAGTTGTTACAGTCACTCCTGTCACCTTTGTTTTTGTACAAAGTGATGATGTTAGCGTCTCTCATATATTGTGGAATGTAACCCTGTTCCCAGCAAAGGCATAGGAGGTCGTGAAGTTGCTGTAGCAGGGCTGGTTTCCCGCACTTTAGTACTTCTGGTGGGATTCCGTCGCTCCCAGGTGCTTTACCACAGGCGAGACGGTCGATGGCCTTGCTGAGCTCATCCAAAGTGGGTGGAGTGTCAAGCTCCTCCATGACCGGCAGGTCTGATATCGCTCTGAGAGCAGAGTCTGTTACAGTGTTCTGCATTGCGTACAGTTCGAGGTAATGCTCTACCCACCTCTGCATCTGCCTTTCCGGATCGGCGATAACCTCGCCTGTTTTGGACTTGAGGGGGGCTGTCTTAGAGGGGGTTGGACCTATTGCCTTCTTGATGCCCTCGTACATCCCTCTTGCGTTGCCTGTGTCGGCAGCTGTCTGAATGCTGTCACAGATATTCAGCCAGTAGGTGTTGGCACAATGACGGGCAGTCTGCTGGGCTTTGCTCCTGGCAGTCCGTAGAGCTTGTAGTGTACTGGGGCTAGGCTTAGCCTTGTAGGCCAGAAGGGCTTTCCTCTTAGCCTCTGTCACGGGTTCCATTTCCTCCCAATGGGCCTCGTACCAGTCAGCATTCTTCCGCTCTTTCTTCCCGTAAACAGTGATGGCTGCGTTGTACATGGCGTCGCGGAGGCGTGGCCACTTGGAGTTGATGGTGTCATCAGCTGTTTCCACTTTGAGGGCGCCGTCGAGTATGCTAATGAGCTGTTGGGTTTTCTCGGGGTTTCTGACACAGCTGGTGTTGATGCGTGGGCGGCCCTTCTTCTTTGAGTGGTGCAACTTCTTCGGCGTTAGGCGCACCTTGCTCGCCACGAGGGCGTGGTCCGTGTCGCAGTCTGCACTATGGTAACTACGTGTGAGGAGGACGCTGCCAATGTCCGCTCTTCTAGTTAGGACAAGATCAAGTTGATGCCAGTGGCGAGAGCGAGGGTGTCTCCACGACACCTGGTGTATTTCTTTGCACTTGAAGTAGGTGTTGGTCACGCACAGGTCGTGATGGCACGAGAGCTCAAGCAGTCTCTGACCATTTTCATTTATATTTCCCCTTCCAAAGTTTCCGAGGCATGTGGGCCAGGCTTTCTGGTCAGCTCCTACTCTTGCATTGAAGTCTCCAAGAAGGTAAAGGTTCTCAGTGCTGGATATCCTGGATATCGCTTCATCCAGGGCTTGGTAGAACTGATCTTTATCCTCATCGGTAGAGTGGAGGGTTGGGGCGTACACACTGAAGATATTGACTGGGCCAGAAGAGGTTGACAACCGGAGGGAGAGTAGTCTATCTGTGCCTGTTGTGGGAGGCTCTGTGGAGCTGACAAGCGTGTTTCTCACAGCAAAGCCGACGCCGTGCTGTCTTGGTTGGTCCGTAGGCTTCCCTTGCCAATAAAAGGTGTAGTTGGCTTCCCTGATGGTACCGTTGACAGCCAGCCGGGTCTCCTGCAGAGCGGCAATGTCAACGTTGAGTCGCGAAAGTTCCCTATCAATAACGGCAGTCTTTCTTGCATCGTCTATTTGTTGGGGGTTTGGGGTGAGGCCGGGACACATGGCCCTGACGTTCCAGCTAGCAAAACGAAGAGCTGGATGCTTCTTTCTTGTTTTTGAGTTGCCTGGTGCGGTTGTTTTTTGGCCTACTTTTTGAGAGATGCCTCTCTGATCCCCACGCACCCAGTGGGGCAGGTAAGCCATGGCGAGACGACACCTAACTGGCTGGGGGCTGCCCAGCTTGAGGCGGGCGGTAGCCATCCATTGAGGTACGATGACCTCTCCCACCGTCGAAGGGGACCCCTGGCGCTCGTTTCCTTCGCCAATCGGACGAGCTTATAACCGGTAACTGCCCCCTCCCGTGTTGGGTCGGCATCTTGCGATGACGCTGGAGTGTCCTCTCCAGTTGAGCTACAGTGCCTGGGCAAAATAATATGGAGAGCCAGCTGGTGCCCATGCAGCAGCCCCCCCCCCCTCTCCTCGCAGCTGACGGATCCAAGGGAGCGACAGAGTCGATACATCTTGGCTTCAGATGCGCTGCAGGAGTTGCCGGTGATGACGATACAAAGTCAAACCGCCTTAGGGACTCCAGCTCCTGATTTTTTGTCAGGGTTTACTCCCTTAGCCTTTCCCGTGAAGGGGTAAGCCGCAAGGCAGCGGTGGTTCGGAGTAAGAGTATCCTTCTCCTAGATAGGCTACCATCCAAGGTTAACGAGCCCCATCTGCCCGAAGCGACTGGTTTTGAGGCGCCAGTGGAACGCCCATGCCCCTTCTCCTGTTAGTAGAAACGGTTTTGCCGGGCTTAGTAGCTAAGCCACTCGGGAAGGCCAGGAGCTGGACTTAGTTGTCAGAGGCTATTTGAGACGCATGCCAGTGGGAGCATTTTATAGGAAGTGGGAGCTTATCCCCACTACCACCCCCGGCAATAACAACCTTTAAAACCAACCAGTTTTGTATTTAAATATATTATAACGTTAAAATATTTATAAACTTAAATATAACTAAAATTCAAAATACATAAACATTAAATCATTGAAAAAAAGAAATATTGATTTTTACCACTGAGCTATAATATATATAGCTCAGTGATTTTTTACTATGATAAAGGAGAGACAACTCCTAAAATGAAATACCATTGTGAAAATTATATTTATTTTCTCCCTTTGATTAGATAGTCTACTCCATAGGTTCTCAACGGGGGCGATATCGCCCCCCAGGGGGCGATTAGAAGCCTTAGGGGGGCGATAACATTCCCGGGGGCGATGAAGGGCAAGTGGGCGGTACATACGTACCTGCTATAATTTCAACAACTCAGCTATTTGAATCGATTAGTTTTTGGTTGAAATATGATGTAAACGCAAGTGCTACTAAATATCTGATATCCCCCAACAGTAGGCATACATGTTATTGAACAATAATTAAGAATCGCAATGACTTTTCGATGAAGTAGGGGGGGGGGGTCAGTATTTGGCAAATATGGTATGCGGCCGTCTCGTCTTATGGTTGGTTCACCGGACTGTCGCCTTAACATCTGATAATATTACTTTTATATTACTCTTTTGATGTTTTACCGAGATGTCCTTTAATGCGTTTGAATTTTTCGTAAAGAAAGCTAAGCGGTATAGATACGTAGTAATTATACAAACTGGGTAGGCCTAGTAATTAAAATGCTTGAAAATATTCATATAAATTCTTTAGTCATATAATATTTATACAATTTTCAAATAATTTTTACAGTTCTATCATATCATTTTAAAGTTATAAATGCAAGTCATTTAATTTTTTATAAAAGAAAAACAAATTGAAATATTACCTCAAATGAAAAGGGTTAATTATCTCCCTTTAATTAACAAATGTTTCCGCTAAAATTAAGTTGGGGGGCGGTGAGCGGAAAAAAAATGCAAAAGGGGGCGGTGAGCCGAAAAAGGTTGAGAACATATGGTCTACTCACTACTAAATGTCATCTACTACATTTATACAAGACTTCATCTTTTAAAATTCGCTTATCATACAATTTTTGGTTTTGGCTGTTATTAGACCTATGTATTTCAAAATGATTTTTATTTGAAATCGGCTTAGATTACGAAATTTTGTTTTCTAGGGTAGCGAAAAGTCTCTCGGGCTCGGGCTACGAAAGAATTCGAGAGAGAGAGACAGAACAGAACGGCCAAGGTCTAACGTTGGAGTCAGCCGATCGTATACAGCACAAACAATGGTCACACAGTGTTATATGCTATAGGCCTATATCTTCAGAATAAATAAGTTATTAAAGGCATTAGTCCGATGACTAGGAGCCAGTATTATATTTAGCCGTCCACTGATCTATGTAAAGATTTATAAATAGCTCAGGTTGAGCTCTTTCAACTTAGAAAGTAAGAAAAATACAACTTTAAAGCACTGACCTATGTCTCAATACTCACTACTGATTTCTCAATCAATATCTAAGAGAAGGATCAAACTGGAAGTTACGGAAGAGACATTTGTCGGTAGGCCTTATATAACTTATGAATTTTAACAAGGGCATATAATTTGATTTTTGAATAATTAGTCACTAAAATTACGGTATAAAGCTAGGCTTTCTCTCTAGCTGATTTAGGCTATTAGTTAGGCCTACTGACTACTGTGTTAGAAGGCTACTATTACAACTATTTGTATGATAACTCACGCAGACCAAAATCAGTGAGTCACTGTGCCAGTGCTGTGTGCCTGTGCCACAGTGTTAGTGTAAGTGTAAGACTTCTTTAAAACTTAGGCCTACTTTAAAGAATAAAAGGATATACTTTGGTGTAATAAGGATCATTAATAGCATTAAATAAAATCATTAAACTCTAATTACCTAATTAATTACTCTAATTTTAATCATTTAGAAATATAAGTTATAACAGTCACCACTTGTACTTGTAGGCTTATTACTTATTGGACTTATTGTGAATAACAACCTGTTGCAAAGCTCATAGACTCATAGGCCTCATAGGCTATTATATAACATAGGCCTTTGTCATATAAAAAATATAAAAAGGACAGAGATAAAAAACGCTTTCCTTATACCTTATAATTATATTATCAAATATTATCCCTTATGTCACACTTTTATGTAAGAAAAAATAAATGCAATCTTCTCAATTGGCATCCAGGCATGGAATGGGGTGTCTGAACAAATCAGGAAACCAGTAACTTAAATAACTTAAAGTTAATCATTAAAAACTTAAAACACTAATAAAAATACAAGACTCGACTCAGACAATGGATGGGTGTAGGATTCACTGATCTTCTTGATAGAAGGATTAGCTTTTTGTTATATAAAAAGACATGCCAATTTGTAACCTTAGTATAATATTTATTTTAAATATCTTTCCTAAAAGTTTTCTGTAAATAATAATAATATTTAAAACAATTATTAGATCTATTTTCATTACAAGTAGTTTATGAGATTTTTATCCATAGCTTAAAGCTTAAACAGGGCTACTTAATTTCCCCCCTGGCAAGGCTAGAGAATTTCTAGCTTGTATCGCAATAAGTTTCACATTAAATTTAATTACAAATTTTCTGCACACTAAATTAAAAGACTGTAGGCCTACTTTAGTAGTGGTACTGTGACTCAATATTTATATTAGTTTTTATGCCAACATATTAATACCCTTTTATTACTCCTCAGTTTTGAACTTTCTCTAATTTAAAGTGAAATGATTTTTGACATCTCACATATGACATAGTATAGCTAATGGGCCACAATAAAAACATTTTTCAGCTCACTTGCTAAGGTTAGGCAACTTTGCTGCAAATCCAAATTTAATATTTTCTAAGGATAATTACCATGGTCCATCTGTTTGATTTTAAATATGATAAATAATCTTCACAAAGACATAAATATTTGAACAGCTTAAAAAGGGCTTAAAGTGAAGGAAGTGATCATAACAACTACACCATCAGTACCAAAATTGGTTTCTTGTTCATAGGCCTGGTTATGATGGCTTAGAGTCATTTTAAAACTTATTAAACAGACAAACTGGTTCTAAGAACCAAAATAATTATACAATTATGTCAATTTTAAATATTATGTTTAATTAATAATTGGGTGAAAACTGAAATATGTTTAGGGGATTTTATTTAAAGAGATTACAATTTCACACACATGAACATTTTTTTTTTTACAAAATATTTTTTCAATAAAACCATGCTGTAAGAGATGAGTGACAAATATTTTATTTTGTTTTGAAAAGAATAAAAAGAAATGGCAGCTGTGAGTGATGCCAACTACAAATGCAGCTTATCCGGAGAAGTGCTTGAGAAGGCTAAGAAAGAGCTCCATGAAGATCCCAACACTAGAGTAATTGAGGTGAAGAATCTTCGAATCAGACTGGAAAAAGTTCCAGGTACCTTACCGTAATCAGTTGTTGTTTGTTTCAAATATAAGTTCTGATGCAACAATGTAGATTTGAACATACCAATTGTAAAATTTAGTTTCTACACCATAGACACTGTGGTCTAGATGCAGCATGTCGGATCGCCAAACCGAAGGTCTTGGGATGCCACCCAGGTCAAAAGTCAAAATCGTTACACAAGTCTGGGAGGGAGTGTACCTAAAGTGGTGGGTACTGACTTCAGTTGGGAGAAGTTAAAGGTGGCTGGGAATGCATTGAGCTAGCCTAACTATCCCCTTGTATGCCGTTGCCATGCACACAAGTGAAAGTTGCTTCACTATCCCTATGAGCAGACACTGTTTTTAAGGGGATACTTTTGCTGCTTTTTTTATGGGTCACGTGAAGCTTATGTTTTTTGCCCATGGACATCTATCAGGTTTGTTTCTTTAGTACACTTATCAATAACTATTGAAACTAAAAGTTGGTTGGTTTGTGCCTAGAGAAAAATTAACAGTGACAATGAAAGGATTGTTATGTTCTGACTTAGAAGGAAATGATTATAAATGTTATTGTCCCAGGAGCAGATTTCAGAGAGATAATCTCATCTAATCACTGTTGTCTTTGTAAGTTAAAATATTTTATTTTTATAATAAGAGTAACTGTTTTTGTTCATGAAGGTTTGAAAGCTCGCACAGACATAAATTTCTTACTGCCATTCCTCCGGGCCAGAAAGTTTGACCAGGAGAGGGCATTCCAGCTCGTGAAGAACTACTACGAGGTTCGCAGGGATCAGCCGGACATATTTGACGACCTGAAGCCGTCCAGGATCAAGCATGTCATAGACGCTGGGGTCATTGAGGTTCTCAAATTCAGAGACAACCAGGGATGCAGGGTCATCATCATGCGGCCAGGTCGGTCAATAGTTTGTTATTCATATTTCCCTCAATGATTAGTATGGAATAGAGTGCTTTATGACGTGAAACTTATGGGACATATTTTTTCAGACCTGGAAAAACTTGAATTTACAATTGAACTTTAGATCACAATCATCTTATTTGATAATTCTTTGTAATTCTTTGTTTCTTTTTCAAAGTTTAAAGATAAGTTACTTTTTCAAAGTATTCAAAGTTAATACTTTAATACTACTGGTTTTGCTGGCTTTTGAAAAGTTCCTATCATATTTGGCATACAGCTGCTTGTAATCAGTTTGACCATTACTACCATTTTTTGTCCAGTTTCAGTGTTTATCATGTAGTATATAGACTCTACCCTTAAAACATTTTGAAAAAAATTTCCAAACATACCTACAATATTTCTCTGGACAGGTGTATGGAATGGGGCAAGGTGGCCTAGCGGTTGCCCCATTAATTAAGGAAAAGTAAAGGAGGCTTTACATTTTGCTTGTCACACAATAACCTTGAATGTCATTGGCCAGGGAAGCTTGTGAATGCTGCTTCACATGCCTTATATATTAAATTATCTGCTGGGGCTTCTTTACTTACTAGCTTTCCAGTTTTGGGAGGAAAAGCCCATTCATGGGGATTCAACCCCAAGAGCTCAAACTCAAACACCATATTGCTAGATTTCTAGTTGGGACTTAGGATTAAAAACTTAAAAATGGCTTTACATAAGTGAATACAAGTTATTTAGTAGAATTTACTAGCTGCAGTGTACTAGTGAGCTAGTACAGTACTATGCAGCTGCTCTGTTCCCTAACAGTTTTTGGGGAGACTGAAGGGATTGGTGTGGGCAGAAAGGCCTCATCCTTTTTCCAATAACTTAAACCTGAGAAGACTCCAATGATCTGCCATACTTTAACTGTTGAACATATAGTTGTGTTTGAAATGTTTGAATGTATGCATTGTTTAAAAAAATAATACTTATATAGGTAATTGGGATCCAGATAGATATCCAATAACTGAAATGCCCAGAACAACGTTTCTAGTTATGTCCAAGATTATTATGCAGGTAAGCAGTATCAAAATAGTTTATTGCTTAACAGTAGGTAGGGTCCCTTTAACTATGTTTCTCTAACCTTTGTACACCTTGAACTTTATCCTTTGCTCTTTCTTGACATGGCTGAGTATAGATCTATGTCGCTGATCTATAAAAAGAATGGATTACCCACGGAAGTAACAATCTTGACGCCAAAACGTATCTATAAAATTATAATTCCTAAACACTGACCTGTAAATATATTTCAAGTGACTTGAAATTTGTTCTAATTATAGTTGGTTTGTCCAGGGTTCTCATACAACCAGGAAAACCAGGATTGCACATACATTTAAAACCATGAAATTTGTCAATTTAGCCAGGAAAAATAGCCTGACAGCCATGAGTTTTTAAATTTTTTAATAATTTAAAAGGAAAGTTACATTAAATAAGCAGTTGACCTAAACGACCTTTATTTTTAATGTTTTTTCTGGGTTGTCTTTTCGTCAACATTCTGGATTTTCTTTCAAGCGCATGCATTGCTAATCTAAACATTTTGCGGACATTAGATCTTTTTGAAATAGGCCAGAGGAAATACAAAAGCAGGGACAATGGTGAAAAACACTGCCGTTAATAAATTCAAAAGTGTTCTACAGTCTACAGATTCTTTCATCTGCAAATAGATTGAAATTACAATATTGTGATGACATTTTGAATGAATACAGAGATTTTTTTTAAATAAACATAAATTGTCCAGTGTGATCTAAGGACAGACTTGACACAATCAACTATGATATGGTAAACTGTGATAAAAATTATGTGAAACTTTGGCCACACCCTACTGTTGTCATGCAGACAATCCTGCAAAAAAAGAGTTTAGTCTCCAAAAGATTAATAAAAGACCATGTAGAACATGTTGGTGGAATCACAGACGTTGTTGTCAGTAAAGAATGTTTATCTGCTGCACAAAAAGGGTGTTATGGACTGTCTCTATGATGACTATTATTACGACTCGTTAAATCGGATTCAATGTATATAGTTGTATCTTTATTAGAAGTCTCTACATTCTGCTAGTCTGTAGCCCAAGCTAGGGGTTCCTTGACTGACAGGTCTATGCAGCATTGTAGTTATATTCGTGATAATTATCTTCAACACCTTTCTCAACAATGATAGATCAAACAACTCCAGTTGTTGAATAAACAATTTTATTTAAATTGTAGACTCAATATAAACGATCAATAAATGCATCAACTGATGGCAACATAAGTATTTCATTAAATGGCATATAATATACAAGTATCAATATAGCGACTTCACTCTACAAACTTTCAAACTGAACTAACTTTAAGGAGGTGGGGACTTTACAAAGAAAACTATCATCGAAGATTCTACAGGGTCTTAATACGCATTTTAACCTCTTTCTCTATAGAATACTGCGATCCAGAATTATCCTCCAATTTCCACGGGGTTGGACGAATTATTTTATTTAAACTGCCCTCAGGGCATAAAGGTCAAACCTTGGACTAATACGCACTTGTTAAGAGGTCAATGCCTTATTACGTCATTCATCTATGACCGATATTCGTAACAAGGGAGACGACAGTGCCAGGTCTACCTAGACGACAGTGCCAGGTCTACCTAGACGACAGTGCCAGGTCTACCTAGACGTCAGTGCCAGGTCTACCTAGACCAAGACAAAAAGAGGAATCAGAGAATGCAAAAAAAAGAACAAAAAAGGCCAGCAGAGGAAGAGCTTGATAGTTTGAAAACTAAAAGACAGAGAATAGAAAGTGACATAGCATATCTAAATGATGAAGCAGATATTGAACTGACCTTGACATAGCATATCTAAATGATGAAGCAGATATTAAACTGACCTTGACATAGCATATCTAAATGATGAAGCAGATATTAAACTGACCTTGACATAGCATATCTAAATGATGAAGCAGATATTGAACTGACCTTGACATAGCATATCTAAATGATGAAGCAGATATTGAACTGACCTTGACATAGCATATCTAAATGATGAAGCAGATATTGAACTGACCTTGACATAGCATATCTAAATGATGAAGCAGATATTGAACTGACCTTGACATAGCATAACTAAATGATGAAGCAGATATTGAACTGACCTTGAAGCAGAGGAGAAGAAAAATGTTCAGTATTTGAGCAAAGCTAATGCATTATGAGCAAAGGCCAAGGAAAAGATTACAGAAGTAAAAATATCTGATGAAAAATTGAACCAAAAATTAAAACTTTTAAATAACTTTTAAAGTTATAGTGTCAATAAAATTTTTATAAAAACTGTGAGAATTTGTTTTCTGTTTTGTCGAGTGTTAATGAACAGGAATTGTGCTGTTTTAGTTTTGAAAAATTGTGAAACAGCTGTGATTTTTTTTTTGGCAAAAATGTGAGAGCCCTGTATATCACTGTAACTTGCTTATGTAGATAAGTGAATAGTGTGAATGGTATAATCAATTCTAGCTTCAATTTGCACATAAAAATGTATCATGGAGGCGCTATCCATTCTTTTTATAGATCAGGGATCTATGTATACATTTTTAAATAATATAGATTCAGAAACTTGTATATTTTTAGAACATCAATTTGATAGAATTGATGAAATTTCTCCATCTGTATCTAGACATTGTTGGGCAAACTAACCATGCTATTTCCTGTGGGGCAGTGAAGAAATTTAAATACTTTCAAGACATATATTGTCAGGATACCACTGTTTTCTTCCTTTCGTAAGAGGCTTTTGTTGTAAACATATCTTGAGCTTTTCTTTAAGTCCTATCTTGACTTTTTTATATAGCCATTTTTTTTTATAAAGTTAGATTCTGTTCATATTCTTTTTGTTTTATTGTAAAAATTCTTATATTAATTTTATTTAAAAAAAATAATTCCTGTGATGGTTTTCCCTGCTTTTAAGGAAGAAGAAACTCAAGTGAATGGAATTCACATTATCAATAACTTGGCTGGTGTTACCATGAAGCATGCCTCACACATTGGGCCCTCTATAGCCAAGAAGTTTCTACACATTCTTCAGGTAAGAAACTTTTTGTCAGCATGACTGGTGGATACACTTGGTGGGAAGGAAGGAATGGGCGCAACGATGCCTGTCTGGCCAAGCCCGGTGCCTGTATGGCTATTTGTGCTACCAGGTCAAAAGTGCAGGTATACTACAAGATAAGGGGGGGGGGGGGGGACTTGGGCCCATCCCTTAAGGCCCTGCATCAAAGAACTGGAATTCTGGAAGGCTCATCTTTTTTTTTTAAAGAGACATCTGGAAATAAGGGCTGTACCAATGGATCTTCTTCTGGAATTAAAGCAATCTTTTTTGTTTTTGCTAAATAATTTCTCCATTAACACTTTTTTGTTTTCTATTTATTTAAGAAAAATTGTTAAATCAGCTCTTGGGCCAGTTTCAGTTTCCATAATAACTTATGTCTTTTCTTAATGCATTGTCAACAAACGTTCCCAAACTGCTTTTGCTTTGCGGTTAATTTTGTAAAGAAAGCTTTTTTTTTATGTTGCCATAACAGGATGTTGTCCCACTCAGAGTGAAGAGATTTGATTACGTCAATGAGCCGACCTTTTTTGATATTGTCTTTGCCATCTTCAAACAGTTCATGAAAGAAAAGTTGACGAAAAGGGTAAACTTTGTTGTTTTTATTGATGTTTTCAATACTTGGTCACTATTACGCAGACATGCCTACCGTTCCGCTTTTGGCGTATTTGTTCCGCTTTTTTATTAAAAAACACACTTTGTTACACCGTTCCACTTTTTACTAGTTTTGTTACGCCAAATTGGAAAGTTTGGGTTTTTCATGTGTTGAAATATAGTCCGTGTTGGTCTAGGTTGATAAATCAAAGACATAAATAAGGTCACAATGATATAATTATTATTACTTGGGTTTTCCGGGTTTTTTAAAAGACATATTCTAGTCTTTTCTAACGTTTTTTTTGCGGTATTACACGTGTTTGGCAATGAATCTTATTTTCCTTTACTGTATTGCTAAGATTGTGAAAATGTCTAAACGTCCTGGCTCAGAAAGTTTAAATCTGATTTGTTCAAACTGTAAAAAAACAGACAGTTTTATAGGAAGGAATATTCAGAGGAGTTTATTCAGCAAAGAAAAACGTGGATTTAGGCCTAATGTTCTTTGTACTAAGCTCTTAGGCTTAGGTCTTAGATCTAGATTCTAGATCGATTGCGTACTGTCTGTAAAACGTAGTGAAATATAGAAATAGTAAATAGATGGGTATGTTACTCTTTTTTTTTTTTTCTTATAAAAGATTGTTACATAAAGGGTGTTCCGCTTTTTTGTTGAAAATCCTCTTTTTCATCAAGATTGTTCCTCTTTTTAGTCCTTAGGGGTAGGGATGTCTGATTACGGCAACAAAATTATAATGTCATTCTGATTACTTGATAGGACAATCAATGATTAGGACAGAATGGTTCTAAAAGAAGAAAAAAAACTTTATATTCTTTGTGTTGCTTTGCATTTCTTTAACAGATTGTTCTGAATGGAGATAAATTTGACAAGCTTCACGAATCCATCAACCCAGATGTACTACCTGTTGATCTTGGGGGAAAGAGAGAACCACATGCATACAAGGTAACTTAAACATGCATACAAGGTAACTTAACTCATTTGCTACTAACCTACTTTCCAAAGACACCCGGGAAAGTACTAGCCAAAGGGAAGGAACTCCGAATTAAATTTAGTAAATTATTTTTTAATATTTTTTTTTATTGACTAAATATTCCCCAAAGTGAATAAAAATTACATCATAAAATAGATAAATATCTTAGCTTTCTGGAAATGTATACTTTTATACATAAAAAATGCCGAATTATCGGAAGAATCATTCGCTGAATGTTGAGACCCTATGATTTGGCTACTAAATATATTCGCTAGCCCTACCGTCAAAGTCCGATAAAGTATAATAAAGCCCATAAATCGAGTTGTAATGGAAATTCATCTAAGTCTATATCTGCAGCATCCTTATTATCAGAACTATTGTTAAATGTTATATTTGGAGGTATAGAGCTATTAATAAATAAAGTAAAAAATTTAAAGCGAAGGCTATAAAAAAAAGTATTACAAGACAAAAGGCCACTGAAAACTACCCGTATTTTGAACGCGCAGCGAAAAAAAACGAACTAGATAAAAACATCCGGTTTTTATTAACGAAACAGACTATATTCCTACTTTTTAAAAGCCGTGCTTGCAGCATTAAAAAAAACCCAGAACGCATGGCGAAAAATCAAGAAACGACAATAGGTTAGTTACACACGTGGCGGCTGCTTTAGGGCGCATTAGTACGGAGGGGGGTATGTCGCATTGAGTCGCAGTAGTAGCAAATGAGTTAAACATGCATACAAGGTAACTTAAACATGCGTACAAGGTAACGTAAACATGCATACAAGGTAACTTAAACATGCAAGCCGGCTGGTCCAGCGGTTAGTTCACCGGACTGTCAACCAAAAACCAACTGGCACGTCGCGGGTTCTAGCCCGGCCATCGGCGGATCCCTGTCGCCCTGCAGGAGTTTTGGGCCTGTAAGCATATTTGCGCCAGCAGGCAGCATTGTGTTTACAGAGCGCACTGAGCATGCTAAAATAGCATGGATAGAAGCGCTATATAAGTAACCAATTTTTTAATTTAAACATGCATACAAGGTAACTTAAACATGCATACAAGGTAACTTAAACATGCATGCAAGGTAACTGAAACATGCATGCAAGGTAACTTAAACATGCATACAAGGTAAATTTTCATGTTTTCTAAACCTACAGCAAAATCATATTGCTGTATTTTAATATACTGAAGCAGTCTAGTGTAAAAAAACAAATAACTAACTGTGCGCCTTAACCTAATCAGAAGTTATAATTGTATTTCAAATCACTAACCTATATTAGAAGTTTTTAGTTATAGAGTAAGTAAATTAATCCTGTCAGACCAATTTTGATTCATAGGCCAGTGAGGCAGCGTTCACCAGTTTCTGTTGATATTGCGTGAATCTCTGTTTAGTAAAATCTCCGTCAAAATGATTTTTTTCTGCCAGTGAAACTTTCATTGTAATGTTTTGTAACTCCTCTTGTTGTGAAATCAGGAATGGACGAGCGAGTTCCTGGCGTCTGATGCCCAATTCACAGAGGACAACAAATATGGCTTCCTGAACATGGCCCTGAATAAAAACAAGGATGAGAAGAAAGCAGACGCCAGCCTGCAAGGTCTTGGTGGAACTTTCAAAAAGTTAGAGTTATAGAACTTAGCACAAGACTTCTTTTGTTTTTTTCTTTTAGATGAGCAGTCTATGCAAATATAGTTCTATTCCACATTTATAATTCATAAATATTTATATGTACTGTTGTATGCTCTTTCAACATATAGTGAATGGTTTGTGATTTCAATTAATTAACCCTTTTTACATACAGGTGACAATAATGGAATGTCTTTTTTTCTTTTTTGTATGCTTTTTGGACCATGAACAGTTTATACGCATAGAAGATGTTTGTTTGCATTACAAAAATCAGTTATTAGTGTAACATTTAAAGTATAACAACACAGGTCTATCAGGTCACTAAGTTCAGTCAACACATTACAATAATACAGTCCATTGTGTGTCCTTTAGTTTCAGTCAGTACACCTGCACAGTTATACTGTGACTATTACCATCACAATTAGATTGACCACTGCCACTTTCTACTGTTTCAAGGATTTTTTGGTCTCCCCTGTATGATGATTTTGGCCCCAAAGGTCTTTTTGCAGCTGCTTTGTTCTAAACAGCTAAGGCATGATGGGTGGGATGAACAGAGTCATCTGTCATATTCTCTTCTATAAAACATTAAAAGTCTTACTTGATAAACTTCAATTAAAAAATGTAAGGATAGTGAAGCTGAGTAAATCATTTACTTTGGCCTGTCCATGTGCACAATGCCCGGCCACTATTACTCTAGCCAATGCCAGGTACCCCAAAGGAATTGTTAGACCAATGGTCAATCTACACATTCACGGATATACTCCAGATTATGGTGGTTCAGCCTGACTGTTTTCTTGTTACACTTCTTGCCACATGATGAATTCTCAAGTCTTTCTCTTGCTTCATGTTTTTTTTCCAATTTTGCATTTTGTGAGTTGTTTTTTATATGACATCATTTTTAATATTGATGCCAACTGTAAGTAAACAAAAAACCCAGACACTATTTCTATTGTTTGGTCAAATATTGCAGCTGAAAACCCACCATCAGTACTCTCTGTTCTATGTTCGACTAGATCACTCTAGTACATCTATCTAACTGCAAATTATTAACATTATTTTTATTTCACTACCCGGTATTATGTTCAAATTACTGATCCTGTTTAAAGGTAGATATAACTTTGTATATAAGTATTCAATATGATACTAAATAGATAAGATCTTTTATAAATGCTAATCTTTGAAATTTTTGTGTGAAATTGTTAACAGGTTCAAATTCTTTTAATGATTTTTTTTTTAAGTTAAAGTATTTGCTTATATTATGAGAAAATGAAAGCCAATTAATTATTGTTATAGGAATAGAATTCCACTTGTTATACATTTGTGTTATGGTTTCCTCTGTCTCATGTTATAAAGACATGTTTTCATGGTTATTTTCAAAATCCACTAAACGAAAGCCAAAGTTGTTATTGTTACATGAAAACAAGTGATAATTATGAACAGTTTTATTACTGAAAATGTTTTATCCTTTTAAAGAAACTTTGGCATAGGAAATCTTTTATTCTCCATAGACTGTGACTTATGTATTGTTTGACAATAACAACTGTTTCTTTCTAAACTGAAGAAACTTAATGTTGTAGTTGAATTATAATAAATGTATTATAATAGCATTTTCATAATTTTCAAAACTGGTGTATTCTGAAGATAAAAACTAAATTACATTGCTGTAATACAACAATCCTAACAAAACATTTTCAATTCACATTTTAATAATGTTAACTGGACATTCTGGATGTTGTATTAATATAGCCCAAAAAGTATTTTTTGAAAGGTTATCTCAAAGTGTTACAGTTCTGTCATGAAGAGTTCCAGTTCTTGATTTTTAATAACGGCAATCCCAAATGTGACTTATCAGAATGTAACTTTAGTTGCTGATTTTTTTATCATGTAATAAATGAATGTCCAAGTCGAGTGTTGACCAGAAAGAGATTTTTACTAGATAAAATACATTTCCTGTAATGTTGTGATTTTGCAATATTTGGTTTTACTATACTATTACTTTGGCTGTTAAGGGTTTCTATTATGTAAATATTTGAAACAACTTAATTTGTTGTTACATAAGCAAAAAATCAACATGAATATTTAAAAAAACAAACTTTTTCTTCTCAAACAAATTTTTTAAGGCGCTTCTTTACATGTGAGTGGTTCAACTTTGGGGACTATTTTTTTTTTTTTGAAAGATAAACTTGAAGGAGTGCCTAGGCATTGTTCTGGCCATGCTATCCTAAGGTGATCTCTACTTGATTACTTCACCCTAGTGGCTCTCTCTTTCAGGTGCATTAAATGTCATTTAATTCTGATTCTGATCTCTAATGATAAATCATCAAGACAAGTTTCATAATTTTACTTTCCATATCGCCGATTATGTGTTGCAGTTTTCTTATTACTATTGTCTTGCCATGTTATTAGAAATCAATGTTTACAAATTCCATGACCTTGTTTATTTTTTTTTTTTTTTGGCATCTGTAGTTTTCAGTCTCTTTTTTTGGTGACCACCACTCTGAGCTCCAGCAAATTAATCAAATGTCTATTTTATGTTAGCTTAAAAAAAACACAGCAACGGAAGTCATCAAAACTGCAGTCACCTTTTAGTTTTATGGTTTATCGGCAGCCATTATTATATTAATATTTCAATAATAAAATAATATTTCAATAATGAAACACAGCAAATTAATATGTACAAGTAGAAAAAAAGGAATCCCTTCAGACCAAATTGATCCATAGGGCAGGTGAAGCTGTGTTCACCAGTTTCTGTGGCCACTGCATTCTCTCCATGCTAGGGGATTGTGTGTCCGGCACAATGCCCAGCCGCCTTTACTTTACCCCAATTAAAGTCTGGTACCCATCAGAGCTGGGTAGACTCAGGGAAACCCTCCAGACCAGGGAACTAATTCTAGCCTTCACCAGGATTTGAACCCAGGACTCAGTACGCCAGCCAAACATGCTGCCGCTTAGTAGCCATGCCCCATATATTAATATGTAGGCTACATCTATGAACATTTTCTTTTAAAAAGCAATTGTTTTCATATTATTTTGGGAGCAGTGACCTGAAAGAAATTCAACTTTTTATACAAACCACTTCATAAAATGTTTATTATATTTTTCTACTATATGTATGTGATACAGTTTATTTGTCATAATTTGTCTGATTTTTTGCCATCAATCAGGTCCAGTTGGTCTACATATTCTCTTAAAATATCTTTATTAAAAAAACTTCAACGTGTTTATGTATAGATATAGGTGTAAGAAGCAACTTCTTTTACAAATATATGGTGTTTTTTTTTGGTGCTTAAAGTAATGTGTCAAATGCAAAAAGTTCTGCAAAATAGTGGGGATAGGGGTGCAACATTTTGAGCCAGAAATTTCCAGCAGCAATAATTGTTGATCAAACTGTAGTCAAGGTCAAGCCTGTTGCATATCATTTCCATGTGAAATTTTTTACAAACTGCTACACTGTTCTCAATCCCATGACTTGATTTCACTTTTTTTCTACTGGGCAGACTTATCACAGGTGCCATATGTTTGTTAATTCTTTGTTGTCTTTTTTGCTTATACTTATAATTACAATTATTTAATGAAGAATGTTTTCTATCAGGAATAGTTTTCTATAACATCCTGTCTCTACTTTAACTCTCAGGTATAAGCTTGCATAATATAAAAAGTTGGGTTTTTGTTGGTGTTTTTTTTTAAACCAAATAAATGTTTTTATTTACAAACTGGCATGGTATAATACAGTTGCCAGGTTTTATTGACCAGAGCAGCCATTAGTTAAAGTGTTGAATTATTGTTGAACTCTGTGTACTGCTGACTTTATTACTTCTTACTTTATGCTGTTTGTATTTCCTAAAGTGTGATAAATATATCTTCTAAACCGCTGAAGTGCTTTTTATTTTTAATTATACAATTATATAAATATATATCACAATATTTGAATTGTAATTTAATCTTTATACAAGTTTAAGC
Organism: Anisus vortex; assembly: GCA_949126835.1. Classification (NCBI taxonomy): domain Eukaryota; kingdom Metazoa; phylum Mollusca; class Gastropoda; family Planorbidae; genus Anisus; species Anisus vortex. Next base: position 1,972,837 of record OX421505.1, on the reverse strand, counting down.
ATATTGTACACATTTTTCTTCTAACTTTTGATTTTTACTTTAATTTAATCCAATAATACTTTTATATTTTGACATATTTTTCAGGATTTTCATTTTTTAATAATAAAATGAATTAGTAATCACATTTATTTCCTGTTTGTTTATTTTCATTTTTTTGTATCAAGAATCTTGTATGTAAATAATATGACCTTTTGCGTTATTGGTTCTAGCCAAATGAAAGAATTTCGTTAGGCAATTGTTTACTGGGTGCAATTTACTCAAGGAAATAACTTTACATTATCTGCTATTGGATATCTATGAATAATGACATGCAGATGAATAATGGCTTTCATATGAATAGTTGACTCTTTATGAATAATAGAAAAAAAGTTGTTTTTGATATTGATGTTTTATTGGATTGGTTTCAATCTCCACAACATTCAAACATTTATTGTACAAAGAAATGTTTATTGTGAATAGAAATAGAAAAAATATAACTTTTGATTTAAAGTCTTGATCAAATAAATGTTATTAACTAGACATGACATATGACAATTATTGTGCAATATATAGTGCATTTCAAATACAAAAGATAAAATAGTTAGCTTATAATTGTTAATTAAATAGAACACTTAAATAAAAATACAAAGGAAACCCTACAACCTAATAAAGTTTAGCCTACGCGTAAAATTAAAACTAAACTCAAACCACTAAAAAAAATGTGCATATAATTACCATAATACAAAATAATGTAGTTGAAAGTAAAGAAAATTTGTAAATTATTAGAGAAAATTATATTCAAAACCAAACTCTATATGAAAACAAAAAAAAGAATAATAAACAAAGACTTTGATAAAAAGCCAATATGAGATCAAAAGAATTTCTAACCTAATTCAGTGAATATAAACAAGACCATATTGATAAAGATTTAGCCCAGGGAGTAATATAACATGCCTTATTAAAGTTATTATAGCTTATCAAGATTTATTTTCTTGTGCTAGGCCTACCAAGCCTACAAAATTAATTTAGTCACTAACTAAAAAAAGCTTAGAATACATTTACGATTGGTGTTGAAAGCTATGCTTCAAACTTTCCGTGTCAGTGAAAGGTCTAATCACCAGTCAGAGTCTGAAAAATCAGAGTAAGAATCAGAATCATCAATGCAACTTTTGTTCCCAGTGCTAGACGCCTGACTCTTCTGATCATCTTGAACTTTAACTAGATTTTTTGCTGCTTGCGAGTTGACGGCTGAAATAGCAATTTTATCTTCTTGAATGAAGGGGTTGGTCAGAAGGTTAGCCAGACACCCTGTAGTGACATTTGCCAGGTCGACAGCTTGGATCAAATTTCCCAAGAACGGTAATCTAATGTTGTCCTCAGCTGACTTTGGGCTTTTACTTTTGATGTTTTTGTTTTCAGCCTCACACCATTTTAAAATGGCCTCTATCTTTAAGTCTGCCCTTATTTGTAAATTTTTTTTCTTAATGATTTGTAAAAAATCTTCGTAGTCAAGTTTCACAAAATTTTCAGACTGGACATGAGCGTAGAAGTTTTGTACTATGTAATTTAAAACTGAACTTGCGACTCGATGTGACTGAAGAAATTGTGCATGAGAATAAATTAAGTAGCTGTTTTCAGCATTAATATTTTCCATGAAATGACTTTCACAAGCTGATATTAAAAACTGTATCTGCAGTTGATGTGCTGCTTTCCAAATGTCAATCATTTTGTCTTGCTCCAGAGCGTCACAACTGCCATAAATAACATCAAGGATCAATTTAAATATTTCTGGAGAAATTCCATAGATAGTAGCTCTCATTTCTTGAGTTTCTTTCATGTCTGACCTCAACAGAGCCTCAAAAAATCCCGAGCATGCGCTGAGCATAAATCTGTGACAAGGAAACTCTGTGACTCCTACAACTACAGAAAAGTCACAAAATTTGTCTCTGTTGGAGCCAAGTCTACAACATTGAAGAATGTCGGATTTAAGTTTATCTATTATTTCCTTACTTATGGTGGAAACTTTAGGTTCATCTTTTCCTATATTTAGAAATTGACATAACCTGAAATTTAAAAAATAGGCAGACATTATATGGGCTGGTTTCAATTTTGATGGACAGTTTGGTACACCCCTTTGTACACAGTCCTCTTTGTCAAGGACAGCCAAAGGATTAAATTTTTACAACCAGATAACAAAAATGTGTATTTTAACATAAAAAATTATGACCAAAATCAAGACTAGGTCTAGCACCAGATTACGCCACACCCTTTACTAAAATACACCACCTCTCTCAGCCCCTGTTATACCTTTCTCATCCCTCAATAACTCTTGTTGAATGAGGAACAACTAATGTACCAATTTACTTTGGTTTCTTGTCATAGGTTGTTATCAACCGTCCCAGACCAGCATTTCTTTAATTTACACAACATTACGTTGTCTATTATCAAAAACACAACTGCGTTATGCAAAGGCTGTTAAAACATAGATCAAATCTTTTTCTGCTCGCCTATGGTCTACCTGTAGTAAATTTGTCTACCAGTTGACTATAAAATAAAATAATATGAGAGAATGGGTTGAAAGGAAGAATGATGGAGATTATTTAATAATAAATTAATTTCAATTTGTAAACAGTTGTTTTAATAGTGTACATAAAGATTTACCGTAATTTTAATTAAAAATATACTGACCTAAGGAAAAGGGACAGAGCCTTGCAAATAATATAATTTCTATGTTGCATTCTCTCCCCTTTTGGTTTTGGTTTTGTAAATATGTGGAAAAAATATTTTGTCTTCCGTCTCTACACTTTCATAAACAAATTACTAAGATATCTATTCATTCCATCTATTTTACTCGTAACATTGTTTTAATTTGATTCCATTTAAAATAATGAGTGTAAGCTTATGTGTCAAAAAGTTGGACTTAACAATGCCAATTTGTCAATGTAAATTTTTTAAAAATAAAATGAATAAATGAAATGCAATGAAAGGAAGTAGGCCTCTGAATTATCATTAATTATGAACGTTTGTATTAAAAAAACTTTTCGATTGAAACGCTATATATTTTAATGACAATTGCATATAATTGATTGTATATAGGCTATTTTTAAGGCAAATATACTTGTCTGAAAATAAATAAAGTAGTAGCCTAAATGCAAACCTCAATAAATTAGACTAATTATTCGCACTCAGATTTTTTTATAGATCAGTGCCGAATCTGTGATTACGAATTTTTGGTCCAAATAAAAAAAAATGTTAAGTTAATGTTAAAATTAACATTTTTAGTAGCAGATCTGCCTTATATAGCCTAATTAGGCTAATAAATGATCAATTTTTGTTGACATGTCTCAAAAAATATAGTGAGTTAATTAGCTTCTAAGAATACAGAGTTCTTAAACTTAAACATTTAAATAGCCTACAGGACATTCACGTACAGTAGCCTACTTTGAATTTTGACGTGGGGTACTTTAAAAAAAAAAAATAATTGCATTTTTTTCTCGGATTCGAAAATATTCATACTAAACATCTAAAGTCTTGAAATCAGCCTGCCTAATGAAATGTAGCCCTGGTTAACCCGGCCTGTTTTAACCAGTTTTGTATCAGACCGCGGCTGGTTCTGTGGTTAGTAGGCCTACAAGCGGACGGACTGTCAAGAAAACGGTCCAGGTTCTAGCCCTGCCGCCGACCAATCCATGCTGAAATGCAGGGGTTTCGGGTCTATACTTTAACTCAAGTTTGTAGGCATAGCCCCATGACATATAATATTATGTATAGTGTATTTGATTGATACATAATGATTATAGGCTAATGATATATAATGATTAATTTGATATTCTCTTTTAATTAAGAATGTAATACCTACCTTTTATGCGCCATTTTATTCAATGTGTTACAGATTCATTCCTTTGCTAAACCAGAAGCTCTTAAATTGATCTGTGTAACAACCAACTTTTATTATCATTCTACAATCATTTTATAGCTCCCTTACTCCAGTAATTCACTCAATACTCATACATTCAAACAAGACATTAATGAACACAATTCAATATGTCCAGCCAGTAGCGTAAACAATAAGCTTAGGCTAACACATAGCTATCAGGCCACTAAATTTAAGCTAGTACCCTGGCCCTCCAGATTGGAGGTTTGGCACAGGGTTAACCATTCTGTCCAGGAAAAACAAGCCGATTAAGGAAACAGCAACAGAGTCAATATCTATAGGACCTAATAAACAGGTGCCATGAACCTCTAGAGTTGCCCCAAGTGACTCATATGAATGACACTTTCGATTCTTAGAAAAGAACAAGCAGGTTTTAGAATAGGGAGAAACTGCACAGAACTGTATATATTTGCATTACGAAACATCATAGAAAATGTATAAAATGGCAGCAACAAATTTTTATCAACTTCAGTGACTTTGAAAAAAGGCATTTGACAGTGTTCACCGAGACGGTTTGTGGCGCATTCTGAGAGCATATTATGGAATACCAGCTCACACGGTACAGCTGATCAAGTGCTTTTACAGCAACTATACAGCTGTTGCATGAAAGGTAGCAACATATGGTTTGATAAGTGAAGACAGGAGTGCGACATCCCATTGAGATTCGTGATGTCTGCATTGCTTTTAACATCCTCATTGACTGGATGATAAGAAACACAACAGAAATGGGAGACAATGGTAATAGATGGACACTGTTATAGACCATTGAAGATTTAGTTCATACTTATTATCTAGCACGTTGATCGCACAATTATCGTCAAATGCAAGACAAGACAGTCCGACTGACTGAATCAATTTAGCTCACAATTGGATCTCAAAATCAATCCTAAGAAATCAGAAGTCCTGATTCTAAACACTACAACTATGTTCCCAGTCAAAGTTAATAATAATCAACATCTTCAGTCATGATTCTAAACACTACAACTATGTTCCCAGTCAAAGTTAATAATAATCAACATCTTCAGTCATGATTCTAAACACTACAACTATGTTCCCAGTCAAAGTTAATAATAATCAACATCTTCAGTCATGATTCTAAACACTACAACTATGTTCCCAGTCAAAGTTAATAATAATCAACATCTTCAGTCATGATTCTTCAATCTACAAAGGTTACCGACCCTGTACTACGACGAATAGGTCCTGTATGGTAAGCTTAGTTGGACTAGGTGCTGCATGGTTCCTATGAAATAAATTACTCAAGCCAAGCCACTTGATGAAACATTAAACAATAAACTTGTAGGCTATGTATAGAACCTAGAAGTGCCAAATCTCTATAATTATTAATTACGTTTACAATTTTATACAATTTCACCTCACCCCACCTCCTGTTAGTTAGCAAACATATATTAGTTTGTATATCAGAAAAAAAAACTTTTATTGCCACCCCCTGCCGTGCACTATTCTCCCCAACCCCCTCCCACTTGCAATATGTGCTTTACTTGATCCATTCCCCCCCCCCCCCCAAGCCGTAGCCCAAAATTTTATTTTGTTCAAATCGGAATAGATAGGCCACAAAGTTAGCCATCCACTTCATCCAGTAAAATCTGTTCTATAATTCATATAATAGGCTGTTGACGGTAGAGTAAGTATATTAATGTGTCTTACAAAAGAATGTCATTTTCTCCTTTTTTTTTAATGTTTAATTAATCTATATATAGGCCTATATATAAGCTTATATATAAAAAGTAGACTGTGCGTGTGTAGACTCCTATGCTTATTGGTTAATTTAAAGACATGTTACCTTATTGTCTCATATTTTACTTTTGCGATCGCTTGCTGTATATGTGTCCTTCCTACAGAGTGGTTAAAGTATCCGACTGATATGCGAGAGACATGGGCTCGATTCTCCACTGATAACTATTTATTTTAAATTATAATTTATATAGGCGTATACTTTTCAGTAAATAATAATTATATTTAATGTAATTTTTACCCTAGGCAACGCCGGGAAATTTAGCTCATTTATTATAGAAAGTAACATATCGACCTCAACTTATCTTGATCCATCCTTTCTCCCCTAGTCAACAATTGTCAAACTCCCCCCCCCACCCCTTTCTATTTTGTTGACATAATTAATGGACTACCCCATATAGGTATAGATATATTTAACATCAGTAGTCTACAGTCTAGGGCCTACGACTATCTTACTGTAATCTTACATTTAACATAATACGGCAGACATAGCACCGATATAAAAACATCTAAGAAAGTAACAACTTTAAAAACAACTCTGAACATTCTCTGTAGACATAGTCTACATATAAACTAACACATTTCATTCTCTTAAAAATAGAAACGGCCCCACTGTGTGCTTTTTTGCAATGTCACCTTAACAGTCTCTCACATTTTGTTGGAATGTAATACATTTAGTGAAATTCGACGTAGACCTATATGGTAATGGTATTATTACGTTAGAACTCTTCATGAAATTTTCAGCAAAATTAAACCAAAATATATAAAAAATTATATTAAAGACCTCCAACTGTAAGCCTACTACAGAATTTAAAGATATAAGAACAATAAAATGGATACAGGAAAAATATGACAACAACGTTAACCTCAAGGCCTTATATAAAGTCTAACCTTCACTTTTGATAGGGCGGAAATGCAAAAGTTCAAATTAAATTCAAACAAGTTCAAACTAAGAAAGCAACACATTTACGCACCTTTGTAGATCTAGAAAGTTTGGAACTGGACTGAGTAGGGGGGGGGGGGCATATTTGGCATATTTTTTCAAAAATAGAGTTGTTTAGTTTTTGTTTAAAATAGCTTGTTAAACCTAATTGTAACAAAAATGCATGAAATAAAATATAAAAAATGACAGTATTGTACTGAAATATTGAGTTTGAAGTGTGTGTGTCGACTCAATTTCTTTGTCGATTCTTTACCTTTAAATGAGTTTTTCTCAATATGTGTTTTTTTGTTGTTTTTGTTCTATGATAATTGTAAAATAATGAGAAGCATTAGAGATAATATGTTGCAATTTGGCCAAATTATGTAGCTTTATATATTATATCTAGAGGTACTAGACTGGGTTTTAAGGTGAATGTATAATTAGTTTGTCTGTAAAATGTATTAAAAGAAAAAATATTTCATGAATTTTATACAAAATTCCAATACTAAAATTAAAAAATTCATAAAAAAAATACTTTTAACAATATTTAATTAAAATTGTGTCTAGTATCTAAAATGGTAATAGTACTACATAAAAACACTATTGAAACCAAAATGTCTATAATACTTTTAAAAATTTTATAACTTTTGTAATGACTATTTTTTATAAAATGGCGGCCGTAACCATGGCAACCATGTTTTTGTCATAAAAATTACTTATGTTTTTATCAAGGCCATTCAAGATATATATGTATATACAATTAAAAATCATTTTGGTCCAGTAATAACTGAATTAGCTTTTTCAGTCCCATTCCCCCTTAAGACAGTTCGAAATGGCTAAAATATTACGTCGTCCCTTACACTTATTAGTAATATTACACACTTACTGTTAAACAGTCACTAATACTAATAAGTTAGTCTAAAAAAAAATGTCATTGTCGCAAAATATAGTTCACCCTCAATTAAAAAAAAAAATCAAATATAAACTAAATGATATGCTAATGTTTACTATTAAATTAAAAGACGTTTTTTTTTATTTTCGTCTTCATTTTTATTACTTTCTGTCTGCTTGAGTAGGTCTATATATAATAAATAAGCCTATGTTTGATATGCCTATGTCTATAATTAATTTTATTACATTTTAAAATTTGTTTAATAGATTTCAAAATGACTATAACTATCATATGAGGGGCAATGATGCACCATTTAACTATTTTAAGCCCCCCCCCACACACACACACACATTAGTTTTCCAATCCGTGTACTTTAACATTATTATTATTATTATTATTATTTCAATAGAAATATTTCATGAATCTACTTTTATGTTTCATTATTGATATTTGGATACAATGTGTTTAATTGTTAAGTAGCTTAGGGGGACATTATGTAGGCCTATCAGTTGAGAATTATTGTCTGTTAGAGACCCTGGTTCTTACCATGTCCAGACTGTAAATGTTTAAGAATTTCAACTCCACGTTTGCTATCACCTCTATTCCCCCTTCCATCAGGCCGCACTTTAAACAAGTTGCCTTCCCTGTCCCCTTACCTCTCCTCCACAGCACAATTCACCTTACCCACCCACTTTGCAATCCTGACTAAGCAACTGACAATTATAAATTTTTACCTCATACAATTTTTTTCTCTCCATAAAATTAGAAATTGAAAACAATTATTTAATCGACCTAATTTAATTTAACATTTTACCTACTATTAGTTAGCAAACATATATTAGTTTGTATATCAGAAAAAAAAAACTTGTATTGCCACCCCCTGCTGTGCACTATCCCCCCCCCCCCACTCACACATAATTTGCACAATCCCCCCTACCCCCCCCCTTCCGCCAACTGCGATGTGTGCTTTACTTGCTCCATTCCTCCCCATTCATAGCCCTGCCATTTTGCTTTTATTTTTTTCAAAGCGGATTAGATACGACTTGCCTGTATGCCAGGAAGTTAGCGATCCAGTAAAATCTGTTCTATAATTCATATAATAGGCTGTTGGTGGGAGAGTAAGTGTGTGTCTTACAAATGTTAAGGGTCTAAGGAAGTTGGCGGTCCTAGTCTGTGCAACTTTGGGAAACCAAAGTGACCGTATAGGCCTAAGGCTAAAGCTAACTAAACTAAGACCTAGACACAACACAAACACTATACATTAAACACGACACAATAACAACACCAGGAACCACATAACATTAAATACTATAGTTAAATTCATACGAGCTTTATTTACATATATATACATGATCCAATCAAAACATCTATTCTATCAACTGCCTGCTAACAACTGCGAATCGAATCTAATCACAAAATATATAAACTCAATCTAAATGAAACAAAATAGATCATCTAAAATCCCAGTTAGATGACACGCTAATAGGAAAAAAGGAAATAAATATATATTATTAATAATGGACATCATTCCTTATGGTATTGTATTAAAATTATAGAAAACAGAATTATCTTAAATCAATCCGGCATGGTAAATAAATAACAGTGCCGGCCTTTGAAAGCTAGCCAAAACAAATAATTACTACTGGCATACAAATTAAAAGATTATAACACAACCATATAAAATGGACAAATAGTAAACTTAATATTATACAAACACTTATTTTAAGCTGAGACATACCCACAAAGCAGCAACGCCCCAAGCACATATATAGCAAGAGGTTTAGCACAATGCCCTACAGGGCCGGTTCTAGGCCACTGCAACCTATGCGGCCGCAGTGAGCCCCGCACTTTCATAGGCCCCGCGCTGATGCTGTTGTGAATGCTATCCTTCGAGACATCAAGAATGCAAAGTATTTTTCAGTAATATTAGATTGTACTCCAGACATAAGTCACAAAGAGCCGATTTCATTAACTATCCGGTATGTATCAGATGGGGTTAATATGGAAGAGCCTGTGGTTGTAAATGAACGTTTTATCAAGTTTCTTCCTGTGGAAAGTACTACTGGACAGGACTTATGCGATGTATAAGTGAATGAGCTACAAAAAGCTTGAACTAAATGTTTAAAATATTCGTGGACAAGGTTATGTTAATGGTGCCAACATGAAAGGCGTCCATTCTGGCTTTCAAAAACTGGTTTTAAATATTAACATCAGAGCATTTTTTTGCTCCATGTGCGTGTCATAATTACAACCTGGTTGTAGCAGACATGGTCAAAACATGCGCCAGTGCTAACATTTTTTTGGAATTGTACAACGCGTGTACACAATCTTTTCAACATCTACAAAGAGATTTTTATTATTCAGAAAGCACCTTTCCAATCTGTAAAAAAAACCTCTGTGCGAAATAAGGTGGGACTGTCGAATAGATAGTGTCAGCGCACTTTGTTATCAATTTCCTGAAATTTGTGACGCACTCGATGAATTAGCTGAAGAGGCTATAGTGATGCGATATAAAGCGAAGCAGAAACACTGTATCAAACATTGAAGCAGTACAAATTCTTAGTGTCACTTGTGTTATGGTACGACATGCTCTTCCAGGTCAATTTTATGATTAAAGAACTGCAAGGTGAAAAAGTAGATTTGAGCACTGCAATGGATTCGTACAACAACTTGATGACTTGGCTAAGGAAACTGAGAGTTGATGGGTTTGCTCAGATTCTTGTTACAGCAAAGGAATTGGCTGAAAACATGGAAGCTGTTGCAATCTTTCCAGCCAAACGTCAAAGGAAAAGGAAGTATGATAAATTTGTGGGAAACTTCACACCTGAAAATGCATGACGATGACTACAGGATAAATTGCTTCAACATAAATGTGGACACTGCAATTCAGTCCTTGCAGCCGAGATTTGAACTGCTAAAATAAAACCACAATCTATTTGGGTTTCATTCAGCTTCAAGAGCCTTCAGCGTGATGACATACGAAAGTTTACAGGAAGCCTCTAGCAAGCACCGACGTCATCAACAGACCAGTCGACAGATATATGTGGGCGAGAATTAGCTGATGAAATGGAATCCTTAAGGCATATTCTACCAAATACCGCCAAAACCCCGGTAGAAAGTTTGAGTTATCTGTCCACTAATGAAAGATACAATGCTTTCCCAAAACTACTTTGTGCACTCAGGATATTTTTAACAATACCCGTAACTGTGGCATCTGGTGAAAGAAGCTTCTCGCGCCTCAAACTAATCAAGAATTACTTGAGGTCAACAATTCACGAAGATAGATTGAACAACTTGGCAATTCTTGCTATCGAGCGTGATCTATGTAGAAAACAGAATTTTGATTATATACTGTATGTCTTCGCTACACGCAAAGCTCGTAAAGTAAAGTTAATTTGATCGTGATTTTGTGGGCTACTTATTAAAGAAATAATAAAATGCAAAGACGAATTTTTTTTTCTATTACAAACTCTTAATCTTCACTTATTATCCTTATCCCTACCCAGACTGGGCCCCGCGCAATCCGTTTCGCATAGGGCCGCGCAATTGCTAGAACCGGCCCTGATGCCCGAGATCGTAGGCCTACCACTAGTCTTTATATAACTACAAATTCAATAATGGCGGATTCCATCCCTAACCGAAACACTCACAGTCGTTCAACTAATATTCATACACTTAAGCAAGATATTCCTAGATACAACCAAGTCCAGTCAGTCAATATAACAACAACACGTCTATCAGGTCACTAAGTTCAGTCAACACATTACAATAATACAGTCCATTGTGTGTTCATTAGTTTCAGTCACACCCACACCTCTGTCACTATTACCATCACAATTAGATTGACCACTGCCCTGTGCAAGTTTTTCCTGTTTCAACGATTTTCTTGTCTCCCCTGTATGAAGATTTAAGCCCCAAAAGCTCTTTGAGCTGATGCCTTGTTCATAGCAGCTGGAGCATGGTGGGAAGGATGAACAGCGTCATTTGTCATATTCTGTTCTATAAAACATATTAGTTGGGAAGGATGAACAGCGTCATTTGTCATATTCTGTTCTATAAAACATATTAGTTGGGAAGGATGAACAGCGTCATTTGTCATATTCTGTTCTATAAAACATTGTTACGAATCTCGGTCATAAATGAATGACGTAGTAAGGCATTGACCTCTTAACAAGTGCGTATCAGAGTCCAAGGCGACCAAGGTTTGACCTTTGTGCCCTGAGGGCAGTTTAAATAAAATAATTCGTCCAACCCCGTGGAAATTGGAGAATAAAACTGAATCGCAGTATTATATAGAGAAAGAGGTTAAAATGCGTATTAAGACCCTGTAGAATCTTCGATGATAGTTTTCTTGGTAAAAGTCCCGACCTCCTTAAAGTTAGTTCAGTTTAAACGTTTGTAGAGAGAAGTCGCTATATTAATACTTGTACATATAATGTCATTTTGTTGAAATACTTATGTTACCATCAGTTGATGAGATTTATTGATCGTTTATATTGAGTCTACAATTTAAATAAAATTGTTTATTCAACAACTGGAGTTGTTTGATCTATCATTGTTGAGAAAGGTGTTGAAGATAATTATCACGAATATAACTACATTACTGCATAGACCTGTCAGTCAAGGAACCCCTAGCTTGGGCTACAGATTAGCAGAATCTAGAGACTTCTAATAAAGATACAACTATATTCATTGAATCCGATTTAACGAGTCGTAATAATAGTCATCATAAGAAAGAGGCCATAACAGTTTGGGGGCTCGTCCGGGATAGTTGTATAGTGAAGCATATATTCAAGTTGTGTTGTGTTGTGTGTAAAGCCGTGACCTACTGAGCAAGCCTAATAACGCTGAATTCATTCTTCCGATTGGAAAAACGTAAGTTGGAAAAATTTACCATTTTATAAATCTCTTAACTAAAGAATGGAATTTATTGAAAATCCAGAAGAAGAGGTTCTGAAAACTTTATCAATAAAGAAGTTAAAAGAGATCGCTGAGATCTTGAAGATAGAAGTTACTGAAACTACACCATCGAGGACTGTGTTGACACAGCAGATAAAAGATGTGTTGATTGCGAGTGGCAAGTTGAAAGTAGAATCAAGAGCGGAGGGATATCAAGTTGAAGGTCAGACGTCGAAATCTATGTCCGAACAGTTTAGATTTCAGTTAGAAATGAAACGGATGGAAATGGAGATGGAACAAAAACGTCTTGATCGTGAGATAGAACAAAAACGTCTTGATCGTGAGATAGAACAAAAACGTCTTGATCGTGAGATAGAACAAAAACGTCTTGATCGTGAGATAGAACAAAAACGTCTTGATCGTGAGATAGAACAAAAACGTCTTGAGTTTGAGATGGAAGATAAGAAAAGTCAACGCGAAAGTCAGGAAAGAATAGAGCTAGCGAAGATAGGAGCTACTAAAAAAGAATCTCATAATGATGTAGAGATGGCCAGATGGAAAAAGCTAGTCCCTACCTACATTGATAAAGAAAGTGAAATAGCTAATTTCTTCCAGACCTTTGAAATTTCTTGCAGAGATTTTAAGTTCCCAGAAGATAAATGGGGAATATTAGTCAGAACAGCTTTTACTCAGGGAAGGGCAAGAGATTGTGTTCTATTGTTAAAAGAGGAGCAATTAAATGATTATGAAGTCATTAAAGACACTGTACTAAAAGCCTATAACCAAATACCGGAAAGTTATCGGAAAAGGTTCCGTCAGTACACAATGTCCCCTTACGAAACACACTTAGACTTCCTTAGAGCAGAAGAAAAGTTGATGGATCAGTGGATAAAATCCAGAAATATCTCCACATTAAAAGAAATGAAAGATATCATTCTGTTAGAGGATTTTATTAACAAAGTGAGGCCGGATATAAGAATGTATTTATCCGAGCGTGACATCACTGACCCACATAAGGCTGCTGATTTAGCGGAACAGTATACACTGTGTCATAGAACAGCTGGTGAAAAGAATTTTAATAGGGCACAACGGCAAGCAGAAAACACACAACAACAACATCGTGAAAAAGAGCATTTTGTGAAACAAAATGATGTTAATAAAAGACCTGTCAACAAAAACGTCCAATGTACTTTTTGTAAAAGAACAGGACATAGCATTGAAGACTGTTGGAACATAAGGAAAGAAAAAGGACATAATAAAGTGGTAATGTGCGTCAGACATGCACCAATACAAAATGTACAAGAAAGCGAAGATAAAAACGAACTGAATTCGAAGAAAGATTCTTCTAAATCAGAAACACTGAGGGTGGATTTGCCTGAGAGCAAAAGTCAGAAGGTAGAGAAATCTACAACTGAAGATAATGAGGATAAATATCCTGATTATAAATACAGAATGGCTACGATTGGATTAATTGTCCAGGTCCACAGAGACGAGAAAGTAGACCAAAGTATTTTTGACTCGAACAAGAGTCTGAAGTCATCGAAAGATGAAACAACACCCGAAAGTCATGGTCAAGGGAAGAATAAAATTGACACAGAGACCCTGTGCAGTTTTCAACCGTTCATTAGTGAAGGTTGTGTGGCCTTACAAAAGGAAGGACCACTGAAGTCCGTAAACATATTACGAGACACAGGAGCATCATTAACACTGCTGCTTAAAGATGTATTACCATTGAATGATAATACATTGACAGGACAGACTGTCCTATTGAGAGGTTTTGAATGGAAAGAAGAAATACCTCTACATAGGATATACCTCGCATCTGACTTGGTGACAGAATATGTGACAGTTGGAGTAATATCAAAACTTCCTGTTGAGGGCATATCCGTTATCCTAGCAAATGATTTGGCGAAAGGGAGGGTGAGACCTGAACTGATTGTGAAGGAGAATCCCGACCCTAGTCCTATGGTGGAGACAGGAAAAGAAAAAGAACTTTATCCTGTAGGTGATGTCATAAATGGTATGACACCACAGAAAAAGAAAGAAGAAATTATCTCACAAGAAAAGAAAAAGAAAGAAGAAATTCTCCCACGAGAGAAGAAAGAGGAAGAAGAAGTGGAACTTGATACTACTATTTTCTCCATGATTGAGGATTGTCCGAAAGGAAATGATCAATCAAAGAAGTCATCACAAAATGAATTGATTGCTGAGCAGAAAGTAGACCCAGAGTTGCTACAGTTGCATGAGAAAGCTGTCGACGAAAAAGAAACTCCTACTACTGATGTCTATGAACAGATAGACCACAGCATAAACAAACAACAATGCAAACCTGCAGTTGCCGGTACAGATGAAGATTTGAGGAGCATCACCGAAGAAACGAGTGCGGAGAGCTGGACCGAAACTATCCAAAGCTATGGGTTACCACAATCCATACCGACAGATCGAAGGACCAACTTCACCTCGGAACTCTTCAATCCAGTCCTAAAGAACTTATGCCTGGAGCATGAGGTGACAACTGAATCCCATCCGGAAAGTCGAGGAGCCTATGGACCAATCTTTGGACCCACTGTCCGAGGACCACTCAAACTACTTCAAGAGGAATGGCAGACCGAATTGGACCTCCTTGGGCTGATCAAGTACCTAGATAAGTACATAAAATTTTTGCCTGACATAACTGTGTTTGTTAGAAAAAAATTGTACACTGCTCACATGCAGATGCCATTGTTGTGTGATGAAAGAAAGGCAAAGATATTATATCATTTGAAAATGATAAAGCCTTACCTTCTGAAAACAATTGGAATAAGCTTGATGTTGTTAACATTGTTACTCTTAATTGTAAAATTTATGCCTGGAGTTCAGGATGAATTGAATGACAAATTCACTGATAGTTAGTTACCAAACCTACTATTTTAAAACTAAATCCCTTACTTGTGAAGAAAAAGGACTGAGTAAAAGTATTGTTAGAGTAGATATCATTATACTGTGATATTTCTAAACAAACTTGTTAGGTTGAGCATTTAAAATAATTGCTATAAGAGAAAAAGATCAGTTTTATCCGCAGAATTGGTTTCTAAATCAGAGGACATTATAAATGTGGACTGATTATAAGATATGTTTGAGAATCTCTGGAAATGATAATTGAAACATTTGGCAGAGAGGATAATTTGATTGAAAAAGATGTAAATGGTTTTGAGAAAAGAGAATTTTTCTATCACTAAAGTATTGAGAAATGTTTTATGATTGTACTATGGAAATTTATTTTATCATGTACTGTTGTTGAAATATTGCACTGAGTCAGGATGCAAATTTCTTCTATGTGAATTTATTCATTTGTTCTATTATCATTGAATGTATGATAAAGAAGGGTAAAAATAGTTGCTGCGAGACAGAACTATGACTAAAAAGAATTCCAAGAATTGTATTATATATGATTTTTCACTTTTAGGATACTGTTACATGAAAAGCAGACCAAAAGTAGAAACAAATAAAACTTATCCTTGTTTTGTATAAAATTAGGATGTGCCACTGACTTGACACTGTAAACCAGAATGATTGAGAATTTCATGGTTGAGAATTTATAATGTTGACACACCAATGTTCAACTAATGTATTATTAATTAAGGATTTCATGTCAAGATTGTAAAACTAATCTATTTTTTTTTGTATTAGTTAAAATAGATTGAATGAATTGTACTGACAAGCAAAAGATTGGGTAGACCTGAACACTGTGAGGAACAGGAGAACCTAGAATCTATGAATAATGAATAAAACCTTTGTGGAACATGGAAAAGAGCAATGGATTCCAACCTTACCATAACTGAAAAGCTGGGAGATGGAACCATTGAGACCAGCAATTGTTTTGTAAAAATTGTTAAATTGATTTCTGTCTGAAAAACAAAAATGAATAGATCTATGCTCTTTTAAAGTCTTTTATCTTTTGTACTTCAATAATATTGTATTTGAAATGTCTTTGATGTAATCTAAAGAAAATAAGTACTTACTGTTTAGTACTAAGATTGTATGAAGATGATAACTTGCTTTAATTGATAGTTAATTAAGTAAATTAACCAATTTGTTTAAGTAAATCCATGATTGTCTGAATGTGTCAATTTAAAACTGCTACGATGTGAACTCTTTTAAAAAAGAAAATAAGGCCGTAGGAAGGTCATGGTAAAATGAAAGATCGAAATATTTTTAATGAAATTGTCTATAAACTATTTTAATTCGTGAACAGACTATGTTTAATGTTCTTAAAATAACATAAATGAATTTGATTTTGAGATGATAGTTGTTAAAGAATGCTCATTTAATACGATAACTATTTAATCGCGTAGCAATTTTTTTTACCTAGGCTGTGATGAGGTAAAAATTTGCATAGCGATGTCAACATTATTAGAATCAATTGGGAATGAGAGAGTGAAAACAAAAGAGAGGGAGAGAAAGAAAAAAGAATACTGACCTAGAAATTTTGGGTTTTGAAACAGACAGTTTGGTCTAATGTGTTAGTCAGCCTAGAGGCTATGAAAAAAAATACTGTCGAAGCAATAATATTTTTTGTTGTAAAGTGAAATTAGGTCAGGACTAGTATTTTTTTTGTTTTGTAATTGAGTTAGGCCTAGCATGTGTTCTATCAGAACGTTGGGTTTTTTTCTCCTTATGAAAAAATAAGTCGTGTCTGAATAGACATTAAGTGATTTTTCTTTTGTTGTTTGATTACAAATGTAAAAGATATTAGTTTATGATTAAATGGACGAGAGAGTTTTTATTAACGTGGAATGATAATGGAATGGAAATTATTAGATTGTATAATGTTTAACCCTATGTATTTTTCTTGTATACAAGATTTAGATAAACAATTTAATTGTCCATTGTTTTGAATTAAAAATTGAATGATTGAATGACTGTAGTTAAGCCATTTGATAAGATGAACTTATATTGCATATATTATATGTTATTGTTATCAGTTTGATTGAATTAGTGGAATAGCCAATTGAACTGTATTGTATTGTTTTCCCCGGAATATTTTCTTTTATAATTATTCCTTAAAATTAACATTTTTTTGTATTGTTAAAATGTAAAAGAAATAATTATAAAACTTTTTAAGGGTGGTCGTGTTACGAATCTCGGTCATAAATGAATGACGTAGTAAGGCATTGACCTCTTAACAAGTGCGTATCAGAGTCCAAGGCGACCAAGGTTTGACCTTTGTGCCCTGAGGGCAGTTTAAATAAAATAATTCGTCCAACCCCGTGGAAATTGGAGAATAAAACTGAATCGCAGTATTATATAGAGAAAGAGGTTAAAATGCGTATTAAGACCCTGTAGAATCTTCGATGATAGTTTTCTTGGTAAAAGTCCCGACCTCCTTAAAGTTAGTTCAGTTTAAACGTTTGTAGAGAGAAGTCGCTATATTAATACTTGTACATATAATGTCATTTTGTTGAAATACTTATGTTACCATCAGTTGATGAGATTTATTGATCGTTTATATTGAGTCTACAATTTAAATAAAATTGTTTATTCAACAACTGGAGTTGTTTGATCTATCATTGTTGAGAAAGGTGTTGAAGATAATTATCACGAATATAACTACATTACTGCATAGACCTGTCAGTCAAGGAACCCCTAGCTTGGGCTACAGATTAGCAGAATCTAGAGACTTCTAATAAAGATACAACTATATTCATTGAATCCGATTTAACGAGTCGTAATAATAGTCATCATAAGAAAGAGGCCATAACAACATATTAGTTGGGAAGGATGAACAGCGTCATTTGTCATATTCTGTTCTATAAAACATATTAGTTGGGAAGGATGAACAGCGTCATTTGTCATATTCTGTTCTATAAAACATTAGTTGGGAAGGATGAACAGCGTCATTTGTCATATTCTGTTCTATAAAACATTAAAAGTCTTACTTGATAAACTTCAATAAGTCTGTAAATTAAAAACAAAAAGTTGATGGAAAAATTTAAGGCTAGTGAAGTTAAGTAAATCATTTACTTTGGCATGTTCATGTGAGGCCTGCAAAATGCCCAGCCACTATTACTTTCTCTACCTAATGTCAGGTACCCCAAAGAATTTGTTAGACTAATGGTCACTCTATACATTATACATTCACGGACATACTCCAGATAATGTTGGTTATGCCTGGCTCTAGACCAGAGTTTTTTTAGACATGAAATTCCAAAGCACTTCAACTGGCCCACTTTGCCCCACATATATCTTGCTGCATATCTTATCTTATACATTACAGACGCTCATTCTATAAAGAAGATTATTGCATCCTACACTCATCCGTGGTTCGAGTCATATAGACTGATTAGTGAACACAAAAAGTGAAACACTTTAGTAAGGATCCCTGTGTGTTGAAAGGGTTAATGATAGGATTTTTTGTTTTCTTGTTACATTTCCTGCCACGTGATAAATTCTCAAGTCTTTCGCTTGCTTTCATTTTTTTTTCCAAGGGTTAGGGTTAGGGTTAGGGTTAGGGTTAGGGTTAGGGTTAGGGTTAGGGTTAGGGTTAGGGTTAGGGTTAGGGTTAGGGTTAGGGTTAGGGTTAGGGTTAGGGTTAGGGTTTTTTTATATGACATAATTTTTAATATGGATGCCAACTGTGGGTAAACAAAAAAAACCAGACACTATTTCTATTGTTTGGTCAAATATTGCAGCTGAAAACCCACCATCTGTACTCTCTGTTCTATGTTCAACCAACTGCTGATTAAATTTACACTAGATCACTCTATTACATCTAATTGCAAATTATTAACAGTAGTTTTTTCACCATTTTGTTCAAATTACTGATTCTCTTTATAGGTAGTTATAACTTTGTATATAAGTATTCAATATGATACTAAATATTTCAGAGATCTTTTATAAATACTTATCTTTGAAATTTTTTTTGTGAAATTGTTAACAAGTTAAATTTTTTTAATGATTTTTACAAGAAAAAGTATTTTGCTTATATTATGAGAAAATGAAAGCCAATTAATTATTGTTATAGGAATATAATTCCACTTGTTATACATTTGTGTTATGGTTTCCTCTGTCTCATGTTATAAAGACATGTTTTCATGGTTATTTTCAAAATCCACTAAACGAAAGGCAAAGTTGTTATTGTTACATGAAAATAAGTGTTAGTTATGAACAGTTTTATTACTGAAAATGTTTTATCATCTTAAAGAAACTCTTTGGCCTAGGAACGCTTTTATTCTCCAGGGACTGTGACCTATGTATTGTTTGACAATAACAACTGTTTCTTTCTAAACTGAAGAAAGAAAAACTTATAACACCTAATGTTGTAGTTGAATTATAACAGATTTATTATAATTATAATAGCAATTCACAATTTTTAAAACGGGTGTTTTCTGGAGATACAAACTAAATTACATTACAATTAAAAAGTGTCAGTTCTTGTTTTTTTTCACAAGTTATCTCAAAGTGTTACAGTTATATCATGAAAAGTTCCAGTTCTTGATTTTTAATAGTGGCAAGCCTAAATCCCAGTTATCAGAATGTAACTTTAGTTGCAGATTTTTTTATCATGTAATAAATGAATGTCCAAGTTGTGTGTTGACCAGAAAGAGATTTTCACTTTAAAAAAAACATTTTCCGTAATGTTGTGATTTTGCAATATTTGGTATTACTTTGACTGTTAAGGGTTTTTAGTATGTAAATATTTGAAACAACTTAATTTGTTGTTACATAAGCAAAAAACCAACATGAATATTTAAAATACAGAACATTTTTTTCTGAAACCAATTTTTTTTTTTAAGGTGCTTTACATGTGAGTGGTTCAACTTTAAGCACTATTTCTTTTTTTTGAAAGATAAATTTGAAGGGGTTCCTAGGCATTGTTCTGGTTATGCTATCCCAAGTTGATCTCTACTTCACCCAAGTGGCTTTCACTTTCAGGTGCATTCATAAAGTGTCATTTAATTCTGCTTCTGATCTCCAATCATAAATCATCAAGATGCTTCTCATAATTTTACTTTCCATATTGCTGATCATGCGTTGCAGTGTTCTTATTACTGTTGGCGTGCCATGTTATTAGAAAACAATGTTTACAAATTCCATGACCTTGTTTATTGTTCTATTTTTGGCTTCTGTAGTATTCAGGGCCAGCTGTGCAGTCTTAAGTTTTAAGGAGAGCTCCAGTCACAGCATTTTTTTTTTTGTGAGCACTGCTCTGAAGTCCAGCAAATTAATCAAATGTCTACTTTTAGCTATTTATTTTTTTCAAAGATAAACTTAAAGGAGTGCCTAGGCATTGTTCTGGCCATGCTATCCTAAGGTGATCTCTACTTCACCCTAGTGGCTCTCACTTTCAGGTGCATTAAATGTCATTTAATTCTGATTCTGATCTCTAATGATAAATCATCAAGACAAGTTTCATAATTTTACTTTCCATATCGCTGATCATGTGTTGCAGTTTTCTTATTACTATTGTCTTGCCATGTTATTAGAAATCAATGTTTACAAATTCCATGACCTTGTTTATTGTTTTATTTTTGGCATCTGTAGTTTTCAGTCTCTTTTTTTGGTGACCACCACTCTGAGCTCCAGCAAATTAATCAAATGTCTATTTTATGTTCGCTTAAAAAAACACAGCAACGGAAGTCATCAAAACTGCAGTCCCCTTTTAGTTTTATGGTTTATCGGCTGAGCTATTATTATATTAATATTTCAATAATAAAATAATATTTCAATAATGAAACACAGCAAATTAATATGTACAAGTAGAAAAAAAAGGAATCCCTTCAGACCAAATTGATCCATAGGGCAGGTGAAGCTGTGTTCACCAGTTTCTGTGTCCACTGCATTCAGTGCATTCTCTCCATGCTAGGGGATTGTGTGTCCGGCACAATGCCCAGCCGCCTTTACTTTACCCCAATTAAAGTCTGGTACCCATCAGAGCTGGGTAGACTCAGGGAAACCCTCCAGACCCGGGAACTAATTCTAGCCTCCACCAGGATTTGAACCCAGAACTCAATACGCCAGCCAAACATGCTGCCGCTTAGCCACCGTGCGCCATAAATTAATATGTAGGCTACATCTATGAACATATTTTTTAAAAAAGCAATTGTTCTCATATTATTTTGGGAGCAGTGACCTGAAAGAAATTCAACTTTTTATACAAACCACTTCATAAAATGTTTATTATATTTTTCTACTATACGTATGTGATACAGTTTGTTTGTCATAATTTGTCTGATTTTTTGCCAACAATCAGGTCCAGTTAGTCTACATATTCTTTTAAAATATCTTTATAAAAAAAAACGTCAATGTGTTTATATATAGATATAGTTGTAAGAAGCAACTTCTTTTACAAATATATGGTGTTTTTTTTTTGGTGCTTAAAGTAATGTGTCAAATGCAAAAAGTTCTGCAAAATAGTGGGGATAGGGGTGCAACATTTTGAGCCAGAAATTTCCAGCTGCTATAATTGTTGATCAAACTGTAGTCAAGGTCAAGCATGTTGCATATCATTTCCATGTGAAATTTTTTACAAACTACTATACTGTTCTCAATCCCATGACTTGATTTCACTTTTTTTCTACTGGGCAGACTTATCATAGGTGCCATATGTTTGTTAATTCTTTGTTGTTTATTTTCGCTTATAATTTAAATTATTTAATCAAGAATGTTTTCTATCAGGAATAGTTTTCTCTAACATCCTGTCTCTACTTTAACTCTCAGGTATAAGCTTGCATAATATAAAAAGTTGGGTTTTTGTTGGTGTTGTTGTTTTTTTTAAACCAAATAAATGTTTTTATTTACAAACTGGCATGGTATAATACAGTTGCCAGGTTTTATTGACTAGAGCAGCCATTAGTTAAAGTGTTGAATTATTGTTGAACTCTGTGTACTGCTGACTTTATTACTTCTTACTTTATGCTGTTTGTGTTTTCTAAAGTGTGATAAATATATCTTCTAAACCGCTGAAGTGCTTTTTATTTTTAATTATACAATTACATAAATATATATCACAATATTTGAATTGTAATTTAATCTTTATACAAGTTTAAGCATATTGTACACATTTTTCTTCTAACTTTTGATTTTTACTTTAATTTAATCCAATAATACTTTTATATTTTGACATATTTTTCAGGATTTTCATTTTTTTATAATAAAATGAATTAGTAATCACATTTTTCTTCCTGTTTGTTAATTTTGTTGATTGTTTGTATCAAGAATCTTGTATGTCAATATGACCTTTTGTTTTATTGGTTCTAGCAAAATGAAAGAATTTTGTTAGGCAATTGTTTACTGGGTGCAATTTACTCAAGGAAATAACTTTACATTATCTGCTATTGGATATCTATGAATAATGGACATGCAGATGAATAATGGCTTTCATATGAATAGTTGACTCTTTAT
Organism: Anisus vortex; assembly: GCA_949126835.1. Classification (NCBI taxonomy): domain Eukaryota; kingdom Metazoa; phylum Mollusca; class Gastropoda; family Planorbidae; genus Anisus; species Anisus vortex. The sequence continues at coordinate 1,950,073 of OX421505.1, read as the reverse complement.
GAATAATGGAAAAAAAGTTTTTTTGATATTGATGTTTTATTGGATTGGTTTCAATCTCCACAACATTCCGACATTTATTGTACAAAGAAATGTTTATTGTGAAATGAAATAGAAAATATAACTTTTGATTTAAAGTCTTGATCAAATAAATGTTATTATTAACTTGACATGACATATGACAATTATTGTGCAATATTTAGTGCATTTCTAATACAAAAAGATGAAATAGTTACCTTAATATTGTTAATTAAATAGAACACTTAATTAAATTTAAAAAAACAAAGAAAACCCTACAACCTAATAGAGTTTAGCCTACACGTAAAATTAAAACTAAACTCAAACCACTAAAAAAATGTGCATATAATTACCATAATACAAAATAATGCAGTTGAAGTAATGAAAATTTGAAAATTATAAGAGAAAATTATGTTCAAAACCAAACTCTATATGAAAACTAAAAAAAAAGTATAATAAACAAAGACTGTTGGAAAAAAAAGCCAATATGAGATCAAAAGAATTTCTAACCTAATTCAGTAAATATAAACAAGACCATATTGATAAAGATTTAGCCTAGGGAGTAATATAACATGCAATATTATAGCTTATAAAGATTTTTTTTATGCTAGAACTACCAAGCCTACAAAATTTATTTAGTTACTAACTAAAAAAAGTCAGAGTTAGAATAATCAGAGAAAGAGTCAGAATAACCAATAAAGTAACTTTGTTTACAATCTTGGCAACTTTTTTTTCCAAGGTTTGACCACTGACTCTTTTGAACATCTTTATATTTAACTAGATTTTTTGCTGCTTGCGAGTTGATGGCTGAATTAGCAATTTTATCTTCTTGAATGAAGGGGTTGGTCAGAAGGCAAGCCAGGCACTCTTTAGTTACCTTTGCCAGATCGACTGCTTGGATCAAATTTCCCAAGAATGGTAATCTAGTGTTGTCCTGAGCTGACTTTGGGCTTTTAGTTTTGCTGTTTTTGTTTTCAGCATCACACCATTTTAAAATGGCCTTTATCTTGAAGTCAGAACATATTTGTAAATTTGTTTTCTCAATAATTTGTAAGAAATCTTCCAAGTTAATTTTCACAAAATTTTCAGACTGGACAAGAGCGTGGAAGTTTTGTACCATGTAATTTAAAACTGAACTTGTGACTTTGGGCGACTGAAGAAGTTGGGCATGAGTGTAAATTAAGTAGCTGTTATCAACATTCATGTTTTTCAAGAAATGACTTTCACAAGCTGATATTAAAAACTGTATCTGCAGTTGATGTGCTGCTTTCCAAATGTCTATCATTTTGTCTGGCTCCAGAGCCTCACAACTGCCATAAATAACATCAAGGATTAATTTAAATATTTCTGGAGAAATTCCATGGATAGTAGCTCTCATTTCTTGACGTTCTTTCATGTCAGATCTCAACAGAGTTTCAAAAAATCCTGAGCATGCGCTGAGCACAAATCTGTGACAAGGAAACTCTGTGACTCCTGCAGTTACGGTAAAGTCACAAAATTTGTCTCTGTTGGAGCCAAGGCTGCAACATTGAAGAATGTCGGCTTTAAGTTTATCTATTATTTTCTTACTTATGATGGAAAATTTAGGTTCATCTTTTCCTATATTTAGATATTGACATAACCTGAAATTTAAAAAATAGTCAGACATTATATGGGCTGGCTTCAATTTTGGTGGACAGTTTGGTACACTCCCTTGTACCTAGTCCTCTTTGTCAATGACAGCCAAAGGATTAAATTTTTACAACCAGATAATTTTTTCTGTTCACCTACTAAAGACAAAAATGTTTGAATTCATAGAATTTTTAAAAAAATATAGGCCTATTAACAAAAATTTGTATTTTAACATACAATAATTATGACCAATATCATGACTAGGACTAGCACCAGATTCAGGGGCAAAGCCACAGGGGGGGGGGGGGGCTGAGGAATTAAATTTTTTTTTTTTTTTTTTAACTGATTTTCTAAAATATGCACTAAATTTGCTAAAAATTTGGTAAATCTTTGTCACGCGAAAGTTTAGCCCCCCCCTGGTATTTGGTAAATATTTGTCACGCGAAAGTTCAGCCCCCCCTGGAAAAAATTTCTGGCTTCGCCCCTGACCAGATTACGCCACACCCTTGACTAAAATACACCACCTCTCTCAGCCCCTGTTCTACCTTTCCCATCCCTCAATAACTCTTGTCGAATGAGGAACAACTAATGTACCAATTTACTTTGGTTTCTGGTCATAGGTTGTTATCAACCGTCCCAGGCCAGCATTTTTTTAATTTACACATTATTACGTTGTCTATTATCAAAAACACAACTGCGTTATGCAAAGGCTGTTTAAACATATTATTTTTCTGCTCGCCTATGGTCTACCTGTAGTAAATTTGTCGACCAGTTGACTATAAAATAAAATAATATGAGAGAATGGGTTGAAAGGAAGAATGATGGAGATTATTTAATAATAAATTAATTTCAATTTGTAAACAGTTGTTTTAATATTGTACATATTAATAATAGTCGCTTAAAGATTTAATTTTAATCAAAATAATACTGACTTTATGTACCTAAGGAAAAGGGACAGAACCTTGCAAATAATATAATTTCTATGTTGCTTTCTCTCCCCTTTTGGTTTTGTAAATGTGGAGAAATTATTTTGTCTTTTGTCTCTACACTTTCATAAACAAATTACTAAGATATCTATTCATTCCATCTATTTTACTCGTAACATTGTTTTAATTTGATTCCATTTAAAATAATGAGTGTATGTGTCAAAAAGTTGAACTTAACAATGCCAATTTGTCAATGTACATTTAAAAAAAATTAATAAATGCAATGAAAGGCAGTAGGCCTATGAATTATCATTAATTATGAATGTTTGTATTAAAAAAACAACTTTTTGGTTGAAACGGTATAGATCTATACTTTAATGACAATTGCATATAATTGATTGTATATGTTTTTAAGACAAATATACTTGTCTGAAAACAAATAAAGTAGCAAATGCAAACCTCAATTAGACTAATTATTCACACAAAGATTTTTTTATAGATCAGTAGCCAGTGGTGAATCTGTGATTACGAATTTTTTGGTCCAAATAAAAAAAAATGTTAAGTGAATAATAAAATTAAAATTTTTAGTAGCAGATCTGCCTTATGTAGCCTAATTACTAAATGATCACTATTTTTGTTGACATGTCCCCAGAAAATATAATGAGTTAATTAGCTTCTAAGAATACAGGGTTCTTAAACTTAAACATTTAAATAGCCTACAGGACATTCACGTACAGTAGGCCTACTTTGAATTTTGACGTGGGGTACTTTAAAACAAAATAATTGATTGCATTTTTTCTTGGACTCGAAACTATTCATACTAAACATCTAAAGTCTTGAAATCAGCCTGCCTAATGAAATGTAGCCCTGTTAACCCGGCCTGTTTTAACCAGTTTTGTACCAGACCGCGGCTGGTTCTGTGGTTAGTAGGACTACAAGCGGACGGCCTGGCAACAAAACGGTCCAGGTTCTAGCCCTGCCGCCGACCAATCCATGCTGCAATGCAGGGGTTTCGGGTCTATACTTTAACTCAAGTTTGTAGGCATAGCCGCATGACATATTATTATGTATAGTGTATTTTTTAAATGATTGATTTGATATTTTCTTTTAACTCTTTGCAGGCCGGTTCTTTTTTTGAGGGAAGGGATATTTTTTGAGTGATGACACATTTCATGTTGCATAGACCAAACTATTGGTTATAAGTGCTTAATAATATATATCAAATTGTTCATAATTGAATTTTCTTTTATAATATGTAAAGTTCTTTTAAGAAACTCAAGTATTATGTAAACAGTAAATATTTAAGTACAAAACATTTTTGCATTTCAAAATTATTTTTTTACAAAAACAACAAACACCAAGAAGGAAAAAAAAAACCATTGAAAGAAATATATATAATTTTAATACAGTTTTAATCAACAGCATCTTAGACATATTATACCAAAAAATCATACTGATTAAAAATAATTTGAATTTTTTATAAATTTTTTTGTACAGCACCCTATTTTTATTTTTTTTGACAATTTTGTCAACAAAATAATTTTGATTTTTTTTTTTCTAAAAATTGAATAGAAAGATTTCTGTAAAAGATTTAACAAATACAAATATATGTACATGTATAGTACAAGCTTGTAAAAAGTTAAAAACAGAAAAATATTATTTAAAAAAACCCATCTCTACCAGATATATTACAAAGCAATATGAATATATCAGTATTAAGAAAACAGACTAACATGTCTAAAACAGATCCAAGCAGTACCTATAACTATAACTTATTTACCTTCTGTTTGTGCAATATTTAAAGGATGATCTAACAATAAACAATTTCTGACATTATTAAAGCAGAAATGTTGATTGCAAATTTGACATTTCACTTTGGTCTGCCGCTGTTCTTTTTCAACACGATAACACCGAACCAATTCTTCCTTTTTTCTACTAAGATGGGCACTACATAATGTTGTGTTTATATTTCCTTAACAATGGATGCTTTAGTTATGAATAAAGGAACTTCTGATTGTGGATCTATCCCAGCTAATTCTATTATAAGTTCTATTGTAAAATCTAATTGAGCATATCTATTATGTCTACTAAGTTCTGGGATGTCTGTATTCTGTTTTCTAAATTCCTGAAATAATATGTATGAGTTTACCCTTCCAATGTCTAAAAAATGATACATCAATGTTTTCCAATATTTAGCTGTCTTTCTAAGTACTGTGTACTTTCCTATTAATTGATCTGATCTATCTACTCCCCCCATGTGTGCATTATAATCTCCCACCACCCCAGGCTGTCTAACTTCTATCTTTCTAAATTCACTATTCACTTTCACTCTTCTAGAACAAAAAAACCTTTCAGATAAGTTTTTATGAATGGATGTTAACATTGTAACTATTTTATTATCTTTCCATTGTACTAAACCTAAATTTCCCATTCTAATCCATCTCATACTTCCCCTATGACTATTTTTATTAAATTGTTTGGTGTTTTTAAAATGAGCAGGTATGTCCTTTCTATTTAACAAAATAGTTCCGCAAGCAACAATTTTCTGCTTTAATAATGCCAGAAATAATTTAATAGAAGTATAATAGTTATCCATGTATAGCCTATACCCTTGTCCAAACAAAGATCTACATAACCCCATAACAACATCGTAAGCTAACCCATTTAGTGATTTATTTTCCTGATCTACCACCCTCCCAGTATAAACTTCATAATTATATGTATACCCATTACTCGAATCTGCTAACACCCAAATTTTCATCCCCCACTTAGTCGGTTTGTCCTTCATAAATTGTCTAAATGCATACCTCCCCTTATTCTGAACCATTCTTTCATCTACGCTAATATTTTCTAACGGCTGCCAAAACTTCATACATTTTCTTCGAATAAATTCATGTAGGAACCTAACTTTACTAAGTTTATCATTTTTATTTTCTGTACTAAAATCAGATACTTTTAAAAAGCATTGTATCTGCTTGAATCTGAATTTAGACATGAAAGCTCTAGCCCATAACCCATGAAACAAAACACTAGTACACCAATACGACTCTACACTGGGTGCTTGAACTAGGCTCATGTACATGAGCAGGGCAAAAAAAGTATACAATTCATTGATAGTTACATCCTTCCAATTTGTGTGCATATACTTCTTCTTGTCCTTCATCGCAAAGGCATACATGTTGGTGAAGTCACAAATCTTCTGCATTATTAAATCGCAAAATATCAGTTTGAAGAAAACACCTGTAAACAAAGTAATAAAATGTATGTAGAGTTTATAACATAAATAATAGTTGATAGAATACTCAGAAAAGACATGTAAAATTTCATCAATATTAGACAATTTTACTGTTGTTTGACGAACGAAACTGCTCCACTAAACCGTCTAGGCCTATTATAGTGTTAATATTTTTTTTGAATTAGGTAGTGAAGACAACTCTTTTTTAAAATTCATATTTATAACTAAACCTCTAATAAAAATGTAAACCAACCTGGTGTTAAGAAATTCCGCAGCTCACTTCTGGTTTCTGGAGTATCAGTGTCAAATAGGTGTAGGCCAGGCTTTCTTTCTGGAAGAAATTTGGGAAGAGGGTCTGTGGGTCCATCGTCACTGTTTTCATAGGAATTATCCGGCGTTTCAACAGTTTGGACTCTGGCTCTGGGAATGTTTTGGCTGAGAAAATAAAAATAATAGTAATTAAGTTTTAATCCTTTAAATTATATTTTAAACAATTTGTTATAAATGGAATGTAAATTTATTTCCTGCACTAATAAATGCTAATACCTAATAGTAGTAATAGTAATAGTGGATAGGCACAACTGACAAACAATAACAGTAACAGCTGATCAATCAGCTGATAATGTCTTATAAGGGATGTGTGTAGTATAAATATAAAGCATTTTTTTAGACAATGAATAATGTAAAATATATATTTTTTTATTGCAGTAAACACATAAGTCCCTAAATTAAACTTCCATACCACAAAATAATCAATAGGCCTAATTGTTTTGAAGAAAAAAACACATTTTGTGTGACTAATAGTGTGTAAATAAAATCTTACTTTGCACGATCTGTGTCTAGCTGATATAAAGGCTCATTATTTTCATCATCCGTCGAAGTTTCAAAGTCTTCTGGCAACCAGTCATCATCAGAATCACTATATGATTCTTCAAAACTTAAATCAATGTCTTCTGAGCTCATTTTGCAATCGAAATGTTGATTTTAGTGGACAGCGTGTTGTAAAAATGACTAAGTCGAAAGCAATATGGCCGCCGTGGATTCGTCTCGCGACTATCTTTTTTATTATGAATTATTTTATTTAAAAAAAGCAAATAGTTAATTTTAAATGTTATTATATTGTAAAATAACATTTAAATTTTAATAAAATAACATTTCTGTGTATTAAATCAAAAAAATATATATGTAAACATGCTTGACAAATGTCAACTGTTGCATCCGTACAAAAAGACGGATTTCTTTATTGTTGGACCGCACAGTGTTAATTAAGAATTTAATACCTACCTTTTATGCGCCATTTTATTCAATGTGTTACAGATTCTTTAAATTCCTTTGCTAAACCAGAAGCTCTTGAATTGATCTGTGTAACAACCAACTTTTATTATCATTCTACAATCATTTTATAGCTCCCTTACTCCAGTAATTCACTCAATACTCATACATTAAAACAAGACATTAATGAAGACAATTCAATATGTCCAGCCAGTAGCGTAAACAATAGGCTAACACAGAACTATCAGGCCACTAAATTTAAGCTGGTCCGCCAGATTGGAGGTTTGGCACAGGGTTAACCATTCTGTCCTGGAAAAACAAGCCGATTAAGGAAACAGCAACAGAGTCAATATCTATAGGACCTAATAAACAGGTGCCACGAACCTCTAGAGTTGCCCCTAGTGACTCATATGAATGACACTTTCGATTCTTAGAAACTTCATTGACTTTGTAAAGGCATTTGACAGTGTTCACCGAGACAGTCTGTGGCGCATTCTGAGGGCATATTATGGAATACCAGCTCACATGGTACAGCTGATCAAGTGCTTTTACAGCAACTACAGCTGTTGCATGAAAGGTAGCAACATATGGTTCGAAGTGAAGACAGGAGTGCGACATCCCATAAAGATTCGTGATGTCTGCATTGCTTTTAACATCCTCATTGACTGGATGATAAGAAACAAAACAGAAATGGGAGACAATTGTAATAGATGGACACTGTTATAGACCCTTAAAGATTTAGTTTATGCTGAATATCTAGCACTTTTATCTCACAATTATTGACAAATGCAAGACAAGACAGACAGACTGACTGACTTTATCAATTTAGCTCACACTAGGGTCTCAAAATCAATCCTAAGAAATCAGAAGTCATGATTCTAAACACTACAACTATGTTCCCAATAAAAGTTAATAATAATCAACATCTTAAGTCATCTTCATTTTACAGGAAAATTAGCCCACCTAGGAAGCTCACTGACACTTACTTTAAGTCTCAAAAACCCGGACGAGCCGAAGCTCTTGAACCGGGGCGTAACGCATTAGAATTAAGTTTAAAACTCTGTCCGGGATCCAGCCACCCCACGGCACGCCGAAGGCGTGGCGAGCCATGTAAAAGGGAAGGATTCCGCAGGCCAGCAACCGTTCGCTGCGGTTCCCCTAAGGATCATTATCGTGGTGGATCACCCGTATATCTGCATTGTCACCCGGTAGCACAAATCCTGTACTATAGGCACAGGCATCCAGCACCGGGCGGGTCGTGAGACTGGGTTGCAGCATCCATTGCTTCCTCCCCACCGAGACCCCGTGGCCTCTCCGCAGTGCAATGGATCTCGGACATGCTGCGGGGGCTGTCCCCCATGCGATAGCCTGCCGGTGTTTTCAAAGAAAAGTACTGGCGGTTTACACACTACGCCGCTTTGAGGCTCATGGGTACAGTAGTGCTCACTGACACTAGATTGGGGGAAGCAAATAAGACATTCAGAACAGACAGAATTAAGCAAGAAGCGCATTTAACAGCATGAAAAACATTGTATATAAAATCCTATCAATACAGTACCAGAACCAAAGTAGAACTCTATGACATCTGTGCTTTCTGTTCTTCTTTATGGTGCCGAATGTTGGCGCATGACACAACAGGACCTTGCGAAGCTCTTTACTTTCCATTCAAATAGCATCAGGATGATTTTTTTTAACATTCTGGCCAAAAAAAAATATTCAACGAAGAATTAATGTCCTAATGTCCTAATGTCCTAATGTCCTAATTGTCCTAATGTCCTAATGCAAAAAATGAAGACATGGGCACAAAAATAATGGAAAAAAAACGTTTGGCGATGGATTGGCCATGGGTTGAGAGGAAGGGGACATAATATGCAAAACAGCCCTACAATGGACACCGGATGAAAAAAGAAAGAGAGAGAAAGTGACCAAAAGTAACCTGGCGCATAACTGTAGAACAAGGAACTAAACGGTTTTTGGTCACACCTTGGGTACAATCGGAATTGTCGCGCGTGACAGACAAAGATGGAAAGACTTTGTTGCTGCTCTTTGCGCCAGCGGCGTTACGGGCAGTAAGTATCGGGTCACTTAAGTCCGGTTAACGCATTACAATAATATACAGTACACTGTAGTGTCACTAAGTTTCAGTCGGTTCATAATTACATCGTCCCTTACTCTTATTAGTAATAGCCTATTACACACTCACTGTTTCACAGTCACTAATAGTCTAAAAAATGTCATTGTCGCAAACTATAGTTCACCCTCAGTATAAAAAAAAACTCTAATATAAACTTATAATTGAAAGGCAAATGTTTACTATTAAATTGAAAGACGTTGTTGTTTTGTTTTGTTTTGTATTTTCGTCTTCATTTGTATTACTTTTCTGTCTGCTTGAGTACATATAGTAAATAAGCCTATGTTAGATTTAATTCGCCAAGGACGTAAAATAAAAACGTCCCCCCCCCCCCCAAACACACACAAATATTTCTATTCTGTACCCCCCCCCCTTTCTCTCCAACCTCCAATTTACTTACCACATATCGGGCCTTTTTGTTTGCTTGTTAATGTCCCTTCAATCTACAAAGGTTACCGACCCTGTACTACGATGAATTATAGGTCCTGCATGGTAAGCTTAGTTGGACTAGGTACTGCATGGTTCCTATGAAATAAATTACTCAAGCCACTTGATGAAACATTAAACAATAAACTTGTATGTATAGGACCTAGAAGTGCCAAACCTCTATAATTATTAATTACGTTTACAATTTTACGCAATTTCACCTCACCCCACCTCCTATTAGTTAGCAAACATATATTAGTTTGTATATAAGAAAAAAAAACTTTTATTACCACCCCCTGCCGTGCACTATTCTCCCCAACCCCCTCCCGCTTGCAATATGTGCTTTACTTGCACAGCCGTAGCCCAAAATTTTTCTTTTCTTTTGTTCAAATCGGAATAGATAGGACTTGCCTGTAGGCCACAAAGTTAGCCATCCACTTCATCCAGTAAAATCTGTTTTATAATTCATATAATAGGCTGTTGACGAGAGAGTAAGTATATTAACCCTTACAGTATATAGCGGAACTGAAGGCAGCATAGATAGAAGTAGGTCGGTACGGGAAGGGTTAATGTGTCTTACAAAAGAATGACATTTTTTCAATTTTTTAAAAATATTTAATAAATCTATAAATATATATATATAGTCTATAAGCTTATATATAAAAAGTAGACTGTGCGTGTGTAGACTCCTATGCCCATTGGTTAATTTAAAGACATGTTACCTTATTGTCTCATATTTTACTTTTGCGATCTCACTTGCTGTATATGTATATGTGTCCTTCCTACAGAGTGGTTAGCGTATCCGACTGAGATGCGAGAGACATGGGCTCAATTCTCCACTGATAATTATTTATTTTAAATTATAATTTATATAGGCCTATACTTTTCAATAAATAATAATTATATTTAATGTAGGCTAATTTTTACCTCAGGCAACGCCGGTAAATTTAGCTCATTTATTATAGAAAGTAACATATCGACATCAACTTATCTTGACCCATCCTTTCTCCCCTTGTCAACAATTGTCAAACTTTTTCACCCCCCCCCCCCCTCTCTATTTTGTTGACATAATTAATGGATGAACCCATATAGGTCTAGATATATTTAACATCAGTAGCTTAGTCAGTAGTCTTAAGTCGTCTACAGTACTACAGTCTAGGGCCTACGATTATCTTACTGTAATCTTACATTTAACATAATACGGCAGACATAGCACTGATATAAAAACATCTAGTAACAAAGTTACAACTTTAAAAACAACTCTGAACATTCTCCGTAGACATTCAAAACGAACACATTTCATTCTCTTTAAAATAGAAACGACCCCACTGTGTGCTTTCTGCAATGCAGCAATGTCACCTTAACAGTTTAATAACAGTTTCACATTTTGTTGGAATGCAATACATTTAGTGAAATTCGACGTAAATAGAGTACTATTACGTTAGAACTCTTCATGAAATTTTCAGCACAATTAAACCAAAATAAATAATAAACTATAGGCCTATTAAAGACATCCAACTGTAGGCCTTATACAAAATTTAAAGATATAAGAACAATAAAATGGATACAAGAAAAAACATGTCAACAACGTTAACCACAAGGCCTTATTATAAAGTCTAACCTTCGCTTCTGATAGGCCGGAATTAAATGCAAAAATTCAAATTAAATTCAAACAAGTTTAAACTAAGAAAGCAACACATTTGCGCACCTTTGTAGATCTAGAACAAGAGTGTGCAACATTTTTCTGCTTTGGGCCGCATATGAAATGTTATACAACAAGACGGGCCACACAGTCTGAACATTTATTTGCATTATCAATGAAACCAATTTATAAAAATGCCGTTAGAAGCTCTTCGGGGGTCACACTAAAAGGCTTGTCGGGCCGTTTTGTGGCCCGCGGGCCGCCTGTTGCACACCCTTGATCTAGAAAGTTTGGTTAAGAAAATTCGAAATTGCTAACATTGAACTTTTTATAAACATGGTAGAAATAATAAGTAGGACCTGCTATAATTTACGTCCCGGAATCTCGATATATCGCATGGATCATGGAGCCGTTTTTAGGCACACAGGTCACGGTCAGGTTACCCTAGAACCTAACCCATAAAAATAAGACAATAAGATAAATCTATCTCCAGTAGCGTAGCCAGGGGGGGGGGGAGGGTTCCCCCCTACGACCATTTTCGAAAAAAAAGGGCCTTTTCGGGGAAAAAAAAAGCACAATTTATAGTGTTTCTAATTTTTTTCTTTCAGTTGCATTTCAACAATTTAATTTATTACAATCATTTTGAATCATTCACCGTGTCAACTGCGTGAAAGTCAAACTGATCAACTATATTATTTTTATAAGATAATGTATTTAGTACCGTAGCAAGACCAAGACCAAAAGAAAAGGAGCGTAATAGAGAAAATCATTAAAGCGTCTTATATTTAATAAAAAAAATAAGCCTGTTTGTTATTATGAGCTTTTTAATAAAAATCCATTCGTAGATAATACACAATTTCATTTCTCAACTTACACATTAATAGTTATCAACATTTGAATTCAGTTGTCAAGATATTATTCAATTAGGAAAGTCTTTAATGTTTAATCTCAAAATAACTGAGATTTACTCTAACATATTATTTTAATCCAAAGGGCATAATTATGCTCAAAACATAGTGCAAATGAGAGGAAGAGATAGAGTAAATGACCTCAGCGCGAACACCAGCAAGTTGCGAACACCACTTGAAAAAACGTTCGCAGTTTCTCTATTTTCATGTCTACTACGAAAGCGAGCGTCAATAATTATAAAGAAAGCAGTTATTCCTCAATATCCTTAGGCCGTTTCAGTTACGGGAAAAGCATTTTTGTGATAAAAAAGTGCCGACATCTAGAGCCAAGGTGGCGGCTTTGCTAGAATCATCACTAGGATATAGTTAAGGAACAATGCTGTTATGATTTACAATACTTATTTAGCCTATAGTAATGTTCGTTTTAAAGGGTGTTCGCAATGAAGTATGCAAAACGTAGGATTGATCATCATAGCGAACACTTTTTTTTCTGTTGGAGTGGGTATCTAAAAACTGTCGAAAATGCACTTCAAAGGGAATATTACTAGATTATTAAATGTTCTGTAATTAGAGCAAGACTCGGGAGAGAAGAAGAGCAGAAAACAAGAAAACCCTTTATTTGCAAACTAAGTTTACAATCATGTAATTAAATAATTGATTGACTACTGCAAATGAAACGTACAGAAAAATATCTGTGTCGCAAATCTCAAAAATATCTCCTTACTCCGTATGAATTGTTCTAAAAATAATCTTAGCGCATAATTTTCTTTTCTAGCTTTGCGCCGAAAAACTATAAAAAAGTTGCACAGGCATTTTAAAAGTGAAACCAAAATTTTTCTTATACTTTCCTTTTAAGAAATGAATATTGTCATAAGTGTAGTATTATTAAGTTGTTTTAAAGTTGATAGAATGTATTGTTAGTCGCCACACGCCTGCTGTCCAAATTTCAGCTCGATCGGACCACGGGAAGTGGTCGAAAAATCGAAGCCAATTTTTGCACCATTGCAGACAGACAGAAAATGCAACTTAAAATAAAGGGCAAAAACACTGAAAAGAGAAAGGTCAAGAAATTTAATTGAAGTAAGCTCTGATAGCAGCTACTACATATATATGATACTACAACTAATGGAACTAGAAATGGCTTCAATATCAGTGTTGTTTGTTTGAAAATACAGTTTAGATATCATGCATTTATCAAAAGGCGCATGTAGACTATAGGAACACTAGCGTGTCTTTCTCTTTACTGTCAGTGCAGAGGTTTTCTTGACTCACTCATAAATAGATAGGCCTATATATTTTACACCATAAAACTCATTGGTTTAGAAAAAAAATTTTTTATTAATTAAACGATCTGTCAAAGTCTAGACAAATGCACGTGACAATACAATAGCATGGGCATCTCCAGTGTTCTTTACATTAACAAAATAATAAATATTTGATGACTTTGGCTTAGTGTTTGCTGTGAAATTAAAGTGTTCGCTGTGAAATTTAATGAAAAAAACGCGTTCGCTATGAAGCCGCAAACATATAGTCGTCTGAGAATGCAATCTACACCCTAACCCTGCTTAGTAATACAATAATGTAGTATCATTCAAGTAGCCACGTTGTCGTACTATCTTTTGGTACTTTCGTTTTTTCCATATGTCTAACAGTTTAGAAACTAGGTCACAAAAACTAAACAAGGTGTTATTTTTAGCCTTATGGTGTTTGCAGAGGGTGATTTACTCTATATAATTTTAAACAATCTGGGTAGTTATTTTGATGTTTAAAAATGTACATAGACATTCTTTTAGTCTTAATTTTCAACTATCTTGTGTAATTTGATCATTTTAAAGTTATAAATTGTAAGCCATTAATTTTTTTTAAAGGAAACAAAAAAGAATCATGTTAGAAATATTAATGCAAAGAAAACGGGCTGATTATCTCCCGTCAATTAAATTATCCAAATTTAATGCCAGCGTGATACCAAACGAGTTAGTTGTTTTAATATAACTAGTGTACTTTTGAAAATGCTCATCTATCTTAATTTGCCTTAAATTAGGGAAAGAGTTAAATGTTTTGAAATTGATTTCACGGAAAGATATGCCCAGTTGCAATGCAAATTCATTCCAGCTGCCCAACACTTCAAGTGCTTTTGGACCCAGTCTTGTAAATGGAAGTTTAACTCACTGAAACAAGTCGCCAAGTCATACAGAAACATTGGCTTCGACTGTCAGTTCTCCTCATTCAATAACAGAATTCTTTTCCATTAAGATACATCTTAATTGCTTCCAGACAAGAAAAGAATCTATACAAGACTTCACCTATACTCCGTATGACTTTCTTCTAGAAGAGACTTGAGAAACTATACAATTGACTATCTTAACAATAGATTGCAAGGTCACTGATGGGAGCTTTGCATACAAACATTCCTGAACTAAAACAGTCGACGTCCAATGTGATTCCCATGTAGTTCGCAATGCAGCACCCACTAATTATGCTGACATAGGTTGTTTTCCCTTGCATTAAACAATATTCTTGGAGGTCTGGCACGCGTTCCTTATGTTGCCGACCCCTGCTATAGAGCATTCGCGTTGATTCTATAAATATTTTTCGATACTAGATGTTCATTCCGAAAATGAGCAGTAGATGCAATCAATTTTGCAGAAATTCCCATCACTATTAGCTGCTAGAAAAAGAATCGTGAATTGGTAATAAAAACTGCACTATTATACAGTGTATGTATCTTGAGGCACAGGGTTTTCTTATAACACTTGATACGTACAAATTCTTAGTTATTCTATTAATCTGGAAAAATTGCTAAAAGTGGGGCCTTTTTCCTAAAATTTCGCCCCCCCCCCCTAGCGTCAAAACCTGGCTACGCCACTGCCTTTACTATCTCCTAAACATGTTCATTTATTCAAATGTGATACTATATAAAAATGACCTGGAATCTGTCTCGCCCCTTTGAGTTTGGCTAAATATTAGTGAGAGAGACAGAGGGAGGGAGGGGAAAGAGTGAAAAAGGGAAGGGGGGGGAAGTGTAGAGAGCAATTTAGCAGAGCTAGGTTTATAATATGTTTTTACATTTTTAAGATTTCATTATTGTAGTTTTATTTTTACACATTTTGTTTAGGCCTACTATGTTTTTTTTTAATCTCATATTTAACGATGGTGTATCATTTCTACTAATTGGAGTTTAATGTCTTATGTATTATTACTACTTTACATCATAGATTATGTAATTCGAAATTTTGTTGCTCTTTTGCTCTATCAATCGTAGGAACGATTTTCAATGTTCCTAGCAATCAGCGGTCCGGCAATTGCCAGTTTTAGAAACATTGCAATAGAGCTCTTAAATATATAGATCAGTGCTATTTGTACTTATAACGAAAGCGGAAGTCTATACTGTGTTCTAAGTTTATTATTTTTATACACGGTGACAGCATATTTGGAA
The DNA here is from genome assembly GCA_949126835.1 of Anisus vortex. Lineage (NCBI taxonomy): Eukaryota > Metazoa > Mollusca > Gastropoda > Planorbidae > Anisus > Anisus vortex. The sequence goes on along the minus strand of OX421505.1, from coordinate 1,934,471 downwards.
CACGTACTTATACATTAGACTTCTATTGATGCCATTATAAAACATTTGTTTTCTCTACATAGAATAATTTTTTATGTTGAATGTATTTTATCTAGACTCGTGAAATGGAGACACTTTATCACCAAACTAATAATTTATTACAGGAGGTAGGCCTAAATAATAAAACTCATTTTAAATCATTAAATTTAAATAATCAGCTTAGTAATCCGTACTAATCTAGATCATCGGCTAATCAGATAGTTAGTAGTCAGGCCATACTAACTACTAGGCCATGATAGGCTATTCATGAGCCGTGGTACCTATATCATATCTAAATTTAGCATATTTATCTATTATTACTTAGTTATAGCTACCCATGCCCATACCCACTCTCTCTTAGCCTAATTTAGCTAGCACTATAAAACTATAATTAGTATAATGAATAATAATGTGACTTGATATTTATTATTTAGGAGGCCTATTAAAATTATTTTAAATTAAGGCCTATTACTCTATTACTAACTATTAGTATTACTATTACTATTATAATTTATTATTATTATCTATTTAAAGTATGTATGCAATAATTAATTTAAATAATATAGGCCTACAACTACACTACAGTGGTACCTCGAATTGCGAACACCCTTCAGGTTATGAACCATTCAGGTTAAAAACAACAAATATATAGGCCTATTTTTGTCTCAAGTAACAAACAATTCCTCTGGTAATGAAGGGTAGGGTTGCCAGATACATGAGTACCAAAAGTAGGACACAGAGAGACAAAAAGGAGGACAATGGAGGACACATGGGTACCAAAAGGAGGACACACCAAGAGTTTCATATAAATCATTATAATTTTTTCAGTTGAATGCGGATTTAACTAGCAATCAGTACAATTTTGAACAATAGTTGAACAATAGTCTATCTTACTATTAGTAAATAAGCTACATTGTCGGGCGTTACCCGGGTGAAAAAAAAAACAGGACTGTATAAGGTGCAGATAAAAATTGTATAAACTACAATTAAAAGAAAGCTATAAATCTAATATTTAAATTACTATTTTTTACTGAAGACTTTTAGGAAAGTAATTTAAAATAAATATTGTAATCAGGTAAAAAAATAGGCAGGTATTTTTATTGAACAAAAATCTAAATTGCCCGTACATTTACAATGTCTTTTGTTTTTAAAAAAAAAAAAGGTATAGTCTAACTTTACCCGACCCAGCGTCATATTGACAGTAAATAAGAACATAAAAGTGCACTAAGGATTTAAAAACCTTTGCGTACAAAAGCCGGACATTTGAAGGGTTTTTAGCTTTGCCTGCCGGACGGAGGACACAGGGCTAAAAAGGAGGACATGTCCTCCTTTTGCAGGACGTCTGGCAACCCTAACGAAGGGAGGCAAGAGACATATTGGAAGGCTTAATTTTGGAGACAACGATCACTCACAGTACAAACAAAGACCTTCCAATACTAACATTGCTTAGCGCTAGCCTAGTTTAGCACGCATGCACAACCTCAATTGCATTGGCCTTCTAAACAGCAGTAACGGTAAAACAGATTTCTTTGCAGCGCAGTGGCACTGCATTCAGTTTATCTATCTCATTATTTTCCTTATGAACCTTATCAATAATGAGTTTTAAAAGTGGGGCTGCTTTGAACCACAAATGTTTAACAGTGGAGGTAAAAAAAAGAAATCATTATAAAACATGAAAATGGTTTTCGTATGTGTGACATTGGTAATGAGAACTACTCCACTATCATAAAGAAAAAAGTGTTTCTCAAATAAGTTGATGTGGCTAAAACCGTAACTAAGCTGCAGAACTAAAGGCCTCAAATGTGAGAAAAAGTTGAAAATCTTCTTTAAATCTGCTTCACAATAAAATGTGATTTTTAATTTATTTGTTTCTTTTCTTTCTCTTTATTTAACACATGATATAAACTACACATATTCTTTGCATTTTGTCAGGACGACTGGATATTATTAAAAAAGAATGATTCTTGTATTGTGAAATGAATAGTGTTTATTTCATTGATTTCATCATCTCAGATTATAAAGGTTTCAGGTTACAAAACGAGCTCAGGAGCAAATTACTACTTTAAAATATTGAATATAATGAAAATGAGACTCACACACAGATCAGAAAATACTCATCTAATATAATAAATTTAATATTTGCAGGGCTTCGAAAAGTCATATTATTATAGGTGTGTCCATTCTGATTCCCATTATTCTGATTATTTTTTGCCGTTGCTTCCTCCGTGTGTCATCCTCTAGCAAAGTGGTTACAGCCCCCAACTGGCCTGTGGGTGACCTGGGTTTGCTTCCCCACTGTAGCTTTAAAAAAACAAACATCTTTTAATTTTCCTCTTACTCTATAGATAACTGAATCTTTTGACTGTAATTCAGATGTAGATTTATTTTATGTTTAGGTTCACGGAGATCTTGCCAACTTGGAGCGTGCCTTTGGCACCAATGATGTACACCAGAGAGAAAATGAAGTGCAGACCCACATAGACCGTATCTTAAGCAACTGCGAGCGCCTGGATATCCTGGTGATGAAGGAGCCAGTAGCCAGGCGGGGCAACGCCAAGATGCGGGTTGACCAATTGAAATACGACTGTCAGCACCTGCAAAGCTCCCTGCGCCAACTGCAACACAAGCGGTAAAATAATTGATTCATTTCAAAGTAATTCATGATAAGTTATTGCCAGAAAAACTTGCCAGCTTTAACAACTGCAGTACCGGTACCGTAATCTAGTTTTAACTTTAACGAAGTAAACACTGGCTTATCGCAATTTCATAATGGTGTAAATTTTCAGTCATGATAATTTTGGAAAGGAATTGAACTAGTATGAAATACAAAATATAATGTTAATTTACAGTTTACTACTGTAGCATAAAGAGCCAGTCACAAAAATCAACATCTTAAACTTATTCTTTAATTTATATTACCTTGCCTTTTAAAAATTGTTTTTATACAACACAAACTATGAGAGAAGCAGGTTGACTATTGACTAGTTATACTTCATAGAAAAAAGTTCTAAGGTGATCATACAAAATTTAAAAAAAAAAAGAAAAGTTTATTTCTCTTATAAAAAGACCATTTTGGTGTAAAGGCCAAATGAAGCAGTATTCACTAGTCTCAACAGATAGGGCATACAAAGGGATAGTGTGGCTATCACAAGGCCCAGCAGCTTTTACTTTTCCTCAACTAATACCAAATTATACCTAATTAATAGCTAATTATATCTAAACCTGGTTAGACCCATGGTCAGCTGCTGGTCAAGGACACAATTGTAACCTGGAGTCAAAACGGCAGACTGTTAGCTAGTCAGTCTGAATAATGTGCTGCTTCTTGACCGCTACATCCTCTGTGTAGTGCAGTACTTTAACTAATAAGTGTAATTTTGTTGGTTTTTACCGGCTCACTTCTTGACATGCTTTAAAAACTTATCTCTAGCTCGTTCGTGCACATCTAAAATTTCATTGCAGACACATGAAAGAGCAGGAAGAGTATGACAGGGAGTCGTTGTTGTCCAGAACATTCACCACCAACGAGCAGGACACAGCCATCACCATCGACCCTGCCCTCCAGCACCACTCCAAGCTGAATGAGTCCAGCAAGCACCTGGACAACCTGCTCGGCCACGGAGGCAGCATCCTCGGCAACCTCCGGGAGCAGCGAATGACCCTGAAAGGGGCCCACCGCCGCCTCCTGGACATAGCAAACACCCTGGGGCTCACAAACACCGTCATGAGGCTGATAGAGAAAAGGACTAGCCAGGATAAGATAATCATGGTGGTCTGTATGCTGATATGCTGTCTGGTTATGTACCTTGTGTGGAAATATTTTACATAATTCTACTGGTGATTAGGTTTATATTGATTTACTAGTGATATGTTTTGAACCAAATTGAATGCTTGTATTTAAAAATCACTATTTTTTTTTACTCATTTCATTCATTTTATGTTTAAAGAGAGTTATTAAATTTATATGTCTAAGTCAAAGACACACATACATTGTACATGCAGAAATATATATGTTGGTTTTTCTATAATCTTAAAACCTAACCCTGTTCCTTTAGATTTTCTTTTTTTTCTCCTTTGGATGAAGATTTTAAAAAGATTGCATGTATTGACCTGACTTTATCATCCATTGTGGATTTATCCATCACTGAGGCAGCTATTCATCTCTGCTGGCTGCTTGTTGCTTACGTTAATTAAAAAAAATTATTTAATTCAAAAATAATTTACACAGTCTATATGTAGGTAGCTTATGGTGTTGGGAAATTAATCTGTGACGGATCATTGAAATGTCCATTAGAAGGTTCTGATACTTGATAAGCACCTGGCACCGTTTGGAGAACTGGGCTAGGCGTGGTGCTATCCAATGCCCTCACAGACAAATGATCTTTTGTGAACTTTGTTTCAATTGCAATGTATTTTGTTTTCATCAGTTCAAAGCCTCCATTAGGGCAGATCAAAATTTTAATTTCTAACTACAGTAAAGAACTTATTGACTAGTCAATGGAGTTTAAATATTTGTTGAGCTAATGGTTCACCGTGCACATTGTTATATACATGTATATATAATGGTTCACCGTGCACGTTGTTATATACAAGTATATATACTTTCCATTTTGTATTGTTACGTACTTGTGTATAATTTCCATTGTTTTAAGTGTGATTTGTTCTGTTGAAATGATAGCTAAGTCACTGGATATACAAGTGTTGATGACTTGATGTTTTGGTTTTTTGTTCTCTGTGAGAAAAATGATTTTTTAAACAAAAAATAGAATAGCTAAATAATTCATTCGTGAACCATAATGACTGTGTTATTATTTTACTTGAAAATGTTTAAAATAATTCATTTTATCAACTTGTTTTTTTTTTCTCTTATTATGATTTTATACAGAAACTTTTTTTGAGCTGTTAGCCAGCTAGTTAATACAATATCACAGAGGTCGGCAACCTATAGCACGTGTGCTACACTTGGCACGAAGAGCTTTTTTAATAGCACGTGGAAGACCCCTGAAAAGACGATTCTACTAGAAATTATGAGGCTGAATTAGAATTTTAGGATGTTGGCACGCTGAATGAAATAACAAACTCTAAATTGGCACACTATTATTGAAAGGTTGCCGACCCCTGCAATATCCCTTACAGTGTTCAATATCATTGGCCATGGCAAAATTGTAAGATCTCATTGGTTGAATCAATTATTTTTTTTAAACCAAGCAAAAAATGTTTAAGGTGTAAGTTGGACCAATTTGTATAAATTTGACCTATGATAATCCATATTTGACGGAGTGCCTAGTTACCCATCTTGCCCATGCCTGGTTGGCAACAGACTGCGATAAAAAAGGACACCAAGGGTGTTTTGTTTACATTAGTGAAAAATAGAGAAACCCAAAGCATGGGGTCGGCACCCTATGGCACTTTTCCTGGCACACAGAGCAATTTTTAAAGGGCATGCTGAAGACCCTGAAAAGACAATTCAAATGTCTTCCACAAGAAAAGAGCAGGATGACTTTTAGGCTTTTGGCACGCTGAATGAATTAGAAATCCTAATTTGGCCACTGTGCTAGTAAAAGGTTGCAGATGCCTGTGCTATGGCATCACTGGCAACATTTGGAGCCCATCTTCAAAATAGAAGAAAATATTAAATGCCCTTTCCAACTAAATATACATTTTAAATATCCTATGTGCAGTTGAAAATACTCTGCAGTTTAAAAAACAAAAACGAGTTTAAAAAACAAAAACTATTAAAACCTTGTTTTCTCAAAACTATAGTTTATGTTTCTGATGAGTTCAAAGTCTTAGGGAACATTAATGAATAGAATTATATAGCTTGGCTGTACACCAAATTAATGCCAAATTAAAAATTAAAGTGCTTTTTAACCATTTGCAAAACTCTAATTGTCAGAAAAAAGCACACACTAATCTATCATTTCACAAGAACGGGTCACATTTAGTGATTAATGAACTTATGGTTTGTCTGAGATGCAAATGTCAAATTTTGTTTTCATATAGTTGAATTTCATTCTTTTTTTTCAACTCAACTTAATTGTTTTTATTGGGGATGGATTTATTAGAGTGGTTTTTTTTTTTGGCTAAGGGTGAATATATTTTTATTTTATTTTTTAACTTGTGATTATGCTCAAAGTTTGATGATAAACTTAAACTTATCTATTATAAAACTGTTCAGATGTATTGTTCACTAGGTTTCTAATTGATTTATCTGTAAGTTTACCCACAACCATTTGAAAGATTAGCTTAGGTAGAATGAATACATTTGAACCAAATTAGTACACATAAAGAATGTAAACAAATAACAATGGACCACCAATAATACTACTGTAGTTTTTTTTTTTAATGCTCTTCTAATAGCCAAAGACAATTTTTTTTGTTCTTTTGATTTTGTAAAAAAAAAATGTTTTTAATTCTTCTTTTGTTTTTTAAATACTCTATTTATTTCCAAAGAAAGAAATACAAGGTCTCTTTATTTTAAAATGTGTATAGATGGAAGTCATTATATTTGAATGACTATTTTTTTCTGTGTAGAAACATATGTTGATTTAGCCTTTAAACAAAATAATGTTGAATATTAAATGACCAATGACAAAGATTTACTGTTTGAAAATTATTTTTTAAGCTTGTACATAAGTAAAAGTAAGTAAGTAAAGTATCTTGTCTGATCAAATTGATCCATGGTGCTGGTGAAACAGCGTTTATCAGTTTCTGTACATAGCAGCATTCATCACTTTAGTGATCGCAGCATACATTGTGATTGAGTAACCAGCATGATGCCCAACGGGCTTAACTTTTCCTCAGTTAATGCCTTTTGCATATAAGTGCTGGGTACACTCACTGGCTTTTAACCTGAATTTAAAGTATTTTAAACCGCAGTCCTATGGGATGCCAAGCTGAACTCAAAGGCTGACAGACTTTTGAAATGTCTAGATTTCATTGCTTTAAAAAAAAAAAAAATTGACGAGCAGTCAGAAATTTGGCATCCAAGTTGTTAAAATGATTTGTCTATTAAAGCTCAAGAAAACCGAATCACTGTGATTTGGTTTTCATTTTAAAACTTTTTGAGCCTCTTTTGGTTACTGACAGGGGGAGTAACTGGTTTTAAAACTGCCCAGCGTGTATCGAACGTGAATGAAATTTAAAGATATCGGTATTTGATTGTTTATATTATTTAGGCTATTTATCTTATGTAAGGGCACATTTGTATCTCAAAGAATATCTTTTTAAGTTCTATATGTCGTTAACATGCTCAATAAAATAAAACAATCAACCAACTAAAACTTATGAAAAAAAGTTTTCTTTAATGATATATCATCCTTTAATATATAATATATTTATGCTTCTTTAATTTGGTTAAAATGTATTCATTCTAACTCAATCCAGTAATAGACTAATTGAAGTTATATCAGTAAATTATGCATTTTGACAATAATAATATAAGAAATATCAGAATCAGCTCATATTTTAATACTATATATACTATAATACTATATATACAAACGAATGTACAGGCTCATACAATATAACACAATGTACAAATATACACTATATATATATATATATATATATATATATCCAAGGCCTTTCCTGTAACAAATGATGTAAAACAAGGATATGTTCTAGCACCATCGCTCTATAGTCTATAGTTTGGTATTTTCAGACATTCTAACCAATGCCTTCCATGATTCCAACCAGGACATATATATGTTACGCACAGATAGTGTAATTGCCCAGTTCATGTACTGGGCAACTTTTTGCCCAGTTCATAAAATGGGCAACGCGGTTGTGAACTGGGCAATTACACTATCTGTGCGTAACATATACACGCTATAGAACAGACAAGTGGAGCTCTTTAGAAAAAAAAATAAAACCAGAAACAGAAAAGCCAAGTTCTAATAAAAATGTTCTATGTGACCTATATTGTGCCCCCCCCCCACGTTGCCCCCTCACCCACTCACTCAATTTCCAGCCAAGGCAACTAGTTAAGATATATATATATACTGGGCCACAAGGCAGGTTTGAAATGAAAAAAAAAAAAACACGATTTTGGAGAAAAAAAACACGGAGTGGTATCACTGGTGCGTATCCAGAGGATGGAATGAACACACTGACGACTAGAAATACAGAAGACATTTTTTAGCCAATCAAAAGTCTGAAAGAAACTATTTTTTACTGGGGGAAATTTTGGACAAAAAACAGCCAATGATTGGACAATTAATCATTAGCTCAAAACATGAACCAATCATATTTTACTAAAGCATGAACCAATCTTTAGATCGAATTTCAGCCAATCATATAACTGAAACATTTATTGAAATTTAACCGCGAACCAAACAATGGACTGAACAAACGTGTCAATCAATACAGGCATTTCCCTTGACCTTCATTCATATCTTGAATCCTCCCTCCATGCCGACTGCAGCAGACTGCGTCAAAAGTGGCTCCACAAGGTCTGGCTGTGATCGTCTGCCGCGAGATGCAAACGCTGCACTTCATGCAGTCCAAGTCTTTTTCGTGCCTCAATATCCCGAAATAGCCTCTTTTGCAGCCAATGACCGTGTCCGACACGGCGGTACACTTGGAAATTAGGATTTCATGGCTGTGGTGGTCGGGTTGGGTACAAGGTACACAGTTGCTGTATCTATGATTGTCTTTGTCGGAGTACGTATCCGCGGGACATTCTCTACATATATGCCCACTCCCAGTGGAATCCAGATATTGTCCTTTATGGCATACGACATTGCCGGTACTCTCATTGCAGACGGCTTTGCCGCTTTCGTCAAACTTCAGGGCCGATCCAGGATTTTGGCAACAGACCGTGTCGCTCGTTTTGCTGCACTTTCTGATAAGGACTCCTTTGTCCCCGGCGCAGGTTGAGCAAATGTTGCAGTCCAAGTCCACGTAGCCGTGGGGTCCGACAATTGTCCCGTAAAAGCCCTTGGCGCACTCGATAACAGCGTCGGCGGTTGTCGTGCACTCTCGGACAAGCACTTCGTGGTTGTGGACGTTGGGCGTGGAGCAAAATCTACAGCTAGTGTACTCGTGGTTGTCCTCTGACATGTACGTGTCCGCACCGCAAGGGATGCAGATCGGAGGGCCGAAAAAAGAGTAGTATTTAAAATGACCTCTGTGACACTTAAAACCTGACTCCGCTCCGACGATGAGGCAGCAACAGGCCGTAAAAATAATATACGGTTTGATCATGTTTTCTTTGCAGTTTCAAACGTTGATTCGAGATTAGGATTAGTCTAGTCTTAGATTGTATCTGTGTGCTTGAATTGATATTCTTATTTCCTGTCACAGAGAAAAAGAAAATAGGAAATTAACGTACATTATTATGAACTCAAAACGTAAACACGTACGGTCGCAATAATTAACATTTAATTGACTTTTTAAAATATAATTTAAATACATCTTTTACGCCAAATGGCAACGCGTAGGCCTGTTACTTTGAATGGAGGAATGTCAACGATATGAAGAAAAGAATAAAGATTATGCAAAATGTAATAAGTATAGTGTGATGATTTAAAATATATATAGTTATTTTAGTGGGACATAATTTGTATAATCTCTAACCCGGTGTTAATGTACAGAATAAACGAGTGACGTTTTACGATAAAAACAATGACGTGGGAGTTAGATTGAACGTAGCGTACATTTGAAGATAAAGACAGACGACCTTAGAATTTGGTAGTGGCTGAACGTGTTTTAGACTAGGCTATAGAAACTGTGGAGTATTTGAATTCATCTTGTACATAAATTGCATTAAATATTGAGTTCTCATTTCTACTAAAAGCCGGCAGTTTGTTCATTGTTTATTATTATATAATGTGATCTCCCTGAGAGTTGTATACATAGTAATTACAAAATAACGGTCACATTATTTGGCGCCCAACTAAAATTTGGAAGCTCAAGGTGAATTCGGAAGCCCAATGTGGAATATTGAAAATCAACGGAGAATGTTGAAGGAGAATCAAGGTGAATATTATTGAAAATCAATTTGAAAGAAAGCCTACAATATATTGTGAAGCACAGCTTAAAGAATACCGCAAATGAACGTTTCTTACGACTAAAAGAAGACTAAAATTCATTGAGAAGAAATATCGACGAGAAAGAAAATTTGACGGTTTAACAGTATAGCATAGCACGTCTTGGAATTAAGCGCTACCAGTACATAACGGTGTACATGAAGATAGAAACGGAAGTTTATGTATGTTGCCAAGCAAGTCGGTTAAAAAGGCTACTAGAAAATTGGAAGTGAAAGGCGTCTCGGATACATTTTAAAAGTATCGAAAGTGGTAACAGTTATCATTGAAACAATAGTAAAGCTGTGTTTAATAGGACAAGCTAAGTTTGTCAAGTGAAGAGATTAAAAAAGAATCTCCGTAGAACTAGTGAATGGTTCGAGAAAAGAAGAATACTTCAGAATAGTCACAGAACTAGAAGTCAGTGCAGTACAGTAGCAGAAGTAAAGTGAAATTGGAAGTAAAAAGAAACTTCAACAAAGTGAAAGGATTGTAATCCTTAAGGAATTAATGAACATATTTCGTGCTGAAAGAACCTGTGTGGTGGAGAATCGTTTCGGATCTGGAACCCTGGATTCGGAGACGGAAGGAAAAGGAACGCGTTTATTAAGATAAGTAAACTGGTGTATACGTTATGTTGTAGTATAGTATATGCCTAGATTTTTCTTGTGAAATCACTGGCATGTATTAGTTTCTTTTAGGAATTTTGTGTATACACTTATTGAAAAGTCCCTGTAAGTCAGGTTAGTTGAAAAAGACTTTTCATAAGTGTATATTACATAATATATGTTAGATTGTATAGTCTTGTATGCATAGTGTTATAATATTGTTTACATATTTGTTATAGTAAATTTTTTGTGAATCTCAAGTCTCATCTACTATCTGTGGTGTTCTTATTTTTATATGTATTGATTATTATATTGATATTTATTTTATGCATATTGCAATATTGCTTCCATTTTAAATTATATTAGTTTGTTGTAGGTATATATTTATTAATTGAAAATGGAGGGGTCCTCAGTGGACATATTAGCAAATTATATAAGTTGTGGTAAGGAGTTGGGATATGCTGGTAAGGAAGAGCTGATGAGATTGAGCTAGAGAGATTAAAACAAATTGATAAAGAAAAAGCTAGAGCTGATGAGATTGAGCTAGAGAGATTAAAACAAATTGATAAAGAAAAAGCTAGAGCTGATGAGATTGAGCTAGAGAGATTAAAACAAATTGATAAAGAAAAAGCTAGAGCTGATGAGATGGAACTAAAGAGATTAGAGAGGGAGGAAAAGGAGAAAGATAGAATTTTTCAGCTAAAAAAGTTAGAATTGGAGGCTAAAAATAACACTGCAAATGTAAACATTGGAGTCACTAGACCTGTTGTTGACCAGGAAATGGCTATTAGAAATAACATGTGCAGATTTACTTTCCAATTATTTAATGAAAAGGATGGTTCTATTGATACATTTCTAAAAAAATTTGAAATGGAAATGGAGAGACAAAGTTTTTCTTCATGTTATTGGTCTGGACTACTGGGAAAATCCTTTACAGGAGATATTCCATCAAAACTTTGTATGGAACAATCAGATTATGCATCTGTCAAGGAACAATTGTTAAGACATTTTGGAAGTACAGAGGAGGCTTATAGAAAGAAATTTTTTGAAATGACTTTATCAAAGGAAGAAGATCCAAAAAGTTATTTTGACTCATTGACAAGTGCTATGGACAAATGGTTAAAATGTGCTAAAATAGAAAAATCATTTGAGGAACTGAAGAATTTTATTATTAGAGATAAGGCAATATATTCACTCGATAAGACTCTCAAAGCATTCATTCAGGAGAGATCTCCCAAGACTATAGAAGAAATAGTTGACCTGATTAGGAACTATAAATTAGCTCATCCCATGGCACCTACTTCTAAAGGAGAGGATTACCAGGATATAATATGCTTTGCTAAAGGCAATGATAATTTTCAAAGAGGAAGACAATTATCAAGGAGCAAGATGAAGTGTGGTAATTGCGGAAGAAATAACCATGTTACTAAGGATTGTAAAGATAAGAGAGATAACACATTGACATGTTTTATATGTAAAAAGAAAGGACATATAGCAAGAAATTGCTTCAGAAGGTCAAATTCTGCTGGAAACAATAATAATAATAATAGATCTCAGGGATATACACAACAGAGAGATCACAACTCCAGATTTAATCAGAACAGGAATCATTGTGGAGCTGTGTTATCAAGAAGCAAAGGAATAAAGTTTTTTCCAGGATATGTGGGATTAATACCAGTTTTCGCAGTTCGTGACACGGGAGCCTCTGTCATTGCAATAAACAGCAAATATGTTCAGTCAAATCAATACACTGGTGAGGTAGCAGATTGTACATCATTTGATGGAAGAGTGATTAAATTGAGGTTGGCCTACATTGATATTAGGACACCATATATTACAGGTAGAGTACTGGCTCATGTTATAAATGATGCACCAATAGATTTAATTATTGGAAATGTTGAATCAGTTAAAGAATGTACTAGAGAGGAAATAGAAGCATGGGAATTTAATAATAATCAAGCACAATGTAATGTGATTAATGAATGTAAAGCAAGCAATACTGAAGAAAGTCAGACAATGGTGAATAATGAAAAAGACACATCAGTTGATAGTGAATCATTACTGAATGAAAACTTTAATTTGGAAAAATTCAAAAAGGAACAAAGAGAGGATACTACATTGAATAGACTATTCAAATCTACAGAGAAAGGAAATACTAATAAAAATAGTGTATGCAAAGTGAAAAATGATACACAACTATTAGTCAGAGAGATACTCATAAATGGCAGACAAGTGGAACAAATAGTTGTACCATATAAATATAGAACAGAAATAATGACTAATGCTCATTCTATACCATTGGCTGGTCATATGGGAGTTGGCAAAACCAAAAACAGAATAATACAACATTACTTTTGGCCTAAAATGTCAAAAGATGTGAAAAGATTTGTTAAACAATGCAAAGTGTGTCAGATGAAAGGATCTGGAAGTAATTTTACTAAAGCACCAATACAAAAAGGAGTGACTGCAACTAGACCATTTCAGAAGGTAGCCATAGATATCATTGGTTTGATGCCTATTATGTCTAACAGAGGACATAGATATATTCTTACATTGATTGATATATGTTCAAGGTATGCAGAGGCAGTACCATTAAAGAAAATTGAATCTACAGATATAGTGCAAGCATTATATTTAATATTTACTAGAATTGGATTTCCTGAAGAGATAATATCAGATAGAGGAACTCAATTTACATCAAAATTGACTAAGGAATTTATGGAAACATTTGGAATAAAGCAGAAGTTTACAACACCCTATCATCCACAATGTAATGGAATGTGTGAGAGATTTAACAAAACTCTCAAGGAAATGTTGTCAAAAGTTAGTAATGAGGATCCAAAGAATTGGGATTTGGCAATTCCATCAATTTTATTTGCATATAGAGAAACTACTCATGATAGTACAGGTTTTTCACCATTTCAATTGATATATGGAAATAATCCAAGAAATCCACTTAGTATTCTTAAAGAACCATTGGTAGGTTCTAGTGAAAACAAGGAAATGACTAATTATGAGTTAGTTACAAATAAGAAACAACAATTAGAAATTGCTTTGGAAGAGGCTAGAAAGAATTCAGACAATAATAAGGAAAAGAATATAAATAGAGTAAATCAGGATAGGAAACTAAGAACTTTGGAACCAGGAGATAAAGCTTTGCTAAAATTAAAAAATCAAAATAACAAACTATTTACTGAATGGCTAGGGCCATATGATGTGGTTAGAAAGGTCACAGATGTGGATTATGAGATAAGAATTAAGGATCAACTTAAAGTTTTTCATATTAATAATTTTAAAAAGTATAATGATCAATCAGTAGAAAGCAATATATGCTGTAGTATAATATCAGAAGAAATTAAAGAGGATATTGAAGAAATAGCAACAGTGAATACACAGGGTCAGCAAACATATAAAGATGTGAATTTAGAGAAATTGACACATGAACAGGCATATGAGATGGCAAAAATAATACACAGGCATAAGGGTATATTTTCTGATTTGCCTGGTGTAGCGTGGCGGGCACTCTACGTGGTTGTTTGGCTCGTGTAGAGGCTGATTATTGGGATGTCACAGTGAAGTTTGGGCCTTAGAATTATTTATATTTTAGTCCGTTATCCCGCTTGGCTGGCGGGTGCTGTAAGACTACTGAATAGGGTAATTTTTACTACTATATGACACGAGTGCTAATATGTGAGCAGACACAAGAACAATGATTGATTCAATGCTGGGATGAGTTTCAAATACTGTTTATTTAGGCATAAACGATAGATAGCAGAAGTTAATCCACAACACAAATTTACAGTGTAAACAGTATATATTTGGATCGACCGAAGACAGGACTGTTTCGTTCCTTGTCTAAGGCCCCAATACCCGTTTCTTATTTCTATCTTAAACCAAGAAGTGCCCTCTGTGGGGGTAGGGGCAATGGGGAGGGGGAGAAGAGGGCGGTCGGGGGAGGGATACAAAATCTCTTTGATACCATACATACCGACGAGGGCTGTTGCGTATGTGTCAGTTTACGGGGGAAAGAGTTAGGGGGAGGGGTTTCCCTGGCCACCTGGGCCGACTGTAATAGATTTCGCGTGTAGACGCAAGTTGTTTATCTTGACCAGTGGTCAGTAGCCGGGAGGGGGATCAAAGGGAGGGCTTGGCGAGGGTGGGGGTTTAGACTGTACATACAAGGGGAGTGTAAACATGTTAAATATATACAAGGGCGGATAACTAAGCTTGTATAATAATAATATAAGGAATATATGTATTGATGCATGTACAACAGTTATGGAAGAGAGTAAGTACATTCATACATACAAAATAAAGATACAAGATACAAATACAGTCACACATTCTTCATTCATTGGTGAGCACCGCAATGAGCCAGGATTAATTGTAGTTTATAGGTTGGAGCCATAGTGAATAAGTGCCATGGCACCAGGCTGAGCGCTGGCGCTTCTAGTGAGTTTACCACACCATCCCCCCTTTTACGAGACAATTAGTCAGGCGTGCAATTGTCTGTTTTACTATAAACTTACGGTACTAGTCCTAAGCTAGGCGAACCCAACGAGAGAAAAGTATGTCTATTGTCTATTTGCTACCAGTCCTGTTATTTCTGTTACATGTCCTTTTGAAGGGTCCCCCGAGGTCTATGGGGACCCCTTGAAATGGAGTTCCCCCCTCCGCCTGCCGTGATAACGGTACGGGTGGGGTGTAGTAGTTCCGTGACGTGAGTTTGCACAGGTGGCGGTTTACTCCCACATGCATGCCTGGCCAGAAGTAATAATGTTTTATCTTACTGAGAGTGGCATTCTGGCCCCGACGACTCCGCCCGACGGAGTCATAAGCGGCCTCTATCACTTGCTTACGGTAGGGGGAGGGGACTACTAATTGATTTCTTATTGTCCCATCTGGTAGGGGCACCTGGCGGTATAACAGCTGTCCCTTGAGTGAGTAGTGGCCTGCTGACATTGGTTTCCCATGATAGGTCTTTGCTTCGTTTAGCAGCCTTTTTAGGGTAGGGTCCTCCTGTTGTGCCTTCAGGAATTCTTGATGGGACGGGTTTAAGGTCGGCTGGGTGGCGCTAGGTTCGGGGTGTGTCCGGGCGACCACCGACGCGTGGGGAGGTGGGGATCCATAGTGACATGGGGTAAAGTACTTCTTGCCTAGAATGACATCATACGGCAGGTCTTCTCGCACTGCTAATGTCGCTAACCCGGTAAATTGGGCTGATTCAATGTGCACTAATGCCGTGGGGAGCGTTTCCACGTGGCCCCATATGCTCTGAATTTGGACAGTGTCCCCGGTGAAGTCGGAGTCGCGGATATATGCCCGTTTGGCTATGCCTTCTGACTCACAGCCTGTGTCGAACAAATATGAGGCGAGTTTATTATTGATTTTTAGTTTCTCCGTAGAGTTGCTATGGGTCCGGTTCAAGGGCCCGGAGCCTGGGGCGCCACCTGGGTAAATCGCGGCGGCGAAACCCAGTAGGGCGGGCTGACGGGTGTTGGGTTCTCTTCGCGGCCGCTCTTGGCTTACCGTTTGAGGGGGTGTAGGGTGGCGCCCGTCTTCGTACGTAACGGGGCGCCTTAAGTGCTCGGCGTACTCAGGTGTAAAGTACCGGGGGTAGGGCGTTTCTGCCTCTTGCTCCGACAGACCGTTAGTAGAGTCTTGTCCCGAATGCATGGTAGGTGTCAGAGCACAGAACGCTCCTGCGGGGAAGAAAGGGGTGGGGCCGCCTCTGTGTTTCTCGTGAGCTGACGGATTTGTGGGCCCAATGGGGCGGGGTTCTCCACGTGGATTCTGGGGCCGATGTTGACCGAAGTTGGACGTGCGCTGCCGGGGAGTGGGGGGGCCTTTTGGAGTTTTGTGCCTGTACGCCTCCTCTTTGTTTTTCTCCTGCCTATGGTGATGTGGGTGAGAGGGGGGGTTGGCAAACTCATCCTTGTGGGCCAACATATATCGATCGGCGGCCACGATAACCTCGTTTAGTCCCTCTAAACCCCATTCGGCTAAGAACGTTTTAACGGTTCTGGGCATGAGGGACTGTAACTGCTCTGAAAGAATCAGATCAATTAAGCCTTCATATGTCCTATCCTGATTTGCTAATTCAATCCATTTGTTAAGGTATTTCCTTAGCCTGTCTACCAGCTCTCTGATTGACTCCCCCTCTTCTAGTCTGGCTGACCTGAACATACTCTGAAACGCCCGTGCGTTTAACTCAAATTTGTTAAGCAGGGCATTTTTGAGTTGTATATATGGGTCCTGATCGGAGGGGCTTAGTTTAGCGTAGACCTCGTAGGTGTCTCCCCTGAGGGTGTGTACTAGGTTCCTGCACCAGGACTCGCGAGGCACGTCGTGGTACGCCATAGCCTCCTCAAAACGTGTGAGGTAGGTATCGAATTGTTCTTGATTTGGTAAGAAGGTGTCAGTCCAGACGGGCACATGGCGCCCGTTAGCAAAACCGCTATGAAGGGAGCCGGGTGGGGAAAGGGGTGGGTCGTCTAATTGCCTGTTTCTACCAGCAATTTCTGCTAGTCTAATCTCTTTGTCTGTCTCTAGTTTTTTTATTTCTAGCTCTGCCTGTCTAGTTTCTCTCTCCCTCTCTAGCTCTGCCTGTCTAATTTCTCTCTCTTTCTCTGCCTGTCTAGTTTTCTCTCTATCTTCTAGTTCTAATTCTAGTTTCTTCAAGTCGTCCTGTCGACGTTTTTCCTCTATCTCTAATTCTCTATCCCTTCTCTCTAACTGCTCTTGGACGTATTTATACACCTCGTCCCCTTGGAGATTCAGTGCTATCGCTTCTTCCCTAATGGCCTTACGAAAGTTAACCAGCTCTGCCATGGTATGCTGTGGCGCTAAATGGCTCCTAACCTAAACTGTCCCTTAATCCAGACAAAAAGCGGTACTCACCAGGTTTATTTCTCAGTCTTCCACACACTCGCACTCTTGTCCCTCGTTGCGTTGTCGACTGGGGTGACGACACTGGTCTCGTTGATTGGTGTTGATGGTAGAGCGGCCTATAGCGCACTGGTTAATCCGAGTGAATAGAAGTTCGAGTGCTAATGAATGTTATTGTTTATTTTTGCGCTAGGCACTAACGACACAGGGGCGTGTCTGGTACACTGGTAATCTGGAACGCTGGAACAAGGCGTCTTGAAGCGGCTAAGGGCGAGCGTTGCCCCGTCGCTAGCTTTTGCTAGCGATGTACGGTAGCCAGGCACTGGAACACTGGAACAGGTAGCAAAATAGTCTACTGGAGCAGGCGACACCGAGTGTCGGAGCTGTGATGGCCCAGGAGCAGGTGACGGAAACGTCGGAGTGGTGGTAGCGCAGGAGCAGGTGACGGAACGTCAGAGCGGTGATGGCGCAGGAGCGGGTGACCGATTGTCAGGTCTATGGTTGCGCAGGAGCAGGTGACCAAGTGTCAGAGCTGTAATGGCGAAAGAGCAGATAATATCGAGTGTCGAATTCTGTACTGTGGTAGCGGTGTCCTGTTGGAATTTCAGCAAACGGAGTGAGCCCCCATCTAAGGGTGCCAAGTTCAATGTGATGACAATAGGCCCAGGCCTGCAGGGTGTTTGCAGAGTTTCTGATCCCGGCGAGGTCCTCAGGTGTAGCGTTGCGGGCACTCTACGTGGTTGTTTGGCTCGTGTAGAGGCTGATTATTGGGATGTCACAGTGAAGTTTGGGCCTTAGAATTATTTATATTTTAGTCCGTTATCCCGCTTGGCTGGCGGGTGCTGTAAGACTACTGAATAGGGTAATTTTTACTACTATATGACACGAGTGCTAATATGTGAGCAGACACAAGAACAATGATTGATTCAATGCTGGGATGAGTTTCAAATACTGTTTATTTAGGCATAAACGATAGATAGCAGAAGTTAATCCACAACACAAATTTACAGTGTAAACAGTATATATTTGGATCGACCGAAGACAGGACTGTTTCGTTCCTTGTCTAAGGCCCCAATACCCGTTTCTTATTTCTATCTTAAACCAAGAAGTGCCCTCTGTGGGGGTAGGGGCAATGGGGAGGGGGAGAAGAGGGCGGTCGGGGGAGGGATACAAAATCTCTTTGATACCATACATACCGACGAGGGCTGTTGCGTATGTGTCAGTTTACGGGGGAAAGAGTTAGGGGGAGGGGTTTCCCTGGCCACCTGGGCCGACTGTAATAGATTTCGCGTGTAGACGCAAGTTGTTTATCTTGACCAGTGGTCAGTAGCCGGGAGGGGGATCAAAGGGAGGGCTTGGCGAGGGTGGGGGTTTAGACTGTACATACAAGGGGAGTGTAAACATGTTAAATATATACAAGGGCGGATAACTAAGCTTGTATAATAATAATATAAGGAATATATGTATTGATGCATGTACAACAGTTATGGAAGAGAGTAAGTACATTCATACATACAAAATAAAGATACAAGATACAAATACAGTCACACATTCTTCATTCATTGGTGAGCACCGCAATGAGCCAGGATTAATTGTAGTTTATAGGTTGGAGCCATAGTGAATAAGTGCCATGGCACCAGGCTGAGCGCTGGCGCTTCTAGTGAGTTTACCACACCATCCCCCCTTTTACGAGACAATTAGTCAGGCGTGCAATTGTCTGTTTTACTATAAACTTACGGTACTAGTCCTAAGCTAGGCGAACCCAACGAGAGAAAAGTATGTCTATTGTCTATTTGCTACCAGTCCTGTTATTTCTGTTACATGTCCTTTTGAAGGGTCCCCCGAGGTCTATGGGGACCCCTTGAAATGGAGTTCCCCCCTCCGCCTGCCGTGATAACGGTACGGGTGGGGTGTAGTAGTTCCGTGACGTGAGTTTGCACAGGTGGCGGTTTACTCCCACATGCATGCCTGGCCAGAAGTAATAATGTTTTATCTTACTGAGAGTGGCATTCTGGCCCCGACGACTCCGCCCGACGGAGTCATAAGCGGCCTCTATCACTTGCTTACGGTAGGGGGAGGGGACTACTAATTGATTTCTTATTGTCCCATCTGGTAGGGGCACCTGGCGGTATAACAGCTGTCCCTTGAGTGAGTAGTGGCCTGCTGACATTGGTTTCCCATGATAGGTCTTTGCTTCGTTTAGCAGCCTTTTTAGGGTAGGGTCCTCCTGTTGTGCCTTCAGGAATTCTTGATGGGACGGGTTTAAGGTCGGCTGGGTGGCGCTAGGTTCGGGGTGTGTCCGGGCGACCACCGACGCGTGGGGAGGTGGGGATCCATAGTGACATGGGGTAAAGTACTTCTTGCCTAGAATGACATCATACGGCAGGTCTTCTCGCACTGCTAATGTCGCTAACCCGGTAAATTGGGCTGATTCAATGTGCACTAATGCCGTGGGGAGCGTTTCCACGTGGCCCCATATGCTCTGAATTTGGACAGTGTCCCCGGTGAAGTCGGAGTCGCGGATATATGCCCGTTTGGCTATGCCTTCTGACTCACAGCCTGTGTCGAACAAATATGAGGCGAGTTTATTATTGATTTTTAGTTTCTCCGTAGAGTTGCTATGGGTCCGGTTCAAGGGCCCGGAGCCTGGGGCGCCACCTGGGTAAATCGCGGCGGCGAAACCCAGTAGGGCGGGCTGACGGGTGTTGGGTTCTCTTCGCGGCCGCTCTTGGCTTACCGTTTGAGGGGGTGTAGGGTGGCGCCCGTCTTCGTACGTAACGGGGCGCCTTAAGTGCTCGGCGTACTCAGGTGTAAAGTACCGGGGGTAGGGCGTTTCTGCCTCTTGCTCCGACAGACCGTTAGTAGAGTCTTGTCCCGAATGCATGGTAGGTGTCAGAGCACAGAACGCTCCTGCGGGGAAGAAAGGGGTGGGGCCGCCTCTGTGTTTCTCGTGAGCTGACGGATTTGTGGGCCCAATGGGGCGGGGTTCTCCACGTGGATTCTGGGGCCGATGTTGACCGAAGTTGGACGTGCGCTGCCGGGGAGTGGGGGGGCCTTTTGGAGTTTTGTGCCTGTACGCCTCCTCTTTGTTTTTCTCCTGCCTATGGTGATGTGGGTGAGAGGGGGGGTTGGCAAACTCATCCTTGTGGGCCAACATATATCGATCGGCGGCCACGATAACCTCGTTTAGTCCCTCTAAACCCCATTCGGCTAAGAACGTTTTAACGGTTCTGGGCATGAGGGACTGTAACTGCTCTGAAAGAATCAGATCAATTAAGCCTTCATATGTCCTATCCTGATTTGCTAATTCAATCCATTTGTTAAGGTATTTCCTTAGCCTGTCTACCAGCTCTCTGATTGACTCCCCCTCTTCTAGTCTGGCTGACCTGAACATACTCTGAAACGCCCGTGCGTTTAACTCAAATTTGTTAAGCAGGGCATTTTTGAGTTGTATATATGGGTCCTGATCGGAGGGGCTTAGTTTAGCGTAGACCTCGTAGGTGTCTCCCCTGAGGGTGTGTACTAGGTTCCTGCACCAGGACTCGCGAGGCACGTCGTGGTACGCCATAGCCTCCTCAAAACGTGTGAGGTAGGTATCGAATTGTTCTTGATTTGGTAAGAAGGTGTCAGTCCAGACGGGCACATGGCGCCCGTTAGCAAAACCGCTATGAAGGGAGCCGGGTGGGGAAAGGGGTGGGTCGTCTAATTGCCTGTTTCTACCAGCAATTTCTGCTAGTCTAATCTCTTTGTCTGTCTCTAGTTTTTTTATTTCTAGCTCTGCCTGTCTAGTTTCTCTCTCCCTCTCTAGCTCTGCCTGTCTAATTTCTCTCTCTTTCTCTGCCTGTCTAGTTTTCTCTCTATCTTCTAGTTCTAATTCTAGTTTCTTCAAGTCGTCCTGTCGACGTTTTTCCTCTATCTCTAATTCTCTATCCCTTCTCTCTAACTGCTCTTGGACGTATTTATACACCTCGTCCCCTTGGAGATTCAGTGCTATCGCTTCTTCCCTAATGGCCTTACGAAAGTTAACCAGCTCTGCCATGGTATGCTGTGGCGCTAAATGGCTCCTAACCTAAACTGTCCCTTAATCCAGACAAAAAGCGGTACTCACCAGGTTTATTTCTCAGTCTTCCACACACTCGCACTCTTGTCCCTCGTTGCGTTGTCGACTGGGGTGACGACACTGGTCTCGTTGATTGGTGTTGATGGTAGAGCGGCCTATAGCGCACTGGTTAATCCGAGTGAATAGAAGTTCGAGTGCTAATGAATGTTATTGTTTATTTTTGCGCTAGGCACTAACGACACAGGGGCGTGTCTGGTACACTGGTAATCTGGAACGCTGGAACAAGGCGTCTTGAAGCGGCTAAGGGCGAGCGTTGCCCCGTCGCTAGCTTTTGCTAGCGATGTACGGTAGCCAGGCACTGGAACACTGGAACAGGTAGCAAAATAGTCTACTGGAGCAGGCGACACCGAGTGTCGGAGCTGTGATGGCCCAGGAGCAGGTGACGGAAACGTCGGAGTGGTGGTAGCGCAGGAGCAGGTGACGGAACGTCAGAGCGGTGATGGCGCAGGAGCGGGTGACCGATTGTCAGGTCTATGGTTGCGCAGGAGCAGGTGACCAAGTGTCAGAGCTGTAATGGCGAAAGAGCAGATAATATCGAGTGTCGAATTCTGTACTGTGGTAGCGGTGTCCTGTTGGAATTTCAGCAAACGGAGTGAGCCCCCATCTAAGGGTGCCAAGTTCAATGTGATGACAATAGGCCCAGGCCTGCAGGGTGTTTGCAGAGTTTCTGATCCCGGCGAGGTCCTCAGGTGTAGCGTTGCGGGCACTCTACGTGGTTGTTTGGCTCGTGTAGAGGCTGATTATTGGGATGTCACAGTGAAGTTTGGGCCTTAGAATTATTTATATTTTAGTCCGTTATCCCGCTTGGCTGGCGGGTGCTGTAAGACTACTGAATAGGGTAATTTTTACTACTATATGACACGAGTGCTAATATGTGAGCAGACACAAGAACAATGATTGATTCAATGCTGGGATGAGTTTCAAATACTGTTTATTTAGGCATAAACGATAGATAGCAGAAGTTAATCCACAACACAAATTTACAGTGTAAACAGTATATATTTGGATCGACCGAAGACAGGACTGTTTCGTTCCTTGTCTAAGGCCCCAATACCCGTTTCTTATTTCTATCTTAAACCAAGAAGTGCCCTCTGTGGGGGTAGGGGCAATGGGGAGGGGGAGAAGAGGGCGGTCGGGGGAGGGATACAAAATCTCTTTGATACCATACATACCGACGAGGGCTGTTGCGTATGTGTCAGTTTACGGGGGAAAGAGTTAGGGGGAGGGGTTTCCCTGGCCACCTGGGCCGACTGTAATAGATTTCGCGTGTAGACGCAAGTTGTTTATCTTGACCAGTGGTCAGTAGCCGGGAGGGGGATCAAAGGGAGGGCTTGGCGAGGGTGGGGGTTTAGACTGTACATACAAGGGGAGTGTAAACATGTTAAATATATACAAGGGCGGATAACTAAGCTTGTATAATAATAATATAAGGAATATATGTATTGATGCATGTACAACAGTTATGGAAGAGAGTAAGTACATTCATACATACAAAATAAAGATACAAGATACAAATACAGTCACACATTCTTCATTCATTGGTGAGCACCGCAATGAGCCAGGATTAATTGTAGTTTATAGGTTGGAGCCATAGTGAATAAGTGCCATGGCACCAGGCTGAGCGCTGGCGCTTCTAGTGAGTTTACCACACCATCCCCCCTTTTACGAGACAATTAGTCAGGCGTGCAATTGTCTGTTTTACTATAAACTTACGGTACTAGTCCTAAGCTAGGCGAACCCAACGAGAGAAAAGTATGTCTATTGTCTATTTGCTACCAGTCCTGTTATTTCTGTTACATGTCCTTTTGAAGGGTCCCCCGAGGTCTATGGGGACCCCTTGAAATGGAGTTCCCCCCTCCGCCTGCCGTGATAACGGTACGGGTGGGGTGTAGTAGTTCCGTGACGTGAGTTTGCACAGGTGGCGGTTTACTCCCACATGCATGCCTGGCCAGAAGTAATAATGTTTTATCTTACTGAGAGTGGCATTCTGGCCCCGACGACTCCGCCCGACGGAGTCATAAGCGGCCTCTATCACTTGCTTACGGTAGGGGGAGGGGACTACTAATTGATTTCTTATTGTCCCATCTGGTAGGGGCACCTGGCGGTATAACAGCTGTCCCTTGAGTGAGTAGTGGCCTGCTGACATTGGTTTCCCATGATAGGTCTTTGCTTCGTTTAGCAGCCTTTTTAGGGTAGGGTCCTCCTGTTGTGCCTTCAGGAATTCTTGATGGGACGGGTTTAAGGTCGGCTGGGTGGCGCTAGGTTCGGGGTGTGTCCGGGCGACCACCGACGCGTGGGGAGGTGGGGATCCATAGTGACATGGGGTAAAGTACTTCTTGCCTAGAATGACATCATACGGCAGGTCTTCTCGCACTGCTAATGTCGCTAACCCGGTAAATTGGGCTGATTCAATGTGCACTAATGCCGTGGGGAGCGTTTCCACGTGGCCCCATATGCTCTGAATTTGGACAGTGTCCCCGGTGAAGTCGGAGTCGCGGATATATGCCCGTTTGGCTATGCCTTCTGACTCACAGCCTGTGTCGAACAAATATGAGGCGAGTTTATTATTGATTTTTAGTTTCTCCGTAGAGTTGCTATGGGTCCGGTTCAAGGGCCCGGAGCCTGGGGCGCCACCTGGGTAAATCGCGGCGGCGAAACCCAGTAGGGCGGGCTGACGGGTGTTGGGTTCTCTTCGCGGCCGCTCTTGGCTTACCGTTTGAGGGGGTGTAGGGTGGCGCCCGTCTTCGTACGTAACGGGGCGCCTTAAGTGCTCGGCGTACTCAGGTGTAAAGTACCGGGGGTAGGGCGTTTCTGCCTCTTGCTCCGACAGACCGTTAGTAGAGTCTTGTCCCGAATGCATGGTAGGTGTCAGAGCACAGAACGCTCCTGCGGGGAAGAAAGGGGTGGGGCCGCCTCTGTGTTTCTCGTGAGCTGACGGATTTGTGGGCCCAATGGGGCGGGGTTCTCCACGTGGATTCTGGGGCCGATGTTGACCGAAGTTGGACGTGCGCTGCCGGGGAGTGGGGGGGCCTTTTGGAGTTTTGTGCCTGTACGCCTCCTCTTTGTTTTTCTCCTGCCTATGGTGATGTGGGTGAGAGGGGGGGTTGGCAAACTCATCCTTGTGGGCCAACATATATCGATCGGCGGCCACGATAACCTCGTTTAGTCCCTCTAAACCCCATTCGGCTAAGAACGTTTTAACGGTTCTGGGCATGAGGGACTGTAACTGCTCTGAAAGAATCAGATCAATTAAGCCTTCATATGTCCTATCCTGATTTGCTAATTCAATCCATTTGTTAAGGTATTTCCTTAGCCTGTCTACCAGCTCTCTGATTGACTCCCCCTCTTCTAGTCTGGCTGACCTGAACATACTCTGAAACGCCCGTGCGTTTAACTCAAATTTGTTAAGCAGGGCATTTTTGAGTTGTATATATGGGTCCTGATCGGAGGGGCTTAGTTTAGCGTAGACCTCGTAGGTGTCTCCCCTGAGGGTGTGTACTAGGTTCCTGCACCAGGACTCGCGAGGCACGTCGTGGTACGCCATAGCCTCCTCAAAACGTGTGAGGTAGGTATCGAATTGTTCTTGATTTGGTAAGAAGGTGTCAGTCCAGACGGGCACATGGCGCCCGTTAGCAAAACCGCTATGAAGGGAGCCGGGTGGGGAAAGGGGTGGGTCGTCTAATTGCCTGTTTCTACCAGCAATTTCTGCTAGTCTAATCTCTTTGTCTGTCTCTAGTTTTTTTATTTCTAGCTCTGCCTGTCTAGTTTCTCTCTCCCTCTCTAGCTCTGCCTGTCTAATTTCTCTCTCTTTCTCTGCCTGTCTAGTTTTCTCTCTATCTTCTAGTTCTAATTCTAGTTTCTTCAAGTCGTCCTGTCGACGTTTTTCCTCTATCTCTAATTCTCTATCCCTTCTCTCTAACTGCTCTTGGACGTATTTATACACCTCGTCCCCTTGGAGATTCAGTGCTATCGCTTCTTCCCTAATGGCCTTACGAAAGTTAACCAGCTCTGCCATGGTATGCTGTGGCGCTAAATGGCTCCTAACCTAAACTGTCCCTTAATCCAGACAAAAAGCGGTACTCACCAGGTTTATTTCTCAGTCTTCCACACACTCGCACTCTTGTCCCTCGTTGCGTTGTCGACTGGGGTGACGACACTGGTCTCGTTGATTGGTGTTGATGGTAGAGCGGCCTATAGCGCACTGGTTAATCCGAGTGAATAGAAGTTCGAGTGCTAATGAATGTTATTGTTTATTTTTGCGCTAGGCACTAACGACACAGGGGCGTGTCTGGTACACTGGTAATCTGGAACGCTGGAACAAGGCGTCTTGAAGCGGCTAAGGGCGAGCGTTGCCCCGTCGCTAGCTTTTGCTAGCGATGTACGGTAGCCAGGCACTGGAACACTGGAACAGGTAGCAAAATAGTCTACTGGAGCAGGCGACACCGAGTGTCGGAGCTGTGATGGCCCAGGAGCAGGTGACGGAAACGTCGGAGTGGTGGTAGCGCAGGAGCAGGTGACGGAACGTCAGAGCGGTGATGGCGCAGGAGCGGGTGACCGATTGTCAGGTCTATGGTTGCGCAGGAGCAGGTGACCAAGTGTCAGAGCTGTAATGGCGAAAGAGCAGATAATATCGAGTGTCGAATTCTGTACTGTGGTAGCGGTGTCCTGTTGGAATTTCAGCAAACGGAGTGAGCCCCCATCTAAGGGTGCCAAGTTCAATGTGATGACAATAGGCCCAGGCCTGCAGGGTGTTTGCAGAGTTTCTGATCCCGGCGAGGTCCTCAGGTGTAGCGTTGCGGGCACTCTACGTGGTTGTTTGGCTCGTGTAGAGGCTGATTATTGGGATGTCACAGTGAAGTTTGGGCCTTAGAATTATTTATATTTTAGTCCGTTATCCCGCTTGGCTGGCGGGTGCTGTAAGACTACTGAATAGGGTAATTTTTACTACTATATGACACGAGTGCTAATATGTGAGCAGACACAAGAACAATGATTGATTCAATGCTGGGATGAGTTTCAAATACTGTTTATTTAGGCATAAACGATAGATAGCAGAAGTTAATCCACAACACAAATTTACAGTGTAAACAGTATATATTTGGATCGACCGAAGACAGGACTGTTTCGTTCCTTGTCTAAGGCCCCAATACCCGTTTCTTATTTCTATCTTAAACCAAGAAGTGCCCTCTGTGGGGGTAGGGGCAATGGGGAGGGGGAGAAGAGGGCGGTCGGGGGAGGGATACAAAATCTCTTTGATACCATACATACCGACGAGGGCTGTTGCGTATGTGTCAGTTTACGGGGGAAAGAGTTAGGGGGAGGGGTTTCCCTGGCCACCTGGGCCGACTGTAATAGATTTCGCGTGTAGACGCAAGTTGTTTATCTTGACCAGTGGTCAGTAGCCGGGAGGGGGATCAAAGGGAGGGCTTGGCGAGGGTGGGGGTTTAGACTGTACATACAAGGGGAGTGTAAACATGTTAAATATATACAAGGGCGGATAACTAAGCTTGTATAATAATAATATAAGGAATATATGTATTGATGCATGTACAACAGTTATGGAAGAGAGTAAGTACATTCATACATACAAAATAAAGATACAAGATACAAATACAGTCACACATTCTTCATTCATTGGTGAGCACCGCAATGAGCCAGGATTAATTGTAGTTTATAGGTTGGAGCCATAGTGAATAAGTGCCATGGCACCAGGCTGAGCGCTGGCGCTTCTAGTGAGTTTACCACACCATCCCCCCTTTTACGAGACAATTAGTCAGGCGTGCAATTGTCTGTTTTACTATAAACTTACGGTACTAGTCCTAAGCTAGGCGAACCCAACGAGAGAAAAGTATGTCTATTGTCTATTTGCTACCAGTCCTGTTATTTCTGTTACATGTCCTTTTGAAGGGTCCCCCGAGGTCTATGGGGACCCCTTGAAATGGAGTTCCCCCCTCCGCCTGCCGTGATAACGGTACGGGTGGGGTGTAGTAGTTCCGTGACGTGAGTTTGCACAGGTGGCGGTTTACTCCCACATGCATGCCTGGCCAGAAGTAATAATGTTTTATCTTACTGAGAGTGGCATTCTGGCCCCGACGACTCCGCCCGACGGAGTCATAAGCGGCCTCTATCACTTGCTTACGGTAGGGGGAGGGGACTACTAATTGATTTCTTATTGTCCCATCTGGTAGGGGCACCTGGCGGTATAACAGCTGTCCCTTGAGTGAGTAGTGGCCTGCTGACATTGGTTTCCCATGATAGGTCTTTGCTTCGTTTAGCAGCCTTTTTAGGGTAGGGTCCTCCTGTTGTGCCTTCAGGAATTCTTGATGGGACGGGTTTAAGGTCGGCTGGGTGGCGCTAGGTTCGGGGTGTGTCCGGGCGACCACCGACGCGTGGGGAGGTGGGGATCCATAGTGACATGGGGTAAAGTACTTCTTGCCTAGAATGACATCATACGGCAGGTCTTCTCGCACTGCTAATGTCGCTAACCCGGTAAATTGGGCTGATTCAATGTGCACTAATGCCGTGGGGAGCGTTTCCACGTGGCCCCATATGCTCTGAATTTGGACAGTGTCCCCGGTGAAGTCGGAGTCGCGGATATATGCCCGTTTGGCTATGCCTTCTGACTCACAGCCTGTGTCGAACAAATATGAGGCGAGTTTATTATTGATTTTTAGTTTCTCCGTAGAGTTGCTATGGGTCCGGTTCAAGGGCCCGGAGCCTGGGGCGCCACCTGGGTAAATCGCGGCGGCGAAACCCAGTAGGGCGGGCTGACGGGTGTTGGGTTCTCTTCGCGGCCGCTCTTGGCTTACCGTTTGAGGGGGTGTAGGGTGGCGCCCGTCTTCGTACGTAACGGGGCGCCTTAAGTGCTCGGCGTACTCAGGTGTAAAGTACCGGGGGTAGGGCGTTTCTGCCTCTTGCTCCGACAGACCGTTAGTAGAGTCTTGTCCCGAATGCATGGTAGGTGTCAGAGCACAGAACGCTCCTGCGGGGAAGAAAGGGGTGGGGCCGCCTCTGTGTTTCTCGTGAGCTGACGGATTTGTGGGCCCAATGGGGCGGGGTTCTCCACGTGGATTCTGGGGCCGATGTTGACCGAAGTTGGACGTGCGCTGCCGGGGAGTGGGGGGGCCTTTTGGAGTTTTGTGCCTGTACGCCTCCTCTTTGTTTTTCTCCTGCCTATGGTGATGTGGGTGAGAGGGGGGGTTGGCAAACTCATCCTTGTGGGCCAACATATATCGATCGGCGGCCACGATAACCTCGTTTAGTCCCTCTAAACCCCATTCGGCTAAGAACGTTTTAACGGTTCTGGGCATGAGGGACTGTAACTGCTCTGAAAGAATCAGATCAATTAAGCCTTCATATGTCCTATCCTGATTTGCTAATTCAATCCATTTGTTAAGGTATTTCCTTAGCCTGTCTACCAGCTCTCTGATTGACTCCCCCTCTTCTAGTCTGGCTGACCTGAACATACTCTGAAACGCCCGTGCGTTTAACTCAAATTTGTTAAGCAGGGCATTTTTGAGTTGTATATATGGGTCCTGATCGGAGGGGCTTAGTTTAGCGTAGACCTCGTAGGTGTCTCCCCTGAGGGTGTGTACTAGGTTCCTGCACCAGGACTCGCGAGGCACGTCGTGGTACGCCATAGCCTCCTCAAAACGTGTGAGGTAGGTATCGAATTGTTCTTGATTTGGTAAGAAGGTGTCAGTCCAGACGGGCACATGGCGCCCGTTAGCAAAACCGCTATGAAGGGAGCCGGGTGGGGAAAGGGGTGGGTCGTCTAATTGCCTGTTTCTACCAGCAATTTCTGCTAGTCTAATCTCTTTGTCTGTCTCTAGTTTTTTTATTTCTAGCTCTGCCTGTCTAGTTTCTCTCTCCCTCTCTAGCTCTGCCTGTCTAATTTCTCTCTCTTTCTCTGCCTGTCTAGTTTTCTCTCTATCTTCTAGTTCTAATTCTAGTTTCTTCAAGTCGTCCTGTCGACGTTTTTCCTCTATCTCTAATTCTCTATCCCTTCTCTCTAACTGCTCTTGGACGTATTTATACACCTCGTCCCCTTGGAGATTCAGTGCTATCGCTTCTTCCCTAATGGCCTTACGAAAGTTAACCAGCTCTGCCATGGTATGCTGTGGCGCTAAATGGCTCCTAACCTAAACTGTCCCTTAATCCAGACAAAAAGCGGTACTCACCAGGTTTATTTCTCAGTCTTCCACACACTCGCACTCTTGTCCCTCGTTGCGTTGTCGACTGGGGTGACGACACTGGTCTCGTTGATTGGTGTTGATGGTAGAGCGGCCTATAGCGCACTGGTTAATCCGAGTGAATAGAAGTTCGAGTGCTAATGAATGTTATTGTTTATTTTTGCGCTAGGCACTAACGACACAGGGGCGTGTCTGGTACACTGGTAATCTGGAACGCTGGAACAAGGCGTCTTGAAGCGGCTAAGGGCGAGCGTTGCCCCGTCGCTAGCTTTTGCTAGCGATGTACGGTAGCCAGGCACTGGAACACTGGAACAGGTAGCAAAATAGTCTACTGGAGCAGGCGACACCGAGTGTCGGAGCTGTGATGGCCCAGGAGCAGGTGACGGAAACGTCGGAGTGGTGGTAGCGCAGGAGCAGGTGACGGAACGTCAGAGCGGTGATGGCGCAGGAGCGGGTGACCGATTGTCAGGTCTATGGTTGCGCAGGAGCAGGTGACCAAGTGTCAGAGCTGTAATGGCGAAAGAGCAGATAATATCGAGTGTCGAATTCTGTACTGTGGTAGCGGTGTCCTGTTGGAATTTCAGCAAACGGAGTGAGCCCCCATCTAAGGGTGCCAAGTTCAATGTGATGACAATAGGCCCAGGCCTGCAGGGTGTTTGCAGAGTTTCTGATCCCGGCGAGGTCCTCAGGTGTAGCGTTGCGGGCACTCTACGTGGTTGTTTGGCTCGTGTAGAGGCTGATTATTGGGATGTCACAGTGAAGTTTGGGCCTTAGAATTATTTATATTTTAGTCCGTTATCCCGCTTGGCTGGCGGGTGCTGTAAGACTACTGAATAGGGTAATTTTTACTACTATATGACACGAGTGCTAATATGTGAGCAGACACAAGAACAATGATTGATTCAATGCTGGGATGAGTTTCAAATACTGTTTATTTAGGCATAAACGATAGATAGCAGAAGTTAATCCACAACACAAATTTACAGTGTAAACAGTATATATTTGGATCGACCGAAGACAGGACTGTTTCGTTCCTTGTCTAAGGCCCCAATACCCGTTTCTTATTTCTATCTTAAACCAAGAAGTGCCCTCTGTGGGGGTAGGGGCAATGGGGAGGGGGAGAAGAGGGCGGTCGGGGGAGGGATACAAAATCTCTTTGATACCATACATACCGACGAGGGCTGTTGCGTATGTGTCAGTTTACGGGGGAAAGAGTTAGGGGGAGGGGTTTCCCTGGCCACCTGGGCCGACTGTAATAGATTTCGCGTGTAGACGCAAGTTGTTTATCTTGACCAGTGGTCAGTAGCCGGGAGGGGGATCAAAGGGAGGGCTTGGCGAGGGTGGGGGTTTAGACTGTACATACAAGGGGAGTGTAAACATGTTAAATATATACAAGGGCGGATAACTAAGCTTGTATAATAATAATATAAGGAATATATGTATTGATGCATGTACAACAGTTATGGAAGAGAGTAAGTACATTCATACATACAAAATAAAGATACAAGATACAAATACAGTCACACATTCTTCATTCATTGGTGAGCACCGCAATGAGCCAGGATTAATTGTAGTTTATAGGTTGGAGCCATAGTGAATAAGTGCCATGGCACCAGGCTGAGCGCTGGCGCTTCTAGTGAGTTTACCACACCTGGTAAGACCAATGTCATACAACATGACATTATTGTAACAGATGATAAGCCGGTGAGGCTAAAACCATACACAATCCCTATTCATTTGAGGGATAACTTGCAAAAAGAGATAGATGAGCTTGTGAGTATGGGGTTGATAGAGCCATCCAATTCAGCATATGCATCTCCAATAGTATTAGTTAAGAAAAAAGATAAAACTATAAGGTTGTGTTTGGACTATAGGAAGCTGAATAATGTTACTCTCTTTGACCCATATCCTATGAACAATGTTGAAGATATTATGGCTCAGCTATCCAATGCAACTATTTTTTCTAAATTGGATATGGCTAAAGGGTACTATCAAGTAGGTTTAACTGATAGAGCTAAACCATTTACAAGTTTTGTTACTCCATTGGGGTTATATCAATGGAAGGTGATGAGTTTTGGGTTGGTGAATGCTCCTGCAACTTTTAACAGGATGATGGGTATGATTCTAGGACATAGGAAGGATACGATATTTTATTTGGATGACATATGTGTTTTTAATGATACTTGGGAAAATCATTTAAAAAGTCTTAATGATATCTTTGAAATTATAGAAAAACATAATTTGACAATTAAACCTAACAAATTAGAAATAGGCATGAAAGAAATTACTTTTTTGGGACACAAGATATCCAATAACACCATTAAGCCATTGGAGGAGAATATTACTAAAATCCTTAAAATTGACATTCCAAGAAATAAAAAAGAAGTGAGGAGTCTTCTAGGTGTATGTAATTTTTATAGGAAATTTATTCCTAATTTTTCAGAGATGGTAGCTCCATTGACTGAACTTATTAAAAAGAAAAGCCCAATTAAAATAATTTGGTCTCAGGAGTGTGAAATGGCATTAAATAGGATAAAGGTTGCTTTTTCTGGACAACCTATATTAAGACTACCAGACATTAAAAAAAGATTTGTGGTTTTGACTGATGCAAGTTTGGTTGGTTTGGGAGGAATTTTGGGACAATATCATGACAATGTCTTACACCCGATTCAGTATATTAGCAGGAAATTAAGTGAGGCTGAGGTTAGGTATGCAACAGTAGAACGGGAAGCTCTTGGTGTGGTTTGGTGTATTACTAAATTGGCAAGGTACTTGATGGGTACAAAGTTTGTTCTTATGACTGACCATAAGCCTTTGTCCTTTATAAATCAGAACAAGCTAAACAATAGTAGGATAGCAAGATGGTCACTTATCCTGCAGGCATACAGTTTTACTGTGGAAAATATACCTGGGGTGGATAATATATTGGCTGATTTGTTGTCTAGATGTGGTGTTTAAGGTGTGTTGTTTGATACGTAATCACCAGTTTGGAACGCGGTTAAAAATTATTTTTCATGTAAATATAAAGTATAGATACGGTGTTAATGAAATATTGATTTTTTCCAAAGGTTCTGGACGAGAAATGGTTCTACAACTGAAGCACGGTGATTCAAGCACAACGTACCATTTGTAAATGAGAGATGTTCTATCACGTCCTCACATTATCGTGAACGGTTTTTATGGACACCATATCAAACGCAAACATGAGGACATCATATGAAGAGTACATTTATGGTGCTAACATGGAATCGAGGTCATGTCATCGCTATGTCAAGGTATATTGACATTATCAACATAGAATCGAGGTCAAGTCATCGTATTATTAAGGTACATTTACATTGTCAACGCGGAATGAAGGTCATGTCATCAACATATGGAGGAATCAACAGATCAACACGTTATTGATAACATTATACATTTTTTTTGGTTTATGACCAATTCAACACTATATTGCTTACAGACAGACAGCTCGTGGTTAAGTATTCAATGGTAAATTCTTGAGATGTATCTGTGAACAATGCATTGTAATTATTGTTGTGACATTATTGGAACTATTTTATCAAGGTGTTGAAACTCTACAGGATGGATAATCTACAAAGGACCTATGAAATATTCAATGAATGTATTGTTGGACGTTCAGAAGAGGAAGGTTGCAATGATATTACATGGACCAGTATGAACTGTTATGTTTTCGGATTTGATGATATTTATACTATTGGTTTGTGTATTCTATCAATACAGGACAGGATATACTGTGGAACCTTATGGACCTATATGTATTATATGTATTATGGACCTATTAGTGAAAGTTATTGGTTAACATATATTGATGAATACGTTGGTTTTGTTATATGTTATTTGTGTTGCATAACATGGTTTGATATAAATTGGGATAATTGTAATTTTTCATATAGTTCTAGTTATTGAAGAGATATATATTTTATCAAAGTATTTGACGGAGATAAGAATTTTTTTTTATATAGAAATTTGTATGACAAATTTAAAGGGTCGATGGGGGAATGTGATGATTTAAAATATATATAGTTATTTTAGTGGGACATAATTTGTATAATCTCTAACCCGGTGTTAATGTACAGAATAAACGAGTGACGTTTTACGATAAAAACAATGACGTGGGAGTTAGATTGAACGTAGCGTACATTTGAAGATAAAGACAGACGACCTTAGAATTTGGTAGTGGCTGAACGTGTTTTAGACTAGGCTATAGAAACTGTGGAGTATTTGAATTCATCTTGTACATAAATTGCATTAAATATTGAGTTCTCATTTCTACTAAAAGCCGGCAGTTTGTTCATTGTTTATTATTATATAATGTGATCTCCCTGAGAGTTGTATACATAGTAATTACAAAATAACGGTCACATATAGTATAGACCTCTATGCTCACACAATATAAATCGGTAACAAACAATAATATGTGAAACCTTGACGAGATACAAAACTTTCTGCAGACACCCACGCCACTGCCTATAGAGCGATTGCAATAGGCGTGGCTTAGGTTTTCTAGTGACGTACTTGTGTAAAAAGCGGCCATCTTGGCGATAATGGCATTAATGGGGAATAAACATTGTTATTTACCATGTGTATTTTAAACCCAGAATATAAGGAATTAGTTACCATAAAATTTGATATTTAACTGCGATACTAGTCCTTAGTAGTCCATCCACAAAATAAACATGTTTTTAGGCTTTTATAGTTTTTCAATAGCTCTTTTGAAACATTGCATGCTACATTTTGCTTTATGCTTTACTTTTAGATAGTAAGCTAATAGGCTAACATTCGACAATCGACATCTTCAATTAAATACTCGGCACTTACGGAACCTTTTCCATTGATTTTTAATGGTTTAAATTTAGCTTTGAATGTTAATTTACATCGCTTGACATTGTTTTATATATGTTTTACGTTATATTGTTGAAATGATCACATTTAAAAATAAAACCATAAAAACTAAGTTTTTATTATACTCCCTTTATTTGCAAACTAATTACCATCATGTAATTAAATAATTGATTGACTACTGCAAATGAAACGTACAGAAAAATATCTCTGTCGCAAATCTCAAAAATATCTCCTTACTCCGTATGAATTGTTCTAAAAATAATCTTAGCGCATACATTTTTTTTCTAGCTTTGCGCCGAAAAACTATAAAAAGTTGCACAGGCATTTTTAAAGTGAAACCAACATTTTTCTTATACTTTCCTTTTAAGAAATGAATATTGTCATAAGTGTAGTATTATTAAGTTGTTTTAACTGAAAATTTGATAGGATGTATTGTTAGGCGCCACAAGTCTGTTGTCCAAATGTTATCATTTCAGCTCGATCGGACCACGGGAAGTGGTCGAAAAATCGAAGCCAATTTTTGCACCATTGCAGACAGACAGACAGACAGCAAATGCAACTTAAAATAAAGGGAGTAATAAAAATAAAACCTTCTTACGGCTTTAGAAATACGGCTGCCATTTATCACCACTAGACAAAGTAAACAAACAGCACGCGCTTTTTGTCACGTGATTGCAATCGCTCTATACAGTTCATTAAAGAAAAAATTGACAAATGTATCACATTGCACTAAGGTTTAAATTAGTGTGACTACAACACAATAACAATCTGTTGCAATGCCCAGATAAACATAAGGACAAAAACTCTTTCCTTATCCCTTATGCGAGAACAAACGAATGCATACGGGCATCGAATGGGTTGTCTGAACAAATCAAGAAAACCAGTACCACTTAACATCATTAGAAACACTAATAAAAGTGCAAGACTAGACTGGTAGAGGCCCTACCACGGATATGCGTCGGACGCAATAATCTTCTTTATATTATAGGCTAAGGAGCGTCTGTCATATAGGCCTATACGATAAGATAAATATATAGCGATATTTAGGCTTAGATCCTTATAGATAGACATGATGAATGGATAGAGAACTAAGCTTACCTTAGCCTTAAGTCACATAGTAAAGCTCCTCTACAGATGTATTGAATTTCAGCATGTAAATCTGTTGAAAATGTATTCATTTGGTCTCCGCTCAACTCTTCCAAACCAAACGTTTTAAAAAAAATTTCAGCGAGACATTTTTTTGTGTGTGTGAAATAACCCAAAGTCCAGTTATTGAATCGGTAAATCTATCTAGCTTACAAAGAATGTATCGGTTGTTAGAATTTACTCACATAGTTGAGTCTGCAGCAGGTAGATTCTAAAATGGTAGAATTGTAGACACACGATTAAAAGAAACAACTCAAAGCAACTTTACTTTACTTTTTTTTTATGCTTTTGTTTTTAAGAAAAAAAAATTAAAATGTTTTCTTTTGAAAAGAAAGATTCATATTTTTTTGTTAGAAAATATTTTTTTCAATAAAATGTAGTTCTTATTTTTATAATAATCTTTTAGCCTAATTTAGGCTAAAATTTTCGGTTTAGGCAAACATTAGCTCTACATGTTTTATTAAAATGCACAGCGCAGGTGTGGCCTAGAAGGGGTAGGCCTACCCGGTACATTTATTTTCTCTGTAAAAAAAATATTCAATTCTTGAAGTATGATTAAATGAAATCTGTCATGGGTTCAAGTCGTTTGAGGATAATAACTCCAGAACCTCTATTAGGTGTGCATTGGATATTATAAAGTCTATCCACCTGCAGTAAAAAAACAACAAAAAACAACTTTGCATCAAACATAATCTACAAGCGCGTGTTCAAACTTCACCATGACCTTTACTTCACCTCCCCCCTCCCCCAGAGGTGTAGCTAAAAGAAAAAAGGAGGGGGGGGGCAAGGGGTACCCGATATCCTGGCACCAAAAATTAAGCTTACACCTTATCATTAAAAAAAATGGAGGGTGGCGCTAATTTTATAGCTCGTTCCCCGGGCGCAAAAACAATCTAGCTCCGCCTCTGTCCACTTCGCCTCAGGCATTCACCATCATACGCGTTTTTCAAAATTCCTTTGCTTCAGCTGAGACTCAAGGACAGATTGTGCAATTTGCTGAGAATGATCTATCGGCCAGGAAGATATAAATATTTACAGCTTGTGCCTGCGTTATATCTGACGTAAAACTCGTCTGCGTTTGCCAAGATTTGGTGCAAAGTGTTGGGGGGGGGGGAAGGGGGAGGTCACCCAGACCAACACACAAACGCAGACACACTAATGTTAACTGTCTTGAAATGATAACTTCTTGGTATTGCAGCTATAAATGAACACAAGGGCTTTAACAGTAAAAACAGATGCACTAGCCTAGTATTTATTAACAGCAAAACATCTTGCACTTTTGGTTTATTATTCTTTAGATTTTTTATTGATCGATTTAACAGGTTAGCACCAAAATCTTAATGGAATCTTTTATAATAACTTCACATGTAAGATTGCAGCGGGCTGGAAAAATCTTCGCAAGGATTTTTGGACCACTTCCCGTCATCCCATCGAGCTAAATTTTAGCACACATTATCTTTGCCAATGACACAAAATTCCATCAAATAAATATATGAAAAAACTTTCCCCGTTTATTCCATTACACTTTATGATGGGCATGTTTAAATGATGGATATTTACATTGCTTTTAAGTGTGGCAAAATCTTCTGAACTCTAATAGTTTTATGGTAAATTAACATGTTTTTTTTTAATGAAAAATATAATGCTAAAAAATGCTTAGGCTTTTTAACGGTTTGTTTAATTAATGCTTAGTTAAACATTTTAAGAAACAATTAAAACACAACAAGCTTAACAAAGACACAACAACTTATTGAACAAGTGAACAGGTTGAACAAACAATTATAATACAAACAGTTAAACAAAGATGCTACAAGTGAATAAGTTTAACAAACAATTAAAACACAAGTTAAACAAAGGACCAAGAAATATGAGCAGAACAATTATTAATGAAATCAAGAAAAAAAGATTTCTCTGGTATGTTTATTGAAGCACTGAAACCATTGGCTAAACTGAACACACAAACGTAACTTCAATGTGTTCCACAGAAGAGCGTCATTGCACTGACATATATAGTTTTGACAATTCTGCCTGGCACTAAATAAAATACATTTGTTGACTATAGATCATTCAGAATCTTACAGCATACAGAATGTTCATGTCATGATATATATTAATATATAATATATTTAACATAATATTAACTTTTTTTTGTATTGTACACTATAATTTACTATAATGTCTTAATTTCATAATTTCAAAGTATTAAAATGCTGAACTTTAATTTCTCAAAAATGTCTGTAAGCCTTTACCCAAATTTCAGTGCTGTGTATGAAAACAGCCACAATTCAGGAATCATACAGTTGCAATTATTGCATGATCTAAGTTCGGTGGCTTTCAGTTCTGTCACCGGGAGCCAATATAAGCTAATTTTAATATTATAGAAAAAAAAAAAGGTCACAACCTATAAATAGATTTGACCTGGAAATGCTCCACTTTTAATATTGATTAAGCACATGAGAATTGACAAATATCAAATGATAAAAAAAATACAGTTATAAAAACGGAACCTACAGAAAACATCAGTCAATAGAATAGAATTATTCCTTAGTAAAATACATTTATGTCTATGTGAATGCCATTTTGAGTTACGCAAATGTAAAAATAGGCTAGTGTATAAGAATGCCATTTGGGTTACACAAATATAATGTAGGCCCACAAGGAGACAAACAACCAGTGTGGGCAGGGTAGGGAGATAGAGGGTTCCTTATTATTCAAGTTGAGGTGGGGTCAGGGGAGTCTAGCATTTCTTTCACCTGACCGCTTTTGGATTAATATTTAAGTGAAATCTGCCTTAAAACCTGAGTTTTTTTTTCACAAACAAGAGGATGAAAACTGAAAAGACCTAGTCAAAATATTTACTGTAAATTAATCTGTATTGTTTAAAACTTAACACTTTTTTTTTAGAATTATTACCAGTGAAGTTGTACTGGTAATTACATTTATGGTTATACTTTATAAACTTAAGTAAATTGTTAACAGAGTATAACATGTAACACTCCTCTGGAAAATAAACAACAAAAATTCATTCAACTGGGTAAATGCAAGAGTATGGCCTTCAACATGCCACTGTTGTAGCAAGGCCTTGTAGTTTAAGTAGGTCACGATACTATTGTGCCATTTGTGAATAGACATATGATCAATAGTTCATTGAAGTGAAACTGAGTTGACAAAAAAAATAATTTCAAAAACATACATAAGGCTAGTCAAGCAGAGCTCACTAAGTCTATTGCGTGTTTGTACCGAATGACTTTTCTTCTCCCATCAGTGATGCCTATCATATAAAAAAATGTAAAAAAATTTCTTTCCCCTAACCAGGGAAGAGCAGAAGACTTACACGGTGGGTATCCCAGCTCTATCCCTAGACCGAATTAAAAAGTCTCTTAAAAAAAACCCAGACGAGCCTTTCGTCTCTTGTGTCCAGGGCGTAACGCTAGACCAGTATGTGCCGCAGCTAAAATTAAAATATTTCATATAAAACTGAACATATACATGTATGTTTCAAAACAAGGGTAATGGGAGGGCCACAATTCAATAAACCATTACTGGGACATTAGTAACTTGGCAGTTGTACTGGACACACAATCTTCTTAAACTGGCTTGTATTTTTTAAAAAAAGGATAATAAATATGTTTCACTAGGTATGGTTTGGGTCAGTCCTTCAAGAGACTGAAAGATTTCAGACTCCAATCATTCCATCAACAAGCTTGTAGTTTTTACTTTTCACCCATAGATTCCGGGTGCCCCTCAGAGAAAAGTAGACCTCCTAGGAAGCCCTAAAGTTCTAACCGAACCGGGTTCAAACCCGAAACCCTGAGCGTGATGACCCTTTAGACTTCCGCACTCTAATAAGTAGCTCAGAAGGTCAAAGAAACAAAC
This sequence comes from Anisus vortex, assembly GCA_949126835.1. Classification (NCBI taxonomy): domain Eukaryota; kingdom Metazoa; phylum Mollusca; class Gastropoda; family Planorbidae; genus Anisus; species Anisus vortex. The sequence goes on along the minus strand of OX421505.1, from coordinate 1,894,735 downwards.
GAGAAAACTTTAAATAAACACATTTCAAACTGTTTTTATATTATCCAGACACGCAACTATAATACAAGTTCAACCAATAAAAACAAATGTACACATTATTTAAAAAAAAATGCTTTAAAAAAATACAAAAAAATAATAGCCATTTGTTAAACTAATGCTGCAAAGATGGTAAAGTTAGCATTCTACAAATTTATCAACAACACACACACACTAAAAAATTTTTTTAAGAAAATGTATACATAAAAGAATTAAATGCCTCATAACATGGTCAAAACTTGATTTGATTCTAACAAAATCACTTTAAAATACTGAATTAAAAAAAAAATAATGAATATAAAAACAAAAAACCTGTCAATTTAGTTTTTAGATGCATTATTTCCCCTTATCATAGCCCTGGAAAGTGGGTCAAATGAGCAAAGAATGGTTTGTACCTGCACATTGACAGACAAGTGTAAACTAACTGTAAAGAGACAGGGGAAAACAAGCAGGTGTGAACAGACAGATGTAAACAGACAAGTGTAAACAGACAGGTGTAAACAGACAGGTGTAAACAGACAGGTGCGAACAGACAGATGTAAACAGACAGATGTAAACAGACAGGTGTAAACAGACAAGGTGTAAACAGACAGGTGTATACAGACAGGTGTAAACAGGCAGGTGTGAACAGGCAGGTGTAAACAGACAGGTGTAAACAAACAGGTGTAAACAAACAGGTGTAAACATGAGCAGGTGAAAACAAAAGTTGATGCTTTATGCACTGACATACTGCCATGCAGTAAAAGTAATGAGGTGAAACTAATACCAACTGATATTATAATAAACCCCCTACATAAAACCGATTCATAGAATAAAACACCATGACACTTCCGTTCCAGGGCTGGGTTGACGACATTAAAAAACAAATATGTATAAAACCCTTGAGCAACAACCCACTGCCTACCCTCCTTTAAAGCCCTGACTATACTCATGAGAACTGAAACCAGAGCCTGAGAGCCTTATGATGACCCCAGGGCCACATGAAACTGACAATACAATACCCTCCCCACCCCTCAACCCCAACTGCCAAAAGTTTGGCTGTGGTTGTTTTAATTGAATAGAAAAAAAAAACAGACTTATTTATTTGTATCACACAATAAAAACTCAGCTGATAAAACAATGAACATTGAGACAACAAAATCATTCTTTCTGCTTATGACCAACAAAAAAACAACTCAGAAAAACCTACAAACCCAGAGTTCCAATTAAAACATGAGTATTGAGTGTTGAGTGTTGAGTATTCTCAACAGTATTTGTTTACTTAAATGTTCACACACACAAAAAAAGGTTTAAAAAATTATTTACAATCATCCATAACAAATGCCATTTTTTATCTCAGCAGAAACCAAACAAAAAATTCACACAAGAAAATCCAACCAAACGATTTAAAACAAAAAATGTGTAAAAACCTCACATAGAATGAATTATATATGTGATTTTTATATGCAAGAAAAAAAAATAAAATCTATGATTAAATCTATTACCGGGTATTGTGTATGATTACATAGACAATAAACCAAGAGCCCTATAATGTTTCGATAAACATGGAGAACTATAAATGACTAATTATACAGTCTGTTCTATAGTAATAACAAAGACGATCTCACCCTTTATACCATGTTTATACATATACAGTGAACCCTCACTACTTCGCGGTTTGATATCTGCAGATTGTTTTCATTATATTTTTTTCATTATTTTAGATTTGAAAATATATAGTGGATATTTTGGAAATTTCAAAAATAGTCGCATTATATGAAGACCCAAAATATTTCATTAATTCCAAATTCATTTTTTTTATGTACACCTACTGTTTTATTGCAAAACATTTTGTGCCAGTGTACTGTATGTACATACTGTAGATATCTGTACATCAATGTAAAGGGTGGTTTGTTAACAGTATGTAAAGGGAGGGTTGAAAAAGTCCAAATAAAAGTTAAATAAATACTGTAAATATGGTATCCCTACTTATTGGATTTTCAGCTATCGGAGCCAGTAAGTAACGTATCCTGTCTGACTATATTGATCATAGGCCCGGTGAAGAAGCGGTCACTAATTTCTGGGGCCATGGCATACTATGAGTGGCCAGCACAATGCCCAGCCACCTTTACTTTACCCCAACTAATTTCAGGTACCCATCAGAGGTGAGTAGACACCGGGACACCCTCCAATCCTGGGAAAAAATCCTACCCTTCAGCAGGATTCAAACTGTAGAACCTTCGGTGTGCCATCCGAACGGGGTGTCGCTCAGCTCACCGTGCCCCCAATTGTAGACAAGGATATTTTTTTTATCCCTTAGTGACTTTATCTTATCACCTTGGCTGCGAGTATAACTTTACAGTAACAAATGCATGTAAATATAGTAACAATGAAACAAAAACAGTTTGTATATAAACTAGCATTGTAGATCTCAAGGAGAGCAACAAGGGGGGGAGGAGCCAATAACAATAAAAAAAAAAATAAAACACAGCAGAAGAAAATCAACAAAACAAAAAAATTTTTTTTTAAATAAACATTAGTGCTTTGAAAAACAATTTAAGTGAGTAAAAAACAATTATTTTTAATCAAAAGAGCACATCACAGATCGGTGAAGCGAGAAACGGAACAAATATTACATTTGTGCGCATGGAAAAAGATTTTAACCTCCTGAGTTTATAGAAGCTAGCCAGATTTTAAAAAAAGAACAACAACGAAGACTCTTGAAGCTTTAAGGACCCGTGTGAAGCCAAACGGAATAAGTTCGGGGAACAGCAAACTCAAAACATCGATGGCTGTGCTGGGGTAGTTTTCTGTAGGGATGGGAGACTACCTTTGCTTTTTTATTTTTAAACAAACAAAAATGTATACTTTGTGCAACTGGACCATTAGGTTTATTTGAACAAAAAGAAAACAAAACATGTTTTTTATTTATCAGTTTAAGTCTATAGGCAAAGAGCCATGCTCCTTGTTGACACTTATGTCTATTTTATTAACCAAACGGTATCACTGCCAACTTTAAATATAGAAGAAACTAGAACTGTAGACTATATGAAATAAATTTTAACTTGTGTCAAATGAAATGTTTCCACATTTAGGCATAAAATGACAATGTAATTTTTAAATAGATATATATATATATAACATTGTAATTCGCTCCTATAAGTGATTGTGATAAACCAGATCAGCACAGTTGGCACCACAGTTTCTTTCAGTAAATTTATTCATAAAAAAACAAAACACATGCTAAATATACAGCATGTGGATATAGCATTTCTAGCTAAAAAAGACTGGCTATTCTTAGCACCCATAAACTTAACTGTCCCTTTTCCATTAGTATAATTGATAGCTATTTCAGTACGACAGATCTAACCCCTAAACTTAAACAAAATTAGGTCATTCAGAATAAACTATATAGCTACTTATGATATTATAGCTAATGCCATCAAAGATATACCCTGTAAGCTATTTTTACTACTGTACATATACATTGTAAAACTATTTCCTATGGGATACATCTATTGTAATGCCACAAGTCTTTGTATGTTTATCAATTAATTATTCTAAGTTGCATAGTTGACACATCTGGCAAGCTGACTCATAAAGTCCCAAAAACAAGGATTTTCAGAAAAGAATCAAGGGAACAAAATAATTTCATCAATTTGCACTTTAAAACTACAAGGTTTCCTAAAAACAAGGAACAGGAAATCGAAAATGGAAAATTGAAACTAACTAACCCTCTATTGTTTAGACCAATCTATTTGTTTTCCAATAAACAAATAAATTTTTTCAGCTGACTGCAGATTGCTAACATACAAATGAAAACATGAATTTAAGGAAAGGTCATGGTGAAGTTGAAAAGGTTGCAATATAAAGAATGGTATCATGGTGAAGATGGCAAGGTCATGGCCAGTGTTCCTTCTAACATAACTGCACACAGCTCACCAACCGCAAGCACACATTTACAACAGAACAAACAAACGCGGACACTATTGTTATTATTAAAAATACACCTTTATGTTAAGTTAGCCTATATACCATTGTGTGGCCCACACAAAATTAAAGTTGCACAGCCAATATCTTTTGCCCCATACACGGCCTTCAGAAAATTGAACATTGGCCATGGTATAAATGGGAAAATCACAGTGAAGAAGACAAGGTTATCATGTCAGACGCATAAACTGCTGATCGCTGAAAGATGTTTGTGCCGCACAAATTTGGTTGTTTAATATAGACCTTAAGAAACCTATATAATTTTATTTTCTGAGTGGCTGTAAAAAAAAAAATTCAATAATTCTGAATATTTGAGATTTATTTCTTAATTCCAAGAAAATCCAAGAAAAAACAGTGTATTAATGCAGTCTTACAGTTCATTGTGAGACAAAAGAGTTACACAAATATGTTTCCTTCAACTATAGAGAAAACTGGGAATTCCCAAACTGTCAGGTCATGACCCAGTACCTGGACAAAAAACGTGAAATTTCTGGTTGGAAAAAAAAAAAGAGGAAGTTCAAATTTTAGGTCAGATTCTCTTTATGTGCCAGAAATAAACATGTAACAATATTTCACCACAAGCAGTAAACATGTAACAATATTTCACCACAAGCAGTAAACATGTAACAATATTTAACCACAAGCAGTAAACATGTAACAATATTTCACCACAAGAAGTAAACATGTAAAAATATTTCACCACAAGCAGTAGACATGTAACAATATTTCACCACAAGCAGTAAACATGTAACAATATTTCACCACAAGCGGGGACATTTCTGAGATATTTAAACCTGATATTAGCTAGAGCCCTTGAGTTCAATGACCTCACTAGTCTAGAAGATTGTGTGGCAATAATTGATTTTAGGTTCCTTATATTACCGGTATGTGATAAAAATGTTAGTAGTACAAAAAAAATGAACTGGTTTCATGAGAATCAAATCTTTGGAAACACAGCATCCGCACAAATTAAATGCTAACAGAAGGATATTTTTGTCTACTATAAAGAGGCATTGAATTTTAACTAGTAAGAAAAAAAAATCCTTATTCTGATTTTGACAAATATGGAAGTCAACTGAGAATTGTTTGTTTTACACATAGCATAGAATAAAACAGGACGTGAACACAAGCAGGCATTCACATATACAAACACCCATACATAACCAATGAAAGCTTCACAGCTAACCATTAAAGTAACAATGCATGTGGAAATGCAAAAGCCTTTGGCTAAAGCCACATATCACAGCTAATGGAGAGCAGGAAAAAAGGAAACATAAAGAGGCCGAGGGGGGAGAGGAACAGTGGGGGAGAGGAACAGTGGGGGAGAGGAACAGTGGGGGAGAGGAACACTGGTAAAAATGTGCAACATTTGGAAGTGCAATGCAGAACAATAAAGATGAATCATATAGAAAGAAAAAAGAAACATTTTAAAAATTCTAAATTTCCACAACTTATTTCCACAATTTTTTGTTGCAAACATGTTACTTTTTAAAGATGACTACAATATAGATAGAAATATAATGTATCTATGAAAATGATAAGATTGAACATAGAGAAGCTAGAACAAAAATTATCAATTGTTTGGATGGAAGTAAGAGTCATTCACTAAACTAAATGTTAATGATTTCCATATTTATCCAAAGGTTCTCTTCTACAATGATTTTTTAACTGTGCATGATAACAACTTCAACAGGGCTTTAACAATTAATGTACACTCCAACTTTATTTTTAATTCTTAATATTATGGGCAGATATAATGTCTTAACCTAGATCTAAAGTCTGTTAGGTAGCCACGGGTGATTAGGTAAGTCAAATCCAAAAGCAATGATAAAATATGTAATCACAAACTGGGCGGCTTGTGTTTATAAATTTCTGTAAATTCTCGGTGATGGAGAGATTCAGTTTTGATTTGAACTTGAGCACTTTTAAACATTGGCAGTCAAACACACAAAGAATATAAAAAAACATGATCTTTGAGACAAGGAGAACATAGCACAATGGTAACAACAGCCAATGAAATGTAAGGGAGAGTGTCTATCCAATGTTTCGACAGAGGCAAGTTCTTTTGACATCAGCTCCTGTCTGAGGGCAGCCGATCACTGATCACTCAACAGAGTACAAACATTTTCTGGGGCAGCTAAATAAAACAACAACAGCACACTTTGTACTGAGACACTACCAAAAATAGCAACTGAACAGATCTTGGGGATCGTTAAAAACTGTGCTGAACTAAAAGTAATACAATCCTAACGTGTAAATAAAACAAACAACGTTTTAAGTAAGTAACAAATATAAAGAGCATCAATTCATTCTTCACTGCTATTCATAAACTTAAGATAGCTTCATAAAGAGTATGGCCAGCTATTACAAAACTAAAGATAGGCCTGTCGTTATATAGTATTTAAACTGAACGCTGCCAGTTACGAGCTACAATATTGTTAGACAAGGCTACAGACCAGGAAAAGCAGTTAAAGGAGCATAGGGATACAAGGTCAAATACATTAATGGTGATAGACTTTAATACTACACTGGGACAAAGGGTATAAATGGTATAATGCACTATACAATGGCTTCAGCATGGACATATTGTTGCTTTGAGAAGAAAGGCCAAGATACTATTTGTTAAGGGGTCATGAGTTCCACAAACCCAAATCAGGTTAGGAAATCGGTATCATACAATGTGTCAAAATCAAGTAAACATAAAATATGTTAGATCAAAATTCAGGATAAATTAAACTCTGAACTATGACCCAAAACCTGTCCAGAAAGAACTATGGCAAGCAAGGAAATAAAAAAAATGCCAACAGTTTACAGCTAAAAAGTTAATCATCAACTTAAACAGACATTGAGCATACAAGCAGTAGAAAAAATTGGAAAAACATATCTAAAAGTTTAATTTACTTTACGCAGTTTTGGCTATAATAAAAAAAATTACAAACAAATTTGGTTAGTCCATAAAGATAAACATAAAAAAAAATTTTTAACTAAATTTTATGTTTCGCTGAAAAAAAATTGTCATTTTTTTTAACTACATTTCTTTCGATTTAGATTGTTTAAAATGTTCATTTTTCCATTAACCCTTTAAGCCCTTGCCCCCGGTAAACCGGTGTAGCAGTAATCGCTTCATAGACCTACCTCCCAGTAAACCGGGATCGCGATAGTACAGCTACGTGGATTGGTTTAGTCTTGCCTATAATAACAGCCAATCAGATGTTTTGTTGTAGCGTGTTTAGGTTAAAGTTTATCAAAGATGTCTGCATCCTTGTTGATTGTGTGTTTACATAGAGTTTGTGATGAAAACTTTCAATTTTTGTTACCCTGAATCGTGATGAGCCTCAATTCGGTCCATGGGACAAAACGACAACGTACTTCCTTGTTCTCAACACAAGAATTTATTGATTTTTTTGAAGATTTCTCATACTAAAGTTGAATTTTGGCGCTATAGTTCAGGTAGACCTATTCTTTTACTCGCATGTTCAATTTCATGTTGTTATCTTTGACGGTTTTTCCTCAGTGGTCACTCAATCATGATATATTGCGAAATAGGCATAAAATGCTCAGGAGCACAGGCATAGGGTAAAAATAGGCACAGGTGAGAAGGGCTCAAAGGGTTAAGGACAGTGTATTGTTGCATCTATAATTTGTATAATACAATTTCCAATCATGCAGTTATGCAAACTTATATTCTTAATCACAAATGCCATTAACTTTGTCAAATATATTACAAAAAAAAACAACACACAATTTACCTGTACATAGAACAACTGCAACAAGAAAAGAAAACTGTTGGCAACATACGAAAATTCTAGTTACTGTTTCCTGAATATTGGTGAGTACTTCCCTGTTGCTGCGTCTTCATATGAAGGCGGGGGAGCCGACAGACCTCCCTCCTCCTTGCAAGCACCACTTGTTGAAAGCCCTGGGTAAGGGGGTGCCTCCCCTCCGCTGCTGCCATCACCGTCTATCATCCCATAGTAAGTTAAAGTGTGGCCCTCCAGCTCCAGGAAGCCACTGGGGAACCTCGGGGAGCTGGAGTGCAAGCGGGAGGCGCTGCCCGCCCTGTTCTGGAAGGGGGAGCCGCGGCCGCTGCTCGGGGAGTCTCGCCCGCACGGGAAGGGGGAGCGCCGGCTGTGGAGGCTGGCCCGGGACCTCCTGTCTTCCTCCTGCAGTAGAGACACTGGGTTGTGGCTGTGCACGGAGGATACCATAGACGGGGCCGAAGCTGTTGTGTAGCTGGGATAGTTCTGACCCCCCGGTGGGTGCAGGAAGCCCTCCTCGTCTATGCTCCCTGCGTAGTAAACCCCCGATGGGTCCTGCGCCAGGAGCGAGCTGTTTATATGGATGTAGTGATGCTCCACTCCTGGGGGCCAGTCATTCACGCACCCCGACTCCTCCAGCTCGGAGCTGTACCCCGAGCACCCGTCCTCGTGGATGATGTAGGTGTTGATGTGAAGAGGCGGGTGAGGCAGCTCCCCATACTTCAAATCCCCGGCAGGATGGCGTACCCTCGTCGGCTTCTTCTGGCCATTTCCGTTGCAGCCAACCTTCGAGTCACAAGACTTGGAAGACTTCCCTTCCAATTTTTGATGGCCGTTGCTGAGCATCTGCTTATGTGTTACAGCAGCTCTTTTGATTGGCTGCTCAAGCAGGGTCAGTGTGGTCATCCCCAGGTCTGCTGGCACAGTATCAACATTATTGACATTTTGCCTGGTCTGCAATAAAAGTGGACATTGTTTCAAGAAAATGTAATCAAATAATGAATGGTCTAAAAAAATATAATTTAACAAAAATGAGAATCTAGGTAAATAAACTAGATAAAACTTTATGTATTCATTTGTAAACAGATAAAACTAGGAAATGTAATAGTGTGTAGAGAGCTACAGCTGACATATAAATATATGTACAGTCGAATCCACTTATCTCGACCTCGGTTATCTCGCCAACTCTATTAAGTCGGTGTTTTTTTGTAGAACCGTCAAATTCTCTCTTTGTCTTAGCATTTTCTCATCGGTTATGTCGATTCTTTTATGTCGCCGAACCCTAATATCTCGAGCACAAAAGAGCACAAAAGAGGGCCAAATTTGCCACTTAACGTTGGTTATCTCGATCCCCAGCCTTTGAAAATGTTAGTTATCGACTTAAACTCTGCAAGTCTCTCCTCTCTTTTCGCTTTGTCAGCCAAAGTAGGCCTATGCGTTACAAAATGATTTCTCGCGTTCTCTGTGTTAGGCCTATTTGTAAATAAACAGCAGTTGATGATTTAAAAAATTTAATTGTAGACTAGTCTAGTCCTAGTGTAGTATAATTTTTTACGCCACTAAATGACCAACCTCCATTAGATAATAAAAAATACTAGACTTGACACAGTTCGTTAAAAAATTGCAAGCAGCGGTCGTACCTAACGAAAAGGAAATTTCAATCAACTCAATATTGCAAAGTAGCTAGGCCTAGACTTAGGCTAGACTATGCCTATTATCTTGTGGGGCTTCGATTCTGGCCGATAAATTGTCGAATGTAGGCCTATGATTATTATATCTAGTTAGGAAAACCTCCAAAAACATGTGCATGTACATTCTCATTTATTAATGCACATCATGTAGGCCTACAGAAAGAAATTTCAAGCACATGTTAAAATTTTGCCGCCATATTGGTTTTCATTTATGTCGATCAATGGTTATCTCGGCGCTTTTTGGCTGCAAAATTGGCCGGCAACATAACCGGATTCGACTGTATTTGGGTTTCAAATCTAATTTAGAAACTTTTCAAAGTGATCTATTTTACAAACCACCTTACTGTTGCACAAAGTCTTATTGTGTTACACTTGGGTAATTTAAAGGGAATTTCAAGACAAATTTTATTTAAATATCTCTTTATAAATTTGTAACAAGAGATGCAAGCACTCACTCTGTGAGAGTTTCTACATTTTCTGTACACGAAACCGAAAAAGACAAGGTTTAGCAGCACAGCCGAGACAACAATGCCTATAATGGCGCCAACACCTGGCACAGGAAGAGCATAGAGAGAAAAAATGTTTAATCGTTAACAAAAAACATAACAAAAAACAAGAAGCATTTGAAGTAAAACAAGAAAGCCACTGAAAAAGTACAATTTTAAAATATGGTTTTTATATATCAAGTGTTGAATGGGATTGCAGCTTACTGACAATTCTTAGCAGGTGCTTATGAAGTGTCTAGGCTGTAGTAGATAAAATTGGGGAACATCATATCTTATTAAATAAAAAATCTATGTATGAAGGGGGCATGGGGGCCGAGTGGCATTTGGGATTGGAATGGGTTGCCTGAACAAACCAGGAAAACCAGTAACTTAACATCATTTAAATCATTAATAAAAATGCAAGACTAGACTCTGACCACAGATGAGCGTAAGACGCAATAATCTTCTTTATAGAAGGAGCGTCTGTAATGTATAAGATAAGAGGAATAAAGTAAATAGCGAGGAAAACACTTTCATTTTTTTTTATTCAAAGCTAGGACTTACTACTGTTATTAATTAGTAGCCCATATGATTTATATTAAGCAAACTAAGCCCGGAGACTTGAGAGAGAATTTATCTTGGGGTCATCAATATACCATGTATGCAATAAAAGGTAATATATAGATAGATAGGATATATATAGATATAAGCCATATAATTACAAGGGATTTGTTTTACTACAATTAGAATAGATCATTCAAATATAAGCAAATGTGGGTGATTTCAACCAGTTGTCTGCCTGAGCTGTTGCAATGGATATATATGTATATACATGTAATGCTATGTTAATGTATAAGTACACAGTCATTGGAGACCTTCCCTAGTCCAAGAGAATCTGATAAATCCAACCAGTCCCCTCTCCCCTCAGCATGCAATATATGAAAAGCAGTCTCAATAGTATTTAATTTAAAAACTTCTTGTTGTTTTTTTATGCCTACAACTGTGAAAAGGATTCTGATAATTCCCTGAATTCCCAAATCAGAATTAATTATTTCTTATCTAAATTCAATAAGTGTAATTGATCTTTGAGTTAAAATGTAATTTTTTTTATGTCCTTCATGATACTATAACAATAATGAAACAATGAAAATTAAATGAAATGTTTCAAGCATCTAAAAAAAAAAAACAGATCCTGGACATATCTTGATTCCTAACACAGAAAGAATGGTTGTAAACTTACTGATTGACTTGGAAGACTTATAGGCCTCATAACCTCCTCCTGAAATGGATGAAACAAAACACTTTAGGGACGACATCTATCACTTATCTTTAAAAACTATTTAACTACCAAGATACAATCAGGATCCTCCATTTTGACTTAAAAGCAGCCAATCAAATGAGATTTTACTGTCAGCTGGCTTTGTTTTCAATCATGGCGTGAACATATTTAGCATCCCTCTTTCTTTCTCTCAAGGCCAAAAAATTAGTGCAAAAGTCTATGATTGTACTTAGCCCTGGCCTATTGTAAAAGGAACAGATAACCTAGTTCTACTTCTGCTGATTCAAATTAAGTTTATCATAGAAAGGGAGACGATCCCTATCAAGAATATTTTTTTAAAATAATTCAATGTATTTGTATATTAAACAAGCTATATTACCCGGCGTTGCCCGGGTGAAAAAAAAACAGGACTGTATAAGGTGCAGATAAAAATTTTATAAACTACAATTAAAAGAAAGCTATAAATCTAATTCGGGGCACGGTAGCCGAGCGGCAGCGCGTTTGACTGGCGAGCCGAAAGTCCCGGGTTCGAATCCTGGTGCAGGCTAGGACTTTTTCCCGGGTCTGGAGGGTGTCCCTGAGTCTACCCAGCTCTGATGGGTGGTACCTAACCTTAGTTGGGGTAAAGTAAAGGTGACTGTGCATAGTGCTGGCCACACAATCACCTATTAGACAGTACATAGGTCTAGGCCTAAATAGTCAGTGACACAAACTCATGTGTTTTCAAATTGACCAATGGGGATCCATATGCCTACAAACACTATCTTTATATATATATAGATGATAAATACACTAAAGGGATTCTAAACAAGAAATACAATACAAAGTTTACTATGTACACTAAATTATAATAAATAGAAAATACAATATATATTTATAACATATATTTTTAAAAAAATGTAAAATAAGGAAGAAAGACAAAAAGAGATTGTAGACAAAATGGGAAAGAAAGAAAGAAAGAGATGAAAAAGAAAAAAGTGATAAAAAAGGAAGAAAGAAAAAAATTGGAATAAATCTTACTGTCAATGCTAAAATATTCCATCTTGAATCCTTTTCGAACCCTGGACTTTTCGTTGTGAATGTCATATGTCATCAGCACTGTGTTCCCCGAGCTCTCGAACGTCAGAGTCTCCCTGCCGCAGAACTCTCCCAGCACCGGCTCCATGGTGCTGGACCCTGCGAAGAGGAATAAGCACAGTGAACAGACAGTGCTTTCCAGATGCAGCTTTACAACTATATGGAATGGGAGGTGGATGGGGGATGGGGCAACGCCAGCCCCTGGCTGCAGTGAGTAATATTGTCATTGTGCTGGCCACATGATCCCCCTTCCCAGACAGCTGTAATGATTTTCAGGAACTCAGCATGTTTATTTCATTCGAGCTTAAATAATGAAAATAAATCAAAGCGATCGCAGTTTAAACTTGTGATGGTTTAAACAATCTTTACAAAAAATGTGATCACAAACTGTTAGATTTTCCATGTAAGAAAAATCAGATGTGTGGGGACAGGTATGTAATTTAAATGAGAAAATAAATGAATAAATAAATGAGGGAAAAACACTCTGGAATCATAAATTAGAACAATGTTTCCTTATGTTTTAATTACTTGTTTAGGCCAAGAAACCTTCAAAATGAGATTTACATTAATCCTCCTGTTTTTTTTAAATAGGTCATTTAGACATTTTTTTTAAACTTTGATTTAAATTATTAATACCATTCGCCTGTTTTAAGTTGTTTGGAAGTTCATTCCATCACTGTGATAGTGAGCTACAAATAATTTTCTTTATACCATTGGCCCTATAATGCTTATAAGTATATTGATATAGGGCTCTATTACGTTAGCTGCAGATTGGTTCCCTTTCTTTAGGGTCTAAAAAAATGAGCGTCATCACAAACCATCGTAAAATGTTACAGTGTCCGTGCAGGCCCCTTTCGGCCCTCTCAGCCCCAGATTCGCCTCTTTGATGGTTATTTTGACAACGTCAGCATCATAAGCAGCTCTGAAGAGAACTTTACAAGTCCTATTGCTGGAACAGAGTGGACAGACAAAGATTTACTTACAAATCAAGATAGTTGCTGAAGTTTGAGATTAAAATTTTCAAGATTTGTGGCCCAGTCTCTGGTCTACAGTACAAATTTGATTACTGTAATCTATATATATATATATCTTTATATATATATATATATATATATATATATATATATATATATATATATATATATATATATATATATATGTATATATATATATATAACAAGCTATGTGTGTCCGTTTAACCAATCAAATTGGTTTATTTAAAGACAGGTGAACTTATTGCCTCATATTTTACCTTTGCAATTTGACTTTGCGCATGTGCCATTGCTAACAATGCTAGCTGAGTGGATAACGTATTTGCCTTGCGGTCGACCCGGGTTCAATTCTACAGTTAGTCTACGGTATATCTTTTTTTTCTCTAAAACATTTTTATTTCAATTAATATTACTTTTTTAAAAAAGAATGTTAATCCACGGGCAACACCGGGCAATATAGCTTTTTGTTAAATATAAAGACTTGCCTATTATTAACCCAATTACAATATTTATTTTAAATTACTTTCCTAAATGTCTTCAGTAAAAAAAAAATTCTTTTCATTATTAGAGCTATAGCTTTCTGTTCAATGTAGCTTATAAAATTTCTATCTGTAGTTTATACAGGCCTGTTTTTATTTTCCCTTGTGCAACGGCAGGGAATTTAGCATGTACTTTGTATAAATTTATAACCCTAGAAATACAATTCTCAATAAACTTGACATTTTATCATTAAAATCATCACAAAACAAGGTGAAAACTTTATTTCATTATTTTTCAAGTGCACTTCTTTTATTCCCAGCATCCCTTGGGATATTTTCATTCGCCAATAGGTGTCTTTCCTAAGTGTCTTCAGTAAAAAAAAAAAAATTATTATTAAATCTGTAGCTTTCTGTTCAATGTAGTTTATTAAATTTTTATCTGTAGTTTATACCGGCCTGTTTTTATTTTCCCTCGTGTGACGGCAGGGATTTAGCTTGTGTTTTGTATAAATTTATAACCCTAGAAATACAATTCTCAATAAACTTGTCATTTTATCATTAAATCATCACCAAACAAGGGTCAAAACTTCATTTCATTATTTTTCAAGTGCACATCTTTTATTCCCAGCATCCCCTAGAATATATTCATTCACCAATAGGTGTCGTTGTGGCAATGAGACAAAACAAATGTCACTCTGACCTACCTTGGATGCCATGGCAACACATACATGTTTCTGTCTGTGGTGTACGCTGTCAACTCTTCAGTTTTACATGTACCACCTGTTGGAGAAGTTCACATTTAACTGTCACCAATGGTATATGTATAAGCCATACATTATAAATATTTATATTATGAAAACAAAATGTATTGTATCCTTTGTGTTTCTGTGTCAAATGCTACAATATATTCCACAGTAAACTTGGAGAGTGAAAAAAATATGCATTGATAAATGATGTCACATGTACAACAGATTCCCTTCTCAAATGATCTAATGATAAAAAAAATACAAATAATTTAGGGAGATTAGAGAGTGAATCTGGGACAAGAGAATCTTTTAAAAAGAACTTAAAGACCTTTCTCTTTGGCTAATACATCCGCCACTGCAATTCACACCAAGAGCGCACTGAGCATGCTAATTGAATAGCATGGATAGAAGCGCTATAAGAAATGATAATTCTTATTCTTATCTTATTTACTAGCAATGGTATTCTGTGTGGCATTTAGTTTTTTTACGGAGATTTATATCAACGAGTGTATTCTGTTTGTATGTCAATCGTCATGTTAAACATTGAACTTTCTGAATACTTTTATAGGTAAAAAAAAACGTTTGCAAATTCTGTACATTTTCTTCTTATTATTAAGTACTTTTGTAACATTTTGTATCAATCTTTGACCGTTGATACAGGGAACAGTGGGCTAGAGGCAGCACACCTGGATTGTGACACCAAAGGTCCTGGATTTAGGCCAGGAATTATTCCTGGGTCTGGAAGGTGTCTGAGTCTACCCACACATCTGAAAGGCACCCGACGTGAGCTGTGGTAAAGTAGATGCGGGTGGGTACTGTGATGGCCACACAATCCCCCAGTATGCCGTGGCTAAAGAAACTTATATCCGTTGCCTCCATTGCCACATTAACTAACTTGAGAAAGGTATTTATTACTTTAGATCAATGATGCCAGAAAATATTAACCACAATGAAGAGGGTATGCGGTTGTGAAGGGCTGCCTTTATTTGATTATGTTTGCGTTATGCATGATTGAAACCATTTTTCCAAATTAGGATGAATATTTAGTAACTTTTAAGTTTTAAAGGTATGCATTTTTGAGAAGTTAAAAAGGAAGTGTAACCCCTTATATGTGGGTCAATGACAATGAATATAAGAAAAGTAATCTTAAACTAGGAATGCGACTTAATCACCGGTGATACGCGAGTATATGCAGTAAGTTATTGATGTTTGAATAGTTTGCCTTCCCCATCCCACACACACATGACCCCCCCCCCCCCACCACACAAGAAGAAGAACAAGGAATTACGTACTTGCAGGGCTCCAGAAGACAGTAGCTATGAGAGATATACTGAAGCTGTGCGAGGCAATGAGGTAAGTACAATCTCTTCTGAAGGTCTGCATACTGGAGAAGATGTGGAAGCCAAACGGTTCACTGTGCATCAATGAGTCTATCTAGCAAACAGCTGTCATATTGTACTGGTGGAAGAAAATAGAAACAGAAATAAAAGAATTACATTATCAAACAAATATTTTAATGAAATTTAATGAAATATTCCTAATATATGCCATTTATCTGGTTAGGGAAAAATGTTCAAGTGAACTTGTCCTGAATCATGATTAAAACTGTATCTTTTGGGGCAACTTTTTGAGGAATAAGTAAAAGCCACAAAATCCCATGGCTTCTAAAAGGGGAAAAATTAGACTTCAGCTACCTTTGTAGCGGCGTCTTAAGGGGATTCTTTTTACTGCTAAAATAAACAAAAGCAAAGCTCTTCAACAAAAAAATTTAATAAAATAATTAAAAGCCCATTGTAAACATTTAGCCTAAGTTTCGTTTAACCAGGCAAAGTGTATTCATTGTATAAAATATTTGCAATCAGCAGCTGTAACCAGACTTGAACCTCACTTCTGTTTTAGTTAAATCACGAGTCCATTTTACTCTCTTAGGACTCTGAAAAAAATTACTGTATCTCGCAACATCAATTCAAGTTCAGCTTGAACAGTTGGCCATTCCCTCCTGCAAGGTACCTTCACCCTCCAATATTGACCTTCATTACAGTGTACTTCTATCTCCCCATGCTGGGAGTGGGCAGGTTTGCATAGTGTATTAGCTCTAGAATTACCACAGTTATCCAAGTAGGATAGCTTTCATATAATTTACAGCCACTTATTTAATGGAGACATTCACAGTTACAACGTGAGACAGTGTGACAAGAATATTTCAGGTTTGAGAAAAGCATTTATCTACTAGCAGGGTCAAACACATAGAATGATCAAACACATAGCAGGGTCAAACACATAGCAGGGTCAAACACATAGCAGGATCAAACACATAGCAGGGTCAAACACATAGCAGGGTCAAACACATAGCAGGATCAAACACATAGCAGGGTCAAACACATAGCAGGATCAAACACATAGGAGGGTCAAACACATAGCAGGATCAAACACATAGCAGGATCAAACACATAGCAGGGTCAAACACATAGCAGGGTCAAACACATAGCAGGATCAAACACATAGCAGGATCAAACACATAGCAGGATCAAACACATAGCAGGGTCAAACACATAGCAGGATCAAACACATAGCAGGGTCAAACACATAGCAGGGTCAAACACATAGCAGGGTCAAACACATAGCAGGGTCAAACACATAGCAGGGTCAAACACATAGCATGATCAAACACATAGCAGGGTCAAACACATGATCCCGATCAAACACATAGCTATTGTCAAACACATAGCATGGTCAAACACATAGCAGGGTCAAACACATGATCCCGATCAAACACATGATCCCGATCAAACACATAGCAGGGTCAAACACATAGCAGGGTCAAACACATAGCAGGGTCAAACACATAGCAGGGTCAAACACATGATCCCGATCAAACACATAGCTATTGTTTTGTTTGCCATATCTAACAGCACAGATCCCAGAGATGTTCAGACGGTGGCCCAGAAGCGTTGTGCCGGTAAGATTACTACATTCTAAACAATACAATTTGAACAACACCTGGACTATTCGATCCCTGCTAGCTGATGGATGAGCATGCCGATTGCCTCAAAGTCTATCCTGTACCTCCCTTTGCTGACCCTTCGAGGCAAACCACACACAGTCATGGATCGATACTGTCTCAATGGAGCAGCAGGGTCAGTCACAACCACACTACCACAATCTAGCGGGGCCATCACCAAATGATTTTTTACATAGCATAAAAAGCCTTGATCATAACTTAAGCTATTTTATTCTGTGACAGATCACGTTCTGCAGCTGGATGGGCCACTGTTTGTGTCAGTGTCATTTCCCAAGAAGCCCCCCACCCCCCTTCCCTTTTCTGTATTTTAACAGCCTTGCTGTTGCTGCTACGGTCTTTGTATACCAGTATTTCTATATTACTTACACTGATTGGTCAGTTTACACCTGTGATGGCTTGCATGAAGTGAAGATAGTCTGTCAACATTAAGGTGAAAGGGCTTTTAGTGTGCTTATGTCCATCACTGTGATGAAGTCATTCTATCGTTTTGAGCAGAAACGTATCAGAGATGTAGGCCTAAAAGTTTTACAACAAATGAAAAATATCTTTCTTAAAATATGCTTCATGACAAAAAAACTTTTTACCTATCCTTCAGCACACACACACATTAAAGAAGTTTGCTACAAAATCAGACTTCCTTATACTGTTAAACAAGTTTTCTTTTTGTTATAAGGCAGGGACACATTTTATAGGTCGAGGTCACAACAAAATTTATTATAGTGACTAAATATTAATGTTTCTCATGCATTAAATTAGGCAAGCCGATATTAGGTTTGATAGGATAGAGATATTTATAGATATTGATGTCCTCCTCCACCCTTCCCTGTGAACTATGCCACACTAGTTAGAAGAGTCTATATTCTATAGATAGGCTCAGTACAGACACTCCTTCTGTAAAGAAGATTATTGTGTCCCAGGCACATCCATGGTTCGAGTCTAGTCCTGCATTTCTGTTAGATAAAGGGTTTTAAATGATGTTGATTTACTGGTTTTCCTGGTTTGTTCAGGCAACCCATTCCATGCCCGAAGGCCACTGGGGAAGAAAGAGTACTTATATGCATTTGTTCTCGCATAGGGGATAAGGAAAGTGTTTTTGTCTTTATGTTTATCTGAGCTTTGCAACAGGTTGTTATAGGGTTGTATTTCTAAATTAGAGTTTAATGCCTTATGTATTATTATTACTTTACTCTTTGCCCTTCTGTTCTCTAGTGTTTCTAGGTTTAGTGATTTGACTAATGGTGTTACTCTAGTCAATTGGGAATATTCACTAGTTATGAACCTTGCAGCTCTTTTTTTAATTTGATCTAATTTTTTAATGTCTAATGTCATACTCATACGGATAATTAAATTAAATTAAACTGGTTATTTATATAGCGTGTCTATCCATGCTATTTTCGCATGCTCAGTGCGCTCTGTAAACACACTGCTGCCTGCTGGCGCAAATATGTTTACAGGCCCTAAACTCCTGCAGGGCGACAGGGATCCGTCGGTGGCCAGGATAGAACCCGCGACGTGTCAGATGGTTTTTGGTTGACAGTCCGGTGAACTGACCGCTGGACCAGCCAGCTTCACAAATTGACTTTTAAAGTTTACAGACGTTCCTTCTAGGTAGAATGTTATTACATCCAATGCCCAAAACTCCTGCAGGGCTAGAACCTGGGCCGTTTTGTTGACAGTCCGGTGCCGGTGTAGCCTACTAACCGCAGGACCAGCCGGCCTGATAATAATAGATCTATTGTCTAGTTAGCTATTGATGACTATAACCACTAGATAGGCCTACTCAATATTTGCCTGTCTTGCTTCTTATTTATATTTTTATATAGGCCTAATAGGCCTATATGTGTTATATTATATATATATTATAAATTATATATAATTATAACTTTAAAATGTCAGTATAAATATATTATAATATATAGTAGGCCTAATGTGAATAGGCCTTTATTTAAAAAATAGGGTCTACAATTACAACCAAATTTAATATTATAAAGAAAAAGCAAAGACCAAGTTCACTTTATTAGGCTAGCTGGATAATACTAAGACTAATACTACTAGTTACGACTAGTAGGCCTATATTTATATTAGTATAGACTATAGACTATTTAATATTATAATTTTTGAAATATACTAGTTAGGGTTATATTAACTTATATAGGAATATATAATATAGGCAACTACTACTACCATTACCATTAACATGAATGTCATGATTATCATTAGCGAATAATTAATAAGAAATTAATATAAACCAATATTTGTGCGCTCTGCTTGGTTCATTTTTTGTCTATGATCTATGTAGACTATTCGCTTACCCAGGGCCTACGGCAGTGGCTTTACTAACCTTTATTCTTGAGTTTATATCGTTAGGCTTGCTTGGCTCTGTGGCTGTGTCATTAAACTGTGTCGTTGCGCCGAATCACGGCGAATCAGCCTATCTACTACTAGTACTAGTAGTACTAGCGGCGTATTCCCCTCCTATAATCCTATAATTTTCATACTGCACTTATTTTATAAAAACACTCGTGATGATGAAATACCTAATATAATTATACGTTAAATGCATTTATTCATGCATATTTTGTTTAAAAAGAGTAGGCCTACACTTTCTAAATATGTTGGCTTTAGATCTCGTTGTAAAATCGGTCAAAAATTCTAACACAATTTTTTCCCTTTTTTTTTCTTTTCACCACCAAGGGGACACCACTCTAAGCTATAACCAATCTAGCGGTCACGTTGACTTGGCCTATTTAAACTCATGGCCAAATCAGTTTTTCAACTTTTGTTTTTCTCGTACCGGTACATTTTCTAGATAAATAGACTAGTCTAAAAAAAAGAAAGATTTATTTGAAAGGAAAAAACAAACAAATGTAAAACAGCATGTTGTCACAAATATGCTTACAATCACAAAAATGTGCACCTTTCATTTTCTCACACTTTGAGAATGAAATATGTTAATGTCCCAAAAGATTTAGATCTAATAACAAATATAAAACTTTAAAAAATACGCTTATAATATATTTGGGCATGTAGACTGTAGACGTAGACCTTATAACGCCTAGTTTATAGATTAGTCCTTTTTTTTTTGTTGGCTTCCTTTTGTCTCGCGAGACGATTAAAATTTAGTTTAGGCTACTGTTGATAGGCCTACCCTACTGTGCTCAACAACCTAGATCTAACCAAAGACTTTATAGTCTTTGATCTAAACAAATGTGTTTTTTTTAAACGTGTTTATTATACTTTGAACCACGTTGTTCACTTACTTTCGCTCTTAGACTTTTGTAGATATATAGATCTATATATATTATATAGGCTATATAATATCAAAGACTATAATAAGTTAAGTCGTCAGAAGCTTGCATTGCGCGGGGACAAACTTTTCAGCAATAACCAAAATGCTTTTTTCCGAAATGACAGCCAAATAAATAAAAATTCCCTGGATGTTTTTATCAAATGATCATGTTAATATAATATTATAATGTTTATGCTAAAGAATATAAAGTTAACAAACACCAGAAACTCAAAATTAAGAAAATAATAAAATAACAATTTCTTTCTAGGTCAGTGCGCAACTCTTTAGCGTATTAAGATTTGATGTTTAAAACTTCAACTACCGGTACCTGTGTGTGTTGTGCTAAAGTTTGTCATAGTCTTATCAAACACAAAACATTTACTTTTTTAAATATGTGTAACGTGACATTAATTTTCTGATTAGGCACCACATTATTTACCAGTGTAAAGTTTTTCTCTCCATATTTGTTGTTTGTATTAACATCTACAGCTGTTTGCGTTTGAAACTTGACAGTGGACAGTGAGCTGCTCAGACTAGGTCGGACTAGCTCGAGTGTCACGAAATTCTAAATCTAGATCTAGAGTCTAGACTTAGAAGTCAGAAGAGTGTCACTAGACTAGAGTCTAGACTACTACTACTACTACTAGTAGGCCACTACTACTAGGTAGGTTGAGAATCATTTCTGAGATTTCAATTTCAAATTTGTCTCATTTAGTATTTAGTTTAGAATTACTATTAGATAGAGTATTAGTATTAGGTAGACACTTCAATATCGCTGTTCCGCGCATGTCAAATGAGGTCAATTTATAGCCATTTAATTTTTGCAACACATTTAATGGCGTCTGTTAAAATATAGTCTAACACAATTGACCATAAAACTGAGCATTTAAATCACCCACCAACATCCACACATCAATTGAATAAAAAAATAGAAACTTTTCTAAACTATGTCATTAATTTTATGTTAAGATCGTTTTTTTTCATTAAAAATTAGGATTCATTAGCAGGGTAAGTTTAAAGTGCTAAAATTAATATAAAGTGTACATAAGTGGAAATAGTTAATATTATTTGATAAAATATGTTATATATACTTGATAAATTTTTTAATTTCATTCGTGCCTGATCATGCCTGATTTAGTTATGAATTTTTTAGTACAGTCACTGTCTAGGCTCATTAGAACATTTCCGTCAATGGCCAATGGGTTACTTCTGCCAAAAATGTGTTTATTTATAGAAAACATTAAAAAGTTTAACCGAAACTTTGTTAAAGCAAACGTCCTCGACTATTTTTTAAATTTTAAAATAAATGAATGATTTCTTGTTATAAATTATGTATCACTGTAAAGGGCTTGAAAAGAGGATTCCAATAAAATATCATTTTTTTTAAATCGGATATGAAATTTAAAAGTTTTGAATTTTTAAGTGATGAAATTTTAGTAACAAAGCCAATGCAATGCCAAAGAAGGAAAACTGCATTTACATAAACTTGCATAGATCAGTGATTTATTAAAACTTAATTAATATACTTCCGGTGCAAAGGTTAAAAAAACCTTACATCATAATTTGATCTCAAAAATGGCAGGTTTTCTCTTTATTAAAAAACACACTATTTTCAAGCGCTAAAAAATTTATATCTCCCCTCCCAGTTGACCTAGAAATACAAATGAGGTGTCATTTAAAAGATCTCATCTAGCTCTATCTAACAGTGTTGGTTTTATGGCTGAATTATTAATATGAAATTTTTATTGAAGTGCCTATATTAGGCCTAAGTCTAAGTCAAAGTCCTAAGGTTAAGGCAGGTTTCACCAAATGGTCAACTTTTTTTGAATATTTGAAGAAAAAAAAATTTATGTACAAAATGTTGTTTTCTTTACTTGTTTGTGTTTATATGTAATAAAAGTATCAGCAAAATCAATATTGTGAGTTTTTATTTTATTTTAGTGTTGTTTATTATATTTTTTATGCCGTGTAACGTAACAAAGCATGCAGATCCCATTTCCCCTTTTTTTGTACCTACTTGAAAAGCTTTAAGTAAAAGTATTAAAAAGCAAAATTAACGCGATTTCTGGATGTTTTTCATTCATGCATATGTTATAATATGCTATACTTGCAATGAAAGTCGTTACATATGTTTATTTTTTTTTAAAACAATTTTTCAAATCTCTTAGTTTTTTTACACCGTGTCTGGAATTTTTTCTTTATTCCCAAGGCTAGGCCTAAAACTCGAACTAAAAATAGATAAAGTCATTGTAGATTTCTAAAACTCTCCAAATTTAATCCCAATAAATATTAATTCATAAAAACGGCATTATTTTTAAATATTCAGCCACAAATTTTATTTTATTTGCTAAAAACCATCGGGTGTACATAACAAAAACTTGTTCTGTCAAGAGAACCTTACGTTACCCCGAAAAAGTTGAATCGATTTTTCATTAATTTTAAAATGCGCTCGAGTGAATTTTAAAATATAAATCCAATCGGATAGCCGTTTTGTTCTATTTGACGCGTTTTTTTACTTAAAAAATGCGTTTTTCGATTTAATATAATTATTTTACTCGTGTCTGTCTGTTATGTTCCCATTAGGGTTTCGTAACACCGCCGAGGACCGCATGCTCTGCCGTTATCGATAATTTACAGTAAAACGCTATTTACGCATTTCTTTTTTTATTTCTAAGTTCTTCTTTACGATTTTCATTAACATCGCAATATTATTAAATGTTTTACAACTAAATTTACGCGAACAGTAATTGTTTAAACATAAAAATAATATCTCTTTATGCTTTTCGCTAAAACCACGTTTTAAGTACAAAATGGCCGCCATGTTGTTTTTTTTTTTCCGGTACCACATATCCTAGGCCTAATGACCTAAGGATGCAAAATTATTAGTTTATTTGTGAAATTAATAACAAAACACAACACAAATGATGATATTTCAAGTATTATAAGTTTATTTTTCATAAAAATATAAAAAAAACACAATATTGTACGTTTTTATAATATTTTGCAGCTGTTTAGTCTCGTGTATTTTTTTGCGCCGGCAAAACTGTGCCAGACAGAATTTCCCGATTTTAAAATTATTAATTATAAAACATTGGAAAGTCGGCTGACTTTCTAACCTTCATATTCGGATTCCTCAGTTTCTAGGCTTTAAAATGATATATAATACAGTGACAAAGCTTAAAATATATATTTTGTTTAAAAAGGGAACTTTTGAAAACCTTATTGTGAAACCTGCCCTAAGTCTACACTTTACTAATAAACTAATACTAATACTAATAGTAGTTTAAAACGTGAAATCATTCTTACTTATTATTGTGATATTTAATTGTGTTATTATCTTCAGTCCTCAGACCTTATGACTTATACTTATGGTCAAGTTATGGCATATGGCCTTATCCTTATAGTTATAATTATAGTAACTTATAGTCTTATATGATTTATATAACTATATCATCTATGTAATATTTAATGTGTTTATTTGTATTTGTAGGCATTTTTAATAAAAACAAAACTCTAAACTAAATAATAAATAACAACTGCCATCTCAATGAATCTCATCTGCCACCTCCCTCTCTCTAATTTTCGTTAGTTGGCAGAAATCACGTTTTTTTAATCAGAATATATATGCCTCATGCTCCTACAAACACACCTAACAAACCCATCAGAGTATTCAGTGTGAAAAAGAAAGTAAGTCAAGTCATGACCAAAATTAAATTGTCCACAAAACTATTAGTCATTAGTGCAAGGCATAGGCGGCATAGCTCATAACAGCCATTACTCATTAATTTTTTTTAGTTTAACATAAAATACAAATTATGACAAATATTTGTTTCTACTACAAAGCCAAAGCACACATTGTAATAAAAGAAATCATACATTTAAAAACGAATGCAATCATCCATACTTGTCATATAGGTAGACTTTATGAGGAACCCATAGAGTCGCAACAGACATGGTTTGATAGAAACATAAAAGAACAAAGATTAAAATGGTGTATTCGTAGAAGAATGTAAATGCTAGGCATACACTCTACATACATATAAGGTTACATGTACAATGCCCTACAATACCATTTATTTTCTCACCCAGTAGTTATGACACTTCACGCTGTGGTAGCCTGCCAAAGACTATGCAATCATTGTGGCTCAAATCACAAGTTGCTGGCAGTGTCTTCAGCATCCTTCAGACTGATCCCACAGAGAAACAACTGGCGGAAAAACTATGCTAAGCGAGAGGCCAAAAAAGAAATAGTGCATGAGTATGTGGGAGAGAATGCTGCCAAGACTCCCATCATCTATGCCTGGGGAGGGGCAATGTCTGGAGCACTAGGTAATAAACCCATTCAACTAACTCTAATGTTAACTTCATATTGAAATTAATTGATTACATTTCACCTCTAAGTACAAAAATGTACCCTTCAGACCAAATTTGATAATAGGACCGGTGAAGCAGCGTTCACCAGTTTCTGTGGCCACGGCATACTAGGGGATGTGTGGCCAGCCCAGTGGCCTTTACCTTATCCTGACTAATGTCAGGTACCCAATAGAGCTGTGTAGACTCAGGGACATCCTCCAGTCCGGGAAAAAAATTCCACCTTCACCACGATTCAAACCCTGAACCTTCGGATCGCCAGCCGAACAGGCTGCAGCTCGGTCACCATGCCCCATTTATTTCACCACTAAGTAGAACAAGTATTATAATTATAAGATAAGATTTCTTTATTGATCCAAATAAATGGAAATTTGATTTGATTACTTAAATTCCGTTTTTCAGCATACTTAAAACAATATTGAAGAACCATTTGTACTCAAACACAATAGACATTCGCACAAACTATCATACCATTTATCGTACAAGAAAAAAGTAGGCCTATCATTTAGGAGTCAGCTATTGAGCCATTGTATTTCCTGGCTGAAAGATGATTCTTATCTAATATATACACATTTCAGATATATCTTTTAAATAGAAGACAATTGGGCCCTACAGTATTTTGATAAGTCTTTACCTTTTATATGATATTTAGACGCTTCTTCTTTACTGGCCACATTATGGGCAAGGGATAGTTTTACTTTTTTGCAACCAATATTTTCATTTGATTCATTTACAACACTTTTTGTTTTTTCATATTGTGGTTTCAATTTCTGTTGTTTGTTTTTCTGACCAGGTATTGCCAGCTACGTCAGACCAGATTTAAAGTTCAGCGGCAATTTGTTCGTTCTCAACAAAATCAACAGGCCCGCCAGAGTTCGATTCTTTGATATTCAGCAACTCAAGGTTAACATTTTTTTTTTTTAATCATTAGCTTGAGATTCTCAATAGTATCAGCTTAATGTTTATGGGGCGTGGCTTTTCCCGTTGTGGGTGGTCATTTTAAATTGTACTTGTTTCAAGTCTGGCAAACAAAACTTGTTCCCCCCAAGTCCAGATTTTCTCGCCCACTCCCATTCTTTTGGCATTGCAATTTTGAGTAACCTTCCATCCTCACAACCTGTCATAAACTTGTCTTTCTGTAATTGTTTTCATTTTAAACCTATAATCTCTGTTCTGCATGTTGAGTTAAGTAAAGGACCTGTTTGACCAAATTGATTATAATGTCACCAGCGTAACAGTAATAGTGACTGTGTAACTGTGAGTGTGTAAGGGACGGAATAATTATAAACTGACTGAGACTTAGTGACACATATTGGACTGTATTATTGTAATGTGTTGACCCGGAGTAAGTGACCTGATAGCTCTGTGTTATTGTTTATGTGACTGGCTGGATAGAGTGAGTTGGTTCATGGAGGTGTATGAATAAGGAATGAATGTACGAATGGCTGTGATGTGCTAATGTAATGTGCTATAAGAGAATAAGAATAAAGTTCAGTTGTTACACCAAGCTAGAGTGTTATAGAAGTACTTTTACAACCAGTTTCTGTGGCCATGCCATACTAGGGGATTGTGTGGCCAGCACAATGCCCAGCTGCCTTTACTTTACCATAACTAATGATATCCATTAGAGCTGGGCAGACTCAGGGACACCCTTCAGTCCCGGAAACATATCCTAGTCTTCACCAGAAATTCAAACCCAGAACCTTGGTTATATTAGTAGGGAAGTTAATGTTTTTTTCCAAAACAGATTATTGTTAGGAAAAAAAGTCCAATTTTAAACTGATTATAGGTTTTTTGTCTTTAATAAATAAATATTTGGGAACATTATTTGTTCATTAATAACATATATAAACAGCTTTATGACCTTTCATGCTAATGTCTTGTGCTATATATCCATTATAATATATTCATTTCATTGTCTAATGTAACTTGCAGCCCTATGACATTGCCTGTGGGTATGGATTCACTGTTGTCGCAGCAAAGTTTCACAACAAGAAATTTGTTCTGGGGACTGGGATCAACACAGATTCACAAATTGGATTTCATGAAACAAACAAAGGATCAGGTGACTGCATGTTTAGATGTATACATTATATGTTGCTTTCCAATTTACATGTGGCACGGTGGCCTAGCAGCAGCGCGTTCAACTAGCGATCCGAAGTTTCTGAGTTCGAATCCTGGTGCAGGCTAGGATTTTTCCCAGGACTTGAGAGTGCCCCCTGAGTCTACCCAGCTCTGATGTAAAGTAAAGGAGGCTGGGCATTGTGCTGGCCACACATTCCCTCATATGCCGTGGCCACAAAAAATGGTGAATGCTGCTTCACCAGCCCTATGATCAGTTTGGTCCTAAGGGTACTTTACTTTTTTTTTTTGTAACTTTCAATTTAGACATTATATAGGTTGATCTTTTTCCAACACACCAATGATACATCTAGAAATGATGAGTACAATATATGCATTAGATAATTTTAATATTTTATATTAATAATAAATAATAATGATGGTCATTAATAAATCTTATCTCACCATGATAAAAATATTTATATTAACCCACAAACTGTTAATTGGCCGATCAGCACATTCTGTGGTGTGGCAGCCGATGATCAAAATCACGATGAAATAGCAAATTCCAATCCAGTATTTTAGAAAACTATAGCTACTTCCGTTTACTAATAAATAAACTTCAGTTTTTTCGCTCTTCTGCGCGATTTGAAGTTATTTTTACGATGATGGTTGTCGAGCTAATTTGCGCTAGCCATTTTAGTCAAATGGACGTACCATATGGCTTACGTAATTAATTAATCAATTTTGAATATTTAAGTGATGATATAATTGATTCAGATCATTTTTCTACTACATATGAAAATAATATTAAAATTAGTTTAGGTCCATCTTCTAGTGAGTCGGAAAGTTGAAATCCAATGCTTTAGGCTTAGGCGTGCCTAGGCCAAGAACTAATTAGGTGTCGCCCAAAAATTGATACCCGATAGTACCTATTATTATTGATTGTAGACGATTGTGGCAATTGATTAAACAAAAAATGGATGATATTCAGTCTTCTAATACTATTTTTCATCAAATTAAATCGTTTTAGACAAGCTTTTGTCATTTTTTTTTTTGGATTTCTGCCTTGTTATGTCCGTGACGTCATACTTTGTTGTTTTGAAATAATTAGAGATATCGGCACAAATTATTTTTTTAAAAGGCTATTAATAACAGAAACCAATGTAAATAGTACATTTTCTAAAAGATAAATAAAATAGCTATTATATTCAATAACAATTTTAATAATGTGCCAATAAAAAAAATGAAGTTAGACGTACTTGAAAAGAATTTTTTTTTTCCTTTTTCATTCCTGACCACTCTAAGGTCAAGGCCATGGTCAAATAATATTTTTTTAAAATCAAAATAGTTTGTTAGATTCCCCATCCATTCCACTTTCCAAAAATATATAGTTATTGGTTTCTTCCAATAATATTTCCTTGTCATTTATTGCTATTTCTGATGGCACCCAAAATGCTCAAAAATTCCCCCACACTACAGAAAATTCTACACCACAGTTTGTGGGTTAATGAATTTTATCAATCATAAACAATAAATAATAATTTTATATTCTTAACATATTTAAATGCTCTGTGTGTACAATATTTCCAGCTGGTTTTTGTTTCTACCAAATGTTTTTCTTCAATTTCATATCAACTGTAATGCCAGATTGTCATTGCCTAGAAATAAATATCTTAAAAAGTGTGTTTCCCCACTTCCAGGGAAAATCCTGGACCAGCTGATAGAGCCGAGTCGCCTGCGGCTGCCCTTGCAGAAGCCGGACAACTGTCATGTGACCGCATTGGCCTGCGGAAGGGCCCACACTGTGATTGTAGTCAAGGATGAAGGAGGTGAGAGAGAAAACTATTCATTGACTCGACATTTACTCGACAACTTTTTTCAACACATTTATGACCTAATTATACCTTTTGCCTATAATCAGAGAATCACTTCTCCCAGGATGAAGAGTTTTACATCGGTTGTCTTTTTTGTCTAGGTTGAAAAAAAAAAGATATTTTGCAGTATTTTTCTCATGGTTGACTCAAAAGAAAACTCCCCAGACGTGTTAAGGAAAGTTTGTTGCGAGCTAATCCCTTCTGGCAAAGCCCTGGGTGCAAATATTGACCAGTCCAGAGCTAGAATTCTGTCAACAACTGTTATTGGAAAACTTGGTGCTAAGATTCCTGCGGCTCTATCATTTAATGTGCATGACAACTTTCATGCCTTTTATTGGATAGACAAAAAATTGCAACCTTAACTTGCTGAATGAAGAAAATCTAACAATGAAAGTTTTTGTAATTCATTTTATGCTGATTTAGATATTTGATGACTCCCCATTTATCTAAATTATATCAGTTTATATTGAATATCTACTTGTAATCTCCCCAGTATTTACATTGGGGAACAATGCCCATGGCCAGTGTGGAAGAACAATTGTTGAAGGTGAAGATTACAGGTAAATCGTGCTGTTGTGTTGTTATATTTCAGACATGCCTTCTACCATGATGTTGGTGTGTTGGTGAAACTATTGGTATGTTTGAACTGTTGGTTGTGATTTAAATTTTCTTGTTGTAGAATTTGATTTGTAAGGGGGTGATATGTAGTAGAGAGATTGAAATGTAAATATATACAGGTATATAGAACTATCTCAATCACAATAATCAAGAAACAAGCTCATTAAAAGAAATAAAAGTCCTGGTTTTCATTATCTTAATATAAGTTGAAGATTCATATATTAAGTAGAGTACCCTTCGGACCAAACTGATTTTAGGGCTGGTGAAGCCGTGTCACCAGTTTCTGTGGCCATGACATACTAGGGGATGTGTGGTCAGCACAATGCCCAGCCGCCTTTACTCTACCCCAACTAATGTCAGGTACCCATCAGAGCTGGGTTGACTCAGGGACAATCTCTGTCAAGTCCTGGGAAAAAATCCTAGCCTCCACCAGGATTTGAACCCAGGACTTTCAGATTGCTCAGTCGAACGCGCTGCAGCTCAGATACTGTGGCCCATGAAGATTCATAGTAAAATAAAGTATATATTATGTCAACTCTACAAAAAAAAGTTTAAAAAAAGAACTATCTGCTATCAAATCCAGGCACTCAACTCCACTTGACACACTAGCACACATTACATTTGCTTATTCTCTTGTTCTGGAAGAGTGTGGTGGCGAAACTCATGCTTGATGGGTTCCATTCATTCATGACTATTTTTACAATAAAGAACACTATTCAAACACACTCAAAATAGCGTTCTACCCCTACCCACCCTTCAATCACATGCCAGCACAATTCAACCCTTGCCAAAATAGCTCTTAAGGCTTCACCTGGCTATATATACTTCTCCTGGCTACACATACTTATTATATGCATTTCTTCATAAGCTAATTAACATCACCTTTCCTAGTTTGTATTAAAGACCAAGTGTAGAGCTTTTTATCAAAATTGAGTTTACAGTTGATTTTGATGGTAAATAGTGTATTCAGTATCTGAATGTTAATAAAAATCATTTACACAAAATATAAAAAAAAACTTTTAAGTAATTAATTCAATATTTGCACTTAAATGTGTGTTTTTTGGAGGAAAAATCCAAATCTCGTAGCCATTTGAGATGTTTTATTGCCGGCAACTTAGGAAAATGATGTCAGAGAAAGGATTTAGACTAGGAAAAATGAATATTGTCACATGTTTTGAATCTTTTCCCAGTTCTTATTTTTAACAAAATGGTTAAATATAAATTTAGAGCGTATTGTTTTGTTTATGTATTTCCTTTCTCAAACGTTACTTCCGCATGAGGCTGTTCCAAATCTCGTTCCTTAGAGCAAAACCTCTTCACTTGGTCTTTAACAATCTATCTAGCCTATATATGACCTTTCAATTGAGCCTTTTCACTTGGATGTTTGAGCGATTTCATCCTATTTAAAAACAATAGTTTTGTTGTTATTGTTTTTGTTTTTTTCTATAGCAAGAACCAGACTGTGAACAACCTGTTGGAAATATCAGATGATGTTGTGAAGGTAGATCTAGTTCTAATTGTATATACTGTCCACTTAGCCCATTGGCATTCTGTTGTGCACAAAATGTTATGTTAAGGTAATATAGAAGATTGATTCACTTTAAACCAATGTTCCAGGTTATGTGTGGCCAAGATCACACGCTTTTCCTTACAGGCTCGGGTGAGGTCTACAGCTGCGGCCTCGGAGCTGACGGACAGACAGGTGAGATGATGATGCTTGCCGGGACAGCAGGGAATAAAAACATGTATCCCAGCATGCAATACTCTTACCGTACACTGTTTCCCATATTGTTCTTTTAACTCATTTTCAATAATATGTTTGTTAAACTGCCCTTGCGTTTTCTTCTTTGGCCATACCGTCTTTTCTTTTCAAAGCACTATTTTTAATAAAGGCTCAATGGTCCTTTAAGTGTGCTATTGCTTCTTCGCATCTTTTCTAGTTTTCTGAAACTCTTATTATCCAAATCATTTAGCCCAATTTCTCTTGCTGTATTTCCCCAATCTGTTTCATTTGTATTCTTGCTGATCATTTCATTTGTATTTGCAGGTCAAGGTCACTACAAAAGTACCGGCAAGCCTGAAAGAGTTAAAGGTGATATTGAAGGAGTTAAGATTGTTTCCCTTGGTTCTAGAGGAGATTGCTCACTGGCTGTTTCTGGTGAGTTTTTGTCTGCATCTCAACCAGTAGGTCTCAAATGCTGGGCAGGGAATGTAAACCACAGCCCATGTTAGAGTCTAGCAGGAGTGGTTAATGTCTGTGAACAGCTCCATTAGTGCCTTTCGGATTCCCAGTCTATAGGGGGGGGGGGGGGCTACAAAATTTACCTCACAAGTCTTTGTAAATGATAAAAATAGTTATAGCGCCCGCTTCTGTGAGGTACATGGCTGATGATAACTTTACTTAGTTCATAGCACAGCCAGGCCACGTTGTAGATAAGTGATGGTTTGTGGTCATAGCACAGCCAGGCCACGTTGTAGATAAGTGATGGTTTGTGGTCATAGCACAGTCAGGCCACGTTGTAGATAAGTGATGGTTTGTGGTCATAGCACAGCCAGGCCACGTTGTAGATAAGTGATGGTTTGTGGTCATAGCACAGTCAGGCCACATTGTAGATAAGTGATGGTTTGTGGTCATAGCACAGCCAGGCCACGTTGTAGATAAGTGATGGTTTGTGGTCATAGCACAGCCAGGCCACGTTGTAGATAAGTGATGGTTTGTGGTCATAGCACAGCCAGGCCACGTTGTAGATAAGTGATGGTTTGTGGTCATAGCACAGCCAGGCCACGTTGTAGATAAGTGATGGTTTGTGGTCATAGCACAGCCAAGCCACGTTGTAGATAAGTGATGGTTTGTGGTCATAGCACAGTCAGGCCACATTGTAGATAAGTGATGGTTTGTGGTCATAGCACAGCCAGGCCACGTTGTAGATAAGTGATGGTTTGTGGTCATAGCACAGCCAGGCCACGTTGTAGATAAGTGATGGTTTGTGGTCATAGCACAGCCAGGCCACGTTGTAGATAAGTGATGGTTTGCTGTCTCATTGATGATCCAAAGGGGGAATTTTGTAACATATAAAATGTGATTTATAATATGGGCAAGTCACATAAACTCGTGTCGCAGAAAGGATTTCTTCCATTCTCTCTTATATGCCTGAACTAAAGATTTAATGAGACTTTTAAGTTTCTCTAAAGAATTATTTCCACTAGCCCAAGGCTACATGTGTACTGCTAAGACAAGCGTTAGTGAAAAGCATAGATGAATCTGCCACGCTAAAAGAAACCCTAACTGATTTTTATTCTCACAGACAGCGGAGAGCTGTTCGGCTGGGGCAACTCTGAGTACAATCAGCTGGGCCTGGTCACCAGCGAGACTCAGGTCAGCGTGCCGAGACACATCCGAGTGCCCCACTGCGGAAAAGTGATCAAGGCCGTGGCCGGAGGATCCATGTGTGCTTTGTTGAACGGTAAGGCAAGCAAGCCTTGGTTTGCACTTTTTGTATGTTTCAAATCTCATCCAGTAAGTCAATTCTAAAGGTGAAGTGTTGGGTTCTAGAGGTAAAGCTGTACTGGCCACACTTATGTGCAAACCATTGGGCAGGCCTGGTGTGTCTAAGCCAGGTCTGTCATCACTAGAGGGTCATAGTAAAGTCATTATTAAGACATACTTATCATCATCAGTGATGATTGTCTTCCCTTTCATCATTTACTGCGTAAATTCATTCCATTAGACCAGGGGTCCGCAACCTTTAGAAAATAGTGGGCCAAAGTAGAATTTCAAATTCAGCCTTAAAGTCATCCTGTACTCTTTTATTGTACAAGAAACTTGGGGGCATTGCTTGTGCCATTGAAAAATGGCTCTGCGTCCCAAGTATGGCTTGGTTTTAGGTTGCAACCCCTGCATTTTAATATGTTAATTGCCTTAAAGTTAAAGAGTATTAACCTTTTTGCCCCTTAATTAGTCGACAGTTTTCTACCCTCCAAACCTTGAGTCAAGTCGCATAACTTACTGTATAAAAACTATCAAAGCAACTGCTTTAAATTCTTCATAAATAATATTTTAAAATATAAAGTTTAATTCAAACCAGTAGAGATGGAAATAAAGTAATAAATAAAAAGGAAATTAAAATAAATAGCTCAGCCTACGCCGATCGGTTCCGATATTTTGTCATGGACTAGGATATCATCGTATCGGACTCAAATCCTACTATTCAAAGCCTATTCAACTTCTACAATGCTTAAAATAACTCGATTATCTTGGCATTATTGAAATAATAAAGCCTTTCCTTCATCAGCCTAGCCTATGCTTCTCTAAATATTTCCAAAATATCATCAATTTTTTGTAGAATTAGCGCTAAAAATGCCTTTATTTCAAAAATTTACTGATATTCGATCGATCAGGCTTAAACTACCAAACAAACGTCTAAAAATAGCATCACTATCGCTCTCTTTGGTCAGAGTAAAAAAATGCCTTTAATAAGCATTTAAAAACTCGCATCGGGATCAAGTGCGAAACAACCCGTAATCGCCGACGCACGTTGACTCCAAGGGTCTATGAGTAGAGGCGACTCAAAGGGCCAAACAATTAAATGAAGAATATCAATAATTTGATTCACTCCTTATGTTCCCTTGGGGCATGGTAGCCAAGCGTTCGAATGGCGATCCGAAGGTCCTGGGTTTGAATCCTGGTGGAGGCTAGGATTTTTTCCAAGGACTTCAGGGTGTCCCTGAGTCTAACCAGCTCTGATGGGTACCTGACATAAGTTGGGGTATAATAAAGGCGGCTGGGCATTGTGCAGGCCACACATCCCCTAGTATGACGAGGCCACAGAAACTGTTGAACCCTGCTTCACCAGCCCTATGATCAGTTTGTTCCGAAGGGTACTTTACTCCTTATGTCCCATATATGAAATTCATACAATCCTGTATTTTTTAAACCTCAGTGCTGCTGCATGCTTTACTAATCTGTATTTAAAGAAACTGTTGCAATTAGTGAGCTTATAATTAGTAAACTGGGTCTAATCAGACATAATTTTACTTTTGCAGATCAAGGGCAAGTCTTTGTCTGGGGCTTTGGAATTCTAGGCAAAGGCCCCAACCTGGAAATGACTTCCAGCCCTTCACTCATCCCCGAAGCGATCTTCGGCTGCAATGAGCTGTCACCTGACACCAAAGTTGTTGATCTAGAATCGGGGCTAACGTATCTGGCCGCACAAAATGGTGGGTGAATGATCAGTAAGGCTGGTCGAAGTGTTTCAATAACTAACTTTGTTACAACATGCAAAGAAAACTTATGATTGTTTCGTTAAACTTTAGGTCTAGGGTGTTATATGATAACTAACTTTGTTACAACCTGCAAAGAAAACTTTCCTTGTTTAGTTAAACTTTAGGTCTAGGGTGTTATATGACAACTAACTTTGTTACAACATGCAAAGGAAACTTTCCTTGTTTAGTTAAACTTTAGGTCTAGGGTGTTATATGATAACTAACTTTGTTACAACATGCAAAGAAAACTTTCCTTGTTTAGTTTAACCAAACTTAAGGTCTAGGGGTGTCATATGATAATTATTAACTTTAGTGGTGACTTGAATCTTTCAATTGGCGCTACACTATATCTCTCCACCTTTCGACCATCCATAGATAAAAAATGTATCTCCCATCCATAAAAAGTTTACCTCCCATCAATGAAAATTTTACATCCAATCAATAAAAAGTTTACCACCCATCAATCAAAAGCTTACCTCCCATCAATCAAAAGTTTACCTCCCATCAATCAAAAGTTTATCTCCCATCAATCAAAAGTTTATCTCCCATCAATCAAAAGCTTACCTCCCATCAATAAAAAGTTTACCTCCCATCAATAAAAAGTTTACCTCCCATCAATCAAAAGTTTATCTCCCATCAATCAAAAGTTTACCTCCCATCAATCAAAAGTTTACCACCCATCAATCAAAAGTTTACCTCCCATCAATCAAAAGTTTACCTCCCATCAATCAAAAGTTTATCACCCATCAATCAAAAGTTAACCTCCCATCAATCAAAAGTTCACCTCCCATCAATCAAAAGTTCACCTCCCATCAATCAAAAGTTCACCTCCCATCAATCAAAAGTTCACCTCCCATCAATAAAAAGTTCACCTCCCATCAATAAAAAGTTCACCTCCCATCAATAAAAAGTTATACCATCAATAAAACGTTTACCACCCATAGATAAAAATGTATGGCCGTAGTATTCTTAACAAGACTTGTTTTCATTACAATTACAGATAAAGGTGATGTTTTCACTTGGGGAAGAAACAACAGCGGCGTCCTGGGCCTTGGTGAAGATAAAAACCAGTTCTTCCCGTGGCGGGTGAGTTGCACCTCGGCCAGTTTGAAACCTTTTCTGCATGCAGTATTGTCCTGTTATTGAATCATCACCTGACGAATGCAGAGTTTTTAACCCAGTTTTTATCTTTTATTTTTATTTTCAGGTGGCGCTACCAGCGCAAGCTGTGAAAATGGCGTGTGGTTTGGATCATATGGTAGCTCTGTGTAAATCTTTTACTTGATGATGAATAAAAACAATAAAGAAACACAATTCCTCTTATGAAAGTTTTTTGTATGTCCAATGGTAAGGGTAGAATCCATATAGGATTTTAGACTGTGCTAGAGGTTTAAAGACAGTTAACTAAAAATATTCTTACACTAAAGCACTAAAGAAAAAATTAAGTTATGCACATTTCTTTTTAAATGTCTTGCGACCAAAAGGATAAATAAGTTCTGCACATTAATTAAGAATATGATGTTTAATTTTTTTTGTCGTAGTTGTCACAAGAAATCAAATACAGTATTTAATTTAATAAGATGATTGTATCTACTTTTTACTGTAATCAATTTCTGCCATCCAAAAGGCTATAGTAAAATTTGTCATTCACACTAGAGAGTGTGTGATTATTTTACATACCAGTACTTTACATAGGCTGCAAACACTGACCTATGTGCTGCTGCTGATTGGGGGGGGGGGGGAACAAAGTTGGGTAACTCTGCAAATACCATTCACAAAGAATGTGTTGACCTTTGTAAGTTAAAGATCAAATGCCAACCAAAATTAAGACCAAAAATATTAATCGGACAGGCATAAGAAAAAAATTATTTCATTGGCATGAATGTAGTTCATGAATGTAGAAAAAAAATTCTGAACTGTTGAGATGAGAAGTAATTGAATGTAAGGCAGAGAGAAAGATTCTATTGAAGATTGGGTCTCTGTTAAATGGATTCAACTTTAATAGTTCTCTATTTCTATATTTATCTAAAGGTTTGTCTGTAAACATTGATGGTTTATTGCAGCGGTTCCCAACCTGTGGGTTGCAACTCCTCTGGAGATTGAAGGACTATTTTACTGGGGTCGCCTAAGACCATAGGAAAACACAAATTTTCTTAGGAACTGAGACAATGTTCATCTATCCATCTCCAAGCGGGCCCCACCCACATGCAGATACATCTACATACCTAGAGTGATGACATAAGCATGCCAACCCATTCACATACTCCTCGTACAAATACAAGTGTATATAGGATTGGCGCCATAATGTAATTGTACAGATTAGTCACAAATGTATAGAGTGCAGCTAATGTGTAAATAGCAGCAGTAATGATGGTAAAATGACAGCTCATGAATAAGTGTGGATGCCATGCTGTTCAGATTATTATTTTTGTCTGCGGTTGTTGTGACTCAATCCCCCCCCCCTCCTCTTTGAGATACTAATACAAATAGATATGTAAAAAAAAACACAACATAGGGAATGGTAAATCATTAAATAGAAATTAATATTTCACAATATACAAGTTTTATGGTTGGGGGGAGAGTTCACCACAACATGAGGAAGTGTATTAAGGGGCAGTGGCATTAGGAACGTTGGGAATCACTGTTTTTATAGTGCATCAAAATCCAATTAATTTTGGTTTACAGTAGTTTATAATGTTGACAAAACTTAAAATTTTGACATCAAGTGACCACTTCAAGTTCAAGACATAAAGATATGAACAAAATACATTTTTATTAGTGTCGTAATTTGTACCGGGCAATTTTTTTATTGTTTTAATGGGTAACGGTAATGATTTTAATGGGTAATTAGCTTTGTAGCTGGCAAATAAAAAATTTCTTCACATTTAAATTCGTGTCATATTCGAAATATAAACTTTGTAGTTGTACTTTTAGTCGGTTCGGAGGACCGGGCACATACCTGCTAGTATATAAATAAATCTCAAAAGGTGTAGGCCTATGTGGGTATATGGATATGTACATGTCACATAAGCGTTTTTAATACTGAACAGAAAGACATGAAAATTGCTACAAATATACTTAGTTACTGCGGTGAACACTGTCAAGGTTTTACATTTTTTTAAATGACCGCAGTGGTCAATTTGGTCAAAAAACAACAATAAAAAGACAAATTCTCTGTACAACTTTTTATCATTATTTGATAGATCGCGCTCAAAATAAATTTTTAAAAAGGACGCATTGAGATTATTTTTGCATTGCGTCATCAATCTTCGTACAGGGAGGGCTAACTGACTTTTTTTATGACGTCATCAAATTTTGGGTAGGCCTATTCAATGTTTGCTAATGTACTTTATGAATGAATAGAACAAAATATATTCACGTTTTAATTTGTGTGGTAATTTATTATGTTTGTTAATTACATTATGTTTGTTGGCAGCGCTATAGGACAAATATTAATATTATTATTAATTTGTAGCGGGAAATTTTTAAATTGTTATAATGAGTAGGCCTAATGGTATGAATGGATAATTTACTTTGTAGAGGGCAAATAAAAATTCCTTCATGTTTAAATTCGTGTCGTATACGAAATATAAACTTTGTAGTTGTTGCGGGCAATCTCATTATAACTGCTTGAGTAGTTAGAGTGTATGTAAACATAACTTTATGCCGGTTTGGAGACCCGGGCACACATACCTGCTATTTAATTTGTGTCAGAATTTGAAGTGGGCGATGTTTAAATTGTTAAGACAATGTTTTAAAAGGTAATTAACTTTGTAGCGGTAAATAAAAAAATTCCTTCACGTTTAAATTCGTGTCATATTCGAAATATAAACTTTGTAGTTGTACTTTTATCCGATTCGGAGGACCGGGCACATAACTGCTAGTATAATTATAATATAAACATAGGCCTATATTAATTGCAGCGTCTGTACCCATCAACTAAGGAAAACATTAAAATATTAGAACAAATTCAAAAAAGAGCTGCAAGGGTCATAACTAGTGAATATTTCCAGTTAACAAGAGTAACACCATTAGTAAAATCACTAAACCTAGAAACACTAGAGGACAGAAGGGCAAAGAGTAAAGTAGTAATAATACATTTTTAAGGCATCAAACTCTAATTTAGAAATACAACACAATAACAACCTGCTGCAAAGTTCAGATAAACATAAAGATAAAAACACTTTCCTTATCCCCTATGCGAGAACAAATGCATATAAGTACTCTTTCTTCCCGAGTGGCATTCGGGCATGGAATGGGTTGCCTGAACAAACCAGGAAAACCAATAACCTAACATCATTTAAAACATTAATAAAAGTGCAAGACTAGACTCGGACCACGGATGAGCATAGGACGCAATAATCTTCTTTATAGAAGGAGCGTCTGTAATGTATAAGATAAGATTTCCTTTTTGTTTGGTATGAAAAATTTAATAAGAAATCGAAAATGTCTTTAGTGACGATCATTTTATTTATAGCTAACGGGATTTCACCAGATGACATAATTTATTTGCTAGAAAACTGTACAAGTTTATAGCTTCACTTAGGACTTAGTGTTGATTAGATTCAAGAAGATATAACATTTTATAAAAGATAGGCTACCTTATAGGCCTAACTGATTACTATGGAAAACTCAGGTAAACGTCACAATTTTTTAAATGCTAATGTGATAACATTTGTCTAGGCTAAACATATAGGCCTGTTCTAGGGCCTAGTCACGATAATGAAATTGTCATTTTTAAAGTAGCCTTACACTTACATTAACAATTTTGTTACCAACATGCTATAAAACTAAACCAGATTTGTTATATGCCTCAGATAAGATAACTTTCGTGTTTATTAAATATGTAGAGAGAGAGTGACTGATAAGTAAGGTCCGCGATTTACCGCGACCCGCGGAATTTTACGCCAAGCCCTGAGGATGAATTTTTGTTACTGCGTTGCCGCGGAAAAAAAACAGCGGGAGAATAATAGCTAAATAATTCGCACTAACACAAGACTCAAACCATGGATTAGGATAGGGCGCCAAATCTTATGCATAGACAGATTTTCTTTAACATATTAGACCAAAAAATCATCAGAATCAGTGTTACTTTCTTCAACAATAAATTCATCTTAAGAAGCATGATTCGATAGTATGTCGAGAACAATATTTTAGGCTTAATTTATTAGCCTATATGTAGGCATCGTTGCCTAGAGTAAATATTGGATTAAAATGTACGGAAAAGAAGGAATTGTTATAGCCAATTTATTAAATTAGGAATAATAATTGATTAACGGTTATCTATCTAACGATTCTCTGGGTTGAGAATTAGTCTTAGTGTGGAGATTTTGTACTAGGCTTACATCTGCCGCGGTAAGCCACGGAATAAAAAAAAAAGAGCGTACCGCGGAATTTACGATTTCTTGCCGACTTAAATAGTGGGCCATATATTGATAAGTCGGCCTACACGCCTTTAAGTCATATTGTTGTTGTTTTTTTTAAAAGAAGATTTTAATTAAGCTTTCTTAGTGTAATTTTATATTTTAAACTTAGAATATTGCGGCATAACAATTTATTATGCAGACAAAATGAAGTGGCAGTATTGTTCTAAAAATAGCATCTTGGGGAAAAACCGATGACGTGGAAAACAGCTCACTATATATAAATATAAGATTAGATAAGAATGGGCATTTCTATAGCACTTCTGTCCATGCTATTAAATTAGCATGCTCAGTGCGCACTTGGTGTGATTTGCAGTGGCAGATGAATTAGCCAAAGAGAAAGATCTTCAAGTTCTTTTTAAAAGTTTCTCTTGTCCCAGATTCTCTCAGTCTCAGTGTCTGAGATAGACTGTTCTATAAAGCAGGCGCCACTGACTCAAATGAGCGCACTCTTGTAGTAATAGCTTATTGATTACATATAGTGTCACTCTTGTAATATTAGCTTATTGACTATATATAGTGTCACTCTTGTAGTATTACCTTATTGCATATATATAGTGTCACTCTTGTAGTATTAGTTTATTGCCTATATATAATGTCACTCTTGTAGTATTACCTTATTGCTTATATATAGTGTCACTCTTGTAGTATTAGTTTATTGCCTATATATAGTGTCACTCTTGTAGTATTAGATATATTGACTAGATATAGTGTCACTCTTGTAGTATTAGCTTATTGCCTATAAATATTGTCACTTCCGCTAACAAGTAGAGATAGGCCTAATATTTTTTTATTGATCGAAACGAACGGAAATTTAATTTGATGGGTACCTGACAACTAGTTGGGGTAAAGTAAAAGGCCGCTTGGCATTGCGCTGGCCACACACACACCCTAGTATGCAGTGGCCACAGAAACTGGTGAACGCTGCTTCACCAGCCCTATGATTAGTTTGGTCAGATGGATACTTTACTTACTTACGTAGCAAAGCCATATAAAAAACATGTATTCTGTCACTAACATTAAAACATATTATGTGTCTAGTGTGGTCATTGTGCCAAGTGACGTAACTATGGAAAATGAGGCGACTGGGGGAAAGTTTGATATTGGCGCCTTTTTACAAAGTTTTTTTTTTACATATAATAGCAAGCTGCTAGTAAAAATAAAACAAGAAATTTGGCACATTTCCAAACTTTGGCGCCAGGGCAGCCTTCCATCCTCTCTAGTATACTACTGCATCTGAACCATCTGCATAGTTTACTTAGTTTAATTAAACATAGAAAATTGTAATAGTTTTAACTATAAATTATATAGAAATGAACATTATATATTTATTAGACTGTATATACTTTCAGTATCATCTGGGACGGAAGGAGAAAATGGCTTTATTGCAGAGGTAATCCTATCTCAATAACTTTTTATAGCTTGAGTCATATCAATAATAAATAACTCTGAAATAAAAAATATAGACCCATCTATTACAGATATAGACCTAACTATCGCATAATATTATGTACTATTAGGTCATAGAAATGGTTGCCACTGTTAATTATAAGATACCATAGTAATACAGGCTACCAACCCAGTATGCAAAGTAAAAAAAAACAACAATGTATTAAAGCAAGTAGATACATTCAAATACTTGGGGTATTTATTACATCAGATGTGCGTTGTGAGATTGAAAGAAGGGCTAAAAGCGCACAAGCCAAAGGTGCCTTTATGAAAATGAAAAATATATTAAGAATCAAATCATTAGAGATATAGAAAAGGAAAAAAAGTTCTAAAGTGCTACATAGAACTTATCTTATTATATGGCTGACTAAAGTGCTACATAGAACTTATCTTATTATATGGCTGACTAAAGTGCTACATAGAACTTATCTTATTATATGGCTGACTAAAGTGCTACATAGAACTTATCTTATTATATGGCTGACTAAAGTGCTACATAGAACTTATCTTATTATATGGCTGACTAAAGTGCTACATAGAACTTATCTTATTATATGGCTGACTAAAGTGCTACATAGAACTTATCTTATTATATGGCTGACTAAAGTGCTACATAGAACTTATCTTATTATATGGCTGACTAAAGTGCTACATAGAACTTATCTTATTATATGGCTGACTAAAGTGCTACATAGAACTTATCTTATTA
Organism: Anisus vortex; assembly: GCA_949126835.1. Classification (NCBI taxonomy): domain Eukaryota; kingdom Metazoa; phylum Mollusca; class Gastropoda; family Planorbidae; genus Anisus; species Anisus vortex. Next base: position 1,852,142 of record OX421505.1, on the reverse strand, counting down.
TATGGCTGACTAAAGTGCTACATAGAACTTATCTTATTATATGGCTGACTAAAGTGCTACATAGAACTTATCTTATTATATGGCTGACTAAAGTGCTACATAGAACTTATCTTATTATATGGCTGACTAAAGTGCTACATAGAACTTATCTTATTATATGGCTGACTAAAGTGCTACATAGAACTTATCTTATTATATGGCTGACTAAAGTGCTACATAGAACTTATCTTATTATATGGCTGACTAAAGTGCTACATAGAACTTATCTTATTATATGGCTGACTAAAGTGCTACATAGAACTTATCTTATTATATGGCTGACTAAAGTGCTACATAGAACTTATCTTATTATATGGCTGACTAAAGTGCTACATAGAACTTATCTTATTATATGGCTGACTAAAGTGCTACATAGAACTTATCTTATTATATGGCTGACTAAAGTGCTACATAGAACTTATCTTATTATATGGCTGACTAAAGTGCTACATAGAACTTATCTTATTATATGGCTGACTAAAGTGCTACATAGAACTTATCTTATTATATGGCTGACTAAATTGCTACATAGAACTTATCTTATTATATGGCTGACTAAAGTGCTACACAGAACCTATCTTATTATATGGCTGACTAAAGTGCTACACAGAACCTATCTTATTATATGGCTGACTAAATTGCTACACAGAACTTATCTTATTATATGGCTGACTAAATTGCTACACAGAACTTATCTTATTATATGGCTGACTAAATTGCTACACAGAACTTATCTTATTATATGGCTGACTAAATTGCTACACAGAACTTATCTTATTATATGGCTGACTAAATTGCTACATAGAACTTATCTTATTATATGGCTGACTAAAGTGCTACATAGAACTTATCTTATTATATGGCTGACTAAAGTGCTACATAGAACTTATCTTATTATATGGCTGACTAAAGTGCTACATAGAACTTATCTTATTATATGGCTGACTAAATTGCTACATAGAACTTATCTTATTATATGGCTGACTAAATTGCTACATAGAACTTATCTTATTATATGGCTGACTAAAGTGCTACATAGAACTTATCTTATTATATGGCTGACTAAAGTGCTACATAGAACTTATCTTATTATATGGCTGACTAAATTGCTACATAGAACTTATCTTATTATATGGCTGACTAAAGTGCTACATAGAACCTATCTTATTATATGGCTGACTAAAGTGCTACACAGAACCTATCTTATTATATGGCTGACTAAATTGCTACACAGAACTTATCTTATTATATGGCTGACTAAATTGCTACACAGAACCTATCTTATTATATGGCTGACTAAATTGCTACACAGAACCTATCTTATTATATGGCTGTGACACATGGACATTGAACAAAAAAATATGACTGCATATTTGGAATGTGCAGAGATGTGGTTCTATAGAAGAACATGAGTGGCATGAACAGAGAAAATATCTAATGTGGAGGTCCTCAAAAGGTCAAAGGCTAACACAGAAATAATTGTAAAGATCATGAAACGAAAATCAACGTTAGTAGGTCACATATAATTAGAAAAGAAAACATCATAATAACTGGAAAGCTGGAAGGAGAAACGCAGAGGAAGACAAATAAATAAGGAAAATACTAGATGATCTAACGGAATGGTATGGCATGGCAAAAACAACAGAAATGCTACTAGAGTTTGCCAGGATAAAAGATGCGTGGAAAGACATGATCGCCTACGCCATCCGGCATGGCACTTTTTGATGATGATGAATATAATATAGGCTTGTCGTGATGTTTGTACACCAAACTACCAACAGCCAACACGAGTCATGGATTCAAAGCTACCTTGTATTCCTTGCCGGCTTGCGATAGCAATGGTTCTAAAAAGATCTATAATAATATATAACGTCACACAATATAGACAATGTTTAACCCACCCTATCCCCCTCTCTTTATGGGGCCACATAATTTTTTTTTCTAATTATAATTAGGTCTCAAAAAGAAGATGAACAGTTTTAAATTTGCGCCTGATTAGCCTATAATGTTTGCATGAGTCCTATAGGCCCAACTGTATATGTTTTCCACGAACGGACATTAACCGGTTAATTCACCGGACTGTCAACCAAACTGCCCGATTTCTAGTTCTTCCGCCGAATAACCCCTGCCGACCAGCAGGAATTTGTGAGCCTAGTGGACGCAATAATCATCTATCTAGAAGGAACGTCTGTAAAACGTATAGAATAAGTCAAACGTAGGCCTATAAGTCAAGTCAATATTATCTACATATCCTATATCTTTACATTTACAATAATAATTACAATTGACTATATTAAGCTTATTATTTACCGGCATGTACATTTTGTGGAAATACAAACGCCTATTATGTTACTAAAAACTAGGCTTATTTAATATATATTAAAATGTTATACTAATGTTAGTGGATTACAAACTAAAATTATAAAAAAAAACTAGTTCACCTAAAAAAACAACAATTTGGGAAACACTAATTATAAGCCTTCAAATAGAAATTGCATTATACTATAATATAGAACTGTCAAAAGAAAAAAAAAGGAACAAATGTGACTTTTGCAAAAATAATATCGCACAATTGTCCCAGGTTTCATTTGTAATTTTCTTTCTCTGCAAGGCGAAGGTCGTAGCGTAGACCCACTGCACAGACACTTAACTACACGACAGATAAACATAAGGACACTTAATCACACGACACTTAAACATACGGACACTTAAACCCACGACAGATAAACATACGGACACTTAATAACACGACACTTAAAGTTAAACATACGGACAGTTAATCATAGCGACAGATAAACACACTTTTTCACTATACCATTAAAATAAATACAAAAATAAATTATGTTTCCAATAGTAAAAAAAAAAGGGTTAGTCGGCAGGGCGTATTCGGCGGAAAGGCTAGGATGAAGGATGAAGTGACGGGGAGTAAGTGACTGGGGATGAAGTGACCTGTCACTAAGGGACAAGCCAAGACCATCGTAAATACAGGCCAAAGTCCTACTTGTGTATGTCACGCGCTGGAGGCCTTAGGCTTGAGAGGCGTACTTGTCTTGGACAAGCTCACCTAGCAGCAGCGCGCTGTTAGTGCGTACCAAAGGTCCCGGGTTTAAATCATGGTGAAGGCTAGAAATGTTCCTGGGTCTGGTTTTTACCCAGATATGATGTGTACCTTATGTTAGACATAATATATATAGAGTCTCCTAGTATGTCTTGTCCACAGAAACTTGTGATTGTTTGTTCACAGGCCACTAAATCAAAATGGTCTGATGGGGAAACTTTTTGTTCTATATTTTGTCTAGGCCCTAGGCCTAAACATTTTAAATTTAAATATGGGAAATAAAAGATTCAGTTAATAAGAAAAAACAATATTTAAAGAATCATTTTTTTTTTAAATAAAAACTACACCTTGTATTAATTAATTTAGATTATGTGAATATATATTTTAAGTAGGCTAAATTAAAATTGAGTCTTAATTAAATGTGATGAGAACTTAAAGGAAACACTGTTTTGATTGAATGGAAAGTTATAATCATCATCATCATCATCAATCATCATCATCAACATATATAATTACCGTGAGTTTGTTTATATGTTTGTTTATATATTTATTTATATATATGTTTGTTCGCTATAGGCTCCTAAGCCGTTTGACTATTTGGGCCAAAAATTAAATGTATAAATTGGAAACGTCCTCCAAAAGATAATTTTATTTTATCACTTATAATCATAATTGTGTTGATTTAAAAAATCTAAAATGTCATATCCATCTATGCAAATAAATATAACGGTACATAGCAAATGGCCACTTCCGTTAAATTATTATGTTGAACGCGACATTCACTATGTTGAACGCGAGGGTCTTTCCGGATTTTCCCAATTCTACTGTTGTTTTTTTTAATGTGGCGAGACCTTTTTTAAAAGTTACGCACCGCAATTTGGCTTGGAGAGTTTCAATGGTTTACATTAAAAAAAATACTAGCGTATGACGTAATGTCTATCAAATTATTTCTTTTTTCATTATTGATGTTTGCATTATCCTAAGTAAAAGTAACCAAATGTTTTAATTAATTAATGGATTTACGTCGCTATTGAGAATATCCTTTAATAGGCGACTGTATACACTTTATAAATTAAATGATTCGAATTATAAAAAAAACAAGTTAGGCCTATAAATGATTACTTTCAAATACCGGGTACCATAAGCTTGACAGCAACAATATAAAATAAAAACTAAATACCGAAAGAAACATTCTCAATACTGTTTTATTGATACAGTAAGCAAGAACATATATTAAATTCCGAAAAATCTTTCTCAATTTAGTTTTTTATTGCATTGAAATATTATTTTCTATTTTTTTATATATTATTTATCTTTTTTATTGTTTTGTATTTATGTTTTTTTTCTTTTAGGTAGTATATTATTGTTAATTTAATATTATAAATAACAAGTCAAGTCACACAACTGTTTGCTACATTTTCATATCGAATTAAAACATCTCTTAAAAAAACCTGAACGAGCCTTTCGGCTCTTGTGTCCAGGGCGTAACGCTTAGGATTGAGCAATCTCTGTCCAGGCTCCAGCCACCCAATGACACGCCGAAGGCTCCAGCCACCCAATGACACGCCGAAGGCGCGGCGTGCCGTGTAACGGGGAAGGTTTCCGCAGCGCAGCGATCGTTCACTGCGGTTCCCCTAAGGATCATTATCGTGGTGGCTCGCCAGAATATCTGGACTGTCACCCGGTAGCACAAATCCTATAGGCCTACTATAGGTACATGCATCCAGGCACCGGTTGGTTCTCGAGACGGGATTGCAGCGTCCATTGCTTCCTCCCCACCGAGACCAGTGGCCTCTCGGCAGTGTAATGGACCTCGGACCCGTTGCGGGGGCTGTGCCCCATGCGTTCGACCGCCAGTGTATTCTTAATGGGAATGTATCGGCGGTTTACACACACGCCAGTCCTTGAGGCCACAATTCTTATGCATATATGCTAGGGTCAGGTCGACCAGAAACAATTCAAAATAACAAAATCTAAATACCAAAAGAAACATTCTCAACACTGGTTTGTTAATACAATAAGCAAGAACAAAAATTAAATACCGAAATAAATCGTTCTCACTTTAGTTTTTATGGTATTGAAATATATTTTTCTACGCTTTTTTTTAAATTATTTACATTTTCATTGTTTGGTATTTTGTTTTTTTTCCCTTTTAGATAGTATATTATTGTTTATTTAATAGTCTATTATTAATAACAAGTCAAGTCAACACAACTGTTTGCTACGTTTTAATACCAGAAGCTTGACAGTAACAATTATTATGCATATGACCGGGCGACCAGAAACAATTAAAAAGAACAAAACCTAAATACCGAAAAGAGACGTTCATTGTCTTTATTGTAATAGTCTCTTTTCTTTCTCTGTTAACAAAACACATTGTAGTCATTCGTTTCTCCGTCATTTTGACGGGCATAACCACTAGTGTACTAATATTTTGAATAATTGTTATTTATTCTATAATTTGATAGTAAAGTTGAAATAATTTTTTAAGGAAATTAAAACATTCCCTTTTTCTCTACATAGAAGAAAATTTTGAATCAGAAATATCCAATTCCAGATTGTAGGCCTAAGGAAAATAATTGGCAAGGTATTTCTAGTGTAATTTTTAAATAATAATTAAATATTGAGATAAATATATAAAATATTTGTCATATCTTTATTAAATACTTGGAATTATAAAAATATGTGAACTAAACATTTCAGAACGAAAAGAAGACAAGGTAAAACATGATGGCTCTCTGCTCATTGGTAATTCAAAATTCATTGATAAAATATGTAAAATATATGTTTTGGCTTGTTAGTTCATCAAATTTTTATATATGGACATGTCATTTATTGCATAAAGTTTATTCAGTTTGTATTTTGTATTTACCTGAACAGGTGAACATGAAAATCAGGTATCAGTAGAAGGGGAAGCTGCGTTACCAATACATTTGAAAAACTGTAAGAAAAATCCAGGTCATCCAGAGTTTATACCTATTGAATCATTCAGCTTAAAACATCTACCTAAAGGTCATCAGGACAATAATTTGTATGAATTCATCAAAGCTGTAGCTGACCTGACAGTTAGACTAAGTGTCACCATGACCAGTCCAGACAGACCAGAGTTTTGGCCAAACACAAAGATTCCATATTTTTTGTCTGAACTGAGAGAAAAGAAAACATTGAGGACAGGAACTGGGAGGGTGAGGAGAGTGAGGAAGTTCACAGATGAATATAAACAAATGAACTATACAACATGTCCATGTGATAAATGTAAAGCTTCAGACAAACCCAGCAAAGTTTGGTGGAAGATTTATGTGACTACAGCTGCACATGTGGTTGTTGATGACATTGAGGCAAGCCACACGACATTGAGATTGTTTTATGATAGTGAAGATAGTGAATTGGTTATTCTTAAAGATACGGTATGTGTTGGTTATGTAAACATTGAGAAAGACACGTGTAGGTTATCCTGTGTGACTTGTGAGGAAAATTTGGGGAATAAATTGGAGAAAATGGAGAAACATTTTGTTGATGTCTGGGAGAAAGTCTTGAAAAAATACATTAAATCTCGAGATATTGACAAGTTGATGTTTATAGTGTCACATCCTCATGGATGTTCTAAACAGGTTAGTGTTGGTCAATGGAAGGAGAAAGTACAGGTGGGGAGGGATGAGGAGGACCATAAGTTTACTTACACAACATGTACATGTCCAGGAAGTAGTGGATCCACTGTCCACTGTGTGGGGTATTATGTTGGTGGCTGGTATACTGGCCTTGTTCATAGTGGAAGTTTAAAGTCTGGACTTAATTGCAGTGCAGTTTGTTGGGTCAGTTAATTGTATTGAATTACTTGTGCGTCAAAATGTAAACAAACAACATGGAGGATGTTTTATATCTGTTTCTTTCAATTTATTCCATGTATCTATAAATCTGTAGGGCTATTCATTTTATTGTTTTTGTTTAGATATAAAGATATTTATGTTCCCTTCTGTTAAATTTATAGTTTTGTTTAAATTGTAAATATTTTACTTTTTAAACAATTTATTTTCTTTTGTAATTGAATAAACTTTATAGCCTACATTTTTATCTTGATATCTTATTGTTGTTTGTATCTGTCACATTAGGTTTATATTATTATAAATTTGTTTATTTAATTTAATGATTTTATGAAATTCAATAAGAAACATTTCAAACAAATGTTATGAACAATAGGACACCTTGTCATCTACTATCGACATGCACTTGAATATAAAAACAACAAACTTATCTAAAATTGCTTTATTTAATATTAAACATTAACAATCTAATACAATCATATAAGAAAACGTATTTATAGGACACCTTGTCATCTACTATCGACATGCACTTGAATATAAAAACAACAAACTTATCTAAAATTGCTTTATTTAATATTAAACATTAACAATCTAATACAATCATATAAGAAAACGTAAAAAAATTACTTAACGTTTAAAAGAGATTGAGATTAAAACATTCAATAGTTTTTTATAAAGTTATTAAAAGAAATAAAATTTAAATAAATAACTTGAACAAATGACTAAACGAAGTCACGTTTTCTTCAAACAATGGTCCAAGGGAAACAACAATGAAAATGACACAAAGCTACAAAACATTACTCAGTTAGTTAACTTGGAAACATTTTTTGAACGTCAGTAGTAGGCCTATTTCTTTTTTATTGTTGTTGTATTTCTTTTATTCTTACGCCAAAAGAAAACATATCTTGGGGTAAGAATTAGAATTTAAACAAAATTATATTTTATTGTATTAATTTTGTTAAAATCAAAGTTTAGGAAAACGAAAATTTATATAAGTAAATGTTTCTATCTATAATTAAGTAGGTACCGGTACTTAAGATTGAGCCTAATAATAAAGGATGCATTATTTTGGTGACAACATGATTATGAAGTAATTAAAAATCAAAGCAAACATTAGCTTTCATAAAAAGAAAATAATGTTAATATGCTAACTTGCATTAGTTATACAAATAATAGAAATGCATCTTCAGTATGGGACCCATCAAGTAAAAAAACATTTAAAAACTAGAACAAATCAAGAAAAGAAATGCAAGGATCATTACTGAAGAATATTCACAACTGACAAGAGTAACACAAAAAGTTAAATAACTAAAACCTAAAACCACAAAAGGAAAGAAGGACAACGAGCAAAACATAAAGCATACAATTCAAACTTAGAAACAGGGAGCTACAATAAGAAAATATCTCGCCCGGGACGTCCTGGTGCAGATACACCAATTTTGCGCCTTCCTCATTATTTGATAAGATACATTCTTGTTAAAAATATACATAAATAACTATAAATGAATTATCGATACACAATATTAAATAAAATATGAAAACTATTTATTATCATCTACACATATAAGTCGGTGTTCAATAAATGCCTAGCTTAGTCTACATTTTTCTTATTAAACATTAAGACAGTGTCCAAATGAAAACTTTTTTTTTCAAAATAGTTCATTATTTATTGGTAGCTAGATGTGCTCTCAAACAACTAGGTTAATATTTTCTTATATTACATGTTACAGAAGCTCCATCTATATTATTTAAGATTGTTGCGTCCTACCTCCTAAGCTCTTCCGTGGTCTGAGTCTACTAGTCTTGCATTTTGATTAAAGTTTTAAATGATGTTAAGTTACTCCATGTTTCCCTGGCTTGTCCAGGCAACCCATTCAATGCCCTGATACCAATCGAGAAGAAAGAGTACTTACATGCATTGGTTCTCGCATAAGGGATAAGGAAAGTGTTTTTGTTCTTGTGTTTATCTGGTGAGCATTCTCACATATTGTTATTTTGTTGTATTTCTTAATTAGAATTTAATGCCTTTCTAGGTCAGTGATTAAACTCTGGGGTCGTCTGCTATTTATGTCAACAAAACAGGGGCAAGGGGGCAGGGGCGAAGCCAGAAATTTTTTTCCAGGGGTGGGGCTGAACTTTCGCGTGACAAATATTTACCAAATACCATGGGAGCTAAACTTTCGCGTGACAAAGATTTACCGAATTTTTAGCAAATTTAGCGCATATTTAAACAAAATCAGTTGAAAAAAATATTTTTTTTTAAATTCCAGGGGGGGGGGGGGCTTAGCCCCCCTGTGGCTTCGCCCCTGCAAGGGCGTGAAAAGTTTGACAATTGTTGACATAGGGGGGGGGGAGGACTGGGGTAACGAAAAGTTCACGTCAACAATGTTACTTTTTATAACCAATGTATTTAAAAAAAAAGAATATCATAAGTCGTGCGTTTGTATGTTTGCACACACTCACTCGCCCATCAACAGCCTACCATTTAATAATAGATTATTCTTATACCAAATCACCAAATTCGTGACCTAAAGACCTATAACCCTCTATATTCTGAATGACATAAAGACCTACACTCTATATTCTGATGACATAAAGACCTACAATCTATATTCTGAATGACATAAAGACCTACACTCTATATTCTGATGACATAAAGACCTACACCACTCTATATTATGATGACATAAAGACCTATAACCTCTATATTCTGATGACATAAAGACCTACACTCTATATAATGATGACATAAAGACCTACACTTTTTATTCTGATGAAATAAAGACCTACACTCTATATTGATGACACAAAGACCTATAACCTCTATATTCTGATGACATAAAGACCTACACTCTATATTCTGACGACATAAAGACCTACACCACTCTATATTCTGATGACATAAAGACCTATAACCTCTATATTCTGATGACATAAAGACCTATAACCTCTATATTCTGATGACATAAAGACCTACACTCTATATTCTGATGACATAAAGACCTACACTCTAAATTCTGATGACATAAAGACCTACACTCTATATTCTGATGACATAAAGACCTACACCACTCTATATTCTGATGACATAAAGACCTATAACCTCTATATTCTGATGACATAAAGACCTATAACCTCTATATTCTGATGACATAAAGACCTACACTCTATATTCTGATGACATAAAGACCTACACTCTAAATTCTGATGACATAAAGACCTACACTCTATATTCTGATGACATAAAGACCTACACCACTCTATATTCTGATGACATAAAGACCTATAACCTCTATATTCTGATGACATAAAGACCTATAACCTCTATATTCTGATGACATAAAGACCTACACTCTATATTCTGATGACATAAAGACCTACACTCTAAATTCTGATGACATAAAGACCTACACTCTATATTCTGATGAATTTAACAAAATAAATACAAAAGGGGATTAATTCGGATGGGTTGCAAAGAAAATGGGCACATAGTGCAATTGGGGGAGGGAGGGGGAACGTGCACATTTATTGTGTGTATGTTTGGGGAAACAGTGCACGGCGGGAAGGCAATAGAAGGGCAATTCCGATATATAGACTAACAATACTTTTGCTAACTGCTTTTATTTGATCAGTTAAAAAGATCTATTTACAGTATTTTAAAGGTATCATTTCTAATTTTCTTGACAATAATTGTTTGGAGTAAATATGTTTAATTATCAGTGGCGTAGCCAGGATTGTAAGGGTGGGGTACCAGGCAGGAGAGGTAGGGGGACATGGAAGGCAGCTATGTATAAAGTGCGGGGGAAAGGGGGGAGGGGGTAATAATGCAAGTGAAAATAGTGAACGTGCGGTTGAAATAGAGCTAATTAACAATTGATGTACAATTTCCCCCCTAATAAACTATTGAACAACTGACTTTGTAACATACCATCTATAGTGAAAAGTAAAAAAAAAGTCATTAAATATTTCTATGAAAATAAGAAAAAGAAATGTTTCCTAATCCCTCGGAATGTAGGCACCTTGTTACATTCCCCCTTCCTCGTGATTACGCCTTTGAGAGTTTTAGTCAATTTTAAAATCTGTTAAACAAGTCTTAAAATCTATTAAATTCTGTTCAATATATATTGTAAACATAAAAGCCAGAGTATAAAAATGTGTTAGTTAATATTTTGTTTTAGTTGTTTGATTTGTTCTATGTTTGTAATGTTTTGAATCATCATTTAGTTGTTTTTCTTATCTCTTGGACTATAGATTGTAGGCCTATATGTGTTCTTTAATTGTTACGTTAAATGCGCTCTGAGCTTACAGTATGTTTGTTGGCAGCGTTATACAAATGTCATCATTATTATTCATTATTATAAGGGGGGGGGGTAAACATTTGTTTACATAATTTAATGTGTAGGTGTGTGTGGGAGGGGGTCTGAAAGTTTGACAATTGTTGACAAGTAGTAGGGGAGTGAAAATTGCCCTAAAAATTGTTGACGTAAGTAATGGACGTTCCCTATTGGTGTTACCTTTTATAGTTGTGACTATTCGCTAGTAATGAACCTTGCAGAAATTTTCTTAATTTATTGTAATTTTTTTCTAGGCCCTATATAACTGTCATTTTGATTTCGTTTTCGGCCGAAATAATTAACCAATTGGTTTCGGTCGGTCTCTAAATAGAACTAAAAACAACAATAGGCCTTCTCTGAGACTATAAATAATGTTTGCAAAGCATTGAATGAAGTTTATTGTTGGAATCTCCAACATGGTTATTTTAAAATATGTCCTTCAGAAAAATAATTCGTGGCCCACCACATGAAGTACGAAATATTTAGCCTACCTTATTTCCTTTTAACATCCCTAATTCTGACATATAGACTAATATATTTTTGCTGACTACGTTATAATGGGTGAAACATTAAAATTAGGTCGATTAGGCTACATCACTCTATTTAGTAATTTTTACGTTTTAATTTCTAATTTTCTGGAAAAATTGTATGAGATAAAAATATATTAGTATCAGTGGCGTCTCTGAAAGTTTGACAGTTGTTGACAAGGGGGAGGGGGGGGGGAACGTCTAAAAATTGTTGACGTAATTAATGGACGTCCCCTAGGCCCAAAACTCCTACAGGATTGCAGGGATAGAACCCGCGACGTGCCAGTGGACACTCCGTGAACTAACTGCAGGACCAGCAGGCCTTTCAACACTACATTATCTGAAGTACATAAAGCATTTGCCTCGTGGGTAGGGGGTGGGGGAACGCACATATCGTAAATAGAAAAAAGAATCAAAATCAGTTTTGCCAAAGCCCCAACAAATGCACTTAGTACGAGTATAGAGGTATTAGTGGGGAGGGAAGAAATGGAGAACGGATTCAATACTCTGTGGAAAATGTCTACTCAGGGTTGAAAATGTCAACTCAGGCCCCCACTGTGGAAAATGTCAACTCAGGCCCCCACTGTGGAAAATGTCAACTCAGGCCCCCACTGTGGAAAATGTCAACTCAGGCCCCCACTATGGAAAATGTCAACTCAGGCCCCCACTGTGGAAAATGTCAACTCAGGCCCCCACTGTGGAAAATGTCAACTCAGGCCCCCACTGTGGAAAATGTCAACTCAGGCCCCCACTGTGGAAAATGTCAACTCAGGCCCCCACTGTGGAAAATGTCTACTCAGGCCCCCACTGTGGAAAATGTCTACTCAGGCCCCCACTGTGGAAAATGTCTACTCAGGCCCCCACTGTGGAAAATGTCTACTCAGGCCCCCACTGTGGAAAATGTCTACTCAGGGTTGAAAATGTCTACTCAGGCCCCGACTGTGGAAAATGTCTACTCAGGCCCCCACTGTGGAAAATGTCTACTCAGGGTTGAAAATGTCTACTCAGGCCCCCACTGTGGAAAATGTCTACTCAGGGTTGAAAATGTCTACTCAGGATTGAAAATGTCTACTCAGGGTTGAAAATGTCTACTCAGGGTTGAAAATGTCTACTCAGGGTTGAAAATGTCTACTCAGGGTTGAAAATGTCTACTCAGGGTTGAAAATGTCTACTCAGGGTTGAAAATGTCTACTCAGGGTTGAAAATGTCTACTCAGGGTTGAAAATGTCAACTCAGGCCCCCACTGTGGAAAATGTCAACTCAGGCCCCCACTGTGGAAAATGTCAACTCAGGCCCCCACTGTGGAAAATGTCTACTCAGGCCCCCACTGTGGAAAATGTCAACTCAGGCCCCCACTGTGGAAAATGTCTACTCAGGCCCCCACTGTGGAAAATGTCTACTCAGGCCCCCACTGTGGAAAATGTCAACTCAGGCCCCCACTGTGGAAAATGTCAACTCAGGCCCCCACTGTGGAAAATGTCAACTCAGGCCCCCACTGTGGAAAATGTCTACTCAGGCCCCCACTGTGGAAAATGTCTTGTCTACTCAGGCCCCCACTGTGGAAAATGTCTACTCAGGCCCCCACTGGGGAAAATGTCAACTCAGGCCCCCACTGTGGAAAATGTCAACTCAGGCCCCCTCTGTGGAAAATGTCAACTCAGGCCCCCACTGTGGAAAATGTCAACTCAGGCCCCCACTGTGGAAAATGTCAACTCAGGCCCCCACTGTGGAAAAAGTCTACTCAGGCCCCCACTGTGGAAAATGTCTACTCAGGCCCCCACTGTGGAAAATGTCTACTCAGGCCCTCACTGTGGAAAATGTCTACTCAGGCCCCCACTGTGGAAAATGTCTACTCAGGCCCCCACTGTGGAAAATGTCTACTCAGGCCCCCACTGTGGAAAATGTCTACTCAGGCCCCCACTGTGGAAAATGTCAACTCAGGCCCCCACTGTGGAAAATGTCTACTCAGGCCCCCACTGTGGAAAATGTCTACTCAGGCCCCCACTGTGGAAAATGTCTACTCAGGCCCCCACTGTGGAAAATGTCAACTCAGGCCCCCACTGTGGAAAATGTCTACTCAGGCCCCCACTGTGGAAAATGTCTACTCAGGGTTGAAAATGTCTACTCAGGCCCCCACTGTGGAAAATGTCTACTCAGGCCCCCACTGTGGAAAATGTCTACTCAGGGTTGAAAATGTCTACTCAGGGTTGAAAATGTCTACTCAGGGTTGAAAATGTCTACTCAGGGTTGAAAATGTCTACTCAGGGTTGAAAATGTCTAATCAGGGTTGAAAATGTCTACTCAGGGTTGAAAATGTCTACTCAGGGTTGAAAATGTCTACTCAGGGTTGAAAATGTCTACTCAGGGTTGAAAATTTCTACTCAAGGTTGAAAATGTCAACTCAGGCCCCCACTGGGGAAAATGTCAACTCAGGCCCCCACTGTGGAAAATGTCAACTCAGGCCCCCTCTGTGGAAAATGTCAACTCAGGCCCCCACTGTGGAAAATGTCAACTCAGGCCCCCACTGTGGAAAATGTCAACTCAGGCCCCCACTGTGGAAAATGTCAACTCAGGCCCCCACTGTGGAAAATGTCAACTCAGGCCCCCACTGTGGAAAATGTCAACTCAGGCCCCCTCTGTGGAAAATGTCAACTCAGGCCCCCACTGTGGAAAATGTCAACTCAGGCCCCCACTGTGGAAAATGTCAACTCAGGCCCCCTCTGTGGAAAATGTCAACTCAGGCCCCCACTGTGGAAAATGTCAACTCAGGCCCCCACTGTGGAAAATGTCAACTCAGGCCCCCACTGTGGAAAATGTCAACTCAGGCCCCCACTGTGGAAAATGTCAACTCAGGCCCCCTCTGTGGAAAATGTCAACTCAGGCCCCCACTGTGGAAAATGTCAACTCAGGCCCCCACTGTGGAAAATGTCTACTCAGGCCCCCACTGTGGAAAATGTCAACTCAGGCCCCCACTTTGGAAAATGTCAACTCAGGCCCCCACTGTGGAAAATGTCAACTCAGGCCCCCACTGTGGAAAATGTCAACTCAGGCCCCCACTGTGGAAAATGTCAACTCAGGCCCCCACTGTGGAAAATGTCAACTCAGGCCCCACATAGATGTACGGTCTTCTTTTAATGTATTTTACGCCTCTCTGTTCATTTTAAGTGCTGCTAATGAACAATTAAAATCTGCACTTTTTATTAGTACAATTTTCAAATTTACGATTTTTTAAATGTACAATTTTTATAAAATAAAATTAGTACCGTATATACTCGCGTATAAGTCGCACTTTTTTTACCGAAAATTTCGACGAAAAGTAGGGGTGCGACTTATACACCGGTGCGACTTATACGCGAGTATATACGGTATGTATTTTGATACTTAGAATTAATCTATATTATATGTTCATTTTATAAAACACTGGGTCAGGGGCCGCGGCATTAGGAAGGTTGGAAATCACTTTTTAATTGAATATAGTGCATCCAAATCCTTGTTTACAGCAGTTTATAAATTTATAATGTTGATAAAACGAAGAAGGTTTTTGACATCAAGTGACCACTTCAAGTTAAAGATATATAAAGGTATGAAAAAAATAAAACTCAAAAGTCTTTCTGTTCCATTGTGTACCTAATAATGTTTATTGTTATAATGTTATGAAATCTGTACAATTCACAATGGCAGATGAAAAACTTGTTTATATGAAAACTTTGCACGCCCATTTATTGAAACTAAAACCAAAATATAATTTTAAAAAAAAATTTTTTATTAAATGTAAGGCTAAGACAGACAATAAATAAATACATAAACATGAAGCAGACCACAATGAATAAAAAAAAAAGCCAATGAGTTAAAATTAGTTGACAGAAGGAAGGTTATGTTAAATACAAACGATAATATTTGGATCAGAATTTCTACTAATATACAAGTTTGACATGTTAAAGATTTGGGGGAATACAATTGATCTGGTGTATACTATGTTTAAACTTAATGATAAGGTGTCACCACTTTTTCAAAACAACAATCTGTGATTGGATCAGAGGCCAACACCAATTCTATGATTTGGACAGAGCAGTGAGAAAAACTTCACACCAATGATGGCTACAGTCTCAAACTTAAACTTGGGTCATTTCACTAGTTAAGTGGTACAGTCTATCAATATCAACTACAAAGTGTTTCAACCACAGCATTACAATCTCCCCTCCAGGTAGTGTTTCTTTTTTTGGTTGCTTTTTTTTAGATCCACCAGCACTGCAAGTCAGGCTGAGATCGAGATATCACACAAATTCGAATCAAAGAACTAAAAGTGACCCACAAAGATTAAATCTACCACAATCTAAGAATTCTTTCTCAATTTCGTTACAATAAAGACCCACTGAACATATTTTGTCCATCAGTCTAAACGCACAAGTTTTGTGCTGAATTGAAAACATTCAACAGTAAACTCTTGAATGCCACTATTCTGTGTGACCTATTTTTTCAACATGAACCAACAAAAATGGGGACAAGATGTTCATGGGGGGGGGGGGGGGGGGGCGCATGAGATGAAGGCACAGATTTAAAAAAAAAACTAAAGTTGAGATGTGAACCTTTTATCCTCATGTAAACTATAAAAATGTAAAAAGTATTTCATCACCAAGAATTTATCAGCTCAGGGTTGTTAGAATAATCTCTAAATGAATGCTCAACATCATTTTTCTATAAATAGGATCTATATAAAATAAACAAGAAATTGATACAAATTCACAATTGTATACACTTTGACTTTGAGACTACTTCCTGTATGGCAAAATATAAATTTGTAAACATTTCTAACATTTGTGCATAATTCTGAAAAGGTTTTTTTTCAAAGGCTACACGAGACTTCTGCTTAAATAAAAACACATTTCTACAGTTGTTAAAAAAAAACTAAACATTTGCCAACATTTTATACATGGTAAATTTTGTTCAGAAAATGAACAAACAACATGAAATCAAGGGTTTTATACCAACAATAAGTACTTGTCATACTATATGAAAAGTACAGAACATGGATAAGTCACTTTTTCCATATTTTCAAATGTCGCACATTTTTTGTGCTCTGGTTCATCCCATACATTAGATCTGTAGCAGTTCATTTTATATTCAGGGGGAGTCAGGTTGGTAATCAACATCATTCAGACATGCCATTTTAACTTCTACACTCAACGCATATCAACAAAGTCAACAAAAAAATGAAATAAATTAATTAGTGAAATGTTTACTCTCTCATTGGTTTAGCTTCCAGTCCAGGAAATGTTTCCCTCGCTGATGAACAGCCAATACAAAACTTAGGACAAACATGAAGCGTTAAAAAAAATGGTCGAAGCATTTTCTGATACAACTTTTGTTTTCAAAATAAACAAGCCCAACCAAATAGACAACAAACACAACAACATACAACAAAAAAAACTTGACCACCGACACTACTTACACCTTTCACACATTCATATAATATGTAATATTCACACATTCATATAATATGTAATATTCACACATTCATATAATATGTAATATTCACACATTCATATAATATGTAATATTCACACATTCATTTAATATGTACCGTAATGAAAACCGAAACAACACAATTTTCTTTTTAGATCTTTTTGTATCAAGTGAAGCAACCTTCACAAGCTTACGCTGCTACAGCATATAAGGGGATTGTGTGGCCAGCACTATGCCTCCTTTACTGTTCCCCAAGTAATGTCAGGTACCCATCAGAGCTGGGTAGACTCAGGGACACCATATATACTCTGAAAAAACAACAACATGGCCTTTGCCAGGACCTAGGCCAAGACTGTCGGCTAGACCACAATGCCCAGCTTTCAGACAGACACTAAAGTGATTCAATGACTTCATTTTATGGGAGAATACAATTTTTAGCTGCTAGTTTAAGTAGTTCCTACTGTTTCCGTCTTGTAAGTAAAAACATTTAAAACAAATTAAAGTATAATGAATGCTTTTTATGATAAAAAATAATTAAATTGAGCTCTTTTATCAACACACTAGCTAATACTGATATGATGAAATAACAGTTATAGAATCTCTAAACAGTTTTCTTATAAAGATATTCTGAAGGAAGAAAAAGCTACTACATGGTGAAAATGGAACCAGATAATCTGATTACACGTTCTAAAGTATGGAGAAGCTGCCCCCAGTTCTGTGGCGTATCAATTAGTCTTAGGCTCACTAAGCAGATTAAACTCCGGCATATAAACTGCACACTTGTATTAGTATAAGGCATATAAACTATATACACTTCTTAATGGGCTGGCTAAATCAACAAAGCAATTTAGAGGGAACAAAAGAAAAAAGATTTCTCTCAAATGATCCAGTCACTGACTGACAGTTGTAGCAGTCTAAAATAAAAGTTCTAATACTAGGTGGAATAAACAGAGTCGTACAGGACAGGAGAATAAAAACAAGGGAAATCCCTCAGTGCTAAATGGTTTTAGAAACACTGACGGAGATTTAATAACACTGAATCACATTTGTTTATATAAGGCCATTGTATCAATTGTATATCTTAGTTTGAATAAGTTAGTCAAACACAGTGGGTGAAATGATGGATGTAAAATCTTTTTACCTCTTAATGTAACACACGTGCACAGCACACGTACATGTAGCACACCCATTACACGCAGCATATCCAGGACATGCTTTCATTCAGCACACTAGTATGTAGTAACAAACCCATTACTTTACATGCTTACATAGAGCACACCCAGGCATGCTTAGATTTAGCACCCAATGGGCATGCTTACAGTTAGCACACAAACAAAACAGCTTTCTCTCAACTTCTCATAGAGATATTAGTATCACCATAAGAGGATTAAAAAAAACAAAACAAGAAGAACATGAATGTACAAGAAGAGTCAATAGCCAGGGTTGAATGCCACTGAATCAAACAGTGACTATTACTATACTACAAGAAATATAACATCTGAGGGTAATGCAGGGGATGACTGATATAACATCTGAGGGTAATGCAGGGGAGGACTGATCATTGCCAGTCTCAACCAATGTACCTTTTTTCAACATTGTACAAAAATATGCCAAACATTTATACATCATCCATTCACTCTCTCTGTTGCCTTGGACAAGTCAACACAGAATCTGTCGCCATGGCTACATCAACACAGTCTCTGTCGCCATGGCTACATCAACACTGTCTCTGTTGCCATGGCTACATCAACACAGTCTTTGTTGACGTGGCTACATCAACACAGTCTCTGTTGCTGTGGCTACATCAACACAGACTCTGTTAACGTGGCTACATCAAGTTTAGTTCAACAGTCGCTGTTGACGTGGCTACATCAACACAGTCTCTGTTGACGTAGCTACATCAACAGTCCCTGTAGTCGTGGCTACATCAACACAGTCTCTGTTGACATGGCTACATCAACACAGTCCTCTGTTGACGTGGCTACATCAACCGTCTCTGTTGACGTGGCTACATCAACACAGTCTCTGTTGCCATGGCTACACCAACAGTCTCTGTGGCCATGGCTACATCAACACATTATTTGTTGTCATATTAACATTACATGTGGTAATCAAAAGCTAGCAAAAGATTTTTTCCTAGTGCCAAGCTAGAGAGACAGCTGTTGAGGTCGGTAGAGCTCCTCATGGTGTCCAATGCCAGCTCTAGCACCAAAAATGTCATTGTTTTCCGCTGGGGGGGGGGATATAATTTCATATTACAACAACAGCGTTAATTCCCAGCAGTGGAATGTTAGCAAACAAAGCAAGTTGTCGCCAACTTTCCATCCAAGCCTTGTATAAGTTAAGTCTTGATTTTGGTTCAGATATAGAAAAAGGTTACCCCCCAGAACAAAGAATGTACATATCAAAACCATGTCAGATAAAACTGCTATTGATGAGAATAATTTCTGTTACTGTACAAAATAAAGGACAATATTTTTCTCACTCTTCAACACTGCAAAAACTCACCTGTGTGGATATAACAATAACAGTGGAGCATTAAATTAAAGCATTTATCCACACAGGAAACCTTTTTTTTGTGAAAGAAAACTCTGATAAAAAGCATTTTTTTGTTAGTACAACTGGCTACAGAGAACCTTTTGAAGTTAATAGTGCTATTGTAAGCTATTGCAAGCCTTTTCAAACTACAAGGTGGACAAAGTACAAATCTATTATAATTTCTTTTTAATCATTTTTTCTTTAGTTCGTGGATAGTATTTTCAAAAGAGCTAGCCTCTAAATTACACAGTGTGATTCGTAGCCGACTAGGAACAAACAGAAGCAACTAGTATCAACTACAAACTTGTGTATAAGAATAACAAAAAGTAAAAACAAACCAACTAATTCTAAAAGTTCTGTTGCCGCTTTTTCTTTGCGTCGATGGCTTCTAGTATGGGCTGCCTCTTGGCCTGGTACCTTGCCCTCAGCTCTTCTATCTCCCTCTCCATCTCTGGGTCTAAGTCTGCCAGCCGGCTTTCAATCTCTTCAAAGGCTAAACTTCTCAACTGAAACATCATTGCAGATGAAAAAAAAAAAATTTAAAAAATGAAATGATGGAATTCTTCATTATATAGGTTCAGGTTAGTGAATTAATAGGATAGACAATATACGCGAGACATGCTGTACCACTGATCTATAAATAGAATGAGTAACGCCTCCATAATAAATGTGTATGTGCAAATTGAGGCTTTAATCGACTTCACTGTCTACACTATTCACTTATCCATTTAAGCGAGTTATAGGAATAAACAACCTATAATTTGAACAAATCTATACGCTAAAAATGAAGTCTCTGAGTCACTTGAAAAGTGTTTAGGAAATCTAATTTTTTAGATAAGTGAAAGCTATTTTTTTTAGTAGGCATGATGAATATAGTTTCCAGGCACAATCCATTCTTTTAATAGATCAGTGTACTGTACATACACAACATTCATGATTGCCTATTGGTGTTGCTAAAAAAACCAATTACTTATTTATTACTTATTACAAATTTATTAACTCTTACAAATAGCTGATATAAAAGTAAAAGAGTGAAGTATTCCCATCAGGTCGATTCGATCTAAAGAGACTGTAAAGCAGCGTTCACAAGTTTCCGGGGCCACAGTATACTTGACCTTAGTTATAATTTAGATCATGAAGAATAATGATGTAACCTTTGACCACCTCAGGCAGAAAGTTTACTCAATAGCAAGTTCAGCTTTCTTTATTACTTTTTTAAACTGATTAATTATTGATATTTTTGTACAGAACTGAAATTTTCATCATTGTCTAGAGGAAAATAATGCCTGGTACTCTATGAAATAATACAACTGTAGTGTTTATGTAATTCTGATACGTGTTTTTAACAAAATTAGGCCTATAAGGGTTAATATAAACTCTTCATAGCAACTAAATAATGAACTTACAAATTCAAAGTCTCCATCTATGAAAGATCTCTGGAAATGATGTGGAGGGGTGATCTGTTTCGGGGGAGGTTGCGGCTGCTGGGGGGCCTGGGGCTGGCTGGGCGCCTGCGCTGGGGGGTTGTTGTTACTCGCTGGTGCCGCTGAGGTCTTCAGCTTCTCCCTGTCCTGCTTGTCGAAGTGGTCTAAAAATGACGGGCGATAGGCATCTTTGCCTCCAGTTGCCGTGTCATGCCCTGTGGATAACAAATGGGTTACAAATTAAAATGAACATTTACCATCAGTCCTTCGTTTCAATACACATGATTCCTTCTGCATTTGATTTTCTTGATTGCACTCTGTACAAGCTGACATAGAAACATCACAATTCTATCACAGTGGTATTTTGGGTTAAAAACGCCCCAGGTTACAAACAATTCACGGTTCGAACAAATTTAATAATTTTTGTCTCGGGTTACGTTGCCTCAGGTTAAGAGAGAGGTATAGCAAGGTTTGACGCTGGAGACGACCGATCTCTTACGGTACAGACAAAGACCTCCCAGTACTAAAATTGTCACATAGTCTGCCCACATTGAATTAAAACTAAATTTCTGCATTCCATATGATGTATTCCATATTGGAAATACCATAATGCAGACCTGCCTACCCGTACGCTTTGGGCGTATTTTCGTACGCTTTAGGATACAAAATACGGCTGTTACACCGAGCGTCTTAAAAATACGACTTCTTGAATAAAAAAATATGATTTCGCAATTTTTCATTTTAGTTCTTTTCTTTTCGGTAATTAGACGATCACTAAATCACAGTTACATAAAACCGATATTTTGACTGGTCGAAAATGGATAAATCTATCGTCTGTTTCAATACCTAACTTGTTACACAGCGCGGCGACCTTGACCTTTTTTTTCCTCTCTCGCAAATATCCAAATTCGGCTGACAGCAAAACTACACCGCGTGCACGAAATCATGAAACATAGCAGATGACGAAGAAGCTTCCGAGTCTGCTCCGAGTAAAAAAGCGAAGGAGTAGGCTATTCTGCTTGGGTGCAAGAGTTTAGAGTGCCGGCTATGGCCGGCATGCCGGCCAATTCAAGTTTTGGGAAACTATAAATGATCAACTTTTTTCTTTCATGAAAACTTAAAAGGCGAAATAAAATGCATGTGTGATTCTATATTTATTTTTAGGTCAGGGTTACCCTAGTTTTTGCTTTCGTGGCTCGGGGTAATTGTTATAGGCCTACTCGTGCCTCCTGAGTTTTAAAAATTTTTTTTAGCGCAATCCCGTAATGTAATTTTTTGCGACTCGGTAGTTTCATAGGCTATAGTCTAGATCTATATAAATCTCCAAGAAGTCTACGTTTTTATGGTCTGACACGGCAATCGGTAAATAGCCTAAGCCTACTTCACGCGAATTTGTTTTTAGTTTTTAGGTCAATCTGTAGGCTACGTCACGCACGCTTTTAATACTCGGGGCTTTCTTTTAAATTCTTGACGTTTTATTTTACTAACGGAGAGATTAAAACATTAAAACTCTTTTCTTTATCAGCCTACTAAAACGAAAGCAACTATTTATTAATAGACTTAAACTCTGCTCAACGTCGGGGTTTCAATTATTGCTATCAATGATTCAATGATGTAAAATCGTCACTATAAACTTTATGTAGAACACGGAGCTCGCTGTAGGCCCTACATTGTTAGTAATACCTAACTTTTTACATGGCACGGCGACCTTGACCTGATATCCTTTTTTCCTCTCTCGCAAATGTCCAAATTCGGCGATCAAAAGTATGGCTGACAGCAAACTTACACAGGGTGCACGAAATCATGAAGCAGATGACGAAGTCATATCGACTTCTCGGTGGGACACGGAGGGCTCTATGACTGTAAGAGACAGGACGAATCGGAGTCCCACCAGAAACTGGCTGTTGAGAAAGAAAAGTCTAGGCCTACACAAAATATTAGGTCTTTTCTTGTGAAGCCTGAGCCCGTCGCTGGGGAGGAGCAACTTCAGAGTGATGTGACTCGTGCAGAAGCAATGATTTGCAACATCATTGTGGATAATAACTTGTCGCTGTCGTGCTCTGATGTGCTGACAAAGGCTGTGGCGTCGATGTTGACTTGTTGATGCATGCAGAAGCGGCAGATGTCAAATTGCAGTAGTCTTGCAGTTTCAGCAATCTGGAATTCATCATCAACAGATTTCCTGTCCTAGTCGCCAACACCTCACTAGACAAAGTTGCTGAGCAGTTCTGCCTATATCAATCTACTGATGTGTCAGGGTGCATCAAGGACAGAATTGATCGCACTTGGTTTTCTATTGCTGAAATGAAGCATGAAGATACTGACAGCTTGATGTTTGAAGACTTGGCGAATGTGATGCTGGGGCTTCTCACCATACCACACAGCAGCGCCCACTGCGAACGTGTTTTCAGCTGTGTCAGGAAGAACCGGACACCACAGCGTTCCTTAATGTCTGACCAGACCTCGGAGAGCCTTCTGGTGCTCAAGTCCTGGCCATGGGCATTTTGGAGTCTGTAAAGGCTCTTAATGATAAAGACTTAAAACTGCTGAAAGGGGCATACTACCAGAGTCTAAAGAAGCATGACCAAACAACTAGCCGGGGTAACCAAATGGAGGAGGACAGAAAAATTATTGAGCACACACCAGCTGTCTATTTCGTTATTTTTTTAAAATATTTATTAAAGTGTGCTGAAAATACAAAACAGATTTTCTTTGCTTGTTTTAAACATTAAATGAAACAACTGTTTTAATTTTAATGACTATTATTTTGAATAATTGGTGCAATAGATGACAATTATTATTGCATAGTACACTTGACCTCGGAAAAGTACAATTTAGCCTTCTCAAGAATACTCCAAGCGTTTTTCCAGGGTAGACAGGTCTGCATAATGCATCGCACATTAACCTCGAGCATGCCCACCCGTACAACGTAGAGCACGGTCGAGCTTTCTCTACTCACGTTTCATTGTCCCGGCGGAGTCGTCCGAATCGTCATCATTGATAACCATTGTGCCGAGCTCAGATTCCAATGTTGAAGATTCACTGCTGATGACCACAGTACCACTAGGAGTTAGAGTACCTAGAATAGATTATATACAAGTTAGTTCCCTTTACCTTTACATAATAGACAATTCTGAGTTAGTTCCCTTTACCTTTACATAATAGACAATTCTGAGTTAGTTCCCTTTACCTTTACATAATAGACAATTCTGAGTTAGTTTCCTTTACCTTTACATAATAGACAATTCTGAGTTAGTTCCCTTTACCTTTACATAATAGACAATTCTGAGTTAGTTCCCTTTACCTTTACATAATAGACAATTCTGAGTTAGTTCCCTTTACCTTTACATAATAGACAATTCTGAGTTAGTTCCCTTTACCTTTACATAATAGACAATTCTGAGTTAGTTCCCTTTACCTTTACATAATAGACAATTCTGAGTTAGTTCCCTTTACCTTTACATAATAGACAATTCTGAGTTAGTTCCCTTTACCTTTACATAATAGACAATTCTGAGTTAGTTCCCTTTACCTTTACATAATAGACAATTCTGAGTTAGTTCCCTTTACCTTTACATAATAGACAATTCTGAGTTAGTTCCCTTTACCTTTGCATAATAGACAATTCTGAGTTAGTTCCCTTTACCTTTACATAATAGACAATTCTGAGTTAGTTCCCTTTACATAATAGACAATTCTGAGTTAGTTCCCTTTACCTTTACATAATAGACAATTCTGAGTTAGTTCCCTTTACCTTTACATAATAGACAATTCTGAGTTAGTTCCCTTTACCTTTACATAATAGACAATTCTGAGTTAGTTCCCTTTACCTTTACATAATAGACAATTCTGAGTTAGTTCCCTTTACCTTTACATAATAGACAATTCTGAGTTAGTTCCCTTTACCTTTACATAATAGACAATTCTGAGTTAGTTCCCTTTACCTTTACATAATAGACAATTCTGAGTTAGTTCCCTTTACCTTTACATAATAGACAATTCTGAGTTAGTTCCCTTTACCTTTACATAATAGACAATTCTGAGTTAGTTCCCTTTACCTTTACATAATAGACAATTCTGAGTTAGTTCCCTTTACCTTTGCATAATAGACAATTCTGAGTTAGTTCCCTTTACCTTTACATAATAGACAATTCTGAGTTAGTTCCCTTTACATAATAGACAATTCTGAGTTAGTTCCCTTTACCTTTACATAATAGACAATTCTGAGTTAGTTCCCTTTACCTTTACATAATAGACAATTCTGAGTTAGTTCCCTTTACCTTTACATAATAGACAATTCTGAGTTAGTTCCCTTTACCTTTACATAATAGACAATTCTGAGTTAGTTCCCTTTACCTTTACATAATAGACAATTCTGAGTTAGTTCCCTTTACCTTTACATAATAGACAATTCTGAGTTAGTTCCCTTTACCTTTACATAATAGACAATTCTGAGTTAGTTCCCTTTACCTTTACATAATAGACAATTCTGAGTTAGTTCCCTTTACCTTTACATAATAGACAATTCTGAGTTAGTTCCCTTTACCTTTACATAATAGACAATTCTGAGTTAGTTCCCTTTACCTTTACATAATAGACAATTCTGAGTTAGTTCCCTTTACCTTTGCATAATAGACAATTCTGAGTTAGTTCCCTTTACCTTTACATAATAGACAATTCTGAGTTAGTTCCCTTTACATAATAGACAATTCTGAGTTAGTTCCCTTTACCTTTACATAATAGACAATTCTGAGTTAGTTCCCTTTACCTTTACATAATAGACAATTCTGAGTTAGTTTCCTTTACCTTTACATAATAGACAATTCTGAGTTAGTTCCCTTTACCTTTACATAATAGACAATTCTGAGTTAGTTCCCTTTACCTTTACATAATAGACAATTCTGAGTTAGTTCCCTTTACCTTTACATAATAGACAATTCTGAGTTAGTTCCCTTTACCTTTACATAATAGACAATTCTGAGTTAGTTCCCTTTACCTTTACATAATAGACAATTCTGAGTTAGTTCCCTTTACCTTTACATAATAGACAATTCTGAGTTAGTTCCCTTTACCTTTACATAATAGACAATTCTGAGTTAGTTCCCTTTACCTTTGCATAATAGACAATTCTGAGTTAGTTCCCTTTACCTTTACATAATAGACTATTCTGAGTTAGTTCCCTTTACATAATAGACAATTCTGAGTTAGTTCCCTTTACCTTTACATAATAGACAATTCTGAGTTAGTTCCCTTTACCTTTACATAATAGACAATTCTGAGTTAGTTCCCTTTACCTTTACATAATAGACAATTCTGAGTTAGTTCCCTTTACCTTTACATAATAGACAATTCTGAGTTAGTTCCCTTTACCTTTACATAATAGACAATTCTGAGATTCATAACTGATTGGACCTTCCCCTTTCAAACTTCTTAAAGCAAATTTATAGAAACAATTTGAATAATCTTTAAAAATAATTTTGTTAGCTTTCTAGCATATTTTTTTTAATACATCTGTTAAAATTATTTTTTTTAAATGAAAAAAAAAAAGAATTTTTTAATATTACATCTTTACATAATGTAGAGTTTCACATTTTTTTTAAAATAAATGCTTAAAAAACTGTTTGTAAAGACTCACTTTCTGGTCGGGGTTTCATGGTTCCTTCCTGGTCTGTTTTTCTAACTATTGTACCATCTGTGTCATCCTCATCACCCTGCCACAGAGAATTACAACACATTGTTTTCTCCACACATATATATGACACATCAATGCAATTAGAAACACTACATTATTATATATTTTGATACTCATAATTATCTTATATGTTTATTTTGTATAACACTGTGGACTTGTATTAATAATATTTAATTTTGAATCTGTCTATTAAAAACTATGTAATTATTCTATGGTTCTTTATAATATATGAAAAACAACTCGAATTGGCCTTATGCAAGCCCACACTGTACAACATTATACTTTGTCAACTAAAAATTCGCAAATTTATTTAAAAAAACATTTGGCTTGGAGGCTTTTATCAAGGGAGTTTTAACATGACCAAATGTAATGCTACTATTAATGATGACTAATATATGACAATGCTGTATTTAGTACAAACTGACCGATTCATCCCCATTGACCACTATGTTGGCCTGGGCCTCTTGTATTTCTTTAGCTTCTTGTATCATGCTGTGCAGTACGGAGCAAACATCTCTATCCTGTATGAAAGGATGCTGGGGAAAATAATATACAAAAAACATGAAATCTCATATATAGGTAGGTGTAATAAACTTAATATTTGTATGTGTAAGAATACAAATAAGTTCATTATATAGTGCTGCCTAGAAAGATAATGTAAGCCGAGAACGCTGAGCAACAAACAGAGCCACAATACCTTCAGTAGTTCCCCAGCTGTAGATCTAAGCTCTGGGTTTTTCACCAAGCATTTGGACACAAAGTCAATAAAATCTTGTGTCCATTTATCTGGCTTACGGAAAGACGGTGGTGGTTTTGTGGGTATCATAAATATGGCCTGAAAATAAAAACAACAACAAATTAACAATATTAAAAATTGTAATACATCATTTGCTTAACCTTTTAAATTGCAGGCAAGTTGTTTTTTTCCACAAGTTAATTTTACCCAAGCTTGTATATATGTATATGGGACATGGTGGCCGAGCGGAAGCACATTCGGCTGGCGCACCGAAGGTCCTGGGTTTGAATCCTGGTGAAGGCTAGAATGTGTTCCCGGGCCAAGAGGGTGTCCAAAAGTCCGCCCAGCTCTGATGGGTACATGACTTTAATTGGGGTAAAGTAAAGACAGATGGGCATTGTACTGGCCACACAATCCCCCAGTATGCCATGGCCACAGAAACCGGTGAACACTTTGCTTCACCGGCCCTATTGATCAATTTGACCTGACAGGATACTTACTTTACTGGTGTATATTTTCTGCATACACTGCAATGGCTGTCGTTAATCTGAACACAGGCAGAATGTTTATTTTATTTGATATGGGATAAGTCTAATTTTTTTTATAATCTACATATTAATTATGGTGGTACATTGCATTGTTGGAAATAATGTCTGATCTCAGGGCATTGATGGCCGGGAGGTTGTGCTATGTGCCATAAAAAACTGGGTTGGTAATAGAAGGGTTAATAGAAGTGGTCAAAGTATCTGTGTGAATCAGGGTTAATAGAAGTGGTCAAAGTATCTGTGTGAATCAGGGTTAATAAAAGTGGTCAAAGTATCTGTGTGAATCAGGGTTAATAGAAGTGGTCAAAGTATCTGTGTGAATCAGGGTTAATAGAAGTGGTCAAAGTATCTGTGTGAATCAGGGTTAATAGAAGTGGTCAAAGTATCTGTGTGAATCAGGGTTAATAGAAGTAGTCAGAGTATCTGTGTGAATCATACAGTAAAAGATTCAAAACAGAAAAAGGTCACTCACTCTCATGGGATGTATGTCTCCATATGGAGGCTTGCCTTCTGCCATCTCTAAAGCAGTGATACCTGAAATGTTTGGCTTAGTTGAACTCAACAAAATAATACATCATTGTGCTGTTAAAAAGGACTTAAGAGACACCCTATCTCATTGGCTAGTGGCAATTCACACCAAGAGCACACTAAGCATGCTTAAGTTAATAGAATGGATAGAAGAGCTATAAAAATGACTATTATTATTATTATATTTAATTCTATAACGTTGTATAACGTTATATATTATATATAACACCATAAAGATATAGACTACACATTTTAAATAAATATATTATTTTTAGCATATTAGACTGTGCGGGACTGCAAATGTTTAAACATTTGGCATTATATTTTTCAGTTTTAAATATATATATAGAGAGAGAGATATATATCTATGTATATAAAATAATTACTATTTTTTCAAATGGTTAAAAAAAAAAGCACTAAAATGTAGCTGTTTTTGTGCATATTTAGCTCACAAACAAAACATTAATTTTTTACTATTGTTTTGAAGCCAGCCAAACATTGTAAATTTTAAAACTCTGTTATAAACGCCTTGGGGATTTTAAAAATGCACAAAAGTTCAATAATAATAAAAAAAAATAATAAATTCTTTTTGACCAACTGATGGTGAGAAAAATGTTCTCTCTGCAATTCCTTTTGACAAAACTGGTGACAGACTTAGCTTCATACCTAAGCTCCATATGTCTGCAACACAGTCGTAACCTATTTCTTGTATCACCTCTGGGGCCATCCAGTAGGGCGTCCCTATCACAGTATTTCGCTTCGCCATGGTATCCTGAAATATATGTTTCACACAAGTAAATGCACTGGCCGCTGACCCAGGCAGAACTAATAGTGTTAATCCTTCTTTAATTAAATAATAATTAAATTTATTGCAATAAATTACTAAGCATGGATTTTTGTTACAATTTGGAGTTAGTCCCCCTGAGAGCTCTTTTGTTTTCAAATTAAACCCACTGTTCATCACTTACTGTTAGCTGTCCGGCAACGCCAAAGTCTGCAAGTTTAGCGTGACCTTCTGTATTCAGCAAGATGTTGCCAGCCTTGATGTCCCGGTGTATTTTCCTCCGTGAGTGAAGGTACTCCAGACCTTTCAGTGTGTAGAACAAAATTGTTGAAATCTCTTCCTCCGTCAGCTGAAACAAAAAAGAAACAAAAGAGTTTTTTTAACCAAAATATTTACTGCACCTTTGATTTTGTTAATAAACATATAGTCTGCTCTAACGTCTTGTCATTGGGGAAAAGTAGACACAAGGTGTTTACTCGGCCACACAATACCACTTTCTTATTAGCAGTGGACACTGATAAACTCTACTACATCAGCAATGACTTATTTATAAATACAACTTGTATGCATTTTTTAAATTATGAATTCATTTTTTTAATAAAGTTGTTGCAACTAGATCTAGTCAAAATTTGGAAGTAAGCTTGACCACGATCAGCCGGCAGTCATTTTTTTCAAAACTGAAATTGGCCTGCAATCTTGCATCCGTGGAATTATGCCAGGACATTTCTCTACCGAAATCAAAAACAGAATCAATTTCTCACCGTCTTGTTCCTCAGCCTCATGATGTCTGACACAGAGCCAGCTCCACAGTACTCCATCACAATCTAAATAATGGAACAAAAAAATATAAACTGTATATAGTTGCTGTTATGAAGGATTTTAAACTTTCAGACATTAATTAGTAAACAAAAGTAAACAAGACATTGCACTTGTGTGTTTTAATTTTCTAGTGAAGTGCAGAAATTCAGACCCTTTTTAAAATTTAATGAGGTAAGTCTTAAGGATTTGTATGGCTAAGAAATACATTACCAGCCCTATCAATACTTTGCTCTACAACTACCAGCCCCATCAATACTTTGCTCTACAACTACCAGCCCCATCAATACTTTGACCAACTGATCTACCCGTCAGCATTGGGAAGATTTAGGGACTTTTAGATTTTAGATTTTTAGATTAGGGATTAATCTACCACTCTTTGGTTAGACCATTACTTTCATTTCTACCAGAAACTTTTTGAATCTAAAAATCATCAAATAAGGGAAAGAAAAAGAGGATAAACTGGAATTTCTTAAACCCGTATGTAGCTCAGGCTGCTGTAAAAGTAAAAAATATTTGTATTCTAATGTTCTATAATTTCCAGTGAGCTAAACCACAGCAGGTATTATAAATACTAAGATGCATACAAGAGTTATAGTTCTTGTTCAACTAAACTGGCCTATATATATATTATATTAAAATATCAGATTTATAAAATCAAATAAGAAGAAGATGGAACAGGTTTCCCCAGAAAAGAATTAAGAAAGATTTAAGCCAATGGTCTCACCCATAGATCTGTGTTCTTGAAGTAACTGCCGTAGTACTTGACTATGTACTGAGAGTCACATTGCTGCATGATGGAGATCTCTTTGATAATCTCCTGCAGGTCTGTGTCCACTGGGACCTGCTTAATGGCCAGCACCTGGCCAGTCTCCTTGTGGAGGGCTTTGTACACGCTGCCATAGGAGCTGTTTGGTGGACATTGTAACATAAGTCAAAACTGGGGCTTGTGGTTTCAAGTAATAGCAATGGGCACATAAAACAAATAGAATCACAAACAACAAATTCAGAGAATAACAAATTGAGAACCTTCAGTGTTAAACATTGCTTCTATTCTATGTAGAATTTCTATTAATTCTCTGAGAGTAGGCCCACATAGTTTTCCTTCAAAAAACTTAGGCTGCACAATGATCTATAAGTAAAAATAAGTAAAGTATCCCGTCGGACCAAGTTAATCCTAGGGCCTGTGAAGCAGCATTCACCAGTTTCTGTGGCCACTGCATACTAGGTGATTGTGTGGCCAACAGTATGCACAGCCGCCTTTACTTTACCCAAACTAAGGTCAGGTACCCAATCAGAGCCTGTGTAGATTCAGAGACACCCTCCAATAGCGGGAAAATATCCTAGCCTTCACCAGGATTTGAACCCAGGACCTTCGGTAAGCTAGCCGAATGCTCCGCCGCTTGGCCACTGTGCCTCTACAATGATCTATAGATAGAAAACGTAACTAGGAAGAAATCGTCTCCTTTCTGCCTGACAATTCTTTGAAATATACTTACAATCAACTTGAAGGCAGAACATCTCATCAAATGTCAATATTCAAAATATTTATGCAAGCATCTAACATTTAATATAAAAATGAGTTCCTACATAAACTTTTTTATCAAAATTATCATCTACATCTAAATTTTTTTTTTCATATTATACATTATTATATAAATTAATATTTGTTTAAATTATTTTAGTTGTTATTGTAACATCAAAAAAATCAAACACCAATAACTGCATTAAATTTTCAATGAGTTTTCTCATTTTTACATTAATTTATTATTAAATACTTGTAATAATGTTAACATGGTGCTTAAATAGCAATAATGCATAAATATTACACAGATTGTTATATATTATGTTAAATTTGTATCTGTTGATACACAGAAATACGCTTTTCTTTGAATGCTAGATAAAAAAAGCACATTTTAACATAAGCACCCATGCTTGTATTAACTAGTAGGCCTACACAAAATCTTTTTTTCTTTTCTTTTGATCAAAAACGCATAAATTCAACAAATATGGTGTATCTTTAAAATAATTGTACAATTTAAACTTTAGCTGCTCTAATATTTTTATATCTACAACAAGCAGCTATGTCTTTCAATTTGTTAATTTTTAAATGAAAGGAGTAATGCTTATAGCAAGCAAAAATATCAAGCAATCAGAATATGCATGCAACTAACAAAGCAAAAAAAAACACAACAAATGAAATAAAAGGAAATAAAAAACATGCTATGAAAACGTACTATGAACTGTGAACTACCAGTAAGAACAAACTACTATTTTTTCATTTAATGTAATACATTTTTCGGTAAATATATTGGAAGACTTTTTTTAAAAGCAAAGAACCACTAATCCAAGAGAGTCTACACAGATTCTAAGAGTTATCCCCCCCCCCCCCTACAACAGAGGTACTAAAAGAACATGTTAGTGAAAATGTTGCATTTAATCATTAATGCCATAGATTGAAGTCTAAGCTGGTTCCACCAGCCCATGAAAATAACTAACATGAAACCAGTACAAAGTATTTGGTTTTCTCACAGAATACTGAGGGAAGTCATGTTTACATGTAGAACCATGTAATATAGTTTAATAAAGGATGATAGATCTTCAAGTACATTTAAATATTAAAGAGTCCACTGTCATAGTTTTAAAATGCTGACAATAGTCTATGTCTGTCTACAGACTTTAGTTCAACTTTTCAGTTCACAAAATTTTTGCACTTAAAACCAAAGTGTTCTCACCAGTTCGAATGAATGTTTTAGAAATAACATAATTTAAAAATGATCTTTGCATCTTACCCTTCGCCTAATTTCTGTAGAACTTCAAACACTTCCTCTGGTGGTCTGGTTAGATTTTCTTCACTCAATTTTGTTAATCCATTACTAGCAGCCGACAATAAAACAGCAACGTTTTAAACAGAGAAAGAGGTGGGTTTTTTTTTTGTAAATATTTTAAATAAAAAGTATGTCCAGGAAATGAAAAAAAAATGAAGATGAAAAATAATGAAACTAAAAATAAATGCAAGCTAAGCAAAAGGAAAAAAAAAAGAATCAAGTCAAGTAATATTGACAAGGAAACCATTTCCCATATTTCAATTCATAAGTAATTCATGACTATTTTCATTTCTCTTTAAATCAGCTTTGAAACACTTTACATGGTAACCATGTTTTAAACAAAAATATTTTTGAAATATTACACCAACAAGTTGTCTTTTTTTTTTTGGAGATGTTACAAATGTAAGAAATATTTGAATAATTCAAAAACAAAAAAACAAAAAAGCTCCATTTTAGATTTTCATTCTATAACAAAGCTGATTAAAATGTGTGCAACCTCCAAAACAACATCAAGGCACACACCTGTCTCTATGCATGAGTTAAAAAAAAATATTTTTACCTAGGTATCCAAGTTATATTTGTTTGTTACAATCAACTTTATAAAACCACATTTTTTATTTTTATTTTCAATAGCAGAGAAAAAGGTTAGCTTTCTAATGGTTGGAAAATCTGTCTAATTTGCCCGGAGTTCTATCCTATCAGACCACTGAAGGTGTGTGGCCATCGGCTTTGGAGGTGACAAACTAAATGAAAACATCATCATCTCATAGAAAAAAATATTTGAGTTAAACGAGACATGCAGGCGACATCAAAGAACTAATTTGCTAAAGTAGTGTTTCCAAATGAAAAAAAAACAACACAAAAGCATTGCAGCATGCATTGACGTTGAAGAAAGTTGGCAAGCCCAAAACATCATGTCAACAGTCTTACCCCCTGCCAATTTTACAAATGATATCGAAGACTTCGTCTGGCTGTTTGGCTAGATTGTCATCACTTAGACGTTTTAACTCACTATAGAATTAGAAGTTTGCACTCTATATTTTATTGCTTGTTAACAGAGGAAAATGACTTTGAACAATAAGATATAATATATATGTACATATAAAAATGTCTTCCTAAAAAAAATATAATGAACATATAGTATTTATGTTGCAAATGAAAGATATGCACATATAGAATTCATGTGATCTGGAAGAATGATGGTGGTGTGGCAAAGCACTTAATAAAATTGCAAGCCTAAAGACCCTGGGTTTTAGACAAGGGCAAACTGCTGGGTTTTGTAAGTCTAATAGACACGACACTTGGCATTTCCTGGAAGAAAAAAATATTGGCTACAAGATCCCTTCAGAAGCCTGGGCCAATCAAACATATCAAAATCTTCCCAACAAGTCTGGTGGGTTTTGAAATACGGGAGAGCCACCACGATAATGATCCTTAGGGGAACCGCAGCGAACGGTCGCTGGCCTGCGGAATCCTTCCCTTTTACATGGCACGCCACGCTTTCGGCGTGCCGTGGGGTGGCTGGATCCCGGACAGTATTTTTGATAACTCACTTCTATTGCGTTACGCTCCGGCTTTAGAGCTTCGGCTCGTTCGGGTTTTGAGACTTTTTACAAGGTGGGTATTGAGATAGAACTTTTTATTAAACTACAAATCTTCCTAGTAGCTTGTTTGATGATCCTCAACAGTGCTGTAATCTAAACTGCTACTGTGCCAGTGGTATTATCAGACACCATTCTTTCCCTTAAGAGTTTAAGAGAAAAGTTTTGGGCAAGGCTAGTTATATTGAACAAGTTTTCTTCTTAATTTCTGTACTAAAATTCTTAAACAAAACTTACTAGTTTGCACAACCTTGCATAAAAAAGAATGAAGAAGTAATGACCAAGAACAAAACATGATGATGATATAATGGAACTTTGTGCATATAGAATATATGCCTTCTGACAGTTTTTAATTTAACCCTGCGGCCAAAGTCGTTTCATGCAAAATGTCTGAAAGTGTCGAGGGATAGACTTTCTTAGGGCAGAGTTTAGTTTATTGGACATTAAATTTAGAGAAATTTTTTAACTGGTGAAGTTGAGTTTGAAAGTGACACAAGTAGGTAGTGGCATACTTTCTACCTTTCGGACTGTGAAGAAAAGGATACTGAAAGTAGTAGGCCTAAGTCTGATAGTGATATTGAAGTAGAGCGGGAGGGGCCATATGGGAACCCCCATGCCCATGGGCCATGGGCAGAAAAATTTAACAAATCTAATTTCTAATAAACAAATGGAATAAATGATTCCATAATGAGACCTTAAAAAAAATACTTCATTAGGCTATATTACGTTATTTTTTATATAGGCTAACATTTAACATGTTACATGAACCAATCTTGAAGTCTACTGTCAGTAGTATCAAGTATCAGCTAGTCTAGACTGACTCTAGACTCTACTCTTTAGTACTTTAGTATACTATACTATAACACAGTATAACTTACTAACTTACTATGTAGGCCTAAGTCCTAAGTGTAAGCACTTCTTAGTCTTTACATTAAACTTTAACTATTGTAAAGACACAATAAATATATAATATATTATCACCAATATAATTCAGCATAATTTTTAAGACTGGCACACGGTCCATTTAAAACTATTCAAGGCTGAAACTGAAGAAATAAATCAGTTCTCACAGTTCTGAATTTGTCGAAGTCGAACATTCAACATTACAACATCGCCTGCTGTAGTGTAGTCTAGAACGGTAATTCCTTTTTATATTTAAATATTGCAAAACAAGCAGTGAGTGTGATATTATTCTTACCTTTGATTCGACATTTCTGATAATTCATAAAATCACATTATTTGTAGTTTGTATTAAACAGTGGGTAAACCCAGAGCATTTTAGTTCTCTTTATCATTAGGTACCTTTACATTGAACAGGAAATCTCGCTAAGTATCATCCTAAAAAAATTTCTTTGCGAGAACATATTTTTATAGTTTCGACTTCTATGTAGAAGAGATTAGGCCTACATTTTTTTTAAATATTACTAGATAAAAATATTTGTTTCGGTGTTGCTGCTCTTGCATAGATGGTAAGAAAATTGTGATAATATCTGTCTGAGAATTTTAAGACTACAGACATGTTAAGAAGGATATCGTAGTAAAATTTTATAAATAATAGGCAAGATAAAATGCAAGACTATAGACTCGGACGACCACGGATGAGCGTAGGACGCAATAATCGTCTCTATAGAAGGAGCGACTGTAATGTATAAGATAAGATGGGCACTATATTAGGCATATATTATAATTATAAATAGTTACTTGGGCCTACTAATAAGATTAGTCTAAGCAGAGACAAGCAAATTCACCAATAATTATTGATCTGTAAGAGATTGATTAACTTCGCCGCTTAATTGAACAGAAGTGCTCAAGACTCGCGTTGATTTATATAAGACCACAGTCGAAATAACTAAAATTGAAATTATATTTAGAAGGTTTTTAGCCTATAGCATATGATTCATTATTATATGGTGGTCGCTTCTCACTTGTAGAATCTTAGCTTATAATATAGCACATAGACCTAAGGACCTAATTAGGCCTGCGGACATCCAGCCACCAGCGGGTTGAGACGGGCTGTTGCGCTCATTAATTGCTTTCTCCCCATCGAGTCTCGGAGCCTTTCGGCAGTACCATGATCCTCGGACGAACAAACCGCAACTGCGTCCGCCTCAATAAACTTAAAATATAAAAAAAATATTTAAAACAATTCTTGTTACAATAATCAATCAAAAAATTGTATAGCAAGATAAGCGAATCTTAGCACATGCGTTAGACCACTGACGATGTGCTCTTAGACTTAGGCATGGGCGCCCGCAGGGGGGGGGCAAGGGGGGGCGCTTGCCCCCCCCCTGGAAAAGTGACCCCCCCCCCCCCTGGATTGATAGATTAAAAAAAATTTTTTTGACTAAAACAGAAAAAAAAATAATAATTAAAAATTTATTATTAATTGTAACAACTGTGACTATTTCCATTGTCATATCGATATCATTATCTTTGTGGATTAATCAGGTATACCACATTGATAATTTTGATAGTGAAACCTTGAGTTAGTTTGATTTTTGGAAAACGCGAGAATACAAAAGTAGCCAAGATTTCATCGACTTGTTACCTTTTACAAAGTTTTATCCGGCTGTCAGGAATGCCTTACTTGTGTTGCTAACATTACCAGCAACAACATGTACGGTGGAGCAATCGTTCAGTAAATTCGTCGGCATTTTACGTCTCGAGAGACGATCCATTTCCCTTGCAGGCCCTCATGTGGCTATAGAGGCCAATCGTGGACGTACAGGCACGGTCACACTGGCTGCAGTTGAATGTAGCGGAGGGGGACCACATGTTTCTCCATCGTCTTTTTCCTGGCGTGCTCCTCGCCCGCAAGCCTGGAACCTTCTTTGATTCCTGCCCTCCATGTGGGTCTATCCTGCGCCAGGATCTCCCAACTGTTTGGGTCAATTTGGAGTTGTTTTATATCTCTTTTGCAGATATCCGAAAATCTCAGTTTTGGACGTCCAGCAGGTCTCTGTCCCGAAGCTAACGTTCCATATAGAATGTCCTGTGGAAGTCGACCCAGTGGCATTCGGCGTACATGACCTAGCCAGCTGAGACGTCTGTTACTGAGAGTAATGCGGATGTCTTGACACTCGTCGTAGGACCTCTGCGTTTGAAACCCTGTGTTCAGGTTTCTCTCTTCCCAGGAATATGCGGTCCCCTTTGTTCTTATATAATGTAACGAAATCTGCTAAATGGCTGTGTGACGCGTCTAGTGTGACAGCACCATGCTAGCAGTCACCGCTGGCTAGCAGTGTAACTGTAAAAGGTGTGCAATTAGTAAGTCTCTCTGGCTAGTATATAGCCTTTCCACAACGTCCTATGCAGTACCGCCTCGTGGTGGCGGATGTACACTGGAGCTGCGAGGCTCCAAGCTTAACTGAAAGGATCTTGGAGGAGGTTTGTCTCCTAGACGTGAGACAGGTATGGTAGCACATTACGTCGTGTAAAAACATCGCTTAGATCATAGGTTCTCAACGGGGTTATTCAACTAATAAGGAACAGGAATCGCAATGACTTTTCGATAATGTAGGGGTTAGTATTTGGTAAATATGGTGTGCGGCCGGCTGGTCCTATTGTTGAATCACCGGACTGTCAACCTTGCTGACCGTTCACTGTCGCCCTAACACATGTTAATATTAATAATATTTTGTCCTTTAATCCGTTTGAATCCTTTAAATTAATGTCAAAGCTATCGTTAAATGGTATATATATTTTGCAATCATATCTTCTAAGTAGTTATTGTAATGCTTAAAAATATACATGTAAATTATTTAGTCATATAATATTTATATAATTTTCAAATATTTTTTTACAGTTTGATCATTTTAAAGTTAAAAGTGTAAGCCATTAAATTTTTTTATAAAAGAAAAAAATACAGAAATATTAGTTCGAATGAAACGAATTAATTATCTCCCTTTAATTAACAAATGTTTCCACGTTTGATTCAATAGTGATGCCGAAAAAAGCTCTGTTTTGTGATATAACAAATTTTATTGATTATTATTATGTCTTTATATACACTATATACATTCAACATTGTGGTATTCATAACAAGATTTAATTATTAGAGGATTAAAATAATTTACGTTAAACAGTTGTAAATAAAAATTTCATGCATTAATCATTAATTGTTTTGTCCATTTAAGGAGTTTATATTTAAAACATTAATAATTGCAGAAATTACATGATATAGTGCTATAGGCCTATATATGTTTAATTAAAATTAAGTTGGGGGCGTGAGCGGAAAAAGTGTAAAAGGGGGCGGTGAGCCGAAAAAGGTTTAAAACCTATGGCTTAGATCTACAATGTCAGATGAACGTCTGTCAAGATTGTGCATGTTGTGCGTACACAGAGACAAAGTGAACTGCAACAAAAAAGAGTTTATGGACAAAATCGGAGATATGTTTTGTAGCGATAACAGACGACTCCAGTTCTTGAATAAAGAATACATTTTATTTAAAATTTATGTTGTAATATTGTTTGTTTAAAGTAAGGTTTGTTGTATGGTTTACGTCTATTATATACATATATTGTGCTAATAACATTTTTTTTTGCTACAGTATGCCCTTCATTACTACAGTGTTCTGTCCGTTCGTTCACCATACAAATACGCTCAGTAAATTAAAACTACATTAAAACATTACTAAAAATATTTTGCCCCCCCCTAGAAAATTTTCTGCGGGCGCCCATGGACTTAGGGGAAGTTTAATGGAGCGTATAGCCTACGTTTCGGTGGTTTCCACACTTTGCCAGCTTATTTGAGCCTCCATGAGTACAGAATTGCTCTAAGAACTAAGCAGTGGCGTATTTAGGCATGTTCCACGTGTTCCGGTGAAACAGTCTCCCGAACAGGGGCCCTCAAACAAAAGTCCCCCCCCCCCCCCCACATATCCTAAAAAAAATATTTTAGTCTTTTCTTTTGGCAATTATATTAGTTAGTAAACTTTTGTGACTCGTGCCTGATGTAGGGGTCTATCGTGCGAAACGTTTGCTTCTATTTCAAGCCCTATATCGATGTATGCGCTGTCAATGTCATTGACACAAAACTGCAATTAGGCCTATAGGCTAATCATCACTGATGTTGCATTATGGCCTGAAAAACGAGGTAAAAGTTTCATATATTATTGGGTTGTCAACTTGTCAATAGGCCTGATTGCACCCAACACTGTGATGAGAAGGAGATGGAAAGTAAATCTATTCAGAAAAAGTCAAAAAGGCTAGCAGTAGGATAAACCGTAACCAGTTGTCACGCCACTGCGGTTGAATGCAGAAAAACTATTTCGCAAATTAACACTTTTAAATAAGCGAAAAACAAATATTCGAGCTGGTTATAAATTACAAATGTTATCAAAAGAACGATAGTTTTACAATGGCTGAAATAATTCCTAAATATTTGCAACTATCTCAGAGAGTTATAAGAATTTTGGGTTGTAATCCAGGACCAGCCACACTGCAAGGAACTAATACGTACATAGTGGGAACAGGAAAAAAGTGAGTCTAGTTAGTTTTAATTAATAACTTTATGAAATTAATGAATTTTTATTTATATTCAATGAAGATATTAGATAGAATTTTTTTAAGTAGTTGATGTGGATGTGGGGCACAGTGAGTCGGCACTCGAGTGACTCTGTTACAGTAACAGTGACACTAGTGACAGTCACAAACAGTACAGTGAGCATACTAGCAGCAGAAACTGGGCAACTGAAGGTCTTTATAGATAAGTATCATGAGCGAGATTTCCTGGTGAAAACCAGGATTTTTTGCCTAGCTAGATTGTAGGGCGTTCCTGAGTCTTCCCAGCTCTAAATAATAGGCCTAATGGATACCAGACATTAAAATTATACTCATTAGTCATTATTAGTCATTAATTGGAACAAATTAAATGTAAAATTAAAAAGTTGCTGACAGCTGGGCAACACATCTACACTACTGAAACTACTACGACAATGGTTCCACATATCAGTGTTGTGGTTAAGGCTCTTTTGTCTCATCTACGTGCCCTTGGTCAGCTGCCACCTCAACTCAATAGAAGGATGGCCAATACCGAAACAGTCTCTCATATCCAGTCAAGGTTGGATTACTGCAATTGTTGCCTGTGGGGTTTGCGCCAGAACCAGCTGCAGAGATTACAGAGAGTGCAGAACACCGCGGCGCGCATTGTTTTGGGGGTGAGGAGGCAAGATCATATCTCTCCAACACTAAGGGATCTCCACTGGCTCCCGGTGAAGCGAATAGAGCACAAAATCATGTCCATTACGTACGGATGCATAAAGGGCATTGCTCTTTCGTATCTTTGAGAGCTTATAAGGCATGAGCCATCTAGAGAACTGCGCTCTTCAACACAGTCACTCCTCAAAACTTCTAGTTTGGATGGACACAGAAAGAAGTACCTGGGAGTGCGCTTATTTGAGTCAGTGGCGCCTTCTCTATGGAACAGTCTATCTCAGACACTGAGAGAATCTGGGACAAGAGAATCTTTTAAAAAGAACTTTAAAAACCTTTCTCTTTGGCTAGTACATCTGCCACTGCAAATCACACCAAGAGCGCACTGAGCATGCTAATTTAATAACATGGATAGAAGCGCTATAAGAAATGCCCATTCTTATCTTATCTTCTTATCTTAGTCACTAGTTCTAGTTTAGTGCTAGCCTAGTATTATTATTATTATTATAACTACCGTATATACTCGCGTTTAAGTCACACCGGTGTATAAGTCGCACCCCTAGTTTAAGATTTTTTTTCGTATATGTTGACATTGACCCGCGCATAAGTCGCACCCTGACTTTCCGGGTTACACTGTCTTTTAATATCTCAAAAATGGATACCTTTTAAACATAAAAGTTACTAGACATTCTACCTAATTTGGAAAATGTCCTTGAAAAACGGTTTTAATCATGCATAAGGCAAACATAATCAAATAAAGGCAGTGCTTCATTTATTTAAAAAAAAACGATCAATAGGCCTACAAACATTAGTGAGATGGGAAAGTAAGGTATCTGTTTCTTCATCTAAGTCCCTTTCCCTACTCAAGTTCCTTTCCCTTTAGTAGCACTACACACAAAAAAGTCTTTGAAGTACCTCATTGGACTCAAAGTCGCCTAGACTGGAGACTGGGAGGCGCCGGCATTTATGACGCGCTATACAAGTGTCCTAATTACCATTAACATTGTTTGTAATGATTTAAAGTGCGTCTGCGCGACCGACAAATAATAAGCTGTGTTTTTTTTCAACTCTTACATGCCACTAATGAAAAATAAAACACACTAATGACATTTCACGCGTCCATCTGCCGTAGTTTTGGAAACATTGCCTAGACATGACGCGGCGGAATGCTCAACACTGCCTTATTAGTAGGCTATAGCCTATAAGCCTAGACCTTAGGTCTTAAGTACTAAATAAAATGCATCTTAAGCTTATTGGCCCACCTACATTATAGGCCTCGACAGGCTTTCACACATTTACGATTCTTTCCACACTATAATTTCAGTTTAATAAGCCTACCAAAAAATGTCGCCTTTAAACTTACGCTACGTTTCGGCAGTACAAAATCGGTTCCTAAGTTCAAAAGAAAAGCGGTTAAAGGGGGGGGGGGGTCTGAAAAACCTTAAATATTTATCGATTTCAAATTCAGTTATATAAAGATAGGAATATTTACACCTACGAAAGTTTTCTAAATGTAAAATATTGGCCTAGGCATATCCTAGTAATTCTACATCACTACAGACAACTATACGGGTTATGTTGGAAACAGAGTAGTGATGTTTTTCGAACTTTTCAAAAACAGTGTTGGGTGTATAAGTCGCACCCCTACTTTTTGTTGAAATTTTCGGTAAATAAAAGTGCAACTTATACGCGAGTATATACGGTATTAATTATTTGTATTATTATAAATACTATACTATACTATACTATACTATAGGCTATAGCATAGATAGAATATTCTTTTCATACAGGCTAAGTATTTATGCCGAGGCCATATGCCATATAAACTTTGGAATGCTGCTTCATAGATCCCAAGTTCAAATATTTGTTTAGGGAGTTGTGAGTTGATATTATTGAAAACCTTTTAGGAAGACTAAGCCAAATTTGTATTAGGTTTTTAATATATAGAAGAAAACAACAAGAAGAAAGTATTTAAAAAATAAACCTTCAGACCAATATGATCCATGCCATAGAGCCTGTGATTGGTTTTCAATAAGACCTTCCCTAAACAAATATTTGAACTCTGACCCTGATTAGAATGATAATATGTGCTCCTCACAAAGATCTTCAAAGTATTTTGTTTTCTAGACGAATCCTTATTGATACTGGAGAACCTGATGTGCCGGAGTATCTTGATATACTGAAGGGCTCCCTGGCCAAGCACTCGATAGATATTCAGGAAATCATCGTCACTCACTGGCACCATGACCATGTTGGAGGTGTAGATGGCATCTGCAGAGCGCTTGGCACAAGTAAGATTTTAACCCTTTTAACTAGGCTACGGAAAGTGTTTACAACATTTTTTTTGCCCATTGGTACAATTTCTGTATAATTACTGACCTCACCATGATGTCTTCCGTAGTTAAGCATAGTGATCCTATGAGGCCAATGTGAGTTCCTCTCTAGCAAAGGGATTAATATTGCTTGACATGCATGTAAAATTTCCGTTAAGGCATTATGTTCTCTCAGAGGTATTTTTAATATTCTTCAGCAATAAAAGAACAGATTAGACCAGGGGTCGGCGACCTATGGCATGCTGCCAGACTTGGCATGCAGAGCGATTTTCAATGGCAGGCTCAGAAGACCTTAAGAAAGGACAAATAAAGTATTTTCTAAAAGAACATTAGTGCTAGAACAGAATAAATATGAGGCTCTTGGCACACGGAGCGAATGAGGAATCGTACTTTGGCACACTATTTTCAAATGGTTGCCGATCACTGGACTAGACACTAAACTTTCTTCATTAGCTTTTCATATTTTTAAAAATTTTATATATTTATAGACTAAAAAATCATAAAAAAATAGTAAAGTATCCCGTCAGACCAAATTAGTCTATAGAGGCCTAAGAAGCAGGGTTCACCAGTTTCTGTGGCCATGGGGATTGTGTGGCCAGCATAAGGCCCAGCCGCCTTTACCCAAACTAAAGTCAGGTACACATCAGAACTAAGTAGACTTAGAGACACCCTCCAGACCCGAGAACAAATAATAGCCTTCACCAGGATTTGAACCAAGGAACTTCTGTGCGTCGTCTTAAAGCGTTGCCGCTAGTCCACCGTGCCTCATTTTATTGGACATAATCTATCATAATTTTACTGTAGATGTTAAAATCTACAACAAGAAGAGCCAAAAGCATTTTTTTTTCAAGTCAATGTAAATTTTAATTTTCTTTTATATAAACACCAGGTTGTATTTCTCTTGTTGTCCCTAGGGTTACGTACATCCAAAATCAAAAGAGAGTCAGCT
This sequence comes from Anisus vortex, assembly GCA_949126835.1. Lineage (NCBI taxonomy): Eukaryota > Metazoa > Mollusca > Gastropoda > Planorbidae > Anisus > Anisus vortex. The sequence goes on along the minus strand of OX421505.1, from coordinate 1,807,973 downwards.
GCAGATTTATGTCTGTCCGAGACGAGCTATAATTTCATTAAAGACAAGGAGGTTTTCACCACAGAGGGTGCAACACTAAGGTACATGTCATGAGAAAAGATATATATATTTAAGCCTAAACTTTAGTTTCATCTTTTCTAGAATATGTCTAGGGAAGGCTCTGGGCTGTCTAACAACTAACTTTATTCAGTTTTTACATGCGTTATATAGACCACTTAAGGTGTGAACTAATCACACACATTTAGACAATAGTCACAGGTCTCTGAGCTAAATCAACACAATGACATTAAGACAGTCCACAGCTGGCTCACCAAGTTTCATTCACTACACAGTTAAACATCTAGTATTACTGTCACAGATAATTATATTTATATAGTGCTTTTCCAATAAAAAAGCTAAGAGCAGCACATTTAACATTGAGCAACTAAGAACATGGATATAAATATAATTCTCTAGGCTAAAAAAAAGTATAAAGCCAATTAATAATCCAGCTTAAAATTTTTTTATTAAAATTAAAAACATTTTCATTTCAATTCAATTTTTGCAACAACTATACTTTAGCTTCAGTAATTGTCATCTTCATTATAATTTGTTCATGTGTTGCTTATTCCAGAGTTTTTCATGGCCCTGGACATTCTGAAGATCACATTGTGTTGAAGTTGGAAGAAGATGGAAGTCTGTTCTCTGGTGACTCAATCCTAGGTGGCTCAACTACAGTAAGTGGTCGCCTAGTTGAATGCAGGGCTTTGCTATTACTTCTCCTTAAAGTTCTTACCCTAGTCAAGAAATACACATTGAGAGACATTGAGAGCTTTATGTTCAACAATATTCACATAGGGTCACTGGCAGTTCCTTGATTTAAACTAACGTTAAGTTGTGTATGCATTGAGTCTCTGTAAAAAAACCTCTTCGGTTCGAATCCCTGGTCAGGTTATATAGTTTTTTGAAAATTTAACTTCCATGTCCATTGACTGGATTGTTGTGTTCAACATGACAAGTCGAGATCATGGCACAGCCTCGAAAGAGATTTGCTGCATTAGAAATGCAGCTTTACAGCTTAGAAATGCTGGAAATGTATCATTAAAAAGAACACAAGAGATCCTTTGTTTCTGGGCAAATTACCCCCGAAATGGGTAAATAAGACTATTTTGGGGGTATCATGTCAAAAATATTAAATATTTGTTTTCTACAGTGAGATGCAGTGGCAAGGGGGTAATATATGAGCCAAAAAGTACAAGGGTTTAAAAAGTGACTGGTACTCTACATTGACTCGCACACCAGTAAAGAAAATATTGTTTCTTAGTCTGAAGGGGATTAGTGAGTTGGGCAACATAAGTGGGTGAATGGCCACACAATTCTCTCGTATATTGTGGCAGTAAAATAGCTTCACTTGAAATATGTTTTATTCTTGTAGATAATTGAGGACCTGCATGAGTATATGAAGACCCTGAAGGACATCCTGGGACTGGAGCCAACGGTCATCTATCCAGGCCATGGGCCAGTGATAGACAAGCCTTCAGAGATAATCAAGTACTACATCAAACATCGCCACGACAGGGAACAACAGATTATAAAATTTCTTCAGGACAGTCCAGATAAAGAATTCACAGCTATGGACATTGTATTTGGAGTATACAAGGTAGTTACGAGGTGGCAATTATTATGATATATATATATATATATATATCAATATCAAATTGAAATTAGTTTTACCTTGTAGAAACACAAAATGAATTCTCAATCAATCAGGATAAAGAAAAGTTTGTATTTGTTTTAGTTGCCTGTACCAGAAAGAAAAAGGATGAAGATCCTTTTTAATTTTGTATTATTAAGTCCATTTGAAAATCGTAAGCCAATATATTCTTAGGTGCATTCTCTTCTTAGATTCTTTCATTTGGCTATGGCCCAAGGAGGTTATGAAATTGAGTCCCTGGGCTAATCTGATAAACAACATGGGTGACCTAAGGTCAAGGTCTTCATTTCTGTCCATTTAGCCAATACTCCCTGTGAAAATCAGAATTGAATATAAAGTGGCGCTACTTTGCCATCAGTGCCTTTAAAAACAATGAGATGCCGTCCTATCTCAAGAAACTAATTAAACCATATGTTCCACAAAGAACACTTTGTTCTGCCAACTCCTCACTTTTGGAAGTGCCCCGTTTCTCTCTGATGACCATTGGCCTAGAGAGCCTTCTCAATATCTGGTCCGAAGGTGTGGAATCTACTTCCCATTCAACTCAGACAAACACACTCTATTGTTACTTTCAAAAAACTCATTAATTCAATATTTACCTTTAGATAACATGCTTTAGACCCCTGTGGTCTTACTTATAGGTTTTCTCGGTAAATGGTTTATTTATTTGATTTGTCCTATGTTTGTAAAGTTTTAAATCATCAATTATCTTTATATTTCTTAGCGTAGAGATTATAACCGTGTTCTTAGTTGTATGTTAAATGTGCTCTGATCTTACATTATGTTTGTTGGCAGCGCGTCCTATGTTTGTAAAGTTTTAAATCATCAATTATCTTTATATTTCCTAGCGTAGAGATTATAACCGTGTTCTTAGTTGTATGTTAAATGTGCTCTGATCTTACATTATGTTTGTTGGCAGCGCGTCCTATGTTTGTAAAGTTTTAAATCATCAATTATCTTTATATTTCTTAGCGTAGAGATTATTACCGTGTTCTTAGTTGTATGTTAAATGTGCTCTGATCTTACATTATGTTTGTTGGCAGCGCTACAAATATAATTATTATTATTATCATCCACGTTGATGTTGATTGAAAATTCATTGAAATAAAAATAATGTCATTTTTTAGGGAGTTCCAGAAAATGTTTATCAAATGGCTGCACAGAATGTGACTCTCCATCTGCAGAAACTACAAAAGGAGAAGATAGTTGGTAAGCTAGTTTATCTCAATGGTCTAGTTCATACTTGTATATTTGTTTCCATTGGCACTAAAATTTTTGAATAAAAACATAGCAATGTCACACTATTTTTCATCCTATAATTTCTTTCTTTTTATATGTAAATTTTTTTACTTATTAGGCTTGTTGTTGTTACAGGGAAGAAAGTGCGCTGACCAGTCTTTTATAGTTATTTGGTTTGCAGCCAGCTGCTTATACTGGTCAGCCAACTACCTATACTGGTCAGTCAGCTGCCTATACTATCTGCACATTAGGAGATTGCGTAGCCTGCACAGTGTCAAACCATGCTTTCTTTTCCTGAGCTGAGTAGCACCTACCATCCCATGTCCCACATTGCTTAGTTACTTTTAAACATTTGCTTTGTGCACCAAATTACTAACTGGTGAACGCCGCTTCACCGCTCCTATGGGTCAATTTGGTATGGAGGCATTACTTTACTACTGCCTGAAATGCTGTCTCTCAACTTATCTTGGTCATGTGAATGAACACTGACCCTGCCCTGGGAATGACCTCTGTCCTTCATCATTGGTCGACCTGTCTTCCTCTCTCCATCTAGGTTGCGATGGAGGGCAGTTTTATTTGTGTTTCCTTCTTTTCTCAGGCCTTGTCTAATCCATTGCCATGAGCGTTTTCATTACGATTGAGCTCATGTCTTCATGCCCGTACCAGGCCATCAATTGATAACATATTCGCGAATAGATATTTAGGATTTGTTCCCCAAATAATAATAATGAAATTATTTTTTTTTAAAGGTTGCCCTCATTAGTTTACATTACAATAAAGAAGAATAACTAATACACTTTAATATTCAAATTCTTTGAAATGTATATTATCATTACAAGAACACTTAATTATATCATGAATGATAATTACTGCAATATTTAATTCATCTCTATTTTTTTTCTTTCTCTGTCATCAATTTAGAATCACCTGATGGATTGAAGTGGAAATATGCCACCCCACTCAGCAACGTTTGAATTATCCACTTTCCAGTTTGTTCCATCTGCTGAGAAATTCAAAATTTCATGAAGAATTCCTTTTTTTAAATAACCAGCAGAAGTATGATTTATAACCAGCAGAAGTATGATTTACACAGTAAATTGCACCTACCTATGTATGATTTACACCAATGAAATGGATTTTTTGTTGATTGAAGAAATGAAGCCACTTGATTATCATCAAGTTCATGTCGTCGTGACCCTCCACAGACAGTATTTATTTATGTATAGTTTGTCATACTCAAGTCTTCACTTGAGCATCTGATGAAGAATTCATTTATTGAGATCAAGCTGGATGTAATACATTCATAGAGATAGAGATGAATATTTCACTGAGGTGCCTTAACTCTTTCACTCTCATGTATTGGCTCAAACTTGTCTCCCTTTAGCTCTTTGTTATCTTATGTTACAGACTTTCCTTCTAAGCAGCTTTTCCGTGGTTTGAGTCTTGCATTTCTTTGGATTAGTGTTTTAAATGATGTCAAGTCACTGGTTTCCCTGGTTCGTTCAAGCAACCCACTATATGCCCAGGTGCCACTTAGGATGAAATTTGTATGCATTTTATTTTTGCATAAGGGATATGTTATGATCTTTTGTGGTGTAAGTATTTTGTTCAACTCCAACATTTGATCCACATTTTTACAATGTAATTCGGCTTATTATCCATGTTTACGTTGCATTTTATTGATCAATTTTAGAGCATAATTTTGTTACTAAAGAATGTTGACACAGTCTAGGGAGGAATTACAGCCATTGTAATTCACTAGTAAATCCTTCAAAATTACAGTTTTGATTAATCACTACTTGAGAACACTTTCAGTTTGTTAAAATTTGAAATCAGAGAAAACCATTAGGAAGAGAATGGTATCAAAAGCAATACAAATATTGGGAAAAGATTATTTTACTCTGCATTGCCAATTATAACACAAATTGTGAAAATAAGACCTAAAAACATTTTTTTTTTACATATTCATTTAACAGGATACTAAATATAACAAACCACATTATATTTTCATTACATAGATAAAAAACACTTAAGCCTTGATTTATTAAGTAAATGATGTTTAGAAAAAATAACCTTTATGCTTAGTGTTTGGAAGGCATACCATTATTTCTCATAATTATTTTTTTACTGAAACATAGTTTGTTTTAAACTGCAAAACATTTCATTTTTTTAAATTAAATTATTTGAAATATTTACTCATAGATTTATTTTACGATTTTTTTTTTTTTACATTATAAATCAAATATTTAAACAAATATTTTTTGTACCTATATAAACATATATAATTTTAATAGATTAAAAAATAAATTTAATACAAATACTTTAGAATTAACCAAAAAAAAAAGATTTGTATTTTTATCTACTAAATATCATTTTTGAAGCCAATAAAATGTATGAAAAACCTTTTGTTAAATTTCATTTAATAATAAGAATAATATTTGCATAATGCTACCAACAAACATAATGTAAGCTCAGAGCACATTTAATTTTCTATCTATTGATATGTACAGAAAGAAACAACTTTTAGCTGATTTTCATTATCATATAATTTGCTTAAGTATTAACAGAAATTTTGTCAGTGCATTTGGTAGAAAACCTTTGTTAGTCAAAGAGTTAAAAAGTCCCACCAGTAAATGAAGTTATAAATGAACTTGTTGAAATAGCTTTCAAGTTATACTAATTGTAACTTATGCATTTTTAAAGTGCTTTTTTGTTTGTATTTCCATTTTTTTTTACTTATTTATTTGTACAGCTCATTGAAAATATACTTGTTGATTGATGTGATGATTATTATGTTAAGCTACTGAATAAAATAAAATGAATTATATGATTGAGAAACTTGTCTTTGTACTTGAATATAAGAAAAAACCACTCAATATGCAATAACTGAAGCTAGAATCAAAGGCTGGACATTTCCCAGTATGCTTATCCTGGACAGTTTACTTCACCTGTACTTGGGTAGAAAGTGAAAGATTTTTAGTTTGCCACTAGGTTGTAACCAGCTTAATGTTTTTGTTTAAAAAGACTCTCTCTGTGGTGGTTGAATGAAAGATGTGTATTTGTCAATTCACTTTACCCAGATGGGCATTTAAGTTTGTTTTTTTTTTTAAAGAAATATGTAAACTAGTTTTTTTTCAAAAGTAAATTTAGACTTTTATAATATGCAGCCAGTCTGAGTCAAGTAAAGGGGCATGGTGGCCGAGCGACAGCGCATTTGACTGGCGTACCAAAGGTCCTGGGTTCGAATCCTGGTGAGGACTAGGATTTGTTTATCCCCTGGATTGGAGGGTGTTCCCAAATAAGTTCCCTGCTCTGATGGGTACCTGACAATAGTTGGGGTAAAGTAAAGTCAGTTGAGCATTGCGCTGGCCACACATCTCCTAGTATTCCGTGGCCACGTAAACTGGTGAACGCTGCTTCACCGGCCTTATGATCAGTTTGGTCCTTAAGGGTACTTTACTTTGACAAGTAAAGTATAGTGGCAGTCTCTATGTATACAGGTCAGTGAAGCCCAAAAAAGCCTTAAGAAATAAATGTATCACTTCATACAAGTTTTTATGGTTTTGATCTTCTATAAGGCCCAATGTCAGTGGCAAACAGTAATAAGGGCAGTAGATTTTATTCCAGCTAAGAGCTAGTAGTTCTGTATGAACCTCGTTCTGTGTGCTCTACAATCTGTGGTTATATCTATGTTTAATTAAAGACTTGCTTTTCATTTAGTATAAAACAGATAAATAAATAAAACTACATAAACAGCATAATTATTTTATTATGAAAGCAATAATTTACTGCATTAACCATTTGAATAAAAACATATTGCATTGTACAACTCATGAATGTGAGACAATGTACACATGATAGTGATAGGATGTTGTGCCCACATCTCAATTGAGTAAAAGTGAGACAATGTACACATGATGAGTTGATGTGCTCACATCTCAATTGAGTAAAAGTGAGACAATGTACACATGATGAGTTGATGTGCTCACATCTCAATTGAGTAAAAGTGAGACAATGTACACATGATGAGTTGATGTGCTCACATCTCAATTGAGTAAAAGTGAGACAATGTACACATGATGGGATGATCATCTTCCAAACCTTATTGTGGAAGTAGTTGGATTTAAACACGACAGAGAACACAGTCATTATATTCATTATAGAAATGAAACACAAAGAACAAACAATTATTGAATTGTGAGACAGTACCGACACAAACAAAATTACCACTGAAATAAAAACATACCAAGAGACATGGTGAACAATTTAACAAGCTTTGTATACAACATTGCATCTATACAAAATTGCAGGTATACAACATTGCAGCTATACTTGGGTCCGCAACATTTTTGTTAACATCAAAACTAAAGTCAACTTTTTGTGGTATATTCTAAGTATATATTCAATGTCTGATAACCATTCAGTCACACTAGGAAATCTTAGGTGATTCATAAGGAAAAAAGTTTTTGCTGCAATTAGATAACTAATGCAAATAAAAAGTTACACATCAAATTCACCATATATATATATATATGTATATATCAATTTTTATTTTCACATAAAATGTGTGTGACCCTTTAGGTTGAATGATACAAAACATAGCAAGTTTAAATAGTGAAAAAAAATGAAACCGTCTGTAGCAACACAATAGATGTGTGAAAACATCAGGTTCATTGAAAATGCACAACTACCGTGACAGCTGAACTCAAGTCCCCTATATGGAATCATCACACACAATGTTTGTCAACTTGGAATAGCCAAAAGAAAGCCTTTCAAAATAGTGGGAGCGGATGGGATGAGCACTATTCAACTTAGTGGGAGCGGGTGGGATGAGCACTATTCAACTTAGTGGGAGCGGATGGGATGAGCACTATTCAACTTAGTGGGAGCGGATGTGATGAGCACGTGTTAGATTGGTCTTGAATTAATCACAAGGTGAATTGTAACACAGCTTGTATAAGTATAAAATAATATTCAATTTTCTACCCCATCACTGAATGTAATATTTTATAAATATGTAAATAATGTTTATAAACATTTTATTATATCTTTTGCCATATAAAGTCATAATACTGTAATACATGCTGGTTTTTCTTGCTTATAATATAACAAAGAAAAAATAAAATACATTTTTTATGATATATTTTTCTTTACAAATGCACATCAGTCTGTGTGATTTATAAAAAACTGATTTATCTGTATAAATATAATATGGGTATTATTTATTCATGTACAGTTGAAGTGAGAAACTTTTCTCATCTCTTTGTATCTTGTAACAAAGAGAAAGAAAAAAAACATATTTACAAATCAAATATTGATATTTTTTTGTTATAAAAAAATATAACTCTTTATTTGTAAACAATGGTTAACATATCAGTAAATAGGTGTTAACACATCAACCAAAACAACAGCAAAAAAATTAAATGTGTTAACAAAATGAAGACATCACAGTCTGGTGACAATCTTTCTTGGCCCCATTGTTTCATGTGTTTAAAAACATTTGAACAAAGTAAACATTAACAGAATGTGTACAAAGCCACCATTAAGTGCTAATGGGGGGGGGGGGCAAAAGGTCATGAACAGACCAATCACAATAAGGCTATTTGCCATCAATAAGTAAAATTAAAGCTACAGGTTAACAAATGGAACTTTACATCCTGACAGATCAAATCCTAAAACATTCATACAGAGTGCATGGGACCACAATTGACTTGCAAAACTGTGGAGTTGCATTACATGTAAAGAGTAATCTCGTCCGACCAAATCGATCCATAGGGCCGGTGAAGCAGCATTCACCATTTTTTGTGGCCATGGCATACTAGGGGACTGTAAGGCCAGCACTAGGCACAGCCGCCTTTACTTTACTCCAACTAAGGTCAGGTACCCAACAGATCTGGGTAGACTCAGGAACACCTTTCAGTCCTGTGTTCAAATCCTAGCCTGTACCAAGATTTGAACCGAGGACCTTTCGGTATGCCACCATATTGCATGTAAAGCCATCACCACCATAATATGAAGTCAATTCGGACTTAAAGTTTTTTTTTTATAAATATGACATGGCAAATGTTACTCACAATCTCATGAATTTCTCAACCCATGCATCAAGACAAATTAAATTTAAAACATCTGAAAACAGAAATTCAGTATTTACACACTGACAGTAAAAACATGATTAAAACAAACTAACAAAACACAAATAAAAGCATCTAACCATGGAAAACACCAGGTCTAAAGACACAGAGTTACCCCATACTAGTTGTCAAATATATATATACCACCGGAAAGTTCTCCTTAAATCAAGTAAAAGCTACCACTTAGAAGTTGTAAAAATACAAGGGACAAAAAGTTATCCTTTGAATGGTAAGGCAGGAGAGTTTATAAAAAGCACATTTAAATATGTTTGTGGCTACCAGAATTTACCAGATTATATTTTACCTTGAGTGTTATGGACGCTCCTTCTCTACAGAAGATTATTGCATCCTAATACCGGTACTTATCTGTGGTTTGATAATCTAGTCTTGTACTTTGATCAGTGTTTAAAAATAATGTTAAGTCTTGGGTTTTTCTTGGCTAGTTCTGGCTAGATGGATGTATTATTCTGTCATGTCGTTTTTTTATTTCAATGATATTCTTGCTAAAGCGTTCCTATGTTTACCCAAAAATGAAGTGAGGATACAATTGCAGAAACTGGAATGAACTAAAAAATTAAATTCAAACACAACAGCACTGGCCTACTGTTTTTATGGCACAAAGTAGCAAGTAGAAAGAAAAAACCAAATGAATTAACATACAACCAATAAAGAAGAAAACCATAAAAAAAAATTCATAAGACTTCAGAACAAAAAAACATGAGTTTATAAAATGATACAAGAAATGTACTTCTAAAACCAAATATCATAATAAAACAATAATTAAAGTTGAGAAAGTTAAACAGAGGCAGATCTAAGTAAACAAAAAATCTAAAAAGAAATGCATCTAAAACAAAAAGATGAAAAAGAGAAAAAAAAAGGAAAAGATTTCAATAAATTTTCACCAGGCACCGGTTATACAAAAAACTATATCACAATGTTAACAACAGCTTGGATGTGTAGTGCTTTGTCTGATCATACACATTAATAGAATTTTCTATCTATGTTCAGACTTAGAATAAGGGTTTACTAATAAATGTGATCTAATGTCCTTCTCAACTAAGTGATACAAACACATTTTAAAACATTTGGTTAAACTATCACCAAATTCTAGTTTCAATATTCAGCTTAAAAATGATTATCAATGTACAAGTTTAAAATAAATTTTTTAAAAAGGAATTTTTTTTACATATCTTCCTGAACTCTCTAGACTAGACTAAAATGTGAGCCCAATAAGACCCCAGAGGGCCAGCATTCAACAATGTGTGGATCCCTGTAAAGATTAATGACAACTGAACTCACTAGACTAGACTAAAATCTGAGCCCAACAAAATGGTAACATCATACCCCATTCAACAATATGTGGATCCCTGTAAAGATGTGTGAGAATGAAAAGTGTTTAGGATGCAAACAGCAGCAACTCAATGTTCTTGTTTGGGCAGTAATAAAATCTCTAAGTCTTCAGTCAGCAGTTTGTATGTTTGTAAGTCATTGGGACCTGCGGGATAGAAATGGTAGGAAGGTGGGACTTTTAGAACTTATACAGTATATTTTGTTCATTTTTTATTTAACAGAAAAAAATCATTGAAATCTTACTTTGTATATGAACGTTATTCAGAAAAATAAGTAGCTTTCATAAATTACATTACTTTTCATTTGTTAGATATTTATAGAGTTGAAAAAAAAAATAAAGAGTATTTACAGTATTTATAAAGTACACCAAAATATTCTAACACAGATTGAACAATAATAATCCTCTGTCTATCTCTCTCTGTGTGTTTGTTTTCTCTTTCTGGTCATTTCACTCTATTCAGTCAACTTCCATGGTCCAAAAACCTAGAGGGTGGTTGAAGAGGCTCATGACTGGCACTGACAATGATTTGCTGCCCGCGCCGAACGAGGATGTGGTGACCACCCCTGGGGTGGAAGTCGTTAGCGGCGAGGTGGTGGTGGAAGACGGCGCGGGGAAGCTGAACATGTCCGAGATGGGTGAGAAGATGGCAGTGGATGGCGGAGTGGTGTAGGACGAAGGTGTCATCAGGAGCTGGGAGTCCGACAGAGACTTGAAGGATGAGGCAGAGGATGACCGGGATATGCTGCCGTTGGCAATTTTCACCGGGTACTCCCCTGGCTCAAAACAGTCAAAGTAGTCATCATCTGTGACCCACTCCCAGATGGGGGAGTGTAGGTGATCTTCCTCCGCACCATCACAGGTGCAGCTGCCCGCGTGAAGGGCACCGCCAGAGGCAAGTTCACGGGCCGTTTCGAGCCTGCAGCGGAGAGGGTGCTCATCCGAGGCTTCTTGCAGAACAGCAGCGCAGCGCATGCTAGAGTGAGCCCTCCCCACAAAGCTGTAAGCCCCCGGCTCCTTTTGGGAATGTAAGCTGTTGTCTTTCCCCGCCATGGCACCATGCGGCTTGTCACAACAACTATGGTCACACGAACATCTATCACCGTTGTCTCCCAAAGTTCGGGGCTCTGCAGAGTTGAATACTGGCAACTGGAAATGTGGGCAGTTGTAATCATGGTAAGCCTGTCTGGAAGATAAACTCCCTTTTGAGCGTCGATGTGATCTGTGCTGAGCTCTTTGCCTGCCAATGAACTGTGAACCACATAGGTCAAGTTTACAATCCACAATATCTTCCAAGAAGAAAACCGGCTTCTCAAAATAAATATCACTACCCAGAGTTTGCTGGCTTTGCGGAACAGACCCCATAGGGACAGCTCTCCTTAAATTTGTACTTTCAGTTTGGTCTAACTCTGTTCTTGGCTCATTCAGAGAAAGCCACTTGCTGTCAGCACTGGCGGTTCTCTTGATCTTGCCACTCAAAATGCTCCTGACAGATCTTCTTTTCTTCTGGGTTTCCTCCCTTCCTGCTTTGGTCTGCTGGGCATAGTCTGGCTGGCCTTCTCCATTCCGCCTGGCTGCACTGCCGCCAATCTGCCCATGGCTCCCTAGTCATTTTTTTTCCGCTACCGTAGTCACCTGACTAGGGGTAGTGGCCAGAAGGGCGATCTCGTCGGCTTCCAGCACGGGCAGGGGTGTGCGCCAGTAATTCACAGGGTTGAACTCCACAGCTGTGCCTATGTCCACATGGTCCAGTGAAGGGAAGAAGTGGTCCACAATGTCAGACATTCCAGAATATCTAAAGAAAAAATACAAATAACAACAAATGAGACACAACTTCAAACACAAATAGCTTTTTTTTAAATCTTACCTTTCTTATCAATATTGTCTGTTTTTATTTATGAGTATTTAAATTTCAAAATTTGACCTCCTTGAAAGGTCAATTTTTGATAGTGGTACTGTGAGCAAATAAGATTTTCATGGTATTTAAAGGGACTCGTACTAATATCAGCTACTGAATGAAACTTAGTGGAAGGTTATTATCTTTATTACATATATATCTTCTGGAAGAAAGATGGCGCTGAGTTAAGAGACGCTTGGAAAATGTGGCATGAATTCCATTCAACTTTCAGATCTAACCCACAGTTGTGGACAAGAGTGCACTGAGCAGGCTAAATGTGATAGCATGGAAAGTGGTGCTATACAAATATGACCAATATTATCATTCATGAGCAAATAAACCACCTGGCAATGGGACCCGAGGCTTGATAATATTCTACACTTTATATATGCAACAAGCTACATTGCCCTGCGTTGCCCGGGTGAAAAAAAAAAGGACTGTCTGGGGTGCAGATAACAAATTTATAAACTACACTTACTGAATACTTTTAGGAAAGTAAATAAATATTGTAATAGGGTAAAAAAAATAGTCAAATATTTTTATTTAACAAAATCTATATTGCCTATAGATTTACAATGTCTTTTGTTTTTAAATTAATTAATTGTCGAAAAAAAAAAGTACAGTCTAACTGTAGAATCGAACCCTGGTCGCCCGTATAGCAGTCCACTACGTTTACCACTGAGCTATCGAAGACACATGTCCGATGTGAAAAATTATTAGACGGTATATTGGGCTAGGCCTAGATAGGTCAGTGACACATGTGTTTTCAAATTGACCAATGGGGATCCTCGCGGGGCTTAACTCTGTCTTTTTATATATATAGATTTACATATATATCTATTCTTATATGTTAGACATGTATCCTTCACATAAGATTATTGCAAATATAGTATACATGTATTCTATATACATAGTTCAATATCTTTTATATAAACATACATGAACATTGTGTTGGTCTCATGATGACATAAGAAAAATGTTTCTACTGTAAATCAAATCATCACTACCAGCAATCATTTTTTAACTTTAATCCCAACTGACGGGCTAACAATCAAGACTTACGAAGATAAGAATGTCAGGGACAGGTCATGCCGGAGTTGACCTTGAGGGTTGATTGTGAAGATGCGGAAGCTGGGGATATCCAGAGCCCTGTAAGCTATCACATCCTGTGTAGAACAAATTAAATTGGTCAAATAGTTGACATAATTAGATTATGCACCAAAATATTAAAATATTTGAGTAAAAAGAAAACAATTTTAAGACGATAAACAATCTGGACAAATGTTAAACTGGGCCCTTGGGGCTTAAGGTTTTCAACTCTACCTATCATAGCTGGAAAACCAAAGCCCCAAATTTGGCAGAAAAGTTAAGGCCCAAACTGGGCAGATAAATTCTATCTATCTATAATCAGCCAAAACTGACAATTAAATTAAGTCTTTTTAAACTAGATAAATAGTTTTGTTTTAACTCAAGCCAACCATCAATCAAATTTCCACCTGAAAATCAAAAAGTTAAGCACAAAACTAGACAAGGTGTTTCATCCTTACATTGAACTTGTTCCCAAACCCAGCATAGAAGGGAGACACAGGGAACAGGTCAGCAATATCTTTCAGACAACTGATCTTGAACTCTTCAGGGTTTTTCAAGATGATCTCCCTATGATAAACACAACATCAAGACTTGATTGATAAATACAACATATACAATAACATGAAGGCTATTTAGTATAACAATTATAATTGTAAGGTATGACTTTCCTGATTACACTTTTTTAAATTGTGTAGATTTTCAGATCTTCAGTTTCCCTAATTGTTGTCATTAAATTTGCATTAGTCTATCTTACATAAATGAATAATTAGTACATCAAGAAAAAGTTAGATTTCAAAATTTGAGGATGACCTAACTGATATCTACATAATATAATTTCAACAAGAACATATGTGCCATTTATTCTTTAATGTACGTTTAAATCTTAACCCTGGTCAACGCCGGTAAATTTAGCTAGTTGTGTATAGATTAAACATCTGAACTAGGAATGATGAAACAAAATCCACAATGCAAACAGGAATAAGAGCTATAAAAATGAGCATAAACAATAGAGTGCTGTTTGCATTGGATTTAGAGGAAGAAATAATTAGTTTCATTTTTGTTTCACAAAGCTAGACAAGGCAAATTGTGTGGCCAGCCCAACGCTATCCACCTTTACCTTCCCTAAATGGTGGTCAGGTGTCTTTTAAAGCAGCGTAGACTTAGGGACACCATCTAGGCTAGTCCTTCACAAGGGGCATTGTGCTTGACCACTGCACCCCTTTTCAAAAATGAACATTCCCTAAATTTTCTAGAAGTTCATACCTGTGGAAGGCACTGAACAAAGATGTAGGGTTCAGGAAGATCGGACCGTCTGGCAGGACCAGCTCCCCTTGCTTGATGCTCTTCAGCATGTCCTTGGTGCTCCGGCTCTGCCCTATGGCTCTGGCCGACAGGTAGATCAGCTTGTAGCCGTTGTTGTTTATACGGGTAAACAGCTGGGCCACCCCTGACTGCGACCAGTCACGGCCAATGATGGGCAAGATTTGGCCCAGCGCATCTGATCTGGTGGTTTACAAAAAAGAACAACAATGTAGTATATTAGCAAGTAAATTATAAATGTCAATACACCATTAGCATTTCAACACAAGCCTTTTATTAATGTACAGCATGAGACACATAATAGGTAATAAACGAGATCACAACAGCCACACTGGGGAATTCTGGGGTAACAACATAGGGGGCCAGCACTCTGACAATTTCAACAAGGGAAACAACAACAAAAAAATTACAACACTCACACAACACACAATAAGATTGTGACAATAAATAAAAAATACATTAAAAAAGAGATTTATATGTGAGAAAGTAAGTTTTAAAACGGTTCTTAACCAACTGTGGCTGTCATTTATTTCTAGCCAAATTTCTATACTTTATTTTACAAACAAATGTATAACAAACTTACTTAGTTATCGTTCCATCTATATCAGAGATGACAATTTTGTCATAATGGTTCCACAGGTAGACGTGAGAGACACACCTGGTGGTGCCTTGGTACTGGGTGGTCACAGAAAATGAGATTTCATTGTGCCCTTCCTTCAGCTTCAGCTTGGCCTAGAGTTGTGTTCATCAACAAACAAAATATTTAGCCACATGATAGAGAAGTATCTTTACACGACACACATATTTACCTGAAGTACAGCTAATTACCAAAATATATATTAGCAAAATGATCAGGAATCTTTATGGATATATTCTGAGTTATTAAAGAAATTTTGTAGAAAGAGATCAATGTTGTATTAAAACAGAAGCTGTGTGTTATTTGCTTAAAGGCTAAATTACACACAGCCGAAGCTTCTAAATTACACACAGCCAAAGCTTCTAAATTACACACAGCCGAAGCTTCCAATATTTTTCTTAAAGTTGAGGAACCATTTCATAGAACAGATTTTTCCATAAAACAATCCAACAAGTTTAAATATACATAGATAATGTTCTATAAAGAAGTTTTCCCAAGTCAGTTTTCCCTAACTGTCCCTGAAGTGTATGAAACTGTCCCTGCAGTGTATGAAACTGTCCCTGAAGTGTATGAAACTGTCCCTGAAGTGTATGAAACTGTCCCTGAAGTGTATGAAACTGTCCCTGAAGTGTATGAAACTGTTCCTGAAGTGTATGAAACTGTCCCTGAAGTGCATGAAACTGTCCCTGAAGTGTATGAGCCCTGCAGGTATAAATGAACATCTACTCACTATTTGCTCTGATGAAAGACGCAGGGTTTTGATATATTTCTCCTTCTTTGGCTTGGGCCCTGAGGATTCGCTGGCAGAGGATGGGTGCCTCTGTCTGTCTTCCGGCTCCTGGCCCTGGACTGGAATGGCCTTCGTGGGCAGGTGGGGAGGGGATGAAGGCATCGGGGCGCCTTTATCTGAGGCATCAGAGTCAGTCTCGGTGGAGGTGTTTTCCTCTTGCTGTAATCTGTATGGGAAAGTGAACTCAGATAAAACTATTGTTAACTGCAATGTAATCTAATATATTACAGACGATTTGTTATATTACAGATGCTCCTTTTATGCACAAGATTATTGAGTATTTAATAGATTGTTTTGTATTTTTAAGTTAGAATTTAATGCTTTATGATATGTATTATCACTACTTTGCTTTGTATTCTTCTTTCATTAAAGGTTTAGTGATATAAACTAATCCTGTTTCTATTGCTGGTTGTGAATAATTTTTTTGTTATGATCATTACAGATTCTGTCTGCATTTGTTCTAATTTTAAAATGTTTTCTTTAGTTGATAGTTTTAAAACAGGAGCTGCCTATTCTAGATTAGATCTAACTTATGTTGGGCATCAGTGTTGTTTTATTTTCTTCTTGCATTTGTAAAAAAAAAAAATATCTTATAATGAATCTTAGAGTTCTGCTTTTTGTTTTACTTCATCATTTATATATTCCATGAAAATTTTCCATTCATTATTACTTCACAGTAACTGGCTGTAGGGCAAAGCTTACCTGACAATTTTCTCTGATTGCTTTTTAGGTGTGCTAGTATTGCTGCTGGGTGGTGTTGGCTGTGGACTGGAACTAGGGCTGCCAGCCTCGTCTTTCTAATGGAACAGAAGTTTGAGAAAACTCACATTTGCTTTAAGATAAGTAGAAAGCTTTATTAACGCCAACATTTCGAGATGTTGGCACATTTGGAGATTTAATTTGACTGCATTAAATGTGGATAAAACAATACTATAATACCAGTAGGTTATGAAACGGAAATTTTTTTGTTTTAATCTAATGGCAGAATCCCAAACAAGACAGAACAGACTACAACTTTACTTTTAATTATTTCTTTTCTAAGCTTAGACTCTTTTGTTTTAAGTAAATGTCCTGTTCTTTTTATATTGTTTTGATGACACATTAATGGACTCTACACATTCAACACAACTCACTGGACTTATTACATCTGCAACTTTTGTCTGCGATGTCTGCGAAGCCTCTCCTGCAACGGCCACAGCTGCGTCTGTGACTGTCGCCTTGGCGGGCGCCGTCTGGCTTTCCGACGCGGTGGTGGAGGTTGCCGTGCTGCTGGTTGCTGGGGCTTCCCCTGGGTTGGCGCCAAGCTCGTTCTCTGCCTCGGCCGACCTGCCCCAGGAGAACCAACCTTTCTTCTTCTTCTTCTTGGGCATGTGTTCTTTTTCCAAGCCTTTTACGGCGGGCTAGATTGGAAAACGTAAAGCTTCATTACACTCATCATGCAATTAATCTGTTAATCATTCATGAAGTACCATTACACAGCTAACGTAAACCTTTGTTTCTTCTATAGTTTCAGGCATGTAACAAATATTTGAACATCAAAGACACAATCATTGGCCAATCTATTGTCCATCAAGTATATAACACAAAAAACAAGCAAAGCTCTAACAAAGAGGCCAGTGACAATGACCCACCTTTAGAATGCAGAGAATATAAGATCTATTAAAACATGTTGATTTAATATAACAACAATCCATAACCACATTTAGTAAAAAATCTGAAACTGTTGTTGTCACTGACAAATATAGTTTTTCACACTATTTAAATTATATGCAGAAATGAACTAGAGATAAAGCGAGAAGAGAACTGTGGGTGAGGGAGATAAGTAAATTAAAAAGAATTTTTTTTTCTCTCAAAATCAATATGGAAAAGTAGTCCACCAATATCATATAGACACAAAAGTTGAACACATTAAAACAACACATCAAGAAAACAGTTTGTATAGAAAAGTTGAACACATTAAAACAACACATCAAGAAAACAGTTTGTATAGAAAAGTTGAACACATTAAAACAACACATCAAGAAAACAGTTTGTATACAAAAGTTGAACACATTAAAACAACACATCAAGAAAACAGTTTGTATACAAAAGTTGAACACATTAAAACAACACATCAAGAAAACAGTTTGTATAGAAAAGTTGAACACATTAAAACAACACATCAAGAAAACAGTTTGTATACAAAAGTAATAATAAGAAGTATCCAAATACAATGAAGGTTGATATAAACTTGTTTTAAGGTTTTTAAAAAAATGAACCAAAAAAAAGCTTTAAATGCGTTCATTTAACTAACAATACCATACCAGTTATTTGTCTAGTGGGGGGGGGGAGAAAAAAAAAGTGTTGGTGATGAGGGTTTAAAAAAAAAGTTAAAGCATGGAGTGGTTACAGGAAGTTAAGCAACAGTAGCAATAGAAAGTAAAAGTTACTACGGAGATTCAGACAAAGGGAGAGATAATTCAGCTGAGCCTGGGGAAGAAAAATTATCTTCCTTTAAATCAGGCGGGCGGTGGTGAGCTGTGGAAAGACTTAAATGAAAGTGTTAGCGGGGAAATGCTAAGGGGGGGGGGGCGTGAGAGTGAGAGATCAGGCACAACATCTAGAATGAAAGAGTGAGCGGTCTGATGTGCTCTGGATGGAGGGGCTTACCTCATTGAGCTGCTAAGAAAATAAAAGGTAACATTTCTCAAAATCTTAGTTTACAAACTTTTAATATAATATTTGTTTAAATAGATATTCCAATGGACTTAAGCCAATGAAAGCACTAATCTCAAAGAAAGGAATAATACCAATGAAACTTTTAATCTAAATAGAAGTACTGATCATACAAATTGCAGGTAAGATAGTTCAAAGTCATTATTCTTTTTATTATCTTCATCCAAGTATCTATCTAGCACTTAGTGTGAGTAAAGTATCCCGTCAGACCAAATTGATCCATAGGGCCGGTGAAACAGTGTTCATCAGCATACTAAGCCAGTACAATGCCCAGCTGCCTTTACTTTAGCCCAGCTAAAGTCGGGTACCCATCGGAGCTGGGTAGACTCAGGGACACCCTCCAGACCCTGGAACAAATCTTAGCCTTCACCAGGTTTTGAACCCAGGACCTTCGGTACACCAGCCAAACACACAGCCATGGGCTAAGTGTGAGTACTTAACAAGAAACAAGTTTATAACTGACCTCTGGAAGCTGTTTGTGAAATACAATCTGTGACAAAACCATCGGACCAGCAGTTGCCCAGTTGTAAAATCTGATGGGAACGTAAAATAATTTGTTTTTTATTCATAGCCTTGAGCTACAATTGAAAAAAAACATGAAAAGTAATATACTAAAACTTTTATTTAAAGAATGCACCAAATTTAATACAAACTCACTTGTCATGTATTTTAACCACCAGATCTGGGTTTAGCGTAATGTTTGGGTTCTCTGCCAGGTCCTCAAAGGTCACCACTTTCTGCATAAACTTGTCCAAGGTGATTGGCTCTGCATCGTTCAAGCACCCACAGAGAGAGAGGGCCACGGGGCCCAGGTGACGCACCTCAGACATGGTGAAGCTGACCACGCCGCCGATGGCCCCCTCCACAGAGTTCGGGGACTGTGGCAGGGACTGGCCCCTCCCTGACTCTGTGTCATCTTCATTCTCCCTGGTAAAACAACAAAACTTGTGTGGAATGATACTTAAGATTTAACAAACATCAAATTTGAAACATAAATTTGTCGAATGGGAGATTGGGTTCTATCAGCAGCATGCTCTGAATGCCAATTCAAAGGTCTTGAATTCAAATCCAGGTTTTTATTTACCCGAGGACTGAAAAGTGTCCTTGAGTCTTAACATATTCTATTGGGTACCTGACATTAGTTGCGGAACAGTCAAGGTTGCTTGCCACCCTATCCCCTTTCTACAAAGTCGTCATATAAACTAGTAACTTTTGCTTCACTAGCCACATGCACCAACAAGGCCTCAAGGGAATACTTTACTTGTATAGTTTACTGAAGTATGAGCAAGTTATTTGGAAACCATAGTCCATGCATGACATTCAATAAGTCAGTTTTATTCTCTACTGTATTGAAAAAATATTTTAAATAATTGTACCTGGTTCGCCCTAGATAAATCTTGGCCATTTCAGGGTCGTCCATGGTGGCCAGGTCGTCCAAGTAGATTCCCTCCTCCTTCTTAGAAGGGGCAGGCTTGCTGCCCCAAATGGACATGAATCCTCCGCTAGACTTCACTGGGCATAACAGAAAAAGCAAACACCTATCAGCAAATATGGAAACCTATAACAACAGCGGTGACAAGGTTACATTTCTATCAGCAGGTAAGTGAATTCAAAGATTTGCTATAGGCCACAAATAATAGATTTTTCACTCATAGAAGAAGCGTGTGTGACATTTTAGCCATTTTCAGTACCAGGTGCAGTTATTTCCATTTTAAACACAAAAAGAAGAATGTATCCTTTACGACTACCTCTGAGAGAATTGTTTATTCATTGGTGGATATGACAATTTTACTATTGTCTTTTATCTTATCAATATTGTCAGTGTTAAACACATAGGAAATAATGACTGACACTAAGGGCAGTAATCGTTAAAAAAATGTTTGTGAACAATCCTGAATGTAGTGGTGGCCCAACTCTAAACTGACCTATCAAAAATTGTAATAGTAAATAAAATAAATAAAATTTTAAGTGTCTTTTTTTCTATGAGCAAGATTTGTTACTCTACACATAAAGACTAAAAAAAAAGAAATTAAACTGCCCATTTATATCAATTTGGGCCACAGGGCTAATGAAGCTTTTACCAGTTTTGCTGACAATGGCACACAAGGGGATTGTGTGAACAGCAAAAGGCCCCGGTGTCTTTACTTTTCCCCAACCAGTGTAATGGACCCATAAGACGTAGATAGACTTAGGGACAACCTCCAGACTGGTAAAATAACACCTGTGTTTAACATGACAATTAGAAAGTGCATACATAGAGACTATGCCTACCTTTTGTGTCCTGAATGGCTTTCTCAGCTCTGGCGGCACTCTCAAGGTTAGTTGGCAGTTCCCCCCATAGCCAGGTGGCGCTGGTCTCCATCAGGGCTGAAGTCTGGCTGTCCTCCAGGTGCTGTTTATCAACCTCGGTGTCACTCTTCGGAGTCGCGGGACGAGTTCCGATGGGGCTGAGATGTTCAAGATAAAAACACAAATTAGCTCACTTAGCTGTGTGAGGCAGCTTAATGGCTACTACAGTCCAAGACAGCAGTTCCCAAACCCGTAGTGTGCATACCCCGTTGCGTGCGTGTGCACAGCCAATGGAGACCATTGCAGAAAACACTAAGAAGCAAGGGTTTAAAATTAAAAGCAATGATGGAGGAACTGTTGAATTAGTTGTGAAGGCTCTCAAAAAGCCTTATCACAGAGGAAAAAAATATTTGAGAAACAATGATCTCAGAGTATATTTCTTTCCTACAGTTGCCATCAAACATGGGGAAACATATTAAAAAAAACACTTCTATAATAAATGTACAATGTGTCCTCCAAGACCATTTCACATTCTCTAAAAGCTGTTTTACATTCTTTTACAAAAAGTTAGATCTATCTTTTTAGAAGGCAATGCACCAATCATCAAATGATAAAGACAAAGTATGTAAACTGATAGAAATATTATGTTGTTGTTTTCTTTTGTGTGTGAAAGAGAGAGAGAGAAAGAGAGATAGAGAGAAAAAGAGAGAGAGAGAAACAGAGAGAGAGAGAAAGAGAGAGAGAGAGAGAAAGAGAGAGAGAGAAAGAGAGAGAGAGAAAGAGAGAGAGAGAGAAAGAGAGAAAGAGAGAGAGAGAGAAAGAGAAAGAGAGAGAGAAAGACAGAGTGAAAAGGGGGTAGAGAAGCAGAGAAGCTTTTGAAAGCTACAAACAATTTTTCTTCAATTCTTAAAGTCCATTGAGCTATTCCTTGTAACCCCTTGATCTAGAAAAGTAAAGCATGTTAAAGAAATTTAAAAACCACAAACCTTCCAACAGGGGATGACTCTGGGTCACTAAAAGGTGTGACGAATGAGCTGCCACCAAAAGAATTGATCCTCCTGTAGCTGGTCGTCCCTTGCGCCAGTATATCCATGTCTTTCATCTCCGGGGAGCTGGAGCTGCGGTTCCCGTACGGCTTCGACTTTCCATCGTCATCGTCCGAGGAGTTGGTCACCTCCAGCTCAAACATAACCTCCTCACTGGCGGCCACATTCTCGGGCATAGACACGGACCTGGGGCTCTGTCTGGGGCCGGCAGATTTTTGTTTCTTCTTCTTCAGAACTTTTCTTCTCGGCTTACTGGCGGTTCTGGGCTCGTCCCACGAGCTGTCGCTCCTGGGATCTCTGACTTTCAGGAGTGTGTCCATCTGTGGCTGGTCAGTCGTTTTGTCATCTGCGCCTGCGGAGGTTGACGCTTCGCCGCGCTTGAGCTCTTGGATACCCTTTTCCATCAGGTGTATTGAGGACACCAGAGGTGACGTGGCCAGATAGGCAGGGAAATCCTGAGAAAATAAATTGATTTAAGAAATTTTTTTTTAATTCCCTGGTTCACAGTAAGGTTCTGAAAAAGCCTTAGTTAGTGAATAACCTACACTACAATAAAAGGTAACCACGGGACTAAAAACTCTAATAAACCTATTAGTCAGAAAATGTCTACAGAAGTGAAGTGAAATGTCTACAGAAGTGAAGCATTTGACACTTTTCAAAAGTGGAATGTTTGTTTAAGCTTAAAATCTTGAAATGCAAAATACTGCAACAATGAAGTAAAATAGACGGAATCAACTATACAAAAAAAAAAGCAAGACTTGTGACAGAGGAATAGAAAAAAACAAAAACAAACTGTACATAGATTAGCACAAACTTTTTGTTTAATAGTCTATTTCTAAATAACAGTTTCTAGTCTTGTTACCTCTTCTTCTGATTCCACTTCTTGAACAAAGAAGGCTTCACCTGCTTCTCCCAGTTTCATTTGGATATCTGTTGGCTCTCCATTCACTTCTATGTCCACCTGCAATTATTAGCAACAGACATTTTAAGTCTTCATAATTAATTTTATAATCTTAATGAAATGTTACTTCCTGCTCTAGAACGAACTACCATACTTAAAACTATCCACAAGATTTGACTCAAGGACTGCTGGCTCTGTCTGTTCGTGTGGACTGCACAACGCAACTCATCATCATCATCATTGCCCGTCACCCCAGCTGGGGTATGGGCCGCCAACCACAGAACTCCAGATTCCTGAGCCATTCTTTCTAGTTGGTTCCAGTTGTACGCCATCTTTGCCATGTCTGCCTCAAGGTCGCGTCGCCAGGTATCTCTTGGGCGGACTCTTTTGAGCTTGCGCATAGTTATGAGTGAAAGTGGTGAACATATCACCTGCCCTTAAAATGCTACAACACTTAAAGTAAGTAAGGTACCCCTCTGACGAAATAGATCATTAAGACCGGACGGTGAAGCAGGATTCACCAGTTTCTGTGGTAACTGCATACTTTTAATTGTATGGCCAGCACAATGCCCAGCCGCCTTTACTTTACCCTGACTAATAACAGATATCCATCAGAGCCGGGTAGTCTCAGGGGCACCAACATCCCTTGAAAAATATTAGCCTTCACCAGGATTTGAACCCAGAAACTTCCTTACTCCAGCTATATATATATTGAAATTAAGTTTAAACAGATCAATTTTAAAATTTACAAACTCACCACTTTCTCTCTAGAGCGGAGAACGCCTAGTTTCCCAAATCGTACGTGGAAAGGAGAAGATAGACAGGTTCCATCCGGCTGTCTTACTATAACAACATCAATGGCCCCTGTAAGTGTTGCCGGATTAATGCCGTTGTAAAATCCTTTGACGTTTTGGAAAAACCTCGTGACAAATCCAAAACTCATGTTGTCAGATGAGATTGGTACTAGCTACTCAACCTGTCAGTAAGAAACACAGGAAAACAAAAGCAGTGTCATTTCTTGTTAGTTAAGTAATCTAACATGGCCATGCATAATCTTTCAAAACTGAGACAAAGACAAACTGTGGATTGGGATGTCACAGAAGTTAAACCAAACAATATTCATTGAATGAGGTGAATGTATTACATTGATAATAAAGTCTTCGTTTAATGATGAAATACCTCTTTAATAATTTTGTTAACAAAAAAATTTTTTTTTACTGACCTTTATATTTTTATATTTTATAGTAGGCTCACTATTCTACGATTATGTTAAAAGTTATAGCCTTAGCCTATATCACCAACCCTCCGCTACCTCATTTATGTTTTTATATTTCATGCATTTGTTTAACATTTAAATTTGACTACAAGTGTAAAAATACAAATATGTTATTATTAAAAAATAAAAGCTAAGACTAGACCACTAATGAGCGAAAGGTGCAATAATCTTCTATATAGAATAGGTCATAGAAGGAGCATTGGCATTTGTAATATATAAGACATAATAATTAAGATATGAGATTACAATTTTTAAATAAAAATTATAATAGGCCTAACTCATTATATGCAATTATATAGGCTCTACTTGTCTACTTTGCATTATAATTATAACATTTAAAAACATCATTAATTTGGCAACTTTGGTACTAGAATAATAAATATGAATTTAATAATTGAATGAATGTAGGCCTAAATTCTAAAAAAAGTACCAGTCGGACCGAATCAATCCATAGGTCCGATGAAGCTGCGTTCACCAGTTTTTGTGGCCACGGCATACTAGGTGATTGTGTGGCCAGCACTATGCACAGCCGCCTTTACTTTACCCCAACTAAGGTCAGGTACCTATAAGAGCTGGGTAGACTCAGGGACACCCTCCAGACCCGGGAAAAAATCCTAGCCTGCACCAGGTTTCGAACCCGGGACCTTCGGCTGCCGCTCGGCTACCGTGCCCCATCGGTCTAAAACATGTCCAAAATATTTAAAACATAGGGCCTAGATAGGATATTTTATAATAATCTCAATACTCAATAGTAGGCCTAACCTAATTAGTAAAATAGTATTAAATTAGAATAAGTGTGACACCTGTGATGAATGGTACCATGCTGCATGCTTGCATATGAACACCCCAATTTATATAGCATTAGGAAATAAAGATGCCTCTTGGCACTGTGTACAGTGTGGGTTGCCACAATTTAGTTCAGGTCTGTTTAATTCTCATGACCTGGATACCACAAACCCCTACAGTGCCTTGACAAGCCCAGAAGTTAATAATTTAGACCTAAATAAACCCTTAGCTAGATCAACACCAATAAAAAAAAAGTAAAAAGACACTCTTTAACACTAAATCCCATAAAACCCCAAATCAGCATCACCTCAAAACTCTTACAATAAATTTCCAAAGCATTAAAAATAAAAAAGCTGATTTGGAACTTTTAATAAATAAGGAAGAACCAGACATAATTGCAGGTTCCGAAACATGGCTTAGCCCAGATATTTACAACACAGAGATATTCAATAATAATTATGAAATTTTTAGGAAAGATAGGTCAGACAGGCATGGAGGAGTCTTACTAGCCATAAAATCTACCCTAATAGCTGAAGAAATTAAATTAGAACCTCAAAATAACATAGAGTCAGTATTTTGTAAAATAAGCAGACCTAATTCCAAACCACTAATTGTAGGCAGTGTTTACAGACCACCAAACTCAACATCAGAGTACATGTCTGATCTGTGTAATCAGCTGACAAGTATTGAAACTAAATATAAAAATGCTATAATTTGGATAATGGGGGACTTCAACCTCCCTGATATAAATTGGAATAGCTACTCTATAGAAAAGCACCAAAACACAAAAGAAATAAATGAAATGTTTATCAATACCATCCAAAATCTAAACTTAGACCAAATTAATAAAAAACCAACAAGAAACCATAATATACTAGATTTATTTTTAACGAACAGACCAGGACTAGTATTAGATTATGAAATAATCCCTGGACTTTCAGATCATGATATTGTCAGAGTAAATAACAAAATAAAAATCCAAATTAGCAAGAAACCTAAAAGAATAATTTATCTCTGGAATAAATGTAACACAACAGAACTACATCAAGCAGCAATAAAATTCCAAACCAATTTTCTTACTAAATACAATATAGATAGTCCAGTTGAAGATATTTGGCAATTTATAAAAACCAACTTAAAAGCAATAATGGCTGACTCTGTGCCAACAAAACAAACATCAAATAAAATTAACAAATGTTGGTTTAACACTAAACTAAAGAAACTGTGTAAACAAAAAGAAAATCTATTCAAAAAGTTTAAGGCAACTAATTCAATTAGACTACATAAAAAATACCTAAAAATTAAACATTTAACTCAGAAACTAAGCAGACAGCTGCAGAATGAATATGTAAACAATGTAATTTCTAAAGATAATAATAAAAACTTATGGTCCTACATTAAATCAAGAAAAATGGACACTACAGGCATAGCTCCACTAAAAGGCCAAAACAACAAAACTTGTAATGATAATGAAACTAAAGCTAATATCCTAAACACTCACTTCGCATCATCTTTTTCAAATCCAGGTGACAAAGAAATATTCATAAATTTAAACAAACTAGAAGAGATAGGAAATATAAATGTAGATGAAAAAGGCATTAAACAACTCCTAACAAACTTAAAAGTAAACAAAGCTTCTGGTCCAGATGAAATACCAGCAAGACTGCTTAAAGAACTAACTAATGAAATATCTCCAATCTTTAAAATACTTTTTAAGGCCTCTCTAAACCAGGGCAAAGTGCCCAAAGATTGGAAATTAGCCAATGTAACCCCCCTTTTCAAAAAAGGAGATAAATCTGACCCCGGAAATTATAGACCTGTTTCTCTAACAAGCATAACATGTAAATTACTTGAACATATAATATATAGTAGTATAGTAAACCATCTAGACAAACTAAATGCACTGTGCCCACACCAACATGGCTTCAGGAAAAATAGATCATGTGAGACTCAATTGATAGGCTTAATAGATGACTTGTCTAAGGGATTAGATAATAACAACCAAATTGATGCTATATTACTAGATTTTTCAAAAGCATTTGATAAAGTTCATCATTCTAGTCTTCTTAAAAAAACTTAAATACTTTGGCATCTCTGGTCCCTTACATCAGTGGATTCAGGACTTTCTTATAGGCAGAGAACAAACAGTGATAATAAATGGCTCTAAGTCATCACCAATAACAGTAAACTCAGGAGTTCCACAAGGAACTGTTCTAGGGCCCCTACTATTTCTAATTTACATTAATGATCTGCCAAATTGCATCAACACAGGCACAAAAGTAAGATTATTTGCTGATGATTGCATAATTTATAGAATAATAAAGACAGGAAAAGATAGTGAACTCTTACAAAAAGACCTAGATGAACTACAAAAATGGGAATCAAACTGGAGTATGTCTTTTCACCCAGAAAAATGCCAACTAATAAGGGTATCCAAGAAAAAGAAACAAATAATAACAAACTACTTCATTCATGGTAAAGAACTAACTCAAACTAGCAATGCTAAGTATCTAGGAGTAATAATAAATGATAAGTTATCTTGGAACCCTCACATTGATGAAGTAATTAAAAAATCAAACAAAACATTAGGATTCATAAAAAGGAACTTTTACAAATGTAATAAGAACATAAAACTAAAATGCTATCTCACATTAGTTAGGCCTATACTAGAATATGCAGGATCTGTATGGGACCCATCAACTAAAGAAAACATTAAAAAATTAGAACAAATTCAAAAAAGAGCTTCAAGGTTTATAACTAGTGAATATTCCCAATTGACAAGAGTAACACCATTAGTAAAATCACTAAACCTAGAAACACTAGAGGACAGAAGGGCAAAGAGTAAAGTAGTAATAATACATAAGGCATTAAACTCTAATTTAGAAATACAACCCAATAACAATCTGTTGCAAAGCTCAGATAAACATAAAGACAAAAACACCTTCCTTGTCCCTTATGCGAGAACAAATGCATATAAGTACTCTTTCTTCCCGAGTGGCATTCGGGCATGGAATGGGTTGCCTGAACAAACCAGGAAAACCAATAACCTAACATCATTTAAAACATTAATAAAAATGCAAGACTAGACTCGGACCACGGATGAGCGTAGGACGCAATAATCTTCTTTATAGAAGGAGCGTCTGTAATGTATAAGATAAGGTATACACCATTATGGTCCAGCGGTTAGTTCACCAGACTATCAACCAAACACCAACAGACAGGTCGTGGGTTCTAGCCCTGCCACCGACGGATCCCTGTCGCCCTGCAGGAGTTTTGGGCCTAGTGGACGTAATAATCTTCTATCTAGAAGGAACGTCTGTAAACTTATAGGTCCTAATTATTTAATCTTATTATAAAGATCGTAAATAATAAGTCGATAAGTCTTAATCTTATGAGATTTTAACTTACTATAAGTTAGGCCTAGTTACTATTATTAGAATTAGTAATTACTCTATCATATCAGTATAATCAGTATCAGACTTAGACTTAGTCAGACTATCATTTCATTATAATTTTAATTGATTCATAAATGAAATATTAGACTTAGACATTAGTGACATTTGAATAAGAAAGAGCTTAATTTTTTTAGATCTCGTTCTTTGCTCCCGTTAGAGTTAAGTTTTAAGTTTAATTTTAAGTAGGCCTATTTAAATTTATTTTATTAAGAATATTATAATTATGTAAGATTTTTGGCCTGCTACTGTAGACGTAGTCTATATTTTTTCTATTATTATTTCTTTGAATTGCGAACAAAGAACATGATAAAAACTAAGGCAAGTTACAGTCTCTTACACTTACCAACATTTATTTCTCTAGAATATATTATCACTAAATACACTATTACTAGATCTATAAGTTTACTGTTAAAACTAAATCGATGCTCTAAAAATGTTAATTTGCTTGCATAATTTTTTCCTATGTCTAGTTTGATACCGTCTCACTCACTGATCACTGATACGCAAAAAAAAAGTGAACTTGTCAATAACATTTTCCAGTATTTTTAATCTATATTTTTTAAGGGGTAGACGTACCTTAAATTTGTTTCATAATATATCCCACTAGTTCGATGCATATAGTGTTGCATATGAGTGTTGCATAAACATTTTGAAATGATGTCTGGTTATCAGTATTTATCATATTATAAACAAGTCTCATTTTTTTAGAATTTCCTCTCGGGTCATACTCAATCAGCCGATCACCCGATCATGTGACTTCGTAAGACGAAATCTTGGAGGCTGAGCCCGTTAGCCGTACTCTGATTGGCTAAAAAAGAGGTACGATGAAACTATTTTTGGGTTAACGGCACGCAGCCGGTGGTAAAGTAGGTCAACCGAGAACCCAGTAAAGTTACTTGACAAGTGATATTTAAAAACAAAAAAGGAAGAAAGACCCACCTTTCTCTTGTTATCTATGTTTGCATAATAATTGTGAGCCGAAGGATTTTGCCAAATCATTAGACTATCTATTATTTAACAACTGTTGTAGACGTATTAGAAGAAAAAGTATATCCTTGCACGTTTTTAACCACGGTGGTTTTCAACAAGGCGAGATAATTTTAAATTAAGTGAAGGGGGCGTTATCACGGAGTTTAAGTTATAAACAGACCACACGGAAGCCGACGGATAGAAACAGACGATCTCTACAGCTGAGAGGCGTTATGAGATAGACATAAATTAGTGGACCTAAGCCTGTTGTTGTTTTTTTCGCCCTCTTTTTTTTTTTTATCAATAAGAGTAAAGCGTTAGATCTAGTCTAGAGCTAGCTTTGGCCAGTTTGTTAGTAACCTTATTAAATCTAGTCTTTTTTTTTAAATAAAATGTAATTGTCACCGTTGCAAGTAGCCTATTAGTCCTACTGAGTTAATAAGTTATTTTCAATTACGATAGGTAGATTAGACCACATAATAGAAACTAGACTAGTTATTATTGTATAATAGGTCTAATTAAGAGGTAGGCCTATCTAGCATAAATATTTTTCATGTCGGACTAAAAACGACAAGCTGGGTATTTCCCACAGAAGAAACAATTAATAGGCTAAACGAATAGTCATGGATTGTTGTTATAATTCAAATTTTCATCGTAATTAAAACATGAACATGACAAAGTACACTGATAGACAAATGTGACCTTGACCTCTCACGAGGGTCGATACATTTAATCAGAAGACATAAGACTATAGACCAAAAGCACTATATAGCTTGTCGATGCCATTTTAACGAATGGAGTTGTTATTTCACAGCAATAACATGTAAATGGCTATTTAATAAGATGTTTAATAAGATAAGATGTTGATAATGTTATAGTCTTCAGGCTGATAAAGAAAGGGAAAAAAAGGAACATATTTCGTCTGACCAAATAGATCAATAGAGCCGGTGAAGCAGCGTTCACCGGAGTATGTGGCCACGACATACTAAGGAATTATGTGGCCAGTGCAATGCCCAGCCGCCTTTATTTTGCCCAAACTAAATTCAGGTATCCATCAGAGTGGGTAGAACACTCAGGCACACTCTTTAGACTTGGGAACGAATCATAGTCTTCATCAGGATGCTGTGTATGCTATGTAAGGTGTACATTCTTTGTTTTCAGTGTATGTTGTGTATGCTTCGTATGATGTGCATGTTGTGTATACTTCGTATGATGTGCATGTTGTGTATACTTCGTATGATGTGCATGTTGTGTATGCTTCGTATGATGTGCATGTTGTGTATACTTCGTATGATGTGCATGTTGTGTATGCTTCGTATGCTGTGCATGTTGTGTATACTTCGTATGATGTGCATGTTGTGTATACTTCGTATGCTGTGCATGTTGTGTATACTTCGTATGATGTGCATGTTGTGTATTTTATTTCCCCGGTACCCTCCATATCTGGGGGGGGGGGTCCCCTATCCGCCACCTGGGGAGGCGCTCAATGGGAGAACAACAGCAACTAACTCCACACGAGTGTATGTTTTCGTGTGCTGTGCATGCTGTGTATGCTTCGTATGTTGTGTATGTTGTGTCTGCTTCATATGATTTGCATGTTATGTATGTTTCGTGTGCTGTGTATGTTGTGTGTGCTGTGCATGTTGTGTATTCTTCGTATGTTGTGTATGTTGTGTCTGGTTCCTATTATGTGCATGTTGTATATGCTTCGTATGCTGTGCATGTTATGTATGTTTCGTGTGCTGTGTATGTTGTGTGTGCTGTGCATGTTGTGTATGCTTCCTATGATGTGCATGTTGTCTTTGTTGTGTATGCTTCGTATGCTGTGCATGTTATGTATGTTTCGTGTGCTGTGTATTTTGTGTGTGCTGTGCATGTTGTGTATGCTTCCTATGATGTGCATGTTGTGTTTGTTGTGTTTGTTGTGTATGCTGTGTATGCTTTGTATGCTAACAAAAAATCACCATCACTTGTACAACATCTCCTGTCGTTCACAACAGGCGCCCTGTTAGAGAGACAGAGAGAGAATGAGAGAGAGAGAGAGAAAGCGGGTCACTTACGACAAGCAAAGATGCTTGGTTGTCCAATCTCTAGTAGGCCCACATAGTTACACAGCATAGGCTGCAAAGTATACACAGCATACACATCATATACATATTACACACTCACCACACACAGAAAACACAGAGTGTCCATCATACATATCATACACGACATGCACAGCAGACACATCATCCATACACAATGTAATAACATCAAATAAGAAGTAGGCTACTAAACAATAAAGACTGTTTGAATGGACACCCTTTCCTTGTCCATTACATTTCCCCCCTACCTTACTGCCCCATAATCTTTCTCACCTTACTCTTTTTTCTCTCTCAATCTTTACCTTACCCCCCCCCCCCACCCACAAATTTTCCAACTTTCCTATTCTCTCCCTTGCTCCCTCTTATATTCGACTAAAACCCATCTTTTTTTTTTCTCCCTCTTTCAACCCACCACTCTTTATTTTAGTCTTTATCCATCAACGGCTTTGAAATGCCAAGAAAACATAACTCTAGGTTGAACAAGTTGTTTTACTATGGCAAGCATGAACAAACCACAATAACAGAAGAGGATGTACTTGCGTTAAATTGACAAGATTTTAGGATACAAACATACACAGAAATACCCAAACTACACTTCACCAAAAAAAAAAAACTGGCCAAATATTTCGCAGAAATTATTACACGTTTTCTTCATACCGCTATACAGACCAAAATACCCAGAACTAGGGGAAAAAACAACAACACTCACAAAACAAGAGATGACTCAAAATCACCTTTCTTAATCACGTGACTCAATTGCTCGCGCTCGCAGTGTCACCAAAAACAATTAAAACCACACCTATTATTATTTTTGTCTTCAAATAAAAACGAAGGTGCTCATTTTAAAAAATAAGAAAGAAAATTTAACCGCATCAACAGCATTCACATTAGAGTGACTATAACTAACAGTAAGCTTATTGTCTACAAATGTCTCTCTGGCGTGGAGATAGACAAGAAAGTAAATATCATATGCAAAGAAAATATGAAATACGTTTTATTTTTGAAACAGGCCTATTCTTTCAAAAACACACACATGCACTTAAACGCATAGCACATGTAACACAAAGCTAAATAATAAAACGTGGGATGATTAGATTACACTATAGGCTACCCAACCCACCACAAATGAACATAATAATATCTAATTAACAAGACCTACTGTTATAAAAAGAACACACAATAACAACACGATATTATATAGGCCAGTGAGTTGCACCCGCCTCAGAAGTGAACATCACATGTGTTTAATTAAAACATTTGTTCTAGTTTTAATTCCACTCAGAGGCCATTCATTTAAGAGGGAAGGGGTGTTTACATAATATGGATGAGCGCCGGGAGGAGGAAGGGGGATTCAACTGAATTTGTACGCACGCAAACATTTTTATGTGCACTACGTAACAGTTTTAAGCTACGATGTTGATGGGCCGGAAATACAACAATTCAATACGCGAATAACAACGCACCGTATTCCATATTATGTCAACAGGACATAGACCTATAACATTCAACTGACACTTAAATAGAAAAAAAAAAACACCAACCTAACTGTAGGCATTTTTCCCCACCCACGTGAATTTGTAGACTACTTTCTACTTCCCCTTTCTAACCAACCTCGAGACATACCTTAACCCTTCCCCCCTCTCAACCCATCATTAAGTAAGTAGCCTACCTATTAGTCCAAATTATTGGTCAATGGTCATGGCATACTAGTGTGTGTGTGGTAGTTTTATAATTTCACGAGACAGCCCACTGCCAGCGACAATATAAATATCCCTTTCTCATTACCTGATATCTGTTATTGTTTTATTTTACTCACATCTAGGAAAATTCAACGCAGCATCATAATTTGTTTATGTTGTTGTAAACTTGCATGCTATGCTAAGCAAAATTGAATGGGAGTAGTTTCCCTTGCACCACGCTTTAAAAAAAAATTGCTTTTCACATTGCGCAAGCGTTAAGGGGCCATCCATATAGATCTATTACGTACGCAAACGAAATCACATTTCATCCAGCCTTCCACTTGTTCTACCCCCACGCCACCCCACCGAATGCGTATGCACAAATGAACTCTCTCACACCAAAACCTGTTTGAACAAAATAATTTTGGCTAAAGTCACGAGACATGTGTTTTACTGGTTTTTAATACCGCGTGTTTGCTTCACGTTGGGATTTATTAAAGAAATACAATTGAGCATTAAATCTTTTACTGTCTCGCACAGCGCATCAAAACAATTGATAAAATAGAATTATATTTTTTAAAAAGGTCTTTAAAAAACGACACTTTTTATTTTCCAAGTATCATTGTTAATACAATTTAATGTCTTTTTCTTCTTACAAACACCCATTTAACAAAAAAGCATTTGCGGACCTTGTCCTGTGTATTTCAAAATGTTTACCTCCCCCCCCCCTCCCCATACCCGGGTCTAAGTTTGAGTTTCCCTCCCACATCTTTGATAGATTGAGAACCACTGTTTGAACATAAAGTAGGTTGAGCATCATGCAGCACGATCACAGGCGAGTAACGTTAGATGAATAGAGTCTACACACCGACATAACACATTAGTACACAGGTCTATGTAACGATAACACACACGGCACAGCACAAAGCTTGAACTGCAAGTCTGCATTTTTTTTTTTGCCAATAACAAACATGCCTAGGCATTTTTATTTTTTATGCTGCAAAGATACTAAAACCATTTTCATAAACATATCGATAATAGGCCTATTGTTTTTTTTAAATATAATAAAGCTGATTTATTATGCGAAATAAATATCATTCACTAATATGCATAGGCTGTACATATTATTCTGACATCCAAATGCTTCTAATACTATATATGTCACTTGCCATTGTTATTTATTGTCTCTCTACCGTTAAAATAACACTGACCTATATATTTTAAAAAATATTTTAAACGTCCATGCAACACATTGCATTAATAGGCTATAGCCTGTACTGTAGAGCCTTTACAAGCTTATGTAGCGCGAGTAGTGCCCCAGGGCAAAAGTTTAAGCGCCGCCCCCTTGCATATTGTAACTGCTTGTTTAGTGCTATATTTGCTATATTTAGACTACATTTGCCGCCCCCTAGAACTAGAAGTGTCGCCCCCCCCGGGCATATGCCCCCCCTCTGCCCCCCCCCTCTATGTGAGGGCACTGCTGCTTTGGTGCAATAACATTGTACTTATACAGTCTGCTCTAATTATCCACTAGTATGTTCAGTGAAAACATTAAACTAATACAGTCTGCTGTGGTGGTCTGTGCTGAGTGGTGAGTCTTACGTTACAACAAGCCAGTTTCAGAAAATTACAACTAAATTAATTTCAATCTGTCTATTGTGGATATAGGATTGTCAGATTCCTATTGCCCTTACAGTAGAATCCACAAACCATTGACTCTTGAATTACTGTTTTACTAAACAAATTGCAACCAACCAATTTGATTAAAAAATAAAAGAGTAAAATTGTTTACCGCCAGCAGAAGTAGTGAAAATACCGACATATATATATTTTTCTCACCGAATTAGAAAATGTTCAAATCTCGGTCATAAAAAAATAAATATGTGTTACTTTTAAGTTCACTTCTACTTCACAAAAAGAAATATGTAAAAACACCCTTTGGACCTTATCATAGAGCCGGTGAAGCAACGTTCCTAGTGTCTGTGTTCACAATATACTAGGGGTGTGTGTGGCCAGCACAATGCCCAGCCGCCTTTAGTTTATCCCGGAGCTGGGTAAACTCAGGAAATAAATCCTAGCCTTCACCAGGATTCGAACCCAGAAACCTCGTTAAGCCAGCCGAACGCGCTGCCGCTCGGCCACCCATTACTTCTAAATCGAAAAATTCAAAATGTATTTTTATACATTAAGTATATTTATAAAGCTCTAAGAAACAAGTCGTCGTGACAATGATATTTATTTCAGTTTTAGTCATTGTCTTTGTCAAACCATTGAACGAAACCATTTGCGTTTTGTCGGTCATTTTTTTTTTGGCACGTCTTAAACTCGATCGAATTGTTTGCAAACATTATCAATGTGTAGTTATTGTTTAAATTTGTGTAGGTTATATCATCACGTACTAACGCCCTGTTATGTTGTTATCGAATAAACACACACACACACTGACACATACATACACACACACTGACACATACATACACACACACAGCCATGTCCAGCAGACGATACAGCAGGGGAGATTACCCACAGACTAGGTCCCACATACCTGGTTTGTTTTGTGTCTTTGATTTGGAGGTAGTCATTGTGTTCATAGTCCCATTATCAAAGGGATTTTGAGCGAAGTGTCCTTGGTCGATGAGACCATGAAAACAATCACATGAGTGTCTGCCCTAGATCTATATATTACGTACTTCAATACCTTGAATGTACATTTAGAAATCAACCGCTCTTAAAGTGATCTGCATTCCAATTAGTTTCCATAAGTAGTTATCAAGTATTTAGTATCAAACTACTATTGAAATTATGTTTGTATAATATGTATTCGGTAGTTTTGTTTTCATTTCCCTCCTTTAAACCAAGAGCAAAAGTGGACCGACAGCTTACTATTACCCCCACCCCCCTTTTCTTTCTAATAAATGCGTAAGCTTTTCCTTAATAGTGCCTCTTATCTTATATTTAACAGACGTTCCTTCTAAAAAAAACAGAAGCTTATATATTGCATCCTTTCAAATCTTGTACAGAACTCGTGTGCGTTAATAGATTTCATATTTCTTGTTTCATTCTTTGTAGTAATTTTTTTTAATGGGCAACGTATTTTTAATTACTTTTTCTTTCCATTCTTTTTCTTCCAACTATTTTTTTCTACCTCTGTTATTTCTATCCAGATTTTTTCTGACCTTAGATTTGTTTTTTCAAGTAGTTTTTTCCTTCATATTTCTTTTTGACAATTAAATTCCTATCGACTTATCATTTACATATACTTTATACTTCTTTATATGTCCATGATTTATACTTTATACTTTATACTTCTTTATATGTCCATGATTTATACTTTATACTTTATACTTCTTTATATGTCCATGATTTATACTTTATACTTCTTTATATGTCCATGATTTATACTTTATACTTCTTTATATGTCCATGATTTATACTTTATACTTTATACTTCTTTATATGTCCATGATTTATACTTTATACTTTATACTTCTTTATATGTCCATGATTTATACTTTATACTTCTTTATATGTCCATGATTTATACTTTATACTTTATACTTCTTTATATGTCCATGATTTATACTTTATACTTCTTTATATGTCCATGATTTATACTTTATACTTCTTTATATGTCCATGATTTATACTTTATACTTTATACTTCTTTATATGTCCATGATTTATACTTTATACTTTATACTTCTTTATATGTCCATGATTTATACTTTATACTTCTTTATATGTCCATGATTTATACTTTATACTTCTTTATATGTCCATGATTTATACTTT
Source organism: Anisus vortex (assembly GCA_949126835.1). Taxonomy (NCBI): domain Eukaryota; kingdom Metazoa; phylum Mollusca; class Gastropoda; family Planorbidae; genus Anisus; species Anisus vortex. The sequence goes on along the minus strand of OX421505.1, from coordinate 1,770,834 downwards.
ATACTTTATACTTCTTTATATGTCCATGATTTATACTTTATACTTTATACTTCTTTATATGTCCATGATTTATACTTTATACTTTATACTTCTTTATATGTCCATGATTTATACTTTATACTTCTTTATATGTCCATGATTTATACTTTATACTTTATACTTCTTTATATGTCCATGATTTATACTTTATACTTCTTTATATGTCCATGATTTATACTTTATACTTCTTTATATGTCCATGATTTATACTTTATACTTTATACTTCTTTATATGTCCATGATTTATACTTTATACTTTATACTTCTTTATATGTCCATGATTTATACTTTATACTTTATACTTCTTTATATGTCCATGATTTATACTTTATACTTCTTTATATGTCCATGATTTATACTTTATACTTCTTTATATGTCCATGATTTATACTTTATACTTCTTTATATGTCCATGATTTATACTTTATACTTCTTTATATGTCCATGATTTATACTTTATACTTTATACTTCTTTATCTGTCCATGATTTATACTTTATACTTTATACTTCTTTATATGTCCATGATTTATACTTTATACTTTATACTTCTTTATATGTCCATGATTTATCTTCTTATCATATTTTTTTTCCATTTCCCTTTCCTATCCTTATGTTAATGCATTATTTATTTATTTTCGTTATGTTATCAATAACTAAATAATAAATACGACTAGGTTCTATACTAGATCCATTGGGGCCTATATCACACCTATTACAATCGAAGTTAGAGCCAAATAAAGCATGCTTAATAAAAAAAACATAAGGGGCTTATAGACCCAACATTATGTTTTATTACTCACATAAAGTACAATCAATATATATATATATACACGGTGGTCGAGTGGCAGCGCGGTTCGACTGGCGATCCGAGGGTTCTGGGTTCGAATCCTGGTGCAGTCTAGGCTTTTTTTCCGGGGACTTGAGTCTACCCAGCTCTGATAGGTACCTTCCACTTACTAATTGGGGTAAAGTAAAGGCTGCTGGGCATTGTGCTGGCCACACATCCCCTAGTATGCCGTTGCCACAGAAACTGGTGAACGATGATTCACCAGCCCTATGATCAGTTTGGGCCGAAGGGTACTTTACTTTACTGGCCTGTTGCATCGATTAGGCTTGAAGTTAAAGCCAAATATAACGCATGCTTAATAAAAAAACATGAAAAAGGTCTAATAGAAATTAGCAATCATGAGCATTATAATAGACAAATCCAAATAGACAGTTATAATATTATATTCTTACTTACATACGCATGTACATATCTTTGCATAACAAACAAAATGTATAGTCAAGTCAACCATTGGAATACTAAGAAATATGCTGTATTAAAAACAAACATTCTATTTTTAGATCTGACGACACGCACGTGACACAAGTGCTAACTTTCCCCCCATTGACATGCATGTCGTTGTGCTTACGAAAGTTTGAATTTTTTGTATAAAATTAGTCACCTTTATGAAAAAAAACAACCTAGCTACCGACCTTAAATTTACTTTTAACAGGAGCCTCATTCATCAGCGTTATTTTGAGTGGTCGAAATATAATTCAAGTTGTCAAATCTATTTATATATTATAGTAGGCCTATACAGTTAATAATAGACCTGTTGGCCTTCGTAGTTGCCTGACGGGGATCCATTGACTCTAATTCTAAAGCCGTAGCTAGGGGAGGGGGAGGGGGGGTCCAAATTCGAAAGTACCCCTGGCCCCTACTTCAGGGGGGCCCCCAAATAGGAGTGTCCGAAAAAAGTTTTTGGCAGATGCCCCTAAAGAGGCCAAGCCCCCCGGACCCCCAAATCACTAGCTACGCCACTGGGGCCAATAATAGATTTTTTAATGCTTGAGATATCTATATTCCTGTATTCTACCCTTTCAGAAAGTTTCTGTTTGATTTATCTTCTAATATTAGGCTATATGATACATGTAATATAATGAATATGCAAACAAACTAACAAGCATTTTAAAATTACCTTCGCCTCTTGTGTATTTTCCAACGCAGTGAAATCAATAACTTATCTTATAAGCTTACAGACTTTTCTTCTAGGTAGAAGATTATTACGTCCACTAGGTCCAAAACTCCTGCAGGGCGCGACAGGGATCCGTCGGTGGCAGGGATAGAACCCGCGACCTGTCAGTTGGTTTTTGGTTGACAGTCCGGTGGACTAACCGCTGGACCAGCCGGCTATACTCTGTAACACTATATGCCTATATCTATAACTAGACTTAAAAGCCCGCTTAGAGATGGCATATAATAGTCATAGCATGTTCATATCGCATAGTAAATGATAGATGTAAAAAACAGTCTAGTCTACCATAATCATAATGACCATATTATATTTATATCTACGTTGTTTTTTTCCGCAAAAAAAAATAATTGTGAAAACTCAAAATTTGAACCTTTTTTTTAACAAATGTATAAATTGTAGACTACACTTTATTAGTTTATATTATCACTTCATTTGCTACGATTAAATAACGGCTTCGTCCATGAAAGTTAACATCAAACAAACCAAAGCATTGTCTGCTCGGTAGAGTAATTCCTGTTTAGGATATTCCCGATTCTCTCGACGCATTGATTTTTTTTATTGTCAAGACTATGAAGAAATAAACATTCTGTTGTGTGGGAATTCCCATAAAATGTATTTCGGTTGTTTTTGGATCTTGGGACACTTAAAATTATAGATGGTACAAATAAAAAAACAACAACAAGAAAACAAACTCAAAGGACAATAAATTACGGCGAATTCATAATCTTATGAATATTATGACATAAGCATGTCACAGCCTTCTGTAGCATTATATATATTTATATAGACGCCCCAATTTAAATTATATTATCTTATATATTGTCAAATTCAAATATTGTCTATATTATTATAATTATCGGCATAGACCTATAGGCCTAATGATAAGAAAATATAATAATAGGCTATATAATATATTGTTGATATTCGATATATGCTATTGTGTTGTAGAGAAGAAAGGCTTCTCCGTAGTTGATTCTAGTAGCCTATATATATGTATATATAGGGGCCTAATAGTCTTGCATTTTGATTACGGTTTTGCAGATTTTGTTCTTAGTTTTCTTGGCTTGTTCAGGCAACCCATTCCAGTGTCCAATTACCCCCCTCCCAACTTCATTTTTTTTTTTTTACAGACGTAGCCTATAGGCACCCTTGTCCTGATTTAAAATACATAGATCTAGATCTATATTATAAATCTATCTTTGTAGCCTATGTGTGGACCGGTTTTCCTTTGGTATAATATTGTTCATGAAGTTATATGCACATTTAAACTAGATATCATTTTTTGTTTTCATAAACTGAAATTATTTTTAACTTAGGTGGCTATAATACTTGCAAAAATTATAAACTGTTTAGCCTCTGTGTGTGCGGGTGTTGATTGCGTGTGTATGTGTGTGTGAGTGTGTGTGTATGAGTGTTTGGCGTGTTTCCCTCCATTTCTACCGTAACCCAGTTTATATCCAATCAGAATTGAAGAACCTTGGGTGGTGTTTGTCCTTCGTGTCCTTGACAGTAGGCCTATTAAGATTTTTTCTTATCTGGTTATTAAAGAGAAAAAAAAAGAAAAATTAAATAAGTGTAACAATTGGACAAACACACACACACAAACAAACAAACAAAAGAATTCGGTAAATGCCATGTAGCTTTGAAATGTTTTTAAACAAACATATAAGGCATGTAGTTCAAAGGAAACCGTACATAAGGGGACGTCCATTAATTACGTCAACAATTTTTTGGCATTTTTTACCTCCCCCCCTCCCCCTTGTCAACAACTGTCAAACTTTCAGAGACCCCCCCTATATAATTACGTCAACAATTGGTTACCCCCCCCCCCCCCCTCAAAAGAAGTAAAAAAAAATTTAGACGCTGGCTTTTATGTTTAACATAGATTCGAAACGGAAACTTCTATACACGTACTATAATTAATTGTAATACATTTTAAAACTTGCTTTTATTTACTATAACTCTCATAGGCGTAGCCACGAAGGGGGAGTAACATGGTTCCTACCCCCCCCCCCTAACTCGTCCCTCCCACAATTTTTTCCAATCCGAGGATTTTAACAACATTTTTTTCTATTTTGTTTATTATTGTTTTTTCATAGAAATATTTAATCTTTTCTTATTTTAGGTTTCACTAATGTGCTTTTGGTATAATGTTAACTAATTGTTAAATACTTTATGGGGAAATTGTCACCAGTTGTTAATTAGCCTTCTATTTTAACAATGTTTACTATTCCTTCTTGCATTATTGTCCACACACATACACACATTATTATACACACGGTAGTTACCTTCCCTGTCCCCTAACTCTCCTACCTTGCACTAGTTGCCACCCACACATTGCAATACTGGCAACGCCACTGATACTAATATATTATAATGTTATATTATAATATATTTTTATCTCATACAATTTTTCCAGAAAATTAGAAATTAAAACATAAAAATTACTAAATAGATCTATGTAGCCTAATCGACTTAATTGTAACATTTCACCTATTATATCGTAGTCAGCAAAAATAAATTAGTCTATATGTCAGAATTAGGGATGTTAAAAGGAAATGAGGTAGGCTAAATATTTCGTACTTCATGTGGTGGGCTACGAATAATTTTTCTGAAGGAAATATTTTAAAATAACCATGTTGGAGATTCACACAAAACACTTCATTCAATGCTTTGCAAACATTACTTATAGTCTCAGAGAGGGCCTATTGTTGTTTTTAGTTCTATTCAGGGCCATATTTAGGATTGTTTGGGCCTTGTTCCCAAATTTATGTGGGGGCCCCTCATGACCTCGTCCCTGCCTTCCACATAGGCCTATTTCAGAAATATGCCGTTAATTCATGTTACATTCTATAAAATCATAAATACTTTTTATCTTGCGCTTAGCTTGGTTGGACTGGAGCGCTTAAAATTGTAGGGGAATAAATGAATGTTATTTTACATTTTAAACGAAAAAAATGGGGATGTCACTAAACAAAAATGATTTTGGGATGTGTGGGGGCTTTTTTTATGTGGAACATGCCTAAATACGCCACTCGTTCTATTGCCAATCCCAGCCATCGCTTACATTGTTTCCATAATGAACGCCATTGCAGTCTCTGGTGCCTAATTTAGATGTACTGAGCGGCAAAACATTGGGTTTCTGAAAGTACTCTGCAGACAGCAGTTCCCCCACAAAGGGTTTGAGGGGGTGTTGGGGGAAGGTGAAGGGGGGCATATGCCCTGGGGCGACGCTTTTAGGGGGCGGCAAATATAGTCTAAATGTCTAAATATAGCACTAAACAAAGCAGTTACAGTATGCAAGTGGGCATCGCTGAAACGTTTGCCCTGGGGCGCCAAATAAGCTTGTGAAGGCTCTGGCAGACAGTTTGTTGGTGTGTTTATGTTCCTTTGTTATTCCAGCCACCATGTCTCGCTAGACTAGGGTTGCCAGACGTCCGGCAAAAGGAGGACATGTCCTTCTTTTTAGATTCTTGTCCTCCGTCCGGCAGGCAAAGAACAAAACCTTTAAAATGTCCAACTATTGTAATAATTTATAATTTGTATGCATAAAGACAAATACATATTTAAAAAAGTATTAACAAGTTAAGAATATAATTAATAAACAGGTGATCATTTGTGCAAGAAAAGAATTGTCTTTTTTAAAAGACTCTTGCATGAGCTTTAAAGTTGCCCAACCAAATGTAAGCTGCCCATCAGCCTACAGTGAATTTATATGTTATTTTTAACAAAACTGTTTCTTGCTCAGTTTACCAATACACACTTAAACTTAGTGGCAGCTCTGGTAAAAAAATTACATTGATTGCGGGTTTAATGCAAAACTATCCAATTGAAACACAATGTCCTCCTTTTGATACCCATGTGTCTGGTAACCCTATGCTAGACATCGAAGGTGAGGTTTTCTACAATTTTGGTCGGTCACACTGCCTTGCTAACGATTGCATTATTTTCCACCCATACATAGATCTACAAATTAACAAGATGAACACTAAAATGACCTGTCAATTGTAGTTTCCATAATTGCTATATTTGTATTAACGTAAAACTATATTTTTACATGTTATCTACGTTAGTTGAACAGGACAAATGTAGAATTTTGTAATAAATTTGTAACATTATTTGTTTCATAAAAAGTAACATTGTTGACGTCAACTTTTCTTGACCTCCCCCCCTCCCCCGTGTCAACAATTGTCAAACTTTTTCAGACCCCCCCTCCCCCCTATTTTGTTGACGTAATTAATGGACGTCCCCTAAGCTAAATATTGACTTCAAGTTTACAGACGTTCCTTCTAGATATAGCCTAAGATTAGTACGTCCTTGGTCCAAAACCTCTGCAGGGCAGCAGGGATTGGTCGGCGGCAGGGCTATAACCCAGGTCGTTTAGTTGACAGTCCGGTATGCTAACGGGCCACAGCGTTTAGCTTTAAATGGGCCTTATATGTAAATCTGCAATGAGGAATAAGCTTATACAAAGACTGGAAAGTGAGACATTAATCGAGGCCGGGTAATCTCTCCTCTAGACTACGCGAACTGTCTGTAGGCTACATGGGACTGCCAGAGTGTGATTTGAAAAAACTACTAAGGGTCCAAAACATTGCTACGAAAATTGTTCTGAACAATGAAGACAACTCAACAATCTGTCTAAAAAAATTGCACAGGCTACCTATAACTCTGAGGATAAAATTCAAAGTTTTGACTATATGCTCTAAAAAAGCCGACATGGTCAATCTCGCATCCACAGTAGCTTACATGAGATCCATGGTCGAGCTACACACATCAGAGATAAAGAGGACAAAACTCATCTACAGCTCATTAAGGTACCAAGCGTAAAAAAGTAAACATTTGCAGCTCACTTCTACAGCGTCGTTGTACCTCTGTGGTGGAATGAACTTCCGAACACAATTACACAAGCTGACAATATAGACATATTTTAAACAAAATTTAAAGGACACTTTTTCGATTTATTTTAATAACATATGGTAAATATAAAGCGCATTCGAAGACTTTGTTATAAATAGCGATATATAAATATGTAATAGGGTTGAAACTAACAAATCTCATATTTTTTTGTTGTGACATTGTTGTCCACTACTTGCTTGTTCAGTACACAGAATGTCGTTTACATGTCAATGTTATCTTTGATACGACAGGGTTTTTTCCCTTAAGTATCTCGTTTTACCCCAGGTTCCCCTATGTAATTTGTATATCATCCGTGTTCAAGTACAAACAGAACTTAAAAACTCATTATTTCAATATTTACCTTAGATAACATTTAACATGCTTTAGAAACTTACTGTCTTATTTATGGGTTGGGTCGGTTAATACTACATTTATTTGTTTTGTCTTCTTTAATCATCAATTTAGCTCTGTCACCTGGGCTAGGGTAATATCCGTATTCTTAGTTGTATGTTAAACGCGCTCTGAGCTTACATTATGTTTGTTGGCAGCGCTATACAAATATTATTATTATTACTATTATAAGTATAATACTCTCGACCAGGGGTCGGCAACCTACGGCACGCGTGCCAGACTTGGCACGCAGAGCAATTTTCAATGGCACGCGGAAGACTCACAAAAAGGCAATCCGAGGGACAAAGAAAGAGGAATAATAAAGTGAGCAGGAAGGGGGAACCTCAAGGGGGGGGGGGTATTTTTTGGTTTGGGCGGGGGGGGGGGGGAAAATTACAACAGGCTTGTTTTGAACTGATGTAAACATTTCCTCTAAACTATTGAAAAAGTAATATTTTGTTATAAATCGTCATAACGTTAAAAGAAAAAAAAAGGAAAAAAATTTATTAAAAATTCCAGATCCCCATCCTCTACTGCAATTACTCAGACACATATTTAGGCCTATCTAAAAACATTTTTTTTAATGCATCATTATATTTATTATATTTAAATCCCTAATCAAACTGCAAACTTTAAGTATTTAGGATCACTGAAAAAAAATGAAATTTTAGCAGAAATAAAGGAAAGAATAGCAGCAGGCAATAAAACCTACTACAGTAGCTACAACATGCTCAAAAAGAAAAATATCTCAAGAAAAAAACCCCACCTACAAAACAATAATAAGGCCAGTGGTGACTTATGGCAGTGAGACCTGGACACTCACAAAAAGTACAGAAAACATACTAAACACCTGGGAAAGAAAAGTCATCAGAAAATTTGTTGGACCAACCAAAAATAAAGAGGGATATGGAGAATGCGCACCAACAGAGAGATCTACGAGCTATATGAAGATCCTACTATTGTGGCCGAAATATAAAAAAAAAAGGGCATACTACGCTGGACAGGCCACCTGGAACCAATGCCTAACAGCAGAGGAGCGAAAGTGATTTAAACCTATGCTCAGAACCCCAGAGGAAAACGACCTAAAGGCAGACCCAGACTGAGATGGTTGGACGATGTCGAGATCCGATGGATCTACGACAGATCGGGGTACAGGCCTGGAAAAAGAAGGAAAGCAATGACGTTCCTTCTAGATAGCAGATTATTACGTCCACTAGGCCCAAAAATCCTGCAGGGCGACAGGGATCCGTCGGTGGCAGGGATAGAACCCGCGACCTGACCGTTGGTTTTTGGTTGACAGTCCGGTGAACTAACCGCTGGACCAGCCGGCTTCAGGTCCGAGTGGAAGGAGGTGGTGAGGCAGGCCAGAGCCCTCCATGGGCTGTAGCGCCAGAGATGATGATGATGATGAATCAAACTGCAAATAAACAGTAACGGAGCATCGCGGGATTTTTGTTTCTATAGTAGGACTATACCTTTATCCATGTCCGGGGGAAAGAGGGGGGGGCACCATGATCGTTTAGTTAGTGCTTATAGGGACTCCTCACGGTCTTAAACCGGCACTGGTAATGGACTGTGTAAGTTTCTTTGATGCCCCCCTTCCCTTGTAGGCTTTATGCTAGTGCTTATATTTTGCTTAATGGATACTCCAACCCTGTTTATGCCGCTTTTTCTGAGACTTTATAACTGTTCATGAACTATTTGTAAACAAAGAGAGATAACTGGGAAAATACACAGAAAAAAAGGGGGAATGAATGAAGATATTTTGTTTACACACAGAGATTTCAGACTAATGCAACCGCTAGATTGCATTTTCGATTAGCTTTAAGATTATTACTAGATCTAGTGCCCAACTCGGTTGCATTCAAACTTTATATATTGTGTCTTTTTTTCAAGAATTTATCCTACTAGAGTATATTTTTTATTAGGGCCCTAGGCAGGCCAATGCCTATAATCTATAATTATCAAAATTACGAAGTGAAGTTACATTTTCCCCCAATCACCATGCTTCATACAATTTTGTAATAGAAAAAAACGCCATATGGTTCTTATTGATCTTATACCATAATAACCTTTCATAACATTGCATACAAATGTGAAATTTTATTTTCATATTCTGAGCAATGTTTAAATTTAGCATTTTATTTGATTTTACGGTTACGTTTTTGAAGACCACCCATTAAAAATTTTGTCCAATAATCAAAATAATTTTTTTTAAATATTGTTTAATTTTATAAAGCCAACAAATATTTAAAAAATTTGATGAAAATAATTTTGCATACAATTTAAAGAGACCTTATTAGAAATTTTTTTATGTTAAGAAATATATATAACGTTTGATAGCCATATAACTACCATTTTTCTTTCCCTTTACACCGAGTCGAGTCGTGTGCAAATCCGAAGCGGTCAACGAAGTAAACAACATTGTTGTTTGGTCTATCTGTTTTCTGGACGGCTTAGCTTCAGGTATTTTTTAGTTACCGATTTTAATAAACTTGTTACCTATACCAGATGTAAATTTTAATTTCAAACGTAAGAATTGAAATAAGCGTAATAGAACAAATATAGTACCTCGAAAAATGTTATAATTATAAGGTATTATACCTTTTATCGATAACAACTGCCGCTGGTGGTGCAAGTCGGTTAGGTCTGATCAAGGAAGCGAAGCGAACGCATTATTTTACTCTAAATTAAATACACGAATGTAACTTATGGTTACTTAAATTTAGATTGTAAAGATTATATTGCTTTTAATACAAATCGTAAAGGGAAAATAGTAAAATAGATTCTTAAGATATTTTAATTTAGGCTAGATAGGCATAGGGCATAGGCGGCTATTCATATTCCAGGTCCAGCAGATGTTGTCAAATACTTCAAATAGGCCTATTGATTATTGAATTGATATATTCTTTTTTCTTAGTCACTATGAGGAAAGCCATTTAAATTTACTTTACACATCAGACACATGCCACGTGCCATGATGTACACCATAAAGTTTTGAATTAAAATATTTTAAAAAGTCATTCCTAAATTATGTGGCATGTAATAAATGCCTATCCTATGCCTATAGTAGTAGGCCTACCTAGTCTAGTTTTTTTTCTTTCAAAATTTGTTTTAAAAAGGCCCTCAAATAATACTTTGACTTAGTTCACTTTGGGAGTGTATTATTTTGTTGCATTTTATGTGCGTCAAATCCAATAATTTCTAGTCTAGACCTATCTAAGCCTTACAAATTGTCAAAACAAATACTAGTCTGTAGACGAGTGTTTCCTAAATGCCAGGTTGCCATTCCATACGGGGACGCAAAAGGAAGATAAATTAGATTTGAAAAATAATTTCTTATTACATTCTTATTACATAATTACATTAGGCTAGTAAAGTCAATAAAAATGTCTGTGGGTAATGAGTAAAAAATAAACAACGACTCATCGACTGAGTCCTGAAAAAAAAAGAGAAATGTTGCAGTAGACCTTATGTCATGCTTATGACAATAATCATTCAATAATGATATTCAATAACTTTAGTTGTAAAGGGTCCAGCAATTAAAAAGAGCAGGTTGAGTCTTTTGGAATGTATCATACAAATAGGCCCACCAATAAGTTGTGGGCTCCACATTTGATCATTTGTATCTCCTTTGGATTTGTCCCTATATTTATTTGATTTACCGTATATACTCGCGTATAAGTCACACTTTTTTTTACCAAAAATTTAGACAAAAAGTAGGGGTGCGACTTATACACCCAACACTGTTTTTGAAAAGTTTGAAAAACATCACTACTCTGTCATAAAGTTACCAACATAACCCGTATAGTTGATTGGAGTTATGTAGAATATTAGGATATGCGTAGGCATACATTTTACATTTAGAAAACTTTCGTAAGTTACATATTGCTATCTTTATATAACTGAAATTGAAATCGACAAATATTTTAGGTTGTTCAGACCGCCCCAATGCTTTTCCTTTGAATTTTTGGGCCGAAACGTAGCGTAAGTTTAAAGTAAAGGCGACATTTTTTTGGTAGGCTTATTGAACGCAAATTACAGTATGGAAAGAAACGTAAATGTGTGAAAGCCTGTCTAGGCCTATAACTATAATGTAGGTAGGCCAGTAAGCTTTTAAGATGCGTTTTATTTAGTACTTAGAGTCTAGGCTTATAGGCTATGGCCTACTAATAAGACAGTGTTGAGTATTCCGATAAAACCGCGCTAGGTTCTGGTAATATTTCCAAAACTACGATCGGCAGATGGACGCGTGAAATGTAAATAGTGTGTTTTATTTTTCATTAGTTGCATGTAAGAGTTGAAAAAGACACAGCTTATTATTTGTCGGTCGCACAGACGCATTTGAAATCATTACAAACAATGTTAATGGTAATTAGGACACATGTATAGCGCGTCATAAATGCCGGCGCCTCCCAGTCTCCAGTCTAGGCGACATTGAGTCTAATGACGTACTTCAGAGACTTTTTGTGTAGTGTTACAATAGGGATAGGAACTTGAGTAGGGAAAGGGACTTGGATGAAGAAACAGATACCATACTTTCCCATCTCACTAATGTCTGTAGGCCTATTGATTGGTTGTTTAAAATAAATGAAGCCCTGTCTTTATTTGATTATGTTTGCCTTATGCACGATTAAAACCATTTTTTAAGGAAAGTTTCCAAATTAGGGTGAATATTTAGTAACTTTTATGTTTAAAAGGTATGCATGTTTGAGATATTAAAAGGCAGTGTAACCCGGGAAGTCGGGGTGCGACTTATGCGCGGGTCAAAGACAACATATAAGAAAAAAAACTTAAACTAGGGGCGCGACTTATACGCGAGTATATACGGTAGATTAGTATCTAAAAAAATAATTTCATTCATTTTTTTGTTAGCAATATCATATCGACAAAAGAAATTATAAGCTGATTTAACATAATTTGGACAAGTTAAACTTGTTGTTTTTTTCTAGTCAATTGTAATGCTTGAGTAATAAATTGATGGCTTTTAAAATCTGTCCGCGTCAAAACTTTGTGTAGCTGAGTGTTTATTGTGCTGTATGATTTTTACTTTAAGAGGGACAATGGCTCGTGGCCAGCAGAAGATACAGTCCCAACAGAAGGCAGCCAAGAAAGCTGCTGATTTGAAGAAGGGCAGCACAACTTTCCAAGAGCAAAAGAAGGCAGCAGCCAAGGCTCTAGTTCACATGTGTCCTGTTTGTAAGGTGAGCAGCGAGCAAAAATATATAGCAGTCTTCTACTTCTTCTTGACTTTGTTCTCAAGTGTTATTATGGAGGATTTAAACAAGTCCAATACTTGAGAAGAACTGCGCTGTGGTTGTCAGTTTCTCCAGTCCACCATACAGTTTGTCGTTGAAGGTAGCTTCCTGGGGCCATATGGACAAGCCACTAGGGCACCTCAAATATTACTGCATTAAAGCAAAATGGACTTTTAAGACATCCTATGACAGACAGGCTGCATTGAGGCTAGCCTTGAACTGGAGGGGCAACCTCCACTCTTTATACAGTAGCCAGAAACTTTAGAGATGAATAACTGCATCTCAGATGGGCTTTAGGTCTGTGCTTGGACTCTGATCCAGATGCCCACATAACTCGCTCTATGGACCTTAATAGTTCCAGAGAAAATCTTACTCAGTTCTATTCACTTTCCTGTGTGTTCAGTTGTAAGCACTTTTCATTGCCAATTTCTTTGTGTTTATTATCAATGGTTTTAACAATGTCACCATGTTGTTGTTCTTAGGCTCAGATGCCAGATCCCAAGACATTCAAGCAGCACTTTGAAAACAAGCACCCCAAGAATCCACTACCCGATGAACTGAAGGATGTGTGACAGGTGATTTTCAGACCAATTTGATATTTGTAGCAGGGACACGCACCATTTAGGGATAAAAGATGATGACAGAGATTTAAAATAAGGAAGATATTGTACAGTATTGAACTCTTTGCTTGCCAAACATAGTATTGTATTAGCCCGTCTGCCTAAAACAAATATGCTTACAAATACTGCTTTAGTAGAGTTTAAAAAATTTAATTCATCCTACCAGGCCAATTTGATCCAGAGGGCCAGTGCAGCAGCATTCACCAGTTTACTTTGATTTTTATTAAAATGTACTGTAGCTAGGCATAAATAAAGGTTGTTAAAAAGGGAAAGTAAGCTAATGGTTGTGAATTGGGCTTATTTTGTTTTTTCAGTATATTAATTAAATTATGTCGATTTGTATTTAGCTGACTCCAAAATGAAAAGGGTTTAAAGTATTACTGGACTGCCCCCTTCTTCTTGTGCTGCTGTTGATATACTGTGCATAGTTCGCCCTTGAAAATGATCCATTTTCTAAAAACTGAATTTTGTAGTAACTTAAAATGTAAAAAAAAAGGAAATCATATTAGCTCAGAATAGACTTTTGTGAGAGTACTGAAATGTCCACAGACACAATTTTAATTTAGACCAAGATATGTACACTCTATGGGGTATGGTGGTCCTACAGCAGGGAACTTGGCTGTTACCCAAAGGTTCTCGGTTCAAATCCTTGTGCAGATTAGGACTTTACCCAGGTGTTTCCCCAAGTCTGCACAACACTGATGTAAGTAAAAAGTAAAGTACCCTTCGGACCAAAGTGATCATAGGGCCGGTGAAGCAGCGTTCACCAGTTTCTGTGGCCACGGCATACTAGGGGATGTGGGGCCAGCACAATGCCCAGCCGCCTTTACTTTACCCCAACTAATGTCAGGTTCCCATCAGAGCTGGGTAGACTCAGGGACACAACACTGATGAGTACCTGAAAAAGGTCTGCGCCAAAAAAAAAAGGCGGCTGGGTATTGTGCCGGCCACAAAATCCCTTTCTACGCCATGGCAGTGGAAACTCGTGAACTGTTGCTATACGGCCCCTGTGGATCACGTTGGTCTAAGAGGGATACGTTACTAAGTATATTCACTACTGTTAAACATTCTTCTTGTGCTGCAGTATATTCACTACTGTTAAACTTTCTTCTTGTGCTGCAGTATATTCACTACTGTTAAACTTTCTTCTTGTGCTGCAGTATATTCACTACTGTTAAACTTTCTTCTTGTGCTGCAGTATATTCACTACTGTTAAACTTTCTTCTTGTGCTGCAGTATATTCACTACTGTTAAACTTTCTTCTTGTGCTGCAGTATATTCACTACTGTTAAACTTTCTTCTTGTGCTGCAGTATATTCACTACTGTTAAACTTTCTTCTTGTGCTGCAGTATATTCACTACTGTTAAACTTTCTTCTTGTGCTGCAGTATATTCACTACTGTTAAACTTTCTTCTTGTGCTGCAGTATATTCACTACTGTTAAACTTTCTTCTTGTGCTGCAGTATATTCACTACTGTTAAACTTTAAGACACTCACACTATGGTTTCTGAATTGTTTAAGAATTTCCAAATGATTTGAGGGAGAGTTCATTGTCAGGAGCATTAAGGCGTAACTTTCACGTACAAATGATGTATATAAAAAAAAGTTAGGTCAGAAGCGAAAGTCCACGGCATTAGTGTGTGGGTAAGCCAAAGTAGGGGGAAAAGAAGACATTTGTTTGAATCGCATGTTTCGGCATAACAATTTGTCTAGCCCTTGTTTTCCCCTTTGTCTTTCTTCCAGGAAGACAAGTACTTTCTGAGGAGTGTATAGTCAAGCAGCAGCTGTGGACTGAGTTATGCCAACACATCATTATCTCAATTTTTGTTTTTCTCTATATATATATTTGTTTTGTATGTGAAAACTTCAAATGCTTGTCTCATTCCTACATTCAATGTTTATTATTCAATGTGGATGATCCATCTCGTTTCTCGTTGTGTGTTTTCTTCCTTTTTTTTTTTTTTTACTTTCACCAAAAATGTAACAAATTCAACAGAGAGTTTTATTGCAGCTTTGAACTGAATTAGAAAAATTCCAACACATCTGTTTCTTTCTTTTTATTTTCTTCTTTGTTTGCTTCATTCCGAAATTGGTCGTGGCTAGAGGGGATTATTGTCTGTTCATACGATGATTTTGTGTGTGTGTGCTGATATCATGTTTCAAATGTTGGGTTATGGTTCCTAGAGTATAAGGTTGCTGATTTTGCTCTTGTGGCCATGAAGATATTATTGATGTATGTCTGTGTGTGAATGCCAAAGATGTATCACATATATTTTCTAATATTGTTCCATTTCTAATGTATTAATTACTCTGGCTAAAATTGTGTTTTAGGGAAACTCCATTGCCCTCTTGAATAAAGCTGTATTTATTTTTTGTTGGTAGTATCTTGTGGCTACTTGGGTTGTATGTACATAGTTACAAAATAACGTGGTACATATACTACTGACGAGGTCAAAATGAAAACCATAACCACACTAATGATTTTGTTAGCAGTGCATGTCTTTTTTTCCTGAGGACATTGACCCCCTGACAAAACACGAGAAGCCTATGTCAGATTCACGGATTTATTTTTGTTCCGAGTGTTTCTGAAAGAGAGAGAGGTGGTTGGTCTTGTAGACTACTGGACATACACTTCTTTTCAGCTGGTCTAAACCCAAATAGCACTACTAGTACTAGCCTATATAAATATTCCCCAGCATGTATTTCACAAGGGTTGATTAGAACACACTAATGTAAAGGTTTTATTTGGGTATTTCCTGTCTTGGAGAAATTATTGTGCTTGTTGTAGTTGAGGCCAGATTATGGCTTTAAGCCGTATCAACAATGCCAAGCACCCAAGGCTTAAAGAACTGCTTAGATTGCTCAGACTCAGATGCTGTCTTGATTTATATAATTAAAGTTTAAGTTAGAAGAAAGCTACAGGGGTTAATTGTTCTCCTAATTTATGAATAGTAATAAGTTGTTGGGTACATTGAAAACAAGGGGCTCAAATTTATTGGTGCGAGATAGTTTGCTGTGTTAAAAATGTACCGACCAGCCCATCTCCTTGCACCGCTTGGCAGCAATTGAGCTATTGGACTGTGTGTGTGTTTTGCTGTGACTGACCGGGTGAGAGAAGTTTTTGTGTGTTTAAAGAATGGGGTATTTGCAACAATAAAGAAAAAAAACACCATCAGAACAGTATACTTTTTTTTTCTCCTTTTAGTTTAAACAAATGTCAGATATTATTTGAGGTTCCATAACTATAAAATGTTATTCGTGTTTTAAAACTTAAAAAATGTTTTTTATTTTCTTTTGGCCAAGCAAGATTTATAATGATATGTCAAGCATTGCAATGTAAATGTTTTGGTGACTATTAAAAGCTGTAATCAATTTTAATTGTTTCATGTCTGTTCTTTTTTTTTCTCAAACTTCTATCTTTGTGTGAAAGGGGACGCAACTCTTAATGATGTGGCTTCTCTCCCTGCTTGTCAAACTTGACTTGCCAAGCATTTCCACTTAATCCATCCCCTGTCAGGAGTGAGACCTGGTCATGTGCTTTTTGTTGAATTGACCTTAGGCTAAAACACACCAAAAGAAGGGGAAAAAAATTCCTGACTGGGTTGTAAGGAAAATAAACAAGGTAGGTGGGGAGAACCTTAATTGCTGAACATAGCCTGTGACACAGGAAAGTATGTTTAGAACACATGTTCACCTTTAGAGAACCTTTATTTTTTATGATCAGCTTCAGTTTTGTACAAGTTATCTCAGTGGAGTTGACACATAAAATCGGTTGCCTGAACTATTCAAGAAAGCCAACCTTTTATAAACTGAAAATATAAGAGTAGATTGAGTATTATTGAGATTAACCATTCTAAAACTTTGCAAGGAAAAAGTACCAGTATGTCTTTTTCTTCCCGATGGGCATGGGATGGGATGGGTTGCCTGAACAAACCAGGAAAAAACGTAGCTTAACATAACTTAAAACACTACTAAAAATTCAAGACTAGACTCAGACCTCGAATGTGCATAGAACACAATAATCTTCTTTATAGCAGGTGTGTCTGTAATTTAATAAGATTTTCTGGTACATCTTGACTAGGGTTAGGGTTTTAAAGGGCTTATAAACTGTCATACATTTGACACAAGGCTCTGCTACCTAAATCTAATGATTGGCTCATAACAAATTATCTCAGTCTTGTATTGAAGGTTACAAGTTATACTGAATTAAACCTGGGCCATTGATCTCTGTTGTAATCAACAGTTATGAGTGTTATATTATATATGATTCAATAGTCACAAGTGTGGTACTATAAGTAAAAATGACTAAATTTAGAATCAGTTCATAAAAAGAAATTAAATAGAAAATTACCGTAGTATAAATAGCCTAGAAATACAACAGTGTAATTTTATAATATACTCAACACCATTATATACACACTCCCTGGCAGGTTTTATAAAAAAACAACAATTAATTCAGTTTTTAAATAAAATTCAACAAAAAGTAACTGTTTGGCATTTTAAAAATTATTTAATATTAAATACCGGTATATAATATTATACAAATATATTAATTACTAATATTTTTATAGCACTGCGAACGAACATAATGTATGCTCAGAGCGCATTTAACATACAATAAAATTAATTCATCCCAAAGGCATTAATTATAATTATTGAACATAAGTTATTTGCTGACCATTTTCATGACACGACATTACCCGGTACTGACAAAGTGAATAATGCTTGGTGGCCATTACTTACACCTTCCAACCAAACAGGTTGGGACCCATCATCTAGAACAAACATAAAAAAAAAATTAGAACAAATTCAGAAAAGAGCTGTATGGTTCATTGCTAGCAAATATTCACAACTGATAAAGAGTAATAACAATAGTTAAATAACTAAACCTTAAAACACTAGAGAACAGAAGGGCAAAGAGTAGAGTAGTAATAATTCACAAGGCATTAGGCTAAACTCTACATTAGAAATACAACATAAAAACAATCTCAATCTGTTACAATGCTTTAAAAAACATAAAGACAGAAACTCTTTCCTTATCATTTAGCAAGAACAGTTCCATATAAGTACTCTTTCTTCCCAATCCCAAGTGGCATCTAAGCATCGAATGGGTTACCTGAACAAATCAGGAAAACCAGCATCTTAACATCATTTAAAACATCAACCTAAAAGCCTCTATTAGTAACAAGACTAGATTTAAAAAAAACCACAGATAAGCGTAGAGAAGGATTATCTGTAACATAAGATAAAACCACTGCATGCCACTAAATGCTGCAAAGCACCAGTCAATAGCCAAATTGTTACACCACTGCACAGAACTAGCCCAATGTATGCCACTAGGCTGTCACTTAGCATTAGACCCCTGGGCAGCCCTTTACCACGGCACTAGATTACTGCACACCAAAACGTAATTTGTAAACCGTAAGGCAGTAAAAAGTACAACTAACTGTTAAATATATTGAATTGTAAAGAAAAGAAAAAAAAAGGCTTTTTGAAAATGTATAATATATATTCTTTTACTTAGTATAGATTAGGTCGAACCAATAATTGAAACATTTTGTTATTAAAGATGTTTAATAAAAATAGTTTCTAAATGGGAATTATTGTGCTGTGTTCTGTTAAGAACATGTCTATAGACAGAACTCTAACTCAAATCTGGGTGGCTGACACCCTATAAAATATACACAGCTACTATGATTTGTACTCTCTAAAAAAAATGTTTAACACAGCTCTAGCAGCAGACAAAACAAAATGGGGGAGAGAAAGGACTGTCTAGATTGAAGAGAATAATTTTTTATATATGCTTATAGTAATTCTTATGTGTTGTGGATTGCTATCTCATGAACTGATGCTTATAGTAATTCTTATGTGATGTGGATTACAGTCTCATGAACTGCTTAATGTTAACGTATAATAAATAATAAATGAATTTATTTGCTGGAACGCAGAGTTTGTAAAACTACTATTGTAGAGTGTCAATAGACTGTATCAATGTAATGTCTGGTACAATCTTGTCGTTCAAGTGAAGAACACTTACAAGGATAATACAGAAGCGGTTACAGTGGCTAACCATGCTAAGGTAGAGAATTCCCAAATGTCATACGACCATAACATAATATTTGAAAGAATTCCCAAATGTCATAAGACCATAACAATATTTGAAAGAATTCCCAAATGTCATAAGACCATAACATAATATTTGAAAGAATTCCCAAATGTCATAAGACCATAACAATATGTGAAAGAATTCCCAAATGTCATAAGACCATAACATAATATTTGAAAGAATTCCCAAATGTCATACGACCATAACATAATATTTGAAAGAATTCCCAAATGTCATAAGACCATAACAATATTTGAAAGAATTCCAAAATGTCATAAGACCATAACATAATATTTGAAAGAATTCCCAAATGTCATAAGACCATAACAATATGTGAAAGAATTCCCAAATGTCATAAGACCATAACATAATATTTGAAAGAATTCCCAAATGTCATACGACCATAACATAATATTTGAAAGAATTCCCAAATGTCATAAGACCATAACAATATTTGAAAGAATTCCAAAATGTCATAAGACCATAACATAATATTTGAAAGAATTCCCAAATGTCATAAGACCATAACAATATGTGAAAGAATTCCCAAATGTCATAAGACCATAACATAATATTTGAAAGAATTCCCAAATGTCATACGACCATAACATAATATTTGAAAGAATTCCCAAATGTCATAAGACCATAACAATATTTGAAAGAATTCCCAAATGTCATAAGACCATAACAATATTTGAAAGAATTCCCAAATGACATAAGACCATAACAATATTTGAAAGAATTCCCAAATGTCATAAGACCATAACATAATATTTGAAAGAATTCCCAAATGTCATAAGACCATAACATAATATTTAAAAGAATTCCCAAATGTCATAAGACCATAACATAATATTTGAAAGAATTCCCAAATGTCATAAGACCATAACATAATATTTGAAAGAATTCCCAAATGTCATAAGACCATAACATAATATTTGAAAGAATTCCCAAATGTCATAAGACCATAACATAATATTTGAAAGAATTCCCAAATGTCATAAGACCATAACATAATATTTGAAAGAATTCCCAAATGTCATAAGACCATAACAATATGTGAAAGAATTCCCAAATGTCATAAGACCATAACATAATATTTGAAAGAATTCCCAAATGTCATACGACCATAACATAATATTTGAAAGAATTCCCAAATGTCATACGACCATAACATAATATTTGAAAGAATTCCCAAATGTCATAAGACCATAACAATATTTGAAAGAATTCCCAAATGACATAAGACCATAACAATATTTGAAAGAATTCCCAAATGTCATAAGACCATAACATAATATTTGAAAGAATTCCCAAATGTCATAAGACCATAACATAATATTTAAAAGAATTCCCAAATGTCATAAGACCATAACATAATATTTGAAAGAATTCCCAAATGTCATAAGACCATAACATAATATTTGAAAGAATTCCCAAATGTCATAAGACCATAACATAATATTTGAAAGAATTCCCAAATGTCATAAGACCATAACATAATATTTGAAAGAATTCCCAAATGTCATAAGACCATAACATAATATTTGAAAGAATTCCCAAATGTCATAAGACCATAACATAATATTTGAAAGAATTCCCAAATGTCATAAGACCATAACATAATATTTGAAAGAATTCCCAAATGTCATAAGACCATAACATAATATTTGAAAGAATTCCCAAATGTCATAAGACCATAACATAATATTTGAAAGAATTCCCAAATGTCATAAGACCATAACATAATATTTGAAAGAATTCCCAAATGTCATAAGACCATAACATAATATTTGAAAGAATTCCCAAATGTCATAAGACCATAACATAATATTTGAAAGAATTCCCAAATGTCATAAGACCATAACATAATATTTGAAAGAATTCCCAAATGTCATAAGACCATAACATAATATTTGAAAGGTCCATATTTCAAACACAGAATGGGACAGAAAAAAAAATTATTTTATTTTAGTTTAGATTTAGTAACGGTAAGAGTAAAAAGCTGTAACGTCCATATTTTAACAAATTTGATCTCTTCATACTTTAGTTGCCAGATGTTGGGGACCTGTCTTTCAGACATTGACCAAATAAAAAAAATACAGTCACAAGTTATTTGATATAAAAATAACAACATAAAGTACATAAATACAAAGCTACAAAATTTTACATTTTTGGTTTGTTTGTGAGGAGAGTTTCTTTCCCTTGCTGTTTCTCTTGACTGGTTGGTGGAAATACTTTAGGCTGCTTGTTTTTCACCATCATGTCTGTTAGTTTCTGTCACATAGTTAAGATATAAGCAAGTTTTAATCACTTCCAAGGAAATAATTACATGAGACTATTTTATTATTTTTTCCAAAATATGTAATAAAAAAATGTTTGTGAATGCCAATCAACTATAACTATAATAAAAACAAAGAAAATGTATCTGAAATATTTAAATTAAAAAAAAAAAGTAACATAACCAATAACAATAATATTCTTTACAAGCAATGTTCATTTTCTCCTCATAAATATTAAACAACATAACTGTTCTGTATGAGTATGGTACATGTTGGGTTCAAATCTTAGTAAAAAGACTAGATTTTTGTTTATGGCTACCTTAGTAGGGGAAATCTAAAGGCATCTTGGCACTGTGCTTATCACATAATCCTTTTATATTTCTCTGCCACATAAAGTCACTGACCATTTTGACATTTTCTAAAAAGTGTTAAGTTACTTTTACAAACTAACTCTGCCCCTTACAGTTACAGAACCAACATGTTCTTCAAACCTGACTGAATGACTAAGTCTAGCATTAATGGCTGTAACCATTGGGATTATACAAGAAATTTCATTGGATACTATTACTCATTATCTCATCCAACTAAAGTAGACAAGTTCTATCATCAGTTTTAAAAAGAAATTGAAAACACATTCTTTTACTATTTCCTTTGTTAAACACCTTTTTTTTTAGACTCCTACTGTAATATTAAGTCGGTTAATGCTACAATTACTTCCTCTGTCCTATGTTTGTAAACTTTTGAAAATATCAATTAGCTCTATATCCATTTTAGCCTACAGAATTATATCCATATTCTTGCTTGTTTGCTGCACAATGTGAAATGCCCTCTGAGCTTACATTATGTTTGCTTGCAGCGCTATACAAATAGAATCGTTATAATTATTTTTATTAGTAGCATTAATATTGTTCAATCAAATGCACTCGACAAAGAGAACCCCAATCAAGATCATATCCAGCATAATCCAGCTAAACACAAAGCACATTATAATTATAATAATTCCAGCTAAGAACAAAACACATCTTATCTTGCATCTAAACTGACAGAGCTAAAGTGAAACCCTTCTCAACACAACCAGCCTAAAGCAAACTACTTTTCTAAATACCGCTTGATGTTTATTGTTAGATAGCACTGTGCATTGTATAACTTTGTTAGATAGAACTGTGCATTGTATAATTTTGTAAGATATTTACATACTTTTAAAATAGTATCGACATCCCAGTTGGTATCGGCACATACTTCTTTGTAGATAATGTTTCTAGCA
The DNA here is from genome assembly GCA_949126835.1 of Anisus vortex. NCBI lineage: Eukaryota > Metazoa > Mollusca > Gastropoda > Planorbidae > Anisus > Anisus vortex. The sequence goes on along the minus strand of OX421505.1, from coordinate 1,747,953 downwards.
TCAGCGAAGGCTTGTGCTTCCTCTCTGCTGACATCTCTGTTTGACTTATCAACTTCCATTTGGTGCCCAACAATAATCTATGAAATAAAACTAATATATCAACCCATTGATCAAATGTTAATATCTGATAATCTATTTAAGTTTAAGTGATCAATGACATGAAATAGAATTATTAATTAGTTAAAAGATGAATGGAAAATAAAGATAATAAAAGAGTGAATCATATTTATAAATTACTTCTGCATGTAACAGGGCTAGAATGTAAATAAGACCATAGGGCCCTGTGAAACAGCATCCACAAGTTTCTAGGATCACAGCATAAATGGGGATGTGTGGCCAGCACAATGCCAAGTTACCTTCTTATCCCCAACAATTCTGTATGAATCCGAGCTGGGTAGACTCAAAGAGTTGGTAAATCATAAGAAATTAATTTTCTTTTTTTTCAAATCAATAAATACAAAACAATCAAAATGATTTACTCACAGAAAGAAAATCAGGAAAAACTAATTGAACGTATTATGCATACAGAAAGACATGTGGCTCTTAAATAATAAATAAAATAACAAAAATATGTTTCAAATGTTATAGGAAATTTAAGACAAATGCTGGGATTAAAACAGGTTTAAAATACAATAATATTATTTCATGGCTTATAAATACCATACTGGGCATAATTGTAAGCACTTAATACATAATTATAAGCCCTTAATATATATGCTTAATTTAAAGCCATCAATACATAATTTTAATATAATCCCTCACTACATAAATGTAAGCCCTCAATACATAATTAAAAGCCCTGCATACATAATATAATTATAAGCCCTCAATACATATTTATAAGCCCTCAATTCATAATAATGCTAAGCTGCTTCACCCAATGATGATCCGTACGTAACAATTTCACATCAAAATCTTGTAATATTGAGCCAGCACTATGTCCCTCCATCCATACATCTATATAGGACTACCTACCACAGCTGTATCTGGTGACGCCATCTGTTGAACTATGTCCAGCCAATGGGTAAGCTCGTTAAATGTCTCTCTGTCGTAAATGTTGAACATGACGAGAGTTCCGCTAGCGCCCCTCAAATAGGAACTTGTGATGGATTTAAACCTCTCTTGTCCAGCCGTGTCCCAGAGCTGTTATGTTGAAGGGGAACAAAGAAGATCATGGATTATTTCTAATATATTCCTCCATAATAATCAGCACATCTCCTTCCCTCACACTCACACATAACCACACACAAACTCTATTCTTACCCTGTGTCCTGTTTACCTATTTGTGTCTCTAAAATAAATTGGACAAGTCTGTCATCTCTTGAGTCCAAGGCATAACAATGTAGAGGGGTGTATTAGGTGGGCACACCAGGATCCTGTCTGAGACTAACCAACCCATGACACACCAAGATCCTGTCTGAGACTAACCAACCCATGGCACACCAAGATCCTGTCTGAGACTAACCAACCCATGGCACACCAAGATCCTGTCTGAGACTAACCAACCCATGACACACCAAGATCCTGTCTGAGACTAACAAACCCATGACACACCAAGATCCTGTCTGAGACTAACCAACCCATGACACACCAAGATCCTGTCTGAGACTAACCAACCCATGGCACACCAAGATCCTATCTGAGACTAACCAACCCATGGTACACCAAGATCCTGTCTGAGACTAACCAACCCATGACACACCAAGATCCTGTCTGAGACTAACCAACCCATGACACACCAAGATCCTGTCTGAGACTAACCCACCCATGGCACACCAAGATCCTGTCTGAGACTAACCAACCCATGGCACACCAAGATCCTGTCTGAGACTAACCAACCCATGGCACACCAAGATTCTGTATGAGACTAACCAACCCATGGCACACCAAGATCCTGTCTGAGACTAACCAACCCATGGCACACCAAGATTCTGTCTGAGACTAACTGACCCGTGGCACACCAAGATTCTGTATGAGACTAACAAACCTATGGCACACCAAGATCCTGTCTGAGACTAACCAACCCATGGCACTCCAAGGTCCTGTCTGAGACTAACCAACCCATGGCACACCAAGATCCTGTCTGAGACTAACCAACCCATGGCACACCAAGATCCTGTCTGAGACTAACCAACCCATGGCACACCAAGATCCTTTCTGAGACTAACCAACTCATGGCACACCAAGAAACTGTCTGAGACTAACCAACCCATGGCACACCAAGATCCTGTCTGAGACTAACCAACCCATGGCACACCAAGATTCTGTCTGAGACTAACCAACCCATAGCACACCAAGATCCTGTCTAAGACTAACCAACCCATGGCACTCCAAGATTCTGTCTGATACTAACCAACCCATGGCACACCAAGATCCTGTCTGAGGCTAACCAACCCATGGCACACCAAGATCCTGTCTGATACTAACCAACCCATGGCACTCTAAGATTCTGTCTGATACTAACCAACCCATGGCACACCAAGATCCTGTCTGAGACTAACCAACCCATGGCACACCAAGATCCTGTCTGAGACTAACCAGCCCATAGCACACCAAGATCCTGTCTGAGACTAACCAACCCATGGCACTCCAAGATTCTGTCTGATACTAACCAACCCATGGCACACCAAGATCCTGTCTGAGACTAACCAACCCATTGTATACCAAGATCCTGTCTGAGACTAACCAACCCATGGCACACCAAGATCCTGTCTGAGACTAACCAACCCATGGCACTCCAAGATTCTGTCTGATACTAACCAACCCATGGCACACCAAGATCCTGTCTGAGACTAACCAACCCATTGTATACCAAGATCCTGTCTGAGACTAACCAACCCATGGCACTCCAAGATCCTGTCTGAGACTAACCAACCCATGGCACACAAATAACTTAATATGACATGATGCGTAACTGTCAAGGTTCAATTTATAGTCAAAGAGAAATAACTTATGTAATCTTTAAATGACCATGAAAATACGGTCATATTAATTCTCTTAAAACAATCATGATTGAGAGTATCATTCACAACCACGAGAATTTCGTGAGCTAGTTAATTTAGTTGAATGATGGGAGGTAAAAGTCATGTGATAGGGAGACCAAATATAGTTTGTTAACCTCTGGGCGTTCTGGTGAACAGAGGTGTATTATATTTTATTGTAACTTGGAATTTGAAGATATGAACTCTGTTATTGTACTATTTCTAATTGGATTTACATTATATTCTATGTGTTTAATGTAAGCTATAGAAAAGTGAAGTAAGTAATAAACTATTTAATATACTGCAAATATCGACTTATTGATGTTGAAAGACTGTTGTTGAAATCTTGAAGATATAATAGAGAAATAATCACAGACGAAACTCAAAGAGGTAGCTCAATAATATCGTGACACCAGTCTTAGCAACAGACCGGTATTAACAAATGGTGGCAGCGAAAGTTTAAAGAACTACACAGCCTCAAAAGGTGAATATGAAATAAATAATTTATGAACTCGTCGTTTGATGAAGTTAGAAACATTTTCTGCGCAGAGATCTAGATTAACCACTTTAAAAGAACATGAACAAGTCAGTTTGGTGGTAAGGACAATCAAAAGAGCTATTGTAAAATATTCCATTTATACACAATTTTTTCGTTGATGACGAAAATGAGACGTTGAGTACTCATGTTCCGAGTGGGCGCACTGTAATTTGTGTACCCTGCTGGCCACACAATCCCATGTCATGACAGACACGCAACAGGGGTTATCCCCCATATGTTAGCCCATCGTGCTCCTAATGTTAACATATCGGTGAGGCTGGCTGAACCGTGAGGCCGGCTGGTCCAGCAGTTAGTACATCCGACTGTCAATAAAAATGGCCCAGCGTCTGCTTCAAGTTTTGGACCTTCTATCTAGAAGGAACGTCTGTGAACTTTAAGTCAATGTCTCCTGTTCACCATCTATATCAGCAATATGATAGTATTGCATGCAGGGAATCAGGGAATACTCAAAACACATACTTGCAACTTAACATTTTTACCATCTGATGATTGTAGTGTTGCAATGGAAAAATCAACACATATGTTCGGTGTGCTCTTCTCAGACTTCTCATCTCCATGGACCTCGCAGAATCTGTTGGAAAAAAATATATTCAAGAAATACTTTTAAAAAATATGTGTGTTTTAATTGTGTATCTAAATATATTATCTTTTGTTTGTTATCTATCCCTTCATAACTCATAGTCATACACTGCAGTCATACTCATTCACAACTCTCTATATTTAGCCTACACTCCTATACTATTGTTTTAGTTCTATTAAATGCCTATGCCTATGCTACAGAAAATAAATTCACAATCAATAAATCAATCTGCCTAATTTAAACTTATAATGACATAGTAAAATAATAACAAATCATAATTCATTTCATCTAATATCTATCTAACTTCCTGTTATTACTTTCAACCAGTCTGTTCTTGGAAGCAAAAAGCAGTTTTGAGTTTAGGCATATAAGTCTATTGGCATATTCTAGACTGCATAGACTGTAATTTGGTAATATTGCTTTCTTTACAATAGGCTATATGCTATATTAATATACTACACAATGGATATAATTATATATATGTAGGCTTATATTTCTATAGGCCTATACCTATATATATATTATCATATTTACATTACTTATAATTATAATTATGTTGGTTATGTTATCTTATAAGTTGCAGACTATAAACTATAAAGAAGATCTTCTATTTAAAGACAAAGAAAACGCAATAATCTTCTTTATAGAAGGAGAGTCTGTAATACATATACGATACGATTATTTGTTTAATGAGATGGTTTCGCAAATTAATTAAGTTACAGCAGACGCGCTATAGTCTATACAGTATACAGGCCATATATTATACAGTACAGACCTACTATAGTAAGTTATAGCTATAGCATAATTATAGACTTAAATTACCAACTATATATAGTTATACATTTCCCTTACCTTCGTATCAAATTTGTTTTACCAACATTTCTACCACCTACAAAAATTACTTTAAATATGTGATCATATTTGCTACGATCTATCGTGTGGTCCTCTTCGACAGCCGCATTGATCATTTTTTGGGCGACTTGCGATGTGTAGAGCAGGCAGAGAAGAATTAATATTATATCTATATTATTGTAGTCAAGTAGGTACTTAGTTAGCTTAGGCTACCCGCAGTCACGTAGGCCTATAGGCGTAGGCCCCTATCTATAGGCTCATATTTAGACTATAGTATAGGTATAGGCATAGGTTTAGCCTACAAGTCTACGAGCCAATATTTTAGGCTAAGAATCTTAGTAAGATAATACGGAACAGTCAAATAAAGCTGCATCTAAATAAACTTCTTATCTAATTACTAATACATTACAGACGCTCCTTCTATAAAGAAGATTATTGCGTTTTAATGCTATTTATAGTAAGCAAAACTTTAACTATTTCATTCAGGATATAACTTTTATTGCTGACCCCACAACATATTTTTTTATGCAACCATTATAAAAGGGAGGGGGTGGAGTTGAGTAAATGCGGATGTAAGTGCTTAAAGATGTAAAACATATCAGGGTCTACAACCTAAGTTAACAAAATGTCCTTTAAAAAAATATATATTACCGCAGTTCCCTCCCTTGGCATATTTTTTTTTCTCATACCGGTACATTCATTTATTTGTCCAATCACTTGTTGTTTTTCCTTATAATTATAATATTGCTGTCCAAATTCGTCAAATCTGCGACAAATAAAAACAGAAGAGACGTCAAAGATAATGAGGCCATATAGTCAAACCTTCTATTGTTCGTTGACATCAGTTTGTTGTAGAATTCTTAGATTATTTCCGAATTTTCTTTTTATGGTTGACGTCATTCGAATCGGATTTTGTCGATGTGTCGGGAGCCTAAGTGTGCATAGACAAACAAAGGTCAACAAACGCCTTCTCCTGCCCAGAATTGTGTTGTAGTACGATTGGGGCCACTGAGTCGGATTCATAGAGCTAAATTACTAGCAAATCAGCTAGCATGTAATGTTACAAAAACAAAGTGTGTTTATCTGTCGATGTGATTATCTGTCCGTATGTGTGTGTGACATGGCTCGATCATGCGGCATAATAACATGCCAGGGCACGGGAGAAGGTGGACGTCGTAGAGGCCGTCAGCAGAGATGCCAGTTCGACAATGTAAAATATTGGACTGGGCTGCAGTTATTGATTGAACTATTGACAACCGCTCAAGATAGGCACAAGTGGAGAAAGTTGACGGCTGAGGTGTCCTTTCGACCCCCCCCCCTCCCAACGACCACAACGGTCAGGGGATTAATGATGATGATGTTTGTATACTGTGATTACGTGTCTGTGTTTACGGGTGGTGTGTTTAAATGTTGGCACACCAAATTTAAATGTTTAAATATTTGTCTGAAATACGCCTAGAGCTCTAAATTAACCCTTACAGTCCCGGGCGCGTATATAGCGGGACTGAAAGTATGCATGGGAAAGTAGGTCGGTACGGGAAGGGTTAACATTGCATTCAACTGATAAATACAAAATTGCTATTGATTTTAAAAAAAAGTTACATGGACGCTCACAAGTGATAGTTTTGCGTGCCAAAAAAAACACATAGTTGCGTTCCAGCGGCTGCCCACCCTTTATCCTAAGGGTGGGGGCAAAATTGGCGCATTTCTAGCATGTTCGTTTACATTTACTTGTAAACTATACTAATGTAGGCATAAGTAAGACAATCATCCGTTGTGTTGAATTCATTGCTTTGTAAAATTGAAAGTTTAGTTGATAACAAATGAACAAATCTTTGTTAGTTATTGTTTTAAAAGCCATGAATAGAAGGGTGGGTGTTTTGGGGAAAAAAAATTCAGTGCAGAAATGTAGACCTACCACAATCCATGGGCCATGGTGTAGCTAAACAAGAAATCGTTTTAAAATTGGACCATGCATACTAATTTATTTATTTTTTTAATGGCAGTTTTAAAAAGTAAGAGAACATTTTTCAAATATAAATAATGTTGAAGTATACAAGAACTAAATTAAAACAACAAAATAACAAACACAAGAACATCTTAGCCTACTGTAAATTTTGTTTAATTGCACTTAATCTATTATTGTCTATATTAAAAAAAAAAAAAACTTCTTTTTAATTGGAAAGGGCGCGGAAGGGGAGGCACCAAAAACTATATAGATCTAGTCACAGTCTAGTCACAGTCTATCGCAAAGGTCAAAATAAGGCCATGATCTTCTTGGCGTACACATATGCAACACAAGCATGCAACGTTAAATAAAACATTTTTTCTTCCTTTTTTCTGGCTGTTCATATTTCCCCGTCAATGAGAGTGACGTTCCATGTCTGTTTCCGGTGTTTATGTGTTGATGAACAGAGTTGTCCTTCTTGTTTTTCACCATCATGTCGGTTATTTCCTGTCAAAATGCAAGCGTGTCAAACAAAGAGTATAACTAAATAATGAAGCCAATCTTTGAAATACTTTTTTTTTCAGGCCTCTATAAACTAAAGCAAAGTGCCTACAAAAAATAGCGAACCTGCTAATGTAACATTTAAAAAAATAATAATAACGGAAATTAATCTGACTCTGGAAATTATAGACCTGGTTCCCATCCAACCATAACATGTAAAATACATATTTTATGTAGGCCTATACATTTTAACTTAAAAATACAACACTAAAACAATCTTATACAATAAGTTAAACATAAGGACACAAACCTTTTTCTTATCTCATATATCCTACCAGAACAAATGCATATATAAGTAGGGCCTACTTCTTCTTTCCGAGTGGTATTCGGGCAAGGAATGGGTTGCCGAAAAAAAAACATGAAAACCAGTAACTTAAAAAAATATAATTTGAAACACCAATCAGAATGCAAGACAAGACTCCAACCAAGCAATAATATTCTGTATAGAAGTAGAAGCAGTGTTTGTAACATATAATATGTATGTATGGTGAAGCCGGCTGGTCCAGCGGTTAGTTCACCGGACTGTCAATCAAAAACCAACTGACGCGTCGCGGGTTCTATCCCTGCCACCGACGGATCCGTGTCGCCCTGCATGATTTTTGGGTCTAGTGGACGTAATAATCTTCTCTCTAGAAGGAACGTCTGTAAACTTACAAGATAAGATATCAAATAAATCCTTTTTATAGATTAGTGGAATAACCCCCATACAATTTGTATCTGTGTAGGATGCAGCAGTATACCTGAAATATTTTCTTCACATTTATATCATCCTTGCTGCTGGCTTCCTCAAAGAAAATCTTCCTGGCGTCTGCAAAAGCTTGGGCTTCCTCTCTGCTGACCTCCCTGTCTGGCTTGTCACTGTCAGCCTTGTGACCTACGATGATCTGAGCAAAGAAAAAAAGAGTCTGCTATTTACAGCACCATATTTCTGTGTTTGAGTACAAATAGTTATTTTATATTGTTTAAAATATGATGTAATTAAGTCAAATTAGCATTTTTTTGGATCAAAAAAGCATCCTTATATTTTCTTATTAAACATCCATTACGTTAATCGTCAAAGAGAACAGTTAAAAACGTGTACAAAAGAACTAACATGTATACATAAAAACGTTAACGGTATGGTATTGAAAAGAAACATACGCATGTTTTACACATTTCAGAACAGCTTGCTGGAAAATAGAAAAATAAACAATAACAGAAAATCAAATTCAATAAACGCATATGGAAAATAGGTTTAGCATAATGTATAGAATATACGGAAAAGAACGTTATCGCCCCTGTTATTGAAGTGACGGTTACATAGAAAAACGAAAGTAACAACCCCTTTCTATTTAAGACAGAGAACGCTGCTATCTCCCATGTCTATCACAGTATCCTAAGTTATACACAACAATAACAATAATGATAATTAAATCCATTTGGAGACCGTGGACACGATTTCATCAAATATTCCATATCTAACAAGGCTTCGTGAACATGCAAAGTGATTTTGAACCAAGAAAATCATAAGGAGGAACGTAACAATTGTAAGAGATTGTTATTGTGTTGTAAAGTTAAAATTGTATGCCTTCGGTGCTATTACTACTTAACTCTTTGCATTTCTTTCCTCTAGTGTTTCTAGGTTAAGGGATTTAACAGTTGGTATTAAACTAGTATGTTGTGAATATTCACTAGTAATGCAGCTGTTTTGTGGAATTGTTTTAGTAATTGTTTTAGTTGTGACCAGGCATCTAAAGGAGATGGCTTTTATGGCTATAGTTTAATCCTTTAACCCTAACGTCCACTCGGTGGTTGGTGGCATCTTCGTAAGCCCAGCCCCGCAAACACCTTAACATTTAACTAATTTAGTCTAAGGATTCGAACCTCGGTTCGGCACTCTAGCGTTTATGTCAGCTGACGCATTTACCCACCACGGAAGTTTTGTCTGGCGCCATCTGCTCCACCATGTCAAGCCAGTAAGGCAGCTCATTAAAGGTTTTCCTGTTTTGAGTGTCGTACATGATAATAATCCCATGGGCGCCCCTGTAATAGGCACTCGAGATGGTTCTGAATCTCTCCTGTCCAGCTGTGTCCCAAATCTATTTTTATTTGTAAAGAAACAAAGTAAATCGATGACAAAGAATATAATAGTAAGTAGGTGTAAATAATAATATTTACTATCCTTTACTTTTAAGGCGTCTGCACGCTGAATAAATTAGAGTTGTTAAATTTTGAGGCACTATTATCAGAAGGTTTTCGACCACTGCTTTACATACTAGACTATTTTAAAATCTCTGTCTTTAAGAACAGACTTTTTTTTTTTTCCAGAAGCTACAGCTTATGGAGATTTGTAGGGTCAGCCAGCACGATGGCCAGAGACTAGAGACTGGTCAGATGTCCTAAGAAAACGTGGAAACGTGCAACCTTTCATGGGGTGAACTGAAAAAAAAAAGGCTGCCCAGAATCGAGTGCGCTGGAGAACTGTTGTGGAGGCCCTATGTTCCACGAGGAACCACGTGAATAAAGCATTGTTTTGAAATACGTTAAGTTACGTTTGAATGTGTTGACTTTTATGGAAGGTGGTACTGGTACCGGTATTATAGGGGGCGGCATTGGCCGCCTCGCTTAGGGCACATACAGTCATACAGTTCACTTGCGAGCACCACAGACGAAAGTGACATACAAAAGAAAACCTACTTGCAATTTGACGGACTGGCCGTCAGATGACCGTAGAACAGCAATAGAGAAATCAACGCCTATGGTTGGAATGTATTGGCCGATGTAGCTCTGATTTGAAAACCTGAATGAAAGAAATAGTAGGCCCTATATGTAGCCTACATTATGAAGATCTTTCTCTTTGATTAGTGTTTTTGTGCCTTCCCCATCCCCATCCGCATCGGCAACTTAATTGTTGAAAGAAAGCGCACTGAGCATGCTAAATTAAATAGCAAGGAAAGGTGTGCTATACTATAAATTATAGAGTATAGGTCAATATATTTTTATATTACAATTCTTATATGTTTGTATATTTATATAGGCTATATTATATATATTATATGATTTAGGCTAAATAGCCTCTAATAGCTCCAGACTACGTACAGGTACTTGCGCTAATTAATTTGAAAGAAGCAGATCGTTAGGCATAGACTAAAAAACTAAGCTGGGAAAAAACAGGAAAACCAGTAACTTAAACTTAAACATCATTTAAAACACTAATAAAAATGCAAGACTAGACTCGGTCCACGGATGAGCATAGGACGCAATATAATCTTCTTTAAATAAGAACACGTGCGTCTGTAGACGGTAGCCTAATATTTAAGATAAGATATATATGCCTACAAACCAGGAGGCATATTTTATAAGCTTATGGCTTATGTTTAATATAATTATATGAGCCTTACCTTTGCAAAAAACATGTTTTCCCGACGTTTTCGCTGCCAATTATAATTATTTTAAATAAGTGATCCATTTAATTATGATTTTAATGTTCTCTTTAGCTTCTTTTTTTAATATCATCTCTAAAAACGTGTGATGTGTGACATTTTAATAAACATAGTAACATAGTCAATAGTCTAGGCCCTAGGCCTAATCAAATAATATAAATATAGGAGACTTTTTACACATTAAATACAGAAAATCTTTTTTTTAATTGAATATTTTTTGGTCGTCGACTGCAACGTCTTAGTTTTAAAAACATAGAATATAACCTAATCTTTAATCTTTAATTTAATCCTCTACATTAGTCATTAGACATTAAGTTAAAGATTTTGTGATGAGTTGCTTAGTGATTATAAACTAATGGGAGCCTACTCATTTGCCAGGTTTGAAAGTATAAGCTTTTGACCCGGAAACATTTGAAAGAAACTTAACTTCCTTTTTAACTAGTCGTCGTGGTTAGAAAACGCTAAAGTTTTCAGGTGTGTAAGAAAAAGTTGTTTTAGTACTTTTAATGAAGAAAGCACCCTTTCGGTTTATTTTTTAAATAATCATTTAATGTTTCGGTAATTGTTTCACATAAGTTTTATTGGTACTTAAGAATTATTTCCTTACTTATTTTGCTTCTGTACTCAGTACTGTATCTGTAAAGTAAGTAAGATTTCAGACTTCACTTCAGTAAATGAGTAGGCCTAACTCAGCCTAACTGTAATAATAACTGTCCCTAACTGTAAAGTAGTAAAGTGGTAAAGTCAACTGTCATTGTTAATCATAATCTATCACTTGCCTCGCTTGGCTTGGTAAAGAATTACCGAAACTTGTTATAAATATAAGTTAAAGTAGGCCTATAGACTATAGTAGTAGTATAGTATAGTATAGTGTATAGTATACTGTCCTAGACCTAGTCCTAGTCTAGTTATAGTTTTATTTAAATTTTTAATAAGAATTTATATTATTAGTCATAGTCATAGTCATATATAAGGCAAGATAAAACTAGGTCTAGACTAGTTATATTTTATAATATCGAAGTGGCTATTGCCTTTTGGCTTTGGGCTTGGGGGTCTTCCGTGTGATGACTTGTGCCATTGAAAATCGCTATGCTTGCCAAATAGTTTTGTAAATTATCTGCTGAACATTTAAACCATTGTTAACATAGTATCATTTATCTGCTGTAAAATATCTGCTGAACAATGAAACTATTATTACCATGTTGTCATAAACTGGTTTGTTTTCTTCAGGTACAATGGCCAGTCCTTTATTGCAAGAAAATGTGTGGCTGCAGCAGCAGAAATTTGAAGATGCTGAGCGTCTCTATCGGCAGCTGGAAGCTGGAACAGTAACCTCATGTGGGGGACAGGTGAGTCAATTCTCATTACAACCTTGTTTTTTTTAATGACAGTTTAACTCTGATTGATTCCTAGCATGGAAAAAGTAGGCCTATACAAATAAAAAGCTCTGTAAATAATTTGTATATTAAACTTTCTTTTATGAACATGTTTCTGAGACTTGAAATCTATAACATTATACATTGACTTTCTGGTCTAACCTATTTTTGAAATTGTGAATTGTTTGTTTTTGGCTATATTTTATGTCCACAAAATCTGTGATATTTTAAGATTTAAGAAAAAAATTCTTCTATCCTCTTGTTGAAGTTGTACAATTACAATAACATTAATGTTGCCAATTTATCGACTGATTCTTTTCTCCTTTCTTTTTCTTTTACCTTTTCATGTAGGGATTTGATTTGAAACAAACGGATATTTCTTTTTTTCTATTCTTTAAGTCTTTTCTTGATCAAACTGAATGGATTAGAATAAAAACATTGATAAAATTAAGGTTCTGTCAGAGTTGACTTAACTCACGTCCTCCTTGGTTTTAATTTTACACCTTGTTTTTTTAAATTATTGGTTGTGTTATATCATATTTTACAATCAACAAAATACTTAGACTTTAATTGTATATTTTGTATCTGTATGTCTGGTTTTGTATGTAAACAATTGTCAGTCATTCAAAAAATTTGATAGATAGGTAACATACTTTTAGATGTTTTTTTAAGACATTAAATGAAGGCTAGTTTTACTTTTTGATAAGACTGATGGAATGCTAGCATAGAATTGTGAGTTGTTGTTCTTTCATTCTACAATTCTAGTGGATAATTCTCTTTTTGCTCTGTAGAAAGTCAGCAATTCTTTGGCTGCTGATATAGCTCAAGTCAGACAGGAAATCCAGAGCGCATTAGATAGAGCACCAGTGAGTAGATTGGCTATTCCCTGTATAAACTCAGCTCTTTTTCCGTTGTCTTCACAATTTTATGTATTATAAATTAGCCATGTATGTGTTACTTGTATGTAAATATATGTGCTACAAATTATGTGTATTACTAAATGTTTTATTTTGGATCCTTTTTTTTTTCTCACACATATTTTTGCACTGTATTTATTTCTGGCTAGCCATTTAAACATGAACTGGTATAGAAGTAGGCAAACCTGATCTCTCCCTGATAGTGAGAGAAGAAAAAAAGTGTCCCAGGTCATTTTTGATATTTTGATTGCCTTTTTAATGTTGAATCCTTTAACTTGTATCTGTAAAATATTTAAACTAAAACTGATTCTAGAAATTACGGGAGTTTGAATGTTCTTGTATGCAGCTAGTTCATGAATGTTCTTGTATGCAGATAGTTCATGAATGTTCTTGTATGCAGCTAGTTCATGAATGTTCTTGTATGCAGCTAGTTCATGAATGTTCTTGTATGCAGCTAGTTCATGAATGTTCTTGTATGCAGCTAGTTCATGAATGTTCTTGTATGCAGCTAGTTCATGAATGTTCTTGTATGCAGCTATTTCATGAATGTTCTTGTATGCAGCTAGTTCATGAATGTTCTTGTATGCAGCTAGTTCATGAATGTTCTTGTATGCAGCTATTTCATGAATGTTCTTGTATGCAGCTAGTTCATGAAGAAATAGTAAAAAAAAAGTATTCTTGGGATAAAATAATTTAAAAAGTCAACTAAATTTTATTTTATTGACTTAAAACTTCAACAACCTGTGTATGGAGTCATCATCAATGTGTTTGCAAAATTCCTCGACTATGAGTTAATATTTATAAATATTTACTTATCCATTGCAGTGCTAAAGTGCGGTTCAGTTTTCTTTTTGAAGTTTTTAAAATAATAACTGCCTTGTCGTGATCCAAATAATCTTATTTGGCCTACTTCAGTTCCATTCCATGGAGTTGCACTGCATAGAATTTGTTTTTTTTTTTCAAAGAAAATTTTGAACATACTAGATGTTGAAGATAATCCAACTTACTGAATATACTCCTGTACAAGTTACATCTGTGGATAGGAGGCACCACTCATATTTTAAAATCATTTCACACCTAGGCTTGCAGTCTGATAGGAGGCACCACTCATATTTTAATATCATTTCACACCTAGGCTTGCAGTCTGTTAGGAGGTACCACTCATATTTTAAAATCATTTCACACCTAGGCTTGCAGTCTGATAGGAAGCACCACTCATATTTTAAAATCATTTCACACCTAGGCTTGCAGTCTGTTAGGAGGCACCACTCATATTTTAAAATCATTTCACACCTAGGCTTGCAGTCTGATAGGAAGCACCACTCATATTTTAAAATCATTTCACACCTAGGCTTGCAGTCTGTTAGGAGGTACCACTCATATTTTAAAATCATTTCACACCTAGGCTTGCAGTCTGTTAGGAGGCACCACTCATATTTTAAAATCATTTCACACCTAGGCTTGCAGTCTGTTAGGAGGCACCACTCATATTTTAAAATCATTTCACACCTAGGCTTGCAGTCTGATAGGAGACACCACTCATATTTTAAAATCATTTCACACCTAGGCTTGCAGTCTGTTAGGAGGCACCACTCATATTTTAAAATCATTTCACACCTAGGCTTGCAGTCTGATAGGAGACACCACTCATATTTTAAAATCATTTCACACCTAGGCTTGCAGTCTGTTAGGAGGCACCACTCATATTTTAAAATCATTTCACACCTAGGCTTGCAGTCTGATAGGAAGCACCACTCATATTTTAAAATCATTTCACACCTAGGCTTGCAGTCTGATAGGAGGCACCACTCATATTTTAAAATCATTTCACACCTAGGCTTGCAGTCTGTTAGGAGGCACCACTCATATTTTAAAATCATTTCACACCTAGGCTTGCAGTCTGTTAGGAGGCACCAATCATATTTTAAAATCATTTCACACCTAGGCTTGCAGTCTGTTAGGAGGTACCACTCATATTTTAAAATCATTTCACACCTAGGCTTGCAGTCTGTTAGGAGGCACCACTCATATTTTAAAATCATTTCACACCTAGGCTTGCAGTCTGTTAGGAGGCACCACTCATATTTTAAAATCATTTCACACCTAGGCTTGCAGTCTGTTAGGAGGCACCACTCATATTTTAAAATCATTTCACACCTAGGCTTGCAGTCTGATAGGAAGCACCACTCATATTTTAAAATCATTTCACACCTAGGCTTGCAGTCTGTTAGGAGGTACCACTCATATTTTAAAATCATTTCACACCTAGGCTTGCAGTCTGTTAGGAGGCACCACTCATATTTTAAAATCATTTCACACCTAGGCTTGCAGTCTGTTAGGAGGCACCACTCATATTTTAAAATCATTTCACACCTAGGCTTGCAGTCTGATAGGAAGCACCACTCATATTTTAAAATCATTTCACACCTAGGCTTGCAGTCTGATAGGAGGCACCATTCATATTTTAAAATCATTTCACACCTAGGCTTGCAGTCTGATAGGAGGCACCACTCATATTTTAAAATCATTTCACACCTAGGCTTGCAGTCTTGGCGTGTTGCCTCTATGTCCAATTTAGGGTTGTTTCCTTGCCTATAGCAGGTCATTTTTACGAGCCCAAAAATAATAAATATGGGCTTTTGAATGAGTCGCTTTAGAGTGTAAACATTAACTTTATCCAATAAAATGGTTTATTTACAAGTAAGTAAACAAGAAGAGAATAAAAAAAACACCATGAAAGTTCACTCTCTCAAGACAATCATAATAAATTTAGGGGAAATCACTAGAATAGAGTACATAAATCAAAATAAGCTATACATGACTTATGTCCCTTTACGTCACACACACATAACACTGTATAGAGCCAAAAAATAAACAGTTAAGTTTTAAAAATATTTGTATGGTTCTCTGGTGACCGTGCTAGTAACTAGAAATTATTGAATGCATGGGAATGCTTTAGGCACAAGTCTTTCAGGGGACATTCAACACGGACCAGGGGAGCAGTCTATTTAATCAATTTGTTTTCAAATCACTTTATTTGTTTGCTGTTGCACTTTTTTTTTATTTTCCATTGTATTCATTGAATGTTGCAATATATTCCACATAGCTGCTTCTAAATAGTCTTTTTTTTTGTTATTGTGCAAATCTCTCAACCATTTTGCTATATTCTCTGTGTATAGGGGCACTGTGGATGGGCGTTCGATTGGCGTACCAATGGTCCTGGGTTCGAATCCTGGTGAAGGCTAGGATTTTTTCCCGGGTCTGGAGAGTGTCCCTGAGTCTACCCAGCTCTGATGAGTACCTGACCTTGGGGTCAACTAAAGGCAGCTGTGCATTGTGCTGACCACACAGTCGTCTAGTATGTGGTGGCCACTGAAACTAGTGAACGCTGCTTCACTGGCCCTATGGATTAATTTGATCTGATAGGATACTTTACTTTTTGTACAGTTTATTTATTACCTTTTAAAAGTGGCTGTTGTTTAACATACCTTGCCCAGGACCAACCAATAATTACAATCTATTTGCTAATTATACTAATTTTGTTTAGTTTAAAGCTTTGACTTTTGTCATCTTATCGTCTTTGCTACTTTGAATCTTTTTGATTTTGTAAGCCAATGTAAGCTAAATAAATGTATAGAGTTCCTCTTTCTGCTTTGCGTGTAACCAATTGTCATTTGGTGGTTGTTGTTCTTCTTTGTGAGTAACTCGGACTGCCTGTTCAAAGTGCACACAATTTATTTTAATCATTAATGTATTTAAAATTTGAGTTTTATAGAACTAGAAGTCATTTTTTAAACCTAAATACTTAAAAATACATACTGGTAGTTATTATATTATACAGACATGTCTGTTTACATAAATTTTCTCAATTGAGTGTTGAACACGTAACTGCACTGAATAGGTCATAGCTGTCTGTTATTTATAGGTATCTTTTATTAGCATTATAATAGTCCTTTATTGTTTTCTTTTCAGGCTGGCAATGCTGGTGGTGATTGTGTCTTGAAACGCCTTGAGGCAGTTGAAAAAGAGAACAAGGATCTCAGAAGAAGTAAGTTGTTTTTTTTAAATAGGCTGTTGAATACATTTTATGAAAGTATGTACCTTTTTTTTTGGCTTGTAGTCTATATTATCAACCGAAAAAAAAGAAATTAGGATGCACAATGTATTTTTTAAATCATTTATTTAGTTGAATTAAAGTTACTAATGGTAAAAACATCTAACCTTTAGAAATCCTAATTATTTTTCTAGGTTCTGTGATTGCCATAACAGCAAAATAAAATTTTGTGTATAAATGACAAGGAACATTTCTTGTATGTAAGAGTATAAACACAAAGCTCTTTAAAAGGTTTAACCAAATATTGCAAAGACACAAGCATTATATTATATATAAACAATGCACAGCATGTTTATCCATTTGCTTTTGAGCACAGCGGCAGATGAATGTACTGTACATTGTGCAGCAGTGAAAGAGTTCTTGACTGGTAGTTTGTATTGTTAGCCTAGCTGAAATAAGGGGTCAAGTTAATTGAATCAACTTCAAATTGATGGATTCCGATATATTTATAGACCAGTTTATTAAAACTCAAAAATTTCATTTTTATTAACATTTCTATCTCCAGTAACTGAAGAGCTCAGGTCTATGATCCTTAGTCTACAGTCTTCCAAAGGTGTCGCGGTGCCTGCTACAACTCCTTCCAAGGCACCGGCCCCAGCAACAACTCCTTCCAAGGCAGCGGCGCCAAAAGGCAAGCCTGAGCCCAAGAAACCAGCAGATGATGAAGATGATGATGACGACGAAGATTTATTTGGCAGTGATGTAAGTTCTGTTGTTTAGATATTTTAAACAGTTAATGGCTGTGATGTAAAATCGGTTATTCAGAAATGGTTAGAACAATAATAATATTATTTGATAAAAAGTGATAGTATTATTATCATCCTTGTTAAATTCTTTCTCTATATTTGAAGGTCATCAAAAAATACATTGATTAGCAATGTTGTAACATAGAACAAAACTAATGTTAAAATGTTACTTTTTTCTCAGAGAATGAGATGTGGGGGGAAAATATAATACAAGGAAACATAAACTTATGAAAATGATTGGACAGGTGTTTAAATAAAGATGGGAACATTGATACTTACAGTAAAGTCCTTTGGACTAGTTGACCTGTTTCATACTAAGGCATACTGAAGGTTGGTGTGGCCGGCACAATGCCCAACTACTTTTTTTATACTCCAACCAATATCAGTTACCCACCAGATCTGATTAGACATACATGAACACATTTTGGCCCTGAAGGAAAATTATTGCCATTTAGCCTGGATTTGAAGCATTCAGTCTGGCAATCTGGATGTCCTGCTGCAAGACCATACGGTTCTATAGTTACTTATGGAAGCTTCAGATTTACTCAGTGAAACTGTTGAAAGCTGTTTATGATGGAAATAAAATGACAATGTTAAAAAAGAACTTAAAAACTCATTATTTTTAGATTTACCTTACTTAAACATGGTCACCTACTGTTTTACTTTGATATAGGTAAATACTAAAAAATGTTCATGTTTTTTTATTGTTTTTTTTTTAATTTTGAGGTTATAGCTCTATATCCTCTGATCTACCAGCAATAACAAAATATATTTCTATACTTATTTAGCCTAGAGAATTATATCCTTGTTCTTGTATTAAAAAATGGCTGTAACTCTAAGCTTGTTTTTGTTGCTCAATGTTAAATGCGCTCTGAGCTTACATTATGTTGGTTGGCAGCAAAATATAAATAAATGTATTATTCTTATTTTTTTATTATTATTATATGTTGTATTCGACTCATCCTTGATTTATAAAATGCACGAAAACGGCAGCATTGGCATACAAAGCTGTTTACCATACCATCTTAGTTGTGTGTTTGGGCCACTCCTTTTCTCTCTGTGAAGCTTAACAAAAAAAGTAATATTTGCTTGTTGATCTCTTCAAGAAATTGTTTATCCTCTTGCTGTGGAAGCAGTACCAACTTTGTGCTTGAACTACATTGATTCCTTACATATTTGCTTGTTGATCTCTTCAAGAAATTGTTTATTCTCTTGCTGTGAAAGCAGTACCAACTTTGTGCTTGAATTACATTGATTCCTTACATATTTGCTTTGAATTACATTGATTCCTTACATATTTGCTTTTAATTACATTGATTACTTACATATTTGCTTTGAATTACATTGATTCCCTACATATTTGCTTTGAATTACATTGATTCCTTACATATTTGCTTTGAATTACATTGATTCCTTACATATTTGCTTTGAATTACATTGATTCCTTACATATTTGCTTTGAATTACATTGATTCCTTACATTATTTTTCAGGATGAAGAAACAAAAGCATTGAAGGCCAAGAGAGTTAAAGAGTATGAGGAGAAAAAATCTAAAAGTAAATATCAACTTTTTATTTCATTTTTAGATTGCTAGAGGACACTATCGAGTGTATTAGTGTAAATATCAACTTTTTATTTCATTTTTAGATTGCTAGAGGACACTATCAAGTGTATTAGTGTAAATATCAACTTTTTATTTCATTTGTAGATTGCTAGAGGACACTATCGAGTGTATTAGTAAATAAATTGAAAGATATTACTGTAAAATGGTTCTTTAGACTTGTATTTATTTAAAACAATAAAACTGTCTAGTCCAATTAATACAATTAATAATTAATCTTTTTGTTTTAAATCCTTTTAAAACATGAACCTATTATGCTATGAAGATTTTACTCTTAGCAAAATGCAGTGTATTTAAGTTTTAAACTAAAGTCATTAATTTAAAAAAAAAAACAAGAAAGGCCTCACATATTGTCTGTTGAAATTATCAAGATAGTGTAAAAAAAATAGTTTTTGTTCATTGCAAGTTTGTTGCTTTTAAAAGATTTTAGAAACGGTTGCTGTTAGAATGATTATGTTCCAACTGTGATTGTTTCATTCTAATCTATTGTAATAGCACAATTCCACAAACACTTTAAAGGGCACACAGAAAAACACTCACAAAATCAAGTAAAGTGCTGAAAGATGTTTTAAAGTAAATTCCCAGAATGTGACAATTTCTGTGTGTGTGTGATATTTGGCAACTTGTTGTCTAACCCCCAGAGCCAGCACTGATTGCCAAATCCAGTGTCCTCCTTGATATCAAGCCATGGGATGATGAAACTGATATGGCAGAGATGGAGAAACGAGTTCGTTCTATTGTGTGGGATGGCCTTGTCTGGGGGGCTGGTAAGTCCTATATATAATACCATTTACTTTTTCGCAGCTTTAGTTTTATTAGTTTTTTTTTTAATCTATCAATTCTATATGGTGTCACTAACAAATTGGTCATGGTGGCAACACCGAGACACTGTCCATCTGCAAGAGTACAAAATATGACTGGAATGGTCAATAGGTCAGTTTGAGACAGATAGAGTTAGAACAAGGTTGAAGTGAGGATCGGTATTAGTTAGATTGTGTTAGAGAGATATAAATAGACGTTGGCCTGTTTAGTGTAATTAGCGAACGTGAAATGAACTTAATGTATTATTCTTAAATATGTCGACTATTTTTATTGTAAGTACATAATAAATTGCTTGCCAGAAACAAGCCTTGCTCAAATCATTATTTGTGTGAGAGAGAGAAAGGAAGTGGGCATGCTCAAGCAATCATAATAGTATACGTCTCCAAAGATGTCACATTTAGCAAAAGGACACTAGCAATAGTGGCAGTGACATATGGTCTAGGTGCTGAGCTGTCGGATATATGCACCGTAGGTCATGTGTTAAAATTCTGGCAAAGGCTAGGATCCTGAATGCCACTGAAAAGTAAAATCTGCTGGGTATTGAGCTGGCCACACTATCCTTTGAATGTTATGGTTAGAAAAATTTGTGAGCCCTGATTCACTTGCCTTAAAATCATCATTCAAAACACTTATCAAAATGCAAGACTAAACTTCTTTATTAGAAAGAGCGCCTGTATGGGATACTTGGCTTTTTATTCATTTATCTATAACAAATACTTGTTTTTAATGCTGTGATTTATGTAACGAATTTTTAAATATAAAAAAATCTATTAACTTTTTTTCGTACCAGTAATCAAATTTTATAAGTCATAGTTTAAAATTTGTTTGCAGCTAAACTAGTAGAGGTTGGCTACGGGATAAAGAAACTTACAATCATGTGTGTAGTTGAGGATGACAAAGTCAGCATTGAAGATCTTTCAGAGAAAATCACTGGAGAAAATGAGGATTTGGTGAGTGTTTGGGATCTTACATCAATAATAATGTATTATTTTGCATAGTTTGGAAAAAGTTTGTGACAAGTTTGTGAGGAATTTTTTTAGAATAAGAACCTTGTAATAATACCATGGACTTCAAGATCATTTACCAAACATTACATGTCCTTGATGTCACCCATCTTACATAATAATATGTTATTAAACCAGAGCATACACTGTCCTGAAACATAAGGCCTGTAGTTAGGAGAAAACTTATACCTATTTTTGCTTTGTTGCATATTGTGAATTGTGGAAATTTTTTATAAGCATAGTGTACATACATTATAAAAGAGGCTATTCAATCTTGCTGAAAGTTTTTTTTTTTTTTCTGTGCCTCCCAATGTCTGCAGTCAGACAGAATTGATATTTCAATCTCTAACTTTAATTGTTAAACTTTACACCATGAAATGGTATGATAGTGTGCGTGAATGTCTATTGTGTTTGAGTACAAATGGTTCTTTAATATTGTTTTAGGTATGCTGAAAGACGGAATTTATGTAATCAAGTCAATTTTCCATTCATTTGGATCAATAAAGCAATCTTATCTTAATTTTATTAAAATACCTACGGTACTATTACTATCAAAGAGAATGGTAGAATAATTTAAAGCATCTGTCACTTCTCTATACTGTACGTTCTTATGCATGTAATAATTTTTTTTTAATTTCTGTTTATTTCTATAGGTTCAGAGTGTAGATATTGCTGCTTTCAACAAGATTTGAGTCAATTATTAGATGAATAAATAAATTATTTACACATCTTTGTTTTGTCTGTTTTTATGTACTATCTCCTGTTTGTCTGTTTTACAATTTTTTGTTGTTGTAAGGCATGTCAAGTTTTTATAAATAACTTTTGCATTCTACTTGCAACTAATGTGTTCCACTATAAATAGTTATTCTACTCTAGATACAATTTTCCAAGCTTTAAAAGCTTTGTATATATCAGACATGCCTACCCCTAAGGACTAAAAAGAGGAACAATCTTGATGAAAAAGAGGATTTTTCATCAAAAAAGCGGAACACTCTTTATCTAACAATCTTTTATAACAAAAAAAAAAAAAAAAAAAACAAATAAAAAAAAAAAAAAAAAAAAAAAAAGCTAAAATCTAGGCCTATTATTAGATTTAAAATGTAGGTAGGCTTACGTTTCACAGTCAATTAGCAATGGATCTAGATCTAGTAGGCCTACAGAGAACATTAAATTCACATTTGCTGAATAAACTCCTCTGAATATTCCTTCCAATAACACTGAATTAGTTTTTTTACAATTTGAACAAGTCATATTTAAACTTTCTGAGCCAGGACGTTTAGACATTTTCACAATCTTAGCAATACAGTAAAGGAAAAGAATATTAATTGCCAAACACGAGTAATACCGCAAAAAACGTTAGAAAAGCCCACAATATCTCTTTTAATAAACCCAGAAAACCCAAGTAATGATAATTATAGCATTGCGACTTTTTTGTGCCTTTGTTTTATCAACCTAGACACGGACTATATTTCAACCCATGAAAAACCCAAACTTTCCAATTTGGCGTAACAAAACTAGTAAAAAGCGTAACGGCGTAACAAAGTGTGTTTTTTAATCAAAAAGCGGAACAAATACGCCAAAAGCGGAACGGTAGGCATGTCTGATATATATACACAAGGATTTTTCACAGGACTGTAGGGTGTCCCTGAGTCTACCCAGCTCTGATTGTACCTGACCTTCGTTGGGGGTAAAGTAAAGGTAGCAGGGCATTGTGCTGGTTACACAATCACCTAGTTTACCTTGGCTTTGGGCCACTAAACTTTAAGACTTTAAGTATTTTTTTCGACTCTGGTGTAATAAGTTTAAATCAGCATTTTAACAGTCAAAGTATCACATAGTCTTTATTGAGAAAGTTGTATAAATACCAGAGCAGAAACTCAGTTTAGTTAGTTTAATTAAATGTAATGGAAGACAACCTTCTGGCGATAAATTTAGGAATCTTCCTAGCTTTATTATTAGAGAAAGTGGTTGAACAACATTTTAATCATTATTTGCCTGAAAATAAACGTCTGAACTTTTACAAGTACTGTGTTGTATAAACGGAACCTGAGTTATAGAAATTTGTGAGATGACAAATCGTTCAGCCTTTTAGACAACGTAGCCATCCCAGCGCTATCTGTGTATTCTCTGCATCAGTTGTAGCTGTAGAGTCACTGTAGACACAAGTACCTAGACATACAAGCTACAATTTGAAAAAAAAAATGCAGGGTTGAAATTTGGGGAGGGTGGACATGAGTTGGTTTATAGCTTGCAATGCTTGCATGTCCTGGTATTCATAATTTGTGTTAAAGGTGACAATCGAGCCAATGTGATCTAAGGGACCGGTGAAGCAGCGTTCACCAGTTTCTGTGGCCGCAGCAATACTAGATTATGTGACGGTGGATTCAAATCCGGGACATTTGGTATGCCAAATAAGTGTGCTGCTCCTTGACCACCATGCCTTTTATGCATTATAGTTAGAGTGTTGGTGAAGAAGTGTCAAAGGGAGAGAATCAGAGCCCTTCTCTCTTTATTTTTAAAACTATATTATGCGCCCATTGCCTTTTTGAATTTTGTTTTAGAGATTCGCAAAAATTTCTCCCAAGATTAGGGTTATATAGCTTTTCATTGGCAAAACATTCAATATCATCATTTTTGTAATGTTTAAAAAAACACACGCTTATGATACATTCATATATACACAACCTGAAGGCCTCCCTAAGAAAGTTTGAACTTGATCTTAACAACTGGGAAATCCTTGCCGAGGACTGATCCTCCTGGCGCAATATGACCCGAACTGGAGCTCACGAAGATAAAAGGCGAAGGGTAGCTACTGAAAAACGACAAATAAGAAAAGACAGCCCCGCACCTGTGCCCCCACTGTGGCAAATACTTTCGGGCAAAAATAGGCCTTATCAGCCATCTCCGAACCCATAAGAAATCATGACTCTGACTTAGGATGATCCTCATCGAAAACGATGGACACGCATCATCATACACACCAAAAGTTGTGATAGGTAGCCTTCTTTAAGACCTAAATATTTTATTTTTAGATCCAGACTATATCTGAGACATGTGACATAATGCTGTATTAAATAATAAAGGGCATAAACTGAAAGAAATTTTTTTCAACAAATATTTTACTGTTCAAGGCACAGAAACTGATACTTCTTTACTAGCGACACATTTATCAGAAGCAAACCAGGATAAAAGTGGATCTGATGCCAAAATTCGCCGTAACTAGTCTATATGTTATTTGTATATATAGGCCTACCTAGGGTTTTTTGTTTGTTTTACAGACGTTCTTTCTAGATAGAAGATTATTACGTTCACTAGATCCAAAACTCCAGCAGGGCGACAGGGATCGGTCGGCGGCAGGAATAGAGCCAGCGACGTGTCGGTTGGCGTTCTGGTGAAATAACCGCATGACATGACCAGCCGGCACAAGAAAACATTTTTTTCTAGTTATTTTGTATTTTCGTGAAGTCCATATTAAGTTTACTTAGTTATGCGATTTTGGTTCAGACTTTAGCGTTTTACAAATTAAAAGCTTAAAGTTTGATTTTGTTGCATGCCTCTATTGGCTTGTAGGCCTACTTATGCCCATCTCTGTGAAAGTTATTTTTATAGTTGCATTGAATTTACGAATATCAGGGTAGGCCACATATGAATTAAGAATAAACTAATTAAACCTTTCACGCTTGCACTACTTAGACTCTCAAATATTGATCCGAATAAAGTATTAACTAATTGATCGCGTTGCACCATTGCACTGCCGAGAGGCCACGTGGTCTCGGTGGGGAGGAAGCAATGGACACAGCAATCCCGTCTTACGAACCACCCGTGTGCTTGAATGTTTGTACCTATTTTATAGGATTTGTGCTACCGGGTGACATTGCAGGTATAGGCCTACGACTTATAAGCTGGGCTGCGGGAACCTTCCCTGTTACACAGCACGCCACGTCTTCAGTGTGTCGTGTGGTGGCTGCAGTCCGGACAGAGCTTAGGTGTGCCCCCCCCCCCCCCCCCGCCCATCCTGCTGTCAACCAAAACGGCCCGGTTTCTAGACTTATCCCTACCGCCGACCGATCCTTGCCACCCTGCAGGCGTTTTGGGCCTAGTGGGCGTGATAGGCTAATCTTCTTTTTAGAAAGAACTTCTGTAAACATAAGAAATTCTTGATGTGGCATGACTATGACAACACGAGTCCATGAATTAGAAAGTCTTGCCTTTATTTAAGGAACTTCGCTAGGCCTACTTCTGAAAAAAAAAAACGCCCATCTATCTATCTATTGTAGTGTGCCTTAAATAAGGGAAGTACTTTATTGGGTATACCCTTTATTGTTGTTTTGAAATAGATTTCACGTCAAGATATGTCTAGTTTCAATGCAAATTCATTTCATTGGTCTAACAGTTCAAGTGCTGTATGACCTCGTCCTAGTAAATGCGTTCAACCAGTGCCCTCAGAGGGGAGGGCAGAGGGGTGCATATGCCCGGGGGCATATTTAGCACTAAACAAGCAGTTACAGTATGCAAGGAGGCGGAGCTGAAACTTTTGCCCTGGGGCGCTTCATGAGCTTGTAAAGGCTCTGCGTTCAACTCAATGAAATGTGTTGCTATGTCATTCAGAAACATCGGCTTTACCAGTTCTCATCATTCAATATCGGAAAACGATCGCTATCCAGAGGGCACACCACGTCGTATCGACCTGGCCTGGGGTGGGGGGTGGGCAAAATCCGGTTTTAAACCGGTTTTACAGAACCGAAAACAGGTTTTGAATATAAAAAAACGGTTTATCATCCCTAATTCAGACAACAGGGCATCTCCACAATAAGTTCCATACGACAACCATTATAAAAACCGGATATAGAAAGAAAGAAAAAAATAAATATTAAAAATAAAAAAAAGGGATATAAGTATCCATGCCTCCGCAGGGGATCGAACCCTGGATCTTCGGTTTACGAGACCGACGCCTTACCACTTGGCCACAGAGGCTACCGCAACTAGGGCATCGTAAAAGAGATATATAATAACTCCCATGTTTACAGACAAAAGTCACTTTGAATAGTCTGCATACTGCACAACATTTCTCAAATTAAAAGACTTTTAGGTTTACGGTTATAAAATATAATTTGTTTAGTAACTCCTGTTTTTTAATGGAGTACTTTTGATTCCCTTTTAAGGACATTTAGTTGCACACACACAAAAATATCGTCTTCCGTATGTTATCTCCCTTACCCGGCCGTATTGGGTCGGTACTGTACAAAGATTGTACGGACGTATTTTAAGAATTAAGACTAGATCTATCTGTTTAGGTATTCTGCCACCTTTTGCAATTTGCGTCTATAATTATTTTTTTTTCTGATTTCTTGCAATCATAAAAGTTCAATATTTAGATCTACTCTTCTATTTCATTGTGTTTATTTTCAAAGTTTCAGGGAGATCATTGTTACACGGAGTTATAAAACCTACTGTGACCTACAGAACAAATCAGTTCCGTGTCATTAAACTTCCAGTCTACACTATATTTACATTGTAAGTGTATAGTTAATTTTACATTTATTTTTGTGTGCCCACAATCTAAATAATAAATAAATAATTTACTGCAAAAAGCACAAGCCCATTTTTTGTTTTTAATAGAAATAGTAGGCAGACCCGTAGCCGTAGTTCCTACTTTCGACTTCGGACTTTGGATAACTTCCACTTCGCAGTAGTCAGTAGTTAGTAGATTCTAGAATAGACAGATCCAGAAGTCTCTAGAATTCTTGTCAGCATTTATAAGTTATATTTCTTCTTAACAATTTCATCTTTATATTTTTAACAAGCGAACGCTACACACATAAATTATTCGCAAATCTTCTAGACAAGTTCTAGAATAGGCAATGCAAGAGCCCCATTTTTTTCAACTTTTTGGCTTTTCTGGATTATTCAATGGATAGGCCTAAAGGATAGGCCTAACAGTTAGAGGATCAAACTGAGTGAAGTGATATAGTAATATTTTAATATTAATTATGGTAATACTTTGGTTCAGCTGCCTCACGAAAAGTAGGGTTCTAAAAAATTCCAACTGAAATTTTTTTCACGTGGATCTATTGATAAGTGTCTTAGGAAGATCGGCAGACTATTGAAAATGGAAAAAAAAATTTTTTTCATCGAAAAAAAAATTCATTTCCATTGTGTTTACCAAAGGCTTGTGACGTCACACAGCCATGATGAAACACATGTCTGTCGGCTTCCTAAGACACAATTATCAATAGCTCTGCTACTCAAATTTTCAGTAGGAATTTCTTAGAACCGATACCGAAATGGGAAAAGGGGCGAAATAGCACAAAATGTATAAAAAAGTAATTATTCTTACCGTATTTCATATGAAATAACACAAAAAGACACAAAATCCTATTGTTCTCTCTTCCGAGTTGTCGAGACCACCTGTCTCTTGTTGCGCATGCGTGTCATGTGCTTTTCTAGATTACTACTTCCTGTGCCAAGATATCGCCAGGTTGGCCGATACTACTCATTAACAAATACTTAGAAAGCTTAGAAACTAACCGATAGTAATAATTAACAAATACTTAGAAAGCTTAGAAACTAACAGATAGTAATCATTAACAAATACTTAGAAAGCTTAGAAACTAACCGATAGTGGGGAAAAATCTGGTCCGAGAAGCGTGTGGTACATGGATTGTGTGCGTTTGATATTATAGTATAGGGATAAAAGAAAAAATAAATAAAAATAAACAAATCAAAGGGAAGCAACAAAATTTAACACAAAAAGCTCAAGGGAAGTAACAATTTTTAATAAAACATGCAAAATTACAAAATTTTCAACATTAAATAAAAATCACACAAATGGAACCGCTCAATAAAACCTAGATTGTTGTATTCAGGACAAAAAGATCTTTAAATTCATATATGGCACTTAGAAAAACTCAGTGAGGCAGTTAAACCAAAGTATAGCCTTAATTATTAATAAATTTAATAGAAATAATACTAGTCTAGTCTTAGTTATAAGTTATAGGCCTAATTATAAAATGGCAGTGTCTAGGACGTCTAGGTGACGGACGGATAGGCTGGTAGATATTGTTCTGGCGGGCATTTCACGGTACGTGACGACCGGACATGCGCTAGAAATATTTTTCTGTCAGACCTAAGACTAAGTCTATCATGTAGACCTACGGGAAAAAAAATACTCTTCCCTAACTCTTTTTATTTAACCAAAAGTTAAGAATATTCCCAGCCAAAGTGATAATACTCATGGCCTATCCGGACTATCCCTATTGTAAGTCATTATGGCAAAATTAGTGCCACGTAGTGTTTACGAGGGGAAGTAAGGTTTGGGAAAGCCAAAATATCAAAATGGCATTGTTTATATTTATAGGCAGCCGCTGCCTACTATTTTGAAGGATTTAAAGCCAGGATTTAAAAACCAAAACAAGTTTTTTGTAATGCAAATTATGATTTCATTAGAGTGAATCTTACTAATTTTTTTTTATAGATCTTTCCTTTACAAATCTTTACATCATATGGTTACTTGATTAAATTCCAGAAGAAGAAAAAAAAACGGTTCTGCTATTAAAATCAGTACTTGAAGGACCATAATAAGTTATTTGATTTTAAAACTTATTGCAGCATTTCTATATATAGACATACAAAGTAGGCCTATGGACTGAACTATTTTTCAAGTGAAAAAAACTTCAATAATTATAGAAATATTAGAAAAGAATGAACCATTTACATTGGAAAAAAAGAGGAAATATAGTCCTTTCTTAAAAGTGGAATAACTCTAATAAGTGTGACTGTGCTGTTTTTTTCCTGCGTTGTCTTCAATTTCATTTCCGAGTATTTTTTTTATTATCCTTTATTGTCATCATTATCTACAATTTAGTAAATTTTTCTTTCTAAATTTGACTATTGTTAATTCTTATACCATTAACCCTTACAGTCCCGGGCGCGTATATAGCGGAACTGAAGTCAGCATAGATAGAAGTAGGTCGGTACGGGAAGGGTTAATATTTGTTGAATTTTTACCATTGTGATTCCTTTCATCTATTAAGTCGAAATTCTTAAAAAAATTATTTTTTCACCCTTTTTCCTCCCCAGAAACTGTAGCCATG
Source organism: Anisus vortex (assembly GCA_949126835.1). Taxonomy (NCBI): domain Eukaryota; kingdom Metazoa; phylum Mollusca; class Gastropoda; family Planorbidae; genus Anisus; species Anisus vortex. The sequence goes on along the minus strand of OX421505.1, from coordinate 1,718,357 downwards.
ACAGATACCAGTACATTACGAGAGAAAGGCAATGAGGCCTTCAAACAAGGCAACTACGACGAGGCATTGACGCTTTATAACAAGGCACTGGACACGGGGCCCATGAAGGATTCAGAAAAAGCTGTCGTTTTCAAGAACAGGGCTGCGTGTTATCTCAAAATGAATAAATTTCAAGAAGCTGCAGTAGATGCTACTGAGTGTATGATTTTTAACAAAATTTTAAATATGATTTTTTGTTCTCTTAAAAACTATGCCAATGCTCGTTGGCCACGCGTTTGGCTGGGTTTGAAACCTGGTGAAGGCTAGGATTTTGTTCCTTGGACTGTAGAGTGTCCCTGAGTCTACCCAGTTCTGATGGGTACATAACATTAGTTGGGGTAAAGTAAAGGTGTGCTGGCACATATTCGCCTAGTATGCCACCGTACAGAAACTGGTGAACAACAACAACACTATAATCAATTTGGTTTAATGGGTACTTTACTTACTTTAAGTTAATCCTAACGCTAGACAGATACTGTTGAATGTTGCTTCAAGGGCCCTATGATCAATTTGGTTTGAAGGGTACTTTACTTACTTAATGTCAAGCCCAATGCTAGAAAAAAGAAACTTATTTTTCATTTTGTTATGTAAATATTTACACTTAAAAATTTCTTGAATCACAGCCCTTGAACTTTGCCCCAATGACCCCAAGGCATTGTATCGACGCTGTCAGGCCTATGAGCAGATGGGGAGAGTTGAGGAAGCGTTCAAGGATGCTGTTGTACTGATCAAAGTTGATCCACAGAACAAAGCAGCACGACCACTGTTCAACAAGCTGAACACACTGGTACAAGAGAAGGTTGGTTCACATCCTGTTATTTATGTACAATGTACCGTATATATACCTGCGTATAAGTCGCACAGGTGGATACAGTTTTTCTTTCTTATGTGTTGTCATTGACCCCCGTATAAGTCGCACCCTGACCTCCAGAGGTTACACTGCTTTTTAACTTCTTAAAAATGCATTGCCTTTAAATATAAAAGTTACTAAATATTAACCCGATTTGGGAAACTTTCTTTAAAAAATGGTTTCAATCATGCATAATTCAAACATAATCAAATAAAGGCAGTGTTTCATTTATTTTAAACAGATCAATACAGCCATTAGTAATATGAGAAAGTTTTTGTAAGGCATCTATTTCTTCATCTAAGTCTCTGTTCCTATTAACAAGTTCCTATCCCTATAATCACACTATAGTGGGTTGAAGCGAAAAAAAAAAATGTCTTTTGAAGTGTACTTTCTAGACTGGGCTATTTTGATTGTGACAGAAAGAGAATCCATCCATTATGATTGCAATTTAAGCTCTTGGTAAGCTAGCAAGCCATTTGTCATGCAAACCTCACTGTAAAATCTTCCGATGTTCTTTCAAATCTGACAAAGTTAACTGTTCTTCCAGGCCAAGCAACAGAACAGCACCGGCAACAAAGTGAATCAGATGTTCAATATAACCTTTGACCCAGCCGGTGAACATCAGAAAAGGCTGCAGGTATGGGGACATTCACCTTAGAGATAATCGTTGAGACAGATCACTGTAACTTTAGCTCATTAATGACTTATCCATATCTCTCTGAAAATAATGCTAAGGATCATATACATATATATACATTCTTTTAATACATTATTAACTTAGTGTTTTAACCCTTTAGCCCTTAATAACAGTCCACTTCCATTAACCGCCATGTAAAAAATTAGATCTAGTGTGTTTAAAAAATTGAGGTGTATTACAAAATTAATATAAAATAATCTTTTTGATATATTTTGTGCCAATCTTAGAATTTTGAAAGGAAAAAAAGTTAACAGTTAAAATGACTTGTATTGTCAGAATAAAGTAAAGTGAAGAATTTCTGGAAACTCAATTTGTTTGCCACTAACGTTTTTGCATGGCAATAGTTCTCTTTGACTGCCTTTTATTGAACATCTCATCAAACTAGATCATCGTCATTCCCAATAACATCAAAAAGAATCTTGCCCCGCTTGCCCCCCAGCCTTGATGAGCGGTTAGATTGCCTCTCATTATGCTCATTGCATGTTGGCTGCTTCCTCCTTCAGGAACACTTCTGTTTGACTTTTTATTTTGTCTCAGGGATTGAACAATCTGATTGTGCTGTCAAGAGAAGAGGCAGGGGCGTCACTCATCATGAAACAAGGGGGCTTAACCAAGCTGAAACAGCTTCTCTTGGAGAGAGACTCGGAGATTCAACAGGGGGCCGTCAGAGTGTTGGCCACATTGGCCAAGGGAAGTAAATCAAGGGTATGTAGCCGTATTGTTCTCAGACAATCTCATGCATATATTCCAGTAGCAGTATTCACCTTTACATATATACATTCTTTGTTGTTTGTACTCTGTAACTGTCGTCAGCGAATACACCTGTCGTCATGCGCTACACAGGCACTATTATTTATATATTAGTGTTCTTATGAATATTCAAATAGAAATTCTATTCTGCCATCTGTTTAAATTTGGCATGGTGGTAGAGCGTTTGACTGGCGTACCAAAGGACCTTGGTTTGAAACCTGGTGAAGGCTTGTATTTGTTCCCCGGGTCTGGAGGGTTTCCCTGAGTCTACCCAGCTGTGGTGGGTACCTGACCTTAGCTGGGGGTAAAGTAAAGGCAGCTGTTCATTGTGCTGGCCACACAATCAATTAGTATGATATGTCCACAGAAACTGACGAACGCTGCTACTCTGGCCTTATAAGTTATAGATCAGTTGTTGTTTTTTTTACATCTGTTTTTTAAAACTACTTTCTTGTGGCCAATCAGTGTGCAGGGATTATCCAAGAGATCGGAATGGGTCAGCTGATCCAGCATCTGTCCCAGGCAGCCAGTGAAGACCAGGCCTCCCCCATAGCGCTGCTGATCCAGAACCTCATCACGTACTACACGGGTCTGGACCAACACCATGAAGTGCTGAAGAAGTACGAGGAAGCCAAGAAGAAGGGAGAGAGGATGCCATACCCTCGGATAACACTAGGCAAGAGGACTTTAAGATTTCTTAAGCTTTCCATTAGTTTTCTGCCTGGTTGAATTGACTTGTAGGTTTACAGACATTCCTTCTAGATAGAAGATTATTACGCCCCAGGCCCAAAAGTCCTGCAGGGCGACATGGATTGTTGGCAGTCGGATAATAATAATGATATTGTTATATCTATATGTAGGTGATAAAAGTCATTGGAAGAATATTTTGACTAAGAGGGTAAAAACAGAAAACCGTACAAAGTCAATATTAATAGAAACAAGGGCGGGAGTGCACTTTGATGAGTAAATAAAGTAAACTAGATAAGAGGAGAGAGATGTGTTGAGAAAGACGGAACGTAATGAATAAACAAAAAGCAAGAATTAATTTTAAGTACTACAAAGTCTATACCTGTACAATTTAGGAAGAATGTCTACATAAGCATTTTAAATAAGTAAAGTTGAAGAGTTGAGAAACCAAGAAGGAGTTAGAGAAGAGGGTCATGTATGAAAAAGGCTTGTATAGTTTATGAATTATAATTAGTGTATTAAAGGTTTGTGTGTTGAAGTAACTAAATAAAATTATTTATAGTTCTTATATTATGAACATTATGTTAATTGGTTTTACTGAAGGTGGTGGATTTATTAGATTTATCAGAGAGGAAAGGAGAATGTGTGAGTCTACATTGCTGTATATTTCACAGTCTAAATTCAGATCCTCCACAAAGAAAGTAAAATAAATTAGGGCATTCAGCTGGCTGGACAATCCCTTTATACACATGGCACCATTTCTGTTACTGTTACAAAAAAAAAACCCACACAAAAAACATTTTTTTCACTTTGTTTTCCACAGATGAAGAGTCGAGTACATTTCTTGACGGAGTTTTCCAATCTCTGGTGAAGATGTTGGTGAACAGTAAAGCTTCAGCCTACGGCAGAGACTCGGCCATGGAGCTCATCACCAAGAATGTCCCCTCTAAAACTGGATTTGATTGGACAAAACCTTTCTTGGAGACGCAAGGTCTGTCTATGAGTTTGACTTTGCGCTAAGCAAGAATATTGAAGTAATTTATTGATTTATTTTACTACATAGTGCATTTTCCTTGGTCAATACAGGTGTGTTGAATGTGATGAATGTTATAGTACTTTATCAATCAACATCACTGACTACCGTGTGTAGAAATTGTTGGGTGGTCCAGTTCTGACCCATTAAAAATTCACAGCTAATGTAAAATTCTGATAAAAGCTTGTATGGAGCTCTCTTTTAAATGTATTTTTGTTATCCTTTAAGCTGCATGGGGTAGTGATGGCCCTATTATTCGGTGCCGAAACAAATGTTTTACATTTCACAATTGATGAAGTCTCAATTGTAATTAATGCTTTATTTACATTTCTACATTTTGTTGAGAGCACTATAAAATAAATTTCATACCCTTCCAGGTGTTGAGAATCTCTTGACGGTGGCTGGGTCGCAGAAAGAGTTCAAGACCTTGCAGGTCACACCACAGTCGTCCATGCACGCCTCCCTGGCCCTGTCCACCATCTATGACGACCTCATCAACGACAAACTGAGGGAGAAATTCAAAGAAAAATGCCACGAGTTCTTCAGGTGAGTTGCTTCTATCCAGAAAACCCCAAAATGTACTTTTAGGCATTAACCCTTCCCGTACCGACCTACTTCTATCTATGCTGCCTTCAGTTCCGCTATATACGCGCCCGGGACTGTAAGGTGTTAAATAACCGCTAATGTCCTCTTACTATTTGTATAAAAAAATGATTTGAAAATGTTTTGTTTTTCTTTCTCTATGGTAGAGATCTGTTTTCTGACTCCATCTTTGAATCCAAGATAGAAGCTGTTGCTGCACTTTCTACCTTACTGCAGGTGAGTTGTGGTTCTTCAAACCCGGGCAGGTTATGCATGCGATGTTCAGGTATATAAAAAAAATTGTATTATTTACCCTTAGAAAAAAAAAGTCTCTTGTTCTTCCTGGCACCTGGTTGTCTTGAAATTTGGTAATAGGTTGTAGGACTCGAAGGTAAACCATAAAAAAAAATGACATTTTGCCTTACAGTCAGTCATTGTTTGCTAACTGCGTCCTGTAAGTTATCTTCTCCTTGAAGTCTTGATAGTCTGAACCAAAATTGATATCATGTTTACCCCAAACATTTTAAAGATTTCCAAATGAGTTGTTGATGTTCTTCTTTACTAAGAATAACATTGCATTTTGTGCCTTACAATATTTTCTTGTAAGATTCCATATAATATGTAAGATGTTTCTATATCACCATTCCAGGGGCCTTATGAAGTTGGTGGTATGTTGCTTGGACTGGAAGGTGTCACAGAGTTAATGTTTACCTTGGCCAGTAGTGACAATGTTCAATACCAGGTATTTATAATTTATTTGAAGAATTTTTGACTTTCCATGTTAAAAAATAAAGATATTTACTTTAGATTAAATTTAAAAAATGTATATCAAAGTAAAAACAAAGTCTGTAATAAGATAGACCGCTTGCTTTGATATTTCTGCAATTTGATAACTTGAAACACACTGTTTCGGAATTTCCGATCATACTAGGTCCTCTAGACTTCCAGTTAAGTAATTCTCTATGATTTTCTCAATTGAAAATTAAGATTAAAATCAAAATTTGTATACAGTGGAAGTCTTTAGGCAAGTTTAGGAGTCATTCAGGACAACGTTATTGGCTGCACACGGAAAAACAACACTTAAGCTTTAAAAATAGATCAAGTGGTCCATCTTCTAATAGTCTTTGGTTAAAGCCAGTAGAATATAATGTCTATAATTTAATACCTGAATGTATTTTTAGAATTCTAATTGAAATATATATAATTTATATGAATAGTACTGAAGAAGGGATAATAAGATACTTAGTTTTAGGTGGTTCAATGAAGATATTTCAATGCCTATAAATTTATGGAAAAATTCCTAAAATTGATAAATTGGCTCAAAAGTTATTCAAAATTACATTAGTCAAAGGTGAAGAAGGTTGTTTTTGAGAAAAATGAAAAAGAAACCAGTACTGATTTTCAACAGTTTAGCATTGCAATGGATAAGTAAATATTAACAGGATGAATATATATTGATCAATCATAAGGAAGCTAAGCAAAGAAACTCATGAGTCAATACACAAGTTGTTATAGTTGCAGGCATTTAAAATAATAATTATTAGACTTAAACAATTTTTTTTTATATACAGAGGACATTCTGCTGGATTTTAAAAAACAACAACTATAAAAACACATTTTTAAGTAATTTCTAAAAATAATTTTTAGCTTGAAAATTTTACAGATATTTCAGTTCAACATTAAAAATCAATCATAATCTAAAAAAAAAATCTAGACCCTTTGTTTCACATTTTTGTGTGCATTTAGTGAGAAATCAGTTTTGCAGACTTTCTTATGCGGGTGTAAAATCACATACAAGGAAGTTGAAACCTAGAATGCTTTGCTCTCTATTTATAAGTGTAGGTGTGAGATCATTCATTTTGACTGGTATACAAAGGAAGATAATGTGTTTAGGTTAATATCTCCAACTTTCAATATCTGATATCACAGTCCTTTTTTTTTATTAATACATGTTACTTGTAAGGAAATTGAGAAATAATACATTATATTGAATGATGATCATTCATATAGCACATATCTTCATGCCATTGCATTTAACCTGTTCAGTGAGTTAAAACCAATCTTTTGTATTGTACATTATATCAGTTTAGTGAGATTTGTATAGCAAATCTATAACTGCTAAATACTTGTTTAGTTCTATCATTGTAAACATTGAGCTCAATGCCTATTTAAAATTGATGAGCACAAAGGCCAGATGAACCAAATGAATAATGATGATGATCAGTTATACAGCGTAACCTCTCCATTCTTTTCCATTTAGCCGTTGCTTTGACTGTAGAAAGCAGCATACAAACAATACCAACTGAATGTCATGAGTCACACATGCATTCTTTCTTACTTTTTTTTTAGTATCATGTGAAAAATGTAAACCCTGACGCTCAGATAAGATTTTGAGTAAATTAATTGTTGTTGTCTGACATTTTTTAGAAAGTAGCAGTTGAGGCCATCGTCAGCTCTGCTTCCAAGAAAGACAAGTGCAGCGGAATACTGAAGGACGCAGTGCCCATCTTGAAGAAGCTCTACCAGTCATCTGAGGATCACATCAAAGTTAGAGCTTTGGTGGTGAGTGTGACGTGCAGGGGTTTGAGCACCAGCTGACTCTTGTCTTGTTTCACTGCTGTCTACAATTTTGTTTTGTTTAGTGAAGAAAGGGGTGGGTGGGGAGTGGAGGCCAACTAACTAGCAGTTTTTTACCTACAGGACTAGTGTTATCTTTCTGCATTAGATTTCAGCCTCTCATGACTTGCTTATTACCACAGATCAGGTGGGGGTCAGTATATTAAAAGGTCATAGTCTATGTTGGTATTTAGTCAATGAAATAAAGGTAACAGTCTCAAGATCATTGAATGAACACAGTTTGGTTTCCCGCCCCTTCTCTCAATGTTAGCATTTTTTTGGGGGGGTACCGTGGCTGAGCGACAGCATACCGAAGATCCTGTGTTTGAATTGTGGTGACGGATAATGTTAGTTCCCGAGTCTGGAGGGTGTCCCCGGAATCTACCCATCTCTGCTGAGTACCTGACTTTAGTTGGGGGAAATGTAAAGGCATCTGGGCATTGTGCTGGCCACACAAACTTCTAGTATGCTGTAGCCACAATTTTTTTGAACCTTGTTTTACAGGCCCTATGGATCAAATTGGTCCACCTGGACTACTTTACTTTAAGCAATTTTTTACTTCCGCTAGTTAAAACTAATAGTTTTTTTCCTCATGATTATTCTTTTTTTTTAATTGTAGGGATTGTGTAAACTGGGCAGTTTCATGGGGACTGATGCAAGCTCACAACCTCTGGCTGCAGGCTCAACGCAGAAATTGTCCAAAATATGTCGCAAGTAAGAACCTTTTGTCTGCTCTATAACACTTGACTTGTAACAGCGATTTAAATACAGTAAAAACATAGGTTCAATTAGAAATAACTAAATAGAAAATGCTTTGTTCAGCCTATAACATAACCTGTTGGAGCCAGGGGCGAAGCCACAGGGGGGGCTGAGGGGGGCTGAGCCCGCCCCCTGGAATTAAAAAAAAATAAATTTTTCAACTGATTTTTTTAAAATATGCAATAATTCGCTAAAAATTTGGTAAATCTTTATCACGCGAAAGTTTAGCCCCCCCCCCCCTGGTATATGGTAAATATTTGTCACGCGAAAAATCAGCCCCCCCTGGAAAAATTTCTGGCTTCGCCCCTGGTTGGAGCAAAGTGGTTCTGAAAAGATGCTTTTCTTAAAAAAAAATAATTTTCATCTGAGAATAGCCTTGATTTAGATGGACATTTAATTGTTATATGAATGTGTTGTTACGTAAAAGTTAGATCCTGTTGACCGGTTCAATGGAGTTCTGACAGGCTAGACTGGTCCTGTGTGAGAGATAAAAATGGGAGTGTGTTGACAACTTTAGTTTGAAGCCAGTTGTGTTTTTAACTGCTACTACTTCTTAAAGTTTCTATGTAGTTATATGATTATTAAAGATGGTTTTCTTTGATACTCCAGACCATTGTGGTAGTAGGAGGGAGCGAATGGACACCTCAGCAGTCATCTTTCTTCATTTTTTCTATGTTGAGCCACTGTCACTAGTTCAGCCATTTGTAGCTTTGTCCAATCCTTAATATTGTTGAATCAGTATTTCCGCTGACGGCCTCTCCGACGTCCACCTTCTACAGTGCCTTGGAGGGTGTTTTTTGACAGGTTATTATGTGGCACCACTTGACCCGAACCATGTCAGCTTGCCATAATGAACCCTTAAAAGACCGCCCTAGATGACAAACATAACAGTGGTTACATGGAAGTTTATTTTGCATATAAAATACAACCACTTTGAATCTTGATTTCTTGTTTTTTTTTTACATCTGGTGACTTGATAGTTTTACAGAAAAGTTTTCATGTATTAAGGTATAGTGCCAGGTGGGATATAAATGAATGCTTTTTAAAGCCCTTTCTAAACATAGACTAAAACAAAAAAATTTGGATTCTATCTTTTTGTAAGAAAGGGTCACATGGTAAGGCTTTTTTTTAGGTGTGTATATTTGTATGTATATTTGTATGTATTGAGCTCAAGGAAAGATATATTTTTTTTCTGACTGCAGATTTCTAGTCAACCCAACGAAAGATGTCGACCTCCGCAAGTGGGCCACGGAAGGCTTGGCATATCTCACGCTGGATGCAGACATCAAAGAAGAGTTGGTGAATGATACAGCTGCCTTGAAGTCAATATTTGAATTAGCCAAGGTAAATAATTAGATTTAGTTTTAATTTTTCAGAAAAAAAAACGGAAAAGCCGACATTTTAGAAAAAAAAAGGGTATTTTTTACAAAAATTTATTTTAAATGTCTAATTTTATTGGTTTGTTGAGTAATTTTGTCCACACAATAACAAGATGTTAAACTTTATATTGATGTATAGTACTATAAAATTAGACGCCTTTTTACTGTAGTGTAAATATAAAAAATACATTTTTTTATGTATACCCATTTCAAATGCAATTTGGACATTGAAGTAATGTTACTAGAATTCCCAAACTAAATATTTTATAACAGAGTATAGTTAAAATATACACATTAGACTTAAACTTGTTAAAAAACTTGTATTTTACTACATTTAGCTCAAATTTAGTGCCACTCCTAGCTTTAACCTTGTGAACAATTAGACTTCTGGCCATGCTGTTCTCCCAATTTCTGTTCTATTTAATGTGCTGTTCTCCCAGTTTCTGTTTGTTTTATAAAATGTCCTGACTTTCACAGAGCACAGAGAGGAACACGACCTACGCCTGCGTGACTGTCCTGGTCAACTGTACCAACAGCTACGACAAGCAGGACATCATGCCTGAGCTGATTGAGTTGGCCAAGTTTGCCAAGCAACATGTGCCAGAAGAACACGCAAAGGTAGGGATTTTCAGACTAAGCTAGACTTATAGATGGGACCGTCCTCTACACAGGTACTGTCCTATACACAGGTACTGTTTTCCACATACAGGCTGTTTGATTCTCACACTAATGCAGTTTTTTTTCCCACACAGATTCTGTTTCCGACGCACAGGCTGTGTGTTTCTCACTCGTGCATTTTTGTTCAAAACACACACACGTACTGTTTCCTACGCATACTGTTTCCTCCATATATAAACATTCCCAGGTGACACACACTGATTCACTACCATTATATATTTCTTTATGTAAATCTGAGCAACTATTGCAATTCTTCATGTAATTCTGTCTTCTTCACTCATCCCTGGAACACCTTGTAAGGCAGTTTTGGCTTTAGATGCTAAGAAAATTAACTGTTATTGTCTGTCTGTTTACTATTGCATTGTCAGAGTCTGTTAAACTATTCATAATATATGTATAAAGTTAACTTGTTAGTGTCTGCACATAGTTATAGACTACTTCTAAGTGCACCAAGCTATTTGCCAGTCATTTATACTTTCTGTTTCTCACTTCATTTGTTAACTCACTAAGCACCAGAACTTGTAACTCACTAAGCACCAGAACTTGTTGTAACTCACTAAGCACCAGAACTTGTTGTAACTCACTAAGCACCAGAACTTGTTGTAACTCACTAAGCACCAGAACTTGTTGTAACTCACTAAGCACCAGAACTTGTTGTAACTCACTAAGCACCAGAACTTGTTGTAACTCACTAAGCACCAGAACTTGTTGTAACTCACTAAGCACCAGAACTTGTTGTAACTCACTAAGCACCAGAACTTGTAACTCACTAAGCACCAGAACTTGTAACTCACTAAGCACCAGAACTTGTTGTCTTTGTTCCCAATCCAGCGTTATGTTATTGGAGCTTGTAAATAATTGTAGATACATTGGTTTCGCAAAATAGTGCACAATTGAACAGAAGTGGAACAAAAGTGAATTGTGACGTATGGATGTAAGGGAAAGATGGTCACTTTCATCTTGGGCTAGGAGAAATAAATATCTCTGGTCTATTTGTTAGTTTTTATGTTAGAATATTAATCTAAGTCATAGGTTCTCAACCTTTTCGGCTCACTGCCCCCTTTTAAAAATGTTTTTCAGCTCACCGCCCCCCCCCCCAACTTTTTTTGCGCCCATCCCCCCCCCCCCACCCCCCTGGAAGTTCAAGGGTCAATATAGTTTACACAATTTATTTTAGAGCGACTAGATTTGTGTGCTTGTTTATTATTTAAAAAAGCAACTGAAAAGGAAAGTTATTGTAAGAATGAATTGATAAAAAAATTACATAAACAAGAGCTTAAAAAAATCAATATTAATGTGAATCATTTGCCTGGTGTGTTGCTAGTAGTTTGTCTAAATTTGTTTCAATTTTGGTGGCAAAAGCCTTAGGTATCCACACACAATTAATGTTTATTTACAACTGTTTAAGGTAAAAAAATTTATTCCTCTAATAATTAAATCTTATTATGAATGCTGAGATGTTAAATTTATATAAAGAAATAATAATTAGTCTGTAATATTTGTTATATTATATTGTTTGGCTCCACTATTGAATCAAATGATGTGGAAACTTTTTTTTAATTAAAGGGAGATAATTAACCCGTTTCATTTGAACTAATATTTCTAAAGTTTTTTTTATTTTATTAAAAAAATGGCTTACAATGTATAACTTTGAAATAATCAAACTGTAAAAAGTATTGGAAAATTATATATATTTTATATGACTAAAGAAGTTATATGTATATTTTCAAACATTACATTAACTACCCAGTTTGTTTGATTACCATGTATCTATTCCTCTTAATGATAGTACTGATACAGTAAACCAAACAATGAACACATTAAAGGACATCTCAAACTGAGATCAAAATATCATTAATATTAGCACCTTATGACATCACAATCTTCTTTAAAACTACGGGCCTACCAGACAATCAAGCTTTACAATTAGCTTATGTTTATTGAGTAGTACAAGGATCAGTGGGAATACAATAATGTGTAGACCTACTTTTGGGGAATATCTGATATTTAGCAGCACTTGTGTTTACATCACATTTCATAAAAAAATAATCGATTCAAATAGCTGAGGTGTTCAAAGTATATCAGGTACGTTTGTACCGCCCACTTGCCATTCACCCCCCCCCCCCCCACAATCGCCCCCTGGAAGTCAGCGCCCTCCAGTCTCCCCCCCCCCCCGGGGCGATAACGCCCCCGTTGAGAACCTATGATCTAAGTCGTTTGTGTGGCGTTATAATTAATATGATAAACATATATCTTAACAACCCATTTGTAAATCTGCTTGATATAAAAGTTGATTCAAATTACTGCTTAAGCCTGAGTTTTCATGAGAGAGTCTAAGCTGGAGAAAACCTATCTAATAAAATTACACTGGCTACCAATAACGCTTAGCATAAAATTAAAAGACTTTGCTCTATAAAAGCCATCTCGGTCTATCTCCCCAAGTACATCAGATCCATAGTCGAGCTACACACAGAGAAAAGAGGACTGCGTTCAAACAAAATCCATCTACAGCTCAAAGTACCAAGCGTAAAAAGAAAAACATTTGCAGCTCGCTCATACAGCATTGTAACACCTCTGTGGTGGAATGAACTTCCCAACACAATTAAACAAGCCGACAATATTTCCATAAAAAAAAAATTAAAAACACACTTTTTCAATTTATTTTAATAACATATGGCATGGTAAATGTAAAACGCATTTGAAGACTTTGTTATGAATAGTGCTATATAAATATGTAATTTGGAATTTGGAGAAGAAAAGAGTTTGTCAAGGAAATAAAAAAAACAGTTAGATTTTCCTGGTATTTCTTTGGCTCTTGAATTTAGTTTTTGCCATGAAAATCTGCTTTTGGGCACATGCTCAGGACTACTGATCTAAGAATTGATTCCTCTCTCTCTCTATAACTCTCTGTCTCTCTCTCTCTTTCTCTCTCTTTCTCTCTCTCTCTGTGATTGTTTCTGTTGTGTGTGCATGAGTCACAACACTGACACAGGATCAGCACAAGTATTTCTTGTTGTCTTAAACTTGTTTAAACTGTTTTTTTCTCCATAGGACAAGCCAGAGTTTGTTTCGGGCAGGATGCACAGACTGGCAGACGCCGGGGTTATCAATGCCCTGGTCTCGCTGTCTGACACGGAAAGTAAAAACAGTCGGGAGCAGATCTCCAGGTGAATGAATTAATTCTGGATTTATTTTTTTTTAGTTTTGTTGCTGTTTTCATAATGCCTCTGTAGTCTGTAAGTTGTTCACAAAACCAAATGAACCAGCTTGTTGGCTATCTCTCCATTATTTTTCTAGAATTTTTTTTTATTTTTTTTATGATATTAACATGGTTTAACTCATTTGCTACTAACCTAGTTTCCAAAGACACATAGGAAAATACTAGCCAAAGGGAAGGAATTCCTTATCAAATTTAGTAAATTATTTTTTAATATTTTTTTTAATGACTAAATATTCCCCAAAGTGAATAAAAATTACATCATAAAATATATAAATATCTTAGCTTTCTGGAAATGTATACTTTTATACATCAAAAATGCCGAATTATCAGTAGAATCATTCGCTGAGTGTTGAGACCCTAGGATTTGGCTAAATATTTTCACTAGCCCTAGCGTCAAAGTCCGATAAAAAATAAAAAAGCCCATAAATCGAGTTGTAATGGAAATTCATCTCAGTCTATATCTGCAGCATCCTTATTATCAGAACTATTGTTAAATGTTATATTTGGAGGTATAGAGCTATTGATAAATAAAGTAAAAAATTAAAGGCGAAGGCTATAAAAAAAAGTATTACAAGACGAAAGGCCAGTGAAAACTACCAGTATTTTGAACGCGCAGCGCAAAAAAACGAAACTTAATAAAAACATCCGGTTTTTATTAACGAAACAGACTATATTCCTACTTTTTAAAAGCCGTGCTTGCAGTATTAAAAAAAACCAGAACGCATGGCAAAAAATCAAGAAACGACAATAGGTTAGTCACACATGTGGCGGCCGCTTTAGGGCGCATTAGTACGGAGGGGGGTAGGTCGCATTGAGTCGCAGTAGTAGCAAATGAGTTAAAATACTTTGGAAATATTTTTCCTTTGGTTAATGTGTTTATATAGAAATATTCATCATTCATATTTTGTGTTGATATTTGTATGTTATCTTGAGCTGTTTTTTTTTTTACTATCCAGTCTTCTCGTCCAGATTTACTTCAATACATTTTACCCACTTTGTTTTTAAACATACAAAGGCATTAAAATATTTAGTTTGAAGTTTTCTTTGGGACATTGAACACTTCTTGGCATTAGAACAAAAAATTGACTTGGCAGTTTAGCTCTTTATAGGGACACAGTGGCCTAGTGGCAGCGCGTCCTGGCTGGCATACCGAAGGTTCTGGGTTCAAATCCTGGTGAAGGCTGGGATCTTTCCCCCGAGACTGTAGGGTGTACCTGAGTCGACCCAGCTCTGATGGGTACCTGACATTAGTTTTGGTAAAGTAAAGGCGGCTGGACATTGTGCTGGCCATACAATTCCCCCAGTATGCCTTGGCCACAGAAACTGGTGAACACTGCTTCACTGGCCCAATGATTGGGTCAGATGGGTTACTTTACTTCCTTACTAGTTCAGCCCTGTCCCATTGGTGGAATATGTAAATTAGTGTTATGGAATGAGCTACAGTCAAAGTTACTAATATAACATTGTCTCTATCAGGGTATTTATGACCATGTCTTGTGAATGGAATGAGTTATAGTTAAAATTACTAATCTAATGTTTGTCTCTATCAGGGTATTTATGTCCATGTCAACTGAAGAGAAGCTACGAGGTTTGATTGTACAACAAGGAGGGGTGAAGGTAATACACTCTTCTCTTTTAGTTGACACTTCTCTATCTTATACCTATTTACATACTGTCATGCTTACTAGGCAAGGTGTGTTCCAAACTACAACCTGTGGGTGACATCTGGCCCATCATATTTCTTTAACCTGGCCCACCTGGGTCTGTCACAGTAAAATGTGACTGTGAGTGTAAATGACTGGTGTAAGTATGTACTGGCTGGAACATACACACAATGGACTGTATTATTGTAATGTGTTGACCAAACTTAGAGACCTGATAGTCCTGTGTTATTGTTATATGACTGACTGGACTTGGTGAGTTGTATTTATGAATTTATTGTTTGATTGTATGACTATTGGTTGAATGACTGGAGTATGAGAGCTATGAAAGGACTTTAGAGTTATAAAAAAAAAATTAGTTTTTAACACAAACTAGTGGGTTATGAAATTTATTCAAATGTATACTTGTACAAGGTCCTCAAACCTGGTCCACCAGATCCTCAAACCTGGTCCACCAGATCCTCAAACCTGGTCCACCAGATCCTTAACCTATCCTCTCAGTGTCCATAATGAGATACCTGCAGTTTGCTGTGTAATTTGGTGATATATATTTTGTCAGTCTGTCATCCGGACCCAACCGCCTTCCCTGTGTTATTGTTTGAGGACGCTATGTTCTATCTGTTCTAGACCTTAGTTTTTCTAGTCTCTGACCAAAGTCTCCCATACAACTTGTTATATGGTTATCTATATGTTGTAGCTGGTATAGTGTTAAACAACTTGTTATATGTTTATCTATATGTTGTAGCTGGTATAGTGTATATGTTGTAGCTGGTATAGTGTATTTGCTCTAGCTGGTACAGTGTTAATCAACTTGTATGTCATCTCAAGGCTTTACTTAACCTGATGAACAACAACACAGACAACGGGGTCATCCTGGCCTCCCACGCCCTGGCCAAAATTTCTGTCACCTCAGACCCCAATTTCGCCTTCCCAGGACAGAGGGTAAGTTGACCCTTTTGTAGATTGTTTGTCAAGTCTCCTAATTCAAGTTTTCTATTCAAAAGAATGGTTTCCCCTTTTTTTTAAATCACCTTACCCATATATAGGCTGCTGCTAGTTTAGTCACATGTGAGTGAGTAACATGCATAGGCTTTAGAGCAGAGGTCTCAAACTTTGATAAAGGCATGTGTCATTTTATCACTCAAGGGCTGGCCCCCCCCCCCCCCCAATAAAAAACAACAAACAAAAAAGCACTTCGTACATATTAACTCATTTTACTACATATCTATAATAATATGCTAATTTACATTTGAGAGTCTAATGATTTGTATAATTGTATTACAGCCAATATTGAAATATTGGTTTATTAACTACAGCTATATTTACTTGCTTAAATCAGATTTTATTTTAACAAGTGTGCTACCTATATAAAATTAACAATAAAATTTGATGCGTATCAGTACTAGCTGTCTTTAATTTCACGACTAGTAAGATTTTTTGCAAGCTTACTGTCTGGCCACAAGAATCCACTTGGTGGGCCGCATGCTGCCCCCTGGCCGCGTGTTTGAGACCCCTGCTTTAGTGCAATGGGCTTTGATAGTGCTAACAAACATAAGCTTTAGAGGAAAAGATCTAAACAATATGTTAATTTGCAGAGGTTCAAAGTTGATAAGCAAAAAAAAACAACACTTTTTTTTACTGAACGATTTTGAATGAATCACATCGAGACATTGTATAGCATTGTAGCCATTCACTTAGAAATAAAAGATAAAACAGATTACAGTTGTAGTTTTAGTGCTGCATTGCTTGCTTTGATGTTCTATGAATAGTCTTATGTTCTATCTCTGTACACATCTGTTCCCAGATCTATGAAGTTGTCAGACCTCTGCTGTCTCTCCTCCATGGTGACAGGACCGGCCTGCAGAACTTTGAGGCTCTCCTGGCACTGACTAACTTGTCATCAGTCAGTGACTCAGTCAGGTGAGTGGTGTCCAAACTTTAAAATGTAATATCTTATCTTGATAAAACCAAAGTCCTAAGAAAAGCTTATATCAAAATGTTCTGCTTCAGGTAATACACCACTCTAGACTGCAACTGAATGTACACTTGTACATACTATGTTACTATCTATGTTTCAAATAAGGAGTTACTTAATTGCCATATCAATTACTTAATTGCTATAATTTTCTTCATGGCTATTATGTTTTGAGACTTGGTGGTCCAGCAACAGTGTACTAAGATTGCCATACTGAAGGTCCTGGGTTCAAATCTTGAAAAAACACCAGATTTTTTTTTGAGACTAGCAGGTGTTCCCGTGATGACGCACCTGTGACTGTGATGGTTACCTGACCCCCTGGGGAAAGACGCGGTGTAGGTGTAGGTGGCTGGGTATTGTGCCGGCCACATCAAGGCCCCTTGTGTGCCCTGGATATGAAAATGTTCAAGACTCCTTCACTGCCCCCATCGCTACTTATACTCACCCTGTAATGAGCAATCTAATGTTTCCTATCTATTAGAATATGACACAGTTTTTGCTGTCACTATTTGCAGGAACCGAATCCTGACAGAGAAAGGTCTACCTTTCATTGAACACTACATGTTTGAAGATCACCAGATGTTGAGACGGGCTGCCACAGAGTGTATGTGTAACATGGTGATGAATGAAAAGGTGAGCTGCGGAGCTTTTAATAGTTAGTGACGTACATAGGGCGGCGAACTCTTTCTTAAGTTTCTAGTTAGTCAATTTTGTGCATGTGCGGCATTGGACAGCCAACATTTTTGAAATTTTTACAGATAGTTAGTCCATTGTTTGCTGTTTTTCACATTAGGCGGCAAGCATTTTTTAAAGTTCTCTGTCTTATGCGATCCTCACAGTGTCATCCCAATCTACTCCAATGGACTGTAAGTCTTTCTTGCAGGTTGCCCTCCAGATAGCCATGGGGCATCCTTACCTTGTTAGGCCATATGATTCTGCGGTTAATGAACCGGCTGTCAACATGACGAGCAGAGTTCTAACCCTGCATGAGTTTTTTGTCCTAGGACATAATAATCTTCTATCTAGAAGGAACGTCTGTGAATAATAATTCATAAGACTTTTTGCCTTCTCATCCCATTCCTTGGTTTTCAGCAGAAGGCCACCTTTCTTGCCTGCTTTCAGGCATCCTTAAAATGTGACCTGTCTGTCTCAATCTTCACCTTTTAATACCCCCAGCAGACATGCCTACCGTTCCTGATTTTCCGGAACCGTTCCGGAAAATGGCAGAAAATTACCCCCTGTTCCGCAATTCCGCATTAGACCAGTTTGTTCCGCAAAATCGGCGTCTCCGAAAATGCCGAGATTTTAATTAAGAAACTAATAAAGCGAAATAACCAAAAGTCATTTGCCAACTTTTGTTTTCTTTTTCTCACTTCCGTTTTAATTTTTAATGCATTTCCTTTCTTTGGTAGAGAGTGCATTAGCGTAGGGCTTCGCGGCACTGTTGACTACTTTGCCGTTTTTGTTATGTCAAATAATTTTGGGAAACTAAAACTAAACTAATCATTGCTAGCCAAAACAAAACAAGCTTATTACCTTTTAACTTCTAGTTACTTAATAAAAGTAGGCCTAGTCGCTAAATTAAAATTAAAATAAAGTAAATTAAATTGTTTATTGTCCCTACTGGCCTACTCGAGCCTCAGCCTACTGCTTTAAATCGGTTAATAAAACTGCTGTTGGCGTATTAGAACAGACACAGTGTTAGTGCATTTAGCTAGGCCTATTCAAGCCTATTTAAAAAAATTTGCTTATGGTAAAGTGGCTTAGACCTTTAGACTTAGTCCTAGGCCTAGGCTTATGAATTTAGTTAGTTTTACCAATTGACCAATATCAAGCATTTAATAATTTTAAGTTCAATTACCTTGGCCTTGTCCTTAGTTTAAAATATAGATAGACCCACTGATTATTTTGACTTTAACTTTAACCACTTTCTGAGTTTCTGTCCTAGGCCTTAGACTTAGTAGATTGAAAGGTTTAGTTTAAAAAAACACAGCATTGCAATTATTGCGTAATAGCTAAATCATATAGGCCTAGCTACATAAAAAGCCACTGTTCTAACTTTTAATAGATTTATAACATAAATGTACCCCCCCCCCCCAATATTTTTTTTTTCGTTAACTCTATATTGACTTAATTTGTATTCTATATATTCTATATATATAATATATACAGTCTTATTACTGTAAGTGAAATAATTTTTCCCATTTTTCTTTTAATAATATTTTTTAGCGTAGACTATATTGGCTCAAAAATGCTTCCTCCGCGCTTATGTTCCTCATTTTGGTGCCATGTTCCTCATTTTTACCTTGGGTGTTCCTCATTTTGATTTGTGGAGGTAGGCATGTCTGCCCCAGCCATTGTTGGCAGGTAACACCATTTGAGAAAGTTTCTACTTTCTTGATGTGGTGAGAGTAACTTATATCCAGTAACTACTTAGACCCTTTTGATGAACTTTAACTGCATTTTTAAATTTTTTGACTAACTCAAGCAGCTGATTGTATCACTTACCCAGGCTGCTCACTTACCCAGGATGGTCACTTACCCAGACTGGTCACTTACCCAGGCTGGTCCCTTACCCAGGCTGGTCAATTACCCAGGCTGGTCACTTACCCAGGCTGGTCACTTACCCAGGCTGGTCACTTATCCAGGCTGGTCACTTACCCATGATGGTCACTTACCCAGGATGGTCACTTACCAAGGCTGGTCACTTACCTGACATAGGCTGGTCACTGATCATCCATATTGCCTCAAAGAAGATCTGAGCTTTGATCTTTTTTTGTGTGTACATTTATCTATCACAGACCTGTCTACCCAGGAAAAACGCTTGGAGTATTCTTGAGAAGGCTAAAGTGTACTTTTCCGAGGTGTACTATGCAATAATAATTGTCATCTATCGCACCAATTATTCAAAATAATAGTCATTAAAATTAAAACAGTTGTTTCATTTAATGTTTAAAACAAGCAAAGAAAATCTGTTCTGTATTTTCAGCACACTTTAATAAATATATGTTTCAAATGTTAACGAAATAGACAGCTAGTGAGTGTTCAATAATTTTTCTGTCCTCCTCCATTTGGTTACCTCGGCTAGTTGTTTGGTCATGCTTCTTTAGACTGGTAGTATGCCTCTTTCAGCAGTTTTAAGTCTTTATCATTAAGAGCCTTTACAGACTTCAAAATTCCCACTGGCCGGGACTTGAGCACCAGAAGGCTCTCCATGGTCTGGTCAGACATTAAGGAACACTGTGGTGTCCAGTTCTTCCTGACACAGCTGAAAACACGTTTGCAGTGGGCACTGCTGTGTGGTATGGTGAGAAGCCCCAGCATCACATTCGCCAAGTCTTCAAACATCAAGCTGTCAGTATCTTCATGCTTCCTTTCAGCAATAGAAAACCACGTGCGATCAATTCTGTCCTTGATGCACCCTGACACATCAGTAGATTGATATAGGCAGAACTGCTCAGCAAGTTTGTCTAAAGGGGTGTTGGCGACCAGGACAGGAAATCTGTTGATGATGAATTCCAGATTGCTGAACCTGCAAGACTACTGCAATTTGACATCTGCCACTTCTGCATGCATCAACAAGTCAACATCGACGCCACAGCCTTTGTCAGCACATCAGAGCACGACAGCGACAAGTTATTATCCACAATGATGTTGCAAATCATTGCCTCTGCGCGAGTCACATCACCCTGAAGTTGCTCCTCCCCAGCGACGGGCTCAGGCTTCACAAGAAAAGACCTAATATTTTGTATAGGCATAGACTTTTATTTCTCAACAGCCAGTTTCTGGTGCGACTCCGATTCGTCATGTCTCTTACAGTCATAGAGCCGTCCGTGTCCCACCGAGAAGTCGATATGACAAATAGTGCAGTGTGCCGATGTGTCACTTTTAGATGACACATGCAAGTACTTATATTTCATAGAATATTTATTTATAAACTTTTGCTTCCAAGCCTTCGCTTTTTTACTCGGAGCAGACTCGGAAGCTTCTTCGTCATCTGCTTCATGATTTCGTGCACACTGTGTAAGTTTGCTGTCAGCCATACTTTTGATAGCCGAATTTGGACATTTGCGAGAGAGGAAAAAAGGATATCAGGTCAAGGTCGCCGCGCCGTGTAACAAGTTAGGTATTACTAACAATGTAGGGCCTACAGCGAGCTCCGTGTTCTACATAAAGTTTATAGTGCCGATTTTACATCATTGAATCATTGATAGCAATAATTGAAACCCCGACGTTGAGCCGAGATCAAGTCTATTAATATTAATAAATAGTTGCTTTCGTTTTAGTAGGCTGATAAAGAAAAGAGTTTTAATCTCTCCATTAGTAAAATAAAACGTCAAGAATTTAAAAGAAAGCCGCGAGTAAAGCGTGATGTGACGTACAGATTGACCTAAAAACAAATTCGCGTGAAGTAGGGTTATTACCGATTGCCGTGTCAGACCATAAAAACGTAGGCTTCTTGGAGATTTATATAGATCTAGACTATAGCCTATGAAACTGCCGGGTCCAAAAAAGCTACATTACGGGATTGCGCTAAAAAAAAGTTTTTAAAACTCAGGAGGCACGAGTAGGCCTATAAAAATTATCGGGCCACGAAAGCAAAAATTGGGGAAACCCTGACCTAAAAAAAAATATAGAATCACGCATGCGTTTTATTTCGCCTTTTAAGTTTTCATGAAAGAAAAAAGTTGATCATTTATAGTTTCCCTAAACTTAGATTGGCCGGTGGCCATAACCGGCACTCTAAACTCTTGCACCCAAGCATAATAGCCTACACCTTCGCTTTTTTACTAGGAGCAGAATCGGAAGCTTCTTCATCATCTGTTTCATGATTTCGTGCACGCGGTGTAGGTTTGCTGTCAGCCGAATTTTGATATTTGCGAGAGGAAAAAAAGGATATCAGGTCAAGGTCGCCGTGTAACAAGTTAGATCTATCCATTTTCGACCTATCAAAACATCGGTTTTATGTAAGTGCGATTTAGTGATCGTCTAATTACCGAAAAGAAAAGAAATAAAAAGAAAAATTGCGAAATCATATTTTTTTATTCAAGAAGTCGTATTTTTAAGACGCTCGGTGTAACAGCCGTATTTTGTATCCTAAAGCGTACGAAAATACGCCCAAAGCGTATGGGTAGGCAGGTCTGCTATCATAGCATGATGAGAGTAATAGATATGCATTTTATCATGCGCAAGAGGGACAGGGAGATAAAAATATTTTATTCATTTAAAGAGAACAAAAAACAAATCCTTCTAAATAACTTGTCTATAAATGATTACCTCAATGGTGGGAAAAAGTAGATAACTGAAGTTCACAATCCAGTTAGCTGGGATTAATACTGTATTACCTCCTGTAGTATGGCAAGGGACAGCACTTGAAATTATTTAAATTAACTATGGTAAAATGTGTTCATTAATAGTTGATTATAAGTATAAATCAATGTCCAGGTTCAAGAAATGTTCGATGCAGACAATGACAGAGTTAAAATGCTTGTCTTGTTTGCTGGTGAGGATGACCCGTCACAAGTGAGGGCAGCCACCGGTGCGCTAGCCGTCCTGTCCGCCAGATCCTCGGTGTGTCAAAAAATTGTCCAGGTAAGTGTTTCACCTAGACTTTCAGATCTATATCAGTCTGTAGTTACCTGATACTTAGTCTTGGAGGAGATCATACCTGATACTTAACAAGTTTTGGTGAAGATCATACCTGCGAAAGTTTGTGAAAACTTGGGAAAATCTGTTTTGGAAAGTATGTGAACTTTGCTATAATGGAAAATGCTGTGGCAGAAGTTACTTTCAATAAAACAAAAGTTGTGTCCGTATGTGGGAAGATATAAATAGGAAATGATAAGAAACTGGAAAAGGCACAAACAGAATCACTGATTTACACAAAACATTTGTTAAAATTCTTCAGCATTTTATCCTATATATGCTTGGAACGGGCTGCCATAAGAAATGAAAATAAGACTTACAGTATGTTAATTTTCTAGGGTGATGATTTTTTTGTTTTAGAATTTATCTCTCCTTTATCAATGTAATTAAATTTGTGTACAATTTTCATCAAAGCTAAATATTGTGACAGTAATAGTGGTTGTGTAACTGTGAGTGTGTAAGGGATGGAATAATTATAAGCTGTCTGAGACTTAGTGACACACATTGGAGTGTATTATTGTAATGTTTTGACCAGACTAAGTGACCTGATAGCTCTGTTATTGTTTATGTGACTGGCTGGACAGTGTGAGTTTTGTTCATGGATGTCTTGTGGAAGTGTATGAATAGAGAGAGTGAATGGTTGTATGTGCTAATGTAATGTGATATAAAAGGATTGCTGAATGAGAATAGAGTTTAGATGTTACACCAAGCTAGAGACTTGAAGTCATACTTTTACAAATATGGCAGAGATATTTACATATTTTTTAATAAGGAAACACCTCACAGTTAAAAAATGAATACTTCACTATAACTGAAAAATCTGCAATTTCAATTTTGAAATGATTTGTATACAGTCATTGCTTGAGGCACTGGGATCTTTAATCAATTTAGAATAATGCACAAGACTGTCAATAATCATACAGGACTAAATACAGTAGCTGTGACAGTAATAGTGACTGTGTAACTGTGTGTGTGTAAGGGGCAGTGACTGAAACTTAGTGACACACACAGTGGACTGTAATGTGTTGATCAGACTTAGTGACACACACAGTGGACTGTAATGTGTTGACCAGACTTAGTGACACACACAGTGGACTGTAATGTGTTGACCAGACTTAGTGGCCTGATGGCTATGTGTTATTGGTTATGCTGCTGGCCGGGCAGAGTGAGTTGTGTTTATGAATGTTTTGTTTGAGTGAGTGAATGACTGGATTAACTGAGCTATAATAGGATTGTTGAATGAGAATAAAAATTAGTTGTTAGGCTCTTACTTTTACAATAACCTTAACTATAATCCACTGGAGAAAAAAAATAAACAAAAATCCAGAGCTGTGGTTTTGACAAAAAAACATTTCAATTTGTTCTCATAATTCCGTTCCTGTAACTTTGTACAAAACTTTGTGATGTCTCAGGTGCAAGCCTGGATGGAGATCTTCCAAGTTCACGCCGTCAGCGAGATGCCAGACATCCAGCACAGGGCCTGCCACTGCCTGCTGAATATCATGTCAGCTGACAAGGAGCTGGCCAGCCTGGTCGTCCAGAGCCCGATGCTAGAGATTCTCATGGCCGTGGCCAAGCAGAAAGATCCCAAGGCAGAGAAAGCCACGCAGGCAGCTCAGGAGGTAAACCATAGTGGCAATTTTGTTTATCAGTTTCTGTAGCCAAGGATTATTTGGTGATCCCTAGCTGAGAATTGAACATCCAGCTCCTGCATGCGTCTAAAATATAATTATTAGATTTTATTTACTAAAAACATTTTATGAAAGCCTTAAATCCTGAAATTCATTACTATCTTTAAAAAAATTAATATTAATGGAAATGTAAAAAAAAAGTAGAAATAAAAATTTTATCAGTGGGGAGTCGCACCCAGGAAGCTCAAATGGCTGTCGGATATGCTTATCACTCAGCTAGGGAGGACACATGCAGAAAGCGAGATCGCAAAAAGTAAAACATGAGACAAAAAAGGTCATCATTATCATCATCATAAGGTGCCATGCCGGATGGCGTAGGCGATCATGTCTTTCTACCTATCGTTTCATCTGGCAAACTCTATCATTTCTGTTGCCATGCCACTCCGTTAGATTATCTAATATCTTCCTTCTCTGTCTTCCTCTGCGTGTCTTTCCCTTCAGCTTTCCTGTTATTATTATTCTGATGTTTTCTTGTCTTGGTTTGAGTAAAACATATGAATAGTACTTAGTTTTGTAAAACATGTGAATAAAAGGCCTTTTATTTACTATATATTGTTTTTCTTCTTGTATTTTGTCCTACTCAGGCTCTGCAGAAGGCAGTGGAGTTTGGCCTTTTATTTACTATATATTGTTTTTCTTCTTGTATTTTGTCCTACTCAGGCTCTGCAGAAGGCAGTGGAGTTTGGACTCATCAAAGAGAATGACAAAGGGAACGTCCCAGACCAATTCTTGGAAATGCTGAGGGCCCAGCTAGCCAAGGTCAGGGAGGAGGAAGAGAGGCAGAGGAAGATTGAGGAGGAGGAGGAAGAGAAGAGGAAGAAGCAGGAAGAGGAGGAGAAGAGGCAAGCCATGGAGAAGCTGAAGGAGGTCAAAGAGGAGGATGAGGAAGCTGGGGAGGAGATTGTGGTGGAGGGGCCGCCGGAGGAGCAGGAGGATTCTGGGCCGAAGATCAGAGAGTTGACAGATGAGGAAGTGGCCCAGCTGGAGGCGGAGGAGAAAGCTAAAGAGGAGAGAACCAAGGGAAGCAAAGAAGAGACAACTGTGGACAAAGGCGACAAAGGAGAGACGGAAGATGCTGAGGATGAAATTGGTGAAGAGGAGTTGGCATCCGGGGATGTTTGGAACGATCAGAGCGGACTGAAGTGAATGAGATTCTATTTTAAAAAGATGGTATTAGTGAAGTGATGGTACAGTGAGCTGATGGTACAGTGGCCTGATGGTTATAATCACCTGAAGTTTGTGATCACTACTCAATGAATATTATTTGCTTACTTTATCACAACATATCAAATTAATGTCATTCATGTTTTTATTTGTTTTGTGATAATGAAAAACTAAAAATGTAAAACTTTCTGCCATCATTATTGTAATTTTTTATCTTACATTGTTGACTCAGTAAAATGTGAGATTTTCTTTAATCAGTTGCGTCAGTGAGAGTCTGAAATATTGTCAAATAAATACAAAAATACCATTGAACATATCATGATAACAAAAATACCATTAAACATATGATATATTCAGTTAATAATTCACTTATCAAATTTCAAATATCAAGATTTATTATTTTAATTTTATCAACAGCTTTTATTTTTTTTTTAGCTGCTGTAATTTGCATTGTGATGTGCCAATTTTTTGATTATGTGGGATTGTCTACTTCACCTTTGCTGGGTTCTCCAAGTAGGCTCTGCCCCCCTCCGCCGCTGTCCCCCTCCGCCGCTGTCCCCCTCCGCCGCTGTCCCATTTAGCATTTGCTATCAGATGTATTAGAGTTTTGCTACCCATCCAGTTCTCCACCCCCCCTCCCCTTTCCATTGTTGTAGCAATATTGTTTATCAAAATACAACCCAATAGGAACCTGTTGCAATGCTCAGATTAACTCAAGGACATAAACACTTTCCTTATCACTTATGCCAGAAAAAATGCATTTAAGTACTCTTTCTTCCTGAGTGACATTCAGGCATGGAATGGGTTGCCTGAACAAACCAGGAAAACCAGTAACTTAACATCATTTAAAACACTAATAAAGATGCAAGACTAAACTCAAACCAAGGGTGAGCGTAGGAAGCAATAATCTTCTTCATAGAAAGAGCATCTGTAATATATAAGAAGAAGATACAAAATGTTTTTCTACTTTCATACTTGAACTGAGTTTGTTGTAATTTCACCATGACTCAATACACTAACATGTTAAATATAAAATTATATTATTGTCACATAGACTTGTTACATGGTGCAATATGTTTCTTAGTGTAATATTTTTCTTTCATTCTATTTATGATGAGCTTTCCAGTCAATGTATTGAAAAATCCTTGACAATTTTTTTGAATGCCATTTTGAGTTGCTCCTTTCAATTCTTTCATTGCATGTGAAGGGCCTGTTGAGTGTCAGTGGTCCAGTTGTTGTTTTTTTTTCTGCATATATTCTCTCCCTTTGTGATAATTGCTTCCCTTGATGACCCCAACTTTTAAAAACATGAAATCATTTGTTTCATCATTTTATTGAGCCTGGATTTGTATGCTGAATAGTTGAGCCTGTAGTTCAGGTGAAATGTAATTATTCAGATTATGTTTGTTGAGTCCGGCGATGTTTATACTTATGATTTTGACATCATCTGAAATGTTCAAGTCACATTCTCTTGTACAACTACTATACCAATACAAATGATAAATTTCATGAATGTGATTCTTAAGAACGAATTGTTTCTTTTTGTTTTTAAATGCCCTGAAAATTATGTTCTCTTAAAAAAATGTTTTTATGTGGCAATTTTTTTTTTACATTAGATTAGTTGTAGTAATTCAAAATTTATGATAAATTTGTCATAATTATTTTTTTGTTACATTAGATTAGTTGTAGTAATTCAAAATTTATGATAAATTTGTCATAATTTTCTTTTTTACATTAGATTAGCTGTAGTAATTCAAAATTTATGATAAATTTGTCATAATTATTTTTTTTTACATTAGATTAGTTGTAGTAATTCAAAATTTATGATAAATTTGTCATAATTATTTTTTTTACATTAGATTAGTTGTAGTAATTCAAAATTTATGATAAATTTGTCATAATTATTTTTTTTTTAACTTGTTGGTATAGTAGGCTTGTAAAATGTATATAATTGTTCTATTAGCCATCAGAATTTAAACTCTTGTAATTGAAAAATTTATAAGTAATTGTTGATTCAAATGAGTACGGTATGTGTTCTGATGATATAATGGTCATGAAACCTTTTTCTAAAAATATTGCATTCATTTCTTTTTATCATGAGAAGTCAGTGCTCAGTTCTGTGTGTGTGCTGGAAATGTGCTATAGTGTGCTAAGATAGATGTGGCAACCCATTTTCATCCTTCAGACAGCAACACTTATCATGTTGTATCCTGGTGGTACACTTTTAAATGAAATGTTTACTTTGTTCTATGCATGTTGTTATAATTTGTTACCCTTAAAAAAAATTTGTGGTGCTAATATTCAAATTTATTATCTTTTTTTTTGTATACTGTGATGACACTATTTGGACAAAATAATCCTGCAAATTAAATCTGTGAAAATTGAAAATTATGAGCACTGTGGAGATTGTGTGACCAGTACAATGCCAAGCCAAGTTTATGTATATCCCTTAAGTGTCTGGTCTTTGCCGTCACATTCTTCCAAAAATATTTTGTTTACTTGGAAGAGAATTTAAACCTAGGATGTTGGAAGAGAATTTAAACCTAGGATGTTGGAAGAGAATTTAAACCTAGGATGTTGGAGTTGATTGTCAAGTGCTCTTTTTTTTTTTTTTACAGTGGATGAATTAGTCAATACTTGCGTGTTGTTTTATTTTTAACACATTCTTTGAATAAACATACAAGTTATTTTTCAGTAACATTCGCGAAAAAAATGTTGCTTGCAAGAATTTTTTTTAATACATATTTGGTTACTATCTCCTGTAAATTATTTTGTAACTGATCCGAGAGAAATCTTTTTTACAGTTTTTATGCTGCATGACACCTTGATGTTTTTTTTATGTAATGTTTTATGGTTTGAATAAACAAAATATATTTTACTTAATTTCTTTGTTAGGCTATAAATCATGTTGTGGTTTTTCTTCTTTTATGGTTGATATATAATCTGGTGTGTGGTGTCACATCAGATTGTGTGGTCGGCACAGTGGGCAGGTTGCATTATTCTCCTCAGTCCTCAATGCCAATTGAAGACGTGGGTAAAAAATTAACTGTCAACTGACTGGAATTCGATTATGTCAAGAAGCATTTTGCCTCACTTTGCTTGATCAACTGGCTATTATTATTAAATGAAAATAAAGTGAATCATATAACTGCTTCTGTTAAAAAAAACATCTGAGTTATCTTTTCTTTGAAAAACAAAAGTAAAGGAGGAATTTTAGCCTTTTGAATAAAAAAACTAAATTCTTTTAGATCCAATTTTGACTAAGAAAGAAAATAAAAAAGGCCACACCTAGAATTAAATACACAATTGAAGAAAAGATTATCCATAATACTGTTTCTTAATCAACATTGATTAATGGTGAAATTTGTTTTCAAACATCTACTCTGTTGCAATATGAGATCAAGTTTGACAGTACAGGTAATCTGAGATTCTTTATTTGTTGACCTGGCACATTAAAAAAAATGTATTGGGTGCAACAGTTTTAATGAATGTTTGAGTGTCCTCAAATTTCTTGATTTTTGTTCATTGTGTTGAACTTTTTACTATGGTCCAATGTTACTTTATTATTATAATTTTATTGTTGATTCTGTCTAATATTTAATATGCCCTTTAAACCCAAAGTACTAATGTTGACCTTATTTTAGTTCTGCAAGTGTTTTTATAAATTTACTTAGTCAAAGAAAGAAAAAATCAAGTCTATATTCAACTTTATTCAGCAATATTCAGTAAAACTCCATTAAACAATTGTTAAAGTCAGAACACAAGCTTCCATTCTTTTGCATTGTAACAAAATAACAATCTATTTACAATATACTACACAATCATGCTATCTACAATTTAGCAAGAACTCATCCATGTAGAATGTGGCTAGAATGCCGCTAAAATGCATTGCTATACAGTGAAGTATTAGTTTATATCTCAATGGTCTAATTTTATCAAAGAATATACCCATGTAACAATATCACAAGGTATCAGAGTATCCCAACCTTTTCTTAAGATATATACTGTTCAACAATATTAGGTTGTGAAATATCATTAGTATATAAAAATATAGAATATATTTCTCAATTGCAGTAGACATTTTCATGTTTCAATTTCTAAGGCATAAATTCCACTTTACACTGATTGCTCTTTAGCATTAAACACCTTACAATGTCAAAACATAAATCATCTCCAATACTTATTAAAATAACATTAAAATATAGAAATTATACAATAAATGTTTTAATGTATCGAACAACAACTTTTAACGTTCCCATTCTACTTACAAGCAAATATTCTAAAGGATCTAAGAAGGAAAATACTGAGAAGCCGTTTGTTTCTATTTCGGTATACCATGGGCATCTCTGTGTTTGTTTCTATTTCGGTATACCATGAACATCTGTGTTTGTTTCTATTTCGGTATACCATGGGCATCTCTGTGTTTGTTTCTATTTCGGTATACCAAATACCATGGGCATCTCTGTGTTTGTTTCTATTTCGGTATACCATGGGCATCTCTGTGTTTGTTTCTATTTCGGTATACCATGGGCATCTCTGTGTTTGTTTCTATTTCGGTATACCATGGGCATCTCTGTGTTTGTTTCTATTTCGGTATACCATGGGCATCTCTGTGTTTGTTTCTATTTCGGTATACCATGGGCATCTCTGTGTTTGTTTCTATTTCGGTATACCATGGGCATCTCTGTGTTTGTTTCTATTTCGGTATACCATGGGCATCTCTGTGTTTGTTTCTATTTCGGTATACCATGGGCATCTCTGTGTTTGTTTCTATTTCGGTATACCATGGGCATCTCTGTGTTTGTTTCTATTTCGGTATACCATGGGCATCTCTGTGTTTGTTTCTATTTCGGTACACCATGGGCTTCTCTGTGGTTCTTCATAGCCCAGGCCATCCAGTCCAGCTGACCAATGATCAGCTCCGCACCGCTTACCATGTGCTGGTTCAGAGGAGTGCCGTTCTCATCCAGGGCCTTGTGCACCTCCGGGATGCCAAAGATGTTGGAGACACTGGGCGTGCCGATCTCACTCAGGAAAGATCTCAGCTGCATGGCTGCTCTCATACCTCCATAGATACCTTCGGAATAAAATATTTTTTGATATGGCAAAGGCAAGAATTGTAACAAATGGTGTTGAATTATAATGAAACTCTAGAACAATCGGGGCACGGTGGCCGTGATCCATAGGGCCAATGGAGCAGCAATCACCAGTTTCTGTGGCCATGGCATACTCAAAGATGGTGTTGCCAGCACAATGCCCAGTGCCTCTACTTTGTCCCATTTAACATCAGGTACCCATCAGAGCTAGGAAGACTCAGGGAAAACTTCCAGACCTGGCAACAAATCCTAGCCTTCACCAGGATTCAAACCCAGGACCTTCGGTACTCCAACAGAACATGCTGAAGCTCTGCCACCACGCCCCTACAATTTAAAATGTGAAGTGAAGAGTTTAATATTTCATTGATGTTTTACACGAGTTTATCAGCTTACCATAGGAATAGGAGACTATAGCACTGGGCTTGTAAGCAAAGTTGCTGGCTGCAAAATGATCTAACATGTTGCTCAATGCTGGAGGGATGCTGTGGTTGTACTCTGTGGACACCACAACGAAGGCGTCTGCAGCCTTCACCTTGTCATCGCACTCTGCCATCCACTTGGGCAATTTGCTTCTGTCAGGATAGGAGTAAATAGTTCTCTCTAAAAGTGGGAATTTCAGGGCTACAGGATCTGTGGGAAAATAGAAAAATGTCTAGACTCCACATACTGTACGTACAAAAGACTTTTCATAATCTTAGAATATACTCATTGTTTCAAACTTTGAACATAAAAACTATTATTCTTACAAATTTAAGGATTTCAATTATTCTTAAAAAGTTGAGAGTTTCTAGTATGGGTGTATCCTGTCTTAAGTTTATATAGTGTTACAAACTTGAGTTATTAATTGAAGATAGTACTTTGCATTGACCCTTCATTATTCGTATTATAAGAGTCGAGGAGAGGGGTAGGTATGACCTACATATTAAATGTTGCAACCTACACTGATCTACGCCCCATGAATGTTGAGGTTTTGTTAGTAAGTCGTAGATTGACTTTCTGAACTCTCGTGGAAAAGCATGATTCTTGATTCTCCACCCATTTGAGGAACCAATCAGATTGGGAGACTTGTTTACCTCCAAGAGTTTAGTCTCATTTTAAGTTAGTTCTTATAGAGAGTTAAGTTCTCATTTTCATCACTTGAACATATTTAGCCTGAACCTATTATACTATTTGACATGCTACTGATGTTTCAAGTTAAATAAATATTTAAATTACTACAAGTGATGAATTCAATACTGTTATATTATTATTAGGCCTATCTGCTATTTTTAATATAGGCCTAATACAAGTCAAAGTGGAGACCCTGAGCACAGATGTCACCAAGCAGAGAAAATTGAGTAGGCCCTACTTCAATAAATAGTAAAATGCAATGTCAATGTAGCCTATAAATATATAAATTAAGCCCAATAATAACAATTCGTATCTTAATTATCTATTACAGAAGCTCTTTCAATAACTTTATAAAGAAGATTATTGCGTCCTAGTCCTACGCTCATCCTAGTCCGAGTCTAGTCTAGTCATTCATTGACATTAGACTTGCATTTTTTTTTTTTAGTGTTTCGAATGATGTTACGGCAATAGTTAAGTTACTATAAATCTATTATAAATATAACTATAACTACAATAAGTTATAGTATAATTATACTATGGTCCGTAAAGGCTAAGTAGAAGGCCTACTAGATCTATTCATATTTATTTAGGGTTAGGCCTAAAAACTTTTTTAAACAAAATTAACTTACCGAAAAGATCGACTTGAAAATTTTTGTTTTCAAGTTGTTTCTGCATAAACTTTGCAACTCGCAAGCCGAAGCGACCTTCTCTTGTTGATCCAAGAAATAGAATAGCTTTGAGTTTATTAGCCATATTATTTTTTATTTGTCTACTTTCAATTGACTTTTTAAAAAAGCCGGTACTAGAAGTTATCAGCTTGGTTTCCTACTCCGATAGACAGAGCGACCACTAGACTGTTTTAGTTACAGTTTCCACACAGAACTTGAGTTAAAAAAAACCATAGAAATAGTGCACATTCAATGCGCAAAGTCCTCGCACAAGAAGTTGAAAAAACAAAAACTCACATCTATGATGAAAAACACATTTTCCACATAATTATAATTGTATATTAGTAAAGTATTTATCTCCCCTAGACTAAATTTGCACTGAGCTATATATATTATATTATTGTATACCTTCAGCCCAAAAAGCACCGTGTTACCGCCCCGCCAACACCGAATTTGTTAGGATTCAATGCCCCCCTTCCCCCACCCCATAAGATTCGGGTTTGATCCATTCTAGATGGGCAAATCCGGTGTGCGTTTACATTTGCACGAGACACTTTTGATTATTTTTTTTACTAAGAGAACTTCACTCGGTGAGAGTTTGCATGCAACCTGCATGCTTCATTTTGAAGTTCGAAAAAAATAAAAGGTCTTAAAACTATAATCTAACTATTTTTTAGAACAAGACTAGTCTATATTTAGAACTGCCAAAAAATAGAGACAAAAAATAGGGCATAGTCCTCACTTTTTTATTTTACATAGAAAAGTAGATATTAGAGGCGTCGGCTATATAGGGCCTAACACGTGGAGAGGGGAGGGAAAAAAACAGTGGGGGGGGGGGGAATTTCTTGGGAGAAGTAATAATAATATAATATATATTAATATCGATAGGCCTATAACGATGAGAGTGTCTCTCACTTTAGACCAATATGGAACCTATCACCCCTCTCCCCCCCCCCCCCCCACACACATTAAGCATATAATAAAGCCGCAGGTGTTTAGTATGTAGCGGAAACTCAAGCAGAAATAGCAGTGCCCAACATGACACAGGTAAGTAGTCTACCTGGTTTCAGCCACACCCATGAGTACCTACGGGTAGTCAAGCGGTACATAGGTACGTAAGGGAGGTGACTGGCCTTAAGGTAGGTCAAGAATTTCGTTGCAGTTGATCGACAATGCGTGACACGTTTAAACTCAATAAAATAGTTATATTATTATAACCCGTGTTATATTTTTATTGTGTAGCCTACATGACGAATTGTGTCTACGATAGGACTACCTAAAAGGTTTTATGTTGGATGAGCATCTTATCAAGAAACCTATTAATTCGACGTAAAATTAAAGTTACATGAGTATAGTATAACAAATGAGTCATGATTAATGTTTTTTTTTAGTTCATTTGGAATCTAAGGCAATTTACATTGCGCTTCTATTATTATGCTGAAATCAGTGCAAATGTTTAAACATGCTAATAGCAGACAACAAGGCAAAATGTGACGAAACAAATGGTCAGGAAAAGCTGACACTAGCCATATGTTTCGACACATGTTACTAGGGTATACCCACCGGTATACCAACGTTACTGAATCACGAAACAAGATTGACGGATAGGCCTAGGCTTACTATTTATCAGCCTGAAAATATTTGTATAGAAGTCCTTCTAGACCAGCTTTAGAGACCTCGTATTTGATGTGACATTACAACTATTAATTACTCAGTAGCTTTTACTTATTTATGTCTTTAACAACGTAGGGCCTACAATTATTTCTGCTTCTAGACTCTAGTTCTTTAACTACTTTCCACTAACAACGTAGGGCCTACAATTATTTCTGCTTCTAGAATCTAGTTCTTTATCTACTTTCCACTAACAACGTAGGGCCTACAATTATTTCTGCTTCTAGACTCTTAGTTCTTTCTCTACTTTCCACTAACAACGTAGGGCCTACAATTATTTCTGCTTCTAGAATCTAGTTCTTTATCTACTTTCCACTAACAACGTAGGGCCTACAATTATTTCTGCTTCTAGACTCTTAGTTCTTTCTCTACTTTCCACTAACAACGTAGGGCCTACAATTATTTCTGCTTCTAGACTCTAGTTCTTTCTCTACTTTCCACTAACAACGTAGGGCCTACAATTATTTCTGCTTCTAGACTCTAGTTCTTTCTCTACTTTCCACTAACAACGTAGGGCCTACAATTATTTCTGCTTCTAGACTAGTTCTTTCCCTACTTTCCACTAACAACGTAGGGTCTACAATTATTTCTGCTTTCTACTAACATGTTTGTACATTTTGCTTTAGTGATGTTTCCATTCTAATAAATTTTAATTGTCACATCATCACATTATGATTTTGACAGGTAGCATTTTACACAAATAGGCTATGATTGTGATAATTAGTAGCTTTTTACTCGAGATATTTAGGCCTATAGCGCTGTGACACTTAGACCTATATGGCTGTTATAAAAATCACTAATCTATGCGTGCAAAGTCTGCCACGCATTTCGCAAGTTGTCGACCCCTGATGTAGATTATGTTAGGCCAGTATATTTTTGCGAATTAAAATGATATTTAGAATAGAGAAGATACTTAATTATCTATATTTATTTAGAATATAGAAGATATTTAATAATATATATATATATTTATTTAAAGCTTGAATCGGTTGTGGCTTATATTTAATTACTTCTAACTGGAATCCCCTTTCTTATAGTAGGCTATGGTTCGTAGTAAAGACCAGAGCCGGATCATTACCATCAGAGACCCTAGGAACTAACATGATTTTCATGCCTTTTACTTTATTAGCAATGTAAAATATAAACGATAAACTATAAAATAAATTTGCCATAAAAACTTTGATTTGTTGTTGTATACTTCCACTTTTTATATTTATAAGTGGCTTTTTCCTATTTTTAAAACTTGTTTTTTTTTTTCATACAAGCATTCTATTATGTACTGTTAGGGTGAATGGGACCTATTTGTGGAGCCTGACTGTGCTGCACCATTTGCTTTTATTGCACCATATTATTATTAATGACAATATGATTCCTGCTATTTGACCCAGTGGCTAATCTAGCACTGGTAAAGACCATTAAATTTGTTTAATTTAATTACAAACAATAAGTAAAAAAAAATTATATAAAACAAATACCTACATTGTGATGACTAGGCTTGGGAAAACTTGTGTAGTTATTGTATTACACTGATTTTCTAATACTTCAAACTGGTTCTGTGCTTCTCTAGAAATGTAGAACTTAATATCTACACATTTTGGGAAATATAAGCGATCAGATATTCTACATCATTTTATATTTTTGAATGTCAAAAGTGAAGTTTACATTGTTGTATCTGTGGCATCTGCTTCAAATAGAAACTAAATCTAGTGCAACGCCTTACCAACATTTATCCCCCCTCCTCACCCGAAATGATTTCCAAATTTAAATGAACAAAACACACAAAAAAAGCCAGCCCTCAAGCTCAAAAATACAAGTAGTCATCAGTTTCTGTTGGAATCAAACCCAAGACATACAGTGATTGAACCTCACCATAAATAATAATACATTTTTTTGCCTATAAATAAATTTTAAAGAAATCAATGTGTATAATATGAACAAATCGGTTTATTATACATCGATATATAGAAACCAAATCTGTTCACAAGTTCAATAAACTAAATAATACAAGTAATGTTTTAAATAAGAAAATAATCTACTTTACAGTTGTTACAAACAATATTGATATATAATCACAAGAAAAAAATATAATGGACATATTCATTCTGATGTTATAAATAAATTTATTGCAAACAATTTTAATGTGATCATAATTGTTAACAACCAAACATATAACATTGATAATAAATCGAAAGACTAAATATAAGCACAATTTTATAGTCACATTTTTCAACAAAAAAAAAGATTTTTGCTGCCAACTGCTGAGATCTTTTCCTAAGCACCAAAAGCTCAAAATAAATTGTTCAGTTTACTTCAGTAACAGTTACTGGTATACACCTGCAGCATCCCTTTGGTTCTTCATGGCCAGAGTCATCCAGTCTAGTTGTTTTAGCAAGGTGTTGGCACCTTTCTCCATGTGGTCATTCAGGGGCTTGCCAGTCTCGTCTAAAGCTTTATGAACTTCAGGGATGCCAAAAATGTTGGAGACGCTGAGTGTGCCGAGCTCACTGAGGAACGCTCGGAGCTGCATGGCTGCTCTCACACCACCATATATACCTAATGGGAAACAAAAAAGTATTAGTATAATTTAATATGGAATATACTACAAGCTATAAGCATGTGGTCAAAAATATCCATCTCTGTAGCACTATATAGAAGATTTTGGCTTCACACTTTGCTGTTTGTTTACTTTGTGTAGTGATGACAAATGGCAGCCATATTACTATAGGATTAAGATATTTAAAAAAAAATATTTCATTGTAAAAAAATATATAAAACTCAGCTGTCATGCGACGAAAATTAACTGTCATGCGATGAAAATTAACATTCATAGCTAAAATTTAAACCATTCAAAATCAATATAAAAGGTTCCGTAAGTTCAGAATATTTCATATATATATATTGTTACGAAACGTAAATTCCCTACATTGTAATGTTAATAAACCAACTAAATCATTTAAGCGAATTGCGTTTAAACGATATAAAATATTTCTCAGCTCAAGGTTTCCCCCGGGTTTTTCCTAACCTAATTAGAGCATTATTGTTTTTTTTATTAACCTCGATAAAAACATGAACTGTTCACGTAAACACAGCGTGTCAAGGTCGTCCGGTCTCTCCTTATTTTGTTAGAGCATTATTGCTTGTTCTTAATAAAAAAGACAATCTGATCACGCAGTCAACACGCAGGCTTGATTAAAATATTCGTGTCACTAGGCTGGCTGGATTTTCCAACGATTGACCCATAACATATTTCCACGCGATTCGACACTTTTAGTTTAGTTCTTGGCGTGCATTCGATCTAGTAACATCAAATATTCTCCGCTCTGAGTATCGTTTCTATTTGATTTGTATTATGGAAAATTTATTATTCTACTATTAACTACAATGCTATATGTTCATTGAGGATATTCATTACTAATTGGAATATGTGTATTTCTTGATTGTGTATATAATATTATTTGGATTCCTACTGGATTGATGTTGTAAATTAAACCAAATTTATCGTTGCTTTCTACACAACTTGGTTAACGTCAATATATCAAAGTTATCTACATGTGTGTATGTGTAATATTTATTCAACTATATTAATAATTTACACTACAACTCAACATCGAGGTTCTTGCTGTATAATATGAGCCACACAAATAATTATACATGAAGAAAAATCAACTGAAAACTCTAAAACTACGCTATGTGAATTGCCAGGGGATTATAAGAACCAGGAATACTCTAGACAACTACAAATAAACTTCAGAATGATATAATAAGATCTTCACTAATACAAGGATACTCACACTAACAATAACAATACTATAACTATTATTTTCATAAATTGAATGGGGGCTCTAGCCGTAATAACATTATAAATTATAATTATACTTGTGTGATATAAATAGAAGGTCTCATCCATGATTTATTATGGTGAATAAATTGCCTTGTAATAATATATAATTGAAGATGTTGCTTGTCAAAAGTTAGCCTTTCTTAACTTACTATCTAAAAGTAAAGCACAAGGCTGTGCAATGTTTCACAAGAGCTATTGAAAAACTATTAAGGCCTCACATCTTTTTTACTTTGTGGATGGACTACTAAGGATTAGTCTCACACTCACAGCTAAATATCAAGATTTATGCAAACAAGTTCATTATATTTTAGGTGTAAAATAGACATGGTAAAGAACTATTTTATTCCACCATGTCCCCATCATGGCTTCTATTTACGTAGTTACGTGACCTAGAAACCTAAGCCAAGTCTATTGCTAATGCTCTGTTGGTAAAAAACTGAATACTAGGACAAGGGGATGCAATTCAAACTAAATTTCAGGACAAGGGGAGGCAATTTAAAATTACTGAACTCTACAGCCAGGTGGATGCAATACAAGCAAACTAAATACTGGGATCTGGAGATGTAGAAGCTTCATACAAAGTTTTATACAACTTTTGACCAAAATGAAACTAGAATCTCAGCTCTTGCCTTCAAGTACCGATACTTTTTACATCTTATGAACCAGGGGTGGCATTTTATAATGGCCTCAAAAATTATTTAACTAATTTAGAAAAAAATATAACCAACTTTTATGCATAAGAGGCAAGGATTTTTTATAACTAGCATGGTGGCCGAGCAGCAGCGCATTCGACTGGTGGCGGCTAGGATTTTTTCCCAGGAATTTGAAGGTGTCCCTGAGTCTACCCAGCTCTGATGGGTACCTGACATTAGTAGGGGTAAAGTAAAGGCGGCTTGGCATTGTACTGGCCACGCATCCCCTAGTATGCCATGGCCACAGAAACTGGTGAACGCTGCTTTACCAGCACTTTAATCAGTTTGGTCTGAAGGGTACCTTAATTTACTAAAATGAAACAACTGAACTAGGACCAGCTCACGGCATACACAATTTATAGGAAATGTATACAACAAAAAAGTAAATGGCAGTAATCTATATTTACCCATAGAGTAAGTGACTATTGCACTGGGTTTACAGCTGAAGATGCTGCCAGGGAAGTGGTCAAGCATGTTGCTGAGTGCAGGCGGGATGCTATGGTTGTACTCTGCCGAGACAACAACAAAGGCATCTGCGGCCTTTATCTTTTCTTCACATTCCAGCAGCCATTTGGGAACATCTGCCCTGTCCTTGTAGAAGTGTATGGGTTTCTCCAACAAGGGAAACTTTATTACTGCTGGATCTGTAATGTAAGAATAACTCTGTTAGATTTCAATCTGGCTGAGAAAATGCAAATCACAAGTATAGGATTATTCCTGCACTAGTTATTTTTTTGTATCAAGCCCACAATGCGAGTTTTTTAAATTACATGGTGATTATTGCAGAGCCATCTCAGGTGGGTTTTTTTCTAAATCCTTGGTAAAAAGTTTCCATAGCGGGCTCAAAGTTCATTGAGTCAAGATAGTTGAAGAAAATACAGCGATAAAGCTGGCAACACCAGGGGCTGTGCATAGAAAAGGTCCCTTGATTTTAGATGATTCCAGCTCTCTCCATCACAAAACATGAAGGCCCTCCAACTTATGAATTAAAAATGCACAATTTATCTCCCCTACCAAAGGAAAAAAATAGAGATACAAGAATTGTATCTGACATTGTATACCTTTATTGATAATGAAATAATGAAACTATTTCATGAATTATCTCCCTTAGTCTCACACTATATATTTGCTCATTTGGGGCATGACAGTCTTTATGTCAAGACCATAATGCCCCATGGACTAAATAAACTTGACCTTTACTTCACTAGCACCAAGTATTTTCTGCTTCACTAGCACCAAGTATTTTCTGCTTCACTAGCACCAAGTATTTTCTGCTTCACTAGCACCAAGTATTTTCTGCTTCACTAGCACCAAGTATTTTCTGCTTCACTAGCACCAAGTATTTTCTGCTTCACTAGCACCAAGTATTTTCTACTTCACTAGCACCAAGTATTTTCTGCTTCACTAGCACCAAGTATTTTCTGCTTCACTAGCACCAAGTATTTTCTGCTTCACTAGCACCAAGTATTTTCTACTTCACTAGCACCAAGTATTTTCTACTTCACTAGCACCAAGTATTTTCTACTTCACTAGCACCAAGTATTTTCTGCTTCACTAGCACCAAGTATTTTCTGCTTCACTAGCACCAAGTATTTTCTACTTCACTAGCACCAAGTATTTTCTAATTGAACAGTCTACTAAATATAAACAATGTCTATCTCTTATGGTGAAATAGTTTTGCAGACACTATTTCCATCTCATGCATAGATCTATATTGTGTTTGTCTAGCGAGACAGATAGGAGCCATATATATATATTTTGTTTGAACAATGAAGAAAACTTGTGTGGTTATATTAGATGAATATGCCATTTTGCACTATAAATGTTTTTGGTTATTGGATTCATATAAAACTTTGACCGAAACCAGATCACTGTAATTGTATTCTTCTACAAAGTAAACTTTTCACAGGTGGAGGAGGGGACGGTAAAAATTAAATCATTAAGATTATTTTCTAAACATGCTGAACCTCACATTCCTTTGATAGCATGCACCCATGTAAATGACTATGAATAAAAAAAAAAGCAAGAGGAATAGGTAGTAGGCTATATGCATTTCTTCCTGGATATTATTATTATATTAAATCTTAGTATAAATCTGACTGGGCTTTACATGGATTGACACATTTTACCTTAAGTTATGGGTAGGCCTAGGCCTATAACTATATTTCTTCACACATGTCGTTTTATTTCTAGTTAAGGCTATAGGCGCTATAGGCCTAGATATCAGATAGGAATAGCCTATATTATAGACTAATTTTAAGGCTCCACTAACCACTATTTTAAATAGGCCCTATATTCTATATATAAACCTGTCTAACATAGTCTAAGCCTCTAGCTCTAAACATGGCTTATCTATATATATATAGTATATAGTTATATAGGCCTACTTATTTACATGTAGGCCTACGCCTATAGCCCCTAGGCCTAGGCATAGATGATAGGCCTACTTATTTGCTGCGTGTTGAATTAAATTAAAAAATTGGTTACTTGTATAGCGCTTCTATCCATGCTATTTCAGCATGCTCAGTGCGCTCTGTAAACACACTGCTGCCTGCTGGCGCAAATATGTTTACAGGCCCAAAACTCCCGCAGGGCGACAGGGATCCGTCGGCGGCCGGGTTAGAACCCGCGACCTGTCAGATGGTTTTTGGTTGACAGTCCGGTGATCTAACCGCTTATGCCTATTTCGAATAATTTAAAGGTAAAAACAAACTTACCAAATAATTCCACATGATAATTCCTTGCTTCAAGTTGTTTCTGCATGAATTTTGCTACTCTCAAACCGAAACGTCCCTCCCTTGTCGAACCAAGGAACAAGACAACGTTCAACTTTTTACCCGCTTTAGCTGCCATTTCTTGCTCTGTGAATCTGCGATACATGCAATCTTGGGTGAACTTGAAGCTCCCTTATATCAACAAACACTGGATGGCCGATTCGATTTGTATGACTATGCTCAAAAAAAGTGTCCAATAGCTGTGACGGTATGCAGGGCAGGCTCACGCAGTAATTCTTCCCCTCTCCCTATCGCTCGGAGAATAACACGCAGTGAACGCTTCTCTGCTGTATCCCGGAGAAACACAGCGGGAAAGCGTAAAACATGGAATGTAGCAACCAATCAATGTACGGAACAAATATGTATTCGTTGATAATTTTTAAAAAATCACGTAGTCAGAATGACTCGGCAGCTTTTCTTACAATTTCTTTCAAACGCTTCGATGATTTCGCTGATCACGCTTTAAGCCTACGGTTATTTTCAACCCGCCTAGCACGAGTTACTGTTAAATATATTCTCGCGAATAGATGTTAAGTTAAATATATACTCGTTCTACGAAGAATTTATACAAAATATAAGAAATGCTTTTCCCAGTGCAAGGTTATTCTTATTTATAGGCCCCCTATTTTATATTAGGCCTACGTATCGTTTATGCCTACTATTTGCAACATAAAGCCAATCGACATTTGTAATCTTGAAGCAACCCAATGTTCAATGGCCAATGTAATAAAGTAATATAGAGTAGTGGCCTAAATGAAATATAAATAGACCCTGGGCATATGCCCCCTCTGCCCCCCCCTCTTTGTGAGGGCACTGGATGTGACAAAGACTTGGCAGAGTTCGTATCTAGCCTAGGCCTAATACTTAGATATCAATAGCGTTCAATCAATAAACAGACGTATATAGGCCTAAGCTATATGTAAAGGTCATCGCACAATATAAATGTTGTATAGTCCAGAGATCGGCAACCTACGGCACGCGTGCCACACCTGGCACGCAAAGCGCTTTTCAATAGCACTCGGCAGACCTGCCCAAAAAAGGCAACCATAATAATCTCATCTACAAGAAATTGAGTGCTCTATAGAAGGTTGACTCTTATACTGTTGGCACGCTGAATGAATTCTTAGACTGTTGGCACGCTGAATGAATTCTTAGACTGTTGGCACGCTGAATTAATTCTTAGACTGTTGGCACGCTGAATGAATTCTTAGACTGTTGGCACGCTGAATGAAT
Organism: Anisus vortex; assembly: GCA_949126835.1. Lineage (NCBI taxonomy): Eukaryota > Metazoa > Mollusca > Gastropoda > Planorbidae > Anisus > Anisus vortex. The sequence continues at coordinate 1,675,845 of OX421505.1, read as the reverse complement.
TCTTAGACTGTTGGCACGCTGAATGAATTCTTAGACTGTTGGCACGCTGAATGAATTCTTAGACTGTCGGCACGCTGAATGAATTCTTAGACTGTTGGCACGCTGAATGAATTCTTAGACTGTTGGCACGCTGAATGAATTCTTAGACTGTTGGCACGCTGAATGAATTCTTAGACTGTTGGCACGCTGAATGAATTCTTAGACTGTTGGCACGCTGAATGAATTCTTAGACTGTTGGCACGCTGAATGAATTCTTAGACTGTTGGCACGCTGAATGAATTCTTAGACTGTTGGCACGCTGAATGAATTCTTAGACTGTTGGCACGCTGAATGAATTCTTAGACTGTTGGCACGCTGAATGAATTCTTAGACTGTTGGCACGCTGAATGAATTCTTAGACTGTTGGCACGCTGAATGAATTCTTAGACTGTCGGCACGCTGAATGAATTCTTAGACTGTTGGCACGCTGAATGAATTCTTAGACTGTTGGCACGCTGAATGAATTCTTAGACTGTTGGCACGCTGAATGAATTCTTAGACTGTTGGCACGCTGAATGAATTCTTAGACTGTTGGCACGCTGAATGAATTCTTAGACTGTCGGCACGCTGAATGAATTCTTAGACTGTCGGCACGCTGAATGAATTCTTAGACTGTTGGCACGCTGAATGAATTCTTAGACTGTTGGCACGCTGAATGAATTCTTAGACTGTTGGCACGCTGAATGAATTCTTAGACTGTTGGCACGCTGAATGAATTCTTAGACTGTTGGCACGCTGAATGAATTCTTAGACTGTTGGCACGCTGAATGAATTCTTAGACTGTTGGCACGCTGAATGAATTCTTAGACTGTTGGCACGCTGAATGAATTCTTAGACTGTTGGCACGCTGAATGAATTCTTAGACTGTTGGCACGCTGAATGAATTCTTAGACTGTTGGCACGCTGAATGAATTCTTAGACTGTTGGCACGCTGAATGAATTCTTAGACTGTTGGCACGCTGAATTAATTCTTAGACTGTTGGCACGCTGAATGAATTCTTAGACTGTTGGCACGCTGAATTAATTCTTAGACTGTTGGCACGCTGAATGAATTCTTAGACTGTTGGCACGCTGAATGAATTCTTAGACTGTTGGCACGCTGAATGAATTCTTAGACTGTTGGCACGCTGAATGAATTCTTAGACTGTTGGCACGCTGAATGAATTCTTAGACTGTTGGCACGCTGAATGAATTCTTAGACTGTCGGCACGCTGAATGAATTCTTAGACTGTCGGCACGCTGAATGAATTCTTAGACTGTTGGCACGCTGAATGAATTCTTAGACTGTTGGCACGCTGAATGAATTCTTAGACTGTTGGCACGCTGAATGAATTCTTAGACTGTTGGCACGCTGAATGAATTCTTAGACTGTTGGCACGCTGAATGAATTCTTAGACTGTTGGCACGCTGAATGAATTAGGTCCTAGTTTATGGTAGGCCTACACTATATTTTTCAAAAGTATGACGATCCCTGTTCTATATATAGGCCATGTCTAGACTGGAGATGAGGTTGTGAACTTTGACTGGGTCATGTCCTATGGGTCACACCACCGCCCACCCTATGTTATAGAGACCAGATTGGCATGAATTTAATTTTTCTTTTGAGTGCAAAGTGAGAATGATGGGAAGGAGAAAGTAATCAAACTAAAATATAAGCTTAGGGCCTACCTGCGGGCACACCTGTCGTACCGACGGGGGGGGGGGGGGGGTAAAACGTAGTTTCCACGTGTATTCGTGATATGCACGTTTTTTTTCACCGTCGATACGACGTGGTGTGCCCGCTGTGTAATAGCTTTGAAATACATTTCTTTAAATAAGAAATATCGATTTGTTTCCGCATAAAACGAGATCTTAGTTTTACATTTTGCCTTAACCTAGGCATAGGCCTATATCTAGCTGGGAAGATACAAATAAGAACAACAAACATTGATTTATTTAGGCCCATTGCCGATTAAATTGTAGCAGGCCTATTTTATTATTATATGACTATACTAATATAAAAAAAATATAACCGTGGCCTGGAAGTGTGAAGAAAAATTGCCCAGTCATAGTGATAAAATTCCAGCACTTATCTATTCAAAGATCGTTGTAGAATTCGCCCCCAGTGTGCCCAATGTTGTAAATGTTTACTAGAGCACGCTAATCAGCGGTGCGCTAAAGCACGCTAATCAGCGGTGCGCTAATTCTTAGCCTACTACAGGCCTAGTTGCATGAGCGGGTGATATACCTTTCTTACCCAAAGTCTGATCTTTATATGGCTTGCAGGCGTTTTTTTTGTGTGTCTAGGGCAGGGTTATAATGTCTTAAATGCCAGAACTATACAGTAGCAGAGTCTGTAGTTTGTAGGGGAGGCAATAGAAAGAAAAGCGAACAGATTTGAAATAGATGCGAATAAATGATTATAGCCCTTGGCAGATTAATAAGGTCTCTTTTTTTAGTCAAACGTAACGCAGTCTGGTGGTACAGACTTTTAGTTTAGTGGAAAAAGGGGGGGGGGGTTAATAGGAAAATGAAAGATCCCCATTTTCCCCGGCGGGCAGCAGCTCAGCTAGTCCCTTCCCGATGGTCAATGTCAAAACTTTGAATTAACCACAAAAACAACAACAAAATGTTTAGGTTGATACAAATAAAACAGAAAGTGTGGACTTAGACATATTCGTTAGGTACACGAACACACACATATATATGTGGACTTAGACATATTCGTTTGGTACACGAACACACACATATATTATATAGACCGTGTAAAGAGTGGGCGTTTACTATAAGTATATCTTGGGCAATCGGCTTTTTTGTTTATACAAAATTGTTATATGGATTGATGAGTTTGTGAAAGTGTTTTAAGACATCAGCCAAAACTGATAAGGTGTTTATTAAGGTTTTAATTGGGTATACCGTAAGTTGTAGTATCCCTTTTGGTGTTTTTTTTTGGTGTTGTCTGATATGGTGTCTCTCGAGGTGTCCGTTGTGGTGTTTTATATGGTGTCCACGGGCTCTGACAGCTCCGGTACTCTACAACAATACCTTAAATACCATTAAATTTGGTTAGTCTTCGCCAGAAGTATTGGCACCCCTCCTTAAAAAACAACAAAAAAAAAAAAACAAATATGAAGCGACACACGAGCCACCGACGTCTGATTTCGGTTCAGTTCAGATAAGTTGTTTTTGGATAGAAAGAGGAGGGGTGGGCCCTCATGTGGGGGAGGGAGGGTCTGCAGTGCTAGCTGGTGACGTAGAGACCAGAGTTGATACTACAGTTTGATAACATTCAATTACATTTTGGTCGCTAGGGCCTAAATGTGTCAGTGTGTGTTTGGTTACTGGCTGTATAGAAACTACATTAATACACCCCCTACACCTTTCAAACCTTATCTCCTCCAATAGAATTTCTGGTTTATAAGCCTAAAAATAATGTCACCCAACCGTAAAATGGACAACAATCCGCCCGATGACGACGCGTGACAGCTTCCATTAATACGTAACAGTCAACAAAGCAAGCGTTTACTTAACAGAAGTCACTGAAGTATGACAAATAGTTCTAGTAGCCTAGAAGTCGGCGTATGCCTTGCACCATACCCCCTCGCCCCCTCCCCCCTTCCCCTATTATGTGTGCCAACAACGGAGGGTCTAGTCAATTTTTATTTAGTACAGTATGTCTGGAATCACAATACTTTTGTTATAATGTACAGTGGCACCGTCTTTACATATAGACCTTTTCATTTTATTAATTATTCCAAAAAATAGGTCAATGTCTACGCATGCGCAGTCGCTAGGGGGCAGAAGTTGTCAATAAAACCTTCTTCGCCTTTGTTATTTTACTGGGGGCCTAGTGGTTTTTAGGCGTAATTATATTAGCTTTTCATTTTACAAAAAAACTAATTCATAAAAACTTTATACCCAGAAGCTAGGGAACGAACTGTACTTTTCTTTTACCTTTTGAACCAGTTTTTAACCAAAAAAACATTTATTATACATTCTAGGCCTAATGCGTCTATGGTTACCATGTCACCATGTTAATACAGATTGGCGTCGAGCGATCAGTAAATCGTCTTTAAGCATACAAATACAATTTAACATAGTTATATATTTATAAAGCTTTGTTTGTGTTGAAGTATCAATGCGTAGGCTATATTGTATTAAGTTATTATTTGTAGCAATAGAAATCGTAACTTTTAATTATTTTTTTTTATCGTTCGATTTCGATGTCACAAAAGAACCTTGAAAAGCCAAAGTAAGCTCATCACAGTTTGATTCTGAAAAGGCCTAGGTCTATGTCCCATAGGCCTATGCTATTGTTTGACTTGTTATGGGGTTTTATCGTTAAAATATTGTATGTAGAAGTAGTTAAGCGGGATTATAACATATTAGTAGGCCTAGACCTAGCTATAGGCCTATAGCCGCCTATAGGCTATAGACTATACTATAGTAGGCCTATAGGGGCTATAGGCTATATAGGCTATTAGGCTATAGGCCCTAATAGGCTAAGCTAAAGTAGCCTAAAGGCCTATATAAATTATATATATAGGCTTATGGCTTATAGGCTTATAGGATAGGCCTATAATAGCTATTATTTAATATAATATAGCATATCGAATCGGCCTATCCCATAGCCATATAGTTTAAAGGCCTAATTATTAGCCTGCCTATAGGCTATATCAGTATAGGCCTAGGCCTATTACTAGCCTATTAGTACATTAGCCTATTATAGTAGCCTAAAGTTTATAAGCTCAAACAGTTTAAACTATTAAACAATTGAAAATATTTACTATTTACTATAGAAAAGTGTTGATTAACCGATTACGATTGCATGAAATAATTAAGCGAATATGAAGGTAGGCTATGCTATATATTTGATATTTGCAAACTGGCGCGTGTTTTCTTCATGAATTTTTAGTTATAGGCCTGTTATTGAATAATATTTCATGCATAGGACTAATGAAATGACAATAATTAGTCACAATATGAATAGGCTTATATATCTATATCTACGCCTAGGCTATAATATATCATATTCAATATGGAAAACATAGGCCTACGCCGACATATGGTCATAGGCCCGACTATACGACATAGGCCTATATATATATATATATATATATTAGCCTCTTCCTACCAACAATATATATTTTTTTAAAGTTTAACATAATATTTGCTATGGCTATGGTTTTTATATTCGTGAAGATGCATCGGCTCTTATGCGTCTGTCTCTATCAAACATTCAACATGAAATATATCTAGAATTATATTTGCCTTTTTATTAATCAAAACGAGCGATCTAGGTCTAGGGCTAAGTTAAGCAATAGCTTGAATAGCCTACAGTAATAAAAGCATTATAGGCCTAATTATTTTTTTTTCGATACAAAACTAGTTCTAAACGTAATTTTTTTTTTTTACATTGATTCTCATTGAAGAAACTCAACAAAAAGTAATGACACAGTGATCACGATAGAATCGACCATAATATTAAGGTCCAAAGCATAGAGTCCAGGTCTAAAAAAAATTTTCTTTAAAAAATAAAGAAGCTCTAAACATTATTTTTTAACAATTCCCTTCCTAGGTTCTTAGTTTAAGATCTCCATGTGTTTTTATGGTTTAAAGTTCAAAAACAACTATAATAACATTAAAAACCCCCAACACCTTTAGTAAAATACTATATGGAAAGAAGGAACAAAAATCTTTGTGCCCCCAAAAGAAATATATGTCAGTGAGTCTCAAGGCCACGCCCCTTTTCTGGGGTAAAACTAAAAAGGTCTATTATTATTGCATCGTAGAATAAACCGTGATTCTAGTCTAATCTTTCTACTCGTAAGTTATTGGTTTTCCTGGTTTATTCAGTCATGTTGCATGAAAAATCTGGATCAGATAACAATGATATAAAAAGTGACAATGACGGAGCAAATAATAATGACGGAAAAAATTACAATGATAAAACTACTGAGAATGATACAACAAAAAACATTGGTACAATAAATGAGAATGATTACTACAAATAACAAAGATACAACACATAACAGTGATACAACACATAACAGTGATACAACATATAACAGTGATACAAGAAATAACAATAATACAACACATAACAATTCTAAAACAATAACAGTGATACAACACATAACAATGATACAACACATAACAATGATACAACAAATAACAATGATACAACACATAACAATGATATAACACATAACAATGATACAACAAACAAAAATGATACAACGCATAACAATGATACAACAAATAACAATGATACAACAAATAACAATGATACAATACATAACAGTGATACAACAAACAACAATGATAAAACACGTAACAATGATACCTCTCTTAATAATGATACAACACATAACAATGATACAATTCATAACAATGATACAACAAATAACAATGATACAACACATAACAATGATACAACAAAAAACATTGGTACAATAAATGAGAATGATTACTACAAATAACAAAGATACAACACATAACAATGATACAACACATAACAATGATACAACAAAAAACATTGGTATAATAAATGAGAATGATTACTACAAATAACAAAGATACAACACATAACAGTGATACAACACATAACAGTGATACAACATAGAACAGTGATACAAGAAATAACAATAATACAACACATAACAATTCTAAAACAATAACAGTGATACAACACATAACAATGATACAACACATAACAATGATACAACAAATAACAATGATACAACACATAACAATGATATAACACATAACAATGATACAACAAACAAAAATGATACAACGCATAACAATGATACAACAAATAACAATGATACAACAAATAACAATGATACAATACATAACAGTGATACAACAAACAACAATGATAAAACACGTAACAATGATACCTCTCTTAATAATGATACAACACATAACAATGATACAATTCATAACAATGATACAACAAATAACAATGATACAACACATAACAATGATACAACACATAACAATGATACAAAACATAACAATGATACAACACATAACAATGATATAACACATAACAATGATACAACTCTTAACAATGAAACAACACATAACAATGATACAACACATAACAATGATACAACACATAATAATGATACAACACATAACAGTGATTCAACAAACAACAATGATAAACACATAACAATGATATAACACATAACAGTGATACAACAAACAACAATGATACAACGCATAACAATGCTACAACACATAACAATGATACAACACATAATAATGATACAACACATAACAGTGATTCAACAAACAACAATGATAAATACATAACAATGATATAACACATAACAGTGATACAACAAACAACAATGATACAACACATAACAATGATACAACAAATAACAATGATACAATACATACCAGTGATACAACAAACTACAATGATAAAACACATAACAATGATACATCTCTTAACAATGAAACAACACATAGCCATGATACAACACATAACAATGATACAATTCATAACAATGATAGAACAAATAACAATGATACAACACATAACAATGATACAACACATTACAATGATACAAAACATAACAATGATACAACACATAACAATGATATAACACATAACAATGATACAACTCTTAATAATGAATCAACACATAACAATGATACAACACATAACAATGATACAACACATAATAACGATACAACACATAACAGTGATTCAACAAACAACAATGATAAACACATAACAATGATATAACACATAACAGTGATACAACAAACAACAATGATACAACGAATAACAATGCTACAACACATAACAATGATACAACAAATAACAATGAATCAATACATAACATTGATACAACAAACAACAATGATAAAACACATAACATTGATACAACTCTTAACAATGATACAACACATAATAATGATACATTAAATAACAATGATACAACACATAGCAATGATACAACACATAGCAATGATACAATTCATAACAATGAAACAACAAATAACAATGATACAACACATAACAATGATACAACACATAACAATGATACAACACATAACAATGATACAACAAATAACAATGATACAACAAATAACAATGATACAACACATAATAATAATGGAACTAAACATGCTGATGAAACATAATGTGGCTGCAGATTGCTATTTGTGGTTTGCTAGTGGCCTCGGGCCACGAATTTTGTTTTCCCGTTGTAAAAGCAGTGTTCAACTAACTAATATGAATCTATTACACGCTAGCAGTGAATGCATGAATAGTATCACATTCTAAAATACCAGCCGGATGGGGGGAAAGGGGAAGTAGGTAGGCTAATCTTTTTTACCAATCTACAAACGCTTCTACGGTCCGCATCACGTGATTAAAATATCTCGTCTGCTGTCGTTTGATCTAGCGACGGATACCGCCGCGTAATAATAGACTTCTGGACAAAGGCGTCTATCAACACGTGTAAGTGCAAATACCACTAAGCTTAATAGCACCCGACTGGTACCAAAACGCAAATTCTTCTGTAGGACCGGTTTCGGTTGAATAGACTTCATACAAATAGCGTTTTCCTTAGTTTTATCTGCTAATTATTTTTAGCGAAAACACGTATAAACGTTTAATCGATTATTTTTGGCGGTGGTCAACTACGTATATAATCTCATCTTATTAGACATTCTTATATTATCTTATATTCCACTCGTAAAATATTCATATTGGCCTACGCTTAACATGCCAGGCGAATAAAATCAAACTGGACGACAGAAAAAATTTGAAATGGCTTGAAATTTGTCAAGAAAATTTTGTATAGATCTAGATCGGTTACATAATCCACTACTGTACTGATGTGCCTCAAAGACTGGCGAAGTGTGTAAACCGCCAAAACGTTCATATTAAAGGTACACCAGCGGGCGAACAAATGGGAGACAGACCCTGTTGTGCGTCCGCAGCGTATTCCACTGACGACAGGCGCCGAGCCTCGTTGAGGAGGAAGCGATTATCGCTACAGTACGTCTCGAGTCTCTCGACACACCCCTCGGTGCCTGGATGTCAAGTATGGTTTTTGTGCTGCCGGGCCACAGTGCAGGTATACGAGCAAGCCGCCAAGATAATGATGCGAAAGTGGGGGGGGGGGGTGTAGAGCGGTGCATGTATACTGCGGAGACCGTACGCCTTATTGGCGTGCCGCGGGGTGACTAGTCTCGGACAGGATCTTGGTGTGTCTCCAATGATTAAACAAACAAAAAAGAAATAACAAATAACAATAATTAAACAATGCTTTTAGAAGGAACTTAAACATACACTTCAACTTTATTTTGTCTTTGTAAAATAAAGGACGTCTATTATTAAAATGTTATCTGTTATTAAAATTAATGTATGACTTAATAAACATTTTCATTACCCCATAAGGTAGAAATCTATACATAGATAATACATAAAATAGGCTTACAAATATAGAGATTCATAAACAAAATTATATATATATATACAATTTTAGATTTTAATCCAAAAAAATAAATAAATAAAAGTATCCATCCTGACCAATTTGATCCACAGGACCACGTATCTGTTGCAATCAGAGCTGGGTAGGCTCAGTGTCACCCTCCAGAACTGGGATCAAAACCTAGCCATCACCAGGATTCGAACCCAGAACCTTCGGCTACCGTGCCACCATGTACTACAGAATCACTGCGGAACACCATGAGACTCTCTGTGCTTCTTCATGGCCCAGGCCATCCAGTCGAGCTGCTTCAGCAAGGCCTCGGCTCCTTTCTCCATATGCTCGTTCAGGGGCCCGCCCTTCTCGTCCAAGGCTTTGTCTACTTCCGGTATGCAAAACATGTTGGAGACGCTGATGGCTCCGATCTCGCCGAGGAAAGACCTGAGCTGCATGGCTGAGCTGACGCCGCCGTAAATACCTGCAGACGAGAAACATGACAAATGTTTAGACCAAACCAGGTCTTTGAGTCAAGAAATGGACACGGTGGGGTAGGGGGGGGGGCAGGGAACTGGACTGTTATTTTGAGTAAATTTCATTCATAAGGTATCCGCGTGCCATTAAAAGTCGTCGTGAGTGCCAAGTCTGGCACGCGTGCCATAGGTTGCCGACTACTGGTTACGAGTATCCAGGGATGAGCTGGGCTTAAAAAGTTCATCAAAATGTTATCTTTTGCAATTGGTGGGATGGGGTAATGAGGGGGAACATTTATTAAATTAAAATAATATTCTTGTATCGTACACACCTAAAGAGTAAGTCACTATTGCGCTAGGTTTATAGCTGAAGATGTTGGGCGGGAAATGATCCAACATGTTGCTGAGTGCCGGAGGGATGCTGCGGTAGTACTCGGCAGACAAAACTACATACGCGTCTGCTGCTTTGATCTTTTCTTCACAATCCAGCAGCCATCTTGGAATATCCTTTCTATCCTGGTAAAAGTGGGTCGGTTTCTCCAGCATTGGGAACTTTAAGACTAAGGGATCTGTCAATGTAAGATTACATCAATGAATATAATGTAAGATTACATCAATGAATATAATGTAGGATTACATCAATGAATATAATGTAGGATTACATCAATGAATATAATGTAGGATTACATACATGTATGTACTGTAAGATTACACTCATAAATAAAATGTAAGATTACATCCATGCATGTAGGCCTACTGTAAGATTACATCAATGAATAAAATGTAAGATTACATCCTTGTATGTACTGTAAGATTACATCAATGAATATAATATAAGATTACATGCATGTATGTACTGTAAGATTGCAATCATAAATAAAATGTAAGATTACATCCATGTATGTAGGCTACTATTATATTACACCCCTGAATTTAATGTTAGATAAGGTCCTAGTCTACATATTAGAATTGTGATATAGGATTATATAGATCTGTAATGTAACATTATATTAATATGCAATTATGTAAGATTATATAAATCTGTTCTTTAAGATTACTCTAATGTCTGTAATGTTAGATTACATTAACACCTGTAATGTTAGATTACATTAATGTTTGTAAAATGTAATATTTTATCAATATGTAATAATGTAAGATAATATCAATATGTTATGTAAGATTACTCTAATGTCCGTAATGTAAGAATACATTAATGTCAGTAATGTACTATTATATCAATATGTAATGATGTAAGATTATATCAATCTGTAATGTAAGATTACTTTAACGCTTGTTATATAAGATAACACCAATGCACGTAATATAATATTGTACTAATGTCTGTTATGTAAAAACCATCTGTGTTAAATGAAAGTTGGTACTGTCTATTTTTTTTTGTAAGATTACATTTATCTCGGTAATATAAGATTATATCAATGTCTATATATAATCAGTTAAACTATTTTATGTAATAATAATTTTAATCTCTGTAATATTAGACAACATTTTGGCTTTTAATATTAGATTACATCATTTACTGAAATGTAAGGTATTTTTAATGTCTGTAATGTCTATGTGTTTAGTGTAAGATCACATCCGCGTCTGTAATGTAAGATTACATCCATGTCCGTTAGGCAAGATCACAATTATCTCTATATCTATAATGATGAAAGCATTATTTACAAAAACATTAAAAAAAAGAAATATGATACTGGCATTGCAAGTTTGTCTTTCTCAGATTTTACTGAACAAAATTAAGTTCAATATGAACTTTACTTAGTTACAGAAAAAACAACAACTAGTTATTGTCCTCATTTCAGCCACCAACACACACGCACTCACTCCACACACATACACTCACACAAATACACACACTCACGCACATACACATACACAATCAAACTTAAATTTACTTTGAATGGAAGTACGTGCTACAGTTTTGCCCCTACACGGTGTGGCCCACCCCCACCTCACCTCCTTTTCCCCAATCAATGAATGAGTTGAAGACTTTAATGGGAGTGACGCGGAATTGTTCTATTAATTGGAAAATAATTAGTTTTATTTCTATTCCATCGCTTGGCACAACTCGATGTGGGTTTCAATCCTAATGGACAGACGATTTAGTAAAATATTGTGAAGAGTAATTTGAGACAGTTTGGAATTGGTTGCCTGAACATAACAGAAAAAAACCCGACTTAATGTGATGTAAAACTCGTATTAGAATTAAAAAAATAAAATAATCTTCTCATTAGAACGAACGTTTGTGACTAAAAAGCTCATATATATCTATACGTCTAAACATGTTCTTAAGACGTTTATGCATGCTTCTAGAAACTTCTTTTAACGACACTAAGTTTTGGTAAATTGTTGATTGAATCAATACAAATAAAACAAATGAAAACACAAACTTACCAAATAATTCCACATGATAATTCCTTGCTTCAAGTTGTTTCTGCATGAATTTCGCTACTCTCAATCCAAAACGCCCCTCCCTAGTAGAACCAAGGAATAAGATTATTTTTAACTTTTCTTCAGATTTTCCAGACATTTCTTGCTCTGTGTATCTTCGATACATTAACGCTAAAGATATATATCTTTAAAGAATCAATAAAATATGGATATACACTCTACACATAATATGTTTCCTTTTTTTCTATTAGCTGAGAATGTTAAACAAGTGTTCAGGTCTGACTATTACAGCATCTGATTACACAAAAAGTAGCTTACACCTTCTTTTAAAGTATTGCTTGCAATCTAATCTTAGAAATCACCGAGCTGTGTCCACGAGTAACCAGAAAAAGGCCTTCTATTCAGACTGCTGCAACTTGCTACCTATAATTTCACGGATCAACTATTCTGTTGCGACACACACATTATACTCTAATAAACTTGATCAGTGTATCTCTGAAAACATTTATTTGAACCCTTATAATAACGTGAATATGTTGCAATAGGTATATGTACACTTCACCTGTTAATAAAACAGTTATATTTAACGTGCTATATGAGAGCAGCTGTTTACACAGGGTAACGTGAATATGTTGCAATAGGTATATGTAGACTTCACCTGTGAATAAAACAGTTCTATTTAACGTGTTATATGAGAGCAGCTGTTTACACAGGGTAACGTGAATATGTTGCAATAGGTATATGTAGACTTCACCTGTGAATAAAACAGTTCTATTTAACGTGTTATATGAGAGCAGCTGTTTACACAGGGTAACGTGAATATGTTGCAATAGGTATATGTAGACTTCACCTGTTAATAAAACAGTTTTATTTAACGTGTTATATGAGAGCAGCTGTTTACACAGGGTAACGTGAATATGTTGCAATAGGTATATGTAGACTTCACCTGTTAATAAAACAGTTTTATTTAACGTTTTATATGAGAGCAGCTGTTTACACAGGGTAACACTTTGTTGCACTTGTTGGGAACCGCCATTTTCAGTCTTGACTGATTTTTTCCTCCAGCCATCCAGTGCAGTGGCGTAGCCGGGGGAAGGGGGGGGGGGAGCGTCAGCTCATGTTCCGTTTTGGAAAAAAACATTGTTGTTTTTTCAATGATAAAATGTGTGTGGGGGGGGGGGGGGGGTTTGCTTAATAATAAAAAAAAAAGTGGCTTTTTTACAAGAGAAAAAAAGTTTTTTTTTAGAACAAAACGAAGAGCTTTTTTTTTCATCAATCATAAGTGTTACATATATAAAAATGTAAAAAAAGTAGAACATTTTAAATTATAAAATGTGGGACCTTTTCAAGAATAGGGGAGGTGAGTAACAGTGAAACGCAAAGTAAAGCCTCCCCTGCTTACAGGTACTGACCGTCTGGATGTGCCAAGTGCTGCCTCATCTTCGGTATAGTACCGGTATTCCTGAATACTTCTGAAATAAGGACTCTCCTAACAAACTGTGTCTGAGTGGGCACCTACATTTATGTGTACGTATTTCAGGGTTCTGAACTCCCTGTTTCAACAATGATGCATTCAGGTGTGTTCGAATGAAAAGCGAAATAGCTTGACTTCTGGTAGGAAGTTGAGGCCCTCATCAAAGCAAAAGTGGAAAAACATCTCTCGTTTCACTAATCCAGTTCTACTCTCTGTTCAGTGCCCTCACATAGGAACAGAGAAAGTATATGCCCGGAGGCGACACTTCTAGGGGCGGCAAATATAGTCTAAATATGGCACTAAACAAAGCAGTTACAGTATGCAAGGGGGCGTCGCTGAAACTTTTGCCCTGGGGCGCTACATAGGCTTTTGTGGGATCTGTCTCTATTAATCATGAATCCGTATCTAATTTGCATGCCCTGTCTATCAAAACTCCGTCTTTTGTTGATCCAGATGCCGCCGATCTCTCTAAGTACTCTAAGCGCACCACTGACAGAATGATGAGAAGTACACCCCTATCGATTAGCTGGCTCAATCTCCCTGAACTGACCAATGGACGCGACCATTCAGTTGTCTTAAAAAACCAAAATGGCTACATAAGCCATCAAATAATTCAATTGTGAAATGCCAGGTGACAAAAGGTGATGGGAAATGGGCATGAAGTGAAAACAACTAGGATGAAATGGTCTATGGTAGACTCTCTGTGGAAATGCCCAACAGGCTTGATTGTGTTTTCCTTTACAGCCTTGATCACGGTGGAGTGATAGTTGGATAGGACAGTTTCTGGGTTTGGGAGGGACAGATAGACAAACCATTAACTATGATGAAATAGATACAAAAAAAAATAAATCAATCGACAAATAATAGATTTTGTGTGTTTATACTTTTCTAGCCTATGTATGTTTTTGTTATTCTTAAATGTGATATGAATTTACATTATGTTTGTTGACAGCGCCAAGTAAATAAACTTATTATTATTATTGCCATTATTATGAGGTCAGATTTTGTAAGCTGACTTCCCACAGTGAAACTTCCTGATAAAATTGTAACACTCTTGTAGCCCTATGTGGACGACACTTAAACACTCTTGTAGTCCTATGTGGACAACACTTAAACTCTCTTGTAGTCCTATGTGGACGACACTTAAACACTCGTGTAGTCCTATGTCGACGACCCTTAAAAATCCCCATGGCAACTAAATTAAATAACTTGTGTTTGGTCTAAACAAATAGATAATGTTACAAATGAAACAACGTCCTCATTTAAGTAACCACAAGGGAAGATGGCGCACTGCTTCGTTAGAACAATAAACTGGAATTGTTTAAAAAACTGAACAAGAAACACAAAAAAATGCATCAATAAAATGCTCGGCTTGTCACGGATTTAATGAAATATTAATGACGCCTTTACCTTTAATGAGCTAATTAAGCACGTAATAGAACCGTTTCTTTCACCAGCTAGATCCACTTTTTTTTTGTCATTCCATAGCTTCCGTCCCTTCCCCATCCAAACACACACAGACTAGAGTTTTTCGTTTTCATACTGGTATCTATTTATAACAAGAAACTACAAGAGAAGGGTGTGTGGGGGGGGGGTATAAACGATTGAGACTGGATTAGTTAATGTCGCTTATGATCAGTGCCGTGCAAGGGATTTGGGGCCCCGGGGGGCTTAGCCTCTTTAGGGTCCCCTGCATTTTTGACATTCGACATTATGACATGAGAAAAAACATTTCGGACACTCCTTTGGGGGCCCCCCTCAAGTAGGGGCCCGGGGGGCTTGGTCTCTTTAGGGGCCCCTGCATTTTGATATTCGACATTATGACATGAGAAAAAACATTTCGGACACTCCTTTGGGGGCCCCCCTCAAGTAGGGGCCCGGGGAGCTTGGCCTCTTTAGGGGCCCCTGCATTTTGACATTCGACATTATGACATGAGAAAAGAACACTTTTTTCTGACGATTCCTCGCTTCTGGGGGTGCCCCGTTTCTCTCTTGCGACCGTTGGCTTGATAGCCTTCTAAATATATCGCGTTAGATTGAATCTTTGGGAAAACAGCAGTGTGGCTGTGTGGATGAAAACGCGTTAGATTGAATCTTTGGGAAAACAGCAGTGTGGCTGTGTGGATGAAAACGCGTTTGATTGAATCTTTGTGAAAACAGCATTGTGGCTGTGTGGATGAAAACGCGTTAGATTGAATCTTTCCTACCAGAAGTCAAGCTATTTAAAAAAGCGCATTACAATGTACTGCTGTTCCAACCTTAAAATAGCGTATTACAATGTGCTGCTGTTCCAACCTTAAAATAGCGTATTACAATGTACTGATGTTCCAACCTTAAAATAGCGTATTACAATGTACTCCTGTTCCAACCTTAAAATAGCGTATTACAATGTACTGCTGTTCCAACCTTAAAATAGCGTATTACAATGTACTGCTGTTCCAACCTTAAAATAGCGTATTACAATGTACTGCTGTTCCAACCTTAAAATAGCGTATTACAATGTACTGCTGTTCCAACCTTAAAATAGCGTATTACAATGTACTGCTGTTCCAACCTTAAAATAGCGTATTACAATGTACTGCTGTTCCAACCTTAAAATAGCGTATTACAATGTACTGCTGTTCCAACCTTAAAATAGCGTATTACAATGTACTGCTGTTCCAACCTTAAAATAGCTAATTGGCGGCTACAGTGGATGTCACACAAAATATGTGTTGAAAATTAATAGCGAAAAAATAGTATTGTTTACATTTAAACCATATAGTTTGAGTAAATTTATTTTAAAATTATAAATACGTTTTTTTATTGATTTGATTTTCAAATGTATACAAATATCGTGAAATGGTGTCTGGCCAATATGTAACGTTCGTGACTATTTAAATGAAAAAAATAAATAAATTAAAACACACAATACTGATGCAGCTGATACTTTATGGACATAAACACACACACAATACTGATGCAGCTGATACTTTATGGACATATCAACACATATAATACTGATGCAGCTGATACTTTATGGACATAAACACACACACAATACTGATGCAGCTGATACTTTATGGACATATCAACACATATAATACTGATGCAGCTGATACTTTATGGACATATCAACACATATAATACTGATGCAGCTGATACTTTATGGACATATCAACACATACAATACTGATGCAGCTGATACTTTATGGACATATCAACACATATAATACTGATGCAGCTGATACTTTATGGACATATCAACACATATAATACTGATGCAGCTGATACTTTATGGACATATCAACACATATAATACTGATGCAGCTGATACTTTATGGACATAAACACACACACAATACTGATGCAGCTGATACTTTATGGACATATCAACACATATAATACTGATGCAGCTGATACTTTATGGACATATCAACACATATAATACTGATGCAGCTGATACTTTATGGACATAAAAACACATACAATACTGATGCAGCTGATACTTTATGGACATATAAACACATACAATACTGATGCAGCTGATACTTTATGGACATAAAAACACATACAATACTGATGCAGCTGATACTTTATGGACATATCAACACATATAATACTGATGCAGCTGATACTTTATGGACATATCAACACATACAATACTGATGCAGCTGATACTTTATGGACATATCAACACATATAATACTGATGCAGCTGATACTTTATGGACATATCAACACATATAATACTGATGCAGCTGATACTTTATGGACATATCAACACATACAATACTGATGCAGCTGATACTTTATGGACATAAAAACACATACAATACTGATGCAGCTGATACTTTATGGACATATCAACACATACAATACTGATGCAGCTGATACTTTATGGACATAAAAACACATACAATACTGATGCAGCTGATACTTTATGGACATATAAATACATACAATACTGATGCAGCTGATACTTTATGGACATAAAAACACATACAATACTGATGCAGCTGATACTTTATGGACATATAAACACATACAATACTGATGCAGCTAATACTTTATGGACATATAAACACATTCAAGTAAAAAAAAAACATTTTGTATAAACAATTTTTATTTTTACTTCAAACAATGAACCACCACCACTTGCCGGCCATCTCGTGAAACCTGCCAGAAGAACTTTTTCTGTATCTGGTTTTGTGGGTGTGTGTTTGTGTGTGTGTGTTTGTGTGTGTGTGTTTGTGTGTGTGTGTGTGCTTCCACACCCCAACAGTTGATAGTTTTCCTGAAAATGTGCACATTGATATTAAGTTGTGACAAAGTTCAGCTCGCTCTTTATCCATGTTACCAACTTCTTGTCCAGGCTGTCATTGTTACTAATGTACTGCCAATGATGCCGGAACTCCTACAACATGTTAAACTGAGCACCAAGAAAGAAGCCTGCCGGTTGCTATCCCATATCACTGCTGGTACAGAGGAACAAGTCCAGTGTGTCATTGACCACAACCTCGTTCCGTTGGTTATTGAAATTTTGAGAACAGTGAGTATACGCTTTCAATTCGCCTTCATTTCTCCCTTGCAAATCACGTTTATTTATCAGGATAGTCAGTGTTTTATACTTAAATGTTGCATATTCTTATTGCTTACACAATGTTTGAACCTTTTCTCAGGGTGACAACAAATGTAAGAACGAATGTGTTTGGGTGATCAGCAACATCTGCAACAGCAGCATATGGGAACATAGCAACTATGTTGTAAAGTGTGGGGCATTACAATGTTTACCGCAACTTCTAACAGAAGATAGGCCTGCAGAGCTGATAGAACTTGCCGTCAATGCCGTCTACGACATTTTGGAAGTAATTGTGTGAATTTTATATATGTACAATGTTGTTTTTTTAAATTTCATTCATTGTTCAGGTGAACTGATCCCATTTTGAACAGAAATTATGTTGATGGTTATTTATAGAATGAATCTCTCCTTATACTCTTCCCCACGGTGGTCGAGCGGTAGCGCGTTCATCTAGCGATCAGAAGGTCCTGGGTTCGAATCCTCGTAGAGGCTAAAATTTTTTTTAGTTGGGGTAAAGTAAAGGTGACTGTGCATAGTGCTGGCCACACAATCACCTAGTATGCCGTGGTCACAGAAACTCGTGAACGCTGCCTCACCGGCCCCATGAATCAATTTGGTCCGACGGGTACTTTACTTACTTGTGTAGGAACAGATAAAGCACACAAACACTAGTTATAGAGAAAAGGCTGTTATAAACTTAACAATTTTGTTTTCTTATTTTAGAAAGCTAACAAAGTGGGTCAGCATGAGGCCATGATAGCCATGCTAGAAGAAGTAGGGGGCTAAGCAAGAATAAAAAACTAACCCAAGATAATGAAAGAGCCTCTGATATCGTAAAAAAAAATTTCAGTAAAGAGGTAACCCTTTTTGTTTAAATATAAAAATGCTTTGGGTATTAGGAACTTTTTGTTCTAAAATTATTAAAGTGCTTTATAATTTCTATGAGAACTGAATAATAACTACACTACTACATTTAGACTGTTTCTATGAAAGGCAGATGGGGGCGGTGATTAAAATATGGATGAAATGTGACATAGAACTAATCCTGCTGCTTAAAAACATTCACATTTTCTTACAATATGATGAGTCCATGCTACCAGACAATTTTATTATAGAAGGGACATTTTGCTAATTTTACTGACAAAAACAAAAAACTAAAGGCGAATCTACATTACTTGAGCTAGACGACTTTTAATAGTATGGTGTTATCGTGGATGTGCCAGATGTATTAGCTGTGTGATTTCATCGACAACCTTTAGTTGCTTAAAAATGTATTGTCTGCATCGCGCTCACTACACTACTACTTTCTGCAGATAACAAAACAGAAACAATGCATTCAATGATAGATTGTTCAGACAGTTTTGCATTGAAAATCACAAGGACTACAAATCGTTTGTTACTGCACACATACTGGTCATCAAAGTTTAAATAGACTGTATGATTATTTATTGGTTTTGAATGAATCGTGGAAACCCAAGAATTTTGGTAACCGAAATTAAACCAAACATAAACAAACTGCTTGCAACATACAAGCTTTACTTTAATATTTATTCTTTTAAGCCTCTTGTGCAGTATATCTTTTTTTAAATATTTTTTTTAAAAACAATAATGAAACAGACTTGTTCCTTTTGAGCTCATTTTGGGATGATAAAATCGCACACAAAACTAGTCGGCTTATACAAAATTTATGCGGCAAATTAAACTCATTAACAGAATTAAAGAAAGGGAAGTGGGGAAAGAAAATGATTTTAGAGAAAGTGCCCTTGAGTCAGGATACTGATACACTGTTCTCATTACCTTTAACATTTTTCTTACAGGCTGAGGATGATGTCACACCCTAGGGCGGCAGTAATCTTGTTACTTTTGAGTTGACAGTATGATGTGAGACATTTTGAGTCAATTTTGAGTCGATTTCGCCCTCCATTCTATTTTCATTGAATATATTGTGGGAAGAAATAATTTGAAATAAATTTCATTATGCTTTTATTTCTGTCAATTTTTTCATTGATTGTTTTCCCTGTATATGTTGTTTCTTCACTTTTGCAGTATATGGCAGTATATGGCAGTATATGGCAGTATATGGCAGTATATGGCAGTATATGGCAGTATATGGCTGTATATGGCAGTATATGGCAGTATATGGCAGTATATGGCAGTGTATGGCAGTATATGGCAGTATATGGCAGTATATGCATGTTTAAACAGAGAAAATGTATCATTCAAGTTAAAATTCAACATAATTATAATATTTATAATACAAATACCAATGGCACTTCCTGCTGTAGCTAATTTTTCATGTACAATTTAATAGAGAAATCAAAATATATCAAAGCTCAAACAGCTATCCCCCTTCGGTTTTCATTCTACCATTATTTATTCCTCACTAAATCAATCAATGAACATTTAGCAGACCTTTTCCATTCAATTAAAAACAATGCTATTCAATTAGTAGTAAGTCTTGCAATAAATTATAAAAACCTATAAGGCAAAAAGTAATTGGTGCCATACCAGACATATTAGTACCAGTACATGGTTATGCAATTATTGACTGTACACGGAATTGGATACTGTACTGTGAAATTTTATAGGCCTACGCATTTAACTGACTGCAAAATAGTTTAGTAATGACAAGCTACTTCAGTCATGGTAAAGAACTAACTAAAAAACTCACAATGCAAAGTACTTAGGAATAATAATACATAAGTTATATTGGAATCCTCATATTGATGAAGCAATTTAAACATCTAACATTAGGATTCATTAAAAGGAACCTTTACAAATGTAATAAGAATATAAAAGGAAAATGCTATCTCCGAATAGTTAGGCCTATACTAGAATATGCATTATCTGTATGGGTGGGGAGGCAAGATCATATCTCCCCAACACTTAGTCCATGCGAGCCATTGTCATTTATACTTACATTTATTTAAAAGTTTTAAAATAGGATTAAATTGTATATTTAAAATATAATTTGTTTTATTTTTTTTTTGTTTGGCGTCTGTTTTCAATCTTGGATACCAATAGATCTATTATCAGCTGTAGAGGGGAAACAAATGAATTCAGAAAAACAATAATAAATGACTCAAGATAAATTATGTTCCCTCAATCACGAGTGCATTGAAACTACGCAGTTTATCATTGCATGATGTCATCATTGACTTTGCTCTGGCAAAAGCAAGAAAGAAAATACTTTAGTTTAATATATTTCCTTAATCCCTTACAACACGTTTCAAGAGATTAGATAATATATAAGCCTTTGTTTAATTGTGCCTTTTAAAAGAACGTTTGTTTCTTTTTACCATAGTATGCATTTGTAAGTTTGTTATGTATAAAAATGATGGTACATTAAAGACTTATTATTTCACTATCTATATAGTTCGTAGTTGTATTTCAGTTAAATCCCCTATGGATCCGAGAATGATATTTGGCACTGATATGTGGAAAATACAAGCAGGATGCCAGATCGCATAGTATTTTAAGACAATAAGGTCACGTGTCATCATACTAACCAATAGAAATGGGAATCGACACACACACACGCAGCCAACTTTCTAAAGTAAAGTACGCTTCGGACCAATTTCTGTGGCCACGGCATACGAGGGGATGTGTGGCCAGCACAATGACCAGCCGCCTTTACTTCACCAACTTTCTACCCAACTAGTCTAGGTCAGGTAGACTCGCGGGCACCCACATGTCCCGGAAAAAAAAAATCCTAGCCTGCACCAGGAGTCTATATATACTTCTAAACCCGCTACAAAAATAAAAAAGAGGGCTTACAAAAAAAAAAAAAGTACTCTAACAAGTTTTAGTTTTTATTTATTGTTAGTAAAAAATACTCTTTTTTTTTCTCCCGTGAATGATAAATTTGGTGAGTGAGAAATGGAGATGAAATAGTCACTGTGACAGACTCAGCGTTTCCCAGATATTGAAGAGTGAGGGAAAAAATCTTGGAATCTAGGTCAGTCTAGTGTGATGTATGTCCAACATGTGCTTGTTGAGTGTCCCGCCCTGCAGGGGTTCATAGTGGACGGGGAAGGCCAACCGTGTGTGCCGACCCTTTATGGGGATGTGTCACACCTACGTGATACTACAAATTTCGTTCTCCGGGACCTAAGAGAGTGAATCTCGGCCCGCTTTCTCCTAGAGAAGTGAGTGCAGTTCTGGTCTGGTGTGATGTATACTAGCCATTGATTGAATAGTAATCATATGTCAAATGAATTTTAATGGTCTAGCTATGGTGTGTTGTGTACATATAGGCTCGTTGGTCTAGGGGTATGATTCTCGCTTTGGGTGCGAGAGGTCCCGGGTTCAAATCCCGGACGAGCCCGATGTTTGTTATTTGTTTAATTTTTGTGCTTTTACGTGAGTTTTTGGAGCTTTCTGCTCTGAACAATAAACAATAGAAACTAATCAGAATGGCGCATATCATTTATTCTAATGAAATTATATTACCACATATTAAAGCATAGACTGCAATTTTTTGGAGAGGCTTTTATCTCTAAAGCAAAAGCGAGTTATAAAGATTTGCCCCCTCCAGTGCCCTCACATAGGGGGGGGGGGCAGTGGGGAGCTTATGCCGGGGGGGGGGGCGACACTTCCACGGGGGGGGGGGGCGACAATGTAGTCTAAATATAGCACTAAACAAGCAGTTACAGTATGCAAAGGTGCGGTGCTGATACTTTTGCCCTGGGGCGCTACATAAGCTTGTAAAGGCTCTGGCCCCCTCCCCCACCCCTGAAATAAATATTTTTTTATATATATTTATAATCACTCTCTTTCTCTCTATCTCTCTTTCTCTCTCCCCCTCTCTCTTACCTCATATCACTACTGAAAACTTAATAAGGTACAAATTGAAAAGAACGTCACCAATAATATAATAGTAATGATAACGGCTCGTTGGCCTAGAGGTAGGATTCTCGTGTAGAGTGCGAGAGGTCCGGAGTTCAAATCCCGGACGAGCCCAGTACTAATATTTTACACTTTTCAGAAATTAAATATAACAGAAAAGTTAATAATTCAAATAATCTCAAACTTGTCCAATGATCTATATTGAGTACTAGCTAAATCACCCGGCGTTGACCAGGGAAACAATTACAAAGGCTTTTTTTTATATATAGCTACAGATCACATTTTCAGTATCAACAATGGAAACAATGGAAGTAATAAGTTAAAAAAAAATAAAAATAAACTTTAAAATGCTTAAAATATAATTAAATATAATCTTCGGCATGCTCAATTTTAATTTAAATATTACTATGAACTAGTTATTAATTTGGTTACTATAATTTAGGCTGATTGGTATTAATAAGGTATTATTATGCCGAACTTTCAAATAAATCTATAATCGGACTATATTCTTATAGCCAATGCGCCAATATTTACAATTTGAAGATATGATATAATTGGGCGCTATTATTATTTTTATTACTGGAAACATTAAGGAAAGCTAAAAGTATGGAAAAACAATATAAAATAAATATTGTAATCGGGATAAAAAAAATAGCCTTTTTTAAATAAATAGTTAGGTCTTCCTGAGAATCGAACCCCGTCTCCCGCGTCTATATGAACAATGCACTATATTCCAATTGAGAAGAGGATACATAGCACCCAACTGACACCTAAATAGAATAAACCCAACTCACCCACCTAGACGCCGTTAACCTTCAAAATGGCTACGCCACTGACTTGCTACATTGCTTCAGCAAAAAATTATATCTGAAAACGAGCTTTAATAAAAAAAAAAAAAAGCTACTGGTATGTGAAAACGATAACTCGATCCTCCGGAAATAGCCGAGCACGAGTCGGAGATAGAAATGATGGAGGGGATATCGTCGTTAGTAACAAAAAATACGATAACTTTCGTGACGACGGCGGTTCTCAATTAATTCCTGGTAGGGGGTGGGGGTAGACACGGGGGCGTGGTGGGACATGGGGGCGGCTGAAAATTGGTTGTGGGCAAAGATGGGGAGAGCAGTTGAAGTTGTATATTGGTGTCAGTAAACATAAACTGAATTTAAAGCTATAAATATTTATTTTAAAAAAAAGTTTTTATTGCTAAAAAAAAATACTTCTTTTCTAAATACAATTCACCACAATCTCTTTATTAGCTTATATTTGTTGAACAAAACAAAAGAGTTTGTAAAAATAAAAAGGTTTACAGTAGGGCGATTTGAATCAATTAGGCCGTTGAAGCAGCATTATCCAGATTCTGTGGCCACGGCACACTAGGAAATTGCGTGGCCAGCGCAACGCCCAACCGATAATTGCTGTTTTAAATTGAAATTTGCATCGATAATAAGTTCACTTATTTTCGTCTCATAACAATTTCACTTGTTTGTTTGTTTGTTTTTTGCTAACTTTTTATCTTTCATATCGTTCTTTTAAATTTAACTTATTAGAGCATAACTTTATCACGTGGGGGCCTGGAGGAGGGGGGGGGGACCGCCACTTGATGTAGTCTATGGTTGGCATGGTGGTCCGTTCGGCTGGCGTACTGAATGTGCCAGGTTCGAATCCTGGTGCAGGTTAGAAAGCACTCCCCCTTACCCCTCCCTCCCAAGCCATCACTGCCTGGGCCATAATGTTCTAACAGGCCATCACTGCCTGGGCCATAATGTTCTAACAGGCCATCACTGCCTGGGCCATAATGTTATAAAAAAAAGGCCATCACTGCCTGGGCATAATGTTCTAACAGGCCATCACTGCCTGGGCAATAATGTTCTAACAGGCCATCACTGCCTGGGCCATAATGTTCGAACAGGCAATCACTGCCTAAGCCAAATGTTCTAACAGGCCATCACTGCCTGGGCAGTCCATAATGTTCTAACAGGCCATCACTGCATGGGCCATAATGTTCTAACAGGCCATGACTGGCTGGGCCATAATGTTCTAGCAGGTCATCCCTGCCTAGGCCATAATGTTCTAACAGGCCATCACTGCCTAGGCCATAATGTTCTAACAGGCCATCACTGCCTGGGCAGTGTTTTAAGCAAAGTTTCTATATTGAAAAAGAAAGTAAAGTAAAGTATCCCCTCAAACCAAGTTGATCCATAGGGCTGGTGAAGCAGAGGTTCACAAGCTTGTGTGGCCACGGCATACTAAGGGATTGTGTGGCCAGCACAATGCCCAGCCGTCTTTACTTTACCCCAGCTAAGGTCAGGTACCCATCAGGGTAGACACCCCCCAGCCCTGAGAACTATTCTAGCGTTCACCAGGATTCGGACCCAGGACCTTCGGTACGCCAGCCGAAAATGGCTGTCGCTGTTCGTAGGCCTACTTGCATATGGGATAAGAAAAGTGTTTTTTTTTAATCCTAATGTTTATCTGAGTATGGTAAGAGATTGTTATTGTGTTGTATGTCTAAGCTAGAATTTAACATACAGCAACAAAGGAAGTAGTTTTTTTTTCAAACAGCTAAATTAGTGTGTTATTTTTAATATTGTCTTGTTGTATGAACATTAATTGTTATGATATATATTCTAAAGCTTACCGAATACAAAATGGAAGATTAGCGGATCATATGACAGACATCGGGGCAGAAAGACAGACAGACAGACACATTTCATCTTCGTATCTCGGTTTCTTTAGTCTGCTAGAACAGGGATCAGTGCACATTTAACAGATACCAAGAAGGGATCAGTGCACATTTAACAGACACCAAACAGGGATCAGTGCACTTATAACAGAAACCTAACAGGCATCATTGCACTTATAACAGAAACCTAACAGAGATCAGAGCACACATAACAGAAACCAAGCATGGATCAGTACACATATAACACAAATCTAACAGGCATCAGTGCACATATAACAGAAACCAAGCATGGATCAGTGCACATATAACAGAAACCTAACAGGCATCAGTGCACATATAACAGAAACCTAACAGGCATCAGTGCACATATAACAGAAACCAAGCATGGATCAGTGCACATATAACACAAATCTAACAGGCATCAGTGCACATATAACATAAACCAAGCATGGATCAGTGCACATATAACAGAAACCTAACAGGCATCAGTGCACATATAATAGAGACCAAGCAGCGATGAGTACACATATAACAGAAACCAAGCAGCTAACCAGAATGGAAGTGAAATCAACAGATACATTAGTTTATATAGGGGCTAATGCATCATTTACAGATATCATTGAATATATAACAAAAAGAATTATAAATTGAAGATTGAATTGCGTTCAGCGTAATAGGAATATTGGCGTACGCGATTGTACTTTTTAAAAATAGAATTTTTCGCCACGTTTACGGGAATTCCTTTTTGCCTTTACGTGTAGTTTATTTATAGCTAACGGGTTTTCTCCAAATGACACAATTGGTTTTAAACATTAGAGCAGGGGTAGGGAACCTTTTTGTCTGAGAGAGCCATGGACACCACATATTTTGAAAAGTAATTTTGTGAGAGCCATACATTATGTTTAAAACTTAAAACTAAAAATTCTAGTAAATGTGTGCATTTTGTGTAATTTCAACACTAAAAGTACAACAATTATGTATCTGAATTCTTCTGATGCTGAGCTGCAGTAGACTTTAGCTCATTTGTAGAATGAAATATTGATATGCAACTAATATGTAGATCAAAAAGTCTAAAAAACATTTTTTTAATAATCGAACATTTGTCTGCGAGCCAGATGCAGCCATCAAAAGAGCCACATCTGGCTCGCGAGCCATGGGTTCCCGACCCCAGCATTAGAGCATCACTTGACGTTGACTAGATTCAAGCTACTATAGGCCTACTATAAGACTACATCAAACAACAAATTCTACTCATTACAATGGATAATTTAGGTAAGGATCTAAAAACATTGATTTTATATAAGATGTACAATACATTTATCACTGTATTAGGACACTATAGTATGTATAAAATTTCATATTACATATTCTTTTTCTTTGTATTTATGTACTTAACTGTACTAATTGTGTTACTCTCTCTCTGTTGTTATGCACATTTCTTTTTGATTCTTAAATTATAAACACACGAAATTATGAAATTATAAACATAATCATGATTCTTAAGTATTGTTTACAAGTATAATACTGAATATAATCATGAATTAGGTTTTTTCTAAAGTAACATAATATTTGTTTATTATTGTCCAGTTTATATAGAACCTAAAAGATGACGAAATTCAAAATGGCGATATGAGAGAGACAAATAGGCCTAGATAGAGAGGCAGACAGAGAACGAAAGAGAGAGAGAGAGAGAGATAGAGGCTGGTGTTTAAAATTTTACATTATTTAAATTTCGATCAAAAAATATTTATCTGTTTTTGTATTAGATCTTCAGTAGTCCTTGGTAAAAAGCTATAAATTTGTTTTAGACTTTCACTTGTATTGCATCAACTCTAAGAA
The DNA here is from genome assembly GCA_949126835.1 of Anisus vortex. Taxonomy (NCBI): domain Eukaryota; kingdom Metazoa; phylum Mollusca; class Gastropoda; family Planorbidae; genus Anisus; species Anisus vortex. Next base: position 1,648,077 of record OX421505.1, on the reverse strand, counting down.
CTCCATTCAGTTCAGACTCAATTAAATAAATCATTAAAAATATGAACACATTAGTAAGGTCTGTAATGTTTGTTAATGTTTTCTTTAGTTGATGGGTCCCATACAGATGCGGCATATAGGCCTAGGTCTAACTACTGTGAGATAGCATTTTAGTTTTACATGCTTATTACATTTGTAAAAGTTCCTTTTTATGAATGTTTTGTTAGATTTTTTAATTACTTCATTAATATGAGGGTTACTCCACCTGCATCCAGGAAATATATTAATTAATAGCATAGCGCGAAAGAATTGAGGCAGACTATTGGTTTCAATAGCAGACAAGTCTGTCTCGAAAGTCAATGAACGTCGCCCAAATGACCTTAACATTGTCTTGTGTGTTAAGACGAAAGGAAAAAAGTAACCTCTTCATTCAGAAGTTAATGAAGAATAAAATAAACAGTCGTGACCTAATACTGAGAATATCTTAAATAGGATCACTATGTAGAGGGGAAGATTGTACATGAAGGTTTAGTCAATAGTGATATACATTATAATGTAACAACATGCTGTATATACGAAGCAGAATCTTTACGATTGAAGCAGCTGACAGCTATCTTCACTGCCTACCCATTAAAGAAAAGATTTAGTAATCCTCACTGTCTGCCGATCAGTACTACAAGCAGCAGAGTGCCAAGATCTCATAATCAAGCCAATCAAATCCCTACTCTGGAAAGTAAAAACTCTTTCCCCGATGCCTTTTCTGTCAAACTCACACTACAGTAAATCCCAAGTCACAACAGAATAGAAGGTAATATAAGAGTAGACACTCTAGTGAAGCAAGGATCAACCAACTTTCAACCTGACACACCAGCATCATTGGACACAGTCAAACAGATCATTAAAACAAACATTAATAAACAGTGGTTAAATGGTTGGGCACTGGGCACAACCGGAAGATTTGTCTTCCCACATATGCCAAAACCAGATAAAAATAACCCAATTAATGCCCCACAGAGACAAGATCAAGTGACCATCTTTTGCCTGCGCACAGGGCACATACATCTAAACTAGCACCCCAACCACATCTAACCAGAAAAAGCGGCGATATGCCCCCTCTGTAAACACCATAATGAAACAGTTCCCCATCATCTTTTTGACTGTCCGGCATTACAGGACATACCAAATGTCTACCTCCACAAAACACCAAATTGAAACAGTTGCCCAACACATGTCCGGCACTACAAGACATACCAAATGTCTACCTCCACAAAACACCAAATTGAAACAGTTGCCCAACACCTGTCCGGCACTACAGGACATACCAAATGTCTACCTCCACAAAACACAGAATCTCTCAAACACTCAATAATCAAACTACAAACAGCGACAAAATTTCTGAAATTTCTTCACCTTTGCCTCAGGCCGAAGGGCAAGTGCCCAGATTGCTGCTGGATCAGGATGGTGATGATGATGATATATATATATTTAATTATTATATTGTCAACATTATACATAATTGTTTGTAAAATAGTTAGGAAATAGATCAATATATGTAAACTAAACATTTCAGATGGAATTTGTCCTGTAAAAATCATAAATGATGACCAGTCAAATGACAAGGGCTTTCCATCAATAGATAATTTGAAAGATATATGAATATGTTTACTATACAATATTTAGTGCTTAACATATTGATTTAGTTGTTTGATAAAATGTTGATAAACATATAATTATATACATTTATTACACAACTTTTACTTTATTTAATGTACAGGTGAACATGAGAATCAGATATCCGAAGATGGAGAAATTAATTTACATACACATTTGACAAACTGTAAGAAGAATCCAGGTCATCCAGAGTTTATACCTATTGAATCATTCAGCTTAAAACATCTACCTGAAGGTCACCGTGACAGTGATTTGTATGAAGTTATCAAAGCTACAGGTGACCTTACAGTTAGAATAAGTGTCACCATGACAAGTCCACACAGACCAGAGTTTTGGCCAAACACAAAGAATCCATATTTTTTGTCTGAACTGAGTGGACAGGAAACATTTAGGACAGGAACTGGGAGGGTGGGAAAAGTGTTGAAGTTCACAGGTGAAGATAAACAAAGTGACTATACAACATGTCCATGTGATAAATGTAAAGCTTCAGACAAACCCAGCAAAGTTTGGTGGGAGATTTATGTGGCTACCGCTGCACATGTGGTTTTCGATGATATTGAGGCAAGCCACACGACCTTAAGATTGTTTTTTGATCGTGAATATAGCCAATTAGTTATTCTCAAAGATAGGGTACATGTTGTTGATGTAAACATTGAAAAAGACAGGTGTTTATTGACTTGTGTGACTTGTAATGAAAATGTGGGAAATAATTTGGAGAAAATGGAGAAACATGTTGATGATGTCTGGAGGAAAGTCTCGAACAAATACAAACAGAAACGAATTATCAAAAGTTGGAACTTTATAGTGTCACATCCTCATGGGTGTTCTAAACAGGTCAGTGTTGGTGAATGGTTGCCCAGTGGAGAGAGTACGTTACTCTACGAAACCTGTACATGTCCAGGTAGCAGTGGAGCCACTGTCCACTGTGTGGGGTATAATGCTGATGGTTTGATTACTGCCCCTGTCCACAGTGGAAGTTTAGAGCAGTTTAGACTAAATTACAGTAAAGCTGGTTTAGAGTTAGAGAGAAAGGATCATGACAGACTACTCAGTACATCTGAGGTATTCAATAGGTGGACATATAGAGAAGAAAGGAGGAGAGATAGAGAAAAAAGGAGGAGAGATAGAGAAATAGAGAAAAAAGGTGGAATATAGACACAAATACTTAATAATTTAATACTAATTTAATAATTGTTCAATTGAATGCAGATTGAACCAGCAATCAGTACAATTGTAATACAATAGTTGCCAATAATTAATTATCTATTGGTATTCATTGGTAAACCAACAAAGAAAAAGTCTTGTAAACAATAAAATTAAATATAATTCAATTAACAATTTGTATTAACGAAATGATACAATATGTTTTTTAGTTAAATTAATAAGGTCTATGGGATTCTACAATTAATACATGATCATCTTTTTATTCTTTATAAAACATATTTCTGACGAGCCAACTTTTTGCAGAAGATCCTCGATACCAAACACAAATGCATAAAACTGTTCACATGTGGGATTTTTTAAAGTTATACTTTGTAAGAATGATGTCCTATACAGAGTACCGTTTGTTTAGACTCGTAATTGTGTGTCAACGGTGGAGCTGCTTTCCCCGGCTATATCTTATAACAATGAAGCTGCGTCTGCGACATAGGTAAATTTATGTGTAAGATGTGAGGGACGGTGAGGGGGGGGGGAAAGAGAAGATGGGTGTACAATTAACCAAATTAGATAACACCATTTAATTCATTACATGTCCTGCTAAATATATCTTTGTTTTGCTTCACTCAACCCAACCGCTTATTGACATTAAAGAAGAAAAAAAATTTGTAGCCTAGGCCAACTAAGGGTTTTTAAAACCATTGGACCTACAAAATATCAAATAAGGCAATACAAAAGCCGGAAGTTTAAAGTTTTTTTTTAGCTTTGCCTGCCGGACGTCTAGCAACCCTAAGCTGGGGTGACGGTTGATGGTTTTGTCAATTTTTTTTAGATTATTGAATTAAGTTTACATGTATGTCAAAATGTAAAAATAAAGCATGGAGTATGTTTTATATCTGTTTATATCACTTCAATTTATTCAATGTATCTATAAATATGTATTCATTTTATTATTTTTATTTAGATATAAAGATATTTATATTCTATTCTGTTCAATTTATATTTTGAATAAATTACATAACATTTTATTTTCCGTAGGCAATGAATAGTGTAAATAAACTTTAGACATTTATATAGCCTATTGATATCTTCTTGTTGTTTAAATCTATGTCGTCATGTTTATGTTGTTATAAATCTATTTGTTTAGTTTTAGATTTATTAAACTTCAACAAACAAAATTGTCAACCAATGAATCGACAATAGGTCATTTTGTAATCTATTACAAACAGTCACTTGATTATATAAACAATCATTTAGAGAAAATTGTTTTGTTTTATATTTGAAAAATGTAATTGAGAGATTTTTATTTCAACATAGAAAATCATTTTAATCAGTACAAAATATGTTTACTTTAAACAGGGCCCTCACAACCCAATGTGGCGTCCCAGGGCAAAAGTTTCAGCGCCGCCCCCTTGCATACTGTAACTGCTTTGTTTAGTGCATAGGTTCTCAACCTTTTTCGGCTCACCGCCCCCAAATTTGCCGCATACAATTTGTATAGGCCGACTAGATTTGTATGCAATTTTATCATCCTAAAAAGAGCTGAAATAACCTAAAAAAAAGAGCTGAAATGAATACATTTGTTTAATTGTTGTTTTATAAATAAAAAAAAAATATACTGCAAAAGAGGTTTGTGAAAATAAAACAATTTTAAAGTGAAGCTTGTTCCTGGTTTGTTGCTACTAGTTCGTCTACGTTCCAATAAATAGGGTGTGGAATTGTAATAAAAAAATTCTTGCCAAAACCAAAAGACCTAGAAAAATTGATGGATGTCCTTTTGCAACCATAAGTCGTGATTACAGCCCATTTCTGCATTCAATTTTTATTCTTTATTTGTTATTTATTCAATCAATTCTTATTGCAGTTGTAAAGGTAGGGCTGATTTTAATACTTCAACATTAGAAACAAAAGTCTAATAACCAATTTGAAATTTTCTTGTTTATAATATTATCTTAAAATTGTTTGTTGAAGTAATCATTAATTGTTTCAATGTATTGAAGTAAGCATGTCTTCGTCAGTTGTTCTTTATAAATTCGAGATTTCTGCGTCCAAAGTTGTGCTTGTACAATAGAAGTTTTGACATAAATGCAAAAACAACAACATCAACAACAACAACACTTTTTGTCTTCTTTAAATTAAGGTCAATTCCCTGAAATCATTTTGTAAAAATCTTATTTAAATCCAATTAAATAAGGGATATCAGTTTTCAATTTTATGAGATTTTCTCTCAAATATTAAATAATTGTCTTTGGTTTCCAAAAACTTTAGCATCGAAACTAAGATCCATAAAATATATTTAAACTTTAGATGACCAGCGTACCTCATAAGTGGTAGTAACAAACTATTTGTAATCCTAATTATTCTTTAAAAAAAATCTGCAACACTCTCTGAACAATCTATAATTGAATGCGTTGCTTCTGTTTCTTTAACTACGACATCATGCTATGATAGAGTCCATACCATCGTCGATGGAAGAATTTCTTTTTTTCCCTAAAAAGTTAAAGTAATATAATTTGCCTTATTAGTGTCCTTAATTATTTTTCTTTAGAAAATTAGCAAAATATTCCCTTCTATAATAAAAAAACCTAAAACGTTTAATTATTGTCAGGTAGCGTGGACTTCCATCAAGTTGTAAAAATGTGGGAAGCTTGTAGGTACTCACACAATATACTCTCACTTCATCACGTGCCATTTCATTAATTCGTCTCTGCTTTTGCTCAACTTATATTTCTTTAATAAGTCGATATCAAAACTTGTTTTTATAAATCAAAGGCTATATAAATATAATTTATTCAAATTAAAACGAAAACAATCTGAATGAAACTGTGATAATGAACAAAAGCACCGAACTTCGTTTTCTAACGAGCTGAGCCAGATATTTAATTTATGCTCACCCTTACCGCCCACATCTGAATTTCTCAGATACAGTCTAAATATAGCATCAAGGTTAAGTACAGCAAAGGGCATTATATGACTGACGTCACAAAAATTATTATACAAAAGACAAAAGTCGATAAAGCCTTTGTCAAAGCTCAAGATTACCTTTCTCATAAGTGAAGCAGAACTTAATTTTGGTAATTAAAAATCAGTGGTGTTGGATCTATTTAAAGTAGGCTACCTTCGTACCGCCCACTGGCCCTTCACCGCTCCCTACTGTTCCCGGGAACATCAGCGCCCCCCACCCCCAAACTTCAACGCCCCCGTTGAGAATCAGTAGAACTTTAGTGCCTGCGCTTAGTTAATTATTATCATTAAAGACATTTTAAACTGCGATTTTTTCATAAGAATATTCTAGATGAGCCAATCTTTTATGAAACCTTTGTGAGCCTATTAAAAAGTGAAACATTTGTATAAAAGAGTTTGAGTGTAATTAAATAAGAAGTCAACTTCTACTAGTCTATATTTATTCATTATCCCTTTTGTTTACAATTTGTGTTTCAAAATTTTATTTCCTTTTCAACTCTCCTTAAGTTTCTGCTATGAACTTAGGCTATATGTGCCGCCCCCCTAGAAGTGCCGCCCCCGGGCATATGCCCCCCTCTGCCCTCCCCCATGTGAGGGCACTGACTTTAAAATATAAAATTGTTAAAATTTATAAAAATAATTTAGTTAGCTATTTAACGAAAATAAAATCGATCAAGGAGTGTTGCTTATTGTCCGTGCAACAACCTAAGGGAAATAACAATGAAAAAGGTAAACGGTCAAGAAGGTTTCCTAGTTACTGCTCTTTTCTTTGAATAAACATTGTGTAAAAGCTTGATCGCCAAAATGTAAAATACTTGGTAAAGTAAATCAGAAAAATCGCCCTATACTATAAATATTATAAAAACTATACATTCTTAATTTACTTTGCTATATTTAATTTTAACGTAATATATTGTTTAACTGTAATAAACTATTTCTATTTTACTAAATGTGTTGTCTGCATTTGATCCAATATTATTAAACTTTATCTTAAAACAACAAAATATCAGACTGGATAAAAAAAGAAAAAAAAACTTCTTTACAGTAATAAAGGAAGAAACAATCACATCAAACCAGTTGTATTTTTCTTCACGTATCGTTGTATAGATTTTCTTTCTTTCTGACTGGCATCCATGTAGGTAATAGGTTGCCTGAACATACTTGTCTAATTTAAGGGTTCGTAGGTAAATATAGGCTTATATCCAACACAAATAAATAATTTGCACTGATATGAATCAGTGCACATTCAACAGAAACCAAATAGGATTCATTGCGCATTGAACAGAAACCAAACAGGGCTCAGTGCACATTTAACATAAACCATTTAACAGGGATCAATGCACATTTAACAGAAATCAATCAGAGATCAGTGCACATTTAACATAAACCAAAAAGGAATCAGTGCACATTTAACAGAAATAAAACAGGGACCAGTGCACATTTAACGGAAACCAAACAGGGATCAGTGCACATTTAACAGAAATAAAACAGGGATCAGTGCACATATAACTTATAAATAACAGAAACCTAACTCACCAGCCTAACAGGATACCAAGCTAACCAAAATGGAAATGAAATCAACAGATACAACTTTACATAATTACAAATATAGCGGCTAATGCATCCTTTACAGTAAAACAGATATCATTGAATATATAACAGAAAAAGAATATTAAATTGAAGATTGGATTGCGTTCAGCGTAATAGATAGGCCTACGCGATTCTGCTTTTTAAAAACATTAATTTTCTCAAAATTTTGCCATAAGATAGAAGGAAGAGTTTACGGGAATTCCTTTTTGCATTGACGTGTAGTTTATTTATAGCTAACGGGTTTTCTCCAAATGACACAATTGGTTCTGCTGAACAGTAGAGCTTCCCTTGACGTTGACTAGATTCAAGCTACTATAGGCCTACTATAAGACTACATCAAACAACAAGTTCTACTCATTATAATGGATAATTTAGGTAAGGGTCTAAAAACATACGTTTTAGATTAGATGTACAATATATTTATCACTGTATTAGGACACTATAGTATGTATAAAATGTCATATTACATATTCTTTTTCTTTGTATTTTTTTTACTTAAACTGTACTACTTGTGATACTCTCTATTGTTATGCATTGTTTTAAAATTCTTAAATTATGAACACATTGATATAAACATAATCATGATTCAAAAGTATTGTTTACAAGTATAATACTAATGTATAATCATGATTTAGGTTTTGCTCAAATAATATAATATTTGTTTATTATAGTACAGTTTATATAGAACTTAAAAGATGATGAATTAATTAGAAAATTCAAAATGGCGAAAGGAGAGAGACAAATAGATAGAGAAGCAAGCAGATAACGAGAGAGAGAGAGAGAGAGAGAGAGAGAGAGAAAGAGAAAGAGAGAGAGAGAGGCCTGTGTTTAAATTATTTGTATTTCTATCAAAAATTATTGTTTTTCTGTTATTGTATTAAGTATTAGATCTATTTTTTAGGAGTTTACATTTATTTTCGTTAATAGTAACTAGGCTAGCGGCTAGTGTTAGGCCTATGTGATAATCGTATTCTAATAATAGCCCACTGGGGCTGGCCGATTAAGTGGAAGACTGTTTATTTGCAGGCATTGATCATTAGACTAATAAAATATTCTTAGGAAAAAAAAGTAAAACAAAAATCAATAACTGATGTGACAATGAAATTAAACTAAAATGCAACATAACATTTGTTTTAGACTTTCACTTTGTATAATATTGCATCTATCCTAAAGCCCCAAGTATAAGAACTTCATATCCAGACTCAATTAAATAAAACATAAAAAATATGAACACAATTAAAAAGATCTGTAATGTTTATTAATAGTGGGCAAACTAAACAATGAACACTTTTGAAACGTTTAGTTCAGTCTCTACAATTAGGGGACGTCCATTAATTACGTCAACAAAATAGGGGGGAGGGGGGGGGGTCTGAAAAAGTTTGACAATTGTTGATAAGGGGGAGAAGGGAGGTCAAGAAAAGTTGACGTCAACAATGTTACTTTTTTTAAATAAAAAAATGATAAAAATTTATTACAAAATTCTAGGCTACATTTGTCATGTGCCACTTACATAGCAGACATCTATAAACATGGTTTTAAGTTAAAACAAATATATTAATTAAAATTACGGACGCTACATTTGACATGTCCTTTTTGTGTTCATCTTGTTAGTTTGTAGATCTATGTATGAGAGGAAAGTGGAAACTAATGCAATTGTTAGCACGGCAAAGTGACCGACCACTAGTAAAAAACTTCACCTTCGCTGTAGTCTAGTGAGCCATGGTGACTGGAATAACAAAAGAACATAAACACACCAACAAACATTCTGCAGAGTACGTTCAGAAACAGAAACCCAGTTTTTTGCCGCTCAGTAGGCCTACATCTAAATTAGGCACCGTTCTGTTATTGAGTCCTGAAAGGACTATGAACACCGTCCGAGAGTTCACTGCTTTAATTCAACGCCCATGGTTGTGTCTTTTCCAAGTTCCAACCCTTGAAAACATGTTTGGATCAGCGTTAGCAGGCCATGCACTCCGACATGGAAAGATATGAATAGGCAGGCTTTGTCTTACAGGGCGGTCGCTTGTTGGGTCGGCTTGCTCTGTTCGGATTCCCCTTTTACGAACGTACATTTGCTCGAGCCATCCATGGCTTGCCTCGTATTCCTGTAATGTGGGCTGACGGTGTGTTGGCCGAGCGGATCTTGTCATCCTCTCAAGGCCACCTTTGAAAGCAGCCGTTTTTACAGGACGTTTTGTATACCTTTCCGTACGTTGCATCAGCCCCCACCCCGGAGACGCCAGAAATCGGACAGTGGGTACCTCACAGGCCCCCTCAAATGGAAGAACAGAACAAGCCGATTAATCTCCAGACTTGCAGCTTGGGATACCACGCCTCTCTCCGTCACTTACAGAGATGGGAGGGGAAGTAGAGACCTGTCGGCGACCGCTTGTCCCATGCATTAGCTCAATGGTCAGACTCGGGGAACCAAGTTAAAAGGTCTAAAAAAAAAAAAAAAAACGGACGAGCCCGTCTTGTGTCCAGGGCGTAACGTTTAGGGTTGAGCTCAGCTCTGTCCGGACCCGCTGCGGGAGCTCTCCCCCATGCGTTCGCCCGCTGGTGTATTCTTAATGGGAACGTATCGGCGGTTTACACACTTCGCCAGCTTTGGGGCTCATAGGTACAGAAGTGAAATTAGGCGCCAGAGACTGGCGTTCGTTATATATACCATGTAAGCGATAGCTGGGATTGGCAATATAACTAAAGACAACAATAGGCCCTCTCTGAGACTATGTTTGAATTGCATTGAATGAAGTGTAAACTTATTGTGTGAATCCAACATGATTATTTTAAAATATTTCCTTCAGAAAAATAATTCGTGGCCCATGAAGTCTGAAATATTTAGTCTACCTTTCCTTTTAACATCCCTAATTCTGATATATAAACTAATATATTTTTGCTGACTACGTTATAATAGGTGAAACATTAAAATTTGGTGATTAGGCTTAATATAGTAATTTTTTAGTTTTAATTTCTAATTGTCTGAAAAAAAAATGTATGAGATAAAAATGTATTAGTAGGCCTATAGTGGCGTAGCCAGATTGCAAGGTGTGGGTGGCAAATAGTGCAAGGTAGGAGTGGTAGGGGCAAGGAAGCCAACTACCGTGTGTATAATCATATAATGTGTGGGGGGGGGCAATAATGCAAGAAGGAATAGTGAGCATATGGTTAAAATAGCAGGTTAATTTACAACTGGTGCACAATTTCACCCTAAGCTATTTAACAATTAACATTGTATCAAAAGCTCATTAGTGAAAAGTACAATCAGAAAGTATTCAATATATCTATATTGTTATGGCTCTCTTTATGATGACTATTATTACGACTCGTTAAATCGGATTCAATGCATATAGTTGTATCTTTATTAGAAGTCTCTAGATTCTGCTAATCTGTAGCCCAAGCTAGGGGTTCCTTGACAGACAGGTCTATGCAGTAATGTAGTTATATTCGTGATAATTATCTTCAACACCTTTCTCAACAATAATAGATCAAACAACTCCAGTTGTTTAATAAACAATTTTATTTAAATTGTAGACTCAATATAAACGATCAATAAATGCATCAACTGATGGCCACATAAGTATCAATAAAATGACATAAAATATACAAACATTAATATAGCGACTTCACTCTACAAACTTCCGAACTGAACTAACTTTAAGGAGGTCGGGACTTTACAAAGAAAACTATCATCGAAGATTCTACAGGGTCTTAATACGCATTTTAACCTCTTTCTCTATATAATACTGCGATTCAGAGTTATTCTCCAATTTCCACGGGGTTGGACGAATTATTTTATTTAAACTGCCCTCAGGGCATAAAGGTCAAACCTTGGTCGCCTTGGACTCTGATACGCACTTGTTAAGAGGTCAATGCCTTACTACGTCATTCATTTATGACCGATATTCGTAACACGACCACCCTTAAAAAGTTTTATAATTATTTCTTTTACATTTTAACAATACAAAAAAAAAAGTTAATTTTAAGGAATAATTATAAAAGAATATATTCCGGGGAAAACAATTACAGTTCAATTGGCTATCCCAATAATTCAATCGAACTGATAACAATAACATATAATATATGCAATATAAGTTCATCTTATCAAATGGCTTAACTACAATCATTCAATCATTCAATTGTAATTCAAAACAATGGATAATTAAATTGTTTATCTAAATCGTGTATACAAGAAAAATACATAGGGTTAAACATTATACAATTTAATAATTTCCATTCCATTAACATTCCACGTTAATAAAAACTCTCTCGTTCATTTAATTATAACCTTAGCTTTTAAATTTGTAATCAAACAACAAAAGAAAAAATCACTTAATGTCTATTCAGACACGACTTATTTTTTTATAAGGAGAAAAAACCAAACGCTCTGATAGAACACATACTAGGCCTAACTCAATTACAAACAAAAAAAATACTAGCCCTGACCTAATTTCACTTTACAACAAAAATATTATTGCTCGTGTAGACAGTATTTTTTTTTTTAATGCCTGTAGGCTGACTAACAGTAACACATTATACAACTGTCTGTGACGGGACACAGAAATTTAGGTCAATTCCGCACTCTCTCTCTCGATTCCTTTTTTCCCTCTCTAATTCTCATTTGATTTTAACAATGTTGACATCGCTATGCAAATTTACCCCATTTACCGCTTAGGTAAAAAAAATTGCTACGCGATTAAAAAAGTTATCTTTTTTTAATGATAATTATTTCACAACTATTATCTCAAAATTAAATTCATTTATGTTATATTAAGAAATTTAAACATAGTATGTTACAGAATTTAGATAGTTTATAGCAAAAATCATTAAAAATATTTCAATTTCTCATTTTACCATGACCTTTCATCAGTTTCCGTTCAAAATAGTTCACAGAGGTTACACAGTAGTTTTAAATTGAAAACATTCTATTTTTCATTTAGACATGGATTTACTTGAAACAAATTTGGTTAATTTACTTAATTAACTATCAATCAAAGCAGATTATATTATCTTCATACAATCTTAGTACTAAATAGTAAGTACTTTTTTTCTTTAGATTACATTAAAGACATTTCAAATACAATATTATTGACGTAGAAAAGATTAAAGCATAGGCTACTATTAATTTTTTTTTTCAGACAGAAATCAATTTAGCAATTTATGTACAAAACAAACTGCTGGTTTGACTGGTGTGGTAAAACATTCCATTTCCAATCTTTTCAGTGGGGTACATTGCTCTTTTCCATTTTCCACAAAAGGTTTTATTCATAGCTTCTAGGTTCCTGTTACTTTCACAGTGTTCAGGTCTACCCAGTCTTTTGATTGTCAGTACAATTCATTCAATCTATTTTAACTAATACAGAAAAAAAATAGATTAGTTTTACAATCTTGACATGAAATCCTTAATTAATAATACATTTGTTGAACATTGGTATGTCAACATTATAAATTCTCAACCATGAAATTCTCAACCATTCTGGTTTACAGTGTCAAGTCAGTGGCACATCCTATTTTTATACCAAACAAGGATAAGTTTTATTAGTTTCTACTTTTGGTCATGTAACAGTATCCTAAAAGTGAAAACTCATATATAATACATTTCTTGGAATTCTTGTTAGTCATAGTTCTGTCTTGCTGCAACTATTTTTACCCTACATTATCATACATTCAATGATAATAGAACAAATGAATAAATTCACATAGAAGAAATTTGCATCCTGACTCAGTGCAATTATTTCAACAACAGTACATGATAAAAAAAATTTCCATAGTACAATCATAAACATTTCTCAATACTTTAGTGATAGAAAAATTCTCTTTTCTCAAAACCATCCACATCTTTTTCAATCAAATTATCCTCTCTGCCAAATGTTTCAATTATCATTTCCAGAGATTCTCAAACATATCTTATAATCAGTCCACATTTATAATGTCCTCTGATTTAGAAACCAATTCTGCGGATAAAACTGATCTTTTTCTCTTATAGCAATTATTTTAAATGCTCAACCTAACAAGTTTGTTTAGAAATATCACTATATAATGATATCTGCTCTAACAATACTTTTACTCAGTCCTTTTTCATCACAAGTAAGGGATTTAGTTTTAAAATAGTAAGTTTGGTAACTAACTATCAGTGAATTTGTCATTCCATTCATCCTGTACTCCAGGCATGAAGTTTACAAATAAGAGTAACAATGTTAACAACATCAAGCTTATTCCAATTGTTTTCAGAAGGTAAGGCTTTATCATTTTCAAATGATATAATATTTTTGCCTTTCTTTCATCACACAACAATGGCATCTGCATGTGAGCAGTGTACAATTTTTTTCTAACAAACACAGTTATGTCAGACAAAAATTTTATGTACTTATCTAGGTACTTGATCAGCCCAAGGAGATCCAATTCGGTCTGCCATTCCTCTTGAAGTAGTTTGAGTGGTCCTCGGACAGTTGGTCCAAATATTTGTCCATAGGCTCCTCGACTTTCCGGATAGGATTCAGTTGACATCTCCTGCTCCAGGCATAAGTTCTTTAGGACTGGATTGAAGAGTTCCGGGGCGAAGTTGGTCCTTCGATCTGTCGGTATGGATTGTGGTAACCCATAGCTTTTGATAGTTTCGGTCCAGCTCTCCGCACTCGTTTCTTCAGTGATGCTCCTCAAATCTTCATCTGTGCCCACAACTGCAGGTTTGCATTGTTGTTTGTTCATGCTGTGGTCTATCTGTTCATAGACATCAGTAGTAGGAGTTTCTTCCTTGTCGACAGCTTTCTCATGCAACTGTAGTAACTCTGCATCTACTTTCTGTTCAGCAATCAATTCATTTTGTGATGACTTCTTTGATTGTTCATTTCCTTTCGGACAATCTTCAATCTTGGAGAAAATAGTAGTATCAAGTTCCACTTCTTCTTCCTCTTTCTTCTCTCGTGGGAGAATTTCTTCTTTCTTTTTCTTTTCTTGTGAGAGAATTTCTTCTTTCTTTTTCTGTGGTGTCATACCTTTTATGACATCACCTACAGGATAAAGTTCTTTTTCTTTTCCGGTCTCCACAATAGGACTAGGGTCTGGATTTTCCTTCACAATCAGTTCAGGTCTCACCCTCCCTTTCGCCAAATCATTTGCTAGGATAACAGATATGCCCTCAACAGGAAGTTTTGATATTACTCCAACTGTCACATATCCTGTCACCAAGTCAGATGATAGGTATATCCTATGTAGAGGTATTACTTCTATCCATTCAAAACCTCTCAATAGGACAGTCTGTCCTGTCAATGTATTATCATTCAATGGTAATACATCTTTAAGCAGCAGGGTTAATGATGCTCCTGTGTCTCGTAATATGTTTACGGACTTCAGTGGTCCTTCCTTTTGTAAGGCCACACAACCTTCACTAATGAACGGTTGAAAACTGCACAGGGTCTCTGTGTCAATTTTATTCTTCCCTTGACCATGACTTTCAGGTGTTGTTTCATCTTTCGATGACTTCAGACTCTTGTTCGAGTCAAAAATACTTTGGTCTACTTTCTCGTCTCTGTGGACTTGGACAATTAATCCAATAGTAGCCATTCTATATTTATAATCATGATATTTATCGTCATTATCTTCAGTTGTAGATTTCTCTACCTTCTGACTTTTGCTCTCAGGCAAATCCACCCTCAGTGTTTCTGGTTTAGAAGAATCTTTCTTCGAATTCAGTTTGTTTGTATTTTCGCTTTCTTGTACATTTTGTATTGGTGCATGTCTGACGCACATTACCACTTTATTAGGTCCTTTTTCTTTCCTTATACTCCAACAATCTTCAATGCTATGTCCTGTTCTTTTACAAAAAGTACATTGGACGTTTTTGTTGACAGGTTTCTTATTCACATCATTTTGTTTCACAAAATGCTCTTTTTCACGATGTTGTTGTTGTGTGTTTTCTGCTTGCCGTTGTGCCCTATTAAAATTCTTTTCACCAGCTGTCCTATGACACAGTGTATATTGTTCCGCTAAATCAGCAGCCTTATGTGGGTCAGTGATGTCACGCTCGGATAAATACATTCTTACATCCGGCCTCACTTTGTTAATAAAATCTTCTAAGAGAATGATATCTTTCATTTCTTTTAATGTGGAGATATTTCTAGATTTTATCCACTGATCCATGAACTTTTCTTCTGCTCGAAGGAAGTCTAAGTGTGTTTGGTAAGGGGACATTGTGTACTGACGGAACCTTTTCCGATAACTTTCCGGTATTTGGTTATAGGCTTTTAGTACAGTGTCTTTAATGACTTCATAATCATTTAATTGTTCCTCTTTTAACAATAGAACACAATCTCTTGCCCTTCCCTGAGTAAAAGCTGTTCTGACTAATATTCCCCATTTATCTTCTGGGAACTTAAAATCTCTGCAAGAAATTTCAAAGGTCTGGAAGAAATTAGCTATTTCACTTTCTTTATCAATGTAGGTAGGGACTAGCTTTTTCCATCTGGCCATCTCTACATCATTATGAGATTCTTTTTTAGTAGCTCCTATCTTCGCTAGTTCTATTCTTTCCTGACTTTCTCTTTGACTTTTCTTATCTCTTTCCTGACTTTCTGTTTCTCTTTGACTTTTCTTATCTTCCATCTCAAGCTCAAGACGTTTTTGTTCTCGTTTATCTTCCAATTCCATCCGTTTCATTTCTAGTTGAAATCGCAACTGTTCGGATATTGAAGATTTCGACGTCTGACCTTCAACTTTATATTCCTCCGCGCTTGATTCTACTTTCAACTTGCCACTCGCAATCAACACATCTTTTATCTGCTGTGTCAACACAGTCCTCGATGGTGTAGTCTCAGTAACTTCTATCTTTAAGATCTCAGCGATCTCTTTTAACTTCTTTATTGATAAAGTTTTCAGAACCTCTTCTTCTGGATTTTCAATAAATTCCATTCTTTAGTTAAGAGATTTATAAAATGTAAATTTCCAACTTACGTTTTTCCAATCGGAAGAATATTTTCAGCGTTCTTAGGCTTGCTCAGTAGGTCACTGCTCCAACACACAACACAACACAACTTGAATATATGCTTCACTATACAACTATATCGGACGTAGCCCGCAAATTGTTATGGCTCTCTTTATGATGACTATTATTACGACTCGTTAAATCGGATTCAATGCATATAGTTGTATCTTTATTAGAAGTCTCTAGATTCTGCTAATCTGTAGCCCAAGCTAGGGGTTCCTTGACTGACAGGTCTATGCAGCAATGTAGTTATATTCGTGATAATTATCTTCAACACCTTTCTCAACAATAATAGATCAAACAACTCCAGTTGTTTAATAAACAATTTTATTTAAATTGTAGACTCAATATAAACGATCAATAAATGCATCAACTGATGGCCACATAAGTATCAATAAAATGACATGAAATATACAAACATTAATATAGCGACTTCACTCTACAAACTTCCGAACTGAACTAACTTTAAGGAGGTCGGGACTTTACAAAGAAAACTATCATCGAAGATTCTACAGGGTCTTAATACGCATTTTAACCTCTTTCTCTATATAATACTGCGATTCAGAGTTATTCTCCAATTTCCACGGGGTTGGACGAATTATTTTATTTAAACTGCCCTCAGGGCATAAAGGTCAAACCTTGGTCGCCTTGGACTCTAATACGCACTTTTTAAGAGGTCAATGCCTTACTACGTCATTCATTTATGACCGATATTCGTAACAATATGAAAAAAACAATAGTAAATAAAAAGGAAAGAAATATTGTTAAAATACTCGGATTGGAAAAAAAAATTGGGAGGGGCGATGTGGGGTAGTAAGCATGTTACACCCCTTTCGTGGCTACGCCTATGAGAGTTCTATCTAGTCAATATGAAATATTTAAAACAAGTTTTAAAATGTATTACAATTAATTATAGTAAAGATCTAGACCAGGGGTAGGGAACCTATGGCTCGTGAGACACATGTGGCTCTATTGATGGCTGCATCTGGCTCGCAGACAATTGTTCGATTATTTAAAAAAATATTTAGACTCCTTAGATCTACATATTAATTGCATATCAATATTTCATTCTACAAATGAGCTAAAGTCTACTGCAGCTCAGCATCTAAAAGACAGAAAAATAGAACCCTGCATTCATTGTAGGCCCTAATTAAAAGGGAAATTTACTTGAATTTTTATTTTTAAACATATTGTTTTGAATTAGGCCTACTTTTCAAAATATGAGGTGTTCATGGCTCTCTCAGTCAAAAAGGTTCCCGACCCCTTATCTAGACCTTTCCGTTTCAAATCTATATTAAACATAAAAGCCAGCGTTAAATATTTTTTTTACTTGTTATAGGGGGGGGGGGTAACGAATTGTTGACGTAATTTTATAGGGGGGATCTCTGAAAGTTTGACAGTTGTTGACAAGGGGGAGGGGGGGGGTAAAAATCGCAAAAAAATTGTTGACGTAATTAATGGACGTCCCCTTATAAATATTTCATAGAATACAAACTTTTAAAGTCTAACTTAAAAGATGATGAACTTGAAAATTCAAAGTGGCGACAGAAGAGAGACAAAAAGATAGAGAGGCAGGCAGAAAGGAAAATATATCCCGTCAAGCATAATTGATCTATTGGGTTGGTGAATCAGCGTTTACCAGTTTCTGTGGCAATCTAGAGGATTGTGTGGCCAGTAAAATGCCGAGCCGCCTTTACTTTACGCGAACTAAATTCAGGTAGGCTTCCCATCAGAGCTAGGTAGACTCAGGAATATCCTACAGACCCGGTAATAAATCCTAGCCTTCACCAGGATTTGAACCCAGAACCTTAGTTACGCTAGCAGAACTCGCTGCCGCTAGGCCACTGTGCCACATAAAGCATAAATACAACAATAATATAAAAACAATATTGGCTATTGCGAGGACAACTTTATTTTTCGAATGGCATTTCGAGAGCTAAAAAATGCAATAAAATACAATTTCCTTATGATGCAAATATGTTCAATATTTAGCTTGCTTGTTCTTAAATTTGGAAAGATTCATGTTACCTTATTAGAATAACAATGTAAGAAGTTTTTTTTACAACAATCACCATGGCATTCTATTTACAAAAAAATGTTGGCATTAAAACTAAACTATTGATATTTTTCATATAATTGATGACTAATAATTTCTTTGATGAATTCTCTTTTGAAAATATTGTTTCACCCTGACATTATAATGCTTATGATTATGTCCCTTGAATGTCAATAATTG
This sequence comes from Anisus vortex, assembly GCA_949126835.1. NCBI lineage: Eukaryota > Metazoa > Mollusca > Gastropoda > Planorbidae > Anisus > Anisus vortex. Next base: position 1,629,499 of record OX421505.1, on the reverse strand, counting down.
TAACTGAACCAATCTTTTTCTTTATCTACAACTCTCTCTATCTCCCATCCATATTTCTCTCCCCTTATCTAGTTTACCGTATTCACTCATCAAAGTGTACTCCGCTCCTTGTTTCTATTAATATTGACTTTGTTTGGTTGTCTGTTTTTACCAACTTGGTCAAAATATTCTTTCAATAACTTTTATTACCTACATGTAGATATAACAATAACAGAATATATTTTATAACATGAATCAAAATATTTTATAAACTCTTTGAATTTTTCAGTGCCATCTACGACTACATGTGATACGGAGTCTATTGCAAAGGTAGGTCTGTTTTAAAGCGGTTTTTGTTTCTATATAACCCACTGTATATGTAACATAATCTTATGTAACTAAAATAAACATATTATCATAAAGAATATATCGGGGGGGGGAGGTGTCAATAAATTACTGTTGAATAAATTACTTCTTTCACCTTCCCCTTATATATATCTTTCTTACTCTAACCCTCGTCCATTGCTTTCGTTCAAAGTAATATTTTTTTAACAATTAAAAACGAAGTTTAGGCCTCTTATTGTACTGCTTTGAAAATGACATCAAAATAATTGTTACAGTAGACTCAGTAGAACAATATAGACCCCAGTAAAAAGTTAATCTTAAAATTTTTTGAAGAAATGAAAATATAAATTTAGACAAGAATATAAATTGAAATTATTAATGCAGTAACGTTTGAGTCAATAATATAAATGATATCTTAGAATAACTGGCCCTACGCCCTACATTGAATTATTGTGCAGTCTATAATGTGTTATTACAAGATCGAAACAAATCACGGACTTTAACAAATGTTTGTTCCTTAAAATGTTTTTGAACATTTTTATTTCAAATAGGTAACTATGCACGGTTCTATCTACAGTTCCATAAGTGTACGTTTTACACTGGGGCATTCGTTGCTACTGTTCCACTTGTGGGACGCTTGTTAGACACCTGATAAAACAAAGTCAATGTGATTTTTTGATGATTCATATTGTTATAATTGATAGATAAATGATGAAATTATATATTTCATGATGTTTTATATAAAAAAATAAAATAATCATATTTCATAAATGTGTATTTACTTTTGAGCATGCTTATTTTTTTCATCATTTTTTTTACAAATTGAAAGGTCAAGGTCATGTAAATCTTGTTAAAAGTAAAATTTTCTTCGCAAAGTATAGTTAAAGTCTAATTATTGTACAATGCAAAAAAAAAAAAATACATTTTGTTTTATTAGAAATAAGTCTTATGAGCATTTAATAAAATTTTTACGAAGTGCTCCATAAGTGGGACACTAGCAAAAAATGGGTTAATATGTTTGGATAAGTTAGGATACATTTATATACGTCCACATAATAAGTAGGCTGTATAATTGAATACATTTATATACGTCTTCATAATAAGTAGGCTGTATAATTGGATACATTTATATACGTCTTCATAATAAGTAGGCTGTATAATTGGATATATTTGTATACGTCTACATAAAAAAAATTATATAGGTCTACAGAATGTGGATATATGATTTGGTTGTATAGCTCTATATAATGAGGATATATCATATGATTTAGTTATATAGGTCTACATAATGAGGGTATAGTTCTATAGCTCTACATGTATCAAATTAAATGATAAAAATAAAGACTACAGTACTTGAAAAATGCATATTAAAAATATTTGATATCACATGTTTTTAATTTTAAATATTTATTATTTTTTTTAGGAAAAGTTGTGTCATAAATCTCGAAGTCTAGATTGTGAAGAATATAATAATAGAGGTATTTCTATTGTGATTTTAGAGTGTATATATAATATATAATATATATAATTATATAATGATCATCCCAATTAATTGTTTGCAAAATAGTGATATATATCAGTATATTTATATGTTGTTACACAGCGATGCCTCCATCTATAACAATGTATATTATTCATTGTTCGATAATCAACCAATTGTAAAGTACTGTAAAGATATGACACGGGCGAGGCCGCCTTGATTACAGGATGATGATTGCTGGTTATTTTACTGTACAATTTCAATTTATATTATATATGTCTAGTAGTTCATTTCCCATATGATCTCCAAAACCTCCTGAGATATACCGGCAATTTCTTTATTTAATGGCTTAATTATTGGATGTATATCACACGTGTAGAAGGATTATTACTTGATATTTGTAGATATTGTAAAATTCTGGTAGTATAAACGTAGATAAATCCTGATAAGTCCATGTGAAATAAAAGAACATCAAATAGTTAATAAACACAACAATCCAGTGAATTGAAAGAATTATTTACATAGATAACAATGAAGAATAAGTTGGTTTCAAATGATAATATCTCTTCCGTAAGAAATTAAAACAAACACACATTAAGTCCAGACTTCAAGATTTACAAATACACGTCTGCTTTCTTCGACAGTAGTTCAAAAAACTAATCTCGCAAACTACCCAAGGTGTGGTTTAATATATGTAGGAAACTCTATCTGATACTTCCAGACTATTTCTCAAACATGATGAAACGATTTATAGGGGAGAATATCTAGGCAATATTACGTATCAATTACGTCCAATAGTATAATAGTAATAACGCGTATTGACATTCTGATGCAAGAAATAAGAATAGTACGGAAACCCGCTGATGTGCATGGAGTATGGGAGACCAACTAGATCATTCATAATTTTTAGTTTTGTAACAATATCAACTAAACATTTCAGATTGTATACGTCCTGTAAATGTCCTAAATGATGGTCAGTTAAATGACTACTACTTTCAATTAATAGGTAATTTGTTTTTAAAGATATGTAAATATGTTTACTATACAATTTTTCCCCTCATAAAATATTGATTTAGTTGTTAGAAAAAATGTTGTAAAATAGATCATTACATACATTTATTAAACAACTTTTAGTGTTTTTTTTTATGTACAGGTGAACATGAGAATCAGATATCAGAATGTGGAGAATTTAATTTACAGACAAAATTGACAAACTGTAATAAGAATCCAGGTCATCCAGAGTTTATACCCATTGAATCATTCAGCTTAAAACATCTACCCAAAGGCTATCAGGACAGTGAATTGTATGAGTTCATCAAAGCTACAGCTGACCTGACAGTTAGACTAAGTGTCACCATGACCAGTCCAGACAGACCAGAGTTTTGGCCAAACACAAAGATTCCATATTTTTTGTTTGAACTGAGAGGAAAGAAAACATTGAGGACAGGAACTGGGAGGGTGAGTGAAGTGTTGAAGTACACAGATGAAGATAAACAAAGTAACTATACAACATGTCCATGTGATAAATGTAAAGCTTCAGACAAACCCAGCAAAGTTTGGTGGAAGATTTTTGTGACAACAGCTGCACATGTGGTTGTTGATGACATAGAGGCAAGCCACACGACTTTGAGATTGTTTTATGATAGTGAAGATAGTGAATGGGTTCTTCTTAAAGATAAGGTATGTGTTTATGATGTAGACATTGAGGAAGACAGGATTAGGTTGACCTGTGTGACTTGTGATACAACTTTGGGAAACAAATTGGAGAAAATTTGGAAACATTTTAAAGATGTCTGGAGGAAAGTCTTGTACAAATACGAAGAATCTCGAGATATTGACAAGTTGATGTTTATAGTGTCACATCCTCATGGATGTTCTAAAAAGGTCAGTGTTGGTCAATGGAAGGACAAAGTACAGGTAGGGAGTTGGAAGTGTGACCATAAGTTTACCTACACAACATGTACATGTCCAGGAAGTAGTGGAGCTACTGTCCACTGTGTGGGTTATCATGATAGTTGGTCTACTGGCCCTGTCCATAGTGGAAGTATAGAGCCTGGACTAAATCACAGTGGAGTTGGTTGGGTCAAGTAATTGGATTGAATTACTTGTTTGTCAAAATATAAACATACAGACATAGGCTACAACATGGAGGATGTTTTATATCTGTTTATATCACTACAATTCATTCCATGTATCTATACATCTGTATTCACTTTATTGTTTTTGTTTAGATATAAAGATATTAAATATTATCATACATAAAATTTATAGTTTTGTTTAAATTGTAAACATTTTACTTGTTAACTTGTAAACATTTCGAATAATTTATTTTTCTGTAGGCTTTGTAAAATAAACTTTAAACATTTAAATCTTGATATCTTCTTGTTGTTTATATCTATGTATCTATGACTCATGTGTATGTTGTTATAAATCTTTTTATTTAGTTTTGGATTTATTAAACTTAAATAAATCAAATTGCGACAATAGGTTATCTTGTCATATACAACAGACTTTCACTTGAATATATAAACAATCAACTACAGAAAATTGTTTTGTTTTATATTAAAAAATAAAAGAGAATTAAACGTTCAGCATAGAAAATAAATTTAATAAGTTCAAAATATGTTTACATTTATATTTATAAATATTTTATTAATGAACTAAAATAAAACGAGCAACTTACAGCTCGAACAACAATATAAGGGACATAACAATGAAAAAGGTAAACAGCCATGAAGGTTTACTAATTACCGCCCTTCTCTTGGTTTCTAAGATCGCAAAGATCTAAACTACTTGGTAAAGTGAATCCGAAAAATAGGCCTACAGTAAAGAAACAAATTTATACATTCTTAATTTATATTGATATATTTAATATTATCAACACGATAAATTGTTTAACGGTAATTAAATATTTCTATTACAATAAATGTGTTGTCTGCATTTGATTCAATACGATTAGATCTAAACGTTATTTTAAGACACTGAACTATCAGAGTGAATTTTAAAACATTTTTTACAGTACCATGCTTACTTTGTTCACAATTTGATGCACTTTTTAAAATCTTCAAAACAGTAAACTGACTTTTAACATATTGTGGTAGAAAATGAAACAATATCTTGAAATAACTTTTATTGTTTATACGTAATTTAATTTAAAAATTAATATATACTATATACATTTTCTTTCTTCACGACTGGCATCCGTAGGCAATATGTAATGGGTTGCCTGAATATTAATTTTAAACTCAAGAGCAGTGTATACAAGTATATTCGGCCAAAGAAAGAATTTCTTTCACAAACAATAAAAATAAAAAAAATCAGAAATGAAATTTTTTTTAAATTCTTTTTTTTTAACGTAACAGCTTTACGAGAAAGACAGTTTGTCTGAAAATGATCAAATCAAACGATTCTAATTTATTATAAATTTGTTTCATCTGTATGTCTATGCAATTTATAGTTACAAAACAAAATCGATTGGTAAAGATGAAAAGATATTATTTGATTTAATATTTCGGAGTTCCTTACTCTCCCCTCTACTTGGACCCCAACGTACAGCTAACGGTGGTCCCTGTTGTGTGCAATTTGTCTATTTATCATTTCAGTTTCTAACTCTTGTAACTGTAGTCCCATGCAGTTATAGAAAACATTTTCAATATTAGAAACAAATAACTTTTTCCAAATCAAAGTATGCAACAACACGTATGTTGTTCGTCCCTCATTTCCGAGGATGACCACGTCTACCAGTCGCTTTGTGGCCTCTTTGGTGGCCTATCAGTCATATGCGGGCCCTGAAGGATCTGTTGCAGGTACTGCAGACAAAAGATGCGATTGTGGGGTCTGAAAGCGCCTTGCAGGTCTGCTTGGCTTTTCTTTCTGCTCTTTTCTGTTCGGCCCTGGAGATTCTGTTATATTCTGCCAACTTTGCCCCGGACGACACGATATTGCGCCACCTGTTTCTATCAGTTGCCAGTTCCTAGTTCCTCCCATCTATCTGGGTCTACGTCGAGTGCTTTCAAGGTTGCTTTCAAACTGTCCTTGAATCTCTTTTTTTGGCCGCCGGTTCTTCTTTTCCCGTGTGCTAGCTCGCCAAATAGGAGCTTTCTTGGCAGTCTGTGGTCCGGCATTCTAACTAGATGGCCGGCCCATCGCGCTTGGGATTTCATAAGCTGAGTCTGGATGCTGGACGTGCCTGCTCTGAGAAGCACTTCAGTGTCAGGGACCCCATCTTGCCAACGTATTTTTAGTAATTTGCGGAAGCAAGCGACATGGAAGTGATTTAGTTGCTTTGCATGCCTGCTGTACACTGTCCATGTTTCGCTCGCATACAGCAATGTTGGCAGTATTGTGGCGTTGTACACTTTAAGCTTAGTGTCTAGACGGAGACCTTTCCTGTCCCAGACGTTTTCCCGAAGGCGCCCAAAGGTGATGCTTGCTTTTGCTATTCTATTGCAGACCTCATCGTCTATGTTGGCAGTGCGCGCTAGTGTGCTGCCGAGGTAGGTAAATTTGTCGACAACTTTGAGTTTATGGCCATTAACTGTGATATCTGGATCTGTTTGCAGTTTCCCTGGTGCGGGCTGATCCAACAACACGTAGTAAAACAAGCAAATGTTGAAGTATATACAATTAAAATCAAATATTATATTGTTATTTATATTCAATTTAATTTTCGACGGCTCACTTTATCTGGTATACATGTTAAAATTGGTCGACAGTTTAAAATTTAGTTTTTGACTCCAATATATATATCCTTAAAAAATATTTGTTCCCAATCATACCTACTGAACACCTGTATAACGCATCCCATTAAACCATTATCATTTCATACACTAGCATTCTCCGAGACTAGCTTTCTGTAACTTTCAATTGAAGTGAACGTCGATCAAATGAAATGAATGTACAGACATAAAGTAGTGCAATCTAATATGGAAGCCTAAACATTCATGTGTTAAAATAAAAATAACTACTCTTATTTACAATTATATTCTTCATGTACATTCTATGCTCTCTTATCTGGACTTACACTATTACCAATTAAAATTGTTTTTCTTTGTATTATTATCCTTGTTTCCCCCTCTCTCTCCCACTATCACTCTTGTTTACTAATCTTAATATATTTTATTTTGTTTTTTAATTAACTTGTACACTATAAAGTATATAATATTATTTGTTTTTAGTTTTTTTTTGTTATAAGGTAAATATGTTCTACCGTAAGTGACAAATCTTGTTTAATAAAATCAATATATAATATGTATATTGGTTACCGTAATATTTAAAAAAAAAATTGTTTTTTTATATAAAAAAATATTGATTTGAATCTATTTCTCTATTTTAAACAAGTTTATTATTGATATGTATAAACATTAGATAAGGCCTCAATGACACCCTTCACGAGTTAAACATGACGCAGATAACACTTATTTTCTCCAACTTTCCTTTACAATTATGCCAAGCTTTGGAACTATTTTCTTTATCTTTAGGTAGTGCAGATTTAGATTTAAACATATTGATACTATCTTTAAAGATTATTTTTCTAAATTTATTTAGAAACATTTCTCTGAAGTACTGGAGATATATTTACAGCGCCGTTCCTAGGGGTAAAGTGACCATGTACTAACAACTAATGGGATAAAGTGACAATGTACTATCAACTCATGGTTTAATGTTTAGGGACTTCTGACATAGGTTTCTTCTTCTTAAAATAGGTTTTTTAAATGTACAAAATGAAAGGAACAACATAATTAAAGTTCAAAAGGTTAAAGTTTATAGGAACCATACCAACATTAAGCTATGGTTGTTTTACATTGCATTAAACCTTCTTTGTGTAATAAATAAAACATACTTTAAAAATTGTGTAATAACAAATACATAAAAACACTGGACAAATAAGCAAATAAAAAAATGGCTTCGTTTGAAACTAATGCACAAATGTATGCCAGGGCTAAAGAATTAGCTATGGAATATGAAATAGAAAAAAAAGACATGATGAAATTTATCGAAGAAAAAGTTCAAGCTTGGACTTTAGAACAAAAACAAGAAAAAAAAAAGAAATTGAAAATAAGGAAAGAGATAGAAGAGCTGAAGATAGAGAATTTGAAAAACTAAAAATAGCTCAACAAACAGAAATTGAAAAATTGAAAATAACTCAGCACACAGAATTAGAACATAAAAGGTATGATACTGAATTAGAGTTAGGAAAAATTAAGTTAACAGAATCTTACGATCATCATAAAATTAATGACAAATTTAACGTACAGCCCTTTGGAGGAAATGAAAATAATTTAGATAGTTTCTTATCTATTTTTGAGGAAAATTGTATAGCTAATAACTTACCAAAAGATAAATGGGCTGCGAAATTATTAGGAGCAGTTAAAGAAAAGGGGCTAAAAGCAGTAGGTGAAGGAATTGGTAGAACATATGACCAAATAAAAACAGCAATGTTCAATTTTTATAATTTTACACCTGATCATTATAGAAAACAATTTCATAAGGTTAGACTGGAAGCTAGTGACAACACTGATAGGTTCATTAATGACATAAGCCAATACCTAGAAAAATGGTTAACACTAAGTAAAGTGGACATAAATAATCCCAGACATATATTAGACATGATAATTATTGATAAAGTTCTCACAATGACGACTCCAGAACTATTTACATATCTTAAAGAAAGAAACATTAGAAATGTAGAAGAATTGAAAACAGCCTTAACTAATTACAAGGACAGTCATCCCGGTGTGGCATTTAGTAAAAATGAAGATACAAATAATTTGAATGCTTTTGAAAACAACTTGAATGTTTTCAATGCATATCAAAATCAGGACAACAGACCAAGAAACCAAAATAGGAGTAATGCTAGGAACACTAACTATCCTTTCAGAAGACATAGTTTGTCACCCACAAGAAACACTAATTCCAATAACCAAAATAATGGTAGATTTTTCAATAGAGGTAACAACAATAATAGAGGTTACTATAATAATAATAGAGTTTACTTTAAACAAACTAGAGGTAACAACAACAGAGGCTATTATAGTGGCAATAATAGTAGGGGTTCTTACAATCAGTCTAGAGGCAATAGCAATAGGGTCAATGATAATTCTACAGCAATAAAATGTTATAATTGTCAGGGTTATGGGCACATATCTTATGATTGTTCATCACCGTTTCAGGGCTAACAAACTGAACCTAAACAATTGTATGACAGTAACTTTTCTCAAAGTAACAATTTTTCAACTGTAGCACCACAGTGTAATACTAAACAAAACTTTACTAACATGCATGAAGCAGGTGGACAGTTATACTTGTTCCCTTCTTATGTTAATCACATTCAGACCATGACATTGAGAGACACTGAATGTTCGTGCTTAATAGTACAAGCTAATCTAGTTGAGTCTGATCAATATATTGATGACATAGAAGTAATTACACTAGGTGATGGGAGTTCCATTACATGCAAGTGTGCAAATATTTTAATTGACACTCCTTGGATCGCAGGGAAAGTAAAAGCTGTCGTAATGCCCAAAATGCACCGCTCCACTTATCATAGGCAATGCAACCAATGTTAAACCAGACAATTCAGTACACATTTTTGAAGAATGGATTAGGAATAGAATAGATATAAAAGAAATTCAGAATCCTATGACTTTGAATGAATTCAATAAGGATCCTATCAGTACAGTATCTCAAAATCTATGTATTTTAAAGTCAAATAATGTTCAATCACATGAATGGATAAATATGTTGGAACCAGTGAAGCTAAAAAGTAAAGAAAATAACTTCCATAATTGGAATGGTACTCAACAAATTGGTGAATACATAGATGATTTTGAAAAGAAGTGTAATGAATTGAGTGTTCCTGTTGAATTGAAATCTATATATTTTGACTCAACATGTTAGAAATCATGATAAAGCTTTAAAGATAGCAAATGATCATTTGGATAACTATGAAAACCAAAAAAGATGTCTTAAATAAACATTTAACTGTAGCTATTAGCAAGAAAGAGACATATCAACCAGAAATAAGTAATCAGGAAAAGAATCAGGTAGAGAAGCAAACATTTGCTGAAATAAACACTGTAAAACATAATGAAAAAACAGTGCTAGAAATGGGTAAAATAACTCATCAATTGTTACAAGCTGAACAGAAAAAAGATGACTATATAAATAAATTGTTAGAAAATAAAACAAATACTAAAGAAGGTGAATTCAAACAGAATAAAGGTATAGAAATAAAGAATGGAATAGTTATTCGATTCAATATGTAGGTCGGTGACTTAAATTAAAAGTGTGATTATTTGCTTTGTGCTGTACGAGTGGTCCGTTTGAATGTGTTTAAGTTTCTGTGCTCTGTGGGTGCTATGATTTGTGAGAATGTAAGTAATGGACTTTTAATGTAAATATATTTTATTATTTGTAATATAGATATAGACTTGGGGGACTGTTTGGTATAAAAATGATGTATGTAAATATTGTTTTGTATTTTGTGAAAGCCCTGAAACGAGGTTAAGCGGCTAGGCCTTGCGTCATTTTTCGGAATTCTTTTTCTGATGATTTTTAATTGGGTTTTCGTTAGTGTAGTTTAATTAAAGTAATAGGTAGAATTTTTATTGTAGTTTAATTTAATATAGAGTTGTACATAAGGTAGATTTGTAGATATTTAGCAATAGGAGATTTAGAATAATATTTAGCACAGATTGACCGGAAATAAGGCAATGTTAGGGTAGTTAAAAAAGGAATTTCTGGTTAGCGGTCAGAGACGTTCGGTCAGCGTCTATAAATAGGATAATTAATCAATCACTTCCGTCTGAAATGGCCCATTTTGTGGAAGACCAGTGGTCAGATTATGGCGTAGTTGTGTGTGGCTTGTTCGGATATGACGTGAGTTGAGATTTAATTACTTTTTAGAATTTTTATTTTATGTTATACTATGTTTAATTTGGTTATTGTATGTATATTGTCCACTTGTCTATGATAAGTGCATTGATGGGAATGGATTAAGTTGGAGGTTTGGGAAGGAACATTATCCGCCATGTTGGCTTCTTCTTTTTTAAATGTATATTTCTTTTTATTTCATGTATATTATTATTTTAATGTAATGTTGCCTTTAATGGCCGGCATGGGAATAAGTTATGGTAGATGTTTTTATTTCATGCTTGGTTTTAACTGGTATGTATTAACCAGTGAGTGGCCTAACTCTGTGGTACAGAGTATAGACCGGTGTTGTCTTGTTCTAGTCTTCATTGACTAGAGCTGGGTTGATTCTTATGTCATAATTCATATTATGTTATAAGATGTATAAGGAGTATAGGTTCATGTTTGAACTGGTTATAGTTGGGACTATGCTATGTAGTTTTTATTTACTGTATATAGTATATATATATTATGCTTATGTATATAGATGACCATGTTCTAATGTTTATTTTTATTTCTCTATTTCTATTCTATTATATTGTAGGTCGTAATGTCGGCCTATGTTAGTTTTTTAGTGGGGAGTTGAAGTTTGGTTGTTAGTGGGGAGTTGAAGTTTGGTTTTTAGTGGGGAGTTGAAGTTTGGTTTTTAGTGGGGAGTTGAAGTTAGTTTTTAGTGGGGAGTTTAAGTTGGTTATTTTGTTTGGGTTCACAGTATGTTTAGAGTTTAGATAGTATAGGTTTATTGTTGGGGTTCAATTTGTTCTTTATGATTTTTATGTTCCCTTTAATGGGACGAGTGAATTTTCTTGAATAAAAAGTAATTTGTAATTTAAATATGATTTTAGTGTTTTATGTTTAGTGTTCAGTGTTGTTGGTCTGTTTAGATTGTAATAATCCTTCTGTCCCAACGGAAGTGTCACGGAAGCCCAAAGTCCCCTCGTGCCCTAGTTTAGATGTATTTAGTAATGATTGCTGTCCTTTACCCACAACCCTCTTTAATTAGTAGTAACTATGAATAATAAAAAATATAACCGCCCTCCCCTCGCCCCACCCTGTTACAAATGGTGTCAGAAGTGGGATTCCGTGCTTAAACAGACCAATGATTACTGTTTTTAGCTTAGGAAGGTTAGGTTTGATGGGTTGGAGGTTAGGATATAGGTAGAAAAAAACCAACATAGGCATGGCTGGTGAAGAACAAGCCACACAGACAGTGTATGTCTTCCTGCACCGTGAGGAGCCGATCAAGCTTTTCCACGGCAGTAACCACCCAGACGATGTGGAGAGCTTCATCGAGGACATTAGAGGTGCCTGGAGGGCGAGACGAGTCGCCGAGAACGAAGAGAAGAGAGACGTGCTATGGACTCACCTCGGCGAGTCAGTGAGGGCAGAGTGTAGGTGCCACCCACCGGAGGTGAGGTCCAACCCTGAAGAGCTGATCAGGGTGTTACAGTCCGTCTACGGGGAGAAACGAAGTATCTCCAAATTAATGGGCCTGTTTCTCACAGTCCATCAACATGTCTCAGAGACCGTGAGAGCTTACTCTCACCGCTTGCAGGCTGCATTTGATGCCCTGTTAGCGCGACAAACCTGTCTCTCAGTGGCCCTCACAGATGCCGTAATCTTGAGGGACCACTTTGCAGAAAACTTGCTGGACCCCCTCTTGAGGAAGTACCTGCGGGAGGAGATCCATAAATACCCTAGGACCTCCTTCCTAGACCTCCGGGATACGGCTATACGCTGGTCCGAGGACGAATGTGACGTCCACTTGATGCACTCTGTAGCTACGACTGTTGAGCCACAACAGCCGGGCCCAGAGTTGGAAAAATTGGTGTTGGCACTGGCCAAACAGGTGGGTGAGTTATCAACAACAATAGAGTATCTACAGCTTTCACAACAAAGCCCTGATGCTCATCCATACCCACAGCGTTCAGGTGAACCAGACCACTACGGTTATCATGCTGGATACTGTGATAACTGTGGCAGCCCCGACCACCTTGCTGGAGAGTGCATGAAAGGGAGGCAGTCAACTGTCGGAGCGAATGGCACGATTCATCGCAAAGATGAGGATTCCACTCTGTTGAGCCAGATAATAGGCACCCGCCCTGCCGCAAATGTCAGCCTTAATGGGCTATGTTGTGAGGCCACGATTGACACAGGCTCCCTGGTCAGCACAGTGACGGAGAGCATATTTACCCACCAAACTGCCAGTGTACTACCAGAAGTTGGGGATACCCAAACTGTTAGACCCCAGTCAGTCATGTTTAAAGTAGTTATGCCAACAGGACCGGTAGTAAATAAAGGAATGGTTCAGGCGGCACAGTTGCATTGCTTGAAAGTGGTTAAAGAAACGGTTTCGGTGGACCCTATGATAGTTAATGTGAGATCGGTGTGCCAAACAAGACGTCAAGCTGTACCAGGAGAGGACTCTGCTCTTTTTTCATTACACTTCTGTTTACTTTTTATTTTTAACCATTTTCTTTCCTTTTTTTATGTTTTTATGAAAATGATATATTTACTTTTTGTATGCCTTTATTACCCATTTTATGACATGTTGACTCTTTTGTGTAGTGTGCATAGATTTTTCCTGTTTGGCGTACTTGGACGCTACGTATATCTCATTGTGACTTTGATGTCAGATGTTTTAAGAATAGGTACATCATTTTTTGTCCCAGTGAGACTTTCACATTTTCCACCTATCTTTAGGCTGCATGCTTTTTATGTATGTCCCAATGGGTAAATTTTTGTATTGATCTAGGGCCAGAGGGGTATTTTTTGTATGATAGTTTGTTTTTGCAGGGTCGCAAAAAGAAAGTTAGGAGATGAATGTAGGTCGGTGACTTAAATTAAAAGTGTGATTATTTGCTTTGTGCTGTACGAGTGGTCCGTTTGAATGTGTTTAAGTTTCTGTGCTCTGTGGGTGCTATGATTTGTGAGAATGTAAGTAATGGACTTTTAATGTAAATATATTTTATTATTTGTAATATAGATATAGACTTGGGGGACTGTTTGGTATAAAAATGATGTATGTAAATATTGTTTTGTATTTTGTGAAAGCCCTGAAACGAGGTTAAGCGGCTAGGCCTTGCGTCATTTTTCGGAATTCTTTTTCTGATGATTTTTAATTGGGTTTTCGTTAGTGTAGTTTAATTAAAGTAATAGGTAGAATTTTTATTGTAGTTTAATTTAATATAGGGTTGTACATGAGGTAGATTTGTAGATATTTAGCAATAGGAGATTTAGAATAATATTTAGCACAGATTGACCGGAAATAAGGCAATGTTAGGGTAGTTAAAAAAGGAATTTCTGGTTAGCGGTCAGAGACGTTCGGTCAGCGTCTATAAATAGGATAATTAATCAATCACTTCCGTCTGAAATGGCCCATTTTGTGGAAGACCAGTGGTCAGATTATGGCGTAGTTGTGTGTGGCTTGTTCGGATATGACGTGAGTTGAGATTTAATTACTTTTTAGAATTTTTATTTTATGTTATACTATGTTTAATTTGGTTATTGTATGTATATTGTCCACTTGTCTATGATAAGTGCATTGATGGGAATGGATTAAGTTGGAGGTTTGGGAAGGAACATTATCCGCCATGTTGGCTTCTTCTTTTTTAAATGTATATTTCTTTTTATTTCATGTATATTATTATTTTAATGTAATGTTGCCTTTAATGGCCGGCATGGGAATAAGTTATGGTAGATGTTTTTATTTCATGCTTGGTTTTAACTGGTATGTATTAACCAGTGAGTGGCCTAACTCTGTGGTACAGAGTATAGACCGGTGTTGTCTTGTTCTAGTCTTCATTGACTAGAGCTGGGTTGATTCTTATGTCATAATTCATATTATGTTATAAGATGTATAAGGAGTATAGGTTCATGTTTGAACTGGTTATAGTTGGGACTATGCTATGTAGTTTTTATTTACTGTATATAGTATATATATATTATGCTTATGTATATAGATGACCATGTTCTAATGTTTATTTTTATTTCTCTATTTCTATTCTATTATATTGTAGGTCGTAATGTCGGCCTATGTTAGTTTTTTAGTGGGGAGTTGAAGTTTGGTTGTTAGTGGGGAGTTGAAGTTTGGTTTTTAGTGGGGAGTTGAAGTTTGGTTTTTAGTGGGGAGTTGAAGTTAGTTTTTAGTGGGGAGTTTAAGTTGGTTATTTTGTTTGGGTTCACAGTATGTTTAGAGTTTAGATAGTATAGGTTTATTGTTGGGGTTCAATTTGTTCTTTATGATTTTTATGTTCCCTTTAATGGGACGAGTGAATTTTCTTGAATAAAAAGTAATTTGTAATTTAAATATGATTTTAGTGTTTTATGTTTAGTGTTCAGTGTTGTTGGTCTGTTTAGATTGTAATAATCCTTCTGTCCCAACGGAAGTGTCACGGAAGCCCAAAGTCCCCTCGTGCCCTAGTTTAGATGTATTTAGTAATGATTGCTGTCCTTTACCCACAACCCTCTTTAATTAGTAGTAACTATGAATAATAAAAAATATAACCGCCCTCCCCTCGCCCCACCCTGTTACAAATATAGATGCACAAATGCATAACAGAGAAGAACAGATAATAGTTCCCAAGACATTAGTAAATACAATAATTGTAGCTGGACATAGTAAACCACTAAGTGGACATTTAGGTACAGATAAGACGTACCATACAGCAAAAAGAATGTTTTGGTGGAAGGGAATGAAAAGAGACATTCAACATCACATAAAAGAATGTTGTAACAGTTGTTTAAGGAAAAATAAGAACACATCTACTCACATAGCTCCCATTCAAGAATTTAATGTGATAGGAATACCATTTCATAAGGTTGCAATAGACAAAATAGGTCCCATGACAATTACTAAAACTAATAAAAACAGATTTGCTTTAGTTATCATTGACTTAGCCACAAAATGGGTAGAGGTTATTCCACTGAAAGACATAACATCTGAACGCATTTGTACGGCTTTGTTGTCGGTATTTACAAAGTATGGTTTTCCTATGGACATATTAAGTGACAATGGAACACAGTTTGTTTCCTATTTAACTAAAGCATTCCATGAATTGCTAGAAATAACCCAGATATTTTTCACTCGATATCATCCACAGTCCAATGGATGTGTGGAGAGATTTAACCAGACAATTAAACTAATGATACAAAAATGCTGTATAGATAAGCCTAAAGAATGGGATGTTTATTTACCTATGCTTTGTTCGCATATCGTAATGCTATACACCAGACAACTAATTATTCACCATTTGAATTAATGTTTGGAAGAAAAGCCAATAGTCCTTTGGACAATTTCAAAAATACAATACTTGATAATGATGACATTGAGTATAATACAGAAGAGTATATTGAAGATTTAAAATCTCAACTTGGTTATGTAAATAAAATAGCCAATGAAACTTTAAAAATGTCAGGACAAAAACAAAGAGAAATAAAAAACAAACATAGGTATTTGAGAACCTTAAAACCTAATGATCTAGTATTGGTTTTTTCACCAACACCAACAAATAGTAATAAGGAATGGCATGGTCCATATACTGTTAAAAAAAGAATTAATACAGTTTCATATGAAATCTCTGTAAAAGACTCTATAAGAAAATTTCATATCAATGATCTTAGAAAATATTCAGTGAAAGCTGAAAACATTAACAAAATGGAACATAATGTGACGTCTGAAAATAGTATTGAAGATTATGTAGTGATAAAACTGAATGATGACACAAATGTTTCACAAGTGCAAAATTGTAATGTACTACAAAATAGCAATACTAAACAAAGCTATAAAGACATTTCTTTAGCTCATTTAAAAGAATTACAAATCACAGAAGTGAAGGAAATATTAAATACATTTGACAAAGTAATTTGTCATACAAATATTATTATTATTATTATTATTTATCTTTGCTACATTATGATAATGTAGATATTTCTTTTGCGAAACAAAGGCCACTAAAAGTTTGCCCCTATACCCTTACGCCTCACTTTTTATAACCTATCTGTGGATTTGTGATCAACTTGTTATGTTTTTAACTCTACCAATGTTGTGCGATTGGTCAAAGCGGTCCCGGGCTCTGATAGAGGATATTTTCCCTGTGGGGTGTGTCTGTCAACATATAAAGAGACTGTTTTTGCGACCTACTAGAGTTTTAAAACCTTTGATTGTATTTGTGTTTTATATGGTTGGTTTATATCTTTGTACTTTCAATTAAAATAACTTTGTTAACAGTGTATATATAGCTGACATTGTTCGTTTTTTATTTGTTGAAAGTTATGATGTGCAAGTGTGTAAATAATAAGATTCTTCAAGGTTCTAACGAAATCTTCTAAGATATACAGCAGTCCGGCCCCCCCCCCCATCCCCGACACAGAGACGTAACAGACGTGGCATTTGGAAAATGTTGATATTAATCATTTTATGTGAAGACTATATTATTATATCTACGTGTGTGTGTGTATGTGTGTGTGCACCTATATATCTCAAACTATATTTTTCAATTCAATCAGCTATTAATCTTTCTAAGTATATTTTCAACTTATCTATATGTCAGTTTGTTTATGTCATATCTGTATATAGCGCTCCGTGATCAGTATTTTGTTTATGTTTTAATAGTTTTTGTGTAAACCTAACTTTGTAAACTTCATATGGGGGGGGGGGGGAGGAATCCAACCACGCCGTAATGTGCAGTCCGCCTCCGCCTCGCTGTTTGTAAGGCGCACGTACACAGTTTTTGTGTACCCCAAAGTCTCCTCCAAGTGACTCACCATGACAACAGTTTTCCCAGCGGGTACATAGAACCTGTCCAGGCATGACTTTGCTCGGTAAGAGGTGTGGGTGAAGGTCGTGTCTCGTCCCAGTCTGCACAGTCCTGCATGCGTCAACTAGGTATAAATTGTGTCGTGTGTTATCTAACCATTGTTTGTTTCGATTATGTATGTTTACGCCTTGTCTGTCAACTTACTTGAGTAAAATTAAAATCTCCCACAAGTACTAGTGTGTCGTGTTGATATTGTGTGTGTAATGTTTCTTCTAGTTTTTGTCTGTATAGCAGACATTGACGTATATGTTTAAGTGTGAAGTAATGTATTTTTGTACATTAGATTATTGAATTTTGTGTTATATTATGAAGTAAATAAATAAGTGAATATATTACACACTTCACGCAAATGTTAGTTATCAACTGATTTTTTTTTTTGGATTTAGGTTAAGTGAGATGATGGAGGGCGATTGGCTGAAGATTGAAAATACTGTGATAGTCAGACAGAATTGTATGTAGATTGAACAGACTGTGTTGCCCAGAGCTATATGAAGATTGAAACAACTGTGTTGCTCAGAATTTGGTGAATATTGAAAAGACTGTGTTGCTCACAATTGGCTGAATATTGAAAAGACTGTGTTGCTCAGAATTGGCTGAATATTGAAAAGACTGTGTTGTTCAGAATTGGCTGAATATTGAAAAGACTGTGTTGCTCAGAATTGGCCTAATGTTTAATAGACTGTGTTGTTCAGAATTGGCTGAATATTGAAAAAACTGTGTTGCTCAGAATTGGCATAATGTTTAATAGAGTGTGTTGCTCAGAATGGGCTGAATATTGAAAAGAATGTGTTACTCAGAATGGGCTGAATATTGAAAAGACTGTGTTGCTCGGAATCGGCTGAATATTGAAAAGACTGTGTTGCTCAAAATTGGCCTAATATTTAATAGACTGTGTTGCTCAGCATTGGCTGAAAATTGACAACACTGTGTTGCTCAGAATTGGCTGAATATTGAAAAGACTGTGTTGTTCAGAATTGGCTGAATATTGAAAAGACTGTGTTGCTCAGAATTGGCCTAATGTTTAATAGAGTGTGTTGCTCAGAATGGGCTGAATATTGAAAAGACTGTGTTGCCCAGAATGGGCTGAATATTGAAAAGACTGTGTTGCTCGGAATCGGCTGAATATTGAAAAGACTGTGTTGCTCAGAATAGCCTGAATATTGAAAAGACTGTGTTGCTCGGAATCGGCTGAATATTGAAAAGAATGTGTTGCTCGGAATTGGCCTAATACTTAATAGAATGTGTTGCTCAGAATTGGCTGAATATCGAAAAGAATGTGTTGCTCAGAATGGGCTGAATATTGAAAAGACTGTGTTGCTCGGAATCGGCTGAATATTGAAAAGACTGTGTTGCTCGGAATCGGCTGAATATTGAAAAGACAGTGTTGCTCAGAATTGGCCTAATATTTAATAGACTGTGTTGCTCAGAATTGGCTGAAAATCGAAAAGAATGTGTTGCTCAGAATGGACTGAATATTGAAAAGACTGTGTTGCTCGGAATCGGCTGAATATTGAAAAGACTGTGTTGCTCGGAATCGGCTGAATATTGAAAAGACTGTGTTACTCGGAATCGGCTGAATATTGAAAAGACTGTGTTGCTCGGAATCGGCTGAATATTGAAAAGACTGTGTTGCTCAGAATTAGCCTAATATTTAATAGACTGTGTTACTCGGAATCGGCTGAATATTGAAAAGACTGTGTTGCTCGGAATCGGCTGAATATTGAAAAGACTGTGTTGCTCAGAATTAGCCTAATATTTAATAGACTGTGTTGCTCAGAATTGGCCTAATATTTAATAGACTGTGTCGCTCAGAATTGGCTGAATATTGAAAAGACTGTGTTGCTCAGAATTGGATTAATATTTAATAGACTGTGTTGCTCAGAATGGGCTGAATATTGAAAAGACTGTGTTACTCAGAATGGGCTAAATTTTGAAAAGACTGTGTTGCTCGGAATCGGCTGAATATTGAAAAGACTGTGTTGCTCGGAATCGGCTGAATATTGAAAAGACTGTGTTGCTCGGAATCGGCTGAATATTGAAAAGACTGTGTTGCTCAGAATTGGCCTAATATTTAATAGACTGTGTTGCTCAGAATTGGCCTAATATTAAATAGACTGTGTTGCTCAGAATTGGCTGAATATTGAAAAGACTGTGTTGCTCGGAATCGGCTGAATATTGAAAAGACTGTGTTGCTCGGAATCGGCTGAATATTGAAAAGACTGTGTTGCTCGGAATCGGCTGAATATTGAAAAGACTGTGTTGCTCAGAATGGGCCTAATATTTAATAGACTGTGTTGCTCGGAATTGGCTAAATATTGAAAAGACTGTGTTGCTCAGAATTGGCCTAATGTTTAATAGACTGTGTTGCTCAGAATTGGCTGAATATTGAAAAGACTGTGTTGTTCAGAATTGGCTGAATATTGAAAAGACTGTGTTGCTCAGAATTGGCCTAATGTTTAATAGAGTGTGTTGCTCAGAATGGGCTGAATATTGAAAAGACTGTGTTGCCCAGAATGGGCTGAATATTGAAAAGACTGTGTTGCTCGGAATCGGCTGAATATTGAAAAGACTGTGTTGCTCAGAATAGCCTGAATATTGAAAAGACTGTGTTGCTCGGAATCGGCTGAATATTGAAAAGACTGTGTTGCTCGGAATCTGCTGAATATTGAAAAGACAGTGTTGCTCAGAATTGGCCTAATATGTAATAGACTGTGTTGCTCAGAATTGAATGAATATCGAAAAGAATGTGTTGCTCAGAATGGGCTGAATATTGAAAAGACTGTGTTGCTCGGAATCGGCTGAATATTGAAAAGACTGTGTTGCTCGGAATCGGCTGAATATTGAAAAGACTGTGTTACTCGGAATCGGCTGAATATTGAAAAGACTGTGTTGCTCGGAATCGGCTGAATATTGAAAAGACTGTGTTGCTCAGAATTGGCCTAATATTTAATAGACTGTGTTGCTCAGAATTGGCCTAATATTTAATAGACTGTGTTGCTCAGAATTGGCTGAATATTGAAAAGACTGTGTTGCTCAGAATTGGCCTAATATTTAATAGACTGTGTTGCTCAGAATTGGCCTAATATTTAATAGACTGTGTTGCTCAGAATTGGCTGAATATTGAAAAGACTGTGTTGCTCAGAATTGGATTAATATTTAATAGACTGTGTTGCTCAGAATGGGCTGAATATTGAAAAGACTGTGTTACTCAGAATGGGCTGAATATTGAAAAGACTGTGTTGCTCGGAATCGGCTGAATATTGAAAAGACTGTGTTGCTCGGAATCGGCTGAATATTGAAAAGACTGTGTTGCTCGGAATCGGCTGAATATTGAAAAGACTGTGTTGCTCGGAATCGGCTGAATATTGAAAAGACTGTGTTGCTCAGAATTGGCCTAATATTTAATAGACTGTGTTGCTCAGAATTGGCCTAATATTTAATAGACTGTGTTGCTCAGAATTGGCTGAATATTGAAAAGACTGTGTTGCTCAGAATTGGATTAATATTTAATAGACTGTGTTGCTCAGAATGGGCTGAATATTGAAAAGACTGTGTTACTCAGAATGGGCTGAATATTGAAAAGACTGTGTTGCTCGGAATCGGCTGAATATTGAAAAGACTGTTGCTCGGAATCGGCTGAATATTGAAAAGACTGTGTTGCTCGGAATCGGCTGAATATTGAAAAGACTGTGTTGCTCAGAATCGGCCTAATATTTAATAGACTGTGTTGCTCAGAATTGGCCTAATATTTATTAGACTGTGTTGCTCAGAATTGGCTGAATATTGAAAAGACTGTGTTGCTCGGAATCGGCTGAATATTGAAAAGACTGTGTTGCTCGGAATCGGCTGAATATTGAAAAGACTGTGTTGCTCGGAATCGGCTGAATATTGAAAAGACTGTGTTGCTCAGAATTGGCCTAATATTTAATAGACTGTGTTGCTCAGAATTGGCTAAGTATTGAAAAGACTGTGTTGCTCAGAATGGGCTGACAATTGAAAAGACTGTGTTGCTCGGAATCGGCTGAATATTGAAAAGACTGTGTTGCTCGGAATCGGCTGAATATTGAAAAGACTGTGTTGCTCGGAATCGGCTGAATATTGAAAAGACTGTGTTGCTCAGAATTGGCCTAATATTTAATAGACTGTGTTGCTCAGAATTGGCTGAATATTGAAAAGACTGTGTTGCTCAGAATGGGCTGAATATTGAAAACACTTTGTTGCTCAGAATGGGCTGAATATTGAAAAGACTGTGTTGCTCGGAATCGGCTGAATATTGAAAAGACTGTGTTGCTCAGAACTTCAAGCCTATCATCCAAGTTTCATTTTGATTTGATAAATGAAGTGGAGAACAAATAGACTTTGATTTCATCAGCGGTGGAATGAAAGAGGGAAGGAAGAATAGACAGAAGAAGGGACAAAATGAGTCTTCTTAACACAACATACGGATATACAAAACCACAGACGCAGCATGTTCAAATAGTTATTTATTTATTAGGAAAGCTAAATTTATAATAGTTTAGTACATCATGAAAAGGATATACGACAAAATAGCATTATATAATTATTACAATTTGTTTAGCTAAAATAATGTCAACTAAATAAGTTTTTAAGCATAATATCTATATATATATACACACACAAATCTTGTTTTTTTTCTAAATGTTAAAACTAAAAGGGTGTGTTTATGTTTTATGACCTATGACCTCCCCTATTTTAGGTAGGCCTACAAGTCATAAGATATTCTTATTATACACATAATATTTATATACACATAATATGCGTTAAAAATGTCCGTATATGTAGATGGTTATATATAATATTCAAGTTATAAGAAGTAACATAATTGATAATGTAAAAATTGTATCAATATTAAATGGTGTATCCACTGAAGTGAATCTGTGTAGATCATTAGGCCCGAGGCTGAAAAATATTAAACAAAAAAATGAAAATATAACCATGTTTTTATGAAATAAACTCTTAGTTTTTAACATCTTTTTACTACTAAATGTTAAAGTATTTAAAATCTGAATAGTTAGGCTACACTTTTTATGGAAATTCTCAAGATATTTCACAGCTGACCGGCCCATTTCAAGTGTAATGTAATTATGTGAAAATAAAATATAACAATGTTAATAGTTTCGATAACATTTGCTTTGTTGTATACCAGATAAATGGTTTATTCTATAAAAACCACTATCCGCTCCCTAAAACAATGTTAATCTCAATAAAGTGATGCCCTATATACTTACAGGAGTGTCCGAAGAATCATTAATGATTACAATAGATATTTCTACTCACACGAACAATTTATTGTCATTTAATTTTCTACAAAATACAGAACAAAAAAATGTGCTTAGTCCACACATTGTCATATTGTACCGTGTTATACAACCTTATTCATTGCAGTTCTAATTCATCGTTGATTTGCTTATATTAGGGAAAGTTGGTTTTCTAAAAACATATTTACAACAAAAATTTTAAATTTGTATGATATTTAGCGTCGAAGAACTACATAAAAGTCGTTTAGATTACCTAAAGTGTGGGTCTACATTTTAAAGTTGCAATTCTTAACGTACCTTTTGAAATCAACGAAATGCTTTTCTTTATTCCATTACATACTACATATTCAAATGTATACTCTGCTGGCTCTTTGGTTTCTTGATGATAGGTTACACATTTTGTGCTTGTATTTAACTTTAACTCATTCCGTAGTAAACTAACTTGACAAGGTGTAGGCGTGTTAGTGCAACAAAATTTTATGTTTGGTTTCGTGTCAGCCAAATTAAATCGATTTAATTGGTTATCTATTTCATGATTGTTTATACTTATTTCAACATCATCGCAGTCTGAAAACAAATAGATGTTAATGAGTAGTTGTTTTTTTACAAATTTAAAATACATCACTTGTTTATAAAAGCAAATTAAATTTCTAAACAAGAGTAAATCTGTAAAGATTTGAAAAATGTTTGAAATCGACATTGTGCCATTTCGCGAGTCACTTTTGGATAGTTTATAAGAATATATATTAAACAAACTCTATTCATATGGCATTTAGTTTTCATAAATAAAACACACTCTTGCTTCTCATAGAACTATAATAAAACTTTAATGCACATTGATGGAGAAAAGAAATATCCCTGAAATTTTCATGTCCTATAAAATATATCATGATCATCTTCGTGTCTTCATGATTCATATCTAGAGAACGACAAGTAGACTGCCAAGTATTTAGTCATGGGCCAATACGCCGATGTCCATCTGTCTTTTCATTGGGTAAACTACGTACAATTATGTTCCGTGTGAGAACTGTTATCAAAATCACAAATGTCCATCTTTCCCTACCTCTATTAATCTCTGTATCAGACAACAACAGACAAATTATCTTTATTAAGCTTTACAACCAGTCCTCTCAAACAAGAAAACACACTGTGTACTTAGCTACATTAGATAAAGGCTAAAAAAAGGAAGAAATAATCGACATAATTACAAATGTCATCTAAGATTTAATATGCGCTGGTTGTACAATATTTGTACTTTTAAGGAATGAACCTTTAAACCTCAATATTCGAGTAATAATATTCTCTAACGAGCAGCGCTTCTTTCTAAAGTCTCAGAACCACCCGCTGCCTGGAAGTCTTTACCTATAGCAGTGGTTCTTAACCGGTGCTCCGCGGAGCACTGGTGCTCGGCGAGGTAGTTGCAAGTGCTCCGCGAAATTATGAAACTCAAAATTTAATGTTCACTCACTTACTCTATCTGATTGAGCATAACAAATGCCTATAATAGGTAGTCCAAACGGGGAAAAATTGGACTTTTTGCCTATTTTTACTGTTTTTGTAACGAAGTTTTGACTTGCTTGTACTAATGCTAAATAAATAAAATTTATATGTGATTAAAGTTGAAGTCTTTATCTAACAAAATATTTAACTTCTAAACTCATTAATTGTATTAAAAAAAGTGTTTTGTGTGTTTGAATAGTGGGGGGTTGAGTCGTCTTGGCAGCGGCTTTCAAAACGGGTCAGTAAATTTCCGTTCTCCCTCGTTCGTTTCATTCATGAAAACGAAATAGTGAATCAATTTCTATGCTGTCTTGAGCTTACCAAACGTTCGACAGGACAAGATGTCTTTGATTCTATTTCTTCCTATTTCGAACAATTCAAAATATCATGGGAGTTGTGTGTGGGAATTTGTACGGACGGTGCTCCATCAATGGTAGGCTCATTAAAAGGGTTTGTGACTCTCGCCAAGAAAATAAACGCCAATATTATATCTACTCACTGTTTTTTGCACAGAGAATCTCTGGTGTCCAAAACATTACCAGTAGCATTAAAACCTGTGCTAGACAAAGTTGTAAATATGGTAAACTTCATAAAATCGAGACCTTTGAAAATACGCGTCTTTAAAAATCTTTGCATCTCTATGGAAGCCAAGTACGAATCTTTGCTTTTGCATTCTGAAGTGAGATGGTTATCCAGAAGAAAAGTGTTACGTCGTTTCTTAAAACTGAAGGATGAATTGATGACCTTTTTCCAAAATGAAAATAAGGATGATTTTGTGGAATATCTTCAAAATGACATTTGGTGTGCTAAATTGGCATATTTAGCTGATATTTTTGATTATTTAAATTGTGTTAATACCAGCCTTCAAGGAAGAAAAGACAATTTTTTAACATCAACCGACAAATTGACAGCCTTTCGGAAAAAAGTTTTTTTTTTTTTTTTTTAAATCGTTTGTTGGAGAAAAAGAAAGTAGATATATTTCCTTCTCTTAATGATAACACTACCGACGAAATTATTTCAGCAGTAACAGAGTATTTAACTTTATTAGAAGAAAAGATTGAATTTTATTTTCTATCAATAAACGTTGAAACATATGACTGGATACGTAATCCCTTTGCCACGGTTGATGCATCAAATAGTAAGTTGTCATACCAAGAAGAAGAAGAATTAATCAACCTATCATCGGATCGTACACTTAAAATAAAATTTTCCGAAATGGTTCTGGAGGAAATTTGGATCTTTGTGCAAGAAGAATACTCAGCTCTCTCCATGAAGGCACTTAAAATCTTGTTGCAATTTTCAACATCATATTTGTGTGAACTCGGTTTCTCGATAGTCACCAACATAAAAACTAAAAAACGAGCAACACTTACTAATTTGGATGAAGAATTGAGGGTAGCTATTTCTAAAATTAGGCCTAATATCACTGAAATTTGTAAAAACCGTCAAGCTCAGGTTTCACATTAAATCTTTTTATTTTTCTGAATTAAATTTTGCTCAATGTTATTTTTTTACTTATTAAATTTATTTTATTAAAAATTTGTTTGTCATGTTATAATTTTAAACTCTTATGTTATAATCTTTTTTTTTCAATAAAAGTCGTACGTATATGTATTTGTATTGTTTTTTTACTCCTTGATTTTGGTGCTCCCCAAATTTTTGTCATGATCAAAAGTGCTCCCCGACTTCAAAAGGTTAAGAACCACTGACCTATAGTATAGGATTTGTGCTACCGGGTAACAGTGCAGGTATACGGGCGAGCCACCACGATAATGATCATTAGGGGAACCGCAGTGAACAATCTTGCTGCGGAATTCTTACTGTTACACGGCACGCCAAAGGCGTGGGTAGAGTCCGTGCAGAGCTTGGGAGTCCCCCCACCCCTGAGTTCAACCCTAACATTACGCCCTGAACGAAAGAGCTCTTCGGGCTCGTCCGGTTTTTAAATAAGACTTGAAAATTCTTTATAATGTAGAATCAAAGAACAAATCAACCATTAGTGTTGCATTGTAACTTACCGTATATTTTAGGAATCTGTGTTGAATCACTTGCAATATCAGTTTCATATTTCCTTCTTAGACTCAACACAATTTCTGCTTGACTTAAAAGTATTTCTGCAGTTGTGTTGATTACAATGATGAAAGAGGTGTTTACCTTTTGACAATAGCAGTTTTCAGATGTGTAGCCTTTGCAATTGCTTTTTTCGAAGGTACAAAACTGTTGAATGCACACATAAGTAATTCATGCATTGTAAAATCAATCAATACTTCCATCATAATTATATAATCAACAACTAAAGGAAATAAAACGAAAAAGCTGTAAAACTTCCCCAAAAAAAGAATCTAACAATGTGTACAACGTAATTTTTTTTTAAATGCATGTAAACTAAATTTAATATTCCTAAACATTTAAATGTACATCTGGGAGAAATGTACGAAATAATAATATAGTTTTGCCTATGTTTTATTTTAATGACGTTAATATGTATGCGTGTGGAAGGGGAGATTGACTTTGTGTGTTTCAAATGTGTGGGTGTAATACAGAAGGCTAAATAATAGTTTACAGAGTATGATTTCACGTAGGGTCCGCATTTACAAAATGTAATAGATAACAGTGTGACTGCGATCAATATGTGTGTCAATTACAAAAGTAAGAGGACATTTATATTAATATAAAGTTCAGGTGTGTACAAGTTCAATCATGTATTTTCCTGTTTAGCGTTCGGTGAGTCATTCACAATTCAGACGTGTTTTTTTATAATGTTCTGAAGTTTCGGTGTGCACAAGTTCAGTCATGAATTTTTTTCTCTCTACTTAGAAATGTAACTTTTAAATGTTTAAGATCTTGTCTGCTTTATCTATTGCCAAACGTTTTATCTTAAATTGTATTCTCTACATAAATTATAGTTGCAAACAGTTGTGATTCTTTATATAGATTTTGATATAAATATCTTAATTTAATCAACTGTGGATATTGCCTTTCACTCAAATAATTATATAATCAGTCATTTGATTGAGTTTGTATTTATATTTAAATGTTTCATTTAATCGTAATATATTGTTAGATATTCATAGTCAGTTCTTTCCAGTTGTTAATAATATAAAATATATGTCCGTGCCTAACTCTTTGGGTGATCGTCTGCTGAGTTATGGTTTTTATTAAACTAAGTTAAGTTTTGACTTCCACCAAGATGAGAAGCATGGCGTAAAACTTCCGCTAAGCCAAGAAGGCTTTTAACATTGAGTCTTGATAAATTGAGTGTGAATTGCATTCCTAAATCATCATATAATTTGTCTATTTATATCTGTGTTTATGTTGTTCAATAAAACATTGAAGTAAGTAAAGAATACATTGTTATTTGATCATTATCAAGTTGCAGGCTGAATGAAATGGAATGGAGTAGTTGCAAGTTGGATGTGAATTATTATTATAGCTAATGAAATAAATGTTTAGCTCCCCATACCACGCAACCGTAATCATAATTAAAATATGGGCACTAACATAAATTTCCCTTACTGTTTGTAAAGTTTTTGAGTCCTTTAGCCTTACTTCTACTTGTAATTCTTTTGTATTATCTGGTAATAAGTTCCACTTAACTGAACCGTTCATAACAAGTCTGTCTGTGCAGTTATTAAGTCCTTCAATACAGGAAGTGATGCAATCATTTTGGCTAAACTTGTTCAGTACCAATATGGCCTCATCACCAATTGCTGTATAAAATGAAATGTAACTGAATAAATTTACTACATTTAAATTGCATTTAAACATATGGACATGCATTTAACAGCAGCTTGAAATAATTCTGTCGTGGTAGGCCTACATATTTGTATGAATTAATAAGCTTATTAATCGTCATTTTATATATACATTAATATGTTTCACTTGTAATATTTTTTTAACGCTGGCTTTTCGCTACACCTTGAATTAACTGTACCACACACTACTGGTGCATCATGGAACACTATAAAATGTTTACTAAATTTTGAATCTATCAATGCAGCTTAACACCCAGCTAATTTTCCCTTGCATGGTAAGTATCCCAGAATCCTTTTAGGACATGACATTAGTCGGCCACACAATCCTCATGTGTGCCGCTACCACAGAAACGTTTCAACGCTAACATGTACCAACATTTAATTATGAAATGAATGCAACTCTCCTCTAAGATATTTTGAGTTACAAACTCAGGGAGAATAAATTGTATTATTTTATTACGTCATAAAGTTGTTTCTCAGTGAGGAATAGACATAGAAGTCATAAAAGTGAATATTATGCTCAAATATTTTCTCAGGCATAATCTCCCAAAGACATTAACCAAAAACAAAGCAGTAATGAAAGAGAAATATAAACAAATGTATCGCTACGTTGCTTATTGCAATATTATTTGGACGCCATATTCTAGAACCCAAGTATGAAACGCTTAATATGTCTGGGGGAACAGAAGTGATTAATGGACTGAAGCCCCACCATTTCTTTCTTTAAACCCCATTAGGATGGGTGATTGTAGGAAACAGTATTCACTAATAATACTAAAAATTGAAATTTAAATTATTAATACTTTACAAAGTAATATAATTTGAAAATAAGAAATGTGTCTAAACATTAAGGTTATACCATTAATAGAATTGGTTTTCATTGTCATGATTTAGTTTGCATCTCTTAAAGTTTTTTATTTTTATTTTATGAGATTAGCGATACATTATTTATTAAATAATATTATTTCAAGAAAAAAAAAACACTATTAAAATATTTAAATAAGCATTTGAAAATGTAATATCTATGAATGTTTTAGAAAATAATAGTTGCTTACCTCTGTCAGATATGAATGCTATGACAACAAGGGCAACAATCCATGAGGAAAAGTATTCACTCATTCTTTTTTATAACAACCTTTAAAATAATATTTAAAAATACATAAATCTAGTTCAGAAGATAAATAAAGATGGACAAATCATGACATATTAAAAAACATAAACATCTAAACCTTATTATTTAATATATCTCGTAAACCTACTTCTAAAAGACAAAACGCACGAAAGTATCAAAAACAAAATTACGAATATGATTATGGTTTGACGTAAAAGTTGTAGCCATATCGATCTGTTCATAGAATAAAGAAAGCTTTTACAACTTACTAGACCAAAGTGCAATCAATTTTATGTTAGGGCGTTTTGAAGAAAGTACACATATCATACAGAGATTAAAGTTAAACAATGTTATAAGCATTTATTACACAACTTTTAGGTGTGATTTATATAATCTGTCTGAAAATAGATAAACGTTTAAACTGCATCGATTTTTCTATCTAAACATAGGAAACCGACTCCGACAAACTGTAAAGTTTAACGTTTGGACCTTTATAACAAATGCATGTACAATTCTCGTAAATCATCTCTTCCAAAAAAGGTGTCTAAAAGAAAGCTTTTTCTAAATTATTGCATGTTAATCTGAGTTATTAGGACCATTGCATTGGATATTCATCAATAAGTAAAATATCCTCTTTAGCATTATATACCTACTGATAAACCTATTTTTTTAAAGCTGTCAGCCTGGTTTAATGTTGACTCTGGGGTTTATTTTTTGTAAAATAAAGTAGACCAATTATAATTCCGGTAGGTGCCTAAATACGATATAGCTAACTGACACAGAACAGCTGTTCAGTACCGATCATTGTAGGCGAGTCCCCAGTCCAGGTTAGCTTGCTTATAGCTTTCATACCTGCTACAGACATGACTAACGTAACATAATTTTCCATAAACTGTTTAAAAACCGACGTTTATTGCAATACCTTTCATAGTGAATACTTTTACAAATGTGGAGTTATGAAATTATTTATAGCACCGCGCGTTTATAGTTAAATTATATAGCTATTTCCTATGCAGCCAATGAGTAAAAAGAAAGTGTTTTTTAAATCACCTGCTGCAAAACGGCTAGAAAAACGGACACTGGCAAAGTCTTATGGTAGCAAAACTATGACAATATTAAATTGGGCTTATCTGAATAAATATCTTTGTTACTTTCTCATTTAGACCTTGTATACTACGGTTTTAGATGAGCTTACTTCACCCCCCCCCCCAATATGAAAAATGATTGTTTTGTATTATATATACGGTGTAGTCTGATGTGTATTAATGTAAATTTAACCACTCTGTATATATCTAATGACTTTCAGTAATGGGTCTATATAGTAGATGTTTAATTTCCGCCCCCCAAAAAAAAAACAACAACAACAACAACAACAAAAAAAACTACAAAAAAACAACAAAAAAAAACAACAAACAAACCAATAACAACAACATCCTCATAGTATATGTCTTCAATATAAACGTTTTTTTTATTTTTTTTATTTTAACTTTGCAAACCTTTCTGGCTGGTTTGCTAGCGATCCAACGACCCACGTTTGAAAAGCTAATTGAACTACTTTCCTTTATCGTATTGAACTGGAACCTGGCATAAAGAAGTGAAACACTGGGCAACACATTCTATATAATTTTGAGTCACATCTACCCATTCCACCCTCAAAACTCAGCTTACACTTTTCTTTTTACACATATGTTAAAAGTAAAAGTAAAGTATCCCGTCGGACCTAATGTATCTATAGTTTCTGTGGCTAAGACATACAAGGTGACTGTGTTGCCAGCACTATGCACAGCAGCACATTGATAAGTCATCTTTAATATTGGGTGAAATAAAAACACTAGTTTGTATGTGAAATAAAAAAATTACTATGAATAACAAGATTCGAGATTACGGTCAATTTAAATGCACACGTGCGAATTTTAAATGCTAACAGTCGAAGCAGATTTTTATTTGTGCAGTCTAATATCTAGATTTTGCCCAATACCCCCCCCCACCACCACCAAAAAAAAAAAGAAAAAAAAAAGAAAAGAAAACAGCTTAATCTCATTTCAAACCCTAAAAAATATATATATAGGATAGTGTTGTCAGTTTTAAATCAAACAGAAATATATGTCACTTTTGCCATTATGTTATGTTTTTAAAACATTGAAAATTAAAAGTTTAATTAAATGTAAAATATTGTGAATTACGTTACAATATTTAGTTCTTCTTTACCCCTTCCCCTATTTTAACACTACTGTCAAACCTTCTAGTGACCCCTTCACACTATATACGGCGTAGTGTATACTGCTACAGTGCACACTATATACGGCGTAGTGTATACTGCTACAGTGCACACTTTATACGGCGTAGTGTATACATGCCTCAAGTGTGGCAGGGATTGCCACTCCCGAGTTGGTCTACACTGCCATTATCGGCGGACACCTCAACCATGAAGCTACACCATCGTCTATCGAGACGGACGGATGCCGACAACGATAATTGCGACCCAACAAAACACCGCTCTTGAACACCGCACTACACGTGGGTCGAGCAATGGCATGTTTTCACGGCCAAATTCAATATCTACGATAAATCTAATGGGTATTTTTGTCTAACGATCATTAAAATTTCCGATTTTTATTTGTGGGGCCGAAAAGCTGTAGATTTTTTTTTTAGGTGAAACAAGTCGTGCATTAAAACATGAAGATAATCGTTAGAGCGCTTTTGAAGAAAAAATATTTATACATACATATATACAATTTTTACTCGTATTATAGTATAGGATAAACTTGTGTTGAGCTCGATGTTATGTTAAATTAAGAAAATTACAGTAATAGTTCCTGGCGTCTTTCAACATTCCTTTGATGAAAGTTGGTAGGCGTGTCATTATAAGAACGTTTAAGATTTTTCGACGGCACCAAGAAGTCATTTAGATAAACACCCCACCCTAGACAGTGAGACTTAACAAACTAAAAAACTGTTGGTAGAAACAGTTTCAATAATAATATACAAATAACTCTTAAAAGTCACTAATGATTGTCAAATAAAATAACTCAACATTTTAATACTATAATTCTATAATATAAACTTTACATGAAATATGAATATAAAATATTAACATTGTACATGGTAAAAAACAAATTATTCCAAACCCTCATTAAAAAAAATATCTCTAAGTATTGATTAAATAAAATACGATGTTTTTTTTTAAACTTTAAAAAGAAGACGAGAAGTTACGCTTATCTCTAGACGGGTCAAATTAAGTTTACATTTGAGAGGACTTACAGAAAGAGCTATTTATAATAAATATGTCAATATTCTTAAAATGTAACATGCGGTGCATGAAACGGGGGCTAAAAAAAAACTTAAATATTGGAGTCACAAAGTACCAATATTGATCAGTATTCATAGTATTGATATATTCAAACCACACGCGTGGTAAGCACTTAGTAAAAAAATGTTTTAATTGTAGCTTATCTGTAGTTTATCTGATTCATAGAAATAAACTTGTCGTAATCAAGCCATACAAATATATTGGCTCAAAAAGTATTAACTTGCTCCAAATCGCTTTAACATTGTGTTAGGTATCTCGTACAATTCCAAAATGAAGTTACTAGCATTGGAATGTTTACTTTTAGCAGGTTTGTAATATGTAATTACTTTTTAATCTCATTATTTTAAAGTGCGTAGATTTATATATGTATAGGGGTCACTTTTTTAAAAGTATTTAAATAATAAACAATTAGGTGAAGAAATTATAATAACATTCATACTTAATTCTATGACATTAAACAAATAGTATAGGTACCTACCGTTGCATTCTTATGTATATATTTTTTATTTCACATGACAATGATGTCACTTCTTCAACTCACAACAAGTCATACCTCGATACATATGGTTTAGAGATTACTACAAATAAAACACTCAAATGTCTAACAACAAAATAATACACGAATGAACAATGCATCCTATAAAGAAACTCACAACAAACACACAAACACGCTATTGCCGGACAACGCTCCGTGACAAAAAGCATGCTTGAAATACAGTGGTACTATGCCGGTAGTCAGCGAAGTATTCTTTTTTTTTTTTTGCTGGTAGAAACAAGCTCGCCAGACAATCGATAAGTATAACGTTTAATAAAAAAAATAATACTTTTTCGCGGTAATTCTCTTTTGGTGGTAAAAACTAAAACTGATTAGCCTAATCTAGGTATACGATGGACGATTTCAAGTAAACTGTCATCTTATAGTTTAACAAGATTTTGCACTCTAATAATATCATCAGCACTTCAAGGGTGACCAAATCAAAATTACGGACATTTATATTGTCATGATTGTCTATAGTTCCAGTAATATTAAATTTCCCAGTAATTATACTTTTACCAACAAACTTTTAGCAGTGATATAAACGGAGGGATAGCAGAGATATACAGTATTACAAGGCAATTTATTCACCATAATAAATTATGGATGAGACCTTCTATTTATATCACACAAGTATAATTATGATTTATAATGTTATTACGGCTAGAGCCCCCATTCAATTTATGAAAATGATAGTTATAGTATTGTTATTATTAGTGTGAGTATCCTTGTATTAGTGAAGATCCTATTATATCATTCTGAAGTTTATTTGTAGTTGTCTAGAGTATTCCGTGGTTCTTAGTATCCCCTGGTAATTCACATAGCGTAGTTTTAGAGTTTTCAGTTGATTCACTTCATGTATAATTATTTGTGTGGCTCATATTATACAGCAAGAACCTCGATGTTGAGTTGTAGTGTAGATTATTAATATAGTTGAATAAATATTAATATTACACATACACACATGTAGATAACTTTGATATATTGACATTAACCAAGTTGTGTAGAAAGCAACGATAAATTTGGTTTAATTTACAACATCAATCCAGTAGGAATCCAAATAATATTATATACACAATCAAGAAATACACATATTCCAATTAGTAATGAATATCCTCAATGAACATATAGCATTGTAGTTAATAGTAGAATAATAAATTCTCCATAATACAAATCAAATAGAAACGATACTCAGAGCGGAGAATATTTGATGTTACTAGATCGAATGCAAGCCAAGAACTGACTAAAAGTGTCGAATCGCGTAGAAATATATTATGGGTCAATCGTTGGAAAATCCAGTCAGCCTAGTGACACGAGAATTTTAATCAAGCCTGCGTGCTGACTGCGTGATCAGATTGTTTTTTATTAAGAACAAGCAATAATGCTCTAACAAAATAAGGAGAGACCGGACGGCCTTGACACGCTGTAGGTGCGTGGGCAGTTCATGTTTTTATCGAGGTTAATAAAAAAACAATAATGCTCTCATTAGGTTAGGAAAAACCCGGGGGAAACTTTGAGCTGAGAAATATTTTATATCGTTTAAACGCAATTCGCTTAAATGATTTAGTTGGTTTATTAACATTACAATGTAGGGAATTTACGTTTCGTAACAGTCGCCCGTACCAAAAGGAAAAGAACATTGCATACTAAACAATAGAAGTGTGCAATTTCTTTTAGAACCGCCTGCACTTAACTTTAGTTCTAAACAATATACAAAAAAAACTGACTCCACCTGGGTAGTCCGTTAAATAAGACAAGTAAGGGAAATAATTTATTCTATTAAACCCTCATCATATAGGATCTCAAGTTATCCTTAGACCATAACACATGTTCGCGTTATTCTAAAAAAATTATACTCTCTGAGATATCATTCCTTATAAACATCATCATCTTATTTATAAGGTAAAAATCAACATAACTAATGTTATCATATTAAACAATTCAATCATTAATTAATTCAACTTAAATGAAATTAATATTTAAATAAACTTAAGAGTAAGAATTTAATCTTAAGTGTGTAAGCATGTGAAGTGTATGCACATTACTCTATTTTGGTTTTTACATAATCACAACTATAGTTTGATTGTTTCAAAATAAGGATGTACATTTCTGTTCATTCATTATCTTATTAATAAAGAAAGAATTATGTTCATAAATCCATAATATTTAAAAGTAACTTATTAGGTTTTTTCTTTTTTTCCTACAACAATAATAATATTTGTTTTTAGCAAATGGAAATATTCATGGCGTAAAATAAGGCATAAGATATTGCATAAAATAATCACAACATATTCATATATTCATGCATTTAAATTTTAAATGATCCAATTCTCTTAGTTAGGATTATCAGAATATATGCATGTAGTTATCTATCCCCTTATACATTTGTTACATGCGCGATAGGGTGTCCGCGACGATGTTATCTTTTCCAGATAAGTGAGTTATTTTTAAGTTGTAAGCTTGAATAAACAAACTCCATCTTAGAATGCGCTGATTTTGTTTGATGCGGGAAAGAAATACTAGTGGATTGTGATCAGTGAATATCTCGATTGGGAACTGAGAACCATTTACATAGTAATTGAAATGTTTCAATGCTTGGATAAGTCCTAGTAATTCCTGCTCTATGGTGCTATAATTAACCTCATGTGGGTTAAATTTTTTTGAACAAAAGCTAATGGGATGTTCAAGTGAATCATCTCCTATTTGTGAGATTACCGCGCCCATTCCTGTATTACACGAGTCTACCTTTATTCTGAAGGGTTTAGTATAATCAGGTGAGACTAATACTGGTGCCTTGGTCAGTATGTCTTTTATATCATTAAAGGCTTGGTCACATTCCTGAGTCCACTTAAATTGAATTTTCTTTCTTAAGAGATTTGTCAAAGGGCAAGTGATAATAGAAAAGTTTTTACAGAACTTCCTGTAGTACCCGGCCATACCCAGACATCCTCGAAGTTGTTTCTGCGTTTTAGGGACAGGTAATTCCTGTATAGCTTTGACTTTGGCATTCACTGGTTTTACTTTGCCATTACCCACTACATGACCTAAATATTCAATTTCTGCATGGCAAAATTGACTTTTAACTAGGTTTATAGTAAGATTAGCCTGTTTTAGTTTTTGGAATAATAGTTTTAACTGATGTAGATGATCATTAAAGTTATTACTGAACACTACGATATCGTCCAGATATGCATGGCATTGTGGGATATCATGGATAATAGTGTTTATTAGTCTTTGAAAACTAGCTGGAGCATTGACCATTCCGAATGGCATTACTTTAAACTTATATAATCCATCAGGAGTAACAAAAGTTGATACCTCCTGAGCCCTATCTGTTAATGGGATTTGGAAATAAGCTGTTAGTAAGTCAATCTTAGTTACATAGTTTGCAGTGCTTACTCTATCGATTAAATCATCTATCCGTGGTATGGGATACGAAACTGTTTTTGTCACTTGGTTTAATTTCCTATAGTCTACACAAAAGCGTAGTGAACCATCAGATTTGGGAACCAACACACATGGGGATGACCAATCACTGTTACTGTGAGTAATTATATCATTGCTCAGCATATAATCAATTTCTTTACGGATGTGTTCAAGTTGTATGGGATTAACCCAATACGGATGTTGTTTGACAGGTTTAACATTATCATCTTTTAAAACTTCATCATGGGTAACCAAAGTTGTTTTGTTAGGAACATCACTAAACAAATTTACATAATCATAGATTAAACCCTTGATAGAAGTCTGTTCACCTAAGTCTAGATGTGTCAGTTTATCATTGAGGTTTTTAAGTGCTTCAGTGTTTTGAAGTTTACTTTCTATGATTGTCTTTTTAAATTTAAGCGGGGGTGTTTCAACAGTTTTGATAGCACTCACTGGCCTAATGTCAGTTTGTTCTTCCCTAACAACATAAGGTTTTAGCATGTTTATATGGCACAGTCTCTGTGTTTTCCTTCTATCAGGGGTTTTTACAAGGTATGTTACATCACTGATTTTATCTAAAACCTGATATGGTCCTGTATATTTTGCACTCAGGGGTTGTCCAGACAATTGGGTCAACATGAGGACTTTATCACCAGGATGGAAACATCGGGATCTGGCCTTGACATCATAGTACCCTTTCATTCTTTTCTGAGCCTGCAAAAGATTATCTTTAACATGATTAAAAGCATGATAGATTCTATTGCTAAATTGTTCCACATAAGCTACGAGTCCAGTCTCTTCATCAGAATTTAACAAGGTTTCCTGCAACAGTTTTAGAGGTCCTCGAACTGAATGTCCAAACAGTAACTCGAACGGACTGAATCCAAGAGATTCCTGCACAGTTTCTCTAGTCGCGAAAAGAGCGAATGGAATACCGCGATCCCAGTCTTCAGTGTTCTCAAAACAGTATGTGCGGAGCATGGTTTTTGCTATGAAGCCATAAAATAATATATAGGTAGTAGCTATATTAATAATTAAAAAGTCGAAATAAAACCCATTTTTGGATATTAAGAAAACCTATATCGGAAGTAGATATAGTCAAGTGACTGTCCATGCGGTCGGCAGTCTTTTCTCATAACTCACAAGGAACGCAGGCATTATTTTAGACTCAGGAAAAATAAATAAAATTGTGTATTATGTTGATACTATAAAGCTATATTTGTTCATTGGATGTGAAGTGTCAACTGTTAATGAATTGTTATTAAATAATATGCTGCAATAAGTCGTTCTTTTATTATTTACAAGTTTGGAAGTTATATTGTGGTGATGTCGTCCATTTTGATGTTCAAATCAATCAAATAATTCAGCTACTGCAACTCAAATACTCTGAGAAGACTGGTGGTAATGTTTGATAGTCCAATAATAATAATAGGACATCAACAGGTTTGGTGGCAGCTAACGGAGAGAGAAGCTGAAGGATATAATAATATGTTCAAATTCGAAACTTTTTGAACTTTTTGAAGACGTACTACAAACCACATGGAAAATTATGTGAGTACCAGTTTTTGAATAAAACTGAAGCCTGAGTCAATTATTTCAAATACATATACTATTTATATGATTGAGCACTATAATAGCTCTAAGAAAATATAACATTTGTACACCGATGACAAATATTTCATCATTGGAAAATTCGATACAAAAAATCGAAAAAATGTGACTATACGCAGATCATTATTTAATATTTGCAACCGGAAAAAGTTTCGTTCCCACATGTTATCAACAAGGAACCTAAACTATATACATATGTTCAAGTCCGATGTTCAAATCCGATGTGACACAACGCGATGTGTTGAATTTTATGTAGAATAACCACATGTTCAAATCCGATGTGACACGACCAGGTGTTGAAATAGGATGTGTTGAAGTCCGATGTGCTTATCGGAAGATAAATAAATAACATTAAATAACTTTAAATATAATTAATATTTAATCTGTATACCAAAGACTTTGACATTAATTTTAATTAATGGTATACATTTTTTTCTTGTGTTCATTCTAAAATTGGATTATACCATACTGAAGTGGAAACTTGACGCAACTCAACTTTATACAGTGTGAACATTCATTGGATTATTAAATAATTAATTAAGTTTCTTCTGGATTTCTACTCTGGATTTACATTGCAGTAATTTCATACAGTGAATGTGTTTTCATTTGGATTATTAAGTAATCTTTAATTTAATCATATTTTTTACATTCATTAGTATGAATTATATATATATATATGTATTATTTATGTATAAAGCGGGCTCTGGTTGGCGGGACTTTCTAAAATAAATCTCTTGTCTATTCTTATTCTGTCTATCATCTATTTCTATTTCTTAAAAGAGATTGATTAGAAATGATTCTTTGTTAGGGTTATTTCTGTTAGTTGTCTTGACTTTGTTTGTTATTGTTAAGAATTATTAAAGTAAAATTACTATAGTCTTGTCAATGTTATACATGTCGTTATTCTTTGTCAGAAATTCCTCTATCATTTGTGGTCCAAGCAGCATTAGTGTATTGTGATTGTGTTTTTTTTCTATTGTTACTTGATATAATTTTTTTTGTTGTGTATTTTTTGAGATATCATTAATATGCATTGGTTAGTTTTTGCTCTCTGAGTATAATGGTCTATGGTAAGAACATTAACAATAATAAGTTCACCTAGATAATAATAATATGAATATTCACATTCATAACTATATAATTTAAGTAGTGCCCAAATACATGTAACTACAATTAACAAAATAATAATTGATATCTAATACATGTAACTACAAATGTACAAAATATTCACAATATAACAGGTAAAATAACCTAAATAAAAATAATATTGTGCTTTGCAGTGCTACTGTAATAATATTATCTAGAATTTACATTGCTATTAATTATAGTAAAATTATTGTGTATTGGCATTAATGAAAATGTACTTCCAGTAATCACTATGAAAATGTACTTCCAATACTGATAATATTTACATCCATTTCAATTGCTCATAAGAATAATATCATAGTGGCTTAAGATAACATTAATCTAATTGTTATATGCCATCCTCAATAATAATAATAATATTATCTATGTGCTACCATTGGTAATAATAAGATTGTACATTGCTTTGCGGAAAATAATTGTGCAACCTATATAGTAATAATAAGTCACAATAGTAAAAAGTGACTTGCACTTGCTTTAAACTCTACTATAAAATTGCTGATAATAATAAAATAAACAAGCCATAATTGAAAATGTGTCTTGGCTTAGCATACTTGTTGACATTCTAGCATTTTGCATTCTGAATTATAAACATTTTACTACAGCATAGGATTAAAAAAAAAAGTTGCTGTGATATTATATGACTGCTCATTCTGTATTTAATAAATATTGTCATTCAGTAATATAAAAATGCTCATTCAGTAATTAATAAATATTGCCATCCAGTATAGGAATAAAACATTGCTGTACTATAAAATAGTGCATTATAATAATTGTACTGTACTATAATATAATAAATCTTGACATTCATAATAAACAATAATGGAGTCAAAGGTTCAATTACTCTATGATGAGGCTAAATTGTTAGCAAAAGAATATGGTATTACTGATAAGAAGGAATATCAGGAATTTGTTGAAAATAAAGTTAAACAATTGAAAAAAGAATTAGCAGATAAGGAGAGAGATGAGCGAGCAGAATTAAGGGCTCATGAAATTAAACAAAAAGAACTTGATAATGAATTGAAACAAAAGCAACTAGAACTAGAATTGAATAAAGAAAAAGAAAAAGAGTTGAGAGAAACTCAATTGAGAGAAACACAACTAAAATTAGCTCATGAATTGGAGTTGGCTAAGTTGCAAAATACTAAAGTTGAGCAAACAAATAATGAAAAATCAAAACACGGTGTTAGATTCAAAATGCCTCCTTTTGATGGAAAAGAGAAAATTGTTGATTTTCTAAATTTATTTGAAGCAACATGTAAAGGATATGGGATTCCCATTTCAGAATATTACATTCACCTTATCCCACAATTGAAAGATAAGGGTAGGGAAGCACTATCACATATTGATAAAGAAATAACTGATTATGCCATTATCAAAGAACAGTTAATTAAATTCTTTATCCACTCTGAGGATTATTACAGACAAAAGTTCCATAACTTTATCTTAACAGACAAGATAGAACCGAGAGCTTTTGTGTCTGAAGTGAAAACATTTTTACTTACCTGGTTAGACTTAGTAAAAATAGATACCAAAAATCCTAATGAGATTATAGAAATCATGGTTGTTGATAAAGTATTAGAACAAGCTTCTAAACCATTGTTTACTCCCATTATGGAAAGAAAAGTTAAGACAGTTGAGAGTTTGATAGATGCAATCTCAAATTTTAAGGATAGTCATCCTAATGTAGAACTGACTAAACAAAATCAAACAGTAAATACAATTCAACATAGAAGAAGGAGCTATTCACCTCCTAGGTCTAGACATAATCAATTTGGTAATAGAAAAAAATTTGGTAATCAACCAAAATCTAATAATTATAGATGTATTTTTTGCAATGGTACAAACCATTCATCAGAATATTGTTACAGAAATAACAATGCAAGAGGTAGAAATTTCAATCCAAACTTCAATAGATCAAATGTTGATCATAAAGGTTTTTCAAATCAAAATTTTTCTAATTTTGATAATAGAAACTTTCCAAATCAGAATTTTTCAAATTTTGGAAACAGAAATATGCCAAATCAGAATTTTTCCAATAACAATGTGCCAAATCAACATGTTGGAAGACAAGATTTTCCTAATACTCAAAACAGACCTCAATCAAATTTCCAAAATAGAAGAAATAGAGGAAAACTTAACAATTCCACATCTCAATCTAATAATGTCATATTTGAAAACAGGGGTCAGTTAATACTTTTTCCTGCTTATGTGGAAGGAAAGACCACTTACTGTCTAAGAGACACCGGAAGTAGTATAATATGTATAGATGAAAGTATCATTCCAAATCAGAAACCCACCAATATAATAAGAGTGGATACAATAAAACTTGGAAATGGTTCCACTGTAAATTGTCCTGTCACTATAATAGACATTGATTGTCCTTGGCTCACTGGAAAAGCAGAGGCAGCCATAATGAAAAACTGTGTTGCACCTTTAATTATTGGTAATTCTTTCAATGTCAAACATGATAATAGTTTTGACATTTTTCAAAAATGGATGAATGAAAAATCCAATGACTTGAATTTGAAACCTGTTCTATTGCAAAATAAGAAGTTGGTAGATTTACCAGAACAAGAATTTTACCCTGCTCTACAAACTTTTAATTTCTTACAAACCATAGGAAAGTCAGAAAATAATATTCTCTATGAGACACCTAATATTG
This sequence comes from Anisus vortex, assembly GCA_949126835.1. Lineage (NCBI taxonomy): Eukaryota > Metazoa > Mollusca > Gastropoda > Planorbidae > Anisus > Anisus vortex. The sequence goes on along the minus strand of OX421505.1, from coordinate 1,587,629 downwards.
ACTTATCCATAAATAATGAAAAGGATAATCCTATTCCCAAATGGAATGGAACAGAAAAACTAGAACAGTATGTAAGCAAATTTGAAAGTCAATGTGAAATAAACAATGTACCAAAAGAATTACATGCTATTTCATTATGTAGACATTTAGAAGGTCATAAACAAATATTCAACATTGCTAAAAATCAAATATCTGATTTTACTAAAATGAAGAGTGAGATATTATCATACATTGATAGTCCTCATAAAAAGGAAACCCAAATGAAAAAAACAGAAAATATCAGTTTAATAAACATGCCTTTTGATGAGCTAACTCTAAAACAAGAACAGAAAGAAGATCCATACATAATTAAAATGGTATCAGAAATTGAAAAAGGTCAGGTTAAAAATAAAAACATTGAAATAATAAATGGAATTCTCTGTAGAAAGGACACTAAATTAGATGTAACTCAAATAGTTATACCTAAAACATTAACTGTCAAAGTAATGCAAATTTCGCACAACAATGCATTGTCAGGTCATTTGAGTAGCAAGAAAACAGTTTGTAAACTCAAAAAGAATTTCTGGTGGCCTAAAATGGAAAAAGATTTGAAAACATTTATTAAAAGCTGTGATACCTGTCTTAGACATAATAAAAAAGATTCTAAACATAAGGCTCCAATACAAATGACAGATACCATAAACAAACCTTTTTACAAGATAGCAGTTGATATAATAGGGCCCATGAAGCAGACTAAAACTACCAAAGCAAAGTTTGCCTTAACCATTATAGACATGGGGAGTAGATGGATAGAGGTAGTTCCATTAAGGGAAATAACTGCAGAAAGGGTCTGTAATGCTCTTTTACCTATCTTTTGTCGTTTCGGTTTTCCAAAGTTCATATTGAGTGACAATGGAACTCAATTCAAATCAAGCCTTACTCAAGCTTTTGCACAAATGTTAAAAATCACTCAAATTTTTAGTTCTATATACCATCCTGAATCAAATGGTATGATAGAAAGGGCTAATCAAACAATAAAACAAATGATAACAAAAGTGTGTGAAGACCATCCATTTGAATGGGATGATTACCTTCCAGCTATTTTGTTTGCTTATAGACAATCGGTTCATAAAAGCACAGGTTTTACACCATTTGAGTTAGTGCTTGGCAAAAATCCCAATGGACCATTGGATAATTTCAAATCAGAATTATTAGGACTTAAAGAAAAAAAAATGTCTCCATTTGACTTAGTCAATAAAACTGAAAAACATATGAAAACAGCTTATGAATTTGCTGTACAAAAAAATGAAGAAATCAAATCTAAAACTTTAATCAGAGAAAATATTCATAAGAACATGAGAAAACTAGAAGTTGGTAATAAAGTACTTGTTTATTTGCCAATTGGCAGTGGCAATACTATGGAATGGAGAGGACCTTTTGAAATAATACTTAAGCTATCTGATGTATTTTACAAAGTTAACATTAATAACAAAGAGAAAATTGTTCATTTAAACAATTTGAGAACTTATGAAGAAAACAAAGTAATTGAATATAAATCAGAAGATGATATAAATAAATCAGGACATGCAAAAATGACATTAAATAAATGTTGTTCAATATTAAAAAGCTATAATAGGGAAAATAAAAGCAAAATAATTGAAATTGAAAATAAACCAGACAATGATATTAGTAAATCTGAACATAGAGAAATAACATTGAGAAAATGTTGTGAAATTCTAAGGAATTTTAGCAGAGAACTCAGGTATAATCAATAAAATTATACATAGGAATAAATAAATTTATGAATGGGATATGATATTTTCAGTAACAGGTATAATGACATGATAACAATTTTTTTTTCTTTGTAAAGAACAAATATGTAAATATGGATACTGGTATAAAATAATCTAATTGATGAAAATAATGATTATCAGTTGGAAATTTTTTTTTATATAGCCTCTGAACAGTTTGGTAAGACTGTTAAGCACATAAATTTTGTGGCCTCTGAACAGTGAATCTGTTATGCCATATGTTAATATTAATATGCCTATGTAAGTCTTTAAAAAAGCATTAGAGGAATTGAAATAAGAATGATATAATAATGAAATGCCTATGTAAGACTCTAAAGTCAGAGCATTAGATGATAATATTGTATTGTATTCATGTAAGACTAAAGATAGCATTGAAGCCAATAGATAAATGATACATATAAGACTCACAGGAAGATGAGCAGTGTAATATAAATATATAATTGAAGGAAAGACTTGAATAAATTGTGTAATATTTTATTGTAAACTAAGATTAAAGATAATCATGTTACATTGTAAGTAATGTTATTGAGAATATCAATCAATAATAAAGAATAATCAATAAGAATATCAATTCAAAATAAATATTGTGAAGATATAGATTCATAATGAAAATGACAATTGAAAAAAACTGACATTAGTATTATATTAATCTTAGTGTATAAACTAATAAATGTTGTATGAAAAAATTTTCATGGAATCTATTTAGATTTTGTGAGATAAAGATAATAGATAATCTCGACAGCCTTGATGAGTATTTAGCATAATAATTATCGATACACATCACTGATATCCAATAGTTTATCTCAGTATTACTGAAGTTGATTAGACAATACCTAAAGATAATTGTCTATGACTAATTGTCATATAAACATTAGACATTATTCTTTGTGTCATATTTCTGCTTATAAATATGTTTTTTGATTGTTTGTACATATATTAAATGAATTTTTCTCTATGTATTATTAAATGAATGATTATATGCATTAATTAAGATTAAGATAATTTTTTTTTCACTATTGTAAACATTTTTCGTATCAAAAATAATAATAAATTATTATTTTTTCTCTGTGGTTGGGGGGTATGCTATGAAGCCATAAAATAATATATAGGTAGTAGCTATATTAATAATTAAAAAGTCGAAATAAAACCCATTTTTGGATATTAAGAAAACCTATATCGGAAGTAGATATAGTCAAGTGACTGTCCATGCGGTCGGCAGTCTTTTCTCATAACTCACAAGGAACGCAGGCATTATTTTAGACTCAGGAAAAATAAATAAAATTGTGTATTATGTTGATACTATAAAGCTATATTTGTTCATTGGATGTGAAGTGTCAACTGTTAATGAATTGTTATTAAATAATATGCTGCAATAAGTCGTTCTTTTATTATTTACAAGTTTGGAAGTTATATTGTGGTGATGTCGTCCATTTTGATGTTCAAATCAATCAAATAATTCAGCTACTGCAACTCAAATACTCTGAGAAGACTGGTGGTAATGTTTGATAGTCCAATAATAATAATAGGACATCAACAGTTTTCAGAGTCTGATGATATCTTTCTAGGGCACCTTGGCTTTGCGGATGGTACGCAGTTGAAGTTGCATGTTGGATGCCTAGTTTCTTTAAGACCTGGTTAAACAGCTTTGATGTAAAGTTAGATCCTTGGTCTGACTGTATAGTCTTTGGAAGACCGTATCTTGAACAAAATGCAATCAGTGCGTCAGATATCTTATCTGCGTTAATGGTGCGTAGCGGAATAGCTTCAGGGTATCTCGTGGCAGTGCACATTATAGTGAATAAGTACTGGTGTCCTGTCTTTGTTTTAGGCAAAGGACCTACACAGTCTATTAGCAAGTGGCTAAATGGTTCTGCAAAGGCAGGTATTGGCTTTAGAGGTGCTACCGGTATAGTCTGGTTAGGTTTACCAACTATCTGGCATGTATTGCATGACTTGCAGTATTTTGTGACGTCACGATGTAGTCCAGGCCAATAGAAGTACGGAAGAATTCGACGGTAAGTCTTGTTCACTCCTAGATGACCAGCATATGGCGTGTCATGAGCCATGTGTAAGATGTCATTACGATATATGGCTGGTACCACAATCTGACTTCCTTCTCTGCAATTGTCACTATCACATTTCACATCTCTCCATTTTTGCATTAATATTCCCTCCTTCAGAAAAAATCCATTTCCTTTAATTTCTGCCTCCTGTTCAGTTATCACCTTTTTCTTCAGGTGTTTAATTCCTGAATCTCTATTCTGTTCTAATAGGAGTAATTGTCGAGGTGACAAATTACTTTCAGTAGTCTTGACTGAGGGACCACTCAAAATGTCAGCCAGGAAAGTTGCCTGTAGGTCAATTTCTGGTTCCATTTTTGACTTTGACATGGTTTCGACAGACTTTTGTTGTTGGGCCATACCTCTAGTGACGATGCATATAGGTTTGATAAAGCTCTCACTTTTATTAAGGTATTGTTTTTTCTTGGATATGGAATGCACCACATCTCAAGCAATATCATTTCCCAGTATTAAAGAAACGCCTTTAAACGGAAGTGATTTGTATACACCCACAACTACATTTCCAGTGAAGTACGCACTCTTCAGCTGTATTTGATGCAAAGGAACTTGTACATTTTTCCTTGATACACCTTGAATAGTAAGATCCTGTCCTGTATATGTCGATTGTGACGTAGGAACAGTATTCTCTAAAAGTAGTGAAACCTCAGCCCCTGTATCACGGAGTATTCTGATGTTCTTTTCACTAGTGACACCATTTATTATGGATGACACGGTACCTTCTTCAATGAATGGCAAACAATTGCTTGGTATCTCAGTATCGATGAGATCTGTATCCAAGTTATTTTTGTAAGAGGTATGTTTAGTACTCATGGTGGTTCTATCTGATATAGACTCCTTGGAGCTCAGATTAGAATTAGAATTATTGAAAACCATTGTCTCTATTTCAGGAACTATTTCTGGTTTCAAGTTTCCTAGATACGTGTGTTTTGTCAGGTTATCTGCATTAGCACTAGGTATCTCTGTTTGAGTTCTAATATCCTTCTTTACATTTTCATGAGTTCTTTGTTTTGGCATTGCTACATACGATAAGACAACATTCTTTTTATTTGGGTTCCCTTTCAATATCCAGCACTTTTCCTTAGTATGTCCAATTCGTTTACAATGGCTACAGGTTGGCTTGGAATTTGTTGGACCTTCATTGCTCTGCTGATGTCTCTTTGATTGATAGGATTCATTTGGATTCATGGTTTTCTTTTCTACCTTCATATCTCGATTCTGGAATTTAGATTTATCAACTGTTGTAAATTTATTGCTGGAATGGATAATAACATATTCGTCTGCCATTACTGCTGCTGTTTCTTTTTGTTCTACACCTTTGTCTGCTAAATGCATTCTTACATCACCTCTGATGTTATTGTTAAAGTCTTCCATTAGCATAAGATTAGCTAATTTATCAAAGTCTTTGTTTACACCTTTGGATCGAATCCATCTTTCAAAATATTTCTTTTTCTGTCTTAGAAAATCAACATGGGATTGTTCCTGTTCTTTCTTAGACTCACGAAACACTTTTCTATATTTTTCAGGTGTTAGTGCATAACTTAGCAGTACTCTATTCTTGATCAGTTCATAATCATACAATTCCTCTTCAGTAAGACTTAATACAACATCAAGTGCCTTTCCTTTGTTCAGAGCTGAGCGTAGGAGTATAGCTTTCTTGCCCTCGGGAAATTGATAGTCTCTAGCGTTTCTCTCGAAAATCATGAAGAACTCTTCCACCGAATTATCTTCAAAAACTGGAATATGTTTCTTAAACTTATACAGTTCTGCATCTGCTTCAGAGCTTGCATTCGAATGATTTGACGTACGAGACCTTGCTAGCTCAATTCTTTCTTGGCTTGCTATTTTCTCTCTTGCTATTTCTCTTTCCATCTCAATTCTCTGGCTTTCTCTTTCCATCTCTAATTCCATCTTTCTTAACTCAAGTTTAAATTTCAATTCTTCACTTAAGTCACCAGTTGTATGCTTTACTCTTTGTTTTATAGGAAAAGGTAATTCATCATCTGATTCATCATTAATGTTATCATTAGCAGTAGTTTCTTCAATAATTAGTGTACCTTGTTTTCTTAAACACTCAGTTACCTCTTGAAGTAATTTAGTTTTTGATGGCCTAGTTTCTGTGATAGAAATGCCCAATGATTTAGCCAATTCTTTTAGTTGTATCATCGACATTTTATTAAGCTGTTCTGAGGTTAGATCAAATATCTCTGGATCCAATGTAAGATTATTTGTGGCTTCCATTTTATATATTAAAAGTTACTATAAATCTTGTTAATAATACAATAAAGAGTCCAACTTACTTTCTGTCCTTTAAATAATTCACTACACCACACAGTTCAGATTTGTCACAGCAAGGTCATAAAAATAATACTTTCTTAGAGTTACTTTGTTTGATAAGGTAATACACAGGATAATTTTCAAGGCTGAATAGTTAAGTTTTCCGATTCTCAAAAGCAATGTTCAATTCAATCACAATCTTTAGTATATTGTATATTGTTCATATTTTCCAACACAATCCATCCAAGTTACGAGTATGTATTACGGCAGTTGTAAATAGTTTGTGTAAATAGTATAACGATTCTTGAAGTTGAAGTAAATCCTCCAAACGTTTGTTAGTAAATCACTGACGAGCAAAACCCATTTTATTACAAGGCAATTTATTCACCATAATAAATTATGGATGAGACCTTCTATTTATATCACACAAGTATAATTATGATTTATAATGTTATTACGGCTAGAGCCCCCATTCAATTTATGAAAATGATAGTTATAGTATTGTTATTATTAGTGTGAGTATCCTTGTATTAGTGAAGATCCTATTATATCATTCTGAAGTTTATTTGTAGTTGTCTAGAGTATTCCGTGGTTCTTAGTATCCCCTGGTAATTCACATAGCGTAGTTTTAGAGTTTTCAGTTGATTCACTTCATGTATAATTATTTGTGTGGCTCATATTATACAGCAAGAACCTCGATGTTGAGTTGTAGTGTAGATTATTAATATAGTTGAATAAATATTACACATACACACATGTAGATAACTTTGATATATTGACATTAACCAAGTTGTGTAGAAAGCAACGATAAATTTGGTTTAATTTACAACATCAATCCAGTAGGAATCCAAATAATATTATATACACAATCAAGAAATACACATATTCCAATTAGTAATGAATATCCTCAATGAACATATAGCATTGTAGTTAATAGTAGAATAATAAATTCTCCATAATACTGTTATGGCCCTCTATATGATGACTATTATTACGACTCGTTAAATCGGATTCAATGAATATAGTTGTATCTTTATTAGAAGTCTCTAGATTCTGCTAATCTGTAGCCCAAGCTAGGGGTTCCTTGACTGACAGGTCTATGCAGCAATGTAGTTATATTCGTGATAATTATCTTCAACACCTTTCTCAACAATGATAGATCAAACAACTCCAGTTGTTGAATAAACAATTTTATTTAAATTGTAGACTCAATATAAACGATCAATAAACTTCATCAACTGATGGCAACATAAGTTTCAATACAATGGCATACAATATACAAATGAATATAGCGACTTCACTCGACAAACTTCCGAACTGAACTAACTTTAAGGAGGTCGGGACTTAACAAAGAAAACTATCATCGAAGATTCTACAGGGTCTTAATACGCATTTTAACCTCTTTCTCTATAATTACTACGATCCAGAATTATCCTCCAATTTCCACGGGATTTGAACGAATTATTTTATTTAAACTGCCCTCAGGGCCTAAAGGTCAAACCTTGGTCGCCTTGGACTCTGATACGCACTTGTTAAGAGGTCAATGCCTTACTACGTCATTCATTTATGACCGATATTCGTAACATCCCCCTCCTTCTAAAGTTTTATAATTATTTCTTTTACATTTTAACCATACGAAAAATGTTAATTTTAAGGAATAATTATAAAAGAAAATATTCCGGGGAAAATTCAATTGGCTATCCCAATAATTCAATCGAACTGATAACAATAACATATAATATATGCAATATAAGTTCATCTTATCAAATGGCTTAACTACAGTCATTCAATCATTCAATTTTTAATTCAAAACAATGGACAATTAAATTGTTTATCTAAATCTTGTATACAAGAAAAATACATAATCATTCTTAATAGATATAATATAATACAAGTTAATAATTTCTATTACATTGAACATTCCCAGTAATAAAAACTCTCTCGTCCATTTAATTATAAACTAATATCTTTTACAATTTGTAATTATACAACAAAAGAAAAAATCACTTAATGTCTATTCAGACCCGACTTATTTTTTTTTCATAAGGAGAAAAAACTCGCTCTTGATGAAAAAATACTACTAGGCTTGATCTAATTACACAACAACACGATCATTGTCTCGACAGTATTTTTTTTTTCATGTTTGTAGGCTGGCTAACACATTAAACTTTAAACAATACTGTCTGTGTCAAAACCCAAAATGTAGGTCAATTCCGCATTTCTCTCTCTCTCTCTCTCTTTTTTCACCCTCTCATTCTCAATTGATTCTAACAATATTGACATCGCTATGCAAATTTTTACCTCATCACAGCCGAGGTCAAATAAAATTGCTACGCGATTAAATAGTTATCGTATTAAATGAGCATTATTTAACAACCATTATCTCAATATGACATTCATTTATGTTATTTTGAGAACATTAAACATAGTCTGTTCACGAATTAAAATAGTTTATAGACAATTTCATTAAAAATATTTCAATCTTTCATTTTACCATGACCTTTCGACGTCATTTTTTTCTTTTTAAAAGAGTTCACATTGAAACATTCTATCTTTCATGCAGACATGGATTTACTTGAAACAAATTTGGTTAATTTACTTAATTAACTATCAATCAAAGCAGATTATATTATCTTCATACAATCTTAGTACTAAATAGTAAGTACTTATTTTCTTTTAATTACATTAAAGACATTTCAAATACAATATTATTGAAGTAGAAAAGAGTTAAGCATAGGCTACTATTAATTTTGTTCAGAGCGAAATCAATGTAACAATTTATGTACAAAACAAACTGCTAGTTTGACTGGTGTGGTAAAACATTCCATTTCCAATCTTTTCAGTGGTGTACATTGCTCTTTTCCATTTTCCATAAAGGTTTTATTCATAGGTTCTAGGTTCTCCTGTTACTTTCACAGTGTTCAGGTCTACCCAATCTTTTGATTGTCAGTACAATTCATTCAATCTATTTTAACTCATACAGAAAAAAAATAGATTAGTTTTACAATCTTGACATGAAATCCTTAATTAATAATACATTTTTTGAACATTGGTATGTCAACATTATAAATTCTCAACCATTCTGGTTTACAGTGTCAAGTCAGTGGCACATCCTAAATTTTTACAACATAAGGATTACAAAGTTTTATTAGTTTCTACTTTTGGTCTGCTTTTCATGTAACAGTATCCTAAAAGTGAAAAATCATATATAATACATTTCTTGGAATTCTTGTTAGTCATAGTTCTGCCTTGCTGCAACTATTTTTACCCTTCATTATCATACATTCAATGATAATATAATAAATGAATTAATTCACATAGAAGAAATTTGCATCTTGACTCAGTGCAATATTTCAACAACAGTACATGATAAAATAAATCCATAGTACAATCATAAAACATTTCTCAATACTTTAGTGATAGAAAAATTTCTCTTTTCTTAAAACCATTTACATCTTTATCAATCAAATTATCCTCTCTGCCAAATGTTTCAATTATCATTTCCAGAGATTCTCAAACATATCTTATAATCAGTCCACATTTATAATGTCCTCTGATTTAGAAACCAATTCTGCGGATAAAACTGATCTTTTTCTCTTATAGCAATTATTTTAAATGCTCAACCTAACAAGTTTGTTTAGAAATATCACACTATAATGATATTTACTCTAACAATACTTTTACTCAGTCCTTTTTCTTCACAAGTAAGGGATTTAGTTTTAAAATAGTAAGTTTGGTAACTAACTATCAGTGAATTTGTCATTCAATTCATCCTGTACTCCAGGCATAAATTTTACAAATAAGAGTAACAATGTTAACAACATCAAGCTTATTCCAAATGTTTTCAGAAGGTAAGGCTTTATCATTTTCAAATGATATAATATTTTTGCCTTTCTTTCATCACACAACAATGGCATCTGCATGTGAGCAGTGTACAGTTTTTTTCTAACAAACACAATTATGTCAGACAACACATTTATGTACTTATCTAGGTACTTCATCAGCCCAAGGAGGTCCAATTCGGTCTGCCATTCCTCTTGAAGTAGTTTGAGTGGTCCTCGGACAGTGGGTCCAAAGATTGGTCCATAGGCTCCTCGACTTTCCGGATGGGATTCATTTGACATCTCCTGCTCCAGGCATAAGTTCTTTAGGACTGGATTGAAGAGTTCCGGGGCGAAGTTGGTCCTTCGATCTGTCGGTATGGATTGTGGTAACCCATAGCTTTTGATAGTTTCGGTCCAGCTCTCCGCACTCGTTTCTTCAGTGATGCTCCTCAAATCTTCATCTGTACCGGCAACTGCAGGTTTGCATTGTTGTTTGTTCATGCTGTGGTCTATCTGTTCATAGACATCAGTAGTAGGATTTTCTTTCTCGTCGACAGCTTTCTCATGCAACTGTAGCAACTCTGGGTCTACTTTCTGCTCAGCAATCAATTCATTTTGCGATGACTTCTTTGATTGATCATTTCCTTTCGGACAATCTTCAATCATGGAGAAAATAGTAGTATCAAGTTCCACTTCTTCTTCCTCTTTCTTCTCTCGTGGGAGAATTTCTTCTTTCTTTTCCTTTTCTTGTGAGATAATTTCTTCTTTCTTTTTCTGTGGTGTCATACCATTTATGACATCACCTACAGGATAAAGTTCTTTTTCTTTTCCTGTCTCCACTATAGGACTAGGGTCTGGATTTTCCTTCACAATCAGTTCAGGTCTCACCCTCCCTTTCGCCAAATCATTTGCTAGGATAACGGATATGCCCTCAACAGGAAGTTTTGATATTACTCCAACTGTCACATATCCTGTCACCAAGTCAGATGTGAGGTATATCCTATGTAGAGGTATTTCTTCTTTCCATTCAAAACCTCTCAATAGGACAGTCTGTCCTGTCAATGTATTAACATTTAATGGTAATACATCTTTAAGCAGCAGTGTTAATGATGCTCCTGTGTCTCGTAATATTTTTACGGACTTCAGTGGTCCTTCCTTTTGTAAGGCCACACAACCTTCACTAATGAACGGTTGAAAACTGCACAGGGTCTCTGTGTCAATTTTATTCTTCCCTTGACCATGACTTTCGGGTGTTGTTTCATCTTTCGATGACTTCAGACTCTTGTTCGAGTCAAAAATACTTTGGTCTACTTTCTCGTCTCTGTGGACTTGGACAATTAATCCAATAGTAGCCATTCTGTATTTATAATCAGGATATTTATCCTCATTATCTTCAGTTGTAGATTTCTCTACCTTCTGACTTTTGCTCTCAGGCAAATCCACCCTCAGTGTTTCTGGTTTAGAAGAATCTTTCTTCGAATTCAGTTCGTTTGTATTTTCGCTTTCTTGTACCTTTTGTGTTGGTTTATGGCTAGTGCACATTACCACTTTATTAGGTCTTTTATCTTTCCTTATGCTCCAACAGTCTTCGATGCTATGTCCTGTTCTTTTACAAAAAGTACATTGGACGTTTTTGTTGATAGGTTTTTTATTAACATCATTTTGTTTCACAAAATGCTCTTTTTCACGATGTTGTTGTTGTGTGTTTTCTGCTGGCCGTTGTGACCGATTAAAATTCTTTCCATCAGCTGTCCTATGACACAATGTGTACTGTTCAGCTAAATCAGCAGCCTTATGTGGGTCAGTGATGTCACGCTCGGATAAATACATTCTTATATCCGGCCTCACTTTGATAATAAAATCCTCTAAAAGAATGATATCTTTCAATTCTTTTAATGTGGAGATATTTCTGGATTTTATCCACTGATCCATTAACTTTTCCTCTGCTCTAAGGAAGTCTAAGTGTGTTTGGTAAGGGGACATTGTATACTGACGGAACCTTTTCCGATAACTTTCCGGTATTTGGTTATAGGCTTTAAGTACAGTATCTTTAATGATTTCATAATCATTTAAATTCTCCTCTTTTAACAATAGAACACAATCTCTTGCCCTTCCCTGAGTAAAAGCTGTTCTGACTAATATTCCCCATTTATCTTCTGGGAACTTAAAATCTCTGCAAGAAATTTCAAAGGTCTGGAAGAAATTAGCTATTTCACTTTCTTTATCAATGTAGGTAGGGACTAGCTTTTTCCATCTGGCCATCTCTACATCATTATGAGATTCTTTTTTAGTAGCTCCTATCTTTGCTAGCTCTATTCTTTCCTGACTTTCTATTTCTAGACGTCTTTGTTCCATTTCACGATCAAGACGTTTTTCTTCTATCTCACGATCAAGACGTTTTTCTTCTCGTTTATCTTCCATTTCCATCCGTTTCATTTCTAGTTGAAATCGGAACTGTTCGGACATTGAAGATTTCGACGTCTGACCTTCAACTTGATATTCCTCCGCGCTTGATTCTACTTTCAACTTGCCACTCGCAATCAACACATCTTTTATCTGCTGTGTCAACACAGTCCTCGATGGTGTAGTTTCAGTAACTTCTATCTTTAAGATCTCAGCGATCTCTTTTAACTTCTTTATTGATAAAGTTTTCAAAACTTCTTCTTCTGGATTTTCAATAAATTCCATTCTTTAGTTAACCCTTAAAGCGCGTAGGGCCACGATCGTGGCTCAGCGTTAACAATACGTTAAGTGCGTGAAGCCACGATCGTGGCTTAGCTTTTTTTCGGCTACATTTTGTCGTTTTCATTCGTTTTTTTTGTAAAAACGTACACATCCGTAAAGCTTAACAACTTCCGTCTCTTCTGGTAGTTATGGCAGCCATTTTTTACGTTAAATTTTTCTCGATTCGCACAATTAACGAAGGCGTTAGTGACTATTCGAAAAGCTACGATGGAATTGATGCATAATTTCAATTATATTTTAGTGGTTTTGATGAAATTCTAAACAGTAAGAAGTGTATTGAATTCATATTTGTTTTATTTTAATGATTTAGTTTTCAAAATACTGAAATAGGTCAAAAAGCCGGCAAATAGTTCAATAAATTAGCTTTAGGTTTGTTGTTAGCAAAAACATCGGTTTCGAAAGATGGGCGTGGCTAATGATCGTTTTTATTTTAGTTATTATTGAAATAAATTTGTATTTAAATCTGTTTATTTTGCGAGCCTAGGTTAAAACTAGTATATTTTCATCATAATTGTAAAAAATTTGATAGTTAAACAACATTTAATATTTATAATATTTTTTTTTTCGAACGGGGTGGGTGCGCTCTAGGTTTACTGAGTGCAATGTCGGACTGTACCCTGACTAATTTGTAAATATTACAGGAGACTCTAATACTTACTAATATACTTTTTTTAAATACATTTCTTTAATTTAATACATATATGTCTAAAATTTAAGTGTTTTTTTAATATTTTTAATCGATTTTTAATCCTTAGTTGTGTGTTAAATTAATAAAAATATTTTTTCGAAGTTTTTGTAAACAAAAATTGCCGTGTATTTATTAAATTTTTACATTTTAGATGCTAGATATTAAACAATCAATATGTTTTTCCAATTCCCCAAACTATAAGCTTTAATAAAATGTATAGGTTTATATATCTAATGTAAAAATATCATAAAAGAAAACAAAATAAAAGCAAGAGGTTTTGAAAGTTTAATGCCCGTCAGTTTTAGCTACACTTTTTAATGCATTTTTGTGAAAATAGCTACGCGCTTTAAGGGTTAAGAGATTTATAAAATGTAAATTTCCAACTTACGTCTTTCCAATCGGAAGAATAATTTCAGCGTTCTTAGGCTTGCTCAGTAGGTCACGGCTTCAACACACAACACAACACAACTTGAATATATGTTTCACTATACAACTATCCCGGACGAGCCCCCAAACTGTTATGGCCCTCTATATGATGACTATTATTACGACTCGTTAAATCGGATTCAATGAATATAGTTGTATCTTTATTAGAAGTCTCTAGATTCTGCTAATCTGTAGCCCAAGCTAGGGGTTCCTTGACTGACAGGTCTATGCAGCAATGTAGTTATATTCGTGATAATTATCTTCAACACCTTTCTCAACAATGATAGATCAAACAACTCCAGTTGTTGAATAAACAATTTTATTTAAATTGTAGACTCAATATAAACGATCAATAAACTTCATCAACTGATGGCAACATAAGTTTCAATACAATGGCATACAATATACAAATGAATATAGCGACTTCACTCGACAAACTTCCGAACTGAACTAACTTTAAGGAGGTCGGGACTTAACAAAGAAAACTATCATCGAAGATTCTACAGGGTCTTAATACGCATTTTAACCTCTTTCTCTATAATTACTACGATCCAGAATTATCCTCCAATTTCCACGGGATTTGAACGAATTATTTTATTTAAACTGCCCTCAGGGCATAAAGGTCAAACCTTGGTCGCCTTGGACTCTGATACGCACTTGTTAAGAGGTCAATGCCTTACTACGTCATTCATTTATGACCGATATTCGTAACAATACAAATCAAATAGAAACGATACTCAGAGCGGAGAATATTTGATGTTACTAGATCGAATGCAAGCCAAGAACTGACTAAAAGTGTCGAGACGCGTAGAAATATATTATGGGTCAATCGTTGGAAAATCCAGTCAGCCTAGTGACACGAGAATTTTAATCAAGCCTGCGTGCTGACTGCGTGATCAGATTGTTTTTTATTAAGAACAAGCAATAATGCTCTAACAAAATAAGGAGAGACCGGACGGCCTTGACACGCTGTAGGTGCGTGGGCAGTTCATGTTTTTATCGAGGTTAATAAAAAAACAATAATGCTCTCATTAGGTTAGGAAAAACCCGGGGGAAACTTTGAGCTGAGAAATATTTTATATCGTTTAAACGCAATTCGCTTAAATGATTTAGTTGGTTTATTAACATTACAATGTAGGGAATTTACGTTTCGTAACAACAGTAAGATAGAATAAAAATAATAAAACAAAAAGAAAATTTAAATAAGCTTTCTCATTCTTTTCTCCGTCCTTTTGACGAGCTTAATAACTAGTATATATATAAAAATTTCAAAATAATTGTGTGGGTACATACATGCTAGTATATATGCATTAAGTGTGTTGTTTATTATTATTACAGCTATGTCTTCAAGTCAGGAAGTTCACTTATATCCTTATGACAATCAATCAATAGTCGATGTGTGTAGGACCAGCATGCATCAGGCTACAGAAGTCACATTGAAAGGAATAGTGCAACTGCCAGAAGGAACTCTTGATAATGAAACTACGATAGTTCTTGACGTAAAACGACATAACACTGACACAATGAAACAGGTATGAACACATATATCATAGTTTTCTTTTTTTTTCTTTTATAAATGTCAATGACATGTTAATAGTTTATTTTTTTCTTTAATTTTTCTAGTTTTGCATCATTAATCTGAGCAAGTGTATGGACACGGCATTTCCATCCAACTGTAACTGCAAAAGACAACATGACGCTCTGCAATTCAACCTTACTTTTAATTTTACCAATCAAATTATATTTAGTCTTGCCGAAGCTAGAATGCGATTACGATCCGATTATTATAAAACAGAGAAGCTTGTTAGCAACACACAACTGATACCAGCTATATATAGTAAATATTTCATTTTTTTGTCTTTTATTATACATTAAGATAATAAATATGTTTATTAGTAAACCAAAAGATTTAAATGATATATATACATAAATATTATGTTTTTTTTTAGATTCCATCACTTCAAAATTGGAAATAAATGGAAAAGATATAGATCCCAATGATTGTACGTTTAAAATTAATAAAGACTTTCCAACCATTCGATTTTGTTGTGATGTCAAGCACTTACTGTGTCAAGTTTCAATCATGTTAAATGGGAATGAACTCGTGAGACAATCATCATGTGTTGAAATAAATGTCAATGATCACCTGGACTATTCAGAATTTCAATTCAAATACGACATTTGTCAGAACAATAAGAGTACAACAATATTCCAGTGCCAACCTATATTTGGTAACTTTCTATTTTTTTCATGTTAATCAAAATGTTACTTTGTAATTTAAAACATGCGTTAAAGTTATTTGTTTAGTAAAAATATAAGCTAACATAAAAGCTTTAATAATATTCCTTACATCGCATATATATATATATATATATATATATATATATATATATATATATATATATATATATATATATATATATATATATATATCCATCCCTGTGGCACTACAGCCCATGTAGGGCTTTGGCCTGCTTCACCACCTCCATCCATTCGGGCCTATCCCTGGCTTTCCTTCGCCAAGCCCGTACACCAAGCTTTTGCAAATCTGCTTCTACAGCTTCAAGCCATCTTTGTCTTGGTCTGCCCCTAAGCCTCTTTCCCTTTGGCCTCTGGTGATGTGCTGTTCTGGCTGCTCTGCCTTCTGTCATTCTTTCCAAGTGGCCTGCCCACCTCAGTCTGCCCTTCTTTATTTCAGCTACCACGGTTGGATCCTTGTACAGGGTGTACAGTTCTTCGTTTGTCCTTGACCTCCAGCCATCTAGGTCTTGCACAGCTCCATATATCTTCCGCAGCACTTTTCTCTCCCAGGTATTAAGCAGGGCTTCAATGGATTTTGTCATTGTCCATGTTTCACTGCTATACATCACCACTGGTCTTATTATGGTTTTGTATATTACCTTCTTCGTTCTTTTCGAGATATTTTTGCTGCGGAATACATTTTGGAGGCTGAAATAGGCACGATTTCCTGCAGCTATTCTTTCTTTTATTTCAGGTAGTATCTCATTCCTTTCATTAAGGCTTGACCCTAAGTATTTGAAAGTATCTACTCTTTCAAATGTGCGATTCTTGGTTTTGAAGTCTTCTTTATCTTCTTCCTTTGTATCATCCCTCATCAGTACCATGTACTTTGTTTTGTGGTCATTGATCTCAAGTCCTGCCAGCTTGGAGGCATCTTCCAGCTCTGTAAGAGCTTGTTGTATGGCATCTTTATTCTTTCCAAGCAAGGCTATATCATCAGCATATGCTAGGTACTGCAGAGGTTGGCTATATAAAGTTCCGCTGGGGCGTATGCCTGGGGCTTCTCTATTGAAGTATTCTGTTATCGTTCCTCTAGTGTCTATGTTAATGTTTCTTATGACTCTCTCTAGAACTAGGTTGAATAGCATGCACGATAGTGAGTCTCCTTGTCGTAGTCCTTGTTGAATTGGGAATTCACGCGAGTACTCTCCCTGGGCCTTGACTTTACTTCTAGATCTATGTAGGGTCATGTATATTAGTCTAGTTAGCTTATTAGGGATCCCAAAGAATTCCAGTGTTTCATATAGATATTTTCTATTGATACTATCATAAGCCATTTTGTAGTCTATGTAGAGCTGATGTACTGGTATATTATATTCATAACATTTTTCAAGCAGACATCTAATGGTAAAGATCTGGTCGTTTGTGGATCTGTTAGGTCGGAATCCGCATTGGTAATCACCTAGTATATTTTCTGTATATTGTTGTAGTCTACTTGCTATTAATTTAGACATAGCCTTGTATGTAACATTTAACAGTGAGATTCCTCTATAGTTTGCACAACTAAGTTTAGATCCTTTCTTGTGTATTGATGTTACTAATGCCGTTTCCCAGTCTGTAGGCATTTTTTCTTCTTGCCATATTTTTTCTATTAGCTTGTGTATTTCTATGTGTAGCTCTCTCCCGCCATATTTAATAAGCTCTGCTGTGATAAGGTCCTCTCCTGGGGCTTTATGGTTCTTGAGTGACATTATTTCCTTTGTTGTTTCCTCTAGCGTTGGTGAGTTTCCAAGAGGGTCTGGTCCTCCATAGGGCAGGTTATATTGTTGTGTGTCATTTTCTCCTGTATTTGGTTCATTTAGTAGTTCCTCAAAGTATTCTGCCCATCTCTCTAGAACTCTGCTGTTTTCTGTTATTAGTTCACCCTGCTTATTTTCACACATGTGGGGTCTTGCTTGAAAACCATTTTTCTCGTCCTTTATTTTCATGTACATTCCTCTCACATCGCGGCTCCTTGCCAATTCTTCTATCTCCAATAGTTTAGCTTTTTCCCAGTCCCTTTTTTTCTTTCTGCATAATTTAGTGGCTTTCCTTCTAGCTTCTGTGTATAGTTGTCTGGTATTTCTTGTTTCTCTCTATATATATATAGCTTGTGAGATGACTTGAGATGATTTGTTAAAATGTTTGTATTTTTCTAAGTTGTATCGTTAATAATGCAATTCAATATTGTGGACAACGAAGAGATTAATTCTTTCAGTTTAGAGAAATGTGAAGTTTCTTCTATGTACTGTTATATGTTGTGATATTTTAGAACCAACGTAAAATAATAATTAGATATATATTTAGAAAAACAACTATAAAAACCTACTAGAATAGAGGGCTTTAGCTCATATCCAACTTAAGCTTTCTGTCTGAAAATGTTAGGAATTTAATCAGTTCGAGGGTCAGAGTGACGGTAAACAAACAAAAAAAAAAACAAAACAAAACTAAAT
Source organism: Anisus vortex (assembly GCA_949126835.1). Taxonomy (NCBI): domain Eukaryota; kingdom Metazoa; phylum Mollusca; class Gastropoda; family Planorbidae; genus Anisus; species Anisus vortex. Next base: position 1,569,068 of record OX421505.1, on the reverse strand, counting down.
ACCGAAAGAAACGTTCTAAGAACAGTTGTTATTCTATTTTTTTTCTTGATCTCTTAACAAAACTCATTCTAATCATTCGTTTCTCTCTTTCATTTTGACGGGTTTAACTACTAGTTGTTAAATAATATCCGTTTGAAACAATATCCTAAAAGTACAAGCTTTTATGGCTCCATAAAAAATATTGGCTAATCGTTTCAATAATTCTATTACGTTTCTGCTTCTGTAAGTTTGAACATTCATAACTGATTCTTATATAAGTGTCTACATACTTTTTTGTACGTTTTACGGGTGGCTGGTCTCCACGAACGCATTATTCATACATAAAGTCATGCCTTTTTTTAACCATGCGAATGCCGTCAATACATTTACAAATATTTAGGTGATCCATTCTGAATTCGGCTATAAACTTCGAAGGCTTACTTTAACATAATTGTTGATACGATTATGTCCATTCATTGTCCTGTCATACGCAGACCACATTGGAGAATGAGAAGGAAAAAATGTCTGGTTAAATTTCGATTTTTACGTCCCCATAGAGGTACTCAAACCAATTGAGTCTTGGAGTAAGCTCTTCCATAATCACATTTTACAGAGCCTTCGAAGTAACATTTATGAGACAGAGAAACCCTTTAACCGGACCAGCGCACTCCAAATATTCAGGCCGAGAAACCCATTTACCGATCTAAGTACAAGCCTAAAGGAAGTAGTTTTAGCAATTCCCCAATCCAACTTTTTAATTGAAGAAAAATAGTAAACAAAGATAGCTGCGCTTGTTTTATGATCGTTTGTTGTGTATACAAGTGATTATTTCGAAGGGAAAAAATGGATAGTAGGGCCTACTGATCCAGGACCGTCAAAAGAAAAAGCGTACGTGTGTAAAAGATGCTTAGAATTCAAGAAACTCATGATGAAAATAGAGTCCAATAATGATGAAGGAACTTTACTAATAAACATAACAAAATAAAATTAATTATTCAATGATAAACAATACGTTACAATCACAATGTCAATGTCGACATTGACTATTGAGTCAATATTGGTTATCTAAACATTTTTCTTTTGGAAGAACATTATTGTAAATGACAAACCGAAAAGCAGATCAAATAAAAATAGATTACGGTAGTCAATAAATTATTAGGCCCTATTGAAAAATTATGAAAAATTAGTCAAGTATAGTATTAGGTATTGGGTCTAGAACTAGAAGTTAGTAGATGTCAGGTAATCATTTCTTTTACATAAATTAATCATAATGATATATATTAAGAGTTATATATGCTTTCAGATTGTCATTATTTGTGAGATATTTGTTGTCAAACTACTTTCCCCACACATCCCCGTTGTTTACAATTTACCTCTGGCGGGCCTAGGCAGGAGTGCGTTTTATTTTCAGAGGGGGCCAGGTCTCAAAGGGTTAAACAGTTTTAACTTTACAGTTTACTTTTTGTTTAATTTATTATACAACAAATATTGTTTTTCTCAACTGAAGTTATTATGTTACGTTCATTAAATGTTGTACAAGTGATAAGTTTTGATTCCGTCGCGCCAAATAATCCAGGGTCAAAACAACGACGCCAAAACATACCGCTTCATAAAATTATAGTTTCACCTCGCATCAATAGATGGAAAAAAATTATTACGGAGGCTCAATTCATTTTTTTCATAGATCTGTGACACATGCGTTAACATGTCTCTAACATGTTTATAGTTTTTTAAATATGGTATATATGTTTTTTATAATTATAAAATACAATTTTAAATTATTATTACTCACTACTTTTACTGATACTTAAAAAAAATCATTATTAAATATCAATCATTTGTTTATTTTTTTCAGTTCGCAAAACTTCGCCAGTTCAGAGCAAAAAAATATATGAGATTGTCGTATACTTAACGATCTTCATTCTGTCGGTGTCAATTTTTCTTAAGGTATTTTAAATATTTTATACCAGCCATGTGCTTTGATACGCCTAAAAGGTAATACAATACCCAGTCTAGTTTTATTCTTAGGATTCAATATGACAGGTCAGCTAATGATCAGATATATAAAAGACGATCCATTGACTCATAGCGCTGTACTTTATTTATTTATTTTTAAAAACGTTTACTACTAAATGTTTTACAGTTTAAATTTATAGTTCAATTCAAATAATATAATATATATATATATACTAATTATTTACTTTTTTTTCTACCAAAAAATTTGAAGCTGAAATTTCCAGGTCCAATCAGTAATACAATTTATTGTAAAGGTATTTATGCTTCTATTATTTATTTTTTCAATTGTCTATATTTTCTATAATTTCTATTTATTTCTATTAATTAAACTAATTGACCATTAGGTATTTTTGTTCATCCATATGATAATACATTGTTCTTAAGTATGTGTGGGGTGTTTTAAATCAATATGAAAGGTAAGGTAATGATCGGAGATACAGAAGACGATCCATTGACTCATAGCGATGTACAAGGTTGTCGATTCTCCTGACAAATGCCACGTACTTCTTCCTTGGGCATTGTACTGTGCCAGTGCATGACTGCAGAAATGATTCGTTGTGAAGTTGACAATCCTTATGTAGACGATCAGGGGATGTCCACATAGTTGGTTGATAGCACAAGAAGAAACATAAATAAATTACTATTTGTTGTGTAGTTTTACAGTTATTTTTTTTTCTGTACTCAACATTATATTATTATATATATATATGTCTATAGTAAACAAAACAGGTCAGATTTTATTAGTCCAGTTATTGTCCAAAATGATGACCATCAAAATCATATTAGCTAAACATTTCTTGGCTGCAAAGCTGTCATTATGTTCCTTAAATGCCAGATTTGGGTTTGTTTGTCAAGTTACCGTATATGCATTGTAAGTAAGTAAAGTACCCTGCTGTGATTATTGGGCCGATGAAGCAGCATTCCCCATTCTCTATGGTCACAGCATACTAAAGGTTTGTATGGCCAGCATAATGCCCAGCCAACTTTACTTTACCTCAGCTAATGTCAGTTGACCATCATAGCTGTCTAGACTCATTGACACCCTCCAGTCTAGGGAACAAATCCTAGCCTTCACCAGGATTCAAACCCAGAACCTTCGGTATGCCAGCCAAACATGCTGCTGCTCGACCACCGTGCCTCCAATACACATTGTAGTATTGTAACTTATATTTAATTATAATTAATGGCGAGTAGGCTTAGAACTAGTTACTAGGTAAATCTTATATGTTACATATGCATCTGCAACTTCTAAAGAGAAGCTTTTCAAAAATATTTTTATTAGCCTCTCTTTTTAAAGTTTTGAAATAGGATATTATGTAAGTAATTATAATGTGTAAATGGTTTAATAATTTTATCAGCTTAGATTATAACCATATCGAAAATTAAAACGTTTTATGGGCCATCTCAAGTTAAGAAAAAAGTATAGTATTCGTTTAAAATTTTTTATTTTGATTAATTTTGTATTCTAGAAAACAGCAACAGTTCATTTGAAAGTCAGTCCACTCTACTCTATGCTAGTCAGCAATCTTTTAATGAAAGTCAGGGAAGTATAGATAGCCAGAAGACAGTATTGTATACATCATTACAATTACAAAGATTAAGAAGTCAAGCTATCCAGCTGTTAGTAGCGTGCTATAAGTAAGCATATTAACATTTTAGTTTCATTATAGTTCAGAGCTGGTCTACTAACTGTGAGCCAGCTTATACAAAACTTGAAAAATGATGAAGTGAAAATCTTGTTTTTACTAACATCAATTTATTTATTTAATCAACACAAACACATAGATGAATTGGTGTATACTTTGATGATGAAGAAATTGTAATGCACATCCAAATAAAGAAGTTATTTTATTTATATTTTAATAATATTACTCAAGGTCTGCTTTAATGCTATCAGCCACTCTGCGTGGCGGAAGTTAAAACTCGCTAAGGCATGCCGGGACTTAGCAAACGATCAAATAAAGATTGAGTCACTGACATATATAATTATTAACTGGTAACAACTCACAATGAATTTTAAATAATAACAATGCAACAAAATGCAAGCATTTCAATAAAGATACCCAATTCATTAAATAATTAATCTAATGATTATTCTAGGGAAAGGCAATATCTACACCAGCCCTACAACTACATACCTCAGCACATATCAGCTTCCGGTAATATGTTCACACAGACCCCAACCAACCCAGTGTACACGTCCAAATCCAACAGCAACCAAGGTAGCGTAGCTGCTACGAACCAGGTGACGACTCCCATGGCATCACCAGTGCCTGGTCCTTGGATTTCTAAAGCATCAGAACGACAAAATGATGAAAGGAATGCGGCTAGTCTTACCAAGAAATACCAATGATTACATCGAATAGTGCTATGATAAAAATGTTGTCATGTGTCTAATTAAGTCTGTATCTTCTTTAAAACCAAAAATCATAATAAAAGTATCATTGTTAAATTCAGATTTATGCGGATCAAACGACGAGTGGATGATGACAGTGATGAAGATATTCCCAGTAAAATTCAGCCTCTGATTAAAGATTTTCTCCAGCTTCTCAAAGAAATGTTCCTAGATAAAAGTGAATACAGAAAGATAGCCGCCATGATGTTCCTTAAAAACATTGAAAAGGGTTCACATTTCATGGCTTCAGAAAAGGTTTCTCCTCCTGGTATGTTATAGTGTTGTTCACTGTCAATGATACACTAGGACATGGCTCCCAACCTTTTGTTTAATGTGTCCCTCCACCCTTGAGTAAGAATAAAAAAAAAAGAAAACACGGAAAATATTTTTAAAAAATTTAAAAATTCATGAAAATTAAAGCAGAGGAAAAGAAAGACATTATAAATTAAAACAAAGTGAAAGTGACATGAAGAAACAGCCAAAAGTGCTATGGAGGCTGAGCTTTTAGTGCCTAATGCTAATGTTTCACAAGTATAAGCTAACATAAAAAAGATAGCAGAAGATGAAATTAGCAATGGCTAGATGGAGAAAAAAAATCATTTTTTTACAGTAAATAGCTTGATAAAGCTTAACAAGCTTTATTTTGATGCCTTCTTTGTACAGTTTAAATATTTGTACTTATATTCTGTTTTGTCAAGTGTCAACGTTCAGGAATTTCATACTTTTATGAATTTTCTTGAAAACAATTTGGGAGCACTGGTAGAGCCACAATTTTAACTCTTTAATTTATTGATGATTTATGGTCTTTTCTATTTATTGTCCATTTGTGCCCGGTGTACTCCCAGGGGAGATGGTGTGTAGTACAGGTTGGTAACTGTATCACTAGGACATAAATGATGTTAGAAAGAATGACTAAAGGCCAGGCATGGAGTCAGAATCTGTTCTATAATATCTTGACATTATTTCAAGGTATACAAAAGAGGACTTCGCATCAGCCTTTCCAATACTATGGTCAAAATATTGGTTATCCTGACAGAAACTGGTATAGTAAAAGAGCCATGTTTAAAAAAATACAATTTAAGCTGTCTTGAAAATAAGTTTTTTTAAAGAAAAATCTAGATTCTAGATATGAATAATAGTATATACACATTAAGGTATACATGTAAAAGTTGGTTCAGTTGCAGAGAAACGTCCTGCCACAGAATCACATGATTTGCCAGAGATTAAAATAATACAGCTGATGCCAGAAACGCTGTTGCCTGTAAAGGTCGTCGGTATAGATTGTCTCCAAGAGTCTATCAATTTTCAGAAAGGACTGGAGTTATTACAGTTTCTCTTCCCGGCTAAGCCAATGCAGGTGAGTGATTTAACAGTGCATCTTACTGATGCCAAGGTTGTTGACTTTGAATATGGGTTTAATAATGACTGTTGAACATACTTAAAAATTACAACAATATATGTGACGCAACCCTACGGAATGGTACCAAAGTAGGCAAAATTAGATCTATAGTCTTTGCGGTTTTATAGAAGCAAAAAAATATGAATAAGTGGACAAGAAACCTGTGAAGTTTCAAGAATTGGCCAATGCACTGGTAGTATATGTTAACCTGTTAGAATAAATATTATTCGATTAGAATGAAAGTTTTCCAATGCATTCATAATGAATGATTGACACGAGTGTCAATACACAAATTGTTAAAGTTTTAAATATTGATACTAAATATTATTAGAATTTTCAGTGTTTTCTGCATAAGTAATTTTGATAATATTTTATGAAATAACGGGGGGAAAATTGTGTACGTATAATCTAGATAGAATGAACATTTAAAAAAAATGAAAATTGTAAATGGCATAAGTTTAGACAATCAACATTAAAAAAAAACAATCAACACTATCTATGATCCTTTTTGTAAAGTTATTTTCTTCAAGTGAGAATTCAGTTTTGCAGAATTCAATACTTGTTTGTGTGTAAGTATCACATGTAATAAGTTAGGATCAATGTATTCTATTCAAGACTTGTCACTTTGTTTCCATCCATTTATAGCAACTACGCAGAGTGTTGACCACAAACAACGGGGACACATTTGCAGCAGCAGCAATACTGACCTGTGAAGAAATGGAAATAAGCGACTCTGAAGAGAACGTTTCGGAGGCAGGGCCTATCACTGCCACACCAAGCAAACCTGAAATGAATCCATTACCGCTGGAGTCTGGAATGCAGTACTTGATAGGTACTCCTTGTTGATATCATTTAAACCAGCCAACTGTTATAGATACTGTACATTTTTGTGTAACTACTATTTGACCTACTAAAAAATGAAGAATTGATTCTTCTGTGATGCACTGTTTGTATAGCTTTATTGATAGGAATATTCTGGTTGTCATGACACACTTCTGTAACCATGGGCCTCAAAGCTGGCTAAGTGTCTGAACCACTGACATTGCTCAGGCCAGAGGCTGAGACACTTGGCGGGAAGGAAGAAATGTGCGCAATAAACTGTCTTGTCAAGCTCGGTATCTTCTTCTTATTCTTTATCTTATTGTGGAGACCCCGTTAGGACCGAGGAAAGAGTCCACAATTTAACTACACATAATATAAAAACATCACAAACAACAATTATAAACAGATGACAGAGTGTCACTTTAGGTTTTTAGCCCAGCCTTTCAGTGAAGATTTAAAAGCCGACACAGAAGGGGCAGTGATGGAGGCATGGTCCAGTATGTTCCACATTCTAATCGCGGACGAAATGGCTCAGTTTGCTTTGTCAGCAATAGATTGGACATGTATGCCCCAGTGGAGGTTTTCTTTGATGTTCACTCCAATGTACTTGACATCTGATATCCTCTCAATAGTGTGACCATGCAAGGTATAGCTGATGGGGAGCCTAGTCCTCTTTCTTGAAATAGAGAGGAGGTTGCACTTTTCAACCTTGAACGCCATTTGCTTTTTCGATACCCAGGTATCCAACTTATTGCGGTCGACCTGTAGATATAATGCACCATTTGGGCTCTCGATGTGAGAATACAGGATGGTATCATCTGCAAAAAGTCGTACCCTGGCGAAATATAATGTGTGAATATAATGTGTAAATGGTTTAATAATTTTATCAGCTTAGATTATAACCATATCGAAAATTAAAACGTTTTATTGGCCATCTCAAGTTAAGAAAAAAGTATAGTATTCGTTTAAATTTTTTTATTTTGATTAATTTTGTATTCTAGAAAACAGCAACAGTTCATTTGAAAGTCAGTCCACTATACTCTATGCTAGTCAGCAATCTTTTAATGAAAGTCAGGGAAGTATAGATAGCCAGAAGACAGTATTGTATACATCATTACAATTACAAAGATTAAGAAGTCAAGCTATCCAGCTGTTAGTAGCGTGCTATAAGTAAGCATATTAACATTTTAGTTTCATTATAGTTCAGAGCTGGTCTAGTAACTGTGAGCCAGCTTATGCAAAACTTGAAAAATGATGAAGTGAAAATCTTGTTTTTACTAACATCAATTTTTTTATTTAATCAACACAAACACATAGATGAATTGGTGTATACTTTGATGATGAAGAAATTGTAATGCACATCCAAATAAAGAAGTTATATTATTTATATTTTAATAATATTACTCAAGTTCTGCTTAAATGCTATGCAAGGCGGAAGTTAAAACTCGATAAGGCATGCCGGGACTTAGCAAACGATCAAATAAAGAATGAGTCACTCACATATATAATTATTAACTGGTAACAACTCACAATGAATATTAAATAATAACAATGCAACAAAATGCAAGCATTTCAATAAAGATACCCAATTCATTAAATAATTAATCTAATGATTATTCTAGGGAAAGGCAATATCTACACCAGCCCTATAACTACATACCTCAGCACAGACCAGCTTTCGGTAATATGTTCACACAGAACCCAACCAACCCAGTGTACACGTCCAAATCCAACAGCCACCAAAGTAGCGTAGCTGCTGCGAGCCACGTGACGACACCCATGGCGTCATCAGTGCCGGGTGCTTGGATTTCTAAAGCATCAGCACCACAAAATGTAGAAATGAATGAGGCTAGCATAACCAAGTAAGAAATACAAATGATAAAATATAATAATGCTATAATAAAAATGTTGTCAGGTGTCTAATTAAGTCTGTATCTTCTTTAAAACAAAAAAAATGATAATAAAAGTATCATTGTTAAATTCAGATTTATGCGGATCAAACGACCAGTGGACAATGACAGTGATGAAGATATTCCCAGTAAAAGTCAGCCTCTGAATGAAGAGGATTTTCCCCAGCATCTCAAAGAAATGTTCCTAGATAAAAGTGAAAACAGAATGAAAGCCGACACGATCGTGTGCCCGAAAGACTTTGAGAAGGCTTCACATTTCATGGCTTCAGAAAAGTTTTCTCCCCCTGGTATGTTATAGTGTTTTTCACTGTTAATGATACACTAGGACATGGCTCTCAAACCTTTTGTATTGTGTCCCTCCTTCCTTGAGTAGGAATAGAAAATAAAAGAAAACACGGAAAATATTTTTTAAAAATGTAAAAATTCATGTAAATTAAAGCAGAGGAAAAGAAAGACATTATAAATTAAAACAAAGTGAAAGTGACATGAAGAAACAGCCAAAAGTGCTATGGAGGCTGAGCTTTTAGTGCCTAAAGCTAATGTTTCACAAATATATGCTAAAATAAAAAAGATAGCAGAAGATGAAATTAGCAATGGCTAGATGGAGAAAAAAATTCAATTTTTACAGTAAATAGCTTGATAAAGCTTAACAAGCTTTATTTTGATGCCTTCTTTGTACAGTTTAAATATTTGCACTTATATTCTGTTTTGTCAAGTGTCAACGTTCAGGAATTTCATACTTTTATGAATTTTCTTGAAAACAATTTGGGAGCACTGGTAGAGCCACAATTTTAACTCTTTAATTTATTGATGATTTATGGTCTTTTCTTTTTATTTTCCATTTGTGCCCGGTGTACTCCCAGGGGAGATGGTGTGTAGTACAGGTTGGTAACTGTATCACTAGGACATAAATGATGTTAGAAAGAATGACTAAAGGCCAGGCATGGAGTCAGAATCTGTTCTCTAATATCTTGACATTATTTCAAGGTATACAAAAGAGGACTTCGCATCAGCCTTTCCAATACTATGGTCAAAATATTGGTTATCCTGACAGAAACTGGTATAGTAAAGGAGCCATGTTTAAAAAAATACAATTTAAGCTGTCTTGAAAATAAGTTTTTGTAAAGAAAAATCTAGATTCTAGATATGAATAATAGTATATACACATTAAGGTATACATGTCAAAGTATATCAGTTGCAGAGAAACGTCCTGCCACAGAATCACATGACTTGTCAGAGATTAAAGGCAATTATAAAAGAATAAAGCTGTTGCCAGAAACGCAGTTGCCTGTAAAGGTCGTCGGTATAGATTGTCTCCAAGAGTCTATCAATTTTCAGAAAGGACTGGAGTTATTACAGGTCTTCTTCCCGGCTAAGCCAATGCAGGTGAGTGATTTAACAGTGCATATTACTGATGCCAAGGTTGTTGACTTTGAATATGGGTTTAATAATGACTGTTGAACATACTTGAAAACAACAACAATATATGTGACGCAACCCTATGGAATGGTACCAAAGTTGGCAAAATTAGATCTATAGTCTTTGCAGTGTTATGGAAGCAAAAATATATGTATAAGTGGAAAAGAAACCTGTGAAGTTTCAAGAATAAGCCAATGCAATGGTAGTAAATTTTAACTTGTTAGAATAAATATTATTCGATTGGAATGAAAGTTTTCCAATGCATTTATAATGAATGAATGACACTAGTGTCAATACACAAATTGTTAAAGTTTTAAATATAGATACTAAATATTAGTAGAATTTTCAATGTTTTCTGCATAAGTAATTTTGATAATATTTTATGAAATAACGGGGGAAAAAGTTTTGTACGTATATTCTAAAAAGAATGAACATTTAAAAAAAAATGAAAATTGTAAATGGCATAAGTTGAGACAATCAACATTAAAAAAAAAAAACACTATCTACGATCCTTTTTTAAAGTTATTTTCTTCAAGTGAGAATTCAGTTTTGCAGAATTCAATACTTGTTTGTGTGTAAGCATCACTTGTAATAAGTTAGGATCAAATGTATTCTATTCAAGACTTGTCACTTTGTTTCCATCCATTTATAGCAACTACGCAGAGTGTTGACCACAAACAACGGGGACACATTTGCAGCAGCAGCAATACTGACCTGTGAAGAAATGGAAATAAGCGACTCTGAAGAGAACGTTTCGGAGGCAGGGCCTAGCACTGCCACACCAAGCAAACCTGAAATGAATCCATTACCGCTGGAGTCTGGAATGCAGTACTTGATAGGTACTCCTTGTTGATATCATTTAAACCAGCCAACTGTTATAGATACTGTACATTTTTGTGTAACTACTATTTGACCTACTAAAAAATGAAGAATTGATTCTTCTGTGATGCACTGTTTGTATAGCTTTATTGATAGGAATATTCTGGTTGTCATGACACACTTCTGTAACCATGGGCCTCAAAGCTGGCTAAGTGTCTGAACCACTGACATTGCTCAGGCCAGAGGCTGAGACACTTGGCGGGAAGGAAGAAATGTGCGCAATAAACTGTCTTGTCAAGCTCGGTATCTTCTTCTTATTCTTTATCTTATTGTGGAGACCCCGTTAGGACCGAGGAAAGAGTCCACAATTTAACTACACATAATATAAAAACATCACAAACAGCAATTATAAACAGATGACAGAGTGTCACTTTAGGTTTTTAGCCCAGCCTTTCAGTGAAGATTTAAAAGCCGACACAGAAGGGGCAGTGATGGAGGCATGGTCCAGTATGTTCCACATTCTAATCGCGGACGAAATGGCTCTGTTTGCTTTGTCAGCAATAGATTGGACATGTATGCCCCAGTGGAGGTTTTCTGTGATGTTCACTCCAATGTACTTGACATCTGATATCCTCTCAATAGTGTGACCATGCAAGGTATAGCTGATGGGGAGCCTAGTCCTCTTTCTTGAAATAGAGAGGAGGTTGCACTTTTCAACCTTGAACGCCATTTGCTTTTTCGATACCCAGGTATCCAACTTATTGCGGTCGACCTGTAGATATAATGCACCATTTGGGCTCTCGATGTGAGAATACAGGATGGTATCATCTGCAAAAAGTCGTACCCTGGCGTGGATCCCGTCTCTCAGGTCATTGATGTAGATGAAGAACAGTGTTGGTCCAGCACCGAACTCTGAGGAACTCCAGACATGACCGGACCAAAGCAGGAGCTCTCACCCTCCACGACGACCCGTTGAGTGCGTCCGAAAAGGAAGTTTTTCAATCCATCTCTTGGATTGACCTCTTATTATGTAGTAATCCAGCTTGAGGCGGAGACGTTGGTGAGGGACCTAATCCAAGGCCTTAGAAAAATTCAATAGGATGGTGTCGATTAGGCCAGACTTGTCAACTACCGCTGCCAGATCGTCAACTGTGAGGATGAGCTGGGACTCGCAAGACCTTTTTTTTTTCTGAATCCGTGTTGGGCATCATTAAGAATGTTGTTCCTATCAAGGTGGCTAGAGACCCCTGGTCTGACGATGTGTTCAAGAAGCTTGCAACACACACAAGTAATGTATAATAATAATAATATTTATTTATATAGCGCTTCTATCCATGCTATTTTAGCATGCTGTGCGCTCTAGAAGATTATAAATCTGTGAGAGGTTTCACTGCTGCCTGTTAAGCGCTCGTGATAACAACTCAGTACTTAGTCCTCTAGTCCCAAAACTCTTGTAGGGCGACAGGGATCTGTCGGTGCCAGGGATAGAACCCGCGACGTGTCAGTTGGTTTTTGGTTGACAGTCCAGTCCAGTGAACTAACCGATATACCAGCCGGCTTCACAATTGAGATTGGCTTATAGTTGGTTGGCTGGCTTATGGCCGCTGTCTTGAAGACTGGCTGCATATTGGAGTGTTTCCAGATTGTAGGAATTTCGCCAGTGGCCAGTGATTTATTGAAGAAAAGGGTCAATGAGGGTGCCACTTATGAGGCCAATTCCTTGAGGAGACGGCATGGCATGGAATATTATCCGGGCCCGCTGCTTTTTGAGGGTTGAAATTTGACAGCAACTTCTGTACACCATTATTGGTGATTATTATGTCAGGCATGCCTGGATGAGGGCTGTCATCCATCCTGGGCAAGTCGCTCCGATCTTCTCTGGCTGAATATCAGTCCATTTCTTTCTAGGGGTGCAACGCCCATTGGATCGCTTCGTTTGTTTTTGATTAGCCGCCATAGGTTGTTGTTTGAATCTTCTTCAATTATCTTGTTGATATAGTAGCTGGTAGCTCTGCCGGTTAGTCTGATGCTGCAAGTCAACAGGGCAGGTATATGCACACTGTCTCCATGTTAATGATCCGAGGGGAATCCTGCAGGTTAAGAAAAAGTGTAGTGCATATGACTGCAGAGACCGTTCCGAATGTTATGATGCATGCCCTGTTGGCGTGTCGTATAGTGGCATGTCTAGGACAGGGTCGTTGCCCCCCCCCCCCCCCCAAACCCACTGTTAATGCCCATATTGTATTATTATTATTGGTAGCGTGTTATGGGCATCATAACATTATAATTTGTTATTATTAAGAGTTCAGCTGATTTTGTTTCCAACAAACGATTCAGCATCCAGGCATATACATGCAAACTTGAAAATGATGAATAAACTATAAACAATTTCTTTTAACTTACTTCACTATTTATTGAACAATATAAACACAGATATGATGATTGAGGAATGCACATCCAAATCTATAATATAATAACTTCTTAGTATTTTATTTTTATTTAACCTAACTCAAAGTTTTACGCCATTCCATCTTTGGCGGAAAATACTAACTTGCAGAAGATAATTTTGCATGCCGGTATATCATAAGATATACTGGTCACTGACATGTATAATATTCTAAGTGGTAAGAAGTCACACTGAATATTAAATGATACAATTGCAACTAAATGCAAATATTTAAATATAAATGCCAAATCAATCAAATGACAGAACCTTTAATTATTTCAGTGAAAGGCAACATCCACACCCACCCCTTACCACGTTAGGCCCTGGACGTAAGAGCTGTGAGGCACGTCCAGTTTAAAGAGGCATTTTATATAATTTGTACTATCACAGCGAAGGCCCCTTTGATATGTTAGCTAAGTCTCTCTACCCCCTTCTTACTTTAGCATGATTAGGTCCATTGGTGTCAAAAGTGTACTGAAGCATAAGAGAGCATATCTATTTGATTGCCTGAACTTGAAGGAGTAGATGGGGCAGACAGTCGCTTTTGTTGGACCTTGAATGGTTACATAACAGTCCTGAGAGATATTGTTGCCTTGGTCCTCCGAGCCCTAAGAGAGTAGTCTCAGCCCGTTTGTATAACCTTTAAGTGGTAGTCAAATGACAACTGCTTTCCATTAATAGGTAATTGTTAAAGTTATGTAAATATGTTTAATATGCAAGTAATGTCTTTGTTTATGAAGTTTTGATTTAGTTGGTTAAAAAAATGTTGATAAATAAATCAAGAAATACATTTATTACACAACTTTTACCTTATTTAATGTACAGGTAAACATGAGAATCAGGTAACAGAAGAAGGGGAAGCTGGGTTACACACACTTTGGACAAACTGTAAGAAGAATCCAGGTCATCCAGAGTTTATACCTATTGAATCATTCAGCTTAAAACATCTACCTGAAGGTCACCAGGACAGTGATTTGTATGAACTCATTAAAGCTTCAGCTGACCTGACAGTTAGACTAAGTGTCACCATGACCAGTCCAGACAGACCAGAGTTTTGGCCAAACACAAAGAATCCATATTTTTTGTCTGAACTGAGAGGAAAGAAAACATTGAGGACAGGAACTGGGAGGGTGTATAGAGAGGTCAAGTGCCCAGATGAAGATGAAGAAATTGACTATACAACATGTCCATGTTATAAATGTAAAGCTTCAGACAAACCCAGCAAAGTTTGGTGGAAGATTTATGTGACTACAGCTGCACAAGTGGTTTTTGATAACATTGAGTTAAGCCACACGACCTTGAGACTGTTTTATGATAGTGAAGATAGTGAATTGGTTATTCTTACAGATAAGGTACGTGTTGAGGATGTAAACATTGAGCAAGACTGGTGTGAGTTTACCTGTGTGACTTGTGATGAAAGTTTGGGATATACATTAGAGAAAATGTTAGGACATTTTGAAGATGTCTGGAGGAAAATCAGGAACAAATACTATAAATCTCGAGATATTGACAAGTTGAACTTTATAGTGTCACATCCTCATGGATGTTCTAAACAGGTCAGTGTTGGTCAATGGAAGGACAAAATACAGGTGGGGAGAGACCATCAGTTTACCTACACAACATGTACATGTCCAGGAAGTAGTGGAGCCATGGTTCACTTGGTGGGGTATATTAGTGGTTTCTTTACTGACCATGTCCATAGTGGAAGTTTAAAGTCTGGACTTAATTACAGTGGAGTTAGTCCAGTCATGTAATTGTGTTGAATTACTTGTGTGTCAAAATGTAAACAGGTCCAACACAAGCGACTGTCTGCCCCATCTACTTCTTCAAGTTCAGGCAATCAAATAGAGATGCTCTCTTATGCTTCAGTTCACTTTTGACAACATGGAGGATGTTTTATATCTCTTTATATCACTTTCAATTTATTCAATTTATATTATTTATATATATTTATGGATCCGTATTTACTTCATTGTTGTTTTTTTTACATTTTATTTATATTATTTTCGGTTAAATTTATAGTTATGTATAGACTTCTAAATTGTAAACATTTTACTTTTAAACATTTCAAACAATTTACTTTTCTGTAGGCAACTAATTATGTTAATAAACTTTACACATTTATATCCTTATATCTTCTTGTTGTTTATATCTGTGATGTCATGTTTATGTTGTTATAAATGTGCTTATTTAGTTTTAGATTTATTTTATATAGCCCATTGGCTGGAACAACGACCCAAGGGAAATAACAAAAAAAAAGTATGCGGTCATGAAGGTTTCCTAGTTAGTGCCCTTTTCTTTTAATAAACTTGGTATAAAAGATAGATCGTCAAAATCTAAACTACTTGGTAAAGTGAATCAGAAAAAAAGGCCTAAAGTATAGAATCAAATCTAAACATTATTAGTTTACATTGCTAAATTTAATATCAACGCCATACATTGTTTAACGGTAATTAAATATTTCTATTACAATAAATGTGTTGTCTGCATTTGATTCACTATGATTAAACTTTATCTTAAAACATCAATCATTTGTGGCTCTGTAAGAATTAGCGAACAGCAAAGTTCTGTCATGTTTTGTAATGTTTAATTATATAGACATGCAGGCTAAATACGTTTTATAATAATTATACTCCTTTATTATGATCGTCTTTAGGCATACTTTTTTCTTGCATAGCTGTTACGTTAAAATTTGATTTTTATATCTGTGCCAATTATTTATTTATGATGCATATATTTTTACTCACGGACCCTTAAATTAGACAGGTATGTTAAGGTAACCCATTACCTACACGGATGCCAGTCAGGAAGAAAGAAAATCAATACAACGATACTTTAGAAGAATAAAATTGGTTTGATGTGATTGTTTCTTCCTTTATTACTGTAAAGTAGTTTTTTTTATAAATTCAGTCTGATAGTTTGATGTTTTAAGATAAAGTTTAATCATAGGTGTTTCTGTGATTGTATCTTTAAATTTGTTTAATATTTTCACAATTTTATTTTTAGTTTCTACACTTTGAATATGATCTAAATTAATTTGCTCTAAATCATTAGTTGTATTTGCGGTCATGCCACACTAGTAGTTAACATCTTCAACGATGATAACATTGTTGTTTTCTATTTTGTCATTAGTTTTTGATGTAGTATCAACTATATTGCTTTCTTCATAATGTCTTAAATTGTTGATGTGAACAATTTTTTCACTACCATTTATGTCAATTTTATATGTAACATCTGACAATTTATGTATAATGTCATAAGGACCTTTCCATTGCATGGTATTACCAGAACCAATGGGTAAATATACAAGTACTTTGTTTCCTATTTCTAACTTTCTTAAGTTTTTATTCATGTTTTCTCTAAGTATGGTTTTTTCTTTAATTGCTTGGTTTTTTTCCACAGCAAATTGATATGCTGTTTGCATATGTTTTTCTGTCTTATTTATTAGATCAAAAAGTGACATTTTTGTTTCTTTGGTTTTTAGTAATTCTGCTTTAAAATTCTCTAATGGACCATTGGCATTTCTACCAAAGATTAACTCAAAAGGTGAGTAACCAGTGCTTTCATGCTTTGCCTGTCTATAAGCAAAGAGAATGGCTGGTAGGAATTCATCCCATTCATAAGGGTGTTCTTCGCAAACCTTAGCTAACATTTGTTTTATAGTTTGATTTGCCCTTTCAACCATACCATTTGACTCTGGGTGATAGATTGAACTAAAAATTTGTGTTATGTTGAGCATTTTAGTAAAAGCTTGAGTCAATTTGGATTTGAATTGGGTACCATTATCACTTAATATAGTATTAGGAAATCCAAATCTGCAGAATATTGGTAATAGTGATTTACATACTCTATCTGCTGTTATTTCTCTTAGAGGGATTACTTCCACCCATCTACTACCCATATCTATGAGTGTTAATGCAAATTTAGCTTTTGAATTCCTAGCTTCTTTCATAGGTCCAATAATATCAATGGCTATCTTTACAAAAGGTTTGTCTACAGTATCTGTTTTTTGTAAAGGTGCTTTATGTTTTGAATTTTTCTGATTATGTATCAGACATGCTGAACAACTTTTATGAACGTTTTCAAATCCTTTTCTAAATTGGGCCACCAGAAGTTGTTTTTGATTTTGTTACAAGTTTTTTTTGTACTTAAGTGACCTGCTAATGCATTATCATGCGAAATTTTCATTATTCGCACTGTCAAAGATTTTGGCACAACTATTTGAGTTATATTAGTTTTTGTTTCTATCCTACAAAGAATTCCATTAATTAATTTCATTTGTCCTTGTTTAAAATTTTCTTTACCAAGTTGTGACACAATTTTGTTTATATACTCATCTTGTTTTTGTTCATTTTTTAAAGTTTGTTCATCAAAAGGCATACTATTTAAGCTAATCTGTTCACGTTTTTTCATTTGTGTTTCAGTTTTCTTTTGAGTAGTATCAATGTATGCTAATATGTTTGTTTTCAATGTTTGAAAGTCATTGATTTCTTTCTCTGCAATATTGTATATTGCTTTGTGATTTTCTAAATGTTTGCACAGTGATATGGCATGCAATTGTTTAGGTATATTATTTATTTCACATTGTTCTTCAAACCTTTCAATATATTGATTCAATTTCTCTGTACCATTCCATTTAGGCATTAGATTTTCTTTCACTTTGTTTATAGGTATAATTATATTAGGTGTGTCATTAATAATGCTACTGTCTGACTTGCCTAGTGTTTGTAAAAAACTGACAGTTTGCGAGGCAGGGCCGAATTCATCTTGTGATAAATCTCCCAGTTGATTATTTTCTAACAAAATTACAGGTTTTAAGTTTAAATCTGTGGATTTAAAATCCATCCATTGTTGAAATATTTCAAAACTATTGTCCTGTTTGACTCCATATGTATTACCTATTATTAGGGGAGCAACACAATTTTTTAAAATGGCTGCTTCAGTATATCCTGTAAGCCAAGGAGTATCAATTTGTATGGTAGTGATTGGACAACTAACCATAGATCCATTACCTAGTTTAATTGTTTCTATCCTTAAGATATTTTTGGCTTTATGAGGAGGAATAATCCTCTCATCTACACAAGTGAGAGATGACCCAGTATCTCTTAGACAATAGGTACGTGTTCCCTCAACATATGCAGGGAATAAGATCAGTTGACCTTTATTCTCAAATATTACATTGTTTCTGTGAGTAGTAGGATTATTTGTATTGCCTTTATTTCTATTCTGAAAATTTTGATTTTCAGAATTTGGATTAGTAACATGCTGATTTGTAGAATTTCCTTGTGGAAAATTCAATCTTGTAAAGTTTTGATTTTGATTTCCTTGTGGAAAATTCCGTCTAGTAAAGTTTTGATTTTGATTTCCTTGTGGAAAATTCTGTCTTGTAAAGTTTTTATTTTGAAAATTTTGATTATTTTGGCTATTTGCATTTTGTCTATACCTGTTACTTACATATTTTATTCTGAAACCACAAAATCTGTCTATATGTCCATAACGATTACAAAATTGACATCTAAGATTTTGTCTGTTTGTATTTGTTTCATTACCATAGTTTTGTCTTCTACCATATTGACTATTTGTTCTAGGAGGTGAATAGCTCCTATGTCTTCTATTTTGCATGGTATTTACTGTTTGAGTCTGTTTAGTAAGTTCTACATTGGGATTACTATCTATAAAATTGGAGATAGCATCTATTAAATTTTCAATATTTCTTACTTTCCTCTCCATAATATGTGTAAACAAAGGTTTGGAAGCCATTTGTAACACTTTATCTACTACTACCATCTCAATAATTTCATTGGGATTTTTTTTGTCTATTTTGATTAGTTCTAACCAAGTTAATAAGAATGATTTCACTTCAGAGACAAAAGCTCTTGGTTCTATTTTATCAGTTAATAAAAAAGAATGAAATTTTTGTCTATAATAGTCCTCTGAATGGATAAAAATTTTTATCAACTGTTCTCTAATTATGGTGTAATCAGTAATCTCTTTATCAATATGAGCTAATGCTTCCCTTCGTTTGTCTTTCAATTGAGGAATTAAATGAATATACCATTCCGATTGCGGAATGTTATACCCTTTACATGTTGTTTCAAAGAGAGTTAAAAAATCTAAAAATTTTTCTTTTCCATCAAATGGTGGCATTTTAAATCTAACGCCGTGTTTATTAGATGAATTAGTTGAATGCTCAACCGTATTTTGTTGCAATTTAGCTAGTTCTAATTCATGGTCTAGTTTTAGTTGTATTTCTTTTTGTTTAAGTTCTAATTCTAATTCTAATTCTTTTTGTTTAAGTTCATTGTCTAATTCTTTTTGTTTAAGTTCATGTGACCTACTTTCTGCACGCTCATCTCTTTCTTTATCAGATAATTCCTTTTTTAATTCTTTTACTTTCTTTTCTATAAATTCTTGCAATTCTTTTTTTTCTGTTATTTCAAATTCCTTAGCTAAAGCTTTAGCTTCTTCATACATTAATTTAACTTTTACATCCATATTTAATTCTTGATCATTAACAATAAAATATTATTATGTACAGGACAATGCTATTATTTATTATTATTTATAGAGTGGACATTCACAATGTAATTCTTATAATTATTATGTAGACCATGTATTATTAAGTTGAAGCTAAACACTTGCAATACTATTATTTCTATTCACTATGCTATTATAATTGAAAGCATTTTGGAATTGGAACAATGCAAAGCATAATATTTTGATTGATAAATTATTTTCTCTTCTTATTTTTCAATTTACTTTACTTGTATGTAAATGTTGACTATTGTCAATTATTAAATTTGTAAAAATGCCTTATTTACTATTTTCTATAGTGTGTACATAAATATTGACCTTTGCATAAATTATATTTATAAACAATTGATATTGTTACTATCAACAATCTATCAGAAATAATAGTTGTTATCTTGAACCAATAATATTAATTATATTTAAAAAACAAAACAAAACAACAATTATGTATAACTAAAATAAATGAAACATAACACAATCTTAATTAAGGACACAAATGCTGCATGGACAACAGTAATAGAGGAGATGTTCACACTAGAATCACAATATTTATCAACATTGACAAAGACAATAATTTTACTTCAATATTTGAACAAAAACAAACAAGTCAATACAGCTAACAGAAATTACCCTATCAAAGAATCATTTAACATGTATAATATTAAAATAAATGTTAATTATATCAAACTTAAATAGTATTTAAGTAACACAATGAATCTTCTTGACGATGAAGTTAATCCATTTGATCCAAGTGAATGGTCTAATAGTAGCTTAAATTTTAACTAACACATACTTCATGACGTTAATCCAGGTACGAATGATTTAAATTAATTAACACAATCTCCATCACATTAATTCAAATTAACTTTACTGTATAGCGAGATAGCTATAATTCGCATAATGTAAACGAATCTCTTGAATTGATGTACGTTAGAGTACAATCTGTCTTCAATAAGGTCTTGGTATTCCACAAAGTATGACTAAGTGAATACTATGCGTTGATGATTGCCTTGTTACCTTCGGATCTCACACACACACGTGTTGACCTCTAGTTGAACTAGTGTCCGCCATCTTGTTTATTTAGTGTCCGCCATCTTGTGTGACGTCATTGCTTCGTTTCATAGCGTATTGTAAAATGTTACAGAATCTAGATTCAGAAGCTGTTTTGTTTAAAAATGTTTCATGCGTGATAATTCAATTTTTCATGATCAACGATTGATCACAAAGAAATTCATACGACAGCTCTCGACGTTCCACGTAATCCAAATATAATCTTGCAAAAATTTTTATTAATTCCAGCGTCGGCACCTTTGAAAAATGCAATGTGGGTTGAGATGTAGAGCGCCACGTGCACCCACCTTTTTGTTGCCTGTTGTGCCGCCTATGTATCTACTGACTTTTACAAGTCTTACTGCAGTGTCTCTGTTTCCTGTTACCCTGAATATGGCTTTATACCGTGTTGATTAAATCTTGATTAATATCTTTAGAAATCGTTCATTAAATTCTGCCATCCACCAGCAAATCATATATTTTCTGAGAGATGTTTTAGCGTTCTCTCTAACGATTTTATGACCAGGTTGACTGGTTGAATAGTTTGCCGAATAGTTTGCATGAGAGAGTTGACAATTTGAAAATCAGACTTTACCTTCTAAGATTTGTTTTTGTGGAAGCATTTCATTATGTTGTAGTTTAGTAGTTGCCGTACACCGCTGCCGTTCACCGCTGCCGTTTACCGCTGCTGTTTACCGCTGCCACCACTGTTATTGGTTCTATCTTAATTATTATTGTTCTTCGTAGGCTAATAGAATCATGAGTTGATTGAGTTGATTGAGTTGAGTTAAATGTTTCTTTAATATTATTTTCACAGTACGTTTAACACACTTGATAATTCAAATCTTTGCAGCAATATATATATCTATTTATTATTACTCACAATACATTATTCAGAGTACATCCAACAATCACATATAATATCCAATGAATCATATAATATAATATAAGTCCAAGAAATGAAATAGTATTCTGATAAAATGTAGTATGATTCCGAGTCTACCGTATACGTCTATACGCTTCTAGATATTTGAGTCGACTGACTATTCTCCGGTCTTTTACCCTCGTGATCAGACTGAGACATGTAAAACCCCGTGATCAGACTCAGACATGTAAAACGTGCAAAGCATGCTTTAGAAAGCTAAGACGCAGTAGAACAAACTAGATTGTGACATTCATAATCTTCCCAGTGCCCATAACTCTTGTACTATACTATTGACTATTTACTGAGTCATTTCCCTTTGACCATGTTAGTGCATACTAGCAATTAGTTATTTTTGAAATAGTAAAAAGTGATAGTGAAATTTATAAACAATGGCTGGTTTACTCACCACCGTTACAACTGCATTCGAGTTGTATAAGCAGTTGAAGAAGAGCTTGCCTCTAAAGAAGAATGAGCAGAGAGATCGAAATCACAATGGAAAGCATGCCCCGTGGATGGGAGAGGAGCCTCATCCACATATTTCTTCCTATCTACCGGAGGTAAGAATGCGCTTCATTGATCTCGCAGTCGGAAAACGCAGTAGCTGCGCTTAAAAGCTTGCAACCGCTCTCGAAACTGTACACTCTTATCACGCGTGCATGAAGGCGTTTACTGACGACAGTGCCAGAAGTGATGTTGAGAAGCGTGTTGTATTGTGGTGTATGCAAGGGAAGATACCTAAAGAGAACAGTTGTTCGGGCATTGTGGTGCGATCTGCAGCTACGAGATAGAGGTGGAGGCCATCAGACAAACCATCGTGACAATCGGGGAAAGATGTGTATATGGTTCGGAAGTTAAAGGCGATATAGCCGTCGTCAATGATGGCCTTTTAATGACACGAGCCATCGACAGCCTCAGGACCTGACCTGAACGACAATCTCGAAAGCTATCGGTTGATCTATACCTTCTGAAGCCTCATTGTTCTTGAGTTAATAGATTGTTTGATTCTAGAAACCAGGTGAGTCTTTTGTTGATTTTTCTTTCCATCAACTTGCATACACTGCTGGTTAGACTTATAGGTCGGTAAAAATGTCTTCAGTCTCTAGGTTTCACTTGTTTATGGATAGGGATCATAATGGCCTTTTTTTTCCAGATTGTTGGCATTTTCCCATTTTTGCAGCTGACATTGAAGAGTTGTAGGAAGTTTTTTCTTGGCTTTGAGGCCTAAGTGGGTAAGCATAGCATTGGTGATTTTGTCTGATCTCTATTCAGTTTCTTCTTTACTGTGGATCTCATCTTTAACTTCTTTGTACCAGTTACCTCTCTTTGCTAATGTTTATTAGACCTGCGTTTTAAAAGATGGTTATCTGCTCATGGACGGCTTCTCCGCCCGTTTTTTCTTTACTGTCTACTACTAAGATTATTTGAGATGACCTGTTTTCCTATTGGTTTAGGCACCTGTTTATGTCCCAGATCTATTGTCCATCTTTGTCACAGTTTTGATCTTCTCTTTTTTTGTGCTAGATTTTTGTAATCGCCATAAGGTATTATTTTTGGTAAGCTACACGCAGTTCTTAATATATTTATTACACACACTTTACTTTATGTGATATACAGGTGAACATGAGAATAAAGTAACACACATTGGACAAACTGTCAGAAGAGTCCAGGTCATCAAGAGTTTATACCTATTGAATCATTCAGCTTAGAACATCTACATGAAGGTCACCGTGACAGTGATTTGTATGACCTTAAGTTTGCATACACATGTACATGTCCTGGAAGTAGTGGAGCCAGTGTTCACTGCGTGGGGTTAGATGGTAGTGATCGGTCTATTGAATTTGTCCATTGTGGAAGTTTAAAGTCTGGACTTAATTACAGTGGAGTTGGTTATGTCTTCTAATTGTATTGCTTCACTTGTGTGTAAAAATGTAAACAAGCAACATTGAGGATGTTTTATATATTTTTATATCACATTTAATTTATTCCATGCTTCTATAAATCTGTATTCACTTTATTCGTGTTGTTTAGATATAAGATATTTATTTGTTCTTCTGTTAAATTTATAGTTCTGAAAAAATTGTAATTTTTTTACTTGTAACCATTTGAAACCATTTATTTTTCTGTAGGCTATGTAAATAAACTTTAAACATTTGTATCTTGATATCTTCTTCTTGTTTATATCTGTGACGTCATGTTTATATTGTTGTAAATTTCTTTATTTAGTTTATGATTTATTAAACTTAAATAAATAAAATTGTAAAAAAAATTACAATAGGTCACCTAGTCACCTGATAGATACTTTCACTTGAATATAGGTTATAAACCATGAACTACAGAAAATTGTTTTGTTTTACATTTTAAAAAACATGTAATTCAGAGAATTTACTTTC
This sequence comes from Anisus vortex, assembly GCA_949126835.1. Lineage (NCBI taxonomy): Eukaryota > Metazoa > Mollusca > Gastropoda > Planorbidae > Anisus > Anisus vortex. The sequence continues at coordinate 1,544,967 of OX421505.1, read as the reverse complement.
AAAAAAGAAAAAAAATAATTTTAAGTTTAAAGTACGTTTACATTTAGGTATAAATTTGTTTATATTTATGAAGACAAGTTAATTATCCATTTAATAAAAATAAAAACGATCAATTAGTCTTGCTTATAACTGTAACTATGGTCGAAGGGAAATAACAATGAAAAAGTTAATAGGTCATTAGGATTTACTGTTACTGCTCTTTTCTTTAAAAAAAAACTTTGTGTAAAAGATAGATCGCCAAAAGAAAAAATACTTGGTAATGTGAATCAGATTAAAAGGCTTACATTATAGATTATAAACATGCTTAATTTACATAGCTATATTTAATATCAACACGATACATTATTTAGCGGTAATAAAATATTTCTATTTAAATAAATGTCTAGTCTTCATTTGATCGAATGTGATTAAACTTTATCTTAAAACACCAAACTGTCAGAATTAATCTTAAAACACTTCCTTACAGTTGCATGCGTTTTTGTTCACAATTTGATTAAAATTATTGAAACAGTAAACTGACTTAAAAATATTGTGGTAAAATATGAAACAATCACTTGAAATCACTTTTATTTTTTATACGTAATTTAATTATAAAAGTTTCAGTATATACATCCGTGTATGTAATGGGTTGCCTGAACATACATTTATAACTCAAGACAAGTAAGTACAATTATATTCGGCCAAAGAAAGAATTTTATGCACACACGCACACAATGTAAAAAATAAAATATCTAAAATGAAAATTGTATTAAATTACTTTGTTAAATTAGCAGCTTTACGAGAAAGCCAGTTTGTCTGAAAAGGATAAAATCAATCGATTCTAATTTATTATAAATGTTGTTTAATCTGTACGTCTGTCCACTCAGGGTCAGTCTAGTACCACAAGACCATTCCTTGTCATTCAGTGGTGCCTTAATCTTGAAATGCTGATGGTGAGTTCTAAATCCTGACTGAACTTTGTGAAACAGTAAACATTAATGCTTGAATTTCTTTCTAGGCGTGAGACATAAATGCTGCATCGTCTTCAGATAAACTGTCTTTGACTACTGTTCTCGGATCTTTCTTTTTGTCCTTAGTCTGGTCAGCTTGAAAAGCCCTCCGTCGGATCGGGTACGCAGATAGATTCCTTCTGTAGATTCACGGAAAGCATATTTCATTAGTGTTGAGAAGAAGATGACATATCTTAACTGAAGGGCTGGACTATATACCTCAAGTAAAACTCTGTGAACTGTTTGTAATTCTTGTTTGTGTTAATTTAAAATTGTATTCGTAGTTAAATTGTGGACTTGTTCCTCGGTCCAAACCGGGTCTCCACAATAATCTGAAGAAGAAGACAAAGGAAGGATACAGCCATGTTTTATTTCTGTGCTAATTTCAAAAGCGCCACATTGACTTTCCCCCCAAAAATAGTTGTGCAAAAATGTTGTGTATTGCAATAAACGGTAACTTACGGCAAGCGTATCAGCCTTGGCACGGAATGCGATTTTCAATGGCGCACTAAAGACTCCCTAAAAGGCAATTCCAGTCTCTTCTTCAAGAATTTGAGAGCTAGAACTTGATGACTTTTAAAATATGTTAACGCGTTAAGTATAACGAAATACTATTTTAGCAAACTATGCTCAAAGCGTTTGACGATCGCTGGTTTAGTTTACAAACAAGAATTATCTCTAAGTAAATAATTTCTAATAGCTAGGGAGGCGGGAGTGGGGGGGGGGGTGAAAGGAGGAATGTTCTGAAGCGGACAGGCGTAAGTTATTTATCTTTTTCTCTTTACTCTTTCTCTCTAGATCTTACTTTTTCTTTCTTTCTCTCAAGTAAGTTCTTGGTTTTTCTCTGTTTTACTCTAGATTATTTTTTTTTATTTATTCTCTTTCTTTTGCTATAGTTTTTTTCTTTTTCTTTCTTATTCGTTCTATCTCTTTGACTCTGTTTTTTAAAATCTATCTCTTTCCTTCTTTTTCTTCCTTTTCTACACTAGCCTTTTTTTTTATTTTTTGCTGTTAATTTTTTTTTTCTTATCTTAGAATTGTCTTAATTAAACCTATGTGCCTATAATGTTCACCTATTTCATTTTAGGAAGATCCTTGATGACACCTCAATGTCCACGACATCCTTGGTTTATGTTGGAGTTTAATTGTTGTATAAGAACAGAAAATACTTCAAACTTTAATATTGTTTTAATATTAAACAACAATGATAGCAATATATTTGCGATTTTAAAGAACAACCATACGCCATTCATCCATGAACAACAATAACAAGACTGTGACGTCACTTGCTTAACTCACAACCACGTCATACCTCAGAAATATCGCTTAGAGATTATTGTAAATAAAATAACTAAAATATCTAACAATAAAATAATACATAAAAAAACAATGCATCTATCATACAAAATAGCTTACACCAATTTATTACATGTAGAAACATTAATATTTTTCCGGTTGACGATATTAAGAGATGAGGGGATGCAATTTGTAGCTTAATCATTCGTTACCTCCCTTTCACCAGCTCAACAATTAATGCTCAAACATTAGGAGCTTATATCTTATGCTTGGTTGATGTAAAATTTAATGTTTTAATAAATGCCCGAATACGCAATAAATATACTATACTAATATTATACCACTAATAATATAATTTAGATCTAATCAATATAATAAACATAGAATATTGCTTTCTGTAAAGACAAAATTATGAAATCCTACGGGATGTGTGCTTTACAAGTATAATATAATTATTATTATTATTTATGACGTAACATATAAATATGACAAATCATTCGGGTTTAACAAAACAAAAGGAAACGTTTACAAATGTAATCTATTTATACATAGTAGGATGTGAAGACACGTGACTTTATTGCCTCATATTATTTTACTTATGCGATCTTGCTATCAATATGTGGCTTCCCTAGATGAGTGGCTAGCGTCCAATGCTACCATGCGAGTGATCTGGGTTCGACTCCCAAACAGTATGCCTATACTGCTATTCTAGAAAAAGAAAAATGGCCAATTTTTACATTTGTATTAATATTACTTTTTTTAAAGATTGAAATAAATTTCAGGACTAAACGCTTTCCTTAATAATTTTCAGTAAGTAATAATGATAATATTATTCGTATAGCACTATAGCGCTGCCAACTGCCAACAAACATAATGTAAGCTCAAGGCGCATTTAACATACAACTAAGAACATGGATATAATCTCTAGGCAAAGAAATATAAAGCCAATTGATGATTCAAAATTTTAAAAACATAGGACTTTCTAACAATAGTAAAATCTAATAAACTAGTCTATATTTTAGACATGCGGGAAACGGGTGTTTGATTCTCAGCCAGGGATAGTCCAAACTTTGTATTAAATAAAAAGATATTGCCTCTTTAAACCTGATTGCAATAGTAATTTTAAATTACATTCCCAAATGTTTTCAATATGTACATTTCGATTACATTAAATTAATTAAACATTATAGCGCGATAAATTATTTACCGTTCATTAAATGTTTCGATTAAATAAATATGTGAGCCTACTCTGTATTTTTTTTCTAATTTAATAAAAAATTATCTTAAAAACACCAACTTATCAGAATAAATTATTCAACAATTTTTTTATAGTGCCATGCATACGTTGTTTACAATTTTATGCATTTGTTAAAATATATACTAGTTAAAATAGTGTGGTAAAGGCTGAAACAGTAACGTAAAATCACTTTTATTATTCTATATGAATGTAATAAATGTTTTGCTACATGGCCTACATACATTTTCTTTCTTCCCGACTGGCATCCGTGCATTGAATGGGTTGCCTGAACAAATCGGGTAAACCAAAAGTTTGTCATCTTTTAAAATTTAATGAGAATTTAAGAGTGGATTTAAACTATAGATAATCGTATGACATAGACACAACACCTGTATCGTCTGTAACTTATAAGGTAGAAATTCAGATAAAAAATCTCATTAAAAAAAATATCTATTATAAAACTGTATAAGCTGAATAGAAAACCTATAAAGTATATTCTAAAATGTAATAAAGAAATTAAAGTAGTCATATTCAGCTAATACTGAAATAAAGTAGCGCAATATAAATACACTTTTGTTATAATATTTTATAGTAGTTATTCAGACTTAATAATAAAACACATTCAACATCTATCATATTTAACTGTCTAAATCTACAATGCCTAATTAAATAGTTTTTGCTTTTATATTAAAATTACACTGACTCTTTTAAAAAACGTAAACAAAAAGCTATGGATCATAATCATTACCATCAGAACTCTCCCAGAAAGATGCTTTTTTTCCCCGCCCCTGACCAACATTGCATATGCAGAAAAGGATGGCGAACTTTTCCTAGCTAGACACCTCTATTTCTAAGCTATCCCTATTCTAGCCGCCTTTATGGCGGTTGCATGTTACTGCCACATGCTCCATCAGTCAACTGCCCTTAGCTTTGTTGGGGCCTGCAATGTATTCCTATAATGTAGTGTGAAACTTCGCCGGCAGAGAACATTTTGTCTTTAACGGAAATGAATATTGAAAAAAAGGTCTTCATCTCAAGAGACTTTTTGAACGTATAGAAATAGCTTTATTCTTAATTCAGACGTTTGCTCTACACCCTAGCCATGGGGCCGCCATAGCTTGTCAAGGCACTAAGCTGTCCACCATGAAACAAGTCGTAGTTTCTGGCTACCGCTCCATACTTTTACCATCTCCAGAAATATGAAAGAAAGCATATTATGGCGACAGTAGTACAATGCATTAGCTCTTTAGGTTTAACTGAGGGGACCAATGGTTTACACTTATTGTCAGTTTCGATGCTTATGGTTAGAGATGTTAGTGAACTAACAAAATATACATATAGTAGAGTATGAGAGAAGAATATTGTGTAATTAACTAATGCAAAGTAGATGGCATTAAATTCTAATTTAGATATATTTCACAATAGCAATCTGTTTCAATGCTATGATACACATAAGGACAAAACGCTTTCCAAATCCCGTATGTAGATCAAAAGCATATAAGTACTCTTTCTTCCCGAATGGCATCCGAGCATTGAAAGGGTTGCCTGAACAAACCAAGAAAACAAGTTACTGAACATGTAAAACGTTAATACAAATGCACGATTAGACCTAGACCATGGGTGAGCGTAGGACGCAATTAACAATTTTAAAGAAGACGCTTCCGTAATATATCAGATAAGATAAGGGGCTATAAGAGGCACATAAAGAAAAGTACAAAAAAGCCCTATAAAAATAAATTAAAAATGTAAAAGACAAATTATTTTCGATGTATAATGTTGTGAACGTTATTTGAATTACATATATATTAAATATGTATAACTGTATTTAAGGTAATGAAATAAATAACAACTGCAAGCAGGATCAACAACTACAAAAGCTAGATAAAAATTTGATTTTCTAGAAGAGTTTACCAATACCCTCCCACCATTTCCCTACCTTTATTTTTCCATTATTACAGGTAAACGAACAATCGTTCTCTTCCTAAAGGGCCTGACACATCAAACAGCTATTCTATATAAGATCTACAATAAATGTCAATATTTTATTATGGGTAATAATTTTAGTGACGGTAATCTCGTAAGCATTAAAATCCTTTAACAAGAGACTGTAAACATGTGTTAGGCTTATACATAAGTATCGACAAAAGATCCGATGATATACTATTTACCTAGACTATCTGATAGATATTTCTTTAGTGAATGACGCTCATATAATATATAAACAGTCACATTGGTAAGACACAATAATAACGAAATACAGAGAGCAATATAAAGATAGATATTTGTAAAGATATTTCTTTAGTGAATGACGCTCATATAATATATAAACAGTCACATTGGTAAGACACAATAATAACGAAATACAGAGAGCAATATAAAGATAGATATTTGTAAAGATATTTCTTTAGTGAATGACGCTCATATAATATATAAACAGTCACATTGGTAAGACACAATAATAACGAAATACAGAGAGCAATATAAAGATAGATATTTGTAAAGATATTTCTTTAGTGAATGACGCTCATATAATATATAAACAGTCACATTGGTAAGACACAATAATAACGAAATACAGAGAGCAATATAAAGATAGATATTTGTAAAGATATTTCTTTAGTGAATGACGCTCATATAATATATAAACAGTCACATTGGTAAGACACAATAATAACGAAATACAGAGAGCAATATAAAGATAGATATTTGTAAAGATATTTCTTTAGTGAATGACGCTCATATAATATATAAACAGTCACATTGGTAAGACACAATAATAACGAAATACAGAGAGCAATATAAAGATAGATATTTGTAAAGCTAAATGCATTGAAAAACAATAGACTGAGATATATACATGCATAGACACACACAGACACACAGACACACAGACACACAGACACACAGACACACAGACACACAGACACACAGACACACAGACACACAGACACACAGACACACAGACACACAGACACACAGACACACAGACACATAGACACACAGACACACAGACACACAGACACACAGACACACAGACACACAGACACACAGACACACAGACACACAGACACACAGACACACAGACACACAGACACACAGACACATCACATATATATCTATATACTATATATATATAGTCTACACATTACAATTGCCACAGAGAAACCTGTTCCAGATGTCAGGTCTGTTACGTCTCTAAGTGTTTATGGTGGGTGGGGAGATGTTGTGTTTCTTAAATAATTACGTATTACGTTACACTGTTCACTAGTCGTATTATTTACACCATTGTACAGCCTATAAACTATAAACTTATGAAGAAGAACGGTGACAGAAATATATACACAGTTAATAAAAGGAGTGAATTCGATAAGTCAAAGATATACACCAACCATAAAAAAACATAAGTACAATCATAGGTTCTAAATCTCTAGTAGTCGGTCGCCACACAACGGTCTCTGTATAACTTTACTAACTGACACACCTCATGTAGATACACAATATTTCACTGCCCGTACTGACCAATTGGAGGACATTGGTAGATTTTACAACACAACAAAGTGACCACATAGGGAAATAATTTAAATTGATGGGAAGGGGTGATGTGGGAGTAAACTTCTACTGACCTATTAAGTTACAGGTCACCAAACAAGTATTGTAGACGTATTATCCTGTTGTATTTGAGATAAAACTATTTTTAGTTTATTAAGTTACAAGCGGACATTTTGCAATATCTCAATTCGATTTTATTTACAGTTTTCAACCAGAGACTATTCTTGTAAATGTTAATGGATCACATAATAGATGTATATATAAAACCAGCTCACGCAGGAGTAAAGTTTTTTAAGCTGATACAAAAAAACAACAACACCATTTAGATCAGTGAACTAGACGCAGGACCAGTCATTGAATGGTCTACATTAAATGAAGAAAAATGAAAAGAAACAGTGATAGCTCCACTAAAAGGCCAAAATGATTAAATCTATAATGATAATGAAACTAAAGCTAACATCTTTAACATACTTTTTGCAATATAATTTTTAGCTACATGCGACAAAGACATCTCAATAAATGTAAATTCAAACTTTAAGAGATAAGAAATATATTTGTAGACGAAAGAGGTGCCTACGTTAGGAGGAAGAGGTGCAGAGGCGTCTAAGTTTAAAGGGATGTGAGCGGAGGAGAGGGGCACTTTTCAGCATATTGAGCTGGCTATAGATTTCATTACACTTTTCTAGTTGTTATGGTTTTATGTAAATACTTTCAACCACCTACCGAAACATATGTTTTATAACATATTCAGCCCTTTGTTTAGTACAAAATGCACATCTATTTCTGGCGCTATAAATAAAAAAAATTGCGATCGTTTCTTCTACAAGATTTATTGACTTGTTTATATGGTGCTAGTTTCTCGTGTCAGCAATGTAAACATAGATACAACACTATATCATTGCTGTTCTTATCAGTTTTGTACATTGGAATGGAGGGACGGGATGAGGGAGGTAGGAGTAAAAGAGTGAGATAATTGGTGTGAGAAAACGTGAGGAGAGTAAGAGTGAGTCAGAGAGAGAGAAAGAGAGAGAGAGATGATAAAAAAGATTGAATGAGAAATAAAAGTATAAGAGATTAAGCGATATAACGAGTAAAACATAATAAGAGACGAAGTAAAATAAATTGTGGGAGAGAGATTGAGGAAGAAAAGAGAAATATAACATAAAGAGGTGAACGAGCTAATGAGTAGGGTAAAGAAGAGGAAAGAGAGAAAGAGTGATAAAGAAATATAAACAGGGAAGGCATGGGAGAGAGTCAGTGGAAGAGAGAAAGAAGAAAAGCGTAAATTGATAGAGTAAGAGATGTAGGAGACAGAGATAGACAGAGTGAGAGATAGTGAGAGAGAGAGAGGGGTGAGATATTCAGAATGAGACAATGAGAGAGTTAAGTTAGAGAAAGTTAGAGAGAGATAAACAGAGAGGGAGAGAGAGAGAAAGAGAAATAAAAGAGATTGATAGAGAGGTAAGAGAGAGAGAGTGGGAATATCGATAGAGTGAGAGGGAATGAGAGAGAGAAGAGGGATAGATAAAGCGAGAGAGATAAAATGGTGAAAAGTAAATTTGAGAAAAGTGAAATAAATTGTGAGAGAAAGTGATTTAGAAAAATGTGAGAGTAAAAGGGAGAGAGCTGTAAAAATCAACATATACATGTTTAGTTGGTAGCTAGACTATGTCAACATATACATGTTTAGTTGGTAGCTAGACTATGTCAACATATACATGTTTAGTTGGTCGCTAGACTATGTCAACATACCAATAAATTACATTCTATAAGCACTGAGATCACCTGTTTCGTACATGTCATCAACATGCTTTTGAGGTCACCTGTATCATACATGCCATCAACGGGCCCACGGGGTCGCCTGTCAACCATACATTTGACACACCACCAGGAATTGAGTCACATTGTGCCTTGAGCTATTTTGAGCTACAGCTAAAGATGTCCATTGGAGTCTGACATGGTTGCATCCCTATCGCCAGTTTTATTCAATATCTTTGTAGAAACAATCATGCAAGAAACACTCGACGATTACCTTCCATTGCATCTCCATTTGTTTTATTGTCATTATAGGGTTAATTGTTTTTGACATATATTGAGCTAAGCCATTTTTTTTTTTTCTTTTTTTTTCTTGATTTAATGTATGACCATAGATTTTAATGTTGTCTTTAGATATTCCAGTGTTTAAATATTCCTTTTGTAGATTTCTACTAAGATTCAAATCTAATTGTATCATTTTTATGTCAGTGTTTCCAAAATGTACATTTGCGTGACACGATTATTTATATATATCTACACTATGATCCACTAACATTTATTTCTCAAATACCATTCTATATTATAATAGACACTTTACAAGTTTCCAGTCAAGTTTAGTCTCTAGTTGAGGACGGTGAATAAAATCGCATTAAATGTTTCCAAAATGTCCGCTTGTAAAGCAATTGGCTATTGATAGATGTATCTTTAGTACATTAAAATAATGTGGCTAAAAATATGTATATATCTAGGAGTTTACTCCTGTACCCCTAAACCCCGCTTTTTATAACCTATATGTGGACTTGTGATCAACTTGTTCTGTTCTAAACTCTACCCATGTACGATTGGTCAGAAAGGTCACGGGCACTGATAGAGGATGTTTTCCCTGTGGGGTGCGTCAACCACCATATTGAGAGACTGACGTCGTGACCTACTAGAGTTTTTAAAACCTTTGATTGTACTTTTGTCTTATATAGTTGATGTATATCTTTGTCCTTTCTATTCAAATAGCTTTATTAACAGTATATAATGCAGGCGTCTTTTGTTTTTTATTAGTTGAAAGTTATGCTGTGCAATTTGTAAATAATAAGGAGGTTTGTAAAGATATACAGCACCCCCCTCTCCTAAACATAGAGACGTAACAGACCTGGCATTTGGAAAATGTTGATCAGTTTCATTGTATGTGTAAACTATATATCTAGTTATTTTTGTTTGTGTGTGAATCTATATATTTACCTAAGGGTTTGTTTTTCAATTAAATCAGCTATAAATATTTCTAAGTATATTTCCAACTTATCTATATGTCAATTTGTGTATGTCATATCTGTATATAGCGCTCCGTGCTAAGTATTTTTTTGTTTTAATAGTTTTTGTGTACAAAAGTTATTAAACGCCCTGTGACAGGGTGGGGAGAGGAAGCACGCCGCAATGTGCAGTCAGCCTCGCTGTTTGTGGTCTATGTACCCCAAAGTCTCCTGCAAGTGGTTCACCATGGCATTAGTTTTCCCGGCGGTTACATAGAACCTGTCCACGCATGACTTTGCTCGGGAAGAGGTGTGGGTGAAGGTCATTTCTCGTCCCAGTGGGTGATCGGTCCTGTATGCGTCTACTAAGTAAAAATTGTGTAGTATTTATCTAACCATTCTTAGTTTTAATTGATTATGTTTACGTCTTATCTGTCAATACTTCCCTGAGTGAATTTACCCCCCCCCCCCCCCCTTACAAGTACTAGCGTGTCATTTTGATATTGTGTGTGTAATGTTTCTTCTAGTTTTTAAAAGAAGGCAGGTCTGTCTGTATAGCACACATAATAATAATAATAATAATAATAATAATAATGACATTTGTATAGCGCTGCCAACAAGCATAATGCAAGCTCAGAGCGCATTTAACATACAACTCAGAACACGGATACAATCTATAGGCTAAGAGATAAAAAACTAAATAATGATTCAAAACTTTACAAACATGGAACAAATCAAACAACCAAAACAAAATTACCGACCTAACATATAAATAAGACAGTAGGGCTCAAAGCATGTTAATTAAGATAAATATTGAAATAATGAGTTTTTAAGTTCTTTTTGAAGGAATCAATGGAGCTTGTTTGCTTGAGTTGAATGAGAAGTAGATTCCACACCTTCGGACCGGATACTGAGAAGGCTCTAAGGCCAACGGTCGTCAGAGAGAAACGGGGCTCTTCCAGAAGCGATGAGTTGGCAGAACGAAGTGTTCTTTGAGGGACATATGGTGTGATGTACATATATGTTTAAGTGTGAAATAATGCATTTTTTTTTACATTCATTTTTTAAAATATTTTTTACATAAAAAATAAACACTTCTCCCGAATTTCTAATTTTTACAAATTATGACTTAATTTATTTGTACAATTAAACTCAACATCTAATTTCTTTTAATCAAATAATTAATTGTATTTCTGGTCGCTCATTCATAATACATTTTAAAAATATCAGTCACTTTTCTACATAATGTTTTACCGAAAAGAAACTTATATATGAAACAAAATACAAAGTTATAAAATAATATTTTTGGATTGGGGTGAGGTGAGTTATTGAAGGGCAATTGGCTGAATGTTGAAAAGACTGTGTTGCTCGGGATTGGCTAAATATTAAAAATACGGTATTGCTTAGAATTGGCTGAATATTGAAAAGACTGTGTTGCTCAGAGTTGGCTGAAAATTGAAAAAATTGTATTGTTCAGAAATCCACGCCTATCGTCCAAGTTTCAATTTGATATGATAAAAAGAAGTGGGTGATAATTGTACTTTTATTTCATCTGCGCTGGAAGAAAAGATGGAAGGAAGAATAAACGGAAGAAGGGACGAAATGAGTCTTCCTAATAAATTGATTAAAATAACACATCATGAAAACAACATACGGCTATACAAAAGCACAGATGCAGCATTTTCAAAACAGTTATTTATTTATTTGGAAATCTAAAGATATAATAATTTAGAAATCATGAATATTATAAAAGATAAGATAGCATTATATAATTATTACAATTGTTTAGCTAAAATATTGTTAATTAAATAATTTTAAAGCATAAATAATATATATATATATATATATATATATATATATATATATATATATATATATATATATATATATATATATATATATACAAATCTTGTTTTATTTTTTAAATGTTAAAGAGACCTGTGACCTATGCCCACCTCCACTTGCGGTACATGTCATAAGAATTTCCTGATATACACATAATATATGTTAAAAACATCTGTATATTATGCAGATGGTTAAAATTAATATTCAAGTTATAAGAAGTAGGCCTAACATAATTGATAATGTAAAAATTTTATCAAAGTTAAATATTGTATCCACTGAAGTGTATTTGTGAAGATCGATAGCCTCGAAGCTGCGAAATATAAAACACAAAAAAAAAAAAAGAAAAATTAAATACGATCATTTATAAATGTTTGTATGAAAAAAGCTCTTATTTTTTTTAAATCTTTTGACTACTAAATATTTAACTATTTAAAATCTGAATACTTAGTCTACACTATTTTTTACAAGAATTTATGGAAATTCTCAAAATATTTCATAACTCACTGGCCCATATCAAATGTAATGTAATTATTTGAAAACAAAATGTAACAATGTTAATCGTTTTAATAAAATTTTTGCTTTGTTGTATATCAGGTAAATGGTTTATTCTATAAACACCTCTATCCGCTCCCTAAAACAATGTTAATCTCAATAAAGTGATGCCTTATATACATACATGTCCGAAGAATCATTAATAATTACAATAGATATTTCTACTCACAAGATCAATGTATTGTCATTTTAATTTTCTATAAACTACAGCACACACAAAAAAATATGCTTAGTCCACACATAGTCATACTATACCGTGTTATACAATCTTATATATTCTAATTTTATTTTATCGTTGTTTTTCAGATGTTATGCTTATATTTGGAAAAGTTTGTTTGCTAAAAACACATATTATAACAAAAATCTTAAATGTGTATGTGTATGAAGTCGTTTAGATTACCTAAAATGTGGGTCTACATTTTTAAAGTTCCAATTCTTAACGTACCTTTTGAAATCAATGAAAACCTTTTCTTTTTTCCATTACATACAACATATTCAAAAGTATACTCTGTTGACTCTTTGGTTTCTTGATGATAGTATACACATTTTGTGCTTGTATTTAACTTTAACTCATTCTGTAGTAAACTAACTTGACATGGTGTGGGCGTGTTAGTGCAGCAAAATTTTATGTTTGGTTTCGTGTCAGCCAAATTAAATCGATTTAATTGGTTATCTATTTCATAATTGTTTATACTTAATTCAACATCACTGCAGTCTGAAAATAAATAGAAGTTAATGAGTAGTTGATTTTTACAAATTTAAAATACAACATTTGTTCATAAAAGCAAATTCATTTTCTAAACCATAGTAAATCTGCAAATATTTGTAAAATGTTTGAAATCGACATTATGCCATGTCGCGAGTCTCTTTTTGATGGTTTTTAAGAATATCTATTATAAAACTTTATTCATATGGCATTTAGTTTTCATAAAGTAAACACACTCTTGCTTCTCATAGAAATATAATATAACTTTAATGCAGAAATTGGGGAATAAAAACAGTCATGAAATTGTCAAGTCCTATAAAATATATCATGATCATGTTCGTGTTTTCATTATTTATATATAGAGAACGACCAGTGGAAAGCCAAGTATTTAGTCACGGGCCATTACACCGATGTCCATCTTTTTATTGGGTAAAATACGTACACGTATGTCCTGTGTGAGAACTATTAACTAAATCTCAAATGCCCATCTCTATTAAGCTCTTTATCAGACCACAACAGACATATAATTTTTTTTAAAGCTTTAAAATCTTTCCTCTAAAACAAATAACACACACTGTGTACTTTGCTACATTATATAAAGGATAAAAAAGGAAGAAAGAATCAACATAATTACAATTGTCATCTAAGATTTAGTATACACTGGTTGAAAACATATTTGTAATTTTAAGGAAGGAGCCTTGAAACCTCAATATTTGAGAAATAATATCATCTAATGAACAACGCTTCTTTTTAAAGTCTCAGAACCACCCGGTGCCTGGATGTCTGTACCTATAGTTTAGGATTTGTGCTACCGGGTGACAGTGCTGGTGTACGGGCGAGCCATCACAAAAATGATTATTAGGGGAACCGCATTGAACAATATTCCTGCGGAATCCTTACTGTTACACGCAAGGCACGCATTTGGCGTGTCGTGGGGTGGCAGGAGCCGGGACATAACTTGGGAGTGCCCCCCTCCCCCCTGAGATCAACCCTAACGTTACGCCCTGGACGAAAGAGCTCTGCGAGCTCGTCCAGTTTTTAAATGAGACATTTGAACTCTTTCTAGAGTAGAATCACAGAATAAATCAACCATTAGAGCTACATTGTAGCAGCTTACCATATATTTTAGGAATCTGTCTTGGAAGACTTGCAAGATCCGTTTCATCTTTCCTTATTAGACTCAACACAATCTCTGCTTGACTTAAATGTATTTCTGCAGTGGTATTGATTACAATGATGTAAGAGGTGTTTACCTTTTGACAATAGCAGTTGGTAGGCGCGTAGCCGTTGCATTCGCCTTTAGCTAAGACACAAATCTGTTGAATGCACACATAAGTAGTTCATACATTACAAAATCAATCAAAACTTAAATCATAATTAAATAATTAACAACTAAAGGAAATCAGACAAAAAAAAACTGTAAAACCGCAAAAAAAAAAAAAAAAAAAAAAAGAATTTAACAATGTTTAAAACCTAAATTTACTTACTTCTTGTAAACTAAACTTGATTTTTCCAAATTATTTAAATGTATGACTGGGAGAAATGTTCTAGATATAGTTTTGACAATATTTTATTTTAATGACGTGAACGTGTATGTGTGTGGAATGGGATATTGACTTTGTGTGTTTTAGATGTGTGGGTGTAATAGAGAAGGCTAATTAATAGTTTAGTAAGTAAAGTAACCGTCGGACCAAACTGATCATAGGGCTAATGAAGCAGCGTTCACCAGTTTCTGTGGCCAGGGCATACTAGGGGATGTGTGGCCAGCACATTGCCCAGCCGCCTTTATTTTACCCCAACTAATGTCAGGCACCCAGCAGAGCTGGATAGACTCAGGGACACCCTCAAGTCCTGGAAAAAAATCCCGGCGCCACCAGGATTCGAACCCAGGACATTCGGATCGCCAGTCGAACGCGCTGCCGCAACTACCGTGTCTCGATAATAGTTTACAGAGTATTATCTCACGTAAGGACGCATTTACTAAATGTAAAGATAACAATGTGACTGCGATCAACACGTGTGTCATTTACAAAAGAAAGAGGACATTTATATTGATATAGCGTTCTGATGTGTACAAGTTCATTCATGTATTTTCTGTTTAGCGATCGGTGTAAGTGTCATTCACAATACTAAAGTTTTATTATGTTGATCTGAAGTTTCGTTGTCCACAGGTTCAGTCATTAATTTTATACTTAGAAAGTAAACTTGAAATGTTGAAGATCTAGTCTGCCTTAAGTTATTGCTAAACGTTTTATCTTTAATTTTATTCTCTACATAAATTATAGTTCCAAACAGCTCTAATAACTGCTCTAATAGCACAATGACATAGTGATCTAAATATCTTAAGTTAATAAACTTCCCTTACATCCGTGAAGGTTTCTGTGTCATGTTCCCTTGCTTCTACTTTGAAGACTTTTATATAATCTGGTAATAAGTTCCTTTTAACTGAACCGTTCATAACAATTCTGTCTGCACGGTTATTAAGTCCATCAATACAGGAAGTGATGCAATCATTTTGGTTAAATTTGTTCAGTACCAATATGGCCTCATCACCAATTGTTATTGCTGTATAAAATAAAATGTAACTGACTAAATTTCCTAAATTTAAAATGCATTGAAACATAATATTGAAATGCATTTATCAGCAGCTTCATATAATTCAGTCGTGGTACTTATTTGTATGAATTTATAAGCTTATTAATCATCCTTTTACATATACATTAATATGTTTATTTATTTCAATTAACTTGTAATATGTTTCTTAACGCTGACTTTTAGCTACACCTGACATTAGCTGTAACACTAATGTAATGGTGCAACATGGAACACTATACAATTCGTAATAAATTTGGAATCTATCCTTGCAGCTTAAAAGAGAGCTATTTTTCCCTTACAAAGAATCCTAGAATCCACTTAGGACCTGGCATTAGTCGGCCACACTATCCTCATGTGTGCCGTGACCACAGAAACGCTAAAATGTTCCAACATTTCTCTATAAAATGAATGCAACTCTCCTTTAAGATATTTTGAGTTGCAAACTCATAGAGAGTAAATTGCATTATTTTATTACCGTATATACTCGCGTATAAGTCGCACTTTAGTTACCGAAAATGTCGACAAAAAGTAGGGGTGCGACTTATACACCTGACACTGTTTTTGAAAAGTCCGAAAATATCACTACTCTTTCATACAGTTTCCTACATAACCCATATAGTTGACTGTAGTGATGTAGAATTACTAGGATATGTGTAGGCCTACATTTTACATTAAGAAAACTTCCGTAGGTGTAAATATACTACCTTTATATAACTGAAATTGACAAATATTTTATGTTTTTCAAAGTTAAAAAGGCAGTGTAACCCCTAAAAGTCAAGGTGCGACTTATACGCGGGTCAATGACAACATATAAGAAAAATAATCTTCAACTAGGAGTGCGACTTATCCACCGGTGCGACTTATACGCGAGTATATACGGTAAGTCATAAAGCTGTGCCTCAATGAGGAATAGACATTGCAGTCATAAGGGTGAATGTGCTCAAATATTTTCTCAGACATAATCTCCCAAAGACATTAACCAATCACATAGCAGTAATGAAAGAGAAATATGAACAAATATATCGTTACGCTGCTTATGACAATATAATTTGGAAGCAGTATTCTAGTGCAGGGGTCGGCAACCTTTTATAATAGTGTGCCAAAGTAGAATTTCTAATTCATTCAGCGTGCCAAAAGCTTTACATGTATCCTGCTCTAGCAATTAATTTCTCGTAGAAAAAACTTGAGTTGATTCTTGAGGATCTTCCGCGTGCCAATGAAAATGGCTCTGCATGCCAAGTAAACAAAAGTTTGAATGCTTCAAGTAAACTTGGCACGCGTGTCGTAGGTTGCCGACCCCCGTTCTAGAACACAAGTATGGAAGAAGTCAACGCTTAATATGTCTGAGGAAACGGAATTGATTAAATGACCGAAGCCTCACCATTTCCTTCTTTAAACCTCATATGGATGGGTGATTGTATTCACTAATAACACTAATAATTGAAATTTAAATCATTAGTACTTAACTAAGTGATATAATTTAAAAATAAACAATTTGTCTAAACATTAAGGTTATATTATCACTACAATTGGTTTTCATTGTCATAATTTATTTTGCATCTATAAAAGTATGTATTTTTATTTTCTGAGATTAGCGATGAATTATTTATTAAATATTATTATTTCAAGAAAATATAACAACACCATTAAAATAATGCAATTAGAACTTTGAAAATGTAATAATTACACAAAGTTACAATCAGGGCCGTATTTAGGATTGTCGGGGCCCTGTTCCCAAATTTAGGTGGGGCCCCTCTTTGCCCCGCTCCTGCCTTCCGCCATTGCAGTGTTAGCCTGTGAACAGTGCTGTTGATGTTTTACTTCTATTTTATTTCATGTTTGTGTGTGTGTTTGTGTGTTGTTGTTTTTTTTGTAGTTTTTAAAAAAAATATTTAATTGTTTTATTTTTGAACCGCATTAGTCGTGCAGTGATTTCAATACTTGCTTACTCAAAATTGACATCGATTCATCCCATACAGTAGAAAACAGTTAGATTTTTTGTGTTTCCACTTCTTCGATTGCCATGTTTTGTGATGTGTTCATCTAGAAAATCATCATATTATTTTGCTATCAATTTCAGAATACCAAGAAAATTACCATTTGCGACCGAAGCAAAAGTTTGAATGCTTCATCTGAATGCCAACCCCCTTTCACTTATGAACTTTATTACATTGACAAGTCGTATGAGTACAGTTCTCCAGTATGTGTAACTGCAGTGGACAACAGATCGTTGAGGTCACACTCAATGCTACCCAATTCTGCAGCTCTACGGACATATGCCAACACAGCTTCCACAGTCAACACTGCTCACAACACTAGCATAATAGGCTATCAGCCATCTAAACCACTATGCGGTAGCTGCAAGTTAAGCTTTGATAAACAATGATGTTCAAACCAAAAGTCGAAAGTAGGTAGCAGAATCCAGCATCCACGTGAAGAATTGCGAAAGAAAGTAGGTCACGTTTCGCACAATACAATTATTCAGGCACGAGTCATCACATAGGTTTACAACCCAGAAGACAGACCTTTAATGTGCACTTCGACAACAGCACTATTCTAACTACCAAAATAAAAGACTAGAAAGATATATTATCTTTTTTTCAGGGGGGGGGGCCTGTTGTGTAAGGGCCCCTGTTCCAATGGAACATGTGGAACATGCCTAAATACGCCACTGGCTACAATTGCCATCGAGAAAACATCTAAGATTGTTATATAATATAATAGTTGCTTACCTTTGTCAAATATGAATGCTATTACAACAAGGGCAGCAATCCACGAGGAAAAGTATCCACTCATTCTTTTTTATAACAACCTTAATAATAATATTTAAAAAGACATAAATCTTGTTCAAAATAAAAATAAAGATGAAAAAATCATGACATATTAAAAAAAACAACAACAACATTCAAACCTTAATACTTAATATATCTCGTAAACTTACTTCTAAAAGACAAAAGGCACGAAAATAAAAATAACAAATATGATTTAGGTTTAACGTAATGGGTGTAGCCGGATCGATCTGTTCATAGAAAAAAGAAAGCATTTACTAAACTTACTAGACCAAAGTGCAATCAATTCTATGTTAGGGCTTCCCTGTAGCTTATCTCATTCATAAATATAAACTTGCCGCAATCAAAGCATACAAATATATTGTTTAAAAAAGTATCAACTTGCTTCAAATTACTTTAACATTGTGTTCGGTATCTCGTACAATTCCACAATGAAGTCAGTTAGTTTTTTGGGATTTTTTGTTTTAGCAGGTTTGTATTATGTAATTAATTTTTAATAAGATTATTTTTAAGTGCGTAGATTTATATATGTATAAGGTCAAGTTTTTAATAGTATTTATATAATAAACTAGTAGATAAAGACAAGACTGAAAAAAAAAGAGACTGAAAAAAATAAAAATAATGGTCATTTCTTATAACGCTTCTATTCATGCTATTAAATGTAGCATGTGCAGTGCACTCTTGGTGTGAATTGCAGTGGCAGATGTATTAGTAAATGTAATGCATACAGCCATTAGTCTATAATTTCTGTTTGAAAGGCTCTCTTGTCTCAGTGTCTGATGTAAACTGTTCCATAAAAAGGGCGTCACAGATTCGAACGAGTGCACTATAGGTACTTCTTTTTGTGTCCAGCCACACTGGATAAGGAGTGACTGTGATGAAGAGCACAGTTCCCTTGATGGCTCATGCTTGATATCAGTTCTCAAAGAAAGGATAATATACTTAGGCTAATTGTATGGCATTAAAGAAATATTATAGGTACCCACCGCTGCTTTCTTAAATATTTATATTTTAATTTCACAATTCACATGAGTCCTAAACATAATATATCTACTAAGTATATCTATATAAATATATATATGTATTATATATATATATTTATATAGATAGATAAATATATATAATATATGTGTTTTTAACTTCCTTTCTCTCGCTCTATCTTTATTTATAAAAATAATTATATTTGTATAGAGCTGTCAACACACATAATGTAAGCTTAGGGCGCATTAAAATTAACATTTAACATCAAACAAGCAAGTACACTGTTAGGTGTGTTCAAGTAGGTTATTTCCCCTTGACCTCCCGTTGAACTCTGCCACTGATGCGTCATTAGTTGTTGTTTACTAGATGATGCAATAGCATTCTTTCATAGCTTAGAAAATGTTAGAAAATGTTAAGAAGAGATGTTTACAATTTCTGTGAGTTATTCTTAGCATACTTTTATTCGAGAACTCTCTAACATGCATAGTATAAATATAGGAGATTCGCATTATAGAAAAGAAGTTTTTCAAATATCGATGCAGTCTGTATATTCTTTTATAGAGCTCAGTGGCAGTGTTGTGTATTTTATTGTGTTCACTACCTTACTACATTATATTGGCAGTGTTGTGTATTTTATTGTGTTCACTACCTTACTAAATTATATTGGCAGTGTTGTGTATTTTATTGTGTTAACTACCTTACTACATTATATTGGCAGTGTTGTGTATTTTATTGTTTTCACTACCTTACTACATTATATTGGCAGTGTTGTGACAGTTGTGTATTTTATTGTGTTCACTACCTTACTACATTATATTTAATTATGTCACAGGATTATTTTCGTGAGTGTATTTATTGTGTTCACCTTCCTAAATTGTGTTTAATTCCGTTCAGGAATTCATGTGAGTGTATTTTCTTTTTACTCCCTTTATTTTAAGTTGCAATTTCTGTCTGTCTTTCTGTCTGTCTGCAATCATGCGTCGTGGGAGCAAAACTTTGCTTCGATTTTTCGACCACTTTCCGTGGTCCGATCGAGCTGAAATTTGGACAGCAGATTTGGGGCGCCTAACAATACATCCTATCAAATTTTCAGTTAAAACGACTTAATAATACTACACTTATGACAATATTCATTTCTTAAAAGGAAAGTATAAGAATTATTTTGATTTCGCGTTAAAAATGCCTGTGCAACTTTTTATACTTTTTTCGGCGCAAAGCTAGAAAAAAAAATTATGCGCTAAGATTATTTTTATAACAATTCATACGGAGTAAGAAGATATTTTTTAGATTTGCGACGCAGATATTTTTCTGTACGTTTCATTTCCAGTAGTCAATCAATTATTTAATTACATGATGGTAAACTTAGTTTGCAAATAAAGGGAGTATAATGAAAACTTAGTTTTTATGGTTTTCTTGTTATATTTTTATTTTATATTCAGTATATTAAGTTCGTTAATAAATTATTTTTAATTGGTATAGTCTGAAGTGTGGTTTTATTAAAGAAGTAATTTCTTTTACTAGTAAATAAGTTAGCCACATTTAATTAATATTACTAGTTATTTATTTCAACCTCTTTAACGAGACCACATAATTTAAATTCAATTATAAACATAATGTTATTATAATAACACCAATATAATTCACTAATAATGACATTTGTATAGCGCTGCCAACAAGCATAATGCAAGCTCAGAGCGCATTTAACATACAACTCAGAACACGGATACAATCTATAGGCTAAGAGATAAAGAACTAAATGATGATTCAAAACTTTTACAAACATAGAATAAATCAAACAACTAAAACAAAATAACCGACCTAACATATAAGTAAGACAGTGGGGCTCAAAGCATGTTAATTAAGATAAATATTGAAATAATGAGTTTTTAAGTTCTTCTTGAAGGAATCAATGGAGCTTGTTTGCTTGAGTTGAATGGGAAGAAGATTCCACACCTCGGACCGGATACTGAGAAGGCTCTAAGGCCAACGGTCATCAGAGAGAAACGGGGCTCTTCCAGAAGCGATGAGTTGGCAGAACGAAGTGTTCTTGAAGGGACATATGGTGTTATTAGTTCCTTGAGATAGGACGGAAACTCGTTATTGAAAATGCACTGATGGCAAAATAGCGCCACTTTATACTCGATTCTGGCTTTCACGGGGAGCCAATGGAGCTGACGCAGGAGAGCTGTCGCAGAATCTCGCCTTGACTTACGCATGACTAGGCGAGCGGCACTGTTTTGTATTCGCTGTAATTTGGAGATCTTATCTTCAGGTAGCCCGATAAACAGAGCATTGCAGTAGTCGAGGCGTGACAGTATAAAGGCAGCCGCAAGTTTCTTTGCTGACTCAAGTGACAACTAGGCAATAGGGGTTTAACATGTTTAACAAAGGTAAATATTAAAATAATGAGTTTTTCAATTTGACGATAGAACTTGTTTGCCTGAGTAGGATGGGAAGCAGATTCCATATTTTCGGGCCAGTTATTGAGTAGGCTCTAACGTCAACGGTCGTCAGATAGGAACGGGGCATCTCCAGAAGCGGGGAGTGCAGAGCGAAGTATTCTTTTCGGAACATAGGGTTTGATTCGTTTCTTCAAAATATGAGGCATCTCGCTTTTATGGAGGCACTGATACTCGCTTTATATTCAATTCTGACTCAATTTTAACACTAGGGAGTTAATTGAGCCGACGCAATATATCTGTCGCAGAATCTCGCCTTGACTTACGCATGACCAGCTGGGCGGCATTGTTGTCAAAATATTGTAGTTCGACGACTTTATTTATCATAAGGTATCCCGATTAGCAGAGCATTACAGTAGTTGAACTGCGAGAGTACAAAGGCGGAGGTAGGTTTCAATGCATCAGGTGCAAACACTAGCATTGGCAAAACTAAGTTACTATACGAGGGACTTCAGCGGAACAGCAGAATCATGACACTGCGAATCATCGGCGAAGAACAAGTGGTATGAAATGCTGCTAATCTTGATAACATCACCAAGTTAATGAGTGAACATTGTAAAGAGTATTGCACCTAAAACTGATCCCCGTGGTACTTCATATTGCAGAGACAGACCTATCATTGATGACACTTTGCGTGTGTTCGATTAGGTAGGATCTTTACCAACTACAAACACTACCCAAGCAGCAAAACGTAGTAGACAATCTATTAATAAAAATCAAAATTACTGACATTTCTATGGTCATGATCATCTATAGTTCCAGTAAAATTTAAGTTACTAGTAATTACACATTTGTTGTGGGCTCGTTTTTTGAAAAACTGTTTTTGGGTCCTGTTGGTTCTAAAATATCATTACAACAAATCACATTACATAGAAGAAATGTCACAGTTCTCCAAACTGAAATAATTAATCTCTTCACTGTCCGCAATATTGAATTACTTTATTAACGATACAACAAACTTAGAAAAGTACAAACATTATAACAAATTATCTCAAGTCAACTCACAAGCTCTTCACAACATAAACTTCTGACTTCCATTTTTATAATCTCCATTCCCACTAACTCTTCACCTCAACTTCCAGTCTACTCTACATTCCACTCGTCCCCTTTTCATGCCATTACAACGTTTACGAACAAACTTTTAAATGGAAAAAATGGAGGGTTAGCCGAGATATACAATAAGATGGAATGAAAATAATAATTACAAAAAAAAAGTAGTAAGCTAGAAATTTTGACGGGCGTAATAGCTAGTATATATATATAAATCTCAAATGGAAAGTGTGGGCACTTACATGCTAGTATATATACATTAAGTGTGTGTTTATTGTATTGCAGTTATGTCTTCAACTCAGGAAGTTCACTTGTATCCTTATGACAATCATTCAATAGTCGATGTGTGTAGGACCAGCATGCATCAGGCTACAGAAGTCATCTTGAAAGGATTAGTGCAACTGCCAGAAGGAATTATTGACAATGAAACCGTGCTAGTTCTTGACGTAAAACGACATAACACTGACAAAATGAAACAGGTATGGACACACCTTTAATATTTTTACTTCAAAAATGTTTATGACATGTATTACGCAACAACTGACAGGACATCCTGCGACAAAATATATATTTTATTGCGCATCGACGATATATCAGTGGTCATCTGGGCACTGTCATATATGCGGAAGTAGATAATTGTAATATTATACTGGTCAAGTCGTTTGGATGTATATTTCCAATAATTATTTAATAAAATGTTATTTGACAAGCCAGCTTTACTTATCTCTATGAGATAGTAATTAGGTAGTAGATGACTTCCTAATACTGGTTAACATTGTAGACATTATTATTCATTTGGCTTGAACCTCTTTTTGATGATGCATGTTTATTTATTAAGTTGTTCAATAGTTATTAAAATTCTATTACAATTGGTTATTACAGTATTAGCTTGCTATTTTAATGTAGTTTAATTCATTTTAGTCTAGGTCAGTCCAAGTTCTTTTATCCCTGGTGTGCTCAGTATAACGTGAAATAGAGTAGATTGATTTATTCAAGTGTATATTTATATTGGCTAAATATTCAGCAAGTATCGTAAATATTATTATGTAGTGTTGTAGATTACTATAACATAAGTATTACACACATAATTGAACATGAAGAAAGAAATAATACAGCTTTGTATGACAAACGGTCTAAAAGTTTAATCACACTATTACATGTAGAATAACTCCAATAGAATAGTATTTACACATGGTTAAGAACATTTAAAATCCATAATAATAATATCCAAGTTTCAATACATCAGGCATAGCATTACCTGTTGTTTAATATTATATTATTATTTATTATGAATCCATAAGAAATATATCTTCCATTGTACGAGTGTCAATCTCAGAGCATTAAATTAGTACATGTCGCTTGTTTGAAGACGCACAGTGAACTGGCGGATAAAAGTTTGGGCGATACCTTAAGTTTTGTTCGCGGGCAATTATAATATAATCGCAGAGTTTGAGAATATGCCAGAATTCCGGTGATGAAAATAAGTAATATAGAGAAAATTCTAAGCATGTAGTTAAGTAGTCGATTACAAATTATTAACAATGTTGAAACGGTCCTACGCGATTTTGTGTGACGTCGTAAGAAAGTACCCGGCTTATGAAACATCTTAACCTTATTTCAGCCTTTATTGTGATCTATTAGTATACATTTAATTACTGTCCAATGTATAGATCTCCGTTTTGTAACACATGCTAATAGTTTATTTTTTTCTTTCTTTCATTTTTCTAGTTTTGCATTATTAATCTGAGCGATTGTATGGACACGGCATTTCCATCCAACTGTAACTGCAAAAGACAACATGGCGCTCTGCAATTCAACCTTACTTTTAATTTTACCAATCAAATTATATTTAGTCTTGCCGAAGCCAGAATGAAATTACGATCAGATTATTTCAAAACAGAGACGCTTGTTAGCAGCACACAACTGATACCAGCTATATATAGTAATTATTTCTTCTTTTTTTTGTGTTCTTTTATTATACATTAAATATGTTTATTAGTAAAAAAAAATATTTACGTGACATACATACATGAATAT
This sequence comes from Anisus vortex, assembly GCA_949126835.1. Classification (NCBI taxonomy): domain Eukaryota; kingdom Metazoa; phylum Mollusca; class Gastropoda; family Planorbidae; genus Anisus; species Anisus vortex. Next base: position 1,519,886 of record OX421505.1, on the reverse strand, counting down.
TATTTTTATTTTTAGATTCCGTCACTTCAAAATTGGAAATAAATGGAAAGGAAATAGATCCCAATGATTGCACTTTTAAAATTAATAAAGAGTTTCCTACCATTCGATTTTGTTGTGATGCCAAGCACTTACCGTGTCAAGTTTCAATCATGTTAGATGGGAATGAACTCGTCAGACATTCATCATGTGTTGAAATAAATGTCAAGGATCATCTGGACTATTCAGAATTTCAATTTAAATACGAAATTTGTCAGAACAATGAAAGTACAACAATGTTCCAGTGTCAACCTATATTTGGTAACTTTCTCTTATTTTTCATGTTAATTAAAAATGTTACTTTGTAATTTAAACTCTGCCTTAAAATTATTTGTTTTAAAAAATAACAATGTTAATTTATATAGCGCTTCTATCCTTGCTATTTTAACATGTTCAGTGCGCTCGAGAAAATTATTACGTCCACTAGGACCAAAACTCTTGCAGGGCGGCAGGGATCGGTTGGCGTCAGAGATGGAACCTGCGACGTGTAGGTTGGTTTTTGGTTGACAGTCTGGTGAACTTACCACAGGACCAGCCTGCCACATTCGAAATATGCACAATCTTTGTATAATATTCCTTACATCAAATATCTTTAAAGTTTTGAAAACATTCTTTATATATATATATATATATATATAGGCCTATATATATATATATTTAGAAAACATTATCGCATAGAGGGCCTTAGCTCACATTCAACTTAAGCTTTCCGGCTGAAAATGTTAAGAATTTAATCAGCATCTTGTTTTAGGGTCCGAGTGTCGGTAAACAATTTAAAAAAAAAATAACAAAAACTAACTACCGAAAGAAATCTTCTCATAACAGTTTTTATTGTAATTTGTTTTTTCTTTATCTCTTAACAAAACACATTGTAATCATTCGTATCTCCTTCATTTTGACGGGCATAACTTCTAGTTTTTAAATAATATACTTCTTCTTCTTCTTCATATTACTGTGGATAGTACAGAGGAAAGAGTCCACAATTTAATACACATAAAATAAAAAACATCACAAACAACAATTATAAACAGATGACACAGTGTCACTTTAGGTTTTTAGACCAGCCCTTCAGTGACGATTTAAAAGCCTGAACTGTAGGGGCAGTGATGGAGGCCTGGTCCAGGGTGTTCCACAGCCTAATGGCTGACGGAAAAAAATAATATTTGTAGACGTCGGTGCGTGCATGTGGGACATGCAGCTTGAGCTGATGACCTCGGGTAGAGCGGGACACCTGTTGGATTCGGCCTGGCTGAGTGGACATTTCCACGTGGCGGTTCACGATCTTGTAAATAGTGGTGACCTTTTTTATCGCTCTGCGATGATGTAGGGGCTCCAGTTGGAGTTGGGCCACCAAAGCTGAGGCGCTAGATTTAAGGCCGTAGTCCTGTAAGATACACCCTAAATGCACAAGCTTTTATAGCTCCGCTAGAAAAATATTGGCTAATCGTTCAAGAATTATGCTTTTATAAGTTTGAACAAACGTAACTTATTCTGTTATCGTGTCTACATATATTTTTTTTACCTTTTGAACGGGTGGCTGGTCTCAACGAACGAACTGTTTATACTACAAGTCACTCCATTTTTGAACCATGCAAATGCCATCAATTGCCTACATTTACAAACATTTAGGTGACCCATTCTATATTCGCTTATAAACTTCGAAGGCCTGCTTCAAAATAATTGTTGGTACGATTACGTCTATTCATTGCCCTGTCATATACAGACCACCTTGGGGGAGGCAATAATGCCCGACATTTTTTTCAATTTCAATTTTCACACCCCACATAGACATCCTCAAACTAGTCTTGGAGTAATCTCTTCGATAATTACATTTAACAGAGCCTTCAAAGAAACATCTATATCTTATAATATATGCATTAAAGAACATTGTTTTAACCCCATGAGGCAGAGAAACCCTTTACCCGGCCCAGCGCACGACAAACATTCAGGCCGATCTCCATTCAACATGGTTATGTCTCTGCCAGGAAACCTCTGAATAATGCTCTGCAACCTACAGGAAAATGTATCCTTCATACAGACCTCACTGTCATTGGTAGGAGCATAGCATTGAACGAGGTGTTGATCTACTTTTTCTTTGTTCTGAAAGAAGCAGTGATGACTCTTGGACCATGCGCCTTCCAACCAATGAGTGCTCCATTGTGCCGCCTTTTTTGACAGCATGAAGGCCACTCCCTGGGTGTGGGGTCCATTTTCCTCCTCGTGACCTGAATATAGGAGTGGCCGGAATCTGTCCATCTGGCTTCACTGATGTAGTTCTTCATCTCTACTGCCACTTGTGCTGCTTTGCCGGCTTCAAACATGGTTCGAACATTCCATGTTCTGATGGTAAGTGTGGTCCTGGTTGAGATGATGGCCGTCTGCCTGGCAGCTTCCAGTAGCTGGCTTTCACTGCCCGGCATCATCGTACCTCCGACTGGAGGTCCATCCTCATCCAGTACCGAGTTGTTTGTTTAAATCCTTGTTAGTGTGTTTGTAGCGGTTAGTGGTTTGACGGGAAGGGGTTACTAACCCCTTGCCCAACCCTCCTCCTTTCTCACCCGGGCTTGGGACCGACTATGGCGGAGTTCAGAATACAATAGCCGACTACTAATTAACTTTTTATTGTATGATAAATTGTATGATAGTGTGCGTGCATGTCTATTTTTATAAGTATATTTATGTGCTTTAGTATAATTAGTTCTTTTATATTCTTTAAAATATGCTGAAAGATAAAACATCTGTAATCAAGACCAATTTCCATTTATTTGGATCAATACAGAAATCTTATCTTATTTCAACTTATCATAGTTTTTAAAAATATGGTTAAATATATTTTATAATTATCAAATACAATTTAAATTATTATTGCTTACTACTTTTAGTAAGACTTAAAAAAATTATTTATAAATTAAAAAAATAATTTTTTCAGCTTTCAAAGCTTCACCAGACCAGAGCAATACAAAAATTGGGATTGTCGTAGGCGTAACGGTCATCATTCTGTTGTCAATTTTTCTAAAGGTATAAATATTTTTTACTAGCCATGTGTTTTGAAACGCGAAAAAAGTTATAAAATAACCAGTCTAGTTTTATTCTTAGAACTCTACGACTTCCTGTTTGACGATATGCGGGCTACAAGACATCAACTTGTCTATTAAAAAAACTATCGACGAACTGGTTCCAAAATAAAATGCTAAATCAATTAAGAAAAAACAACAAGTGTAACATTATTAAAATAATAATTAAAAATATTAAATAGTTAAAAACATATAAGACAATTAGACAATATACAACCAAAATAAATTTATCAAACATAGACTTCAAATCAAAACTTCAATCTCATCTTAACAGCTACAACATTATTTAAATTTAATTCGAGAGATTTCTTTTAAACTTACTGTTCATTCATATGATAACAAATTGTTTTTGCTGGTAGTGGGGTAGATCTAAGTGTTTTAAATTAATATGACAGGTACGCTTATGATCAGAGATACAGAATGCGATCCATTGACTCTTAGCGTTGTACAATTTACTGATAAAAATAAAGACTGTAGTGATACGTATGTCGGTCATAGATGAATGACGTACTAAGGCATTGACCTATTAACAAGTGCGTATTAGAGTCCAACGTTTGACCTTTGTGCCCTGAGGGCAGTTTAAATAAAATAATTCGTCCAACCCCGTGGAATATGAAGGTTATAAACTGGATCGCAGTTTCCTATAGACCAGTGAGATTGAAATGCGTATTAATACCCTGTAGAATCTTCGATAATAGTTTTTCTTTGTAAAGTCCCTACCTCCTTAAAGTTAGTTCAGTTTGAAAGTTTGTAGAGAGAAGTCGCTATATTGATACTTGTATATTTTATGCCATTTAATGAAACACTTATGTTGCCATCAGTTGATGCATTTATTTAAAGTTTATATTGAGTCTACAATTTAAATAAAATTGTTTATTCAACAACTGGAGTTGTTTGATCTATCATTGTTGAAAGAAAGGTGTTGAAGATAATTATACCGAATATAACTACATTACTGCAAAGACCTGTCAGTCAAGGAACCCCTAGCTTGGGCTACAGATTAGCAGAATCTAGAGACTCCTAATAAAGATACAACTATATTCATTGAATCCGATTTAACGAGTCGTAATAATAGTCATCATAGTGACAGTCCATAACAATTTGAGGGCTTCGTCCGATATAGTTGTATAGTGAAGCATAATATTCAAGTTGTGTTGTGTTGTGTGTGTAAAGCCGTGACCTATTGAGCAAGTCTAATAACGCTGAATTTATTCTTCCGATTGGTAAAACGTAAGTTGGAAATTTACTACTTTAAAAATCTTTTAAAGAAAGAATGGAATTTATTGAAAATCCAGAAGAAGAAGTTTTGAAAACTTTATCAATAAAGAAGTTAAAAGAGATCGCCGAGATCTTTAAGATAGAAATTACTGAGACTACACCATCAAGGGCTGTGTTGACACAGCAAATAAAAGAAAACTTGATTGCTAGTGGCAAAATGAAAGTAGAATCAAGCACGGAGGGATATCAAGTTGAAGGTCAAACGTCAAAATCTATGTCCGAACAGTTCCGATTTCAATTAGAAATGAAACGGATGGAAATGGAGATGGAACAAAAACTTCTTGATTGTGAGATAGAACAGAAACGTCTTGATCGTGAGATGGAACAGAAACGTCTAGAAATAGTCAGGAAAGAATAGAACTAGCAAAGAAAGGAGCTACTAAAAAAGAATCTCATAATGATGTAGAGATGGCCAGCTGGAAAAAGCTAGTCCCTACCTACATTGATAAAGAAAGTGAAATAGCTAATTTCTTCCAGACCTTTGAGATTTCTTGCAGAGATTATAAGTTCCCAGAAGATAATTGAGGAATATTGGTTAGAACAGCTTTTACTCAAGGAAGGGCAAGAAAATGTGTGCTCTTATTAAAAGAGGAGCAATTAAATGATTACGAAGTCATAAAAGACACTGTACTTAAAGCCTATAACCAGACACCTGAAAGTTATCGAAAAAGGTTCCGTCAGTACACAATGTCCCCTTACCAAACACACTTAGACTTCCTTCGAGCAGAAGAAAAGGTAATGGATCAGTGGATAAAATCCAGAAATGTCTCCACATTAAAAGAAATGAAAGATATCATTCTTTTAGAAGATTTTATTAACAAGGTTAGGCCGGATGTGAGAATGTATCTATCCGAGCGTGACATCACTGACCCGCATAAAGCTGCTGATTTAGCGGAGCAATACACACTGTGTCACAACGACCAGCAGAAAACACACAACAAAAACATCGTGAAAAGGAGCATTTTGTGAAACAAAATGATGTTAATAAAAAACCTGTCAACAAAAACGCCCAATGTACTTTCTGTAAGAGAACAGGACATAGCATTGAAAACTGTTGGAGCATAAGGAATGATAAAAGAACTAATAAAGTGGTAATGTGTGCTAGCCACGCACCAAAACAAAATGTACAAGGAAGCGAAAATACAAACGAACTGAATTCGAAGAAAGTTTCTTCTAAACCAGAAAAACTGAGGGTGGATTTGCCTGAGAGCAAAAGTCAGAAGGTAGAGAAATCTACAACTGAAGAAAATAAGGATGAATATTCTGATTATAAATACAGAATGGCTACTATTAGATTGATTGTCCAAGTCCACAGAGACGAAAAAGTAGACCAAAGTATTTTTGACTCGGAAAAGTGTCTGAATTCGTCGGAAGATGAAGAACCACCCGAAAGTCATGGTCAAGGGAAGAATGAAATTGACACAGAGACCCTGTGCAGTTTTCAACCGTTCATTAGTGAAGGTTGTGTGGCCTTACAAAAGGAAGGACACTGAAGTCCGTAAACATATTACGAGACATAGGGGCATCATTAACCCTGCTGCTTAAAGATGTATTACCACTGAATGTTAATACATTGACAGGACAGACTGTCCTATTGATATGTTTTGAATGGAAAGAAGAAATACCTCTACATAGGATATACCTCTCATCTGACTTGGTAACAGGATATGTGACAGTTGGAGTAATATCTAAACTTCCTGTTGATGGCATATCTGTTATCCTAGCAAATGATTTGGCGAAAGGGAGGGTGAGACCTGAACTGATTGTGAAGGAAAATCCAGACCCTAGTCCTAATGTTGAGACAGGTGAAGAAAAAGAACTTTATCCTGTAGGTGATGTCATAAAGGGTATGACACCACAGAAAAAGAAAGAAGAAATTCTCTCACAAGAAAAGAAATAGAAAGAAGAAATTCTCTCACGAGAAAAGAAAGAGGAAGAAGAAGTGGAACTTGATACTACTTTTTTATCCAAGATTGAAGATTGTCCGAAAGGAAATGAACAATCAAAGAAGTCATCACAAAATGAATTGATTGCTGAGCAGAAAGTAGACCCAGAGTTGCTACAGCTACATGAGAAAGCTGTCGACGAGAAAGAAACTCCTACTACTGATGTCTATGAACATATAGACCACAGCATGAACAAACAACAATGCAAACCTGCAGTTGCCGGTACAGATGAAGATTTGAGGAGCATCACTGAAGAAACGAGTGCTGAGAACTGGACCGAAACTATCAAAAGCTATGGGTTACCACAATCCATACCGACAGATCGAGGGACCAACTTCGTTCCGAAACTCTTCAATCCAGTCCTAACGAACTTATGCCTGAAGCATGAGATGTCAACTGAATCCTATCCGGAAAGTCAAGGAGCCTATGAACCAATCTTTGGACCCACTGTCCGGGGACCACTCAAACTACATCAAGAGGCATGGCAGACTGAATTGGATCTCCTTGGGCTGATCAAGTACCTAGATAAGTACATAAATTTTTGTCTGACATAACTGTTTTTGTTAGAAAAAAAACTGTACACTGCTCACATGCAGATGCAATTGTTGTGTGATGATAGCAAGGCAAAAATATTATATCATTTGAAAATGATAAAGCCTTACCTTCTGAAAACAATTGGAAAAAGCTTGATGTTGTTAACATTGTTACTCTTATTTGTAAAATTCATGCCTGGAGTACAGGATGAATTAAATGACAAATTCACTGATAGTTAGTTACCAAACTTACTATTTTAAAAGTAAATCCCTTACTTGTGAAGAAAAAGAACTGAGTAAAAGTATTGTTAAAGCAGATATCATTATATTGTGATATTTCTAAACAAACTTATTAGATTGAGCATTAAAATAATTGCTATGAGAGAAAAAGATCAGTTTTATCCGCAGAATTGGTTTCTAAATCAGAGGACATTATAAATGTGGCCTGATTATAAGATATGTTTGAGAATCTCTGGAAATGATAATTGAAACATTTGGCAGAGAGGATAATTTGATTGAAAAGATGTAAATGGTTTTGAGAATAGAGAAATTTTCTATCACTAAAGTATTGAGAAATGTTTTATTATTGTACTATGGAAATTTATTTTATCATGTACTGTTGTTGAAATAATTGCTCACTGATTCAGGATGCAAATTTCTTCTATGTGAATTTATTCATTTGTTCTATTATCATTGAATGTATGATAATGTAGGGTAAAAATAGTTGCTGCAAGGCAGAACTATGACTAACAAGATTCCAAGAAATGTATTATATATGATTTTTCACTTTTAGGATACTGTTACATGAAAAGCAGATCAGAAGTGAAACTAATGTAAACTTTGTTATCCTTGTTTTGTATAAATTTAGGATGTGCCACTGACTTGACACTATAAACCATTCTGGTTTCATGGTTGAGAATTTATAATGTTGACATACCAATGTTCAACAAATGTATGATTAATTAAGGATTTCATGTCAAGATTGTAAAACTAATCTATATTTTTTCTGTATTAGTTAAAATAGATTGAATGAATTGTATTGACAACCAAAAGTAACAGGAACCTAGTACCTAGAGAATAACATGGAAAAGAGCAATGTATTCCAACCTTACTGACTGAAAAACTTGGATATGGAACCATTCAGACCAGCAGTTTGTTTTGTAAATAAATTGTTAAATTGATTTCTGTCTGAAAAAAAAAATAATAGTCTATGCTCTTTAATCTTTTGTACGTCAATAATATTTGATTTAAAATGTCTTTAATGTAATCCATAGTGAATAGTTACTTTCTGTTAAGTATTAAGATTGTATAAATATGATATAACTTGCTTTAATTGATAGTTAATTAAGTAAATTAACCAATTTGTTTTAAGTAAATCCATGTCCGAATGTTGTAAATTTAAAACTGCTGTGCACTCTTTTAAACGGAAACTGATGAAAGGTCATGGTAAAATGATAAATTTAAATAATTTTAATGAATTTTTCTATAAACTATCTTTATTCTTGAACATACGATGTTTTAGTTTCTTAAAAATAACAAAAATGAATGTAATTTTGAGATTATAGTTGTTAAATAATGCTCATTAGTACGATAACTTTTTGGTCGCGTAGAATTTCTGACCTAAGCGGTGATGGGGTAAAAATCTGCATAGCGATGTAAACATTTAAAGAATGAGAGAGTAGGCCTAATCGAAAGGGAGAGAAAGAGAAGAATAAAAAAAAAATTGACCTCAATTTCTTGTGTCCCGTCACAGACAGTGTTGCCTAATGTGTTAGTAAGCCTACAAGCTTGAAAAAACTGTCGAGGCAATGGTTGTTGTTGTGTAATTGGGTCAGGCCTAGTATATTTTTTCATCAGCGGTTTTTTTTTCTCCATTTGAAAAAAAAGTCGTGTCTGAATAGACATTAAGTGATTTTTCTTGTTGTTTAATTACAACTGCAAAATATATTAGTTTATAATTAAATGGATGCGAGAGTTTATTACCGTGAAATGTTAATGTAATAGAAATTATTAAATTGTATTAAGAATGATTATGTATTTTTCTTGTATACAAGATTTAGATAAACATAATTTAATTGTCCATTGTTTTGAATTAATATTGAATGAGTGAATGACTAGAGTTAAGCCATTTGATAAGATTAACTTATATTGCATATATTATATGTAATTGTTATCAGTTCGATTGAATTATTGGAATAGCCAATTGAACTGTTGTTTTCTCCGGAATATTTTCTTTTATAATTATTCCTTAAAATTAACATTTTTAGTATTGTTAAAATGTAAAAGAAATAATTATAAAGATGTTGAAGGAGGGGGGGGGGTGTTGTTACGTATGTCGGTCATAGATGAATGACGTACTAAGGCATTGACCTATTAACAAGTGCGTATTAGAGTCCAACGTTTGACCTTTGTGCCCTGAGGGCAGTTTAAATAAAATAATTCGTCCAACCCCGTGGAAATGAAGGTTATAAACTGGATCGCAGTTTCCTATAGACCAGTGAGAGTAAAATGCGTATTAAGACCCTGTAGAATCTTCGATAATAGTTTTTCTTTGTAAAGTCCCTACCTCCTTAAAGTTAGTTCAGTTTGAAAGTTTTTAGAGAGAAGTCGCTATATTGATACTTGTATATTTTATGCCATTTAATGAAACACTTATGTTGCCATCAGTTGATGCATTTATTTAAAGTTTATATTGAGTCTACAATTTAAATAAAATTGTTTATTCAACAACTGGAGTTGTTTGATCTATCATTGTTGAAAGAAAGGTGTTGAAGATAATTATACCAAATATAACTACATTACTGCAAAGACCTGTCAGTCAAGGAACCCCTAGCTTGGGCTACAGATTAGCAGAATCTAGAGACTTCTAATAAAGATACAACTATATTCATTGAATCCGCTTTAACGAGTCGTAATAATAGTCATCATAGTGACAGTCCATAACAGTAGTGATAAATTTAATATTATTATTTTAAAAAAAAAACTCATTTAAAAGGTTAACTATTAAAAGTTTTACAGTTTAAATATATAGTTCAATGCAAATATATGTATATATACTAATTATTTACTTCTACAGACATATTTGAAATTTACAAGTTCAACCAGTAATAAAAATAATTATGCAGGTATTTATGCTTCTATTTATTTTTATTTCACCAATTGTTTTTAATCCAAATGATAATAAATTGTTCTTAAGTGTTTTTGGGGTAAGTGTTTTAAATCAATATGACATGTAAGATAATGCTCAGAAATACAGAAGATGATCAATTGAGTCATATCGCTGTACAGTGTTGTCCATTCTCCTGGCTAATGCAGCTTACTTCTTCCTCGGATGTTGTTATGTGCCGGTGCATGATTGAAGAAATGATTGAAGAAATGATGCCTTGTGTAGACAATCAAGGAATGTCCACACTGTTGGTTGATGATACAAGAGGAAGTAGAAATAAATTCTTCATTTATTTGATTCGTCCTATGTTTGTAAAGTTTTAAATCATCAATTAGATTTATATTTCTTAGCCTAGAGGCCTAGAGGTTATATCCGTGTTCTTAGTTGGATGTTGATTGTGCTCTGAGCTTACATTATGTTTGTGTGCAGAAAAATACAAATATTAATATTATTAATATTATTAGTATGTAGTTTTACAGTAAAAAAAAATTATCTTGTTTTTATAAATTAAATATTTCAGATTTGACTAGTCCAGTTACTGTCCAAAATAATGTCCAGCCAAATAAAAACAGCTTTATAAAATATATATTTTTTTTAAATATATATGTTTTGTATATATTCATCAAAGCTACAGTTGGCCTGATTAGGAAAGTAATAAAATATCCTGTTTTGTATATATTTATCAAAGCTACCGTTGGCCTGACATTTTTTACTATGTTCTATTATGATCCGTCTATCTAGACAAACACAGAAATTGAATATTTTGTTTCTGAAAGGAGAGGAAAGAGTAAAACCATAGATGAAAATGAAGAAAGTGACACAGATGAAGATAAATAAAATGACACAGATGAAGATAAACAAAGTTACTATCTTAGGCACTCCAACATAAAATATTAAAATCCATATACAATAATATAGTATGCAATATTATATATCATTGGAAAGAGCTTGCCTTCACAAGTACAAAACCGTTGACATTATTTGTCTAGCTTTAAAATTAACGGAGTTACGAATTTTTTGTATTTAATTTTGTTACCTTCTTTGTCTTTGTATTTTATGAAAATTTCTGGTCCCCATTTTTTGCTAAGAGTAACTATTGTTATATACAACTTTTTTATTTTTCAAGATTTTTACTTAAAATTTTCAGGTAACATTCACAATGCAATGTACAACAGAATACACTATAGAAGTTTGACATTTAAAATAAAATGTTTATTAAAAGAATATATATATTTACAAATACATAAATACCTCACTTAATGACATTTCTTAAAGAGTTTTTTTTTACATTTTATTTTAATTGTGGAACAACATTATAATTTTTTTTATAGAATATATGCATTAAATATCTTTATTTAGCCACCAACTGTGAATAATAACTTATCTTTTTGGAAAATTTATCACTATTTCCTTAAAAATTCATTTTTCTATGGAAAAAAAGTATGTTTTGTTTATTAATTTTTGTATCAACATTTTTGAATAAACTATTTTTTTTTTATGGAATACATGTATCAAATAGCATAATTATCATTATAACTGGAAAAATGAATATTAATAACTTAGCTTTTATCAAAATGGTTGACGGGTTGAGTGGAAAATTCATTTACTAGGCAAAATAATGTTGTGTCATAATTTTTTAAATTCCAATCATTGAGATAAATTATACATTTTAAAAAATAGAATACATGTATCAAATTGCATAATAATCATTATAGCTGAAGAAATGAATATAAATAACTTAGCTTTTATCAAATTGGTTGACGTGTTGACTGGAAAATTCATTACATGCAGAATACATGTAACAAATAGCATAATAATCATTATAATTATCAAAATTTGTTACCTGTTAGTTGGTGATAAATAAATTGAATCACGGAACCAGCCTTTTCAATGGGAACCTGATTTAATACACAAAAATATATACATTTTCTCATGGAAGGAGTATAAACTTTTCCATTTTTAAATGTATGGCTCTCACTTTGTGTAAATGTAGGTCGGTGATTTTTATTGGTCAGTGATTTTGAATGAGAGAAAGGAGAGGGTTATGAATTACTTTGTCCTTCATTAAATTATCTTTTGTATTTGTTATAAAATTAAACAAAGATGTCTAAATAACTAAACAATATAACTATGCTAAATTATATGTATTTAAAAACTAGAATATATTTCCGAACGACTAAAATACTGATTACATTTCCTAGCATAAATTTCTAAACCATATTGTCTAACTAAGAAGTCGAGACGTGGTTTATCAATTGCTTTGTCCCTCATAAAATATTTCTTTGTCCAGTGTGTTGTGAATGTATGTAGTATGTGCGTGAGGCTCCCAACGTTTTGGGAAAGTACAAATAATTTAGGGCTTACTTAAATACACTCTCGTGTCTTTAATATAAAGATGTTTTGGAGTGACAGTTTGGTGTAAACATTATGTATATAAGTATTGTTTTATATTTTTTAAAAGCCCCGAAATAGGTTTTAGTCGCTAGACCATGTGTATTTTTCAGATTTCTTTTTCCGATTATTTTTTATTGGGTTGTTATCTATTTAGATTAATTAAAGTAATAAGTAGGATTTTCTTGGTAGTTTAATTTAATAGTACCAGGTGACCGATCATTCGATCGGTAATAAAGAGCAGGCGCTTGTACCTTAACATCTTGTGTATGTAAAACAACAGTGCATAAATTTTTAAAATACATCTTTACCAGACCAATAAATTGTAGGCCTATTTGTCTTTTTTCTTTTTTCTACTATGAATAACATGGGCTTTAAATTCTAACAGTCGAAGCAGATTTTTATTTGTGCAGTCTAATATCTAGATTTTGCCCGATAACCCCCCCCCCCACCAAAAAAAAAAGAAACAACAGCTTAATCTCATTTTAAACCAAAAAAAAACAACATGTAGGCTAGAGTTGTCAGTTTTAAATCCAACAGAAATATATGTCATTTATGTCATTAAATCGCCAGGCTACAACGAATACATAAAAGTACTGCGCGTTTGTTTATGTGGAAGTCTAAAAGAGACTCGGGAACTGCCCTTCTACGCTCGCTCCACTGGCTCAGCGTGAAAGCCAGAATTGAGTATAAAGTGACGCTACTTTACCATCAGTGCATTTTTAACAACGAATTTCCGTCCTATCTCAAGGCACTAATCACATCTTATGTCCCGCAAAGAACACTTCGTTCTGCAAACTTATCGCTTCTGGAAGAGCCCCGTTTCTCTCTGACGACCGTTGGCCTTAGAGCCTTCTCAGTATCCGGTCCGAAGGTGTGGAATCAACTTCCCATTCAACTGAGGCGAACAAGCTCTACTGTTACTTTCAAAAATAACTTAAAAACTCATTATTTCAATATTTACCTTAGATAACATTTAACATGCTTTAGAAACTTACTGTCTTATTTAGGGGTTGGGTCGGTTAATGCTACATTTATTTGTTTTGTCTTTTTTTAATCATCAATTTAGCTCTGTCACCTGGCCTAGGGTAATATCCGTATTCTTAGTTAAACGCGCTCTGAGCTTACATTATGTTTGTTGGCAGCGCTATACAAATATTATTATTATTATTATTATTTAAAAGACTGAAAATGAAAAGTTTAAATTTAAAATATCGTGAATTACGTTACAATTTTTAGTTCTTCTACCCCTTCTCCTATTGGTGTACGCTCGTTTGAATCTGTGGCGCCTTCACTGTGGAACGGCTTACCTGAGACACTGAAAAACTCTGTGTCAAAAAAGGCATTCAAGAAGAATTTGAAGACTTTTCTTTTCAACTAAATTGATCAAATACACATCCATCAGCAAAAAACTTGTTTGAAACTATTTTTAAATGTTATTGTCGTTTCGTGCCTCCATCGGCCGAAACCTTGTTTAAAACTATTTTAAAGTGTTATTGTCGTTTCGATTTTGTGAGCGCGCTGAGCATGCTTTTATTAGCATGGAGTAAGGCGCTATATAAATGACCAATTAATAATTAATAAAATTAATTAATTAACTTTAACAACTGTCAAACTTTCCTATAACATTATGTCAATTTTTTCAACTCCCTCCCTCAACCCATTCAAGCTAACAATGAGTTACGGCCGGCAAATATGTTTGATAGGAATTAAAAAGGTCTACGAATAAATGTAAATCGGGTAAAAAAAATAGGCATAGTCTAACTGGAGAATCGAACCCGCTCGCACGCACAGCAGTCCTCTACGTTAACAACTTAGCTAGAGAAGGCACATGTCAGATGTGAAAAGCTATTAGACAGTATATAGGACTAGGCCTAAATAGGTCAGTGACACAATAGGGATCCGTGGGGACACAAACACGATCTTTTTATATATAGAGATTTTCAATGTTTTCAATGTATTATTCCAAACATTGTTTGACAAAAAAAGTAAAAAAATATAGTTTGGTGTTAACATTATCTAATAGCCTCCATTTGTGTTACTATTATAATAAACTATCGCGGCAAACTATAATATTGATTAATTAAAACAATCGTATGATAAACATTTTTTTTTTTTTTAAATTTAGAACATTAAACTTAAATACTAAATAATTAAAGGTGAAATTATGTTATTCATTGAAAAGACTGCAAATGAAAAGATCATAATATATATAGGCTTCGTTAGATGATGTGTTTAATTTCTCCCCCCCCCCCCCCCCGCCCCTCAGTAAAACTAACAGTATATTACACTTCTGACTATTGTTATAAGGCAAATACGAATATACTGAATTTACATCTTTTCTAGTTTACCAGATTTCGAATTGACAATGTTAACATATTCTAATATATCTTACTTTGGTAGACCTTTATAAGCAAATCATACATATTTTTAATGAAACATTCATTAAATTTTTAAAAAAAGTGGATACTAATACAGTGTTTATTATTTACAGTGTAGAGTATACTGCTACATTGTATGCTATATACAGCGTAGTGTATACTGCTACAGTGAACACTATATACAGTGCAGTGTAATCTGCTACAGTGTACACTATATACAGCTATTCATTGTTTAAACACAAAAAAAGTTTTAGAGGTTTTTTTTTTTCAAAAAATGTCAGATAAAAGAAAGTTAAAAATAGACCTTTAGTTTGGTTAAACTTCATCTAATTCTGTTATTATTTAAACGGCAAACTATTATCTGACTATTAGATAATTCGTAAATATTTATTTGTTTTTCTTTTTTTTTAAATTTAATCTAAAATATATTGAAGTTTAATCTAAAATATATTGAAGACGTTCTAATCTAAAAAAGCCGCGAGGGCCGCATACTATCATTTGTTCGCCCGCGCGTTACCCACTGGCTGTAGTTTGGACACCCCTGCATTACATACATTACACTTGGTCTTGCTTTAAATTATTTCTATCATCGGTGCGCAACAGTAGTTTAAACAATAAATTAAACTTCTTTCTGCTGTAGTAAGCCTACGGGTATTCCCGAAACGTCATAACTGCGACGCAACAAAACACCGCTCTTGAAAGCCGCACTACATGTGGGTCGAGCAATGGCATGTTTTCACGGCCAAAATCAATATCTACGATAAATCTAATGTGTATTTTTGTTTAACGTCCATTTCCGATTTTTATTTGTGGGGCCGAAAAGCTGTAGATTTTTTTTTAGGTGAAACAAGTAGTGCATTAAAACATGAAGATAATCGTTAGAGCGCTTTTGAAGAAAATTTCCAGATATATATATATATATATACATACAATTTTAACTCGTATTATAGTATAGGATAGGGTTATACATAGGGTAAGTTTGTAGATATTTAGCAATAGGAGATTTAGAATAATATTTAGCACAGATTGACCGGAAATAATGTAATGTTAGGGTGGTTAAAAAAGGAATTTCTGGTTAGCGGTCAGGGACGTCCGGCCAATTAGTATAAATAAGAGAGTAATTAAACATATCCGGTGATGCCTTTGTTGTAAAGTGGCCAGTGGCTATTGTGTGGCGATTTGACAAAGATTGTGGGAATTGTTCGAACCTATTGTAAGTTGAATTTTTATTACCGTACTCTTGAAAATGTTTATTTTGTTTAATACAATGTCTCAGTTGTTTATTTTGTGCATATTGAACCATTATTGCCGATGATTGCTAAGATTTTAATGGATTTAAGTGTCTAATTAGGATTAGACATTTCCGCGCCATGTTGGGATTTTCTATGTAAATGTATATATTTCTTAGTATTTGATGTATTCCACATTTTGATGTAATGTAGCCTAGTGGCTGCAATGAAATAAATATAGGGTTTAAATTGTTGGCTCAAAGCCTTCACTGGCCAGCTAGATAATATTGGATATATGTATGATATGTCTACCATTTCTATAATATTGTTCTTCGGGCAATTAGCCTTCATTGGTTAGCTGGTTGGCAATGGTAGGATTTCTATTTAGTTAGGAATTAAAGACAGCATTAAGATTATTAGGATATGGTTCTTCTGGCAACTAGTCTTAATTGACAAGCCGGTTGATAGGTGAAAGATTCCTATTCACTTAGGAATCAAAGGTGGTATTATGGATTTATGCTTCTGGCTAGTAGCCTTAATTGGTAAGCCAGTTGACATGTTAAAGATTTCTATTCAGTTAGAAATGGTAGATTATCATGTTGTTCCTCTGGCGACAAGCCAGTTGACATGTTAAAGATTTCTATTCAGTTAGAAATGGTAGATTATCATGTTGTTCCTCTGGCGACAAGCCGGTTGACATGTTAAAGTTTTCTATTCAGTTAGAAATGATAGATTATTATGTTGTTATTCTGGCGACAAGCCGGTTGACATGTTAAGGATTTCTATTCAATTAGAAATATAGGTACAAGGTGGTGTTCGTGTTATGTTCTCCTTCTGGTAACAAGCCTTAATTGGCAAGCCGGTTGGCGGGTTAAAGATTTCTATTCAGCTAGAAATTAAAGAGGGTATAAGGAATTTATTATTCTGGCTGTTAGCCTTTTTTGGCGAGCAGGTAGATTACTATGGGCTTAGAGATTGTTGATAGCAGGTTTAGTCAATTGAGGAGGTAGTGATGATAGTAGTAGTTTATGTATATATTAGTTATGCCCTTCCCATAAACTTCATTGTCGGGAGAGGAGCTGCCAAAGGCTAATCCTGCTTTGATTTACTGTCTAAGAATTGACTACCTAATGGTAAAGTGCTTCTAAAATATGAACATATTAATTCACTTACATTCCTATTATTACCAAGTTGTTTTAATGACTTATTAAAAATGTACATATTAATTCACTTATATTCCTATTATTACCATGTTGTTTTAATGTCTTATTAAATAGGTGTACATATTAATTCACTTATATTCCTATTATTACCATGTTGTTTTATTGTCTTATTTCTAAGTGCAAACGTACCTTCTAATATTAGAGGGCCATGTCTCTCAAATATATATGTATTGATTTTCGTGTTTTACCATGTCTATAAATGTTTCAATTTAACCTTTTCTTTATTTCTATTGCATAGGTCCTAATCGACCTGTCTATCTTTGGGTTTTTTATAGAGGGTTGTAATAATTTTGTTATATGGGGTTGTAAACGTTTGATTTCTATTTATAATTGATTTCCCTTAAAGGGATTTTTTCATGTTGAAAATAAACAGTATAATTTTAGTTACCAGAATAGCGATTTATTTCTTTATTTTTAGTTTAGTGTTGTTGTTGGTCTGTTTAGGCTGGTATAGCCTCCCCGTACCCACAGGGATGTAGTGTTGTTGTTGGTCTGTTTAGGCTGGTATAGCCTCCCCGTACCCACAGGGATGTAGTGTTGTTGTTGGTCTGTTTAGGCTGGTATAGCCTCCCCGTACCCACAGGGATGTAGTGTTGTTGTTGGTCTGTTTAGGCTGGTATAGCCTCCCCGTACCCACAGGGATGTAGTGTTGTTGTTGGTCTGTTTAGGCTGGTATAGCCTCCCCGTACCCACAGGGATGTAGTGTTGTTGTTGGTCTGTTTAGGCTGGTATAGCCTCCCCGTACCCACAGGAATGTAGTGTTGTTGTTGGTCTGTTTAGGCTGGTATAGCCTCCCCGTACCCACAGGGATGTAGTGTTGTTGTTGGTCTGTTTAGGCTGGTATAGCCTCCCCGTACCCACAGGGATGTAGTGTTGTTGTTGGTCTGTTTAGGCTGGTATAGCCTCCCCGTACCCACAGGGATGTAGTGTTGTTGTTGGTCTGTTTAGGCTGGTATAGCCTCCCCGTACCCACAGGGATGTAGTGTTGTTGTTGGTCTGTTTAGGCTGGTATAGCCTCCCCGTACCCACAGGGATGTAGTGTTGTTGTTGGTCTGTTTAGGCTGGTATAGCCTCCCCGTACCCACAGGGCTGTAGTGTTGTTGTTGGTCTGTTTAGGCTGGTATAGCCTCCCCGTACCCACAGGGATGTAGTGTTGTTGTTGGTCTGTTTAGGCTGGTATAGCCTCCCCGTACCCACAGGGATGTCACGGAGATCCACTGCCCCTGTCCTATCCTGTTGAACTGGCCTAAGGTTGTTGCCTTGTCCCTTTGCCCATGCCCTGACAGAATATAGCCCCGTCCATCCTTGATAAGTCCCCTCTTGCCCTGGTTTAATTTAATTTAATTTAAATAAACTATTGCTGTCCCGTTATCTACCATCCTGTTACCCTTAGAGCCCCCGACTATTATAACCAATAATTAATTAATAACCTACCCTGCGCCCCACTCGCCCCCACCCTGTTACATAAATAATATCTTTAGCCTGTCAAACTCAGCCTGAGCCTCTTTTATTTCTTTATTTCTATTCAGGAGTTGTTCTTTTAATTTCTGAACCTGACAGGTTAGTTTAGATATTTTTGAATTCACACTTGTCTTTTTATTTGCCTTAGTAGCTTCTTGATTTGACATGCTTTTCTTTAAATCACTGACCTCACACTTTAGATTATCATTCTCATTTTTAAGCTTAGCAATCCTTTGAAACAATCTTTTTTTTTTTGTTTGTTAACATACTTTACCTTATAAACCTTTGCTATAGTTTGAATCATTACCATCTTTTACTTTAACTTACACTCCAAGGTTCGGCACTTGGAACTCCATTCTTCTCTAGTTGACAAGCACTTGTCACAATCAAATCATACAGTTTTTGCACGAGGGGGTGAGAGCTCCTTATCCTGTTGTGATGTCCCTGGCAAACTGTCAACTGCCGTTGATGGTCTTTTTCTTTTTTGTGGTACAATAGCAGGCTCCCTGAGCAGGTGCTGAATATGTTGCCAGTTTTTGTTCAACCTTTAATAAGAATAAAATTGATACACTTTATCCAAAATTGATACAAAACAAAATTATCCAAAGAATATAATGAATTAAAAAAAAATTCTAAACAGACATGGAAATTCTTTAAAAAGATATTATGCAACTAACCTCTTCTTATAAATAGAAAATTTGGTGATCAGGTTTCTCAGGTTTATGCTTACTGCCTTTTTATTTCAAATGTAGTTACTGTCAGAACTTTGAAAACGTAAATCAAGCTCAGAGGCAGATAAGTTCACATTGTTAGAATTTTTTTTCATTAGGTACAGAGCAAAGCCCTTTCTCAAAGTACATGTGGTTGCATCATCTGCAAAAGTCGCAAAAAAATTTTCAAAGTCCTTTTTTGTTATAGATGCCATCCTTTTAAAAATACACAAGTAAAAAAATTAATTAATTGATTAAATACACAGACTATATATATATTACTTAGACTATATTTAGGCTACATTTCTTTTATTGTAATTGTAGGATTACTAAACTATTTTTACATATTCTTTGCATTTTAATAAGTAAAATAATGTTAATATATAACAATATATTAAATACATTTTAATTAATAATATGACAAGTTGTTGTTGCTTATATAATTTTTTTAAATAGAATATATCATACAATATATATAAAATTACTATACTATATTATATCTTAAGTCTTAACTCTTTAATTACCTGTTAATTAGGCCTATATATATAGGAAAAAATATGTGTTTGTCTTTTGAACTGTTCTGACTGAGCTTACTATGGTGTAACTAGGCTACAGCCTATGCTAGGGGGTGTGGGGCAATGCAAATTATGCAAAAAGGTTTATATTATTATTAAATTATAAGTTATAAGTAGGTCTAAGTAGCCAATAACTGTGAATAACTATAACTATGATGAATAGAGAATTCAATAGACTACAGACTAACTATTATATATTATATTTATATAAATGATTAGTATCAGCCTGTATTGCTAGTATAACTTAAAGATAGAGTCATTGAGCCTTGGTAGTTGCCTAAGACTGGACTAGACTAGACCTAGAGTATCAATATCGTTAATACTATACTATAGGATCTATGATTGTTTAGGTTATATTAATTATTATAAATAATTAAAATGCTAAATTATAGTTATTTATAGCTTTAATTTTCATTAAATTCAACTTCCGGCATCTGTACAAAATTAAAATGTCCACTTTCGATTTCAGTGAGTCCTTTGTACCTTCAGTAGCCATCATGCTCCTTATTTTAGCTAAAACTCAATGCTATTTTTGGATTTAGGCTTAGATGAAGATCGTGTGTGCTAAAAAATGAATAAGGTGCAATAATTATAAATATTAGCTGTAAATAAGCACAAATTACCCTTATTTTGCTTGCATTGAGTATTTTTCACATGAACGTCACCAAAAAACAAAATATATCGATATTTTCGGCTTCCACGGTCTGAACAAACCATGTGCCTAAAAATAAACGACGGTTAAAGCGTGACGTCACTATCACCGGCGTCACAGGCGAAGTATTCATTATTTCTGTGCTGCTAGGAACAAGTTCGTCGTAGCAATCGAATAGTATAATGCTTGATTTATAAAAAAATTATTATATTTCGCGGTAATTCGCTTTTGGTCGTAAAAATAAACTGCAACTGATTAGCCTAATCTAGGTAAACGATGGACGATTTCAAGTAAATTGTCGTCTGATAGTTTAAAAATATATTTTTACTCTAATTCATCAGCACTTCAAGGATGACCAAATCAAAATTAAGGACATTTCTATTTTCATGATCATCTATAGCTCGAGTAAAATTTAATTTACTAGTAATAATACTTTTGCGAACAAACTTTTAGCATTGATATAAAATGGAGGAATGGCAGAGATATACAATAAGAAACTTAGACAAATAAAAACATATAGACTATTAAATAATATTATAGTAATATATATATAGTAATAATATAGTAAAACTATTAGGTAGCCTAACCCTTAATAAAAAAAAAATGAAACTCTTAGTTCTAATCCTAGCCCTATTTCTGGTAAGGGCACTAAAACTACCAAAATATGAAAATGTCCATAAACAGATAGTAATTAACCATCACAACATTAAAGATATTGACAACACAATTATTTATATCACCCTTAAAAAAATCACCCTAAACCATTTTAAACATAAAATTTGCAGGTATAGACAAAAGCACCTTATACTGTTGTTGCTCTTAGCTGGTGATGTTGAATCTAACCCAGGCCCAGTCAAGACAGTTAGAGATAGGTGTAATATTTGCAGTAAGTCATGCACAGCAAAACAACGAGCCATTCAATGTGACACCTGTGATGAATGGTACCATGCTTCATGCTTACATATGAACACCCCAGTTTATATAGCGCTAGAAAATAAAGATGCCTCTTGGCACTGTGTACAGTGTGGGTTGCCACAATTTAGTTCAGGTCTGTTTAATTCTCATGACCTGGACACCACTAACCCCTACAGTGCCTTGACAAGCCCAGAAGTTAATAACTTAGACCTAAATAAACCCTTAGCTAGATCAACACCAATTAAAATAATTAAAAAGACACTCTTCAACACTAAATACCATAAAACCCCTAATCAGCATAACCTTAAATCACTAACAATAAACTTCCAAAGCATTAAAAATAAAACTGCTGATTTGGAAATCCTAATAAATAAAGAAGAACCAGACATAATTGCAGGTTCCGAAACATGGCTTAGCCCAGATATTTACAACACAGAGATATTCAATAATAATTATGAAATTTTTAGGAAAGATAGGTCAGACAGGCATGGAGGAGTCTTACTAGCCATAAAATCTACTCTAATAGCTGAAGAAATTAAAATAGAATCTAAAAATAACATAGAGTCAGTCTTTTGTAAAATAAGTAGACCTAATTCTAAACCACTAATTGTAGGCAGTGTTTATAGACCACCAAACTCAACATCAGAGTACATGACTGATCTATGTAATCAGATGACAAGTATTGAAGCTAAATATAAAAATGCTATAATTTGGATAATGGGAGACTTCAACCTCCCTGATATAAATTGGAATAGCTACTCTATAGAAAACACCAAAACATAAAAGAAAGAAATGAAATGTTTATCAATACCATCCAAAATCTAAACTTAAATCAAATTAATAAAAAACCAACAAGAAACCATAATATACTAGATTTATTCTTAACTAACAGACCAGGACTAGTAGTAGATTATGAAATAATTCCTGGACTCTCAGATCATGATATTGTCAGAGTAAATAACAAAATAAAAACCCAAATAAACAAGAAACCTAAAAGAACAATTTACCTCTGGAATAAATGTAACACAACAGAACTACATCAAGCAGCAATAAAATTCCAAACCAATTTTCTTACTAAATACAATATAAATAGTCCAGTTGAAGATATTTGGCAATTCATAAAAACCAACTTAAAAGCAATAATGGCTGATTCTGTGCCAACAAAACAAACATCAAATAAAATTAACAAATGTTGGTTTAACACTAAACTAAAGAAACTGTGTAAACAAAAAGAAAATCTATTCAAAAAGTTTAAGGCAACTAATTCAATTAGACTACATAAAAAATACCTAAAAATTAAACATTTAACTCAGAAACTAAGCAGACAGCTGCAAAATGAATATGTAAACAATGTTATTTCTAAAGATTATAATAAAAACTTATGGTCCTACATTAAATCAAGAAAAATGGACACTACAGGCATAGCTCCACTAAAAGGCCAAAACAATGAAACTTATAATGATAATGAAACCAAAGCTAATATCCTTAACACACACTTTGCATCATCTTTTTCAAATCCAGGTGACAAAGAAATCTTCATAAATTTAAACAAACTAGAAGAGATAGGACATATAAATGTAGATGAAAAAGGCATTAAACAACTCCTAACCAACTTAAAAGCAAACAAAGCTTCTGGTCCAGATGAAATACCAGCAAGACTGCTTAAAGAACTAACCAATGAAATATCTCCAATCTTTAAAATACTTTTTCAGGCCTCCCTAAACCAGGGCAAAGTGCCCAGAGATTGGAAATTAGCTAATGTAACCCCCCTTTTCAAAAAAGGAGATAAATCTGACCCCGGTAATTATAGACCTGTTTCTCTAACCAGCATAACATGTAAATTACTTGAACATATTATATATAGTAGTATAGTAAATCATCTAGACAAACTTAATGCACTGTGCCCACACCAACATGGCTTTAGGAAAAATAGATCATGTGAGACTCAATTAATAGGCTTAATAGATGACTTGTCAAAGGGATTAGACAATAACAACCAAATTGATGCTATATTACTAGATTTTTCAAAAGCATTTGATAAAGTTCATCATTCTAGTCTACTAAAAAAACTTAAATATTTTTGCATCTCTGGTCCCTTACATCAGTGGATTCAGGACTTTCTTATAGGCAGAGAACAAACAGTGATAATAAATGGCTCTAAGTCATCACCAATAACTGTAAACTCAGGAGTTCCACAAGGAACTGTTCTAGGACCCCTACTATTTCTAATTTATATTAATGATCTGCCAAATTGCATCAACACAGGAACAAAAGTAAGATTATTTGCCGATGATTGCATAATTTATAGAATAATAAAGACAGGAAAAGATAGTGAACTCCTACAAAAAGACCTAGATGAACTACAAAAATGGGAATCAAACTGGAGTATGTCTTTTCACCCAGAAAAATGCCAACTAATAAGGGTATCCAAGAAAAAGAAACAAATAATAGCAAACTACTTCATTCATGGTAAAGAACTAACTCAAACTAACAATGCTAAGTATCTAGGAGCAATAATAAATGATAAGTTATCTTGGAACCCTCATATTGATGAAGTAATAAAAAAATCAAACAAAACTTTAGGATTCATAAAAAGAAACTTTCACAAATGTAATAAGAACATAAAACTAAAATGCTATCTCACATTAGTTAGGCCTATACTAGAATATGCAGCATCTGTATGGGACCCATCAACTAAAGAAAACATTAAAAAATTAGAACAAATTCAAAAAAGAGCTGCAAGGTTCATAACTAGCGAATATTCCCAATTAACAAGAGTAACACCATTAGTCAAATCATTAAACCTAGAAACACTAGAAGACAGAAGGGCAAAGAGTAAAGTAGTAATAATACATAAGGCATTAAACTCTAATTTAGAAATACAACACAATAACAACCTGTTGCAAATCTCAGATAAACATAAAGATAAAAACACTTTCCTTGTCCCTTATGCGAGAACAAATGCATATAAGTACTCTTTCTTCCCGAGTGGCATTCGGGCATGGAAAGGGTTGCCTGAACAAACCAGGAAAACCAGTAACTTAACATCATTTAAAACATTAATAAAAATGCAAGACTAGACTCGGACCACGGATGAGCGTAGGACGCAATAATCTTCTTTATAGAAGGAGCGTCTGTAATGTATAAGATAAGATAAGATAATAAGATAGAATAAAGATAATAAAACAAAAATAAAATTAAAACAAGTAGTAAGCTTAGTCATTCCGTTCTCCGTCATTTTGACGGGCGTAAAAAAACTAGTATATATAGGCCATATCTATCTCAAAAGGAGTGTGTGGGCACATACATGCTAGTATAAATAATATATAGGCTACATTAAGTGTGTGTGTATTGTATTGCAACAATGAACATTCAATAATATTTATTTTGCCACATAGTAAACAGGTACAATAAAGGCATCGACAAAACATAAGAAAATTATAGCATTAGTAAATAGTAAATTGAACAATAATAATACAAATATTAATAATAAAAATAGAAATAATAATAAATTAATTCAAATTATCCTAAAAGAAAATTCAAGGGGGATAATTAAATTTATAATACAAATTTTAAGAGATGAGAAAAAAAATAACAAAAAAAAAATTAATAAAAAAAATAACAATTTAATTTACTAGCTAACATAGACACACAGTTTCATCATGTTCAAAAGACCTCTTGATAATGAAACCATGATAGTTCTTGACGTAAAACGACACAACACTGACAAATGAAACAGGTATGGACACACATTTAATAGTTTTACTTTCCAACTTTAAAAAAATGTAAATGACAGGCTAATAGTTCATTTTTTCTTTCTTTCATTTTTCTAGTTTTGCATCATTAAACTGATCGAGTGTATGGACAAGGCCTTTCCATCAAATTGTAATTGCGAAAGACAACATGACGCTCTGCAATTCAACATTACTTTTAATTTTAGCAATCAAATTATATTTAGTCTTGCAAAAGCTAGAATGAGATTACAATCCGTTTGTTTTAAAACAGAGAAGCTTGTTAGCAACACACAACTGCTACCAGCTATATATAGTAATTATTTCTTCTTTTTTTGTGTTCTTTTATTATACATTAAATATGTTTATTAGTAAAAAAAAATATTTACGTGACATACATACATGAATATTATTTTTATTTTTAGATTCCGTCACTTCAAAATTGGAAATAAATAGAAAAGAAATAGATCCCAATGATTGCACTTTTAAAATTGATAAAGACTTACCTACCATTCGATTTTGTTGTGATGTCAAGCACTTACCGTGTCAAGTTTCAATTATGTTAGATGGGAATGAACTCGTGAGACATGCATGATGTGTTGAAATAAATGTCAAGGATCACCTGGACTATTCAGAATTTCAATTTAAATACGAAATTTGTGAAAACACTGAAAATATAACAATATTTCAGTGCCAACCTATATTTGGTAACTATCTCTTTTTTTTTCATGTTAATTAAAATGTTTCTTCGTAATTTAAACTCTGCGTTAAAGTTATTTGTTTATTAAACTTTTATATATTTATGCAGCCCTTGCTATTTTAGCATGCTCAAGGCGATCTAGAAGATTATTATGTCATCTAGTCCCAAAACTCCTGCAGGGCGGCAGGGATCGGTTGGTTTTGGTTCACAAACCAGTGAACTTACCACAGGACCAGCCGGCGTTCTACGGGTGACTGGTGTCCAAGAACTAAATGTCCATGCGTCAAGTCACGCCCTTTTTGAACCATGCAAATGTCGTCAATACATTTACAAATATTTGGGTGATCCATTTTAAATTCGCCAATTAACTTCGAAGGCCTTCTTCAACATAATTGTTGGTACGCTTATGTCCATTCGTTGTCCTCTGATATACATATACCACATTTGTCCTCTCATACATATACCACATTTGTCCTCTTATTGTTACAAAAGTAAGTTTATTTCCATAATTATATTGGTTCTATTATTATTAACTAAAGTTAAAAAGAAATAATCTTAAACCCGAAATGTTTCCGTGTTAGGAATAAAACATGTATATGTCTAGACACTACGTCATAGCATTAAATACGTCATATGCACGAGGGTTGAAGATCGTTAGTTTAGTTCTAGCTTGGGCGCTAATGTGTGAGGACTGTTTTTGACCACTTTCTTAAAGATAGGATTACGGCTTAGTACGATATAGAAGAATCTCAACTGATTAAGTTTCATCATATAATACTGGTACATGTATTCTGTGTTACTGTTATATTTATCATCTCAACTTGTTGGAATAAAATTGTGTTTAATCATTCAAACAGGATTGTGGATTTCCTCTATATTAAGGTACAGTTTATCTAAATCACTTCATACACAAACAAAAGATTCACATCATACGAGTCAAATAAACATCAAATCTAATTGAATAACATCAATACAAATTCTTATACAACCTTGTGAGATCCAAGATGGATGTGAATCAAAAGAATATATAATAATACATTACTAAAAATATCATCATACGTCAGTAGCTGATTTCGCACGTGACAAAAGATTGGGGGCTAGCGTCCTGGATCTAAAGTTTGTATGTATAAGAAAATTGATAACATACAACTGTTTTAGTGAAAACGATTTACAACAAACATTTATTCAAATTCTGTCTACGTGGGAGGCACTGTCTGTGTTCGGACATACTGTTTTCAGCTTTGTACACAATCATCTTTAAAATGTATCTTCTACAAATATTAAGTGGTGTAAAAATATTTCAAAGGACTTTATAAAAGGTAAAGTTGATATTTTTTATCTTCTATTTACGTCATTAATATAAAACATGGCGGAAGCTAATCTTACGTTGGAGCAATTGAATATTTTTGCTATCACGTCAGAACAGTTAAATAGCATGTCACTAACCCAGTTAAAAGAGATGGCAAACTCTCTGGGAATAGACATTACTGAAGTTACACCAGTAAGGAGTAAATTGATTCAAGATATTAAGGACTGTTTGAAAAGACATGGTAGAATGCTTGAAGAAAATACTATGAATAATGAAGAATCAGTGGTTCTCAATGTATCAGAAACCCTGAAAACAGACATAAATAACCATGATATTAAAATGAATGGAAATGAACTAAGTGCGGACATGAAATTCCAGTTAGAAATGAAGAAGTTAGAATTACAATTGGAGGGTAAAAGAATAGAAGTACAATTACAATTGAAGGAGAAAGAATTGGAAAAAGAAAGAATCGCTAGTAATGAAAGGATTGAATTGGCAAAGTCTCGTTCGTCAACTCATACGATTCAGGAAACAAATAATGTAGAACTATATAAGTTTAAAAAGCATGTTCCAAGCATGGACAACATAGAGATTGATGAGTTCTTTATGGTCTTCGAGAGAAACTCGATCGATTATAAATTTCCGGAAGATAAGAAAGCAGTACTTTTACGTTCAGCTCTAACAAAAGGCAAGGCTCTAGATGTTGTATTGAATCTGACTCCAGAGGAATGCAATGATTATGAACTAATAAAGAGCAGAGTACTATTGAGTTATGTTCTAACTCCAGAAAAGTATCGAAAGTTATATCGTGAGTACAAGAAGGAACCAGAAGTTTCACATGTTGACTTCCTGAGATTAGAGAAAAAGTATCTTGATCGATGGTTACGTTCTAAGAATGTGAGTAAAGATTATGAAAAACTATATAATCTCATACTGATGGAGGATTTTACTGAGAAGATTTGCACTGATATAAAAGTTCATTTGGCTGATCGTGGTATTGAAATAGCAGAACAAGCAGCAGTAAAAGCCGATGAATACGTCATTATTCACCCGCATAGCCATTATGTTCAAAATGACAGAACAAGTTTGAGGACTCAAAACAGTAATACAGAGCGGAAGTTAAGATCGACAGAGGATAAAAGTAAACAAAAAGCCGATAAACAAGAGAATTCAAGTTTTGTACAAAAGAGAATTACCTGTACATTCTGTAAGAAAGATGGACATATAAAAGAGAATTGTTGGAGTCTACATAAAGAGAAAAGACCGATTAAAAACAAGAACAATGTGGTTTTATCACACATCGCCGTACAAACTGAAACTCACAAAAATAAAACTGCCCACAAAAGAATTAAAGCTGATAGAAAGACATTTGATGTTAGTCATGAGGAGATGGCGAAACACGCATGTCCAAGTTGCTCAAAGTCGGAAAAAGTCTTTGAAATGAAGACCGAGGCTATTGAACATTCTAGTTTCAACTCCAAAGGGAGTGTGACAGATGAACAATCAGTATATAAAACGTTTACTTATGGAGGCAGTAGTGTAGCAAGAAACTCAGTAGGCAGAGAACTACCCGAGTGCATGCTATCGGATGTTAGTGAGGGCTATGTGTCACCTATAGATAATCAAGCTAGAGAACGGAATATTAAAATTCTACGTGACTCCGGTGCTGATATATCTCTACTGTATAAGAATACTGTACCAACGTTGAAATTGACTCATACAGGCCAGTATGCCTTAATCAGTACTATGGCTGGAACACTCACGGCACCGTTACATCGTATACAGTTGAAGAGTAATTACTTCACTGGATCTGTTATTGTTGGGATAGTGAAGAAATTTTCCTACAGAGGCATTTCATTACTTTTAGGAAGTGACATTGCCAAAAATCAGGTACATCCTGTACTTAAAGAAACCAAAGACTCTGTTCAGTGTAGGAATACTGACAATTCAGTATGTGTTATCACCAGAGCTATGGAGAAACAACAGATGACTGATGAATCGACAAAGAAACCAGAACCGACACCAGAGATTGACTTGCAAGCAACCTTCATGGCGGATGTTCTAGGTGGTCACTCAAGTCATACTGATCAAAATAATTTGTCGCCTAGACAACTACTCATTCTTGCTCAGGGCAAAGATCCAGAGATCGGGAAGCTAAAAGAGGAAGCAAAGAATGAAGGAGAGTTAGAAACAATGGCCGCAGGTTATTACCTGAGGGACGAGTTGTTGATGAGGAAATGGAGAGGGAAAGAAAACGACGATGAAACATGCAGCGAAGTACATCAAATCGTGGTTCCCAATGTATACCGCAAGGACATACTACATATGGCCCATGATTCACCGTATGCTGGTCACCTAGGGATTCAGAAAACCCTCGATAGGATTCTTCCATATTTCTTCTGGCCTGGCATACGTCGTGACGTCACATCGTTTTGCAGATCATGTCATGTCTGCCAGATGGTCGGCAAACCAAATCAGACCATTCCGGTAGCTCCTCTACGACCCATACGAGCATTCTCAGAACCCTTCAGTCACATCATTATAGACTGCGTCGGTCCGTTGCCTAAAACTAAGGCTGGCCACCAGTATCTGTTCACTATAATGTGTTCGGCAACGAGATTTCCAGAGGCTATTCCTCTACGTAGCATCAATGCCGACAAAATCTCTGATGCACTTATCGGATTCTTCACCCGATATGGTCTTCCGAAAACCGTGCAGTCAGATCAAGGTTCAAATTTCACATCGAAGTTATTTCGCCAAGTCTTAGAACGGCTTGGTATTCGTCATGCAGTATCGAGTGAATATCATCCACAGAGTCAAGGCGCACTGGAACGATACCACCAAACATTGAAAAATATGCTCCGTACTTTCTGTTTCGAGCATAACGACGACTGGGATCGTGGTATTCCCTTCGCACCCTTCGCAACCAGAGAGGCTGTACAAGAATCTCTGGGTTTCAGTCCCTTTGAACTGGTATTCGGACACACAGTTCGTGGACCACTAAAGCTGTTACAAGAGACATGGTTATCATCCACTAAAGACACTGGTCTACTGACATACGTGGAAAATTTTAAAAATAGACTGTATTATGCATTAAAAGTTGTCAGATCTAATCTTTTGCAGGCACAAGACAAGATGAAGGTCTATTATGACGTCAACGCAAGAACCCGTATCTTCCAACATGGTGATAAAGTTCTCATGTTGACGCCACTGTCTGGTCAACCCCTGAGTGCCAAGTTTACAGGACCCTACGAGGTTATGGCTAAGCTTAGTGAGGTTAACTATCTTGTAAAGACCCCTGATAGACGGAAATCGCAACGAGTGTGCCATATCAATATGTTGAAACCATACATTACCAGATAAGAACAAAATGTTGTTGCCTCGGTAAACACTGTTATTAAAGTCGGGAATAATTCACCCGAAATTGAACGTGAATTGGCAGAAAGCAAATTACAAATCACCAAAGTTTAAAAAACCCTTAATAAAAAATTGGCACATTTACCCGCTTGCGAACAATCCGCTATCAAAGGTCAAATTTTCGAACATATTAATATTGATCTATTTGCAGATGTATCCAATGGAACAAGACTGATTGAACAAGAGGAAACCAGTTTCTCATGAATGATTTCTTTTATGTCATTCATTGTATTGATTAACATATATATTATTGTAAATATGACAATAAATAAACTATGTTTTGAATTATTACACTATGAAACATTACAGAACAAAACTTAAAATTCTACTAGAAACAATCATACTTTGTAAGGTAAAAGGTAACTATTGCATACACCAATTGCACACACACCGGTAGTTAACTTGAATATATCCACACTTGTGTTTGTTCAATTAATTCTATTGATGTGTTTTGCAAATTGTTTGTTTTCTATGTCGTCATGTTATAATTTGGATGTTTTATTTTATGCTATGTAAAAGCTAAATCAGCTGAGATTATCACATTTTTAAATATTCTTGATGTCATAATTTAGACATCATAATAATATAATAACTGAAAATCATTAGTTAATGTGATCGGTTATAAATAAATAAGGCTTTCTAAAGAATTATCTATCAATTATTAATCGGTTCCAATTATTTGGGTAATTGATATCAATTCTATGGGAATTGGTTATTGGTGGTAATAGTTTTATGGTCAACGTTGTACACACAATAATCATAATTGTAAATATTAATTGATAAATAAATGTTTAATTAATAATCATTGATAAGATAATGTGATAGGGGATTCCATAATAACGACTTTGTTATTAAAGGTATATGTAATTATGGTTCATTTTAATCTTAAAAAGATTGTCCAATAGTCAATTAAATCTTACGAATAGTTTGGGAATTCGGTTCATTTTATGGGTACTCTACAAAGAATTCCATACTTAACACTGTCTGTAATTCCTTTGTGTCTTAAGGGGGGGGGGGGGGCGAGTGTTACAAAAGTAAGTTTATTTCCATAATTATATTGGTTCTATTATTATTAACTAAAGTTAAAAAGAAATAATCTTAAACCCGAAATGTTTCCGTGTTAGGAATAAAACATGTATATGTCTAGACACTACGTCATAGCATTAAATACGTCATATGCACGAGGGTTGAAGATCGTTAGTTTAGTTCTAGCTTGGGCGCTAATGTGTGAGGACTGTTTTTGACCACTTTCTTAAAGATAGGATTACGGCTTAGTACGATATAGAGGAATCTCAACTGATTAAGTTTCATCATATAATACTGGTACATGTATTCTGTGTTACTGTTATATTTATCATCTCAACTTGTTGGAATAAAATTGTGTTTAATCATTCAAACAGGATTGTGGATTTCCTCTATATTAAGGTACAGTTTATCTAAATCACTTCATTCACAAAAGATTCACATCATACGAGTCAAATAAACATCAAATCTAATTCAATAACATCAATACAAATTCTTATACAACCTTGTGAGATCCAAGATGGATGTGAATCAAAAGAATATATAATAATACATTACTAAAAATATCATCATACGTCAGTAGCTGATTTCGCACGTGACAATTATACATATACCACATTTGTCCTCTCATACATATACCACATTTGTCCTCTTATACATATATCACATTTGTCCTCTTATACATATAACACAGATTACCTCTCATACATATGCCACATTTGTCCTCTCATACATATACCACATTTGTCCTCTCATACATATACCACATTTGTCCTCTCATACATATGTCAAATTTGTCCTCTCATACAAGTACCACATTCGTCCTCTCATACATATACCACATGTGTCCTCTTATACATATACCACATTTGTCTTCTTATACATATACCACATTTGTCCCCTCATACATATACCACATTTGTCCTCTCATACATATACCACATTTGTCCTCTTATACATATACCAAATTTGTCCTCTCATACATATACCACATTTGTCCTCTTATACATATACCACATTTGTCCTCTCATACATATGTCACATTTGTCCTCTCATACATATACCACATTCGTCCTCTCATACATATACCACATTTATCCTCTTATACATATACCACATTTGTCCTCTTGTACATATACCACATTTGTCCTCTCATACATATGTCACATTTGTCCTCTCATACATATACCATATTGTGTAAGTGTACGTCGGGATTAGACTATGTCCAGTGTGTGGGGTATGGTGGTAGTGAGGCTACTGCCATTGTCCATAATGGATGTTTGTCTGGACTTAATTACAGTGGAGTTGGTTTTGTCATGTAATTGTGTTAAATTACTTGTGTGTCAAAATGTAAACAAACAACATGGAGGATGTTTTATATCTGTTTATATCACTTCAATTTATTCTATGTATTTACTTTATTGTTTTATTTAGATATAAAGATATATTTATATTATTTTCTGTTAAATTTATAGATTTGTATAAATTGTAAACATTTAACTAAATTATTTTTCTGTAGGCTGTGTAAATACACTTTAAACATTTATATCTCAATAACAATGAAAAAGGTAAACGGTCATGAAGGTTTCCTAGTTACTGCTCTTTGCTTTGAATAAACTTGGTAAAGTGAATAAGAAAAAAAAGACATTTTTTTTACAAAATCTTAACAGTCTTAATTTACTTTGCTATATTTAATATCAACACCATAAATTATTTGACTGTATTTAAATATTTCTATTTCAATAAATGTGTAGTCTGCATTGTTACGAATATCGGTCATAGATGAATGACGTACTAAGACATTGACCTCTTAACAAGTGCGTATTAGAGTCGAAGGTTTGACCTTTATGCCCTGAGGGCAGTTTAAATAAAATAATTTGTCCAACCCCGTGGAAAATGAAGGTTAATTCTGGATCGCAGTATTCTATAGAGCAGGAGATTAAAATGCGTATTAAGACCCTGTAGAACCTTCGATAATAGTTTTCTTTGTAAAGTCCTTACCTCCTTACAGTTAGTTCAGTTTGAAAGTTTGTAGAGAGAAGTCGCTATATTGATACTTGTATATTTTATGCCATTTAATGAAATACTTATGTTGCCATCAGTTGATGCATTTATTCAAAGTTTATATTGAGTCTACAATTTAAATAAAATAGTTTATTCAACAACTGGAGTTGTTTGATCTATCATTGTTGAGAAAGGTGTTGAAGATAATTATCACGAATATAACTACATTACTGCATATACCTGTCAGTCAAGGAACCCCTAGCTTGGGCTACAGATTAGCAGAATCTAGAGACTTCTAATAAAGATACAACTATATTCATTGAATCCGATTTAACGAGTCGTAATATTAGTCATCAGAGTATCAGTCCATAACAGTATTTTATCAAATATTATTAAACTTTATCTTACAACAACAAACTATCAGAAACAATTTTAAAACCCTTCACTGCAGTACCATGCTTATATAACATTAATTGTTTAATCTTTATGTATGTCCAATTAAAAGTTATAAAATATCACACACATGTGTTGTCTGGTTTTTCTTATAAAACTAACATCGATTGGTAAAATATAAAATCATATTTTATTAAGTATGTTTCCAAACATTAAACTATCACAATTAGATTTTTTTAAAACACCACATCAAAAGACTAAACATATTTTGTTCACAATAAATGCTTATGTTAAAATCTTATTGTAATTAGTAGTCTAACTTGGAAATGATGGGGATACCTCCTCGTTTCACTATTTGTATTTCAGCCGTTACAAGTGGTGACCTATCCACTCAGGGTCAGTCTAGTACTACAATACCATTCCTTGTCATTCAATGGCCACGTAAACTTGAAATGCTGATGGTGAGTCCAAAATCTCGACAGAACTTGACGAAAATGTTCATCAAGATTTGAAATTCCTCCTCGGTGCGAACCACAAAAAATTGGCATCTTTTGGAAATAGCATGTCTTTGACTAGTTTCTAAAGGACCATTTCATTTTGCCTTCAGTCTTGTCAGCTTGAAAAGTGCTTCATCTGATCGGGTGTACAGAAATATTTCTTCTGTAGATTCACGGAAAGTATATCACATTAGTGTTGCGATGAAGATGAGAAAGAAAGTTTATGACAATTATACAACCATTTTATGTATGTGCTAATGTCAAAAGCACTGAAAGTCTCACAGTTATATTA
Source organism: Anisus vortex (assembly GCA_949126835.1). Classification (NCBI taxonomy): domain Eukaryota; kingdom Metazoa; phylum Mollusca; class Gastropoda; family Planorbidae; genus Anisus; species Anisus vortex. The sequence goes on along the minus strand of OX421505.1, from coordinate 1,484,950 downwards.
TACATTTACTTTCTTGTAATCATGGAATGACTTCATCAGATTTAGTAGTTTTGCTTGGCAGCCAGTATTTGACAGTAAGTTGAAGAGTCTATCTCTGTTTTCATTGTCAAATGACTTGATCAGATTTAGAAGATTTTTTTAGGTACATGATAATAATGTAGAAAGCTAAAATTTCTAACTTAGAAATGCAACATAAAAATACTAGATCTATATTACAAGACTAAGATAAAAACTTATACTTAAAAAAACAACTAAATAAACAAAAATAAACGTTTCAATTGTTTCTTTCTTCCTCAGTGACATCCAGGCATTAAATGTATTACACGAACAAGCCAGGTAAACCAACAACTTAACTTCATTTCAAACACTGATTCTTATGTTATCGTATAGTACAGACGCTTTTTCTATAAAGAAGTTTTATTCGTCCTATGCTCATTCGTGGTGCGAGTCTAGTCTTGCATTTTCATCAATGTTTTAAATAATGTTAAATTACAGGTTTTCCTGGTTTGTTCAGGCAACCCACAACATGCCCGAATGCCACTCGGGAATAAAGAATACTTATATGCATTTGTTCTCGCATAAGGGATAAGAAAAGTTCTTTTGTCCTTATGTTTATCTAAGCATTTCAACAGGTTGTTATTGTGTTGGATTTTTAAATTAGAGTTTAATGCCTTATGTATTATTACTACTTTACTCTTTGCCCCTCTGTCCGCTAGTGTTTCTAGGTTTAGTGATTTAACTATGTGGTGTTACTCTTGTCAGTTGTGAATAGTCGCTAGTAATGAACCTACTTGCAGCTCTTTTCTGAATTTGTTCTAATTTTTTAATGTTTTTATTAGTTGATGGATCCCATACAGATGATACATGTTCTAGTATAGGTCTAACGAATGTAAAAAAAATTTTCAAATGAAAGCTTAATGTTTTATAAGATTCCTAATTACTTTATCAATATGTGGATTCCAATATAGCGTATCGTTTATTACTCCTAAGTACTTTGCAGTGATAGTTTGGGCATAATTATCTTGTGAATAGAAAGAGTGTCTCTAACAAAAAAAATTATTAACAAATTCAAATAAATTGTTACGATGTGTTGGTTTTATTCAAAGATTTTATTTTTACAAATGTATCACCCTGCAGGTAAATATATAATGAAAAGAAAACTACACACGTCACACATTAACGAATATAGGAAACACAAACTGAAAAGCAAGAATTAAAAATGTGCCATTGTAACACATGTATAAACTTTCAGAGTTCAAATAATCGCACCTACCTACACAAAGACACGTTTTACCTTTTCATGAATAATAAATATACACATCTATAATGTTTTTATTTTATGCAAATTTGAATGAATTTTTCTTCCTTATCTTCTACATTACCAATTCAAATCGGTAGTTCTTTTCATTTATGTACAATCAAGCGCCGATAAGTGGAAACATCCAGTACGCTTGCATCAATAGCACACCGCAGGAGATAACGCATGAGGGGGGGGGGGACAGCCCATGCGGGCTACTCCGGGTGAGTCGCTTCCGTTACATTCGGAAATGTATGTGGCCGCGGTCGGGAGGAAGAAAGAAGCGCAACAAGCTTGAATCAAACATGTCTTAGTGCCTGGGTGTATGGGATTTGTGCTACCGGGCGACATTGTAGGTTTACGGGCGAGTCACCACGATAATGATCCGAGAGAAATTCCGCAGTGGGGGAAAAGTAATGCATGTGGCTGGGGAGACCGTACGTAAAGTTACACGTGGGTGGCTGGCGCCCGTACAGCTCAGTGGGTCTCATTCATTTTTTTTTATTTGCGGCGCCCTTCGAGACAGCTAAAGATAGACCAATGAAATATATATATGACCCTCCACCAGGAGTTGCTTTGTGCCTGAAACTATTTTGAGCTACAGCCAAAACTATGCCGTATGGTTGTAAAATGCATCGCCTGGATTGGAAAGATAATATAACATTATTTGATCATATTTGTATTTATACCTCAAACCATCTATTTACAAATGTTTAAGTAGTTCTATATGAACCAAAGGTTGCAATTAAATCTTTTTTTTTTTAATATCGAAAATATAGGAGTACCGGTATTTGTAAAACTTTACTATCGATATTTATAGTAAAGAACACGGTATTGAAGACAAGGCAAACTAAACGTTAATGTATATGTTATCTACAAATAAACAGATTCCCTTAGTGAATATATTTTATTTGCTAATTTCTTTATTTTGTTTTCAACAAAATTTATTGAAGACATTTTTATGAAGAATTGTGTATATAGTAGGGGAAACTGGGGTAAAATGGGGTACTTAAGGAAAAAACTCTTCTATATTGACAAAAAACATCAAAATGAAAACAAATTTAGCTGAAAATAAAAGAATACAACATTGACAACATTGTAACAAAGCACAAACACCATAGAATGTCAATTTTTAAATTTATTGAACTTTTTAAAAAAAGACACAAATACCCCATTTTGCCCCATGCTTGGGGCAAAATGGGGTTCGGCATGGGGCATAATGGGGTCATGGTAAGAACTTGTATAGAACCATAAAAAACATCAAAATTATTCACTATTAATACACAGTTCACATATAAAGTTTGGATTTTTATTTTTTTCTTCGAGCAAGTCTTCTTAGTTCAAAGTATGAAAGACCAAATAGCATTGTCTCCATCTTCTGCCTAGTTCAGATTCTTGTTTAATCATGTTCAACAGAAAACACAATTTTAAATGCACATAGGGCAGAAAAAAATAACAGGCCTAATTAGAAATTGCATTCACAAATAAAAATAATTTCATATTTACAGGCCTAATTAGAAATTTCATTTACAAAAATTAAATATAAAAAAAGTAGTATGGGAAAGAACCCCGTTTTGCCCCACTGAAACTACCCCATTTCGCCCCATTGTGGTGGGGCACAATAAAATGCATTAAAATCGCAACATGCTTGATTTTATTGTTAAATTAAAGGCCCTATTTGTCGACCATAAGATATTATTCAGATACAATAAAAGATTTAGTTCAAAACTTTAATTATTAAGTATCAGTTTCTTAAGTCGTAAGTTAAAAAAATTAGATTAAAAAGATGCGAAAATTTGTATTTACCTTGTAACAATAATTCTGCGTGAAAAGTGGACTATAGCTCAAGATGTCGTCGTCTCGTATCGTGTTACTTAAAATCCAATCGTTTGCGATAGTTTTTGAGGCTCTGAAAGGAGTGTATTTGCAAAACCCCATTTTACCCCAATACCCCGTTTTACCCCAGTTTCCCCTACATATTATAAAATGTGAAATTTTCATTTAATTCATTCCGTTTTCTTTACACAAATATTTCATTCGTTCGTTTCTTTCATATCGTTTTATTGATAGAGGTATTCCATTCATTTGTATCTTTCATATCGTTTCATTGACAGAGTTATTCCATTCATTTGTATCTTTCATATCGTTTTATTGACAGAGTTATTCCATTCGTTCGTTTCTTTCATATCGTTTTATTGACAGAGTTATTCCATTCATTTGTATCTTTCATATCGTTTTATTGACAGAGTTATTCCATTCGTTCGTTTCTTTCATATCGTTTTATTGACAGAGGTATTCCATTCATTTGTATCTTTCATATCGTTTCATTGACAGAGTTATTCCATTCATTTGTATCTTTCATATCGTTTCATTGACAGAGTTATTCCATTCATTTGTATCTTTCATATCGTTTCATTGACAGAGTTATTCCATTCATTTGTATCTTTCATATCGTTTTATTGACAGAGTTATTCCATTCGTTCGTTTCTTTCATATCGTTTTATTGACAGAGTTATTCCATTCATTTGTATCTTTCATATCGTTTTATTGACAGAGTTATTCCATTCGTTCGTTTCTTTCATATCGTTTTATTGACAGAGGTATTCCATTCATTTGTATCTTTCATATCGTTTCATTGACAGAGTTATTCCATTCATTTGTATCTTTCATATCGTTTCATTGACAGAGTTATTCCATTCATTTGTATCTTTCATATCGTTTCATTGACAGAGTTATTCCATTCATTTGTATCTTTCATATCGTTTTATTGACAGAGTTATTCCATTCGTTCGTTTCTTTCATATCGTTTTATTGACAGAGCTATTCCATTCATTTGTATCTTTCATATCGTTTTATTGACAGAGTTATTCCATTCGTTCGTTTCTTTCATATCGTTTTATTGACAGAGTTATTCCATTCATTTGTATCTTTCATATCGTTTTATTGACAGAGTTATTCCATTCGTTCGTTTCTTTCATATCGTTTTATTGACAGAGGTATTCCATTCATTTGTATCTTTCATATCGTTTCATTGACAGAGTTATTCCATTCATTTGTATCTTTCATATCGTTTCATTGACAGAGTTATTCCATTCATTTGTATCTTTCATATCGTTTCATTGACAGAGTTATTCCATTCATTTGTATCTTTCATATCGTTTCATTGACAGAGTTATTCCATTCATTTGTATCTTTCATATCGTTTCATTGACAGAGTTATTCCATTCATTTGTATCTTTCATATCGTTTTATTGACAGTTATTCTTTTCATTCGTATCTTTCTTATCGTTTTATTGACAGAGGTATTCCATTCATTTGTATCTTTCATATCGTTTTATTGACAGAGTTATTCCATTCATTTGTATCTTTCATATCGTTTTATTGACAGAGTTATTCCATTCATTTGTATCTTTCATATCGTTTTATTGACAGAGGTATTCCATTCATTTGTATCTTTTATATCGTTTCATTGACAGAGTTATTCCATTCATTTGTATCTTTCATATCGTTTTATTGACAGTTATTCCATTCATTTGTATCTTTCTTATCGTTTTATTGACAGAGGTATTCCATTCATTTGTATCTTTCATATCGTTTCATTGACAGAGTTATTCCATTCATTTGTATCTTTCATATCGTTTTATTGACAGTTATTCCATTCATTTGTATCTTTCTTATCGTTTTATTGACAGAGGTATTCCATTCATTTGTATCTTTCATATCGTTTTATTGACAGAGTTATTCCATTCATTTGTATCTTTCATATCGTTTTATTGACTGAGTTATTCCATTCATTTGTATCTTTTTTTATATCGTTTTATTGACAGAGTTATTCCATTCATTTGTATATTTCATATAGTTTTATTGACAGAGTTATTCCATTCATTTGTATCTTTCATATCGTTTTATTGACAGAGTTATTCCATTCATTTGTATCTTTTTTTCTATCGTTTTATTGACAGAGTTATTCCATTCATTTGTATATTTCATATAGTTTTATTGACAGAGTTATTCCATTCATTTGTATATTTCATATAGTTTTATTGACAGAGTTATTCCATTCATTTGTATCTTTCATATCGTTTTATTGACAGAGTTATTCCATTCATTTGTATATTTCATATAGTTTTATTGACAGAGTTATTCCATTCATTTGTATCTTTCATATCGTTTTATTGACAGAGTTATTCCATTCATTTGTATATTTCATATAGTTTTATTGACAGAGTTATTCCATTCATTTGTATCTTTCATATCGTTTTATTGACAGAGTTATTCCATTCATTTGTATCTTTTTTTATATCGTTTTATTGACAGAGTTATTCCATTCATTTGTATATTTCATATAGTTTTATTGACAGAGTTATTCCATTCATTTGTATCTTTCATATCGTTTTATTGACAGAGTTATTCCATTCATTTGTATCTTTCATATCGTTTTATTGACAGAGTTATTCCATTCATTTGTATCTTTTTTTATATCGTTTTATTGACAGAGTTATTCCATTCATTTGTATATTTCATATAGTTTTAATGACAGAGTTATTCCATTCATTTGTATCTTTTTTTATATCGTTTTATTGACAGAGTTATTCCATTCATTTGTATCTTTCATATCGTTTTATTGACAGAGTTATTCCATTCATTTGTATCTTTTTTTATATCGTTTTATTGACAGAGTTATTCCATTTATTTGTATCTTTCATATCGTTTTATTGACAGAGTTATTCTATTCATTTGTATCTTTCATATCGTTTTATTGACAGAGGTATTCCATTCATTTGTATCTTTCATATCGTTTCATTGACAGAGTTATTCCATTCATTTGTATCTTTCATATCGTTTTATTGACAGTTATTCCATACATTTGTATCTTTCTTATCGTTTTATTGACAGAGGTATTCCATTCATTTGTATCTTTCATATCGTTTTATTGACAGAGTTATTCCATTCATTTGTATCTTTCATATCGTTTTATTGACTGAGTTATTCCATTCATTTGTATCTTTTTTTATATCGTTTTATTGACAGAGTTATTCCATTCATTTGTATATTTCATATAGTTTTATTGACAGAGTTATTCCATTCATTTGTATCTTTCATATCGTTTTATTGACAGAGTTATTCCATTCATTTGAATCTTTTTTTCTATCGTTTTATTGACAGAGTTATTCCATTCATTTGTATATTTCATATAGTTTTATTGACAGAGTTATTCCATTCATTTGTATCTTTCATATCGTTTTATTGACAGAGTTATTCCATTCATTTGTATATTTCATATAGTTTTATTGACAGAGTTATTCCATTCATTTGTATCTTTCATATCGTTTTATTGACAGAGTTATTCCATTCATTTGTATATTTCATATAGTTTTATTGACAGAGTTATTCCATTCATTTGTATCTTTCATATCGTTTTATTGACAGAGTTATTCCATTCATTTGTATCTTTTTTTATATCGTTTTATTGACAGAGTTATTCCATTCATTTGTATATTTCATATAGTTTTATTGACAGAGTTATTCCATTCATTTGTATCTTTCATATCGTTTTATTGACAGAGTTATTCCATTCATTTGTATCTTTCATATCGTTTTATTGACAGAGTTATTCCATTCATTTGTATCTTTTTTTATATCGTTTTATTGACAGAGTTATTCCATTCATTTGTATATTTCATATAGTTTTATTGACAGAGTTATTCCATTCATTTGTATCTTTTTTTTATATCGTTTTATTGACAGAGTTATTCCATTCATTTGTATCTTTCATATCGTTTTATTGACAGAGTTATTCCATTCATTTGTATCTTTTTTTATATCGTTTTATTGACAGAGTTATTCCATTCATTTGTATATTTCATATCGTTTTATTGACAGAGTTATTCCATTCATTTGTATCTTTCATATAGTTTTATTGACAGAGTTATTCCATTCATTTGTATCTTTCATATCGTTTTATTGACAGAGTTATTCCATTCATTTGTATCTTTTTTTATATCGTTTTATTGACAGAGTTATTCCATTCATTTGTATATTTCATATAGTTTTATTGACAGAGTTATTCCATTCATTTGTATCTTTCATATCGTTTTATTGACAGAGTTATTCCATTCATTTGTATCTTTCATATCGTTTTATTGACAGAGTTATTCCATTCATTTGTATCTTTTTTTATATCGTTTTATTGACAGAGTTATTCCATTCATTTGTATATTTCATATAGTTTTATTGACAGAGTTATTCCATTCATTTATATCTTTCATATCGTTTTATTGACAGAGTTATTCCATTCATTTGTATATTTCATATAGTTTTATTGACAGAGTTATTCCATTCATTTGTATCTTTCATATCGTTTTATTGACAGAGTTATTGCATTCATTTGTATCTTTTTTTATATCGTTTTATTGACAGAGTTATTCCATTCATTTGTATATTTCATATAGTTTTATTGACAGAGTTATTCCATTCATTTGTATCTTTCATATCGTTTTATTGACAGAGTTATTCCATTCATTTGTATCTTTTTTTATATCGTTTTATTGACAGAGTTATTCCATTCATTTGTATCTTTCATATCGTTTTATTGACAGAGTTATTCCATTCATTTGTATCTTTTTTTATATCGTTTTATTGACAGAGTTATTCCATTTATTTGTATCTTTCATATCGTTTTATTGACAGAGTTATTCTATTCATTTGTATCTTTCATATCGTTTTATTGACAGAGGTATTCCATTCATTTGTATCTTTCATATCGTTTCATTGACAGAGTTATTCCATTCATTTGTATCTTTCATATCGTTTTATTGACAGTTATTCCATACATTTGTATCTTTCTTATCGTTTTATTGACAGAGGTATTCCATTCATTTGTATCTTTCATATCGTTTTATTGACAGAGTTATTCCATTCATTTGTATCTTTCATATCGTTTTATTGACTGAGTTATTCCATTCATTTGTATCTTTTTTTATATCGTTTTATTGACAGAGTTATTCCATTCATTTGTATATTTCATATAGTTTTATTGACAGAGTTATTCCATTCATTTGTATCTTTCATATCGTTTTATTGACAGAGTTATTCCATTCATTTGTATCTTTTTTTCTATCGTTTTATTGACAGAGTTATTCCATTCATTTGTATATTTCATATAGTTTTATTGACAGAGTTATTCCATTCATTTGTATCTTTCATATCGTTTTATTGACAGAGTTATTCCATTCATTTGTATATTTCATATAGTTTTATTGACAGAGTTATTCCATTCATTTGTATCTTTCATATCGTTTTATTGACAGAGTTATTCCATTCATTTGTATATTTCATATAGTTTTATTGACAGAGTTATTCCATTCATTTGTATCTTTCATATCGTTTTATTGACAGAGTTATTCCATTCATTTGTATCTTTTTTTATATCGTTTTATTGACAGAGTTATTCCATTCATTTGTATATTTCATATAGTTTTATTGACAGAGTTATTCCATTCATTTGTATCTTTCATATCGTTTTATTGACAGAGTTATTACATTCATTTGTATCTTTCATATCGTTTTATTGACAGAGTTATTCCATTCATTTGTATCTTTTTTTATATCGTTTTATTGACAGAGTTATTCCATTCATTTGTATATTTCATATAGTTTTATTGACAGAGTTATTACATTCATTTGTATCTTTTTTTTATATCGTTTTATTGACAGAGTTATTCCATTCATTTGTATCTTTCATATCGTTTTATTGACAGAGTTATTCCATTCATTTGTATCTTTTTTTATATCGTTTTATTGACAGAGTTATTCCATTCATTTGTATATTTCATATCGTTTTATTGACAGAGCTATTCCATTCATTTGTATCTTTCATATAGTTTTATTGACAGAGTTATTCCATTCATTTGTATCTTTCATATCGTTTTATTGACAGAGTTATTCCATTCATTTGTATCTTTTTTTATATCGTTTTATTGACAGAGTTATTCCATTCATTTGTATATTTCATATAGTTTTATTGACAGAGTTATTCCATTCATTTGTATCTTTCATATCGTTTTATTGACAGAGTTATTCCATTCATTTGTATCTTTCATATCGTTTTATTGACAGAGTTATTCCATTCATTTGTATCTTTTTTTATATCGTTTTATTGACAGAGTTATTCCATTCATTTGTATATTTCATATAGTTTTATTGACAGAGTTATTCCATTCATTTATATCTTTCATATCGTTTTATTGACAGAGTTATTCCATTCATTTGTATATTTCATATAGTTTTATTGACAGAGTTATTCCATTCATTTGTATCTTTCATATCGTTTTATTGACAGAGTTATTGCATTCATTTGTATCTTTTTTTATATCGTTTTATTGACAGAGTTATTCCATTCATTTGTATATTTCATATAGTTTTATTGACAGAGTTATTCCATTCATTTGTATCTTTCATATCGTTTTATTGACAGAGTTATTCCATTCATTTGTATCTTTTTTTATATCGTTTTATTGACAGAGTTATTCCATTCATTTGTATTTTTCATATCGTTTTATTGTCTGAGTTTTTCCATTCATTTGTATCTTTCATATCGTTTTATTGACAGAGTTATTCCATTCATTTGTATCTTTCATATCGTTTTATTGACAGAGTTTTTCCATTCATTTGTATCTTTCATATCGTTTTATTGACAGAGTTATTCCATTCATTTGTATCTTTCATATCGTTTTATTGACAGAGTTATTCCATTCATTTGTATCTTTTTTTATATCGTTTTATTGACAGAGTTATTCCATTCATTTGTATATTTCATATAGTTTTATTGACAGAGTTATTCCATTCATTTATATCTTTCATATCGTTTTATTGACAGAGTTATTCCATTCATTTGTATATTTCATATAGTTTTATTGACAGAGTTATTCCATTCATTTGTATCTTTCATATCGTTTTATTGACAGAGTTATTGCATTCATTTGTATCTTTTTTTATATCGTTTTATTGACAGAGTTATTCCATTCATTTGTATATTTCATATAGTTTTATTGACAGAGTTATTCCATTCATTTGTATCTTTCATATCGTTTTATTGACAGAGTTATTCCATTCATTTGTATCTTTTTTTATATCGTTTTATTGACAGAGTTATTCCATTCATTTGTATCTTTCATATCGTTTTATTGTCTGAGTTTTTCCATTCATTTGTATCTTTCATATCGTTTTATTGACAGAGTTATTCCATTCATTTGTATCTTTCATATCGTTTTATTGACAGAGTTTTTCCATTCATTTGTATCTTTCATATCGTTTTATTGACAGAGTTATTCCATTCATTTGTATCTTTCATATCGTTTTATTGACAGAGTTATTCCATTCATTTGTATCTTTCATATCGTTTTATTGACAGAGTTATTCCATTTATTTGTATCTTTCATATCGTTTTATTGACAGAGTTATTCCATTGATTTGTATCTTTCATATCGTTTTATTGACAGAGTAATTCCATTCATTTGTATCTTTCATATCGTTTTATTGACAGAGTTATTCCATTCATTTGTATCTTTCATATCGTTTTATTGACAGAGTTATTCCATTCATTTGTATCTTTTTTTATATCGTTTTATTGACAGAGTTATTTTATTCATTTGTATCTTTCATATCGTTTTATTGACAGAGTTATTCCATTCATTTGTATATTTCATATCGTTTTATTGACAGAGTTATTCCATTCATTTGTATCTTTCATATCGTTTTATTGACAGAGTTATTCCATTCATTAGTATCTTTCATATCGTTTTATTGACAGAGTTATTACATTCATTTGTATCTTTCATATCGTTTTATTGACAGAGTTATTCCATTCATTTGTATCTTTTTTATATCGTTTTATTGACAGAGTTATTCCATTCATTTGTATCTTTCATATCGTTTTATTGACAGAGTTATTCCATTCATTTGTATCTTTCATATCGTTTTATTGGCAGAGTTATTCCATTCATTTGTATATTTCATATCGTTTTATTGACAGAGTTATTCCATTCATTTGTATCTTTTTTTATATCGTTTTATTGACAGAGTTATTTTATTTATTTGTATCTTTCATATCGTTTTATTGACAGAGTTATTCCATTCATTTGTATCTTTCATAATATTTTATTGACAGAGTTATTCCATTCATTTGTATCTTTCATATCGTTTTATTGACAGAGTTATTCCATTCATTTGTATCTTTCATATCGTTTTATTGACAGAGTTATTCCATTCATTTGTATCTTTTTTTATATCGTTTTATTGACAGAGTTATTCCATTCATTTGTATCTTTCATATCGTTTTATTGACAGAGTTATTCCATTCATTTGTATCTTTTTTTATATCGTCGTATTGACAGAGTTATTCCATTCATTTGTATGTTTCATATCGTTTTATTGACAGAGTTATTCCATTCATTTGTATCTTTTATATCGTTTTATTGACAGAGTTATTCCATTCATTTGTATCTTTTTTTATATCGTTTTATTGACAGAGTTATTCCATTCATTTGTATGTTTCATATCGTTTTATTGGCAGAGTTATTCCATTCATTTGTATTTTTTATTCTCTTTAATTTACATCTTCATTTTCTCATGCTCACTCTTTACACTAGTTGGGGTAAAGTAAAGGCGGCTGGACATTGTGCTGTCCACACACCCCCTCGTATGCCGTGGCCACAAGAACTGATGAACGATGCATCAACAGCCCTATGATCAGTTTGGTCCGAAGGGTACTTTACTTTACTTACTCTTGCATTCAATATTTATCATAAGTTTAAATACGTCATTTTTTTAAAGAAGAAACTTAAATCATCGTAATTTATAATACAAGCGGAGTTTGTGATGTAGGGAAAATGTGTACAAATGAATTGTACACATTATGTCTCTTTTCTTTAAAATCAATCGTAGACATAAAGTTATTATTAACAACTTAAAAGGGAGGTAATCACAAACCAGCTTGGAAAGCTAACGAGGTTCTTGTGTGCAGAAAAAACTGAGTAAAACAATAACATAGTTGCTTGTATACATGAATAAAACAAAGTGATAGGGTGGGGGAAGAACAAAGGGAGATTATTTACAGAGGAAAGGTGACAATGGGTTGAAGTTCAAAGGTTGCTTGCTTTTCCCCATTCTGCAAGGACCATTGAAAGTTAAAAGATATAGGCATATACAGAACGTTATTTTTACAACAGTGAGACAATTGAGATTGCCCCTTTGTTTAAAATAGAGTTTGTCCGTTTCTGCGTTGACTATTGAAGATAGAGTTGCGAAAGAGGGGGGAGGGTTAAAAGTGGGCACTGAGCAGTGACGTACCATGAAATGTTTGAAAGGGTCAAGTTTCCTGATCTTATCTTCCCTTATCAGTCAGTGGCGCACGGCCTGCACCTGTTGACACCCGGGCGGTCGTGACTGTGAGGGGGAGTCGGGCTGGTTTTGTTATATCGCAACCTTTTCTCTTCTGTTTTTTGTTGTCAATCTCATTAGTAGCGCCATATTACAGGTGTTGAAAATATCTTAGTTTCAATGTTTAAAATCAGCTTATGTATCAGCTTATGTACGCAAAGGAGGGAGAGAAAGAAAGAAGGGGGAAAGAAAAAGGATGAGAAATGACAGTGCTGGAGGAAGGTGGGTTAATGTCTGGTACAATGAACAATTGTACGAGACAAAGGAGAAGGGGGGGGAGGGGAAAGACAGGTTACCATCTCTCGCCTCGTTGCTCTATACCGGTAAATCAGTGGACCGTGAAACAACTTTTTTTTTAGTAGACTAGATGAAGAACCTTATGGAGAGCTTTGGAAAAATCTAGTAATATAGCATCAATTTGGTTGTTATTATCTAATTCCTTAGACAAGTAATCTATTAAGCCTATTAATTGAGTTTTACATGATCTATTTTTCACGAATCCATGTTGGTGTGGGCACAGTGCATTAAGTTTGTCTAGATGATTTACTATACTACTATATATTATATGCTCAATTATTTTTCATGTTATGATTGTTAGGAAAACAGGTAAGTAATTTAAAGGGGCATATTTATTTCATTTTTTAACAAGTAAATTGTTTACAAATATATATAAGACTATAAATTTAACAGTAGAGAATATACATATCATTATATCTAAACAAAAACAATAAAGTGAATACAGATTTATAGATAAATGTAATAAATTGTACTGACATAAACATATATACAACACCCTCTATGTTGAATGTTGTCATTTTAACACACAAGTAATTTAACACAATTACTCGACATAACCGAATCCACTGTAATTAAGTCCATACTTCAATCTTTCATTATAGATAAGGTCAGTTATCCAACCATCATACCCTACACAGTGGACAATGGCTCCACTACATCCTGGACAAGTACATGTTGTGTAGGTTAACTTATGGTCTTGCTCCCAAATACTCTCCACCTGTACATTGTTCTTCCATTGACCAACACTGACTTGTTTAGAACACCCATGAGGATGTGACACTATAAAGTTTAACTTGTCAATACCTGGAGTTTCTCTGTATTTGTTCCTGACTTTTTCCATGACATCAAAAAAATGTTTGTTCACTTTCTCCAATTTATTTCCCAAATTTTCATTACAAGTCACACAGGTAAACATACACCAGTCATCCTCAATGTTTACATGATCAACATATACCGTATCTCTAAGAATAACCTCTTCACTATATTCACTGTCATAAAACAATCTCAAAGTCATGTGACTTGCCTCAATGTCATCAATAACCACATGTGCAGCTGTAGCCACATAAATCTGCCACCAAACTTTGCTGGGTTTGTCTGAAGCTTTACATTTATCACATGGACATGTTGTATAGTCACTTTGTTTATCTTCATCTGTGTACTTCCACACTCCACTCACCTTCCCAGTTCCTGTCCTCAATGTTTTCTTTCCTCTCAGTTCAGACAAAAAATATGGAATCTTTGTGTTTGGCCAAAACTCTGGTCTGGCTGGACTGGTCATTGTGACACTTAGTCTTACGGTCAGGTCAGCTGTAACTTTGATAAATTCATACACAACACTATCACGGTGACCTTCAGGTAGATGTTCTAAGCTGAATGATTCAATAGGTATATACTCTGGATAACCTGGATTCTTCTTACAGAAAATTTCCCCACCTTCTGATACCTGATTCTCATGTTCACCTGTACATCAAATAAAGTAAAAATTGTGGTAATAAATAAATGTGCTGAACTTTGTTTTCAACATTTTATCAACAAAATAAATCAACACTTCATAAACAAAAAATATAATTGTATATTAAAACATATCTACATAGTTTTAACAATTAATCAACTATTAATCGAAAGCAGTTGTCATTTGGCTGATCATCACTTTGGACAGTAACTGGACTAATAAATTCTAAAATGTTTAGTTTACTTTCTATAGTATTGTATATATATATATATATATAAAGTAAAGGTTCCGTCTGTCTCAAGAGACATTGGATACGCCCCTCTTCAAATTTGACTGTGTGTGTAGTCGGCTACGTCTTGCAGGTTTTGTGTTGACTGAACAGTCTGATTTATTAGTGGCGATCTCTGGAAAAGCCAAGACATCTGTGTTCAGTAAAAGTCTGTCCATCTGGCGGTTTTGCGTCTTTTCTCCTCATTCTCTTCACCAGATATTTCTTCGCTTTCCTTTCTCAGAGGCAGATAAACCAGCATGCACGGCCTGTCTACATGCTGTATGCTCCACCGTAAACCGTTCTCATGTTTGTAAGTCGATATTTGTAGACCTTATGTCACGTTTTAGGGCATCCCTGTAATTTAGCATCGGTCGCCATTGGACCCATGTGCCATTCTCCAGCTCTCCATACAAGATATCTTGAGGGATGCGGCTGTCTTGCATCCGGCTGACATGACCCATCCAACGCAATCTGCACTGGGATAGTAAAGAGTAAATGCTTGGGATATCTGCTTGGTCCAGGATCTTATGGTTGGCTATGTGGTCCTTTCAAGTGACGCCCAATATTTGGCGAAGACATCGCATGTGAAAAATTAATTGTTAACTTGTTTCCTGGCGCATGTAGGTTGACCGTATAGTAGTGTACTCAGAATGTATGCCCTGTAGACCATCATTTTGGTGGTCCTCGTCAGTTTTGAGTTTTCCCACATACATTGGATAGCCTAGCCATAGCAGCGGACGCTTTGCCTATTCTTCTGCTTATCTCGTTATCAATTGACAAATTATCTGAAATTTTTTAACCTAAGTAAGTGAATTCATTTGTAACTTTGAAGAGTATGGCAGCCAATTTAACATCATGACCTATGATTTCAGTTTTGTTCAGACTGATTGTTAGGCCAAACTTGACGCAAGCTTCTGCCTAAGCACTGATCAGCCTTGGTAGGTTTTGTTTGGTGTGTGCAATGAGGGCATCAAACTACGTCTAACGCATAGGTTCTCAACCTTTTTCGGCTCACCGCCCCCTTTTACAATATTTTCCCACTCACCGCCCCCCCCCTTCCGCCCATCGATCTGGCCTATAGTTTCCGCAATTTGTTTAGGCGGACTAGACTTTTTGTGTGATTAATTATCTCTAAAAAACTGAAAAGGAAACATATTCAATTGTAAGAATTAATAGATCAAAAAATTGCCTTAACAAAAGGTTTAAATAAATCAATATTAATGCGAATCATTTGCCTGGTGTGTTTCTAGCAATTTGTCTTTTTTTGTTTCAATTTTGGTTGCAAAAGCCCTAGGTCTAATCATCAGTAATATTTGTTATATTACAAAAGAGAACTTGTTCGGCATCACTATTGGATCAAATGTGGAAACCGTTTATAGTTAAAGGGAGATAATTAGCCCGTTTTATTTGATCTAATATTTTTGTTTTTTCTTTCTTTTATAAAAAAAAAATGGTTTACAATTTATAACTTTGAAAATATCAAACTGTAAAAAGTATTTGAAAATTATATAAATATTACATGACTGAAGAATTTATATGTATATTTTCAAGCATTACAATAACTACTCAGTTTGTATGATAACTCCTTATCTATACCGCTTAATAATATTCTCTAGTATATTAGCATTGTTTAAAACACATTAAGGATATCTCGGTTAAACTGATATTAAAATATCATTACAGTGATCGGTCAGCAAGGTTGACAGTCAGGTGAACCAACCACGGGACCGGCTGGCGGCACACAATATTTGCCAAATAATGATCTTACTTCATCGAAAAGTCACTGCGATTCCTATTTTCTTATTAAATATAATAATAATATGTGGGCATACTGTTGGGTGATATCAGATATTTAGCAGCACTTGCGTTTACATCACATTTCATCCTCCAAAAACTAATCGATTCAAACAGCTGAGGAGTTAAAATATATCAGGTACGTTTGTACCGCCCACTTGCCCTTCATCGCCCCCACATCGCCCCCGGGAATGTCAGCGCCCCCCAAAAGCTTCTCACCGCCCCCCGGGGGGCGATATCGCCCCCGTTGAGAACCTATGGTCTAACGGATCAGGACTTTTCTGACATTTGTTCCGGCTTTGAGGCGTGTCAGGTTGAACAGTCTGCCGTTCGATCATGTACGTATGAATAATCCATCGTTTGACGATGTAAACGCGTGTTCAAGTAAAACGAAAACGAATATGCCAAAGAGTGTTGAAGCCATCACACATCCTTGTTTCACAGAGCATTTTCTGTGGAAAGGCTTCGAAACTAAGTTGTCAAACTGAACAGTACCATGCATGTCGTTATGGAATGACGTCACCATTTCAAATAAAGTTTGGGGGCAACCAATTTTTCCCGGCAGAGCAAACA
Source organism: Anisus vortex (assembly GCA_949126835.1). NCBI lineage: Eukaryota > Metazoa > Mollusca > Gastropoda > Planorbidae > Anisus > Anisus vortex. Next base: position 1,467,826 of record OX421505.1, on the reverse strand, counting down.
GACCGCTTCTACTGACCAGGTCGAATGCCTTGGTCATGTCGACAAAGGCCATATATAGTATGTGCTTTTTTTCACGGCATCTTTCCTGTCGTTGTCTTATATAAAACAAAAGTGTGTTGACCCTTCCCTTTATTTTCCATTGTAATCAGTAGAACGTGCAGTCTAAAGACAGTCTTAGATTGAATCTAGGAGATAAAAATATTTGGAGTGTGTCCCTGAGTCTGCTCAGCACGGATGGGTATCTGACCTTAGTTGGGGGAAAAGTAAAGGCGTCTGTGCATTGTACTGGCCACACAATCACCTAATATGCCGTGGCCAGAAAAACTTGTAAACGCTGCTTTACCGGCACTTTGGTGACTTTGGTCCGAAGGGCACTTTCTTACTTTACTTTCTCTCACATTATATATATTGTATATATACTAGCATTATGTGCCCGATTCACCGTACGGGCTTCGTATTTTGCTCTTCTAGACACCGTATACATTTTTTTGTTTATGTTTTGTTGTTTTCCAGACAGAGTTCAATCAGTGACGTAGCCAGGTTTTGACGCTAGGGGGAGCAAACTTTTAAGATAAAAGGCCCCACTTTTAGCAATATTTCCAGATTAATAGAAGAACTAAGAATTCACACATAATCAAGTCTTACAAGAATACCATGTGCCTCAGGATACACACTGTATAATACTAATAATAGTGCAATTTTTATTTCACCATCAACGATTCTTTTCCTAACAACTGTTAAAAAATAACCTGTTGAATAGATCAGCGAATTTGATTGCATCTACTTATTACTGCTCATTTACGGGATGAACATCTAGTATCAAAAAGTATTTTTAAAATCAACGCCAATGCGACTGCATTCTTCTTCTTTTAATATTGAAAGACGAGATAAATCGCCAAAATAAACATTTTGTTAAGAGATACAAAAAATAGAGTTTCAACATTTTAATTTACCGTGTCTATGTTGTTCCAATTACATAATACTAATTCTATATTACGTTTTAAGATCGTTCTATTCTTTTCTAATTATTTCCTCTCAGCTTTTGAAACACCAGACCCGACAGTTATATCATTAACAAACGGAATTTTGTAAGAACAACCTTTTCTCTTCTTTTCCTCTTTCTTTTCAATTGTGAGGTTATCATTCAATAGTAGCAAAGTTCATATTGTTACGAATGTCGGTCATAGATGAATGACGTAATAAGGCATTGACCTCTTAACAAGTGCGTATTAGAGTCCAAGGTTTGACCTTTGTGCCCTGAGGGCAGTTTAAATAAAATGATTCGTCCAACCCCGTGGAAATTGAAGGTTAATAGTCTGGATCGCATAGGGCCTATCTATTAGAGCAGTAATTGAAATGCGTATTAGGACCCTGTAGAATCTTCGATAATAGTTTTCTTTGTAAAGTCCCTACCTTCTTAAAGTTAGTTCAGTTTGAAAGTTTGTAGAAAGAAGTCGCTATATTGATACTTGTATATTTTATAAAATTTTATGAAACTCTTGTGTTGCCATCAGTTGATGCATTTATTTATCGTTTATCTTGAGTCTACAATTTAAATAAAATTGTTTATTCAACAACTGGAGTTGTTTGATCTATCATTGTTGAGAAAGGTGTTGAAGATAATTATACCGAATATAACTACATTACTGCATAGACCTGTCAGTCAAGGAACCCTTAGCTTGGACTACAGAGTAGCAGGATCTAGAGACTTCTAATAAAGATACAACTATATTCATTGAATCCGATTTAACGAGTCGTAATAATAGTCATCATAGAGACAGTCCATAACAATATAACCTAGATTTAAGATCATAACACGTATAAGACCGAGAAGCAGAAAACCAGCGCGCTTTAAGTCATAGCATTACATTTCGGTGCGTAAACCAGCCTTGAACTCATTTCTTTTTGAGAATGCGAGCGAGATTACGCCTTTGGGAGAACGAACTCTGATGTATTACGCACCACTGATACACCACAGCAAAAGTTCGGCACAAACGGTTGGCCATACCTGTCTACTCTAAGATCATGCTTTTTAGGGTAGTCAATTCGCACATGCTCGACAGTCTTTTCTGCGTCCTTACAGTTTCCACACCGCGAATCAAGATGGTGCCTAAACCTACTAACGTAGACCCTTCTAAGCTGACTCCTATCCCACAATGCCCAGTTCGAAATTTTGCGATCCTGGACAGTTCCATTCTGCCGAGCCTCCATAACGGGTCAGTTAGATTTGGCCATTTATAATGTTTGGCCCTAATGAATTCACTATTTCATTTTTAGAGACACATGAATGACTCTGTATTCACTGGAGGGTGGCCTTTACTTCGTACCTAGAGATCAGATCGGAAATTGCCGATAGCTTACAAGAGAGTCGCTCAATCCAGGTACTTAGGCTGTTGATGGCATGTGACATTGAAAGCGCATCATTGACGACTGCTATATTGCCTATCACTTCCGAAACATCTACAATTCTTTCCCCGATTGCTTCTATGTTATGTCTGTTGGCCTTCACACCCTCTAGTAGCTGCATATTGCACCACAAGGCCCGGACAACTATTCTCTTCAGGTATGCGCCTTTAGAAACAGCCAACACAGTACGCTTCTCGACATGACTCCTTGCACTGCCATCAGTAATTGCCTTAATGTACGCGTGATAGGAGTGTACAGTTTTCAAGGTTAATAGAGATTTCCTTGTCTTGTCGTATGTGTTAGAGAAAATTATGCATACTCTTTCGCACATTTGACGACTCTGGCACGATCTTCAACTTCTTTTTTCTTCTTTTTGTCCAATCCATACGCTTAAGACCACTTATTATTATATTTGTTTCCTTTATTAATTTGGTCTGTAGCTTATGTCGTAGCCATTATGGTTTACTGTCAGCCGCGAGGGACTCTTGAGAATCATGGCCAAATTTGGATGCCCAGACACCTTCATCGAAATGGTCAAGCAACTTCACGATGGCATGCTCGCCAGAGTCCAAGACCAGGGCAGCTTTTCAGAACCCTTCGAGGTAACAATCGGCGTAAAGGAAAGATATGTCCTGGCCCTACACTCTTTAGCCTCATGTTCTCAGCCATGCTGTTGGATGCCGTCAAAGACAGTGATGTAGGGATCAAGCTCCGGTACCGCTTTGATGGTAAGCTGTTCAATCTGAGGAGACTGCAGGCCAAATCTATGACCCGAATTGAAACAATACGGGACTTTTTGTTTGCAGATGACTGCGCCCTGATAGCCTCCACGGAGGCAGACATGCAGCGCAGTATGGACCTGTTCTCAGCGGCATGCACCAACTTCGGTTTAACCATCTCAACCAAGAAAACCGAGGTCTTGCACCAGACTGCTCCTGAATGCGTGCACACTGCACCCTCCATCACTGTAAATGGACTAAAGCTAAATAATGTGGACAGGTTCATATACCTCGGCAGTACCCTCTTCCAGTCTGTTCTTATAGACGAGGAAGTAAATATGAGGATAGCCAGAGCCAGTTCCTCTTTTGGAAAACTGCGGTCTTCTGTTTGGAATCGGAGCGGCATTAAGCTGCAAGCCAAACTAAAAGTCTATTCAGCTGCCGTTCGACCAATTCTTATCTACGCATGTGAAACCTGGACCGTGTATAGCCGTCACGCCAGGAAGCTAAACCACTTCCATATGAGCTGCTTACGACAGTTGACACGTGTCAGGTGGCAGGCCTTATTAGCCATCTCCGAGCTCATAACAAATCATGACGCTGATAGAGGATGGTCGTTATCGAATACGATGGACACACATCAAGGCAGAAGAATCGTCAGTTCAAGGACTTTCGTCATTATGACTCCAACAGATTTATTCAGCCAGTCTATGAAATGTTATTCTCAGCATTCTGTCCGCGACACGATCAAAGAGACAAGACCACCCCTGGATCAACAATAGAGAGAGCTTTGAAAGACAGAGCTTGTAAGTTAGAAAAAGCCCAATAGAGAGTAGAACAGGATTAGTAAAACAAGACATGATTTTCTCTTTGCTCTGAAGAAGGCCACAGTCACCTCTCAGTCGTCTAGCTCTTCGCACCAGAATAGATATGTTGAAGGGAGACCAGAAATATAGACATATACGTTAAGGTGCCGAATTAGACACATTTAGGTCGGAGTGGCCATATTTCTCAAGTAACCAGGAGTAATACTTGGGACAGCCGGGCTTTATTTTGCGCATCACTGTTACTTCTTCCCCCTCCCTTAGTGTTTTGTCTTGAATAGTATTCATTTTCTTTCCTGAAAGGACCACTCTTTTCAGTCATTTAAATGTTTTGTTTTTTTTAATAATCAAAGACGCAACTCTTGACTAAATTAATTGATAAATAAAGCTAAATTTAACCTGACGTAACTAACACTTTGAGTATTATTTATCGCCTAATGTTAAAAACGGATTCATCATACCTAATTTTGTAGGCTTTGTATATTTCTAAAAGACTAGAACTGGCCGTCGATGTTGAAATCAACTGTCAATAACCAGCAAAAGCATGCTTTTTTGTTTACGGAAATGCCTAAAATAATTAGAAACGGAAGTTCATGAGTTTTTCCATTTGAAAAGGTCACGCCTCATTAAGACTTGTCAATGATGTCGGGAAAATGGTCGTCATATAAAAGTAAAATGGATAAAAAGACATTAAAATAGCATGTCTATTTCTAAAATATATTTGTTAAAAATTTGATCCTGTGTTGATTACAGTTAATAGCTATCTTTCTAAAAATATGTGTTACTTTTGAAAAAAAAAAAGGAGTATTTGCTTAGAAGATCACTTCCACATATGTTTTTACTTTCTGACATAATTAATGTAGTTGTTAAATGTATTCCAACAAACTTAATGAATAAACAATGATTTTTTTTCAAGGATTCCTTCAGATATATATTTTTTAGAATATGACGTCAACTTTACTTACACGGAAACATAACATAAGAAATATAATAATTTTAACAAAACATCTAAATGTAATATGTTAGATTGAAAATAAATATCAATAAAGCGTAAATTACCATACGTCTACCTACCCATCTCGCAGTTTCCTATTCTCTTTTGTCCCTGCATTTCTTTTATATTTTCTCTCTGTCTCTTTTTAACATTTCTTTCCGTGTCTTTTAATTGGCTAGAGATAAAATTTGAATATATAATATTTTTTAAAATGTTTATTTGTATTTTATTTATAAAACTAAAATTCATTTGTTTTTATTTACTAAAACGAATCACTTTGTCTACTTTTAGAAAATGTAGATGCATGTATTGCGTATAAAGTATTTACATTTTAGAATAAAGCCATAATGTCTATCAAATGAGACTTGCATAATTATAATACTAAACAGAAACTAGAACGTTTCTTTGATCAATATAATAATTCAAAATATTATATAAAAGGAAGCTCAGAACTTTACCTGAATATCCCAATGTAATCTGTAGGCTTTATGTTTTTTTTATAGTGTCTTATATGAACTTATATAAATGTATACCCTGCCAACAGTGCTTAGCAACGAGAACTAGCTAAGCTCATGCGTCATTTGCTATTCTTATGAACTCCAGTCATCAAAACAACTGTTGACATTAATGTTAATGTTAGAGTCATTTTCGGCGAAACCCGCTTTCTATTAATACATTTTACAGAAAAAGGTATGAATACATTTTACAGAGAAAAGTATGAATAGCTGATTATTTCTTTTCATGCTGAGTCTATTGGAACATTTACACATTGTGTCTGTGCTGTTTGTAGTATGAGGGCGATAAAATTAGATGTGACATAATATTTATAATCTGTTGTTCATATAAACTTATACCACTCACTTTACCCACCGAATCGAGTAGATAAACAATTGATAGAACACACATCACTCTACCTTATCTTATATATTACAGACGCTCCTTCTTTAATAAAAAATATTATTGCGTCCTGCGATCATGCGTGGTCGAGACCTTCAGTGTTTATTAGTGTTCAGAGTGTTTGGAGATTGGTAAACAAGGGGTGATGAGATAAATAGCTATCAATCTTAACCCATTTTTGAGACCATTCTAAACAAAACTTGTATACCAAGCAAATCTTAAGGCTTCAAAACATGACGTATGCCAAGTTGTCTTATTCCAAATCAGACAAAAGCCAAAATATCATAGTAAATGGAATGCAACTTTACAGAAAATAGGTTAGTGTACATATAGTACAAATAGAGGCACCAGACAATAGGTTGATCATTTGTATAGGTAAACTTATTTTCTTCATTCAAGAAAGGCAACCGAAATTAGAATGGGTTAGAGAATAAAACAAAAATATTCTTATAAATTAAAACTCAAACCAAAACACAAGACTATACCCAAACTAGATTTATTTTTAAGGGTAATTTTAATATATTGATCTAAATCTAAATCATCTTTAAAGTACTTGGTAGAACGTTTTCTAAAAATAAAGCTGATAATAGGTTTATGCGTATTGAATAATTGATTCTAAATACATACAAACTACATAAATCAATTAGAGACATGACTTTATTGTAATATAAGAAAAAGATAAGTGTAAAATGTTAGGCCTATCTTTTTATTTTTATGTATGGCTCAATATAGACATATAAATATTAAAGGAGGTTCAAGGAATTAAGAAAAACCATTGTAATAACATAGGGACGGTCTAATTTCAAATTTTGTGTTCATTTAATTTGGATTGTCCTTAGCAAGTTAGTTACAGCAGACTGAGTGTATGAATCTTATCTAAAGGTTTAAAAAATGTCAATTTTTTTTAATAATCTGACAATGTCAATAAACCCAATAATATATTTAACAAGTAAACCAAATAAAGGTAGTCTCATATCATTGATCTCTGCTCGCTTACACACACACACCTAGATGTACATCCACACTAAAAAAGACAGCCACACACATAATTACACATTCATACACAATCACACACATACAAGTTAAACAAGTCTGAAATACTAAAGAGTGCCTTGTAAAGCAAATGAAAAGGTATGTGTGATCAATGGATTTGGAGACCATAAAACTTAATCGATGAAAAATTAATCACGTAGCCTACAGTTAAATGTTAAAGTTTGATTGATTGATTGATTATTGATTTTTTATGTTTAATTTTTAATTTCAAATTGTTTGTTAAAGCCCGGGAGTATCAGTGGGAATAAACTCCCATTGACTACAAAATGCTCCTAATGACATGCGTCTCCCAAATTAAATAGCACCTGTCAACCAAGTTCAACACCTGGACTGCTCGAGAGGCGTAGGTACTAAGCCCTGCGAAACTGCTTTTACCAACAAATGAAAGGGCGAAGTCGGTCCCCTTGCGCATCAAAACTGGGTGCTTCGGGCAGATAGAGTTCGATAGCTTGGAAAGGCTGTCCATCTAGGAGAGGGGACACTCTAATATCAAACCCCCGCTGCCTAGGGGAAAACAAATAGGCTTTAGGAGTAAGCCTCGAGGAAAAATCAGGACATTGCCCCTCGGGGTTTGGATAACCAAATATGGTCTTCCATCCGGCAGGCCCTGCAGCTGAACCAATGCCAAATGTAATGCCTAGCATTCCTTTGGATTACATTTTTTAGGTTGAGAGGGGGATTATGACTCATGGGCAACCGATGATCTCTTTACCTAAGGCCCATGTACGCGCCCCGCAGATAAAAAAGTAGCTAAAACAACACGGGATGCAACAGTCACGAGTTATACACCCATCCTGATTGGCGTAAGGTACGGACGCTACGGGTAGCCTCTGTCGTTGGGAAAGGTCTTTGCAGCTCACTGATCAGCTATCGCCCGCCACAATCTAAGGAACCCCCAGACAATAAGGTGCTGATCCGCCACAGTTTGCCTGCTCTAATGGATGCTTAGAGCTTAGACTTATCAACAAGCAGACTGTAAAATATGCACCAAGATATACTGAGAAATAAAAAAAGAAAAACCCAGTCTTACTACTGGCAACTTGGAACATAAAGACAATTGTCCTGGATTGTCAGAAGATTTGCAAAAGGTAAGTGACAGCAGAAAGACGGCAGTGATAGACGGCGAAATGAGAAGGCTAAACATTGATGTAGCGACACTGCAAGAAACCAGGCTGGCTGAAGAAGGCACGATTCGAGAGAAGGATTACACCTTCTTTTGAAAAGGCAAGCCTCTCGATGAAGCACGAATACATGGCGTGGGTTTCGCAATTAAAAAAAGCCTCCTAACTATGATAGTCCCCCCTTTTGGTGGAACAGAGAGTATTCTCTTCATCATAATGTCAACAGCTTCTGGTAAAGTACACCTCATTAGTGTCAATGCTCCTACACTGTGTTTATTTTTCTAAATTTCATACATTACAAAACCATAGACTATAATACACATGGACCGCTTGCTTTAGTATTTCTACTATCATCATCATCATCATTGGCTCCATAGTCTCGAAAGACGATTAGATTTGCGCTCCTGTGATTTGGCCAGCCCTGCAAAATTGACTGTGTCTGTGGAGACCTATCCTTGAGAGACAGGCTCTGTCACATCTCTGGCACTTGAAAGCTGGACCGTTGGAGGTTGTTAGGGGCAGCCTACTTTTCTTCGCTGCTCGTTTAGCCTCCGCCATAAGGCGAAGTTTGCCCTCTGCCGCATTTATACCGGTGTGTAAGGTGGCTCTCCAACTATTTCTGTGCTGTGCAAGGTTCTCCCAGTTTCCGACCTCTACATCTATAGCCTTTAGGTCACGTTTGCAGACGTCCTTGAACCTGAGTTGGGGGCGGCCAGTAGCTCTCTTGCCCTCAGCGAGCTCAGCATATAGCAGGTCTTTTGGGATTTGCCCATCCTCCATCCTGGAAACATGACCAAGCCACCGATGATGACTCGAATGACGCCTTTTCGGAATTCCCGATTACCCTGTGCACCCTACACTTCCGTTTTATTTAATCGCTATGATTTTCGTAAAATCGAAAGTACTATACAGCGGAAACATTTAGTTATTAATAGAGCATTTGCTATAAGCGTAGCTTAGGTTTCTAGATGACGTAACTAAGTAAATAGCTGCCATGATGGTGATGATGTTGAATAACATTGTTATTTAGTGTCTATTTTACATGCAAAATATAAGGAATTTGTTTGCATAAATCTTAATATTTAACTGTGATACTATTCCTAGTAGTCCTTCCACGAAATAAACAAGATTTTAGGCTTTTATAGTTTTTCAATAACTCTTTTAAAGCCTTGTAGGCTACATTCTGATTTATGCTTTACTTTTACATAGTAAGTTAAGTTAACTTTCGACAATCGACATCTTCAATAAGGTCTATGTACAATTCCTTAGAGACAGAAAATCGATCACGTGATACATTGTAAACTATAAAAAAAAATTAAATTTTTCACATAACCTTAAATATTGTGATATTATAAATGATGCTCACGGAAGCAACAATGATTATACACATACAATTATTAAAGGACCACACCTATTTGTTGATCTTTCAAAGGAAATCTATGAAATGATTTTAGATTATTTACAAGATAATTTAGAGGTAGAATTTGCGCACCCAACAGAAGCACAGTAAGTGCCAATCTCATTCAATTCATTGTTTATCAAGTATGTCTAACAATTATCACGTGACCGAAAAGGACCTCTGCATATAACTCATTAAACATTCTGCACTTACGAAGCCTATTCCATTAATTTTAATTTGTTTAAAATTAAAATTGAATGTTAATTTTCATCGTATGTCAGTGTTTTATATATTTTTTACATCATATTGTTGAAATAATTTATTTAAAAATAAAACATTCTCAAGCCTATAGTAATACAGCGCCATACAGACAGAGTACGCAAACAGCACGTGCTTTTTGTCACGTGATTGCAAATGCCCTATAGAGCACGTCGCTGTAGATACACCATATACATCTTTAGACTGCAGAAAATGTTTCGAAATAATTTAGAAAAACAATCTTTATAGATAGTATCAATATGTTTAAATCTAACTCTGCATACTTAAATATAAAGAAAATAGTCCAAACCTTAAAATAATTGTAAAAGAATATTTGAGAAAATTAGCATTATCAGCTTCATGTTTAACTCGTAAATTCTGTGCTGAAGGGTGCCCATTAAGTCTTTATTTAATGTTTATACGTGTCTATGATATAACTTGTTTAAAAGAGATAAATAGTTTAAAAGCAATAATGGTTATAGAAAATAAATATTACGGTAAGCAATATACATATATATTTATTTTATAAACACTTTTCACTTCCAGTAGAACATATTTACTTGACAACTAAAAATGTAAAACAAAAATGAAATCCTTCATGGTTCACATGTAAATAAGAGTGAAAGAAAGAGGGAGAGAGGAGAAAAAGGAGAACGCAATAAAGAGATAAATATTGAGAAAGAATATAAATAAAGAATTAGATAAAGAATGAGAGAGAGGAGGAGTTACAGAAAAAAAAAGAAAGAAGTGAAGGCATGAGAGAGACAAAGAAATAGAGAAAGAGTGTAAGAGAGACAAAATAAGAAAAGGTGAGAGAAAATGTAAAGAAAAGAGATAATAGGAGAGAGAGAGAGAGAAAGAAGGAGTATGAGAGTGAAAAAAAGAGTTTTTGAGAGAGATTGATAGTTAGAGATCTAAAGTGTGTGTGTGAGAGAGGGAGATGGAGACAGTGAGAGAGAACAATCCAGAAAAAGAGAAAAAAGGAAAAAGACAGGGAAAAGAAAAGAAAGATAAATAATAATAATAATAACGGTGCTTATAGCGCGTATCCCGTTGGTGACAGTTCTATGCGCAGACGACAGTTACAGAATACAGACAGACAACGAAATATGTAGTAATACGCTAATTCTGCTGACGAAATAGGTGAGTCTTCAGCCGGCTCCTGAAGGTGTCATAGCTAGGACTCTGAATAAAAAAATGATTAAAGAAAGAAGGAGATTAGACAAAGAAATGGATAGCAAGACCAAGAGATTAGTGTAATAGATATAGAGAGATAGAAAGTGTGAATAAATCCATGGCTGAGCTACACACATCGGAGAAAAGAGGACTGCGTTCAAAATAAATCCATCTACAACTCAAGGTACCTGTCACTGCCACTATTCTTAGTGATACTGTCGTGACCATTGTGACATAATTAGAGACGTTGTACTACGAACGTGCCGACTTTCATTCTCTCCTTAACACAATGAATAACTCCAACAAGTCTCTTTTCCGCAAGCAATTTAATAATATTAACAATACATACAGTGTTCATGTTTCAGGATATACCTTCAGCACATTTCCTTTCTCCTTCTCTCAACATCAACTGCTATTTGAACACCATACTTCAGATCTCTACAACGATCTTACACACTACACAAAAACCATCCCCTTCTTGACCGCTTGATACACACTTCCTCTGGTCACCGTGCTGACCTCCACTGTCTTTGTTGGTGTTGCCAACTTCCCTTATTTATTGGTTAGTGACAGTACCAAAATGTAAAAAGTGAAACATTTGCAGCTCGCTCATACAGCGTCGTAGCACCTCTGTGGTGGAATGAACTTCCCAACATAATTAAACAAGCCGACAATATAGACATTTTTGAAACAAAATTTAAATCACAATTTTTCGATTTATTTTAATATCAGATTGTACATGTAAAGCGCATTAAAAGACTTTGTTATGATTAGAGCTATATAAGTATGTAATTTGTAATTTGTTGAATAAAAAATTAGAAAATGTAGAAAAAAAAAAGTTTGAAAGTGACAAAAGGAAATATTGAGGAAGAGTAATAGCTCGAGAGATAAAGAGAGGGAATAAGTGAAAGAATATGAGATAGAATAATAAAAAGCAGGAGAGAGCGGATATAAAAAAAAGTAAGAACGAGAGAAAGAGATAATTTTATAATAGAGAAAATATGAGCGAAACAAATACATGCTAAATAATACATTCGATTTTAATAACTGGCTTTAAAACTTAAACATGCTATTCGATTCTATAAATACCTACTCAATTGATAAGGATTTCTGTATACGTTAAAAGCAGGCTGGTATTTGTATGTTATGTATATGTGTGTGTGTGCACAGTTTGTATAAGTAAGTAGGTTATATATATATATATATATATATAAATATAAGTAAATTTAACATCAGCATGACTCTGCATCAATATTGCATTGGTGTATTATTTTATCAAATCAAATGTGTAATGTATCTCTTTTGTAGACGGCTGGCATAAAAAGTTTCCAGGGTTGGTAAAACATATAGCACGTATCCAAAAAGACACACTAGATAAAAAAAAGTACGCTAATATATAAAACTAGTCGTGTTGCTCAATCCCTGAAATCTTAATTTAGTATCATTTCTACTGTAAAGACATTATAGAAAGGCGTCAACTAATATAGACAAAATCCTATTGACACATCCTATTCAATCTTAGGCATGTTTAGGCTTACTTTACTCACTGCAGTACGCCTTATACGAATGCACCTTCATTTTATGTGAATTGCATTGATAAAATTGTTTGTTAATGATAACAAACTGCATTCTTAGAAATAACTTACTTTGAGAAAAATTATCTGTATAAATGTTCCATTACATCTGTCTGTTATTAATTAAAACTAAAGGGCAAAATAAAATTTTAATAAAAATAAAAATAAAATCCATAACAATAATTAAAATTATTCAATAAAAAAATATGGTTTGACTATGTTTTCTTGAATAAAATTATAATAATTTGAAATGCAAGAGTTATAGTGCAATTGAATTTGTAAAAGAAAAAGTTTGTTTACCTTTAAATTCAACTAGATATCATCATAAAACTTAAAAGGGTTCCAGATAACGTAAGAAGATAACAATCTCAAAGTCAGGAACAACTGGAGTGTAACTTTTAAGTTTGTGACATAAGCAGCATTAACGATTTGTGAATCATTATATTCAAAACAAATCATTGAATATAATTTCAGAATTTACTTAAATGATAGTCAACACTATAACAAGTAACTAGTTTCCGTTTATCTACCATCGGTGTAATACTATTAAACATTGAAATGCATTCTGTGCCTAGGGATTTCATTGACGTCTTCTAGTGAACTCTCAAATATGGACGTTTGTTTTCTGGGAGTCAATTTTATGTTCTATGTTGCTTGCTATCTCATTTAGACTGGTTGTCTTGTTGGATATTTTGATGTCTGCTAGAGAGAAATATTTTTCCACAGTGAATTTTTGTGTAAGCTGTCGAACGCTTTTTAAAAGTCCACAAATATTCATAGAGTGTGCTGTTCCATTCTTTTGTGTTCCAGAATCTGATGTGTTCTAAGCAAGCTTTTTCTTTGCAAAAACAAGCCAGTTTTTTTTATATTGTTTTTTTTTCTTTGGGGGGGGGGTGGGGGGTGGGGGTGGAGTATGTTATTTACTGAGATAATGATTCGCTGCAGGATGAAGCGACAATAAGTCTTTCTAGTAATGTTGCCATCTCCAAGGTTGCCTTTTTTAAATAGAAGTTTTACAATTAATTATAAATCTTCTTCTAGCTTTCTGATGTTGTTGTCTTTCTCTCTAATATCTTGGAGAATTTGTTTTAGGACATGCTGTTTTGCTTCCACTCCTAGCTTAAACATTTCTGCACATATGTCGTTTTCTCTTGGATACCTTATTCTTCTTTAGATTTAGAATGACATTAGGGGCACGATGGCCGTGCCCGGCAGCGAGTTCGGCTGGCGTACCGAAGGTTCCAGGCTCGAATGCTGGTGAAGGCTTGGATTTGTTCACTAATCACACCTTATGTCCCGCAAAGAACACTTCGTTCTGCAAACTCATCGCTTCTGGAAGAGCCCCGTTTCTCTCTGACGACCGTTGGCCTTAGAGCCTTCTCAGTATCCGGTCCGAAGGTGTGGAATCTACTTCCCATTCAACTGAGGCGAACAAGCTCTACTGTTACTTTCAAACAGAACTTAAAAACTCATTATTTCAATATTTACCTTAGATAACATTTAACATGCTTTAGAAACTTACTGTCTTATTTATGGGTTGGGTCGGTTAATACTACATTTATTTGTTTTGTCTTTTTTAATCATCAATTTAGCTCTGTCATCTGGCCTAGGGTAATATCCGTATTCTTAGTTGTATGTTAAACGCGCTCTGAGCTTACATTATGTTTGTTGGCAGCGCTATACACATATTATTATTATTATTATTATTATTTATGTCAAACCTTCTATTGTAGAGACACAACTATGGAAGCAGAAATCTTGCAATTGTATAAAAAACAGTTAACTGATAAAGGCATATTTATTGTAGACACATTGAAGCACTCAATGATGATACCAACGGTCGATTTCTATACGATATTATTATTAAGATAAACAAACATTCCTGATTGGTTTTTAGAACATCTTTCCAATAGTGAAGAATTTAAATCAGGCCTACCTTTACAACTGTAAGAGGAATTGATTGAATAAATTACCAATGAAGAGTTAAAATCTTGTGACAAACGGACTATCATCACTACTTTAGGTTGCAAAAGAACATCCGTCGATTTCTTCAGGTAAATTGGGTTTTGGCAACAAAGTTTTATTGCATTTCCATCACCCTATTTACTTAGTGAAAAGTGGATTTAGTGCTGTTGTCAAAAAATAGAAAAGCAAGTTGCATGTAATGGAGTGTGGAAACGGGTTTTGATAACCAAAATTGAACCAAACATAGACAACCTCTTTTGCAGTAAATGGATGTCAAACGAGATCAAGGTAGTGAAAAAGCTGCGCCGTCAGGCTGAGAGAAAATACAAGCAAACCCGTCTAACAGTACACCGACACTTTTATACACAAAAGAAAAACCATGTCAATCGTCTGATCGAGATGCTAAGACAATGCATCTTCGCAATAAGATTGCGAGCGCGGACTCAGCTCGGGTGCTGTTTAAAATAACTACAGAGATGTTAGGTGGTGCAGGTAAACCTGTACTACCATGTTTCATTCCCCCTGCCGACCTCCCTGACTCCTTTAATCAATTTTTCACAGACAGGATCAAGAAAATTAGGGAAGACCTAGACAACCAATCAAGTCTGCTCCACAATGATCCAGTCTTCCAGGGTTCTCACCTCAGTGAGTTTCACTCAGTATCTGAAGCATCTGTTAAGGAAATTATTAGTAAGATGCCTAAAACGTCTCGATCCCATCCCTGTCTCCCTCTTCAATGATTGTATCAACGAACTAATACCTTCGATCACTACGATGATGAATGCTTCATTAGCTTCAGGTATTGTGCCTCAATCAATGAAAAATGCACTGGTTAAGCCCCTCTTAAAGAAGCCTAGCCTCGATCCTGAGTGCTTAAAAAACTATCGGCCTGTATCCAACCTTCCATTCCTTTCGAAAGTATTGGAGCGCATTGTGCTAAAACAGTTATTGTCTCACTTGGAGCAGCATTGCCTCTTGGAGCAGTTTCAGTCCGCCTATCGAAAGAGTCATAGCACGGAGACGGCATTGGTCAGGGTTGTCAACGACCTACTATGCACATCGGACTCGGGTCATGAGTCTATTCTGGCAATGCTCGACCTGTCTGCCGCTTTTGACACTCTTGACCATGAGATCTTGATTGACAGGCTTGCAACCACATTTGGCTGATCAGGCTAAGTTCTTCGTTGGTTTAGGTCATACCTATCTGAGCGCACTCAAAGTGTTGCTATAGATGAGTTCCTCTCTGCACCTTCAACGCTGAAATATGGAGTGCCCCAAGGATCTGTTCTAGGCCCAGTGATGTTTGCAATGTACGTGTATCCACTCGGCCAGGTCATCAAACCGTTCGAAATTTCGTATCACTTCTATGCCGATGACACGCAACTGTACGATCATGCGGTTCCTCTTGATGCCCCTCGACTCGCTGCAAAGGTCAGTAGTGCAATCGCCAACATCTATTCATGGTCGGGGAGAAATGGACTTAAAATGAATGAGGAAAACAAAAAGGATAATCCGAATTGGAACCAAGAGAAATTTGGTCAAATTTACCGGTTCAGAATCCATCACCGTGATAAACTGCCAGGTGCCTTTTGTTAACAAAGTGAAGAATCTTGGTGTTTTACTGGATCCCACGCTGTCTTTCGACCAACATATATCTCATATGTGCAGAGGTCTATATCTACAGCTGCGTAGACTGGGCCAAATACGTCCCTATTTGTCCAATGATTTTGCAAAGACACTGGCAGTCGCTCTGATACTTTCCCGTATCGACTATTGTAACTCCTTGCTAGTCGGCCTGCCCGAAGACAAAATCGCCAGGCTACAGAGAATACAGACCAGTACTGCGCGCTTGGTCATGCGCAAATCCAGGCGAGACTCGGGAACCGCCCTTTTTCGCTCGCTCCATTGGCTCCCCGTGAAAGCCAGAATTGAGTATAAAGTGGCGCTACTTTGCCATCAGTGCATTTTTAATAACGAGTTTCCGTCCTATCTCAAAGAACTCATCACACCATATGTCCCTCAAAGAACACTTCGTTCTGCCAACTCATCGCTTCTGGAACAGCCCCGTTTCTCTCTGGCGACCGTTGGCCTTAGAGCCTTCTCAGTATCCGGTCCGAAGGTGTGGAATCTACTTCCCATTCAACTCAGGCAAACAAGCTCCATTGATTCCTTCAAAAAGAACTTAAAAACTCATTATTTCAATATTTATCTTAATTAACATGCTTTGAGCCCTACTGTCTTACTTATATGTTAGGTCGGTTATTTTGTTTTGGTTGTTTGATTTGTTCCATGTTTGTAAAGTTTTGAATCATTATTTAGTTTTTTATCTCTTAGGCTATAGATTGTATCCGTGTTCTGAGTTGTATGTTAAATGCGCTCTGAGCTTGCATTATGCTTGTTGGCAGCGCTATACAAATGTCATTATTATTATTTTCTTTACCCCCATAGCGGACATAATCATAAAAAAATGTTTGATACAAATATATTTGCTGTCTTCTATCTCTTTGTGTTGTAAAAATGCATTAATTTGTCTCTTATCCTTTCTCTTTTTTTTTTTTAAACTATTGTATTGAATTGAATAAATATTGTACATGTCAAAAATGACAATAAACTTATTTGAAAATATAAAAAGTAGTATCTCCTTAGTCTATTTGTGAAGAACATTTTTACTAAACATATTATTCTTATGAACCTACAGACGTCGACTTCCAAACCACTTTCTTACAACATTGCAAAGCCATACCACATGAGGAAATTATAGAAACTTTAAATGCACCTTTTTTTCAACGCAATTCAGACAGTGCAGCCCAACAAAACAGTTAGACCAGATGGTCTAACGTTTGAATTTTATAAACTCTCCTCCCTTATATGGGAACACTTCTCTTAAAAGTATACTAAGAATAATTAACCAAACAATCTTGGACTATTTGGTTGGTTCAGCTGACGTCATGTTAAATGAAAACGTTGCATCCTATTTTGCATATTTGATTACTCTATTGTACGATCTACAAGTTGTTTTTACTTCTTCTGGTCTCATCCAGATGGACCCCTTATTATTTGTAACTTTTCTACATCAATGTCCTGTCCAAGGCTAGCTCTATCGTCGTGTCCCGTAACATAGGATAATGTCTGCGCTGCCACATGCGCTACATTCGTTTTCCCCACTGCGGAATTTCCCTTGGATCAATATCGTGGTGGCTCGTAACGTATACCTGCAATGTCGCCTAATAGAACAAATGCCAGACTATAGGTTATGATGCGTGTCCATCGTTTTCGATGAGAACCATGCTATGTCAGAATCATGATTTCTTGTTGGTTCTGAGATGGCGGATGAGGCTTAATTTTCCCGAAAGTATTTTCCACAGTGAGGGCACAGATGCGTGGCTTGATGGCCGGTAGTAGCGGTGCTAGAATTTGTCAAGGATGACTTGCGCGTGATTGGGATTTAAGAGAGGAAAAGCTGCTAAGCGTCATACTCACTCTCTCGTCCACGCCCCCACTTTGTCCAGCGTCAAGACGTGGTCAAGATGACTGGAGTAGAGACTGGATGCAATGGATGACCAGGGTATTCTACATGCGATAAGTGACGTTTTGGCGCGACCGTTTCGGCGCCGCCATTTTGGCGCCGACCGTTTTGGCGCAGTATGTTTTGGCGCTGGATGTTTTGGCGCGATGGAGAAAAATCAATACTTTTTTGTATAGGCCTAATATATAAAACTAATAATAAATAATAATAATTTAAATAATGTATTTTAATGCATATATAGGACTATTAAACTTTAAAAACTTATTTTTTTATAAAGGCATAAAGACTTATGTAATTATTTATGGGCATAAAATGCTTATCTATTTATTTATCTATTCATATATCTGTCGTCTTAATAGGGAAGTTGTTTGTTTTTTTGCTCCACACCTAGAACGTTAGGCCTTTATGCGAAAATTACGCGTGCTAGTTTTTCAATAAAATTCAAATAACTACACAATGACATGTTCATGAAGTAACTCACTAGCCACTCCTTTCAAATTACATACTGTTATATATATTATAATATATAATAAGACTTATATAGCGCATAACCCGTAGGGAACAGTTCTATGCGCTGTAAACACACTGCTGTCTGCTGGCGCAAATACGTTACGGGCCCAAAACTCCTGCAGGGCGACAGGGATCCGTCGGTGTCGGGGGTAGAACCCGCGACGTGTCAGTTGTTTTGTTTTAGTTGACAGTCTGGTGAACTAACCGCTAGACCAGCCGGCTTCACCAGGATTTGAAAAACAAAACATGCTTAAGTCTACTAAAGTTCAACCTAGTGTGGCTTGACTGGTGAGGCCTGCGCGCGGGACTCGCGGGTGAAAAAACAATACGCGATAGGACTCTGCTGCCGGCTAACGGCGTAAGGCCCTAGACCTTCAAGGCTGGGGGTGTCAGTTCTCCTAGCCTCCACAGTAGAAGGTTATGGTTCAGCGCGATTGGGCTAGTTTCCAATGCTGCAGCATTGCAGCCAGCTATCCTCTGATGACTAGCTCAGAGAGAGTCGTGCTAAACGTACCTCAGCGACATTGAGGACAAACACCAGCAACGGTTGAACTGGACTCATTACTCAGAGTATTGCAGGCGGTGCGGCAGAGGAATTGCCCCATCGTTGTTTTGCTACGTCACTTTAGCCCCCCCCCCCTCGGCGATCGCTCCCTCTGGAGCACAAAAACAAAAACATGGGTAATAAAACGAAAACGAATACCCCGAGTCTGGGTATTACTCAAAGGAACTGCCCCGGTCACTTGCCAAGTCGTGTTGGGGCATTGACCGTAAAATCCTCGACCAACATGAACTGTCAGTTTCCAATCTCCGTCTCAAGAGAAGAACCACGCGGTTCTGAAGTCTCTGGAAGTGGGACCGCTCAAAGGAGGGTAGAGGTATTGGCAGGTGTCCCTTCTAGGGCTAAATGCCTATTGCAGGTGCCCAAGGTACACAATATCTCTGTCCGTACGGGAAAATGAAAGTCCGGGGATGGTGAAACCCCGGGCGCTGCTGTAGCCAAGCACTCGAACGTCACCTTCTGTCAGGCGAAACAGATAAGCAGCTGCCGACCAGCCAGAGAATCTTGACGCTCTAGACGAAAGACTGGAGGCCAAAGGGCCCTACGTAATGGCAGTAAAACCAGGGCTGGTGGATCCCTGTGTCCCGGTGTACATTGAGTGTGCCGCAGATCAATACGTGAGTGGGAGACAAGACAATGGAATAAGAGCTGGGATGAGTCTGACAAATGTCAAGGTGTGTGTCAGCAACTAAAACGACAAAATCGAGCGGATCCGTCGTGGAGACTCCGTACGGGACACTGTCCAATTGGTGCCTATTTCGGTTGATTTAGGCCCAATTTCGTTTCGCGGTGTCGACACTGCTTTGAAGCAGAAGAGACGGTCGAGCATTTGCTTTTAGACTGCCCTGCCTTGCAGGAGGAAAGGGTAGATGGGAATGGTCAACAGTTTGCACCCAACCTTTATGGTGATTTAGCTGTACTACGTATCACAAGTGTTTTTGTCCTCCGAACCCTAAGAGATTATTCTCGGTTCGTATCACTCCGGTGAAGTGAGGTTTAAAGTCTGGTGCAGATCTCACACTTCTGTACTCTGTACCCGTGAGACTCGAAGCCGGCAAAGTGTGAAAACCATTGATACGCTCACTTTAACAGTACCTCGGTCGGCTAGCTTATGGGGGGGGGAGGGGCTGCCCCCGTTGCGCGTCCGATAATCATTGCACTGCCAAGGGGTTCGTGGAAGCAATAAAGCGCAACAGCCCGTCTCAATCCTGCCCCTGGTGCTAGGGTGACCCAGGTCGATAGTCTGGAAGTTATTGTAGATATTGCTTTTCCCATAATTATTATTGTATTACTAATTTAATTGGTTTGATATTTATATTAGAATGGTTACATTTAATTACATTGTTTTATTCAATATTATAGTCGGCTTTTGTCATTTAAAAATAATATATAGATCATTGACTTAAAAACATTATTTGTATCGTCTGCACAGTTCAATTTTTAAAATTGACTTCCTGTGCGTGTTTTTAAGCAGAAGACTTTTAATTTGGAACATTGAGTTTGAGTATTGTATCATTCTAAAACATTTAATGAAGAATTCCTTAAAGATTAACTAAGTATACAAAGTACATGTGCAAATATTCATTCTTCTTCTATGTGTTTATGTTTTGAAAATAAACATTTGAAGTAAGTAAATATAAGTTGGTTTACTTCGTGACTTCAAGTATGTTCATTGTACTGACTCGGAGAATCTCCAGGACCAAGGAGTCTAGTTGAATAATAATAATGAAAGAGAATGTTAAGTTCTTGTATGCATTACCACGCTACCAATAATACAAATAAAACAAGCACTAACAGTTGTGCTACCCGGGCGCCAATGCAGGATTACGAGCGAGCCAACACGATAATAATCCGAGGGGGAATTTCGTAGGTAGAAGAGAATAAGTATAAGATGTATGGATGCTCTATCGGCGTGCCTGCCGCCGGGTGGCTAGCCTCTGACAGGATATTGGTGTGTCTCCCCTCTACCCCTCCCCTCCCAAATCCACCTCTTTTTACCGTGTCTCACTGGACTTAAAGAGTCACATGGCTCATCCGGGTATTTTTTTTAAATCTAACATCATTTGGACGAATTTTCTTTTTCAGATAAATTCGTACAATGAATATATAATATTTGTACATTTTGTTATAACTGCCAAAAATATTATGAATCATGACGTCGCGTGCAAGTGAACTTGAAAAAAAAACAACATATCTTAAGCGTAACATTTGTTACAACCCGCAGACCTTGGCTATAAGAGATAAGATAAGAATAGAGAACTAATTTATTAATTTTTGTAAAGTATCGCGTCAGACGGAATGGATCCACAGGGCCGGTGAAGCAGTTTCTTTTGCCACGGCACACTATGTGATTGTGTGGTCAGCACTATGCACAGCCGCATTGAGTTAACACCCTACTAAGGTCAGGTACCCATCAAAGACTCAAGGAAAATAAGCCGGGCCCTAACAAAAAATCCTAGCCTTCACCAGGATTCGAACCCAGGACCTTCGGTACGCCAGCTGAATGCGCTGTGGCACGTCCGCCGTGCAATCTGCATTATTGTAATTATTGTAATGAATATTGTAATGTGTTGTTAACTCTGTCGGCAGCGTAAAGTGGGTAGATGTATGCAGACGTAGAAAACTGTTGGGTTAACAAACATCTTCAAAACACAAACATATTATGGCTCTTGATTATACTTTACAGCAGGGGTCTAAGAATTCGGATGAAGGATTGTGTCATTTTATCACTTGAGAGATGTGTCAAGACCGCACGCTTCTCCCCCTCCCCCCCTCCCCCCACCAGCAACCTGAGCCTAGTAAAGACAAAACAAAACACCTCATATACTGTTAAAACCACTAACCCTTGGTTATCGGAGCATGCACGTAATGCACTCGATACGCTCACTTTACGATTTCAACGGTCAGCTAGCGTATGGGGGAGGGACAGCCCCTGTTACGCGTGCTTGAATGTTCAGGCAATCCATTCCATGCCCGAATGCCACTCGGGAAGAAAGAGTACACTTATATGCATTTGTTCTTGCATAAGGTATAAGAAATGTTATGAATCATCTCGTCGATAGCATGTAAACATAACATTTGTTACAATCCGCAAATCTTGGCTATAATCTGATAAGAATACATAATGAATTAATTACTTGTTGATTATTATAATGACTATTGTAATGTGTTGCTTTACTTTATCGTTAGCGTCAAGTTGGGCAGATGTATGCAGACGGAGCAGGGCGTTTGGGCTCCACCGTTTTGGCGCCACCGTTTTGGCGCAACCGTTTTGGCGCCGTCAGCACTAGCTGTCCGAATTTCACGAATAGTACATTTTTTTGTATGCTTACTGTCGGGCTACAAAAATCCACTTGGTGGGCCACATGTGGCCCTCGGGCTGCGTGTTTGAGACCCCCGCTTTACAGACAAGGAGCAGCGTTGTTAAAGTTTCACAGAGTGAGGTACAAACGAGTTCTTATACCTTTTAAAAACGAGGCAAAAATAATTCTTCTTTTTACTTTCGTCTTGTAGGCTATCTTAAAATTATCTTTTCTTCTTTCGTCTTACAGGATACACAAACTTTTGTCCATAACGTATAGATAGATAGTAGAACACTTTCAGCTTAAATAGGATACACAAACTATTGTCCATTGACCTATAGATAGAAAGTAGAATACTTTATGCTTAGAAAGGATACACAAACTTTTGTCAGTTGTCAATATTCATCATCAAGCCCTTAACCGTAATGGTCGTTGAGGTTGAGATAATGGACACCTCAGCAGTCATCTTTCTTTCTTTCGAACCCAGGACCTTCGGTACGCCAGCCGAACGCGCTGTCGCACCTCCGCCGTGCAATCTCCATTATTGTAATTATTGTAATGAATATTGTAATGCGTTGTTTACTCTGTCGAAATCGTAAAGTGGGAGCAGATGTATGTTGGGTTAGCAAAAGTTATGAATATAAGTTATGTACATGTGTGAGAGTTGATATAGTCACACAAAAAGATTAGGAGACGATAAAATTTCTTAATAGATCAAGAATGGAATATGTGGCTTGATTTCATTGATACCAATTAAAACAAAGAAAAAGATTCCACACACAAGCACAACAATCCGGACCAGATACAACACACCTGCACACACACACACCAACCCTCTAACACATGCACACACCATAGTTATTTTCAAATATGCAAGACACGAACATAATTTAATGTATAAAATAAGAATAATTATTATTATCCTGATCCAGCAGCCATCTGGGCACTTGACCTTTGGCCTGAGACTATAACGAAGATATTGCAGACTTTTTGTAGCTGTTGGTAGTTTGAATATAAAGTGTTTATCTATAAGATAAGAACACAATAAGTAGTGAACTATATATTTTTATATCTAATACAACCCAAAAAAACATCACGTGACAATCATCATCAAAATTTTCATTTGGAATGTTTATGTAATTTATTAACTGTTGTTAATAGGCTTGTGTGTGTTTTTTTTTCTTATCCTTGATCTTAACGGTCGTTGGGGGAACCTGAATAACTAAGCTAAATTAGTCCTTTCAGTAGGCTTGGTAGACTTGGTGGCGCCCATCTCCTTTCCAAGTCGAACGTTGCATTTTTTTTTTTAAATTTCTGATCATCTGCACCGTGGGTCGAACCCATAGTGTCGAGCTTGTTAGACTAGCTCCTTGTCGACACAACCACAATCTCTTGTTCATAACTTTTATATAAAAAGTGGAACACTTTATGCTTAGATAGGATACACATACTTTTTTCCATGGCATATAGATAGAAAGTAGAACTCTTTATGTGCGGAGAGATTACAGGCAACATTTGTCCGCAACACATATAGATGGAAAAGTAGAAATGTCTCTACATTATGAATCTACACGAGGCATCCTGCAGTTTAAGAGAGTTATCGCTGTCTATGTTAGAGAAATTATGTTGACGCACTCAACCTCAGCCTCTAATTAGATTGTCAAGATTATAACGTAGCGCTCACACATCATTTGATACAGCTGTTAAACGTATTATAATAATTTCCACTTATTTATGTAGAATAATGCATCTCATTCTGTACTTGGTTCTATAAAGATTGTGAAAGTTATCAACTTGCTTATCCCATCGCTCCAACTGCTACAGATAGCATCTAGAATTAAATAGGTTTGTAAAAAATCGTTTTTAGTTTTCAGTCACAAAGCCAGTGTTTGGCTTTATCTTATCTTATCGTATACAATACAGACGCTCCTTCTATAAAGAAGATCATTGCGTCCTACGCTCGTCCGTGGTCCGAGTCTAGTCTTGCATTCTTATTAATGTCTTAAATGATGTTAAGTTACTGGTTTTCCTGTTTTTTTCAGGAAACCCATTACATGCCCGAATGCCACTCGGGTAGAAAGAGTACTTATATGCATTTGTTCTCGCATAAGGAACAAGGACAGTGTTTTTGTCTTTATGTTTATCTGAGCTTTGCAACAGGTTGTTATTGGGTTGTTATTGAGTTTTTATTGTGTTGTATTTTTTAAATTAGAGTTTAATGTCTTGTGTAAGTTTGTAAGTTTTCATTAAAGAACTAAACTTATTACTTCTTCACCAAAGAAGATTGGCGGTCCAGCGGTTAGTTCATCGTGCTGTTAATAAAATCGGCCCCCGTTCTAGCAGTCCCTGCCGCCGACCAATATCTGGGATAGAACCCACGACGTGTTGGTTGACAGTACGGTGATCTAACCAGCCGCCTCTCTATCCGTCTAGTTTGGCTTTTTGATTAGGCTATTGTTTGATGTCAAATTTTCTTTTTTTTTCTGATTGTTCGGGTAACCCATTTCATGTTCGCTTGTCACTTAGGAACAAAGACATTTTTTATTGCATTTGTTTCTTGCAGAAAATAGTAAGACAAAAGTATTTTTGTCCTTATGTTTAATCGAGCATTATAATATATTGTTATTGTGCCGTATTTCTAAATTATAATTATTTGCCAAATGTATTATTACTCACTGATCTATAAAAAGAATGGATAGGGCATGGAAGTAAAATTATTGAAGAAATTCCCACCATTTGTTTATACTGTCACTGATCAATATATATAATTATCGTGAGTTTGTTTATTTATTTAGATGTTTGTTTCTGCTCTATATTCTCCTAAACCGTTTGACTAATCGGGTTAAAAGTTAAATGTATACATTGGAAACGTCCTCCAATATAAAGTTTTATTTTTTCAACAATATTGCTTTATTCGTTAATTTATTTTTTTAAATAAACTTAGACCTATTACTAATCTCCGTATGTTAAGTTTATACAATGGGCGCAGTTTCCAAATGAATTGAATTGAATTGAATTGTTGAATTTCCGGCCCATCAACATCGAAGGTTTCCAAATGATGTCGCTTTGAAATGCTTTCAAATTTAGTGTGTGTTCGGGACCGTGTTTTTCCGTACTGCGAAATATTGCTGTCTACTTTTTTTATTATTAACTTTTTTTTTTTTGTTTTTTATTTGTTTTCTTTTCGATCGTATTATTGTTAGTTTTATATTATTAATAAGAAGTCAGAAGCTTGACAGCAACAATCCATTTGCATATTGTGTAAAATGGCAGCAACATAGATTCCGTTCCGATCTATTTATAGATCAGTGGCACAATAAGTTTTAGACACAATTTTGTTTATATCGGTAAGTGCAGTGGACATTTTTAGTTTTTCCTTTCCTCTATAGATCAGTGCCTTTCTTCACTTTTTTCAAACCAATTTATTAAGAAGGCGCAATCCATTCTTTTTATAGATCAGTGATTATAACTACTTTACTCTTTCCTTTTCTCTCTTCTAGTGTTTCTAGGTTTAGTGATTTAACTATTGATGTTTCTCTTGTCAGTTGTCAATGTTGGCATCCGTTTTCTTCGCCAATCGGACGAGCTTATAACCGATAACTGCCCCCTCTTGTGTTAGGTCGGCATTTAGCGATGACGCTGGAGTGTCCTCTCCAGTTGAGCTACAGAGCCTGGGCGAAATAGTATGGAGAGCCAGCTTGTGTCCATGCAGCAGCCCCCCCCCTCTCCTCGCAGCTGACGGATCCAAGGGAGCGACAAAGTCGATAATTCTTGGCTTCAGATGCGCCGCAGGAGTTTCCGGTGATGAAGATACACAGTCAAACCGCCTTAGGGACTCCAGCTCCTGATTTTTTGTCAGGGTTTACTCCCTTAGCCTTTCCCGTTAAGGGGTAAGCCGCAAGGCAGCGGAGGTTTGGAGTCAGAGTATCCTTCTCCTAGACAGGCTGCCATCCAAGGTTAACGAGCCGCATCTGCCCGAAAGTTGTAAATATTCATCATGAAAACACATTGACCGTAATGGTCGATGATGGGAGATAATGAACTACCCAGCAGTCATCTTTCTCCATTTTTTGCCTTTCTTAAAAAGCTGTCAATTGTTTAGTCAAGTGCAGCTTTGTCCAATCCTTTATATTGTTGAACCAGCATTTCCGCTGACAGCCTTTCCGACGTCCACCTTCTACACTGACGTGTAGGATTTTTTTTTTGGTCACGTTATTATGCCGCAAGACATGACCGAACCATGACAGCTTGCTCCGCTTGATTGATGCCATAATGGCTTCTTGACAGTCCGCAATATCCTTTTCCCCCACCCCCTCCCAACGACCACAACGGTCAAGGGCCTGATGAAGTTAAATATGACGTATAGAGCATAAAACCCAAAGCATTATATATATATATATATTATTATATATATATATATAATATATATGTATATATAATTTACGTTAAATATTTACACAATGATAAAATATCATGCTTGAAAATGTATTGTTTAAATGCATTATGTTATTGCTGATATTTTAAATAATACAATAAGTCAAACATTTTCTTCAACAGAAAAGTGACCAAGACAACAGTTATGGACAAGTTCACTTTAATTGTACTGTGTCTAAGCGTCATCTTCATACAGATGTCTTATTGTGAAGGTAATCATTCATTTTGTGTTTGTTGAATACATATATTTTGAAGTATTAAGTACATTATTTTACCAAAGACCGATTGCTTTGATAAATCTGCTATTTAATAACTTGATATACTCTGTTTCGACCCTGCCATCTACTTCTCTACACTTCCGGTTTAGTAGTTTGTTATGTATTTCTCAATGAAAAAATTAAGATCAAAATTGAAAGTTGTATACAGCTAAAAACTTTAGGGACTTTAAGAAGTCGTTTATTGGCTGCGCTTAGAAAAACAACAACACTTAATCTCTAAAAATAGATCATGCAGTCAATCTTATTATACTCTTTGTTATTGTTAACTAAAGTGTTAAGATGTTTTTTTAATTATGTCAGTTAATTCATGTATTGAAATGCTGTTTTTATGTTATCGATTCTTATTCGACAAGTCTGTAAAGATGTATGCTCTTGTAGTCAATGCCTGAAAAAAATTTAATGTCTTCGTTTTAGTTGTTCAGTATTGCCGTAGCGTTGGTAATGTTATGCTTGTATGGTCAATGAGTATATAAGTGATAGTTACTGATTAAAAAACAGTGTCATCCATGCATTTAATGGGGCACGCTGTCGGCGCGTTCGGCTGGCGTACTGAAGGTTCCTGGTTCGAATCCTCGTGGAGACAAAATGTCTAACTGTTAAAAGTAATAAAAATAAATACAAATACTTGCTACTCTTTTGAAGAAAATACTGTGTAGGTGTGCTAGAAAAGTTATCAATAAAATCAATCAAACGTTGTTGAATTAATATATTATTTAAATAAAATAGTGTTGCGTAGACCTCAAGGAAACCCTCCAGATCCGGGAACGAATCCTACTTTCTTAGCCTTCACCATCGGTACCCCAGCCAAAAAGCGCTACCTCCTCGGCCACCAAGCCTCTCTGTAAAATGTATGTACCAGTAATCAGTAAAGCCTTCTATATATTTTAAATTAAAGTCCCTTAAGAAAAGTTGCTTTATTCTAAGTATTCTTCTTCTTCGTTCTAAAAAATTATGATTTGGAGGATTCAGACAACAAGTCCAATAGTTGTAATGAACTGTGCCGCGGCTGTCAAGTGTTCCAGTCCACCATACAGTTTGTCCTTGGTAGCTTTTTCAGGCAATGTGGAAGAACGGGTAGAGAGATACATGGGGGCAGGTCTGAAGGAAATTTCGGGAGCTGTTCCCCAGGGACCACATTTTACTTGCTCCGATTAATAGTTTACGGAACATGTGTTGTTTTAGTCTGTTTTCACCTGTTCTTAGTCTAAAGATTTTTTTTTTTTTAATTTGCTTAAGATTTTGAAGTACGCATGAGTGCTAAGTGTTGAATTGAAACTTATATAATATTTAATGTCATAAATATTTTTTATTATTTTTTTCTCCAGTAGAGGACAGGGGTTTAAAAGATGGAAAAAGGTAAATATTTTGTTTACTGTTGGAAAACACTGATACAAATAACTTTATTGATCCAAACAATTGAAACTCTGACTTGATTACACATGTTCCGTCTTTCAGATTCAATAAGCACTTATTTAAAATAATATAAAAGAGATATTTGAACTCAAGCACAGAAGTATACTAGTAAAATAGACATGAACGCACACTGAAATACCATTTATCATAAAAGAAAACGTATCGTTTAGGAGTCTGCTATTGTATTTTCATGGCTGCGTGGCGATTCAGTTGAAAGATACTGACTGACAAGTGAAACAAAATGAGTTTCTAAATATCTCAGTTCTTGCCCTTATTGAATGAATCCGACCACTTCGACTAGATCTGAAGTAGCTGTGTGGTAGTGTGTGTGCATGGTCCTAAAGTATTTTATAGGTACCTTGAGTTGAACAAATCTTGAACAGCTGGTATATATATATATATATATATATATATATATATATATATATATATATATATATATATATATATATATATACCAGCTGTTCAATATATATATATATTGTTACGTGCGAAATAGCTAATGCTAATGCTGATGACGTATGTGATATTTATTTAGGAATGTATAATTATTACATTCTCTGATTCACATCCCTCTTGAACCCCACAAGGTTGTATAAGTATTAGTATTTGCGATATTTCTGTAGATGTTTATATTTGATTGGCTCGTATAAAACTTATGATATACTTGTAAAGTAACTACAATGAACAGAAAGCTATAGGCCTACATCTAATAATATTTTTTTTTACTGAAGACTTTTAGCAAGGTAAATTAAAATAAATATTGTTATAGGCAAGTCTTTTTATTTAACAAAAATCTAAATTGCCCGGTGTTACATTTTTTAAAGAAATATTTATTGAAAAGAAAAAGCTGGAAAAAAAGGTATAGACTAACTGGATAATCGAACCCTGGTCGCCCGCATATTAGTTATTTACGTACACTTCTTAGCTAGCGCAATCACATATCCAAAGTGAAATCGCAAAAGTATAATAAGAGACCACTGATCTATAAAAAGAATGGATTAGGCGTGGAAGTGACATCCTTGAAAAAATTTCTACCATTTTGTTTCTACTGTTACTGATCAATATATATAATTACCGTGAGTTTGTTTATTTATTTTAAAGTTTGTTTCTGCTTTATAGTCTCAGAAGTAGAAGGACTAAACGGGTAAAATGTAAAATGTATAAATTGGAAACGTCCTCCAAAAGAAATTTTAATTTTATCAACAATATTGCTTAATTCGTTAATTTATTTTTTTAAATAAACTTAGACCAGTTACTAATCACCGTATGTTAAGGTTTTAAAACGAGCGCCATTTCAAAATTATGCTTTCAAATTAAGTGTGTTTCGGGACCGGGTTTTCCCGAACAGCGAAATATTGCTGTCTACTTTTTTTTATTGTTTGGTATTTGTTTTCTTTTTGTTTCCTTTTGATAGTGTTATTGTTAATTTTATATTATTAATAAAAAGTGAGAAGCTTGACAGCAACGATTCATATGCATATTGTGTAAAATGGCAACAACATTGATTCTGTTCCTATATATTTATAGATCAGTGGCGCAGTAAGTTTTAGACACAATTTTCTTTGTATCGATAAGTGCGGTGGAAATTTTTAGATTTCACCATTGACAAGTCTTAATGAGGCGTGAACTTTTGAACCCATATGTTCGTGAACGTCCTGTTCTATTTTTAAACTAATAAACAAAAACACCATGCTTTTGCTGGTGTTCGACAATTGATTTCAACCTCGACGGCCAGTTCTAGTCTTTTAGAATTATACAAAGGATACAATATTAGTTATGAGGAATCCCTTTTTAACATCAAAAGTGAGTAGGCGATAACTAATACTCAAGTGTTAGTCGCGTGAAGTTAAATATTTATTTGTTTACAAAATAAATAAGTCAAAAGTTGCGTTTTCTTGGTTATTGAAAAACAAATTTCGTAGATTCATAAAAACGAATAACAAAAATTCCTTTGCATTTAGCAATAAATTTGATATTTTAAAAAGGTGATTTTTCACTTCTGACTTTCACAATACCTTGTTTTGTTTTGTAAACATCTTTTGGAAATGAAATACATTTTAATCCCCAACAACTTTGAGTACAACCAGTAAAGTAGCACACAGACATGTTTCGAAACAAATGATTGAATTCGACCGGAAATGTTTTTTATTTGTCGACCTTTTAAGACTTGTCAATAAACTAAAATATACATGGACCACTTGCTTTAGTATTTCTGCTATATTATGACTTATAACACTGATTTTCGGAATTCCCGATTCTAAATAAAGTAATTGCTATACAGGAAAAAAAGTTATTGATATTATTACATTGCCACATGACCATTAATGATGTGATAGGAATCCTTACATAATTGTAAGTTATATGGTATTGCATCGACGATATACTAGTGGTCATCTACACTTTTCGTACATGCCGAAAGTTAGTTTGTTGTTAGTATACTGGTCAATATTATTATGTATTTATGACAACCAGTTACTTTATATTATAGTTCTTTCAGATGACTTGCTGGTGCCTGAATTAATATAGGTATGGTGTATTTTAACATGAGCCCCCATTATGAAAGATTATTGATATTATTAGTATTATTATTCATAAGTGTTATAAAACAGTTCAATGATTATTCAGCACAGCAAATGTATAATTTTGTATGAGTTTAGTATTTACTCATTTTAATTATCTTGTAAACTTTTCTAAGGTAGGTCCTGGTTTATTTTCCCTGAGCGCTTCGATTATGTATAGCATTGAGTTCACCATTCATTACAGTGTCAATTGATATATGCTCTTAGTTAGTTGTAAATTGGAACAAATGATTCATTAAGTTGATGAATAAATAATTGTAGACTACACCACAAACAATTGTACGAGAATAAGTAAAGTAATCCATCGTCAAATTTTTAATAACGAAATAATTGTGTACATTGCAAAGGGTTTTTTAATTTGGATGAGATTGTTAGGTTGACAAGTTGAACTTATAAGGTAAAAAAGGCGATAATATTATGCAAGCGTATCAGCTAAGACATAGAATACATGTTGCTATGGAGCAAGTATAATGCAAGGGAAATGACTCATGTAAATCAATTGCAATATTAAGTAAGAGTTTTACAACCTTAATAAAAACTAATATTGGGTCTTGAATAAAAACTCAGAATCTCGCTTGGGAGAACGGAAGTGGTCACATGATCAAACACGCTGGTTTAATCAGTCTCCCTCAAAACCTTGTAATGTAAGGACGTATAATTATGATTGACTCAGAAGTAATTATCATATTGTTAAAACTTGTAATGTTATTTCATGGATGTGAAATGTGATTGTGATTGGTGTGAATTAAATATTGTGTGCTGTAAAGAAGCGTTTCTTTCGTTTGATTACGGATTGAAAGTATTGTATTGATTCATCTGTCGATGTCAGATAGCCTAAGAAAAGATAATAATACTACTTCATGAATCATAATAAATAATCCGAAGAGACTGTAGTAAATGTATAGTGAGCACGACAAAATATACCCATTAACACATGTGAATATACATAAAAGTTTTGAAGATATTATCCATTAGAATGATATTAGAAAATACAATAATCCGTATGAATAAAACATTATAGCATTCAGTTAACATCACAGTATAGTAACATAGATAGCTTCCTTTAGCCAATGTACAAGGGAAAAGAGAGCGGGCGTCGGTTGTGTTGCCTTTTATAATCAGTCACTTTGGGCGTATAATCGAATCTATTTCATATTCGTAATCACTCCAAGAGACAATAACTCTGCCTGATGCAATTGAAGTTTGAATGAAAATATTCATTAACATTTTAGTAATCGATTAAATTAATATCCGGAAACGTTAATAAAAAAGACGCTATGAGACGCTATGTTTGGAGGGATCTTTCAGTATTTATTTAACCAAGGGAGGTATTCATTGATCAACTAATAACTCTCTACGGCTCATTAGTGCTCAGCTACAATGATTAGTATATATTTTAAAATATCTTCGCAGTTATTAATTATTATAAAACGGCGATTCGTAAAAATATACTAGCTCCGTTTTATTTAATCGCTATGATTTTCTCAATGAAAAATTAAAATCGAAAGTGGTCCAAAGCGGACACATTTATAGATCAGTGTTGTGTGCGCACAGAAAAAGAACATAAGCTTTAAAAATAGAGCAGGCGGTCCACCTTATTATAGTCAATGATAATAGGATTAACAGGCGTACAAGTATTCATTTAATGTCGAAAAAAAGCGATTTAATAAAACGGAACTTGTACGACAATTACTTTATTTAGAATCGGGAATTGCAAAAAAACAAGATAATAGCATAAAAAACTAAAGCAAGCGGTCCACGTATATTCTAGTCTATGATTTCACTTGGCTGAAACCAATTTATTAAGAAGGCGCGATCCGTTCTTTTTATAGATCAGTGTAAGAGACCATTGGATCACGTGTCATTTAAATTAACTAATTTTATTGGTTGAGCACACACACAGTCTTTTTTTTACTTGATTGAAATAAGGCATGCTGACAAGCGGTCTGACTGTAAAGGATGGAATGCATCTTGTGATGCAAATACGAAATGCTGTGCACCTTTAACGTGCAGGTTAGTATACTTTAAAAAAAATTCTGAAGTAATTTACTTTGTAATAGTTTAAATAATACAATATATTTTATTTATATTTTTGGGCAGGGGGAGGGGTGAAAAACGTATTGTTGTAATCGTTATGACTATTTGCTGTGTTGTTTCCCATGTGTGAAGTGTGAGAGTGCTAAGTAGCTTGCTACCGCCCTCGAAACTGTAAACTCCTATCACGCTTGCATTATGGTATTTACTTAAGGCAGTGCTGAGAAGCGTACTTTGCTGTATCCAAGGGCGGGTTCCGAAGACAATAGTCCGGGCCTTGTCGTGCAATATGCAGCTACGAGACAGACTTACCATCGAGGTTATCGGGAACACGTTTGAAGCTGGTTCGGAAGTGATAGGAAGTGATAGGCAATATAGCAATCACCAAAGGTCCGAGCAACTCTCTTGTAAGCTATCGGCTATTTAAGATTATATCTCTAGGTACGAAGTGAAGGCCACCATCCGGTGGATACCAGGTCATAAGCAGGATCTTATAGTGTACAGGAACTGCCAACCGTTTGTTCCAAACTTTTATTGTGATGTATCAATGGTGCATGATACAGCAGTGTTAGTTCTTCGAGTCCCTAAAGAGTAAGCTCACTCGCATTCTCATAAAGAAGTGGGGTTCAAGTCTAGTTTACTCACTGTACAGTAATAATATAATATGACTTAAAGCGCGCTGGATTTCTGCTTCTCAACCGTATAGGTTAAGTGATCCAATACTTGGTTACATGTACTTCGCAACTAATGATACCCACACAATTGAATAGAAAAGAAGAGAAATAACTTTTTTCACGGAATTCCGTTTGATATAACAGTCGTATTAATGTTTAACAGTTGAGAGGAAAAACATAGAAAAGAATAGAGCGTTCCTAATACGTACCATAGAGACAGTGTTTTGTAATTGAAACATAGACACAGTAAATTAAAATGTAACTTGTTTTGTATATCTTAACAAATGTCTATACTGGTGATTTATTTAAAAGAAGAAGAATGCAGTCATATAGAAGCATTTGCATTGATTATATAATACTTTTCGATACTAGAAGATAACCCGAAAATGAAAAGTAGGCCTAGAGGCAATCAGTTTTGCGAAAATTCCCATCACTAATAGTTGCTAGAAAAAGAATCGTGGATGGTTAAATAAAAATGCAATACTATACAGCGTCTGTATCATGAAACACAGGGTATTATGGTAAGACTTAATACGTAGGCCGCGAATTATTAGTTGTTCTATTAAACTTTACAAATGGCTAAAAGTGGGGCCTTTTTGTTAAATGTTCGCTACCCCTAGCGTCAAAACCTGGCTACGCCACTGGTTTAAACACAAATTGTATTACTGACTCTCCTTCTAATAAGAGGATTATTGCACCTAAGCGTATTTAGTAAGGTTTATAGGCCGAGGGGTGTCCCTTATATTGCACTCAGTTTACCTTCTGACTTCGTTCTAGTAAATCTTATCTCTGCGGCCCATCTGTACTCATGGGCCTAAAAGCTGTAATGGAAGTATTGCAACCACCAATACGCTTGTATCAATAGCAAATAGGTTGTGTGTCAAAGCATAAAGTGGGCTGGTGGTGCAGCCCTTGCTGTGCGGCGTCCGAGACTCATTGTACCGTAGAGAAGATGGGGAGGAATCAAATAGCATAGCGATACCGCCTCAACCCCGCACTCGTGCCTGGATGCCCACTACGGATGGGATTCGCGCTGCCGGGCGACATTACAGGTATAAGGTCAAGCCACTACGACTTTGTATGTCACACGGTGGTCAAGCATTAGCGCGCTCGACTGGCGATCTGATGGTACCGAGTTCGAATTCTAGTGCACGCTAGGATTTTTTCCCGGGACCTTCAAGGTGTCCCTGGAAATACTTAGCCCTGATGGGTACTTGACATTTGTTGGGGATAAAGTAAAGGCGGCTGGGCATTGTCCTGGCCACACAATTCCCTAGTATGCAGTGACCACCAGAAACTGGTGAACGCTGCTTCCCCATCCCTGTGATCAGTTTGGTCAGAAGGATACTTTACTTACCATGACAATGTTCCGAGGGGAATTCCGCAGTGCCGTGGTGTGGTTATCGCCCAGTCTGAACATTGTTACACCGTGGACATAAGAGTCGGAAGGCTCGTTCGATTTTGTTTTTAGGTATGTATTATGTCTTCGGTATTAAAGTTTCGATCCTACGAGCTACATGACTAATTCATTTCAATTCTATGAGATGATAGCTGCTTTAAGCTACTATTTATTTCTAAGTAGACGCACACAACTATTATTAAAATGAGTTGACGACAATGAGGTCTATGCACAATTCCTTAGAGACAGAAAATAAATCACGTGATACTATGTAAACTAAAAAAAAAAATTGGCTGATTTTACATTGATCTTAATGGCACCTATGCTTATTAAATTTTTTATTTTTCACATATCCTTGAATATTGTGATATTATAAATGATGCTCACGGAAGCAACAATGATTATAGACATACAATTATTAAAGGACAAAACCTATTTTTTGATCTTTCAAAGGAAATCGATGCAAAGATTTTAGATTCTTTACATGATAATTTAGAGGCAGAATTTGAGCACCTAACAGAAGCGCAGTTAGTGCCCATCTCATTCAATTCATTGTTTATCAAGTATGTCTAACAATGATCACGTGACCGGAAAAGACTTCTGCATAGACCTCACTAGTAATGATAATTAAAAAAAGAACATCCTTGAATCAAAGTCTATAATAAAATGGACCGCTTGCTCTATTTTTAGAGCAAGCTCTTTTTTTTCGTGCGCAGCCAATCACGCTGTCTTAAATGACTTATACGGTTTCCTAAAGGTTCCCGCTGTTTACAACTTTCGACTTTAATTTTCATTGAAAGCGATCATAGCGATTAAATAAAACGAAAGTGTACAATACAAAAGGGAATTGGGAGTTTCGAAACGAAGTCATTGGAGTCATCAAATAGCATAAATATTCAAGCAAGCGGTCCATCTTATTATGTCTTTGCTTAACTATATGCTTCATTTGTCTGCTTATTTTACATACAAAACTTATCGAACTAAGCCAGTCTAGTCTATTTCTTTAAAGAAAAATGGAAATCAGTGTTTTTTTCTATCTTTCAGGACAGCAAACCGTTATTATTCTTTTCTCTCATGCCTCTGATGCGGTGATGCTGTAAGAGTTATGCAACATGATCAGAATGTTCTCTATAACATATAATTAATCCTTTTTATTTCAAATTTCTAAATTTCAAAACATAAGATTGAACTTAATTATTTTTTGGAGCTTAAAAGTAAATCATTCAATAAAGTGTTTTTAGTTGTAATATGTCAATAATTTGATCTCGTTGATGTAAAATATAAATTAAAATGTTATTTTTAAAACCTCTTTAAGTATGAAATAAAAAATACTTTTCAATTGTCTTCTTCTGCGTTCTCAATATTTAATAATGGAGGGGTTCAAACAACAAGCCATATAGCCTATGGTAAAATGCATGGTGGTTTCCATGTCTGTCTCTTTTCCATACAGTTTTGACAGTTGGTGGAGGTTATCTGCGCCAGAACCTGTTGCGAGCTGTTTCGTAAAGCACATGTTCTGTGTTACCAGGACAAATCCCACATCGGCAATCTTCACTGGTTCCAATGCCTAGCTTAGGGCACATATGTTGTCTTAGTCTCTTATGCCTGGTCCTGAGTCTGAAGATAATGTTTTGGGCTTGTCTGAAAAGGTTATAGTAAGAGTCAATTCAATCAATGTACAAGTATTACTGTGTTGTGGTGTATACGGGGATCGATTCCAAGAGAGAAGGTGCTATCATTAATAATAATAATTTGTTTGACATTGTTTACTAATTTCTTCTTGTTTATATTGTTATGGAGACACCGTTGGGCCCTAGGTAAAAATCCACAATTTAACTACATACACACTTTTATAACATACAAACAAGATGACGGATTGCATTTGAGGTATTTAGTTCAACCCTTCAGTGAAAATTTGAAAGCCGGTATAGAGGGGGCGGTGATGGAGGCATGGTCCACTGTGTCCCACTGTCTAATGGCTGACGGAAAAAAAAGAATATTTGTAGACGTCGGTGCAACATGCAGATTTAACTGATGACCTCGGGTAGAGAGGGACACTTGTTGGATGCGACCTGGCTCTGTGGACATTTCCACTTGGCGGTTCATGATCTTGTACATAACAGTGACCTTTATTACCGCACAGTGGTATTGTAAGCAGGTCCCTCGAGAGAAAAAAAAAAGATGCAGGTACGAGATCTTTTCTGCCCCCCCCCACCCGCAATACACTTGTTTTTCTAACACTAGTCATATCTATAGGATTTTTTTGTAATACATATGTTTAAAAAATCAGAAACCTTTTTCAAAAATCTGTGGATCATTTTGTGAAACTGTCATAAGTGTTACCATTTACCTTTAGAGTGTAATAATTTCAATCAGGGCCATACATATATATTACAATAATACATTAATCATGTACATAGATCTTAGTTTAAATTGTTGTAGATCTAATTGTTCCTCCGCTTCAGTATTGATCAGAATTGATCTTGAAAATATTACAAAGATGTGTAAAATGGTAAAATGTGACTTTCACTGATGATTGATGAGTAATTTGGTTGAAAAGAACTAGAGAAGTATTGGAGGTTTTAAAGTTGGACAATTAAATTGTCAAGTAACTTGTCATAATTCATTTAATATGGATTAATTTGAATGTAAAAACTGAGAGAGTAAATTGAGAATATGAGACACATGTTATGGTCTTGTAGATACTTGTAGATGTCACAGCTACTTGATTTAATAATTTGGGACACATCTATGACATGTATCATAATTATATGAAATCAATTAAAAAGACTTCAAGTTCATTGCGTTTAAATTGTAGGATATTTATATAAAGTATAAACGATTAACAACTTCACAACTTTTCAATACGTTACTATAACAAAAAAGTACATAAATATGCATCTTATTGACATTTTATGCATGTCTGTCAAATCAATAATTATTTACAAATAAGTTTATACCCAAATCATCTTTTGAATGCTTACTGTTTCGTGAAAAGAAATAGTGAACAGAAAATACATCAACAGGTCTACATGAATGGTAAAAAAAACAGAGAAGAAAAAGGCTAGTTTTATTAAAACAAAGCTGCCTTAAATTGCATGCATTTTTCTTGATTACAGTGTCAAAGTTTATTTGTCTTGCAATGCCAGACTCAATACTGAGCCTAGCCAACTTGTTCAGTCGATCCTGACTCATGGTGGACCTAAGGTAATTTTCATTAGGTGTATCCTCATCATGAAATCTTGTTATTTTTCTGGCAGTTGTATTAATGTACCTAAACAATTGTACTGCCAACTGCAGGTTGGCTGCATCAAGCTCAGCTTCATTCCACATTGCTTTCCAACTATTTCGCAAAGCCCCTAGATGTGCATATTATAAGCTTTCTAGGTTTGCAACTTCCATACTTCCATATCTATAGTCGCATCACAAGCTTGAATGACTTTGTTGCAGAAGTCAATAGGGACTAGTATACTGTGCACACGATTGACATTATGATGCAAGTGAATGAAAAGTCATACCATATAGATTTTATGGGTTTCTTTTCTGGTTTTCGGAGTAAGATTCAGCTTTAACAGGTCTTTCAAAGCCAACACAACCCCTGGTAGATGAGCTACAAATGGTTTTACACTTTCAAATCGATTTCATCATATGGTGCTAGAAATGTCATGAAGCTTTGACAGTATGTTCCACCTCTTGAGGCAACAACTGAATAATTTGTATTTATATTTGTCTAAAATCATCATACCTTCAACCTCCCCTCTTGGCTCAGGCACAGGAGATCATGAAAGTGTAAAATGATCGACTAACTAGTTTTGACTGCCGTACTAGTATGCAGTGATATAGAGTAAGCTATATAGCTAACATGGAGAACTGTAAGCTTGTAAGGCTCATAGGCCGTTCCCTCACATAGGGGGGGGGGGGGGCAGAAGGGGGCGAATGCCCGGGGGCGACACTTCAAGGAGACAAGCAAATGTAGTCTAGATATAGCGAATATAGCTCTAAAAAAGCAGTTACAGTAGGCCTATGCAAGGGGGGGGGGCGCTGAAAGTTTTGCCCTGGGGCGCTATATAAGCTTGTAAAGGCTCTGCTCGTAGGTCTATGTTATTACGTTTCTCTGGAGAAAAATAATAAAAAAGAGATTATAAATGCTATTGAATATAATTAGGCCCTATATTCAGTGGCGTAGCTAAGGGGGGGCGAGGGGGGCGGACCGCCCCGGGTGACAGCATATGGGGGGTGACACTTTGTCACCCTCAACAAAATTTTTCAGCCAGACTAAGGTGCGAAAATAGTCTGAAATAGTCGTGCTTGGAGAAGTGGAAAACACTGGCTTCAAGACTCCAGCTGCAAACAACCATCGATGCAGCAACCATTTCCCTGGTGGAGAAAGAGAAAAAGAAGTTCAGAGACATTCTGCACAGAGTTTTAGATGTTATACTTTTCATTGCACGACAGAACTGTCATTTAGAGGACATCGAGAGGATGCGATATCATTAAACAAAGGTATCTTCTTTGCAATATCCTCGAGAAACTAGAAAACGAAGGACTGGATATTCAGTTATGTCGCGGTCAAGGGTACGATAATGCAGCAAGCATGTCCGGAATCCAAGGTGGTGTGCAACAAAAGATCTAAG
Source organism: Anisus vortex (assembly GCA_949126835.1). Lineage (NCBI taxonomy): Eukaryota > Metazoa > Mollusca > Gastropoda > Planorbidae > Anisus > Anisus vortex. Next base: position 1,428,092 of record OX421505.1, on the reverse strand, counting down.
ACATTAATCCGAAGGCAAATTTTGTACCTTGTTCCAATCATTCTTTGAACCTTTGTGGCAAACATTCGTTTGCTATTAACTAACAATCCGTCTTGTGTAACGTTTTTTGGAAGTCTTGAGGCGTTGTACACTTTTTTTGCACTGTCGACCCATCGCTGGGATGTACTAGAGAAATACACAGGTCTAACAGTGAAGAGACTGTCCACATCTGGCTGGAGTGCACATGCTGATGCAGTGAAGTCAGTGATACAGAAGTTTAACCAGTTTGTGGAAGCCATTGAAGCTCTGTGTGATGTCGAAGAAAGCGTCGAGACAAGAGGCGCTGCGCACAATCTGTTCCCAACTATATGCAACTTTTCTTTCATTTCGTTCTCGTTTTTCTGGGATGACGTTTAACAAGAAGTCGACTTAGCACAGAAGTACATGCAAACACCAGGTATTACTTGCAACCAAACTAAGGGCTCTCAAGGTCTTTTTGGAAGAGCAGCATACGAAGGTTGTTGACAATGCCGTCCAGCTGGCACTTGCAAAATGTGAAGAACTTGATATCCATTCAGAGAAGAGAATCAAAAGAAAGATAAGATTACCAGGAGAGGGGGCAAGAGATGCTGGATTGTCATTGCAGCAGGAGACCAAGAGAGCAATGTTAAAGTGTCTGGACCGTTTTCATATGGAGTTAGATACGAGAGGAAAGGCAGTGAATGACATTTTGCTGACTTTTTCTGCCGTTCAGCCAGACCATATTATTTGTGCCAACGACGAAGAAATACAGTTACTAAGCTCACAGCCGTGTATGATGAGCTGTCTGAAGAAGACCTTTGTCTAGAAATACCACGTTTAAGGCGAAACCTACAAGCAGCCGAAATAAACTTGGAGGAAGCCAAGCACTGGACTGCACTGCAATTACTACGGTTTATCAACAAGTGGGACTTGTTGAATCATTGCTATATCTTACGCTGACTCTAAGATTCTTTCTGACAATATGTGTTTCTGTGGCATTGTGTGAAAGAAGTTTCTCCAAAATGAAACTTACAAAAAATTACCTCCTGTCTATCATGAGCCAGTGGAGATTGTCGGATCTGGCTGTTCAGTCCATTGAACACAAGCTTACAAGACAAATTGATAGTGACGATGTCATTGAACTGTTTGCCACAATGAAAACAAGAAGACATTCCTTCTAGGACTATAGTGTCGAAGGACATTCTTTTCGTCTGTGCGTTGCCGTGTTTTGCACTTAGATGTTCTGAAAGTGAACAGTTGCATTTTAAAAATCTTTGGATTTGAACTATTTGTTTTGCGGTATTGGATTCGGATTTTGTCTTGGATCATACATGTAGGCAGTAACGTAACCGGTCAGTATACTAAAGAAGAGCCTAGAGGTAGAGTATGTATGGAAATTTAGCTACACCTAACCATTCAGCATAGGGTCGTGTGGGGTCATTGGGGTGACATTTGAACGGACCGCCCCGGGTGACGTTTACCCTAGCTACGCCACTGCCTATATTACAACTAAAAGCTTCATTGCATATTAAAAAAAATGTTCAAGTACACATTCAAAGAATATCAAAATTAAGGGCACCAAGCGCCACGTAAGATTACAGGATGTTTTGAGGTATCTCCTCTTAGCTAAGTAGCAACAATTAAAAAATACTAGCGTAATTGTCAATTTAATTTTACATTTTAATATTCATGGGCCCCCTAAACTCTCGTGGGCCCCGGAACGGCTACCGGCTGTACCCCTCTCGTGGGGCCTGATTGTAGGGGCTTAAGTTGGACTTTGGCCACCAAAGCAGAGGCGCTAGTTTTAAGGCCCTAGTCCTGTACTAATTCGAAAGAGAATATTGTCAGTCTAAAATGTGTACGCACCTTGATTAGGCGAAAAATGTAAATACATATTGTTACGAAACACCGTTTCATAATAATAATATTCTTAAAATTTCTATTGATAATTAAAAACGAATCGCGAATGTACCGTCGGAAGTTATTGGTTGTTTAATGACTGGTCCCTTTTAAATATATTTAATGACGGATCCCTTTTAGTATGCTAATTTGAAAACGTCCGATTATTATTAGTAGTTTAACTAGTCGATATTGAATATTTCATTATCAAATTGCAATTGCGTCAACCGTAATCGATGGCACTATAGCATGCACGAATACAGCAAAATAGCCGATTAATCTGTTACTATAAAACGGACCAACACATGTGGTCCGCTCTCTTTCCCATTTGGTCTCGCAGTAACTACGTTCCTACATATTCTGAAAAATGATTGGCTTACCATACTGTTTTATTTTTTAATAGATATATTTTATTGTGTATTCCCTACATGGATTACTCCAATGATACATCTACAATTAATAATACTAAAACGCATGTTTAATGTGTCAAGCTAATATACTGGTGTAATGAATACTTTTGGAACTATTTTGTAAACTTGTATATACTGGACTTGTAAAGAATATTCGTTAAACAATGATTACATTTCAAATAATATGTTATACAATGGATTATTTAATTCTTTTAAGTTTACTTCTTTGTGGTACACACAGTACACCTATAATTCTACTACAACGTTTACACGATTCTACATCCATTAAGAGCCTATATAATAACTTTGCCATAATGATATCTACACATATGTTACCAATATTCGACTCACCCAGGGATAATAAATTAAAATATCAACTAACATAATATAATATACTACTGCTGTGCTATTCAAGTTGAATTATATATTTATATAAGTTTTGAATAACGGCATAATTAAGTCGTACTCATCCAAAAGGGGCTCCTGAGCAATTACATAATATTATAACTAATAAGAACAGCTTTAGCACGTCATCTATATTTATAATAATAAACAATTAAAGAACTGCCTTGTCTACAATAATATATGGAATTCTACATCCAGTGGACTTGACCAGTATAATAATATACATTATTTCGGCATATTCGACAGTGATTGATGACCACTGGTATATCGTCGATGCAACACTAAAGAGTTGATTGATAATAACTCAAGTTATCACGTTAGGGTCAGTGGTGTTGTAATAATATAGTGAAATGCATGCACATTTATAATTACCAAGCGAAATTCCCATACGTTGTCAGGTGTTAAATAAATATGCATGTATAAGATACAGATAAACATTTCATAAACAAAAACAGACAGAAAAATATAGTATAGGCTAGATTTAAAAAAAAAAAGAATAATTTATAAAAAAAATATAATTATTATTTAATGAAAACATTTAGGAAAGTAATTTAAAATACATAATATTATAATTATGTTAAAAATAAGTATTACGTATCAATTATGTATTTGGAATGGTTCGTCAAACGCAATAAAGATAAGAGTATTTTATTAAGAAACCCCCAAAAGAATATAACCTAAATGTATACTCTTTAAATAAAAAAAGCATATAACACAATACAAAACAAAAATACTCCAAAGTCAAGAGTTTAAGATTACCAAATTACTTTAGATTTAATACATCAATTAAACAATTACGATATAGAATAACAAAGTACCAAATAAAGAAAAAATTCAAATCCCAAACGATATAATACAATATGCAAGAAAATTCCAATACATATAGAGTGCACTACTTACAAAGAAAAACACTATAAATAAGAAAAGTGTAAAGCACACACAGACTCTCGTACAAGCCACCGGTCGACTCCAGCTCGTACAGAAGACTAACTACACAACACGCTCAGTATGTTAAGGAAATAATTATCTCGAGCTCAAGGGAGCACACAGAAACATGGGTATTGTGTCATACAATACACACAAAGAGAATAGTGTGCGGTCAAGAGTTACCAAAACAGGAAAGAGGGAGACAAAATTACACTGGGAATAGGGGGAGATAAGAAGGGAAAGGTAAGCACGGGGAAAACAAAAAAAAATACAAAAATGATAGAACGTAACACCTTCCCCCTTGATCTCAATAAGATGTAGAGGCACATCTATACAACCAAGCTCTACGCCTCGCAATAGGATGCTTTGACCAGTCGTCGTTGTTTCTGACAAGGGCAGAATACCCTCAAGAAGTAACGATTGCGATGCACCTGTGTCTTTTAAAATGGTAATAGGTCGTAGACTGGTAGAATCACCTGGCAGTGATACAAATCCTTCCGAAACGAAAGGCTTAAACTCCTCTTATAAAACATCAGGGTTGTCTGATGTAGACATCTGGACTTGGGTCAAACTCTCGTTAATTAAGGACGCCAGCAACAAATGATATTGTGACCTAAAATTAAGTTTTTTAGTGATTTCTTTGCTAAAACATAGAAAAACTTTCATATTTGGATCAATTTTAAATATATTTTGAAAGTCTATAAAATTTGAAGCAAGTTGAGTAGGAATGATATGTTGTTTGTCCATAATAACTAGTTTTAAAACCACATTGCATATTTATATACATAAGTATACATTATAAGACTAGTTCTAGTATATATTTCTAATTTATTTTCAAAATATGTTAGAAACTTTACTCAATTCAACATGCTATTACTTAAATAGAAGAAGAATATTATATTATACACTCAATATTATATTGATTCAGCCGCCATGTAATGTAATGAAGAGGATGTAACTAAAGACATACTAGTGTATTTCTAGATGCTAGGTCTGCTAATTATCTAAAATCAAATACAAATGATGTTGTATTTGAGATTAGACTTTCATCTTTACTGAATGTTTGAGCAAATTTGTGTTGACTAAATCCTATAATACATCATACAGACAAAGACAGAGTACTCCTTTTCTAAAGATGACTACTCTTTTTCTAATACAATAGGATCGACGCAAACCTTTCTTGCTTTTTTTTGTCTTTTGATGGCTTCGATACATTGTCCAAAAAACAAAACCGATGCCTATAAGACTATCTGCTACCCAGAAGACCAATATCATGCCCAAAAGAACAATGTGTTGCCCACAAAATCTGTCCGATGCCCTGAAGACCAATCCTCTGCCCAGAAGACACATCAGCTGCCCAAAATACAAATCTGATGCCCCAAAGACAAATGCGCTGTCCATAAAACCTATCAGTTACACATAAGACCAATCCAGTGCCGATAAGACCTATATGATGCCCATAAGATCAATATGTTGCCCATAACACGAATTAGCTCCACGAACAATGAATTTGCTGCCCAGAAGACCTATCTGCTACACAGAAGACTGATCTGGCGCCCATAAGACCTAATTGTTGCCCAGTGTCACGATGTTGCTGTTGGGAGAGCAATTCGTCACAATGTTGTCACTGAGATGGGTGCGGGGGGGTGGTTGAGTGGGGTTAATGGCGGCTGGTTGTCGTGGGGTTAATGATTACTGGTGGCTGGTTGTCGTGGGGGTACGAAATACCGATGCTACTGCAATCGTCCTGGAACAATGATTATTTCTCTCCTTGGCTCGTGAAGATGTTAAGAGTATACAAACAAACAGTTCTAAGGTAAGCAAGCAAAATCACTGGTTACTGTTCAGGTGTTTATTACGTTCGAATATCCAATGGTGAGACATACATATGAAGTTATACAGCAATATTAGCACTAGTATAATGCGAGTGTCATGGAATCCAAGGTTAGGTTACACAACTTATACTAGTGGAAAATGCGAATACTGGCTATACCGATATATATATATAACATGTGAGGCGATATACTACTGGACAGATATGAAATTGGTCAGAATGTCTAACATTAGTACACGGTAGTGTTGTGAAAGCCACTTTTAGGTTGCACAACTGTATTAACGAATTACTATTACTGGCTAATTATCTATAGTCCAAATGAGTAGGTTGGGAGTTAGGCTAAGACGATGCGTCTTCTTTGAGAGCTGAGCCAGTCTCTAACTAAAAGTACAGTGTATCGGTCGAGCGCCAATCTCAGACTGCCCTCCAAAAGTTGGGCGGGCGTCTCGTGAGACCAGTCACGTGACCGCTGCTCAATTTGGTTGGGTGATTACATTAGGTTGGACTTACATATAATTCCCGTTGGTCCTTTCGAACATATATTTACATAAAGCAAAAAGGTTATTGGAGCCGAAAATGGAGTTGGGGTGGGTAAGCAATTATACCGCCAAAACTGCGGGGTGGGGGTAAATGAAATAATTATTGCCGCCCGCACTCAGCGGGGTGAACAAGGGAGACGGGGGGGTTGAAGTGGGAGGGGTTAATCTAGATAAAAGACGATTGATACATACGTCATGCTGAGTGAAGGGAATTATCTCCCTTTGATAGACTTTGACCTGGTCACTCAAGTGGCTGGCGTGGATTTTCGGCCGAGTGGGTATTAAGTGGATGCGAAAACATCGACCGTCTCAAAGGGTAGCTAGCGAGTCGCCGCCCTTGGGTGATAGGAGAAAGGGGGGGGTAAGTGGGGGTTTCTTAGCGGGGTGGGTGGGGTGTGTGTACAAGGCGCGTAATGTCTACATACAGCATGTTGAATTAACAACATGAATGAATGGTTAAAATATAAGCACATTGAAATATGGCATGAATAAATAGTTAAATTATAATGGAATATATACATTAAGATTCACACGTCATTCATTCACGGTTTTAGTACCAGTTTGGGCGTATTGATTAGCAAACTCTGAATTGGGACTAAAACTAAAAGAGTGTAGTGAAGGTTAAGGGACAGGTGAAGAAGGGAGGTTGGGGCGTTCCTATTGCGCGAGAGAGAAAGAAGGTAATAGTTTCAGACTACTCGTTCTATCTAATCTAACTCTACGCTAACCTATGGTTCTATACTACTACCTACGCTATAATCTATCTATGAGTGCTACGAGTCACGGTTTTAGTCCAGAATCGTGACACCCAGAAAACCAATATCTTGGCTTGAAGACCTATACGATGACCTGAAGACCTAGCCGATGCCCAGAATACAAATACGCTGCCCAGAATACAAATCCGCTGCCCCGAAGATCTATATGATGTTCAGAATACCATTACGGAATAATATATGTACCATACAGTATGATGAAAACAATACGAGGAGATGCCATCATAGAATATATTTCTTTGGACCTTTATAGTGTAGGCCTATTAAAGGAAAGAATGTCAGATTTCGTTATAAGCAATGAGTGATATCAACTTCTGTTGGCTGCCTATAGGCCCTATATACATATGTATCTCTATCTAAGTAATCACGCCAAGTATCACAATATCTACAACATATCATGCAAAAAACACATATATATTATTATAAAAAGCATACTTTAAAAAAAAATGATTTATATAATTTGATATTATAAATTACATATACTCCTTCCGTAATGAAGATTAATGCATCCTAGGCTTATCTGTGGTCAGAGTCTATTCTTGCATTTTTATTAGTGTTTTAAATGATGTTATTGGTTTTCTTGGTTTGTTCAGTTAACCCATTCAGTGCCCAGGTGCCACTTTAATGTCAATGTTTTATTACGCTATTTTTCTTATCTTATTGTTTTGAAAAGCTATAAATTAATCATTCCAACTTAAATTGCTAAAAAATATTTATTTTTCCTCGAGATAAAAGGGCCTGTTTCTCTCGCAACCATGCGATGTCACGGTATCATTTCTTGCTGGCGTCCTTTTTTAAGGACATAATTTAAAATCTAAATATTTCCTAAATAAATAAAACTTTTCAAAAACAAACTTTCATTCGTTTATTACACTATGACTTTCTATAACATATGTAAAAATAAAGAACAAATAAGACCTCAGCCAGATATGGGTTAATGTTTTCCGAAAACACAGACAAAAACATTTTAAACATACCAGCAAAAAGAGAACAACTTTTGAAAGTTTAATGGGGCATTGGAAGACGTACTTCATCAGTCTACAAAAAACTGTAATATCATAATGGGTAACGCGGGAGAGATGTCTGCCCGGATAACATCACCACAAGACTGACAGGGCTTTACAGATAATGTGGATAGAGAGACCATTGCCTTTCTTCGCACACAAGGGAGAGACCAATGAAAATAATTTCAACCCTCCAGAGGTAGGCCATCTTTAGTCAGATAGTCGCTTCTTGATGTGAGAGAGGACAGACTAGTGTGCACTGGTCAGCTGGTATCCCCAAGAGAAGTTCAGCTTGCTTGCCACTCAAGTTTTCAGGCCGGGGTGAGTGCTGGTGCTTCTCATATCCGGGAGTGTACCCGCCACTGACCTTTGTCTCCGGAAAACTACCGCTCCTGAGTTCGGGCCGGGATGGCCCCTGGTTTCTAAAAGGTTAGGTTTTGCACTATTTGTGTAGATCTATATAATGTGTAAGTTTTGTACTACCTGACTGAGTAACCCGTCATTGGTAGACTATCGTATTCTCTTAGCCTCGTTTCAAAACTACATGTAGAAGTGTATTAGCTTTTTTAAAATATAAAATTTAGAGCAGTTTTTTGTATAGCCAACGGGTTTTCACCATTTGACACCATTTTGTTAAGTTACCGCTGCATAGATTCTCGTGTTAATTTAAGACAACTCCAAGCAACACGTTCTACTGATTACAACTAACAATTTAGATTTTATTTGGCACATTATTAGATAAGAACATACGTTTACATGATGCAGCTGCCTACCAAATCTATGTTTTCTCAGACCTGTTTCTGTTTCCTAATTAGAGATTACATAATTTAGGGTCTATTTTTCTACAAATATGGTCCTGGTTAAATAGATAAAGCCATAGATTCTCAACAAAATAGCTCAGACAATCGCAGCGCTAAACAAGCTAAAGATCATTTGGAATCACTTTGTTCACTGTGCCACCCTCTGCTGGCTGTGTACTTTGGCATCAATAGTTAAATCACTAAACCTAGAAACAATAAAGTAGTAATAATACATAAGGCATTCAATTAAAATGTATAAATTGTATGTATAACAAGGTCACCACTATGTACAAGATCATGAACTGTCATGTGGAAATGTCCACACAGCCATGTCAACTCCAACAGGTGTCCCGCTCTACCCGAGGCCATCAGCTCAAACTGCATGTTCCATACGCACGCACCGATGTCTATAAGTATTCTTTTTTCGTCAGTCATTAAAATGTGGAACACACTGGACCAGGCCTCCATTACTGCCCCTTTTATGCCGGCTTTTAAATCTTCACTGAAGGGCTGGACTAAATACCTAGGATCTACCTATGTTAGTAGCGCACAGAAGCACTAAACTTTAATTTAGATTATATTTTTTTATTCCCGAATTTTAAAAAAATCCTGCATTTTGCACCCCCCCCCCCCCAAATTTTGCGCCCTAGGCGGTCGCCGGCCCTGAATGTAGATCTTATGAGCTTGTCTCCATTTTGTTCTGAAAAAAAAATTCAGGATTAGTGCTGAGTACTTAAATTGTTGCATTGTATTTGAAGTAAAATGCATGTACTTTGAAATACAACATATACACCATACAAACATTCAGAAAGATAGATAAAATACCTATAAAAAAAAAATATTTCCTTAGAATATTAACTCTCTATGTTATCTATTTTAACTTCACCAACTTTTAACAGTTTCTGTTTTATCTTAGTGATTGCCGCACGTAAACCTACCAGTCGATCATTATTGTATAACTCTTTCAGACGCTCCTTCTAAACAGAAGATTTTACGTCCTTCACCTTCATCTTCACCTCTCCCATAACCCGAGTGAGGGTCGTTTGCCGCACCATTTTTTGACATTTGGATGATTTTATGCCATTCGTCTCGGTCCTGCGCCGCCCTGTGGGAATTTTCAAGAGACAAGCGGGCACAAATTGTGCATAAATGAAGGCCTAAAGCAAAATTAGAGACTATGAGTCATATTTAGAGGGGTGCGACCCGGTATCAAGAAACTAATATAGCCTATACAATCAAAAATAAATTATAAGATTGAAAATAATATTACTGCACGTAAAAAGTATAATTATCATTGATGAACTTTTTCCATTGCTTACTAGCACTTTAAACAATTCTAAAGAATTCAATACATTTCTTGAAAACTATAATTTCAAAATGTAATTTATTCATCTACATTGAATATTTAGCACGTAAAACAACCTCAGCACTGTCATTCGTTTTTTCGGCTAACGTTGCATTTTAGAAATATTACCATACGTTGTTTTTTTTTTTTTGTGTGTTTTTTTTTTTTGGAACGAAAGACCCTTCCTGTATGTTTGATTTTTTTCTATTTGATATCTTTACTTTCTACATGTGTTTTCTATTACCTTTCATTGTATGGATTCGGTTTTAATACTTCCAGACTTTCGACTATATGGAAGACTAGGCCTGTGTTTTTTTTTTACCTTACCCTGCGCTTGTTGGCGGCTGCATGCTACACAAAAATGATCCATTGAACATCAAGGCCGTTCTAGAACACTAGACCAGGTGTGCTTCGGATAAAGATTACATGTGTCCGGCTGACCCAGGGTCAGTTTTAGGATGTAATCCCAATATCAAGATACACAGGTGTCACGGGTAAAAGTTTAAAACATGTTCAATAAACTATCAATGTTCAGTTTAAAAAAGTAAAGAATAACACTATATTTAAGTGTTCGCCTTAATCTCGGAGGCAACAGTATTGAACCATGCTTAAACTTTCATCAATGGAATTTTAAAATTCTAAAAGTTATTGATAAGTAAGCTAATGTGGTGATCAAAAGTTAATTGTATAATTATTTTTATTGATTTATTTTTTTAATATTTTTTTAAATGTTTGATCAATCTGCTATTACCATCATCGTACTGATTCTGCAAAGACACTGGCAGTCGCTCTGATACTTTCCCGTATCGACTATTGTAACTCCCTGCTAGTCGGCCTGCCCGAAGACAAAATCGCTAGGCTACAGAGAATACAGACCAGTACTGCGCTTGGTCATGCGCAAATCAAGGCGAGACTCGGGAACCGCCCTTCTTCGCTCGCTCCATTGGCTCCCCGTATAAGCCAGAATTGAGTATAAAGTGGCTCTACTTTGCCATCAGTGCAATTTTAATAACGAGTTTCCGTCCTATCTGAAAGAACTCATCACACCATATGTCCCTCAAAGAACACTTCGTTCTGCCAACTCATCGCTTCTGGAAGAGCCCCGTTTCTCTCTGACGACCGTTGGCCTTAGAGCCTTCTCAGTATCCGGTCCGAAGGTGTCGAATCTACTTCCCATTCAACTCAGGCAAACAAGCTCCATTGATTCCTTCAAAAAGAACTTAAAAACTCATTATTTCAATATTTATCTTAATTAACATGCTTTAAGCCCTACTGTCTTACTTATATGTTAGGTCGGTTATTTTGTTTTGGTTGTTTGATTTGTTCCATGTTTGTAAAGTTTTGAATCATCATTTAGTTTTTTATCTCTTAGCCTATAGATTGTATCCCTGTTCTTGGTTGTATGTTAAATGCGCTCTGAGCTTGCATTATGCTTGTTGGCAGCGCTATACAAATGTCATTATTATTATTATTATTATTATCGTGGCTAAAGTTTCCGGTGAAGAAATGTACAGATTCCTCTCCCCAGAAAAAAGTTACGAAAAAACACAATATGCATTTGTAAGAGAGGTCAAGGAGTTTCTAATTAAGAAAGAAGCAGAGAAAACCACAGCTGAATAGCTGGAGAGAAAGAAAAACAATCTCGTCTCACTTCTTGTAGTTGTAGTTTAGTATATCGGATTTCCAACTTTTTCTGTTCTTGTCACGTTTTTAAGAATGTTATAATAGTTCAAGATTGAGTGTTAAATTTATCTGATCATTTACGCTTATTTCTAGAAGTATTGTTGATCACAATAATTTCGAGATGATATAATTTACAACGATTAATACTAAATAAACGTTTTCTGTGTTAGCTGATATTTTTTTCCTGACTTGAATCTTTAACGTTATAAAATTATGGCCCTCGATGTTAAGGCTTTTAGTTTTCAATGTTATATCGTCATGACATTCTGTTTGTGGGAGGTTCATCCTTTTGGTTTTCAGGTTGTTTCTATCCTCTTTCATATCTAAAAATGAAACAGTCAAAACTGACATTGGAGAAAATGCAACAACGAGCAAACGCTGACCTTTTTCTATCCCAAAATATGGACTACTTTCGTCCTATTCTATGTTTTTGTGAGTTAAAATGGTTTAAGAGTGAGTGTTATATTCTTATGATCCTTTGCGCTTTGGTCTCAAGACACTGTTCATCGAGATACTTTTTGATCTGATATGCACAACAACCTGTGTTTTCTAATAATTGTTCTTTTACTGACACTTTAGCTTTTACAATTTGTGTCCTGGCAGTATACATTTTTGGTATTAAATCTTTGTAAGGTAAGATATTAATCCAAACAAATGAAAATTTGACTTAATTTCATAAATTACGTCTTTCTCAACAAATTTCGAACCATTTAAAAGGCATTATTTATACGTAAGCACAGAAATATAATTCTTCTTCTTCATAATACTGTGGAGACACTGTTGGGACAGAGGAAAGAGTCCCTAATTTAACTACACATAAAATCACCAACGTAAAAGTATCATTAAGAGTCAGCTATTGTAGTATCTGTTTGAATGACGATTTTGTTGAAAGATTTTCAATGAAAGTTGATAGTAAATAATGATTTTAAAATTCGCTGCAATTCATACATAACATACTTCAGTTTCAAGAAATACAAAGTCACCCTTTCTCTAAATAGAAAATAATAAAAAGCTATTAGTAACTCTGAGCACTCAAATACTGCATTTGCATGTACAATAAAATATATATGCTGTTATAATATTACACACACACTCAAACACACATTTTATAACACATATTTTGTTATCTTCACCACTCTTACTAATTATGATTATGTTTTTCTGAGAACTGTTCAGAAGTCATAAACCAACCACTCAGCAAGCTCAATTTAAAACAACCCAATTATGGACATCATGGATTTTATTTATATTTTTATAGGAAATGCAAATATAATATTTATATTTATTTCTACTTTGTTCTTTGTTATATCATTAGAGAAAAGTGAGCTAAAAAGTTTGTCTTTAAATATTTAGAATAAACATCATGAAGAATAAGACCAGAAGTATGTGTCATTATATTTTGGTACATGTCTGTTATGTTTACCAATAATACAAATTGTATATATTAAATGTTAATTGATTATAATTATATAAACTGAATAATAAAACGTATTTATAAAAAAAAAAATTCAAACTTTATTTTATTTTGCATGCTAAATAAATACAAATATTTTATGTTCATTGTCAAATATATTAGACCGTAATAAGATCTTTATTATATAAATAAACATATTTTATTTTCATTGTAAAATATATTAGACCGTATTAAGATCTTTATTATATAATTTAAAATTTTTTATATTCAATGTAAATTATATTAGTTATAATTAATTAAATTTATTCATGAGAAATCCTTAATAGGCAGAAAAGCTTAATAGGCCAAAAAAAATAAAAAAAATTAATGAATAAAAAAAGACTTGGCATTAAAAGAAAAGCCAAAAGTCCAGCTCATCACAAGATCTGGCTGACAATCTAGATAACTTGATATAAGATTAGTTTCTTGGTATATGTGGTGTGCGCGATGGAGGGCTCCACATGGGTGGGAGGAACTTTCTCTTCTTCTTAATTTTCACACCCTGTGGCCCCTGGCCCTGCAACAAAAGAAATGACAGACTTATCCTAGGAAAAGATACTAACCTTATTAAATTATTTAAAAGTTGCCAAAATGATAAGGAAATCTATTTAAATCACGTGACTTAATATCACATAAAAGAAAAATGGCATAAAAACAGTTTATTGATGTTGTAGGGTGATCGAGCTAACGTATCGAGTATTCTGGATTCGATTTCTGGTGCATGCTTTTATACCTCTAAACACCCCCCCCCCTCCCCAGTTTTTACCATTGATGTACGTTTGTCTTTTGTGAAGTGCTACCAACTACTTCTTTTTTTACTGTATTCGATTCCAAAACACTGTGTGTCGTGATCTTAGATGAGAGCTAATTAACAGCTTTAATCATAGATAAGTGTATTCAACTATCTCTCTAGATTAATTAAAATTAGCAAGTAGAAGATACAACTGAGATAAGTTACTCTAGCAGTTCTCATGGAGAAGAGAACTTTCCTCTTTTGTAGTCTAATGTTGGACGTTTCAAAGTTCCTTTGAATCGTTTAACAAATATCCGCATTCCCAAGAAGTAATTTAAAAATTATGTATATACACTGACCACCCATTACCATACTATAGAACGATAGATTGCTTTTCATATTCTATGTGTTGCCTCGGATTATCTACTTTTTGGATTACTAGTACACGGATTGCTGTCTTGTGATTATCTTCAAAATGGATAATGGCTTAATAAACTGGCAGTGTCACTTCGGTGAGCCTTGGCCATTTTCATTTGTTGAGTATGATTGGCGGGGTCAGCTAAGTGGCTACAACTGGTTCGTATGAGGACAGTTCGATATTGAAAATGTACAAGCTGGAAAATCTCTAGTAGCTTGACTGAGCCATTAATACTGGTGATTGCTGCTACAACGGCCCTATGGATCAAATAGGTCCAACAGGAAACTTTTTTATGTTTTATAATTGAAATAATTTAAGAAGACATTCCAACGGAAGATTTAAAACTAAGACCCACTGATTTAAAAAAAAAAACTTCATCAGAAGATTTTAATGTGCTCTTATGAAAACTCATATAGTAACACATTATAGTAAACGTCAAGTAATAACGTTTATAGCCCTGTATGTCAAGCTTAAAGTATGACTTATAACAGATGTGATTTGCAAGCAGCAACTGATCCATAAAAAAAGAATGGATCGGGCAGAGCAACAAAATGTTGAGGAATTACTGCCATAGTAGGTCTACTACTGTTAATACATGTTTATGTCTAAACGTTTAGGGTACATTTTTCTTTAAACATAAACAATTAGTAATCATTTTAATTGTTTAGGCCTGCTATAAGGTCCGTATTTGAATTAAAGAGTTTTAATGTCATCTTTGCTTAGAATTTAAAAACTAGTATAATTGCAGCTTGACAGTTTCCGCTCACTTTAATAATAATAAAATAATAAAATAATAAAGGAGACTATATCCGTTCTACTAAAACGTAAATAAATAAATTATTAAGGAGACTATATCCGTTCTACTAAAACGTAAATAAATAAATTATTAAGGAGACTATATCTGTTCTACTCAAACTTAAATAAAGAAATTATTAAGGAGACTATATCTGTTCTACTCAAAATTAAATAAAGAAATTATTAAGGAGACTATATCTGTTCTACTCAAACTTAAATAAAGAAATTATTAAGGAGACTATATCTGTTCTACTCAAACTTAAATAAAGAAATTATTAAGGAGACTATATCTGTTCTACTCAAACTTAAATAAAGAAATTATTAAGGAGACTATATCTGTTCTACTCAAACTTAAATAAAGAAATTATTAAGGAGACTATATCTGTTCTACTCAAACTTAAATAAAGAAATTATTAAGGAGACTATATCTGTTCTACTCAAACTTAAAGAACAGTGAAATAAAGAAATTATTAAGGAGACTATATCTGTTCTACTCAAATTTAAAGAACAGTGAAATAAAGACTTGAGATAAAGACTTGTAGAGAACATACATATTTAATAAGCTGAATACAAAATAAAAAAAAAATACCTGTCCAACTACGCCCATTGGTTGCATAGCAGGCTGACCAGCTATCCTTTGCAATGCTGCGCCACTGGGGCTGTTGGAAATATTGATACATATTTACAGTTTCCATAATTGTGTAATTTAAAATGCATATATACATATATATTTATATATTAGCTCAGTCACGTGCGTTTTGCAGTGACGTAGCACAGGTATACACAGCTGGACAATGGTTAGTATGAGCAAGTGTGAGGTAGTGCTGTGTTGATAGATGTTTGTTCTGCCTTCATGAGATCATCTTCAATTGTATATCGTACTCACTCAAAGATTTTCGTATTCACCCAGAGAAGAACGAGCCAATGACGAAATGGTCTTCCATATTTGTAGTCTTCAACAGCCACAGCAAATGTAAAACACAAAAAAAGATAGTATTATTGCACGAATTGTAGATAGCAGTGTCTTGCACAAACTGTAGATAGCAGTGTCTTGCACAAATTGACAATAATTGAAAATTCCCCTAAAAATGAAGTTTATCTCATAAATTCTGCATAGGTATGCATTTTAGTTACTGAAATGCAGCATCTTTTAACTAAGATTTCCTCTTTTGCCAATAACATATTAAATATATTTAAATCTACAACAATAAATACAACACAAATTAACAAAAAGAAGTTAGCAGATCAATAGTGCCTACATTTTCAATGGGGATTTATCAATGCGCACCATTTTTTTTAAAAAAAGCAATAGTCAAAACTGATTATTTCTGTTTTGTGTTATGTAACTTAAAATCTGAATACAATAAAAAAAAACGAATGTCTATATGCCAGGTTTTAGATTAATAGAATAATCTGAAGTCTGTCAATTTCAAAGGTTTGGTCGGTTGGTCATCAGACAATTTTGCGAAGGTAGTATAAGAGATTTATGTAATTAAACATAATATAAGTGATTTAATTAAACAGTTTTTTTTTATATACCAGTAGATCCGTTATATGTTGTTGTATTTTGTATGCCTTCTGGCCCTTTGCCCTCCACATAGTAAGAAAAATGTCAAGATGCTATTATAAGTCATATAGTTAAGCTTATAAAAGAAACTTTCACTCAAAATCAAAAGAAATGTATCTGCTATATTTTATAGCGAGGAATTGAATCAAAGTTAACACAATTATTGAGTTTTTATATTAATTTTTGTTATGCGTTAGCCATCTAAAGATTTTTGCCTTTTAACGCCCACATTGTAAGAACAAAAAAAAAAGCAAAGGTAACAATAAGACATATACAGTACATGAAATAAAACAGAAAACGTTACTGACATAGTGATAAGATAATGTTAATAGAAATGAACAAAAACAGACGTAATTGACTATATTATATGAAGAGAGAAACGCCTGAGGTCTGAATTCAATGTAGTTAAAATTGTAATATTATGATGCCTCTATGTTTTGTCTTATGATTAAACCCTCCATAGATTTTGATACCACGTATAAAGAAATAAAGAAACGGCTTGAGTTCAGCAATCACACTCGAGCATGGTATATCATGTACGTTTGGTATACATTTACAAACACACTCGAGCATGGTATATCATGTACGTTTGGTATACATTTACAAACACACTCGAGCATGGTATATCATGTACGTTTGGTATACATTTACAAACACACTCGAGCATGGTATATCATGTACGTTTGGTATACATTTACAAACACACTCGAGCATGGTATATCATGTACGTTTGGTATACATTTACAAACACACTCGAGCATGGTATATCATGTACGTTTGGTATACATTTACAAACACACTCGAGCATGGTATATCATGTACGTTTGGTATACATTTACAAAAGGACACCATAAAATGTAAAAAAGAAGCAGTTCAAAATAATTGTGTGGTTTGGGGGGGGGGGGGTCAGTAAATATAGTAGTATATGTTGCCCAGGATATAGGTCGACTTAGGGCTTTGGAAATTTGTTCAATTAGCCTTCCTAAGGTTTTGATTGGTCGAAGTTGATATGAAAGATGTTAAAATATGGCATTCTTTAATTTAATGGTTTTCTCTTTTCTTAAACAAAAAAATAACAATATTCCCAATACTTAAAAAAAAAAATTCAAATACTTTTTTTCTTCACCAAAAAACCCAGAGTATCACTAATATATTGTTTACAAAAGATTCTTGCCATACAACTTGAGATAACCTTTTTTTTTAAAGTGCCCTGGAAGTAATTAAAATATTTCAAAACATTAGTAGTTTCTCAAATTAGTCTTACTTGTAAACCAGTTGAACTATATATTATACAAGATTTAAGAAGCGATAATAGGATTTCATGCATCAAGTCTAGTTCTAAGTAGTACTCACCGAAAATACAAACTCCATATGCTAAGGCAATATGGCACATTTGGCGTAGGCCTATAATTAAATATACACGTATCCACGAATTAATATCTTCACGTTCATCGAGAGTGGCATTTGAGTCATTGGTTTTTGTGATTTCAGGAACGGCATTTGGGCTTTCTGATATATTGCACATCGCAAGCGTAGCAACAAAGCATTCAAGCCTTTCACCCATTTTTGTGTTCCTAATTTTGTTCTTTAAAAGGAAAGAGTTAAATTAGAAGTATTATGTTTAATCCAAGTTTTTGGTAGGATGGGTAAATAGGGTCAATAAATATGTTTTTCAGAGTCACGTGATAGGAGCAAATCAAAATTGATTGTTGGCTTATGGATAAAATCATTTTTATAAATAAATCATTTTTTTAATAATAGAAATAATTTTAAATTTAAAACAGGTAAATAATTTTAAATGTAAAACAGGTAAAGTTTCGTTCTAACTCTAGCCCTGTCGGATATTTCTCCTCAATAAAGTTTAGAGGATGGATGGACAGGGTATAATGCTTCAACTTAATGCTAGCTTATACTCACTTAATACTCTAAAGATAATAGAGCATTGAAACTAAATACGTCATATGGGAAAAAAAATGTAGTAATAAAAAGGCATAAACACACTTGTAACAAACTTTTTCACAAAGTCTGGACCATATGACATAACAGTAGTAAAACTGACCATGGAATTATAAACACGACATTACATTACATGAAAAACTCTGGCCGCTGTAAGAATATAGTCAATCACTTTAGACTTTAGATAAACAATAACGTTGTATTAGTATACAAATTTATGTCACTCAGTCATTTTCGAATTGAATTGAATTGTTGTATTTCTGGCCATCAACATGGAAGGTTATTCGACCCTTTTTTAACGTTGAATTTCACTAAATGTGATGCATTCCAACAAAATGTGAGAAACTGTTAAGATGACGTTGCAGAATGCACACATTGGGGCTGTTTTCCGTTTTAAGAGAAAGGAATGTGTTATATTATCCTATCTTATCTTATACATTACAGACGCCCCTTCTATAAAGAAGATTATTGCATCCTACGCTCATCATCATAAAAGTAGCTAGTTTTAGTTGTTTTTAGTGATTAGTTATATTTAAAATAAGACTTAATTAATTAAAATCACAAAAATATTTCCGAATATGTTTCAAACTTAAAATTTAGTAAATACTTTTCCAATAAACTTTTCAAGGACGTAACATTGAAATCATAAAAGCAAAGCCATCTTGGTGCGAATCCTCTCACAACTTAGTCACTTCCAATAAGGAATTTATAATGCGTTCATTAAGGGATTTAAAAAAATCACATAGCACCATAGCGCGCAATACAAGAAATACAATTTAAGTTGTATGCGCTGGTGAGAGAAGGAATGTGAATGAAATTTGAGAGATTTTGCTGTCAAATGAAACACGTCTATGTGCCAAGTTTCAGCTCGATAGTATGATGCAAAATTTAGTCAACTATCCTGCCAAAGTAAATATAAAATAATAATATTGCAATTGAAGGGACGCAACCTCACAGCCTCTTCCCACCCTAGGACCCTAGCCCATCTAAAAAAAAATCAGAGACAATTTAATCATCATAGAGAAAAAATCTGACTACACACTTGAAATACTGAGTGAAGCCGTCAACGACATCTGTGACAGTATTTGTGATTGTGTAACTGTGAGTGTGTAAGGGATGGAATAATTGGTTACACGACATTTAAACATGCGACAGATAAACATGCGACACTTAAACACAGACACTTAACCACACGACAGATAAACAAACGGACACTTAATCCCACGACATATAAACATACGGACACTTAATTTAGTCCCACGACATATAAACATACGGACACTTAATCCCACGACATATAAACATACGGACACTTAATTTAGTCCCACGACATATAAACATACGGACACTTAATCCCACGACAGATAAACATACGGACACTTAATCACACGACACTTAAACATACGGACAGTAAATCATAGCGGCAGATAAGCACACGTTATCTCTATACCATTAAAATAAATAGGAAAATAATCTAGATTATGTTGCCAATAGTAAAAAAACGGGATAGGTGGAAAGAAAATACATCTTGGCATCAACAGGCCTACCGGGACATCTGTGTCCGATTCCCACCCTTGGTTTTCCTAGCTCCCATTTCATTGTTATTTATAATGAATTTAACCTTAATATTAATTTCTTTTTATTGCGTTTTGTTTTAGTATGTAAAAAAACGACAGATAATATGCTAGAGTTTACCAGAAGAAAAGATAATTGTAAAGACATGATCGCCTGCGCCAACCGGCATGGCACCTTATGATGATGATCAATATGCATATTTGATGAATTTAGTTCTCTGTAAATGAAGTATAAAGTGAAGTTTATGATGTAAGGGAAATGTGTACAAGGGAATTTGACATATTTTGTATATTTTCTTTAAAATCAAAAGTTATTATTATACAACTTAAAAGGGAAGGAAGCACAAACCAGCTTGGAAAGTTATGTACAAGTTAGTTTTTACAAGGTTCGGTCCCCTTTTCTTGTGTGCAGAAAAAGCTGAGTAAAACCATAACATAGTTGTTTGTATACATGAATAAAAACACAGTGGAAAAGGGGGAAGGGGAGAACGAAGGAAGATTATTTACAGCCGAAGAGTGGCAATGGGTTGAAGTTCAAAGGTCACTTGCATTTCCCAATGCAGCAAGGACCATTGAAAGTTAAAAGATATATACAGAAGTTCTTTTTAAAATAGTAAGACAATCGATATTGCTTCTTTGTTTAAAATAGTGTTTGACCATTTCCCATCGGCGTTGCCTATTGAAGATATATTTGGGGGAAAGTAAAATAGTGGGTGCTGAGTAGTGTCGTAGCGTGAAAGGTTTGAAAGGGTCGAGTTTCCTGGCCTTATCTTCCCTTATCAGTCAGCAGCGCCTGATGACAACTGGACTGCACCCTTTGACACCCGGGCGGTCGTGACTGGGATGGGGAGTTGGGCTGGTATTTGTATATCACTGCTATTGTTATCTGTAAATGGCTGTCACTCTCATTATTTACGCCATGTTACATGTGTTTAGAAAATTTTAGTTTAAAAGTTTAAAATAAACTTGTGTACAAAAGGAGGGAGGGAAAGAGAAGTGATGGCGGGGGAGGAAGGTGAGGCTATATGAGGGGGCAGGACGTGTGGGGACAGAGGGAGGGGTGGGGAAGAGCCGGGTTACCGTCTCTCGTCTCGTCGCTTTATACAACAAAATCAGTGAACCGTGAAGCAACTTTCAATCGTCCAGTCACACTAGATAATTATTTACAATTATTTGAAAAATAAAATATAATATGTAAAAGTTATGTATGTTACTACACATGTATACAGACAAACACTCTGACGCACATACACGCATACTCAGATACATTAAGGCATAATAAGTAATACAAATACATGTCTTGATACACAAGTATGTGTTCTTTATAATAGTATACAAGCAAGAAAAAGGAAAACAAATCTAAGTTTTATCGCCGCGTGAAGGCGGCATATTACAAGGAAAAACAAACAACCAATTGTTACAACAAATAGTAGGATTTAGTTGTTAAAAATACTAGAATGGCATATTTCATAGAAATCTATAAAATATATAATAATATTGTATTTTTTCAAACTTCCGGCCTGTGCTAGTACCATAAGAGTGTCAGTTAATTGATTTTTAGAGTTTAAATGATTGGTGGATGCACTTAACTTACACTATAACACTTATAAATTTGATTTTATTCAAAGCATTTAACGGGAAAACAAGAAAACCCTAACTGACCCAATATAAATTTACACAGGGCCACTTTTTGCTACTGTCCCACTTATGGTGCGCTTTTTAAAACATCAATATCTCAAACAGGTTTCAATTAAATCTTAATCAAAGGTCATTCTTTCCATTGTGGCCCAAGAACTAAATAATATCAAAACTATTCCTACAAGGAAGTCTTGCCTTACAGTATGTCCAAATCCATCTCAGCTTTTGTCGCTTTAAAGTTGAAAGGAGGGTCTCCTGTTTCCCCACCATATTATGGACCTGGAGCAAGACATATTCATTTGTTTTTCTTTCTTGATAGCGTATATAACTTTCTATAGCATTTGTTCTCAAAGGACTGAATTCTTCTCTCAGCATCCAGCGTCCAACTTTTGCAGCCATATACAAATACGGAAAATAAGCCTACCAGTGATGAGTATAATTATATTTTCACTGGAAAGCCGATTCATTATTTATCAATGAACCTTTCTATTACGTTAAGAACAAAGGCGTGAATATATGACGTGTGATACAAAATGTTTACCTATTACCTATATATATATATATAAAGAGAGAGAGAGAGAGAGAAGTAGTTGGAGAATTACCCTACACACTGGTAAATATGCTGCAGAGGGCAGACTTCGCTCTATCGCTATGCTAAAAGAGCAGCAAAGAAAAGTAAAGAACATAGGCTGCCTCTGAAAAACTCCAACGGTCCGCTTTCAAGTGCCAGAGATGCGACAGAGCCTGTCTCTCAAGGATAAATCTCCACAGACACATCCGATTCTGCAAGGCTGGATACATAACAAGAGCGCAAATCTAATCGTCTTCCGGGACTATGGAGCCAATGGTGATTATATATATGTATATATATATATATATATATATATATATATATATATATATATATATATATATATATATATATATATAATAAAATAATAATAATGGTATAGCGCTACTATTTCTGCTTTCTGCTATTTTAGCATGCTTAGTACGCTCTATAAAATTATTACGTCCATTAGGCCCCAAACACCTGCAGAGAGACTGGAATCGGTAGGTGGCAGGGATGGAACCCGCGACGTGTTGGTTGACAGTCCGGTGAACTAACCGCAGGACCAGCCGGCCTCACATATAGTAGCTCCTGTGTGTCGTTATCCGATCCCATTGATTAATTTAAAAACACGTGAATTTATAAACGTATTATATCATATCTTAGTTTTGCGATTTCGATATTGACATGTGTCTTCCCTAGCGTAGTGGTTTTGCGTCTTCGTCTGCCATGCGGGCGACCTGGGTTCTACTCCTCACAGATAGCTTCTTTTTTTTCAAAATTTTTATAATCTTTATTAATTTTACTATTTTTTTTAAGATTGTAAAGAAATTAAGGACTTAAAGCTTTCCTAAAAAGTTTTCAGTAAGTAAAATCTAATAATTATATTTTAGACGCATGCTGAAGACAAGTGTTTGATTCTCATCCACAGGGATAGTCCTAACTTTTTGTTATAGTTTTAACCCGATTACAATATCTAATTTCAATTGTATTTTAAAATGTTCTCAGTAAATAAATTTAAAAATGTATTTTTAAAATTGTTAAAGCTTTCTATTCATTGTAAATTATAAAATTTGTATCTGTAGTTTAGGCCTAAGTCTATGTATTTTTTTCCACAAGCAACGCCGGGCAGTTTAGCTTTTTGTTATTGTTAACTAAAAGGACATGCCTATTTTTAACATGTTTACAATATGTATTTTACCTTACTTCAAAAAATGTTTTCAATTAATAATAATTATATTTTTTTAATTATTTGATCTAGCTTATATATTTCAATTCATTGTAGTTTATGAAATGTTTATCTGTAGCTTATATATTTTAACTCATTGTAGTTTATGAAATGTTTTTCTATAGCTTATATATTTTAATTCATTGTAGTTTATGAAATGTTTATCTGTAGCTTATATATTTCAATTCATTGTAGTTTATGAAATGTTTATCTGTAGCTTATATATTTCAATTCATTGTAGTTTATGAAATGTTTATCTGTAGCTTATATATTTCAATTCATTGTAGTTTATGAAATGTTTATCTGTAGCTTATATATTTCAATTCATTGTAGTTTATTAAATGTTTTTTTGTAGCTTATATAGGCCTATTTCAATTCATTGTGGTTTATGAAATGTTTATCTGTAGCTTATATATTTCAATTCATTGTAGTTTATGAAATGTTTATCTGTAGCTTATATATTTCAATTCATTGTAGTTTATGAAATGTTTATCTGTAGCTTATATATTTCAATTCTTATCTTATCTTATACATTACAGACGCTCCTTCTATAAAGAAGATTATTGCGTCCTACGCTCATCCGTGGTCCGAGTCTAGTCTTGCATTTTTATTAATGTTTTAAATGATGTTAGGTTATTGGTTTTCCTGGTTTGTTCAGGCAACCCATTCCATGCCCGAATGCCACTCGGGAAGAAAGAGTACTTATATGCATTTGTTCTCGCATAAGGGACAAGGAAGGTGTTTTTGTCTCTATGTTTATCTGAGCTTTGCAACAGATTGTTATTGGGTTGTATTTCTAAATTAGAGTTTAATGCCTTATGTATTATTACTACTTTACTCTTTGCCCTTCTGTCCTCTAGTGTTTCTAGGATTAGTGATTTGACTAATGGTGTTACTCTTGTCAATGGGGAATATTCACTAGTTATAAACCTTGCAGCTCTTTTTTGAATTTGTTCTAATTTTTTAATGTTTTCTTTAGTTGATGGGTCCCATACAGATCCTGCATATTCTAGTATAGGCCTAACTAATGTGAGATAGCATTTTAGTTTTATATTCTTATTACATTTGTAAAAATTCCTTTTTATGAATCCTAATGTTTTGTTTGATTTTTTAATTACTTCATCAATGTGAGGGTTCCAAGATAACTTATCATTTATTATTACTCCTAGATACTTAGCATTGCTAGTTTGAGTTAGTTCTTTACCATGAATGAAGTAGTTTGTTATTATTTGTTTCTTTTTCTTGGATACCCTTATTAGTTGGCATTTTTCTGGGTGAAAAGACATACTCCAGTTTGATTCCCATTTTTGTAGTTCATCTAGGTCTTTTTGTAAAAGTTCACTATCTTTTCCTGTCTTTATTATTCTATAAATTATGCAATCATCGGCAAATAATCTTACTTTTGTGCCTGTGTTGATGCAATTAGGCAGATCATTAATGTAAATTAGAAATAGTAGGGGCCCTAGAACAGTTCCTTGTGGAACTCCTGAGTTTACTGTTATTGGTGATGACTTAGAGCCATTTATTATCACTGTTTGTTCTCTGCCTATAAGAAAGTCCTGAATCCACTGATGTAAGGGACCAGAGATGCCAAAGTATTTAAGTTTTTTAAGAAGACTAGAATGATGAACTTTATCAAATGCTTTTGAAAAATCTAGTAATATAGCATCAATTTGGTTGTTATTATCTAATCCTTTAGACAAGTCATCTATTAAGCCTATCAATTGAGTCTCACATGATCTATTTTTCCTGAAGCCATGTTGGTGTGGGCACAGTGCATTTAGTTTGTCTAGATGATTTACTATACTACTATATATTATATGTTCAAGTAATTTACATGTTATGCTTGTTAGAGAAACAGGTCTATAATTTCCGGGGTCAGATTTATCTCCTTTTTTGAAAAGGGGGGTTACATTGGCTAATTTCCACTCTTTGGGCACTTTGCCCTGGTTTAGAGAGGCCTGAAAAAGTATTTTAAAGATTGGAGATATTTCATTAGTTAGTTCTTTAAGCAGTCTTGCTGGTATTTCATCTGGACCAGAAGCTTTGTTTACTTTTAAGTTGGTTAGGAGTTGTTTAATGCCTTTTTCATCTACATTTATATTTCCTATCTCTTCTAGTTTGTTTAAATTTATGAATATTTCTTTGTCACCTGGATTTGAAAAAGATGATGCAAAGTATGTGTTTAGGATATTAGCTTTAGTTTCATTATCATTATAAGTTTTATTGTTTTGGCCTTTTAGTGGAGCTATGCCTGTAGTGTCCATTTTTCTTGATTTAATGTAGGACCATAAGTTTTTATTATTATCTTTAGAAATTACATTGTTTACATATTCATTCTGCAGCTGTCTGCTTAGTTTCTGAGTTAAATGTTTAATCTTTAGGTATTTTTTATGTAGTCTAATTGAATTAGTTGCCTTAAACTTTTTGAAAAGATTTTCTTTTTGTTTACACAGTTTCTTTAGTTTAGTGTTAAACCAACATTTGTTAATTTTATTTGATGTTTGTTTTGTTGGCACAGAGTCAGCCATTATTGCTTTTAAGTTAGTTTTTATAAATTGCCAAATATCTTCAACTGGACTATCTATATTGTATTTAGTAAGAAAATTGGTTTGGAATTTTATTGCTGCTTGATGTAGTTCTGTTGTGTTACATTTATTCCAGAGATAAATTATTCTTTTAGGTTTCTTGCTAATTTGGATTTTTATTTTGTTATTTACTCTGACAATATCATGATCTGAAAGTCCAGGGATTATTTCATAATCGAATACTAGTCCTGGTCTGTTCGTTAAAAATAAATCTAGTATATTATGGTTTCTTGTTGGTTTTTTATTAATTTGGTCTAAGTTTAGATTTTGGATGGTATTGATAAACATTTCATTTATTTCTTTTGTGTTTTGGTGCTTTTCTATACAGTAGCTATTCCAATTTATATCAGGGAGGTTGAAGTCCCCCATTATCCAAATTATAGCATTTTTATATTTAGTTTCAATACTTGTCAGCTGATTACACAGATCAGACATGTACTCTGATGTTGAGTTTGGTGGTCTGTAAACACTGCCTACAATTATTGGTTTGGAATTAGGTCTGCTTATTTTACAAAATACTGATTCTATGTTATTTTGAGGTTCTAATTTAATTTCTTCAGCTATTAGGGTAGATTTTATGGCTAGTAAGACTCCTCCATGCCTGTCTGACCTATCTTTCCTAAAAATTTCATAATTATTATTGAATATCTCTGTGTTGTAAATATCTGGGCTAAGCCATGTTTCGGAACCTGCAATTATGTCTGGCTCTTCATTATTTATTAAAAGTTCCAAATTCATTGTGGTTTATGAAATGTTTATCTGTAGCTTACATATTTCAATTCATTGTACTTTATGAAATGTTTATCTGTAGCTTATATATTTCAATTCATTGTAGTTTATGAAATGTTTATCTGTAGCTTATATATTTCAATTCATTGTAGTTTATGAAATGTTTATCTGTAGCTTATATATTTCAATTCATTGTAGTTTATGAAATGTTTATCTGTAGCTTATATATTTCAATTCATTGTAGTTTATGAAATGTTTATCTGTAGCTTATATATTTCAATTCATTGTAGTTTATGAAATGTTTATCTGTAGCTTATATATTTCAATTCATTGTAGTTTATGAAATGTTTATCTGTAGCTTATATATTTCAATTCATTGTAGCTTATGAAATGTTTATCTGTAGCTTATATATTTCAATTCATTGTAGTTTATGAAATGTTTATCTGTAGCTTATATATTTCAATTCATTGTAGTTTATGAAATGTTTATCTGTAGCTTATATATTTCAATTCATTGTAGTTTATGAAATTTTTATCTGTAGCTTATATATTTCAATTCATTGTAGTTTATGAAATGTTTATCTGTAGCTTATATATTTCAATTCATTGTAGTTTATGAAATGTTTATCTGTAGCTTATATATTTCAATTCATTGTAGTTTATGAAATGTTTATCTGTAGCTTATATATTTCAATTCATTGTAGTTTATGAAATGTTTATCTGTAGCTTATATATTTCAATTCATTGTAGTTTATGAAATGTTTATCTGTAGCTTATATATTTCAATTCATTGTAGTTTATGAAATGTTTATCTGTAGCTTATATATTTCAATTCATTGTAGTTTATGAAATGTTTATCTGTAGCTTATATATTTCAATTCATTGTAGTTTATGAAATGTTTATCTGTAGCTTATATATATGCTTTTTTAATTAGGCCTACCCCCCGGAATTGTGCTTGTTAATTATCAATGTGTATGTTTTTCACTATGTGTTTTTTACATTCTTCGCCTAATTAAGGTGCGTACACGTTTTAGACTGATAATATTCTCTTTCGAAATAGTATAGGACTACGGCCTTAAAACAAACGCCTCTGCTTTGGTGGCCAAACTCCAACTTGAACCCCGTCAACACCGCGCGGTAAACCAAGTCACCACTATGTACAAGATCATGAATTGCCACGTTTGAAATGTCCACACAGTCAGGTTGCATCCAGCAGGTGTCCTGGTCTACCCGAGATCATCAGCTCAAACTGCATGTACCAAACGCACGCACCGAAGTTTTTTTTTTCGTCAGCCTTTATAATGTGGTATTAATGAGCTGCCCAGCGGCAGCGCGTTCGACTGGCGATCCTAGGGTCCTGGGTTCG
Source organism: Anisus vortex (assembly GCA_949126835.1). Taxonomy (NCBI): domain Eukaryota; kingdom Metazoa; phylum Mollusca; class Gastropoda; family Planorbidae; genus Anisus; species Anisus vortex. Next base: position 1,399,877 of record OX421505.1, on the reverse strand, counting down.
AATCCAGGCTAGGATTTTTTCCCAGGATTTGAGGGTGTCTTTGAGTCTATCCAGCTCTGATGGGTACCTGACCTTAGTTGGGGTAAAGTAAAGGCGGCTGTGCATAGTGCTGGCCACACAATCACCTAGAATACCGTGGCCACGGAAACTGGTGGTACACTCTGGACCAAGTCTCCATCTCTGCCCCCCCCCCCCGCCCCTCTGTATCGAAGGGTTCGACTAAATACCTCAAATGAAACTCTGTCATCTTGTTTGTAATTCTTGATTATTTGTTATATAATTTTGTATGTTGTTAAATTATGGACTTTTTCCTCGGGCCTAAAGGGTCTCCACAGTAATATGAAGAAAAAGAAGAAGAAGATTGAAACGTATGATTTATTTCATACTTTAAAGATTTAAAAAAAAAAACATTATTATTTAACTTTTACATCAACGAGACTAATTTATTGGCATCTAGAACTAAAGAAAAACTCTATTAAATGATCAATTTTTAAGATTTCAAAGAAAAAAAATAGTTTGATCTTGTATTTTGAATTTTGAAATTTGAAAAAATGATTAATTAAAGGTTATAGAGAACATCCTGAACATGTTGCATAGGTCTCACAGCGTCACGACATCAGGGGACGCAATTGTAGAATATAGCCCCCCGCCTGCGTCGTTGCCTGAAAGATAAACAAACACTGATTTCCATTTTTATTAAAGAAACAGAACTACTAGACTGGCTAAGTTCCATAAGTCTTTGTAAATAAAACAAGCAGACAATCAAAGCACAGTCAAGCAAAGACTATAATAAGATGGACCGCTGGCTTAAATATTTCTTCTATTTGATGACTCGAATGACTTCTTTTCGGAACTCCCGATTCCCTTTTGTATTTTACACTTCCTTTTTAATCGCTATGATTTAAAATTCAAATCGAAAGTTGTAAACAGCGGAAACCTTTAGGCAGCGTTATTGGCTGCGCAAGAAAAAAGCATAAGCTCTAAAAATAGAGCAAGCGATCCCAATTATTATTGTCTTTGATTCAAGGGTATTCTTTGTTTTTAATTAGAATTACTATTTGTCGTCAACCCTATATTATAAATAGTTTGGTGCGTGTAATTATACAGTAATAGTAGCTTGAAGAAGCCATCATCTCATAGAATCGTAGGATCGAGCCTTTAATACATTAGACATAATACATGTTGTTATTGCCTAAACACATTTAATACATTAGACATAATACATGTTGTTATTGCCTAAACACAAAATCGAACCAGCCTTCTGGCACTTACGTCCACGGCGTAACGATGTTCAGTTCGGACGCAAGCCACACCACGGAACTTCGGACTTCCGTTCGGAACATTGTCGTGGTAAGTAAAGTACCATTCTGACCAATTTGATCATAGGGCTGGTAAAGCAGCGTTCACTAGTTTCTGGTGGTCAAGGCATACTAGGGAATTGTGTGGCAACACAATGCTCAGCCATCTTTACATTACTCACAACTAATGTCAGGTACCCATCAGGGCTGGGTATTTTCCAGGAACACCTTCAAGGTCCCGGGAAAAAATCCTAGTGTGCACTAGGATTCAAACCCAGAGCCTTCGGATCGCCAGTCAAACGCGCTGCCGGTCGGCCACCGTGTCCCATACAATGTCGTGGCGGCTCGATCATATACCTGCAATGTCGTGGTGGCTCGAACTTATACCTGCAATGTCACCCGGCAGCGCTAATCCCATCCGTAGTGGGATTCCAGGCACCAGAGCGGGGTTGAGACGGTAACGCTATGTTCTATACTTCATCGTCAACCGATCCTGGGGGGTGGGGGAGGGGCCTCCATGAGGTACAATGAGTCTCGGACGAGCAGAAAGGGCTGTACCCGCGTGTGTTAGCAGAACGGTTTGCACTTGATGCTTTCTACAGTTCCTTCTTCGCTTTGAGTCCCATGGGTACAGAAGTGCCGAAGGCATTAGACTTACAATACCTAAGTCAGGTAAACTGCTTGCAAAATAAGGGACACCCCTTGGCCATTTCTATAACCTTACGCGTTTACACCTCTATGCATGACTGCGAATCATTCCGCTTTCAATTAAACTTCAAATAAATTATGTATAAGTTTAATATAATATTGCAACGTTATACTATTGATAGTAATTTGAATGAATGTCAAAACATCCTAAGTACTTAACACAAGGCTTTATTCTGAATAAACGTTAACACGGAGAACACATCAAGTAGTAGACAAGGTCACAACAAAGACACTGGGGAATAATGGGCCAACAACACAGGGGGACGCACTCTCACAGTTCACAATAATATGAGAAACAGCACAACAAACAGACACAACGATTACAACAATAAGTTTTGAAACCACCAAAAAAGACATATTTGTAGATTGTATTATTTAAATTGTTAAAAAGTAAATTACTTTAGAATTTAAAAAAGCAAACTTACTTGCAGCTAAAACCTAGACAGCATGGAGTTTTATCACAGTACTGATATTTTCCAGCACACCATGATTGCCATTGCCTTATTTCAATAAAGTAAAAAAAAAATTATTAAAATTCTTCTTTGACTTAAATGGCTAATTTTAAGAAATAATTACAGAAAGCATTTTATGGTACATAACAGGGCTAGGACCTTCTGATAACAGTGTGGCCAAAAGTATAATTTCTAATTCATTCAGCGTTCTAACAGCCTAAATGTCAGTTTGCTCGATCACTCAATGTCTTGTAGAAGATAACTTGCAAATACTTTTTTTTTTGGAGGGGGGGGGTGCTTACGCGTGCCATTGAAAAGTCTGGCACGCTTGCCGTAGGTTGCCGCATAAGATTCGATGTTGTCAAGGAATAAAATAAACTATAAGTATGCAATGTTTTGTTCTAGTTTATTGCCAACAATTAACTTGCAAAGCAGGAATGTAACATAAGGATAGTGTTGTATTTAAAGTGTATGAATTGATAATCAGTATGTGAAGCGCCTATCTATCTATCTATCCTTATATATACATAAATATAAATTACACTGTGTGTGTACTCAACCAATCAAATTAGTTAATTTAAAAGTCACGTGATCTTATTATCTCATACTATAATTTTGCAATTTTACTTCGGGCATGTGATCATGTGTCTTCCCTAAGTAACTGGTTAACGTATTGGACTACTGTGCGGGCGACCAGGTTTCGATTCTCCAGTTATCACTTTTTCCTAGCTTTTTTAAAAAAATTCAATAAATAATACTATTTAAAAAATCTACGAGAAACACCGGGTAATTTAGATTTTTGTTAAATAAAAAGACTTGCCTTTAATAATATTTAGTTTAAATAACCCTACTTAAAGACTTTAGTAAAAAAAGATATTTTTTTTTCTATTATTAGATTTATAGCTTTCTGTTTATTGTAGTTTATAACATTTTTTATTATGTAGATTAAACAGGCCTGATTAGTTCTCCCCCGGGCAACAACGGGCAATTCAGCTTGTATATATTTTTACGACTTCGCAATTGTCAAAAGTGACAAAAATGTTCTTCCGTAAATTTAAAGTGTTAGATGTATAAAAAGGGCTTCCGTGGTTTTAAATCATTTCATCACTGGAATTTCCAAGGGGTAAGAACACACGCGTCATAATAGTAAATGGCGATACTTATTCGTGTATCGATTATTGAGACACGTTGCAATATTTCCTTATGAACGCTATGAATGCTATACAGTTTCAAATGGTTACATCAGAGAATTCTAGTATAATCCTAAGCTTCGATGGTAGTATCGAATGTGTCATGTAGGATTAGTTGCGGAATCCAACGATAATTTCTAGTCAGTCCTTCGTAAGCCTTTGACTTGTCAATACGTTAACTCAAGTTCTAATACGGTATTTCGGGTGATGTTATTTTCAAAAGGATTTAAATAGTATTCACAATTCAGTAGTGAGATATTAATCATATTGGAAACTAACTCACTATCTTCAAATGTGTAAATTCTTTATATTTCTTGATGGACTTGCAGGTATAGTGAATACAATTATATATATATATATATTATTATCATTATATATACCAGCTCTTCAAGATGTGTTCAATTCAAGGTTCCTATCAATGATGAATAAAATCATTTAGTACCATGCACACACACACTACCCCACAGCTACATCCGATCTAGTCGAAGTGGTAGAATTTGAAAGACGGAACATGTGTAATCAAGTCAGATTTTCAATTGTTTGGATTAATAAAGGAATTTGTATCAGTGTTGTCCAACAGTAAACAAAATATTTACCTTTTTGCACCTTTTAAGTCCCTGTCCTCTACTGGAGAAAAAGATAATAACAAATATTTATAACATTGAATATTATATAAGTTTCAATACAACACTTAGCACTCATACGTACTTCAAACTCTTACACCAATTTGAAAACATCGTTAGACTAAGGACAGGTCATAACAGGCTGAATCAAAACATGTTCAGAAACTACTAATCGGAGCAAGTGCAATGTGGCCCCTGGGGAACAGCTCCCGAAATTTCGGAACATGTCCTTCAGACCTGCCCCCCTGTATCTCTCTACCCGTTTAACCATAGGTATTCAATAAAAACAAAATTAATGATTACCTTCACAATAAGACATCTGTATTAAGATGAAGGTTAGACATAGTACAATTAAAGTGATCTTGTCCATAGCTGTTGTCTTGGTCACTTTTATGTTGAAGATAATGTTTGACTTAGTGTATTATTTAATATCAACAATAACATCACATTTTTTAAAAACTACATTTTCAGGCATTATATTTTATCATTGTGTAAATATTTAACGTATATATATATATAATGCTTTGTGTTTTATGCTCTATACTCCATATTTGACTTCATCATCAACAGACTCTTGACCGTTGTAGTCGTTTGGAGCGGGGGAGGGGGGGCGAATGGATATTGCGGACTGTCAAGAAACTATTATGGAATCAATCAAGCGGCGTAAGTTGACATGGTTCGGTCATGCATACTAACCTGCCCACCACCCCCCTCCCCCCAAAAAAAATTTAATAATAAATAAATAAATATAACAATATAAAAAAAATAAAGGAAACATTCTACAAGGCACCTACAAGGTGGACGTCGGAGAGTCAGTCAGCGAAAATGCGGATTCGACAGTATAAAGGATTGGACATGCAGCGCTGAACTATTGACAGTCCCAATAGATTTGCAAAAAATGGAGACTGCTGAGGTGTCCATTAGCTCCCTCAACGACCATTACGGTAAATGGTTAGATGATGATGATGATGATGATGATGATGATGATGAAGATGATGATGAATATGCTCAACTGACAAGAGTAAGCCCAATAAGTAAATCTCTAAACCTAGAAACACTAGAGAAAAAATAGGCAAAGAATAAAGTAGTAATAATACATTAGGCTTATAATTCTAATTTAGAAATACGGCACAATAACAATTTATTATAATGCTCTAATAAACATAAATACAAAAATACTTTTGTTTTACTATATTCTGCAAAATCCAAATGCAATTGAAAATTTATTTGTTCCTGAGTGACAACCGGGCATGAAATGGGTGGCCCGAACAATCAGAAAAAAAAATTGACATCATTTAAAACACTAATCAAAAAGCAAAATTAGACGGATAGATATGCCGGCTGGTTAGATCACCGGACTGTCAACCAACGCGTCGTGGGTTCTATCCCTGCCGCCGACCGATCCCTGCCGCCAAGCTGGAGTTTTGGGCCTAGTGGACGTAATAATTTTCTTTCTAGAAAGAACGTCTGTAAAACTTATAAGAATAATCTTAGGCGTCAATAATCGTCTGTGTAAAAGGTCGTCTGCTACATATACAATTTAAGTTTATTGTCATTATATGCTACACATCTCCGCGGTATGATTCTTTACTTTGCTAAGAGTTTAACTTAGCTATTGTTGCTTGTTTTGTTAATAGTTTTTCCTTATAAGTCACATCAAAGACTCTCATAAGATGGACCGCATGCTTTAATATGTCTGCTATTTGATGACTCGAATGTCTTTTTTTTTCGGAATTTTGATCGCAGAACGTCCTCTAGAATTCCGGTTTAGTATTTGCTCAAGTTTTCTGAATGAAAAATTAAGATTAAAATCGAAAGTTGTATAGAGCGGAAGTCTCTAGGGAAGTTTAGGAGTATTAAAGACAGTGTGTGCAAGGAATAACAACAAGTGTTAAGCTTCAAAATTAGAGCATGCTGTCCATTTTTATTATAGGCTTTGATGTGTACCGGAAAGCTTAAGGACGCATTGAAGGCGCGCATGCGCAAACTAACTATTCAGCTCGAAAAAATATAGCATGCGGTCCATTTTATTATAGTCTTTGGTCTAGGCTACTTACTACATGACATAATCAATCATAATATATTACAGTTTACAGACATCCCTTCTAGATAGAAGATTATTACCTTAAACTAAGACCCAAAACTACTGCCTGAGCAGCAGAGATTGGTCAGTGGCAGGGGCTGCTAGAATCGGAAGCCGTTTTTGTTAACAGCCCGGTAAACTAACCGCAGGACCAGCCGATCTTCTTTGCTATCGTGAATTAGTTTATCAATATAACATTGACTTGTGTGTAATACGTTTATTTCTTTAACATAAACTTGCAAAGGCAAAAACTGGTATTGTGACACACACAACTAAAACAATTTCTTTACCAACCTGTTTTGTCTTTCTTCTAGATTCTATCTGTAGCAGTTCGAGCGATGTGTTCAGCAAGATGATAAGTTTCAGAATTTTTATAGAAAAAAAGATCATAAAGAGATGCATTGTTCTACATAAATAAGTGCGGTTATTGTTATACGCTGATGCCGCATAACAGCATAATTTTTGAAACATGGACAGCTATAACTCTCTAAAACTCCAGGGTGCGTATGAATAAATAATGAAGAGATTTTTCTATCTTTCCATCTATATGTGTTGCGGACAAATGTTGTATGTAATCTTTCCGCAATTACATAATTCTACTTTCTATCTATACGCCATTGACCAAAGTTTGTGTATCCTAGAAGACGCGAGAAGAAAAATAATTATAAGATAGCCTACAAGACGAAAGAAGAAAAAAAATAATAAGGTACTCTACAAGATGCAAGAAGAAAAATAGTAAGACAAGAGGGGTCGGCAACATTTTAATAATGGTGTGCCAAAGTAGGATTTCTAATTCATTCGGCGTGCACAGAGCTTAAAAGTTATGCGGCACTAACAATCGATTTCTTGTAGAAAAGACTGCAATTAAAAAACGCTATGCGTGCCAGTTGTGGCACGCATGCCATGGGTTGCCGACTCTGGCCTTCAAGACGCAAGAAGAAGAAAAAGAATTAATCTTGCTTCGTTTTTAAAAGGTATAAGAACTCGTTTGTACCTCACTCTGTGATACTGTACTCCTTGACTGTAAAGCGGGGGTCTTAATCACGCGGCCCGAGGGCCACATGCGGCCCACCAAGTGGATTTTTGTGGTCCGACAGTAAGCATATAAAAAATGTAATATTCGTGAAATTCGGACAGCTAGTACTGAGAGCGCAAAAACGGTGGCGCAAAAACGGTTGCGCCAAAACGGTGGCGCCAAAATGGCGGCGCCCAAACACCCTGCTTCGTATGCATACATCTGTCAAACTTGACGCTAACGACAAAGTAAAACAACACTTTATAAAAATCAACAAGTAATTAATTAACTCTGTATTCTTATCAGATTATAGCCAAGATCTCCGGGTTGTAACAAATGTTACATTTACATGCTACCGACGAGATGATTCATAACATTCCTTATCCCTTATGCGTTAAAAAATTAATGCATATAAGTACTCTATCTTTCCGAGTGGCATTCGGGCATGAAATGGGTTGCCTGAACAAACCAGGAAAACCAGTAACTTAACATAGTTTAATACATTAATCGAAATGCAAGACCAGACTCGGACAACGGAATGACGTAATAATCTTCTTCATATAAGGAGTGTCTGTAATGTATAAGATAAGATAAGGCAGTTGTAACCAAAGATACACATATATATATGCAAATATATTGTACAAATATTGTTCGAATACATGTGACAAGAAAATTTGTCAAAAAAATTTAAGTTATTTCAAAAAATTATCCTTCTGGCTCTTAAATCCAGGGCGTAACGGTGTAGAAGGGGGGATCAGGGTGTAGTGTTTGGGGTGGAGGGGAGACACACCAATATCCTGTCCGAGACTAGACACCAAGCGGCAGGCCGATAGAGCATCCACTACACTTCTTCTCTTCTACCTACGGAATTCCCTCTCGGATTATCATCCTGGTGGCTCTCTCGTATTCCTACTAGGGATGTTAAAACCGGATTATTTTCAAAACCGGTTTTCGGTTCTATAAAACCAGTTTAAAAACAGATTTTGATTCCTTCCCCCCTCCCCTAGGCCAGAAAGGCCAAATGTGCGTAGTTTTGTAGGTTTATTTGAAAAATAATTCAAACTTAAATTTTAATATTGTTTGCAGGGCATTCAAGGAGTTGATTTGTATGAATACAATATAATTTTGTGCACTTTACCATAACATTCTTTAGAACTAAAAAAATTGGGTTAATTGATTAAAAACCGATAATAGTTTTCAATACGGTAGTGATAATCTATTTCCGATTATCGTTGACCATAATATTAAGGAGCAAATGAAGAAGATGACGATGTTAATCCAGGATGCAGGTGCGTACACAATCCAGTGGTACTGCAAACGCTCCGGCATATCTGTTGGGAACATAGTTTACACCGAGCCATCGTTAAAGAGTTGTTTTCAAAGATGAGCCGAAAAGTAAAAAGATTCATGTTAATTGAAACTTTAACTTAACATTTGGTTTGTTGTTGTTTTTATTGTAAACCATAGTTTTTTTTTTCGAAAAAAAAAAGAAACACAATATTTTCAACTAAATAGTGTTAACAAGGCATTTCAAGAACTGTTTTGTGTGAATCCAACATTATTTATTTAAAATATTTCCATCAGAACAAAAAGAAAAGGGTTGCTACCAAATAACCGAAATACGGTTGTAATTTTCAAAACCGGTTTTCAGTTTCAAAACCGCAATCCGATATTCCGAATTTCGTTTAACATCCCTAATTTTGACACTGTGGCCCGAATAGCACGAAATTCTAGACTATAGGCCTAGGCCATCATGGCTCCAGGGGCGGGATTGAGGCGGGAGGTTGCGCTCGTTGCTTCCACGAACCTCTTGGCAGTGCAATTATTCTCGGACGCGCAATAGGGCTGCTCCCCCTCCCCATACGCTAGCCGACCGGGGTAATCGTAAAGTGAGCGTATCGACTGCATTACGTGCAGGCTCTGATAACCAAGGGATAGTGGTTTTAACAATGTATGAAGTGTTTTGTTTTTTTGAGTTTACTAGGGTTGGCTTGCTTGGGGGGGGGGGGGGAGCGTGCGGCCCTAGACACACCTCTCAAGGGATAAAGTGACACATGTCTTCATCCGAATTCTTAGACCTCTGCTGTAAAGCATAATCAAGAACCGAATCACTGTAAATTTGGCAACGGTATTTTCGTCAACGGTATTTTCGGCAAGGTAATTTTGGCAAAGGTAAATTCGGAAAAGGTAATTTCGGCAAAACTATCAAAGCGGTAATTTTGGCAACGGTAAATTTGGCAAACTTAACATATCCACTGTTTTTTATTGACTATATTGGTAGTACTACACTCTAGTCCGGAGATGGGCAACCTACGGAATGCGTGCTAGACTTGGCACGCAGTACGGTTTTAAATTTCACGTGAAAGAGCACCAAAAAGGAAGTTTAAGTATCTTCTGCATGAAAAGAGCAGGATGACATTAAGGCCGTTGGCACCCTGAAAGATTTAGAAATGCTACTTTGGGACACTATTATATAAAGTTTGCCGACCCCTGCTCTAGTCTACTAAATAAAGCTAATGGCACGAAATGAAGTTAGCATTATAGAAAGTGCCTGATTTGTGACATGTTTGCTATAGCGTAACCAGATAGATGAGCCACAGGCATTGAGTTCATGAGACGTGCTAAAATGACAAAAATGTATAAATAAAGAATACAAATTAGGTAACATAAAAAATTAATTAATTCGTTTGACTAAAAATTAAATTTAAGAAAAACATTGAATAAAAACATTGTAATTTTTTTTACCATTTACGCTATTTAACTAATGCATAAGAAAAGGAACATTTTAATAGACGCCAAATGTAACCATCCCGTCTATAGCACAAGGAAACAATGGCAAAGCAATATAACGTAATGTAGATTATTTGCCATCTCCCTCTTCTTTTTTAAACACCAGAATGAGACTCGCCGTGTTTAAAAAACAAATGCTAGCCCCACCTTCCCCCGTCTCCCCACCCCGTCTCCCCACCCCCGTCTCCCCACCCCCGTCTCCCCACCGATTAAAGTGTTAGTGACCAGCTTGGTAGCTTAGGCTAAGCAGTGAAAACTAAAAGATGTGGGCGAGGTTTCTATGTCTATGGTGGCCATGTGTTCACCCCCCCCACGCAACAAACCGTGTTAAGAGAATAGGCCTATAGGTCAGCAAAGTAATTCTTTAACTCTCCCTGACGTAATCGGTCAAGAAATAGGGACTGTGTTCGTTTTTGATAGATCTATAAAGTAGGGGGTTGTAATGTGTTTGCAATGTATCCCGTACGATCTAAACAAACCTGGGCTCAAGTATGGTCGTGTCTGAACGGAGTAAACAAGTGTACAGAAGGATACAATATAACATTAAATTCAAAAGACTTAAAAAGCGGGTCAGAGGCGTAATCCCTTAAATTCACCAATGCATTACATTTCTGTTTAGAATGTGACACAAATTAGGGGCGGGGGGGGGGGGAGGATCTTCATGATAAAATCGTGGAATTACAGAACACTACAAAAAGAAAGTTTGAGTACCTACCCCCACATTGCACTATTTGCCCCAACCCACTTTATACAATCTGATTCCCCCCCCCCTACGCCGACTTGCACTAATGACTATTACGTTGAATTCCTGGCTACGCCAATAAATTGGCAAAGTTACTTCTCATTACAAATCCCAATCCTGCACTAATACACCAATCGCTACTTTTTTTCTCTTTCTGGGAGTAAGTCTACTTTCCCACCATACTATATCCACATCTCTGACTTGAAACTATATCAATGTCTTGTTCATCACATTGATATGAAACATGTTAATTATATATTAATAAAAATGATAAGAAGATACTACTAGGCATACACGTTTATATTATTTAAATGTATTGACTAAAAGAATAACTAGCAACAACAAAACAAAACAAAACTAGCAACAAAAACTCCTTGAACTCCATAACCCCGCCCCCCCCACCTTTTTTTCCCTGCTGTAGCCTGGGGTCACTAATACTTGAATTGGCAGAACTTCGTGAGGGGAGTCGGGTAAGTACTTACGATGGTCTTGGTCAGGGGCGGGAGGGGAGGAGGGCATTCTACGTTTTCTCTTGTTTACACAATCAGTATCATACTATGTAGGGGTGGAGGTCAGGTAGTCAGAGTTACGTAATATCGTAGGGAAGACAAATGTATGCTTTGACGCGTAAAATCAGTTTGGATACCTTACACACATAGGCCTACCTTGACCTTTGCCGAGGCGTACCTTAAAGGCAAGGGGGGGGGGGAAGAAACGCTGGGGCTGGGGAAGGGGTACATTTGGCGCCTATTTAAAATGTTTGTCTTTGATCATTAGATGACGTTAAATTAAATAACGTGCCAAAGTGCTCCTTAATGTTATCATGCTCTTTTCACCATTTTGGTGGTCTTTCATGTGCCATTTGAAAACGCTCTATGTGCCAAGTATGGCACGCATTGCATAGATTGCCTATCAATGGACTAGAGTGTAGTCTAACCAATACTTTTAATAAAAACAGTGGATATTATATGATTGCCAATTTTACCGTTGCCAATTTTACCGCTTTGCGTGTTTTGCCGAATTTACCTATTCCGAAATTACCTTTGCCAAAATCACCTTGCCTTAAATACCGGTTCCGAAATTACCATTGCCAAATTTACCGAGCACCGCATATGTTTTGTTTTGCAGATATTTGCTAACCCAACAGTTTTCTACGTCTGCATACATTACTAATCAAGCTAGGGCTAAACTGGGGTCAGATAGAGAAATTGGCCCAGGATCGAGATACCTGGAGGACTCTAGTTGGCGGCCTATGTCCCAGGTGGGCCGAAAGGCATAAGTAGGTAAAGCGTTATCATAAGCCATATGTTTGTCTTTTGCAGATTTGTTGCTAACCCAACAGTTTTCTACGTCTGCATACATCTGCCCCCCACTGTACGCTGTCGACAGAGTAAACAACACATTACAAAAGTCATTACAATAATTACAATATTGAAGATTGCACGGCGGCCGTGCGACAGCGCGTTCGGCTGGCGTACCTACGGTCTTGGGTTCGAATCCTGGTGAAGGCTAAGATTTTTTGTTGGGCCCGGCTGAGTGTCCCTGAGTCTCACAGCTTTGAGGGGTACCTGACCTTAGTTGGATGTAAACTCAAAGCGGCTGTGCATAGTGCTGACCACACAATCACATAGTGTGCCGTGGCTAAAGAAACTGGTGAACACTGCTTCACCGGCCCTGTGGATCAATTTTGCCCGACGGGATTCTTTACAATAATTAATAATTCATGAGTTAATTGTGTATTCTTATCTTAATTTTTGCTAACCCAACAGTTTTCTATGTCTGCATACATCTGCCCCCACTGTACGCTGTCGACAGAGTAAACAACACATTACAATATTCATTACGATAATTACAATATTGAAGATTGCCCGGTGGCCGTGCGACAACGCGTTCGGCTGGCGTACAGAAGGTCCCGAAGGTCCTGGTTTCGAATCCTGGTGCAGATTAGGAGTGTGCCCCTGAGTCTACCCAGCTCTGATTACCTTAGTTGGGGTAAAGTGAAGGCGGCTTTGCGTAGTGCTGGCCACACAATCACTTAGTGTGCGTGGCCACAGAAACGAGTGAACGCTGCTTCAGCGGCCCTGTGGATCAATTTGGTCCGACGGAATCATTTACCAAAATGAATAACTAATTAATTTATTCTGTACTCTTATCTTATCTCTTATAGCCAAGGTCGGCTGGTCTTAACAAATGTTACGCTTAAGATATGTTATGTTTTTTAAAGCTTATAAATGTGATATTGATAATTTCATGCATAATTCGACATGATTCATAACAGTTAGGCAGTTATAATTAATTCTGTATTCTTATCTTATCTCCTATAGCCTAGATCTGCGGGTTGTAACAAATGTTACACTTAAAAGTTGTTATCTTTTTTTACTCCCTTTATTTAAAGTTGCATTTTCTGTCTGTCTGTCTGATAGCAATGGTGCAAGAATTGGCTTCGATTTTTCGACCACTTCCGTTGTCCAATCGAGCTGAAATTTGGACAGCAGACTTGCCCCGACTAACAATACAGTTAAAACGACTTAATAATACTACACTATGACAATATTCATTTCTTAAAAGGAAAGTATAAGAAAAATGTTGGTTTCACTTTAAAAATGCATGTGCAACTTTTTATAGTTTTTCGGCGCAAAGCTAGAAAAAAAAATTATGCGCTAAGATTATTTTTAGAACAATTCATACGGAGTAAATAGATATTTTTGAGATTTGCGACACAGATATATTTCTGTACGTTTCATTTGCAGTAGTCAATCAATTATTTAATTACATGATGGTAAACTTAGTTTTCAAATAAAGGGAGTATAATGAAAACTTCGTTTTTATAATTTTCTTGTTTCAAGTTCACACGCACGTGACGTCATGATTCATAACATATTTTGGCAGTTATAAACAAATGTACAAATATATATTCATTGTACGAATTTATGTACGAGTAAGTGATTTCTAAAAAAAAAAACAGACGAGCCTTGTGACTCCAGTGAGACACGGCGCAAATGGGTGGATTTGGGAGGGGAGGGGGTAAACGGGAGACACACACCTGTCCGAGACTAGCTACCCCACAGCAGGCACACCATCTTAGTGTACAGTGTCTTTCATGTTATCGTAAAACGACTTGATCAGATTTAGTTGGCAGCTAGTCTTTGACTGAATATTGAAGAGTCTATCTCTGTTTACATTGTCAAATGACTTGATCAAATTTAGTAGTTTTAGTTGGCAGCCAGTCTTTGACAGAATATTGAAGAGTCTATCCCTGTTTACATTGTCAAATGACTTGATCAGATTAAGTAGTTGGCAGCCAGTCTTTGACAGTATGTTGAAGTGTCTAACTCTGTTTACATTGTCAAATGTCTTGATCAGATTTAGTAGTTTTAGTTGGCAGCCAGTCTTTGACAAAATATTGAAGAGTCTATCTCTGTTTACATTGTCAAATGACTTAATCAGATTTAGTAGTTTTGGTTGGCAGCCAGTCTTTGGCAGAATATTGAAGAGTCTATCTATGTTTACATTGTCAAATGACTTGATCAGATTTAGTAGTTTTAGTTGGCAGCCAGTCTTTGACAGAATATTGAAGAGTCTATCCCTGTTTACATTGTCAAATGACTTGATCAGATTTAGTAGTTTTAGTTGGCAGCCAGTCTTTGACAGAATATTGAAGTGTCTATGTCTGTTTACATTGTCAAATGACTTTATCAGATTTAGTAGATTTAGTTGGCAGCCAGTCTTTGACAGAATATTGAAGAGTCTATCTCTGTTTACATTGTCAAATGACTTGATCAGATTTAGTAGTTGGCAGCCAGTCTTTGACAGTATGTTGAAGAGTCTATCTTTGTTTACATTGTCAAATGACTTGATCAGATTAATAAGTTGGCAGCCAGTCTTTGACAGTATGTTGAAGAGTCTATCTCTGTTTACTTTGTCAAATGACATGATCAGATTTAGTAGTTGGCAGCCAGTCTTTGACAGAATATCGAAGAGTCTATCTCAGTTTACATTGTCAAATGACTTGATCAGATTTAGTAGTTGGCAGCCAGTCTCTGACAGTATGTTGAAGAGTCTATCTCTGTATACATTGTCAAATGTCTTGATCAGATTTAGTAGTTTTAGTTGGCAGCCAGTCTTTGACAGTTCGTTGAAGAGTCTATCTCTGTTTACATTGTCAAATGTCTTGATAAGATTTAGTAGTTTTAGTTGGCAGCCAGTCTTTGACAGAATGATGAAGTGTCTATCTCTGTTTACATTGTCAAATGACTTTATCAGATTTTAGTAGTTTTAGTTGGCAGCCATTCTTTGACAGAATATTGAAGAGTCTATCTCTGTTTACATTGTCAAATGACTTGATCAGATTTAGTAGTTTTGGTTGGCAGCCATTCTTTGATAGTATGTTGAAGTGTCTATCTCTGTTTACATTGTCAAATGACTTGATCAGATTTAGTAGTTTTGGTTGGCAGCCAGTCTTTTATAGTATGTTAAAGTGTCTATCTCTGTTTACATTGTCAAATGACTTGATCAGATTTATTAGTTTTGGTTGGCAGCCAGTCTTTGACAGAATATTGAAGAGTCTATCTTTGTTTACATTGTCAAATGACTTGATCAGATTTAGTAGTTAGCAGCCAGTCTTTGACATTATATTGAAGAGTCTAGCTCTGTTTACATTGTCAAATGACTTGATCAGATTTAGTAGTTGGCAGCCAGTCTTTGACAGAATATTGAAGAGTCTATCTCTGTTTACTTTGTCAAAGGACTTGATCAGATATAGTTGTTGGCAGCCAGTCTTTGACAGTATGTTGAAATGTCAATCTCTGATTACATTGTCAAATAACTTGATCAGGTTTAGTAGTTGGCAGCCAGTCTTTAACAGTATGTTGAAGAGTCTATCTCTGTTTACATTGTCAAATGACTTTATCAGATTAAGTAGTTGGCAGCAAGTCTTTGACAGAATGTTGAAGAGTCTATCTCTGTTTACTTTGTCAAATGACTTGATCAGATTTAGTAGTTTTAGTTGGCAGCCAG
Source organism: Anisus vortex (assembly GCA_949126835.1). Classification (NCBI taxonomy): domain Eukaryota; kingdom Metazoa; phylum Mollusca; class Gastropoda; family Planorbidae; genus Anisus; species Anisus vortex. The sequence goes on along the minus strand of OX421505.1, from coordinate 1,383,960 downwards.
TCTTTGACAGAATATTGAAGAGTCTATCTCTGTTTACATTGTCAAATGACTTGATCAAATTTAGTAGTTTTAGTTGGCAGCCAGTCTTTGACAGAATATTGAAGAGTCTATCCCTGTTTACATTGTCAAATGACTTGATCAGATTAAGTAGTTGGCAGCCAGTCTTTGACAGTATGTTGAAGTATCTATCTCTGTTTACATTGTCAAATGTCTTGATCAGATTTAGTAGTTTTAGTTGGCAGCCAGTCTTTGACAGAATATTGAAGAGTCTATCTATGTTTACATTGTCAAATGACTTAATCAGATTTAGTAGTTTTGGTTGGCAGCCAGTCTTTGGCAGAATATTGAAGAGTCTATCTTTGTTTACATTGTCAAATGACTTGATCAGATTTAGTAGTTGGCAGCCAGTCTTTGACAGTATGTTGAAGAGTCTATCTCTGTATACATTGTGTTATGGACGTCTCTATGATGACTATTATTACGACTCGTTAAATTGGATTCAATGAATATAGTTGTATCTTTATTAGAAGTCTCTAGATTCTGCTACTCTGTAGCCCAAGCTAGGGGTTCCTTGACTGACAGGTCTATGCAGTAATGTAGTTATATTCGTGATAATTTTCTTCAACACCTTTCTCAACAATGATAGATCAAACAACTCCAGTTGTTGAATAATTAATTTTATTTAAATTGTAGACTCAATATAAACGATCAATAAACGCATCAACTGATGGTAACATAAGTATTTCAAAATAAATGGCATATAATGTACAAGTATTAATATAGCGACTTCACTCTACAAACTTTCCAACTGAACTAACTTTAAGGAGGTGGGGACTTTACAAAGAAAACTATCATCGAAGATTCTACAGGGTCTTAATACGCATTTTAACCTCTTTCTCTATAAAATCCAGAATTATCCTCCAATTTCCACGGGGTTGGACGAATTATTTTATTTAAACTGCCCTCAGGGCACAAAGGTCAAACCTTGGTCGCCTTGGACTCTGATACGCACTTGTTAAGAGGTCAATGCCTTACTACGTCATTCATTTATGACCGATTTTCGTAACACGACCACCCTTCGAAAGTTTTATAATTATTTCTTTTACATTTTAACAATACTAAGAATGTTAATTTTAAGGAATAATTATAAAAGAAAATATTCCGGGGAAAACAATACAGTTCAACTGGCTATTCCACTAATTCAATCGAACTGATAACAATAACATATAATATATGAAATATAAGTTAATGTTATCAAAATGGCTTAACTACAGTCATTCAATCATTCAATTTTTAATTCAAAACAATGGACAATTAAATTGTTTATCTAAATCTTGTATACAAGAAAAATACATAGGGATAAATATTATACAATTTAATAATTTCCATTACATGAACATTCCACTGTAATAAAAACTCTCGCGTCCATTTAATTATAAACTTATATCTTTTACATTTGTTATCAAACAACAAAAGAAAAAAAATCACTTAATGTCTATTCAGACACGACTTATTTTTCATAAGGAGAAAAACGCTGTTATAAACACATACTAGACCTGACCTAATTACACGTTACAAAAATTATTGCTCGTGTAGACAGCATTTTTTTTTCAAGCCTGTAGGCTTGGACAACATTAGACAACTGTCTGTGACGCGACCCAAAATGTAGGTCAATTCCGCACTTCTCTCTCTCTCTCTTTTTTTCACTCTCTCATTCCCAATTGATTTTAACAACGTTGACATGGCTATGCAAATTTTTACCTCATCACAGCTTAGGTTAAAAATCTCTACGCGACCACAACGTTATCTTAACTAAATGAGCATTATTTAACCACTATTATCTCAAAATTACATTCATTTATGTTATTTTAAGAAAATAAAAAAATGGTCTGTTCACGAATTAAAATAGTTTATAGACAATTTCATTAAAAATATTTCAATCTTTCATTTTACCATGACCTTTCTACGTCATTATTTTCTTTTTAAAAGCGTTCACAGCAGTTTTAAATTGAAACATTCTATCTTTCATTCAGACATGGATTTACCTAAAACAAATTTGTTAATTTACTTAATTAACTATCAATTAAAGCAAGTTATCATCTTCATACAATCTTAGTATTAAACAGTAAGTACTTATTTTCTTTAGATTACATTAAAGACATTTCAAATACAATATTATTGACATACAAAAGAGTAAAGAGCATAGACTATATTTTTTTTTTCAGACAGAAATCAATTTAACAATTTTTACAAAACAATTGCTGGTCTGAATGGTTCCATAGCCGAGCTTTTCAGTTTGGTAAGGTTGGAATCCATTGCTCTTGTCCATTCCATAAAGGTTTTATTCATAGGTTCTAGGTTCCTGTTACTTTCACAGTGTTCAGGTCTACCCAGTCTTTTGATTGTCAGTACAATTCATTCAATCTATTTTAACTAATACAGAAAAAAAATAGATTAGTTTTACAATCTTGACATGAAATCCTTAATTAATCATACATTAGTTGAACATTGGTATGTCAACATTATAAATTCTCAACCATGAAATTCTCAACCATTCTGGTTTACAGTGTCAAGTCAGTGGCACATATCCTAAATTTATACAAAACAAGGATAAGTTTTATTTTACATTAGTTTCACTTCTGGTCTGCTTTTCATGTAACAGTATCCTAAAAGTGAAAAATCATATATAACATATTTCTTGGAATCTTGTTAGTCATAGTTCTGCCTTGCTACAACTATTTTTACCCTACATTATCATACATTCAATGATAATAGAACAAATGAATAAATTCACATAGAAGAAATTTGCATACTGACTTAGTGAGCAATTATTTCAACAACAGTACATGATAAAATAAATTTCCATAGTACAATAATAAAACATTTCTCAATACTTTAGTGATAGAAAAATTCTCTTTTCTTAAAATCATTTACATCTTTTTCAATCAAATTATCCTCTCTGCCAAATGTTTCAATTATCATTTCCAGAGATTTTCAAACATATCTAATAATCAGTCCACATTTATAATGTCCTCTGATTTAGAAACCAATTCTGCGGATTAAACTGATCTTTTTCTCTTATAGCAATTATTTTAATGCTCAATCTAACAAGTTTGTTTAGAAATATCACAATATAATGATATCTGCTTTAACAATACTTTTTCTCAGTCCTTTTTCATCACAAGTAAGGGATTTAGTTTTAAAATAGTAAGTTTGGTAACTAACTATCAGTGAATTTGTCATTCAATTCATCCTGAACTCCAGGCATGAATTTTACAAATAAGCGTAACAATGTTAACAACATCAAGCTTATTCCAATTGTTTTCAGAAGGTAAGGCTTTATCATTTTCAAATGATATAATATTTTTGCCTTGCTTTCATCACACAACAATGGCATCTGCATGTGAGCAGTGTACAATTTTTTTCTAACAAAAACAGTTATGTCAGACAAAAAATTTATGTACTTATCTAGGTACTTGATCAGCCCAAGGAGATCCAATTCGGTCTGCCATGCTTCTTGAAGTAGTTTGAGTGGTCCTCGGACAGTGGGTCCAAAGATTGGTCCATAGGCTCCTCGACTTTCCGGATAGGATTCAGTTGACATCTCCTGCTCCAGGCATAAGTTCTTTAGGACTGGATTGAAGAGTTCCGGGGCGAAGTTGGTCCTTCGATCTGTCGGTCTGGATTGTGGTAACCCATAGCTTTTGATAATTTCGGTCCAGCTCTTCGCACTCGTTTCTTCAGTGATGCTCCTCAAATCTTCATCTGTACCGGCAACTGCAGGTTTGGATTGTTGTTTGTTCATGCTGTGGTCTATCTGTTCATAGACATCAGTAGTAGGATTTTCTTTCTCGTCGACAGCTTTCTCATGCAACTGTAGCAACTCTGGGTCTACTTTCTGCTCAGCAATCAATTCATTTTGTGATGACTTCTTTGATTGTTCATTTCCTTTCGGACAATCATCAATCTTGGAGAAAATAGTAGTATCAAGTTCCACTTCTTCTTCCTCTTTCTTCTCTCGTGGGAGAATTTCTTCTTTCTTTTCCTTTTCTTGTAAGAAAATTTCTTCTTTCTTTTTCTGTGGTGTCATACCTTTTATGACATCACCTACAGGATAAAGTTCTTTTTCTTTTCCTGTCTCCACAATAGGACTAGGGTCTGGATTCTCCTTCACAATCAGTTCAGGTCTCACCCTCCCTTTCGCCAAATCATTTGCTAGGATAACAGATATGCCCTCAACAGGAAGTTTTGATATTACTCCAACTGTTACATATCCTGTCACCAAGTCAGATGAGAGGTATATCCTATGTAGAGGTATTTCTTCTTTCCATTCAAAACCTCTCAATAGGACAGTCTGTCCTGTCAATGTATTATCATTCAATGGTAATACATCTTTAAGCAGCAGGGTTAATGATGCTTCTGTGTCTCGTAATATGTTTACGGACTTCAGTGGTCCTTCCTTTTGTAAGGCCACACAACCTTCACTAATGAACGGTTGAAAACTGCACAGGGTCTCTGTGTCAATTTTATTCTTCCCTTGACCATGACTTTCGGGTGTTTTTTCATCTTTCGATGACTTCAGACTCTTGTTCGAGTCAAAAATACTTTGGTCTACTTTTTCGTCTCTGTGGACTTGGACAACTAATCCAATAGTAGCCATTCTGTATTTATAATCAGGATATTTATCCTCATTATCTTCAGTTGTAGATTTCTCTACCTTCTGACTTTTGCTCTCAGGCAAATCCACCCTCAGTGTTTCTGGTTTAGAAGAATCTTTCTTCGAATTCAGTTCGTTTGTATTTTCGCTTTCTTGTACCTTTTGTTTTGGTTTATGGCTAGCGCACATTACCACTTTATTAGGTCTTTTATCTTTCCTTATGCTCCAACAGTCTTCAATGCTATGTCCTGTTCTTTTACAAAAAGTACATTGGACGTTTTTGTTGACAGGTTTCTTATTAACATCATTTTGTTTCACAAAATGCTCTTTTTCACGATGTTTTTGTGGTGTGTTTTCTGCTGGCCGTTGTGTCCTAGTAAAATTCTTTTCACCAGCTGTTCTATGACACAGTGTGTATTGCTCCGCTAAATCAGCAGCCTTATGTGGGTCAGTGATGTCACGCTCGGATAAATACATTCTTACATCCGGCCTCACTTTGTTAATAAAATCTTCTAAAAGAATGATATCTTTCATTTCTTTTAATGTGGAGATATTTCTGGATTTTATCCACTAATCCATTAACTTTTCTTCTGCTCGAAGGAAGTCTAAGTGTGTTTGGTAAGGGGACATTGTGTACTGACGGAACCTTTTCCGATAACTTTCCGGTATTTGGTTGTAGGCTTTAAGTACAGTGTCTTTAATGACTTCATAATCATTTAAATGTTCCTGTTTTAACAATAGAACACAATCTCTTGCCCTTCCCTGAGTAAAAGCTGTTCTGACTAATATTCCCCATTTATCTTCTGGGTACTTAAAATCTCTGCAAGAAATTTCAAAGGTCTGGAAGAAATTAGCTATTTCACTTTCTTTATCAATGTAGGAAGGGACTAGCTTTTTCCATCTGGCCATCTCTACATCATTATGAGATTCTTTTTTAGTAGCTCCTATCTTCGCCAGTTCTATTCTTTCCTGACTTTCTATTTCTAGACGTCTTTGTTCTCGTTTATCTTCCATTTCCATCCTTTTCATTTCTAGTTGAAATCGCAACTGTTCGGACATCTGACCTTCAACTTGATATCCCTCCGCGCTTGATTCTACTTTCAACTTGCCACTCGCAATCAACACATCTTTTATCTGCTGTGTCAACACAGTCCTGGATGGTGTAATCTCAGTAACTTCTATCTTCAAGATCTCAGCGATCTCTTTTAACTTCTTTATGGATAAAGTTTTCAAAACTTCTTCTTCTGGATTTTCAATAAATTCCATTCTTTAGTAAAAAAAATTTTTAAAGTAGTAAATTTCCAACTTACGTTTTTCCAATCGGAAGAATGGATTCAGCGTTATTAGGCTTGCTCAGTAGGTCACTGCTCCAACACACAACACAACACAACTTGAATATATGCTTCACTATACAACTATCCCGGACGAGCCCCCAAATTTGTTATGGATGTCTCTATGATGACTATTATTACGACTCGTTAAATCGGATTCAATGAATATAGTTGTATCTTTATTAGAAGTCTCTAGATTCTGCTACTCTGTAGCCCAAGCTAGGGGTTCCTTGACTGACAGGTCTATGCAGTAATGTAGTTATATTCGTGATAATTATCTTCAACACCTTTCTCAACAATGATAGATCAAACAACTCCAGTTGTTGAATAAACAATTTTATTTAAATTGTAGACTCAATATAAACGATCAATAAACGCATCAACTGATGGTAACATAAGTATTTTAAAATAAATGGCATATAATGTACAAGTATTAATATAGCGACTTCACTCTACAAACTTTCCAACTGAACTAACTTTAAGGAGGTGGGGACTTTACAAAGAAAACTATCATCGAAGTTTCTACAGGGTCTTAATACGCATTTTAACCTCTTTCTCTATAAAATCCAGAATTATCCTCCAATTTCCACGGGGTTGGACGAATTATTTTATTTAAACTGCCCTCAGGGCACAAAGGTCAAACCTTGGTCGCCTTGGACTCTGATACGCACTTGTTAAGAGGTCAATGCCTTACTACGTCATTCATTTATGACCGATATTCGTAACAATTGTAAAATGTCTTGATCAGATTTAGTAGTTTTAGTTGGCAGCCAGTCTTTGACAGTTCGTTGAAGAGTCTATCTCTGTTTACATTGTCAAATAACTTTATCAGATTTTAGTAGTTTTAGTTGGCAGCCATTCTTTGACAGAATATTGAAGAATCTATCTCTGTTTACATTGTCAAATGACTTGCTCATATTGAGTAGTTTTGGTTGGCAGCCAGTAGCTTTAGTTGGCAGCCAGTCTTTGACAGAATAATGAAGAGTCTATCTCTGTTTACATTGTCAAACGACTTGATCAGATTTAGTAGTTTTGGTTGGCATCCAGTCTTTGATAGTATGTTGAAGTGTCTATCTTTGTTTACATTGTCAAATGACTTGATCAGATTTAGTAGTTTTAGTTGGAAGCCAGTCTTTGACATTATATTGAAGATTCTATCTCTGTTTACATTGTCAAAGGACTTGATCACATATAGTAGTTGGCAGCCAGTCTTTGACAGTATGTTGAAGTGTTTATCTACGTTTTTACATTGTCAAATGTCTTGATTAGATTTAGTAGTTTTAGTTTGCAGTCAGTCTTTGACAGAATGTTGACTTGTCTATCTCTGTTTACATTGTCAAATGACTTAATCAGATTTAGTAGTTTTGATGGCAGCCAGTCTTTGACAGAATATTGAAGAGTATTTCTCTGTTTACATAGTCAAACGACTTGATCAGATTTAGTAGTTGGTAGCTGTGACCGTTATTTTGTAATTACTATGTATACAACTCTCAGGGAGATCACATTATATAATAATAATCAATGAACAAACTGCCGGCTTGTAGTAAAAATGACAACTCAATATTTAATGCAATTTATGTACAAGATGAATTCAAATACACCACAGTTTATATAGCCTAGTCTAAACACGTCTTTCCACTACCAAATTCTTAGGTCGTCTGTCTTTATCTCCAAATCTACGCTACGTTCCATCTAACTCCTACGTCATTGTTTCTATCGTAAAACGTCACTCATTTATTCCATACATTAACACCGGGTTAGAGATTATACAAATTATGTCCCACTAAAACAACTATATATATTTTAAATCCTCACATTCCCCCATCGACCCTTTAAATTCGTCATACAAATTTCCTAAAATAAAATCCTTATCTCCGTCAAATACTTTGATAAAATATATATATCCCTAATCCCCTGTCTTTAATCATATAATTATATAAATAATCATAATTATCATGCATATTAAAATAATTTATGCAACACAAATAACCTTTAACAAAACCAACGATTTCATTAATATATTAATATATTAACCAATAACTTTCACTAATATCTATGTCCATAATGTTTCAAAGTATATCCTGTCCTGTATCCATGAAATACAAAAACCAACATTATAAATATCAAATCCGAACACAACAGTTTATACTGGTCCATGTAATATCATTGCAACCTTCCTCTTCTGAACGTCCAACAATACATTCATTGAATATTTCATAGGTCCTTTGTAGATTATCCATCCTGTAGAGTTTCAACACCTTGATAAAATAGTTCCAATAATGTCACAACAATAATTACAATGCATTGTTCACAGACACATCTCTAGAAATTACCATTGAATACTTCCACAAGCTGTCTGTCTATAAGCAATATAATGTTGACATTAGTCATAAACCCAAAATAGTGTACCATGTTGATTCGTTGATTCCTCCATATGTTGATGACATGACCTTCATTCCGCGTTGACCTCGATTCTATGTTGATAATGTCAATATACCTTGATATAGCGATGACATGATCTCGATTCCATGTTGATAATGTCAATATACCTTGATATAGCGATGACATGACCTCGATTCCATGTTGATAATGTCAATATACTGTTACGAATATCGGTCATAAATGAATGACGTAGTAAGGCATTGACCTCTTAACAAGTGCGTATCAGAGTCCAAAGCGACCAAGGTTTGACCTTTATGCCCTGAGGGCAGTTTAAATAAAATAATTCGTTCAAATCCCGTGGAAATTGGGGGAAAATTCTGGATCGTAGTAATTATAGAGAAAGAGGTTAAAATGCGTATTAAGACCCTGTAGAATCTTCGATGATCGTTTTCTTTGTAAAGTCCCGACCTCCTTAAAGTTAGTTCAGTTTAAACGTTTGTAGAGTGAAGTCGCTATATTCATTTGTATATAATATGCCATTTATTTTGAAATACTTATGTTGCCATCAGTTGATGAAGTTTATTGATCGTTTATATTGAGTCTACAATTTAAATAAAATTGTTTATTCAACAACTGGAGTTATTTGATCTATCATTGTTGAGAAATGTGTTGAAGATAATTATCACGAATATAACTACATTACTGCATAGACCTGTCAGTCAAGGAACCCCTAGCTTGGGCTACAGATTAGCAGAATCTAGAGACTTCTAATAAAGATACAACTATATTCATTGAATCCGATTTAACGAGTCGTAATAATAATCAACCTAAAAAGGGCCATAACAGTTTGGGGTCTTCGTCCGATATAGTTGTATAGTGAAGCATATATTCAAGTTGTGTTGTGTTGTGTGTTGAAGCCGTGACCTACTGAGCAAGCCTAAGAACGCTGAAATTATTCTTCCGATTGGAAAAACGTAAGTTGGAAATTTACATATTATAAATCTCTTAACTAAAGAATGGAATTTATTGAAAATCCAGAAGAAGAAGTTCTGAAAACTTTATCAATAAAGAAGTTAAAAGAGATCGCTGAGATCTTAAAGATAGAAGTTACTGAAACTACACCATCGAGGACTGTGTTGACACAGCAGATAAAAGATGTGTTGATTGCGAGTGGCAAGTTGAAAGTAGAATCAAGCGCGGAGGGATATCAAGTTGAAGGTCAGACGTCGAAATCTATGTCCGAACAGTTTGGATTTCAGTTAGAAATGAAACGGATGGAAATGGAGATGGAACAAAAACGTCTTGATCGTGAGATAGAACAAAAACGTCTTGATCATGAGATAGAACAAAAACGTCTTGATCGTGAGATAGAACAAAAACGTCTTGATCGTGAGATAGAACAAAAACGTCTTGAGTTTGAGATGGAAGATAAGAAAAGTCAACGCGAAAGTCAGGAAAGAATAGAGCTAGCGAAGATAGGAGCTACTAAAAAAGAATCTCATAATGATGTAGAGATGGCCAGATGGAAAAAGCTAGTCCCTACCTACATTGATAAAGAAAGTGAAATAGCTAATTTCTTCCAGACCTTTGAAATTTCTTGCAGAGATTTTAAGTTCCCAGAAGATAAATGGGGAATATTAGTCAGAACAGCTTTTACTCAGGGAAGGGCAAGAGATTGTGTTCTATTGTTAAAAGAGGAGCATTTAAATGATTATGAAATCATCAAAGATTCTGTACTGAAAGCGTACAACCAAATACCTGAAAGTTATCGGAAAAGGTTCCGTCAGTACACAATGTCCCCTTACCAAACACACTTAGACTTCCTTCGAGCAGAAGAAAAGTTAATGGATCAGTGGATAAAATCTAGAAATATCTCCACATTAAAAGAAATGAAAGATATCATTCTGTTAGAGGATTTTATTAACAAAGTGAGGCCGGATATAAGGATGTATTTATCCGAGCGTGATATCACTGACCCACATAAGGCTGCTGATTTAGCTGAACAGTACACATTGTGTCATAGGACAGCTGGTGAAAAGAATGTTAATAGGCCACAACGGCAAGCAGAAAACACACAACAACAACATCGTGAAAAAGAGCATTTTGTGAAACAAAATGATGTTAATAAAAAACCTGTCTACAAAAACGTCCAATGTACTTTTTGTAAAAGAACAGGACATAGCATTGAAGACTGTTGGAGTATACGAAGCGACAAAAGACCTAACAAAGTTGTCATGTGTGCAAGCCATAAACCAATACAGAATGTACAAGAAAGCGAAAATACAAACGAACTGAATTCGAAGAAAGATTATTCTAAACCAGAAACACTGAGGGTGGATTTGCCTGAGAGCAAAAGTCAGAAGGTAGAGAAATCTACAACTGAAGATAATGAGGATAAATATCCTGATTATAAATACAGAATGGCTACTATTGGATTAATTGTCCAAGTCCACAGAGACGAAAAAGTAGACCAAAGTATTTTTGACTCGGAAAAGAGTCTGAAGTCATCGAAAGATGAAACAACACCCGTAAGTCATGGTCAAGGGAAGAATAAAATTGACACAGAGACCCTGTGCAGTTTTCAACCGTTCATTAGTGAAGGTTGTGTGGCCTTACAAAAGGAAGGACCACTGAAGTCCGTAAAAATATTACGAGACACAGGAGCATCATTAACACTGCTGCTTAAAGATGTATTACCATTAAATGTTAATACATTGACAGGACAGACTGTCCTATTGAGAGGTTTTGAATGGAAAGAAGAAATACCTCTACATAGGATATACCTATCATCTGACTTGGTGACAGGATATGTGACAGTTGGAGTAATATCAAAACTTCCTGTTGAGGGCATATCTGTTATCCTAGCAAATGATTTGGCGAAAGGGAGGGTGAGACCTGAACTGATTGTGAAGGAAAATCCAGACCCTAGTCCTATGGTGGAGACAGGAAAAGAAAAAGAACTTTATCCTGTAGGTGATGTCATAAATGGTATGACACCACAGAAAAAGAAAGAAGAAATTATCTCACAAGAAAAGAAAAAGAAAGAAGAAATTCTCCCACGAGAGAAGAAAGAGGAAGAAGAAGTGGAACTTGATACTACTATTTTCTCCATGATTGAAGATTGTCCGAAAGGAAATGAACAATCAAAGAAGTCATCGCAAAATGAATTGATTGCTGAGCAGAAAGTAGACCCAGAGTTGCTACAGTTGCATGAGAAAGCTGTCGACGAGAAAGAAAATCCTACTACTGATGTCTATGAACAGATAGACCACAGCATGAACAAACAACAATGCAAACCTGCAGTTGCCGGTACAGATGAAGATTTGAGGAGCATCACTGAAGAAACGAGTGCGGAGAGCTGGACCGAAACTATCAAAAGCTATGGGTTACCACAATCCATACCGACAGATCGAGGGACCAACTTCACCCCGGAACTCTTCAATCCAGTCCTAAAGAACTTATGCCTGGAGCAGGAGATGTCAACTGAATCCCATCCGGAAAGTCGAGGAGCCTATGGACCAATCTTTGGACCCACTGTCCAAGGACCACTCAAACTACTTCAAGAGGAATGGCAGACCGAATTAAATCTCCTTGGGCTGATCAAGTACCTAGATAAGTACATAAATGTTTTGTCTGACATAACTGTGTTTGTTAGAAAAAAATTGTACACTGCTCACATGCAGATGCCATTGTTGTGTGATGAAAGAAAGGCAAAAATATTATATCATTTGAAAATGATAAAGCCTTACCTTCTGAAAACAATTGGAATAAGCTTGATGTTGTTAACATTGTTACTCTTATTTGTAAAATTTATGCCTGGAGTACAGGATGAATTGAATGTCAAATTCACTGATAGTTAGTTACCAAACTTACTATTTTAAAACTAAATCCCTTACTTGTGAAGAAAAAGGAATGAGTAAAAGTATTGTTAGAGTAAATATCATTATAGTGTGATATTTCTAAACAAACTTGTTAGGTTGAGCATTTAAAATAATTGCTATAAGAGAAAAAGATCAGTTTTATCCGCAGAATTGGTTTCTAAATCAGAGGACATTATAAATGTGGACTGATTATAAGATATGTTTGAGAATCTCTGGAAATGATAATTGAAACATTTGGCAGAGAGGATAATCTGATTGATAAAGATGTAAATGATTTTGAGAAAAGAGAATTTTCTATCACTAAAGTATTGAGAAATGTTTTATGATTGTACTATGGATTTATTTTATCATGTACTGTTATTGAAATATTGCACTGAGTCAGTATGCAAATTTCTTCTATGTGAATTTATTCATTTGTTATATTATCATTGAATGTATGATAATGTAGGGTAAAAATAGTTGCAGCAAGACAGAACTATGACTAACAAGAATTCCAAGAAATGTATTATATATGATTTTTTCACTTTTAGGAATGTTACCTGAAAAGCAGACCAAAAGTAGAAACTAATGTAAACTTATCCTTGTTTTGTATAAATTTAGGATGTGCCACTAACTTGACACTGTAAACCAGAATGGTTGAGAATGTCATGGTTGAGAATTTATAATGTTGACATACCAATGTTCAACTAATGTATGATTAATTAAGGATTTCATGTCAAGATTGTAAAACTAATCTATATTTTTTTCTGTATGAGTTAAAATAGATTGAATGAATTGTACTGACAATCAAAAGATTGGGTAGACCTGAACACTGTGAAAGTAACAGGAGAATCTATGAATAAGGAATAAAACCTTTATGGAAAATGGAAAAGAGCAATGTACACCACTGAAAAGATTGGAAATGAAATGTTTTACCACACCAGTCAATCCAGCAGTTTGTTTTGTACATAAATTGTTACATTGATTTCGCTATGAAAAAAAAAAATTAATAGTAGCCTATGCTTAACTCTTTTCTACTTCAATAATATTGTATTTAATGTAATCTAAAGAAAATAAGTACTTACTGTGTAGTACTAAGATTGTATGAAGATAATATAACTTGTTTTAATTGATAGTTAATTAAGTAAATTAACCAAATTTGTTTAAGTAAATCCATGATTGTCTGAATGTTTCAATTTAACCTGCTACGATGTGAACTCTTTTAAAAAAGAAAATAATGACATCGAAAGGTCATGGTAAAATGAAAGATTGAAATATTTTTAATGATTTTTGCTATAAACTATTTTAATTCGTGAACAGACTATGTTTAATGTTCTCAAAATAATATAAATGAATTTGATTTTGAGATGATAGATGTTAAAGAATGCTCATTTAATACGATAACTATTTAACCGCGTAGCAATTTTATTTGACCTCGGCTGTGATGAGGTAGAAATTTGCATAGCGATGTCAACATTGTTAGAATCAATTGAGAATGAGAGAGAGAGAGAGAGAGAGAGAGAGAGAGAGAGAGAAAGGCGGAATTGACCTCAATTTCTGTGTCGCGTCACAGACAGTTGTCTAATGTGTTAGTCAGCCTACCAGCATGAAAAAAAAAAAAAATACTGTCTACACGAGCAATAATTTTTGTAGCGTGTAATTAGGTCAGGTCTAGTAGTATTTTTTCATCAAGAGCGTTTGGTTTTTTTTTCTCCTTATGAAAAAAAATAAGTCGTGTCTGAATAGACATTAAGTGATTTTTTCTTTTGTTGTTTGATTACAAATGTAAAAGATATTAGTTTATAATTAAATGGACGAGAGAGTTTTTATTACAGTGGAATGTTCAATGTAATAGAAGTTATTAACTGGTATTATATTATATCTATTAAGAATGATTATGTATTTTTCTTGTATACAAGATTTAGATAAACAATTTAATTGTCCATTGTTTTGAATTAAAAATTGAATGATTGAATGACTGTAGTTAAGCCATTTGATAAGATGAATTTATATTGCATATATTATTATGTTATTGTTATCAGTTCGATTGAATTATTGGGATCGCCAATTGAACTGTATTGTTTTCCCCGGAATATTTTCTTTTATAATTATTCCTTAAAATTAACATTTTTTCAAATGTAAAAGAAATAATTATAAAACTTTAGAAGGGGGGGGATGTTACGAATATCGGTCATAAATGAATGACGTAGTAAGGCATTGACCTCTTAACAAGTGCGTATCAGAGTCCAAAGCGACCAAGGTTTGACCTTTATGCCCTGAGGGCAGTTTAAATAAAATAATTCGTTCAAATCCCGTGGAAATTGGGGGAAAATTCTGGATCGTAGTAATTATAGAGAAAGAGGTTAAAATGCGTATTAAGACCCTGTAGAATCTTCGATGATCGTTTTCTTTGTAAAGTCCCGACCTCCTTAAAGTTAGTTCAGTTTAAACGTTTGTAGAGTGAAGTCGCTATATTCATTTGTATATAATATGCCATTTATTTTGAAATACTTATGTTGCCATCAGTTGATGAAGTTTATTGATCGTTTATATTGAGTCTACAATTTAAATAAAATTGTTTATTCAACAACTGGAGTTATTTGATCTATCATTGTTGAGAAATGTGTTGAAGATAATTATCACGAATATAACTACATTACTGCATAGACCTGTCAGTCAAGGAACCCCTAGCTTGGGCTACAGATTAGCAGAATCTAGAGACTTCTAATAAAGATACAACTATATTCATTGAATCCGATTTAACGAGTCGTAATAATAATCAACCTAAAAAGGGCCATAACAATACCTTGATATAGCGATGACATGACCTCGATTCCATGTCAACACCACAAATGTACTCTTCATATGATGTCTTCATGTTTGCGCCTGATATGGTGTCCATAACCCTATATTGCATGAATTTAGGTTTCAAGTTCAAAATATTTTTCATTGTGTTTTTTGTTCTTCTAATGGATAAAGAAAAACAATTTGTTCAGAGTGTAATCCAAAAAAAAGTGATATTTAGTGTTGATTTTGGTCGTTGCATTTTTGCAACTGTGTGCAACCGAGCAACTTTTTTTCAAGAAGGCATCACAATGTCAAAAATTAAATAATTGCTATTTTACACAAATTTACAACCACAATGACAACAATTACATTTGAACATGATTATAAAAAGATTTTGAAGTCTTTTGTGAGGTATTTTATTAAAATAAGTTATAAAAAAGGTTTATAGCTCATGTTCATTTATAGGTAAAAATATAAAATTTTCATACTGACATAATGCTACTACAAAGAATTATTCACACATAGATTCTGAATAAATTTGGCATGCACAAATAAAAATAATTCAAACTAAAGGAATGAGAAAATTATAATAATACTTAATTATTAGTTATTCAATAATTTATTTTAGAGAACTAAAAAAAACATTAGAAAGAAAATTAGAGTTTATGACATTTTATTGTCTCGGAACACACTCTTCTGTTATTTGACTGGTGAATGCAGGCAATTTAGTCCTCAAATCTTCATTGGATAACAACACCTTCCAAAGAAGTCCTCGGCTTGACTGGGTGGTTCCTCTGGTTCAATACCATCATTATGATGTCAACATCTGATTCTGCATCTTTATAGAAAAAACAACAATGATTTATAATATGAACTAAAACTACTAAATGTACTTATTTATTTTAGTTTTACAGACATTCCTTCCAGATAGAAGATAATTAGATATATGTCCACTAGGCCCAAAACTCATGCAGGGTGGTAGGGATTGGTTGGCGGCAGAGATGGAACCCGTGACGTGTCGGCTGACAGTCCTGTAAACTATAAATATATATTACACAATAAAATAAAACTAACCTGAATTTAAATTTACCTTCAATCACCTTTTCGGTATGGAAACTGTTCAATACTGGCATCTTAGTCCAATGACGTATCATTATCAGACAACTCAAAGTCTCCGGTGTCCGAAGGCATTTCCCTAAAAACAATGGAAGAGTATTTTTTTTCCTATACAAGACCTTGGGCTCTATAATGTAAATTTAATAAAAAAATAATAATAGCAAATAATTAGACATATATATATATATATCTCTTGCGGATATTTTCAGTTCAAGGTGCCTGTCTATGATTGATAAAATCCTCCAAGATCATGCACACCCGCTTCATGATAGCTACATAATATCTAGTCGAAGTGGTCGGCTTCTTTCTATAAGGGCAAGAACAGAGAGATTTAAGAACTCTTTTGTTCCAATGTCAGTAAGACTCTTTCAAAAGAATCACCTTTCAGCCAGGAAATACGATGGCTCAATAGCTGACTCCTAAATAATAGGCCTACTTTTTTTCTTGTATGATAAATGGTATGATAGTGTGCGTGAATGTCTATTGTGTTTGAGTACAAATGGTTCTTTAATATTGAATTAGGTATGCTGAAAAAACGGAATTTATGTAATCAAGTCAATTTTCCATTCATTTGGATCAATAAAGCAATCTTATCTTATCTTATCTTATATATATATATATACATATATATATACTAAAAATAATATAGATTTAGTACTAAGTATAGGCCTAACTAGGCCTGTCATTTATAACTAATAACTAAAAATAACAATAAATAAATAAATATACCTCTATTTAACTATTTTTACTGAATTATATTATAAAAAGAACAAAATTAAGAAATATAATTGATTATTTGGACATTATTTACTTTATATTATAATATAATAACTATAAAGAACATTATATTTAGAAAAGGGGGTGTGGCTCTATGTCGTGTAATCTCAGATTTTTTTTAGCTCAGTTGCATGGAGTTGCGATTTTACAACATACAAAGATACTGCTATAATATGAAAAGTATAAGAAAATAACACAAAAATAACTTCTTTTTGGATTGAGATATGAGTTTAATTTTACAAAAAAAATGTTTGAAGTGTAAAACTACATGTTAAATATAATAAATGATGCAAAGTTTACTTACTGTATCGGACCACCATAGCAACGCTTGTAAAAATGTAAAATGAGACTAAAATAACTTTTATATAAATGAGTTCTTGTATAGGTTATGTACAAAACTGCCTCGGGAACGAAACAAAACAAAATATTGTAGAAAAAGCGTAAGAAAAATATAAAAATTCTGTATGTAAACAAGTGTTGTAAAAATACAACTGTATGCAATATAGGGTTAAAAACCGTTCACGATAATGTGAGGACGTGATAGAGCATCTCTCACTTACAAATGGTACGTTGTGCTTGAATCACCGTGTTTCAGTTGTAGAACCATTTCTCGTCCAGAACCTTTGGAAAAAATCAATATTTCATTAACACCGTATCTATACTTTATATTTACATGAAAAATAATTTTAACCGCGTTCCAACTGGTGCTTACGTATCAAACAGCACACCTTACACACCACATCTAGACAACAAATCAGCCAATATATTATCAACCCCAGGTATATTTTCCACTGTAAAACTGTATGCCTGCAGGATAAGTGACCATCTTGCTATCCTACTATTGTTTAGCTTGTTCTGATTTATAAAGGACAAAGGCTTATGGTCAGTCATAAGAACAAACTTTTTACCCATCAAGTACCTTGCCAATTTAGTAATACACCAAACCACACCAAGAGCTTCCCGTTCTACTGTTGCATACCTAACCTCAGCCTCACTTAATTTCCTGCTAATATACTGAATCGGGTGTAAGACATTGTCATGATATTGTCCCAAAATTCCTCCCAAACCAACCAAACTTGCATCAGTCAAAACCACAAATCTTTTTTTTAATGTCTGGTAGTCTTAATATAGGTTGTCCAGAAAAAGCAACCTTTATCCTATTTAATGCCATTTCACACTCCTGAG
This sequence comes from Anisus vortex, assembly GCA_949126835.1. Lineage (NCBI taxonomy): Eukaryota > Metazoa > Mollusca > Gastropoda > Planorbidae > Anisus > Anisus vortex. Next base: position 1,365,865 of record OX421505.1, on the reverse strand, counting down.
ACCAAATTATTTTAATTGGGCTTTTCTTTTTAATAAGTTCAGTCAACGGAGCTACCATCTCTGAAAAATTAGGAATAAATGTCCTATAAAAATTACATACACCTAGAAGACTCCTCACTTCTTTTTTATTTCTTGGAATGTCAATTTTAAGGATTTTAGTAATATTCTCCTCCAATGGCTTAATGGTGTTATTGGATATCTTGTGTCCCAAAAAAGTAATTTCTTTCATGCCTATTTCTAATTTGTTAGGTTTAATTGTCAAATTATGTTTTTCTATAATTTCAAAGATATCATTAAGACTTTTTAAATGATTTTCCCAAGTATCATTGAAAACACATATGTCATCCAAATAAAATATAGTATCCCTCCTATGTCCTAAAATCATACCCATCATCCTATTAAAAGTTGCAGGAGCATTCACCAATCCAAAACTCATCACCTTCCATTGATATAACCCCAATGGAGTAACAAAACTTGTAAATGGTTTAGCTCTATCAGTTAAACCTACTTGATAGTACCCTTTAGCCATATCCAATTTAGAAAAAATAGTTGCATTAGATAGCTGAGCCATAATATCTTCAGCATTGTTCATAGGATATGGGTCAAAAAGAGTAACATTATTCAGCTTTCTATAGTCCACACACAACCTTATAGTTTTATCTTTTTTCTTAACTAATACTTTTGGAGATGCATATGCTGAATTGGATGGCTCTATCAACCCCATACTCAAAAGCTCATCTATCTCTTTTTGCAAGTTATCCCTCAAATGAATAGGGATTGTGTATGGTTTTAGCCTCACCGGCTTATCATCTGTTACAATAATGTCATGTTGTATGACATTGGTCTTACCAGGCAAATCAGAAAATATACCCTTATGCCTGTGTATTATTTTTGCCATCTCATATGCCTGTTCATGTGTTAATTTCTCTAAATTCACATCTTTATATGTTTGCTGACCCTGTGTATTCACTGTTGCTATTTCTTAAATATCCTCTTTAATTTCTTCTGATATTATACTACAGCATATATGGCTTTCTACTGATTGATCATTATACTTTTTTAAATTATTAATATGAAAAACTTTAAGTTGATCTTTTATTCTTATCTCATAATCCACATTTGTGACCTTTCTAACCACATCATATGGCCCTAGCCATTCAGTAAATAGTTTGTTATTTTGATTTTTTAATTTTAGCAAAGCTTTATCTCCTGGTTCCAAGGTTCTTAGTTTCCTATCCTGATTTACTCTATTTATATTCTTTTCCTTATTATTTCTAGCCTCTTCCAAAGCAATTTCTAATTGTTGTTTCTTATTTGTAACTAACTCATAATTAGTCATTTCCCTGTTTTCACCAGTACCTACCAATGGTTCTTTGAGAATACTAAGTGGATTTCTTGGATTATTTCCATATATCAATTCAAATGGTGAAAAACCTGTACTATCATGAGTAGTTTCTCTATATGCAAATAAAATTGATGGAATTGCTAAATCCCAATTCTTTGGATCCTCATTACTAACTTTTGACAACATTTCCTTCAGAGTTTTGTTAAATCTCTCACACATTCCATTACATTGAGGATGATATAGTGTTGTAAATTTCTGCTTTATTCCAAATGTTTCCATGAATTCTTTAGTCAATTTTGATGTAAATTGAGTTCCTCTATCTGATATTATCTCTTCAGGAAATCCAATTCTAGTAAATATTAAATATAATGCTTGCACTATATCTGTAGATTCAATTTTCTTTAATGGTACTGCCTCTGCATACCTAGAACATATATCAATCAATGTAAGAATATATCTATGTCCTCTGTTAGACATAATAGGCATCAAACCAATGATATCTATGGCTACCTTCTGAAATGGTCTAGTTGCAGTCACTCCTTTTTGTATCGGTGCCTTGGTAAAGTTACTTCCAGATCCTTTCATCTGACACACTTTGCATTGTTTAACAAATCTTTTCACATCTTTTGACATTTTAGGCCAAAAGTAATGTTGTATTATTCTGTTTTTTGTTTTACCAACTCCCATATGACCAGCCAATGGTATGGAATGAGCATTAGTCATTATTTCTGTTCTATATTTATATGGTACAACTATTTGCTCCACTTGTCTGTCATTTATGAGTATCTCTCTGACTAATAATTGTGTGTCATTTTTCACTTTGCATACACTATTTTTATTAGTAGTTCCTTTCTCTGTAGATTTGAATAATCTATCCAATGTAGTATCCTCTCTTTGTTCCTTTTTGAATATTTCCAAATTAAAGTTTTCATTCAGTAATGATTCACTATCAACTGATGTGTCTTTTTCATTATTCACCATTGTCTGACTTTCTTCAGTATTGCTTGCTTTACATTCATTAATCACATTACATTGTGCTTGATTATTATTAAATTCCCATGTTTCTATTTCCTCTCTAGTACATTCTTTAACTCATTCAACATTTCCAATAATTAAATCAATTGGTGCATCATTTATATCATGAGCCAGTACTCTACCTGTAATATATGGTGTCCTAATATCGATGTAGGCCAACCTCAATTTAATCACTCTTCCATCAAATGATGTACAATCTGCTACCTCACCAGTGTATTGATTTGACTGAACATATTTGCTGTTTATTGCAATGACAGAGGCTCCCGTGTAGCGAACTGCAAAAACTGGTATTAATCCCACATATCCTGGAAAAAACTTTATTCCTTTGCTTCTTGATAACACAGCTCCACAATGATTCCTGTTCTTATTAAATCTGGAGTTGTGATCTCTTTGTTGTGTATATCCCTGAGATCTATTATTATTATTATTGTTTCCAGCAGAGCTTGACCTTCTGAAGCAATTTCTTGCTATATGTCCTTTCTTTTTACATATAAAACATGTCAATGTGTTATCTCTCTTATCTTTACAATCCTTAGTAACATGGTTATTTCTTCCACAATTACCACACTTCATCTTGCTCCTTGATAATTGTCTTCCTCTTTTAAAATTCTCATTGCCTTTAGCAAAGCATATTATATCCTGATAATCCTCTCCTTTAGAAGTAGGTGCCATAGGATGAGCTAATTTATAGTTCCTAATCAGGTCAACTATTTCCTCTATAGTCTTGGGAGATCTTTCCTGAATAAATGCTTTGAGAGTCTTATCAAGTGAATATATTGCCTTATCTCTAATAATAAAATTCTTCAGTTCCTCAAATGATTTATCTATTTTAGCACATTTTAGCCATTTGTCCATAGCACTTGTCAATGAGTCAAAATAACTTTTTTGATCTTCATCCTTTGATAAAGTCATTTCAAAAAATTTCTTTCTATAAGCCTCCTCTGTACTTCCAAAATGTCTTAACAATTGTTCCTTGACAGATGCATAATCTGATTGTTCCATACAAATTTTTGATGGAATATCTCCTGTAAAGGATTTTCCAAGTAGTCCAGACCAATAACATGAAGAAAAATTTTGTCTCTCCATTTCCATTTCAAATTTTTTTAGAAATGTATCAATAGAACCATCCTTTTCATTAAATAATTGGAAAGTAAATCTGCAAATGTTATTTCTAATAGCCTTTTCCTGGTCAACAACAGGTCTAGTGACTCCAATGTTTACATTTGCAGTATTATTTTTAGCTTCTAATTCTAACTTTTTTAACTGAAAAATTATATCTTTCTCCTTTTCCTCTATCTCTAATCTCTTTAGTTCCATCTCATCAGCTCTAGCTTTTTCTTTAGCCCTTTCTTCTCTTTCTTTATCTTTTTCTTTAGCCCTTTCTAATCTTTCTAACTGCTCTCTATATTTTCTCTCCGCCCACTCATCCAATTCCTTACCAGCATATCCCAACTCCTTACCACAACTTATATAATTTGCTAATATGTCCACTGAGGACCCCTCCATTTTCAATTAATAAATATATACCTACAACAAACTAATATAATTTAAAATGGAAGCAATATTGCAATATGCATAAAATAAATATCAATATAATAATCAATATATGTATAAAAAATAAGAACACCACAGATAGTAGATGAGACTTGAGATTCACAAAAAATTTACTATGACAAATATATGTGACCCGTTCTCACGAAAGGTGACATAAGTCGGAAATACCAATTTGTGCTACATGCGTTTTTGTAGTGTGGGGGTCTTTCAGGTGAATTTTTTTTTATTTTTGTAAATACTAGGTTATCCATTTCTAAATCATAATTTATATGTTTTTTATATTTTTTTCTACTTAAAAATATTGTAATTAATTATTTTGATCAACGTGTAATTTATAATTTAGCATAAGGTCACTAAAATTCGACATTATTTAACCTATCGTTTTCTACCTTAACCTTGACAGAACCCCATAACATTATATATCATTGAAAAGGGCAGATTCTCGGAAATTTCCGTGTGATCACTATTTATTTATAGAAACGAATCAGAAAATATTTAAGCCTGAAGTTTGGGATAAACAATTCCTTTCTTTCTATCCAATGAAAATTCGTTTATAAAATGATCATTGGTTACGCTACCATATTTTTCCAATACAAATTTGCTGATTGGCTAATGGAATACAAAGAGTTAACGATTAGTCTTTCCGTTTTCGAGATTATGAAAAGTTCACAACATGGAGACACGCATAGCTTCACTGCTAAATTCTTTGCGAGATGTGAATATTTTGTTCAGTTTTATTATAAAATATTATCGTATATACCACGAAAAGGATAATTGAATGCCCTTTCCAATGGTATGTAAATATAGTTATTACGACTCTGGTTGCTACGGAGTTTAGACATTTTCAAATACATAAACTTTAAAACGCATTTTCTCAAAACTCTAGTTTTTTGTCTGACTAGTTCTAAGTGATAGAAAGTGTAATAGAAAAATGAAATATTGACGTATAATAATAAGTTTGGTATTAAAATAAAGCTTATTCAATGCCCTTTCAAACGATATATATAACTTAAAATGTTGAAAAAACCACTTATGTCACCTTTTGTGGGAACAAGTCACATATAAACAATATGATAACACTGTGCATACAAGACTATACAATCTAACATATATTATGTAATATACACTTATGAAAAGTCTTTTTCAACTAACCTGACTTACAGGGGCTTTTCAATAAGTGTATACACAAAATTCCTAAAAGAAACTAATACATGCCAGTGATTTCACAATAAAAATCTAGGCATATACTATACTACAACATAACGTATACACCAGTTTACTTATCTTAAAAAACGCGTTCCTTTTCCTTCCGTCTCCGAATCCAAGGTTCCAAATTCGAAACGATTCTCCACCACACAGGTTATTTCAGCCCAAAGTCTTCGTGTGTTCGTTAATTCATAAGAATTACAATCCTTTCACTTTGTTGAAGTTTCTTTTTACTTCCGATTTCACTTGACTTCTGCTACTGTACTGAACTGACTTCTAGTTCTGTGACTATTCTGAAGTATTCTTCTTTTCTCGAACCATTCACTAGTTGTACGGAGATTCTCTTTTACTCTCTTCACTTGACAAACTTAGCTTGTCCTATTAAACACAGCTTTACTATTGTTTCAATAACTGTTACCACTTTCGATACTTTTAAAATGTATCCGAGACGCCTTTCAACTTCCAATTTTCTAGTGGTTTTTTTAACCGACTTGCTTGGTAACATACATAAACTTCCGTTTCTATCTTTATGTACACCGTTATGTACTGGTAGCGCTTAGTTCCAAGAACGTGCTAGGCTATACTGTTAAACCGTCAAATTTTCTTTCTCGGCGATATTTCTTCACATTGAATTTTAGTCTTCTTTTAGTCGTACGAAACGTTCATTTGCGGTATTCTTTAAGCTGTGCTTCACAATATATTGTAGGCTTTCTTTCCAATTGATTTTCAATAATATTCACCTTGATTCTCCTTCAACATTCTCCGTTGATTTTTCAATATTCCACATTGGGCTTCCGAATTCACCTTGAGCTTCCGAATTCACGTTGGGCGCCAAATAATGTGACCGTTATTTTGTAATTACTATGTATACAACTCTCAGGGAGATCACATTATATAATAATAATCAATGAACAAACTGCCGGCTTGTAGTAAAAATGAGAACTCAATATTTAATGCAATTTATGTACAAGATGAATTCAAATACACCACAGTTTATATAGCCTAGTCTAAACACGTCTTTCCACTACCAAATTCTTAGGTCGTCTGTCTTTATCTCCAAATCTACGCTACGTTCCATCTAACTCCTACGTCATTGTTTCTATCGTAAAACGTCACTCATTTATTCCATACATTAACACCGGGTTAGAGATTATACAAATTATGTCCCACTAAAAAACTATATATATTTTAAATCCTCACATTCCCCCATCGACCCTTTAAATTCGTCATACAAATTTCTTAAAATAAAATCCTTATCTCCGTCAAATACTTTGATAAAATATATATATCCTTAATCCCCTGTCTTTAATCATATAATTATATAAATAATCATAATTATCATGCATATTAAAATAATTTATGCAACACAAATAACCTTTAACAAAACCAACGATTTCATTAATATATTAATATATTAACCAATAACTTTCACTAATATCTATGTCCATAATGTTTCAAAGTATATCCTGTCCTGTATCCATGAAATACACAAACCAACATTATAAATATCAAATCCGAACACAACAGTTTATACTGGTCCATGTAATATCATTGCAACCTTCCTCTTCTGAACGTCCAACAATACATTCATTGAATATTTCATAGGTCCTTTGTAGATTATCCATCCTGTAGAGTTTCAACACCTTGATAAAATAGTTCCCATAATGTCACAACAATAATTACAATGCATTGTTCACAGACACATCTCTAGAATTTACCATTGAATACTTCCACAAGCTGTCTGTCTATAAGCAATATAATGTTGACATTAGTCATAAACCCAAAATAGTGTACCATGTTGATTCGTTGATTCCTCCATATGTTGATGACATGACCTTCATTCCGCGTTGACCTCGATTCTATGTTGATAATGTCAATATACCTTGATATAGCGATGACATGATCTCGATTCCATGTTGATAATGTCAATATACCTTGATATAGCGATGACATGAGCTCGATTCCATGTTGATAATGTCAATATACCTTGATATAGCGATGACATGACCTCGATTCCATGTCAACACCACAAATGTACTCTTCATATGATGTCTTCATGTTTGCGCCTGATATGGTGTCCATAAAAACCGTTCACGATAATGTGAGGACGTGATAGAGCATCTCTCACTTACAAATGGTACGTTGTGCTTGAATCACCGTGTTTCAGTTGTAGAACCATTTCTCGTCCAGAACCTTTGGAAAAAATCAATATTTCATTAACACCGTATCTATACTTTATATTTACATGAAAAATAATTTTAACCGCGTTCCAACTGGTGCTTACGTATCAAACAGCACACCTTACACACCACATCTAGACAACAAATCAGCCAATATATTATCAACCCCAAGTATATTTTCCACTGTAAAACTGTATGCCTGCAGGATAAGTGACCATCTTGCTATCCTACTATTGTTTAGCTTGTTCTGATTTATAAAGGACAAAGGCTTATGGTCAGTCATAAGAACAAACTTTTTACCCATCAAGTACCTTGCCAATTTAGTAATACACAAAACCACACCAAGAGCTTCCCGTTCTACTGTTGCATACCTAACCTCAGCCTCACTTAATTTCCTGCTAATATACTGAATCGGGTGTAAGACATTGTCATGATATTGTCCCAAAATTCCTCCCAAACCAACCAAACTTGCATCAGTCAAAACCACAAATCTTTTTTTTAATGTCTGGTAGTCTTAATATAGGTTGTCCAGAAAAAGCAACCTTTATCCTATTTAATGCCATTTCACACTCCTGAGACCAAATTATTTTAATTGGGCTTTTCTTTTTAATAAGTTCAGTCAACGGAGCTACCATCTCTGAAAAATTAGGAATAAATTTCCTATAAAAATTACATACACCTAGAAGACTCCTCACTTCTTTTTTATTTCTTGGAATGTCAATTTTAAGGATTTTAGTAATATTCTCCTCCAATGGCTTAATGGTGTTATTGGATATCTTGTGTCCCAAAAAAGTAATTTCTTTCATGCCTATTTCTAATTTGTTAGGTTTAATTGTCAAATTATGTTTTTCTATAATTTCAAAGATATCATTAAGACTTTTTAAATGATTTTCCCAAGTATCATTGAAAACACATATGTCATCCAAATAAAATATAGTATCCCTCCTATGTCCTAAAATCATACCCATCATCCTATTAAAAGTTGCAGGAGCATTCACCAATCCAAAACTCATCACCTTCCATTGATATAACCCCAATGGAGTAACAAAACTTGTAAATGGTTTAGCTCTATCAGTTAAACCTACTTGATAGTACCCTTTAGCCATATCCAATTTAGAAAAAATAGTTGCATTAGATAGCTGAGCCCCAAATATCTTCAGCATTGTTTATAGGATATGGGTCAAAAAGAGTAACATTATTCAGCTTCCTATAGTCCACACACAACCTTATAGTTTTATCTTTTTTCTTAACTAATACTATTGGAGATGCATATGCTGAATTGGATGGCTCTATCAACCCCATACTCAAAAGCTCATCTATCTCTTTTTGCAAGTTATCCCTCAAATGAATAGGGATTGTGTATGGTTTTAGCCTCACCGGCTTATCATCTGTTACAATAATGTCATGTTGTATGACATTGGTCTTACCAGGCAAATCAGAAAATATACCCTTATGCCTGTGTATTATTTTTGCCATCTCATATGCCTGTTCATGTGTCAATTTCTCTAAATTCACATCTTTATATGTTTGCTGACCCTGTGTATTCACTGTTGCTATTTCTTCAATATCCTCTTTAATTTCTTCTGATATTATACTACAGCATATATGGCTTTCTACTGATTGATCATTATACTTTTTTAAATTATTAATATGAAAAACTTTAAGTTGATCTTTTATTCTTATCTCATAATCCACATTTGTGACCTTTCTAACCACATCATATGGCCCTAGCCATTCAGTAAATAGTTTGTTATTTTGATTTTTTAATTTTAGCAAAGCTTTATCTCCTGGTTCCAAGGTTCTTAGTTTCCTATCCTGATTTACTCTATTTATATTCTTTTCCTTATTATTTCTAGCCTCTTCCAAAGCAATTTCTAATTGTTGTTTCTTATTTGTAACTAACTCATAATTAGTCATTTCCCTGTTTTCACCAGTACCTACCAATGGTTCTTTGAGAATACTAAGTGGATTTCTTGGATTATTTCCATATATCAATTCAAATGGTGAAAAACCTGTACTATCATGAGTAGTTTCTCTATATGCAAATAAAATTGATGGAATTGCTAAATCCCAATTCTTTGGATCCTCATTACTAACTTTTGACAACATTTCCTTCAGAGTTTTGTTAAATCTCTCACACATTCCATTACATTGAGGATGATAAGGTGTTGTAAATTTCTGCTTTATTCCAAATGTTTCCATGAATTCTTTAGTCAATTTTGATGTAAATTGAGTTCCTCTATCTGATATTATCTCTTCAGGAAATCCAATTCTAGTAAATATTAAATATAATGCTTGCACTATATCTGTAGATTCAATTTTCTTTAATGGTACTGCCTCTGCATACCTAGAACATATATCAATCAATGTAAGAATATATCTATGTCCTCTGTTAGACATAATAGGCATCAAACCAATGATATCTATGGCTACCTTCTGAAATGGTCTAGTTGCAGTCACTCCTTTTTGTATCGGTGCCTTGGTAAAGTTACTTCCAGATCCTTTCATCTGACACACTTTGCATTGTTTAACAAATCTTTTCACATCTTTTGACATTTTAGGCCAAAAGTAATGTTGTATTATTCTGTTTTTTGTTTTACCAACTCCCATATGACCAGCCAATGGTATGGAATGAGCATTAGTCATTATTTCTGTTCTATATTTATATGGTACAACTATTTGCTCCACTTGTCTGTCATTTATGAGTATCTCTCTGACTAATAATTGTGTGTCATTTTTCACTTTGCATACACTATTTTTATTAGTAGTTCCTTTCTCTGTAGATTTGAATAATCTATCCAATGTAGTATCCTCTCTTTGTTCCTTTTTGAATATTTCCAAATTAAAGTTTTCATTCAGTAATGATTCACTATCAACTGATGTGTCTTTTTCATTATTCACCATTGTCTGACTTTCTTCAGTATTGCTTGCTTTACATTCATTAATCACATTACAATGTGCTTGATTATTATTAAATTCCCATGTTTCTATTTCCTCTCTAGTACATTCTTTAACTCATTCAACATTTCCAATAATTAAATCAATTGGTGCATCATTTATATCATGAGCCAGTACTCTACCTGTAATATATGGTGTCCTAATATCGATGTAGGCCAACCTCAATTTAATCACTCTTCCATCAAATGATGTACAATCTGCTACCTCACCAGTGTATTGATTTGACTGAACATATTTGCTGTTTATTGCAATGACAGAGGCTCCCGTGTCGCTTACTGCAAAAACTGGTATTAATCCCACATATCCTGGAAAACACTTTATTCCTTTGCTTCTTGATAACACAGCTCCACAATGATTCCTGTTCTTATTAAATCTGGAGTTGTGATCTCTTTGTTGTGTATATCCCTGAGATCTATTATTATTATTATTGTTTCCAGCAGAGCTTGACCTTCTGAAGCAATTTCTTGCTATATGTCCTTTCTTTTTACATATAAAACATGTCAATGTGTTATCTCTCTTATCTTTACAATCCTTAGTAACATGGTTATTTCTTCCACAATTACCACACTTCATCTTGCTCCTTGATAATTGTCTTCCTCTTTTAAAATTCTCATTGCCTTTAGCAAAGCATATTATATCCTGATAATCCTCTCCTTTAGAAGTAGGTGCCATAGGATGAGCTAATTTATAGTTCCTAATCAGGTCAACTATTTCCTCTATAGTCTTGGGAGATCTTTCCTGAATAAATGCTTTGAGAGTCTTATCAAGTGAATATATTGCCTTATCTCTAATAATAAAATTCTTCAGTTCCTCAAATGATTTATCTATTTTAGCACATTTTAGCCATTTGTCCATAGCACTTGTCAATGAGTCAAAATAACTTTTTGGATCTTCATCCTTTGATAAAGTCATTTCAAAAAATTTCTTTCTATAAGCCTCCTCTGTACTTCCAAAATGTCTTAACAATTGTTCCTTGACAGATGCATAATCTGATTGTTCCATACAAATTTTTGATGGAATATCTCCTGTAAAGGATTTTCCAAGTAGTCCAGACCAATAACATGAAGAAAAATTTTGTCTCTCCATTTCCATTTCAAATTTTTTTTAAAATGTATCAATAGAACCATCCTTTTCATTAAATAATTGGAAAGTAAATCTGCAAATGTTATTTCTAATAGCCTTTTCCTGGTCAACAACAGGTCTAGTGACTCCAATGTTTACATTTGCAGTATTATTTTTAGCTTCTAATTCTAACTTTTTTAACTGAAAAATTCTATCTTTCTCCTTTTCCTCTATCTCTAATCTCTTTAGTTCCATCTCATCAGCTCTAGCTTTTTCTTTAGCCCTTTCTTCTCTTTCTTTATCTTTTTCTTTAGCCCTTTCTAATCTTTCTAACTGCTCTCTATATTTTCTCTCCGCCCACTCATCCAATTCCTTACCAGCATATCCCAACTCCTAACCACAACTTATATAATTTGCTAATATGTCCACTGAGGACCCCTCCATTTTCAATTAATAAATATATACCTACAACAAACTAATATAATTTAAAATGGAAGCAATATTGCAATATGCATAAAATAAATATCAATATAATAATCAATATATGTATAAAAAATAAGAACACCACAGATAGTAGATGAGACTTGAGATTCACAAAAAATTTACTATGACAAATATATGTGACCCGTTCTCACGAAAGGTGACATAAGTCGGAAATACCAATTTGTGCTACATGCGTTTTTGTAGTGTGGGGGTCTTTCAGGTGAATTTTTTTTTATTTTTGAAAATACTAGGTTATCCATTTCTAAATCATAATTTATATGTTTTTTATATTTTTTTCTACTTAAAAATATTGTAATTAATTATTTTGATCAACGTGTAATTTATAATTTAGCATAAGGTCACTAAAATTCGACATTATTTAACCTATCGTTTTCTACCTTAACCTTGACAGAACCCCATAACATTATATATCATTGAAAAGGGCAGATTCTCGGAAATTTCCGTGTGATCACTATTTATTTATAGAAACGAATCAGAAAATATTTAAGCCTGAAGTTTGGGATAAACAATTCCTTTCTTTCTATCCAATGAAAATTCGTTTATAAAATGATCATTGGTTACGCTACCATATTTTTCCAATACAAATTTGCTGATTGGCTAATGGAATACAAAGAGTAAACGATTAGTCTTTCCGTTTTCGAGATTATGAAAAGTTCACAACATGGAGACACGCATAGCTTCACTGCTAAATTCTTTGCGAGATGTGAATATTTTGTTCAGTTTTATTATAAAATATTATCGTATATACCACGAAAAGGATAATTGAATGCCCTTTCCAATGGTATGTAAATATAGTTATTACGACTCTGGTTGCTACGGAGTTTAGACATTTTCAAATACATAAACTTTAAAACGCATTTTCTCAAAACTCTAGTTTTTTGTCTGACTAGTTCTAAGTGATAGAAAGTGTCATAGAAAAATGAAATATTGACGCATAATAATAAGTTTGGTATTAAAATAAAGCTTATTCAATGCCCTTTCAAACGATATATATAACTTAAAATGTTGAAAAAAACACTTATGTCACCTTTTGTGGGAACGGGTCACATATAAACAATATGATAACACTGTGCATACAAGACTATACAATCTAACATATATTATGTAATATACACTTATGAAAAGTCTTTTTCAACTAACCTGACTTACAGGGGCTTTTCAATAAGTGTATACACAAAATTCCTAAAAGAAACTAATACATGCCAGTGATTTCACAATAAAAATCTAGGCATATACTATACTACAACATAACGTATACACCAGTTTACTTATCTTAAAAAACGCGTTCCTTTTCCTTCCGTCTCCGAATCCAAGGTTCCAAATTCGAAACGATTCTCCACCACACAGGTTATTTCAGCCCAAAGTCTTCGTGTGTTCGTTAATTCATAAGAATTACAATCCTTTCACTTTGTTGAAGTTTCTTTTTACTTCCGATTTCACTTGACTTCTGCTACTGTACTGAACTGACTTCTAGTTCTGTGACTATTCTGAAGTATTCTTCTTTTCTCGAACCATTCACTAGTTGTACGGAGATTCTCTTTTACTCTCTTCACTTGACAAACTTAGCTTGTCCTATTAAACACAGCTTTACTATTGTTTCAATATCTGTTACCACTTTCGATACTTTTAAAATGTATCCGAGACGCCTTTCAACTTCCAATTTTCTAGTGGTTTTTTTAACCGACTTGCTTGGTAACATACATAAACTTCCGTTTCTATCTTTATGTACACCGTTATGTACTGGTAGCGCTTAGTTCCAAGAACGTGCTAGGCTATACTGTTAAACCGTCAAATTTTCTTTCTCGGCGATATTTCTTCACATTGAATTTTAGTCTTCTTTTAGTCGTACGAAACGTTCATTTGCGGTATTCTTTAAGCTGTGCTTCACAATATATTGTAGGCTTTCTTTCCAATTGATTTTCAATAATATTCACCTTGATTCTCCTTCAACATTCTCCGTTGATTTTTCAATATTCCACATTGGGCTTCCGAATTCACCTTGAGCTTCCGAATTCACGTTGGGCGCCAAATAATGTGACCGTTATTTTGTAATTACTATGTATACAACTCTCAGGGAGATCACATTATATAATAATAATCAATGAACAAACTGCCGGCTTGTAGTAAAAATGACAACTCAATATTTAATGCAATTTATGTACAAGATGAATTCAAATACACCACAGTTTATATAGCCTAGTCTAAACACGTCTTTCCACTACCAAATTCTTAGGTCGTCTGTCTTTATCTCCAAATCTACGCTACGTTCCATCTAACTCCTACGTCATTGTTTCTATCGTAAAACGTCACTCATTTATTCCATACATTAACACCGGGTTAGAGATTATACAAATTATGTCCCACTAAAACAACTATATATATTTTAAATCCTCACAGTAGCCAGTCTTTGACATTATGTTGAAGAGTCTATCTCTGTTTACATTGCCAAATGACTTGATCAGATTAAATAGTTTTTGTTGGATGACAGTCTTTGACCGAATATTGAAGAGTTTATCTCTGTTTACATTGTCAAAGGACTTGATCAGATATAGTAGTTGGCAGCCAGTCTTTGACAGTATGTTGAAGTGTCAATCTCTGATTACATTGTCAAATGTCTTGATCAGATTTAGTAGTTTTAGTTGGCAGCCAGTCTTTGACAGTATGTTAAAGTGTATATCTCTGTTTACATTGTTAAATGTCTTGATCATGTTTAGTAGTTTTAACAGCAGTCCCGCCCCGACGCCGCCCTAGTGCTAGAATTCCGATATTATATACTATAGGATTCGTGCTACCGGGAGACAGTATACGAGCGAGCCCCAACGATAAAGATCTGATAAAAATTTCACAGGTGAGGAGAAGTAGTGTAGTGCACTTTAAATTTGCCACTTTATCTTCTTTTTTTTCTAGTTTTTAATAAAGTTTATTGAACTAATTGGCACTTACACTGAGATATTATCAATATTTGTATACGTAATTCAAAACATTTACTTAATATACATGTTCCTTTCATATATTCATACATTCTTTTATTACGTTCTTTCATTTCATTTTTATTTACATATTAAAGTTATACTTTTGCGCTCTTTCACTTAATGTAGTGAATCAAAAACAAAGTAAAATAATTCCAAAACGAGGGCGAGGAAGAGGTAAAAATTATGAGTGAAAAATTGGCGCGAGAAAAGAGAATGTAATTTTTTTACCTAGACAAAAACAGAGATAATTAAAAAAAAAAACAACCATATTATATTTTTAAGGCTCATTAGGGGATGTCCATTAGATACGTCAACAATTTTTAGGCGATTTTTACCTCCCCCCCTCCCCCTTGTCAACAACTGTCAAACTTTCAGAGACCCTTCCCCCCCCCCCTTTATAATTATGTCAACAATGAACCACGGCATGAGACCATGGAAAGGGGTGGGGGGTGGGGAGAAGAGACGGGTCACTGTCCCTCGCCTCGTCGCTCTATACAGGTAAATCAGTGGACCGTGAAACAACTTTCAGTTGTCCAGTCACGCTAGACAATTATTTGAAAATAAAATAGAATTTAAAGTTATGCATTTTACAACATATGTAACAGACACACACCCAGACGCACATACACGCATACTCAATTACATAAAGGTTTAATAAGTAAATACAAATACTGTCAAATACATGTCTTGATACACATGTATGGGTTGTTTAAAATATTTTACAAGTAAGACAATAGGGGAAAAAATATGAGCTTCTTGCCGTTTGAAGACGGCTTATTACAATGAAAAAAAACAACAATAGTTACAACAAATAGTAGGATTTGCTAATTTAATAAAACAACATAGGATGCTGTGTAGGTTTAACAACAAACTCAGTACAACTTAAGGTTTAATTCAGAACAAGTGAAGGTTTAACTCAGTACAAGTGAAGGTTTAACTCAGTACAACTAAAGGTTTAACAGTACAAGTGAACGTGTAACTCAATACAAGTGAAGGTTTAAATCAGTACAACTGAATGTTTAATTCAGTACAACTGAAGATTTAACTGGGTACAAGGGAAGGTTTAACTCAGTACAAGTGAAGGTTTAACTCAGTACAAGTGAAGGTTAAACTCAGCACGACTGAAGGTTTAACTCAGTACAAGTGAAGGTTTAAATCAGTACAACTGAAGGTTTAATTCAGTACAACTGAAGGTTTAACTCAGTACAACTAAAGGTTTAACTCAGTACAACTGAAGGTTTAACTCAGTACAAGTGAAGGTACTTATACTGTTTAATCATAATTAACATGAAGATGAAGAGGCTTCTATTAATATAGCATGCTTAATACATGGAGTAACATTGTTTAATGTTTATATTTATTAATCCTTAAATATACTTTAGGTCGAAAGAGTTCTTCTGTAAGGTGTGGTGTAAGAGGTTTGTGGTCGTTCCGTGTTTTAAGATAGAGAGACCAGATGTATTGTTTGTTTACTGCTATTGTGATAAAGTTTAGATCGTGTGCGTGTTTGTTTTTTTGGTGTCTGGGGATTATAATGAGTGTATTATAATAATAATAATAATAATAATGCTTACATGGCGCATATCCCGTTAATAACAGTTCTATGCGCTGAAACGACAACAACAGACGAAAATGAAAATATGTAGCAAATATTGCTAACGAAATAGGTGTGTCTTCAGTCGGCTTCTGAAGGTGACGAAGCTAGGGCTCTGGCGAAGCTGTAGTGGGAGGTGATTCCAAGCGGACGGTCCCGCGTAGGAGAAAGCACGTTCGCCAGCAGACACTAGCCTCACACGAGGGATCCGCAGAGTAAGCGCATCAGATTGGGTGTAAAAATCATGCCAGGTGCAAAGGTAACTTAGGGACTTAGGGCAGAGAGAAGCCAGCTTAAACGAGATCCGGTTGTTAAGGAAGCCATTGCAGAGAACGGAGCAGAGGAGTGAGAGAATTTAATATGAAAATAAATGGCATACATTAAAAACACGTTTAAATTTTATTACGAAGCTGATAACATTTAAAATTATCAAAAGAAATGTGAATTAACCTTTTATAAATAAAAATAATTAGTTGTCTACCTTTAATATTCAAAATATTCTAAGGGAGAAAACAATGATAAAGGTTAACTTTTGTCAGTGTTTCATAGTTACTGCCTTTATCTTAAACACTAACAGTTTTTTTTCCAAGAAAGAAAAAAACATTTCATAATCTGGTAGACGTAGTCTACATCGTAAATTGAATTTGAAATGGCGACAAAAACTATAGAATAAAATCAACAAACAAATAATTTTTTTTTACATTTCGATTAAATTTGTTTTAAAAAAATCTTTTAGTTAAAACGCGATAAATTATTTACCGCTCATGAAATGTTACGATTAAATAAATGTGTAGGCCTACTCTTTTTTTTTTCTTTTTTGATAGTAAACGATCTTTAAAACACCGAAATATCAGAACAAATTATTGAATAATTTTATACAGTTCATGTAACATTGTTCATAGTCTAACGTAGGGCATATTTGTTAAAATCTGTAGAAGTTAAAGTATTCTGGTAATAGCTGAAACAGTCACGTATTATCACTTTATTTTCCTATATGAATGTTGGCTACTAAATATTTTCGTAATTAGCTTATACTTTCTTTCTTCTCGACTGGCATCCGTTTACGGAATGGGTTTGTCTTAATGAACGAGGTAAACCAAACGGTTATCATCTTTTTAAAACCGTAATTAAAATGTAAGAGTGGAATTAGAGCATGGATAATGGGCGTTTTATTACTAGCGAATATTGACAATAGTAACACCAATAGTCAAATCAATAAACTCACAAACAATAGAGGACATACGAGCTAAGACTATAGTAGTACATTAGACTTACAATTCTAATTTAGAAATACAACACAATAACAATATGTTGCAATGCTCAGATAAACATAAAGACAAAAATACTTTCTTCATCCCTTATGCGAGAACAAATGCAAGAAGTACTCTTTCTTCCCATATGGCGTACGAGCATAAAATGGGTTACCTGAATAAGTCGGTGTAACCTGAGATTATTTAAACCACGGATCAAACTGAAAGACTAGACTCATACTATGGTAGAACGTAGGACGCAATAATCTTAATTTTCTTTATAGAAGGAGCTATAAAACATATTACAAAGACCGAACTGGGGAAATTATACATTTGACACAAACAAAACAGAGGTTAGTAAACAAATTACAGAAAAATGGGCCAGTGCACTTGATACGGCGACAAAACAAGGTAGGTGTGTAAATTTCAGAGACAAACCGGGTCTACGATCTGCTTTTTTATGAAATAATACACTCAACCCATTCGATAAATATTTACATAATTTAATACATTAACTAATTAGCAATAATTTTAATATTGTACATGACAGGTTGATAATAAATAACTTCTTTAATATTTTACAAAACAGCAATTACCACTACACCTCTGCATGCCTTATAACAGCAATTACCACTACACCTCTGCATGCCTTATAGAGTGGTACATCGGATTACGAACGCCTCAGGTCACGAACCTTCATGTTACGAACTGAGTTCAGGATCGACTTCAGTTCCCAACCCTAGATACCATTGTACGTAAAGGTTTCAAAGCAGAAAGTGACAGAATGGATTTTTCTTGTAGGTGACAGGATGCAAAGAAATATACGTATTAAAATATGTAAAACTACTATAACACTTAGTTCTCTACTAGAAATATGTAAAACTACTATAACACTTAGTTCACTACTAGAAATATGTAAAACTACTATAACACTTAGTTCACTACTAGAAATATGTAAAACTAATATAACACTTAGTTCACTACTAGAAATATGTAAAACTACTATAACAGTTAGTTCACTACTAGAAATATGTAAAACTAATATAACACTTAGTTCACTACTAGAAATATGTAAAACTACTATAACACTTAGTTCACTACTAGAAATATGTAAAACTAATATAACACTTAGTTCACTACTAGAAATATGTAAAACTACTATAACACTTAGTTCACTACTAGAAATATGTAAAACTAATATAACACTTAGTTCACTACTAGAAATATGTAAAACTACTATAACACTTAGTTCACTACTAAAAATATGTAAAACTGCTATAACACTTAGTTCACTACTAAAATATGTAAAACTAATATAACACTTAGTTTACAACTAGAAATATGTAAAACTAATATAACACTTAGTTCACTACTAGAAATATGTAAAACTAATATAACACTTAGTTCACTACTAGAAATATGTAAAACTAATATAACACTTAGTTCACTACTAGAAATATGTAAAACTAATATAACAATTAGTTCACTACTAGAAATATGTAAAACTACTATAACACTTAGTTCACTACTAGAAATATGTAAAACTAATATAACACTTAGTTTACTACTAGAAATATGTAAAACTAATATAACACTTAGTTCACTACTAGAAATATGTAAAACTACTATAACACTTAGTTCACTACTAGAAATATGTAAAACTATTATAGCACTTAATTCACTACTAAAAATATGTAAAACTACTATAACACTTAGTTCACTACTAAAATATGTAAAACTACTATAACACTTAGTTCACTACTAAAAATATGTAAAACTACTATAACACTTAGTTCTCTACTAGAAATATTTAAAACTACTATAACACTTAGTTCACTACTAGAAATATGTAAAACTAATATAACACTTAGTTCACTACTAGAAATATGTAAAACTACTATAACACTTAGTTCACTACTAGAAATATGTAAAACTAATATAACACTTAGTTCACTACTAGAAATATGTAAAACTACTATAACACTTAGTTCACTACTAGAAATATGTAAAACTAATATAACACTTAGTTTACTACTAGAAATATGTAAAACTACTATAACACTTAGTTCACTACTAAAAATATGTAAAACTACTATAACACTTAGTTCACTACTAGAAATATGTAAAACTACTATAACACTTAGGTCACTACTAAAAATATGTAAAACTACTATAACACTTAGTTCACTACTAAAAATATGTAAAACTACTATAACACTTAGTTCTCTACTAGAAATATGTAAAACTACTATAACACTTAGTTCACTACTAGAAATATGTAAAACTAATATAACACTTAGTTCACTACTAAAAATATGTAAAACTACTATAACACTTAGTGTCACTTCTAGAAATATGTAAAACTAATATAGCACTTAGTTCACTACTACAAATATGTAAAACTACTATAACACTTAGTTCACTACTAAAAATATGTAAAACTACTATAACACTTAGTTCTCTACTAGAAATATGTAAAACTACTATAACACTTAGTTCACTACTAAAAATATGTAAAACTACTATAACACTTAGTTCACTACTAGAAATATGTAAAACTAATATAGCACTTAGTTCACTACTAAAAATATGTAAAACTACTATAACACTTAGTTCACTACTAAAAATATGTAAAACTACTATAACACTTAGTTCTCTACTAAAAATATGTAAAACTACTATAACACTTAGTTCACTACTAGAAATATGTAAAACTAATATAAAACTTAGTTCACTACTAAAAATATGTAAAACTACTATAACACTTAGTTCACTACTAGAAATATGTAAAACTAATATAGCACTTAGTTCACTACTAAAAATATGTAAAACTACTATAACACTTAGTTCACTACTAAAAATATGTAAAACTACTATAACACTTAGTTCTCTACTAGAAATATGTAAAACTACTATAACACTTAGTTCACTACTAGAAATATGTAAAACTAATATAACACTTAGTTCACTACTAAAAATATGTAAAACTACTATAACACTTAGTTCTCTACTAGAAATATGTAAAACTACTATAACACTTAGTTCACTACTAGAAATATGTAAAACTAATATAACACTTAGTTCACTACTAAAAATATGTAAAACTACTATAACACTTAGTTCACTACTAGAAATATGTAAAACTACTATAACACGTAGTTCACTAATAAAAATATGTAAAACTACTATAACACTTAGTTCACTACTAAAAATATGTAAAACTACTATAACACGTAGTTCACTACTAAAAATATGTAAAACTACTATAACACGTAGTTCACTAATAAAAATATGTAAAACTAATATAACACTTAGTTCACTACTAAAAATATGTAAAACTAATATAACACTTAGTTCACTACTAAAAATATGTAAAACTACTATAACACTTAGTTCACTACTAAAAATATGTAAAACTACTATAACACTAAGTTCACTACTAAAATATGTAAAACTACTATATCTCTTAGTTCACTACTAAAAATATGTAAAACTACTATAACACTTAGTTCTCTACTAGAAATACTTAAAACTACTATAACACTAAGTTCACTACTAGAAATATGTAAAACTACTATAACACTTAGTTCACTACTAGAAATATGTAAAACTAATATAACACTTAGTTCACTACTAGAAATATGTAAAACTACTATAACACTTAGTTGACTACTAGAAATATGTAAAACTAATATAACACTTAGTTCACTACTAGAAATATGTAACACTACTATAACACTTAGTTCACTACTAGAAGTATGTAAAACTAATATAACACTTAGTTCACTACTAGAAATATGTAAAACTAATATAACACTTAGTTCACTACTAAAAATATGTAAAACTAATATAACACTTAGTTCACTACTAAAAATATGTAAAACTACTATAACACTTAGTTCACTACTAAAAATATGTAAAACTAATATAACACTTAGTTCACTACTAGAAATATGTAAAACTACTATAACACTTAGTTCACTACTAGAAGTATGTAAAACTAATATAACACTTAGTTCACTACTAGAAATATGTAAAACTAATATAACACTTAGTTCACTACTAAAAATATGTAAAACTAATATAACACTTAGTTCACTACTAAAAATATGTAAAACTACTATAACACTTAGTTCACTACTAGAAATATGTAAAACTAATATAACACTTAGTTCACTACTAGAAATATGTTAAACTAATATAACACTTAGTTCACTACTAAAAATATGTAAAACTACCATAGCACTTCTTTCGATTTTGGGTGGACATCCTTTTTTCATTGAAGAATGCTTTTATTTCACTCAAG
Organism: Anisus vortex; assembly: GCA_949126835.1. Lineage (NCBI taxonomy): Eukaryota > Metazoa > Mollusca > Gastropoda > Planorbidae > Anisus > Anisus vortex. The sequence goes on along the minus strand of OX421505.1, from coordinate 1,343,899 downwards.
CAAGAAGCAAAACGTTTTAATACGTTAACCCTGGAAAGAGATCGCACTTTATTGTGCAGAAGTAGGTCAGAATACTGACTTTTTATTTCTTCAAGAAATTCCTTTAACTGGCGACGGTAGAGTGCTTTTGCCAAAATGATGTTAATGATCTTAATTACCAAGTTCATGACCTTAACTATTTCAGCCGGAAATGTTTGGGCGCAAAGAGCCTCTTGATGAATTAGAATAGTTAAAATTTCGTGGTTTATTTTTTGCCGAAGAATCGTTGTTACCCCTTTATGTATTCCTGTCATACTTCTGGCTCCATCAGTTGCTATGGAAACGATATTATTTATATCGATTTCATAGTCTTCCATGCATTTTTGCACAGCATTTGCCATATCTTCTCCACGAATTTGCCCTGTGAGCGCAGCAATCCTAGCAGTTCTTCTTTTGGACCTTGGGACGACATATACCTGACAAAAAGGGTAACTTATTATGCCATGTCTTTTATGTCGCATGACTCATCCATAGCAAGTAATAAAGCAGAAGCCAGTTGAATGTCTTCACTGGCACATGTGTTACATTTGAAAACAGTTTAGCAGTTCTATCTTGAACTGTTTTAGCTGATATAGGCAAATCTTTGATTTCTCTCATGATTTCTGATTTATAATTTTGTTTTTGACATCACGAAACAGTTCTTCAGCTCCACATATGAAACAATCTTTGACGTACTCACCACCTGTGAAGAGATTCCCTTTTTGTTTTCTTTTCAATTTGTAGTGATATTGCAAATCTTGCTAGATTTACATTATTGGAAGATTGTGACCAGTTACTAGCATAGAACTCGACTGTTGTTTTTGTTTTTGAAGCTCTTTAACAGCACTTTCAGCTAGTCACCGGTTGGATATTCAGCAGCAAATCGGGTATGTTTTGTAGTGAAGTGTCTCTACAAATATGACTTCTTATTGTGTGCAAAATTTTCTTAGCAAATGAGACAAGTCTGAAGGTCGTCTGTGTTGCATATGAACTCAAACGACTCCGTCCAATCTTGAAACAAAGAGAAATTGTTGTTTCTTGCAAACGATAAAATGAACACACACGCAAACGAGTTCCAAGGAAGACTGACTGAAGACTTAATACTACCGTCCACCTACTCTCTACTCCACCTATTCTCACTGTTCTCTGTTGAGTGTTTTTATTCTGTTTGCAGTATTTTTTTTTTGCAGCAAAATATTTTTTTATGAGTTTTGAAAATAAAATTACATAATTATTAATATTTGCGCATGTTACTTGAGAGCCGCATTTTGACATCGAAAGAGCCGTATGCGGCTCGCGAGCCGCAGGTTGCCGACCCCTGTTTTAGGCAGTTATAACCAAATGTACAAATATATATTCATTGTACGAATTTATGTGAAAAATAAAATTATTCCTGCCCGGGTAGCACAAATTGCCTGGGTGGGTGTGGGGGGGGGGGTGGCAAAGAGTTACGTGTTAGAGGCGAAAGTGTTAAACCCTTTTAGTTTTATGGTGGGTGTTTGTTGTATGGCAAAAGGAATTTTGTAAAAAACTAAAAGTTCTTTTTTTATTAGTATGTTTTATGTTTTTTTTTCATGTTGCATCATATGACTTACACAAAAATTCATAAAAATTAAGTTTTAGATGTATCAAAAATTATTTTATACAATTTGAAAAAATGTAAATAATGTACATTTATGGTAATTTTTTTATAAATTCTATTGATAATAAAAAAAATAGGTGCGACGTTTCCTTCAAGTAAAAATTACAAATTGAAAATACAAAATGGCCATCACCTCCAACACAACCAATTTTTTTCCAATTTGGTTTGCATGTTTATAACTTTTGTCATTAGTGTGATTTATTCTTTTTAATTATTACTAATTATTATCGGGGGCTATTAGAAATAATATTCAGTTGTTTCTTCAGTATTATCTTCCACATCACATATAATACTATTAATAAGTAGATACTTGCAGCAATGCAAATACTTTTTTAGTACTCACAACTTTCATAGAATAATTACAAATGTCTAATATATCCAAGATACATCAAATACACACAAGTCCATTTTACTATTGAAGTATTATACAGTATATAGTCAGAGTTAACGCTTACCCTTTTACGTCTATATTTTATCTGCAAATGATTTTAACCTCTTAGATCACATGACAAAGTAACCTCTAAGATCACATGACAAAGTAGCCTCTCAAGATCACCTTAATTTCTAAACTCATACTTTTTACATTCACTCAATCTAGTGATTTGTTTTTACAGATCATTCTAGAATTACATGTTTCAGGGACCTGTTAAGGAAATTAACTCTTCACGCACAACACACAAACATCATGCTCTTAGTTATTTCCCTTAGATTTACAATTAGTACAATATATGTTCCAAATATCATACATATTGGATAGGTTATTTAAAAAAACCTCTCTTCTCACCTAAAAAGAAAACATTACTTATTAACTGGTGAGATTTAGCTAGCATTTTTTTTTCATTTATTCTTGTCCTTAAACATCTTTTTTTTTGTTGATGTTTTTACTTTTTGTTTACCTAGACTTTCATTAAAATTTAATGAAACAAATGTTCAGAAATGTTGATAGTGGTTGCTGGTAACTATAAAGAAGTTTGAGTTGATAAAATTGAATCAGACCGCGTTAAAGAGTTTTTACATCTTGCAATACACACATTCAAATGTCGTTTTTGTGTGTGTATAAAAAAATCTAATATATAAATATGTTTAAAGCAATACAGCTTTCTTGAGCTCTACACCCAATCCCGTCCACTTCGCACAGCTTTTGAAGCGCTTACTCTTCGGATCCCTCGTGCGAGGCTATTGTCCGCTGGTCAACGTTCATTCTCCTCCGCGGGACCGTCCGCCTGGAATCACTTCCCCCTACAGCTTCGCCAGAGCCCTAGCTTCGACACCTTCAGGAGCCGGCTGAACTTGGCTGAACTTAAGGGGGGGGGGCGCTTTTGGCGGGGGAGCTGGGTACATTTGGCGCCTATTTAAAATGTTCGTTTTCGTGCATTAGATGACGTTAAATTAATTAACGTAGTTGGTAAGAAAGTGTGGAATTTTTCTTTTCATTTTCATTAATTTAATTTTTACTAAAATAAACTAATTAACCAATTTTTATTACCTAATTTCTATGATTTAAATATACATTTTTAAGTGTCATTTTAGAACCTCTTATAAACTACAGCGCCTGTGGAACATTTTCTCCTCTTTCCTTTAGTTACGCTATTGCCAACACGCCCACAAACATGCTCTTTCTATAAATACTTTACTCAGACGCCCCATGTTAACTTGATCTTCCAGAATATGTTTTTTTCATGCAGAAGATACTTAAACTTCCTTTTTGGTGGTCTTTCATGTGTCATTTCAAACCACACTGCATGATGATGATGACGATGATGATGATGATGATGATGATGATGATGATGATGATGATGATGATGATGATGATGATGATGATGATGATGATGATGATGATGATGATGATGATGATGATGATGATGATGATGATGATGATGATGATGATGATGATGATGATGATGATGATGATGATGATGATGATGATGATGATGATGATGATGATGATGATGATGATGATGATGATGATGATGATGATGATGATGATGATGATGATGATGATGATGAATATTCTCAACTGACACGAGTAAGCCCAATAATTAAATCCCTAAACCTAGAAACACTGGAGGAGAAATAGGATAAGAGTAAAGTAGTAATAATACATTAGGCTTATAATTCTCATTTAGAAATACGGAACAATAACAATCTATTATAATGCTCTAATAAACATAAAGACAAAAATACTTTTTTTTTTACTATTTTCTGCAAAAACCAAATGCAATTAAAAATGTCTTTGTTCTTAAGTCACAACCGGGCATGAAATGGGTGGCCCGAACAATCAGAAAAAAAAAGAAGAAAATTTGACATAATTTAAAACACTAATCAAAAAGCAAAATTAAAAGGATAGATACGCCGGCTGCTTAGATCACCGGACTGTCAACCAACGCTTCGTGGGTTCTATACCTGCCGCCGACCGATCCCTGCCGTCAAGCTGGAGTTTAGGGCATAGTGGACGTAATAATCTTCTATCTAGAAAGAACGTCTGTAAAACTTATAAGAATAATCGTAGGCGTCAATAATCGTCTGTGTATACGGTCGTCTGCTACATATACAAATTAAGTTTATTGTCATTATATGCTACTAGAGACCAACCGAACTTCGGTTTCGGCTTCGGTTTCGGCGCCGAAAACAGGCAAAATAACTTTTTCGGTGTGGTTTCGATTTCGGCCGAAGTCAAAAGGTTAGTTTTCGGTTTGCCTAGAGTTTCGGCCGAAACTGATATTGACTTTCGGTCGTCAGCCGAATATCTATTTTAACTTTTAAAATTCAGACTGCAACGTTATTGTTGCATATATTACTCTTATTGATACTTTCATTTAGTTAAGCTGTTGTGAATTAATCTGTGCGAAGTAGGGATGTTAAACGAAAACCGGAATTCGAGAGAAATTCATTCATAACTGTGTCCCTCGATTTATTTATCTTTTTATCTCGAACAAATATTTGTAAACTCTAATTCTCACAAAACAATTAATTAACATTATATTCCTTGCAAACCTTCTTTTGTCAGAGACGACTTATGTGCCTATTGTTTGTTTTTTTCTTTTTCAAATCCCGAATATTGCTTGTGAATTTGCGATACAACAGCAAACGCAAATGTTAACGCTAGTTGCTAGAAAAAAAAAACTGGAATTTCAGTATCAGATTGCAAACGCTCTATAGATGCATTAAAATACATCGTTTGAAATTATTATTATATATTATAGTTGCATTTATCATACAACAAAAAAATTATTGTTTTCGTCAATTATTCCTTCGCTACGCGCCATATAGACAGCGCAAAACGTCACGTACCATCTTACAAAATGGGTGTTTAACGTAATGTTTAGAAATGTGCATACATATATTATCATTTAGTCATATATTTATATTAATTTCAACTACTTTTTAAAGTTAGCTTTTCATAAAGTTTTATAATGGAAACTATTTAGTCTTTTTTTTTTTTAATAAACAACTTAATATTACAAATATCATTGCAAATAAAAAGAGTTACTTATCTCCCTTTCATTAAAATGTTTCAAAATGTAATTCAATTGTGATGCCAAACAAGTTATGTTTTGTAATATTATAACAAACATTACAGACTAATTATTATTTCTTTATAATTTATATAAATTCAGCATTATGGCATTCAGTAGAAGATTTAATTATTAGAGGTAGAAAATTAATTTACGTTAAACAGTTGTTAATAAACATTTCCGGCATGAATTGTTGGTCCTTATGGAGTTTATCTATTACACTTTAATAATTACAGCAATTACATAATATAATGCTATTAAATAAGTCCCTTATATTTATTGAATTAATTTCATCAATTTGTTTTAGAATTATTTTTTTTATGTTTGATTAGGCATAAAAGAAGAGGAGTGTGAAAACTCTTTTTTTTTAATACACCAAGAATGTTTTAAAATTTATTTCACTCAAGATATATGCAAATCCGCTCCAGCGGTCTAACAGTTCAAGTGTTGTTGACCCCGTCCTTGTAAATGCAAGTTCAACTCACTAAAAAGTGTAATTCAGAATGTTACGAAACGTAAATTCCCTACATTGTAATGTTAATAAACCAACTGAATCATTTAAGCGAATTGCGTTTAAACGATATAAATATTTCTCAGCTCAAAGTTTCCCCCGGGTTTTTCCTAACCTAATTTGAGCATTATTGTTTTTTATTAACCTCGATAAAAACATGAACTGTGCACGTACCTACAGCGTGTCAAGGCCGTCCGGTCTCTCCTTATTTTGTTAGAGCATTATTGCTTGTTCTTAATAAAAAGTACCTGATCACGCAGTCAACATGCAGGCTTGATTAAAATATTCGTGTCACTAGGCTGTCTGGTTTTTCCAACGATTGACCCGTAATATATTTCTACGCGATTCGACACTTTTGGTCAGTTCTTGGCTTGCATTCGATCTAGTAACATCAAATATTCTCCGCTCTGAGTATCGTTTCTATTTGAGTTGTATTATGGAAAATTTATTATTCTACTATTAACTACAATGCTATATGTTCATTGAGGATATTCATTACTAATTGGAATATGTGTAGTTCTTGATTGTGTATATAATATTATTTGGATTCCTACTGGATTGATGTTGTAAATTAAACCAAATTTATCGTTGCTTTCTACACAACTTGGTTAGCGTCAATATTTCAAAGTTATATACATGTGTGTATGTGTAATATTTATTCAACTATATTAATAATCTACACTACCACTCGACATCGAGGTTCTTGCTGTATAATATGAGCCACATAAATAATTATACATGAAGTAAATCAACTGAAAACTCTAAAACTACGCTATGTGAATTGCCAGGGGATTATAAGAACCAGGAATACTCTAGACAACTACAAATAAACTTCAGAATAATATAATAAGATCTTCACTAATACAAGGATACTCACACTAATAATAACAATACTATAACTATTATTTTCATAAATTGAATGGGGGCTCTAGCCGTAATAACATTATAAATCATAATTATACTTGTGTGATCTAAATAGAAGGTCTCATCCATAATTTATTATGGTGAATAAATTGCCTTGTAATAAAATGGGTTTTGCTCGTCAGTGATTTACTAACAAACGTTTAGAGGATTTACTTCAACTTCAAGAATCGTTATACTATTTACACAAACTATTTACAACTGCCGTAATACATACTCGTAACTTGGATGGATTGTGTTGGAAAATATGAACAATATACAATATACTAAAGATTGTGATTGAATTGAACATTGCTATTGAGAATCGGAAAACTTAACTATTCAGCCTGGAAAATTATCTTGTGTATTACCTTATCAAACAAAGTAACTCTAAGAAAGTATTATTTTTATGACCTTGTTGTAACAAATCTGAACTGTGTGGTGTAGTGAATTATTCAAAGGACAGAAAGTAAGTTGGACACTTTTATTGTATTATTAACAAGATTTACAGTAACTTTTAATAATATAAAATGGAAGCCACAAATAATCTTACATTGGATCCAGAAATATTTGATCTAACCTCAGAACAGCTTAATAAAATGTCAATGATACAATTAAAAGAATTGGCTAAATCATTTGGCATTTCTATCACAGAAACTAGGCCATCAAAAACTAAATTACTTCAAGAGGTAACTGAGTGTTTAAGAAAACAAGGTACACTAATTATTGAAGAAACTACTGCTAATGATAACATTAATGATGAATCAGATGATGAATTACTTTTTCCTATAACACAAAGAGTGAAGCATACAACTGGTGACTTAAGTGAAGAATTGAAATTTAAACTTGAGATGAGGAAGATGGAGATAGAATTGGAAAGAGAAAACAAGAGAATTGAGTTAGAAATAGCAAAAGAGAAAATAGCAAGCCAAGAAAGAATTGAGCTAGCAAGGTCTCGTACGTCAAATCATTCGAATGCAAGCTCTGAAGCAGATGCAGAACTGTATAAGTTTAAGAAACATATTCCAGTTCTTGAAGATAATTTGGTGGAAGAGTTCTTCATGATTTTCGAGAGAAACGCTAAAGACTATCAATTTGCCGAGGGCAAGAAAGCTATACTTCTACGCTCAGCTCTGAACAAAGGAAAGGCACTTGATGTTGTATTAAGTCTTACTGAAGAGGAATTGTATGATTATGAACTGATCAAGAATAGAGTACTGCTAAGTTATGCATTAACACCTGAAAAATATAGAAAAGTGTTTCGTGAGTCTAAGAAAGAACAGGAACAATCCCATGTTGATTTTCTAAGACAGAAAAAGAAATATTTTGAAAGATGGATTCGATCCAAAGGTGTAAACAAAGACTTTGATAAATTAGCTAATCTTATGCTAATGGAAGACTTTAACAATAACATCAGAGGTGATGTAAGAATACATTTAGCAGACAAAGGTGTAGAACAAGTAGAAACAGCAGCAGTGATGGCAGACGAATATGTTATTATCCATTCCAGCAATAAATTTACAACAGTTGATAAATCTAAATTCCAGAATCGAGATATGAAGGTAGAAAAGAAAACCATGAATCCAAATGAATCCTATCAATCAAAGAGACATCAGCAGAGCAATGAAGGTCCAACAAATTCCAAGCCAACCTGTAGCCATTGTAAACGAATTGGACATACTAAGGAAAAGTGCTGGATATTGAATGGGAACCCGAATAAAAAGAATGTTGTCTTATCGTATGTAGCAATGCCAAAACAAAGAACTCATGAAAATGTAAAGAAGGATATTAGAACTCAAACAGAGATATCTAGTGCTAATGCAGATAACCTGACAAAACACACGTATCTAGGAAACTTGAAACCAGAAATAGTTCCTGAAATAGAGACAATGGTTTTCAATAATTCTAATTCTAATCTGAGCTCCAAGGAGTCTATATCAGATAGAACCACCATGAGTACTAAACATACCTCTTACAAAAATAACTTGGATACAGATCTCATCGATACTGAGATACCAAGCAATTGTTTACCATTCATTGAAGAAGGTACCGTGTCATCCATAATAAATGGTGTCACTAGTGAAAAGAACATCAGAATACTCCGTGATACAGGGGCTGAGGTTTCACTACTTTTAGAGAATACTGTTCCTACGTCACAATCGACATATACAGGACAGGATCTTACTATTCAAGGTGTATCAAGGAAAAATGTACAAGTTCCTTTGCATCAAATACAGCTGAAGAGTGCGTACTTCACTGGAAATGTAGTTGTGGGTGTGTACAAATCACTTCCGTTTAAAGGCGTTTCTTTAATACTGGGAAATGATATTGCTGGAGATGTGGTGCATTCCATATCCAAGAAAAAACAATACCTCAATAAAAGTGAGAGCTTTATCAAACCTATATGCATCGTCACGAGAGGTATGGCCCAACAACAAAAGTCTGTCGAAACCATGTCAAAGTCAAAATTAGAACCAGAAATTGACCTACAGGCAACTTTCCTGGCTGACATCTTGAGTGGTCCCTCAGTCAAGACTACTGAAAGTAATTTGTCACCTCGACAATTACTCCTATTAGAACAGAATAGAGATTCAGGAATTAAACACCTGAAGAAAAAGGTGATAACTGAACAGGAGGCAGAAATGAACGGAAATGGATTTTTTCTGAAGGAGGGAATATTAATGCAAAAATGGAGAGATGTGAAATGTGATAATGACAATTGCAGAGAAGGAAGTCAGATTGTGGTACCAGCCATATATCGTAATGACATCTTACACATGGCTCATGACACGCCATATGCTGGTCATCTAGGAGTGAACAAGACTTACCGTCGAATTCTTCCGTACTTCTATTGGCCCGGACTACATCGTGACGTCACAAAATACTGCAAGTCATGCAATACATGCCAGATAGTTGGTAAACCTAACCAGACTATACCGGTAGCACCTCTAAAGCCAATACCCGCCTTTGCAGAACCATTTAGCCACTTGCTAATAGACTGTGTAGGTCCTTTGCCTAAAACAAAGACAGGACACCAGTACTTATTCACTATAATGTGCACTGCCACGAGATATCCTGAAGCTATTCCGCTACGCACCATTAACGCAGATAAGATATCTGACGCACTGATTGCATTTTGTTCAAGATACGGTCTTCCAAAGACTATACAGTCAGACCGAGGATCTAACTTTACATCAAAGCTGTTTAACCAGGTCTTAAAGAAACTAGGCATCCAACATGCAACTTCAACTGCGTACCATCCGCAAAGCCAAGATGCCCTAGAAAGATATCATCAGACTCTGAAAACCATGCTCCGCACATACTGTTTTGAGAACACTGAAGACTGGGATCGCGGTATTCCATTCGCTCTTTTCGCGACTAGAGAAACTGTGCAGGAATCTCTTGGATTCAGTCCGTTCGAGTTAGTGTTTGGACATTCAGTTCGAGGACCTCTAAAACTGTTGCAGGAAACCTTGTTAAATTCTGATGAAGAGACTGGACTCGTAGCTTATGTGGAACAATTTAGCAATAGAATCTATCATGCTTTTAATCATGTTAAAGATAATCTTTTGCAGGCTCAGAAAAGAATGAAAGGGTACTATGATGTCAAGGCCAGATCCCGATGTTTCCATCCTGGTGATAAAGTCCTCATGTTGACCCAATTGTCTGGACAACCCCTGAGTGCAAAATATACAGGACCATATCAGGTTTTAGATAAAATCAGTGATGTAACATACCTTGTAAAAACCCCTGATAGAAGGAAAACACAGAGACTGTGCCATATAAACATGCTAAAACCTTATGTTGTTAGGGAAGAACAAACTGACATTAGGCCAGTGAGTGCTATCAAAACTGTTGAAACACCCCCGCCTAAATTTAAAAAGACAATCATAGAAAGTAAACTTCAAAACACTGAAGCACTTAAAAACCTCAATGATAAACTGGCACATCTAGACTCAGGTGAACAGACTTCTATCAAGGGTTTAATCTATGATCATGTAAATTTGTTTAGTGATGTTCCTAACAAAACAACTTTGGTTACCCATGATGTAGTTTTAAAAGATGATAATGTTAAACCTGTCAAACAACATCCGTATAGGGTTAATACCATACAACTTAAGAATAACTTACGTATTGGTAAAAGATCACATCGTCGCGGACACCCTATCGCGCATGTAACAAATGTATAAGGAAATAGATAACTTCATGTATATATTCTGATAATCCTAACTAAGAGAATTGGATCATTTAAAATATAAATGCATGAATATATGAATATGTTGTGATTATTTTATGCAATATCTTATGCCTTATTTCATGCCATGAATATTTCCATTTGCTAAAACAAATATTATTATTGTTGTAGAAAAAAAAAAAAAAAGAACCTAATAAGTTACTTTTAAGTATTATTGATTTATGGGCATACTTTTCTTTATTAGTAAGATAATGAATGAACAGAAATGTACATCCTTATTTTGAAACAATCAAGCTATAGTTGTGATTATGTAAAAACCAAAATAGAGTAATGTGCATACACTTCACATGCTTACACACTTAAGATTAAACTCTTACTTTAAAATTTATTTAAATATTAATTTCATTTAAGTTGAATTAATTAATGATTGAATTGTTTAATATGATAACATTAGTTATGTTGATTTTTACCTTATAAAAAAGATGATGATGTTTATAAGGAATGATATCTCAGAGAGTATAATTTTTTTAGAATAACGCGAACATGTGTTATGGTCTAAGGATAACTTGAGATCCTATATGATGAGGGTTTAATAGAATAAATTATTTCCCTTACTTGTCTTATTTAACGGACTACCCAGGTGGAGTCAGTTTTTTTTTTGTATATTGTTTAGAACTAAAGTTAAGTGCAGGCGGTTCTAAAAGAAATTGCACACTTCTATTGTTTAGTATGCAATGTTCTTTTCCTTTTGGTACGGGCGACTGTTACGAAACGTAAATTCCCTACATTGTAATGTTAATAAACCAACTGAATCATTTAAGCGAATTGCGTTTAAACGATATAAATATTTCTCAGCTCAAAGTTTCCCCCGGGTTTTTCCTAACCTAATTTGAGCATTATTGTTTTTTATTAACCTCGATAAAAACATGAACTGTGCACGTACCTACAGCGTGTCAAGGCCGTCCGGTCTCTCCTTATTTTGTTAGAGCATTATTGCTTGTTCTTAATAAAAAGTACCTGATCACGCAGTCAACATGCAGGCTTGATTAAAATATTCGTGTCACTAGGCTGTCTGGTTTTTCCAACGATTGACCCGTAATATATTTCTACGCGATTCGACCCTTTTGGTCAGTTCTTGGCTTGCATTCGATCTAGTAACATCAAATATTCTCCGCTCTGAGTATCGTTTCTATTTGAGTTGTATTATGGAAAATTTATTATTCTACTATTAACTACAATGCTATATGTTCATTGAGGATATTCATTACTAATTGGAATATGTGTAGTTCTTGATTGTGTATATAATATTATTTGGATTCCTACTGGATTGATGTTGTAAATTAAACCAAATTTATCGTTGCTTTCCACACAACTTGGTTAGCGTCAATATTTCAAAGTTATATACATGTGTGTATGTGTAATATTTATTCAACTATATTAATAATCTACACTACCACTCGACATCGAGGTTCTTGCTGTATAATATGAGCCACATAAATAATTATACATGAAGTAAATCAACTGAAAACTCTAAAACTACGCTATGTGAATTGCCAGGGGATTATAAGAACCAGGAATACTCTAGACAACTACAAATAAACTTCAGAATAATATAATAAGATCTTCACTAATACAAGGATACTCACACTAATAATAACAATACTATAACTATTATTTTCATAAATTGAATGGGGGCTCTAGCCGTAATAACATTATAAATCATAATTATACTTGTGTGATCTAAATAGAAGGTCTCATCCATAATTTATTATGGTGAATAAATTGCCTTGTAATAAGAAACATCAGTGTCAACAGTCAGTTTTCCTCATTCAGAACCAGAAAATGTTTTTGTTTTTTTCATCAATAAGAAATTAATCTTGGAGGTCCCTCTCGTGCTATTGAAAATCGCCCTGCGTGCCAAGTTTGGCATGCGCGCCTTATATTGTCGAACTCTGGTTTAGAGTATATTCATTCCATTTTATGGAGTCACTGAAAGAATCGCCGAGTATATTTCGTCACTTCCGCTCTCTGTCGGAAAAAGATAATAAGTGACGTATACAGCCTGCTGTATATCATCAAAAACAGCGGTCCTCAGCCTGTGGGTCGCAACTCTTATGGGGGTCACATTTATCTGACATTCCCTTTGCACTTGTCAGAAGACCATACACAGTCAAAGTTCAATATGTTTCTGAGACAACACAGGAGGGGATCATCAAAGTTGTTAACAACTGATTTCTCTACAATGCCAATTAGAAACATTCTGGATCAAGTGTTTGTTGTCATATACTATTTTGACTGAGACTGTGTTGCATCTTCGTCTTCCATTTCCAAAAACATATATTTGTGAAACAGGGTTTTCCAGCTTGTTTATAATTAAATCTAAATACGGAAGTAGCCATGTTGTGGAAGATGATCTTTGTTGTACTCTTGCAAATACTGCCGCGAGGATTTCTGATCCAATGAGAAAAACGCAATATCAATCTTAGTAGCACTTACGTTCGTGTTGTAATTGGAAATAAATATTTCACAACATATAATTTCATTTTGTGTGTGCGTGTGTGTGATTAATCACCGAGTTTTAATTAAATTAATGGTCAATAAATAGTATGTAAAAATGAAAATGCATCCGGCATATCAAATATTTACATTACTTTTTATAACATGCAGTAGCAAATTATAATTTTAAGGTAGATACGAAAAAAAAAGGTTTGTACGTGGTCATCACATAGTGAAAAGCTGTATTAATGAGTCATCATTAACAAGGTTGGGAACCAGTGATCAATAAAGACTTGCGATCAGGACAATAACCATAACCTACTTTTCCAGAGAAGATATCATACAATCTGTACAAATTCGATACGGAGTTTTATTGTGTCTGGTGTGAAGTGTTTTATCACATTTGTTTTGTTTAAATTCCAGAGGTTGTAGTTGCTCTAGTATACCGTAGAATACACACAAGGCCAGACATTTAGACACAAAGAAAGACATAATATTCATTGAACTCCTTCGTCTTATTCACATCCAACAAAATTTATTCTTTTTAAATCTTATTTAACCATTTCTTAACTTCTTTATAACGTTAAACTCAATTGACATCTGGTAAAAACCCAGTTATTTTAATATCCCATCGCCTCTTCCGCCTTGCAAGACTTTATCCAAAGACATCTGGCATCTGATTGCTCTGAAGTGGGTCACTTGTGTACACTAACTCTCTTTTGGCTAAGGCCGCTGCCAACTTGCATTCTCTGTTCCCAGGATTACTGGCACACATCAAGTGCATCACAGAACTGGAGAATAATGGGTTTAGGGGTGTATGAGAAAAATGGTTTACATTAAAAATCATGTAGCTTATTAAATACACTTGGAATAAATGGCGGCAATTTTAGCTATTCTGTATCTAAAATCAGGGCCGTATTTAGGATTGTGGGGGCCCTGTTCATAAATTTATGTGGGGGCCCCTTGTGGCATCGCCCTGCCTTCCACATACCTCAGAAAACGGCCGTTAATTCATGTTACATTCTGTAAAATCATAAATTTTATGTTGCGCTTAGCTTGGTTGGACTGGAGCGCTTAAAATTGTAGAGGAATAAATGGATTTTCAACGAAAGGATGGAGATGTCAAAAAAGAAATATTTTTGGAAAGTGTGGGGGCCCCTTTTATGTGGGGGCCCCTGTTCAAACGGAGCATGTGGTACATGCCTAAATACGCTATGGATCTAAATATTATGTAGTACGATACAATTTGACATAATGTTACATTCACTGAGCTATATATATATATATAATTATATATATAGCTAAGTGGATATGACTACATTTATTACAAATTAACAGCCTACGTCTGTAATTTTGGACAGTTATTTTTTTGAAGGTTATTTTGAAGGTGGAATATTATTTTTTTTCCCATGTCTGTTAACCTAAGTATATGTCCCAGTTTTGGTAAACATGTTGGTCTCATGCATCAGTCATAGAATCTCACAAACTCTATTGAACTACTTAACTGGGAGCCATTTCTAAAAAGAAAAGAACACTGGTATTTATGCCTTTTAGTATCGTCCAAGTATGCTATGTGTGGTATTGTTTTCTGGGTACTGTGTGTGCAATATCATTTCCCAAATACTGGTATGCTGTGTGCAATGTTATTGTATTTTAAGTATGATGTGTGCAATATTATTGTATTTTAAGTACGCTGTTAGCAATATTATTGTATTTTAAGTATGATGTGTGCTATATCGTTTCCCAAGTACTGGTATGATGTGCGTAATATTATTGAATGTTAAGTATGCTGTTTGCAATATTATGGTATTTTAAGTATTCTGTGTCCAATCTTATTGTATTTAAATATACTGTTAGCAATATTATTGTATTTTAAGTATGCTCTGTGCAATATTATTATATTTCAAGTATGATGTGTGCAATATTATTGTATTTTAAGTATGCTGTGTGCAATATTATTTTATTTTAGGTATGTTGTGAGCAATATTATTATATTTTTAAGTATGCTGTGTGCAATATTATTGTATTTTAGGTATGCTGTGTGCAATATTATTCTATTTTAGGTATGTTGTGAGCAATATTATTATATTTTAAGTATGCTGTGTGCAATATTATTGTATTTTAAATATGCTGTGTGCAATATTATTTTATTTTAGGTATGTTGTGTGCAATATTATTGTATTTTAAGTATGTTGTATGCAATATTATGTTATTTTAAGTATGCTGTGTGCAATATTATTGTATTTTAAGTATCGTGTGTGCAATATTATTTTATTTTAGGTATGTTGTGAGCAATCTTATTGTATTTTAAGTATGTTGTGTGCAATATTATTTTATTTTAGGTATGTTGTGAGTAATCTTATTGTATTTTAAGTATGTTGTGTGCCATATCATTTTATTTTAGTTATGTTGTGAGCAATCTTATTGTATTTTAAGTATGCTGTGTGCAATATTATTTTATTTTAGGTATGTTGTGTGCAATATTATTGTATTTTAAGTATGTTGTGTGCAATATCGTTTCCCAAGTATAAATTTGTTTAGCAATGTGTGATTAGAGACTTACTCGGGATCGTCATCACAGATGAAGGTCAGACCTCTTTTAGTGACGTCATTTTTCAAGGTTAGCAGCGATCATTTCCCACAAACCTCTCTGGCGAATACACACAAAAAACACTTTGTTAAACATAAAACCTATCTCGTGTCACGAGTTAATCGTGAGGCGCGTTAGTCTTGGAGCATGGAGTAAACGTTCACACCTATTTCTTTTTAAGTAGCAGTCTCACAGCATAATAATCGACGAGATTGTGTAGCTATATATCAGGTTGTGTAGCTATATATCAGGTTGTGTAGCTATATATCAGGTTGTGTAGCTATATATCAGGTTGTGTAGCTATATATCAGGTTGTGTAGCTATATATCAGGTTGTGTAGCTATATATCAGGTTGTGTAGCTATATATCAGGTTGTGTAGCTATATATCAGGTTGTGTAGCTATATATCAGGTTGTGTAGCTATATATCGTTTATTGACAAGTTACAAGTTGCATAGAGTTTATAAAATACATTCAACCGAGATTAGGGTTTGGTAAGCTAACTGAATACAGATATTCACGTCTATCAAGTTGTATTCAATAATTCGTAAGTCCAAACACTGTCTGCTACATACGACTTTCTTGTTCAAGGGCGTGGACCCGTCTAAATGACAAGACCTAGTTTGTCCAAAAAGAAACCATCTCTACCGCTCCCCTTTCTTCCCCTCTGCTTCATCTCTTACCACCCAGGTAATTACAACTGCTACAAAAGTGACCTGCTCTCGTGACCACTATAGCGGAACAAGGGGCGTGTCTAAACGCACGTTCCTGACCAAAGTGGGATTACACCTGCTAATTGACCAAGACAACTGGGACGGTTATTTGTGACTTTCAGTCCCAGTCGCGTGGTTTAAACGTGCCTTATCACAAAACAACATTCCTTGCCACGTTCTAATTAATAGGGGTGGGGGATTTTTGGAGGAGGAAAGGGCTTTTGTTTAAATAACTTTAAGTCCATAAATGGATCCTTAACATCTGGCCGATGGACAAGTAGGCCTACTTGGTATGTTTATTTCATCTGCGACCATGGCTACCTCAGACATTGATGACCGTGGCTGTTTTCCAGTAAGTTTTTATATGTAGGTAGGCCTACTAAATGCCACACACACACACACACATACACACTCACACACTCACACACACAAAGCGAAAAAAAACAAGGACAAATAAAGGCGTGAAAATTAAGTCAACGAAATACATTTTCAAGACAAACTTGAAATAAATGTACTCACACTTTTTGTTGGCCCAAGGCATGTATAACCATAACTTGTACAGTGGAAACTTTACCCACCACTAGGCTGGGAAGTTCATATTTGCCAAAGAAACTGCAATGAGAAAAACAAGTAAAGAATTAGACATTAATAAGCGCTGGTACTTGTGTCACAATAATCACCAGAAACTGACACGATAATTTGGGGACTTAGTTAGGTTCGGGCATCGTTGGATTACCACATTAAGCGATGAGTTTCCAGTCGCAATGTGTCATGAGTATTTCAATATCACCCATAAATATGTCACCGTGACAGTGTCACCTAGTCTACATGTATATCTATCACCATCAGCAAATTAACAACCCACCTGCCGATCTATCAATGCCAACTAATAAACTGCTTACCCGTCTAACTATCGAGCTAAAAAAATATATTGCCTACTGCTACCATAGTCATTTCCATTTCAACACTAAATAGAAAATTTTCTAAAATATGATTATCAACAAATAATACCACACGGAAATCTCTTACTATCAGTCATTGCATTCTGTTAAACAGAATTACCTACCTGTCCTGCCTGTATGCCTTAGTACTAGGATTAGATCCGTCAACCATTAAAACAACTGTACCGACGGCTTGAGCTGCAAACTATTAGTATTCATGTTAAGTAGGCTATATATATATATATATATATATATACACACATCTATATATATATTTATTATATTATATTTACTATATTATATTTATTATTTTGTTTTTATTATTACTAAACTAATTAATTAACACAGAGAAAATTGTTGTGTTTTTTTCGGCAAAATTTAAGTAAGCTTTATTAAAAAAAACTCGATCTTTTCTATAAAATGTCTTGTTTTGCATTTTTATGTATTTATTATTTTCTTCATGTTTTTTTTTATGGCTAGTGCCTAAGACTAGTAGGGGGCCAAAGCAAATGTCTATCTTGTTAAGAAAAGTGACCTCTATTGACTCTTAGGAAAGTGGAACTTGGAAATAATAATATAGGGAACATAATATCGTTGTATCTATACTTGCTTACCTAATGAGCATACATATATCAGAATGTTTTACCTGTTTGGAAATAACTAAAAAGTTAAGCACTAAAATAGGCCTACACCTTAATTTAAGAAAGATGGAATATTTTTATTGATCTGTATACTGTTTAGGTCTACATTGTAAGACTTGTACCCCCATTTGTGGTGCTGTTCGACAGAGGTCCAGATTGTACTACCCTGGATAGAGGTTTCGCACGGCTCCTGCTGGGGGGCTCTGGTGTTGGTAGCATGGAGATTGGTGGGTGTAAAGTCGTGAGGGGGCCTGGATCTAGGATGTGACAATTCCACAGAGTATTCCCAGATTCTATAAAAAAAAACTATAAATGGCACAACTGAGTGTCATAACCATTTGGAGAGCTCTGTGGATGGCGGAGATTGGACTATAGGCACTTTCCACCTCAGCACAACTCATCCCTGACTCAATGTAGCCTGATCCTGGAGTACAACTCACAGGTGCTGGGCGCAGAACCGAAAACTCTCTTGAACTGCGGGGTTTGAAAAAAGCCACAAAGGAAAGCCC
The DNA here is from genome assembly GCA_949126835.1 of Anisus vortex. Classification (NCBI taxonomy): domain Eukaryota; kingdom Metazoa; phylum Mollusca; class Gastropoda; family Planorbidae; genus Anisus; species Anisus vortex. The sequence goes on along the minus strand of OX421505.1, from coordinate 1,325,229 downwards.
AGAATAACAATGCCAGTGTGTCTGACATTGACTGCAAGAGAGCAAACTGCCCTGGAGACTGGCTAGTCGAAGAAGAAGAATAAAGTCAACATTGTATTACTGGCGAGCTGAAGATAACTAATTTCAAAATGTGACGGACAGTTTTCACGTGTAAATCTATATATTATATAAAGCTATGTGTGTGTGTTTAACCATTCAATTGGTTTATTAAAAAACACGTGACCTTATTGCCTCATATTTAACGTTTGCAATTCGATTTAGTACATGTGACATCGCTAGCTGAGTGGATATCGTATTGGACTGCCATGCGGACGACCCGGCTCGACTCTCCAGTTTGTCTATATTTCTAAAAAAAAATTTTTTTTTAAATGCTTAAAAAAAAAAAAAAGATTGTAAATCATCGGGCTACAACGGGCAATTAAGCTTTTTGTTAAAAAAAAGACTTGGCTATTTCTAACCCGATTACAATATTTATTTTAAATTACATCCCTACTGACTTCAGTAAAAAAAAATATTACTTATTAGATCTACAGGTTTCTGTTTATTGTAGTCAATTAAAAGAAATTCTGTAGCTTAAACAGACCTGTTTTATTTCCCCCCGGGCAACGCCGGACAATTTATCTTGTAGCCTATATTTCTGCAAAAGCCGATCGGAGAAGTGTGCGTGTGCGTCGGGGGGGGGGGGGGTCAGTAATTTAGTGAGTGGGGCTGGAAGGAGGGGGGGTCAGTAATTTAGTGAGTGGGGCTGGAAGGAGGGGGGGGGTCAGTAATTTAGTGAGTGGGGCTGGAAGGAGGGGGGGTCAGTAATTTAGTGAGTGGGGCTGGAAGGAGGGGGGGGGGGTGAGAACAATTGGCAACGCTAATGAGACGGTCAAGAGACCTAATAAAAAGTCTTCAAAACATTTTCATGTGATTGAAAAAAAAAAAAAAAGAAAAAAGAAACTCCTTAATTTGTTTGTTTGGGGCCGTCCATAAATAACGTCAGATACCCATGGGGATGGAGGGGTTCAAACATTTTGTGGAGGCGGTGTATAAAGAGGGGAGGGGGGGGGTCTTTAAACAATGTGACAACATACATAAAATAAGAATGAGAATCTTTAAATGACATTTTCACATTTTACCGATTGCACTATGGCACTTAAAGTCATGAAATTCTTTATTGTACTACTTATACATTATTATTATTATTATTATTCTATGAAAAGTACAATACAAGTACATTGAAACATGACAGAGTAAAATTAAAAATGTGGGTGTTTATTTGTCTATTTAAATTTGTGTTTTTTTTTTGTTTTTTTTTGGGGGGGGGAGGGGAGGACGAGGAGACAGCTTTGTGGTAGAGGCCGACCGATAACCAAATTTTCGGGTTTCGGTCGAAAACGAAACCACATCGAAAAGTTATAAATTGACTTTCAGCCGAAACTGAAGCCGAAACCAGAAGTTTAACTACACCTACGGCCGAAACCAAAAAATAAACCTAAATTGCCAAACGGAAGTAAAAAAAGACTGCACATTTTTTGGTAATATTAACTAGTTTATGGGTACTCTATTTAAGTAAACCATATAAGATGTAATATTCAGTTGTAGACCTATATATATCTAGGCCTACATGTATTATATATAATTTTATTCAGAATTGAATACTCTTTAAGATTTAAAAACCTAAAAGGCAACCATATAAGATTTTTTGGTCTAAATATTATGAGATGATTTTTATACAATTAGACAAAACAGCACAAACATGACAAAATGCAAGATATTCGGCTGATGACCGAAACTCAATATCAGTTTCGGCCGAAAACGAAACCAAACCGAAAGCTAACTTTTAGGCATCGGCCGAAACCGAAACTGCTTTGAAAGAGGTATTTTGCTTACTTTCAGAACCGAAACCAAAACCGAAACCGAATTTCGGTCGGCCTCTACTTTGTGGTGTCATATTAGAATTGGATCTTTTATTTTTTTGAAAATGTGACTTGTGACATTTCTGACTTGTGACGATTGGGTGGAGCTTGCAGCATATATGGACGACCCTGTGGTATTTAGTTAAAGTGTAAACATCTATTTTTCTCACTGTTGTAGACGCAGCAGCCCAAAAGCTTTCACTGGCCTCCAATGGGCAGTCTGACCAACTGGGACACCTTGAGTAGTCTATCCCAGGTGTTTTTTTTTGCCCACACCACGTTAGAGAATTGGCCAGGTAACCAATGAGCGTGTCTTCCAACGTTACATAGTTAATGCCTGTATTTGAAAACATGTGTGCCAGGTTGTACACTCCTGACCAAAACATCACCTGCAAACATTATTTAAAAAAAAAAAGTTGTGTAAATTGATGTTTCAGTTGCAGCCAAGTTACTTAAATAAATAAATACATCATTATATATATAATATGTGACAGACGCTCATTCTAAGAAGAAATTTGTGGCGTTCTACGCTTATTCGTGGTTTAGACTCTACTTTTGCATTTCGATTAGTTTTAGATGAAGTTAAGTTGATGTTTCCTGGTTTGTTCAGGCTACCTATTTCATACTACTCGGGAAGAAGAAGAACTTTATAGGTGTTACAAAGTAGTCCCTTATGCGTTTAAATGTTTTATTAGCGTTATTTTAAATATTAACACACAAAATAAAACTATGTTTAATTCACATTTAATTTGAAAGAACTAATTGTTCTTTTCCCCAAATAGCCCATGGCCTATGGCCCTTAAGAAAAAAAAATTAGAATAAGAAATTAAGATTAAATTATTTTGCGTTAATCGGCGTGTTGAATTGCCTTAAAGATATATTAATATTACTATTAGTTTAATTCCCGAATAAGTATGGTGGGGAGGGGGGCAAGTGGAAGCTCATGGGTGAGAGTGTGACACTTTAGATATTCTAGTTCCGCCGCCAAGTTTTAATAGAAATGCTCACACTTGTGCTTATCACACGCACCTTATTTGCCGGTAATGTTTGCTTGGCTGCTTGCAGGTATGGCTTGTACAAGTTTTGATTCATGTCACAAGGAGCACGGAACGCAAACGCTTGGGAGAAATGATTCCATAGAGTGTTACAGTCTGTTGCAACTCTGTAATAGAAATTCTATTAGAATTTTAAAGAGGTGGGTTTTTTTTATGGAAGAAGAAATAAAGAATCAACCACACGAAAAAGAAGACTATAAATAGTAAAAAAGTAAAGTACCCTTCGGACCAAAGTGATCATAGGGCCGGTGAAGCAGCGTTCACCAGTTTCTGTGGCCAAGGCATACTAGGGGATGTGTCAGGTACCCATCAGAGCTGGGTAGACTCAGGGACACCCTCAAGTCCTGAGAAAAAATCCTGGCGCCACCAGGATTCGAACCCAGGACCTTCGGATCGCCAGTCAAACGCGCTGCCGCTCGTCTAGCGTACCCCATAACTATAAATAGTATGGTGTTGTTGCTTTTTTGTTAGGCAGCGGTGTAGCAATATGTTTTTTTTGTATTAATTATGCCTATTAATTTATTATTATTAGTTTTTTTGTTTTTTTTTTCTTGTTTTTTTTTTTTTGGGGGGGGGGGGGGTGGTGATGGTGGAAGGGTGTTTATAGATCTTTGATGGTAAACCTCTTCCATTCTAATTCTGAAAGAGCCCTTGTTCAAATTGCACAACCTGAACAATCCATTGCTATGCCGGTTATGTTAGACCTGGACTACGTAGACTAATTAATTGTAAAAAATGTGACGTCCAGGTATTTGTGATGGTTGGAATTCTAGTTTTCTAATACAATGAGTCATTGAGTTGATTGAGTCATTGAGTTGATTGAGTCATTGAGTCATTGAGTTGATTGAGTCATTGAGTCATTGAGTCATTGAGTTGATTGAGTCATTGAGTCATTGAGTCATTGAGTCATTGAGTCATTGAGTCATTGAGTTGATTGAGTCATTGAGTTGATTGAGTCATTGAGCCATTGAGTTGATTGAGTCATTGAGTTGATTGAGTCATTGAGTCATTGAGTTGATTGAGTCATTGAATCATTGAGTTGATTGAGTCATTGAGTCATTGAGTTGATTGAGTCATTGAGTCATTGAGTTGATTGAGTCATTGAGTCATTGAGTTGATTGAGTCATTGAGTCATTGGGTTATTGAGTTGATTGAGTCATTGAGTCATTGAGTCATTGAGTTGATTGAGTCATTGAGTCATTGAGTCATTGAGTTCATTGAGTCATTGAGTTGATTGAGTCATTGAGTCATTGAGTTGATTGAGTCATTGAGTCATTGAGTCATTGAGTTGATTGAGTCATTGAGTCATTGAGTTGATTGAGTCATTGAGTCATTGAGTTGATTGAGTCATTGAGCCTTTGAGCCATTGAGTTGAATGAGTCATTGAGTCATTGAGTTGATTGAGTCATTGAGTTGATTGAGTCATTGAGACATTGAGTCATTGAGTTGATTGAGTCATTGAGTCATTGAGTTGATTGAGTCATTGAGTCATTGAATCATTGAGTTGATTGAGTCATTGAGTCATTGAGTCATTGAGTCATTGAGTTGATTGAGTCATTGAGTCACTGATTTGATTGAGTCATTGATTCATTGAGTTGATTGAGTCATTGAGTCATTGAGTTGATTGAGTCATTGAGTTATTGAGTTGATTGAGTCATTGAGTCATTGAGTTGATTGAGTGTCAAGTTTTTTCGTTGAGCCTTTTTATATTACGATCTTTACGACATATTCCAATATGTTTATCCTTTTACCATGACCATAAATCAATTTGCATTTTTTTTTTAATTCATAAATTAATAGAACGTCTTTATTGGTTAAGTTTACGAAGCTCATATGACGTCGATGTGACGTCCATGGTAACTAAAAAGGCACACGTTACACAGGTTCACAAAAGCTCAGACCACTATATTTGAAATATCAAATGGATCAGACTCCCCTCTTACCAACGCCCTCGAATGAAAAAAAAAACAACAACCTATAACTCTCTATTGGAACACTCTACGTAGGTTACATAATAGGCCCATACTCTTTAAAATATTGAACATGATTGTTTAACTCTTATGAAAATTGCCGTCGTTAAAAAAGAGAATTCCATTTAAATAAGTCAAGGGGTGCGGTGGTCGAGCGGCAAGCGCGCTCGGCTGGCGAACCGAAGTTCCTGGTTTCGAATCTTGGCTAGGATTTGTTCCCGGTTCTAGATGATGTCCCTGAGTCTACCCAGCTCTGATGGGTACCTGTCCTTAGCTTGCGTAAAGTAAAGGGGGCTGGACATTGTGTTGGGCCCTAGTATGCAGTTCCCACAGAAACTACACGGCCTTCACCGGGCCTATGGATCATTTGGTCCGACTGGATACGTTTTACTTTTAAATACGTAAATCGCATGGCGTATATCTGTGTATTACTTTTGTGAAATGTTACTAAACTACTAATAATCACAAATCACAATGTTAAGGAGTATCTATTAAATATAATTTAAGTCCTTGAGTAAACTAGTAGGCTCACCTAGGAAGAATTCCCCTGTACTTCGTCTCAGCGTAGTCCCAGCAACGACCTATGAAAATGCTTTGAATGTTTTGAGTAGTGCCTTGATTGGGGTCGAGTGCCAATCCCCCTGTCACTATGACAACGGCAATGGCTACGAAGGAGTTTAACAACAGTTGCTTCATTCCTTTTGGGCTACAACAGAAACAATAACACCAAAAATTACTTGGTTCGTTGGGTTTTATTCTGTTTTATTTTAAGCTAATTAAACATATATGTGATTAACGAGTAAATGGTTGTCTCTCCCCAGTGGCGTATGTTCCGTTGGAACAGGGGCCCCCAAATAAAAGGGGCCCCAGACACATCCCAAAAAGTTGTTTTTTTCTTTTAGCCATTAGAATAGTGCTGTTATACAAACGCACAGTGAACGACGTAACTATCACTGATGTTGCATTATGGCCTGATAAACCAAGTAAACGTGTCATAGACCATTGGTTTGTTAATGGGCCTGATTTCATTCAACATTGTGATGAGAAGGAGATGGAAAGTAAATGTAAGAAACAGGCTAGCAGATCCCAATCGTAAATGCACTAAGCATCTGTTTCTCAGGCGAACATAAAATGGCGGATGGTTCACATCGTTCATAGCTCTGTTATTCTCCATCACAAGGCAAGTTGTTATGCTTTGTGTGTAAGCTTTTCTCAAAACTTAACTCGCAGCTATCACATGGTGGTTTCAATAACTGGTATCATGCTAGTGCAAGATTGTCTGAGCATGAACGATCAATGTGTCATGTGGAAGCTGTGTTAGCATCTGTCCGCAGAACTGCAGAATTAGGTATCATTGAGTCTGACCTCAACGATCAGTTGTCTATTGAAGTAACATATTGGAGAAATGTACTCAAGCGACTTGTCAATCTAAAGTTCATACGTGAGGAAACATTCACATTTTTAAATTCGGCCGGAAATGTTAATTTTCTCGGTATTCTGGGGTTGATAACGAAATATGATTATTTTATAGCTCAACACATTGCAAAACATAGTAAACGAGGAAGTAGCTACACAAACTATATGTCTTCTACTGTTTGTGATGAATTGATATCAGTTATGGGTAAGCGATTATTGAATGAGATCACGACACGACTAAAGAAATTTTAGGAACTGGGCCTCCACAATTCTAAACACTGCCCTGAAGTACAGCCACAATTTTCCCAATACTATCATTACTGCGTCCACTGGCCATAACTGGTGTTTTGATAAGGCGATTCTTGTGATTTTCGTCGTCTAGGGCAGGGTTCGGTAACCTACGTACCGCTTGCCAAACTTGGCATACTGAATGATTTTCAATGGCACGCGAAAGACACACAATAACTAAAGTTAAGTCTTTCTACAATAAATTTATTGGTGGTGGAGGTTGACTTTTCTGGCTGTTGGCACGCTGAATGAATTAGAAATCCCCATTTAGCACACTATTGACGAAAGGTTGCCGATCCCTGGTCTAAGGGTCTCTTCTGTTTTGGTTAGTTCCTCTGTCCTCGTCTTCCTGGGCCCTGAAATTCGTCCGTTCAGTTTCCTAAACAATTCCCTTTTCAAACTAAATGATTTTGAACTTCTGGCATGTGTTTATTGTTCTTAATAAGAGCAGAGGAAACTCATAACTGTTGGTAATAAATCAATAAAGTCTCTCCTTGGTGCTAATATTAACTATAATTTTATTTACAGAGATATATACAATTATTTCATATCAAACAGCAAGTATGTCGGTGCTGTACGGAGACTACCTTTTTCTTAATAAGAGCAGAGGAAACTCATAACTGTTGGTAATAAATCAATAAAGTATCTCCTTGGTGATTATATTAACTATAATTTTATTTACAGAGATATCTACAGTGGTTTCATATCATACAGCAAGTATGTCGGTGCTGAGCGGAGACTAAAATCTGAAGCAATTTTGGTTCGAAATCCAACTGTTCAAATCAGCTCGAATCGAAGAGGGCTTAATTATTACAAAGTACCCCCTCCCCCCCCCCCCCCCCAAACTCTATCAATTATCAAAACTATAAACAATCGTTAATTCGAGGGATAAAAACATTTGTAATTTCCTAGTCGATTTTTACTAAGCTTATATAAACTTTATATAGTATATAGTATATAGTATTTATATTATAAAGCATATCCTAACTTTCCTTTCATAATGATATAGTCCAAAGCACCCCCTTGTTAATGGTATATTCCAAGCGCTGATTTCAAAAGTTGATGTTTAGTTAAGCCTCTTTCTTTTTCTGTGAAATAAAGCAAGTGTTGTCATCCGTCCCGTTATATCGGGACAGTCACCGTTATGGACCTTCTTTTGTCCCGATTTTGGAATATACTGTTACGAGCTTGGCTCAAGTACTCAAGTAACGCCATCTGTTAGCTCAACGTGTAAATGCAGCCTTAGTTAGTTTTATTTATGTCAACAAGTTTATGTTGACAAGGTCGTCTCACAGATGGCGTTGCATGTTGCTTATCCTGTATCGACAATGCAAGCACCTTCTAGGTCTAGCGCTATTTAGCGGCATCATTCGAGGAAATAAAAGACCTCTATTGAGTATTACGGGGCTGGAACTATTTAAGCACCACTCGGAAGAATCGGGCAGTTCTCTTTTGAATAGCGATCTGATAAGACGATTCTTTCTAAACGTAATACGAACGAGTGCAAGTTAATATTGTTTGAAGTGATTATTGCGAATATATAGGGCGTGAAGTTATAGTGACGTGTACTTCGATGACTAAAGTGTTATTGTTAACTGTTTACCATCTTATAAACGTATATTATCATAGCTTACGATAATGCCTAAGGATGAAAAAAGAAATTGTCACTTTTCGTATGATTACACAAAATAGTAGCCATTTTGTCAAGAAGGGTACGTACGGATCAGGAAGCGTTGTGTGAAATTCAGACCTGCCAACCCTTCCGATTTTTTCGGAATTTTACGGATTTTTCACCCCTCATTCCGACATTCCGACAAAGCCCTTAAAATTCCGATTTTCGGCAATTTTATTATTTTTCCGTTCTAATGTCGATCGTGAAAATCCGAAACCAAAAAAAAAATAATTAGTGTTTAGTTTTGTTTTTGCCTCTTCCGATATTTTTCATTATACAGTACGCCTAGGCTAATATTTTGATAGCCAAACCTGGTTGTTACGAAACGTTTTCGTGTTAAAACATGGCCGCCAAAGTACGATTACAACTTATTTTCATAAAAAAATATTTGCGATTTAAAAAATAACCTGATATAAGAACAAGCAAAAAACAACATCAATGAATTTCTAGGCCTACCGATGCAATGCAATATAAGTTATAAGCCATAATAATGGTTAGGCCTACCGAATTACCGGTTATCTCATTTGTAAAAATACAATTTTGCGTGATATCAAGTAATATTTTCTTGGAACAGGACACATTTTAAACTCTAGGCTTACATCTCTGTACTATACATTAAACTCATATTAGGACCTACTCTTATACTGACCATTGAAAAATAACTAGGCATACGGAAAATATTTTATAAAAAAATACATAGGCCTAGCCTATAGTGCCACATAGGCTATCATGTTGCTCACAATTATCTAGAATATAGAAGGCGTACTAGATTAGGTATAGGACTATAGGCCAAATACGGTATAAATATGTCTAGGCCTGCTACTAGCATTTTTAGTAGTCCTAATAGTTCTAGTTACTGCTACACATCTCCGCGGTATGATTCTTTACTTTGCTAAGAGTTTAACTTAAGCTATTGTTGCTTGTTTTGTTAATAGTTTTTCTTTATAAGTCACATCAAAGACTCTCATAAGATGGACCGCATGCTTTAATATTTCTGCTATTTGATGACTCGAATGTCTTTTTTTTCGGCATGCTGTCCATTTTTATTACAGTCTTTGATGTGCACCGGAAAGCTTAAGGACGTATTAAAGGCCGCGCAAACTAATTATTCAGCTCGAAATATAAAGCATGCGGTCCATTTTATTATTGTCTTTGGTCTAGGCTACTTACTACATGACATAATCATTAATAATAGACGTAAAGTTTACAGACATTCCTTCTAGATAGAAGATTTTTACGTTAAACTAATACCCAAAACTACTGCCTGAGCAGCAGAGATTGATCGGTGGCAGGTGCTGCTAGAATCGGAAGCCGTTTTTGTTAACAGCCCGGTAAACTAACTGCAGGACCAGCCGATCTTCTTTGCTATAGTGAATTAGTTTAACAATGTAACATTGACTTGTGTGTAATACGTTTAGTTCTTTAATATAAACTTGCAAACGCAAAAACTGGCTTTGTGACACACACAACTAAAACAATTTTTTTACAAACCTGTTATGTCTTTCTTCTAGATACTTCTGTAGCAGTTCGAGGGATGGGTTAAGCAAGCTGATAAGTTTCATAATTTTTATAGAACAAAAGATCATAATGAGATGCATTGTTCTACATAAATAAGTGCAGTTATGACATAATAGGACAGCTATAACTCACTGAAACTCCAGGGTGCGTATGGGTAAATAATGTAAAGATATTTCTATCTTTCCATCTATATGTGTTGCGGACAAATGTTGTATGTAATCTTTCGCAATTACATTCTTCTACTTTCTATCTAAATGTCATGGACACAAATTTGTGTATCCTAGAAGACGCGAGAAGAAAAATAATTATAAGATAGCCTACAAGACGAAAGAAGAAAACAAAATAATAAGATACTCTACAAAATGCAAGAAGAAAAATAGACAAGATAATAATAGTGTGCCAAAGTAGGATTTCTAATTCATTCAGCGTGCACAGAGCTTAAAAGTTATGCGGCACTAACTATCAATTTCTAGTAGAAAAGACTTAAATTGCCGTTTGGGAGGTCTTCCGCGTGCCATTAAAAAACGCTATGCGTGCCAATTGTGGCACGCATGCCATAGGTTGCCGTCTCTGCCCTTCAAGTCGCAAGAAGAAGAAGAAGAATTAATCTTGCTTCGTTTTTAAAAGGTAAAAGAACTCGTTTGTACCTCACTCTGTGATACTGTACTCCTTGACTGTAAAGCGGGGGTCTCAATCACGCGGCCCGAGGGCCACATGCGGACCATCAAGTGGATTTTTGTGGTCCGACAGTAAGCTTATATAAAATTTACTATTTGTGAAAATCGCACAGCTAGTACTGAGAGCGCCAAAACGGTGGCGCAAAAACGATTGCGTCAAAACGGTTGCGCTAAAACTGTGGCGCCGAAATGGCGGCGCCCAAACGCCCTGCTTTGTATGCATACATCTGTCAAACTTGACGCTAACGACAAATTAAAACAACACATTATAAAAGTCAACAAGTAATCAATTAGTTCTGTATTATTTTCTGATTATAGCCAAGATCTGCGGGTTGTAACAAATGTTATCATCCTGGTGGCTCGCTCGTACTCCTACTAGGGATGTTAAGACCGGATTTTTTTCAAAACCGGTTTTCGGTTCTATAAAACCGGTTTACAACCAGATTTTGATTCCCCCTTCCCCTTAGGCCAGAAAAGCCAAATGTGCGTAGTTGTATAGGTTTATTTGAAAAATATTTCAAACTTAATTATTGTTTCCAGGGCATTGAAGGGGTTGATTTGTGTGAATAAAATATAATTTTGTACACTTTACCATAACATTCTTTAGAACTCAAAAAATTGTGGTAATTGATTAAAACCGATAATAGTTTTCAATGCGGTAGTGATAATCTAATAACCGTTTATCGTTGACCATAAAATTAAGGAACAAATGAAGAGGATGACGATGTTAATCCAGGATGCAGGTGCGTACGCAAACCAGCGGTACTGCCACCGCTCCGGCGTATCTGTTGGGAACATAGTTTACACCGAGCCATCGTTAAAGAATTGTTTTTAAAGATGAGCCGAAAAGTAAAAAGATTCATGTTAATCTTAACTGTAACTTAACATTTGGTTCGTTGTTGTTTTTATCGTAAACCAGAGTTGTTGTTTTTTGGAAAAAAAAAGAAACACAATATTTTAGACTAAATAGTGTTAACAAGGCATTTCAATAATTGTTTTGTGTGAATCCAACATTATTTATTTAAAATATTTCCATCAGAACAAAAAGAAAAGGGTTGCTACCAAATAAACGAAATACGGTTTTGATTTTCAAAACCGGTTTTCAGTTTCCAAACCGCAATCCGGTATTCCGAATTTCGTTTAACATCCCTAATTCCTACACTGTGGCACGAATAGCACGAAGTTCTAGACTATAGGCCTAGGCCATCATGGCTCCAGGGGCGGGATTGAGGCGGGAGGTTGCGCTCGTTGCTTCCACGAACCTCTTGGCAGTGCAATTATTCTCGGACGCGCAACAGGGCTGCTCCCCCTCCCCGTACGCTAGCCGACCGGGCTCTGATAACCACGGGATAGTGGTTTTAACAATGTTTTGCTTTTTTGTGTTTACTTGGGTCGGCTTGCTTGGAGGGGGGGGGGGGTGGAGCGTGCGGTCCTTGACACACCTCTCAAAGGATAAAGTGGCACATGTCTTCATCCGAATTCTCTTAGACCCCTGTTGTAAAGCATAACCAAGAACCATATGTTTGTGTTTTGCAGATTGTTTGCTAACCCAACAGTTTTCTACGTCTGCATACATCTTCCCCCACTGTACGCTGTCGACAGAGTAAACAAAACATTACAATATTCATTACAATAATTACAATATTGAAGATTGCCCGGTGGCCGTGTGACAACGCGTTCGGCTAGCGTACAGAAGGTCCCGAAGGTCCTGGGTTCGAATCCTGGTGCAGAGTAGGAATGTGCCCCTGAGTCTACCCAGCTCTGATTACCTTAGTTGGGGTAAAGTGAAGGCGGCTTTGCGTAGTGCTGGCCACACAATCACTTAGTGTGCGTGGCCACAGAAACGGGTGAGCGCTACTTCAGCGGCCCTGTTGATCAATTTGGTCTGACGGAATCATTTACAAAAATGTATAACTAATTAATTCATTCTGTATTATTATCTTATGTTTTATAGCCAAGGTCGGCTGGTCTTAACAAATGTTACGCTTAAGATATGTTATGTTTTTTAAAGCTTATAAATGTGCTAATGATAATTTCATACATACTTCGACATGATTAATAACAGTTAGGCAGTTATAATTAATTATGTACTCTTATCTTATCTCCTATAGCCTATAGCCAAGGTCTGCGGGTTGTAACATATGTTACGCTTAAAAGATGTTATCTTTTTTTTCAAGTTCACACGCATGCAACGTCATGATTCATAACATTTTTTGTCAGTTATAACCAAATGTACAAATATATATTCATTGTACGAATTTATGTGAAAAAGAAAATATGTCAAAATAATGCAAGTGTATTCTAAAAAATCCCGGACGAGACTTGTGACTCTTAAATCCAATGAGACACGGTGCAATGGGGTGGATTTGAGAGGGGAGGTGTATATGGGAGACACACCAATGTCATGTCCGAGACTAGCTACCCCGCGGCATGCACACCGATAGAGGGGCCCACTACACTGCTTCTCTTCTACCTACGGAATTCCCCATCGGATTATTATTCGGGTGGCTCGCTGGTATTACTGCACCGTCGTCATATAGGCCTGAGTCATCCAGACACCGGGGGCGGGAATGAGACGGGCTGTTGCGCTCGTTGCTTCCACAAACCCCTTGGCAGTGCAATGCTTCTCGGACGTGCAACGGGGGCTGCCCCCCCCCCCCCGCCCCAAACGCTAGCCGACCGGGGTACTCTTAAAATGAGCATATCGTTGGTTTTCACACTTTGCCGGGTTCGAGTCACACGAGTACAGAGTACAGAAGCCGAAGATCTCCACCAGGTTATATCGCTGGTAATTTAAAAAAACGGACTACCCTTCCGGCTCTTAAGTCCAGGGCGCACCGTTTGTTCGCGGGTGAACCAAAGGGTGGGGGCACTCCAAGGTTCTGTCCGGGCGCCAGCCACCCCACGGCACTTAAAAGGCGTGCCGTGTAACGTAGTGTAACGTAGTGTACGGCTTCCGCAGCCCAGTGTATAAGTCAATTGCATGATTCCCCCCGGACGATTATCGTATACCTGCAGTGTCACTCGGTAGCACAAATCCCACACTATAGACTATAGATGTTGCTCGGTAAATTTAGCAATGGTAAATTCGGCCACGGTATTTTCGGCAATTTAATTTTGGCAAAGGTAATTTCGGCAAAGGTAACTTCAGCAAAATCCGCAAAGCGGTAAAATTGCCAAACTTATAATATCAACTGTTTTTTATTGAAACTAGTGATATGATTACACTGTAGTCTACTAAATGAAGTTGATGGCTTGAAACTAGGTTGTCTCCGTGGAAGATTAAGTTAATATAGCGCCCCTTAAGTAAAGTATTAGGTACATTTGCAAAGAACCGTTTTGTATTTACTTGTGTAAAAAACTCATTCTAAACAGCAATGTTAAGCGTTGATAAATGTTAGGGCTAACGCCTCTAACTAGCTTTTTACTCCCTTTCTCTTAGTTGCTACTGTCTGTCTGTCTGTCTGCTTGTAAAACTTTGCATCGATTTTTTGGGAGTTGCGTATCTGCTAAATCCTCCAGAAACCGGCTTCCAACATTACCAGCTTCCAACATTACCAGCTTCCAACATTACCAGACAGTTCTTATCGTGAAACCCCAATGAAAAGAGGAAGAGGGGCCAACCTTGAAACAGCTGGCGCCGTGCCCTGGATACCGACGTCAAGAGGTATAGAGTATAGGTCATTCTTGGGAAAAGTTGGAATGACTCGCTCAGGATGGCTGGAGAGCCCTGGTTGGTCGCCTATGCCCCGAGAGGGGAAGTAAGCATAAGTAAGTAAGTATGGCGAGTTGGGCTTTGTATTAAAATTTGATCTTTAATATTATTATTAATATACGTGACCTTTGTCCTTGAACTATTGTAGCCATACCCACTTACGCCCTTATTCCTGTATTTTAAGTAAATATTTATGTTATTAAAAAGGGGAAGTTGTTGTAACATTTGTATAATGTTTTACACTATTTTATACCAATAAGGTTTATTATCTAAATTCATATTAAATAAATTGAATTTGAGAGAGAAATATCTAGTTAGTGAAAAGAAAGAGAGAGGGAGAGAGAGAGAAATATGACAGGGGGGATTTAGTTTGTAAAAGACAATTCAAGTTTATATTGTCAGTGAATTGACTTTTTACCTTGGGAAATCCGAAGACTTTAAAGAAATAATAATTTTACGCGTTGCGTATTTCTAGGAATACACCAAGAAAATATAACATGTGTAAAAACATCACATTAACACAAGCATGTAAAAGTATATTTTTTTTTGGGATAGGTCTGAAATTTTTTTTTGAAGCCTACATTTTTATCTGATAATGAGATAAATAAATTAATAATACAGCAAGTGAGGCTGACATTATACAGACAAATAGTGAAAGGACAGACATTAAATAGACAAATATTCTGAAGATAGACATCAAATAGATCAATGACAGACCCTACACAGGCAAATAGACTAATGAAAGACTCTACATAGTACATATACAAAGAGTCTAACGAAAGACATAACACAGAGAAATAGTCTAACGGCATACATTGCACAGACATTTAGTCTAATGAAATACATTACACAGACAAATAGTCTAATGACAGACAATTTACAGACAGTCTAATGACAAAAATTATAGAAATTACGCAGACTAATTGTTAATGACAGATATTACACAGAGATTTAGTCTAAAAACAGACATTGTAAATAAACTTTAACAATGTAGAAAATTGATGCAGTAAATCTAGTAACGAAGTAACATGTTTTCTCACATATAAAATCATTCTATTCCCACCCTCTCTATACCAGCCATCGACTGGATAATATTAGATTATAATAAAACTGATGATAAATGTTTAGCTGCCCATAGGCTACCACGCTACCATAATAATAATAAGCTATAATAATTATGGCCGCTAACACCTGACATCAAAATAATTAATACAATAAAACAATATAGGCATAGGCCCAAGGAAAAAGTTAATCTTAAAATTATTTAAAGAAATGAAAAAATAAATTATTCAGAATTAAAAGTGTTTTGATATTACTGATGTAGGAATGTTTGTGTAGGGCCTACATAATATAATTTGATGTCTATTTGTATAAATAACGCTTCTATTTATAAAATATGATATAAAATTGGCCGTGGTCTATATTTATTGCTTTGTAACTAGTCTAATTATTAGTATCAAATGTCAGAGTCTAGTCCAGTCTTGGTTCTATTATTAATCTATATCAAAATTTTAATTTTAATTGAGTTAAACAATTCACTCAATTAAAACACTAGGCCTAAGTCATTATAAGGACCATAATATATATTACACATTTTTATTTGCAAAGTTTATCTAATTACATATATTATGCACCTTTAAAAGCCTTGTACACATTATGTTGTTGATTATTATTTATCTGTTGACATTCTTTTATTTTTATTGTTTGAACCTTTCTTGTTGACTTTTAATGTATACAAATATTCCATTATACACAGATGTTTATTTACTAGTCTAAAGACTAAAAAAGAAAAAGAAATGGTTTAATATAATTTAATATTAGTTTAACTTGCTAGTAAGAAATGCATGTCTAAGAATCTAATACTAATATAGTGGGATACACTTAGTGTTTATCTTCTTCTTCTTCTATCCCATAGCCCGAGCGAGGGTCGTTGGGGCACCATTTTTTGACAGTTGGATAATTTAGCGCCATTTGTCTCGGTCCTGCGCCGCCCTCTGGGAGTTTGCAAGAGACAAGCCGGTCCACTCCATGATGTCATCATACTATCGTCTCTTCTGCCTGCCTCTCTTTCTTCCACCTCGCACTGTGTTTATATGGTTGCAATAAAAAAAAAGTTCTTAAATGTGTGCTAAATATATTTAAAAAAAAGTTCATAATAGAAATCTATTTGCATAATAAGTTTATAAGAATACATTTATATATATCTTCTTTATAAGTAGGGTCTATAGGATGTAGTTATACAGGTAAACATCATTAGTATATAAGATATATTGTTGTAGAGATCTACATAGTACGGATATTTGATAAATATTTGTATATATTTGTTTAGGTCTTTATGTTGCAAATACAGGATAATATAGTTGTATAGGTTTACATAATTAGGATATAAAATATATATTATTATAAATTTGCATAATGTAGATAGACTGGATAATATGTATATAATTCTGCATGTTGCGGATATAGGATATATAGGCTAGTTGCATAGGTCTACATAATGCAGATACATGATTTATTTGTATATGTCTTTATAGCCCGAATATAGGATATATATTTGTATAGATCTACATGTATCAAGTTTAGTGAAAAAAAAATAAAGAGTTCAGTGATTGATTTAATATTATTATAAAAAAAAAGTTTAATTTATAGTTCAATTCATGTATAAATATAGATGCTAAAGATATATTTATTTCTTTTACATTTTGTTTAGGAAACGTTGAGTCTGAAATATCTAAGTACTAATTGTGAAGAAGATAATGATGAATATTTCTATCGTAATTTTAGAGGGGAAATATTTCTATAATCTATTGAATTTTATAAGGGACATTATAAATAATTGTTTGCGAAATAATTTGGAAATATATTAATATATTTATATGTCAACTAAACATTTCACAATACATTTGTCCTGTAAATGTCCTAAATGATGACCAGTCAGATTACATTGTAGTAAAAGTAATTTGCCTTAATACACAAATAATGATTTTAAATTTAGTAGAGGAATGGGTAAATTGTTTACATTCAGTATGTTTTGAACAGAAAACAAAGAGTTTTAGTAGGTTTATATATAACGTTGACTTCCCGACATATGTAGGCGGCATATTCAAATACAAAATAAAGAAACTTTTGTTATAGCAAATAGTGCAATATACTTTAACATTTAAAATAGAAGTATACGCTAGCTTTTCAAACACAGAACAATCAATATACATAATTACCGTGAGTTGTTCAAATAAGCTTATATGTGCTTTCAATAAAAAAATATCAAAAACTAAATACCGAAAGATACGTTCTCACGACAGTTTTTATTGTGATATTGTTAGTAATTTTTTCTTTCTCTTCTAACACGATGTAATCATTCATTTCTCTGTCATTTTGACGGGCATAACCTCTAGTTGATAAAGCAGTTTGACAGCGTACTCGATAATAGTGATAGAGGTGTAGTAGTTTTTAAATTTAACATAAAGTAGTTACACTAGTTTGATAGACTTAATGTGTAAGTAATCTTTAATGTTTGTATTTGTTCATTTATATGTCATGTTTGTGGTGAAAGAGTTCCTCTGTAATGTGTGGTGTAAGAGGTTTTCGGTCGTTCCGTGTTTTAAGATCGAGAGACAAGATGTGTTGTTTGTTTACTGCTATTGTGGTGAGGTTCAGGTCAAGTGTATGTTTGTTTGGGTGTCTTGTGATTTTAATGAGTGTGATGGCTAGGTCAATGTCTATTTCTGTGAGCAAATGTAGTCCGGGATAGAGCCATTCAGGCACTTGTCGTTATTTATAAAACAATACACAAATGTTGACAACAATTGTTATAAATGAGACATAAGGAAATGTATAGAATACATTATCATTGGAAATGTACAAAACTAACAAAATAAAATTATAGAAAACAAGAGAAAAATGTGTGTTTAGCTTTTACAAAGTTACGTCCCCGAATCTAGGCTGTGGTTAGTGGACAGAACTAATGTATAAAATGTACAACAATGAGATGGAACATATATAATGATTCATTACATAATATTAAAATGAAGGATAGAAGACATATATTGTTTTAAGTAACCTAATTTAGAAGAGATAGGAGACAGCTTAGTATTTATTTTTTCAGACCTTTCGTTTTTCTTTGTGAAAACAAAAACTGTACGTACTTTACGTACACAATCAAATGGTGAGAAAAAGCTAGGAAATTATATAGAAAATAAAACAGTAACTAAGTTACGTAACTACATTCTTACAAAAAAGGGAGAGAAAAAAATCAGTGAGCTTGATATTTACATAAGTTTAGACAATTTGTCATTTATTTATCACTTGATGTTCCCCTTACAACAAGGATTTTTTGATGTTAATAGAAAAGTATAAAAGTGTATATACAAAGGTATGGAATGGGTTAATTTTCTAGTTTAATTAGTTTTTGGCCGTTCTTAATAGGCGATGTATACTGTTAAAATAGTAGGGGACATGTAAGACAGGATTGGAAGCAGTGATGCGTGCATTGAACGTGACGGGTTAACAAATGCGACTTTCCTCGCCTCTCTTCCCTGCCAGTCAGCGGCAACCGAAGACAACTGGTTTGCACTTGCTGACATCCGGGCAGTGGTGACAGTAATTGAGGAGAGGGTCGTTATTTGTATATCACTCTTTTTAACAGAAATGACTTTCCTAAGCATTCTTCCTCCGCCTTAGGCGAGGGGGGGGGCGGTTATTTGTATATATATATATTGATATTGGCCAACATTTTTAGACAAATTAATATTGGCCAACAGTTTTAGACATAATGATATTGGCCAACGTTCTTAGACAAATTGCTATTGGCCAACATGTTTAGACATAATGATATTGGCCAACATTTTTAGACATATTGATATTGGCCAATATTTTAGACCTATTGATATTGGCCAACATTTTTAGACATAATGATATTGGCCAAGATTTTTAGATATATTGATATTGGCCAACATTTTTAGACATAATAATATTGGCCAATATTTTTAGACCTATTGGAATTGGTCAACATTTTTAGACATATTGATATTGGCCAACATTTTTAGACATATTGATATTGGCCAACATTTTAGACATAATGATATTGGCCAACATTTTAGACATATTGATATTGACCAAAATTTTTACACATATTGATATTGGAAAATTTTTTGACATATTAATATCGGCCAAGATTTTTACACATATTGATATTGGCCTACATTTTTAGACATATTGATATTGGCCAACATTTTTAGACATATTGATATCGGCCAACATTTTTAGACATATTGATATCGGCCTACCTTTTTAGACCTATTGATATTGGTCAACATTTTTAGACATATTGATATTGGCCAAGATTTATATATATATATTGATATTGGCCAACATTTTACACATAATGATATCGGTCAAGATTTTTATTGATATTGATATTGGCCAACATTTTACACATAATGAAATTGGTCGACAATTTTAGACATATTGATATTGGCCAACATTTTTAGACATATTGATATTGGCCAACATTTTTAGACATAATGATATTAGCCAACATTTTTAGACATTGATATTGGCCAACATTTTTAGACATATTTATATTAACCAACATTCTTAGACATATTCATATTGGCCTACATTTTAGACATATTGATATTGGCCAATATTTTTAGACATATTGATATCGGTCAACATTTTGAGACATATTGATATTGGCCAGGATTTTTAGACATATTGATATCGGCCAAGATTTTTACACATATTGATATTGGCCAACATTTTTAGACATAATGAAATTGGTCAACATTTTTAGACATATTGATATTGGCCAACATTTTTAGACATATTGATATTGGCCAACGTTTTTAGACATAATGATATTGGCCAACATTTTTAGACATATTGATATTGGCCAATATTTTTAGACATATTGATATTGGCCAACATTTTTAGACATAATGATATTGGCAAACATTTTTAGACACATTGATATTGGCCAATATTTTTAGACATAATGATATTGGCAAACATTTTTAGACACATTGATATTGGCCAATATTTTTAGACATAATGATATCGGCCAACATTTTTAGACATATTGATATTGGCCAATATTTTTAGACACATTGATATTGGCCAATATTTTTAGACATAATGATATCGGCCAACATTTTTAGACATATTGATATCGGCCAACATTTTTAGACATATTGATATTGGCCAACATTTTTAGACATATTGATATTGGCCAATATTTTTAGACATAATGATATCGGCCAACATTTTTAGACATAATGATAATGGCCAACATTTTTAGACCTATTGATATTGGCCAACATTTTTAGACATATTGATATCGGCCAACATTTTTAGACATATTGATATTGGCCAATATTTTTAGACATAATGATATTGGCCAACATTTTTAGACATATTGATATTGGCCAATATTTTTAGACATAATGATATCGGCCAACATTTTGAGACATAATGATATTGGCCAACATTTTTAGACATATTGATATTGGCCAATATTTTTAGACATAATGAAATCGGCCAACATTTTTAGACATATTGATATTGGCCAATATTTTTAGACATAATGATATTGGCCAACATTTTTAGACATATTGATATCGGCCAACATTTTTAGACACATTGATATTGGCCAATATTTTTAGACATAATGATATCGGCCAACATTTTTAGACATATTGATATCGGCCAACATTTTTAGACATATTGATATTGGCCAACATTTTTAGACATATTGATATTGGCCAATATTTTTAGACATAATGATATCGGCCAACATTTTTAGACATAATGATATTGGCCAACATTTTTAGACATAATGATATTGGCCAACATTTTTAGACATATTGATATCGGCCAACATTTTTAGACATATTGATATTGGCCAATATTTTTAGACATAATGATATCGGCCAACATTTTTAGACATATTGATATTGGCCAATATTTTTAGACATAATGATATCGGCCAACATTTTTAGACATAATGATATTGGCCAACATTTTTAGACATATTGATATTGGCCAATATTTTTAGACATAATGAAATCGGCCAACATTTTTAGACATATTGATATTGGCCAATATTTTTAGACATAATGATATTGGTCAACATTTTTAGACATATTGATATCGGCCAACATTTTTAGACATATTGATATTGGCCAATATTTTTAGACATATTGATATTGGCCAACATTTTTAGACATATTGATATTGGCCAACATTTTTAGACATATTGATATTGGCCAACATTTTTAGACATATTGATATTGGCCAACATTTTTAGACATATTGATATTGGCCAACATTTTTAGACATATTGATATTGGCCAACATTTTTAGACATATTGATATTGGCCAACATTTTTAGACATAATGATATTGGTCAACATTTTTAGTCATATTGATATTGGCCAACATTTTTAGACATAATGATATTGGCCAACATTTTTAGACATATTGATATCGGCCAACATTTTTAGACATAATGATATTGGCCAACATTTTTAGACATATTGATATCGGCAAACATTTTTAGACATAATGATATTGGCCAACATTTTTAGACATATTGATATTGGCCAACTATTTTAGACATAATGATATTGGCAAACATTTTTAGACATATTGATATCGGCAAACATTTTTAGACATAATGATATTGGCCAACATTTTTAGACATATTGATATTGGCCAACATTTTTAGACATAATGATATTGGCCAACATTTTTAGACATATTGATATTGGCCAACATTTTTAGACATAATGATATTGGCCAACATTTTTAGACATATTGATATTGGCCAACATTTTTAGACATAATGATATTGGCCAACATTTTTAGACATATTGATATTGGCAAACATTTTAGACATAATGATATTGGCAAACATTTTTAGACATAATGATATTGGCCAACATTTTTAGACATATTGATATTGGCAAACATTTTTAGACATAATGATATTGGCAAACAATTTAGACATAATGATATTGGCAAACATTTTTAGACATAATGATATTGGCAAACATTTTAGACATAATGATATTGGCAAACATTTTTAGACATAATGATATTGGCAAACATTTTTAGACATATTGATATTGTCCAACATTTTTAGACATATTGATATTGTCCAACATTTTTAGACATATTGATATCGGCCAACATTTTTAGACATATTGATATCGGCCAACATTTTTAGACATAATGATATTGGCCAACATTTTTAGACATAGGCCCCCCTATTGATATCGGCCAACATTTTTAGACATATTGATATCGGCCTACGTTTTTGTTTTATTTCTTTCGGTTTCTGTGAAACTTTAAAAAAAGGTAAAAGAAGATTTATTAGCACAAAGAAAGAGAGAGCGGGGTCAAGTTGCCGTAGCGAGTCTCGACGTTCTGTGATGGCAGTGTACCATGAAAAGATACTTGTCGTTCGAGCATATTGTAAAATTGACATTGATTAAAGCGTCTAAATGTTTCTTCATTACAAAACAGATCTTGAGACAGTTACAGTAGTAATACATGTAGTAATATAATATTTTACAATAGTGTTAATTGAAACTTGATTACATAGTTAAAATGCGATTCAAAAAGGATGTATAGGCCTACAAGAAAGTCACGGCATACAAAATTATGTTGTACAAAATTATGTTGTACAAAATTATGTTGTACAAAAATTAGCAAAGATAGAAAGATAGAGGGAAGGAGAAAGACAGGGACGGTGGGGGGAGGGGGGGGCATTGGTGGCTTGTTTCGCAATAACAGAAAGCCATCATACCTCAGTGAACTAATTTCAGCATATGCGCAGCAAAGAGACCTGCGTTTAGCAGACTCGTCTCTTCTGGTTGTGCCGCGTTTCTCGCTGAAGACTTGTGGTATGAAAGCCTTCTCATCATTTGGCCCGAAGGTATGGAACTCGCTCCCCATCAAGCTCAGACAAACCGCCTGCTATGACACCTTCAAAAAGAACTTAAAGACTCACTATTTTAAAATTCACCTTTAGTAATCAGTTCTTTCGTTTCATTTTTGTCTTGTTTTGTAAAACCCTAGTCATTATATGTTATTACTTGTATGTATGTTTTGTTCTCGGTCTTTTGACGCGCTTTGGGCCTACATTATGTTTGTTGATAGCGCTTTATAAAAACTATTATTATTATTATTAAAGTGTAGGGAAGGGCGAGAGTGGGCGGAGGAGAGACGGGGAGACGCGTGTGGATTAAAAGGTATAAATGTTTCCTCATTACAAAACAGATCTTAAGACAGTTACAGTAGTAATAGTAATATAATATTCTACAATAATATTAATTGAAACTTAATTACATAGTTAAAATGTAATTCACAATTGATGTGTACTAGAAAGTCACGGAATGTTTAAATTACATCCTATGTTTAAAAAAATAAGAAAAAAAAATAATTATGCAGTAGTTTGAAAAATTATTACATAAGAAATTATTATATACATTTAAGACGATACTTATTTCTTAGTCGAATTACGCCTTTGTATTCAAAAGTAAATTGTAAGCTTCTTATTCGAGCGTATTTTTGTAAAGTAAAATTTGAAAAACAGTTTTAGATTTTTTTCGTAATATAATTATTTACATGTAGTATTTGTTAAAATATTTCTTTTAGAAATGATTTGGGTAAAAAAATATAGAGACACTAGTGGTTATTTCCTTCAAAATGAGTACAATGTGTTTTGTTAAGAGAGAAAAAAAAATGCATTTAACTTTTGACCCGATTGGTCAAACGCCTTAGAAGCATATAGCGAAGAAACAAACATCTAAATATATAAACAAACTCAAGGCAATTAGGTATAGTGATGATCAGAGAGAGAAGGAGAGAGAGAGAGAGAGAGAGAAATAGAGAGAGAGAGAGAGAGAGAAATAGAGAGAGAGAGAGAGAAAACGGGGGAGGGGAAGGGTTAGTTTCGTAAAAAAAAAAGGTTTAATTGTTCGTTATATCCATTTAACTTTGTCGCATGTTCTTCCCAACTTAAAATATTGCTTATGATGTTACAATATTGTTATGCTGACGTCATCTACTAAAAATAGCATTCTGGGGTAAGTCGAAGATGAGATAGACAATTTATGTTTTAGGCGCTGAATAAATTCTTAGAAGTCCACAAATAATTGCGTGAAAACATCATTTTAAAACAAGCATTGAGACGCATTTTATATATATTTATTTTGTATAGGTCTAAAAAATTATTTGTTGTATCATATTCAGTTAAACTATTTAAAACAAAATAGAACATGTAGGCTAATGTATTTCTTCAGAAACCATTGAACCGAGATGTAATTATTTCTAAAGAATGACTGTATTTTATACAGCACGAATTTATCTGCTCTATAGTGGGAGAGGAATAATAATTCAGTGTTACATATTCATGCAGGGAGGGCGGGTGTTTTAAAATGATGATAAAGAAAAGCAACAATTTACATGGAGTTCTGCCAAACTCGCAGAAACATTACTTTTATAGTAGGTAATGGTTCTCATACTCTTTAACAATATATGGCAATCCCATATACAGTGCTTGTTTTTTCATGGCTCTTGGACTCGTTGATAATAACGACATATGCTAAGTTAGCTACAATTAACATTAACCTATAGAGAACAATATTCGTTTGATGCAGTTTTGTTGTTTTTTTGCGCTCGAAACATATTTATGTCGTAAGTTTGATAAAATAGCGGAAAAAAGACAACTCTGAAAAAGTGAAACTTTTTTATATCACACTTCACAGACAAATAGAGTAAACACAGACACTTCACAGACAAATAGAATAATCACAGACACTTCACAGACAAATAGAATAATCACAGACACTTCACAGACAATTAGATAAATGACAGACACTTCACAGACAAATAGATAAATGACATACACTTCACAGACAAATAGATAAATGACAGACACTTCACAGACAAATAGATAAATGACAGACACTTCACAGGCAAATAGATAAATGACAGACACTTCACAGACATATAGAATAATGAGAGACACTTCACAGACAAATAGAAAAATGACAGACACTTCACAGACAAATAGATAAATGACAGACACTTCACAGACATATAGAATAATGAGAGACACTTCACAGACAAATAGTTAAATGACAGACACTTCACAGACAAATAGATAAATGACAGACACTTCACAGACAAATAGAATAATGAGAGACATTTCACAGACAAATAGAATAATGAGAGACACTTCACAGACAAATAGAATAATGAGAGACACTTCACAGACAAATAGAATAATGACAGACACTTCACAGACAAATAGATAAATGACAGACACTTCACAGACAAATAGAATAATGACAGACACTTCACAGACAAATATAATAATGAGAGGCACTTCACAGACAAATAGATAAATGACAGACACTTCACAGACAAATATAATAATGAGAGACCCTTTACAGACAAATAGAACAATGACAGACACTTCACAGACAAATAGAATAATGAGAGACACTTCACAGACAAATAGAATAATGACAGACACTTCACAGACAAATAGAATAATGACAGACACTTCACAGACAAATAGAATAATGAGAGACACTTCACAGACAAATAGAATAATGACAGACACTTCACAGACAAAAAGAATAATGAGAGACACTTCACAGACAAATAAATAAATGACAGACACTTCACAGACAAATAGAATAATGAGAGACACTTCACAGACAAATAGAATAATGACAGACACTTCAGAGACAAATAGAATAATGACAGACAGTTCACAGACAAATAGAATAATGACAGACACTTCAGAGACAAATAGAATAATGACAGACAGTTCACAGACAAATAGAATAATGACAGACACTTCACAGACAAACAGAATAGTGATAGACATTACACAGCCAAATAGTCTAATGACGGACATTTCACAGACAAAATAGTCTAATGACAGACATTACACAGACAAAGTAGTCTAATGATAGACATTTCACAGAACAAAATGTCTATTGACAGACATTTCACAGACAAAATAGTCTAATGATAGACATTATTAAAAAGACACAAAGTCTAAGTTCATTTATTGACTTAATATAGACATCTTAGTCCATTTTAAAACGAAGTATCAAATATTCCTTCCAATAGACATTATTCTACCCCCACTCTCTCTTCACCTGTCTTTATTCACCTTTTATGTTAACAGGAAGAAACGTGAAGCCTTTGTCTACGAGATGAGAATGTTTTCCCCAACCCTTAACTTCCTCCACTTTAGAATATAGTGACAATATGACAGTATTTCAAAAGAAACACACAAGTGTAGTTTTAGAAACAATCCAACTGTGACGAAGTTTACGGTTCATTGTATTCAAACGCAACGAATATTTCTACTAGAATCGGGAAGGGGCAAGTCTTTTTTAACTTTTCTAGAAGGAAGTTAAAGAAAACTTTGAAATAACTTGTTTTTTCATAGTCATGCATTAATAATATTTAGTAAAGGTGGGGTAGTTAATTTCTTTCTAAAGCTCGGACATGATATTTACACGTTTTGACTGGCAACAAAAGAACAAAATAAAACATTTATTTCACGTATTAAAATAAACAATATTGAAATGACTTGAAAAGATAATGAGAAGAAACTATAGTGGTTTTAATGATTACTTGATAATTTAAATATAATTGTTTCTTAAATGTCTAATCTTTCACCTGATATGCAAATTGTTAAATTGGTTCTTTGTAAATGATGCGTAAAGTGAATTACTTTAAATTTAATGTTATAGATATACATCAATGCTAAAAGTATAATGGTTTGATTCTAAACTCTTTGAAATAGAAAGGCATATTTTCTTTACCAATTATACATTTTCTAAGCTTGAAACACATCTAAAAAAAATTAAAACCATAAGGTTAAAATTACATCGGACATTTTCGTTATCTCATGCACAATATTTCTAAAGTAAGTAATGGTTAGAGCGCAGTAGTTCTCAAATTAATTGGCTATTTTTGACATGGTGGTTCCTCAGAAATGTTTTTGTGTTGGCGAGCGGACCCTTTGAAATTCAACGATATACAATTAACAGAAACAAAATATATCTAAAATAAGTAACACCTACAAGGTGACAAAAGAACCGCTTGGCAACGCCCTATGGGAACGCCAGTTTGAGAAACATTGGGTTAGAGGCAATCTGTCCAGTCTCCTGTGACAATTCGGTGGGAGAAATAGGGAGCGCATCACATTTCATCTGACATGTGACATGTGTACTATGTCATTGATACCATGTATGGTGTTTTCTTAGCCTCAATCTGAAACAACATGACGTAAGGAATTAAGAGTTTCTATTTATATGGACATATACGTGTACTGTATTTATTGCTACAGGTTTTCACCATTAGACACATTATTGGTCTTGCACAATAAAGCTTCAATTGACATCGATTAGATTCAAGTCAATAATATAAACTACATCAAACTACAAGCTCTACTCATTGCAACGGAACATTTAGGTAAGTATGTTTTTAAACTCTAGGCCTAGTCAATTTAATATTATTATGTATGGATTGGACTGCACATTTATATCTTTGATATATCATTACAATTCATGTGTCTAAATGAGGTTGCACAAATAGTTTTTACAAAGTGTTCCCGCTGTGGTTAGATACAACATGTTGTCATTTGAAGTACGCCCCAATTTGTATCCACAGCTTCTGCAAAATAGGTTCAGGCTTCAACCTCATTTTCTTTAAATTTTTCCCAATGAGGACTTATATTAATTAAAATGGTAGTTCAGACTTGACTCCAGCTGTCACATGTTATGTTCTCAACTCTGCTGACTGGTAAATTCCTTGTAAATTGACTTCCTCATTACTAATCTCTAAGTCTCTAAATAAGATAGAAAGTTTAAGACACAAGGTCTCTTTTCTAAATTTAATTTAATTATCGGGGTTATAGAACATTATTGCATAACATTATTGTAAGTTGGTATTTAGTAACTGTTCAACACTTTCACTAACAATCTCTTCGAGGCTTTGACAAAGTTAATAACACTCTCCAGGAACAGTAAAATATATAGATAAGTTTATTCACACACACATATTTTTATGTCCTCCTATTTCGTGTGAATATATATATATATTAACTCAATAGCATTGCAATGTACATAATAGAATTTACAGAATAGATTCACTGAGATCTCCAATATTATATCCATTACATAATATCCACATAAAAAAACGTCAGCTCTTATCACCTCAAAAGCTGGATGCCCACTACTGACTAAGGTCGAGTCTCGTAACCTTCCCTACCGATCTTCTCTAACCTTTTTTTCTTCAACACGTGAATTAACAACAAATCACTAAACTGCGCAATAACTATAGTTTTCTCTTGTCATATAATAAGTATAGTCTGTTTCTTCTATTTAAGGTCAAGGTTTACTCTGCTTTTCATTGGTTATCTCTCTTTGACCTTAGACTATTTATTATGTTCTATTTCAATCACTGACAATTATGATTACATGAAGCTAAATATAAAACTGCTTTGAATTTTTCAGTGCAATCGTGTTCTTGATCTGATATGGAGTCTACTGAACAGGTTGGTCTATGTTTTAAACATTTCTATAATGTAATTTTAAAAGGTAATCAAGCAAGACAAGCGGGAGAAATTATTATTTATCACAGACTGTATATTAAAAGGATTTATCAATATATCTCTAATTACGGTGAGTTTGTTTATACGTTTGTTTATATATGTATATATGTATATATGTATATATGTATATATGTATATATGTATATATGTATATATTTATATATTTATATATTTATATATTTATTTATTTTTTATTTATATATTTATGTATTTATATATTTATGTATTTATGTATTTATATATTTATATATTTATATATTTATATATTTATATATTTATATATTTATATATTTATATATTTATATATTTATATATTGATATATTGATATATTGATATATTGATATATTGATATATTTATATATTGATATATTTATATATTTATATATTTATATATTTATATATTTATATATTGATATATTGATATATTGATATATTGATATATTGATATATTGATATATTGATATATTGATATATTTATATATTTATATATTTATATATTTATATATTTATATATTTATATATTTATAAAATTTATATATTTATATATTTATATATTTACATATTTATATATTTATATATTTATATATTTATATATTTATATATTTATATATTTATATATTTATATATTTATATATTTATATATTTATATATTTATATATTTATATATTTATATATTTATATATTTATATATTTATATATTTATATATTTATATATTTATATATTTATATATTTATATATTGATATATTGATATATTTATATATTTATATATTTATATATTTATATATTTATATATTTATGTATTGATATATTGATATATTGATATATTTATATATTTATATATTTATATATTTATATATTTATATATTTATATATTTATATATTTATATATTTATATATTTATATATTTATATATTTATATATTTATATATTTATATATTTATATATTTATATATTTATATATTTATATATTTATATATTTATATATTTATATATTTATATATTTATATATTTATATATTTATATATTTATATATTTATATATTTATATATTTATATATTTATATATTTATATATTTATATATTTATATATTTATATATTTATATATTTATATATTTATATATTTATATATTTGTATATTTATGTATTTATATATTTATATATTTATATATTTATATATTTATATATTTATATATCTGTATATTTATGTATTTATGTATTTATGTATTTATATATTTATATATTAATATATTAATATATTAATATATTTATATATTTATATATTTATATATTTATATATTTATATATTTATATATTTATATATTTATATATTTATATATTTATATATTTATATATTTATATATTTATATATTTATATATTTATATATTTATATATTTATATATTTATATATTTATATATTTATATATTTATATATTTATATATTTATATATTTATATATTTATATATTTATATATCTGTATATTTATATATTTATATATTTATATATCTGTATATTTATATATCTGTATATTTATATATTTATATATTTATATATCTGTATATTTATATATTTATATATTTATATATATAAATTATATATTTATATATCTGTATATTTATATATCTGTTTATTTATATATTTATATATCTGTATATTTATATGTCTATATATTTATAGATTTATATATCTGTATATTTATATGTTTATATATTTATATATTTATATATTTATATATTTATATATTTATATATTTATATATTTATATATTTATATATATTTATATATTTAATATATTTATATATTGATATATTTATATATTTATATATTTATATATTTATATATTTAATATATTTATATATTTAATATATTTATATATTTAATATATTTATATATTTATATATTTAATATATTTATATATTTATATATTTATAAATATATAAACATATAAATATATAAGCCGTTTGATTAATTGGGACAAAAGTTAAATGTATAAATTGGAAATTTCCTCCAAAAGAGAATTTTATTTTATCGCTTATAATCATACATTTTTTGATTGAAAAAATTCAAAAGGTTAGCTCCAACTATGCAAATAAATATAACCGTACATAGCAAATGGTCATTGTCGTTCATTTATTATGTTGAACGCGAGATTTACTAGATTGGGTCTTATCGGGTTTTCCCCATTCTGCTGCTGTTTGTTTAAGTAAAAGTAACCAAACGTTTGAATTATTTAATTGATTCACGTTGCTATTGAGAACATCCTTTAATAGGCGACTTTAAACAGTCTATAAATTAAATGATACGAATTATAAAGGACAAGTTATAAATTATTACTTTTAAATAATAGAAGCTTGACAGCATTGTGCCAGGGTCAGGGCAATCGGACACAATATTAAATAACAAAAACTACATACCGAAAGAAACATTATCAATACTGTTTTATTGATACAATAAGCAAGAATAAAAAAAAAAAAAAAAAAAAAAAAATCGTTCTCCCTTTAGTTTTTATTGTATTGAATTATTATTATCTATATTTTTTTATTATTTACTTTTGTATTGTTTGGTATTTGTAATTTTTTTTCTTTTTTGATAGTAAGCCTATATTATTGTTAATTTAATATTATTAATAAGAAGTCAACACAACTGTTCGCTACTTTTTAATACCAGGCTCTTGACAGCATAAAGTCTTATGCATATGCTAGGGTCACGGCGACCAGAAACAATTAAAAATAACAAAAACTAAATACCGAAAGAAACGTTCTCAGTTCTCACTTCAGTTTTTATTGTAATTCTGTCTTTTTTGTCTTTTTCTCTTTACAAACACATTGTAGTCATTTGTATATTGTCATTTTGAAGGGCATAACCTCTAGAATATTTCTAAAATATACATTTCAAGAGAAAAATAAGTACATAAATGTGTACTAAATGTAGAAAATAAAATAAACACATCATAATAGAAAATGATGTGCATAATAATTTTTTAAGGATACTTTTATAAATGTCTACTAAATAAGTAGTCTATAGCTGTATAGGTATACATAATAAGCTTATGGAATATGTGGTTGTATATAAAGCTCAGAAAAAACTAAAGACAAAAATGCATATAAGTACTCTTTCTTCCTGAGTGGCATTTGGGCAGGGAATGGAATGCCTGAACAAACCAGGAAAACCAGTAACTTAACATCATTTAAAACATTAATAAAGATGCAAGACTAGATTTGGACCACGGATGAGCGTAGGACGCAATAATCTTCTGTAAAGCGTCTGTGATATATAAGAAAAGGTATATGTCGACATAGTGCGGATATAGGCATATATCTATTTGTATATGTCTGCATACTGAGGATATAGGATATATATTTGTATAGGTCTACATAATGAGCATATAGTATATATATTTGTATATGTGTACATAATTAATTAGGATAAATAATATATATTTGTATAGAGTTGTATAATGCGAATAGATTGGTATATATTTGTTTAGGTCTACATGTTGGGGATATTGGATGTATATATGTATTGTATAGTAAAGTACCATTGCGACCAAACTAGTCAAAGGGCCAGTTTCTGTTGCAAAGGCACAAGAGGGGGGAAAATCCTAGCCTGCATCAGGATTCGAACCCATAACCTTCGGATCGCCAGTCGAACGCGCTGCCGCTCGGCTACCGTGCTTCACATATATTTGTATAGGTCTACATAATGCAGATAAAGTATATATAGTCTTGTTGTATAGGTCTATATAATGAGGATAAAGGATATATTTTTATAGGTATACATAATGCAGATATAGGATATGTTTTATAGGTATACATAATGTAGATATAGGATATAATCTATAGGTCTACATAATACAGATATAAGATATAATCTATAGGTCTACATTATGCAGATATAGGATATATTTTATAGGTCTACATAATGCAGATATAGGATATATTTTATAGGTCTACATAATGCAGATATAGGATATATTTTATAGGTCTACATAATGCAGATATATAGGATATATTTTATAGGTCTACATTATGCAGATATAGGATATATTTTATAGGTCTACATAATGCAGATATAGGATATGTTTTATAGGTCTACATAATGCAGATATATAGGATATATTTTATAGGTCTACATAATGCAGATATAGGATATATTTTATAGGTCTACATAATGCAGATATATAGGATATATTTTATAGGTCTACATAATGCAGATATAGGATATATTTTATAGGTCTACATAATGCAGATATAGGATATATTTTATAGGTCTACATAATGCAGATATATAGGATATATTTTATAGGTCTACATAATGCAGATATAGGATATATTTTATAGGTCTACATAATGCAGATATATAGGATATATTTTATAGGTCTACATAATGCAGATATAGGATATATTTTATAGGTCTACATAATGCAGATATATAGGATATATTTTATAGGTCTACATAATGCAGATATATAGGATATATTTTATAGGTCTACATAATGCAGATATATAGGATATATTTTATAGGTCTACATAATGCAGATATATAGGATATATTTTATAGGTCTACATAATGCAGATATATAGGATATATTTTATAGGTCTACATAATGCAGATATAGGATATATTTTATAGGTCTACATAATGCAGATATATAGGATATATTTTATAGGTCTACATAATGCAGATATAGGATATATAGTCTTGTTGTATAGGTCTAAATAGTGAGGAAAATAAAAACCGCAGTGATTGCTTTAATATTATTTTTGAAATACTCATCAAAAAAATTTAATATTAAATAGTTTTACAGTTTACATTTACAGTTCAATGCATATTTAAATATTAAAGATATATTATTTTTTTTAGGAAAAGTTGAGTCTTGAATATTCAAGTACAGATGATGAAGGTTATTCTATTGTAATTTTAAACTTACTGGTTAAATTAATATTATATTATATATATATATATATATATATATATATATATATATATACATATAGTTATAAAATTATATAATGAACATTATAAATAATTGTTCGCAAAGTAGTTAAAAAATATTTCAATATATATATTTATATGTCAACTAACCATTTCAGATGGTATTAGTCCTGGAAAAGTCTTAACTGATGACCAGTCAAATGACAACTGCTTTACATTGATAGGTAATTAGATAAATATGTTTACTATATAATTTTTTTTCTCATAAAATATTGATTGAGTTGTTTGATAAAATGTTGACAAATAGATCAACACAAACATTTATTACAAAACTTTTTTTTTTAATGTACAGGTGAACATGAGAATCAGGTATCAGAAGGTGGAGAAGCTGATCTACACACACATTTAGCAAACTGTGAGAAGAATCCAGGTCATCTAGAGTTTGTACCTATTCAATCATTCAGCTTAGAACATCTACCTAAAGGTCACCAGGACAGTGATTTGTATAAATACATCATAGCTGTAGCTGACTCGACAGTTAGACTAAGTGTCACCATGACCAGTCCAGACAGACCAGAGTTTTGGCCAAACACAAAGATTCCTTATTTTTTGTCTGAACTGAGAGGAAAGAAAACATTGAGGACAGGAACTGGGAGGGTGTATGGAATGTGGACGTACACAGGCGAAATTGAAGAATCTGACACAGATGAAAATGAAGAAAAAGACACAGATGAAAATGAAGAAAGTGACACGGATGAAAAGAAAGAAAGGGACACAATTCAATATGAACCAAAGAACTATAGAACATGTCCATGTGATAAATGTAAAGCTTCAGACAAACCCAGCAAAAATTGGTGGGAGATTTATGTGGCTACAGCTGCACATGTGGTTGTTGATGACATTGAGGCAAGCCACACGACCATGAGATTGTTTTTTGATAGTGAAGATAGTGAATTGGTTATTCTTAAAGATAAGATACGTGGTGTTGATGTAAACATTGAGAATGACTGGTGTAGGTTGACCTTTGTGACTTGTGATAAAATATTGGGAAAAAGATTGAAGAAAATGACGAATCGTGATCATGGCCGGGAGAAAGTCATGGACAAATACAAAAAAATTCGAGATATTGTTAAGTTGAACTTTATAGTGTCACATCCTCATGGATGTTCTAAACAGGTCAGTGTTGGTCAATGGAAGGACAAAGTACAGGCGGGGATTGATGGGCATACCCTTAAGTTTACCTACACAACATGTACATGTACAGGAAGTAGTGGAGCCTTTGTCCACTGTGTGGGGTATGATGTTGGTTGGAATAATGACTTTGTCCATAGTGGAACTTCAGGGTCTGGACTTAATTTCAGTGGAGTTGGTAGAGTCTTCTAATTGTATTGAATTACTTGTGTGTCAAAATGTAAACAAACAACATGGAGGATGTTTTATATCTGTTTATATCATTTTCATTTTATTCCATGTATCTATAAATATGTATTTACTTTATTGTTTTTGTTTAGATATAAAGATATTTATATTCCATTCTGTTAAATTTATAGTTTTGTATAAATTGTAAACATTTTACTTTTGAAACAATTTATTTTCTTTTGTAATTGAATAAACTTTATACTCTTATATCTTGATATCTTATTGTTGTTGATATCTGTTACATTATGTTTATATTATTATAAATCTGTTGATTTAATTATAGATTTTATGAAATTCAATAAGAAACATTTATACAAATGTTATCGACAATAGGTCATCTTGTCATCTACTATCGACATGCACTTAAATATATAAACAACACAGTTTCTAAAATTGCTTTATTTAATATTAAAAGATTAACAATCCAATAAATATAAGAAAACGTAAACAAAAAACTTTACGTTTAAAAGAGATTGAGATTAAAACATACAATATTTTTTTTATAAAGTTATTAAAATAAATTTAATTTAAATAGATAACTTGAACAAATGATTAAACGAGGTCAGGTTTTCTTCAAAAATTGGTCCAAGGGAAACAAAAATGAAAATGACACGCAGCTACACATCTTTACTCAGTTATTTGACTTGAAATAATTTTTGAAACTGTTTCTGTCTATAATTAAGTAGGTACCGGTAATTAAGATTGAGCCTAATAATAAAGGATGCATTATTTTGGTGACAACATGATTATGAAGTAATTAAAAATCAAAGCAAACATTAGCTTTCATAAAAAGAAAATAATGTTAATATGCTAACTTGCATTAGTTAGAGCAATAATAGAAATGCATCTTCACTATGGGACCCATCAAGTAAATAAAACATTTAACAACTAGAACAAATCAAGAAAAGAGATGCAAGGATCATTACTGGCGAATATTCACAACTGACAAGAGTAACACAAATAGTTAAATAACTAAAACCTAAAACCACAAAAGGAAAGAAGAACAACGAATAAAACATAAAGCATACAATTCAAACTTAGAAACAGGGAGCTACAATAAGAAAATATCTCGCCCGGGACGACCTGGTGCAGATACACCAGTTTTGCGGCCCTCCTCAGTATTTAATAAGATACATTCTTGTAAAAAAATATATATAAATAACTCTAAATGAATTATCGATACACAATATGAAATAAAATATGAAAACTATTTATTATCAGATACACAAATAGCTCGGTGTTCAATAAATGCCTAGCTTAGCCTACATTTTTCTTATCAAACATTAAGACAGTGTCCAAATAAAAACTTTTTCAAAATAGTTTATTGGTATATGCATAGACTATAATATACATGGACCGCTTGCTTTAGTTATTTATGCTATTATCTTCTTTTTTTGCAATTCCCGATTCTAAATAAAGTAATTGTCATACAAGTTCCGTTTTATTAAATCGCATTTTGTTCGCATAAGGGATAAGGAAAGTGTTTTTGTTCTTGTGTTTATCTGGTGAGCATTGTCACATATTGTTATCTGGTTGTATTTCTAAATTAGAATGTAATGCCTTTCTAGGTCAGTGATTTAACTATGGGGTCGTCTGCTATTTATGGGGTCGTCTATTATTTATGGGGTCGTCTATTATTTATGGGGTCGTCTATTATTTATGGGGTCGTCTATTATTTATGGGGTCGTCTATTATTTATGGGGTCGTCTATTATTTATGGGGTCGTCTATTATTTATGGGGTCGTCTATTATTTATGGGGTCGTCTATTATTTATGGGGTCGTCTATTATTTATGGGGTCGTCTATTATTTATGGGGTCGTCTATTATTTATGGGGTCGTCTATTATTTATGGGGTCGTCTATTATTTATGGGGTCGTCTATTATTTATGGGGTCGTCTATTATTTATGTCAACAGAATAGAGGCAAGGGGGTGATAAAGTTGGACGATTGTTGACATGGGGGAAGGACGGGGGTCACGAAAAGTTCACGGCAACTTTTTATAAAAAATTTATTAAATAAAAAGAATATCATAAGTCGTGCGTTTGTATGTTTGTACACACTCACTCGCCCATCAACAGCCTACCATTTAATAATAGATTATTCTTATACGGAATCACCAACTTCGTGACCTAAAGACCTATAACCCTCTGTAATCTGAATGACATAAAGACCTACACTCTATATTCTGAAGACATAAAAAACTATAACATCTATATTCTGATGACATAAAGGCCTACACTCTATATTCTGATGACATAAAAACCTATAACCTCTATATTCTGATTACATAAAGACCTACACTCTATATTCTGATAATATAAAGACCTATAGCCTCTGTATTCTGAGGACATAAAGGCCTACACTCTATATTCTGATGACATAAAGACCTATAACCTCTATATTCTGATTACATAAAGACCTACACTCTATATTCTGATGACATAAAGACCTACACTCTATATTCTGATAACATAAAGACCTATAACCGCTATATTCTGATGACATAAAGGCCTACACTCTATATACTGATGACATAAAGACCTACACTCTATATGCTGATGACATAAAGACCTACACTCTATATGCTGATGACATAAAGACCTACACTCTATATTCTGATGACATAAAGACCTACACTCTATATTCTGATGACATTAAGACCTACATTATATATTCTGATGACATAAAGACCTACACTCTCTATACCGATGACATAAAGACCTACACTCTATATTCTGGTGACATAAAAACAACCAATAACCTCTATATTCTGATAACATAAAGACCTACGCTCTATACTATGATTACATAAAGACCTACACTCTATATTCTGATGTTATAAAGAACTACATTATAAATTCTGATGACATAGAGACCTACACTCTATATTCTGATGACTTAAAGACCTAAACTCTATATGCTGATGACATAAGGACCTACACTCTATATTATGATGACATAAAGACCTACACTCTATAATATGATGTCATAAAGACCTACTCACTATATACTGATGACATAAAGACCTACACTCTATACTCTGGTTACATAAAGAACTATAAACTCTATATTCTGATGACATAAAGACCTACACCCTATATTCTGATGACACAATGACCTACACCCTATATTCTGATGACATAATTACCTATATACTCTATATTCTGATGACATAAAGACATATAATCTCTATATACTGAGCGTATTATAAAAATAAGCCTGCATCATAAAAAAAACAAAAAACATTCTTAATTTACTTTGCTATATTTAATATTACCGTCATTAACTATTTAACTGTAATTAAATATTTCTATTTAAATAAATGTGTTGTGTGCATTTGATTCAAAATGAATAAACGTATTTTAAAACATTAAACTATCAGAGTGAATTTTAAAACACTTCTTTACAGCACCATGCTTACTTTGTTCATAATTTGATGCATTTGTTAAAATCTTTTAAAAAATAAACGCGTTTAAAATATTGTCATAAACAATGAGACTATTAGTTATAATCACGGTCATCTTTATAACTTTATAGGTAAGTAGAAATGTTAAGTTTTCTAAAATGTATTTTTTCACGAATGGCGTCTTTATATGTAATGGGTTGCCTGAAAAAACATGTTAAATTCAAGGTCCACGAGTACAAGTATATCCGGACCAAGATAGAATGTCATGCAAACATACAAACACATAATAAAAAACGGGCACTGATTTGAAAATCAAATTAAAATACATTTTTAAAGTAGCAGCTTTTTGAGAAAGACAGTTTGTCTGAAAACGATCAGAATAAACGAATATATTATAATTTATTATCAAAAAGGAATTTAGTCTGTAGGTCTATGTTATGAAAGTATGTTATGAAAGTATGTTATGAAAGTATGTTATGAAAGTATGTTATGAAAGTATGTTATGAAAGTATGTTATGAAAGTA
The DNA here is from genome assembly GCA_949126835.1 of Anisus vortex. NCBI lineage: Eukaryota > Metazoa > Mollusca > Gastropoda > Planorbidae > Anisus > Anisus vortex. The sequence goes on along the minus strand of OX421505.1, from coordinate 1,286,080 downwards.
TGTTATGCAAGTATGTTATGAAAGTATGTTATAAAAGTATGTTATGAAAGTATGTTATGAAAGTATGTTATGAAAGTATGTTATGAAAGTATGTTATGAAAGTATGTTATGAAAGTATGTTATGAAAGTATGTTATGAAAGTATGATTCAAAACATTAAACTATCACATTACATTTGATAAAAGTCAAATTAAATTACGAAACACAATAAATGCATATGTTAAGACCTTATTAAAATAGTAATCAAACCTATAAACCAAAAGGACATCTCCTCATTTCACTATTTGTATTATAATCGTGACACGTGATGACCTGTCCACTTAAGGTCAGTCTAATACTACAACACCAATCCTTCAATGGTTCCCTTATCTTGATGGTGAGTCCGAAATCCTGACAGACTTTGGCAAAAAACATGTTCATTAATGCTCGAACCTTCTCCTCGATGTAAGCTACAAAAGCAACAACGTCTGGAAATAGCGTGTCCATGACTTCTGTTTCTCGGACTTTATTGTATTGTCCACGTCAACTTGAAAAGCCTTCCGACTGACCTATTTTGCAGATAGATTTCTTCTGTAGATTCACGGAATGTATATTTTAGTAGTGTTGATTAAAAGTTGACAACGAAAGTTGGGAAAATGATACAGCCATGTTTTATTTCTGTGCTAATGTCAAAAGCACCAACAGTCTCACCATCATATGTACGTTGACTTTAGTGTTATCATGACTTGATCAGATTTAATAGTTTTGGTTGGCAGCCAGTCTTTGACAGTGTATTGAAGAGTCTATATCTGTTTACATTGTCAAATGACTTGATCTAAGATACGTGGGTGATTGTGCTATAAAATAGCCTACCATTTAGTTTGAGTTTTTCTTTAGCTTGCAGATTTCCTGGGCATGTTCTTTTTTTTTCCTATAGCCCCATTATGGACGATTTCTTCAGATTAAATCGTGCGCCACAGTCTTTCTCGAAGCGCCCGAAATTAATTCTTTAGTTTTAAGTTTATTAAACTTGAATATAAAAATTGTAACAGAAAATGTATCGACATTAGGTCATTTGTCCATGTTCTGCATATATTCACTTGAATATTATATAAACAATCAAGGACTGAATATTGTTGTTTTTTCTATATTATAAAATATTTAATCAAAAGAATAAATTTTAGTAAATGAAACATATCACAGTATAATAGGCATGGGGTCAGTGTACTTATAACAAGCATGGGGTCAGTGTACATATAACAGTATAACATGCATGGGGTCAGTGCACATATAACAAGCATGGGGTCAGTGTACATATAACAGTATAACAGGCATGGTCAGTGTACAAATAACAGGCATGAGGTCAGTGTACATATAACAGTATAATAGGCATGGTCAGTGTACAAATAACAGGCATGGTGTCAGTGTACATATAACAAGCAAAGATCAGTGCAGATATAACGGCATGGGGTCAGTGCACATATAACAGTATAACAGGCATGGGGTTAGTGTACATATAACGGGGATGAGGTCAGTGCACATATAACATTCATGTGGTCAGTGCACATATAACAGGCATGGTGTCAGTGCACATATAACAGTATAACAGGCATGGGGTCAGTGCACATATAACAGTATAACAGGCATGGGGTCAGTGCACATATATCAGGCATGGGGTCAGTGCACATGTAACAGTATAACAGGCATAAGGTCGGTGCACATATAACAGGCATGGGGTCAGTGCACATATAACAGTATAACAGACATGGGGTCAGAGCACATATAACATGTATGGGGTCGGTGCACATATAACAGGCAAGGGGTCAGTGCACATTAAACAGGCATGGAGTCAGTGCACATATAACAGACATGATGTCAGTGTATATTTAACAGGCATGAGGTCGGTGCACATATAACAGGCATGGGGTCAGTGCACATATAACAGGCATGGTGTCAGTGCACATATAAAAATATAACAGGCATGGGGTCAGTGCACATATAACAGTATAAAAGGCATGGGTTCAGTGCACATATAACAGGCATGAGGTCAGTGCACATATAACAGTATAACAGGCATGGGGTCAGTGCACATATAACAGGCATAGGGTCAGTGCACATATAACAGTATAACAGGCATGGGGTCAGTGCACATATAACAGGCATGGGGTCAGTGCACATATAACAGTATAACAGGCATGGGGTCAAATCACATATAACACGTATGGGGTCAGTGCACATATAACAGGCAAGGGGTCAGAGCACATATAACAGGCATGGGGTCAGTAAACATATAACAGTATAACAGGCATAAGGTCAGTGCACATATAACAGTATAAAAGGCATGGGTTCAGTGCACATATAACAGGCATGAGGTCAGTGCACATATAACAGTATAACAGGCATAAGGTCAGTGCACATATAACAGGCATGAGGTCAGTGCACATATAACAGGCATAGGGTCAGTGCACATATAACAGGCATGGGGTCAGTGCACATATATCTGGCATGGGGGTCAGTGCATATAAAACAGTATAACAGGCAAGGGGTCAGTGTACATATAACAGGCATGGGGTAAGTGCACATATATCAGGCATGGGGGTCAGTGCATATAAAACAGGCATGGGGACGTTGCCATATAACAGGCATGGGGTCAGTGTACATATAACAGGCCAGGGGTCAGTGTACATATAACAGGCATGGGGTCAGTGTACATATAACAGGCATGGGGTCAGTGTACATATATCAGGCATGGGGTCAGTGTACATATAACAGGCGTGGAGTCAGTGTACATATAACAGGCATGGGGTCAGTGTACATATAACAGGCATGGAGTCAGTGTACATATAACAGGCATGGGGTCAGTGTACATATAACAGGCATGGGGTCAGTGTACATATAACAGACATGGGGTCAGTGTACATATAACAAGCATGGGGTCAGTGTACATATAACAGGCATGGAGTCAGTGTACATATAACATGCATGGGGTCAGTGTTCATATAACAAGCATGGGGTTAGTGCACATATAACAGTATTACAGGCATGAAGTCAGAGTACATATAACAGGCATGGCATGGGTTCAGTGCACATATAACAGTATAACAATCATGGGGTCAGTGCACATATAACAGTATAACAGGCATGGGGTCAGTGCACATATAACAGTAAAACAGGCATGGGGTCAGTGTACATTTAACAGGCTTGGGGTCAGTGAACATATAACAGTATAACAGGCGTGGGGTCGGTTTACATATAACAGTAATGGGGTCAGTGCACATAATACCGAAAACTGAGTAATTAATTTATACCGTTCTGGGGTCGAGGGTTTGGGGGATAATTTATCTTAGATGAGGTTTGTTTTTTTGTTTTATGTTATATTCTCACTTTTTTACAGAAACAATAGCCAGTGCACATCAAAAGTTTTTTTTCTTTTATTGCAGAATCAAAAGAGACGTTTGTGCACATATTGCAGAATTTAAAAAGTGGTTTGGCACATAATGCAGAATCAAAAGAGTAGTTTGTGCAAAAATGGCAGAATCATAAGAGGGGTTTGTGCACATATTGCAGAATTTAAAAAGTGGTTTGGCACATAATGCAGAATCAAAAGAGTAGTTTGTGCAAATATGGCAGAATCAAAAGAGGGGTTTGTGCACATATTGCAGAATCAAAAGAGTAATTTGTGCACATATTGCATATTCAAAAAAGTAGTTTGTGCACATATTGCAGAATCAAAAGGATTTATTTTATTTTTGTTGCAGAATCAAAAGAGTAGTTTGTGCACATATTGCGGAATTTAAAAAAGCGGTTTGTGCACATATTGCAGAATCAAAAGAGGGGTTTGTGCACATATTGCAGAATCAAAAGAGTTGTTTGTGCACATATTGCAGACTCAAAAGAGTAGTTTGTGCACATATTGCAGAAACAAAACAGTGGTTTGGGCACAAGTTGCAGTATCAAATCTTCTAAACTAAAGATCATGTTGTATAGCGGGGAAATATATATTATAAGGGATTGCATTTTTAAACTCAATATTTCTAGTGTATGGTTTGTTTAACTTAAGAGTGAAGGGAGAAAGTACACTGTATATAAACGTTCTATTAGCCTTATCCTGAAACAACGTTCAGGTAAATAACCTTGAATTATTTTTGTTTTGACTCGTAGTTTATTTATAGCCATCGGATTTTCACCAAATGACATAATATGTTTTTTACAGAAAAGCTTTTCCTAGCGTCGACTAGATCAAAGACTATAATAAGATGGATCGCTTGCTCTATTTTTAGAGCGTCTGTTGTTTTTTTTCCTTGCGCAACCAATAAGGCTGGCTTGCATTACTTCTACGCTCCTACCATTGCATTAAATCTTTTCGCTGCATACAACTTTCGATTTTTATCTTAATTTTCCATTGAGAAAATCATAGCAAATTACTAAACCGGAAGTCTAGAGAACTTAGTGCGATCAGAAATTTCGAAACTAAGTGTTTCAAGTTATCGAAGAGCAGAAATATCGAAGCAAGTGGTCCATCTTATAATAATATTTGACTATATTCAATCTAAGACTGTCTTTAGACTACAAGTTCTTCTGATTACAATGGGAAATAAAGGTGAGTGTCTTCAAACTTCTGTATAAGTTATACAATATACATATATACTCTATACATATATACATCTATACTCAGATCATAGTATCATACTTTGTTATTCTACTATTTGACCTATTGTAGCTATTATTTGTTACGAGAGTTTTTGCCTGTATTCTTTTATATCAGAGACATAGATATAAACAATAATATGATTATGAGTTTTTGTTTGAAATGTTCAAGATTACATTGATTTGTTAATGATTTTAATCATATGTTTTGTTTTTGTTTGTTAAGCTCAAAATTGATTGTATAAACTTTGTTAAAAGTCGAAATTGTAAGATAAACAACTAGAAAATTTAAAATGGCGTGAGAGAGAGAGAGACGCAGAGAGAAACAGAGCGTGACTATGTGTTTGGGTGTGTGTGAGAGCGAGAGAAAAAGAAAGGGAGAGACCGGGTTACTGTGTGTGTGTGGGAGATAGAAAGCGAGAGTGAGAGCGTTACGTTGTGTGTGTGTGGGAGATAGAAAGCGTGAGAGCGAGCCTTACTTTGTGTGTGTGTGAGAGAAAAAGAGAGAGAGAGAGAATGTATGTAAGAGAGAGAGAAAGAGAGAGAGACTGTTAAATACATAGTTTTACTATTTACGTATATAGACATCATGTTTCAAAAATAGCTCGCTGGGGCAAGTGGATGACGTGGAAGAGCTTATTTTTTACATTGAAGAAATTCTTAGAAAAGTTTGCATAATCTTTTTAAAATATAATGAGATCTATGTAGAATGATTTCCCGGTCACGTGACGGTGGGTAAATACACTGGTAAACATTTACAATTGCTTACTGCGCTGCTGTTGGTGCGCAAATTCTACCTCTAAATTATCATGTAAAGGATCTAAAATCTTTTCATCAATTTCCTTTGAAAGATCAACAAATAGGTGTTGTCTTTTAATAATTGTATGTCTATAATCATTTTTACTTCCGTGAGCATTATTTATAATATCACAATTTTCAAGGATATGTGAAAAATTAACATTTTTAATAAGCATAGGTGCCATTAAGATCATTGTAAAATCAGCCATTTTTTTTTAGTTTACATAGCATCACGTGATCGATTTTCTGTCTCTAAGGAATTGTGCATAGACCTCATTTAGAAACAAAAATATAGACGCAAATAATGTATAATTGTAATATAAACATATTGACGTCACAATCACTGACAAGCTGACTTGGTCTGACCACTGCCAAAGCCTCTGTAAGAAAATTCACCAAAGACTTTTCTGTCTTAGTAAACTACAGACACTTCACATAGATATGACCATCATGAATTCTTTTGACTCGGCGACTGTTGGTAGCATCATCACCTTCACAATCACCTGCTGGTATGGTAATTCCACCACATTGAACAAAGCCTCTCGTACAACACAGACACAACTACAAGCTCTTGGTGATCTGTTCAACCCAAGGTGCCTGTCAATGATTGATAAAATCCTTCTGGACCATGCACACCTACTTCACGGTAGTTACATCATATCTAGTCGAAGTGGTCGGCTTCTTTCAATAAGAGCAAGAACAGAGAGATATACAAACTCTTTTGTTCCACTATCAGAGAGAATCTTTCAGCAGAATCGTCAACCAGCCAGATAATACAATATCTGACTCTTAATGATACTTTTACTTGTATGCTAAATAGTATGACAATGATAATGTGCGTGAATGTCTATTTTTATATGTGTATATTTCTGTGCTTTCGCATAACTAATTCTTTTATATTGTTTTAAATATGCTGAAAGACGGAATTTATGTAATCAAGTCAAATTTCCATTAGTTTGGATCGGTAAAATAATTGTATCTTTTCTTATCTTAATTAAATTTTGTTTTTATTTCTTGTAGCCTGGATTATTATCTTTATATTACATTGACAAAATGTAATTGAACATATATTTAGAGTGAGTTAGTGTCTAACAAAGAGAGAGAGAGAAAGAAAGAGAGAAAGAGAGAGAGAGAGAGAGAGAGGGGGGAAGTGAGAAGAAGCGTACATAAAATAAATACTACTATAATGTCACAGTAAAAATCAAATAGAACCTAAGTCTTTATAAAAAAAAAATTGACCAATATAAAGTTCTTTTCACTTTCACTAGAATATGTATCTTCTGAGTGGACACCGCACATTTTCAATGAATATACACATTTAACATCTAAACTCTAAACATATTGTTTCAACCAGACATTCCAAATAGTATAAGTATGTTCCTTTAATGTCAATAATTGTAACTAAACAAAAACATGACTTAGAAATTATTGCGATGAATGAATAGTGCATAGACATACATGTATAGACTTTGTAATACCTGAAATAAAAAAAAAATTTTCATTTATTCATTACTTTCCTTCTTTCTCTATGATTCTCTCTATCCCCTTCTCTATATTCTTCTTACTTTATCTAATTTACCGTATTTACTCATTAAAGTGTACTCACGTCCTTGTTTCTATTAATATTTACTTTGGTTGTCTGTTTTTACTATCTTGGTCAAAATATTCTTCTAATGATTTTTCTCACCTACATATAGATATAACAATAGCATAATAATATATTATATAACATGAATCAAAATGGTTTATAAACTCTTTGAATGTTTCAGTGCCATCTAGGAGAAGACGTGATAAGGACAGCATTGCAAAGGTAGGGCTTTGTTTTAAACAATTATGCAATGCATTTTAAGAAAGGTTAGCAATGAAGACAATATAATGTAATATTTATTTATAACACACTGTTTATGGAACATATTCGTTTGTAACTAAAATGAACATATTACCATAAAGAATATATAAATAGTTAGCCACTATAGGCAGTTGCCTATAGCAACATAGTCGTTGCCAAATAGCAAAATAGCAAATTTTTCAGGAGAAGCAAAATACTGCATAGATTGACAAAAATAATTTAATTTTAATGAAATTCGGTATGCGTGTTTAAAATGTATAGATTTTTCTATTGACCTAAGAGCTCTGTTATAAAAGTTCGTTTACTATGCTTTTGTCCTTGGAAGTTTTGCGATAAAAAAAATTGAAATGAGTTGGCCGTTTTGAGCCTTAACTTTGAGTTGGCTGGTTTGCTTTGAAAGAGTTGATATCTATTTAAAAACATTGCCAGTTTGTGCCAATACATTTTACATTGATTATATTACCTTCTAATACCTTGTTTTCTATATTTTTGTATTAATATTACCCAATTACAATATTATATATTTTTGTATTAATATTACCCGATTACAATATATATTTTTGTATTAATATTACCCGATTACAATATATATTTTTTATTACTTTCCTAAATGTCTTCAGTAAAAAAAATAATATTCTTTTTTATTATTAGATTTATAGCTTTCTGTTCATTGTAGTTTGTTTTTTTCCGTAGCTTATATCGGACAGTTTTTCCCCCAAGCAACGCCGGGCAATTTGGCTTTTGGTTTAATAATTAGACTTGCATATTTTTAACCCCATTATAATAATTATTTTAAATTACTTTCCGAAATGTTTTCAGTAAATAATAATTATGCTTTTTTTATTATTAGACCTACATCAATAGCTTTCTGTTCATTGTAATAAATTTATGAAATTGTTATCTGTGGCTTATACATTACTATTTAATTTTGCCCCAGACAACGCCGGAGAATTTAGCTTGTAAAATATACAGAAATAGGTCCACGTAATCAAGATATATGACATAGTTCTACGGAATCCCAGTCACGTAATCCCCAGACACTTAATCCCCTAGTCACTTAATCCCTATTCAATTAATCCTTAGACACTTAATCCTAAAAAATTAATGTTAGGTATAAAAGTAAGAAATAAAAGAAGAGAATAATTCAAAAAAAATATTTTCATATAAACATGACAATCATATCAAATACACACAAAACATGACAATCATATCAAATACACACAAAACATGACAATCATATCAAATACACACAAAACATGACAATCATATCAAATACACACAAAACATGACAATCATATCAAATACACACAAAACATGACAATCATATCAAATACACACAAAACATGACAATCATATCAAATACACACAAAACATGACAATCATATCAAATACACACAAAACATGACAATCATATCAAATACACACAAAACATGACAATCATATCAAATACACACAAAACATGACAATCATATCAAATACACACAAAACATGACAATCATATCAAATACACACAAAACATGACAATCATATCAAATACACACAAAACATGACAATCATATCAAATACACACAAAACATGACAATCATATCAAATACACACAAAACATGACAATCATATCAAATACACACAAAACATGACAATCATATCAAATATACACACAAAAAAAGCTAATAGTAATAGTCCGCTATTCATTGTTCAATATGTATATATTAATTATTTACTTTTCTTTTTTTCTACAGAAAAATTTGAAGCTGACATCTCCAAGTACTGACAGTAATGCAAAAAATTGTGAATGTATTTGTTATGTAGTTTTACAGTTTAAAAAAAATAATTTATGTACGCAACATAATAAATAACTAGGCATATATATATATATATGTGTGTGTGTGTGTGTGTGTGTGTGTGTCTATATTATGTCAATAACATGTAAACTTAACATTTCAGATTATGTCCAGCCAAATGACAACAGCTTTCCATTAATAGGTAATTACTTGTTTAAGCTATGTAAATATGTTTTAATATACATATTATGTATTTCTTTGTTCATGAAAAGTTGATTTAATTGTTTGATAAAATGTTGAAAAATCATCATCATCAATTTCTTGACCGTTGTAGTCTTTGGGGGGGGGGAGCAAATGGACACCTCAGCCGTCAACTTTCTTCACTTTTGCCTATCTTGAGCGGTTGTCAATAGTCAACTGCAGCCCTGTCTAATATTTTATGTTGTCAAACCAACATTTCTGCTGACGGCCTCTCCGACGAATACTTTTTACAGTGCCTTAGAGGATTGTTTTTGGTCGGTAATTAAGTCGCAACATTTGACCAAACCATGTCAGTATGCGCTTTTTGATTGTTGTCATAATGTTTTATTAAGGGCCTGCAATTGAGGTTATTCTGTCCCAGACATACTCATTAGTCCTGTGTTTTAGGTAGGAGATTTGAAGTATTTTTTTTTTTTGTGCATTTTTTTCGAATGCCTGTATTACGTATTTAATTAGTTTGATATATTATTTAGTTGCGCTCGTTGATTAAATGCAATATAGTATAGTATCTTGTAAAGAAAACCAAAAATCTGAACACATTTTGGTATTTTCAATTAAATAACAAATAAAACTGAACCGAAATGATACTAAGGAAGTCAAGGGTTAGAATACCATGAAACAATGTAATAATTTAAAATTAAAGTTGACAATTACAATATCTAATTAATATTACAATATTACAATATCTAACAATTACAATATCTAATAAGAAAAAAAAAAGAAAATCAAATATAAACTCTACCTTGATAAGAAAACAAAACATCCGAATGAAAAGGTTTATAGCACAGTGATACAACAACTATAAAAATATCGTACACAAGGCCTTGCCGTAGAATTACAATCGCCATTGAAGACGCGTTTACAAAAACTGTGTACAAAAGACAACACTACAGAAAAACTGAAAGTCCACTAGTAGTCTAACCTTTATATATTTTTATCAATGTATCTTCGTGAACTTCTCTAGAAAGGATAAAAATAACCAATTGCAAGGTTAATACCAATTAAATTTTTATGCTTAGAAACAAAACACCATTTTCTAGAAAAAAAAAGCATAATAAACTGGCGATAGGATGCAACCGTGTCGCGCTCCATTGGACATCTTGAACTTTGAGTTGAACTGCACTGCTTGCTTGATTACAGAAAGCTTCTATTGCCTGTATCAGTCCTTCTTCAATGTTGTAGCTTCTCATCACCTGCTATAGTCCTCCGTGCCATACAAGATCAAAGGCTTTCTTGAAATCGATGAAGTTATGATGGACTTCGCGATGGTGCTGTATTTGTTTTTCTATGAGCAGGCTACAGATAAAAATCTGCTAAATTGTGCTTCTTTCTGGTCTGAAACTTTCCTGTTTCTCTGTCAATAATTCTTCAGCCACAGGTTTAAGTCTGTTGAGGATAACTTTTAGCATTACCTTACTAAGATGGCTGATCAGACTAATTGCCCTGTAGTTCTGGCATTGTTTTATATTGCCTTAATTAGACAGTGGTATAATGAATGACTGGCTCCTTTCCTTGGGCCATTTTTTTATTTTCCTATATCTTCTGGCAGATTGTTGTAAGTGTTTTTGCAGCGCCCCCATGTTTCAACAGTTCAGAAGGCATGTTGTCGATTCCTGCAGACTTGTCCCCATTTAAGCTACTTACTGCTTCCTTAACCTCGCTCAGCAGCAATGGTAATTCGTCCGGCTCTCTTTCTTGTTTGTTCTGCAGTATTCGGGATCAGTGTCGGTCTTGTAATTATCTGCTGCTATCTGAAAAATATATCAACACATTTATTACACAATTTTTACTTTATTTAATGTACAGGTAAACATGAGAATCAGATATCGGAAGGTGGAGAAATTAATTTGCACGCACATTGGACAATTTGTGAGAAGAATCCAGGTCATCGAGGTTTTATACCTATTGAATCATTCAGCTTGAAACATCTACCTGAAGGTCACCAGGACAGTAATTTGTATGAACTCATTAAAGCTACAGCTGACCTGACAGTTAGACTAAGTGTCACCATGACAAGTCCACGCAGACCAGAGTTTTGGCCAAACACAAAGATTCCATATTTTTTGTCTGAACTGAGAGGAAAGAAAACATTGAGAACAGGAACTGGGAGGGTGAGTGGAGTGGTAAAATACACAGATGAAGATAAACATTGGAACAATTCAACATGTCCATGTGATAAATGTAAAGCTTCAGACAAAGCCAGCAAAGTTTGGTGGAAGATTAATGTGGTAACAGCTGCACATGTGGTTGTTGATAACATTGAGGCAAGCCACACGACCTTGAGATTGTTTTATGATAGTGACGATAGCGATATGGTTATTCTTAGAGATAAGGTATGTGTTGATGATGTAAACATTGAGAAAGACAGCTGTAGGTTTGCCTGTGTGACTTGTGATGAAACCTTGGTAAATAAATTGGAGAAAATTAAGAAACGTTTTGATGATGTCTGGAAGAAAGTCTGGATCAAATACAGAGCATCTCGAGATATTGACAAGTTGACCTTTATAGTGTCACATCCTCATGGATGTTCTAAACAGGTCAGTATTGGTCAATGGAAGGACAAAGTGCAGGTTGGGAGGTGGACGATTGATCATAAGTTTACCTACACAACATGTACATGTCCAGGAAGTAGTGGAGCCAGTGTTTACTGTGTGGGATATGATGCTTGGTCTACTGACCTTGTCCATAGTGGAAGTTCAAAATCTGAAGTTAATTACAGTGGAGTTGGTATAGCCATTTAATTGTCTTGAATAATTTGTGTGTGAAAATGTAAACATACAATTTATTCAATGTATATATAAATCTGTATTCACGTTATTGATTTTGTTTAGATATAAATTTTTAAAAAAATATTTATATTAGTAGTATAGTGTGTAGTTTTCGATTATTATTTGAGGCGCGCGCCTCTGCGCCTCAGTTGACCTTTGACCTTTGTTCCGGAAGTGCCCTTTGACCCCGTCACCGGAAGTAACCCCAACCGGAAGTGACGTCATCCAAGATGGCGTCTTGTCGTGTCGTTACACGACCGACCGTGACCTAGTGACCCCGTCACAGGAAGTGACCCCTACTGGAAGTGACGTCATCCAAGATGGCGTCTCGTCGTGTTGTTACACGTTCGGCCGTGACCTAGTGCCCTTTTGACCTAGTGACCTTTTGACCGCGCGGTTATTTTGTGGTATTACACGTGCTTTGAGCACGTGCTTTAATTAAAGATGGCGGAACCAAGATGGCGTCTTGTCGTGTTGTTAACACGTGGTTTTTTTATAGTGTTATTAAATTATTATTTTGTGTGATTTTATCACACGTGGTTTAAGTATTACACTAATTAAAGATATCGACAACAGTACAACATATAGATAAAAACAAAAAATAGGTTTAACGTTATATATTATTTATTGACATTCTTCAAAATCACTTCCCAGTTAAATTATTAACCAATCAGAGCGTCCTGTAGGCGGCACCAGATTATCTCGATATTTCGTTGATTGACCATGGTTCTATGAGAGATAGAAAAACATATTAGCAAAATATAAAAAATAGAATCACACTGCTTAAAACATACCAGTTCTCTCAATGGATCCAAGGTGGAAACATCCCTTCACATCGCTTATAGCCGGACCAACCGGTAGCGGTAAAACAGTATTTGTAAACAAATTACTGACACATCTATCTGATATGGTGGACCCTGTACCAGAAGAGATCATTTGGTGTTATGGCGAATGGCAACCGATATACGAGACCATGAAAGGTGTTCATTTTGTGGAAGGTCTTCCTGATATGGAACAATGGGGGGTCGGAGATAAGAAACGTCGTCTGGTTGTCATAGATGATTTGATGGCCGAAACCGATGATCGGATTACTAAATTGTTTACTAAAGGGAGTCATCACCGAGATATCAGTGTTTTATACATTGTACAAAACTTGTTTGGAAAAAACAAAGAACAAAGAACCATCAGTTTAAATTCACATTACATAGTGCTCTTTAAAAATCCTCGCGACGGAGCACAGATTACAAATTTGGCAAAACAAATGTACCCTGGGCGTGTTTCTTATGTACAAGAAAGTTTTAAAGATGCAACAGCGACACCTCATGGTTATTTACTGCTCGACCTTCGACAAGACACACCGGATCACTTGCGCTTACGGAGTAATATATTTCCTTACGAGAAACAAGTTGTCTACGTACCTAAATAAATGTCTGAAAAGACGAAACGACAGGGAGAACTATTAAGGTGTTTATGTCGGGCTAAGCCACCTGCCATAAAGGCAATTTTGAAAAATGCCACACCCCAACTCATACACACACTGTGCGAGTGTTGTCACAATGTATTAAAAGGGAACGTTCCACTTACAAAACATCAGAAGCTTCGTTTACGTTGACACAAAACCAGTCTAAGAGAACTTACCAAAAAGAAACTATCCGTAAAAAAGCGGAAGCAAATACTTCAACGCGGTGGTTTCATAGGTGCGTTACTCGGACCGGTTCTAAGTGTTCTTAAAGGTGTTCTAGGTTTCTAAAAGATGGCCAAGAAAATGGTTTTGATTGACCCACGACAATTGGAATCTATGAATCAAAAAACATATGTACCACCAGATACACTTAACGATAATTTAAGAGACTTGGATAACCAAATGCAACAGATCTTAGAGCGGGAAGATTTATCACCGCGCGACAAAGTCAAACAGTACCAACAAATTCTACAACGCTATACATTTCGTCTTGGCGAGTACAAACAAAAACCACTAGGATTATTAGATATGAAACCTCAGCCTCAAGCAACGCTACAGTCAAATACACCAACAGCGTCGGACCAACAACAACAAAAATTAGACGTTGAACCTAAAAAAGTAGACGTTGAACCTAAAAAAGAAGAAACACCAATCGTGATTCCCGAATCAACAAAGAAAAGTAAGAAACAGAAAAACACAGAGAAAGACAAAATAACCCCACCTCAACCTAAGCGAACTAGGAAAGCTAAAAGTACAAAACAAGGTCAATGGGAGGAGTGGTAAACTTACGCAGGTATTATTTCGAGCCGGCTCGTCCTGGCGCTTTCGGTGGTGTTTTTAAACATCCAAAATTTAAAACAAGGGAAATTAAAGAATGGTTAAGTCACCAGGACACGTATACATTACACAAACCGATTCGTCGGCGTTTTCAAAGACGAACAACTATAACAGGTGGTATGAACCAACAATTTCAAGCTGATCTCATAGATATGCAAGGGCTACGAAAATATAATAATGGGATTTCGTACATACTGACATGTGTGGATGTATTTAGTAAATTCGCTTGGGCCATCCCGATAAAGACAAAAACAGCTAAAGCACTAGTCGAGGCAACACGACACATTTTTGAAAAGCGGAAGCCACTTCAGATTCAAACCGATAAAGGGAGCGAGTTTACCAACAAGACTTATCAAAAATTTCTCAAAGATGAGGGTGTACATTTCTTCACCACGGAGAACGAAGATATTAAGGCCGCTATCGTAGAACGATTCAATCGCACCTTAAAAGAAAAAATGTGGCGCTATTTTACGAAAACAAATAGTCTTCGTTACATTGATGTACTAGATCAATTGCTTCAAAATTATAATAGCTCATTCCACAGAAGCATTAAAATGGCGCCCGTGAATGTTACTTTAGAAAATCAAGAACAAGTGTGGAATACCTTATACGCCCCTGTTAATACCCCACGGCGAAAAGGGTTTGAAGAAGGTGACCGGGTCAGAATCGCACAAGCCCGACAAAATTTTAAAAAGGGTTACACACCTGCGTGGACAGAGGAGCTGTTTACAATCAGTCGGCTCAAGTCAACAACAAAGCCAATAGTTTACATTTTGAAAGATGATGCCGGTGAAGAACTAAAAGGTTCTTTTTATAGAGAAGAACTACAAAAAGTAGGAGACAAACAAATATACAGGATCGAAAACATATTACAAGAACGACAACGCGCCGGCGGTGGAAAAGAGTATTTAGTCAAGTGGTTTGGTTACAACTCTTCATTCGATAGCTGGATCTCAGACAAGAACATTTCGAAATATAAAGACTAGCGATGGAACCAACCATATATCGCGATGCAACATTTGAATCTGACAGACCCGTCTCCTCTACGTCCGGATCCTCATTCGCATCCACCCTCGTGACCTGGTTGGGTAAAATAAAAGTAAGACCAGGTGCCGTATTCATTTCACAAATGATCGTTATATACACAGTCATCTTCGTGGCGTTGTTCAATCTCTCACGTGGTGTCGGAAACGAACAGGAGGAAAAATTGTGGGTCGTCTTATTATCCAGCTGCCTAGGATACATACTACCTAACCCCAAGCTTTCAAGAATAAAAGATTCACAATGAGTTTTTATATAACACTACCAAGCAACTCTTCCCCAAAACTTTTTCCAAATAACAAGGCAGATCACTTTTTTGTCAAACTACCACAGACGATTGATATCACAGCGAATTATGAAGTTGGTTTGGTCGAGATACAATTTCCGAACCGTTATTGTCTTATCGAAGAAAATGAATTGTGGGTACAGTATGACTCGAACAAGGACGGCGAAGAACCGAAATCACGTTTAATCCTTACCATTCCACCTGGGAAATTTCATTCTGTAGACAAAATTATCGAAACATTGGAAAAACTAACATTAAAAGAAGAAATACGGGATGGAAAAGTCAGAATTATTACGACTGACTGTGACAAGCCCTTAAAGAAAGTTGTTATAAAAGTAAACGAACCATGTGATGTAATTATCCTTAGTGATAAATTGACTAATTTTCTTGGATATTTTAACGGAGCACAAAAACTAACCAGTAATATTGGTGATCAAGAGATCTATACCAATATAAAGACGGTATTCGTCTATTGTGATTTAGTCGCCTCGAGAGTGGTGGGAGATGTGTTAGTCCCATTACTACGAACTGTACCTATCATCGATAAAAGACCGCTTTCTGTTTTTCGGATTTACGACAAACCACACTACATACCCCTGAGTCGTTTTTCCTTCGATACAGTGGAAATACTTTTAACGGATGCGCTAGGACAACCTATTCCATTTACAAGTGGGACGTCGGTGTTGACACTCCATTTTAGAACACGGAAACACTTTGACCTAGAATAATCATGGTGAGACATACAGTATTACAGCGCAATCCCAAATTATACGAAGATTTTTATTGTAATCAAGGCGGACACGGACTTCCTGTTTTTATTGGAGGTCGGAATCAGGGAGGACGTGGGATTGGCTCTTTTTTTAGTGGACTAGGACGAATGGTGCTTCCATGGTTAAAGACAGGTGGCAAAGCCCTACTTAAAGAGGGTGTAAACACGGGCTTGCAAGTCGCGAACGACGCATTATCTGGTAGAAACGTGGGAGAGTCATTTAGAGAACACTCGAAAGAAGCGGGTAAGCGTTTACTACAAGGCGCAGTCAATCATATTAGTCAGTCCGGAAGCGGTTTTAGAAAGAGACGACGCGGTGCACCGCCGGGCCAACCTCGCAGTAAACAGATAAAAACAGCTCACAGACCAGGCACGTCTCATAAGAAGACCCAGCGCAAGAACAATCAACACCGTAAACATTTTGATATTTTTGACTAAACAATGTCTTTGCTACACCCCAGTTCTTGTGAATGTTTACATTCTGGTTTGGATTTGTTTAGCGTACCACCAACACAAACAGCTGTGGAAGATGGTCAGTTTGTTGAGATACATCCTCTAGCCTCACTGGCCGGAGGGGCCCCTATAGAATTTTCAATCTCTGGAAACAGTGAGGATTATTTAGATTTGTTCAACACCTTTATTCATATCCGTGTCAAAGTAACGTTACCAGACGGCACTAATTTACCTGACGACGCTAACGTAGGTCCTGTAAATTATTTCTTACACGGTTTATTTAGTCAAGTTGACATAGCGCTCAATGACACACTTATTTCACCATCTGAAAATACGTATCCCTACCGTGCTTATATCGAAGCAACGTTAAATCACCGACAAGATGCCAAACAAGGACCTCTAACGGCAGCGCTGTACTACAAAGATTCACCCTCTTTTTTCAACGATTTCAACGATACTAATAGTGGTTTCAAAACCCGTAAGGAAATTGTCGCAAACAGTACTGAAATTGACTTAATGGGTCGTCTGCATACAGATATTTGTGTTCAAGACCGTTACCTTTTAAATGGAGTCGATGTAAAAATAAAACTGTCCCCATCAAAAGACACATTTAACCTTTTGACTTCCAAACCTGAACTTGGTTACAAATCGGTAATCACGTATGCCAAATTACTGGTCAGAAAAGCAAAATTAAACCCAGCCATTTCATTAGCGCATGAAAAAGCATTACAAAGAATGAATGCCAAATATCCATTTAAACAAGTTGTGATAAAGACCTGTTGTATTCCAAAAGGAATGTTATCGCATCATCAAGATAATCTGTTTCTTAGTCAGACACCCACCCGGATAGTTATTGGACTAGTTAAGGCTTCAGCGTTCAATGGCGCTTATGGCTTAAACCCCTTTAATTTCGAACATTTTGATTTATCTTATTTGAACGTAACAGTGGATGGTAAATCTTTTTCCAAACCATTGGTGATGTCATTCGACAAAAATCAAGTTGTGCGCGCCTTTTTCGAAACCAATTTAGCCCTGGGCTATATAGGAAGAGATGCAGGTAACTCAATATCAATAAATGACTTCCGGAAAGGTAATAGCCTCATGGCATTCGACTTAACTCCCAGTCTATTAGATGGGAATCAACTTGAGATGGTTAAAAGTGGCCCTATATCCATTGAATTAAAGTTTGCAACAGTTACAAAGGAACCGATTCAACTCATCATATATGCCGAACAAGATTCTATACTTGAAATCTCTAAAACGAGGCAAATATTAACAGACTATACAGCCTAAACACTGTTATTAACCCGCCAACCCTTCAGAATGAACACACACCACCTACAAGCCATACTTGATTCTGATGCCTTTGCACGCCGACTCTCACTCACCCTCGTCTTAGCATGTGATCAACTTCCAGCCTGCCTCGCTGCTGACAAAGCCTCGGGATTTATCATAAACCTAGACAAACAAGTCGAAATTGGGTCGCACTGGGTTTCTCTGTTTTACAACGGACTTGGTCAATTTACGTACTTCGATAGTTTTGGGTTTGGGCCACGGTCTTCTGAGATTGTAGAGTTTATTAACAACAATTCAACAAGACCACTGCTATATAATACCCGGCATTTACAGACAATTGTTTCTAAAACGTGTGGATTGTACGCAGTTTATTTTATACTAGCAAAGGCCCGTGGGTTCAGTCTACAAAGAGTGCTATACCCATTTTCAAATTCAGCACAAAGACAATATCTTAACGACATTATAATTTTAAGAATTGTGAAAAGATTAACTAAACGATCTGATTTAGACGTTTTATTTCAAGATGGCTGATTCATGGGTTTTTGCAACGAGACCGGCTGGGGTAGTCAAGGGAGACAAAAACCAGACAGACTCGAAAATGGCTTGTGTCTCATTATTCATGAATAAACCAAGGCTACATTTGCGATCTTATCACGGGAAAAGAGATAATTTAATGCCTTCACCGAGCGCCCTGGTGTTAACAAAAGAAGGGTTTTTAAATTTAATTTTGCTAAAAGATGATATTCTTCAAGCATTTGAAAAACTAGAACAATCACACAGAACTTAGTGCTAACATATTTTTTAGTTTAATGTTGTATGTTTATGTTTTTTTTTTATGTATATTATTTAATGTATATTATTGTATGTATTATATTCACGTAAACATTATATAATTCTGTATATGTATTATTTAAATGTAAACATCAATTTCTATTTAAATGTATATTATTTAAATGTATAATATTGTATGTATTATATTCACGTAAACATTATATAATTCTGTATATGTATTATTTAAATGTAACCAGCAATTTCTATTTAAATGTATATTATTTAAATGTATATTATTGTATGTATTATATTCACTTAAACATTATATAATTCTGTATATGTACTATTTAAATGTAAACATCAATTTCTATTTAAAAGAGTATTATAAAATGTGTATTATTCGTGAAATAGTTTAAATGTAAACATTGTGTATTATAAGTATTATTATATTTTCAAAAGCGTAAATAAAAGAACTTACACACAAAATTGATTCTGTTATTTTGTTAGTGGTGACAATATCTGAAATAAATACGGTAATAATAGTAATATATATATATATATTGTAAGCATGTTAAATCTTCAAGGGTGTACAGTAAGAATAAACTCGCTATGTCAGTCTAGCACACACATACACACACACACACGCGCGCGCACACACACACACACACACACACACACACACGCAGCCATACGTGCGGGCACTCTCCCTCTCCGCTTCTGTAATTAATAATATTAAAAATATTAAAAATTAATAATAATTATTGTTTTTATTGAAAACTAATGTATGTACTAGCATACGTAGTGCAAGCTGCAACCTAGCATTCTGGAACCAAACACACAACCAGCTCTACACATACATACACACACACACACACACACGATCAGACATACGCGCGATGAACAGGTGTTATAGATTGCATTTGTGCTGGGCAGGGGAAAAAATACAGGGCTCTTGTAAAGAGCGGGGAGGGTGGGGGGATCTTTGGTTTACCACAGACACGGCTTGCTAATTGCACACACACACACTCACAGTCAGGGGAAAAAACACACACACACATTGTTAAATCCACGGACGCTGGTCAGTGAAAGATTCGCACACACACACACAGTCAGGGGAAAAAATTACTGACTCTTTAGTGAGCGGGGAGGCTGTGGTGGACTTCCCGCTGCGCGTTTCATTGAATCTCTGGTATACTGGGCTGGGAAAAAACACACACACACACACACACATTGGCTAAATCCACGGACGATGGTCAGTGAAAGATTCGCACACACACACACAGGCAAACACACCTGTGGAATACAAGCGTTGTGTTATAAAGAATGTTTTATTTCACATTTGTTGGAATCATTTGGCTTAGATTTATAAATGAAGTAAATGTAAACTAAACTATGAACAGAATATATAGTTGAATTAGTATTTATGTAGATAATATATTTATCTATTTGTTTATCTCCCACCCTCGTTCATTCTTTCTCTCTCTCTCTCTCTCTCTCTCTCTCTCTCTCTCTCTGCCTCTCTCTCTCTCTCTCACTCTCTGCCTCTCTCTCTCACTCTCTGCCTCTCTCTCTCTCTCACTCTCTGCCTCTCTCTCTCACTCTCTGCCTCTCTCCCACTCTCTGCCTCTCTCTCTCTCTCTCTCTCTCTGTCTCTATGTGGTAATGTTTTATACTGAGTACAATGATGTTAGAAAAAATGTTGTGAACCTGTCTATCTATATACCTGTCTATTTAGATGTTTATATATCTATCTAGCTGTTTATATATCTTTTTAGCTATCTAGCTGTTTATATAGCGTTTTAGCTATCTATATACCTGTCTGTACACCTATCTAGCTATCTAGCTGTTTATATATCTTTTTATCTATCTAGCTGTTTATATATCTAGTTGATTATATACCTTTCTGTACAGCTATCTATATAACGATACAAATTAAGTTAACATGTGATATAAAAACAAAAATACTTACATATTTCTGTATATAGCAACAGGCAATTAAACTAGTTGTAGACTGGAACAAGTGCAGTAATAAGCATTGAGAATAGCTACCCTATATATAGCGAGTTCTGACCGCCCAATGCATTAACACATTACCTAAACGCATTAATTTTGGTTTCGTATATTACGTCATTTTGACTGGCATACCAGAGTCTCCGTTGGATAGGTAATGGACAGTTTCCGATGTTATCACTTGGCTGGCGTCATAAGCTAAGTGCATTTTACTCGTTGCACTGGTCAAAAATTGACTTATCTGGCACCTGAAAATCGGCATGTGTACTTACAGATCTTCTTGTGGGTCACCAGCTGTTGCACTAAGGCACTTAGTACAGGGCTAAAGGTCAACTTTTTGCACTAATGGGTTTTGGTTTATCAATTAAATCTTTTAGTCCACGTGGCTACTGACATTTTTGCACTAATGGGTTTTAGTACACTAAGGTCAACATTTTGCACTAATGGGTTTTGGTGCAGTTAGGTCAATTCTAGGTCAATTCTTTCATGTATATAAAGAGGATTGTATTTTTCCATTATTGAGCAAATTTTAATAAAATTAGGTAGTTTTCCTTATTCAGTTTTGTAAACGTGTTGTGGTTTCTCGTTGAGTAAAACGGTTCTTTTTGTAATTCTTATTAGTTCTCTTGAAAAGAATATGTCTATAGGACATGAAAATACTCGTAGCATTGCGGTGAATTACATAAAATATCGTTTACAATGCAATGGGTATACTTGGGAAAACGATGGTCGACATGAAAGTATTATCAACACTCCGAATTCTGTTCAAAATGCTATGAGAATACTAGGAGATGAATTTGAAGAACGATTTAAGAATAGATTTGATAACCTAATAGATGGTCTAGTCATAACTGATGACAATGCTTATGACACTTTCGAATCGATCGTTAGAGAAATATTTTGTGATGATATAAATTGGGGGCGAATTGTGGGGTTGTTTGGATTTTCCGGTCAATTTGCAGCTCGGTGTTTTCAACTAAAGAAATACCATTTAGTAGATAATCTTCTAGAATGGTTAACAACATATATTGATGTACATCTCTCGAGCTGGCTCAATCGTCATAATAACTGGGTAAGTAATAGGTTTACAAGAGTAACAAAGACAATCTTTAAACAAAAATCATCCTATAGACAGTTAAATATAAAAGCGTATATTAAACTAGCTTCCATCTTTCTTTTCCTTCACACAGGAAGGGTTTTTGGAATGCAAGTCTGGTAGAGGTGAGAATAAAAATTGCAGCTCTTGGCCCTCAATTAAGACAATCCTAGGCTGTGCTGCTGCAGGCAATGGAATCTTGACACTTTGTGCACTTTTCGCTCTACAAATCCTGAACACTGAGAATCGAATATTATAAAAATAAATAAACTACCGGTCATGTTGATATTTTATTCCCTGTTTGATGTACTTGAGTGCAAATAAAAAAATGTAAAAATTAAAACGTTCTTTGTTTACTGTTTAAAAAATTATTACACGGTTACTGCCCTTGTATACCACGTGTATTGGACCCTATCTTGTTTTCTGTTTGACCCGCATGTGGAACAGTGGAGTCAACAACTTCAATACACCCCCTCCATCATTTTGTCTACAACCATAAAGTTAACAAAAAATACAAACTTACTTATATGATTATTTTTATTGTTTTTATCATTGTCATACTCCAAATTCCTCACTTAATACAATAAAGGGAGAAATATCTTACAACACACCCTTAAATTTTAAAATGTTCAACCCTAGTAAGTAAAAAATTACACGACAAAAATGAAAAGATACAATCTTTTAAGTATAACAAACTGACTTTTAATAGTTAAAGAGACACTTATTCGACAGTTATAAATAAAAAATATAAACTATTGTGGTATAGTATTTTAAAAGAACTATCTGATTTGAATACACGTTCAAAATACGCATACACTAAAATAATGTACTTTGTGAACGCGCACAACATCTGGACTTTATATTTTGCCTTGGAGTTCTAAAAAAATGTTTAGTGATTAGGCTTTTAAAACAATGATTATCAATTCAAATTTGAAATAAGTATGTTTAAAAGTGAAAATGTTTAACTAGTTAAGTAAAATCTATTTACATGTATTATCAATTAACATTGAAAGAAAATTTTAAAGAGACAAATGTAGACTATGTAAGTATAAAGTATGCAAGTAAAAAGGGTGTCTTATTAAAGAATTTAAAAAAAATTATATAATTTAAGCATGAATTAAAGAAATTTACTCCTCTTAGTAAGTTAAAACGGCCCTTTACATGCTAATTATGGCTATAAAAATAATTATTTAATTAATAAAGTATAAACGTAAGAAAAAATTAATGTATCCCAGTAAATAAATGTACCCCTTATTAGAGAATGATTGATTAAAATGTGTTAATTACGACATTTGGGCATTAAAATCGCTCCTTTACGAAATAATTGTCTATAAAAATTATAATTAGTTAATTAGTTAAGAATAAAATTAAGATAATTACTGTATCGAAGTAAGTAAAAATGTGTAAAAATAAATAATTGGGGATTATTTAGTGATAATTACGGCCCTTAGTAATTAAAATCGTCCCTTTACAAGTATAATGAGTTAATTAGTTAATTATCTCTCAAGAACGTTATTCGCAAAACCTTCATACACAAACAACAAACACCAATATTTTTTCTTCCTTTATTTTTATTTTCTTTTTATAATTTGAGACTCTAAAGCTAGCAATGTCTACTTGTTAACATTTGCCATGCAATAACACTTTGCATTTTCCAAGTTGTAAAAACGAACAATCGCCAGGGCTTCTTTCACGTCTGCTTGCTCATCAATTAGGCGCTGACAAGTTTCCTGCAGAGATTTGATGACATTCGTAGACCTCCCAAGGCTCTGAACTAACCCTTCAGTATCCGCATCCGCAAGTTTCTACACATCGAAAGTAAAGATATATATTTTAAACGAATGAGAGTAGGGCGCACTAATATTCTATATAGAATGCGTGTTTGTAATATATAAGATAAGACAAGTAGTATCTTACCTGCATTTCATCTTCTGTCAATAATACAACACAAGTGATGTCTCCTTTGATTTTCTCAATGATTGAAGCCAAATCACAGTCTGTGCTGCTACATTCTAAGACAATTCCACTGTCGATAGCGCCTTGGTCAGCAACGCGAGCGGTAAAGGGATGTTTACCCATAGGATCCATGGCACTAAATGCTTTGCTCGTTATAAGGACATAGAAGGGAAGACAAATTTAGAAAGAGAGAAGAAGTTAGTGAGGTAGAGATTGAACACAATAGAAAGAGGGAACGTTAAATGATTACGGTTGGAGTGACTTAATGTTTGTTCGAAAAAGAGACGGAGAGAGAAATAAGTATAGACGGAGCAAGAAAAGGAGTCACAGAGAATGAGAAAGTAGAGGATGGCGCGCGGGAAAGAGAAAAGGAAACATCACAACCCATTAGACATCACACACTTCATGCATGTACTCAACACACAAAAAGCGGGGGGTGGTACAAATATAGGATTCAAAATACATCAAAATGCAGTCTTTACATACACACAACACCGCAGTTCACTTTCATATTTCTATATCAAAAGACAAGTACAAGCAGACGCATTTACAACCATACCACTAGACATTTAATTAGTTTTGGAGTGTCTAGGGCATACACACAGACTACACTTAGGGGCCGACATTGACAGACATTGGACTGTGTAAAACATTCTGTTGCAAAATAAAAATTGTCTTCTGGTGTACATACATTATACTGTATATATGTATTGCTATTGTGTATATGTATTGGGCTATGTATTGCTATTGAATATATGTATTGGATTATGTATTGTATATATGTATATTACAAATAAACTTGTTTATTACCATGATGTTATTATTAATAAATGAACTTGTTTGCTTGCTATTGTATGTATATATTATTATAAATAAACTTTTTGTTTGCTGTAAATACAATAATGTAACATATGTAGTGTTGTAAATAAAATCACCACTGTCTACAATAGCGCTATGCCTATATAATACTGTGAATAAAAATCAATATATAACGTTAAACCTATTTTTTTGTTTTTATCTATATGTTGTACTGTTGTCGATATCTTTAATTAGTGTAATACTTAAACCACGTGTGATAAAATCACACAAAATAATAATTTAATAACACTATAAAAAAACCACGTGTTAACAACACGACAAGACGCCATCTTGGTTCCGCCATCTTTAATTAAAGCACGTGCTCAAAGCACGTGTAATACCACAAAATAACCGCGCGGTCAAAAGGTCACTAGGTCAAAAGGGCACTAGGTCACGGCCGAACGTGTAACAACACGACGAGACGCCATCTTGGATGACGTCACTTCCAGTAGGGGTCACTTCCTGTGACGCGGTCACTAGGTCACGGTCGGTCGTGTAACGACACGACAAGACGCCATCTTGGATGACGTCACTTCCGGTTGGGGTTACTTCCGGTGACGGGGTCAAAGGGCACTTCCGGAACAAAGGTCAAAGGTCAACTGAGGCGCAGAGGCGCGCGCCTCAAATAATAATCGAAAACTACACACTATACTACTTATATTATCTTCTGTTAAATTTATAGTTTAGTATAAATGGTAAACATTTTACTTGTAAACAATTGAAACATTTTTGTTCTCTATGCTGTTAATAATACAAATAAACTTTATACATTTATATCTTGATATCTTCTTGTTTTTTATATATATGATGTAATGATTACTGTTATAAAGCAATTTATTTAGTTTTAGATTTATTAAACTTGTTAAAAAATGTATCGACAAAAAATACTCTTGTCATCTACTACAGACTTGCACTTGAATATAATTATTATTGAATATAATAATAATTGACACCAAGCTGTCAATCAAATAGAATACTTTTTTTAACGTAGCAGCCTTGCAAGAGAATTTATCTGAAATTGAAAAGAATAAACGATTATAATTTATTATAAAAGTTGTTTAATCTGTAAATCTATGCAATTAAAAGTTACAATATATTGCACTCATTTCTTATCTACTCTTTCTTATTAAACAAACATCGATTGGTAAAGATACAAAAAAAAATATTGTATTCAGTATTTTTCTAAAACATTTAACTATCACTATATTTTTTGAACGCCACATCAAACTTTGTTTACAATAAATGCTTATGTCAAGATCTTATTAAAAATATAAATCTAACCAGGAAACAATTCAGACATCTTCTCGTTTCACTTTTTATATTACAAACGTGACACATGATGACTTGTCCATTTAGGGTCAGTCTAGTAGAACAAGACCACTCCTTGTCGTTCATTGGCTCTTTAATCTTGAAAAAATGATGGTGAGTCCGAAATCTTGACAGGTCTTGGCGAAACGGTTCATTAAGGTTTGAAATTACTTATCGGAAAGAGCTACAAATGCGACAACGTCTGCAAATAGCATGTCTTTGATTAGTGTCTAACGGACCTTTCTTTTTGGCCTTAGTCTGGTCACTTGAAAAGCCCTCCGCCTGATCGGGTGTACAGATAGATTCCTTCTGTAGATTCACGGAAAGCATATTTCATTAGTGTCATAGTGATCTGCCTTTATAGTTGTTTCAAATTTCCTTATGCATTAAATCTCATACATGAGAAATGAAAGTATAAAATAAATAAAAATAGCGAGAAGTTAAATAAATCATTCTTAAAATTACGAACCAAAAGTTGAGCCAGGTTGGCATATATTTTTGTACAAGTATTAACATTAAAGTAATTTTATATTTCTTTTTTTTCATCCCAAATTTCATATCTTATAACTGGATTTCTATAAATAATAAATTATTAATATTATTTGTTATTTTTAAAGAATACTGCTACTTTGGCACCAGTAGTAACCTTGACTGCCTACATTAATTTCACAAATTATGGGAGGTAATAAATATCTTTTTTTTTTATATATTATTATGATTTTTTTAAGACATTTTTAAATCTATAATAATTACATAAAATAGCTTCCTGTCCCCCCAAAAAATATGTTTCAATTGTTTAGATAATCTACCTTAAAATGAGAAAAATATATAATTATGCAAATTATAAAACAACAGTTAAACTACATAGTATGTTTGATTACTTTCTATTAATTTCTTTTTTTTTCTTATGTGTAATAATTAACAAATGCCGCTTAATTTCTTAGCCGATTAGCTAAGATTAAAGTAGCAAATTATCAATGCCTGTGTGTCGCACTTCGGGCTAACACTGAAATATAGAGACCACAAAGCTGTGTACGTCTTTTAAGAGTCCTAACACCAAATAGAATTATTAAACCAAATAAACGAGAACTCCCTCCACATTGGAATTTAAGAATTCCCTACTAGAACAACCTTTCTTCTGCAACTCTATAAAAGCCGTGCTGGAATCTACACTCCGGGATGTAAACTTACTGCACTCAAACGTTACAGAAACATTGTCGCTGCCTAAAGGTGTCGATACAACAAAGTAAAATTGTATCAACAACACTACAAGAGACACTACAATCATTAAGACGGAAACAAGAGACACTACAATCATTAAAACGGAAACAAGAGACACTACAATCATTAAGACGGAAACATAAGACACATATGATAGACATTCTGGCCAACACAACAGACGAAGCTCTGCACCATAAAACACTATTACATGATCTAGACTAGAAGAACGACAAAACTACAAATACAAAGGTGGCGAGACGAGATGTAGGAACAAAACAACAATGGAAGGTCCCAACAAGATTTCTTTTCTAGCCTCCGAACAAAACGTACAAAACAAACGATCAATAAAACATTGAATTGACACTAGCGGAAACACAACAGAACATAAAGAAGAAATACTGCATATTTTTTAAGAATATTTTTGACAATACATTTTCATGAGCCTACAGACGCCGACCTCCAAACCACTTTCTTACAACACAGCAAAGCCATAGCACAAGAGGAAATAGAAACTATAGATGCACCCTTTTCGCTAGAGGAACTTAACAACGCAATTCAGACAGCACAGCCCAACAAACCCTCTGGGCCTGATGGTCTAGCTTTCGAATTGTATAAACATTTTCTCCCTTAAATGGGACCACTTCTTTTAAAATGATATTAATAAAGAATACTATACAAGGCAAGACGTGGTAGACGTGGTCATCCTTGGAAATGAGGGACAAACAACAAACAACAAAACAAACCAGGCAAGAACTCCCATACAATTTCAACACAGCCTTTATAACATTACTATCTCACATTGGTGTATCTCTCCTTGCAGAAACTACTTTTTCTGACTTCCCTTCCCTGTCGGGTTACAGAGGGCCGGGGTGGGTGTGTGTATATCGTTGGACTTAGCACATGGAAGAAATAACGCAAGCTAGTAATAGTAATCAAATGGATATAAGTATAACTACCTTATGAAAGTAAATAAAAAATGAACATTTGGTGCAATTGGGTTGCCTTAGGCAGGTAATAGATCCGAAAATAAGGAATGCTAAATTGCAGTGAAACTTTTACATAGTATTGTGTATCAATGATGTTCACTATTCATACAAAAATACATGTAGTATTTAATCTTGATATTATGCAGTTTTCCACACTATGCTCATACGCGCACATACATTCGAAAATAGAAAATGGTGTCAACGGGTTGCCATACAATGATCTTGTCGCTGTGTGAAATAATTGACTGGCGACCTAATAACAGTGGGGAAAAAAACATCTACGCATTGTTTACTTTTAGAAAGGTCAAATAAAGAGTGCATGCTTCATTTCTTAACACTATTTTAAAACTTTGATACTAGTCATAGTAGTAGTCGAAATACACGATTGTATTTAAAAATACCGGTCAGTGGCGAGTTGGAATGGGGCAGGGTGGCCGTGCGATTTGGCGTACTGAAGGACCTGGGTTCGAATCCTAAAGACTAGGATTTTTTCCCTGGTCTGGAGGGAATTTCTGAGTCTAACCAGCTCTGATAGATACCTGACCTTAGTTGAGGAAAAGTAAAGGCGGTTGTGCATACTGCTGGCCACACAATCACCAAGTATGCCGTGGTCTCAGAATTGGTCAGCGACAACAGGACTAGAACCGAAGCTGTTTGTTGACAGTCTGGTGTACTAACAGCGGGACCATGTAACAACAACACATTAATTTTTTAGGTAAGGAGGGGTGATATGGCAAATTTAGAAAATGTATCATGGTAATAAAATAAAAACAACATAACGGGGATAATTCAGTTTAAGATAAAACTAAAGAGAAATAGAAATACAGTTGTGATAATCGAGCATTAGCAATCACGTGACAAAAAGCACGTGATGTTTGTTTACTTTGTCTAGTGGTGACAAATGGCAGCTGTATTACTAAAGGCTTAAAAAGGTTTTATTTTTAAATATTATTATTTCAACAATATGACGTAAAATATATATAAAACACTATCATGCGATGCTATTTAACAATCAAAGCTAAAATTTTAACCATTAAAAAAAATAGGAATAGAATCCGTAAGTGTAGAATATTTAATTGAAGATGTTGATTGTTAAAAGTTAGCCTCTCTCTTACTATCTAAAGTAAAGTATAAGGCAGGCTGTGCAATGTGTTTCACACGAGCTTTTCAAAAACTATAAAAGAGTCAAATCTTTTTTACTTCGTGGACGAAATACTACAGACTAGTATCACAGTTAAATATCAAGATTTATGCTAACAAATTATCTTATCTTATCTTATACATTACAGACGATCCTTCTATAAAGAAGATTATTGCGTCCAACGCTCATCCGTGGTCCGAGTTGAGTCTTGCATTTTTATTAATGTTTTAAATGATGTTAAGTTACTGGTTTTCCTGGTTTGTTCAGGCAACCCATTCCATGCCCGAATGCCACTCGGGAAGAAAGAGTACTTATATGCATTTGTTCTCGCATAAGGGACAACGAAAGTGTTTTTGTTTTTATGTTTATCTGAGCTTTGCAACAGGTTGCTATTGTGTTGTGTTTCTAAATACATATACATGTATTATAAGCATGGTTTCTATAATATAAAAACAGTGTTGTTTTGTAAACCTAGTTATTTTTTTTAATTCTAGTTTGGGACTCAATCAAATTATTAATTATTGGGACGTATTTTGTCGACATTTAAAGGCAATTATTTTCTTTCCTTGTCCGGCATTGGGTCACAATCTGGTTCAAGTGAAATTATACTAATCTGATTATTTTGTTTTTCTATTAGGAGGCGCTCGGAGTTCTTTTGAACCTCACGCTAGTTGCGCCCTCTACACAATCACTCTCACGTCAAGCATAGTTCAGACCAATCGTAGTCCAGGCCGACCATTGTTATAGGCTTTAAGACGTTCCTTCTAGATAGAAGATAATTATGTCCTCTAAGCCCAAGACTCCTGCAGGGCAACAGGGATCCGTCGGTGGCAGGGATAGAACCCGCGACGTGTCAGTAGGTTTTTGGTTGACAGTCCGGTGAAGTAACCGCTGGACCAGCCGGCTTCACGTGAATGAGAGACGAGTCGTAGACGAGGCGGATCATGAATGAGAGCCGCTGCGATAAAACTGAGTGAGTTCCAAGTCTCGCAAGCCTCGGACAACATGCCGAGACCAGAACAAGGTGTATTGCCCCAACAGGTTTTTTTTTTTCGGCCCAAAATTGACCACAATCATGCCAACTTGACCTCATTCAAAATTCAAAATGTACGACACTCTGATCTAAGAAAGCCAAGAAGTGATCGCGAGTGACCAGATTTCCCCCAGACGCTGTGTTTAATCTAATTCTTAAGTTTTAGGTGTATTAAACTTGAAAATAAAAATTGTGAGCAAATGTATCGACATTAGGTCATTTGCCATGTACTGCATAGTTACTTGAATATATATAAACAATTAAGGACAGAAAATTGTTGTTTTCTCTATATTATAAAATATTTATATAAAATAATTTACTTTAAATAAAAAACGAGTGTAATACGTTAATAAACATGTTTATATTTAAATGTAAATCTGATTAATGTAAAAACTATTAAAAGGAATGTGAATTAACTTTTTATCAATACAAACGATTAGTTATCTACCTTTAAAATGTGCAAAATATCTAAGGGACGTAAGCACGGAAAAGGTGAAGAGTCTTAAATGATTTCCTAGTTACTGTTCTTTTCTATAAAACATAGGTCGAATAATACGGTGTATTAAAGTTAGATTTAAACATTAAAGACCCGATACTTGGTAAACTGAATTAGAAATGGCGACCAATATTATAGAATAAAATCAAGAAATTTATTCTTTATTTAATTTTGTATGAAATTTAATTAATTACAAACTTTTCATTAAAAAGCAATAAATTATTTATTAGGCCCTACCGTTCATGTAAAGTTTCGATTAAATAAATATGTGGGCCTACTCTGTATATTTTTTCTAATTTAATAAAACATTATCTTAAAAACACCGACTTATCAGAATAAATTATTAAACACTTATTTACAGTATCTTGTAACATTGTTTACAATATGAATTTATGATGTATTTGTTAAAATCTAAAACACTTAAAATAAGCTTATTGTGTTAAAGGCTGAAGCAGTCACGAAAAATGAAATATATTTTTCTATATGTATATATATTTCTTTTGATATATAGCTTACATTTTGTTTCTTCTCAACTGGCATCCGTGTGTGTAATGGGTTGCCCGAACAAACCAGGTACAATCACCATATCCTGTTTCCCCGCCTATAGTTGTTTTTTTTTGTGTGTAGTCCCTTAACCTTGGCGGTCATTGGGGGGAGCTCATGGACACTGGGTGTCCATTAGGTCATTAGTCCTCTCTTGGGCTTGGTAGACTTGGCGGCGCCCATCTCCTCTCCAAGTCGGCGGTGGATTTATAGCTGACTGCACCGAGGGTCGAACCCCTATAGTAGCGTGAGTAAAAGTGTGATTTTGCAACTGTTCTCCTGCGTCTGCTCCATTGGCTCCCTGTGAGAGCAAGAATTGAATACAACGTGACGGTATTTTCCCACCGGAGCCTTCATAACAACGACATGCCTTCCTATATCAAGGAACTAATCAACCCATATGTGCGCAGAGAACACTTCGTTCTGCCGACTACTCACTTCTAAAAGTACACTGTCTCACTCTCATGACTACTGGCCTTAGAACTTTCTCAATAGGCCTATCTGATCACAAGGTATAAAATCAACTTCCCATCAAACTCAGGCAAATAAGTTCTGTCCTCACGTTTAAAAAGAACTTAAAATCACATTATTTTAATATATATATTTACCTTCGTTAAAAATAATTTTAGACCCATGATGTTTAACTATTGTTACGTCAGTTAATGCTTCATTTATTTGCTTTGTCCTATGTGTAAAAAGTGTATAATTATAATCTTTATATATTTTTAGCCTTGAGATTATATTGGTGGTCTAATGAGTTTGTTGCTCAATGTCACATTATGTTTGTTGGCAGCGCAAAGCAAATATAATTTGTAGGGTATTATTATTGATATTATGTGCTACATTTATTAGTAATAAAACCTACTGTACTGGGTTTCTTTACTAAAAGAAAAACATTAAAAGACTGTTACATAGGCCTACAAGTAGGATTTACTTGATTTCCTGCCTTGTTTTAAATAAATTAAATACTGAACGTAGACACAAAAAGTATTGTTTCCAACATCAAGGGAGAGAAAAAAAACAGCTGGAAAATTATGTACATTGGG
Organism: Anisus vortex; assembly: GCA_949126835.1. Taxonomy (NCBI): domain Eukaryota; kingdom Metazoa; phylum Mollusca; class Gastropoda; family Planorbidae; genus Anisus; species Anisus vortex. Next base: position 1,253,389 of record OX421505.1, on the reverse strand, counting down.
TTTTTACAAGGTTCTGTCCTTTTTCCAAGTTTTTTTTTTTTTTTTTTTTTTTGGGGGGGGGGGGGGGGGGGGTTACAGACATTGTTGCGAATAAAACAAAAACCGAGTTATGTGAATATAAGAGTCAAAACAAGGGGAGAGAAATACAACAAGGGCGTGATATTTACAATAATGGTGACAATTAGCCTTGTTCTCGATTTTTTTCAAAACGAGGCTTCGAGCCTATTTTATGTTTTTGCATATGGCGAACGTAGACGTTTTATCCAATTTGACACTATGCCTGTGGTATAAACGATGAAAATGTACCAAAAATTTCAGGCAATATCATAAATAACATTTTGGCCAAGCTTATAGCAAAAGAATCTGACAGCAGAGCGTATAAATTTCACGTGGAAGACTTTTATTTTCGATGTTGAAGGTAATTTAAGTAGCCTACACGCTTACTTTAAACTTTAACTTTAACCAAAGTCCCTATAACTAACCCATCTTACATCTGTTTCAAGTTTATGATTAATTTTATTTATTTATAATTATAAACAAGCTTATTAATTTGCATAGAACTGCAAATTAATAAATGTAGCTATTTTAAAAAATTTAAGTAGGCTCTAATTGTCTACATCTAGGGCTTAGCCTGGCTTAGGTTTACTGGTTTAGGAAGGGCCTAATCCTAATGAGCTAAATGATGCTAAATCTAATCTAATCAGTTTTACGCTAGGGCTCTAGACTAGCGCCTAAGCTTACATTGTTAAATATCTTAAATTTATATTACTATACATATATAGCCTATTAAGCTTAGGCCTATATTTCCTATATCATAGATATCTAAGATAGTTAGATAAGGCTACAATATGTAGGCCTACATTTTTTTATTTAATCCAGATAGTCTGAGATAGTATATAGGGCCTATGACGCCTATGTATGGCCTATTACTTATTTTTTTTTTTTTAGAAATAGGCTTATATTTACTACTAAACTACCGGTAAGCCTAAATCCCAAAGACACACCCACAATTACAATAAGATAGAAAATCTTTAATGTAATGATCTCAGCTTCAGCCAAAATAAATAAAATTCTTCACACGTTATTAATTTTGTTCTAAATTTTAAATTTTCAGCTAATATCTAGATATAAATGAAAATGTCTAATGTTACTCCAATGTCCAATACTAGAATGGTCCAGCCGAGGAATATGAAAACAATAAGGTGGGTTTTGCTTTTATTTGTAGGCTATACATGTGTATATATTTATTAGTTCTCATGGAAAACATGTCTAAATACAAAAAGTATATACAAATTGTAAATTATTTTTAATAGTAAAAATATGATTAATCGACAGCGTCTGTTTGGATAGAATTCAAAGATGACAGGGCCTCGGACGACATTCTTCAATAAAACAAGGACGGCAACTGTGGTTGGTAAGTTGTTTACTTATTATGCAATACTATCACTTAATAAAATACATTTAGAAATATAAACAGTATATAAATCTTGATAATTACGGTATATTTATAAATAAAAATATTATTAATCGAAAGCGTCTGGAAAGAATTCTGAGATGACAGGGCCTCGGATGACATTCTTCAATAAAGCAAGGACGGCAACTGTGAAGCACCTGGGTTAGTATGTTGTTTACTTATTATGCAATACTATTACTTAATACATACAGTATATAAATCTTATAAATTTTTTATATATAAATATATGATTTATCGACAGCGCCTGTTTGGAAAGAATTAAAAGACATCGTTATGGCCTTGGTTGACATTATTCAATAAAACAAGCAAGTACACAGTAAAAGCACCTGGAATAGTAAGTTGTTTATTTTAAAATACAAATAATATCACTTAATAAAATACAAGTCAATATATTTGTCACTAACAGCTGGCTACATGAAGAGGAATTTCAAGTTTGCCCGGAACAAGACATAGCATGAGCGGATGGGACCATCACTCCATTTGATGAAATGTTTTTGGGCTAGTGTTGTATTATATAAAGTATAAAAACATTACATCTTATTACTATAATTTTTTCTCTGAGTGTCTCCTGTGACATGTGTTCAAACGATGCTGTTCAATATTTTTAAATTGTTATCTCGGCACCTATGGGAGACATTCTAAAATCAGGATTGCACAGCAAGAGATTTAACAGCTCTGCAGCCTGTTTGACAGAAGATCTATTTGAATTTGTTAAATACTTACACTTACATTGTTTGTCAGAATTTTATCCTTTTCAGATTTCTGAATAAAATTACTTTAACTTCGTTACATTTTCACAATTTTTTTTATCTTTTTCATTTTCAGAGACGTGGTTATCTAAATGACTAAATAGTGAAAGTTCCTCACAATATAAATAAACAAGAATTTTTGTTTAAAATGAATTAATATTACCTTGTTTATAATGTATTCATTTGGTGATTATATAGTTCAATGAGTGTAGTAGGCTATGCAAATAATTGAATCTAATACTTTCTCATTTTATTAATTTTTATAGCTAAATTTTACTATAAATTAAATTTTTTCATGTCACTTTAACACTGAAATATTTATATAGATAGTATTAAATATTTTAAAATTTATGTGCAAATGTTTTGAAACAGTTAAATGCTTTAGAAATCAAAATAAAATGTTTTTGATCTGTCTCAACACTAGTCGTTTATCATTTTTTTGTGACCCCTTCTGCTTTACTAATATTAAAAAAAAAAAATAATTTAATAAATCATAATAAACATTATATTCTTTAAGCAGAATGAATTATATGTAAACTCTGAAAATTTCATCAAATTATCTTTAACATTTATAAAGTTGTAAGCATTATAGTGAGAATATTGGACATTTTCGGTCACAATTTAAAAAATTAATTACAATGGTTATATAAGACCTTTTTTTTGCTCATAAATTTTGTTCTAGTAAAGATATCTTCACAAACTTAGTATCATTGGAAAGCTGGTAAAAAATCTCTATACAATGAATATAACTATTAAAAATAGCTTTAATTTGTATTTTTTATCAAAGTACCCAGGCTAGCGTCTAGGCCTATATTATACTATATATTATAATCTATAATAATAATATATAGGCCTATATATTTGTATAATGTATGTATTTATATGAAATATAGATTAATAAATAATATTATATGAATGGCATAATATAGGCAGGCCTATAACTATAGATATATTATATATATGTAAAGATTCATATATATATTATATATATATATATATAATATAATATTTGCTAGGCCTATGTATGCGTATGTATAACATGATTTTAATATAACATGGCGTAATATAGGCCTATAACCATAGATAGCTTATATATGTAATGATGCATATATATATATTTGCAATGTATGCGTATGTATTAGATATGATTTTGACATAAATAATATTAAATTATAAAATAAGTTTAGGATTATTTGTCTGCCTTTAATTTACTACAAATATTAATATAGGCCTAGGCCTTAAGTTATAGGCCTAGGCCTAATCATCATTTATTATATAGGCCTATAATGTAATTATAAGTTTCTTAGCTTAGTAGGCTACTAGCCAGGTCAGATTAGTAAAAAAAAAATTTGAAAGAGGCATGTTGTTTTAATTTTAAACTCGTAGACTACTCAAATTCAGTTCCTTCATCTCGTCGAATTTTTATAAGCCATTCAGTGGCGTAGCTAATGCCATCTGCGCCCGGGGACATGACACAAAGTCTGCGCCCCTTCTCGGACAGACAACGAATAAAAGACAAAAATGTATACATGAAAAATAATAAACTGCTACTTGAATAGGTGGGTCTTCAGCCGGCCCCTGAAGGTGTCAAAGCTAGGGCTCTGTCGAAGCTGTAGTGGGAGGGCTTTCCATGCGGACGGGCCCACGTATGGGAATGCTCGTTCGCCAGCAGACACCAGTTTCACACGGTGGCCGAGACTGTATTCATGAGACTAGTTTTTCTGGCTTTCTCCATTTGTTGAAACCATTGGTTAACTCAAATGAAAATCGTGAGTTTGAACTTGATGATGTAAACCAGGGGTCGGCAACCTAAGGCACGCGTGCCAAACTTGGCACGCATAGCAGTTTTCAATGGCACGCGAGACACCTCCAAGAGGTGTTTTTGTATTGATTAAAATTATTAACATTTTTCGGTTCTGAATGAAGAAAACTGACCGTTGAAGCCAATGTTTCTGAATGACACGGCGACACATTTAAGTGAGTTGAACTTGCATTTACAAGGTCTACTGGAATTGATTTGCATTGAAACTGGACATATCTTGTCGTGAAATCAATTTCAAAACATTTAACTTCATGTACACCCCTATATTAAGGCATATATTTAGATAGATACTTGGGCTTTTTTAGAAGTACATCGAAGCACTCAAAGCTCAGTTTTTTTTTTAATCAAAGGCAAGACTTTTAAATTGAAGGACTCATTTTATCATACCTCATCAATCCTAACTGGTTTGATATTACTACAACCTTCTTAGATGTAGATCTTTTTTTAGATCCAAAAATGCCCATTTGCGGAAACAATCTGGAAGGAAGTTGCTTATGAAAGTCACCTGCTATTCTCAACTGCTAGGCATTCGCTCTTTTACTTTCAGCTTTTGGTTCAAATTACACTTGTGAACAGATTTTATCGCACATGAAAGCTTTTAAAAGCATACAAAAAGGTCAGATACACTCATTAATTGATAAAGACTAATTACATTAAAAATAGTTTTTTATGCTCATCTTCTTTAATTAAACATAAATATAAGCAATTCTAAAACAAATTTATTTGTATTATTAATTTAATAAATATAAGAGACTTATTTAATAGCACTATATTATGTAATATTTGTAATTATTAATGTTTAAAATATAAACTCCTTTAATGGACAGACAATTAATGCAGGAAATGTTTATTTACAACTGTTTAACGTAAACTATTTTAATCCTCTAATAAATAAATCTTGTAATGAATACCATAATGTTGGATTTATATAAAGAAATAATAATTAGTGAGTAATATTTGTTATCTTACAAAACATAACTGTTTTGGCATGACCATTGAATCAAATGTCTTGAAATGTGGACACGTTTTTAAATAAAGGGAGATAAGTAACCCGTTTTATTTGAGCTAATATTTCTAATATGTTTCTTTTTTTTTATTTTAATAACAATAAATGGCTTACAATTTATAACTTTGAAATGATAAAATTGTAAAAAAAAAATATCAGAAAATTATATAAGTATTATATGACTGAAGAAATATATAATTTCAAACATTTCATTAACTACCTAATTTGTATGATTACAACTTATCTATTCCGCTTAACTATATTCTATGCATATATCTTTGGAATATAATCACGTTAAACTACTTCCCAGTTAAACTGAGATCAAAATATAATGTGTTAGATCCTCATTTTTATTACCAAAGAATAATGTTTAGACATTAATTAAGATTGAATGTGAAAGTTTAGTAATAAATTATTGTATTTAAAGTAAATGCAAATTTAAAAAATGATAATCACAAACTTGTTTATTTTGAATTAAATATAAGACGCTTTAATAATTTTCTCTATAAATCTCCTTTGCTTTTGGCCTTGGTCTTGTTAAGGAGTTAAATTAATTGTCATATAACGCATCAACACCAGCTGTGTCATAAACCCTGAGAATACCCAACAGCTCATTAGCATACTCGACGGTGCCCTCAAAGTGGAAACAGCTGATGACACCATCAACTCCAAGTGGCCACGCCTCCGCGACGCCATGTACAACGCAGCCATCACTGTTTACGGGAAGAAAGAGCGGAAGAATGCTGACTGGTACGAGGCCCATTGGGAGGAAATGGAACCCGTGACAGAGGCTAAGAGGAAAGCCCTTCTGGCCTACAAGGCTACGCCTAGTCCCAGTACACTACAAGCTCTACGAACTGCCAGGAGCAAAGCCCAGCAGACTGCCCGTCATTGTGCCAACACCTACTGGCTGAATATCTGTGACAGCATTCAGACAGCTGCCGATACAGGCAACGCAAGAGGGATGTACGAGGGCATCAAGAAGGCAATAGGTCCAACCCCCTCTAAGACAGCCCCCCTCAAGTCCAAAACAGGCGAGGTTATCACCGATCTTGAAAGGCAGATGCAGAGGTGGGTAGAGCATTACCATGAACTGTACGCAACGCAGAACACTGTAACAGACTCAGCTCTCAGAGCGATATCTGACCTGCCGGTCATGAAGGAGCGTGACACTCCACCCACTTTGGATGAGCTCAGCAAGGCCATCGACCGTCTCGCCTGTGGTAAAGCACCTGGGATCGACGGAATCCCACCAGAAGTACTAAAGTGCGGGAAACCAGCCCTGCGACAGCAACTTCACGACCTCTTATGCCTTTGCTGGGAATAGGGTTACATTCCCCAAGACATGAGAGATGCTAACATCGTCACTTTGTATAAAAACAAAGGTGACAGGAGTGACTGTAACAACTATCGGGGCATCTCCCTCCTCAGCATCGTTGGTAAAGCGTACGCTCGCGTCATCCTTAACCGCCTGCAGGCCCTCGCTTCACGCATCTACCCAGAGTCACAGTGTGGCTTCAGGGCTGGTCGATCAACAGTTGACATGATCTTCTCACTACGCCAGCTCCAGGAGAAGTGTCAGGAACAGCAGATGCCACTCTATATAGCCTTCATCGACCTCACAAAGGCATTTGATCTGGTCAGCCGAGGCGGACTATTCAGCTTGCTGCAGAAGATTGGATGTCCCCCACACCTGCTTGCGGTGGTCAGGTCCTTCCACGACAACATGCACAGCACTGTTTGCTACAATGGCGCAACATCCAAGGAATTCCCAGTCAGCAGCGGAGTAAAGCAGGGCTGCGTCCTTGCGCCTACACTCTTCGGCATCTTTTTCTCCATGCTCCTCCAACACGCCTTCAAGGACTGCAGCGAGGGTGTTTTCATTCACACCAGGTCCGATGGCAAGCTCAACAACATAGCGCGTCTTCGTGCCAAGACCAAGGTCACAAAGGTCCTCATTCGCGAGATGCTCTTCGCTGATGATGCTGCCTTGACATCACACACCGAAGACGGACTCCAGCAGCTCGTCACTTGCTTCTCCCATGCATGCAAGGAGTTCGGCGTGACTGTAAGCCTGAAAAAGACAAACGTCATGGCTCAGGGCACGGAGACCCCTCCAAACATTGTCATCGATGGGCACACCTTGGAGGTTGTCGAGAACTTCACCTACCTCGGGTCCATTATCTCGAGTTCACAGTCCATCGACTTGGAGATCAACAGCAGGATCGCCAGGGCAGCCACAGTCATGGCCCAACTAAAACAGCGAGTGTGGGACAACTCCAGCCTCACCGAGAGGACTAGACTGCGCGTCTACCACGCCTGCGTACTCAGCACTCTCCTGTATGGCTGTGAGTCATGGGCCACCTACGCGAGGCACGAGAAGAAACTCAACAGCTTCCATATGAGGTGCCTACGGAGAATACTGCAGATCAAGTGGCAGGATAGGGTCTCCAACACAGAGGTGCTGGAGAGAGCCAACCTGTGCAGCCTTCACGCTGTGCTCAGCGAGAAACGCCTCAGGTGGCTCGGCCATGTGAAGAGGATGAATGCAGGTCGCATTCCTAAAGACCTCCTCTATGGAGAACCGGTCGAAGGCCACCGGAAAATAGGGCGCTCAAAACTGCGCTTCAAGGACCTTTGCAAAAGGGACCTGAACGAGAGCTCAATTGACCTTGACACATGGGAATGCCAAGCTTCTGACCGACCAACCTGGAGGCTTGCAGTCAGGCTTGGCACATCCCGCGCAGAAACTGGGCGCAAGGATGCTGCCATCCAGAAAAAAGCGAGACGGAAGGTTCTACTGCAACAGCCATCCACCTTCAAATGCCTGAAGTGCGGCAGGGATTGCCACTCCCGAGTTGGCCTACACAGCCATTCTCGACGGTGCAGCTGGTCACCTTTGCCGTGAAGCTACACCATCGTCTCTTGGAGACGGACGGATGCCGACGACGGAGACTGCCTCTATGCTGAAAGGGTATGGATCTGAGAGTTATCAATTCTTGCACTCACGTAAAATCCTATAAGCTTATTCGACTCGAAATTATTCAACCTGAATAATTTTTAAAACCAGATGCCACCTCACTTTCAGTATATGAAGAATAATATTTGAACCCGAACTGATCTTTGTTTAAAAAAAAAACGCCATCAGCAATTCTACATTGTGGATGTGTTATTTGTTTATGAGTATAATGGCGCCCCTTAATGCTCAACGGGGGCGCTAACATCATGCTTGCCAACTGGTTTGTAATAAAGATATTTGTAGAGCTCCAAAATTCAATCTTGCAAATGTATTTGGGATACATTAGTTTACATCAAAATAAAATTAAATAATTAGTTTTAATACTCATTTTGGCGCCCCCTAACGTGGAGCCCGGGGACATATGTTCCCCCCCCCCCTGCCCCTCCCTAGCTACGCCACTGAAGCCATTCCATTTTTTCTTAGTCGAGATAATGGAAAAGCATGGAAACTAGGTCTTCTTCCAGTTGTGTGATTTAAATTTTGATAACGTTTTTTGGTTATTGCAACAAAAAAGTACACAACAATGAACCATGGTGCTTAAACAATAAGAACAATATCGGCCCAAATATCGGCCATTTTCTTCCGAATAGGCTCGATGCCTCGTTTTCGTTTCTTAATGGCGGACGCGCGTATAAGGCCAATTGTGAAAATTCACTAGTAATAAACCTCGCAGCTCTTTTCTGAATTTGTTCTATTTGTTTTAATGTTTTCTTTAGTTGGTGGGTCACACAGTGTCATACATATGATGTATATTCATTAACAACATGTAACCAGGATAAAAACAACAGAAATTGAATCTGCTTTAATTACTTAGTTGCTTATTACAAATTGTGTCTTTTCTAATAGCCTAGGCTACATTTTAAAAATAAATTATAATATTGTCACCGACAATGTCGGTTTCTTAATTTATCTCCATTGCGTTCGTACAGTAAACTTAAGTGTGATTTTACTTTTGGACTTTGTATCATTGAGCTTGACCTATTTGATTTATTTTTTTCACCCCATATTATGTGATTAAGTTTGCGACCGGGATTTATTAGATATAGAAACTCGTGTAAATGGTAACACTGCTTTACGATACTAATCGGCAAGGGGACACCATCACTAGCTCTAAGACTATACATTTTTCCTTGATAAGTGCCCTTGGATCAACTAAACCATTTTAATACTAAGACTGTATGTCTAATATTTGATGTAAAATAATAATTCAGGGTTAAAAACATTGCCCGAAATAATATAATAATAATATTATACCATATAATAAAAAAAGTGCTTTGCTTACTGTTAAGACAAAAAAAGTGTTTAAAAATTTTGGTGGTAACTTTTACTTTTACGGCTATGTAGGCCTAAATTCATCTGTCTATTTGATCACAAAGTTGATAACAACCACTTGCATGTTTGATTTCGTGAGCCGATATTATTTTGTATCTTAATAAGTTTGCTCAGTGTTCAGTTCAAGTTCAATATTAGGATTAACTATTGTGTGGTGCTGTTTTTTTAATGTATTATTATGCAGGTATAGTTGAACGTCATTTTAATTTTTTTTTATAATATTCTCTTTCTTAAGAATAATCCAAGCCAGGCCAATGGAGCATTCCTGCGTAACATTAATCATTAAGTTTAACATGGTAACATGGATCATTATATTTATAGAATCTAGACTATATACTATATTATATAAATTATATTAGTAAATATTAGCCTATTACTATTATTATTATTATTCTGTTACTAACTTAGACTAACTAGTTTAACTACTTTAACTAAACTTAAGTGACTAAACTAAACTAGGCTAAATCAAATGTAGGCCTAGACTAGGCCTAACTAAATAGCCGGCTGGTCCAGCGGTTAGTTCACCGGACTGTCAACCAAGCCAAAAACCAACTGACAGGTCGCGGGTTCTAGCCCTGCCACCGACGGATCCCTTTCGCCCTGCAGGAGTTTTGGGCCTAGTGGACGTAATAATCTTCTATCTAGAAGGAACGTCTGTAAACTTATAAGATATTAGCCTAAACTAAAAATATATAGGCTATATTATATAGTAGTAGGCCTATATACTATTATATAGCCTAGTATATAGTATATAGTATAATATAGTAATATACAATATAATAATAATAATAATAATAATAACGGTGCTTATATAGCGCATATCCCGTTGGTGACAGTTCTATGCGCAGACGACAGAATGGCCCTAATAAATCATAAACTACAAGTAATTTAAGTAAACAATAAAGTAGCTTTAACCGACCTTGTTAAAATCATGTTTGCTTGTTATTATTTGATCTATTTTAGAATTTTAGGCCTGTACTATTTTTACTATAACTCCTATCTAAAGCCTATAATATAGCTAGGGTCTAATATAATATAGGCCTATATTTATATACAAATAAAACTTCAGTCCAAACTTAGCATTAGTCGTTCGTTAGCCTAGCCTAGTCATTAGTGCATGCTAGGCCTAAATCACTGTAAAACATAGATCTAAAAAGCATGTAGAAATCCATCTACAATTACAAGTCCAAATATGACCTAAACATATTTTTATGAAAACAGCATTTTTCAAAAGTATTCAACCGCAATATAATATATATTGATTTTATGAGCTAGTTCAGGGGTTAGCAACCTACAACACGAAGAGGCCTTAAAAGGCTATTCAAGTCTCTTCGACAAGAAATTTAATGCTACAGCAGGATGGCTTTTAGGCCTTTTCAGCGTTCTCACACAGTCTGGAAAAGTCTGGAATTTCAAAAAAAACAAATCCAGGCCTGGACAACCTTGAACATTGGCATTTTAGCCTAGAAAAACAGCCTGTTAGCCTGGAAATTTATCTAAATCTATATTTATATCTAAATTTATTATAAAAATGAAGGTCAGACAAAAAAACGCCAATCCAATTTATATACTCCATAAATGCCCACTGACCGAGCCTTAGATTAATACCTCATTCACGCAATATTTAGGTCACTTAGGGGGAGGAGGGGTGTGACCATTTTCCAAATAACGTGTTCCAGCAGCCTGAAATTTGGCTCTTATAGCCTTGAAATAGTCTGGAAACAGCCTTGAATTGTTTTTTAGAAAAAATGTGAGAACCCTGCCTTTTAGTAGCATGTCCACATGCTTTTTTGTTTATTAAATTCTACTTGAATTATTTGTTTTCTGTGTAGATCTCAGAAAGCTGATCACAGAACACTTTGATTTTTAAAAATCCGACAAATAATAAGTGAGTAATTAAAGACAGTAAATTTTGACCATTTTTCGAACATTTCTGGCTCAGAACAACAAGAATTTTATGGCATCGTTCATTGAAGTTCAATTGAACAAAAATAAGCAAGTTTTTTTTACTTATCATCATCATTTGTTATTAAAAACTGATAAAATTTGGTATCCTGAAAGAAAAAGACATGCCAAATCCAGTGGTGCGCTCAAAAACTCCACACGGCATGTAAAAATTGTCTAATTTGCATAAAATTTGCATATTGTATACAAAATAAATTGCAAGCCGATTGGCCAATATTAAAAATTGCCATAACTTTCTTTTTTTCTGTACGATTTTCATAATTTTTGCATCACTCTCATGAGAATGTCCTGCACTACCTAATTGGACAGACATCTCCTCATGAAATTATGATTGGCATATAAAAAACAAGGCTATGCAAAGACCGGACGTCACTTCAATTAGGGTACCCAACTTCGTGGCTTAATACCAAAGTGAGATCACAACATCCTAACATAAAAATTGTATCTCTAAAAAGCTGAAAGGATACAGATTCTAATGATATATCATTCATTATGTATAGTTAGGAAATGTTGGCTCTAAAAAAATTTAGAATTTTAACAGAAAATATGACACAAACTTAAAACCATTTTTCTCTGCTTTGGTTGAACTTATGGGAAATGTAGAACATACTAAACTGCTCAGTAAGGTGTCCTCTGATTGCTCCCAAAATTTTGTCTTCATCCAATGAAAAATGACTTTGGAATTCACATTTGAAGAGAGCAAGTATAACACGAAGCCCTACATATTACAGTGCCACTTTGTGTCACGCAAGTCGGAAGCTGTTTTGGTCGGGTTTATCCATTATTGTTCGCAAAATACTCACATTTTTGACACAAAAACAACATAAACTTTTTGTCCATACATATATTTTAAACTTTCATTCTCTCAGACATAACAAATATACATTACATTAAATGCAACGGCCTGCTAAAGTCAACCACTGCAGTCTAACAGTGGAATTCCACGCTTTTGACAGGGGGCTTTGGACATGCTACTTTTAGGCTGTTGGCAAGCTGAATGAATCAGAAATCATTCTTTAGCACACTGTGTTTTATACAAAAGGTTGCCGACCTGCCTAAGCTAGTTAACTAATTGCAAGCGTAATAAAAGTGCCATTGGTAAGAAGAATTTTGTGTTAGGAGCAAATTTTAAAAGTAGAATCAAGATTATGAAAATGTTCAAATGTGTAAATTTAAAAATAAATTTTTTAAAATAAATACGTTCAGTCTGATAGATGTCTTGTTAGTTGTTGCTGGCTAGTAAAATGCGTTTAGTCTCTCTATTTTATACACCGTAACTTTTACCCTGTTTCTGTCCGCTATGTTTGCGTTTGGTTACTTTATAGTCTATACTTGTTTGATCGCTATCAATAAGTTTCAATAAAAAATTTTCTCAAAAGCACTATTTACACACATTTAGTTTTAGATTTCCAACTTCTTGTTTACAATCCACCATAATTTTAATTATAGTTCTCTGCTAAATGTATGCAAAGAGTGATTATTTTAAAGTAAAAAAATATATCTCCATGAAGGCCAATGAAGACATAATGTTGTAAGTCAGACAAAGCTGCTATTTTATTGGCTAACGTAATTCTAAGTCCAATGACTTGCGTAAGAAAAATTATTATTTGTACAAAAATAATAACAAAGCACAACATAAATAACTATTAGCTTAAAAGCCCAATAATGATGTAGCTAAATAATTCTATAAAAAAATAAACACTAAAATTTGTAGTAAAAACTAAATAAAAGACATCATTTTGTAAAAACAATTTTAATTTTTACAACAAATATAAAAAGGTCTAGCAATTTGGTTGCCGTTTTGTGAAATCTGCCATTAATTATCTTTCTTCCTGAGTGGCAACCCTGCATGAAATGGGTTGCCTGAGCAAACCAGGAAAACCAGTAACTTAACATCATTTAAAACACTAATCAAAATGCAAAACTAGACTCAAACCATGTATAAACCACATAAAGGATGCAATAATCTTCTTTATAGAAGGAGCTTCTTTAACATGTTAGACAGTGGTTCCCAACCTTTTTTAGGCCATGACCCCTTTTTACAGATATTCACGCTGTGGTGACCCCCAGCAATACATTTTTTTTTTCGTTGCTACTTTATTATTGTTATTTGATACTGTTATGAATTGTAATGTAAATATTTGATATGTAGGATGTATTTTTATTTATTTAAATTAAATATTTAACCCATATGCAATTATATATATTGTAAGATATAGGCCAATATCTCTATGTTTGAGATTGTATCTTTCTCACCGGGTCAGAAATTCTTGGAGCAGTCTTTGCAATAGCACACCTAAGATCATCTTCTACAACACGTCTACTTCTGTATTAAATAAAAGACTTGATAACCAACAAGCTGGAAAAAAAATTATTTTCCGATGGTCTTTGGCAACTCCCTTACAATGGTCATTCGACCCCCTAAAGGGTCACAACCGACAGGTTGGGAACTGCTGATGTAAGATAAGACTTAGCTTTCCATTAATTGTGTTACAACATTATACATGCAAGTATTGGTTCTATTTCATATAATGTCTTATACATGTGTAACAGTTGCACATAGGTTCACATCTTCATTTTCAGCTATGCTATAGTGTAATACTTTTTATACTAACATTGTGGCATTCAATTAACACTTAATTTTCTTGTTTTTTTCTTTCTGCATGTTGTTGTTGTTATAACAGTGCATGCTGGGAGTGCAGCCATGTTGAGAACTTAGACAAGGGAGCTCACTTGCTCGGACTTATCCAATCACATTCTTTGGCTTTATTAACCAGGGGGAGGTAAGAATTTACTTTTTTTTTTGCTTGTTGTTGTTTTATATAATATCCACAAAGCACTTAGGGCCCTAATTAAAGAATACAAAGATATAAACAAACATTTTGCTTTGTATATTTTATGTACCGCCATATAATTTTATTAAAATAAATTCTTCTGAAGGAATATAGTTTTTACTTTTGGCTATCGCCTCCCTTGATTTTACATTTTTTGTCATTGATTAAAAACTTCTTAAAAAATTAGCATTTCTCCTTTTTAAACTCTTATTTCTATGTCTGCTATTTAAATCTAACACAGTATTGTCCTCTCTTTTTTCTAACCAAAGCTTATAGATGGTGTTAGATACAAACTTCTTGTATGGCTGAGGTAGGCTCCTCCAAGTTTATCGCAAATCGCAATGTTACTTTTTGTTTCCCCACCTTTGTTTTTGCTATTTTTTCCTAAGCTGTTGGGGCCTTGAGGCTGTTTAACAAAAACAAACAAAGACATGAATAATGTAGAGCTATTGGATTGGGGTGCAGAGCGATGGCACGTTCGGCTGACCTACCCAAGGTCCTGGGTTCGAATCCTGTAGAAGACCTGGAATTTTTCCCGGGTACTCAAGGGTTTCCCTGAGTCTGCCCAGTTCTGATGGGCACCTGACATCAGTTGGAGTAAAGTAAAAGGTGGCTGGGCACACATCCCCTTGTATGTAAACTGGTGAACGCAACTTCACTGGCCCTATGATCAACTTGTTGTAAGAGATACTTTATTTTATTTTTTTACTCTATTGGTTTGTGTCCACTTTAAATTTTGTTACAGAAGAAACAAAAAATTCCTACAAATTCTTTAATTTTTTGTCTGCCTGGCATTTAACATAAAGGCAACACTATTTATGTACAGCAGGAGTCTCAGCAACATATAAGTACAGTATCCCGTCGTTTGTATATGACACAAGCCAAATTCCAATAAAAGTACATTGATTCATATGGCTGGAGATGCAGCGTTTACCAGTTTCTGTTGCCATGGCATACTAGGTGATTGTGTGGCCAGCACCATGCCCAGCCACCTTTACTTTACCCCAACTAAGGTCTGGCACTTATCAGAGCTGAGTAGACTCAGGGATACCTTCCAGACCCAGGAAAAAAATCCTAGCCTCCACCAAGATTCAGACCCAGGACCTTTGGTTCACCGGCCGAACGCGCTGCCGCTCTCAGACACATATAACATAAGTTATATTTCTTACAAAAAACAATCAAAACAATTTAGAAACAAGGTTTAATTTGTTGTCAAGTTAACATTAAAAACATCTCTTGTGCAGAAAAGCAAAAACAAAAATGCACATTGTTTCAACCTTGAGGCTCTTTAATCTGTTCATGTCTTTCTCTTTTTTTGCTTCTTTTTTCTTAGTTTCTAACAATAAATGCATGTAGAATTGCCTCCATGTATTCTGTGTACTTGTGTACTTGTTGTTTTTTTGTTGATGTAATTTTTCATTCAAGCCACAATTTTTCTCAGTCCACTGACAACCTTACATAGACCTTTTTCACATGGGGGGTCTTCTCTTTTCCATGTCATTTGTGGGGGTTTTTGGCTATTTTTCTTACTTTGAGCTTGTACATTTAGGAAATGACATTTTTAACATTTCTATACAACATTAGTTTTAAGGAACGACATTTTAAATGTTTGTATATGACACAAAAAGCCACATCCCAATAAAAATACATTGAGTCTATAGCCACTGATAAAAATGTTATAGACTACAGTGTACAGAAAGTTATAATAATTTTAATTTGGACTATCCCTGGCTGAGAATCGAACCCCCCTCTCCAGCATGTGTCTTAAATATAATGATTAGAGTTTACTTACTAAAAACATTTTAGAAAACTTTAAGTCCTGAAATTCTTTACAATTTTTAACAAAAAGTAATATTAATGGACATTTATAAAAAGTAGAAAAAGAATGTTATCAGTAGGGAATTGAACCCAGGTCGCCTGCGTGGCTGTCGGATAAGCTTATCACTCAGCTAGGGAAGACACATGCAGTAAATAAGAGACAATAATTTCACATGTCTTTAAATTAACCAATGGAGATAGGAATCCACACACACACAGTCTACTTTATATATACAGAGCCTGTCTCTCAAGGATAGGTCTCCACAGACACAGTTAATTCTGCAGGGCTGGCCAAATCACAGGAGCGCAAATCTAATCGTCTTCCAAGACTATGGAGCCAATGATCATGATATATATATATATAGAGAGAGAGAGAGAGATTATAGTTGTGGGAGAGGAAGGTTTTATTTAATATGTAAAGAAATATATTGTTTTTTTGTGGTTTCTATGTATTGGTTTTGAGTCCACTCATAAATCTGAATGTTAACTTACAGCTCCCTTTTCCTCCCCCTCCCCCAACCCTCCAATCCTCTGTTGAGTGAGTTTCTCTTTGTGTGACACAGCCAATGTGTTTGTGAGTTAAGTGTTAACACTTAGTTAAACCATGAAGCTTGTTATACATAACACTTAGTTAGACCATGAAGCTTGTTATACATAGAGACTGGCCTGAAGTGCTTTCATTATTTTTAAGGGAAATGTTGTTGTAGTGTGGATGGATTGAGTATAATAGCCTTATTAGTTCTGTAAGTATGATGTTTGCCTTTATTTAACTATCTATATATCATTCATATATCTTTCTATTATCTTTATATAATCTATCTAACTATCATCTATCACCATTTCTTTCCATCATCTATCTATTATCTCTCTGTCATTTATTTATCATCCATCTATCATCTATCTATCTATCTATCATCTATCTTTGTATATATCATTCATCTATCTTTCTATTATCTTTATATAAATATATAATCTATCTATCTAACTATCATCTATCACATTTTATTTCCATCATCTATCTATTTCTATATCATATATATATATATCATCCATCTAGCACAAGGGCTGGAGACCTTTTGATAATAGTCTGCTAAAGTAGGATTTCTAATTCATTCGGCGTGCCAACAGCCCTAAAAGTCATCCTGCTCTACCACTCAATTTATTGTAGAAGAAACTTGAATTGCCTTTTTTAGGGTTCTTCCGCGTGCCTCTGGAAATCGCTCTGCGTGCCAAGTCTGGAACGTGTGCCATAGGTTTCCGACGCCTAATCTAGCATGTATATATCTATCTTTCTATATATCAGCATTTTCTATCTATTTAGGCCTATATATCGTTTAGTGTGTCTGTCTTCTGATGCATATTATGTATGTCTCTTTCTGTCCATCCATCCACGTTTACCTACAAGTATGTCTGTTTCTTTGTCTGTTTATCTAGTCCATCTGTCTGTCTGTACAAACTAGTTGCTATTGTAAAGTTTAGCCTGGCAGTATATAACGCGCCGATTTAAAACACAATAACCTGAAGAGAACCATTATGTAGGCCAACCATGTAGAAATAGTTGATTAGTTTAAATATATCTATTGCTCACTGTGTTACAAATAGAAACTCTTAATACTGTCGTCTGCTGTCAATAGTGTATATTATTATATTGAGTTGAGGTCAAGGACACAGAAAAGTTATGTTCAAAACTCAACATTTTGATTGGTTGAAATGTTAAGCTCTTAAACAGTTGGTTGCCTAAGTAACTTCTTAATTTTTTTTTTTTGTTTGTTTGTTTCTACCACACAAACAGCACAGCTAAGTATTATTTAAGTAGTACACCGCCCCCAACTCCCCGCCTACCCTCTTTTAACCTTCACTGGGACATGTTGGTCCAGCAATGGTGCGCCTTACCGAAACTCTTGCGCTCATAATCCAAGTGAAATATAAATGACAGGATTGTTTAACTCGGATCTTGGGGACTCATAGCTCTGTTATGTATGCAAAGTAAAGTATCCCATCATACCTAACTGATCATTGGGCCGGTGAAGTAGCGTTATCCAGTTTCTGTGGCCACGGCATACTAGGGGACTGTGGCCAGCACAATGCCCAGCCGCTTTACTTTACCCCCAACTAATGTCATGTACCAAGTCAGAGCTGGGTAGACTCAGGGGCACCATCAAGTCCTGGGGAAAAAAACGAGCCCACCAAGATTCGAACCCAGGACCTTCGGATCGCTAGTCGAACGCGCTGCCTCCAGAGTGCCCCATCTGTTACGTATGTGCACCCGGGAAAAGTTAACTAAAAATGTAGGCGGCCGATGCATTGTGCTGGCTGCACAATCCGCTGTACGTTAAACTGGTCAATGCCGAAAGCTTACCTATTATCATTTGGCAGTTGTTTTTTTTAATGTATTTACTGTGCACTGATATTAATTCTGACTCTGTGTTTGCTTGTATTTCTTTAAGTTCAAACAGGAAATTACAAAACAAATTGTGAAAGTGTGTTTGTGTGAATGTGTGTTTGTGTGAATGTGTGTTTGTGAGAATGTGTGTGTGTGTGTGAATGTGTGTGTGTGAATGTGTGTGTGAATGTGTGTGTGTGAATGTGTGTTTGTGTGAATGTGTGTGTGTGTGAATGTGTGTGTGAATGTGTGTGTGTGTGAAAGTGTGTGTGCGTGTTTGATTGTGTGTGTGTGTGCGACTGTTGCGTGACATCAAACACTTTATTGTTGTTTGTTATAATCCTGCTTATACATGTTGGGAGGCCAGTGGACGGACACAGGCTTTAAATTAGGGCAGAATAGATGTGAGGATATAGATACACACATAAATGGGAGAGACAGTGCCGCAGTAAGGGTGGGGCGAAGGGGACACCGGGCGTCACAAGAACCAGGGGGCGCCAGGGGTGCCCGGTGTCTTGTCATATATCTTATCCAATATTGAGGGAGGGGGGACAAATTTATGTTTCCGTCCCCAGGGCTCCCCGGGCGCAATATTTCCTAACTGCGGCCCTGGGGAAAGATATAGATAACGCAGACAAGACATATGGTGGATCAGATGACAAAGATAAAGATTTGAACAGACACAGATGTCTGTAGAAATAATATAATTTAGTGGCAGATACACTCGAAGATAATCAATAAATAGATCCAGATGTACCCATGTTTATAATAAATTATTGTTATATACAGTTGTTAATGAATTTAGAGTGGATTTGCTAATATAAATGCAAGACTAGACTCAGGCCACGTATGGGCGTGGAACGCAATCTCATTAATAGAAGGGGCGTCTGTAACATACTATGAATTACACTAGTAGCTAGGCACACTGAGGGGGAAGGGCACGGTCGCCTAGCGGCAGCGCGTACGTCTGGTGTTCCAAAAGTCATGGGTTCGAATCCTGGTGAAGACTAGGATTAGTTCTCGGGTCTGGAGGGTGTGTCTACCCAGCTCCGATGGGTACCCGACGTTAGTCGTGGTAGAGTAAAGGCGGCGGAGCATTGTGCTGGCCACACGATCCCCAAGTTTGCCGTGGATCAATGTTTTGGTCCGATGGGATACTTTACTTAGCGATGACACTATGGCAAAGATCACCATTCTAAAAACACACCGTGTGGCGCATCCTTCGATTAACCATTAAAACATGCTGCATAGGAATCACTTGTCCAAAGGTTTGCGACTGGTATCGGTGCTGTCCGTCAAAACGCCCTCCCCGTCTGCGTACCGCATTTCACGAAAAGCCAGGCGCTTTGCTGCTGGTGGATTCTGGCATTTTACTGGACGTTGGTTCATGTGTTCTTGGAATATGTTGACGGTCGTGTCCACATCGTGGTAAGACTTGATTATATACCCCGTGGATGACCTAGTGGCTCTCTGTGTGTTTTGGTTAGGCTTGAAGTTGAATGTTAGATGTGTAGTCAGATTGCATATTTGTTTGGTGTGTATCTAGTGTCCTTGTATGTTTGGTGTAGAACTAGTGTGTGTTTTGTATAGTTTAGTGTGTTTATCAAATGTGTCTTTGTTGTGTGTATCTAGTGTGTGTGTTGTTTAGAATGTTTCAAATGCGTTGGTTTCTTTGTTACGTGTGAATTTAATGTGTGCATTTGTTTGATGTGTATCCAGTCTGTGTTGCTTTGTGTTTATCAAATGTGTTTGTTTTTTCGCCTGTTGTGTATCGAGTGTGTTTTGTTTGTTTGGCGATAATGTAGTGTATTCGCATTGAATGTACACACTTGTTTAGTCTGAGTGTAGAATACTTTTCTGTGCGATATAGATCTGCGTGTGTATATTTCTTTGTATTATTTTTGTTTTACTTTCTATGTTGCCTTATGATGGATTGGGACGGGGGGTGGGGGAGGAGATATTAACCGTTTGAACCGATTATTTATTTCTTTATGATATTACATATATGGCTCTCTGGTCTATGAGTAAAGTTCAGACAGATACGACACACTGCTTGTGGCAGTCAACAGTACTGTTAAAGAGCCTAATGGTTGGGGGGTGGGCAGGGAGGTGGGGGCCATAGCAAGGAAATACAACTTGCCCGTGAAAAGATCGTTTGCGGAAGTAGGTCGGGCGCGGGGCAATCTTAATGATTTTTATTCAAACATGGTCGCAATGATTTGTGGCCTACTGGTGGGGTCGGTGGGGGGGGGGGGGGGTCGACAGAGTCTGATGTTGGTTTTGTTATCGTTTCCTTGTCGCGCCTTGATTGTTTCTACTGGTGGTTAGCTGAATCACTGTAAATTTGGCAAGGTTAAATTCGGTAACGGTATTTTCGGCAAGGTAATTTTAGCAACGGTAAATTTGGCAAACTTAAATTACCCACTTTTTTTTTTTTTTAAGATCGTATGGCACGGTGAAAGAATTAGAATTTACCCTTTCCGAATTTACCTTGCACCGGTTATCTGAATAGTCAATATAAGTTAAGGCGTGCCACCTTAATGGACATCTGAGTGCAAGCTGGCTATGTAATTACAACCTTGTAACACTTTACAAACACATATACATGTAGGCCTACACACGCCTGTACTACATTTTTTTTTTAATAGGCTACACATACACACACGCACACATACACACACACAATTCGATATTGAGGTGTAACTGGCAAAATAAAAGGTAAACTATTACAACAAAATAATGGTTGATCGGTTCAATGTGCATTGGCATGGCTACACAGTGCTACTAGTTTGCTATTCAGTCTTTCTTTTTTTGAGTTTTAAAACATAGCTGTGGGTTGTTCGCTGACATGTTGTTATTCTTCTTTTATGCTTTTATTAAAGAAGTATATATGATACATTTAGTCAATAGAACTTATTCTAGTTGTCCGTTTATACATTAGCTAAGTGGCTTTTAATCCTAATTGTGTTGCTTCTGGACTACGTAGTATTAATGTGTGGAAGTGGAATTATTTTATTTTTGACTTCACACATATCACTGTCAAATAAAAATGGCGGTAAACATGGCAACCATATAATATTATGTAGGTCACGAGGACGGCCTCGTTTTGAAGTGTTTCAGGAAAGAACTTGATTTTTCTTTCTCCATACACGTGAACTGTTAGCGGAGATTGTTCACTTGTGATATGCTGTTATTGTTTGTTTTTTCTGTTTATAGTTTGTCAATGCAGAAATCTTGAAGCCTTTGTTACCCTGCTTCCCCACCACCCCTCTCCCCGTTTAATGCACCCTCTCGGTCCCCGCATACGAGGGGATGTGTGGCCAGCACAGTGCCCTCTCGGTCCCTCAATTTTTTGATTTTGTTAAAATAAATACATCTTTTCAGCCATATCTTCTTATCAAAAACATTACAGACGCTCCTTTTATAAAGAAAATTATTGCGTTTTACGCTCATCCGTGGTCAGAGACTAGTTTTGCATTTTTATTAATATATTAAATGATAAGTTACTGGTTTTCCTGGTTTGTTCAGGCAACCCATTCCATGCCCGAATGCCACTTGGGACGAAAGAGTACTTATATGCATTTGTTCTCGCATAAGGGTCAATGAAAGTGTATTTGTCTTTGTGTTTATCTGAGCATCGCAAAGGCTGTAATAGAGTTGTATTTCTAAATTAGATTTTAATGCCTTATGTATTACTATTTTACTCTTGGTCCTTGTGTCCACTAGTGCAGGGGTCGGCAACCTTTTGATAACAGTGTGCCAAAGAATGATTTCTAATTCATTCAGCGTGCCAACAGTACATCACACTGTAGCATTAATTTCCTTGAAAAATATACTTGAATTGATTGAAAATCCCAGGGTGCGCCAAGTCCGGCACGCGTGTCGTAGGTTGCCGACCCCTGCCCTTGTGTTGCTAGGTTTAGTGATTGAACTATTGGTGTTTTCCTGCCCGCTTTTCCTACATACTAAATACTACATGTAACACACACACAAAATACAATTGTGTGTTTGTGTGCAATACATTTGTTAAACGCCAACTTTGATTTCTTGTTGAAGACGTTAGCGTCATATTGGTTACTAAGAAAAGAAAAAGGTGTGGCGAACAAAATGTGTAAAATATCATATTGTGCATCCTGCATGACCTGTCTCCATTAGTTGCACTGGCGATACGAATGTTCCTGGGTTCGATTCCCTGATGAAGGCTAGTAGGGTTGTGGTATTTTTTCCGGGGACTGGATGGTGTCCCCTGAGTCTACCCAGTTGTGATGGGTACCTGACATTTAGTTGAGGTGAAGTAAAGGCGGCTGGGCGTTGTGCTGGCCTCTCATCCCCTCGTATGCCGTAGCCAAACAATCTGGGTGAATGCTGCATCACTGGTCCTATGATCAATTATGTCCGAAAGGTTCTTGACTTTTTGTTTTTCTCGCTAGTTCAACAAAACTTAGTAAAATCTTTTCTTGGTAACTTTTTGAATCATATCTTCTAAAAGAAAAAAAGGGAATAACTTTACTTTTAAAAATCCCGTCGGAACAAATTGATCCATAGGGCCGGTGAAGCAGCGTTCACCAGTTCTGTGGCCACGGCATACTAGGTGATTGTGTGGCCAACAGCCGCCTTTACCCCAACTAAGGTCAGGTACCCATCTGAGCTGGGTAGATTCAGGGATACCCTCCAGATCCGGGAAAATATCCTAGCCCTGCAACAGGATTCGAACCCAGGTCTTCGTAACACCAGCCGAACGCGCTGCCGCTCGGCTACCGTGCCCATAAAAAATGTAGATATAAGTAATTGAAACAATTGACTTTCTACTACAATTACTTTTATTACAAGTACTTTTCTAGTATTGTTTCTATTATTACCCTTATTACTTGTATATTCCTATTTCTTTATAGTCTAACCATTACTTGTGAATGCCGTAAGATAGTCCCATCAATACAAAATTAAATAAAAAAACAAACGCATGATAGGCTTAAGTTGTCGACGGGAGATTTTACTTTAAAACACTAATGCGGGTTTTCGGTAACTGGGGAATGACGGGAAGGTTTCATCCCAGGCTCAGTCTTCTATGGGCACATAATCTGATCGGATCTGACATTGGACGAGTCACCAAAAGTGAGTGGTCATGTTGTCCCCCCCCCCCCCCCCCCCACGAACATACGGACACCGACATTTTGTGTGAGCTGCCCCCACTGTGTATGTGTGTGTGTGTGTCTCTCTCTTGTCTCTGATTGGATTACTGAGTTCTGGACGAAGGTCAACTCTATAATTATACCATTGACTTGTTGGTGGAACTTGAAAATAAATTTGTAGGCCAGTGCTATTGAAATGAAAGTTAATGTTTTCTTTTTTTTTTCTAATTTCTTCTTCTTCTATTTTTTAAGGCTGTTTATAAAGATGTCATAATTAATTATTCCCCCCCCCCCCCCCACTATTTGGGACACTGGAATAGTGCTTAATCACTTCAATTTGTCTGGAAGATGCGGACCTCCTATTTATAGATACGTTTTACCGTAGCAAGATGGCCGATTTGACACTGACGTACATAGCATTTAATTTTAAAAAAACTTTACATTAGTGAACGACTGAAATCTAGCATATTATTATTACGCTTTTTTGGCATTTATTACGTGCATGAGTATAACCCGAGTGTTAAACTAAGATGCACGTGTATGAGTATAACCCGAGTGTTAAACTAAGATGCACGTGTATGAGTATAACCCGAGTGTTAAACTAAGATGCACGTGTATGAGTATAACCCGAGTGTTAAACTAAGATGCACGTGTATGAGTATAACCCGAGTGTTAAACTAAGATGCACGTGTATGAGTATAACCCGAGTGTTAAACTAAGATGCACGTGTATGAGTATAACCCGAGTGTTAAACTAAGATGCACGTAGAAGTGTGTCAAATACAATAGGCCTACTTACTCAAATGATATTTATGTTTTTGGCATTTAACGCATTCAATTGATAACGATCAACAACCATTTTGTTGAGTTCACTTTCATGGACACATATCCGGAAAGTGATTCAACCAAAAGTACATATTTAAATATATGTATGTCCGGGTCCGATCGCCATCCTACTACTGTAAAACGTGTCTTTAAAATATACACGTCTGCATCTTCCCGCCATTTTTCTTTTTTTCTTTTTACTGATTAAGTACTCCATGTATATATAGCCGGCTGGTCCAGCGGTTAGTTCACCGGACTGTCAACCAAAAACCAACTGACACGTCGCGAGTTCTAGCCCGGCCACCGGCGGATCCCTGTCGCCCTGCAGGAGTTTTGGGCCTGTAAACATATTTGCGCCAGCAGGCAGCATTGTGTTTACAGAGCGCACTGAGCATGCTAAAATAGCATGGATAGAAGCGCTATATAAGTAACCAATTTTAATAGCTCAGTGGTATGGAACCATATAGTTTGATTCAGTTTGATTATATAGCTCAGTGGTATGGAACCATATAGTTTGATTCAGTTTGATTATATAGCTCAGTGGTATGGAACCATATAGTTTGATTCAGTTTGATTATATAGCTCAGTGGTATGGAACCATATAGTTTGATTCAGTTTGATTATATAGCTCAGTGGTATGGAACCATATAGTTTGATTCAGTTTGATTATAT
Source organism: Anisus vortex (assembly GCA_949126835.1). Classification (NCBI taxonomy): domain Eukaryota; kingdom Metazoa; phylum Mollusca; class Gastropoda; family Planorbidae; genus Anisus; species Anisus vortex. The sequence continues at coordinate 1,228,362 of OX421505.1, read as the reverse complement.
AGCTCAGTGGTATGGAACCATATAGTTTGATTCAGTTTGATTATATAGCTCAGTGGTATGGAACCATATAGTTTGATTCAGTTTGATTATATAGCTCAGTGGTATGGAACCATATAGTTTGATTCAGTTTGATTATATAGCTCAGTGGTATGGAACCATATAGTTTGATTCAGTTTGATTATATAGCTCAGTGGTATGGAACCATATAGTTTGATTCAGTTTGATTATATAGCTCAGTGGTATGGAACCATATAGTTTGATTCAGTTTGATTATATAGCTCAGTGGTATGGAACCATATAGTTTGATTCAGTTTGATTATATAGCTCAGTGGTATGGAACCATATAGTTTGATTCAGTTTGATTTTTTTGGAAATATTATGTTTTGTCAAAGACTATAATAAGATGGACAGCTTGCTCTATTTTTAGAGCTTATATGTTCTTTTTCCGTGCGCATCCAATAACGCTGTCTTAAATAACTTCTACGGTCCTATGTCTGCCTTTAAATGTTTCCGATGTATACAACTTTCCATTTTAAATTATTTATTTTTTCATTGAGAAAATCAAAGCGATAAATTAAAACGGAAGTGTGCACTGCAAAAGGGAATCGGGGAATTCCGAAAAGAAGTCATTCGAGTCATCAAATAGCAGAAATATTAAAGCAAGCGGTCCATCTTATAGTCCAGGGGTCGGCAACCTTTTGCTAATGGTTGTGCCAAACTAAGATTTCTAAATCCTTCAGCGTGCCAACAGCCTAAATGTCAACCTGCTCTATTATATTTGTTTTATTATTTTTTACAAGACAATTAATTGAACTCTGTGACAAGACCAAGGCCAAAAGCAAAGGAAATGTAAAGAGAAAATCGTCAAAGCGTTTTGATATTTTAAAAATTAACTTTTTTTAGTTATTATCATTTTTTTTTTTATCTGCATGTATACCAAATACTATATTTTATTACTAAATTTTGATATTTATGGTTATTATTTTGTAGACATTATAGTTTGGCTTTCAAGATGAGGATCTAGCAACTGCTTGTATTGATTATAAATTATATTTTGTTCTCAGTTATAACTGAGATTTTCTTTAATTTGTTCCATCAAGATTTCCGCACAATAAAAACTACAATATCGTTGAGCGGAATTGATACGTAGTAAACATACAAACTGGGTAGTTAATGTAATGTTTAAGAAATGTGCATATAATTCTTTAGTCACATAATATTTATAAAATATTCAAATACTTTGTACAGTTTGGTCATTATAAAGTTATAAGTTATAGGCCATTTAGTCTTTTATATAAGAAAAAAAAGAAACATAATATTAGAAATATTAGCGCAAATAAAACGGGCTAATTATTTCCCTTTAATTAAAATAAAGTTTCTAAATTTGATTCAATAGTGATGCCAAACAAGTTATGTTTTGTAATAGAATATATTATTATTATTAGTTATGTTTAATTATAGAAGATGAGCATAAAAACTCTTTTAAATGTATTAGTCTGCATCAATTAATGAGCGCCTAGTCTTGAATGCTCTTCGCTAATTTATAATGTCAGATACGTATGTAGTCATTTCTGAATAGTTAAGTGTAAGTGACCTCTTTGAATGCTTAACACAATCAATAATGTTCACTAGTGTAAGTTGAACCAAAAGCTGAAAGTAGAGCGAATGAATGCCTGGCAGTTGAGAACAGCAGATGACTTTCCTAAGCATCTTCCTTCCAGATTTTCCCGCAAATTGGAATTTAGATGCCCATTGTTTTTGGATTTGATTTTTAAAACTCAACTGACAGCATTTTAAAATCGTCAACATTCCTCCACTTAAAATACATCTACATCTAAGAAGGTTGTAGTACTTGTAGTACGATCAAACCAGTTAGGCTTGATGAGGCATTAAAAAATTGATTCCATGATTTTGAAAGTCTTGCCTTTGTTTAGAAAACTCCGCTTTGAGTGCTTCGAACTATGTACTAAAAAGTCAAACTATATATCTTAATATATGCCTTAATAAAGGAAAGTTCATATAGTTAAATGTTTTTAAATTAATTAAACTCAAGGTATAAGGAAATCCATTCCATTGATCTAACAGTTCAAGTTATGTTTGACCCCGTTCTTGTAAATGCGTTCAACTCACTGAAATGTGTCGCTATGTCATTCAGAAATAACGGCATCAACAATCATTTTTCCTCAGGCAGCGCGTTCGAATGGCGAGCCGAAGGTTCTGGGTTAGAATTCTGGAGGAGGCTAGGATTTTTTGTCCCGGGACTTGAAGGTGTCCCTGAGTCTACCCAGCTGTGATTGGTACCTGACTTTAGTTGGGGTAAAGTAAAGGCGGCTGGGCATTGTGGTGGCCACACATCACCTAGTATGCCGTAGCCTACAGAAACGGTGAGAGTTGAGAGTTCATGTGTGCCGTAATGTTTGTGTGATTTTCATTTGTTGCTATTTCCCATCACCAAATACATGTGCTGTGTTGACGGTTTACTTACTAATTGTCTGTTAATCTATTGACACTATAATAAATTGTCTGTTAATGTTTTGTAGTTTTTGAACTGAATATGTCCTTTTGACATTGTAAGATTAAATGGCACCCCTCCCCTTTATACGCACCCTTTATGATTTCTCCCCGTAGCACCCTCCCAACTCATTCGAATAGCCCTCCACTCCCCCCCCCCTTTTTGTTTTTCACTCATTACCAATTTTGACGACCTACGCCGCTCCCACCCTCTCGCCCCTTTCCCAGTTCACCTTGTTTTTAAAAACAACAACCGTGATAGTGTCGTCATTCAATGGCGGTTAGTAGTTAGTAGTTAGTAGTTAGTAGTTAGTAGTTAGTAGTTAGTAGTTAGTTGTTGGACGGTGCTGCATCGGGGTGGAAAACAACAACATAACATCCTCATCATCGTCATTATCACCACCAAACACTTCAGCAACCTACCACTGTACCGGTACCATCGTCATTATCACCACCAAACACTACAGCAACCTATCACTGTGCCGGTTTCCCTGTTGATCAAAGTGTAAACTGTCTTGAGGTGGGGAAAACTTTGGATGTGAAAACATACAAACACAAACAAACGCTGTAAAAACATTCTGGGCCCGGGCAGAATTCAGACCAAAAGTCGAGAGGAGAAGGTGTAGGCAGAGTAATTAAAATCTAAAATGTCATTGTTTTTTGCTTCCCATTTGAAGTGGTGTCGCAGATAGGAAAATAGCGCCATTGGGTTTAATAGATTTGGATAGCTCGGGCGCTCTGTGCTGGAACGGACATTTGTATATTTTGGCCTTGTCGTACCATAAGCATAAAATCATTTTAGTGGATTTGTTCCCCTTACTTTTTTTTCAATGTTAAACCTCTCCTACGTATCATATCGTTTTTACTATTGGTTATATTAACTTGTGTATGCAGCCAGTCAATGCCCACAATAAAGTTGAATATTGACGCATGTGTTGCATTATAGAAAGCAAGTTTTGGGCTAGTAAAGTTTTTTTTTTTTTCATTTCTCCATCCTCTATCACTCCAGTTCTTTGTTCTCCAAGTGCAGTTCTCACTTCTTCAACACGCTGTTATTATTGTCCATTCCTTCTTTCTCTATTCTTTACATTAATTATGTTTTCTAGGCTCTGTTTCTGTATTTTCTTCTTTCTTTCAAACACCCTTTTGTTACAGCCTTCTTTTTGTTTGTTTTTATTTTACAGCTGGAACTAGCATTCCCTGTCTCTGCGTCTCTCCATTTCTTGTGTTGGCCCTGTTTCTCTCTCCTATCTGTCCCCTAACTTCTCTTAATGTATCCTACTGGTTTCCACAAGGAGGTTCCTATTATGCAGCTATTGATTGCTGTCAGTACATCATTATTATCCCCAATCAATGGATAGTTTACTGCAGTATCTTGGCTACTCATGCTTCACTGGATAACAGGGGCATTGGTTTATTATCCCCAATCAATGGATAGTTTACTGCAGTATCTTGGCTACTCATGCTTCACTAGATAACAGGGGCATTGATTTATTATCCCCAATCAATGGATAGTTTACTGCAGTATCTTGGCTACTCATGCTTCACTAGATAACAGGGGCATTGGTTTATTATCCCCAATCAATGGATAGTTTACTGCAGTATCTTGGCTACCCATGCTTCACTGGATAACAGGGACATTGGTTTATACAGGGGCATTGGTTTATTCTTTCTTCCTATTGCCTTAGGATGGCATAATCTCAAGACAGCATTTCTCACACACCCAAGGAAGCTAAGTTGATCATACACTCGGGACAACATGGCGTTTTTACATTATTGGAGTATCCCAGCATAATCTACGTCGAGTTCGGCAACCTACGGGACGCGTGCCAGACTTGGCACGCATAGCGATTATTTCAATAGCACGCGGAAGACCTCCAAAAGGTCAATTCAAGTCTCTTTTTTTTTTACAAGTGATTGTGTGTTGTAGCTGGATGAGTTTCAGGATGTTGGTACGTTAAATGAATTACACGTTTTACATTGGCACACTATTTTCAAAAGGTTGGCGACCACTGAACTCCGTGACCCTTTCAGATTACGGTTGAAAAAAGAAAAGAAATCTTTAGTTGACCTGTGGTTCAGTTCTGATCTCTTGATCAATGTGTATATCTGGCTATGTAGTTGTGTGTGTGTGTGTGTGTATCTGTGAAATATTTGTGTTGGAAAAGTGTAAGGAAAACCGACTTGAACTTTCAATTTTATGAGAAACTGTCAAATGTTTTTGAAAGTTGATGAATTTGGCTCTAATTGACAAAGCAGAATAGTCTATATTATATCTATTTAGTTTGTGAATTTTTCCTGATAGTTTGTATAAAGTTTGGGAACGTGAGATGATATTGTAAGAACGCTGAAAAATCTCACTGTCCAGAAGCTGATTTTCTTGTTAGATTTTTTTACTAAGCAACTTCACGAATGAATTAATAAAGCAAACTATATATTATATCTCTTATCCTCTACACCTCCCGCTGAGCCAGCCCCCTCACACTTCTGAACAGCCATGTTAATCTTTTGCACTCTCCTTTTTCGCTAATCTCAAAATTTCAAAGGGAAAAAAAGTACAACTTAAAGACCGATCGATTCTCCCCATTTACAAGTGACCCGGTCCCCGATACTTGACCCTCCTGCCCACTCCCCCTCCCCCAATACACGATCCCCACCTCTTCTCATTATACTATCGTGCATTTAGAGTAAAAGATTACAATACCCGACACTTTATGAGTATTTCTGGTCAGCGCCATTAAAACTGATTGTTGAATTGATTAGAGAAGTTGTTAATATAGGAAACTAAATGTGATATGAGGTTGTTGTTCTTGTATTGGTTTATTTATTACTTTGTAGCAAGAAGCAATAGATACACTTTCACCAGGCTTGTTTAGACCAGGAGTCTGCAACCTTTCCATAATAGTCTGCCAAAGTATATTTTCTATATTTAAATAAACGGTGCCAACAAGACTAAATGTAAGTAAAGTACCCTTCGGACCAAACTGATCATAGGCCTGGTGAAGCAGCGTTCACCAGTTTCTGTGTCCACGGCATATGAGGGGATGTGTGGCCAGCACAATGCCCAGCCGCCTTTACTTTACCCTAACTAAACTCGGAGCTGGGTAGACTCAGGGACACCCTCCAGACCCGGGAACAAATCCTAGCCTTCACCGGGATTCGAGCCCAGAATATTGAGCTGTCGCACGGCCACCGTAGTAATAGAAGTAGGCCTAATAGAAAAGAAAAAAAAATTCTTTATGACATGATGCGCCCATTAATAAGTAACCAGGGTTTTTGTAAGTTCGATTTATTGTGTATGGGATATACTGCGTGGTTTAATTAGGGTGAATGGCGGTGGGATAGATAAGACTCGTAGTGTGGAGGAGGTGTGAGGTCGTGTTCGTGGGGAGAGGGAGGTCTGAGGGCGTGTTCGCGTATCGATTTTTCTCCATTTGAATTTCATCCAGAGTTTTATGTTTGCAGGGGCTCTGATAGAGCAATGGCTCATTAGTAAATACACGAACACATACAATAGATCAGGGGTCGGCAACCTTTTGATAATAGCGTGCCAAAACAGGATTTCTAATTCAGTCAGCGTGCCAACAGCTTTAAAGTCATTATGCTCTAGCACTCAATTTCTTGTGAGAAGAGAATTGAGTTGTCTCTGTTTGGGGTGGTCTTCCGCGTGCCATTGCAAAATCGCTCTGCGTGCCAAGTCTGGCACGCGCGCCATATGTTGCCGACCCCTGCACTAGATCGTACGTGCTTGTTTATGTAACGGCGTGATGCAGCCTGAAGATAGCAAACAATGACCTAGAATCTAGAGTTACTAGATCGTGAACTCTCCAAAAGTCACGGAGAAGAGAATTCTACTTCCGGTGGTTGGAGAAGCAAACATCAGATTAGAAGGAAGAGTTCGAAAATATTATTTTATTTAGGTGAGTGCAGAAATGGTGGCACGATGGCTGTGCCGGGAGCGCGTGCCGCGTTGGCGTACCGAAGTTCCTGGGTTCGAATCCTGGTGAAGGCTAGGTTTTTTTTCCCCTGTGTGTCCCTGAGTCTACCCAGGGTACCTGACATTAGTATCCAGATGAAAGGATGTGAGTTGGTTGGTCATTGTTTGAACTTCCGATAGAAAATTGTTCCCACTTCTTTTATCATAAAGTTGGACTGTACTATCTTTTTTTTTTTAACATTGTCGAATCATTTAGTTTTGGTAATCTCTCTCTCTCTCTCTCTCTCTCTTTCTCTCTCTCTCTCTTTCTCTCTCTCTCTCTCTCTCTCTATATATATATAGCTCTGTGTGTGTCCTTAACCAATCAAATTGGTTTGTTTAAAGACACTTTAACATTATTGCCTCAAATTCACGTTTGCAATTTGACGGAGAACAGCTGTCCTCACATGTCTGTTTTATCTCCCCCACCCCCCGGACAACGCCGGGCAATTTAGCTTGTGTGTCTATAAAAATGTGCATGGGATTCGACATAATTTCTGTCATTTGCTGTGTGGTTCACTGGGCATAAACAAAATAAATCTTGGATAATTTATCCATCTCTTTGAATTCGTACACACACTGTTCTGTCAACCCAAAAACATGTCACAATTCACTGAACACGGCGATCATGTATTTGATCGGCTGACGCATACTTTTATGGGTTTTATTAATGGGTTTACAAGGCCACATTGTGTTTCCTTATGGCGATGACGTCATTCATTATCGACTGACGGCCTCCACGAGACTCTTGTGGTTTGTATACCTTTATCTATTCTTGAGCCCAGTGTCAAGTGTTTTTATTATTGAATGGCGACTTGTGGTTCTATTGTTTCTGTTCTTCTCTTTCTTTGTGTTGTCTTTGATTGGAGCGGTGTTAATGTTTGATGGCATTACACAGGGATCGGCAACCTACGTCCGCTGATTTTGAATGGCACGCGGAAGAGGCCTTTAACGTCCATTCAAGTATCTTCTACAAGATATTTAGTGCTACAACAGGACGACTCTTAGGCGGTTGGCACGCTGATTGAAATATAAATCATACTTTGGCACACTGTTATCAAAAAGGTTGCCGACCCCTGCATTAGACAACTATATTTCGTCAAAGCATGCTGTTTTTAGCTGTTTTTTTTTTAAACTGACGTGTTAGCCACGCCTAGCCTGAAACTTGTTAATTGCCAGTCGCTCGAAGACAATGGAGTGGTTCCATATTTCGGCGCCTGGCTTAAGCGGCGGGGTCTGTGGGCCCAGAGATAGCCCGCGGAGCTTTTGTTGGTGGTCGTGTTTTATAGGAATATTGATTGTCCGGGGAAATTGACGGAATGTTTAATTTTTCCTTTTTTTTGTTGTATTCACTGAAATTAATGAAAATTTGAGGCTTTATGTGTCTTTCTTACTTTGTGGATAGTCTGCAGTAGTGCCACGTTTTATGTGTCTTTCTTACTTTGTGGATAGTCTGCAGTAGTGCCACGTTTTATGTGTCTTTCTTACTTTGTGAATAGTCTGTAGTAGTGCCACGTTTTATGTGTCTTTCTTACTTTGTGGATAGTCTGTAGTAGTGCCACGTTTTATGTGTCTTTCTTACTTTGTGGATAGTCTGTAGTAGTGCCACGTTTTATGTGTCTTTCTTACTTTGTGGATAGTCTGTAGTAGTGCCACGTTTTATGTGTCTTTCTTACTTTGTGGATAGTCTGTAGTAGTGCCACGTTTTATGTGTCTTTCTTACTTTGTGGATAGTCTGCATTAGTGCCACGTTTTATGTGTCTTTCTTACTTTGTGGATAGTCTGCAGTAGTGCCACGTTTTATTTGTCTTTCTTGCTTTGTGGATAGTCTGCAGTAGTGCCACGTTTTATGTGTCTTTCTTACTTTGTGGATAGTCTGCAGTAGTGCCACGTTTTATGTGTCTTTCTTACTTTGTGGATAGTCTGCAGTAGTGCCACGTTTTATGTGTCTTTCTTACTTTGTGGATAGTCTGCAGTAGTGCCACGTTTTATGTGTCTTTCTTACTTTGTGGATAGTCTGCAGTAGTGCCACGTTTTATGTGTCTTTCTTACTTTGTGGATAGTCTGCAGTAGTGCCACGTTTTATGTGTCTTTCTTACTTTGTGGATAGTCTGCAGTAGTGCCACGTTTTATGTGTCTTTCTTACTTTGTGGATAGTCTGCAGTAGTGCCACGTTTTATTTGTCTTTCTTACTTTGTGGATAGTCTGCAGTAGTGCCACGTTTTATGTGTCTTTCTTACTTTGTGGATAGTCTGCAGTAGTGCCACGTTTTATGTGTCTTTCTAACTTTGTGGATAGTCTGCAGTAGTGCCACCTTTAATGTGTCTTTCTTACTTTGTGGATAGTCTGCAGTAGTGCCACGTTTTATGTGTCTTTCTTACTTTGTGGATAGTCTGCAGTAGTGCCACGTTTTATGTGTCTTTCTTACTTTGTGGATAGTCTGCAGTAGTGCCACGTTTTATGTGTCTTTCTTACTTTGTGGATGGTCTGCAGTAGTGCCACGTTTTATGTGTCTTTCTTACTTTGTGGATAGTCTGCAGTAGTGCCACGTTTTATGTGTCTTTCTTACTTTGTGGATAGTCTGCAGTAGTGCCACGTTTTATGTGTCTTTCTTACTTTGTGGATAGTCTGCAGTAGTGCCACGTTTTATGTGTCTTTCTTACTTTGTGGATAGTCTGCAGTAGTGCCACGTTTTATGTGTCTTTCTTACTTTGTGGATAGTCTGCAGTAGTGCCACGTTTTATGTGTCTTTCTTACTTTGTGGATAGTCTGCAGTAGTGCCACGTTTTATGTGTCTTTCTTACTTTGTGGATAGTCTGCAGTAGTGCCACGTTTTATGTGTCTTTCTTACTTTGTGGATAGTCTGCAGTAGTGCCACGTTTTATGTGTCTTTCTTACTTTGTGGATAGTCTGCAGTAGTGCCACGTTTTATGTGTCTTTCTTACTTTGTGGATAGTCTGCAGTAGTGCCACGTTTTATGTGTCTTTCTTACTTTGTGGATAGTCTGCAGTAGTGCCACGTTTTATGTGTCTTTCTTACTTTGTGGATAGTCTGCAGTAGTGCCACGTTTTATGTGTCTTTCTTACTTTGTGGATAGTCTGCAGTAGTGCCACGTTATATGTGTTTTTCTTACTTTGTGGATAGTCTGCAGTAGTGCCACGTTTTAAGTGTCTTTCTTACTTTGTGGATAGTCTGCATTAGTGCCACGTTTTATGTGTCTTTCTTACTTTGTGGATAGTCTGCAGTAGTGCCACGTTTTATGTGTCTTTCTTACTTTGTGGATAGTCTGCATTAGTGCCACGTTTTATGTGTCTTTCTTACTTTGTGGATAGTCTGCAGTAGTGCCACGTTTTATGTGTCTTTCTTACTTTGTGGATAGTCTGCATTAGTGCCACGTTTTATGTGTCTTTCTTACTTTGTGGATAGTCTGCAGTAGTGCCACGTTTTATGTGTCTTTCTTACTTTGTGGATAGTCTGCAGTAGTGCCACGTTTTATGTGTCTTTCTTACTTTGTGGATAGTCGGCAGTAGTGCCACGTTTTATGTGTCTTTCTTACTTTGTGGATAGTCTGCAGTAGTGCCACGTTTTATGTGTCTTTCTTACTTTGTGGATAGTCTGCATTAGTGCCACGTTTTATGTGTCTTCCTTACTTTGTGGATAGTCTGCAGTAGTGCCACGTTTTATGTGTCTTTCTTACTTTGTGGATAGTCTGCATTAGTGCCACGTTTTATGTGTCTTTCTTACTTTGTGGATAGTCTGCAGTAGTGCCACGTTTTATTTGTCTTTCTTACTTTGTGGATAGTCTGCAGTAGTGCCACGTTTTATGTGTCTTTCTTACTTTGTGGATAGTCTGCAGTAGTGCCACGTTTTATGTGTCTTTCTTACTTTGTGGATAGTCTGCAGTAGTGCCACGTTTTATGTGTCTTTCTTACTTTGTGGATAGTCTGCAGTAGTGCCACGTTTTATAAGCCATTGTTGTCCAGCCTGTTATCGTGTACAGTGAGTTACTACGTACTTTTTTTTTGTAGATTTTCTTTATAAGCATAATTATCTTATATACAGTATACAATAGTCAACGTCTTCTTATACTTTCAATTATTGCATACTCTTTATTTCTCTCTTTCTCATATTTTTATACTCTTCTCCTCTCTTTCTCTCTGTCGCTCTTTCTCTCAAAATTTTGTTGCTCCACTTCCCCTCTCTCTCTCTCTCTCTCTCTCTCTCTCTCTCTCTCAGGAATTTAATACAGTCCTCTTTCTTTCTCTCTCAACAGTTTCACACTCTGCCCTGTCACTCGACAATGAAACTGTTGTTTTTTTGTCTCGCAGAGATGACAATGTCTCTCTCTCTCTCCCTGTCTCTCTCTCTCTCTCTCACACACATACACACACATATATTCTCTGTCTTTCACCCTGGTTGTGTAAAACCAAATATCTGATCCCAAGTAACTGTAGTATAATGCATTAATGTCTCCGCCGTGTTTATAGTTTCTCAGAATGGATAGAAAACCCTCCAAGAATGACTTCTTTTTTTGTTTGCCGAGTAAAACATTGTAGAGTTTCAATATAACAATTGATGACTTAGAAATAAATGACACGAGAACTGAGATAAGAAGGTTCCTCTCTTTTTTTTTAATGGAAGCTTAAGAGTGTGGGAGTGATGGAACGAAGTAGTGAAAGAGTGTTGGAGTGATGGAACGAAGTAGTGAAAGAGTGTTGGAGTGATGGAACGAAGTAGTGAAAGAGTGTGGGAGTGATGGAACGAAGTAGTGAAAGAGTGTTGGAGTGATGGAACGAAGTAGTGAAAGAGTGTTGGAGTGATGGAACGAAGTAGTGAAAGAGTGTTGGAGTGATGGAACGAAGTAGTGAAAGAGTGTTGGAGTGATGGAACGAAGTAGTGAAAGAGTGTTGGAGTGATGGAACGAAGTAGTGAAAGAGTGTTGGAGTGATGGAACGAAGTAGTGAAAGAGTGTTGGAGTGATGGAACGAAATAGTGAAAGAGTGTGGGAGTGATGGAACGAAGTAGTGAAAGAGTGTTGGAGTGATGGAACGAAGTAGTGAAAGAGTGTTGGAGTGATGGAACGAAGTAGTGAAAGAGTGTTGGAGTGATGGAACGAAGTAGTGAAAGAGTGTTGGAGTGATGGAACGAAGTAGTGAAAGAGTGTTGGAGTGATGGAACGAAGTAGTGAAAGAGTGTTGGAGTGATGGAACGAAGTAGAGAAAGAGTGTTGGAGTGATGGAACGAAGTAGTGAAAGAGTGTTGGAGTGATGGAACGAAGTAGTGAAAGAGTGTTGGAGTGATGGAACGAAGTAGTGAAAGAGTGTTGGAGTGATGGAACGAAGTAGTGAAAGAGTGTTGGAGTGATGGAACGAAGTAGTGAAAGAGTGTTGGAGTGATGGAACGAAGTAGTGAAAGAGTGTTGGAGTGATGGAACGAAGTAGTGAAAGAGTGTTGGAGTGATGGAACGAAGTAGTGAAAGAGTGTTGGAGTGATGGAACGAAGTAGTGAAAGAGTGTTGGAGTGATGGAACGAAGTAGTGAAAGAGTGTTGGAGTGATGGAACGAAGTAGTGAAAGAGTGTGGGAGTGATGGAACGAAGTAGTGAAAGAGTGTTGGAGTGATGGAACGAAGTAGTGAAAGAGTGTTGGAGTGATGGAACGAAGTAGTGAAAGAGTGTTGGAGTGATGGAACGAAGTAGTGAAAGAGTGTTGGAGTGATGGAACGAAGTAGTGAAAGAGTGTTGGAGTGACTGACTGATCTAGGGAAAAAGTGAAATATCAGTTAAAGAATGTTGGATTGGGAGAGTAGTGACGATAATACGTTTAAGAGTCAGTGAAAAAATACATTTTATCTTGTGTAATTACGAAGGTCCTGGGTTCGAATCCTGGTCAAGCCTAGGATTTTGTTCCCGGGTCTGGAGGGGCGTCTCCCAGCTCTGATGGACAGCTGACTTTAGTTGGCGTAAAATAAGGCGGCAGGGCATTGTGCTGGCCATGCAACCACAGAAAATGGTGAACGCTGCTTCACTGGCCCTTTTGATATTGCCTTCGTTGTTTCCGGTTTAAATTGATACTTCCGGTTTCTCTTGGGGGGGGGGGTGTTCACTAAATTAGGAAACACTCAATGGGAGACGAGAAGAAGGAGTTAACTGACCGTACGTTTTCACCCCTGGACTGTGTTGGAATGAGTTAGACAATAATGAGATTAGTTTCGAGAGTGGGCTCTTCAACCCATTCCCTAGATATTCTATGATTAATCAAAGAGAATTGGTGGTTTTGTAATGCAATATATTACTTGGTTCAAGTTGAACATTGGTATCTTTGAAGTTTGAAGATGGTGTTTGCACGTAACAGGTGTTCAGACTCTCAATGTTGTATATTGGCCTATTTTGTGGTGTAGGCGCTACATAATATTGTTTGTTGTCGTGTCGTTGTCTCGCGTTATATAAGACAAGCCAGATTGCCCGGCCATGCACGGGGGAGAATAAAAAAAAGCAACTATGAATCTAATAATTTAAAAATATATTTTTTTTTTACTGAAGACATTAAGGAAAGTAGATTAATTTAAAATAAATATTGTGGTCGGGTAAAAAATAGGCACATCTTTTTTAGTGATCAAAAAGATACATTGCCCGGTGTTGCCCATGGATTTAAATAATTTTTTTTTTACTAAAGTAATATTAAGTGAAATTTAAAAAAAAGTTATAAAAAAAATTTTTGACTAACTAAAACAAAATACTGATAACAACCGAGATGCCTTTCTAATACTTATGTACTATGTGGCAAATAAAATTATTGTTATTGCTGCTATTGAATCTACATCACAGTTCAGCCTCAATATGAAAAAAACAATCTCTCGTGGCAGTCTCCCGACCCGCTCATATATTACAGCGATTCATGGCCCACAATCCATTGCTTTCTACATTCAGACGTCCGCACGAAAATCACTCACAACTTTCCTAGACACAACATTTATCACGACTTCTGTTATATCCAATGATAATTTCCTCATAGACAACACACTACCTTCTTAACCCCTACCCTTACTAGTCATAACATGCTGGGCCACGGTATCACAATAAGCGGGTCACAAACAGAGGAATATAATTACAATGTCTAGATCACGTTATTGTTATATTCTAGTGATGGAAACACCCTGGCCTAGGACTACTACAATACTAAGGGAAAATAATACACCCATACAAACAGTAACAATTCATATGCATGTTCCAGGGCCAGGCGACCGTAGACAATAAAAAAGAAAGAAAACTAAATACCGAAAGAAACGTTATCACTAGGCCTACAGTTTTTATTGTAATTTTTTTTCTTTCTATTTTAACAAAACACATTGTAGTCATTCGTTTCTCCGTCATTTACTCATAGCATAACTCCTAGTAACACTATAATTTCACGCCGAGCAGATATTTCGTCATTTTTAAACCAAATTAAATAAAAAAAATACCCAAAATACCAAAACCACACAAATTTTTGACCAATGCTTTATTATCATATTTAAATATTGTAGAGAAATATGTTTCTATGTTATTTTGCTATTAGAATGTCGGGTGGGTCGCGAAATAAGAGTTTAAAAACAATCGGATCATGAACAAACAAAAACACAGTTTGTGAAACGGCTGTTTCTATATTCGTACAGACCTTAACCTGAGACAACGAGCTCTATCTCCACTACAACTCTTGTCTGTTTCCCATGATGAACTCCCTTACCTTTCTATTCCTTATATAAGAATCTCATTTTTTTTTGTTGATATAATCCGTAGCCCCATTTATGGGTTTTCAATTATTCCTTGTAATGTGTGCTAGTAAGAGCGTTTCACTAAGGCATGTATATCTTTCTTTTTCTTTTTTTGAAAACATTGCCATAAAGAGAAGAAGAGAAAAAAGAAGGGTCTATGGATGAACTCGCGGGTTCAAAGAAATGCACTGCTCTGGCGCTGCCTTTAAATGACCGGATATAACAGTATATTTCACGTCGAGCCTACCAATTGGGAAAGTATCGCCTTTACCACACGTCACACGTTAGTTGGCTTCAGAACAGGGATAAAGGCATGACGGGGAAATCCGTTTTCTTCTGGAAACGGAAGTTGAAATGCTCACCTTTGGTTTTGCCAGCACGATTTTTTTGTATTTCTGGCCACACACCTTTTTACCACCCCCTCACTTTTTTCTCCCTCACCCCCCCCCCCTTATTGGTGGAAACGTGATACAAGTCCAGGTAGATTGATGTCATAAGACAGGTCCCCCCCCCCCCACACACACACCCCTTTCTGGCTATAACTATCCTGTAATCCTGAAAAGAAAGTTGATACGTTACATCCTGGAATGCAAAGATCCGAGTTTTATTCTGAATGTACATAACTGTTACATTATTCTAGTCTTCTGTAGTGTATTATGTAGGCTATAATAGATATACTCGTTGTTGTTCTGAATGTACATAACTGTTACATTATTCTAGTCTTCTGTAGTGTATTATGTAGGCTATAATAGATATACTCGTTGTTGTTGTTCAAGTGATCAAATTGTGGGGCGCAGGTGGAGAGAAAGAGAGAAAAATGTAATAGTGAGGTGGAGAGAATTGTATATGAGAAATAGGGAGAGAAAGAGAGATATTTAGATGGGAGAAGGTGAATGATAAAGAGAGAGAATGAAAGTGTACCTGATACAAAGAGAAATTATATATAGAGAGGGGGGGGGGAGAAGTGGGAAACAAGAAAATCAAGATTAGAAAGATAAACAAAAAAAATATAAAAAAAGACAGCAGACGATAACAACGGGGTGTAAATCATTGTTTAAACTGGATGTGAGCAGTTGTAAGAAAAAGTTTCCATTGAACGAATGTATTTCTCTTTGCCCCCCCCCCCTTTTTTTTCTCTCTCCCTCCCTTCCATCCCTCCCACCCCACCCTCTCTCCCTGCCTGATGGCCATACAATGTTTATCCCTGAAGGTTGCCGATGCATTAGGGAAATGCAGACTCCATTGAAATCACGTACTTCCTTGATGGCCGGTCTTGTAGTTTGTCCGTGTTGCCAACTGTGTGAATTTATTGGCAGCGTCACAGAATCTCCTATCTCTACCTCCCCACGTAGCGGCCATTAAAACAGCTGTACACATTCATTACGTTCTTGTCCTTTTCAATTAGACTTTTTTTCTTCGGCTTTTAGCTGTAAACTTTTTAATATAAAGCAACCTTACGAAAATTGTTCCGTTGCAATTGTTGTTGTTTTTTTAACCCTTATGCGAGAACAAATGCATATAAGTACTCTTTTTTCCCTCGTTTCATTCGGGCATGGAATGGGTTGCCTGAAAAAAACAACAGGAAAACCCGTAAGTTAACATCATTTAAAACATTAATAAAAATGCAAGGACTCGGACCACGTAGGATGCAAAAATCTTCTTTATAGAAAGGGCGTCTGTAATGTATACGAAAACAAAACTCGTTAATACTAATAATAGTTCATAAGATGTGGCTTGAAGTTTCCCGAAAGGCCGGGTTGTGGTCCCGGTACAGGACCAAGGAAGGGAAATGATTTGGTCGCTTCTTCTTTATCGTCGCTCTCAAGTGTTGCAGGATTTAGACAAGTCCAATACCCCGTGATGAACATCGCCGTGGCTGTCAGTTGCTCCAGTCCACCATACAGATTCCTGGGGCCATATGGCTGATCGGGTAGAGCGGTACAGGGAACAGGCTTCAAGGACATGTTCCGCATTTTTGGGGGAGCTGTTCCGCAAGGGGCATATTTCACTTGTTCCAAGTTATAGTTTGCTTCAGCCTGTTTATGACATTTCCTTAATTAACATGAAGATGAATTTCTTGAAATCGGCTTGTGAGTTTCAATTAAGCATCACTATTCGGGGGTTTCTTTCATTCATTGAGATTAATTTCTTTTAAGTATTGCAAAAAAACAGAATGATGTTCATGGTCTAATGATCTTGTTGTATTCGCGATAAACCTAAATGTCTTCAGTAAAAAAAATAATTAATTATTAGTCTAGATCTGTAGGTTTTTGTTCATCGTAGTTTATACAAGTTTTTATCTGTAGCTGAAACAGGCCTGTTTTTATTCCCCCCCCCCCCCCGCCCCCCGGGCAACGCCGGGGAAAATAAGC
This sequence comes from Anisus vortex, assembly GCA_949126835.1. Lineage (NCBI taxonomy): Eukaryota > Metazoa > Mollusca > Gastropoda > Planorbidae > Anisus > Anisus vortex. Next base: position 1,211,752 of record OX421505.1, on the reverse strand, counting down.
TTGTGTATATATAAAGAAAGAGAGAGAGAAAGAAGAAATAAAGATATAAATACATATTGAAATGAAACAATGGACATGACGTTTAGTTTAAATTTAAAAAGAAACATCTAATGTCAAATTCAAGAAACAATCTTTTTCTGTGAACCCAATGTTGAGTGGTGATGTACTTTTACTATCATCAAGTCCTTCCCACCGGGGGAAGCTAATGTCTTTACACCTGTTGGCCCTCTTAGCTAATATTTAAATGTTCCTTTCAGTGGGTCTTGTCTAACGAAGTGACCTGTGACCCCAATTCACGTGCTGCTGCTTCCATTAGGTCAATTATGTGCCGCAGCTGTGTGGTCATTACGCAGGGCATTCACTTCCTGTCTAGACAGAGGCGTGTCGTTCTAGTTGAGTGATTGGCGTGAGGAACTTCTTCCATTGTCTGGGTAAGGTGGCTTTGTTTAGAGCCCTGTTGTTTTTTTTTATAATGTAGTTGGTTTGATGCATCTATTGGCAGTTTACGCTTACATCAGTTTCCTGCGGACACAGCTTATACGGCGGATAGTGTGGCCAGCACAACTCCCAGCCGCCTTATACTTTTCCTTAAACCATTATTTGGGTATTTATCAGAGTTAGGCAGACACTCTCTCGTCCCGGGAGGGAGGGGGTATAAATCTTGATCGTCAGTACAATGTGATTTGAACCCAAGTCCTTTGAAATGGCCTACTTTCCCTACAATCGCATTGCATGCCGTGGTAATAGAAACTGCTTACTGCAGTATTTCCTGCTAAAAAAAAAAAATTTTAAAGACCCGAAATAAAACGAAAACGAAAAATCTTGGCTTTTATAATTATTTTTAAAATCTAAAACACAAGAGAAAAGTTGGCAGCGATCTTAGCTATAAATAGATCAACTAGCCTACTCTCCAGAAGTAAAAGTTCTCATTAAGCTCATGATTTATTCAATGGCAGCAGACGTCAGAGCTGGATACAAACAGCAGACGATGTTTCATTGCTGGAATATGTTGGTGTCTGGTGTATATCATGTATATGTCTTTTGTTTTTAGACTGTAGAAAAAAAATCATGAAAAGTAATGAATATTCACGTATAATCATTGTGTGTGTGTGTGTGTGTTTGAGTGAATGCACATAGATATGTTAATGTTCGTTTTCGGGTTAGTGTAGACTGTAGAGTTAGACCTTTATTTTATGTATGAGTGTAAATCAGTATGTGTATTTGTGTGTGTGTTGATATGAATATGTTTGTGTGTGGTTATATTTGTATGTACAATCATCTTAAAATATAACTCATATATTGATTGCATGCTTTTGTCTATTGGATTATCTTCTAATTTGATAGAATTTCTATAGACTAAGTACTTAAAGATTAGTATTCACTCGAATATTTCTGATGTTATATTATGCTAACGGCTTTCCTGCACGTGCCGTGTGTGTGTGAGGGAAATAGCGGATTATATGACGTCATCAAATCTTGAGTGTGCCTGATGAATGTAAAACAGTTAGTTCCCTTTTAGTCACACAGAGAGGTCAAGCGTGGTTCTAGTTTGACTGACGACGGCACACTTCGCGATTGCGTTGTCAGAACAATGCTCAGCCGCCACTGCTCTCTTCCAGTTGGACTTGAGACGTCATTTCGACCAGAAAAGTCAAAACAGATTTCAACTACATTACCGATGGATTGTAGTGCAAAGGACCACCATGCTAAGGGATTTAGTGTTCTCGTTATGAATAAGATCCTTGAATTTTGAATGTAAGCTGTTTTGGTTTTCGCCTCACTACTGTAAGGAGCCCGTGAACAAATTCTGGCCTTGCACATGGGATAAGAAAAATTGTATTGTTTTCATTTCATACAAGCTAAATTGCCCGGCGCTGCCAGAGTGAAAATAAAACAGGCCTGTATAACCTACAGATAAAAATAAATTAAAAACTACAATGAACAGAACGCTATAAACGTAATGATTAACAATATATTTTTTTTTTACTTAACACTTTTAGAAAAGTCATTTTATTTTTTAAAAAGAGAAATTGTAGAAAAAAAAATATTGACCAACTCGAGAATCGAACCCGGGTCACCCGCATATCAGTCCGATATGTTAACCACTCAGCTCACGAAGACACATGTCTGAAGTGAAATCGCACAAGTATAATATGAGACATTCAGGTCACGTGTCTTTAAATTGGTCGAACACACACACAGTCTTCTTTATATACCGGTATATAGAAGATGAACTTATTATATAATAGTGTTTTATTATATTTGTAAATAAGAAGTTAGTGTGTTGTTTTGTTTATAGTATTACTACTTTGCAACCGTCTCTCCTGTAGTGTTTCTAAATATAGTAATTTGACTGTTGGTGTTTATCTTTGTTAAGAGTTTAGATGATAAATTGTACGTCTTTTTTAAAAAAACTGCATTCTCCCTAGTTCCACAATTAAATTAAAGGTTATCTCCAGTTGATGAGTTCCAGGTAGAAGAGGCAAATATTCTAGTTGTAGTCGGCAACATACGACAGAGTGCCAGACACCCCGAGGGATTTTCAGAGGCCTTAGTGCTACAGCAGGGTGACTTTTAGGCTGTTGGCACGCTAAATGAATTAGAAATCATACTTTGGCACACTGTTATCAAAACGTTGCCGACCCCTGTTCTAGTTAATGGCTTTCTAAATCTACTACATCCTTTTAGTGTGCCGTTTTGTCATTTAATTTATAAAGAATTTATTTCTTTCAATTATACAGCTTAACGTTTTTTAACGTGTAAATTGTTTTAGATGAACTGAAAATGTTTGTTTAAGCAGCACAACCAGAACACACTCAAACATAAGACAACTTCAACCAAATAAATCATTGATCCAGGAAATTCCGGCAATTATACCCTCATCTCAATTCTCAACACATCCTGCTGTCCCTGTTCTTAATGGGTTATTTGCTTTATTTTTTATTTATTTTTTTTCGGTTTGTTTCATGTTTTTTAGGGAGAAAATTCGTACACCCTCTCAAGACAGCATTGTATTCTCTGAGCACAAGATTTGATGACGCAATTGTCGCATTCATTACCCCGTTTCTCCTTTTGTCTTGTTTTCTTTCCGGTTTGTACGTGTGTTCGCGCGCATGCGTAAAGTAATGGATGAAACTCACGCACTTTTCACACTAGTCACAGATCTAATTTTAGGATTGTATGATGAATGTTGTACAGTTGTACCTGATTATATCTTGCCGGTGTTGTTTTTTTTTTGTGTGGTAGCTTGCCTTATCGAGATCATGCTGGTTACCAAATTGTTTTCTATGAGCACAATGTTTGATGACGCAATTATCCCCTTTATTATTGTGTTGTTGTTTTCTCAACCCTTTGAAATAGTAGTATGGTTTTGTGAGCTGATCTCGCATCCGGTGCTAAGTGTTGTTACTGCTGTAGTGTATGTGTTGTCTTATGTGTGTGTGTGTGTGAATGTCTTATTGTATGTGAGTGTGTGTTGGTGTGTGTTGTGTGTGTTAGTGTGCGTTTCTTATATTTAACCGAGAAAACAATGCCCTTGGCTTTAATACTTGCCTTTTCTTTGACTCCCGTGTATGAGAAGTCTAAACCTATCTGTTTGTGGTTTTGCAAAACGATTAAAGGATTGTTATTTGCCATAAAACAGGGCTCCTCGTGCATCGCGTAGGCATTGTTTGTTGTTGTTCTTAGTAGTGTATCGAAATACATGCTGTTGGTTTTCTTAGATAATATTATTTGCATTTTCTAATCCTTCTCTTCATCTGTTCTCTCTCTCTCCTCATTCTATTCTATTAAATCTCGTTTTTTAATCTCTATTTTCTCTTTCCCTCCATCTCTCTCTCTCTCTGTCTCTCTCTTGTTCTCTTCCCAGGCTGTCTTGAATATATTTACTACATTTTGATATGAGTAACCTACAATCAACCCCCCCCCCCCCCCCGCCTTTTTCGTTTGTTTCTCGTATACAAATGACATGCTTTTCACACACAAAAATTTTCTTTACATCAGAGGTTGTTTTATCTACAGTGCTGCCAGTTTATATAAAAAGTAAAGTATCCCGTCGCACCAGATTAAACCGTGACGTCGCTGAAGCGGGGTTCACCAGTTTCTGTGGCCACGGCATACTAGGAGATTGTTTGGCCTGCACAACGCCCAGCCACCTTTATTAAACCCCAACGAAAGACAGGTACCCACAGAATAGAAATATAATTATTCTGTGCAGGTACCCATCAGAGCTGGGTAGACTCAGGGACACCCTCCAGACCCGAGAACAAATCCTAGCCTCGAACCCAGGACCTTCGGTACGCCAGCCGAACGTGCCTTCGCTCGACTACCGTGCTCCTGTATATAATTCTTAAATAATTTTTTTTTTTTTAATAGCAGTAGTAAGGTACCGGTATAGTTAGGTATCTAATACTTAAACTTTGAGTAGATCGCCATGGGTTAAACTTGAGATCTACTTCAAAATTGAAAACCCCGATTTGAAGAGAAAAACTGAAGAACTGTGAATCACTGCTTTACATTCGAGATGTTGTATGGTGTTGTTTTGTGTGTGTGAATGTTTTCCTACAATAGTATTTGTTTGTCATTGGTAATCACCTCCATGTTAGCCCGTCACGTGATCTGTGTTGTCCTCCCAACATAGCAGTAAAAAAAACTAAGCAACAAAAAAAAAAAAACTTAACAGCTGAGAGTTGTCTGCGCATGTGTGCGTGTCATTTGGTCAGTGTCCGTCCCTCGTTCTCACCCCCTCTCCCCTCCCACCAGCCCCTTCACCCGTTCCCAACGACATTAGTTGGTATAGTTAGCTGGTTAACCCTTCCCGTACCGACCTACTTCTATCTATGCTGCCTTCAGTTTCGCTATATACGCGCCCGGGACTGTAAGGGTTAATCTATGAAAGACATAGAAAGCTGTAGTAGGTTTTCAAATGTTTGTACACATTGTTGACTCACGGGGAGGGAAGAAAGTGATTTCCTGGGGCAGATATTTCAGCTAGAGAGTGACACTTGTGTTTAGTTATTGTATTGTCTGACTGTTTACTTTAATGAAGTGATGTCTTTTTCTTTGAGAAAGAAAGCTTTAGGCGCCGATAATTACATCAAAATGTAATATTTGTATTGTTTACATTATAACATAGGTCAACGTTTCTTGTTAAATAAAAAGTCATTAGTACTTAGTAAAAATGTAGGCTATCTTGTATTGTCCCCTGTCTGTTTATATTGTTGTCTAAATGCTTGCTGAACTAAATGCAAGTCAATTTATCTATCTATCTGTCTTTCTAACGTTTTTTTTCCAGCTTAACGGTATGTCTCTCTGTTTAAGAAAATTATCTATATACTTGCGTATCTGTTCGTCTATCTCTCTCTATATATATATATAATATAGATAGATACATGGAGAGAAAGAGAGAGAGATAGATAGATAGGTAAATACATTAAATAGATACATAGTTTGTAAGAGTTAAGAGAGAGTAGGCCTATTGTGCCGTGTGTTGTAATCCAGTGTGTGAGTCGATGACATGGAATGCTGTGTGCCGCCATCGAATGACGTTAAAACTCGTTAAATGTTGGGAATTTATTACCGCGTACCTGCAGTCAACCGAATTTGATGACGTCAAATCTCGCTTTTTTTTTTAAATTATCATCCTAGTGAAACTCTCTGTACAAAAGAAAAACACTTCCTTACCCTACCCCGCCCCCCTCCAGTTTACCCTCCCACCCTCAGTATATAGATTTTTGGTGTCCTTGACATTCCAAAGTGGCTAATCAAGGGGAGCTAAATAGCACGGAGATATCTGTGTTTGAGAGTAAGATGAATCTATGACAACGCGTGTGTTTACAAAGGGCGGTAAATCCTTGTTATGTGCTGTCTGTCTCCCTTTTGTTTTCAAATTGATTTCCAGGTTTCCCACTGCGCACTTTTCCCTTGTAACAACAACGTACAGTCACTGAGGGGGGAAATTGTGTTCTTACCTATGTTGATGTACAGTCATAGGTAAATTTAGGTGATTAGTCAAAGACGCCTGCTGGGGAGAGAATGCTTGTTTCAACACGTCATGTATCCTGTCACTGTCATCGGCGTAGTCTTCTATCCTTTGGTTCTACTTATATTTAAATTTGTTTAACCTTATACATGTTAAATATTGAAACTGTATAGCCACGCTGGAATACAGCTCTATGTACCGTGTCCCGGAGAAACAAAGATTATTACGGCAGTATCTATGGGGGTGGGGGGGGGGGGCACGGCGCCCCAGTTGTGGTAAGGTAAAGGCGGCTGGGCATTGTACTGGCTACACATATAATTAGGGTTGCCAGACGTCCGGCAAAAGGGGGACATGTCCTCCTTTTTAGACTTTTGTCCTCCGTCCGGAAGGCAAAGCTTAAAACCTTTAAAATGTCCGGCTTTTAAAATAGTTTATGTTAAGTAGGCGTTGGCCTACAGTATTAAACATAGTATTAACCACTTAAGGATATAATTCATAAACAAGTGATCATTTGGACAAGAAAAGAAAGATCCATTTTCCTAAAGACTTGTATGAGCTGTAAAGTTTATTTTTCAAAGTTGCCCAAATGCAAGCTGCCATTTAGACTACTGTGAATTTATATGTTTTTTTTTTTTTTTTTTTTTTTATGTTTCTTGTTCGGTTTACCAATTTGCACTTATTTGCAGCTCTAGTAACAAAATTATACTGATTAGGCTTACGAGTTTATTGCGAAGCTATTCAATTGAAACACAATGTCATCCTGTGTCCTGCTTTTTTTCTTGAATGCCCTCCTTTTTGTCTCTGGATGTCCCCCTTTTTGTTTCTGGATGTCCCCCTTTTTGTTTCTGGATATCCTCCTTTTCGTCTCTGGATGCCCTCCTTTTTGTTTCTGGATGCCCTCCTTTTCGTCTCTGGATGCCCTCCTTTTTGTTTCTGGATGCCCTCCTTTTTGTTTCTGGATGCCCTCCTTTTCGTCTCTGGATGCCCTCCTTTTTGTTTCTGGATGTCCCTTTTTTGACACCCATGTTGTCTAGAACCCCTACACATAATCGCCTAGTATTATAGGAGTATGCCGTTGCTTTAAAAAAAAAGGTCATATGAATCCATTTTATCCGAAAGGATATTTATTTTTAATATAATAGCTACAGCTCGACATAAACATATATATTAAATTCGCTATTTTATTCTCTGTGTGTATCAAAGTGCAACAATTTTCAGAATCGGCTAATGTAAAACATGAATACAAGAAAACATATTAAAGATTTTTACGAAAAACTTGAGGTGTGGGTTTTTTAGGGATTGTTTAATATCGCGCACAATTTTGCAGACGTTGTTGTTATGTTTTGTGGGGAATCCGTTTTCCGCCATCAATAAATCAAAAGTCAAACTCCACACCTCGTAGAAGACAATTGGCATGGAGAATATGGGAATATCCACTTATGGGCTGGGACTTAACTAGAGGCTAGCTGTCTGGTTCCGGGAACATGATATATTGAAACATATCTTTCTTAATGTTGTTGTTGTAAAGAAAACGGATGTGTAAGGTGCACGTTTTTCGGACTACTGTTTCGTAAGGCAGTAGCGTGCAGTGTCCGTCAGTGCCGAAAACTTTTCAACGTATCCGCCGTTTTATTCACAAACAAGAGAGGACATGTGGTTGTGTGTTGACAGGTACATGTGTGTCTGACGTTACAGACGTTGGCTGGGTGGGATTTGGGGGAGGGTGGCATTAAAGGGGGAGTTTTAGTTAGAAAAGCCCAGGCATGCCGTTCGAATAGAACACAATGTCCGTTTGTTTTGAACTGTTCCATGGTTAGACGGGTTTATGTTGCCAGGGGCAACGGTGACCACCTGTAGGCGCCAATGTTATGAAAGGACAGACAAACGGCGGTTAATAATGTTTAAGCTTTAAAGATTAGTTTCAAAGACTATGTATTATTTTATCCATTATGTTCTTCTATTAATCTGTCTATTATTGTCTTTTCGCGAACTTGATCTTATACTACAGTAGATTTAATAGACCGTTATAGATCACGGCGTACGCCATGGATTGAGCCTTACACGCTGAGAACGGATTTCCAGTGGCGTTTGCTTAATGGTTTCCCTAGCTAATTTTTTACCTATTTGGATCTAAACATTAAATTTTGTCTACTATCGTAGAATCGTCTGTTCTTCTCGAGTTGCCTGATCAAACCAGGAAGACTAACATTTAAACATCATGTAAAAAAAAACAAACTAAAAAGGTAATGTTAATTTAAGACTCGAGTGATACTGGAAAAGACAGAGAACTTGTATAGTTCATTATAGTTGAAATATCTCCATTATAGTTGTTGTATGAGTATTGTAAAAGATTATTGTCTTGTGTTTTATTTAGTAAAAGCAGTATCCTTGATCTATACAGTTTATAAGCCTACGCTGTTTGTTTAAATGTGAATGTGCTTCATATCTCCACTGAATCATTATATCTGACATTTATTACTGAATAAACTTGGGACAAAACCATATTTTACTTTTTGTTTTGTTGTTTTCTTGGGATTAATCCATAATTCTAATGTCCTAATGTCCTAATCTGTAACGAGTTTGGGGAATGTAAAGGCCGCTTTTCTAACACTGTCCAAATTGGGCTGCACAACGCGTGGAGGGTGGAGGGGGGGGGGGGGCGCCGCTGCTTGAGAAATCAATGCTAGAGCCACCTGAGGGGGCCATAAATCATATGCCTTGGGATAATATACCTGTATATCTGTATATACTGCTACCTGGATTTGATTAGTCTTAGCGTTTGGCTACACGCCAACTAGATAACAGATCTACACGATCTACGCTGACATTGTCACTGACAAATATAATATTTAGGCTTAACTCTGGAATTAGGCTTGGCTTGGCCCTTGGCTATTGGTCGAGATGTCAGTAGGTCAGTTATTTTTTAATTGAGGTCGAGGGGGGGGGTGGGGTGGGGGGAGAGATGAAATAAACTTCAATTATTGATTTTATTAAGGGTCGTCCACCAATCTGTGCGTTGTTTTTTCTATGTCAGATCTGACCAGTAGGCTGTCAGTGTGTTTTGATTAGTCTAGTGGCTTATTAATGTTTTAAATGATGTTAAGTTACTGGTTTTCTTATCTAATACATTACAACACGCTCCGTTCTATATAGAAGATTGATGCGTCCTACGTTAATCTGTGGTTTGAGTCTAGTCTTGTCCAGTTAGTTTGTGTTGTTGTTTTTAGTTTAAGACTAGTCGCTATTGATCCTTTGGGCCGGTGAAGCAGCATTCACCATTTCTGTGGTCATGTCATACTAGCCGCATTTACTTTATCCTTACTAAAGTCAGGTAGGCCTAGCCAATAGAGCTGTGTAGACTCACTGTAGACTCAGGGACACACCCCAACATCCCGATCCTAGTAAACAAAACAAAACTTCATAGGCCTACATCTTAACTCATTTTACTACTTATCACTATTAATATGCCAATTTACAATTTAAACACAAAGAATTATAGGCTACCTTAGTGAACTATCATTATTATTCTCATTATTATATATGTTACGTATCTACAAATCAACAATAACATTTGATGTGTATCACTGTAATCAGTACTAGCTGTCTGAATTTCACGAATTTCTGTGTAATTTTACTGGCGGGACACAAAAATCCACTTGGTGTGACGAATGCGGCCCGCGGGCCGTGTATTTGAGACCCATTGTCTACATGAGCCTCAACAAATAGTAATAACGTTCACGTGTATAGCGGCATATTATAACCTCGTATGCATCCGTAAACATGATATTAAAATAAACCTTTGCCTTTTCACCATTCCCCCGTAAAAACTAAAAACTGTAGGTTGACCTTCCAGGAAAACACAAACATTAATGTCTGCGTGCCGCCTATGTCCTGAATCGTGTAGTGCGCGCCAATTGAGTGATTCTTGCAGAGCATTATGTCACCGCGGTTTTCTGAATTCCCGGTAATTGTCACCGCGGCTTGTTGGGGAGTTCCGTCACCCCCCACCGCCCCCCTTTCTCCCCCACTTCTCCCCCACACACACTCACACACATGACAACCTGGCAGTGGTTTAAAAAGCCGCGAAGAGAGGAGGGGGGGGGGGACAGAAAAAAGAAAAAAAACAACTATACAGCGAGTTACTTCACGCATGTATTTGTGCGTGCGTGTGTGGTGGTGGATTATAGTGGAAGAAAAAGTTGAAACCTACACTTACTTTAGATTAGTACTTGACGCGGTAGTCACTAGAACGGGCCGGAGTTAATCTACACTGCTTCTATTATAGTGTTTATATTATACATGAAGTTTTGCCTTGGTGTGTCTGGGTCTGGATAGAGTGTACACAAAAGGAAACATGTGGTCGAAGGTTGCTTTATTCTTTACAGCTATGGTAAGTCTTTAATTACGCTGTGTACACTGTAGACCATAACTTTAGTTTTATTACATTTCTAATTCATTTTATAAACACTTTTATTTTTATTTTAAAATAACTTCTTTTATCTCTTTTTTTGTTTAAATACTTTCTTTTTTCGTTTTTTTATTATTTCTTTTCTTTTTAACTTTCTTTTTTTATTTTATGTACATTTCTTTACTTTCTTTTCTTTACTTTTTCTCTTTTATTCACTTTTTTCTTCAATTTTTTACATTTCTTGCCTTTTTTCTTTCTTTACTTTGTTATTTTCTTTACTTTAAAAATTGTATTTACTTTTCTTTTCTTTACTTTTTTTTATTTTATTTTGTTCTGTTCTTTGTCTTCTCTTTTTTTTTTTTCTTTTCCTTTTTGTATGTTTCTTTTTTTTTCTTCTTGATTCTTTAACAGCTTTTTTCCCTAACCATGAAACGGATTCCGACTTCAGACTTCATTTGAGATGTGTTTAATCAATGGACATGCGGTGACAATGTACAAATGATCTACCAATTCCGCTAACTGAGCTTGTGTTTTTTTTTGTGTGTGTGTTTATTCGACATGCAGAATGCATTATCCCATATGTTGCATATGGTCATGAAATGATGCACGCTGTCTTAACTAGCGTAGGCAGCGTAGGCCTACCGTAGGTCCTAAAAAAGTTAAGTAAAGTATCCCGTCTGACCAAATTGATCCATAGGTCCGGTGAAGCAGCGTTCACCAGTTTCCGTGGCCACGGCATACTAGGTGATTGTGTGGCCAGCACTATTTAAAGCCGCCTTTACTTTACCCCAACTAAGGTCAGGTACCCATCAGAGCTGGGTAGACTCAGGGACACCCTCAAATCCTGGGAAAAATCCTAGCCTGCACCAGGATTCGAACCCATGACCCTTGGATCGCCAGTCGAACGCGCTGCCGCTGGGCTACCGTGCCCCATAAAGATCGTAGGTCCTGGGCCTCGAATATTGGTGAAGGCTATGATGTCTTCCCTATCTCTTTGTCTCATGCTGAGGGTGTCCCTGAGTATAGGCCTACCCACCTCTGATAAAAGACCTGGCATTAGTTTCGGCAAAGTTGAAGCGGCGATGCTTTGTGCTGGTCTCGCAATCCCCTAGTATTCCATGGCCAATGAAACTGACGAGCCCTTTCGGATCGATTCTGTCTGACAAGACTACTTTCTACAATAGCATAAAGTCTGGACAGGTCAGATGTGATGTGTGGGGTGGGTGGGGGCGTACCGAGCTGGTAATGTGTGTGTGCTACTGGATGTGTATGTTGATGTCACCAACTGACAACGTGTCATGTTTGTTGATCTTCCAAGTCTGGCCACTGGAGACCACACCACGTATTGGTGTCCTTATCCTGCTGGGAACGGTGGCAACGTCAGGGGGGGGGGGGGAGTGCGTCATCGAGATATGCCCGTACGGCGCGCGGCGATAAAAGATCCATTCCCCCCCTACCCTATTCCACCTTCCCCTACCTCTTCCTGGTGGTGTGTTTAATTACCACTGCACGTATCTCTCACTGGCTCTGATAACATGGCAGAATAAAACCCGAGGTGTTTTGTTTTTTTTTATAGCCATTGGCGGCACACGGAGGTGAAATCGAAGTAGATGTATGTATGATAGAAAAGGGAATCGAACCCGAACCGAACACACTGAACTCGATCGTTAGTTATCGACAAACCGAACCCTGATGGTGACCGAACCCAACCTGAACATCAAAGTCGCCGAGTAAGCCATCGAATCGAAACGAACCTATCACAATCTTATAATAAGAACCAAAAATAGTGGGTTCGATTCCCATCTCTAGGCCTAATGAATTAGCAAAAGAGAGGGGTGATGTTGGGAAACAGGAGCCGGGTGGGATAGGGATAGGGTTAGAAAAGAAATATGAAAGCATCCCCGTCAGACCAAATTTGACCTACTGGCCCCGTGAAGCTAGTGTTCTGTGTTTTATTTATTTCTACATTCAACCGCTGTTTTCTCTTTGGTGCCGTTCTTCTTTCTCTGGTTTGTTGATAGTGTTGCCATCTTCAAGTCTTCTCTGCAGTGAAACCACATGCAGCAATGTTAAACACAAACTATATGCTCTTAGGCGTGAACAGATGCAATACAAATACTATTTCTTCCCAAGTGGCATCTGGGAATGGAATGGGTTGCCTGGACAAACCAAATAAACCAGTAAACTTTAAAGCATTGAGCAAAACGCGAGACTAGACTCAGACGACGGATGAGCGTAGGACGCAATAATCTTCTTTATAGTATAGAAGGAGCGTCTGTTATATATAAGATAATTATTTCATCTGTTCAATGTAGATTTCAATTAGATTTAGATGCAAAAATAGTTACTCTGTCCAGTAACCATGTTATACATATTAACACGCTATTATACATGTTTACATTCGTTTCTAAAATACCCCCCGCTCCCTTTTTTCATCCAATTCCTCCAAGAACCCAATCGCCCCCCCCCCCCTTTCCTAGAAGGCTACACTGCCCTAATATGTAATCTCACACCCTAAAACGCTCCAGGCAAAATTTCCACAGCGGCCATTTTTTTGTCTCGTTCATCCCGTCCGTGATTTCCGTTTTTGAAGAAATGTTAAGAGTTATAATTACACCACGCCCCTCCCCTCCCACCTCCTCACGCATTCTCTCCCAACTTCTCCCTTCTTTAATAGTTAAGAATTATATCTTCTCTTCTCAATCTCTCTCTCTCCCTCTCTCTCTCCCTCTCTCCCTCTCTTTCTCTCTCTCTCTCTCTCTCTCTCTCTCTCTCTCTCTCTCCCTCTCCCCGTGTCGTCTGTCAAATGAGCGTTCAACAAAAAAAAAAGGAAAAAAAGAAATATATAGGTCAGTGTTACTCAAACCCTACTCATTTCCGGTCAGGATTATATATGGCGGCTAGAGTTTCTTTTTCTTTTGTGTTTATATATTTCTTGTAAAAGAAAACCAAAAGATCACGTTCAATTGATTTATTCAGTTTATGGTGGGTGGTGATGGTGAAGGACCTTTGTGTAGGTCTAAATGTGCAGGTCTTAATGTGTAGGTCTAAATCTGTAGGTTTAAAAGTGTATGTTTAAATGTGAAGGTCTAAATGTGTATGTCTAAATCTGTATTCTAAATGTGAAGCCTAGGTTTAAATGCTTTCTATATGTTAATGTGAAAATGTGTATCCTGAATTCCTGAAAATGAGAAAAATCTACGATAAGAAAAGGGAGATAATTAATTAATTGTGTTGATATAATTATTGTGTGTTGGTTTTTATAACTGCGCGGTGCAAAAGGGGATGTTGGTGGGGGGGGGGGGGTAGGACTGGTCTGGAGTCTGGGGGGAGGGGGGTAATTGAATTCTTGAACTACAACAGAAACCAGAAACGTGGTCGTATGCTTGTTTACCTTTGAAAGATCAGGTGCTTGTATAGATGCAGTGAGTGTTCAAAACAAAACCCATTGTTTACTGTGTCGGTGTGCTGTGGTGAACAGGGGGCGGGGTTAGGTTGTGATTTTGTGGGATATTTGGGGGCAAAATGCTGGTTTAAAGAAAAAAGAAGATGAATAATTCTAGCGGGATAAATGAACTGGAGTAGTTCTTTACTGTGTGTTTTTTTTTAACTACAAGCCCTAATGGCTGTAATTTTGAGAACTTGAGGAGGTGTTGGCCTCCAAATTATAGAGGAGAGAGCGGATGTTGGACGATTCTGAAAGAATTATGGGATATAATCTAATATACAGGTTGGTGGGGTACATTTTTACGTGTTTTTTTTTTAAAGTTTTTCTCTCTTTCTATTCCTCTATACATTTAATAGCCTGAACACTGCAAATATCTTTTTTCCTATCTCCAAGAATATTAAGTTGTCCTTCTCTCTACATCTGTTTTGTTGTTTTCTGTGTATTGTATGCTATGCCGTTCTTCTTTCCATCTCTATATTTATTTCATTTATTTTTCGTGCCTGCTTCCATGTCTTCCATCAAGCAACGTATGTTTCTAGTTTGTATGTGCCTTTACCTGCATTGTTTGGCAGCAGCGCATTCGACTGGGCGTACCGAAGGTCCTGGGTTCGAATCCAGGCTAGGATCTGTTTCCCGGATCTATCCCTGAGTCTATCCAGCTCTGATGGCGGCTGGGCATTGTGCTGGCCACACATCCCCTAGTATGTCCCTGAGTCTACCCAGCTATTATAGCGGCTGGGAATTGTGCTGGCCACACATCCCCTAGTATGTCCCTGAGTCTACCCAGCTCTGATGGCGGCTGGGCATTGTGCTGGCCACCCATCCCCTAGTATGACCCTGAGTCTACCCAGCTCTGATGGGTACATGACATTAGTTGGGGTAAAGTAAAGGCGGCTTGGCATTGTGCTGGCCACACATCCCCTAGTATGTCCCTGAGTCTACCCAACTCTGATGGCGGCTGGGCATTGTGCTGGCCACACATCCCCTAGTATGTCCCTGAGTCTACCCAGCTCTGATGGGTACCTGACATTAGTTGGGGTAAAGTAAAGGCGGCTGGGCATTGTGCTGGCCACACATCTCCTAGTATGCCGTGACTAACGAAACTGGTGAACGCTACTTCACCGCCCCTATGACCAATTCGGTCAGTCGGGTACTGTATATTCTACTTTATATAGAGGAGGGGAGGGTGTTGGTGGTGTCCATCTTGAGTATTGGTATAACGGTATAACGGTATTGTACTGTGAACACAACCTCTCTCGTAGAGAATGTAGGCTTGTTTGTCAACATTGTTTTTTACTCTGCTTAGTTGACTAAACTAAAAACGTCACGATTCAATGAAAACACAACGAGAACCCGGGGCACACGTTGAAATATATTTAGAACCCGTGAAACTGGACAACTTCAGAAATGTCTGTTCAAGTGAATGTGTGAGGCTGAGATAGCTTCCCCCCTCCCCCAACCTGTTTCCTTACAGTGACGGTCAAGTGCTGACCTTCCTCCCCCGCTCACGTGACCTGCCCTGTACCACCAGGCAGTAGTAACGGAGGTGGGTGGGGGGGGGGGGGTACATTTAATTTCTCTCTCCCAAGATTTCAGTAACTTATTCCAATATTGGGACTCTTGTCTGTAGTGTGTGTACATGGTGGGGAGTCGAGTCAGGGAATCAGTTCATTCTATGGTAGGAATTGAGGGAATCGATTCTCATACTTGTTTTCTATCGATGAAGAGAGAATGGAAGAGAATGTGAGAAAGTAAGAAAAATGAAGAGAAAGAGAGACACACAGAAAGTAAGAAAGATGAAGAGAGTGAGAAGGTCGGAAAAAAAAAGAAAGACAGATAAAGAGAGAGACAGAAGAAAATAAAGAAGTTTTGAGAGAAAGTTAAAAAATGAAAGAGAAAGTAAAAAATGTGTAAAAGTAGAAGAAACAGAGAGAGAGAAAAAAAAATTGCCAGCAAATTCAAAACCCATTAAAATACTAAAGTTGTTCAAATTAGTTCATATTGAGTTCATTTTGAGTTCACTCATGTTAAAAAACAACCAGTATAACGTTGAAGAAACTGGCCGGTCCTGCGGTTAGTTCACCGGGCTGTCAACCGAAACGTCGCAGGTTCTATCTCTGCCGCCGACCGACCGATTCATGAAGCCCTGCAGGAGTTTTGGGCCTTGTGGACGTAATAATCTTCTGTCTCGAAGGAACGTCTGTAAAACTTATAAGTTAAGTTATATATTTACAACTATGCACTGTCTACACTCAGGGGTCGTCAACCTTCATATATTAGTGTGCCAAAGTAGGATTTCTCAATTTTTCAGCGCGCCAACAGTCTCTATCACTCAATGTCTTGTAGAAGAGACTTGATTTGCCTTTTTTTTTTAGGGTGTCTTCCGCGTGCCATTGAAAATTGATCGGCGTGCCAAGTCTGGCGCGCGTGCTGTTGGTTGCCGATCCCTGGTCTACACAAGAAACCATCCCAACGGCTAGACCAAGGGTGTGCAACAGGCGGCCCCGCGGGGCACAAAACGGCCCGCCAAGCCTTTTAGTGTGGCCCTCGAAGAGCTTCCAAAGTATTTTTTTGTATTCGTTGCATTGATAATGCAAATAAATTTTCATACTGTGTGGCCCGTCTTGTATAAAATTTCATATGCGGCCCAAAGCAGAAAAATGTTGCACACTCCTGGGCTAGACCAACAGGGAAACACAAAACGCGGGGAAAGTTCTAATTGACCTGCTTTCCAAAACCCCCAACAACTCATTAACCCCAGTTGCCTCAAACTCGGGCACAGTGCAATTTTTGTGTGTCGAGATAAGCGAATTGTCATGACATATTACTCCCCTGGGGGGCAATTCGGAGGTGTCGATTGGTGACAAGGGTAATCTGTTCACGTGAACTCTGACACGTATAAGCGGCCAGACAGACAGACTCCTTTAAGGTAAATGAGAACGACTTTTTCAGGCGGATACAAATATTTCCGAACTTTTCGGGTAATCTCCAAAAAATGTAGCTTAGACTCGGTTTATATAGTGCAGAGTTCATTCACATTACTGGCTCACCCAAATTTGTCCCGCAAGATTTACTGTGACTAGCTGACTAATCATTTTTTTTAAAAGTAATCTGTATAAAAATTGTCTATCTGATTGATTAGGATTAAATTTGACAGCTAATTAATTGATTTACTCATTTTATTGTTTGGACAGAAAAAAAATTGCTTTTTCGGTGTATTTTTTTTATGACTTGCTTTACAAGTTTCTGAACACGGCATTGTTGGGGGACTGTGGGGACTGAACCCTTACGACTAAATATTGCCACATGATCATGAACCCTGCTATTTCCTCCTCGTCTAAACCACCAATGCCAAGGTCCAGCGGCAGATTAAACAAAAACTGAATCTGGTAATTGTGAGCGTGGGAAGTGAAACGTTATGTGATAGATTACAGATTGTGAGTGGACAGATGGACACACGGTCAGCCGAGAGTGGACACTTTATTACTCTTTGGAAAGGCCGAGGGCGTTTTGAAAGATAATGAATGAATGGAGGCAGCGCGCCCTCCCCCCTTTTTTATATTTATTTTCCTGCAGCCACGTTCATTAAGATAGGTCCCCCATCCCCTTTTCCTTCTCTCTCTCTCTCTCACTTTCTCTCTCTCCCTCTCTCTCTCTTCTTCTTCAGCCCAGCGGCTTGATTTGTGTTTGTATGACGCAAATGAATTTTGTGTTGTGTATATCGAATCAATCAAGCAATCTAGGGTTTTTTTTTGTGTTGACGTCACGCCCCCGCCGCTCCCTGCAAACCCTCTTTCCCCGCCCCGCCTGACAGTGTCGTCGCCCGCCCCCACCACGCAGCTCCAATTGAAATGTATGGTCCCACACACAGGCAGACACACAGACACAAGCACGTAGACCATACACTAGTGACTGTTTGGTGTGCGTGACTTCTGGGCGCCTCAATTCCTTCCGCAGATTGGTAGGCTACATTCTTTAATCCCGCAGTTTCCTGAAGGCATTGAGCTGTTTACTTATAGAGTCACCCGCATATACCCCCCACCCACCCACCCCACCTCCACTACTAGAAGGTGTAAGTCTCGTTGAGCGGATCAGAAGTCAGGACCGTTCACTTGTAAGGTACTAACTAGTACTAGACCCACCTAGTTCCGAGTGTTTGTTGATCTTCTTGTTAGAAAGCTTTCTTTTTTATTTGTATGTATTAGTTGGTCACGTGACTAATGAACTAGATCTATCAATGTCAGGCGTTCTTGAAACATTGTTCATTACATTGGTGGAGGGAGGGGGTTGGAGGTTGTTCAACTTTTACATACCCCTCCTCCCCCTGTCTTCATTTAGGTTGTTGTGTTGTTTTATTCGTAAGTTTTGACTTTTTCTTTCCATGAATATTTTTTTTTAACAGATCAATAATCTTCTTTATAGAAGGAGCGTTTGTAATATAAATTAGACAACCTGTAAGATCCGAGCGTGTTCGACTGGCGATCCGAAGGTTCCGGGTTCGAATCCTGGTGAAGGCGATAATTTTTTTCCCGGGAATCGAGGGTGTCCCTGAGTCTAGGCCTACTCAGCTCTGACGGGTACCTGACATTAGTTGCGGCTGGGCATTGTGCTGGCCACACATCCCCTAGTATGTCGTGGCCACAGATTGGTGAACGCCCTATTACCAGTTTGGTCCGAAGGGTACTTTTTTTTTGTATAAGATACGGACTATATTATAGAACGTAGATTTTGTAATCTTTTATTTTTTGCAAATTGCTCTTGGACGAAACTTCTCTCTCCTTGACATACATCCCTCCTTTTGTTATTGTATTTGTGTTTAATGTACATTTCGTTTCGCTTCGTGTGTTCATTGTTTTGTCTTTTAACCGCGAGACACCACTTGTGTTCCATTGATACAATTTGAGTCTGCTGCGTACAAGCCCTACCGCGTGCAACTCTCCTGATTAATGAATTGTTCAACAATATCCTTTCCTGGAAACTGCATTTATTCCATAGTAGAAAAAAAACAACTTTGGAGATCCCCTACCACAGAATGAGAGTCTGTGCCCTCCCCCCCCCCTCCCCTCCTTCTGTTATAGTGGCTGTGTAAATGTGATTGTGTAAATATGTACTGACTATAACTTAGTAACACAGTGAACTGTATTATATATTGTAATGTGTAGACCGGATTGAGTGACCCGATAGCCCTGTGTTATTGTTTATGTGACTAGCTGGGTATAGTGAGTTGTATTCCTGAATGTCTTGCTTAAAGGTGTACGACTATTTTAAGTGCACGACTGGAGTAAGGCAGTTATAAAAGGATACTAGAATGAGAATAAAAGTTGAAGTTATTACACATATTATTGAGTTGTGAAGATCTTACGTTTTCCTAATAGGGATTTGTTTCATTTTCTAAAGACTTTGTAGACTTCCATGATCAGTCTAGCTGTTGTCGTTGTTCTTACTGTTGTTACATTTGGTTGGTGTAGTTTCCAACCATGCGAATTAAATTCCCCTGATGCTGCTGATGATGTCTACTACGATCTATCTACCAATGCCAAATATGTTAACTCTTCTCCGTCAACGTCGACTCAGATGGCTAGGACATGTTTGTAGGATGGAGGACGGCAAAATCCACAAAGACATCGGACATCCTATACTCAGAACTAGACACAGGAAAGAGGACTGCAAGCCAAGAACTAGACACAGGAAAGAGGACTGCAAGCCAAGAACTAGACACAGGAAAGAGGACTGCAAGCCAAGAACTAGACACAGGAAAGAGGACTGCAAGCCAAGAACTAGACACAGGAAAGAGGACTGCAAGCCAAGAACTAGACACAGGAAAGAGGACTGCAAGCCAAGAACTAGACACAGGAAAGAGGACTGCAAGCCAAGAACTAGACACAGGAAAGAGGACTGCAAGCCAAGAACTAGACACAGGAAAGAGCCAGCCTCACATTTGATTCAAATATTTCTACAAGAGGGACCTTAAAGTCCTAGCCATGGACACAAACAGCTGGGAGGAGAAACTTTCCAGAGGCATGTCCAGCTGGAAACAAGCGTTGAACTCCTGGGCTGGAAGCAGGAGAAAGAAACCTTCAACAGCTCGCTGACGGGAAGCGGCACCAGAAGTAAGGGGAGACCATCCAATGACTAATACTGACCCTTCTTGTGCCAGAAGTGTGACAGAGGCTGCCATTGGCGCGTGGGATCGTACAGCCACAGCAGAAGTTGCAAGGCCAGGAGTCCACACTCCCCAAGGGGGTGACGAGAGAGAGAGATACATGGAAGCCAACAAAAAAAATCTACCAATCTAACAGTTGCTGTTTTCTTTCATTAGTTTTAACAATCTCATAAACAATTTCATTCGTTATTGATCAGGACACATTTTTTGAACGTAGGCCTACTATAACGCAGACGATTCTCATTCTTCTAAATTCTTCTAAATTCTAAATGTAAGTTAATACCCCCCCCCCCCTATTTTTTTCCAACTGCCGAAACCATCACCGTAACAACAGAATGATAATTAAATAGTTAAGATTTCTTCACATAAATCGATGACGTCAAATAGCTTTTTTTTTTTTTCACCAATGAATGGTATCGACGTCATTAAAAAGCGCCAACAACAACAATGGCGGTATTAAGAGCATAAAGAAATGTAGGACTAACACTTTAATAAACTCCTTAGCCCTGTAGTGCTGCCCCTGATACAGTTACTGGCGTGTAACTAATGCTTAGCTCTGACACATAGCTGTCAAATATGTTCAAGAAAAAGCCAAGACCACACGAGGTATTGACAGTTTAATGAATCGACTATTATGTTTACCAGATAACCTCCCCGTTTCTCTATGCAGTGTATGTGTTGTTAACCTCTTTTTGTTTTCTTGTTGTTCTCAAGTCAATTATTAATAACCTTTTTTTTTATCTTCTTCTTTTACTTCTTGTTGTTTTAAGAAAGTAGAACATTTCTTTATTGATTCAACTGAATAAGCTTGTGGTTTGAAAGTGACGAAACATTTTTTGTATGAAATATTGTCTTGTGGTGTGCAGCACAGTTCATTGCATAACTTATGACTTATACTCTAATGTTATTATATTCAGTGTTATGTATTAAGTTATCTCTAGTGTTATTTATTGTATTATAGTAAGTCTAGTGTCCCTCGGGTTGACGGGTTGACATGTTTGCGTTACTAGTGTAAGCATACATGCAAAGATCTAACAGTGGTTTCAAACTTGTATATTTGTGCTGCTATTGTTCATTGTGAACTCTGTCGTTTGGTTTAACCTGTAAGACCACATGCAAGATCTATCATAGATTACAGACCTGTTGGTATCTGTGCTCCTATTGTTTGGATCTTTTTTAAATTCTTCCCTAAGCATGCTTCTTATTTCTCCTTGCACATGTACAATTCAGAAACTGGCACACAATTTACTTTTATTTTAATGTTTGTTATTTAAAGTCAAGTATATTCTAATGGTTTTTTGGATGTTTTTATGTTCTGTTTGGTGACCAAAACCTACCCATACATATATGTGCTAATACAATAACATACAACAGTAGATAAGAGATAACTTACACAACAATGTTAGATTATATATAAAACATCTTTACTTAGTGAAATGATCAAGAAATTTCTTACAAGAAGATTTGGAAATACATTTCATCTTCTGTATTGACAATAATATACTGAAAGCTGTATTCATTGTAGTTGCAATGTTTATGTTTTAAACTAAGCTCTTATATTGTATACTTACCACATTATATAAATATATTGTGTTCAGTTGTATATACATTCTTGAACTCTATATTCTAGTATTAAAACCTATTGGATTTATTCTAGTATTAAAACCTATTGGATTTATTCTAGTATTAAAACCTATTGGATTTATTCTAGTATTAAAACCTATTGGATTATTCTAGTATTAAAACCTATTGGACTTATTCTAGTATTAAAACCTATTGGATTAATTCTAGTATTAAAACCTATTGGATTTATTCTAGTATTAAAACCGATTGTTTTTATTCTAGTATTAAAACCTAATGGATTTATCCTAGTATTTAAAAAAGTGACGTTTATCTCCCTTGAAAAAAAAAAAGGTTTTATTTAAGCAGCCAATAAAATTCCATCCACATGTCTGTGTTTCTATACAATAAACCCCAGTGTATTTGTTGTTGTGTCTGCAGGCCCCTTCTAGAGTGTCCGAGTCAACAGAGGACGTGATGGACGGCAGCGTGGCCGTGGAGGATTTCATGAACACTGGCAGGACGGGGCGGCGCAATGCGGTGCCGGACATCACCGAGGAGAAGTCTAGCTCCATTTCCACTTCTGGGATGGACATCGCCTTCGACAAGCTCAACGTTGCAGGTAAAACTTTGTTGTTGTTATACTGAAATAATAGGTGGCACAAACATGGCACAGACTTGGTGCATACATGGCACAGACATGGTGCATACATGGCACAGGCATGGTACGAACATGGAACTGACATTGCGCAGACATGGCACAGGCATGGTGCAAACATGGCACAGACATTGCGCAGACATGGCACAGGCATGGTGCAAACATGGCACAGACATGGTGCAAACATGGCACAGACATTGCGCAGACATGGCACAGGCATGGTGCAAACATGGCACAGACATGGTGCAAACATGGCACAGACATGGCATAGACAGTAAACAAAAAAGTAAAGTATCTCCTGGGACCAAATTGATCCATACTGCCGGTGAAGCAGCATTTACCAGTTTCTGTGGCCAGGGCATACTAGGTGTGTGTGTGTGGGGGGGGGGGGGGAGATTGTCTGGCCAGCACAATGCCAAGCCGCATTTGCTTTTCCTCAACTAACCTCTGCTACGTCTGGGACACACTGCAGACATGGGAACTTAGCCTTGTCCTGGTCCTGGATTTGAACCCAGGACCTTAAGCTTGCCTGTTAAATTTGCTGCAGTTTAGTCACTGTGCCTCCCCCCCCCCCCCCCCCACCCACCCAGTATAAATATGTGTATGAATAAATATCTTCTTATTGAAATAAATGATTCAATAACTGTTCAATCTATGTACAGAAGTGCATTTAACATGACTGGTATAAGTTCAGTAATTCTTAGTTATATATAGACCACTTATTATTTTCTGAATTATCTTTTATAAGTCTTGTAAAATTCTTTGAAGAATACTTTATATCTAACTTATTAATATTATGGGCCCAGTAGCCGAGCAGCAGCGCATTCCACCTGGTGATCCGAAAGTCCTGGGTTTGAATCTTGGTTGATGCTAGAATTTTTTCCCATGATTTGAGGGTGTCCCTGAGTCTACCCATCTCCGATGGGTACCTGACCTTAGTTGGGTTAAATATATGCAGCTGGGCATTGTGCTGGCCACACATCTTCTAGTATGCCGTGGCTACAGAAACTGGTGAACGCTGCTTCAACAGCCCTATGATCAGTTTGGTCCGAATGGTACTTTACTTACTTTATTAATGTTAATAATTAATAGTTTGTTGGAATAGTTGTATTATTTCACAATTTGCATGTACATATTTCCTTCAGTCTGTGTTTAATTTGTTATTATTTTTTATTTCTTTCTCTGTTAGAATCTGACACAAAACCTCCAGGGCCTTCACCTCATTCAACCATCCCCGATGGCCAAACCAAATCATAGCATTTCAAACATTTCAATGCCTCCAACTGAGCGGCATGAAAAACCTTTCTTATGTGTGTGTGTCGAACTGAATCGAAGGCGACGGTGGTGTGTGCATTCAGATGGGGATAACTTTGTGCATTTCTTAGTTGGCAACAGCATCCGGTGGCCACGGAGGCTCTCGCTTCTTACTTATCTTTTCACGCAGCGGACACGGGGCAATTTAGGCACACGGGGCACAGCGGATGTGGGAGGCACAGCAGCAGGCCGATGGGCACAGGAGACAGGGTAGCAGGAGACATAGCAGGCAGGCAGATGGGCACAGGAGACACAAAGGGCATTGGAAGACACACGGAGCAAACTGAATGCCTGAAAGAGTACATCATCCTTTTTTTTTGCCTTGTTTTTATATGAACATCATATCTGCCCCACCCAAACCTGGTACACAAAGACGAAGAAAAAGATTTGTTGTATAAAACCTGATGTTTTGGGTCTTTGCATAATAAAACTCTTAACATTCTCTGCTTGGCACCATGTCTAGCAACCAACAACTAAACAAACTCGCATCAAAGCATTAAGATTTTCATTTGTGTATTTTTTTTATTGCCAACTGAAAATCAAATTTATCCACATGTTTTTTATAGATATATATATATATATATTGTCCTAAATGAGTACAATGAGAGTTTATTGTACATTATAGTTGAGTCATAACCTAGAGAAGTACAAATATGGTCGTCAGTTCCTGAGTTACTGCAGTAGATATAATATGGGCTTCAAACACCAGCAGCCTTGATTTAAACTTAAATCAAACTACTAAAGATTTTATTGAATGCTGACACTAAAACTAAAACATTCCTTCTCTTCTAGTCCCTGGCTAGTCTTGAATGTTTAGAGCATTGTGCCCGTAGGCCGCCCCTTTTATGTCAAAGCATTAAAGTTCCACCATTTCCTCTAATGCAGTTTTTTTTTGTGTGCATCATTCTGGGCACCAGAATTGCACCCTGAGATTTAGTTAAATTGTTGTATTTCTTCTGTGTCAATTTTCCCACCTGACTTTTTGTTTTTGCAAATTGTTTAGATCTTTTTTGTTTTTATTTGGATCAGTGCTCATATTTCTGTCTCCTACCCCCCCCCCACCCCCCTCTCTCTTTTGCTCCAAGAGTACCAGCAGCTCACGTGAAGTTGTGGGAAGTCTGCCTGGTATGGCATCTTTTATCAAACCAATGTGGCATCATAGAAAAATACCCCCCCCCCCCCCTTCCACTATACAAATTAAATATTCATATAGCCCTATTCAGAACAATTAGTCTTAAAATGGGCTTTACATTTACCATATTTTGTTATTTACATGAATAAAAGAAATGTGTTTTTAATTTTGTTTTACAAATGTCAACATTGTATTCTTGTTTAATTGTGTTCTGAAGTTCGTTCCACCACAGAGGTGCTATGACGCTGTAGGAGCGAGCTGCAAATGTTTCTCTTTTTACTTTTGGTACCTGGAGTTGTAGATGGATTTTGTTTGAAGTCTCTTTTCTCTGATGTGTGTAACTCAACCATGGATCTCATGTACTGGGGAGATTAACCATGAAGGTTTTTTTAATTAGCATAGTCAGAACTTTGAATTTTTTTTAAAGTGTTATAGGTAGCCAGTGCAGTATTTTTATTAGACAGGTTAATGAGTTTTCTTCATTGTTCAGAACAATTTTCACAGCCATGTTTTGGACCCTTTTTAGTGTTTTTAAATCACACTCTGGCAGTCCAATGTGCAGACAGTTAATGGTAGTCTATTCAACACTTCTAGGTAGTCTATCCAACACTTCTAGGTAGTCTATCCAACACTTCACGGTAGTCTATCCAACACTTCTAGGTAGTCTATCCAACACTTCTAGGTAGTCTATCCAACACTTCTAGGTAGTCTATCCAACACTTCTAGGTAGTCTATCCAACACTTCTAGGTAGTCTATCCAACACTTCTATAAACACAATCCCTCTCCCCTTCCCCCCAAAAAGTTTGTTGGTCACAGAAAAAGTTTTAAGAAACTGCTGTCTTACATAATAATTACAAAAAAAAAAAATTGTTAGTTGCTGCTTGCTTTCTGAATGAACAAAATTAAGATTGACATTCCTGTTTTCTCTGAGATCAAACTCAACACTGTAATAACATTTGGTTAAAAGTCATCTCATTAAAATAGATTTATGTAAACATGCCTATGGTGTTGTTGTTTATTTCTACAAGTTCAGTTTGTTTTAAAGTATTGTTTATGAATGTGTAAATTAGAATATGTTGTTTTTTTATGTTCAGAAACTAGTTCAGAGACGGATGAAAATTATTTCAACTTTTTTGTTTGTTTACTTTTTTTTTATTTCTGAATTTTCTCCACTAGTGTAAATCTAAACATAGACTAATTTTTTAATTTATTTTTTAAAATAATTTCACTTTCCTTGTTTTTTGTGCAGATCTTCATTTTTTTTTTGTATTTGAAAATGCCTGGGTAAAGGGAGGTAATGGCCACATACAATATTTTCACGTCTGCTTTTCATTATTTTGCTTAAGTATTGTCATTTTTTTTTCTATCCTATTTTTTGTTGGAACTTTTGATCACTGAAATGTTTTTGAGTGTCTGTAATCTCTGACCTTGAGATCTAATGAAACTTTGGGCTGTCAATTCTTTTGATTTTTATTGTTTTGGTCAAATCTCAACCACTGAGCTGTACAGAATCTCCAGATAAAAGCAAAGCCCCACTGACCTTCACCCCCCACTGACCTTCACCCCCCACTGACCTTCACCCCCCACTGACCTTCACCCTCCCATAAACCTTCACCTTCACCCACAAATCTTTCTTAAGAACACACATTGTTTCTTTGTCTATGTTCCTACAATGGTTAAAATGTATATATTGATATCTTTAATTTATTGGCCTTGGTTTTCTCATGTATTTATTTTGTGTGTTTTTATTTAAATTTTCTATTTGTTCTGTAATTTGTGTTTGTAACATTTGTTTTGTTTAGTAAAATATTTTTTTTATTTTTTGTTTTATTTTGTCAATGTTTTTGTTGCGTATAAATAGTACTGGTAGATAAGTTTTCATTTAACATGCTTTATTTTTTATAGTTTTTTATTGAGCATTAGAACTTGCCAATAGATTTTGTTAGTCAACATAACTGAACAGCATTTATTTGAGTCTCTTTTGCCTTAATTGTAACAAGGAAATTGATTGAAAATGTTGACCTCTGGGGCTATAGTTACAGCTAGACTTTTAAGTAGGTTTTATATCACGGAGAGCCGGAGATTGTTCGACTGGTTTCATTCCTAAATGTTGATGACAATAAGTCTGTCAGTGGTTTTTAATTTTTTTATCTGACTTTGTCAAACATTCAGTGTTATCATGTTCATCTTCCAAAATAACAAAAATTTAAATAAAATGATTATAGTAATTCAATGTTGAGTTGTTGTAATCATATTTTCTTTAACGTATCTTCTAAACTGCAATAACAAAACATGATAATGCACACAATAATTGACAAATAAGAAAATAAAAATAGTTTTTTTATTGTAAAACAAAAGGAAACATAATCTTCTGTATTTGTAACAGTATTACTAATGGAAATTGTAAACAACTCTAAGACTATTACTTGACCTACTTTCATACTTGGTTTAGTAAATAAACTGAACTCATGCTCTTGTCATTTGAGCCAACTCAATGATTGAAAGTTTTTGTTGTAAATTTGTCTAAGCCAGAAAATTATTCTAGGGTAAAGTTTTAAGGTTATGGGGCGCGGTGGCCGAGCGGAAGCACATTTAATGTCTGCGTTCTGAAGATTCTGTTTGTTGAGTCCTGGTGAAGGCTAGGATTTTTTTCCCCAGGACTGGAGGGTGTCCATGACATAGCTGGGGTAAAGTAAAGGTGGCTGGGCGTTGTGCTGGCCACACACATCCCCTAGTTTGCTGTGACCACAGAAACTGGTGAACATTGCTTTACGGGCCCTATGATCAAATTGGTCCAAATGGTTACTTTACTTTTTTTTTAAAGTTTACGGTAAAGGATTTAGTTTTTTTATTCTTTGGGGCTTGTGTCTGTGCGTTTTTGTTTGTTGAAAGTCCAAATTTTTCAAAGCATGTTATATAAGTTGATAACTTGTTTGATAACATTTTTGAAAACTTGTTTTGTAATTTGATAATATCTCTAGGTTTTACTCATTATATAAGAGTTTGATGTATTGCTTGATAACTTGTAAGTTTTGATAACTTGTTAGATAAATTGATAACCCTGTCAGAGAACTTATTCGCTAACTATATAGTTTGATAGGTATCTTGTTTTACTTTGTGCAAAATTAGTCAGCGGTTAAACAGTTTTATTTTCTTTATGTAATTTTTTCGTTCCCAACTGTGTTTATTTAACGACTAGTTGATTTTTTTCTTGTGTTTAATTTTGTTCATTTTTTGTGTGTTTTATTTCAGATCAACTTAGTGTTTAGGATCATGAAAGTTTCCATTAATACATTGAATTCCATTTATTTGAAGAAAAGTTTACTTGTGCGGCTGTGATAGTGCTTGTTTGTACATTTTGAATTAAAAAATCTACAATGAATGACTCTTATAAAAATGAAATAAAGCAGAAAAATGGTCAAAAAGCAATGTCCAATATGTTGTTTAAATTTGCTTTGGTTTATTTTTGTTGCAAGTTGCATTAAATGTTGTCTTTTTTTTTGGTTATTTTTCATATTCAGAAAACTTTTAGTTGTCATGCATTGTTTGTTTTTTTCATAGCCAATCAAATTTAATTGTGCAATCAGCCAATCAGAACATCTGTTCTGTTTCTCAGTCATTGTTTGGATCTAAATAATTTATATATCAATCTTATAAATGCATGTATATTTCATTGGCAGTCAATTGGATTCTCAATGTTTTTTCATAAGAAACAAGAAGAGGTGTTTGAAAAAAATGTTTACAATAAAATTTGCTTTTAAAATTTGAACAGTTTGTACAGTCCTTTCATTTGACTATCTGTTTGTTTACTATTGTGTGTGTGTATGTTTGTACTCTGTGTGTGTGTTTTTACTCTGTGTGTGAGTTTGTACTCTGTGTGTGTGTTTTTACTCTCTGTGTGTATTTGTACTCTGTGTGTGTGTTTTTATTCTGTGTTTGTACTATGTGTGTGTGTTTGTACTCTGTGTGTGTGTTTTTATTCTGTGTGTGTGTTCTTACTCTGTGTGTATGACTGTATGTTTTTACTCTGTGTGTGTGTTTTTACTTTATGCTTGTGTATGTCGCAATTCACTTTGCTAATTATGAAGGTAATGAACGTTAAGTACCTTCAGACCAAATTGAACAAAGCGCAAGTGAAGCAGCGATCACCCGTTTCTGTGGCTAAGGCATGTGTGGCCAGAAAAACGCCCAGCTGCCTTTACACCAAATAATGGCAAGTACCCATCAGAGCTGAGTAGACTCAGGGACACCACTCAATCCCAGGAACAAGCCTTAGGATTCGAACCCAGGACCGCACGACCACCGTGTTCCCATGTATACAGTATAAGATTAATACAATGGTATTCCAGTATTGGAATTGCCATTACTTGGCTTGGAATCTTAAAAGACAGCACGGCAACATGAAGATAACACATTAGTCAAGGCACGTTGTTAGATTTTTGTGTATGGATAAAATAGAAGCGTTCTCTAGTAATGGAGATGTTAGGAGGTGAAGGGTAGAAAAGAGGGACAAGTGAGAGAAGAAGAGAAAAGCTTAGAGATGCAGAAGATAAAACAAAAGTTTTGACTGGGAAGAGAAAAATAAGACTTGAGAGATTGGGAGTAAAGAAGTAGAGATGGGAATCGAACCCGAACCGAAAACACCGAACTCGAACTTTGGTTGCCACTGAACTGAACCCAAACTTTGCCGACGACCGAACCTGAACTTCTAAACGTGGGTTCGATTCCCAACTCAATAAAGAAGAAGAGAGAGATGGGGCAGGAGAAGAAGCGAGTGACAGAGAATGCACCAGCGTCCATTTAGGTTGGATGCCTCCAAACCATCACCCCCACATACATAGCCTAATAATATTCTATATTGGTGTAGGATGTGTAAAAGAAATTTAGAAGTCAAAAATTTACATTATCAATCTTATAATAACTTATATATGTATATATATATATATATATATATTTATATATATATATATATATATACAAGCTAAATTGCCCGGCGTTGCCAGGGGAAAAATAAAACAGGCCTGTATAAGCTACTGATAAAAATGTTATAAAATACAATGAACAAAAAGCTATAAATCTTATAATTTAAAAATAATTTTAAAAATTTACTGAATAATTTTAGGAAATTAATTTAAAATAAATATTATAATCGGGTAAAAAATAGGCAAGTCTTTTTATTTAGCGAAAATCTAAATTGCCCGGTGATGCTTGTAAATTTACAATCCCTTTTTTTTTTTAAAGTAATATTAATGAAAATAACAATTTTTTTTACATCAAAAAGGTATAGACTAACTGGAGAATCGAACCCGGGTCCCCCGCATGGCCGTCCAATACGTTTACCACTTAGCTTGCAAAGACCCATGTTCGAATTGAAATCGCAAAAGTATAATATGAGACAATAAGGTCACATGTCTTTATATGAACTAATATGATTGGTTGAACACACACACACACAGTCTACATTATATAAGTGTATAGATATATAATATGTCAATTGCATTTATACACGATATACTTCTAGTCCATCCAGGTCAAATGTCAGATAAGCTTAGTGATGAACCAGTTATCACGTTCTTTCCAGTAAAAACAAATCCCTTTAAATGTCAAGAGTAGGCCTATTCTACTTCGACTATAGATACCAAACAACAGTCTTAGATGCAGTGGCGAATTTAGACATGTTCCCCATGTTCCATTGGAACAGGGGCCCTCACACAAAAGGGGCCTTCACACATCACAAAAAGAATTTTTTTTAGTGACATCCCCATTCTTTCAATGTCAATTTCCCTACAATTTTAAGCGCTCAGTCCAACCAAGCTAAGTATAGATAAGCCACAACATACAATTTTTTGTAAATGATTTTACACAATGTAACATGAATTAACGGCAATTTTTTCGGAAGTGTTGTGGAAGGCAGGGGCGATGTCAGAAGGGGCCCCCACATAAATTTGGGAACAGGGCCCGCACAATCCTAAATATGGCCCTGCTCAGATGTAACACATCATAATAGTTTGCATGTGAATACATTATCCCTGACACAATAAGTGACGCCACCATACTACACCAATAACTTCCAATAATATCACAAGGGAGGTAGCTCGTAATTATTAAGGTAGGAAGAACTATTTATGCTTAATTCCCTTTCATTTTGAATGTGTTTTTTATATTACAATGTCTTAGGGTTTTAAGGCTGCCCATTTTATTTTGTTGTAAACACAATGTTTTAAGGCTGCCCATTGTTTTAGAACATACAAGTGAATAGTGGAACAGTCGATTAATTCTTTGTCTCTTAACCGACAAAGTTAAAGAATAACCATTTTTATAATTTTAGAACATCTAATTTGTGTAATTTTTGTAATTAAAAAAAAACAGAGGTGTGTAAGATATTTCAAGTACAAAAGTACCGCCCCTTACCACCCCAGAGGGGAACGTGTCAGCGATCCCCAAAATCTTCTCACCGCTACACACTTCTGTACCCATGGGCCTCGAAGGGGCAAAGTGTGTAAACCGCCCATTACGTTCACATTCTTCTTATACATTACAGACGCTCCTTCTATAACGAAGATTATTGTGTCCTACGCTCATTGGTTTTCAAGTCCTGGCTAGATACTTGGATGATGAAGGATTGGTCAAGCCCGCATTGGTCAGGCCCGCATTGGTCAGGCCCGCATTGGTCAGGCCCGCATTGGTCAGGCCCGCATTGGTCAGGCCCACTTTGGTCAGGCCCACATTGGCCAGGCCCACATTGGTCAGGCCCACATTGGTCAGGCCCACATTACTTATCGAGCAATCGAGTCCTCCCCACTTTGCTAGTTTTTAGGTACCAAAGGGTTGGGTTCCCAAAGCCGACTGCTACGCTCATCCATACGGCCGTCGTAATAGATGCCATGGTGAAACGCGTGGCTTCGGGGCCTCTTATATTTAGCATTTAAGGTGTCTGGCGTGTTGACAGGTTCACTCTCCAGGTCCTTCCTCCCGATTAGGAAGTGGACAGTTGCCATGGACTGCGCGCGAGTGGGACAAAACATGAAGCACACTTAACACACGGGAAATGTGTCTCTCCGCACTTAACACACGGGAAATGTGTCTCTCCACACTTAACACACGGGAAATGTGTTTCTCCGCACTTAACACACGGAGTGTCCTCCAATAATACAAGTTTACGTAAAGGTAGTTTAAAGTTGTGTTTCATTCTGTTCAGATATGTTATCATCTCAGCATAACTTGAGATTTCAAAAATTTATTTTTTGCAACATAGATGTTATGTTCTAACTCTATTTGATTCCAACGAATGATGCGATGTTTCTTTCTTAAATAAAGTTATATAGTAGTAAAAGTGTTGTTTTTAATTTACACATATAATATATAAATTAGAGACATAATTTATATTTTGTAATGTATTATATATAATTATTATCTTATCAAAATTTTTTTAAAATTTTAATGAAAACTTTATTTGTAAATAATTTTTCTTTGATAAGTAATGAAAAATATCAATAAATATTAAAACAATGACCAAATGTATTATTACCTCCCTTGATACAATAGATCAGGGGTCGGCAAACTTTTGATAACAGTGTGGCCAAAGTATGATTTCTAATTCATTCAGCGTGCCAATAGATTAAGCCATCCTGCTGTAGCACTAAATTCCTTGTAGAAGAGACTTGACTAGATTTTTTTGATCTCTTCCGCGTGCCATAGAAAATCCCTCGGCGTGCAATGTTTGGCACGCGTGCCGTAGGTTGTCAACCCCTTCAATAGACGGTATAAATTAAATTTAAGCATCAGAACAAATATAGGTATACATTTTGTAGCAATAAATCCTCACAATAAAGTGTATTCTTTTATATAGGATTATAGACAATAATAAATAATAATTCTATATGTATAACCCTGCCAACAAACATAATGTAACCTCAAAGCGCATTGACATTGAGCAGCAAACAACTAAGAACACGGATATAATTCTCCATGCTGAAAAGGATAAAAAGCTAATTAATAGGCCTAATCTCAAAACTTTACAAACATAGGACAAAGCAAATAAATGTAGCATTAACCCACCTAATATAAAAGTATAACAGTTGGGGTCTAAACAATGTTTAACGAAAGTAAAAATTAAAAAAATGTTTTCTCAAGTTCTTTTTAAAATCGATGATAGAACTTGTTCGCCGGGGTTGGATGGGAAGTTGATTTCATACTTTCGGTCCAGATATTGAGAAGGCTCTCAGGCCAACGGTTGTCAGAGAGAAACGGGAAACTTCTTGAGGCGAGGAGTCGGCAGAACGGAGTGTTGCTTGTGGAACAAATGGTTTAATAAGTTCCTTGAAATAGGACGGCATATCATTGATATAATGGCACTGATTGCAAAGTAGCGCCACTTTGTCTTCAATTCTGAATCTCACAGGGA
Source organism: Anisus vortex (assembly GCA_949126835.1). NCBI lineage: Eukaryota > Metazoa > Mollusca > Gastropoda > Planorbidae > Anisus > Anisus vortex. Next base: position 1,178,684 of record OX421505.1, on the reverse strand, counting down.
GCCAATGGAGCCGACCCAGGAGAACTGTTGCAGAATTTCACCTTGACTTACGCATGGCGCCCAGACGTGCGGCACATAAAATGTTTTCATGTTTAGCCGTAAAAGATTTAGCACAGTATTACTTTTGTAAATGTAATATTTATAAGTCAAGTGCCTTGTATCATTGTATCATTGTATCATTCATTAAATCTATGAAGTTCAATGGTTACACAATTTTAGTGAACTAGCCAAAGCCAGAAGTTAGATAAAATATCTTCATATCTTTTGTTTAACAAAAAATAAATCTGAACTTGGGATAGTTTTTGTGTGTGTGTGTTTTTAAAAATGAAACAAACTTAAAACAATTCACATAAAAAACATCTTCTTGTTGTTTTTATGTAAACAATTATGGGATTAAAACGTAAACAATATTTATTTATTCTCATATTTTATTTTGTGTAGCATCAAAGAAACAACGGCTGGCCCTGCAGTAGTTCACTGGACTGTCAAATATACGGCCCGGGTTCTATCCCTGCCGCCCTGCAGGAGTTCTTGGTCTAAAGGACGTAATAAACATCTCTCTAGAAGGAACGTCTATAAACTTATAAGAGTAAGACAATATGAATTTATTATCATTTTTTTTTTAAATTTTTTTTTTGTTTGACTAAAAAACAACATATAATGAATGTAGGTTTGCTAACAACTGAAGTTAAAACTTAGATAATAAACAAACGTTCCTTCTCATTTTTTATTTCCTTGTGTTTTCAACACTGTTTATTTGGTAAAAAGCATATACAATCGTATTTATATCTTGATACGTTCAGAGAAAGGAATAGAAGACAGTTATTTCCATTTGTACAATTCAAAAGAATAGAAAACTGCATAGAGTGTTTAAACATATTTAGCTAATTTAATGTAATTAGATTAAGACTTTCACATCCATTCATTCTGTTTAATTGACAAAGTATTTTCATTCGTTCATTACTTTCGTATCATACTTTAATAATAGTGCTTTGGAAATTCCCATTTAGGAAAGAGATAGTACACTTTATTTTAACTTATTTGACAAAACTAAAGGGGAAGAAGACATTGTGAGAAATGTATAAACATTTTATTTATGTTATTTTCTAATTACGGGCCTTTCAAACAGGTCCGTTAAAAAAAAATTATGTTAAATGTAATTTGGCAACCATAGTAATCCTTAATTGCGCCTTACTTATTTATATGTCAATCAGTTATATATTTAAAAAAAGTGTTTATTAGTTTAAACTTTTATTTTCAAACACACTTTTTCAAAATCATGTTCTGCAAGTAAGATAAATTATTCTAAAAGTATTTAGAGATTATTTATTTATTCATTTTTCCTACTGTTTTGTCTAAGGTCAATAGTAAACAGCAAATATCTTATAATGAATGAATATATAAAACTTTTTTTTTAATAGTAGTCTCCCTTACTTGTACTCTTAAAAAATAAAACGATTAAAGATGTAAGGGAGGCTATTGAGGAGTGACTCAACCTCGAACCTTTAACATTATCACTTCCCCTTATTTGTATTTCTAGCGTCTACATTTTTTCAAGTATTCAATATTGTTAATTGATGATAACTCTCATAGGCTCAACTTTATATCTTAACAGTATTTAGATATTTTTTTTATTAAGACTGTTTATTTAAGTTTTGATTTTGTTATTTTTAATTTCAATGAATGCTCCACATTATATAATAGAATACATAATGGCAATGTAACAATATTATATAATAGAATACATAATGGCAATGTAACAATGAACAAACATTTTAATTTGAAAAACAAAATAAAAAAACAAAATAGCTGATGCAATTATTGTTAAAACCCATAATTGTAATGTTGCAAGTGTAGTGGCCGAGCGGCTGTGCGTTCGGCTGGCGTAACGACGGTGTTGTGTTCGAATCCTGGTGAAACATTGTTGACATGATACATTCATAGTTAATTTTAAACGCTTTTAAAGGGAGGAAGCTAAAGACAAACTTACAAAGAAGAAAAAAAAAGGGAATAATTTTTACATTCCATTTTCTTGAAGCAATAGTATTCATTAAATAATGTTCGTATCTAGGTAGGAAAACCCTTATTATTTAGGTGGTATAGATTACAAGTTGCCATTGACGTTTATTGAGACGTGTATTTGGTTTTTAACAGTGGGATTGGAACAGGTTTCATTTATGTATGAAATCGAAAGGAGAAAGTTCTTAGCGACTTCCCTCGCTTATCTTCCATGTCAGCTGGCGAAAGCTGGAAGTCGGTCACTGACCTTGGCTTGTAACCCTCAAAGCGCCGCCGCTGACACAGTGAGAGGCTGAGGCGGGTATTGCTATATCGCTAGATAGAAAAGGACTATAGAAATTCCTTCTGTTCCCCTTACAGTTGGAGTTGTATGGGTTTTTCAACTTAGAATCAAGAGAAATATAAACTATGTGAGATGACCAGTGTTTGGAATGATATTGGAGGGCGGGGTCGGCTTTTCTCGCTCCCTCCCCTGCCATCGACTGGGCCTAGAGACATTATAGCACCGAGTCTACACCTGACGCCGTCCGGACGATCGTGACAGGGATGGGGGGAGGGTAGGGGATGATATTGGTATACCGTTCCTTGTAGCTTGCTCCTTGCTTGTCTGCCGTACATAAGTCACAATTGTTAGAAAGTATTGGAACGAAACTAGGACATTTTGTTACCATAGTAAACACTGTATACATACATATTTATTTTAAAGTAGTACATTCAAGAATTATTGTTCATTGTAGAAAAGGAGGGATAGAAAGGAGCAAGGGGAAGAGGGAGAACAGATTAAAGATGGGGAGGATGGGCATGTTGCTACGGTTCAATGAACAAAAGAGGGCACCGATTAAGGCGTGCCGTCTGGTGAATAAAAGAGGGCACCGATTAAGGCGTGCCGTGTAGCATAGTGTACTGTTTCCGCAGACCAGCTAGTCAATTGTGGAATTCACCCTCGGATTATTATCGTGGTGTCTCGCTCGTAGACTCGCAATGTCGCCAGGTAGCACAAATCCCATAACATAGGTACGGGCATCCAGACTTTGGGCGCATCGTGAAACGGGTTTCGCGGCCCCCATTTCTTTCTCCCCACCGTGCCACAGACCTTCCCAGCGCGCAATGAGAAGCGGGACATCCGAAGTTGCAGCATGGACTGTCCCCCGTGCGTTCGCCCGCTGGTATATTCTTAGTTCATTACTGGCGAATACTCACAACTGACAAGAGTAACACCAATAGTTAAATCAATAAACATAGAAAGATTAGAAGACAGAAAGGTAAAGAGTAAAGTAGTAATAATGCATAATGTATTACATTCTAATTTAGAAAATACAAAACAATAAGAATCTGTTACAATGCTCAGATAAAAACACTTTCCTTGTCCCTTATGCGAGAACAAATGCATATATTACTCTTTCTTCCCGATTGGCTTTCGGGCATGGAATGGGTTACCTGAACCAACCAAGAAAATCAATAAGTTAGCATCATTTAAAACACTAATAGAATTGGAGGACTAGAATCTAATCACGGATATGCGTAGGACGCCATAATCTTTATTTTATAAGGAGCGTCTGCATGGTATAAGAAGACGAAGTATGTGAACGTATCAGCGGTTTACACACTTCTCCTCATTTGATGCCCATGGGTACAGAAGTGTGTGGGCGGTAAGAAGATTTTGGGGGTCACTGACGTTCCCTTAGGTTGTAAGGGGTGGTACTAACGTACTTGAAATAATTTGAACACCTCTGTTGTTAAAATTTTAAAAAATTCCAAAATTTAGATGAGCTTTAGGTTTAATTATAATAATTGTAATGTTTAACTTTGTCGGTTTAAGACATGGAGAATTAATCGACTGTTCCAATATTTGACGTGTATGTCCTAAACAATGGACGTCATAAGACCGTTGTGTACACACACAGATGGGCAGATTTAAACAAGAAGAGAACCATACATTATTTTAGAAATAGAGCACAAGCCTCATTAGAAACAGACTTAAAACGAATGAGGATAAGACCGAGGCAATTCAAATCATAGCCCAGAAAGTAGAGCTAAAAGTTGAGGGTTTGAAATCACTGATGGTCATAAACTGACATATTCCTTTTGTGGATTCTGCGATTGTTCTCCTGGGTCGTCTCCATCGACTCCTTGTAATAGCGAGAATTGAAAAATTCAAAGTGGCGATACTTTGCACTCAGTGCCTTTATAACAACAAGTTGCCGTCCTATTACTAGGAACTAATCAAATCTTATGTTTCGTTTAAGAACACACCGTTCTGATTACTCCTCGCGTCTGGGGGTGCCCAGTCTCTCCCTGACGACTGTTGAACTTTTCAATAACGGGCCCGAAAGTATGAAATCCACTCCCGTATCTGGCTCAGACAGACAATGTCAATCACCAAAACATGAAAACACATTATTTTAGTATTTATCTTCGTTATTTTTTTAGAACCTTACTGTTTTAATTTTATATTATGTCTGTTAATACATTAATTTCATTTGTCCTATGTTTGTAAATATTGAAATTATTCATTAGCTTTATATATTTACTTTTAGCCTAGATAATTGTATCCGTATTCTTGATTGTTTGTTGCTCAATATTAAATGCACCCTAAGATTACATTATATTTTTTGCAGCGCTATACACATATTATTATTGTTATTATTTCACTATTATCCAAGATAAAAGAATCCATTTTATTGTGAGGATTTATTGCTTCAAAAAGTATACCTATATTTATTATGATGCTTAAAATTTAATTTTTGCCATCTTTTGTATTAAAGTCAAACAACTTTTATTAATTTCAACGGAGGTAATAATACATTTGTTTATAGTTTTAATATTTAGTAATATTTTTATAACTTATTAATCTCAAAATTTACTTGCATTGAATTTTAAAACAAATATAAAAGTAATTTTTTATGAAATTTATTATTATATGTTATGTACTTAATATAATTTTTACATTGTATATAGTCTACTGTATAAGTAAAAAAAAAATCACATTTTTACTCAGTTATAGTTTCATTTAAGAAAAAAAAATCGCTTAATTTTTATAACTCAAAGTTTTGTATATAAAAACATTTTTTTGGACAGCCTTTCAATTATAAGGCTTCAATACTAAAGAAAGGAAAAGGTACCGTTGTTTATTATTTAACTATTAACTTAACTTGTTCGCAAAACCTACATTCATTAAGCTTACAATCTATATGTTGTTTTTTATTCTAACAAATACAAATAATGAGAATAAATACATAATATTGTCTATTTGTCGTATAAGTTTTACAGACGATCCTTCTAGATAGAGGACTATTACGTCCACTAGGCCTAGACAGGCCCCACGAGAGGGGGGTACAGCCGGTACGCCGTACCGGGGCCCATAAGAGTTTAGGGGGCCCATGAATATTAAAATTTAAAATTAAATTGGCAAGTGCGCAAGTATTTTTTCATTGTTGCAATTAAACTAAAAGGAGATGCCCCAAAACCTCCTACAATATCACGTGGCGCTGGTGGCCCTTAATTTTGGTTTTCTTTGTATGTGTACTTGAACATTTTGTTAAATATGCAAAAATGCTTCTAGTCGTAGGCCTATTATAGGGCCTTATTATTTTCGATAGCATTTAGGATCTCTATTTTTTTAATTTTTCCCCATAGACACTTACATCTATAGACCTATGAGCCTTACAGGCTTACAGTTCTCCCTGTTAGCTTAGTAGCCAAGACCTAAATACTCTTTGTCGCTGCGTACTGGTACGGCAATCAAAGCTAATTAGTCGATCCTTTTACACTTTAATGATTTTCAGTTGAAAGTATCATAATTTTAGACAAATGTAGGCCTATTGAAAATGTAAAACACATTTTTTTGTGTCATTTAACAAAATGTATTTTAGGAACAGTTTACAAAAAAATGTATGTGTCAACTGCAGATCTAACCTTACATTTGACTACACAACATACATTACTGGTGAATATTTACAACTGACAAGAGTAACACCAATAGTTATATCACTAAAACTAGAAACACTAGAGGACAGAAGGACAACGAGTAAAGTAGTAATAATACATAAGGAGGCATTAAACTCTAATTTAGAAATACAACATTAAAAAAATCTGTTACGTTGCTCAAATAAACATAAAGACAAAAACACCTTCTTTATCCCTTATGCGAACGTATACGATAACAAACGCACACAAGTACTTTTTCATCCCAAGTGGCATCCGGGCATGGAATGTGTTGCCCGAACAAACCAGGAAAACCAGTAACTTATCATTTTAAACACTAATAGAAATGCAGGACTAGACTCAAACCATGGACGTGCGTAGGACGCAATAATTTCAATAATCTTTTTTTATAGAAGGAGCTTATATAATGAATAAGATAATAGGTACATTGATCATGGTAAACGTCACATCCATTATATTATAACCATACATTATCGGCAGCTTTTGGGTGTATCCTACCTACCTACATCCTACATATCCCGTAGTCTGTTGGACCGTTGGGGCGCCACATATGTTATGTTCACCAGCCTCCTCTATTCCTCCGTCTCTCAGCCTTTCTCAATGGGTCGCACAGTTTCATACCTGTACATTCCCTGATGTTTTGGGCTATGTCATCTATCAAATCATATATACAACGTATCCCCTGTTGACCACTAATGAACCGTTTCTTAGCATCACTGGGGTTTTTTACGCTTCGATCGTGTGGCTAACCTATACTATTTAGAATGTACCTAGCTGGGTAACGGTGTGCTCTCTATCAAGGAGTTCTTTTCAACCAAATTAATCATCAATCATCAGTGAGAGTCACTTTTCCCATTTTAAACATCTTTGTAATATTATTTGCAAGATCAAGACTGAAGCGGAGGAATAATTATTATCATTTAAACTAATTCTTGATAAAGTATTTTTGTAATAGACATTTAAGGCTGTGATTGAAACGATTACACTCACAAAATGGTCCACATGCCTTTTAAAAAGATTCCTGATTTTTCAAACGTAAGTAATATAAATCAAATGTTTATAGGACAATTAATTATTTTAACTCCGTAGCAAGACCAAGGACAAAAGCAAAGGAGATTATTTATAGAGAAAATCGTAAGGCGTTTTATATTTAACACAAAATTAACGAGTTTGTGATTATCATCCTTTTTTTTTTTGCATTTATATTAAATACAATATTTTTTTAACTATACTTTCACATTTATGGTAATTATTGTCTAATCATTTGGGAGTGAAGATGAGGATCTAACACTTGCAAATGTTATTTATATTGCGATCTCAGTTGGAAATAAATGTAACACAACAGAGCTACATCAAGCAGCAATAAAATTCCAAACCGATTTTCTTACTAAATACAATATAAATAGTCCAGTTGAAGATATTTGGCAATTCATAAAAACCAACTTAAAAGCAATAATGGCTGATTCTGTGCCAACAAAACAAACATCAAATAAAATTAACAAATGTTGGTTTAACACTAAACTAAAGAAACTGTGTAGACAAAAAGAAAATCTATTCAAAAAGTTTAAGGCAACTAATTCAATTAGACTACATAAAAAATACCTAAAAATTAAACATTTAACTCAGAAACTAAGCAGACAGCTGCAAAATGAATATGTAAACAATGTAATTTCTAAAGATAATAATAAAAACTTATGGTCCTACATTAAATCAAGAAAAATGGACACTACAGGCATAGCTCCACTAAAAGGCCAAAACAATGAAACTTATAATGATAATGAAACCAAAGCTAATATCCTTAACACACACTTTGCATCATCTTTCTCAAATCCAGGTGACAAAGAAATCTTCATAAATTTAAACAAACTAGAAGAGATAGGACATATAAATGTAGATGAAAAAGGCATTAAACAACTCCTAACCAACTTAAAAGCAAACAAAGCTTCTGGTCCAGATGAAATACCAGCAAGACTGCTTAAAGAACTAACCAATGAAATATCTCCAATCTTTAAAATACTTTTTCAGGCCTCTCTAAACCAGGGCAAAGTGCCCAGAGATTGGAAATTAGCTAATGTAACCCCCCTTTTCAAAAATGGAGATAAATCTGACCCCGGTAATTATAGACCTGTTTCTCTAACCAGCATAACATGTAAATTACTTGAACATATTATATATAGTAGTATAGTAAATCATCTAGACAAACTTAATGCACTGTGCCCACACCAACATGGCTTTAGGAAAAATAGATCATGTGAGACTCAATTAATAGGCCTAATAGATGACTTGTCAAAGGGATTAGATAATAACAACCAAATTGATGCTATATTACTAGATTTTTCAAAAGCATTTGATAAAGTTCATCATTCTAGTCTACTAAAAAAACTTAAATATTTTGGCATCTCTGGTCCCTTACATCAGTGGATTCAGGACTTTCTTATAGGCAGAGAACAAACAGTGATAGTAAATGGCTCTAAGTCATCACCAATAGCTGTAAACTCAGGAGTTCCACAAGGAACTGTTCTAGGACCCCTACTATTTCTAATTTATATTAATGATCTGCCAAATTGCATCCACACAGGAACAAAAGTAAGATTATTTGCCGATGATTGCATAATTTATAGAATAATAAAGACAGGAAAAGATAGTGAACTCCTACAAAAAGACCTAGATGAACTACAAAAAATGGGAATCAAACTGGAGTATGTCTTTTCACCCAGAAAAATGCCAACTAATAAGGGTATCCAAGAAAAAGAAACAAATAATATCAAACTACTTCATTCATGGTAAAGAACTAACTCAAACTAACAATGCTAAGTATCTAGGAGTAATAATAAATGATAAGTTATCTTGGAACCCTCATATTGATGAAGTAATTAAAAAATCAAACAAAACTTTAGGATTCATAAAAAGGAACTTTTACAAATTTAATAAGAACATAAAACTAAAATGCTATCTCACATTAGTTAGGCCTATACTAGAATATGCAGCATCTGTATGGGACCCATCAACTAAAGAAAACATTAAAAAATTAGAACAAATTCAAAAAAGAGCTGCAAGGTTCATAACTAGCGAATATTCCCAATTAACAAGAGTAACACCATTAGTCAAATCATTAAACCTAAAAACACTAGAAGACAGAAGGACAAAGAGTAAAGTAGTAATAATACATAAGGCATTAAACTCTAATTTAGAAATACAACACAATAACAACCTGTTGCAAGTCTCAGATAAACATAAAGATAAAAACACTTTCCTTGTCCCTTATGCGAGAACAAATGCATATAAGTACTCTTTCTTCCCGAGTGGCATTCGGGCATGGAATGAGTTGCCTGAACAAACCAGGAAAACCAGTAACTTAACATCATTTAGAACATTAATAAAAATGCAAGACTAGACTCGGACCACGGATGAGCGTAGGACGCAATAATCTTCTTTATAGAAGGAGCGTCTGTAATATATAAGATAAGATAAGGAAGAAATGTTATTAAAGTAAAGCTGAATAGATACGTACTAATTATACAATCTGGTTAGTTAATGTAATGTTAAAAAATATACATATACATATACATTCTTTAGTTTATTTAATATTTTTATAATTTTCAAATACTTTTTACAGTTTGATCATGTCAAAGTTCGTTAATTGTAAGCCATTTATTTTTTTAAAAGAAAAAAAGGAACATATTAAAAATATTAGCTCAAATAAAACGGGTTAATTATCTACTTTTAATTGAAAAAAAAACGTTTTCACATTTGATTCGTGATGGCAACAAAAGTTATGTTTGTAAATACAACTCACTAAAATGTATCGCTATGTCATTCAGAAACATCGGCTTCCACAGTCAGTTTTTCTCATTCAGAACCGCAAAATGTTGTCTTATTATCAATAAAAAACAACAACACATCTTGGAGGTCTCTCGCGTGCTATTGAAAATCGCTCTGCGTGCAAAATTTGGCACGCGTGCCTTAGGTTGCCGATCTCTGATATAAATAAATCATCTAAATATGACTAGTGTTAGAAAAAAAGTGTTGTGAGGGGTGGGGGGCCCAGAAAAGATCTCGTACTGGCATCTATTTTTTTCTCTCGAGGGCACTGGGCCTAGAGTTAAGAACCACTACAGGGCGGCTGGGATTGGTCGGCGGCAGGAATAGAGCCCGGGCCGTTTTGTTGAGAGTGCGGTCAACTAACCGCAGGACCAGCCATTGTTTCTTTGATGCTACAATACAGCAGGACCAGCCATTGTTTCTTTGATGCTACAATACTGCAGGACCAGCCATTGTTTCTTTGATGCTACAATACCGCAGGACCAGCCATTGTTTCTTTGATGCTACAATACCGCAGGACCAGCCATTGTTTCTTTGATGCTACAATACCGCAGGACCAGCGATTGTTTCTTTGATGCTACAATACCGCAGGACCAGCCATTGTTTCTTTGATGCTACAATACCGCAGGGCCAGCCATTGTTTCTTTGATACTACAAAAAATAGCATAATAAACGAATATTATTTCTGTTTTAATCCCACAATTGTTTACATAACAAACAAGAAGATGGTTCAAATTGTTTTAAATTTGTTTCATTTTATAAAACACACACACACACAAACTATCCCAAGAGCAGATTTATTATTCGTCAAACAATAATATGGCTCCTATCTGTCTCGTAAGACAATGGATGCGCCCTTAGGATTTTATTTTAATGAAGGACAGCGCTTGCTGTGACTAAACAGCCCGATCCTCGAGTAGCAGTCCCTTGAGCATCCCTCGCATTTGAACATTGAGGGCGTCTGTATGGGGGATGCCTTTGCCTTCCTTTTCTGCCTTCTGTCAATGTCATCCCTGGCCCTTTGTACTTCCAGAAGGCCATCCCATTGTAGACGGCCTGTCTCCAGGCTCCTCGGTCAGCTGCAACCTCCTCCCATGAGTCCTCTATTATGTCCATTTCCTTGAGGTCCCGCCTGCACACATCTTTGTATCGAAGAAGCGGTCGACCTGTGGCTCGAGATCCTGCGGCCATTTCTCCATACAGGATATCCTTTGGTATTCAGCCATCATGCATGCGCCTGGTGTGGCCAAGCCAACGCAGTCTGCGCTGTGATAGCAATGTAAGTAAATACATTTGCCTGGCTTAGGATTTCCTGGTTAGATTTGCGTTTTACCCAGGTGGTGCCTAGAATTTAACGCAAGCAGCGTAGGTGAAACGTACTTAAGCGGTTTTCCTGTAACATATATGTTGTCCAGCTCTCACTGCCGTATTACAAGGTGCTCAAGATGCAAGCTCTGTATACGTATATTTTGGTAGCTAGTGACAACTTGCTGTTTTCCCACACTCTTTTTGATAACTTTGACATGGCAGCAGATGCTTTCCCTATCCGCTTGTTTAGCTCATTTTCAAGGGACACGGCACTGTATATAGTAGATCCAAGGTAAGTGAACTCTTTTACCACTTGCAGGTTGTGGCTTCCAATGTTGATGATGGGGACATCCGTTACATCTTGACCCATTACTTCTGTCTTGTTAAGGCTAATGGTAAGTCCAAACTCTTGGCAAGCACGAGCCAGAGAGCTAACCAAATTCTGAAGACCTGACTGTGTGTGGGATATGAGAGCAGCGTCATCAGCAAAGAGAAGTTATTGTATTAGAACATGGCGTACTTTGATTTTGGCCCTTAAACGTGCCAGGTTAAATAGTTTGCCATTTTGCTGCAAAGCGGCAAAACCAACACGGGAGGCAGCAGTTACGAGTGTAAAGATTGAACTTCATAGATTTAATAAATGATAAAATTATACAATGATACAATGATACAACGATACAATGATACAATGATACAATGATACAAGGCACTTGACTTATAAATATTAGACTTACAAAAGTAAGAATGTGGTAAATCTTTAACGGCTAAATATGAAAACATTTTCAGTGCCGCACGGCTGGGTGGCATGCGTAAGTCAAGGCGAGATTCTGCAACAATTCTCCTGGGTCGGCACCATTGGCTCCCTGTGAGATCCAGAATTGAATATAAAGTGGCGCTACTTTGCCATCAGTGCCTTTTTATCAATGATATGCCGTCCTATCTCTAATTAAACCATATTTTACACACAAAAAAGCACTCCGTTCTGGCGACTCCTTGCCTCAAGAAGTGTCTCGTTTCTCCCTGACGACCGTTGACCTGAGAGCCTTCTCAATATCTGGACCGAAAGTATGGAATCTTCTTCCCATCCAACTTAGGCGAACAAGTTCTATCGTCACTTTCAAAAAGGGCTTGAGAAAACATTTTTTTTTAATATTTACTTTCGTTACACATTGTTTATATCCCTATTGTTATATTGTTTAGATCGCTATTGTTATATTGTTTATATCCCTATTGTTATATAGTTTATATCCCTATTGTTATATTGTTTATATCCCTATTGTTATATTGTTTATATCCCTATTGTTATATTGTTTATATCCCTATTGTTATATTGTTTATATCCCTATTGTTATATTGTTTATATCCCTATTGTTATATAGTTTATATCCCTATTGTTATATTGTTTATATCCCTATTGTTATATTGTTTATATCCCTATTGTTATATTGTTTATATCCCTATTGTTATATTGTTTATATCCATATTGTTATATAGTTTCTATCCCTATTGTTATATTGTTTATATCCCTATTGTTACATAGTTTATATCCCTATTGTTATATTGTTTATATCCCTATTGTTATATAGTTTATATCCCTATTGTTATATTGTTTATATCCCTATTGTTATATTGTTTATATCCCTATTGTTATGTTGTTTATATCCCTATTGTTATATTGTTTATATCCCTATTGTTATGTTGTTTATATCCCTATTGTTATATTGTTTATATCCCTATTGTTATGTTGTTTATATCCCTATTATTATATTGTTTATATCCCTATTGTTATATTTTTCTATTATGTCAGTTAATACTACATTTATTTCCTTTGTCCTATATTGTTTGTAAAGTTTTGAGATTTTAATTAGCTTTTTATCTTTTTCAGCATGGAGAATTATATTCGTGTTCTTAGTTGTTTGCTACTCAATGTTAAATGCCCTTTGAAGTTGCATTATGTTTGTTGGCAGGGTTATACAGTACAGGTCTGGATTAACAATTAGGCAAACAAGGCACATGCCTAGGGCACCAAGCGTTTGGGGGGAGGGGGGCACCACAAGTCCTCAAGAAAAATGTGTATATTGTAAAAGCTAAGAACAGAAAATTAACGAATTTTTTAGTTTCAGTTAAGCTTCAGGTGGAACAGGATTTTACTGACACCATCAATCCTCTTGATAAGTCTACTATAGGCAGAGGCGTATTTAGGCATGTTCCACATGTTCCTATGGAACATGGGCCCCCATAGAAAAGGGGCCCCACACACATTCCAAAATACATCTTTTAGTCTTTTCTTTCGGCAATTAGAAAAGTGCTATTGTAGAAGCGCACAATGAACAAATACTGTGAATGGGAAATCACATTTGATTGTTAAGTGACACTGGCAGAGTCGAGTCCACGTGGGGCCCCCACATAAATTTGGCCCTTGTGAACAGGGCCCCCACAATCCTAAATATGCCTCTGACTATAGGCTGTTCTTCAAATCCAGACACTGTATTAGTGTTTGAAAATGAAATTTGTTGTGACCCATTTCAGTCTGCCGAAGATGATGGTAAAGATGAAGATGATAAAATAAATTGAGCAGCAGATGATGTGGCTTACTGGGTTGAATGTGGGCCCATTAACTGTCAGGATCATTATGGTCCTTTTGATAAATCTTGCCGTATTTATGCTGGAGGAAAAATAACAAGATATTGTTCTCAAAAACTCTTCTAAAGTTCAAAAGCAAATTAAATGGCGAGCAGTAGAGAATGGTTACTTTGTTTGTAAACATTTTGCGTCTAAAGGTTCCATAAGTTTGGCTGATAAAAATGGGTTCAGTCACTGGAAAAAAAACATTCAAATTGATAATCATGAACAAAGCGCTACTCATAAAGACTGCATGTTATATACATAGTTCGTCGACAAGGCTCGGATCTACTCCAAAAGCTAGAAGAGCAAATAAATGAAGAGTACAGTTACTGGGAGCATGTTTTGATGCGAGCATAAGTTTTTTTTTTGTACTATAGCTGAGCTTAGTCTGGCTTTTAGAGGGACAAATAAAAAATTTGGATCTTTACAAAATGGAAATTATATAGTGTTGCTGGAGTTGGTCAGTCAGTTTAAACCATTTTTAGCAACACACATTTGCGAAATATGGAAATTCTGGAAAAGGAAATCCTTCTTATATATCCAAAACTATATGTGAAGAACTGATTGAAATTATGTCCCAAAAGTCCATGAAGTAATTGTAAATGAAGTAAAGGCTTCCGGTTATTTCTTCAGCATGTCAGTAGACTCATCACCCGATATTTCACATATAGATCAGTTAAGCCTTGTTATTCGATATGTGGTAGACGGATAGCCCATTGAGCGCTGTTTTACTTTCTTGGACCTGCAAAGTCACACCGGTGAAGGTATGGCTAAGGAAGTGTTGCAGTACTTACGTGAGGTTTGCAATATTGATTTTGCGAAATGCAGAGGTCAGTCCTACGATAACGCAGCTAATATGTCTGTGTGCTTCAAGGGCATGAAGAAAAAAAATCTAGAGGAAAATGAGTTTCCTTTATACAAACCTGTGCTGCCCATTCAATAAATCTGGTTGGCAGAAATGCCGTTGACTCTTGTTTAGAGGCAGTACACTTCTTCCATATAGTGCAACTGATCTATACTTTTCTCAGCTTCAACCAACAGATGGAACATTCTGAAAGTATGTCTTATGAATGAAACGCTAGTAAAGTCTCTTTCATATACCAGATGCAAAGCACATGATGTTGCAACTGAAGCTATTCTAAAGATTTATCCTCAGATTATAGAAGCGTTAAAATTTTTACAAGAAGACCAGTCCCAGAGGGGGACACCAGAAGAGAACAGAAAACATTGAAAAGAAGATGCAATAATTAGAATTTGCTCTCATGCTTGTCTTTTGGGAAGAAGTGTTACAGTATTTTCACAGGGTTAGTCAAGCTCTACAAAATGAGCACGTGAACTTGAAAACATGTGCTGATTTGTATTCTTCACTAGCAGATCACTTGCATGAATCTGGAAACAACACGTTTAGTCAGGCATAATTAAACAACCCAATAACAACCTGTTGCAAAGCTCAGATAAACATAAAGACAAAATAACTTTCCTTATCCCTTATGCGATAACAAATGCATTTAAGTAATATTTCTTCCCGAGTGGCATTCGGGCATGTAACGTGTTGCCTGAACAAACCAGGAAAACCAGTAACTTAACATCATTTAAAACATTAATAAAAATGCAAGACTAGACTCGGACCACAGATGAACGTAGGACACAATTATCTTCTTTATAGAAGGAGCGTCTGTAATGTATAAGATAAGATAAGATAATAGTTAGAGACAACATCGAGTGTGCTTTTCCAAATGTAGAAATCGCCTTGGGCATATTTTTAACATTAATGGTTAGGAACTGTTCAATTGAGCACTCAGTGTTTTCAGTAATACAAACATATTTGTTAACAACTGTTATTCTTTGTTAGTTTTTTTGTATAATATTGACCATACCAGCGGTCAGTGGAGGATCGGGGGCCCGGGGCAGAAGGGGCACCTATGTGGGTTTGTGCCTAGGGCACCAAGATGGCTTAATCCGGCCCTGGCTAAACATATACATGTAGAATATTTATTTATTATTATTTTGTCTATAATCCTATATAAAAGAATACATTTTGTTGTGAGGATTTATTGCTACAAAATGTATACCTATATTTATTCTGATGCTTAAATTTAATTTATACTAACCTACGCCACGCGTGCCAAACTTGGTCATGGTTTTAATATTTATTTCATTACTTATCAATCTAAAAATAATTATTTACAAATAAAGTTTCCACTAAAATATTAAAAAAAATATTAATGTGATAGTGATTATATATAAAAAATTACAAAATATAAATTATGTCTCTATTTTATATATCATATATGTAAAATATAAACATTATTTTCACTACTGTAAATCTTTATTTAAGAATAAAATCTCGCATTCTTCATTGGAATCAATTAGGATTAGAACATAAATTCTATGTTGCGAAAAGTAAATTTTTGGAATCTCAAGTTATGCTGAGATCAAAACATATCTGAACAGAATCAAACAACACTCTAAACTACCTTTACGTACAATATTTTATTGGAAGACGCAGAGCAAGCAAATATACATATTTCCCGTGTGTTAAGTGTGGAGAGACACATTTCCCGTGTGTTCAGTGTGGAGAGACACATTTGCCGTGTGTTTAGTGTGCTTCATGTTTTGTCCCACTCGCTCGCAGACCATGGCAACTGTCCACTTCCTAATCAGGAGGAAGGACCTGGAGAGTAAACTTGTCCACACTCCAGACTTCCTGGTGTTCAAGCAACCCATTTCATGCCCGGATGCCAATCGGGAAGAGATAGTACGTGTATGCATTTGTTCTCTCATAAGGGATACGGAAGGAGTTTTTGTCTGAGCATTGCAACAGATCGTTTTTGTGTTGTAGGCCCTATTTCTAAATTAAGAATTAATGCCTAATGTATTAAAACTACTTTACTCTTTGCCCTTCTGTCCTCTAGTCTTTCTAGGTTTAGTGATTTAACTATTGCTGTTTCTATTGTCAGTTGTGAGTATTGGCCAGTAATGAATTAAGAATACACCGGCATGCGAACTGCGAACGCATGGGGGAACAGTCTTTGTTGCGACGATTCCGGGTGTCACGCTTCTCATATTGAACTCTGGGAAGGTCTGTGGCCAGGGTAGGGAGAAAGAAATGGGCGCAGAAAACACTATGTCGCCTTTTTCTCTGAGTCGATAAACCGAATAGATAAAGACGCTGCCCAATCAAGACAAATATTTTTCTAAGACCTTTAACCTTTGAACTAATTGTGGAGGTTGAAGGCTTTAGGACTCAGTTATCTTTTTTAATTATGGACCTACTATATAATTACTGACCATACATCTGTCCACTTTGGTTGTGTCGAGTCAGACATAACAGTTTAAAAAAAAGCTTAAGCTCTTAGTAAAAAGTCGTAACTGCTAAATAAAGGATCTATGTAATTTTTAACCTCTATTGAATTATAATACAAGTTATTGATAATAGTTATATTATTGAATTATAATACAAGTGATTGATAATAGTTATATTTGAATTATAATATAAGTGAATGAAAATGTTATATTGATTTATAATACAAGTGATTGATAATAGTTATATTTGAATTATAATATTAGTAATTGATAATGTTATATTGAATTATAATACAATTGATTAAATTTGTTATATTGATTTATACTTTATAATACAAGTGATAGATAATCATTATATTGAATTATAATACAAGTGATTAAATTCATTATATTGAATTATAATACAAGGGATAGATAATCATTATATTGAATTATAATACAAGTGATAGATAATCATTATATTGAATTATAATACAAGTGATAGATAATCATTATATTGAATTATAATACAAGTGATTAAATTCATTATATTGAATTATAATACAAGTGATATATAATCATTATATTGAATCATAATACAAGTGATTAAATTCATTATATTGAATTATAATACAAGTGATAGATAATCATTATATTGAAATACAATACAAGTGATAGATAACCGCCATATGAATAATAATGAAATTGTTATTTGTTTTCTTTGTATATTTGAATTATCATAAACGTGCTTCGGTTTTGTTATGTTTACTTATCATATAAGAGAGAGAGAGAGAATGGACATTTATTATAGCGCTTCTATCCATGCTATTAAATTATTATACACATGTTTCAAAAGTATTTCCCCTAAGCCCCTATTTCTAAAACGTTATTTCACAAACTTCTAACGCTATCCCCTAGAATGGTCTATTACGTTATAAATTACCAATATCAATTTCCACACACTGATTTTGGAGACTGTTGACGTTTGTATGCAAAAGGCTGTAGCTTAGATCTAAATATAAGGAAATGACGTAATAAGGTGAAAGTTACTGTAAGAACTATGTAGTAGTACATCAAAATAATGTAACATGGAGTTTACATTTCTTCCTTGTTCTTTACTTTTGAGACTAAGTAAATTTTATCTTGGGATTCACTGGCCTGACAGGATCAGCAACCTGAAACTGTGGCAGAGGACAAATTAGAAACCAGTAGAACAAGAGATCCTCCAGAGATGATCGGCCATACACTCCAAAAATCCCGTTACATGGAAACGCCCGTTATCTTCAATGATATCTACTGGAAGAATAGCATTCTACTGCAGGAATGATGATGATGATGATGATGATGATTTATATAGCGCGCCTATCCATGCTATGTTAGCATGCTCAGTGCGCTCTGGTTCCACGTTTCAGTTGTGGATGTGCTAAAAACAAAACAAAAAACTATACGCCTAGTTGAAGAGGAAGGTCTTTAAACTTCTCTTGAATGACTCTTTTTTTCTGGAATCCCTCAATGTCTGAGGCAATTTATTCCATAAATAAGGCGCTGCTGACTCGAAAGAGCGTACACCAAATGACTTCTTTTTATGTCCATCCACACTGGGAACTTTGAATAGTGACTGTGATGAAGAGCGCAGCCCCTTAGTGGACACATGCTTGGGAATAAGTTCTTGAAGATATTGAGGGGCAGTGCCTTCCATACAGCTATAGGCAAGTGACAGAATTTTATGGTCAATGCGCTTGGTCACAGGGAGCCAGTGGAGATCTTTAAGAACTGGGGTTATGTGGTCCGACTTCTTAATCCCTGATACAATGCGTGCCGCAGTGTTCTGTACTTTCTGGAGTCTTTGGAGCTGGTTCTGGGGCAGACCCCACAGACAGCTATTACAATAATCCAGCCGTGATTGAATTAGAGAGACTGCTACGGCATTAGCTGTTCTCTTATTAAGTTGAGGACGCAGCTGACCCAGGGCGCGTAGATGAAAGAAACAAGCCCTTACCACAGTACCAATGTGCGGAACCATTGTAAGGTTATTGTCAATAAAAAACCCAAGGTCTCTAACAGTGTTGGACAAGGGGATATCCGAGACACCAACTTTGATTGATTCAATATCGACCTTTCTGAGACTGGTGTTAGAACCACACAGAATTGCCTCTGTCTTTTCATCATTTAACTTGAGTCTGTTTGCTGCCATCCATGATTTTACTGTAAGACAGCAGTCTTCCACAGCCCGAATAGCATCACCGCAAGCAGAAGGATCAGGCTTGAAGCTCTTGTACAGTTCTGTGTCGTCGGCAAATGTTTTCCGGGAAATTCCATGATTTTCAACAATTCTGCCCAGCTGACTAGTGTACAAAGAGAACAGGATAGGCCCTAAAACCGAGCCCTGCGGTACTCCACAGGTAAGAGGCGTGTCCCGTGATGAGGCCTGATTAACAACAACACGCTGCGTCCTGTCCTCCAGATAGGAATTAAACCAACGAAGTGCAGTTCCAGAGATGCCCGCCTCATTTTGAAGCCTCGACAGAAGAAGCTCATGGTCGATTACATCGAAGGCAGCACTGAGATCCAGCAGGACTAAGAGTGTCAGATCACCTCGGTCAGCACTACACAGAACATCACTCAGGACACGGAGTAAGGCTGTCTCACAGCTGTGCCCAGGTCGTTCGGCTGATTGAAACTTATCAAGCAGGTTATGACTGTTAAGATGCTGTACAAGCTGCTGAGACACAACTCTCTCCAGAAGTTTAGATACATAGGAGAGGTTAGAGACAGGGCGAAAACTCTTGCAATCATTTGGGTCCATGCCATTTTTCTTAAGCAGGGGCTTTATGACCGCAGCCTTAAAGAATACTTTCACATAGTTATGATTACCTTTATTATGCCTTTATATGTACAATAAACATTACAACTTCTTCTCAATATAGATGAGTGTAGTGTTATTAATTAAATGTGATACATTTAGACTAAATTAGACTGTCTTACTTTTTTTTCTTTATGAGGCGCGTCGGAACTCTTTCGAACTCCTTGCCCCTCCTGTGGGCCTTCTTGTATTAGTTTGAATTGTATCGGCCAAACGTCATTGATCCCTTGATGGCTTCCCGCCCCTGGGTCATCAGTCGAGGATCAGTTGGTTCCGCCGTCTTCACAATCACTCTCACGTCATGCATGAGAGCCGGGTGCAGACTAGCCGTAATCCAGGCTGACCATAAATGTGAAAAAGAGCCATTGAAAGTAAACTGAGCAAGCTCCTAGTTTCGCAACATATTATAATGAAGCCTTATATTTTAATAGGCTGTTCAAATAATAGGTAATAAATCCTTTTTTCGAAATTTAAATAGATAATTTTAAAATCAAAATAAAAGTAAAATATAGTAAAAATTAGACTATAATTTTACATATTTCTTATATAAAATATAAAAATGTATTACAATTCATATTGCAATTTAAAAGTTATATTTAAATAAGAAAATTAAATTTTTAATGTTAAATTTTAAAACTCATTTGTTTATATTTTGTCGACATTATTAAGAAATAAAAACTATCAATAAATATTTAATGACCTAATGTATTATTATCTCCCCTGAGTTTAATAAAATCTGCCAACTTTAATACAGTGAATGACAAAAATATAATATTTAAGCATTCGAATAAATATAAATATTCTTTTTGAAGCTATAAATCCTCACAAGAACTGAATCTTTTTTTAAGGATGAAATGTAAAAAAAAACTAAAGTCGTTACTTGTCTCTTCTCGCTGCGACTTTCGTGACTTTACTCTTATCTTATATATTACTGACGCTCCTTCTATACAGGAGATTTTTGCGTCCTATGCCCATCCGTGGCCCGAGTCTAGTCTTGCATCTTTATTAATGTTTTAATTGATGTTAAGTTACTGGTTTTCCTGGTTTGTTCAGGCCACCCATTTCATGCCCCGTTGCCTTTGGGAAGAAAGAGTTTCTCCGTGTTGTGTATTTGAATGTATAATCCAACAATAATTATAGGATATGTGTATTTGACACTTGATTATTGTATTAGTATTTGTTAAAATGATATTTGTAAAGTCTAAAATGTATCATAAAATGTATTGTTTGTTGTTTATTTGTCGAATATATTAGCTAATACGAGTGTAAAGATGACTTAAGGAAGGTGTTATTAGACCTACATGTATACATGTTTACAAAAACTTTTTCAACGGATCGTAAGCAGGATGAATCTGAACAAGGACCGTATGATGCCTTTGTTGTTGTTTTTTTGGCGCGAATATTTTTGTAATGAATCTATTTTTGAGACCACAATGTTGACGCTGGACTCGCTAGCTTTACTAAAAAAATCTCTTGATTTGAAAAAAAAAAAATCTTGGAATAATTTCCTATTTAAAAAACTGTTTCCTCTGAAGTCAACTCCTTCCTTTCTAAAAATAACACTTCCAGTTCCTCTTTACCACGTAATGTAACAGTCTCTTGAAAACTGGACCAGACTTCCGGCTCTAATTTCAAAGCCAAACGACTTCGTTGATGTACGCTGCATGCTGGGTATCCCGCAAGCACGCGCGCAACATATTTTCTCCGCCGCGCAATAAAAACGGAAAAAAATGGGGCAGAATTCTTTTAACTTTCGCCCGGTAGTAGGGTACAAATACTATACTATAAGACCTGGACTATTGACCGGACTTGGCGAGACGGGTTTTGTTGCAACTATCACTTCCTCCCCACCGAGTTTCCGTGCAATTATCATAGGATGCGCAACGAGGGACGACGCCCATGTGTTATCCCATCGGTGTATTCCGTAGGTACAGAAAAAAGAATTTCCCTTCGGACCAAATTGATCATAGGGCCAGTAAAGCAGCGAACACCAGTTTCTGTGACCTCACCATACTAGAGGATTTTGTGGCCAGCACAATGCTTCAGAAACACCCCAAAACCTTTGGTATGCCAGCCTAACGCGCTGCCGCTTGGCCACATGGTTATATGTCTTTAGCACCATCCTAGTAGACTATTGCCTGCTCTAAAACATTGATCAAAAATTATTTTATATAATTGCTTTTATCTTTTTATACATTACAGACGCTCCTTCTATAAAGAAGATTATTGCTTCCTACGCTCATCCGTGGTCCAAGTCTAGTCCTGCATTTTTATTAATGTTTTAAATGATGTTAAGTTACTGGTTTTCCTGGCTTGTCCAGGTAACCCATTCCATGTCCGAAAGCCATTCGGGAAGAAATAACACATATGTATTTGTTATCGCATAAGGGACAAGGAAATTGTTTATCTGAGCTTTGCAACAAGTTGTTATTGGGTTGTATTTCTAAATTAGAGTTTAATGCCTTGTGTATTATTACTACTTTACTCTTTGCCCTTATGTCCTCTAGTATTTCTAGGTTTAGTGATTTGACTAATGGTGTTACTCTTGTTAATTGGGAATATTATTATGTCTCTGAATTCTTTTTAATAACATTATGTTATGCTGTTGCTTATCAATAATGAGTATTTCTTAGCATTAATGCGACTTCTGGTGCTGCAATTCAATTAATATGTAGATCAAAGGAGTCTAAAAAAACATGTTTTTTAATAATCGAAAATTTGTCTGCGAGCCAGATGCAGCCACCAATACGGATATATCTAGCCCGCGAGCCATAGGTTCCCGACCCTGATATATCGTATTGGGATTCGGGAATTCCTTTTATTACCGTTTACTTTATTTATAGCTAACGGATTTCCCTCTTTGACAATCATATTATTACAGAACGTCAGAGCTTCGCTTATTGTCTACTAGATTGAAACAAATATTAAGACAACTTAAAACAATCTGATTAACATGGGAAATATAAGTAAGTAATCTAATAATTTTTATATTATATTCAAAATGTATATCACTCTAATGACCAAAACATAATACTTTGTCTATGTAGGCTAAACTAGGCCTACTACTTTTTGAGATTTGTATTTTGGTGAGTGATGCATAAATTCAGAGTAAAATGTTTTGTTAAATATATAATATTTTGTTTATTTTCTTTAATTTGTAATTGAGTAACTTAGGGTATATATATATATATATTATATTTTCAATGTGAGTTTATAAAATATAATATGTATACTGTTAGGCTATATTAGCTGTTTCTATTTTTAGACTAATTAGATCTAGAATCTAATTCAACTTTTAATAAAGGAAGGCTAAAAATTTAAAAACTTTGAAAATTGATTAAATGAAACTTTAATAAGTACGAATTTGGATATTTAGTTTATATTAAAAACCTGTGGACATAGACTTTATATATTTTTTTTCTAGATCATTTTTAAGCTGTTTAATGTTGTGGTTCTAAATAAGAAGATGTGTTAACAATTAAAGGTAGTTGATGTCATAATCTAAAAATAGCTATAGTCGTCACACTCGACGTAGAGGACAGTTTATTTTTAAACTAATTGGGAATTCAGTAATAAAATCACACATGTAGAACAAAGAAACAAAATTAATAGAAACTTCAATAATTTGTATTTGTAAATAATAGCGGATGTTACAATTTACTAGACAATCAACGCAAGTCACGTATCCATATAGCGAGTTATAGGAATAAACCACATATAATTATAACAATTTTATATGATGTTAACAAACATGAAATTCATTTACTAGTCAGGGTTTAGGAAATTTAGAGTTATAGATATGTGGAAGTATATTTGATTTATTAAGCATTAAGCTTACGAATATTTTTTCGGGCCTATGATCCATTTTTTATGACCATTAATTAAAATATTTTTACAATTAACACGGTCCGAAAACTAACTCGTGTTTTAATGCTGGGTTAATATACTCATGGCAGGCTAAAACTAACTCGTGTTTTAATGCTGGGTTAATATACTCATGGCAGGCTAAAGCTAACTCGTGTTTTAATGCTGGGTTAATATACTCATGGAAGGCTAAAGCTAACTCGTGTTTTAATGCTGGGTTAATATACTCATGGCAGGCTAAAACTAACTCGTGTTATAATGCTGGGTTAATATACTCATGGCAGGCTAAAGCTAACTCGTGTTTTAATGCTGGGTTAATATACTCATGGCAGGCTAAAGCTAACTCGTGTTTTAATGCTGGGTTAATATACTCATGGCAGGCTAAAACTAACTCGTGTTTTAATGCTGGGTTAATATACTCATGGCAGGCTAAAGCTAACTCGTGTTTTAATGCTGGGTTAATATACTCATGGCAGGCTAAAGCTAACTCGTGTTTTAATGCTGAGTTAATATACTCATGGCAGGCTAAAGCTAACTCGTGTTTTAATGCTGGGTTAATATACTCATGGCAGGCTAAAGCTAACTCGTGTTTTAATGCTGGGTTAATATACTCATGGCAGGCTAAAACTAACTCGTGTTTTAATGCTGGGTTAATATACTCATGGCAGGCTAAAACTAACTCGTGTTTTAATGCTGGGTTAATATACTCATGGCAGGCTAAAGCTAACTCGTGTTTTAATGCTGGGTTAATATACTCAAGGAAGGCTAAAGCTAACTCGTGTTTTAATGCTGGGTTAATATACTCATGGCAGGCTAAAACTAACTCGTGTTATAATGCTGGGTTAATATACTCATGGCAGGCTAAAGCTAACTCGTGTTTTAATGCTGGGTTAATATACTCATGGCAGGCTAAAGCTAACTCGTGTTTTAATGCTGGGTTAATATACTCATGGCAGGCTAAAGCTAACTCGTGTTTTAATGCTGGGTTAATATACTCATGGCAGGCTAAAACTAACTCGTGTTTTAATGCTGGGTTAATATACTCATGGCAGGCTATAACTAACTCGTGTTTTAATGCTGGGTTAATATACTCATGGCGGGACTTTTTCTTTGCTTCCTTTTATGTTCCGATCCGGTACTCTCTGCTTTTAATGTGTTTTCGTCACTTCTCGAGGTCTAACAGAGTGGAACAAGGCGCCAAGGTTCAGACCTCCCAAATCATGCTTAGACCTACAATGTTACATAATTTATAAAAAAAAGAGCTGGAAGGGTGCCAATGTTGTATCCTAGCTGCGTCTCAAGGTCAAAATGTTTCTTATTCATATCTATTTAATTTTAAACTCTCATGTTATTGGCATTTATCCAGATCCCTTGGTTCATTGTAGGCCTATATTGTTACGTCACGGTGTCTTAGGATCTGTGGGAAGTGTGTGTGTGTGGGGGGGGGGTTCTATATCACAAGTGATTTTCTTAGACCCTTGAATCCGCTAATTCTCACACTTACACAAGACCGTCTTCACACTATAGTTGTATGAACAGAGTTTAATATTGTTACTTAGAAATATGTTTGTCTATGCTGGTCTCAGTGGAGTAAAGGCTTGTCAAGTTTTTCTAATTCTGACACTAACATTTTTTTCCTTCTTTTTACATTTCAGTAGATACATTGGTTTACATCTTCATTATTTATTAATTCCCAAGGGAAGCAATTGGGAGGCGATTATTTGTTTGTTTTTTCTATGTTAATTTTCAGAGTTAATTGCCGACTTTATTTTGAAGTTAATATCGTTTTCCTAAATATTTTTATAGGTTTGATAAAACTGATTGAATGTTTATTGCTGTTTATATCTTTCACTTATTTATATACATTTAGGAAATTATCAGCTATATTTATTTATAGCCTCGTCTGATACCATCATTTACTAATGACAAGTTACAGATTTTATATAGCGTTATTCATAACAAATAGTCTTCGAATGCTCTTTTTACTCCCTTTATTTTAAGTTACATTTTCTGTCTGTCTTTCTGTCTGTCTGCAATGGTGCAAAAATTGGCTTCGATTTTTTGACCATTTCCCGTGGTCCGATCGAGCTGAAATTCGGACAGCAGACTTGTGACGCCTAACAATACATAAGATAAGATAAGATTGCTTTATTTATCCAAATGAATGGAAAATTGACTTGATTACATAAATTCCGTCTTTCAGCATACCTAAAACAATATTAAAGAACCATTTGTACTCAAACACAATAGACATTCACGCATACTATCATACCATTTATCATACAAGAAAAAAAGTAGGCCTATTATTTAGGAGTCAGCTATTGAGCCATTGTATTTCCTGGCTGAAAGGTGATTCTTTTGAAAAAGTCTCACTGACAGTGGAACAAAAGAGTTCCTAAATCTCTCTGTTCTTGCCCTTATTGAAAGAAGCCGACCACTTCGACTAGAAATTATGTAACTATCATGAAGCGGGTGTGCATGAACTTGGAGGATTTTATCAATCATAGACAGGTACCTTGAACTGAAAATATCCGCAAGAGATGGTAATTCTGTCTGTGTAGTACGAGAGGCTTTGTTTATTAGGCGGTCTATCCGGTGTTTGTTCAATGTGGTGGTATTACCATACCAGCAGTTGATTGCAAAGGTTATGATGCTACCAACAGTCGCCGAGTAAAATAGATTCATAATGTTTTTTTTTTCTCTATGTGAAATATTTTTAGTTTATTAAGACAGAAAAGTCGTTGGTGCATTTTCTTACAAAGGCTTTGGCAGTGGTCAGACCAAGTCAGTTTGTCAGTAATTGTGACGCCAAGATATTTATATTGCGAGACTTGATCTATTATTTGGTTGTTTATGTGTAAATCAGCCAGCTTGTGTTTCTCCTTCCGGAAGTCTACAATCATTTCTTTCGTTTTTGTGATGTTCAATATCAGGTAGTTCTCTCCGCACCATTTCTAGAAATCTGAGGTCGTCCTGTGATAGAGACTGTCATCACTGGAAACAAGGCCGACAATGGATGTATCATCGGCGTATTTGATTAGAGATACGGTATCAATTGCCGAACTTTGAATGTCATTGGTGTAAATTGTGTATAGAACGGGAGAGAGGACACACCCTTGAGGCGCTCCAGTGCTTATTTCTCTTATTTGTGAGGTACATCCCTCTACTCTGACCAATTGAGGGCGGTTTATCAGAAATTGCATGATCCAGGCTTGGATGCGTTGACTGACATTTAAAGCAGAAAGTTTCTGTATCATATCCTATCAAATTTTCAGTTAAAAAAACTTAATAATACTACACTTATGACAATATTAATTTCTTAAAAGGAAAGTATAAGAAAAATTTTGATTTCGCGTTAAAAATGCCTGTGCAACTTTTTATACTTTTTCGGCGCAAAGCTAGAAAAAAAAAGTTATGCGCTAAGATTATTTTTAGAACAATTCATACGGAGTAAGGATATATTTTTGAGATTTGCGACACAGATATTTTTTCTCTACGTTTCTTTTGCAGTAGTCAATCAATTATTTAATTACATGATGGTAAACTTAGTTTGCAAATAAAGGGAGTATAATAAAAACTTCGTTTTTATGGTTTTCTTGTTACCCTATGTTTTTAAAAGAAATCGAATAGTGTGTTTTTAATTTTGTTTTAATATTATCTGTTTGTTTAATTATGTTGGGAAGTTCATTCCACCACAGAGGTGATACGACGCTGTATGAGCGAGCTGCAAATGTGTTTTTCTTTTTACTTTTAGTGCCTGGAGTTGTAAAATTAATATTATTTGAACGCAGCCCTTTTTTACGAGTGACATTCGGGCTTGGAATGGGTTGCCTGAACAAACCAGGAAAACCAGTAGCTTAACCGCATTTAAAACATTAATAAAAATGCAAGACTAGACTCGGATCACAGATGAACGTAGGACGCAAAAATCTTCTTTATAGAAGGAGTGTCTGTTATGTATAAGATAAGTTCTGTTTTCTCTGATGTGTGTAGCTCGACCATGGATCTGATGTAGTGAAGACTATTATAGAATACAGCCTATAGTCAGAACTTTTATCAAAACTGTTGTAGGCTTCTTAAATCAGGATGTTGTTTCCTTTATTGTTCAGAACATTTTTTGTTGCCATGTTTTTGAGCGTTTGTAGTATTTTCAAGTCACATTTTGGCAGTCGTATGTACAGACAGTTTGTGTAGTCTGAGAGGTAACTAGGTCTACGATTAATGTCTCAAATTAAATGCATCTTTTGTTACATTTTGGTTCATTTTTCAAATGTTGAAATAGCGATGGGTTCATTTTTCAAATGTTGAAATGGCGATGGACACATTTTTCAAATGTTGAAATAGCGATGGACACATTTTTCAAATGTTGAAATAGCGATAGGGATCATTTTTCAAATGTTGAAATAGCGATGGATTCATTTTTCAAATGTTGAAATAGCGATGGACCCGTTTTTCAAATGTTGAAATAGCGATGGGTTCATTTCTCAAATGTTGAAATAGCGTTGGACTCATTTTTCAAATGTTGAAATAGCGATGGACTCAATTTTCAAATGTTGAAATAGCCATGGACTCATTTTTCAAATGTTGAAATAGCGATGGGTTTATTTTTCAAATGTCGAAATAGCGATGGGTTCATGTTTCAAATGTTGAAAAAGCGATGGGTTCAATTTTCAAATGTTGAAATAGAGATGGGTTCATTTTTCAAATGTTGAAATAGCGCTGGGTTTATTTTTCAAATGTTGAAATAGCTCTGGGTTTATTTTTCAAATGTTGAAATAGCGATGGGTTCATTTTTTTAAATGTTAAAATAGCTATGGGTTCATTTTTCAAATGTTGAAATAGCTATTGGTTCATTTTTCAAATGTTGAAATAGCGATGGGTTCATTTTTCAAAGGATTTAAAAAAGCTATTGGTTCATTTTTCAAATGTTGAAATAGCGATATGTTCATTTTTTTTGGCAGGTAAAACTTTTATCTTTAAAGCATGATAGTTGGCATATCCACGTGGATCTGTTTTCTGGAATTTCTTTTTGAATTTATCTCCAATGGAATGAAAAAATTTATAATAAAGATGATTCTACAAATGGTATTTATTTAATGGACTTTTGTTTATATTGATCGGATTTTGTGTGATTATACAGATGGTATTTATCTTGCGCTCTGGAGAGGACACTCCAGCTTTGCTGTTTGGCGTCGACAAAGCACGAAAAGCAGCAGTTACCGGCTATAAACCATCTACTCGGGGGCCAGGGGTTGCTTTCGACGGTGGGAGAAACTATTATATCACATTGGGTGCGAAGGCTTAAGGCACGGAAATGCCCGTTATGAATTTATTTAAAGGCCTTTTGTTTATATTGATCGGCTTTTGTGTGATAATAGATCTATAATATGTGCTTAGAGAGTCTGCACTTTCTAAATTTGGTTCCACTGAATCCTAGGGCTGCGTGCGTAATCACAAAGTGGGCGCGAAGTCTTTAGCTATAATCTATTTTTTTTTATTTAAAATGTTTGTCAATTTAGCATTTAGAAAATGGAAAAAAATATTGTTGGCTGTGCCAAAAATTAAAGAATTGGTCTGTTTATTGAACGAAAAATCATCGAAAATCATTGCCAGGCCTTTTACTAAATGTTTTAAAATAAATATATTGATATTTTTGAAATCAAAAGCGTTTTTTTTTAAATTGTTTTATAAGGCAGATTTGTTTGAATTTAAGTTTGGTGGGAAAAAAAGTATTAGAACTTTTGACTCTAAGTGTCAATATTTTCCAATTCTATTCTCTACAATTTAATGTGTTAAGTCAAAAAGTAGTACCAGGCTTATACCACTAGAACCCTTCTTCTCTAACGATAAACATAGTTGCGATTTGTCATTTAGGGCTCATAGAACAACACACGACTGTATCAATCAGAGTAAAATAGTTCAAACTTGTTTCTATACTCGTAGAACAACACACGACTGTATCAAGTAGAACAACACACGACTGTATCAAGTAGAACAACACACGACTGTATCAAGTAGAACAACACACGACTGTATCAAGTAGAACAACACACGACTGTATCAATCAGAGTAAAATAGTTCAAACTTGTTTATATACTCGTAGAACAACACACGACTGTATCAATCAGAGTAAAATAGTTCAAACTTGTTTCTATACTCGTAGAACAACACACGACTGTATCAAGTAGAACAACACACGACTGTATCAAGTAGAACAACACACGACTGTATCAATCAGAGTAAAATAGTTCAAACTTGTTTATATACTCGTAGAACAACTTACGATTATATCAATCAGAGTAAAATAGTTCAAACTTGTTTCTATACTCGTAGAACAACACACGACTGTATCAATCAGAGTAAAAAAGTTCAAACTTGTTTCTATACTCGTAGAACAACACAGGACTGTATCAAGTAGAACAACACACGACTGTATCAAGTAGAATAACACACGACTGTATCAATCAGAGTAAAATAGTTCAAACTTGTTTCTATACTCGTAGAACAACACACGACTGTATCAATCAGAGTAAAATAGTTCAAACTTGTTTCTATACTCGTAGAACAACACACGACTGTATCAATCAGAGTAAAATAGTTCAAACTTGTTTCTATACTCGTAGAACAACACACGACTGTATCAATCAGAGTAAAATAGTTCAAACTTGTTTCTATACTCGTAGAACAACACACGACTGTATCAATCATAGTAAAATAGTTTAAACTTGTTTCTATACACGTAGAACAACACACGACTGTATCAATCAGAGTAAAATAGTTCAAACTTGTTTCTATACACGTAGAACAACACACGACTGTATCAATCAGAGTAAAATAGTTTAAACTTGTTTCTATACTCGTAGAACAACACACGACTGTATCAATCAAAGTAAAATAGTTTAAACTTGTTTCTATACACGTAGAACAACACACGACTGTATCAATCAGAGTAAAGCTAAATTCATAGAATGTTTATATTTTTTCAGAGTCATATATAGCTAGACGTGAAATGCAGTCTATTGCACAGGTAGGTTTATTTTAAACATTTCTATAGCGTAAATAGACAATTTTAGGCCACAAAACACAGAATGAGGGTGAGAGGGGGAGGAGTAGTTTCTCGTCCCCAACCCCCGGGACCCTATTAGTTGTTTTTTTTTACCGATAATTTTTTACGAATTTTTTTTTTTATATCATCATATAGTAATAAAACTAATACTTATATACTTGCATATCGCTACCAACAAACATAATGTCAACTCAGAGAACATTTAACATTGAGAAACTAACAAGCAAAAACATGGAAATAATTTTTTCGGCTAAAAGTATCGAAATGAATTAATAAAACAAAACTTTAGAAACATAGAACAAAGTAAATAAATGTAACATTTACCAACTTATAAAACTTTAGAAACATAGAACAAAGTAAATAAATGTAACATTTACCAACTTATAAAACTTTAGAAACATAGAACAAAGTAAATAAATGTAACATTTACCAACTTATAAAACTTTAGAAACATAGAACAAAGTAAATAAATGTAACATTTACCAACTTATAAAACTTTAGAAACATAGAACAAAGTAAATAAATGTAACATTTACCAACTTATAAAACTTTAGAAACATAGAACAAAGTAAATAAATGTAACATTTACCAACTTATAAAACTTTAGAAACATAGAACAAAGTAAATAAATGTAACATTTACCAACTTATAAAACTTTAGAAACATTGGACAAAGTAAATAAGTGTAACATTTACTAACTTATAAAACTTTAGAAACATAGAACAAAGTAAATAAATGTAACATTTACCAACTTATAAAACTTTAGAAACATTGGACAAAGTAAATAAATGTAACATTTACTAACTTATAAAACTTTAGAAACATTGGACAAAGTAAATAAATGTAACATTTACCAACTTATAAAACTTTAGAAACATTGGACAAAGTAAATAAGTGTAACATTTACTAACTTATAAAACTTTAGAAACATTGGACAAAGTAAATAAATGTAACATTTACCAACTTATAAAACTTTAGAAACATTGGACAAAGTAAATAAATGTAACATTTACCAACTTATAAAACTTTAGAAACATAGAACAAAGTAAATAAATGTAACATTTACCAACTTATAAAACTTTAGAAACATAGAACAAAGTAAATAAATGTAACATTTACCAACTTATAAAACTTTAGAAACATAGAACAAAGTAAATAAATGTAACATTTACCAACTTATAAAACTTTAGAAACATAGAACAAAGTAAATAAATGTAACATTTACCAACTTATAAAACTTTAGAAACATTGGACAAAGTAAATAAGTGTAACATTTACTAACTTATAAAACTTTAGAAACATAGAACAAAGTAAATAAATGTAACATTTACCAACTTATAAAACTTTAGAAACATTGGACAAAGTAAATAAATGTAACATTTACTAACTTATAAAACTTTAGAAACATTGGACAAAGTAAATAAATGTAACATTTACCAACTTATAAAACTTTAGAAACATTGGACAAAGTAAATAAGTGTAACATTTACTAACTTATAAAACTTTAGAAACATTGGACAAAGTAAATAAATGTAACATTTACCAACTTATAAAACTTTAGAAACATTGGACAAAGTAAATAAATGTAACATTTACCAACTTATAAAACTTTAGAAACATTGGACAAAGTAAATAAATGTAACATTTTCTAATTTAATATAAAACTTTAGAAACCTAGGACAAAGTAAATAAGTGTAACATTTACTAACTTAATATAAAAATTTAGAAATATAGAACAAAACAAATAAATGTAACATTTACTAACTTAATATAAAAATTTAGAAATATAGAACGAAACAAATAAATGTAACATTTACTAACTTAATATAAAAATTTAGAAATATAGAACAAAACAAATAAATGTAACATTTACTCACTTAATATAAAACTTTAAAAACATAGAACAAAACAAATAAATGTAACATTTACCAACTTATAAAACTTTAGAAACATTGGACAAAGTAAATAAATGTCACATTTTACTAATTTAATATAAAACTTTAGAAACATAGAACAAAGTAAATAAATGTAACATTTACTATTATAATATAAAACTTTAGAAACATAGGACAAAGTAAATTTATGTAACATTTACTAATGTAATAATGGTTTTCTTGTTTATATTTCAACTACCGGTATTGACATTTATAAAGTATGCTATATATTAGGTTTTAAATAGTTTAGGTGAATTAGTCAACAATTGTAAAATCAGCTTTCAACAGTTCACTATTTCCACTTGCATTTTCGCCCCTCCCACCACTTTGTGGCCTATTGTTTCCCCCCCCCCATTCCCCCCCCCTTGCATCACTAATTGGTTTGTCTACATTTTTATTCGGCCTTACCTAGCTACGCCACAGCACAAATCTAGAGTAAAGGTGCACTATACTATACATTATTGATTAGTAATATTACAGTCTAGAGTTTACACAAATAGTTTTTAATTAGAAGTTTAAATTAACAACAACATGAACAACCAAAACTAAAATACAACAAATAGTCAAAGTAGAAATATTTAATTGGTCCGCTAGAATATTGTCGTTCTCATTTTTAAAAGAATGTTTAACTTTAATTAAGTAAACTTTAATTGAAGAAAATTTCATTTACATATAAGACTTAAGTTTATTTATTTTTTTATCACACAACTAAATAATTTCTTAAAATATATTTCACTCAATAAATATTTCATAAATAATTAACAAATCTGCAATTATTTTTACTACTTGCAAGGTGAAGGTCATTTGTCGGACTGCTTAGCAGACGACAGTCTTTTTTGAAATAGGCCTGGTCTACTTTCTAGCCACTTTAAATTTTACAATCGTAGGTCTTAGACTTAAAGTTAATGTTTTCAATTTAAAAGTTAACATCGATAGAGTTCTATTTAATGAGACTACTGCAATTTAACGAATTTTCAAAACTTTATTTAAACATTATGTTGTAAAAACAGAGAACGGTTTAAATTGTGTATAATTTGTGCTTTTAGTTTTATAATTTAAAATAGACAAGTGAAAATGATTAAACCGTTTAAATAATTCATAGCCTAATCATAATGAAATAGAAATAGTGAATAAGTCATTATTCATTATCAAGAACTATTCCTTTGGTAAATCAATGTAAATGGTGCTATCCTAATATTTAATATTAGGCTACTAGGAGTGGATTTTAACCTACTTATTATTAACTATAAATATTATACTTTTCATTAAATCTGAAAGTTTTGTTAACATTTTAGTCAAGTTATTTGTTTTATTAATTTGTTATTGTTAATGTGTCAAAGGCTATGCCTGAAGTCATTTTAATTTTGCTTTTGCTTATATAAATTACCTTTATAAAACTTCTGACTACAAAGAAAAATAAGACTAAATCTTATGACTTATTTTGAGACTTTTATTATTAGACTAAAATATTATAATTCAATTACTGTTATAGTTTACCTATTTTTTTATTTTAATTTGTATTATGAAATATTTGTTTTTGTTTGTTGTTTTTAATATGATTTTTTTTTTTAAATTAGCTTTTAGTAACTTTTAGACTACATTTATGTTGTATTATTCAATTTTAAATCATTTACACTACTGGAAGATTTATATACTTGTTTAAATTCATAAACTTATTGTGCTACTTGAGTCAGATTAACTTTTTAGCATAAGTTGCCTTCATTAAGTAGGCCCACAAGACTAAACTTTATCTATTAGTTTTGATGATATTTTGGTTTAGGAAAAAAGTACCTTATTTATATAATTGTGTAAATATATACCAATTAAAAAAGGTATAATTAGCTTAATTTTAAAAAAATATGTCACAAAAGCATTGATACATACGTTTTATTATTAAAAAATTTAAATAGTGGGTTATTTTAAATTTTTTTATTTTAAATAGACCTGTATATAATGTATTAATTTAAATCAAGATTTATATAGTGCTTTATATTGGCCCAATAAAAATAATGAAATTATCTCTAAATTATATTCAATGCTGCATCATTACATCAATTAATTTTTCATATATTTTTAAGTTTTTTTGTAAAAAAATTGTTTGCTACAGAAATTGTGCCCATACTTTCTTTAAATCTGGTAATTTTTAATTATGGAAAACACCAAGTTTCTATCTGCTTTTTAAATATTTAAATTTGAATGTGTAACATAGTTGTCAATTAAACTCTTTTAAATATAAATGTAAATTAAAGCAGTCAAAAAACAATGTTTAAGAAACACTTTTTTTTTACGATAGTGAAATTATAACTCATATTCACATTAAACAATAATTTTCAACCATTTTTTAAAAAACTGTTTGAACTTTTAATTCAAAGCCATTTTCCATTTCTTTTTATTCTTAAGGAAAATTGGAGCCAGAAATTAGCAAGTACAGAATTTAAGGAAAATAATTATGAAGGTATTTTTATTGTAATTATAGAGTAGGCTGAGTAGGATAAATATTAATAATTGGATTAGGATACATATTAAAATATGATTCTTTAAGCTTAAAGAAAATCAATAAGACTCCTAAATTTGGTGACGTGGCTAGCTGGCACCTTTTGGGGCATTGATAAGAGTACATTATGTCACCTGTATATGGGATATGTGCGATCAGTGATGGAGTATAGCATGATAGTGCAAGCAATATACAGCAAAACAGTACTAGATTCTCTTAAGAAGGTCAAAAGTTAGACAGTACACTTCATTTCCGGAGGCTTAAAATCCACTCCTAAAGCAGCTTGTAAAATTCACAGTAATATAGAGCCCCTAAATCTAAGAAGAGAGGTGGCAGTCTTACAGATGGTATAAAGATATAGGAGACAAGAAAAACAACGTACGAACAGACAATTGGTAGAAAAAATTGACCCTGCACAACAGAATCAAACACAAAACAATTCTATATATAGCCCACACGTTAGAACAAAAACACCAATTCTATATATAGCCCACATGATAGAACAAAAACACCAATTCTATATATAGCCCACACGATAAAACAAAAACACCAATTCTATATATAGCCCACACGTTAGAACAAAAACACCAATTCTATATATAGCCCACACGATAGAACAAAAACACCAATTCTATATATAGCCCACACGATAGAACAAAAACACCAATTCTATATATAGCCCACACGATAGAACAAAAACACCTATTCTATATATAGCCCACACGATAGAACAAAAACACCAATTCTAGATATAGCCCACACGATAGAACAGAATCACCACCTGCCAACTAACCGAGAAGAGTTACAAATCATGGATAGAGAAATGCCACTGAACCAACATCTGCATCTCGTTGACATTAGAATAAATCTACTAGAAAATATAGGAAAGAAAAACATAGACTTATTGCAGACATTGAGAGTAGCGGAACAAACAATAGCATCATACCCAGGAGATATCATAAAAGTATATACATATGGAACAGCTTTTAAGGGAGCCTTACAAGCAAGTTATGGAGTACGAGTAAAGAACCCTGAGCAATAATGTGATGAATTCTGTAATCCCGGTGGGAAAATGTGCTGTATATACAAGCAGAATCTTTACTATAGTAGCAGCACTACACCACATGACAGCTATTTTCAATGCCTACCCGTCAAAACAAAAAGATTTAGTAATATTCTCTGGCTGCCGAACAGTACTACAAGCAGCAGAGTGCCAAGATATCAAAATAAGTCCTTTCAAATCCCTAATCTTTCCTCGATACCTTTGCTGTCAAACTCACACTACATTGAATCCCAAGTCACAACAAAATAGAAGGTAATATAAGAGTAGACACTCTAGTGAACCAAGGAGCAACCAACTTTCAACCCGACATATAAGCCTTATTCGGCACCGCCAAACATCATCAAAACAAACATTAAAAACAGTGTTTAAATGGTTGGGCACTGGGCACAAACGGAAGATTTGTCTTCCCACATATGTCCAAACCAGAAATGAAATTGACCCAATACACTCCCTACAGAGACAAGATCAAGTAATCATCGTTTGCCTGCAGCAAACACCAAATTGAAACAGTTGCCCATCCCCTGTTTGACTGTCCGGCACTACAGGACATACCAAATGTCTACCTCCCCAAAACTCCAAATCTCTCAAACACTCTATATTCAAACTACAAACAGCGACAAAATGTCTGCAATTTCTTCAGCATAGCCTCAGGCTAAAGGGCAAGTGCCCAGATGGCTTCTGGATCTGGATAATGATTCTTTTTTTAGTCTCAATATTATATAGTAAATAAAATCAGAAAATAAGTATTAATATGTAAACTAAACATTTCAGAGGGGGTTTGTCCAGTTCCTGATCAAAATGATGACCAGTCAAATAAACAGGACAGTCTGCTCATAGGTAAATTATTGGTAAATTATTACAACATGTAAATATGTTTATAAAGGTGAATAATGATATACCGGTAATTGATTATATTGATATTAAAAAGAAAATTATATTTATTACATAAAGTAAACACAGTTTGTTGATATTTGTATTTACCTGTAAAGGTGAACACGAGAATCAGATTTCAGTTTCTGGAGAAGTCGACTTACACCAGCATGTGACAAACTGTAAGAAGAATCCAGGTCATCCAGAGTTTATACCTATAAAATCATTCAGCTTAAAACATCTACCTAAAGGTCACCAGGACAGTGATTTGTATGAATACATCAAAGCTACAGCTGACCTAACAGTTAGACTAAGTGTCACCATGACCAGTCCAGACAGACCAGAGTTTTGGCCAAACACAAAGATTCCATATTTTTTGTCTGAACTGAGAGGAAAGAAAACATTGAGGACAGGAACTGGGAAGGTGAGGGGAGTGGAGAAGTTCACAGATGAAGATAAACCAAGTAACTATACAACATGTCCATGTAATACATGTAAAGATTCAGACAAACCCAGCAAAGTTTGGTGGGAGATTTGTGTGTATACAGCTGCACATGTGGTTGTTGATGACATTGAGGCTAGCCACACGACCTTGAGATTGTTTTATGATAGTGAAGATAGTGAATTGGTTATTCTTAAAGATAAGGTATGTGTTCATTATGTAAACATTGAGAAAGACAGGTGTACGTTTACCTGTGTGACTTGTGATGAATGTGTGGGAAATAAATTGGAGAAAATGGAGGAACATTTTTATGATGTCAATGCGAAAGTCTGGGACAAATACAGAAAACCTCGAGATATTTACAATTTGAACTTTATAGTGTCACATCCTCATGGATGTTCTAAACAGGTCAGTGTTGGTCAATGGAAGGACAAAGTACAGGTGGGAAGTTATGATTGGGAACATAAGTTTACCTACACAACATGTACATGTCCAGGAAGTAGTGGAGCCACTGTCCTCTGTGTGTGGTACGATCTTGCTAGTTGGCCTACTGAACTTGTCCATAGTGGATGTTTAAAGTCTGGACTTAATTACAGTGGCGTTGGTCATGTCTTCTAATTATATTGAATTACTTGTGTGTCAAAATGTAAACAAACAACATAGAGGATGTTTCATATCTGTTTATATCACTTTCAATTTATTCCATGTATCTATAAATATTTATTTACTTTATTGTTTTGGTTTAGATATAAATATATTTATATTCTCTTATGTTAAATTTATAGTTTTGTATAAATTGTAAACATTTTATTTGTAAACATTTGAAACAATTTATTGTTTTTGTATTTAAATAAACTTTATACAATTATATCTTAATGTCTTCTTGTTGTTTATGTCTATCACGTCATGTTTATGTTGTTATAAATTTGTTTAATTAATTTTCAAATTTAATAAACTTGAATAAATCAAATTGTAAACAAATGTATCGACAATAGGACTTCTTGTCATCTATTTCCGGCATTCACTTGAAACTTGAATAAACTTTTATCAATTATATAAACAATCAGCAACAACAAATAATTTAGTTTTACATTTAAAGACTTATAACATAAGAAATATAATCAACAAATAATAAACAAATAGATATATATAGAACAATGTACATTTTAAAACTAAAAAATATTTTAAATGGCAAAAAAATCAATACGGAATTTTTCTCACTGAAAATTTTTTAAAGGGAAAGAACAATGAAAATTGTAAACTCTTGAAGTTTTTAATAATCTTTAATCAAAGACATTATTTCACAATTTAAAACATTTAATAATGTTTCAGCTAATTAACGTTTCAATGAATTTTAAATAATGCATTTATTTATTTTTTTCAGTTTTATTTTGAAGAAAAAGAAAATTAAAATATTTTGTAAATAAAAGAGCTGTATGCTTTTTATTATTTTTACCGGCATCCATTTGTAACTCTATAATTTTTCATACACTGAATCTAAAAAGGCCTAGAACAAACTATCCAAAATAAATATTATAAAAATAAGTACGTTACAATAATAAAAATAATATGTACATTGTCAACAATAGACAAATATAAGAAGATAAATTATTTTATTTTTACTTGCATGTTGATGATGATGATGATGATGATTTATATAGCGCGCCTATCCATGCTATGTTAGCATGCTCAGTGCGCTCTGGTTCCACGTTTCAGTTGTGGATGTGCTAAAAACAAAACAAAAAACTATACGCCTAGTTGAAGAGGAAGGTCTTTAAACTTCTCTTGAATGACTCTTTTTTTCTGGAATCCCTCAATGTCTGAGGCAATTTATTCCATAAATAAGGCGCTGCTGACTCAAAAGAGTATACACTAAATGACTTCTTTTTATGACCATCCACACTGAGTACTTTGAGTAGTGACTGTGATGAAGAGCGCAGCCCCTTAGTGGACACATGCTTGGGAACAAGTTCTTGAAGATAGTGAGGGGCAGTGCCTTCCATACAGCTATAGGAAAGTGACATAATTTTATGGCCAATGCGCTTGGTCATAGGGAGCCAGTGAAGATCTTTAAGAACTGGGTCCGACTTCTTAATCCCTGATACAATGCGTGCCGCAGTGTTTTTTCTTTCTGGAATCTATGGAGCTGGTTCTGGGGCAGACCCCACAGACAGCTATTACAATAATCCATCCGTGATTGAATTAGAGAGACTGCTACGGCTATTAAGTTGAGGACGCAGCTGACCCAGGGCGCGTAGATGAAAGAAACAAGACTTTACCACAGTACCAATGTGCGGAACCATTGTAAGGTTATTGTCAATAAAAAAAAACAAGGTCTCTAACAATGTTGGACAAGGGGATATCCGAGACAACAAATTTGATTGATTCATTATCGACCTTTCTGAGACTGGTTTCAGAACCACACAGAATTGCCTCTGTCTTTTCATCATTTAATTTGAGTCTGTTTGCTGCCATCCATGATTTTACTGTAAGACAACAGTTTTCCACTGCCCAAATAGCATCACCACAAGCAGAAGGATCAGGCTTGAAGCTCTTGTACAGTTCTGTGTCGTCAGCAAATGTTTTCCGGGAAATTCCATGATTTTCAACAATTCTGCCCAGCTGACTAGTGTACAAAGAAAACAGGATAGGCCCTAAAACCGAGCCCTGCGGTACTCCACAGGTAAGAGGCATGTCCCGTGACGAGGCCTGATTAACAACAACACGCTGATTCCTGTCTTCCAGATAGGAATTAAACCAACGAAGTGTAGTTCCAGAGATGCCCGCCTCATTTTGAAGCCTTGACAGAAGAAGCTCATGGTCAATGGGCCGTATTGCTGCTGAGAGTTAACACCCTTGCCCCTTATACAAGTCAATCTTTTATGACTGACTTGTAAATTACAAGTCAGTCATAAAAGATTGAATTGTATAAGGGGCAAGGGTGTTAACTCTCAGCAGCAATACGGCCCATTACATCGAAGGCAGCACTGAGATCCAGCAGGACTAAGAGTGTCAGATCACCTCGGTCAGCACTACAAAGAACATCACTCAGGACACGGAGTAAGGCTGTCTCACAGCTGTGCCCAGGTCGATAGGCTGATTGAAACGTATCAAGCAGGTTATGACTGTTAAGATGTTGATATGGTAAAACAATTAGGTCTAGATCTACTTGGATATAGAAACATCTATGTGAATGTTCTAAGCAGTTCAGTATTAAGTTTTTTTCTGGAAAGACGAAAAAATTGGGCGATTATGTTAAAAAATGTGAGTTATAAAATAAATTAGTCAAGAGTCGCGTCCTTGGTTATTAAAAAAACACAATGCGTAGATTCATAAAAACAAAAAACGAAAATTATTTTGCATCAAGCAATTTAGTTTGAGATTATAAATAGGTGATTCTTCACGTCTGACATTCACAATCCATCGTTTTCTATTGGCAACAACTTTTGGAAATAAAATAAAATTGTATACTCTTCCTCTTCATACAACCAGTAACGTACAACCAGTAACGTACAACCAGTAACGTACAACCAGTAACGTACAACCAGTAACGTACAACCAGTAACGTACAACCAGTAACGTACAACCAGTAACGTACAACCAGTAACGTACAACCAGTAACGTACAACCAGTAACGTACAACCAGTAACGTACAACCAGTAACGTACAACCAGTAACGTACAACCAGTAACGTACAACCAGTAACGTACAACCAAGTAATGTACAACCAGTAACGTACAACCAGTAACGTACAACCAGTAATGTACAACCAGTAACGTACAACTAGTAACGTACAACCAGTAACGTACAACCAGTAACGTACAACCAGTAGCGCCACACACAGAAATGTTTTGAAGAAAATGAACGAATGGGACTGGAAAAGTTTTACACTTTGACCTTTGATTCTTTATGCACGCATAATTTTAAAGACTTGTCAATGGGAGTAAAAAAGAGATTTTAAATGTGGAGATAGCTTATAAAAACACAAAAAGTCAGAACACAAAATTATTTTAAAAAGTAGATCTATATAAAAAAAATACTGGCGCTATTTGTGTAATGGCTTATTTGTTTCCCATCAGTGACGTCACATGAGCGGAATTCAATTCTAAACTTCTATGGATACTGTCAATGAAAAGCAGCGTTCAGAGGAGTATACTTTCAGAAAATTATTCCACATCGCGGCATGGAGATTAGAACATTCTAAATAATAACAGCTTTTGGAACTCCCTCCCTCCTTTTACAATTACATGTATAAGTGTAGGCTAAATATATTTGTTTCCTAGTATCAAAGGTTTGAAAGGCTTTACAAAAATTAATTTGGGCATCTGTGATTCTTTGACTAACAAAGGCAACAGGTTTCGTGTCTGGGCCAACAAACGCAACGATAGTTTGAGCTAAAAATCTTCCGGATGTATTAGCCACAATAGCTAATCTCTTTGTACTTAAACCACACCTGTAAAAACACTTAAACTGAGGACTGTCACTAAAATACATGCTCATTTACACACTTTAAATACATGCTCATTTACAGACTTTAAATACATGCTCATGTACACACTTTAAATACATGCTCATTTACAGACTTTAAAATACAAGCTCATTTACACATTT
Source organism: Anisus vortex (assembly GCA_949126835.1). Classification (NCBI taxonomy): domain Eukaryota; kingdom Metazoa; phylum Mollusca; class Gastropoda; family Planorbidae; genus Anisus; species Anisus vortex. The sequence goes on along the minus strand of OX421505.1, from coordinate 1,136,473 downwards.
TAAAATATATGCTCATTTACACACTTTAAAATACATGCTCATTTACACACTTTAAAATACATGCTCATTTACACACTTTAAAATACATGATCATTTACATACTTTAAAATACATGCTCATTTACACACTTTAAAATACATGCTCATTTACACACTTCGAAATACATGCTCATTTACACACTTTAAAATACATGCTCATTACACACTTTCAAATACATGCTCATTTACACGCTTTAAAATACAAGCTTATTTACACACTTTATAAATACATTACTTAAAGTCTACCTTTTATAAATGCACCTCTAGTAAAAATAATTTTAATCTTTGGAAAATAAGAATAAAAGTGAAGCTTCTAAATGCGTAAAACTCTGGCCAAGATGTTACTTCTGCTAGTACTTGGGACAACTAAAGTGCAAATTAAACGTAAACTTGAGAAAATAATAACTCCCTTTAGTTATGAAATTAAATACCCTATCAGTTTTTTTCTTCCTATTTTGAATCTTAATTTAGCTCCACCCACTCGCTAGCCCCTCCGTAATAGTCTGACACGTGCAAGTACGCTCAATACTTGGGAAGTGCAGCCTGAGCTTAAAGCTTATTTGGTTAGTAGAAAGCTATGACAGTGTTTTACGAAGTGTAGGCCTAAGCATCGATAGCATTGGGAAGGCGTGGCCTATTTACAGGCGTGCCACGTAATACTGCACAGGCTATCAAAATATATTTGTTTCTTGATTCCCTGAATTAAATGTCAACCCTAAACTAATGCCTGGATGTCCAGACCTTTAATCTGAGATTTGTGCTTCTGGGCGACATTGCAGATATGCGAGCGAGACATCACACTAATTAACCGAGAGGAATTTCGCAGTTGTGTAGAATTCCGAAAAAGAAGTAATTCTAGTTAACAACATTTTCTCGCTCTCGGTGCCATTGTGAAAGTAAGGATTTATTGTGGCGCCATTTCAACACATCAAAGCCGCAGACGGTGACTTTTATTTCATGGACTCAATAAACAAACATTTTGATAACCTGCGCAGTATTACGTGGCACAACTATAAATAAGCCCCAGGGCGATCGATACTAACACTTTGGGAATCACTGTCCTAGCCGATTACTAACTAAATCAGCTTAAGCATAGGCTACACTATCCCCCTGTAATAAGTACATGAACGTGTCAGACTATTGGGGGAAGGGGTGGGCTAGAAAATTGGGCGGAGAAATATTAGAATTTTAAAAAAATGACGAAAACAAGGAATGATTGGAGGTTTAGCAGGTCATATCTGAAGAACTAATGGCAGTAACAGTTATTCTGATGGTAAGTTTTATTTAGCATTTGAGTTGTTTCAAGTGGCCAGTCAACAGAAAGTCTTTGCTAGCAGAAGTAAAATCTTGGCCAGAGTTTTAAGCATCTTGTAATAAATCGGAACGTAATAGACGCAGTTCAAATTTGTACTCAGACTTTATTCTGTAATGAAGATTTACACATTCAAAATGGTGGAACAAGGACACCGCTAACATACTAGGGAATTATGGGTCAACAACAAAAATGGGGCAGCACTCTCACAGTTCACACAATGGAAAACAACACAACAAATAGACATAATGGTTGCAACATTCCTCCTCCTTTAATTTCTAGGTGGTCCAAGATCCAAATCGCCCTGGAACACGCCTAGTACGACCTGATGTTCGAGCTACTGGTTACGTCTGATTTTCCTGTGATGATATCGGTATGTCCGAAACCCGAGGTACCAGGGCTGCATGAGAGGCCGACTGATTTACTGGTGGCGATTCCGTTTCTGGAATGTTCACTATTCCCTCCGGTACTGCTGTCTGAAACTCAGGCTCTACATTGCCCCTTGAAAATGACCTGGTTGTGGGTTTATTTGGAACCTCTTTTGTAAGATCAAGTAGATCCCTAATGTCCGCATACCTTTTACGAATGTCTTTTAACTGTACCTCCATCTGACAGTTTGATGACATAAGAGAGCGAACCGGTCGCAGACTCTACGGTCCCCGGCAACCACTCGACTCTATAACCACCACTATGAGTAAACACTTTATCACCTTGTGCGTGGAATGGACCAGGATATTGGACCAGGATATTGAGTCAGCAGTGAGAGAGTGTTCGTCATGTGACACATCTAAAAGCTTGAGTTTTCTTCATTGTTTTCAATACGGTATAATTTATTATTTTTTTTTACTAGAGGAGCATTTTAAAAGATATGCTTTAATTAATGCATTTTTAAGTGTGTTTATAAGCATGTGTTTAGATGCCAGTCCTCAATGATTCTGTTTAAAAGTTTTGCAAGGTGTGGTATAAAGATAAGCTAATTATGTTTAATCTCTTCTTGTACTTGTCAGCCCAAACTCAAAACCTGTTGCCTTTGTTGGCACAACTCAAAACATGTTGCCTTTGTTGGCACAACTCAAAACATGATGTCCTTGTTGGCAAAACTCAAAACATGTTGCCTTTGTCGGCTCATCTCAAAACATGTTGCCTTTGTTGGTATAGCTCAAAACATATTGTCCTTGTTGGCACAACTAAAATCATGTTGTCCTTGTTGGCTCAACTCAAAACATGTTGTCCTTGTTGGCACAACTCAAATCTTGTGTCCTTGTTGGCACAATTCAAATCATGTTGTCCTTGTTGGTACAACTCAAAACATGTTGTCTTTGTCTGCTCAACTCAAAACATATTGACTTTGTCTGCCCAAACTAAAAAAAAATCAAGTTGCTTGTGTTGTTTTTAAGGCAGCAGGGACATCCAAAATGTTCGATAAAAGCGTTTTTTTAAGAAATGTTAAATTGTGATATGTCATTTTATTCATCAGTCAAGTCTCTTTCAGGCAGTATATAATATTTTTGACAGAGTTAAATAGTTTTTGAGTTATTGACTTCCAAAGTGGGTGGGTAGGGCCCTCCGAGCACTCAAAAATTTATAAAATATTGCTGAGACAAAATATTGTTTGTCCCTCGGACAAATAATAACGTAATTAAATAAGTAATTACCGCTCCCTATAAACAATTTAAATAATGAGATACTCCCTAGATTGTGGATGCTGATGAAAAATAAGCTAGAATATAGAGCCATGCTTACCAAGGAATAAGGTATTGAATGTCTTTAGGTAAACAAATAGTAATTTTTAGTATGCGTTAAGTTTGCCGAAAAAACGACATACGTGTCAACTGTTTTCCAGTTATTTTCCACAATTATAGTCAGATTTAGCTAAGATTTGGCACACACACTCCCAGATGTAGGGCCTATAGCGTGAATTAAAATTATTAATATGTGTATTATATTTGTCTAGATATGTGGGTATGTAACATTCTTTTGTCACACAATTTTAACAACTTTTTACTTTAGTATACAGATCAAACCCGATGAACCAGTAAAAAGAGAGTGGTGCATACCATAACCATAGCCTTACATGTATTTTAAATATATAAAAAGTTTTGAATCTGTGAACTGAATATTTTAGTTTTTATCACTTTGACAGTACGGTCCATTTTTTGCATTTTAGCGAAAGTATATTTTTGTAAAAAATTTTTTTAGGTCTTCACTCATTCCATACATCATTCAAACCACAATTTTCCTTGTTGTCACTGTTGGTAAAGGAAATTAATGCCATTGTTGGTCAAGAAAATTGTTGCCACTGTTGGTCAAGGAAATTGTTGCCATTGTTGGTTAAGGAAATTGTTGCCACTGTTGGTCAAGGAAATGTTTGCCATTGTTGGTCAAGGAAATTGTTGTCACTGTTGGTAAAGGAAATTGTTGCCACTGTTGGTCAAGGAAATGTTTGCCATTGTTGGTCAAGGAAATTGTTGTCACTGTTGGTAAAGGAAATTGTTGTCACTGTTGGTCAAGGAAATTGTTGTCACTGTTGGTCAAGGAAATTGTTGCCACTGTTGGTCAAGGAAATTATTGCCAACATTTTTTATTTTGCTTTCTTAAATTTTGAGAAAAGGAAACATAGTCTTACATTTTTACATGTAATTTGGAGGGACGGGAGGAAAAGATCCAAAAGTTGTTATTATTAACAACTCCTGCCGCAATGTGTAATTTGTTAATTGAAAGAATATTATCTTATCTTTATATTACAGACGCTCCGTCTTATACATGTGCCATGGTCAGGGCAAGACCAACATAAATACGGTACATACGGTGGTCTTGGTCAGGACGTACAGAAACAAAAAAAAAAGAACACCTAAATACTTAAAGATACTTTCTCAATACTATTTTATTGATACAATAAGAAAGAACAAAAAATCAATACCGAAAAAAATTTGTCGCTACACTTTTTATTGTATTTAAATATTATTATCTACTTTTATTATTTACTATTTTATTGTTTTCTATTCGTGTTTTCTTTTCCTTTTTTGATAGTATTATTGTTAATTTAATAATATTAATAACAAGTCAAGTCAACACAACTGTTCGCTACTTTTTAATAGCAGAAGCTTGACAGCAACAAATAAATTCTTCTGCATGTGCCATGGGCTGGGCGACCAGAACCAATATAAAAGATAATCTAAATACCGAAAGAAATTCTCTCACTACAGTTTTTATTGTAATATATTGTGTGTTTTTTCTTTCTCTCTTAACAAAACACATTGTAGTCTTTCGTTTCTCCGTCATTTTGACGGGCATAACCACTAGTATTTAATATTTAGAGATGGAAATACAATCAATTACATAGATGTACATTTGCTTTGATTTTCAACCGACTATATAAAACACTTAGTCTTATAAACAATTCCACTAAATCTTGACTATTATAAAAATGAAGCAAAAATATTTAGAGACGGCTCAAGGAAATGGTGACACAAGCAGCCTTACGGGGTTTTGTTTGCTTAGGTTCACCATTAGAAGGGAAAAGGGAAACTATTTAATTGATAAGAAATCATTTAAAAACTTTATTTAAAAATAAATAAAATTATAAAAAAGCGAGAGAGTGAGAGAATGTGAGATGAAAAAAAAAGATACTAAACGAGAGAAACAAAGAGAAATAGAGATATACTATTGAGAGAGAGAGAGAGAAATAAGTGACAGAGAGTAACGACAAAAAACAAATAGAAAATACAAAAACGGAAAGACAGGAGGAGAGAGAGAAAGAAAGATTACAAAATAGGAAGAAAGATTACAAGAGAGGAAGAAAGATTACAAAAGAGAACGAAAGATTACAAGAGAGAAAGAAAGATTACAAGAGAGAAAGAAAGATTACAAGAGAGAAAGAAAGATTACAAGAGAGAAAGAAAGATTACAAGAGAGAAAGAAAGATTACAAGAGAGAAAGAAAGATTACAAGAGAGAAAGAAAGATTACAAGAGAGAAAGAAAGATTACAAGAGAGAAAGAAAGATTACAAGAGAGAAAGAAAGATTACAAGAGAGAAAGAAAGATTACAAGAGATGACGATGAATTTATTATGACCATCAGTGATTCCAATCCTTGATATAAATATAACAGTGTCAAAAGTAGCCTTGACTTCAACTCTAGATACAACAGTCTCAATGGTGACAACTTGAATAGTTTGTTAATACATTATTCCTGATTGAAAGAGTCACACCACTATATCCTACACCAGGGATCGACAACCTACGGCAAGCGAGCCATACTTGGCACGCAGAGCGATATTCAATGGCACGCGAAAACCCCCCAAAAGGGAATCCAGTCTTTATTTACAAGAAACTGAGTGCTAGAGGACGATACATTTTAGGCTCTTGGCACGCTGAATGAACTAGAAATCCTTTTCGAGCACACTATTATCAAAAGTTTTCCGGCCCTCGTTCTACTTTACACCATTAACTTCAGGCAAATAATATCACAGGGTAGGTAGCTCGTTATTATTAAGTTAGGAAGAACTATCTATGCTTAACTCCCTTTCATTTTTTTTATTTTTTTCTTATCATAGCGTCTTATGAGTACAATAAATTATGTTTCTCTTTTTGATTGAGGCTGCCCATCCTCTACGGACGCCCATGGTCTTAGGACGCCCATTGTTTTAGGACGATCATTGTTTTAGCACGCCCATTGTTTTAGGACGCCCATTGTTTTAGGACGCCCATTGTTTTAGGACGCCCATTGTTTTAGGACGCCCATTGTTTTAGGACGCCCATTGTTTTAGGACGCCCATTGTTTTAGGACGCCCATTGTTTTAGGACGCCCATTGTTTTAGGACGCCCATTGTTTTAGGACGCCCATTGTTTTAGGACGCCCATTGTCTTACAGCATACATTTGTTTTATTCTTTGTCTCTAAATGTCATTTTTATAATTAAATCACTTTTAAGTTTAGGAATGTTTAGAATTTAATTTAAATAGCAGATATGTAAAAATGATTTTAAGTTTGTTAGTACCGGCCACTTGCCCTTCACCGGCCCCTGAATTGGGGGTGTGGGTAGGGGGTAGGGGGTAGGGGTAGGTTAGTGGGGGCAGTGGGCCCCCGTTGAATACCTAAGAACTTCAATTTAGTTTTGTGTTATAATGAAACCTTTTTTTTTATAAAGGCTGGCCATTAATGTGTACTTCTTTCCTCAGTAGTACGGTTTTTAACCACATTTAACAGTATAAATGTTAAATAGTATTTCTTAAATAAAACTATAAAGTATTTGATTTGATTTTTAATTTACATATCCAAAATATAAAATTAAGATATAAGGTCTTTTTTGTAACATCTTATAAATAATCATTATGCCATAAATATTTGTTATAATATATAAAATATATTTGTGAGTCATTTTTTGAGATTGTTAAGTAATGAAAAAATATTACTAAATATTAATAGTATGAACAAATTTATTATTACTTCCATTAAAAATAAAATAAGTTGTATCATTTGATACAATAGATGGTATACAATAAATTTAAGCATCATAATAAATATAGGTATACATTTTGTAGCAATAAATCCTCACAACAAAATTGATTCTTGCTTATAGGATGATAGTGAAAGAATAGTAATTAATAACTCTATGTTATAAAAGGGCTGCCAACAAACATAATGTTAGCTCAGAGCACATTTAACGTTGACTAACAAACAAGCAAGACACGGATTTAATTCTCTAGGTTAAAAATGATTTAAATCTAATTAATAATTTAAAACGTTTAATAATTTAAAACGTTACAAACAAAGGATAAGGTAAATGAATGAATCATTAACTGACTTAATATACTAGTAAAACAGTAGGATCTAAACAATGTTTAATGAAAGTAAATATTTTAAAAACAATCATTAACTGACTTAATATACAAGTAAAACAGTAGGATCTAAACAATGTTTAATGAAAGTAAATATTTTAAAAACAATCATTAACTGACTTAATATACAAGTAAAAAAGTAGGATCTAAACAATGTTTAATGAAAGGAAATATTTAAAAAACGAATATTTTCTCAACCTTCTATTTAAAGGTAAAGATAGAACTTATTTGCCTCAGTTGGATGAGAAGTAGATTCCATACATTCGGGACAGGGTTATTGAGACAGCCAAATGTCGTCAGAGAGAAACGGGACACCTCCAGAAGTGATGATTCGACAGAAAGGAGTGTTCTTTGCGGAACATATTATTATGGTTTAATTAGTGCATTGAGATAGGACGGCATCTCATTGTTATATAGGCACTGATGGCAATGTAGCGCCACTTTGTCTTCAATTCTGGATCTCACAGGGAGCCAATGGAGCCGACCCAGGAGAACTGTTGCAGAATTTCACCTTGACTTACGCATGCCACCCATACGTGCGGCACATCAAATGTTTTCACGTTTAGCCGTTAAAGATTTAGCACACTTCCACTTTTGTAAATCTAATATTTATAAGTCAAGTGCCTTGTATCATTGTATCATTGTATCATTCATTAAATCTATTAAGTTCAATCGTTACACAATTTTAGTGAACTAGCCAAAGTCAGAAGTTAGATAAAATATCTTCATATCTTTTGTTTAACAAAAAATAAATCTGAACTTGGGATAGTTTTTGTGTGTGTGTGTTTTAAAAAATGAAACAAACTTAAAACAAATTACTAAAAAACATCTTCTTGTTGTTTTTATGTAAACAATTATGGGATTAAAATGTAAACAATATTCATTTATTCCCATATTTTATTTTTTGTAGCATCAAAGAAACAACGGCTGGTCCTGCGGTTAGTTCACTGAACTCACAACAAAACGGCCCGGGTTCTATCCATGCCGCCCTGCAGGAGTTCTTGGCCTAAGGGACGTAATAAACATATATCTAGAAGGAACGTCTATAAACATATAAGACTAAGACAATATGAATTTGTTCTCATTATTTTTGTTTGTTAGACTAAAAAACAACATATAATGAATGTAGGTTTGCGAACAACTGAAGTTAAAACTTTGATAATAAACAAACGTTCCTTCTCATTTTTTATTTCCTTGTGTTTTCAACACTGTTTATTTGGTAAAAAGCATATACAATCGTATTTATATATTTATACGTTCAGAGAAAGCAATAGAAGACAGTTATTTCCATTTTTACAATTCAAAAGGATAGAAGAGAGCATAGATTGTTTAAACATATTTAGCTAATTTATGTAATTAGATTTAGACTTTCACATCCATTCATTCTGTTTTTTTGACAAAGTATTTTCATTCGTTTTTCACTTTCGTATCATACTTTAATAATAGTGCTTTGGAAATTCCCATTTAGGAAAGAGATAGAAGACTTTATTTTAACTTATTTGACAAAACCAAAGGAGAAGAAGATATTGTGAGATATTTGTAAACATTATATTTATGTTTTTTTCTAATTAGGGGCCTTTCAAACAGGCCCGTTAAAATAATATTATGTTAAATGTAATTTGGCAAACATAGTAATACTTAATTGCGCATTACTTATTTATGTCAATCAGATATATATATAAAAAAGTGTTTGTTAGTTTAAACTTTTATTTTTAAAAACACTTTTTTAAAATCATGTTCTGCAAGTAAGATGAGTTAATCTAAAAGGTTTTATAGATTATTTATTTTTTCATTTTTCCTATTATTTTGTTTAAGGTAAATAGTACACGGCAAATATATTATAATGAATGAATATATTAAACTTTATTTTTGATAGTAGTCTCCCTTACATGTACTCTTAAAAAATAAAATTATTAAAGATGTAGGGGAGGCTATTGAGGAGTAACTCAACCTCGAACCATTAACATTATCAATTCCCCTTATTTAAATTTCTAGCGTCTATATTTTTTCAAGTATTCAATATTGTTAATTAATGATAACTCTCCTAGGCTCAACTTTATATCTTAAAAGTATTTAGATATATTTTTTTTTAAGACTGTTTATTTAAGTTTTGATTTTGTTATTTTTAATTTCAATGAATGCTCCATATTATATAATAGAATACATAATGGCAATGTAACAATGTTATATAATAGAATACATAATGGCACTGTAACAATGTTATATAATAGAATACATAATGGCAATGTAACAATGTTATATAATAGAATACATAATGGCAATGTAACAATGTTATATAATAGAATACATAATGGCAATGTAACAATGTTATATAATAGAATACATAATGGCAATGTAACAATGTTATATAATAGAATACATAATGGCAATGTAACAATGTTATATAATAGAATACATAATGGAAATGTAACAATGTTATATAATAGAATACATAATGGCAATATAACAATGTTATATAATAGAATACATAATGGCAATGTAACAATATTATATAATAGAATACATAATGGCAATGTAACAATGTTATATAATAGAATACATCATCATTGGCTCCATAGTCTCGAAAGACGATTAGATTTGCGCGTCTGTGATTTGGCCAGCCCGGCAAAATTGACTGTGCCTGTGGAGACCTATCCTTGAGAGACAGGCTCTATCGCATCTCTGGCACTTGAAAGCTGGACCGTTGGAGATTGTTAGGGGCAGCCTACTTTTCTTCGCTGCTCGTTTAGCCATAAGGCGAAGTTTGACCTCTGCCGCATTTATACCGGTGTGTAAGGTACCTCTCCAACTATTTCTGTGCTGAGCAAGGTTCTCCCAGTTCCCGATCTCTTCATCTATAGCCTTTAGATCACGTTTGCAGACGTCCTTGAACCTGAGTTGGGGGCGGCCGGTAGCTCTCTTGCCTTCCGCGAGCTCAGCATATAGCAGGTCTTTTTGGATTCGCCCATCCTTCATCCTGGAAACATGGCCAAGCCACCGAAAACGTCGTTGGCGAAGGAGAGTGATCATGCTAGGCATGTTAGCCCGTTGCAAGACCTCGTTGTTTGTTATGCGGTCCTTCCAAGATATTCCAAGTATGCGTCTGAGGCAGCGCATGTGGCCTCTCCAGAGCGCAAGCCTGGGTAGTAATAGAATACATAATGGCAATGTAACAATGTTATATAAGCCTGACCTTGGCTTGTAACCCTCAAAGCGCCGCCGCTGACACGGTGTGAGGCGGGTATTGCTATATCGCTAGATAGAAAAGGAATAGAAACTCCTTCTGTTCCCCTTACAGTTGGAGTTGTATGGCCTTTCAACTTGGAATCAAGAGAAATATAACCGTAAGAGGCGGTAGTGGCGCGGATCCGCCTTGTATTCAATGGTGACATAGTGGGGGATCTCGCGGTCTTCCCGCGGTCTTATCTCTCCTGACCACTTGTCGGAGGGGGAGTTTTTGGGTTGTTCGACTTGAACATTTGAGTTGGTTTCTGCAAGGTCTAGGAAGATTTTTCTAACGAAATCTTCCTTTATTTCAGCCGTGAACCAGTTTAACGTAATCTTAACTAGGTCATGCTGGTATGACTTAGTTTTGATTTTAAAGAAATCTTTGTTCCCAAACTCTTGGTTATTTATATTGTCCTTTACTTCGAGGGTTGTTATCAAATACCATATGGTAGGATTTTCAAGTCTATACAGGGCCTTTACTTCCTCTGGTTTTATGCCGATGGTGGAAAAGACACGCTGCATATTGCTGAGCCGTGCCGCGATAGTCCCTGTCAATTCAAGGACCAACGTGTCCGGGCTGTGCGAGTAGCCAGCGCTCAGGTCTTCTTTGTTGGCTTTGTAGTGCGTTGTCGTCGGGGAAGGGACGGTTGCCATTGTCACACTCGGGATAGTAAACAAAGGTAGCACACTTACCCCTCAGCTACGGTCGAAAGAAAGGATCGCTCAGAGTGTTGGCGTACTGTTGTCCTGTAGAGAAGGGGTGATTCACTCTGCTTCTGGTAGTAGGCTGCTGGTCTCCAATGGCGGGCTGGCTGGATGCAGGTGCCGCTGGTTACGGGTGGTACAGCACGCCTTCTGAGGAAGTAGCTCTGGAAGGGCCGGCCCGGGATGGCCTTGGTTTTGCCGTTCACCGGACTTCTGGCGCTGCAAACTGGAGGTGGTCGGGACAGCTTCTAGTATGGACCTAGGGCGGTCACCGGTGCGTCTCAAGGGGACGGCCCGGGGTGGCCACTGGTAGGTGTTGGTGAAAAAAGTTACTTCGTCAAAGATCTTGGTAGATGAATTTGTTGAATGAAAATAGTGCTGGAGAGTACTATGTACCCATCTGCACCTCACCACACACAACGAAAAACGGAAATCGTTAGTAAAAGGTATTAAAAATTGGTAGACCGTTAAAAAAATATTTTTTAAGCTTCTACTTTTTTTGTTTTCACAATAGATTATTTATTGAAAATGCATTGACAATATCAGAGTCAAATTCACATCAATTGTAACTCAGGAGTAAGGAAAGAAAACAAATTTGTACATTTTTTACAAACCCAACAGGATAGAAGACAGCAAAGAGATTTGTATCCACTATTTTTACGGCTATGGCCTTTATTGGCAAATCGGGGAATGTTTATCTTGAAATAAGTTCATATTTATCTATAGATATAAAAAGACAGTGTTAAGCCCCGCGAGGATCCCCATTGGTCAATTTGAAAACACGTGTGTCACGACCTATCTAGGCCTAGCCCAATATACCGTCTAATAATTTTTCACATCGGACATGTGTCTTCGATAGCTCAGTGGTAAACGTAGTGGACTGCTATACGGGCGACCAGGGTTCGATTCTCCAGCTAGACTATACTTTTTTTTTCGACAATTAATTTTTCAAACGTTTAAAAACAAAAGACATTGTAAATCTCTAGGCAATATAGATTTTGTTAAATAAAAATATTTGACTATTTTTTTTACCCTATTACAATATTTATTTACTTTCCTAAAAGTATTCAGTAAGTGTAAATATGTTATCTGCACCCCAGACAGTCCTTTTTTTTTTTCACCCGGGCAACGCCGGGCAATGTAGCTTGTATTATATAAAATTAGACTGTTTGTCCCCATACGGATCCCCATTGGTCAATTTGAAATCACTTTTGTTTGTTTCACTGACCTATTTAGGCCTAGCCTAACCTTTACTGTCTAATAATTTTTCACATCGTGCACGTGTTTTGGATAGCTCAGTGGTTAACGTAGCAGACTTTTATAGGCCTACGGGTGACCCGGGTTCGATTATCCAGATAGACTATACTTTTTTTACGACAATTTTTTTGTCAAACTTTTTAAAATAAAAGACATTGTAAATCTACAAGCAATTAAGATTTTGTTAAATAAAAATACTTGCCTATTTTTGTACCCGATAACAATATTTATTTAGGTTTCCTAAAAGTAGCCTAGGCCTATTCAGTAAAAAAAAACAATAATTTAAATATAAGATTTATAGCTTTCTTTTAAGTGTAGTTTATAAATTTGTTATCTGCACCTTATACAGTCCTGTTTTTTTTACAGTCCTGTTTTTTTTTCACCCGGGCAACGCCGGGCAATGTAGCGTGTATAATATATAACAAAAACCAAAATAACAACGATCAACAAACAAAATTTAAACCAAAAACATGTTGCCAGCCCAGAGACGCTTTACTTAAATAAAATCTTGTTACGAGAACATTTCAATTGTTTAAAAAAGTTTTACAAATACGATAGACCATATTGCCGTATAGTGTCGGCCTAGTACGATTTACAGTAAAGACAAGTTTTATTTATTAAACCTTAAAGCCAGTAAGGCAAAATGGGTTAAAGCATGAGTATTCTATGTACTCTACTGGACTCTACTGGACTCTACTGGACTCTACTGGACTCTACTGGACTCTACTGGACTCTACTGGACTCTACTGGACTCTACTGGACTCTACTGGACTCTACTGGACTCTACTGGACTCTACTGGACTCTACTGGACTCTACTGGACTCTACTGGACTCTACTGGACTCTACTGGACTCTACTGGACTCTACTGGACTCTACTGGACTCTACTGGACTCTACTGGACTCTACTGGACTCTACTGGACTCTACTGGACTCTACTGGACTCTACTGGACTCTACTGGACTCTACTGGACTCTACTGGACTCTACTGGACTCTACTGGACTCTACTGGACTCTACTGGACTCTACTGGACTCTACTGGACTCTACTGGACTCTACTGGACTCTACTGGACTCTACTGGACTCTACTGGACTCTACTGGACTCTACTGGACTCTACTGGACTCTACTGGACTCTACTGGACTCTACTGGACTCTACTGGACTCTACTGGACTCTACTGGACTCTACTGGACTCTACTGGACTCTACTGGACTCTACTGGACTCTACTGGACTCTACTGGACTCTACTGGACTCTACTGGACTCTACTGGACTCTACTGGACTCTACTGGACTCTACTGGACTCTACTGGACTCTACTGGACTCTACTGGACTCTACTGGACTCTACTGGACTCTACTGGACTCTACTGGACTCTACTGGACTCTACTGGACTCTACTGGACTCTACTGGACTCTACTGGACTCTACTGGACTCTACTGGACTCTACTGGACTCTACTGGACTCTACTGGACTCTACTGGACTCTACTGGACTCTACTGGACTCTACTGGACTCTACTGGACTCTACTGGACTCTACTGGACTCTACTGGACTCTACTGGACTCTACTGGACTCTACTGGACTCTACTGGACTCTACTGGACTCTACTGGACTCTACTGGACTCTACTGGACTCTACTGGACTCTACTGGACTCTACTGGACTCTACTGGACTCCTCTACACAGAAGCGGGGAGATAAATCTTTAGTGAGGGCGAAACAAAAAGGCGAAATATATTTTGTAGAGAAGCCAGATATATAATATGTTAATATGTCTGTTTTAAGTTATTGTGTGATGACATAGTTAAAAGTAAATTACATTGTAAAAAAACAGAAACACAACAGAAAAAAAACAACAAAAAAAGTAAACCAAAAACATGTAATCAACCCGCTTTACATAATAAAGTTTTCTTGAGTGCGTCAGTTGGAATAGGGGCGAGTGTCGCTTGAGGGAGATAAATTGTATTAAATTAAAACATAATGGTTTAGATTTACAGACATTGAGAAAATACGGCTACAAAACGATTCAAAGACCGTTCTACAGTTGTAATCAACATTACAAGTTTCCAACAGTTCCCCTCGCAGTTGGAGTTAGTTTAAATTTTATTTGGGAATACAATTTTTAGTGTTTAGTTGAAATGGTAGAGGGGTTGTGTGTGGCCGGGGCTGCTATTGGTGTACCGTTCCTTGGTAAGGGAGGGGAGGGCTTGAAGGGGTTGGAAAGGGAGTGATGTAAGGGGGTGACTATCGCTTATAGAAAAACAAATTTTACAGTTATGTCCCTTGGTTAAAAGAGGAAATGGGTATCGGGTATCATGTGGTTCGACACAGAATATAACGTCATTTTTAAATTTGTGAAGCCTTCTCATTTAAAAAGGCTGTCCAAAAAATGAATAAGTTTACTATCATTCCCTGCTAAATTACAATTTTTAGTGCCTATCTGAAATTAGATTTATGTAGTAGTAAGAATTTGAATTGTCATTTTAATATATAATATTTTTAATATATATATAATATTATTTTGTAATACAATATATAAATGTATAACTTTACCTAATTAATATTTTAAATATTATATATAAAACTATAATTGTAAATAAATTTTCAGATAGTTAAGGAATAAAAATATCATAAATATTACAACAATGACTATATGTATTATTACCTCCCTTGAGTTTAATAAAAGTTGATTACTTTGATACAATAAATGCCTAAAATTAAATTTAAGTATCAGATTATATATAAAGGTATACATGTAGTTGCAATAAATCCTCACAAAAAATATTTCCTTTTTATTTAGGACGATAGGTAAATAAAAATAATAATACAAATAATATATGTATACTTGTGTGTTCTCATGTATTTATTTTGTGTATTGTAATTTTCTGTTTGTTCTGTAATCTGTGTTTGTAACATTTGTTTTGTTTTGTAAAATATATTTTTGTTTTATTTTGTCAATGTTTTTGATATATATATATATTTATAATATTTGTAAAGTGTTGCTAACACATAATGTAATCTAACGGTGCATTAAACATTAAGCACCAAACAAGCAAGAACAAGGATATAACCTTTAGGTTAAAAATAAATAAATAGCTAATGCTAAACTGTCACTGTTATAGATATTATAGAAAGTACGCATGTTATTAGATGAGGAATAAGAATGGTGTGCATGTTATTATTATGTACGAGATTGCACCATTATATGAAAGGGAAGTACGCATGTTATATGTGTGATATAGCAACGCTGGATAATAGATACAAGTTAGTTGAGATTTGGACTGCACATGAACAAGACGTGTATAAAATGGATCTTCGTCCAAGTGTATCAGTCAAGAACAGAAAGTATTGTTGTAATGATTCAGTGTATACCAATGTTACAGTGAATAAGTAATTAAAGAATCTTTGTATTGAAGTGAGGAGCCTTCGTGTACATGATTTCACGTATTGACTGTGTGTCTTAGTCCTGTGACATAAACTTAATACTTTACAAACATAGGAGAAACCCAGTGAGGCTGACTGGACTTGCGGTTAGTTCACCGGACGGTCAACCACGACAGCCCGGGTTCTATCCCTGCCGCCGACCGATCCCTGCCGCCCTGCAGAAGTTTTGGGCCTAGTGGACGTAATAATCTAGATGGAACGTCTGTAAACTTATAAAATACAAAGTAAAAACAAACATAGTATTTACAACTGATCTATCAAAAGAATGGATTAGGCGTGGAAGTAACATCTTTGAGGACATTTCCGCCATTTTTTTTCTACTGTCACTGATCAATATATACAATTACCGTGAGTTTGTTTATTTATTTAGATGTTTGTTTCTGCTCTACAGTCTCCTTAGCCGCTTGGCAAATCGGGTTAAAAGTTAAATGGATAAATTGGAAACGTCCTCCAAAATAAAGTTTTATTCTTTTCAACATTATTGCTTAATTTGGTTAATTTTTTTTTTTTTAAATAAACTTAGACCTATTACTAATCACCAGGGGCGAAGCCAGAATTTTTTTCCAGGGGGGGGGGCTGAACTTTCGCGTGACAAAAATTTACTAAATTTTTAGCGAATTTAGTACATATTTTGTAAAAAAAATCAGTTGAAAAAGATTTTTTTTTAAATTCCAGGGTGGGCTTAGCCCCTCTTAGTCCCCCCTGTGGCTTCGCCCCTGCTAATCACCGTATGTTAAGGTTATACAATGGACGCCGTTTCCAAATGATGTTCCTTTGAAATGCTTTCAAATTTAGTGTGTTTCGGGATCGGGTTTTCCCGTACTGCGAAATATTGCTGTACACTTTTTGTATTATGAACTTTTTTTTATCGTTTGGTATTTGTTTTGTTTTTTGTTCTTTTGATATTATTATTGTTAGTTTTATATTATTAATTAGAAGTCGGAAGTTTGACAGCAACAATTCATAGGCATATTGTGTAAAATGGCTGCAACATAGATTCCGTTCCGATCTATTTATAGATCAGTAGCGCAGTAAGATTTAAACACCATTTTGTTTATATCGATATGTGCGGTGGAGCTTATTAGATTTCCCAGTCTTCACTTTGCTCAAACTAATTTATTAAGAAGGCGCAATCCATTCTTTTTATAGATCAGTGATATTTACCGGCTTAATTTGGGCTAAAAGTAAAATAGTAGGTGTCTAAAAATATTGAAAT
Source organism: Anisus vortex (assembly GCA_949126835.1). Lineage (NCBI taxonomy): Eukaryota > Metazoa > Mollusca > Gastropoda > Planorbidae > Anisus > Anisus vortex. Next base: position 1,119,436 of record OX421505.1, on the reverse strand, counting down.
AATGTGATTTTTTTTAAAGTGCGGATTGAACTTCTTTTGCCTGAGTTGGATGGGAAGTAGATTCCAGACTGTCGTGCCAGATATTTAGGAGGTCAGGCACTTCCAGAATTGAGGGGTCATCATAACTGATTTGTGGAACATTGAGATGGACGTCATCTCGTTGTTATGAAGGCACTGATGGAAAAGTATCACCACTTTTGATTCTTTTCTTTCTCTCTCAAGGAGCCCATGGAGGCGATGCGGGAGAACTGTTGCAGAATCCACAAATGGGATATGGCAGTTTTAAACCATGGCAGCTTTAAGGAAGACATAATGCTTTTTTTTTCCTTTTTTTTTAACTTAAAAAAAAATATGTATTATATTATAGGGCAGGGGACGGCAACTTGTCGGCAACCTGTTGATTATAGTTTGGCCAAAGATGGATTTCTAAATCATTCAGCGCGCCAAAATCTTAAAATGTATCATACTTTCGCACTTAATTTCTGGTGGAAAAGAACATTTCGTTTTTGAGGGTCTTCCGCGTGCCAATTTAAATGGCTCTGCGTGCAACTGCAAAGTCTGGCACACCTGTCATAAGTTGCCAACAATTGATATAGCGCAGGGGTCGGGAACCTTTTTGTCTGAGAGAGCCATAGACACCAGATATTTTGGAAAAGTTATTCTGTAAGAGCCATACATTATGTTTAAAACTAAAGATTCAAGTAAATTTCCTTTTAATTAGAATGAATGCAGGGTTGTTATTTTTCTGTCTTTTAGGAGTTTATCTCCTATACGGTTTTACCACTTCTGGTGCTCAGCTGCAGTAGACTTTAGCTCATTTGTAGAATGAAATCTGGATATACAATTAATATGTTGCTCAAAGGAGTCTAAAGAAATATTGTTTTTTATAATCGAACATTTTTCTGCGAGCCAGATGAAGCCATCAATAGAGCCACATCTAGCTCGCGAGCCATAGGTTCCCGACCCCTGATATATCGTATTGGGATTCGGGAATTCCTTTTATTACCGTTTACTTTATTTATAGCTAACGGATTTCCCTCGTTGACAATCATAATATTACAGAACGTCAGAGCTTCGCTTATTCACTTATTGTCAACAAGATTGAAGCAAATATTAAGACAACTTAAAACAAACTGATTAACATGGGAAATATAAGTAAGTAATCTAATAATTTGTATATTATATTCAAAATGTATATCACTCTAATGACCAAAACATAAAACTTTATCTATGTAGACTAAATTACTAGGCCCTACATTTTTTAGATTTGTATTTTGGTGAGTGATGCATAAATTCAGAGTAAAGTGTTTTGTTAAATATATCATATTTTGTTTGTTTTCATTAATTTGTGCTTGAATAACTTAGGGTATATATATATATTATGTTTTCAATGTGAGTTTATATAATATAATATGTATACTGTTAGGCTATATAAGCTGTTTCTATTTTTAGACTAAGTAGATCTAGAATCTAATTCGACATTTTATAAAGTAAGGCTTAAAATGTAAAATTTTGAAAATTGATTGAATGAAACTTTAATATTTGGACATTTAGTTTATATTAAAAACCTGTGGACTCTGGCTTTATATATTAGTTTTCTAGATCATTTTTAAGCTGTTTAATGTTGTGGTTCTAAATAAGAAGATGTGTTAACATTTAAAGGAAGTTGATGTCAAAATCTAAAAATAGCTATAGTCGTCACACTCGGCGTAGATAACAGTTTATTTTTAGACTAATTGGGAATTCAGTAATAAAATCACAAATGTATAACAAAGAAACAAAATGAATAGAACTTTCAAAAATGTATATTTGTAAATAATAGCGGATACTACAATTTACTTCACAATCAACACAATTCACTTATCCATATAAGTTAGCAAGTTATAGGAAAAAAATGCAGCATGCATATAATTAGAACTATTTTATATGATGTAAACAAACATGAAATGCATTTACTAGTCAGTGTTTAGGAAATATAGTGTTATAGATATGTGGAAGCAAATTTGATTTATTAAGCATTAAGCTTACGAATATTTGTTCGGGACTATAATCCATTTTTTATGACCATTAATTAAAATAAACTTACAATTAACACGATCCTAAAGCTAACTCGTGTTTTAATGCTGGGTTAATATACTCATGGCAGGCCTTTTTTTGCTTCTTTTTGGGTTCCGATCCGGTACTCTCTGCTTTTAATGTGTTTTCGTCACTTCTCGAGGTCTAACAGAGTGGAACAAGACGCCAAGGTTCAGACCGCCCAAATCATGCTTAGACCTTCAATGTTACATAATTTATAAAAAAAGATGTGGAAGGGCGTCAATGTTGTATCCTAGCTGCATCTCAAGGTCAAAATGTTTATTATTCATATCTATTTAATTTTAAACTCTCATGTTATTGGCATTTTTCCAAATCTCTTGGTTCATTATAGGATTATAGGTCTATATTGTTACGTCTCGGTGTCTAAGGGTCTGTGGGAAGTTGGGTGTGTACTATATCACGTGACTTTCTTAGACCCTTGAATCCGCTAATTCTCACACTTACGCAGCCGAACTTTTAACTAACAAGAACGAATCATGACCGCTGTATTTAACCCAATTGGACAAACATACAATCTACATCAAGCCATTTAAACAAAGTGTAGTGAGAACTTGATGTATCGTTATTTGGAAATAGTGAAAACTTAATGTTTCGTTATTTAGACGTTTTACCACACAGTTGCTTCAGCTTCCTGTGTTGTTAATTATAATTAAAATTATCCTTGCTGTTATTTGTCTTGCTCAAGTGTGATTATATAAATGATCCTTCATAGTCTCGTGGACTAGTGTATTCTTTAACCAGACCAAACATACTATTACACAAAGTAAAAGTACTAATTATAAGTAGCAAATTCTAGTGGTCGCCACAACGTTACGCTCTAGACTCTAGAGTACTCTAGACTAAACATACTATTACACAAAGTAAAAGTACTAATTATAAGAACTAAATTCTAGTGGTCGCCACAACGTTACGCTCTAGACTCTGTAAGTACTCTAGACTAAACATATCACATCACGGAGGGACACACTCTATGGGGACGTCCATTAATTACGTCATCAATTTTTCGGCGATTTTTACCTCCTCCCCTCCCTTTTTTCAACCTGTCAAACTTTCAGAGAGCCACCCCTATATAATTACGTCAACAATTTGTTACCCCCCCCCCCCTCAAAACAAGTAACACAATTTTAGATGCTTGCTTTTATGCTGAAAATATATTTGAAAAGGAAAGGTTTATACTACTTAATTGTAATACATTTTAAAACTTGTTTAAAATATTTCAAATTGTCTATAACTCTCATAGGCGTAGCCACAAAGGTGGTGTAACATGGTCCCTACCCCCCTCTCTCGCCCCTTCCACATTTTTGTTCAATCCGAGGATCTTAACAATATTTTTTTCCTTTTTGTTTACTATAGTTCTTTTCATATAAATATTTAATCTTTTCTAATTTTACTTTTTACTAATGAGCTTTTAGTAGGCTACAATGTTAATTGTTAAATAGTGTAGGGAGAAATTGTGCACGAGTTTTTAATTATAGCCTTCTATTTTAACCGTAGGCCTATGTTCAATATTTCTTCTTGCATGATTGTCCGCAAACACGCACATTATACACACTGTAGTTGCCTTCCCTGTCCCCTACCTCTCCTACCTTGCACTATTTGTCACCTACACTAGGGATTTTAAAACCGGTTTTGTGTCATAACCGGTTTTCGGTTCTATAAAAACCGGTTTAAAACCGGATTTCCGTTCTCCCCTTGCACTACCCCGGCTAGAAAAGCCAAATGTGCATAGTTTTGCAGATATATTTTAAAAATAGTTCAAACTTAATTAGTGTTTGCAGGGCACTCAAGGAGTTGATTTGTGTGAATACAATATGATTTTGTACACTTTACCATACAATTCTTTAGAACTAAAAAAAATATGGGCTACCGGCTAAATGATTAAAACCGATGATAGCTTTCAATAGTGATAATCAAATTTCCGATTATCGTTGACCATAATATTAATAAGCATATAAAGAGGATGACAATATTAATCCATGATGCTTCGTACGCAGGTGTGTACGCAATCCAGTGGCACTGCCACCGCTCCCGTCTATCTGTTGGAAACATAGTTTACACTGAGCCATCGTTAAAGAAGTTTTTTCAAAGATGAGCCGAAAAGTAAAAAGATTCATGTTAATTGCAACTGTAACTTTACATTTGATTTGATGTTGTTTTTACCGCAAACCATAGTTTGTATTTGGAAAGAAACAAACACAATATCTAAGACTAAAAAGTGTTAGCAAGGCATTTCAAGAATTGTTTTGTGCGAATCCAACATTATTTAAAACAAATATTTCCATCAGCAAAAAAAAAATAGAGGGTGTACTACCAACAAACCGAAATCCGGTTTTGAAAATCAAAACTAAATAGAACTATGTAGCCTAATCGACCTAATTTTAATGTTTCACCTATTATAACGTAGTCAGCAAACTTATATGTCTCTATATTAGAATTAGGGATATTAAAAGGAAATCAGGTAGGCTAAGTATTTCGTAGGCTACTTCATGTGATTATTTTTCTGAAGGAAATATTTTAAAATAACAAGGTTGGAGATTCACACAATAAACTTCATTCAATGTTGTGCAAACATTACTAAGGCCTATAGTCTATTGTTTATGTTAGTTCTATTGCCAATCCCAGCCATCGCTTTCATAACGAACGCCTGTCCCTGGCGCCTAATTTAGATGTAGGTGTAAATTTATATTGGGTCAGTTCATTTTTCATGTTTTCCCTTTAAAGATTTTGAACAGAATCACATTTATTAGTGTTATAGTGTAAGTTAAGTGCTTCTACCAATCATTTAAAATCTAAAAATCAATCAAATGACACTTAACCCAGGCCGGAAACTCGAAAAAATACAATATTTTATATTTGATATATTTCTATGAAGAAAAATATTAGGTCCTCCCCTTACCCTTTCACCCACCATCCAGCAAATAATAATCCAGCTCATATATTTATTATATTTTCGTACAAAGAAACATAAGAAAATAATCAATGAGTAATATATATTTTATGAATCATATTGATCGTGGTTTACATTTATGAAGAAAAAACCCGTTAAAAACCCGTTTACATATAAAAATTACTTTCCATTTTTTTTAAAAAGAAATTAAGCTTAAATGCAACAATAAATTCTGATTTTATAAAATAACTTAAGTTGTAACTTAAATAATTAATTGTTACGCAATGCTAAAAAGATTATCTATAAACAAATAAACTATAAATTGGCGCTAACCATGGCCTTGTGGTGGCAGATTCTTTGATTAGAACAGAAGTTTACATAATACAGACTGCCCATCAAGGAACCAGTGGAAGGTCACAGCCTATCCCGCTCGGCACAGAAGAGGTAGAAACAGTGCCCTCACATAGGGGAGGGCAGAGGGGGGCATATGATTGGGGGCGACACTTACAGGGTGTAACATTCTCATGTGTTGTGTAACTTATATTATTTCTTCCTGTCAGCGATAGCTCCTACAACAACCATGGGATGTACTTAAATGTCCTACTTCATATATATAGAACAACTCAGATTGTAGACATTTATATAGTTTATTTACTACACACACAAATAGTTATAAAGTCATTGTTAACACTTTTTAACATTTAATCCAATAGCTCGAAGTATCTCATACACAATCTCTTCATGACTCTATCATAAAGTACCTGCCTACAAACTTCGTAAAATATATCTAGCGACCTCCTGTAAACTGGATATTACACACACTCCCTTTCTTACTTTTTCTCTTCTCTCACACTCCCCTTCTCATTCCTCGTTTCACAAAAACTGGTCAGATGACTGTGAACGACACAGTCCTGGTCGCACCACAGACCTATATGCGCAGTCACTAAAAGTGAAGCTCGATTCCGCCATTTTTTTTCGACGCAAGGCAGCGGTCGCTAGAGACGCTACTATAGTAAAATGAGAAAGGATATCTAGGCGTACCATAAATATATACAATAGACTATATATAGGGCCTATATTATATTTCATTATCGGCTTACTTTTATATTTATTTGACTTAATCGCCCATTGTCTTTTCAACATTATAGGATTAGGCCTATAGGTGATGGGTTCATTTTTCAAATGTTGAAATAGCGATGGGTTCATTTTTCAAATGTTGAAATAGCGATGGGTTCATTTTTCAAATGTTGAAATAGCGATGGGTTCATTTTTCAAATGTTGAAATAGCGATGGGTTCATTTTTCAAATGTTTAAATAGCGATGGGTTCATTTTTCAAATGTTGAGATAGCGATGGGTTCATTTTTCAAATGTTTAAATAGCGATGGGTTCATTTTTCAAATGTTTAAATAGCGATGGGTTCATTTTTCAAATGTTGAGATAGCGATGGGTTCATTTTTCAAATGTTGAAAAATTGTTGGGTTTATTTTTCAAATGTTGAAATAGGGATGGGTTCATTTTTCAAATGTTGAGATAGCGATGGGTTCATTTTTCAAATGTTGAAATAGCGATGGGTTCATTTTTCAAATGTTGAAATAGCGATGGGTTCATTTTTCAAATGTTGAAATAGCGATGGGTTCATTTTTCAAATGTTTAAATAGCGATGGGTTCATTTTTCAAATGTTGAGATAGCGATGGGTTCATTTTTCAAATGTTGAGATAGCGATGGGTTCATTTTTCAAATGTTGAAAAATTTTTGGGTTTATTTTTCAAATGTTGAAATAGGGATGGGTTCATTTTTCAAATGTTGAGATAGCGATGGGTTCATTTTTCAAATGTTGAGATAGCGATGGGTTCATTTTTCAAATGTTGAAATAGCGATGGGTTCATTTTTCAAATGTTGAAATAGCGATGGGTTCATTTTTCAAATGTTGAAATAGCGATGGGTTCATTTTTCAAATGTTGAAAAAGCGATGGGTTCATTTTTCAAATGTTTAAATAGCGATGGGTTCATTTTTCAAATGTTGAGATAGCGATGGGTTCATTTTTCAAATGTTTAAATAGCGATGGGTTCATTTTTCAAATGTTTAAATAGCGATGGGTTCATTTTTCAAATGTTGAGATAGCGATGGGTTCATTTTTCAAATGTTGAAAAATTGTTGGGTTTATTTTTCAAATGTTGAAATAGGGATGGGTTCATTTTTCAAATGTTGAGATAGCGATGGGTTCATTTTTCAAATGTTGAAATAGCGATGGGTTCATTTTTCAAATGTTGAAATAGCGATGGGTTCATTTTTCAAATGTTGAAATAGCGATGGGTTCATTTTTCAAATGTTTAAATAGCGATGGGTTCATTTTTCAAATGTTGAGATAGCGATGGGTTCATTTTTCAAATGTTGAGATAGCGATGGGTTCATTTTTCAAATGTTGAAAAATTGTTGGGTTTATTTTTCAAATGTTGAAATAGGGATGGGTTCATTTTTCAAATGTTGAGATAGCGATGGGTTCATTTTTCAAATGTTGAAATAGCGATGGGTTCATTTTTCAAATGTTGAAATAGCGATGGGTTCATTTTTCAAATGTTGAAATAGCGATGGGTTCATTTTTCAAATGTTTAAATAGCGATGGGTTCATTTTTCAAATGTTGAGATACCGATGGGTTCATTTTTCAAATGTTGAGATAGCGATGGGTTCATTTTTCAAATGTTGAAAAATTGTTGGGTTTATTTTTCAAATGTTGAAATAGGGATGGGTTCATTTTTCAAATGTTGAGATAGCGATGGGTTCATTTTTCAAATGTTTAAATAGCGATGGGTTCATTTTTCAAATGTTTAAATAGCGATGGGTTCATTTTTCAAATGTTGAAATAGCGATGGGTTCATTTTTCAAATGTTGAAATAGCGATGGGTTCATTTTTCAAATGTTTAAATAGCGATGGGTTCATTTTTCAAATGTTTAAATAGCGATGGGTTCATTTTTCAAATGTTGAAATAGCGATGGGTTCACTTTTCAAATGTTGAAATAGCGATGGGTTCATTTTTCAAATGTTTAAATAGCGATGGGTTCATTTTTCAAATGTTGAAATAGCGAAGGGTTCATTTTTAAAATGTTGAAATAGCAATGGGTTCATTTTTCAAATATTGAAATAGCGATAAGTTTATTGTTCAAATGTTGAAATAGCGATGCGTTTATTTTTCAAATGTTGCAATAGCGAATGATTCATTTTTCAAATGTTGAAATAGCCATGGGTTCATTTTTCAAATTTCGAAATAGCGATGCGTTTATTTTTCAAATGTTGAAATAGCGAAGGGTTCATTTTTCAAATGTTAAAATAGCGATGGGTTTATTTTTCAAATGTTGAAATAGCAATGGGTTCATTTTTCAAATGTTGCAATAGCGAATGGTTCATTTTTCAAATGTTGAAATACCCATGGGTTCATTTTTCAAATTTTGAAATAGCGTTACGTTTATTTTTCAAATGTTGAAATAGCGAAGGGTTCATTTTTCAAATGTTTAAATAGCGATGGGTTCATTTTTCAAATGTTGAAATAGCGATGGGTTCATTTTTCAAATGTTGAAATAGCGATGGGTTCATTTTTCAAATATTGAAATAGCGATGGGTTCATTTTTCAAATGTTGAAATAGCGATGGGTTCATTTTTCAAATGTTGAAATAGCGATGGGTTCATTTTTCAAATGTTGAAATAGCAATGGGTTCATTTTTCAAATGTTTAAATAGCGATGGGTTCATTTTTCAAAAATTGAAATAGCGATGGGTTCATTTTTCAAATGTTGAAATAGCAATGGGTTCATTTTTCAAAAATTGAAATAGCGATGGGTTCATTTTTCAAATTTTGAAATAGTGATGCGTTTATTTTTCAAATGTTGCAATAGCGAATGGTTCATTTTTCAAATGTTGAAATAGCCATGGGTTCATTTTTCAAATTTTGAAATAGCGATGCGTTTATTTTTCAAATGTTCAATTAGCGAAGGATTCATTTTTCAAATGTTGAAATAGCGATGGGTTCATTTTTCAAATTTTAAAATAGCGATGGGTTTATTTTTCAAATTTTGAAATACCCATGGGTTCATTTTTCAAATTTTGAAATAGCGTTACGTTTATTTTTCAAATGTTGAAATAGCGAAGGTTTCATTTTTCAAATGTTAAAATAGCGATGGGTTCATTTTTCAAATGTTGAAATAGCGATGGGTTCATTTTTCAAATGTTGAAATAGCGATGGGCTCATTTTTAAAATGTTGAAAAAGCGATGGGTTCATTTTTCAAATATTGAAATAGCGATGGGTTCATTTTTCAAATTTTGAAATAGCGATGCGTTTATTTTTCAAATGTTGCAATAGCGAATGGTTCATTTTTCAAATGTTGAAATAGCCATAGGTTCATTTTTCAAATTTAGAAATAGCGATGCGTTTATTTTTCAAATGTTGAAATAGCGAAGGGTTCATTTTTCAAATAAATGTTGAAATAGCGAAGGGTTCATTTTTCAAATGTTGAAATAGCGATGGGTTCATTTTTTTTTTTGGCAGGTAAAACTTTTATCTTTAAGGCATGATAGTTGGCCTATCCACGTGGATCTGTTTTCTGGAATTTCTTTTTTGAATTTATCTCCAATGGGGTGAACAATTTTATATTAAAGATGATTATTCAGATGGTTTTTAGTTAAAGGCCTTTTGTTTATATTGATCGGCTTTTGTGTGATGATAGATCTCTAATATGTGATTAGAGATGATGCACTTTCTAAATTTGGTTCCACTGAATCCTAGGGCTGCGTGCGTAATCACAACGTGGCCGCTAGGTCTTGAGCTATGATCTGTTTTTTTTTTATTAGATTTAAAATGTTTGTCAATTTAGCATTTAGAAAATGTAAAAAAATATTGATAGCTGAGCCAAAAATTAAAGAGTTGGTTTGTTTATTAAACGAAAAATCATCGAAAATCATTGCCAGGTCTTTGACTAAATGATTTAAAATAAATATATTAATATTTTTTAATTAAAAAGCTTTTTTTTTGTAATTGTTTAATAAGGCAGATTCTTTTGAATTTAAGTTTGGTGGTAAAAAGTTTTATAACTTTTGACTCTAAATGTCAACAACTTCCAAATATATTCTCTACAATTTAATGTGTTAAGTCAAAAAGTAGTACCAGGCTTATACCACTAGAACCCGACTTCTCTAACGAGAAACATAGTTGCGATTTGTCATTTAGGGCTCATAGAACAACACACGACTGTATCAATCAGAGTAAAATAGTTCAAACTTGTTTCTATACTCGTAGAACAACACACGACTGTATCATTCAGAGTAAAATAGTTCAAACTTGTTTCTTTAGTCGTTGAACAACACACGACTGTATCAATCAGAGTAAAATAGTTCAAACTTGTTTCTTTAGTCGTTGAACAACACACGACTGTATCAATCAGAGTAAAATAGTTTAAACTTGTTTCTATACTCCTAGAACAACACACGACTGTATCAAGTAGAACAACACACGACTGTATCAAGTAGAACAACACACGACTGTATCAATCAAAGTAAAATAGTTCAAACGTGTTTCTATACTTGTAGAACAACACACGACTGTATCAATCAGAGTAAAATAGTTTAAACTTGTTTCTATACTCCTAGAACAACACACGACTGTATCAATCAAAGTAAAATAGTTCAAACGTGTTTCTATACTTGTAGAACAACACACGACTGTATCAATCAGAGTAAAATAGTTCAAACGTGTTTCTATACTTGTAGAACAACACACGACTGTATCAATCAGAGTAAAATAGTTTAAACTTGTTTCTATACTCCTAGAACAACACACGACTGTATCAAGTAGAACAACACACGACTGTATCAAGTAGAACAACACACGACTGTATCAATCAAAGTAAAATAGTTCAAACGTGTTTCTATACTTGTAGAACAACACACGACTGTATCAATCAGAGTAAAATAGTTCAAACGTGTTTCTATACTTGTAGAACAACACACGACTGTATCAATCAGAGTAAAATAGTTCAAACGTGTTTCTATACTTGTAGAACAACACACGACTGTATCAATCAGAGTAAAATAGTTCAAACGTGTTTCTATACTTGTAGAACAACACACGACTGTATCAATCAGAGTAAAATAGTTCAAACGTGTTTCTATACTTGTAGAACAACACACGACTGTATCAATCAGAGTAAAATAGTTCAAACTTGTTTCTATACTCGTAGAACAACACACGACTGTATCAATCAGAGTAAAATAGTTTAAACTTGTTTCTCTACTTGTAGAACAACACACGACTGTATCAAACAGAGTAAAATAGTTTAAACTTGTTTCTCTACTTGTAGAACAACACACGACTGTATCAATCAGAGTAAAATAGTTCAAACTTGTTTCTATACTCTTCTACTTTTGTACAGTGTTCAAGAAAAGAAAACATATCTTTTTGAAACCCTTGAACAGGGGTCTGCAACCTTTTGATAACAATGTGGCCAAATAACTATTTATAATTCACCCAGCGTGCTAACAGCTTATAGGTCATCCTGCTCTAGCACACATTTTTTTGTAGAATAGACTTGAATATACTTTTTCGCGTGCCATAGATAATCTATCGGCGTGCCAAGTACGACACGCGTGCATTTGGCACGCGTGCCGTAGGTTGCCGGCCTTTGCCTTAGAACGCAAGTATTTTTACTCCCTTTATTTTAAGTTGCATTTTTTGTCTGTCTGGGTGCGAAATTGGCTTCGATTTTTCGACCACTTTCCGTGGTCCAATCGAACTGAAATTTGGACAGCAAATTTGTGGCGCCTAACAATACATCCTATGAAATTTTTAGTTAAAACGACTTAATAATACTACACTTATGACAATATTCATTTCTTAAAAGGAAAGTATAAGAAATATTTTAATTTCGCGTAAAAAATGCCTGTGCAACTTTTTATAGTTTTTCGGCGCAAAGCTAGAAAAAAAAATTATGCGCTACGATTATTTTTAGAACAATTCATACGGAGTAAGGAGATAATTTTGAGATTTGCGACACAGATATTTTTCTGTACGTTTCATTTCCAGTAGTCAATCAATTATTTAATTACATGATGGTAAACTTAGTTTGCAAATAAAGGGAGTATAATGAAAACTTCGTTTTTATGGTTTTCTTGTTTCCTCCTTGGTATTTTTTTTACTGTACATTCTATTTAGGTTTATCGTACAATACACATATTATCTAGTTTTATATTAATTTGTCTGATGTTCTATTTAGGCTTATCGTACAATGGACATATTATCTAGTTTTATATTTGTCTGATGTTCTATTTAGGCTTATCGTACAATACACATATTATCTAGTTTTATATTTGTCTGATGTTCTATTTAGGTTTATCGTACAATACACATATTATCTAGTTTTATATTAATTTGTCTGATGTTCTATTTAGGCTTATCGTACAATGGACATATTATCTAGTTTTATATTTGTCTGATGTTCTATTTAGACTTATCGGACAATGGACATATTATCTAGTTTTATATTTGTCTAATGTTCTATTTAGACTTATCGTACAATGGACATATTATCTAGTTTTATATTTGTCTGATGTTCTATTTAGACTTATCGAACAATGGACATATTATCTAGTTTTATATTTGTCTGATGTTCTATTTAGACTTATCGTACAATGGACATATTATCTAGTTTTATGTTTGTCTGATGTTCTATTTAGACTTATCGTACAATGGACATATTATCTAGTTTTAAATTTGTCTGATGTTCTATTCAAAGAAGCGCTTTGTGGGAGTTCATCAACAAATTATTAACATTACAATAAAACATTGATTCACTCCTTTTTAGATTAATCTTACAAGCTATATACTTAATATTTGTTTATACAATACATGCAATATTTGTTTATACAATGCATGTAATATTTGTTTATACCATACATGTAATAGCTAAGAACTCATCAATAACTGTATTTAAATGTATGATAGAATAAAGCTAAATTCATAGAATGTTTATATTTTTTCAGAGTCATATACAGCTAGACGTGAAATGCAGTCTATTGCTCAGGTAGGTTTGAAAATTTTTTATAGCGTAAATAGACAATTTTAGGCTACAGTACAAAGAATGAGGGTGAGAGGGGGAGGAGTAGTTTCTCGTCCCCCGACCCCCAGGGCCCTATCGTTTTTTTTTACCGATATTTTTTTTAGAAATTTTTAAAGAATATTATTATATAGTAATAAAATTAATACTTATATATTTGTATAGCGCTACCAACAAACATAATGTCAGCTCATAGAACATTTAACATTGAGAAACAAACAAGCAGCAAAACACGGAAATAGTTATATCGGATAAAAGTATCGAAATTAATTAATTAATAAAACAAAAGTTTAGAAACATAGAACAAAACAAATAAATGTAACATTTACTAACTTAATATAAAACTTTAGAAACATAGAACAAAGAAAATAAATGTAACATTTACTAACTTAATATAAAACTTTAGAAACATAGAACAAAGAAAATAAATGTAACATTTACTAACTTAATATAAAACTTTAGAAACATAGAACAAAGAAAATAAATGTAACATTTACTAACTTAATATAAAACTTTAGAAACATAGAACAAAGAAAATAAATGTAACATTTACTAACTTAATATAAAACTTTAGAAACATAGACCTAGAAGGTGCTTGCATCGTCAGTACAGGATAAGCAACATGCAACACCATCTGTGAGACGACCTTGTCAACATAAACTTGTTGACATATATAAAAATAACTGAGGCTACATTTACATGTTGCGCGAAGAGAGAGCGTTACTTGAGTACTTGAGCCAAGCTCGTAACAGTATTTTCCAAAATCGGGACAAAATTAGGTCTTGTCGGGACGTCGGGATAAGAAGGTTCATAACGGTTACAGTCCCGATATATCGGAACGGATGGCAACCCTAGGGGGGGGGGGATGCATCCCCAAAGATAATGATATCGATATGACAATGGAAGAAGTCACAGTTGTTTCAATTAATTATAAATGTTTTAATTATAAATTGTTGGTCTATTTTTGTCAAAAAAATATTTAATCAATTAATCCAGGGGGGCGCCCATGCTTATATAGCGCATATTTCGTTGGAAACAGTTCTATGCGTTGATAACAGTCACAGACAGAGTACAGACAACGAATATAATAAGAAAATGTATACATGAAAAAAAAATAGACTGCTACTTGAATAGGTGCGTCTTCAGCCGGCTCTTGAAGGGGTCGAAGCTAGGGCTCTGTCGAAGCTGTAGTGGGAGGGCATTCCAGGCGGACGGGCCCACGTATGAGAATGCTCGTACGCCAGCGGACACCAGTTTCACACGAGGGATATGAAGTTTAAGTGCACCAGAAGCCGAGCGGAGTGGACGGGATTGTGTGTAGAGCTCGAGACAGGAGTGAAGGTAGTCCGGGGCAGAGTCATTCAGGCACTTGTAACAGAGAGAAGCCAGCTTGTAGGAGATCAGGTAGTTAATGGTTAGCCAGTGCAGAGATCGTAGCAGAGGAGTAGTATTAGTCGACTTCTTCTTTTTAAGGACAAGTCGGGCAGCACAATTCTGGACACTTTGGAGGCCCTGAAGGGTGGAGGCCGAGAGGCCAGCCAAGAGCAAACTGCAATAATCCAAGCTGGAAAAAAGGAGAGAGATGACAAGCTTAACACAAGCTTCCTTGGTAAGATAGCGACGGATGGCAGCAATACGACGCAGGTGGAAGAAGCAGATTTGGGTGAGGAAGGAAACAGCGAGGAGTCCAGATAGACGCCAAGGCTCTTGACAGTCGGGGAAAAAGGCACTCTTACGTCGGCCAGCTGAAGTTCGGACGCAGTGAGGCACACGACCCTCTTTCTTGTACCGACGATAAGAGCTTCAGTCTTCTCACTATTCAACTTCAACTGGTTTTTATTCATCCAGTTCTTGATGTCCAGGAAACAGATGGAGATGGAAACAAGGAGCCCATTGAAGTCTTTACCGTTATAGAGCTGGATGTCATCGGCAAAAAAAATGATATTTAAGGTTGTGGCGTTCGATGACAAAGGAGAGGGTTGGGTGTAAAGGGTTTAAAGAACTGGGCCGTGGACAGACCCCTGTGGCACACCATAGCAAATATGAACAGGCTGAAAGAATTTTACGGGCTCGATAGGCCTATATATATATATATATACTTTTCTTTATACAAATTAGATCTATATTTTAATTATATGTAATCTAGAGCCTTTATATTTTATTTTGTTTCAACTAGCGGTATTGACATTTATAAAGTATGCTCTATATTAGGTTTTAAATAGTTTAGGTGGAATTAATGAACTATTTTAGAATCAGATTTCAACAGTTCAATATTTCCACTTGCATTTTCGCCCTTCCCATCACTTTGTAGCCTATTGTTTGACCCCCCCCCCCCCTTCCCCCCGCATCACTGATTGGTTTGTCTACATTTTTACCCGACCTTACCTAGCTACGCCACTGCACGAACCTAGAATAAAGGTGCAATATACTATAAATTATTAAATAGTAAACTAGTCTAGAGTTTACACCAATATTTTTTTAATTAGACGTTTAAATTAACAACACGAACAACCAAAACTAAAACACAACAGTCAAATATTTAATTGTTCCGCTAAAATGTCGTCGTTCTCATTTTTAAAAGAATGTTTAACTTTAATTAAATAAACTTTAATCGAAGAGAATTTCATTTACATCTAAGACTTAAGTTTATTTATTTATTTTATTACACAACTAAGCATTTTCTTAAAATATATTTCACTCAATTAATATGTCATAATTAATTAACAAGTCTGCAATTATTTTTACTACTTGCAAGGTAAAGGTCATTTGTCTGACTATCTAGCAGACGACAGTCTTTTTAGAAATAGGCCTAGTCTACTTTCTAGCCACTTTAAATTTAAATCTTACAATCGTAGGTCTTAGACTTAGGTTAATGTTTTCAGTTTAAAAGTTAACATTGATAGAGTTTTATTTAATGAGACTACTGCAATTTAACAAATTTTCAAAACTTTATTTAATAAGTATGTTGTCAGAACAGAGTGCGGTTAAAATGTGTATTTGTGCTTTTAGTTTAATATTTAAAAATAGACAAGTGAAAATGAATAAAACGTTGAAATAATTCATAGCTTAGGTCTAATCATAAAATGAAATATAATTAGTATTAGCGAATAAGTCATTATTCATTATAAGTAATTATAAGTCTATAAGTATGTAAATGTAAAGTATAGGCGTAGCATAGACCTAAGTACTACTTAAAGCAATATTATAATTATCAAGAACTAGATCTATTATTTTGGGAAATCAATGTAAATGGTGCTATCCTATTATTTAATATCAGGCTACTAGGCGTGGCTTTTAACCTACTTATTAATAACTATATTATATTTTTCATTAAATCTGAAAGTTCTGTTATTCAAGATATTTGTTTTATTAATTTGTTATTGTTAATGTGACAAAGGTTATGCCTAAAGTCCTTTTAATTTTGCTTTGGCTTATATTATAAATTGCTTTTATAAAACTTCTTCTACAAAAAAAAAATAAGACTAAATCTTATGATTTATGTTGAGACTTTTATTATTAGACTAAAATATTATAATTCAATTACTGTTATAGTGGACCTGTTTTTTATTTGAACTTTTATTATAAAATATTTGGTTTGTTTGTTGTTTTTATTATGACATTATTTTTTTTAATTTGCTTTTAGTAACTTTTAAACTACATTTAAGTTGTATTATTTAATTTTAAATAATTTACACTATTGGAAGATTTATATACTTGTTTAAATTCATAAACTTATTGTGCTACTAGAGTCAGATTAACTTTTTAGCATAAGTCATAAGTAACCTTCATTAAGTAGGCCCACAAGACTAAACTTTATCTATTAGTTTTTATGATATTTTGGTTTAGGAAAAAAGTACCTTATTTATATAATTGTGTAAATATATACCAATTAAAAAAGGTGTAATTTAAAAAAAATGTCAGAAAAGCATTGATACATACGTTTTATTATTAAAAAATTTTAATAGCGGCCTCTGTTAATAATTTTTATATTAAATAGACCTGTATAAAATATATTAAATTTAAATCAATATTTATATAATACTTTATATTGGCCAAATAAAAATAATGAAATTATCTCTAAATTATATTCAATGCTGCATCATTACATCAATTATATTTTCATATATTTAAAGTTCTTTTGTAAAATATTTTTGCTACAGAAATTGTGCCCATACTTTTTTTAAAGTCTAGTATTTTTTAATTATGGAAAACACCAAGTTTCTATCTGTTCTTTTAAATATTTAAATTTGAATGTGTAACATAGTTGTCAATTTAACTCTTTTAAATATAAATGTAAATTAAATCAGTCAAATAACAATGTTATAAGATATAATAAAAAGAACATGGAACAGAAACAAGTTGAAGAAACACTTTATTTACTGTAGTGAAATTATAACTCATATTTATATAAACAATAATTATCAAACATTTTTTAAAAAACTGTTTGAACTTTTAATTCAAAGCCATTTTCCATTTATTTTTATTCTTAAGGAAAATTGGAGCCAAAAATTACCAAGTACAGAATTGAAGGAAAATAATTATGAAGGTATTTTTATTGTTATTATAAAGTAGGCTGAGTAGAAAAAAATTTAATATCTGGATTAGGATAACTATTAAAATATGATTCTATAACATTAAAGAAAATCATTAAGACTCCTAAATTTTGTGACGTGGCTAGCTGGCACCTTTTGGGGCATTGATAAGAGTACATTATGTCACATGTATATGGGATATGTGCGATCAGTGATGGAGTATAGCATGATAGTGCAAGCAATATGCAGCAAAACAGTACTAGATTCTCTAAAGAAGGTCAAAAGTTAGGCAGTACACTTCATTTCCGGAGACTTAAAATCCACTCCTAAAGCAGCTTGTAAAATTCACACTAACATAGAGCCCCTAAATCTAAGAAGAGAGGTGACAGTCTTACAGATGTTATAAAGATATAGGAGACAAGAAAAACAACATACCAACAGACAATTGGTAGAAAAATGGACCCTGGACAACAGAATCAAATACAAAACAATTCTATATAAAGCACACGATAGAATAAATACACCATTTCTATATATAGCCCATACGATAGAACAAATCACCACCTGCCAACTAACCGAGAAGAATTACAAATCATGGATAGGGACATGCCACTGAACCAACATCTGCATGTCGTTGACATTAGAATAAATCTACTAGAAAATATAGGAAAGAAAAACAAAGACTCATTGCAGACAT
This sequence comes from Anisus vortex, assembly GCA_949126835.1. Taxonomy (NCBI): domain Eukaryota; kingdom Metazoa; phylum Mollusca; class Gastropoda; family Planorbidae; genus Anisus; species Anisus vortex. The sequence goes on along the minus strand of OX421505.1, from coordinate 1,101,122 downwards.
TGAGAGTAGCGTAAAAAATAATAACATCATACCCAGGAGATATAATAAAAGTATATACAGATGGAACGGCCTTTAAGGGAGCCTTATAACCAAGTTATGGAGTACGATTAAAGAACCCTGACCAATCATGTGATGAATTATGTAATCCCGGTGGGAAAATGTGCTTTATATACAAAGCAGAATCTTTAGCGATTGAAGCAGCACTACACTACATGACAGCTATTTTCATTGCCTACCGGTCCAAACAAAAAGATTTTGTAATCTTCTCTGGCGGCCAAACAGTACTACAAGAGCAGAGTGCCAAGATCACAAAATAAGGCCATTCAAATCCCTACTCTGTAAAATTAGCTCTTTCCTCGATACCTTTGCTGTCAAACTCACACTACAGTAAATCTCAAGTCACAACAAAATAGAAGGTAATATAAGAGTAGACACTCTAGTGAAGCAAGGATCAACCAACTTTCAACATGACACACCAGCATCATTCGACACAGCCAAACAGATCATCAAAACAAACATTAAAGAACAGTGGTTAAATGGTGGAGCACTGGGCACAATCGGAAGATGTGTCTTCCCACATATGTCCAATACACTCCCTACAGAGACAAGGTCAAGTAACCATCGTTTGCCTACGGAAACACCAAATTGAAACAGTTGCCCAACACCTATCCGGCACTTCAGGACATACCAAATGTCTACCTTCACAAAACACCAAATCTCTCAAACACTCTATACTCTATATTCAAACTACAAACAGCGACAAAATTTCTGCAATTTCTTCAGCATAGCCTCATGCCAAAGGGCAAGTGCCCAGATGGCTACTGATCTGGATAATGATTCCATTTTTAAGTCTCAATATTATATAGAAAATAATATCAGAAAATATTTATTAATATGTAAACTAAATTGAACATTTCAGATGGAGTTTGTCCAGTTCCTAAACAAAATGATGACCAATCAAATAAACAGGACAGTCTGCTCATAGGTAAATTATTGGTAAATTAATACAACATGTAAATATGTTTATAAAGGTGAATAATTTTATGCTGTTAATTGATTATATTGGTATTAAAAAGAAAATCGTTTTTATTACATAAAGTAAACACAGTTTGTTAATATTTATATTTACCTGTGCAGGTGAACATGAGAATCAGGTTTCACTTTGTGGAGAACAGGATCTACACCAGCACGTGACAAACTGTAAGAAGAATCCAGGTCATCCAGAGTTTATACCTATTGAATCATTCAGCTTAAAACATCTACCTGAAGGTCACCAGGACAGTGATTTGTATGAATACATCAAAGCTACAGCTGACCTGACAGTTAGACTACGTGTCACCATGACCAGTCCAGACAGACCAGAGTTTTGGCCAAACACAAAGATTCCATATTTTTTATCTGAACTGAGAGGAAAGAAAACATTGAGGACAGCAACTGGGAGGGTGAGGAGAGTGAGGAAGTACACAGATAAATATAAACAAAGGAACTATACAACATGTCCATGTGATAAATGTAAAGCTTCAGACAAACCCAGCAAAGTTTGGTGGAAGATTTATGTGACTACAGCTGCACATGTGGTTGTTGATGACATTGAGGCAAGCCACACGACCTTGAGATTGTTTTATGATAGTGAAGATAGTGAATTGGTTATTCTTAAAGATAAGGTACGTGTTGGTTATGTAAACATTGAGGAAGACAGGTGTAGGTTTACCTGTGTGACTTGTGATAAAAATTTGGGGAATAAATTGGAGAAAATGGAGGAACATTTTTATGATGTCAGGGAGAAAGTCTGGAACAAATACTTTAAATCTCGAGATATTTACAAGTTGAACTTTATAGTGTCACATCCTCATGGATGTTCTAAACAGGTCAGTGTTGGTCAATGGAAGGACAAAGTACAGGTGGGGAGGGATAAGTATGACTATAAGTTTACTTACACAACATGTACATGTCCAGGAAGTAGTGGAGCCAGTGTCCACTGTGTGGGGTATTATGGTGATGATTGGCCTACTTCCCTTGTCCATAGTGGAAGTTTAAAGTATGGACTTAATTACAGTGCAGTTGGTCCAGCCTTCTAATTATATTGAATTACTTTTGTGTCAAAATGTAAACATACAACATGGAGGATGTTTTATATCTGTTTATATCACTTTCAATTTATTTCATGTATCTATAAATATTTATTCACTTTATTGTTTTTGTTTAGATATAAAGATATTTACATTCTCTTCTGTTAAATTTATAGTTTTGTATAAATTGTAAACATTTGAAACAATTTTAAGTTTCTGTATTTAAATAAACTTTATACATTTATATCTTAATGTCTTCTTGTTGTTTATGTCTATCACGTCATGTTTATGTTGTTATAAATCTGTTTAGTTAGTTTTAGATTTATTAAACTTGAATAAATCAAATTGTAAACAAATGTATCGACAATAGGACATCTTGTCATCTAGTTCCGACATTCACTTGAAACTTGAATAAACTTTTATAAATTATATAAACAATCAACAACATCAAATAATTTAGTTTGACATTGAACGATTTATAACTTAAGAAATATAATTAACAAATAATAAACAAATAGATACATATATATATAAAAATGTAAATTTTAAAACTAAAAAATATTTTAATTGTCAAAAGAAATCAATACGGAATCTTTTTCACTGAAAATTATGTAAAGGGAAATAACAATGAAAATTGTAAACTCTAGAAGTTTTAACTGAGTTATCGGAATTGGTATACCGTAACAAAAACATGTATAATCAAAGACATTATTTCATTATTTAAAACATTTAATAATGGTTCAGATAATTAACGTTTCAAGGAATTTTAAATAATGCATTTATTTATTTTTTGCAGTTTTATTTTGAATAAAAAGAAAATTAAAATATTTTGTAAATAAAAGAAAAGTATGCATTTTATTATTTTTACCCACATCTATTTGTAACAATATAATTTTTCATACACTAAATCTAAAAAGGCCTACAACAAACTATCCAAAATTAATATTATAAAAATAAGTACGTTACAATAATAAAAATATTATGTACATTGTCAACAATAGACGAATATAAGAAGATAAGTTATTCTATTTTTACTAACATGACGTTGATATGCTGAAACAATTATACTTGGATATAGAAACATCTTTGTGAATGTTCTAATTAGTTCAGTATTAAGTTATTTTCTGGAAAGACGAAAAAATTGGGCGATTATGTTAAGAAATGTGAGTTATAAAATAAATTAGTCAAGAGTCGCGTCCTTGGTTATTAAAAAAACACAATGCGTATATTCATAAAAACAAAAAACGAAAATTATTTTGCATGAAACAATTTAGTTTGAGATTATAAATAGGTGACTCTTTACGTCTGACATTCACAATCCATCGTTTTCTTTTGGCAACAACTTTTGGAAATGAAATAAACTTTTATACTCTTCATCTTCATACAACCAATAACGTACAACCAGTAACGTACAACCAGTGACGCACAACCAGTAACGTACAACCAGTAACGTACAACCAGTAACGTACAACCAGTAACGTACAACCAGTAACGTACAACCAGTAACGTACAACCAATAGCGTACAACCAGTAACGTACAACCAGTAACGTACAACCAGTAACGCCACACACAGACATGTTTTGAAGAAAATGAACGAATGGGTCTGGAAAAGTTTTACACTTTGACTTTTGACCCTTTATGCACGCATAATTTTTAAGACTTGTCAATGGGAGTAAATAAGATATTTTAAATGTGGAGATAGCTTAGAAAAACACAAAAAGCCAGAACACAAAATTATTTTAAAAAGTAGATCTATATAAAAAAATACTGGCGCTATTTGTGTAATGGTTTTTTGTTTCCCATCAGTGACGTCACATGAGCGGAATTCAGTTCTAAACTACTATAGATACTGTCAATGGAAAGTAGCGTTCAGAGGAGTATACTTTCATAAAATTATTACACATCGCGACATGGAGATTAGAACATTCTAAATAATAACAGATTTTGGAACTCCCACCCCCTTTTTCAATTACATGTATAAGTGTAGGCTAAATGTATTTGTCTCCTATTATCAAAGGTTTGAAAGGCTTTACAAAAATTAATTTGGGCATCTGTGTTTCTTTGACTAACAAAGGCAACAGGTTTCGTGTCTGGGCCAACAAACGCAACGATAGTTAGAACTGAAATCTTCCGAATGTAATAAACACAATAGCTAATCTCTTTGTACTTAAACCACACCTGTAAAAACACTTAAACCGACGGCTGTCACTAAAATACATGCTCATTTACACACTTTAAATACATGCTCATTTACACACTTTAAATACATGCTCATGTACACACTTTAAATACATGCTCATTTACACACTTTAAATACATGCTCATGTACACACTTTAAAATACATGCTCATTTACACACTTTAAAATACATGCTCATTTACACACTTTAAAATACATGCTCATTTACACACTTTAAAATACATGCTCATTTACACACTTTAAAATACATGCTCATTTACAGACTTTAAAATACATGCTCATTTACACACTTTAAAATACATGCTCATTTACACACTTTATAATTACAATACTTAAAGTCTAAGATTACGTTTTAAAATGCACCTCTAGTAAAAATAATTTATAATCTTTGGAAAATAAAAATAAAAGTGAAGCTTCTAAATGCGTAAAACTCTGGCCAAGATGTTATTTCTGCTAGTACTTGGGACAACTTAAGTGCAAATTAAACATAAACTTGAGAAAAATATAACTCCCTTGGGTTATGAAATTAAATACACTATCAGTTTTTTTCATCCTATTTTGAATCCAAATTTAGCTCCACCCACTCGCTAGCCCATCCGTAATAGTCTGACACGTGCAAGTACACTCAACACTCAATACTTGGGCATCGGTAGCACTGGGAAGGCGTGGCGTATTTACAGGCGTGCCACGTTTCTTGATTCCATTAATTAAATGTCAACTCTAAACTGGTACCTGGATGTCCAGACCCATAATCTAAGATTTGTGCTTCTGGGCGACATTGCAGTATTACCTGTTATAAATAAATAAACTATGAATAAGCCCTAGGGCGATCAATACTAACACTTTGGGAATCACTGTCCTAGCCGATTACTAACTAAATCAGGTTAAGCATAGGCTACACTATCCCCCTGTTATAAGTACATGAACGTGTCAGACTACTGGGGGAGGGGGTGGGCTAGAAAATTGGGCGGAACGATATTAGAATTTTAAAAAAAGGACGAAAACAAGAACTGATTGGATGTTTAACAAGTCAATATCTGAAGAACTAAAGGCAGTAACAGTTGTTCTGATGGTAAGTTTTATTTGGCATTCAAGTTGTCCCAAGTGGTAAGTCAATAGAAATTCTTTGCTAGCAGAAGTAAAATCTTGGCCAGTGTTTTAAGCATCTAAAGGCTTGAGTTTTCTTCATTATTTTCAATACGTAATAATTTTAAAAAAAATTGTTTACTAGAGGAGCATTTTAAAAATTATGCTTTAATTAATACATTTTTAAGTGTGTTTATAAGCACGTTTTTTGATGCCAGTCCTCTATTACTCGGTTTTAAAGTGTGTTTATAAGCATGTGTTTTGATGCCAGTCGTCCATTACTCTGTTTTAAAGTGTGCTTATAAGCATGTGTTTTGATGCCAGTCGTCTATTACTCTGTTTTAAAGTGTGTTTTGATTAGCAAATATATTATAACTATAGTTGATATTGTGCTACCTTTTTTTTATTAGTACGGTTTTTAACCCCATTTAATAGCATAAAGTTGAATAGTAATTCTTAAATAAAACTATAAAATATTTAAAATTTGACTTTTCATTTACATATCCAAATTATAAAATATAGATGTAAGGTATATTTTGTAACATAATACATATAATCATTATCCCATAAATATTTTTTAGAATATTTTTTTCTAACATTTTTTGTGATTCATTTTTTTGATATCGTTAAGAAATGAAAAAATATCACTAAATATTAGAACTTTTACAAAATGTATTATTACCTCCCTTGAAATTAATATAATTTATATAATTTGATAAAAAAAGATGGCAAAATAAAATTTAAGCCTCATTATAAATAATATAGGTCTAGGTAGACTCTATACATTTAGTAGCAATAAATCTTCACAAAAATGTTTTCTTTTATATTGGATAAATGTGAAATAATAATAAAACTCTATTTAATAAAAGGGCTGCCAACAAACATAATGTAAGCTCAGAGCACATTTAACATTGACCAACAAACAACTAAGATTACGGATATTATTCTCTAGGGCTAAAAAGGACAGACAACTAATTAATAATTTAAAACTTTACAAACATTGGATAAGGGAAATAACAAATGTAGCAATAACATACTAAATATACAAGTAAAACAGTAAGGGTCAAAACAATGTTCAACGAAAAAATATTTTCCCAAATTCTTTTTAAAATCGACGATAGAACTTATTCGCCTGAGTTGGAAGGGAATTAGATTCCATACATTTAGGACAGATATTGAGACGGCAACGGTCGTCAGAGAGTAATTGGACACCTCCAGAAGTGAGGATTCGACAGAACGAAGTGTTCTTTGCGGAACATAGGGTTTGATGAGTTCCTTGAGATAGAACGGCATCTCGTTGTTATGTAGACACTGATTGCAAAGTAGCGCCTTTTTATATTCAATTCTGGATCTCACAGGGAGCCAATGGAGCCGACGCAGGAGAACTGTTGCAGAATCTCACCTTGACTTACGCATGCCGCCCAGCAGTGCGGCACTGAAAATGTTTTCACGTTTACCCGTTAAAGATTTAGCACAGTATTACTTTTGTAAATCTAATATTTATAAGTCAAGTGCCTTGTATCATTGTATCATTGTATCATTGTATCATTGTATCATTGTATCATTGTATCATTGTATCATTGTATCATTGTATCATTGTATCATTGTATCATTGTATCATTGTATCATTGAATCATTGCATCATTGTATCATTGTATCATTGTATCATTCATTAAATCTATGAAGTTCAATTGTTACACAATTTTAGTGAGCTTGCCAAAGTCAGAAGTTATATAAAATATCTTCATATCTTTTGTTTAACAAAAAATAAATCTGATCTTGGGATAGTTTTGTGTGTGTGTGTTTTATAAAATGAAACAAATTTAAAACAATTTACAAGGAACATATGAATCATCTTCTTTTTATGTAAACAATTATGGGATTAAAATGTAAACAATGTTCATTTATTATATTTTAATTTTGTGTAGAATCAAAGATACAACGGTTGGCCCTGCGGTAGTTCACTGGACTGTCAACAATACGGCCCGGGTTCAATCCCTGCCGCCGACCGATTCCTGCCGCCCTGCAGTAGTTCTGGTTCTAGTGGACTCAATAATCTTCTATCTAGAATGAACATCTGTAAAACCTATAAGACAATATTAATTTATTATCATTATTTTTTGTTAGAATAAAAAACCACATATAATGAATGTAGGTTTACGAACAACTTAAGTTAAAACTTAAATATAAACCAAGGTCAAAGGTTATATTTAAAAGACTTGAAAAAATTCAATTCTAAATTGGCGATGAAAATGTGATATGCAATAGGATATCAAACACTATGTCAGCATTTTCACTGCGTCGAGAAACCGACTAGATAGACGCTGTCCAATCAAGACAAATATTTTTCTAAGACCTTTAACCGTTGAACTAATTGTGGAAGTGACAAGCTCGATGACTCAGTTATCTTCAATTATGGACCTACTATATATTTACTGACCATAAATCTGGCCACTTTGGTTGTGTCGAGTCAGACATCGCAGTTAAAAAAGTTAAGGCCATGTAATTATATTTTTTACCCTCTATTAAATTATAATATAAGTGATTGATAATGTTATATTGATTTATTAAATTATAATATAAATGATTGATAATGTTATATTGATTTAGGCCTATAATTGAAGTGATTGATAATTTTATATTAAATTATAATACAAATCATTGTTAATGTTATATTGAATTATAAAACAAGTTATTGATAATGTTATATTAAATTATAATACAAGTTATGAATAATCATTATAATGAATTATAATGCAAGTGATAGAAAGCCGTTATATTGAATTATGATGAAATTGTTTTTTCTTTGTATATTTGTATAGCTTAGATCTAAACCAAATATAAGGAAATGACGTCATAAGGTGAAAGATACTGTAAGACCTCTGTGGTAGAACATCACAAAAATGTAACATTGAGTTTACATTTGTTCCTTGATCTTTACTTTTGAGACTTAGTAAATTATATCTTGGGATTCACTGGCCTGACAGGATCAGCAAGCCAAAAATGTGGCAGAGGACAAATCAGAAACCAGTTAAACAAGAGATCTTCCAAAGATGATCGGCAATACACTCCGAAAATCCCGTTACATGGAAACGCCCGTTATCTTCAATAATATCCCATGGAAGAATATCATTCTGCTGCAGGAATACTTTCACATAGTTATTTGTACCTTTATATGTACAATGAACATTACAACTCCTTCTCAATATAGATGAGTGTAGTGTTATTATTTATATTCCGATTATCTTACTTTTTTTTCTTTATGAGGCGCGTCGGAACTCTTTCGAACTCCTTGCCCCTCCTGTGGGCCTTCTAGGTTTGTATAGTTTTACATTGTATCGGCCAAACGTCACTGATCCCTTGCTGGCTTCCCGCCCCTGCATGTTGGGTCATCATTCGTGGATCAGTTGGTTCCGCCGTCTGCACAATCACTCTCACGTCATGCATGAGAGCCGCGTGCAGACAAGCTGTAAATCCAGGCCGACCATATTATGTGAAAGAGAGCCGATCCGAGAAAACAGAGCAAGCTCATAGTTTCGCAAGGATCGGACAACACATCTTTATAATGTTGAAACCTTATGTTTCATAAGACTGTTCAAAAATTAACTTAGTATTTAAATGTTATTTACAGATTGAAATTGATAATTTTAAATTCTAAAATAAAAGTATAAAGTAGTAAAAATCAAACTTTAATTTTACATGTTTATTATATAAAATATAAAAAAATTAACACAATTCATATGTCGATTTAAAATTTATATTTGAAAAAAAATATTTTTAGGGTAAAATATAACATTTATTTGTTTAAATTTTGTTGACATTATTAAGTAATAAAAACTATCAATACATATTTAAACAATGACCAAATGTATTATTATCTCCCTTGAAGTAAATAAAAGCTGCCAACTTTGATACAGTGAATGGCAAAAATATAATATTTTAGCACCAGAATAAATACAGGTATTCCTTTTGTAGCTATAAATCCTCACAAGAACTAAATCATTTTATTTAGGATGAAAATGAAATGTAGAAAAAAATAAATGAATAAAGTCGTTACTTGTCTCTTCTCGCTGCAACTTTCGTGACTTTTATCTTATATATTACTGACGCTCATTCAATATACAAGATTGTTGCGTCCTACGCTCATCCGTGGTCCGAATCTAGTCTTGCATCTTTATTAATGTTTATTTTAATTGAAGTTAAGTTACTGGTTTTCCTGGTTTGTTCAGGCTACCCATTCCATGCCCCGATGCCACTCGGGAAGAAAGAGTTTCTCCGTGTTGTGTAATTGAATGTATTATTCAAAAATAATAAAATGATATGTGTATTTGACACTTGATAATTGTATTAGTATTAGTTAATATAATATTTGTAAAGTCTAACAAGTAGCATAAAATTTTTTTTTTTTGTTTATCTAATATATTAGCTAATATGATGTAATGCTGACTTAAGGAAGGTGTTATTACATGTGTAAATTTTTTTTTAAAAACAGCATTCAATATTTAACAAAAACCGTATTCAATGTTTTACAAAAAAACAAAAACGTATTCAATGTTTTAAAAAAACGTATTCAATGTTTTACGAAAACCGTATTCAACGGATCGTAAACAGAATGAATCTGAACAAAAACAGTATGATGCCCTGTTTTTTTCTAGTTTTTTTTGGCGCGAATATTTTGGCGAGGAATTCATATTTGAGACCACCGTGTTGGCGCTGGACTCACTAGCCGTTACTTAAAAAAATCTCTAGATTTGAAACAAAATTAAACTCATGAAATAATTTCCTATTTAAAAAACTGTTTCCTCTGAAGTCAACTCCTTCCTTTCTATAAATAACACTTCCTGTTCCTCTTTATCACGTAATGTAACAGTCTCTTGAAAACTGGACCAGACTTCCGGCTCTAAATTCAAAGCCAGACGATTTCGTTGATGTACGCAGCATGCTAGGCATCTTGCAGGCAAGTGCGTAACAAATTTTCTCCGCCGCGGAATAAGAACTGATTGTAAATGAGGCAGACTTATTTCAACTTTTGCCCGGTAGTACAAATACTATACTATGAGATCTGAACTATAGACCAGGCTTGGCGAGAGGGGTTTTGTCGCACCTATCACTTCCTCCCCACCGAGCTTCGGTGGTGTGCTCTCGTTCGTGCAATTATTATAGGATGCGCAACGAGGGACGACGCTCATGCGTTTTCCCACCGGTGTATTCCATAGGTACAGAACAAAGAAATTCCCTTCGGACCAAATTGATCATAGGGTCAGTGAAGCAGCGTTCACCAGTTTATGTGGCTTCGCCATACTAGACGATTGTGTGGCCAGCACAATGCTTCAGAAACATCCAAAACCTTGGTACGCCAGCCTAACGCGCTGCCGCTTGGCCACATGGTTACATGTTTTCAGCACCATCCTAGTAGAATATTGCCCTCTCTAAGAAATTGACCAAAACATTATTTTATATTATTGCATTTGAAGTTAAATGATTTGGTAAAGTTACGGTAAGTTTTTTTTATTATTACAACCCATCAATTAATAAATTACCAATAACATTATGACATGTGTCATAATAATAATAATCAAAATGGTTATTTATATAGCGCTTCTATCCATGTTATTTTAGCATGCTCAGTGCGCTCTAGAAGATTATTACGTTCTCTAGTACCAAAACTCCTGCAGACAAGGATCGGTCGATGGCAGGGATAGAACCCGATAATTGTCAATTTGTTTTTGGTTGACAGTCCGATGAACTAACTGCAGGACCAGCCGGCTTCATGGAATGTGATTAACCATTTCTTCTTTATTTCTTTATTTCTTATACATCCGTTCTAAAATCTTAATTAATTTAAAAATACATTATCCTCAATGCCTACGCAAACAGTCACACGAGAACCTCGAAGAATGTCAAGAAGTGAACAACGTAATGATAATATGATAGTAACGCAAATACAAAAGAGAGACTATACCAAAATATGAGGATAAATATATGTTGATTAGAATGAATTAAGTGAATCATTCTTTTAATAGGGTTTACCCAGAAGTCACGCACCATATACGACGCTGTTTATGTTTCAGATTTTATCTGAAATAGGTGAGAAACTAAGATCTGATTTGGAATATTGTAAGAGGAAATCGTTGGCACTTACTTTTTTAATACTAGAATGTCACTGGCGAAATATATAGCACATATAAATATCCGTCGGCATCCGTTTGTCTCAAGAGACGATGGTGTAGATTCTTAAGTGAGGTTTGTATCTGCCTCCTCCCGTGTTGGGCTTGCCATCTTTCGATGCCATTGGAGTGTCCTCTCCAGTTGAGCTACAAAGCCTTATCGAGATAATATGAAGAGCCAGCTGGTGCCCATGCAGCATCCCCCCCCCCCCATCTTTTCGCAGCTGACGGGAGCGACAAAGTCAACACATCTTGGCTTCAGATGCGCCGCTGGAGTTGCCGGTGATGACGATACAAGGTGAAACCGCTTTAGGGACTCAAGCTTCGGATTTTCTGTCGGGGTTTACTGCCTTAGCCTGACAGGAGGAGGGGTGAAGACCTTCCACTGGCGTCTCAAAACCAGTCGATTCGGGCAAATGGGGCTCGTTAACCTTGGATGGTAGCCTGTCTAGGAGAAGGATACTCTGACTCCAAACCTCCGCTGCCTTGCAGCTTACCCCTTCACGGGAAATATATAAATATAGCAGATATAAATATAGCAGATATAAATATAAAAGATAGAACTATAGCAGTTAGAAATATAGCAGAAAGACATATACCAGATAGACATATAGCAGATATAAAGTTCATTATTTTAAGATAGAGGAAACTGTCTATGCTTCAATCACTTTGATTTTTTACGTTTCTTATTTGGAGTGTGTTCTATTTCTAAAATAGTTATGGTTCTATTCTTATTTGAGGCTGTCCATCTTTTTGTATACGTAATGGTCTTAGGACGCCCATTGTTTTAGGGAAATACACGTCAATAGTCGATTAATTCTCTGGCTCTAAATCCGACAGAGTTAAATATTACAATTATTATAATTAGACCAAAAACTCATTTAAATTTTGGAAATTTTAAAAATTTTAATAGCAGATGTGTTTAAATTATTTCAAGTACGCCAGTAACGCCCCTTACCCCCCCCCCCCAGGGAACGTTAGCGACCCTTAAAATCTTCTCACCGCCAACACACTTCTGTACCCAGAGGGCCTCGAAGGGGCGATGTGTGTAAACCGCCGATACGTTCACATGCTTCTTTTTCTTGTACAATACAGACGCTCTTTCTATAAAGAAGATTATTGCGTCCTACGCACATTTGTGGTTAGAGACCAGTCCTGCATTTTATTTTAAGTTTTAAATGATGTTAAGTTTCTGGTTTTCCTAGTTTTATCAAGCAACCCATTCCATGCCCGGATGACAATCGGGAAGAGAGACTACTTGTACGCATTTGTTCTCGCATAAGGGATAAGGGGGGATTTTTTGTCTGACCATTGCAACAGATTTCCCCTGTGTTCGTTTACAGACACCCTCTCCATGGACCAACACGTAACAAACATCTGCAGATCAGCATACAACGAAATCAGAAAAATCAGCGCCATTAGACACCTCCCCTCCTTTGAAGCCACAAAAACTCTCGTCTGTTCACTCATTCTTTCAACATTTGACTACTGTAACACTCTTCTCGCAGGCATTCCTCAGCACCACATAGACAAACTTCAGAGGGTACAGAACTCAGCATGCAGACTCATTTTTAAAGCAAAGAAACACGACCACATTCAACCACACATGCAGCAACTCCACTGGCTTCCAATATCCCCTCGCATAAAGTACAAGTCTGCCAATTTATGCTTCAATTCTTTTACTGACCCTCATTTTCCTGTCTATCTCTCTGAACTGTTGCTTCCTTACATCCCCACAGACTTTAAACCTCACTCACCGGAGTGATCGAATCGAGACTAATCTCTTAGGATTCGGAGGACAAACACACTTGTACTACGTAGCACAGCCAGGTTCCCATAAAGGGATGGTGCAAACTGTTGACCATTCCCATCTACTCTTTCCTCCTGCAAGGCAGGGCAGTCTAAAAGCAAATGCTCGACCGTCTCTTCTGCTTCAAAGCAGTGTCGGCACCGCGAATCGAAATTGGGCCTAAATCGTCCGAAATAGGCGCCAATAGGGCAGTGCCCTGTACGGAACTGGGCTATCGTAGCCTGTTCTCTCCTGCGGAGCTTCCATCACGGATCAGCTCGATTTGGCCGTTTTAGTTGCTGCCACACACCTCGACCCTTGTCAGACTCGTCCCAACTCGTTTCCCATTGTCTTGTCTCCCACTCACGTATTGATGTGCGGGCACTCGCGAAGGTGGACGGACCCTTCGGAGTTGGTGTCAGGGATCTCTTCTTGGCCAAGGCATCCACTATCTCATTGCCAGGGACTCCTGCATGACCTGGAATCCACTGCAAGATGACCTTCACCTCGTACCTGAGGATCAGATCGGAAATAGCAGCTAATAGTCGGACAAGCAGATCGGGCAATCCCCACAAGACAACTACGCTCTTCCACTGACAATAGAACCCTCTCAATCCCAAGAACCAAAACCAAAACCATCGGCGACCGTTCCTTCTTCTTCCAAGCCCCCACCTTCTGGAACCAGCTCCCCTTCCACATCCGTCATTGTGAAACCTCCTCCACTTTCAAAAAGTCCCATAAAACCCACCTGTTTAGGTCCGCCTATGACCTGTGATGTGTCGTTCTTGGTCTCGGTTTGTTTTTATGCTTCCTTTGTATTATTACCAGTATGTGCTAATGTGTAACTATCGTTTTTGTCATTTTTTAATGTTGCACCTATTATTTTTAAAATCAATTATTATTGCTGTAGCTATTATCTTTATAGCCATTTAATGATGTAGCTATTGTCTATTTTATTTAGTAGCTTAAATAGTTTATAATTTTAGTAACAAAAAATGTAACGCGCTTAGCGCTGTAAGGTAAGCGCTATATAAAAATGCCTCAATAATAACAATAATAATAATAATCATTATTGTGGTGGCTCGCCCGTATACCTGCAATGTCGTCCGGTAGCACAAATCCTATACTATAGGTACAGGCATCCAGGCACCGGCCGCATCGTGAGCTGGGTTTGCTGCGCCCATTTCTTCCTCCCCACCGTGGCCACCAGACTTGAACTACAATTGACTGAGGTTTCCTTCTTCGAACTCCGGATTTCAGTACTCCTTAGCCGTCAATTAGTTCGCAACTCACTGTAGTGTACCTATTGACACCCGAGGATCTTTATGTCTAAAGAAGCCACGTTCCGCGGCCTAGGCACCACCGCAAAATCACTAGAAGGTACGAGCCAGAAACAGCGTTGTCTTACGCCGTGTGCAGTGGTTTAGTTTCACTTTGTTGAAAAACCCACATGGTCAAGAGCAAGACCACGTTATCATCTGGGGCTTCGCGGTGCACGCGAACCCAACCTAGAGACGTTCGGTTGGCTAATCTACAGAGCCTTCGATTGGCGCACAGCCGAGTGCAAGCCGAATCTTTTGTTTTTATCCCTAAGCTGAGAAATTTAGTTTATGACAGGATCAGACGACGGGGACCTCGTATGCACATCTTAGCCCGTGGTACTATCGACTGGAAGTTTTCACTGCACCAGTCAGTCGTACTCACGCACCATACATCAAACCTATAGACTTTCAGTTGTTCAACCTACAGAGCACTTCGGTTGGTCACGCATACGATGTTTGAGGTTAATCTGTTCTTTTTTCCTTCTCTGGACCGCAAGCTCCGACACAGAACCGTGCAGCCCGAGATTGACTTGGGAAGTGGATAACCGCAAGCTCCGACACAGAACCGTGCAGCCCGAGATTGACTTGGGAAGTGGATAACCGCAAGCTCCGACACAGAACCGTGCAGCCCGAGATTGCCTTGGGAAGTGGACAACGGACGAAAGATGTGTAACCGTTTGGGTTTTACCAGCTCAGGTTCAATAGCTTAATCAAAGACAGTTATAGGCATTGGGTGTTCGTCATACTACCCAACACGGGTAAAAAAGTACTCAATGTTAGGTTGTGTACTCCATTTTCTGGCCCTCGAAGAAAGTCCCATTTCGTAATCGTCACTATTACGCACAGCCTGTAAAATAAACATGCATGGCTAAATCTTTAAGACAAACATATGACTACTGGCAGGATAAATCAGATAACTATTATTTCGTACATAAACACGGACCTAGAGATGTTCAGCCGACTTATTCGCCTCGTCACGTCCCCGTGCTACAAACTACAATTTCTGCAAGGCGTCATCCCAAGCAACCCGAATTTGCTCACTATCTTGACGCGCACTGTAAGACGCCATACAGTACCAGCCACTGTACCTGCTACTGTACAACTGGTCCATTTTACTTTCACGAACTGAACATTGAGTCAGGCTCGTCCAAAGCCGATGCCAGGGCCACTCTTGACTAGGGCGTTCACTATCTCGTTTCCAGATACCTTTGACCAGCAAAGGCTATAAGTATACATTGTCCCTATAATATATATAGCATAACTAGGGTTAAAAAAAAAAGTATAACTGATAATATAATTTCTATCTGCTATATTTCTATATGCAATATTTCTATATGGTATATTTCTATATGGTATATTTCTATATAGTATATTTCTATATGCAATATTTCTATATGCTATATTTCTATATGGTATATTTCTATATGGTATATTTCTATATGCAATATTTCTATATGCAATATTTCTATATGGTATATTTCTATATGGTATATTTCTATATGCAATATTTCTATATGGTATATTTCTATATGGTATATTTCTATATGGTATATTTCTATATGGTATATTTCTATATGGTATATTTCTATATGCAATATTTCTATATGGTATATTTCTATATGGTATATTTCTATATGGTATATTTCTATATGCAATATTTCTATATGGTATATTTCTATATGGTATATTTCTATATGGTATATTTCTATATGCAATATTTCTATATGCAATATTTCTATATGGTATATTTCTATATGGTATATTTCTATATGGTATATTTCTATATGGTATATTTCTATATGGTATATTTCTATATGGTATATTTCTATATGCAATATTTCTATATGGTATATTTCTATATGGTATATTTCTATATGGTATATTTCTATATGCTATATTTCTATATGCAATATTTCTATATGGTATATTTCTATATGCAATATTTCTATATGGTATATTTCTATATGCAATATTTCTATATGCAATATTTCTATATGGTATATTTCTATATGGTATATTTCTATATGGTATATTTCTATATGCAATATTTCTATATGCAATATTTCTATATGGTATATTTCTATATGCAATATTTCTATATGCAATATTTCTATATGGTATATTTCTATATGGTATATTTCTATATGGTATATTTCTATATGCAATATTTCTATGTGGTATATTTCTATATGCAATATTTCTATATGCAATATTTCTATATGCAATATTTCTATATGGTATATTTCTATATGGTATATTTCTATATGGTATATTTCTCTATGCAATATTTCTATATGGTATATTTCTATATGGTATATTTCTATATGCAATATTTCTATATGCAATATTTCTATATGGTATATTTCTATATGGTATATTTCTATATGCAATATTTCTATATGCAATATTTCTATATGGTATATTTCTATATGGTATATTTCTATATGCAATATTTCTATATGCAATATTTCTATATGCTATTCATCTATATGCAATATTTCTATATGGTATATTTCTATATGCAATATTTCTATATGCAATATTTCTATCTGGTATATTTCTATATGGTATATTTCTATATGGTATATTTCTATATGCAATATTTCTATATGGTATATTTCTATATGGTATATTTCTATATGCTATATTTCTATATGCTATATTTCTATATGGTATATTTCTATATGGTATATTTCTATATGCAATATTTCTATATGCAAAATTTCTATATGGTATATTTCTATATGGTATATTTCTATATGGTATATTTCTATATGGTATATTTCTATATGGTATATTTCTATATGGTATATTTCTATATGGTATATTTCTATATGGTATATTTCTATATGCAATATTTCTATATGGTATATTTCTATATGCAATATTTCTATATGCAATATTTCTATATGGTATATTTCTATATGGTATATTTCTATATGGTATATTTCTATATGGTATATTTCTATATGCTATATTTCTATATGCAATATTTCAATATGCAATATTTCTATATGCAATATTTCTATATGCAATATTTCTATATGCAGTATTTCTATATGGTATATTTCTATATGGTATATTTCTATATGGTATATTTCTATATGCAATATTTCTATATGGTATATTTCTATATGCAATATTTCTATATGCAATATTTCTATATGCAATATTTCTATATGGTATATTTCTATATGGTATATTTCTATATGGTATATTTCTATATGCAATCTTTCTATATGGTATATTTCTATATGGTATATTTCTATATGCTATATTTCTATATGCTATATTTCTATATGGTATATTTCTATATGGTATATTTCTATATGCAATATTTCTATATGCAATATTTCTATATGGTATATTTCTATATGGTATATTTCTATATGCAATATTTCTATATGCAATATTTCTATATGGTATATTTCTATATGGTTTATTTCTATATGGTATATTTCTATATGCTATATTTCTATATGGTATATTTCTATATGCTATATTTCTATCTGCAATATTTATATATGATATATTTTTATCTGTTATCTATTGCTAGTATCTGCACCCAGATGGCAGAACGACTTAAATCGAATGAGGATGACACCGGGGCTAGTTTTTTTTTAAATTACAAAATTGAGTTGTGCTATAATTATAAAAATGGTTATTAGCTAACTTTGTCGGTTAAGAGACAAAGAATAAATCGATTGTTCCATTATTAACTTGTGTGTCGTAAAACAATGGGCATACTAAGACAATTACGTCCACAAAAAGATGGGCAGCCTCAAACAAGAAGATAACCATTAATATTTACAGCGATAAGACACAACAATAGTAAAACAATGTGCATTTAAATGGGGGAGTTAATTATAGTTCTTCCTTCCATAATAATAATGAGCTACCTCCCTTGTGATGTTAAAATCAAGGGAGGTAATAATACATGTAGTCTTTATTTTATATTTATTGATATTTTTATTATTTAACAATCTCAAAATTAATTTTTAAATATAATTTTAAATATATTATTTAACACATGTATTTATAAATCTATAAATATATTGTATGTATTGCTAAATAAAATCACATATATATTAAATATATTATATATGAAAATCATAAATCAAATTTTTACTACTATATAGATTTTGTTTTATATTTGCACCAAAACTAAAACAATTATATATTTTTCAAAGTGAAAATAATTTTGGACAGCCTTTCTAAATGAGAAGGCTCTACGAATTTCAAAGAATGCCAAATTCAGAGGTTATATACGGGGGCAAAATGACCCCCTGTGAGCGGTGAGAATTTATAATGTCTAAAGAAAAACAACAACGGACAGCTGCTCGGCTCTTTAGTCTTAGGCGTAACGATGGTCAGGGATGAACAAAAGGAGGCACACCAAGGTTCTGTCCGGGCGCCAGACAAACCACGGCAAGCCTTCAACGTGCCGTGTAACATAAGGTATGGTTTCCGCAGCCGAACTAGTCAACTGCGGAATTTCTCTCGAATCATTAACGTGGTGGCTCGTCAGTAAACCTGAAATGTCGCTAGGTAGCACAAATCCCATACTATAGGTACGGGAATTCAGGCATTGGATGCACCGTGAGACAGATTTGCTGCGCCCATTTCTTCCTGCCCACCGTGGCCACAGACCTTCCTAGAGTGCAATGAGAAGCGGTACAACCGGAGTCACAGCATGGGTTGTCCCAAGTGCGAACGCCCACCGGTGAATTCTTAATTCATTACTAGTGAATACTCACAACTGACATGAGTAACACCAATAGTTAAATCGATAAACAAAGAAACACTAGTCGACATAAGGGCAACTACTAAAGTAGTAATAATACATAAGGCATTAAATTCTAATTTAGAAATACAACATAAAAACAATATGCTACATTGCTCAGCTTAACATGTGGACAGAAACACTTTCCTTATGTCTTATAAGATAATAAATGCATATAATTACTCCCTTCTGTCCGTGTGGTATCCCGGCAAGGAATTGAGGCGTGACCTTTTCAAATGGTAGAGATCATGAACTTCCGGTGCCATTTCATTAAACAAAAAAGCATGCTTTTGGTAGTGTTTGACAATTGATTTCAACCTTGACAGCCAGTTTTGGTCTATCAGAAATATTCAAAGGCTACAAGATTTTTATGATGAATTCGTTTTTAACACCAAAAGTGATTCTTTTTTTACTCCCTTTATTTTAAGTTGCATTTTCTGTCTGTCTGGCTTTCTGTCTGTCTGCAATCATGCGTCGTGGGAGCAAAACTTTGCTTCGATTTTTCGACCACTTCCCGTGGTCCAATCGAGCTGAAATTTGGACAGCAGATATGTGGCGCCTAACAATACATCTTTTCAAATTTTCAGTTAAAACTACTTAATAATACTACACTTATGACAATATGCATTTATTTAAAGGAAAGTATAAGAAATATTTTAATTTCGCGTTAAAAATGCCTGTGCAACTTTTTATAGTTTTTCGGCGCAAAGCTAGAAAAACAAATTATGCGCTAAGATTATTTTTAGAACAATTCATACGGAGTAAGGAGATATTTTTGAGATTTGCAACACAGATATTTTTTCTGTACGTTTCATTTGCAGTAGTCAATCAATTATTTAATTACATGATGGTAAACTTAGTTTGCAAATAAAGGGAGTATAATAAAAACTTCGTTTTTAATTTGTTCCCAAACTAACATTCATTAAGCTTACAATCTATATGTTGTTTTTTATTCTAACAAATAAAAATAATGAGAATAAATACATAATATTGTCTATTTGTCGTATAAGTTTTACAGACGTTCCTTCTAGATAGAGGACTATTACGTCCACTAGGCCCAGAGCTCAGAACCCCTGCAGGGCGGCTGGGATTGGTCGGCGGCAGGAATAGAGCCCGGGCCGTTTTGTTGAGATTGCGGTCAACTAACCGCAGGACCAGCCGTTGTTTCTTTGATGATACAAAAAATAACATAATAAACAAATATTGTTTATGTTTTAATCCCACAATTGTTTACATAAAAAACAAGAAGATGGTTCAAATTGTTTTAAATTTGTTTCATTTTATAAAACAAACACACACACAAACTATTCCAAAAGCAGATTTATTATTCGTCAAACAATAATATGGCTCCTATCTGTCTCGTAAGACTATGGATGCACCCTTAGGATTTTATTTTAATGACGGACAGCGCTTGCTGTGACTAAACAGCTCGATCCTCTAGTAGCAGTCCCTTGAGCATCCCTCGCATTCCTTTTCTGCCTTCTGTCAATGTCAGCCCTGGCCCTTTTTACTTCCAGGGAGGCCATCCCATTGTAGACGGCCTGTCTCCAGGCTCCTCGGTCAGCTGCAACCTCCTCCAATGAGTCCTCTACTATGTCCATTTCCTTGAGGTCCCGCCTGCACACATCTTTGTATCGTAGAAGAGGTCGACCTGTGGCTCGAGATCCTGCGGCCATTTCACCATACAGGATATCCTTTGGTATAGGGCCATCATGCATGCGCCTGGTGTGGCCAAGCCAACGCAGTCTGCGCTGTGATAGCAATATAAGTAAGTATATTTGCCTGGCTTATGATTTCCTGGTTAGATTTGCGTTCTTCCCAGGTGGTGCCTAGAAATAAACGCAAGCAGCGTAGATGGAACGTATTTAAGCGGTGTTCCTGTGACATATATGTTGTCCAGCTCTCACTGCCGTATAGCAAGGTGCTCAAGATGCAAGCTCTGTAAACGTATATTTTGGTAGCTAGTGACAACTTGCTGTTTTCCCACACTCTTTTTGATAACTTTGACATGGTAGCAGATGCTTTCCCTATCCGCTTGTTTAGCTCATTTTCAAAGGACATGACACTGGATATAGTAGATCCAAGGTAAGTGAATTCTTTTACCACTTGCAGGGTGTGGCTTCCAATGTTGATGATGGGGACATCCGTTACATCTTGACCCATTACTTCTGTCTTGTTAAGGCTAATGGTAAGTCCAAACTCTTGGCAAGCACGAGCCAGAGAGCTAACCAAATTCTGAAGTCCTGACTGTGTGTGGGATATGAGAGCAGCGTCATCAGCAAATAGAAGTTATTGTATTAGAACATGGCGTACTTTGGTTTTGGCCCTTGAACGTGCCAGGTTAAATAGTTTGCCATTTTGCTGCAAAGCGGCAAAACCAACATGGGAGGCAGCAGTTACAAGTGATTCGTCAAACAAAAGATATCATAATAGTTTATCTAACTTCTGGCTTTGGCTAGTTCACTAACATTGTGTAACGATTGAACTTCATATATTTTATAAATGATAAAATTATACAATGATACAATGACACAACGATACAATGATAAAATAATACAATGATACAATGATACAATGATACAAGGCACTTGACTTATAAATATTAGACTTACAAAAGTAAGAAGGTGGTAAATCTTTAACGGCTAAATATGAAAACATTTTCAGTGCCGCACGGCTAGGCGGCATGCATAAGTCAAGGCGAGATTCTGCAACAGTTCTCCTGTGTCGGCTCCATTGGCTCCCTGTGAGATCCAGAATTGAATATAAAGTGGCGATACTTTGCCATCAGTGCCTTTATATCAATGATAGGCCGTCCTATCTCAAGGAACTAATTAAACCATATTTTACACACAAAAAACACTCCGTTCTGGCGACTCCTTGCCTCAAGAAGTGTCTCGTTTCTCTCTGACGACCGTTGGCCTGAGAGCCTTCTCAATATATGCACCGAAAGTATGGAATCTACTTCCCATCCAACTCAGGCGAACCAGTTCTATCGTCACTTTCAAAAAGGGCTTGAGAAAACATTTTTTTTTTAAATATTTACTTTCGTTAAACATTGTTTAGATCAATATTGTTATATTGTTTATATCCCTATTGTTATATTGTTTAGATCTCTATTGTTATATTGTTTATATCCCTATTGTTATATTGTTTATATCCCTATTGTTATATAGTTTATATCCCTATTGTTATATTGTTTAGATCTCTATTGTTATATTGTTTATATCCCTATTGTTATATTGTTTATATCCCTATTGTTATATAGTTTATATCCCTATTGTTATATTGTTTAGATCTCTATTGTTATATTGTTTATATCCCTATTGTTATATTGTTTATATCCCTATTGTTATATTGTTTATATCCCTATTGTTATATTGTTTAGATCCCTATTGTTATATTTTTCAGCGGGAGAATGGGCAAGGCTTCCGCGACTTTATCCAGGCTAACGCAAAGAGTATGGGCCAACAAGATGCTGTCTATTAATACAAAAATAGCTGTCTATCGTGCATGTGTGATCAGCACTCTCCTGTACGCCAGCGAAACTTGGACCCTGTACGCATCGCAAGAAAAGAGACTCTCTTCTTTCCACATGCGCTGCCTCAGGCGCATACTTGGGATATCTTGGAAGGACCGCATAACAAACAACGAGATCTTGCAACGGGCTAACATGCCTAGCATGGTCACTCTCCTTCGCCAACGACGTCTTCGGTGGCTTGGTCATGTTTCCAGGATGGAGGACGGGCGAATCTCAAAAGACCTGCTATATGCTGAGCTCGCTGAGGGCAAGAGAGCTACTGGCCGCCCCCAACTCAGGTTCAAGGACGTCTGCAAACGTGACCTAAAGGCTATAGATGTAGAGGTCGGAAACTGGGAGAACCTTGCTCAGCACAGAAATAGTTGGAGAGGCACCTTACACACCGGTATAAATGCGGCAGAGGGCAAACTTCGCCTTATGGCGGAGGCTAAACGAGCAGCGAAGAAAAGTAGGCTGCCCCTAACAATCTCCAACGGTCCAGCTTTCAAGTGCCAGAGATGCGACAGAGCCTGTCTCTCAAGGATAGGTCTCCACAGACACGGTCAATTTTGCAGGGCTGGCCAAATCACAGGAGCGCAAATCTAATCGTCTTTCGACACTATGGAGCCAATGATGATGATATTTTTCTATTATGTCAGGTAATACTACATTGATTTCCTTTGTCCTATATTGTTTGTAAAGTTTTGAGATTTTAATTCGCTTTTTATCCTTTTCAGCATGGAGAATTATATTCGTGTTCTTAGTTGTTTGCTACTCAATGTTAAATGCCCTGTGAAGTTGCATTATGTTTGTTGGCAGGGTTATACAGTACATGCCTGGATTAACCAAACAAGGCACGTGCCTAGGGCACCAAGCGTTGGGGGGGGGGGCACCACAAGTCCTCAAGAAAAATGTGTATATTGTAAAAGCTAAGAACAGAAAATTAACGAATTATTTAGTTTCAGTTAAGCTTCAGGTGGAACAGGATTTTACTGACACCATCAATCCTCTTGATAAGTCTATTATAGGCAGAGGCGTATTTAGGCATTTTCCACATGTTCCTATGGAACAGGGGCCCCCATAGAAAAGGGGCCCCACACACATTCCAAAATACATCTTTTAGTCTTTTCTTTCGGCAATTAGAAAAGTGTTATTGTGGAAGCGCACAATGAACAAAAACTGTGAATGGGAAATCACATTTGATTGTTAAGTGGTACTGGCAGAGTCGAGTCCACATGGAGCCCCCACATAAATTTGGCCCTTGTGAACAGGGCCCCCACAATCCTAAATATGCCTCTGACTATAGGCTGTTCTGCAAATCCAGACACTGTATTAGTGTTTGAAAATGAAATTTGTTGTGACCCATTTCAGTCTGCCGGAGATGATGGTAAAGTTGAAGATGATAAAATAAATTTAGCAGCATATGATGTGGCTTACTGGGTTGAATGTGGGTCCACTAACTGTCAGGATCATTATGGTCCCTTTGATAAATCTTGCCGTATTTATGTTGGAGGAAAAATAACAAGATATTGTTCTCAAAAACTCTTCTAAAGTTCAAAAGCAAATTAAATGGCGAGCAGTACATTAGAGAATGGTTACTTTGTTTATAAACATTTTGCGTCTAAAGGTTCCATAAGTTTGGCTGATAAAAATGGGTTCAGTCACTGGAAAAATAACATTCAAGTTGATAATCATGAAAAAAGCGCTACTCATAAAGACTGCATGTTATATACATAGTTCGTCGACAAGGCTTGGGTCTACTACAAAAGCTAGAAGAGCAAATATATGAAGAGTACAGTTACTGGGAGCATGTTTTGATGCGAGCAGTAGGTTTTTTTTTGTAATATAGCTGAGCTTGGTCTGGCTTTTAAAGGGACAAAAAAAAATTTGGATCTTTACAAAATGGAAATTATATAGTGTTGCTGGAGTTGGTCAGTTAGTTTAAACCATTTTTAGCAACACACATTTGCGAAATATGGAAATTCTGGAAAAGGAAATCCTTCTTATTTATCCAAAACTATATGTAAAGAACTGATTGAAATTATGTCCCAAAAGTCCATGAAGTAATTGTAAATGAAGTAAAGGCTTCCGGTTATTTCTTCAGCATGTCAGTAGACTCAACACCCGATATTTCACATATAGATCAGTTAAGCGTTGTTATTCGATATGTGGTAGACGGATAGCCCATTGAGCGCTGTTTTACTTTCTTGGACCTGCAAAGTCACACCGGTGAAGGTATGGCTAAGGAAGTGTTGCAGTACTTACGTGAGGTTTGCAATATTGATTTTGCGAAATGCAGAGGTCAGTCCTACGATAACGCAGCTAATATGTCTGTGTGCTTCAAGGGCATGAAGAAAAAAATTCTAGAGGAAAATGAGTTTCCTTTATACAAACCTGTGCTGCCCATTTAATAAATCTGGTTAGCAGAAATGCCGTTGACTCTTGTTTAGACGCAGTACACTTCTTCCATATAGTGCAACTGATCTATACTTTTTTCTCAGCTTCAACCAACAGATGGAAGATTCTGAAAGTATGTCTTATGAATGAAACGCTAGTAAAGTCTCTTTCATATACCAGATGCAAAGCACATGATGTTGCAACTGAAGCTATTCTAAAGACTTATCCTCAGATTGTAGAAGTGTTAGAATGTTTACAAGAAGACCAGTCACAGAAGGGGGCACCAGAAGAGAAGCAGAAAACATTGAAAAGAAGATGCAATAATTAGAATTTGCTCTCATGCTTGTCTTTTGGGAAGAAGTGTTACAATATTTTCACAGGGTTAGTCAAGCTCTACAAAATGAGCACGTGAACTTGAAAACATGTGCTGATTTGTATTCTTCACTAGCAGATCACTTGCATGAATCTGGAAACAACATGTTTAGTCAGGCATAATTAAACAACCCAATAACAACCTGTTGCAAAGCTCAGATAAACATAAAGACAAAAACACTTTCCTTATCCCTTATGCGATAACAAATGCATTTAAGTACTCTTTCTTCCCGAGTGGCATTCGGGCATGTAACGTGTTGCCTGAACAAACCAGGAAAACCAGTAACTTAACATCATTTAAAACATTAATAAAAATGCAAGACTAGACTCGGACCACAGATGAGCGTAGGACACAATTATCTTCTTTATAGAAGGAGCGTCTGTAATGTATAAGATAAGATAAGATAATAGCTAGAGACAACATCGAGTGTGCTTTTCCAAATGTAGAAATCGCCTTGGGCATATTTTTAACATTAATGGTTAGGAACTGTTCAATTGAGCACTCAGTGTTTTCAGTAATACAAACATATTTGTTAACAACTGTTATTCTTTGTTAGTTTTTTTGTATAATATTGACCATACCAGCGGTCAGTGGAGGATTGGGGGCCCGGGGCAGAGGGGCATTCATGTGGGTTTGTGCCTAGGGCACCAAGATGGCTTAATCCGGCCCTGGCTAAACATATACATGTAGAATATTTATTTATTATTATTTTGTCTATAATCCTATATAAAAGAATATATTTTGTTGTGAGGATTTATTGCTACAAAATGTATACCTATATTTATTCTTATGCTTAAATTAAATTTATACGAACCTACGCCACACGTGCCAAACTTGGCACGCCGAGGGATTTTCGATGGCACGCGGAAAAGACAGAAAAAATCTATTCAAGTCTCTTCTACAAGAAATTTAGTTCTACAGCAGGATGACTTTAGTCTATTGGCACGCTGAATGAATTATAAATCCTACTTTGGCCACACTGTTATCAAAAGGTTTCCAACCCCTGGCCTATTGTATCAAATTATAAAAATTAAATTTTTTCAAGGGAGATAATAATACATTTGGTCATGGTTTTAATATTTATTTCATTACTTATCAATCTAAAAATAATTATTTACAAAGAAAGTTTTCACTAAACTATCTAAAAAAATATTGATGGGATAGTGATTATATATAATAAATTACAAAATATAAATTATGTCTCTATTTTATATATTGTATATGTAAATTAAAAACATTATTTTTACTATTATATACTTTTATTTAAGAACAAAAGCTCGCATTCTTCATTGGAATTAAACAGGGTTAGAACATAACTTCTATGTTGCGAAAAGTAAATTTTTGGAATCTCAGGTTATACTGAGATCAAAACATATCTGAACAGAATCAAACAACACTCTAAACTACCTTTACGTAACAATATTTTATTGGAAGACGCAGAGCAAGCGAAGATACATATTTCCCGTGTGTTAAGTGTGGAGAGATACATTTCCCGTGTGTTCAGTGTGGAGAGACACATTTGCCGTGTGTTAAGTGTGCTTCATGTTTTGTCCCACTCGCTCGCAGACCATGGCAACTGTCCACTTCCTAATCGGGAGGAAGGACCTGGAGAGTAAACTTGTCCACACTCCAGACTTCCTGGTGTTCAAGCAACCCATTTCATGCCCGGATGCCAATCGGGAAGAGATAGTACGTGTATGCATTTGTTCTCGCATAAGGGATACCGAAGGAGTTTTTGTCTGAGCATTGCAACAGATTGTTTTTGTGTTGTAGGCCCTATTTCTAAATTAAGAATTAATGCCTAATGTATTGAAACTACTTTACTCTTTGTCCTTCTGTCCTCTAGTCTTTCTAGGTTTAGTGATTTAACTATTGCTGTTTCTATTGTCAGTTGTGAGTATTGGCCAGTAATGAATTAAGAATACACCGGCATGCGAACTGCGAACGCATGGGGGAACAGTCTTTGCTGCGACGATTCCGGGTGTCACGCTTCTCATATTGCACTCTGGGAAGGTCTGTGGCCAGGGTGGGGAAAAAGAAATGGGCGCAGAAAACACTATGCCGCCTTTTTCTCTGAGTCGATAAACCGAATAGATAAAGACGCTGCCCAATCAAGACAAATATTTTTCTAGGACCTTGAAATTTGAACTAATTGTGGAAGTGAAAAGCTTTAGGACTCAGTTATCTTGAATTATGGACCTACTATATAATTACTGACCATAAATCTGGCCACTTTGGTTGTGTCGAGTCAGACATCACAGTTTTTAAAAAAGCTTAAGCTCTTAGTAAAAAGTCGTAACTGCTAAATTAAGGATCTATAAAATTTTTAACCTCTTTTGAATTATAATACCCGTGATTGATAATGTTATATTGAATTACAATGCAAGTGTTTAAATTCGTTATATTTAATTATAATGCAAGTGATTCAATTCGTTATATTTAATTATAATGCAAGTCTTATCTTATCTTATACATTACAGACGCTCCTTCTATAAAGAAGATTATTGTGTCCTACGCTCATCCGTGGTCCGAGTCTAGTCTTGCATTTTTATTAATGTTTTAAATGATGTTAAGTTACTGGTTTTCCTGGTTTGTTCAGGCAACCCATTCCATGCCCGAATGCCACTCGGGAAGAAAGAGTACTTATATGCATTTGTTCTCGCATAAGGGACAAAGAAAGTGTTTTTGTCTTTATGTTTATCTGAGCTTTGCAACAGGTTGTCATTGTGTTGCATTTCTAAATTAGAGTTTAATGCCTTATGTATTATTACTAATTTACTCTTTGCCCTTCTGTCTTCTAGTGTTTCTAGGTTTAATGATTTGACTAATGGCGTTACTCTTGTTAATTGGGAATATTCGCTAGTTATGAACCTTGCAGCACTTTTTTGAATTTGTTTTAAATTTTTACTGTTTTCTTTAATTGATGGGTCCCATACAGGTGCTGCATATTCTAGTATAGGCCTAACTAATGTGAGATAGCATTTTAGTTGTATGTTCTTATTACATTTGTAAAAGTTCCTTTTTATGAATCCTAATGTTTTGTTTGATTTTTTAATTACTTTATCAATATGAGGGTTCCAAGATAACTTATAATTTATTATTACTCCTAGATACTTAGCATTCCTAGTTTGAGTTAGTTCTTTACCATGAATGAAGTAGTTTGCTATTATTTGTTTCTTTTTCTTGGATACCCTTATATTAGTTGGCATTTTTCTGGGTGAAAAGACATACTCCAGTTTGATTCCAATTTTTGTAGTTCATCTAGATCTTTTTGTAGAAGTTCACTATCTTTTCCTGTCTTTATTATTCTATAAATTATGCAATCATCGGCAAATAATCTTATTTTTCTTCCTGTGTTGATGCAATTTGGCAGATCATTAATATAAATTAGAAATAGTAGGGGTCCTAGAACAGTTCCTTGTGGAACTCCTGAGTTTACAGTTATTGGTGATGACTTAGAGCCATTTATTATCACTGTTTGTTCTCTGCCTATAAGAAAGTCCTGAATCCACTGATGTAAGGGACCAGAGATGCCAAAATATTTAAGTTTTTTTAGTAGACTAGAATGATGAACTTTATCAAATGCTTTTGAAAAATCTAGTAATATAGCATCAATTTGGTTGTTATTATCTAATCCCTTTGACAAGTCATCTATTAGGCCTACTAATTGAGTCTCACATGATCTATTTTTCCTGAAGCCATGTTGGTGTGGGCACAGTGCATTAAGTTTGTCTAGATGATTTACTATACTACTATATATTATATGTTCAAGTAATTTACATGTTATGCTGGTTAGAGAAACAGGTCTATAATTACCGGGGTCAGATTTATCTCCTTTTTTGAAAAGGGGGGTTACATTAGCTAATTTCCAATCTCTGGGCACTTTGCCCTGGTTTAGAGAGGCTTGAAAAAGTATTTTACAGATTGGAGATATTTAATTTCATTGGTTAGTTCTTTAAGCAGTCTTGCTGGTATGTCATCTGGACCAGAAGCTTTGTTTGCCTTTAAGTTGGTTAGGAATTGTTTAATGCCTTTTTCATCTACATTTATATGTCCTATCTCTTCTAGTTTGTTTAAATTTATGAAGATTTCTTTGTCACCTGGATTTGAAAAAGATGATGCAAAATGTGTGTTAAGGATATTAGCTTTGGTTTCATTATCATTATAAGTTTCATTGTTTTGGCCTTTTAGTGGAGCTATGCCTGTAGTGTCCATTTTTCTTGATTTAATGTAGGACCATACGTTTTTATTATTATCTTTAGAAATTACATTGTTTACATATTCATTTTGCAGCTGTCTGCTTAGTTTCTGAGTTAAATGTTTAATTTTTAGGTGATTGAATTCGTTGTACTGAATTATAATACAAATGATTGATAATAGTTATATTTGAATTATAATACAAGTGATTAGATTCGTTATATTGAATTATAATACAACTGGTAGATAATCATTATATTGAATTATAATGAAATTGTTGTTTTTTCTTTCTATATTTGAATTATCATACACATGATTCAGTTTGTTATGTTGACTTATCATATACACGTGTTTCGAAAACTTTTTCCCTTAACCCGGATATTTCTAAAACGTTTTCTCGCAAACCTCTAACTCCTAGAATGGCCTATTACGTTAAAAACTACCTTTATGAATTTCCACACTGATTTTGGAGACCTTTGATGATTCTACGCAAAAGGCTGTAACGTAGATCTAAACCAAATATAAAACAATGACGTCATTAGGTGAAAGTTACTGTAAGACCTCTGTGGTAGAACATCAAAATAATGTAACATGGAGTTTACATTTGTTCCTTGATCTTTACTTTTGAGACTAAGTAAATTTTACCTTGGCATTCACTGCCATTACAGGATTAGCAGCCTGAAACTGTGGCAGATGACAAATCAGAAACCAGTAGAACAAGAGATCCTTCAGAGATTATGGCGATGGGTTGGACATACACTCCGAAAATCCCGTTACATGGAAACGCCCGTTATCTTTTGATATCTACTGGAAGAATATCATTCTACTGCAGATATACTTTCACATGGTTATGATTACCTTTATATGTACAATGAACATTACAATTCCTTCTCAATATAGATGAGTGTAGTGTTATTATTTTAATATTTAAATGTATTTTATTTACACTATCTTACTCTTTTTTACCTTTAGGAGGCGCGACGGAGCTCTTTCGAACTTCGGCACGCATTGTATCAGGGATTAAGAAGTCGGATCACATAACCCCAGTTCTTACAGATCTCCACTGGCTCCCTGTGACCAAGCGCATTGACCATAAAATTATGTCACTTTCCTATAGCTGTATGGAAGGCACTGCCCCTCACTATCTTCAAGAACTTGTTCCCAAGCATGTGTCCACTAAGGGGCTGCGCTCTTCATCACAGTCACTACTCAAAGTACCCAGTGTGGATGGTCATAAAAACAAGTCATTTGGTGTACGCTCTTTCGAGTCAGCAGCGCCTTTTTTATGGAATAAATTGCCTCAGACATTGAGGGATTCCAGAAAAAAAGAGTCATTCAAGAGAAGTTTAAAGACCTTCCTCTTCAACTAGGCGTATAGTTTTTTGTTTTGTTTTTAGCACATCCACAACTGAGACGTGGAACCAGAGCGCACTGAGCATGCTAACATAGCATGGATAGGTGCGCTATATAAATCATCATCATCATCATCATCATCATTCTTGCCCCCCCCCCCCCCATCCGTTTGGCCTTCCAGGTTTGTATATAGTTTTACATTGTATCGGCAGACGTCACTGATCCTGTCCCTGAAGGTTGGGTCATAGGTCGTGGATCAGTTAGTTCCGCCCTCTGCACAATCAATCCGCATGCATGAGAGCCGAGTGCAGACCAGCTGCAATACTGGCCGTCAATATATGTGAAAGAGATCCAATATGAGAAAACGGAGCAAGCTCCTAGTCTCGCAAGACTCGGACAACACATCTTTATTATCGTGAAGCCTTTTGTTTCATAGGGCTGTTTAAAAATTAACTTAAGTTTAAACAGAAATTGCAAATTGACATATATAATTTTAAAAACTAAAATAAAAGTATAAAGTAGTCGGAATCAGACTTTTATTTTACATATTTATTATCTAGAATATAAAAATTTCTACCCTTCATATTGCAATTTAAAAATATAAATTTGCAATAAATATTACTTTTTAAGTTAAATTTTAAATTTTATTTGTTTGTATTTTTTTTTAATTTATTAAGTAATAAAAACTATCAATACATATTTATGCAATGATGACATGTATTATTATCTCCCTTGTTTAATAAAAGGTGCCGACTTTTATACAGTGAATGCCAAAAATATAATATTAAAGCAACCGAATAAATACAGCTATAAATCCGCACAAGAACTGCATCTTTTTATTTAGGATGAAAATGAAATGTTGAAAAAAAAAATCCACAGTTGTTACTTGTCTCTTCTCGCTGCGACTTGCGTGATTTACTCTTATCTTAAATAGGGCCTATTACTGACGCTCCTTCTATAAATAATATTATTGCGTCCTACGCTCATCCGTGGTCAGAGTTTAGTCTTGCATCTTTTTTAATGTTTTAATTGATGTTAAGTTACTGGATTTCCTGGTTTGTTCAGGTCACCCATGCCATGCCCGGATGCCACTCGAGAAGAAAGATTTTCTCCGTGTTGTGTAATTGAATGTATAATCCAATAATAATGATAGGATATGTGTATTTGACACTTGATAATTGTATTATTATTTGTTAAATATGATATTTGTAAAGTCTAACATGTATCATAAAATGTATTGTTTGTTGTTTGTTTGTCTAATATATTAGCTAATACGAGTGTAAAGATGACTTAAGGACGGTGTTATTACACGTGTAAATGTTTTATTTAAACAAAAAACGTATTCAATGTTTTACAAAACCGGATTCAATGTTTTACAAAACCTTTTCCAATGGATCGTAAACAGGATGATGCCCTTGTTTTTTTTTTTTTTGGCGCGAATATTTTGTCGAGAAATTAAACACTTTGGTTTTGTTATGGTAAGTTTTTTTTTTTATACAACCCATCAATTTATAAATTACCAATAGAATTATGACATGTGTCATAATAATAATAATCAAAATGGTTATTTATATAGCGCTTCTATCCATGCTATTTTAGCATGCTCAGTGCGCTCTAAAAGATAATTAATTACGTCCTCTAGTCCCAAAAACACTTGCAGGCCGGCAGGGATCGGTCGGTGGCAGGGATAAAACCAGCAACTGTCAGTTGGTTTTTGCTTAACAGTCCGATAAACTAACCGCAGGACCAGCCGGCTTCATGGGATGTGATTAACCATTTCTTCTTTGTTTCTTATACATCTTTTCTAAGATCTAAATTAATTAAAAAATCCCTCACACCCAATGCCTCCGTAAAAAGTAGCTTTTTTTTCTTTTCACACGAAAACGTGGAAGGATGTCCATAAGTCAAGAACTTAATGATATATTGACAAGTCTTAATTAGGTGTGACCTTTTGAACTGTAATGTTCGTGAACTTCCTGTTCTATTTTTAAACTAATAAACAAAAAAAAGCATGCTTTTGCTGGTGTTTGAAAATTGATTTCAACTTCGACGGCCAGTTCTAGTGTTTTAGAATTATACAAAGGATACAATATTAGTTATGAGGAATCCGTTTTTATTATCAAAAGTGAATAGGCGATAATTAATACTCAAGTGTTAGTCGCGTGAGGTTAAATTTTTATTTGTTTACAAAATAAATTAGTCAAGAGTTGCGTTTTCATGGTTATTGAAAAAAACAAAATGTGTAAATTCATAAAAACGAATAACTAAAATTTCTTTGCATTAAGCAATAAGTTTGATTTTAAAAAGGTGATTTTTCACTTCTGGCTTTCACAATACATTATTTTGTTTTGTAGACATCTTTTGGAAATGAAATAAATTTCAATCCCCAACAAATATGAGTACAACCAGTAACTCAACACAGACATGTTTCGAAGAGTGACCTTTTATGCATGCATACACGTTAAGACTTGCCAATTAGTAACACAAATACAAAAGAGAGACAATAGAAAATATGAAGATCAATATATGTTGATTAGAATGAAAATACATGTATCAGTCTTTTAACAGGGTGTTTAACACAGTTTTCAAGTTCTTTGGAAACAAAGACGTTACACGTATCAAGAGTAGCCTACACTTCAACTATTGATATCAAACAACAGACCTAGCGGTGACAACTAGTTCGTATGTTACTATATTATCCCTGACTCAGCGAGTTTCGTCACTATACTACATTATTAACTTCAGTCAAATAGCCAAATATCACAAGTTCATTATATCTCGATAGAGGAAACAGTCTATACTTCACTCAGTTCGATTTTAATGTTTCCTAATTGGATTGTGTTCTATGGGTAAAATAATCTTTATTTCTGTTTTTGATTGAGGCTGCCCATCTCTTTGTGGGCCGAATGGTTGTAGGACACCCATTGTTATAGAACACACAAGTCAATAGTGGAACAGTTGATTAATTCTCTGTCTTTTAAACAGACAAAGTTAAACATTACAATTATTATAATTAGACCTAAAGCTCATCTAAATTTTGTAATTTAAATAGTACAAACATCATAATGAACCAACAACAACTAAAAGAAGTAAAGAATTTCAAATATCTAGAAGCAATCCTATTCGTAGACGGACGCTGTGATGCAGAAATTCGAGCCAGGATTGGGTCAGCAATGACTAGACTAAACATAATCTGGTCTAGCAAAAGCATTAGTCTCCCAACAAAGCTCAGACTTTACAGAGCCCTTGTGACAACCATTGTTCTGTGCGGATGTGAGACCTGGACACTGCTAGCAGCCACTGAAAACAAATTGCTGGCATTCAAAAATAAATGCATGAGAAAAATCCTTCGAATCTCTTATCTAGAACACAGGACTATAGAGTATGTCTGTGACAGAATATCATCAATTGCGGCCCTCAAGAAGCCATAAGGGCAACAATAAAGCGGTGTAAGCTGACATGGTTCGGTCATGTCACGAGGCATATTAACCTTCCAAAAGCCATCCTTCAAGTTACTGTAGAATGTGGACGTCGGAGTGGCCGTGAGCGGAAATGTTGATTCGACAATATAAAGGTACGCCAGTACCGCCCCTTGCCATCCCAGGGAACGTCAGCGACCCCCAAAATCTTCTCACCGCCAACACACTTCTGTACCCATGGGCCTCAAAGGGGCGAAGTGTGTAAACCGCCGATTCGTTCACATTCTTCTTATATATTACAGACGCTCCTTCTATAAAGAAGATTATTGCGTTCTACGCACATCAGTGGTTAGACCAGTACTGCATTTCTATTAGTGTTTTGAAAGATGTTTAGTGACCGGTTTTCCTGGTTTGTTCAGGCAACCCATTGACAAGTCTTAAATATTATGCAGGCATAAAGGTTGAAGTGTAAAACCTTTTTTGATCCCATTCGTTCATTTGCTTCAAAACATGTCTGTGTTCTGCGTTACTGGTTGTACAAAAAAGATGTTAGGAACAAATTTTATTTAATTTTCAAAAGATGTTGCCAAAAGAAAAAGATGAATTGTAAATGTCAGACCCGAAGAATCACCTACATATGATCCAAACTAATTGCTTGATGCAAAAGATTTTTCGTTTTTTTTTATTTTATGAATCTACGCATTGTGTTTTTTTATGACCTAGGCCGCGATTCTGGACTAATTTATTTTATAAACAAAGCTAAATCTAACTTCACGCGACTAACGCTTTGAGTATTTATTATCGCCTACTCACTTTTGGTGTTAAAAACGTAACTTTCATGACAAATCTTTTAGCCTTTGTATATTTCTAATATATCAGATCTGATCGTCGAGTTTGAAATAAATTGTCAAACAATAGCAAAAGAAGGGTTTTTGTTTAGTGACATGGTTGGAAATGGCACCGGAAGTTCATGATCTCTTCCATTTGAAAAGGTTACGCCTCATTAAGACTTGTCAATTCCATGCCCGGATGCCACTCGGGAAGAAAGAGTACTTATATGCATTTATACTTGTATAAGGGATAAGGAAAGTGTTTTGTCCTTATGTTTATCTGAGCATTGTAGCATATTATTTTTATATTGTATTTCTAAATTAAAAGTTAATGGATTATGCACTACTTTACTCATTACCTTTCTGTCCTATAGTGTTTCTATGTTTAGTGATTTGACTATTGGTGTTACTCTTGTCAGTTGTGAGTATTCACCAGTAATGAATTAAGAATACACCGGCGGACGAACGTACGGGGAACAGCCCATGCGACGACTCCGGGTTTCCCACTTCTCATTGCACTCTGGGAAGGTCTGTAGCCAAGTTGGGGAGGAAGAAATGAGCGCAACAAACCCGTCTCACGGTGCGGCCGTTGCCTGAATGCCCGCTCCTATAGTATAGGATTTGTGCTACCGGGCGGCATTGCAAGTTTACAGGCGAGCCGACACAAAAATTGATCCGACTGGTATTCCGCAGGTGGTTTGCGAAAACCGTATCCTATGTTAAACGGAACGCCACGTCTTAGACTGTCTGTCGTCCCGACAGAAACTTGCCCTGCCCGCCCTTACTTCACCCCTGAACATTGTTACACCCTGGACTAAGGGCCGGAAGGATCGTTCGTTTGTTTATGAGACATTATAAATTCTCACTGCCAACTGGGGGTCATCTCGTCCCCGTCAATAACCTAGGAATTAATCTTACTATTAAATTTGTGAAGCCTTTTCATTTAAAAAGGCTGTCCAAAAAAAGTAAAAGTGCACTATCATTTTACTGTTAAATAAAGATCAATTTAGTGCTTATTTTAAATTACATTTTTATAGTAGTAAAATTGATATTATCATTTTCATATATAACATATTTAATATATATGTAATATTATTTTTTAATACATAATATAAATTCTTAACTTTAATTCATACACATTTTAAATTTTATATTTTAAACTATATTTGTAAATAAATTTTCAGATTGTTGTCAAGTAATAAAATTATCAAAAAATATTAAAACAATGACTATATGTATTATTATCTCCCCTGACTTTAATAAAAGTGGTTTACTTTGATTCAATAAATGCCTAAAATTTAAGTATCAGAATATATGTATAGATAGTTCTATATAAAGGTAGGCCTATACATGTTGTTGCAATAAATCCTCACAAAAATGTACCCTTCTTATTTAGGACGATAGTAAATAAAAATATATATATATACTTGTGTTCTCATGTATTTATTTTGTGTATTGTAATTTTCTGTTTGTTCTGTAATCTGTTTTTGTATCATTTGTTTTGTTTTGTAAAAAAAATATGTTTGTTTTATTTTGTCAATATTTATATATGTATATATATATATATATTTATAATATTTGTAAAGTTTTGCTAACACATAATGTAATCTAACGGTGCATTAAACATTGAGCAACAAACAAGCAGGAACGAGGATATAACCTTTAGGTTAAAAAAAATAAATAGCTAATGCTAAACTTAATACTTTACAAACATAGGAGAAACCCAGTGAGGCTGACTGGACTTGCGGTTAGTTCACCGGACTGTCAACCACGACAGCCCGGGTTTTATCCCTCCCACCGACCGATCCCTGCCGCCCTGCAGAAGTTTTGGGCCTAGTGGATGTAATAATCTACTATATAGATGGAACGTCTGTAAACTTATAAGATACAAAGTAAAAACAAATATAGTCTTGACCGACTTAATTTGGGCTAAATGTAAAACCGTAGGTGTCTAAAAAAAATATTTAACGAAGGTAAATATTTAAATAATGTTTTTTTTTGTGTTAAAGTGCGGATATAACTTTTTTTGTCTGAGTTGGATGGGAAGTAGATTCCAGACTTTCGTGCCAGATATTTAGATGACCAAAGGAGGTCAGGCACTTCCAGAATTGAGGAGTCAGCATTACTGATTTGTGGAACATTGAGATGGACGTCATCTCGTTGTTATGAAGGCACTGATGGAAAAGTATCACCACTTTATATTAAATGTTCTCTCTCTCTCAAGGAGTCCACACTCTTATTTTGGAGACTGTTGATGTATCTTTGCAAAAGGCTGTAGCTTAGATCTAAACCAAATATAAAGAAATAACGTAATGAGATGAAAGTTACTGTAAGAACTCTAAGTTAGAATATCAAAATAACGTAACATGGACACCATTTAATTGCTGGCTGAAGACTCGCTTATTTCAATATCAGTATAGATCGGCCATACACTCCGAAAATCCCGTTACATGGAAACACCCCGTTATCTTCAATGATATCCACTGGAAGAATATCATTCTACTGCAGAAATACTTTCACATAGTTATGATTACCTTTATATGTACAATGAACATTACAATTCCTTCTCAATATAGATGAGTGTAGTGATGATGATGATTATGATGATGATGATGATTTATATAGCGCGCCTATCCATGCTATGTTAGCATGCTCAGTGCGCTCTGGTTCCACATTTCAGGTGTGAATGTGCTATAAAAACAAAACAAAAAACTATAAGCTTGGTTGAAGAAATAGGTCTTTAAACTTCTCTTGAATGACTCTTTTTTTTTCAGAATCCCTCAATGTCTGAGGCAATTTATTCCATAAATAAGGCTGCTCACTCAAAAGAGCTTACTCCAAATGACTTCTTTTTATGTCCATCCACACTGGGAACTTTGAATAGTGACTGTGATGAAGAGCGCAGCCCCTTAGTGGACACATGCTTAGGAACAAGTTCTTGAATATAGTGAGGGGAAGTGCCTTCCATACAGCTATAGGCAAGTGACAGAATTTTATGGTCAATGCGCTTGGTCACAGGGAGCCAGTGGAGATCTTTAAGAACTGGGGTTATGTGGTCCGACTTCTTAATCTCTGATACAATGCGAGCCGCAGTGTTTTGTACTTTCTGGAGTCTCTGAACCTGGTTCTGGGGCAGACCCCACAGACAGCTATTACAGTAATCAAGCCTTGATTGAATTAGAGAGACTGCTCTCATTAAGTTGAAAACGCAGCTGACCGAGGGCGCGTAAATGAAAGAAACAAGCCCTTACCACAGTACCAATGTGCGGAACCATTGTAAGCTTATTGTCAATAAAAAAAACCAAGGTCTCTAACAGTGTTGGACTAGGGGATATCCGAGACACCAACTTTGATTGATTCAATATCGACCTTTCTGAGACTGGTGTCAGAACCACACAGAATTGCCTCTGTCTTTTCATCATTTAATTTGAGTCTGTTTGCTGCCATCCATGATTTTACTGTAAGACAGCAGTCTTCCACAGCCCGAATAGCATCACCGCAAGCAGAAGGATCAGGCTTGAAGCTCTTGAACAGTTCTGTGTCGTCAGCAAATGTTTTCCGGGAAATTCCATGAGTTTCAACAATTCTGCCCAGCTGACTAGTGTACAAAGAGAACAGGATAGGCCCTAAAACTGAGCCCTGCGGTACTCCACAGGTAAGAGGCGTGTCCCGTGAAGAGGCCTGATTAACATCAACACGCTGAGTCCTGTCCTCCAGATAGGAATTAAACCAACGAAGTGCAGTTCCAGAGATGCCCGACTCATTTTGAAGCCTCGACCGAAGAAGCTCATGGTAAATTACATCGACGGCAGCACTGAGATCCAGCAGGACTAAGAGTGTCAGATCACCTCGTTCAGCACTACAAAGAACATCACTCAGGACACGGAGTAAGGCTGTCTCACAGCTGTGCCCAGGTCGATAGGCTAATTGAAACTTATCAAGCAGGTTATGACTGTTAAGATGCTGTACAAGCTGCTGAGACACAACTCTCTCCAGAACTTTAGATACATAGGAGAGGTTAGAGACAGGGCGAAAACTCTTGCAATTATTTGGGTCCATGCCGTTTTTCTTAAGCAGGGGCTTTATGACCGCAGCCTTAAAAAGGCGTGGGACTGTTGCAGATTGAAGGCTACTATTCACAATGCGTACCAATACAGGAAGCAGAACACTCAGACAATCCAACACAATCTTGGTTGGAATGGGATCAACAATGGAATAGGTAGGTTTGGATGACATGATGAGATGACTCAGCTGCACATGGGAAACTGGAAATAGTTCTTCTAGAGGGGTGCCTACAAAGACATTTTCCACTGCAGGAGAATCACAACGTTCTCCAAAGCATTGTCTGATTGTTTCAACTTTGTCATTGAAGTAGTTGCACAGTGTTGCTGCAGCTAGCTCGCTGCTCAGGTCAGGCAAAACAAGGGGTGCCGATTTCTTCCCGAGAAAGTCATTCGCCACGGAAAACATCTTGCGAGAGTCGGTGCCAGCAGCCTTTAGAACAGCCTGAACATGCTCAGACTTCGCATGCCTGATTTCTTGTGCAAAATTGTTTCTTGCCTTCCGAAACATTTGTTTGTCCACCTCGATGCCACTTCTTCTCCAGCGCTTCTCCGCTATACGCCGGGGCAACTTAGCTTTCCGAACTGAGGGAGTAAACCAAAAGGAATCAGGTCTGTCTCTAACAAACTTTTCTGTCACTGGGGCGTATGTATCCAACAGAGATGAGAGAGTATGATTGTACAAGAGGACTAGCTGTTCCACATCATCTGGTGGTGACATCACTAACTTAGACTCAGACATGTCCTTACGGAAATAATTAATATCCATCCTCTTTAAATTCCTCGCCTGAATTTTTATCTTTTGAGCAACAGGCTTAATCAAATTTATTGTTAGCGATACAAGGAAGTGATCTGACAAGAGTAGGTCATCAACCGTCACTGACTGAACAAATATCGCTTTGTCCGAACTTGATATAGGTTTCCGAATGTAAATACGGTAGCAGAGGTGTTTAAATGATTTCAAGTAAGTTAGTACCGGCCACTTGCCCTTCACAGCCCCCATGCAACCAGAGGATTTCACCGGGCTGTGTGTGGGGGGGGGGGGGTGCGATATCGGCGATAACTCCCCCTTTGAATTCATACGAACTTATATTTAGACCTAGGTTTGGTAATAATTAAGCCTTTTATGTAAAAGGCTGTCCAAAAATGTGTACTACTACTCTCAGTAATACGTTTTTTAACCCTTTAGAAGATGTTTTTGTTAGTAGGAATTCTTAAATAAAAGTATAATGTATTAAGAGTTCGATTTTTATTTTACATATTCTAAATATAAAATATAAACATAATGTATATTTTGTAACATAGGCCTATTATTTATAATCATTATACAATAAATGTTTGTTAACGTACTTTTTTCAATATTTATTTGTGAGTCATTTTTTGAGATGTTTAAGTAATGAAAAAAATAACACTAAATATTAAAACTATGAACAAATGTATTATTACTTCCCTTGAAATAATATCAGTTTTATAATTTGATACAATCGATGGCATCAATTAAATTAAAAGCGTCATAATAAATGTAGGTATACATTTAGTAGCAACAAATCCTTACAATAAACTGGATTCTTTTATATAGGATAATATTGAAATAATAATAATTAATAACTTTATTTTATAAAAGGGCTGCCAACAAACAAAATGTAAGCTCAGAGCGCATTTAACATTGACTAATAAACAAACAAGAACACGGATAGCCTATAATTCTCCAGGCTAAAAAGTATATAAATCTAATTAATAATTTAAAACATTACGAACATAGGATAAGTGAAAAAAAAATGTATTTAACAGACTTCATACAAAAGTATACCAATAGTGATCTAAACCATGTCTAACGAAAGAAAATATAAAAAAAAAGTTTTCTCAAGTTCTATTTAAAAGTGACGATTCGCCTGAGTTGGATGGGAAGTAGATTCAATATTTTCGGGCCAAATATTGAGAAGGCTCTCAGGTCAACGGTCCTCAGAGAGAAACGGGAAACTTCTTGAAGCGAGTAGTCGGCAGAACGGAGTGTTCTTTGAGGAACATATGGTTTAATTAGTTCCTTGAGATAGGACGGCAACTGATTGTTATAAAAGGCAAAGTAGCGCCACTTTGTATTCAATTCTGGATCTCACAAGGGCGAATGGAGCCGACCCAGGAGAACTGTTGCAGAATCTCGCCGTGAGGCACTGAAAATGTTTTCATGTTTAGCCGTTAAAGATTTTGCACAGTATTACTTTTGTAAGTCTAAAATTTATATGTCAAGTGCCTTGTATCATTGTATCATTGTATCATTCATTAAATCTATGAAATTCATTCGTTACACAATTTTACTGAACTAGCCAAAGTCAGAAGTTAGATAAACTATCTTCATATCTTTTGTTTAACAAATAATAAATATGATCCTGGGATAAAATGTGTGTGTTTTATAAAATGAAACAAATTTAAAGCAATTTACAAAGGAACGTATAAACCAGCTTCTTGTTTTTTATGTAAACAATTGTGGGATTAAAACGTAAACAATATTCATTTATTCTTATATTTTATTTTTTGTAGAATCAAAGATACAACGTTTACTGGACTGTCAACATAACGGCCCGGGTTCTATCTATGCCGCCCTGCAGGGGTTCTGGGCCTAATGAATGTAATAATCTTCTATCTAGAAA
This sequence comes from Anisus vortex, assembly GCA_949126835.1. Classification (NCBI taxonomy): domain Eukaryota; kingdom Metazoa; phylum Mollusca; class Gastropoda; family Planorbidae; genus Anisus; species Anisus vortex. The sequence goes on along the minus strand of OX421505.1, from coordinate 1,058,911 downwards.
GAACGTCTGTAAACTTATAAGACTAAGACAATATGAATTTATTCTATTTTTTTTTTATTAGAATAAAAAAACAACATATTATAAGCTGAATTCAAACTTTAATAATAATCAAACGTTCCTTTTCCTTTTTTATAAATGAAGCCTTATTAATGAAAGGCTGTCCAAACAATAATTAGAACACAATTAGTATCTCATAAGATAATGAATAAAGAGCGATTTTTGGTTCTTAAATGAAACTATAACTAAAAATAAAAATTATTTTTATTTTACATATACGGTATATACAATATAAAAATAATAATTAAATACATTACATATAATAAAAGTTTAACAAAGAATTACTTTTAATACCTTATTCCAAAATTGTTTGTAAGTAAATGTTGAGATTGATAAGTTATAAAAATATCACTTAATATTAAAACTATGAACAAATATATTATTACCTCCCTTGAAACTAATATAAGTTGTATAACTTTAATACAAAAGATGGCAGAAATTAAATTTAAGCATCAAAATAAATATATAGGTCTACATTTTGTACCAATAAATCCTCAAAACAAAATGGATTCTTTTATATAGGATAATAATGAAATAATAATTAATAATAATAATATTTTATATAGTGCTGATAAAAATAAAATTTTTCTTAAGGTGCATTTAACATTGAGCAACAAACAAGCAAGAATGCAGATACAATTATCTAGGCTAAAAAGAAATATATAAACCTAATGAATAATTTCAAAACTTTACAAACATAAGTCAAATCAAATTAATGCACTAACTGACATAATATACAAGTAAAACAGTTGGGTCTAAAAATAACGAAGATGAATACTAAAATAATGTGTTTTCATGTCTTTGTGATTGACATTGTCTGTCTGAGCTGGATAGGGGAGTGGATTTCATACTTTCGGGCCAGTTATTGAGAAGTCGAACAGTCGTCAGGGAGAAACTGGGCAGTGCGGAGTAAGCAGAACGGAGTGTTTTTAGCGAAACATAAGATTTGATTAGTTCATTGAGATAGGATGGAAACTCGTTGTTATAAAGGCACTGATGGCTAAGTATCGCCACTTTATATTATTCAATTCTCCCTTTTACATCGAGCCGATGGAGACGACCCAGGAGAACTGTCGCAGAATCCACAAAAGAAATATGTCAGTTTATGACCATCAGTGATTTTAAACTCTCAACTTTTAGCTCTACTTTCTGAGTCACGATATGATTTGCCTCGGTCTTATCCTCATTCGTTTTAAGTCTGTTTTCTGCCATCCAGGTGCAGACACTAGCAATTGATATCAGATAGACAATATAGCAGATAGACATATAGTAGATAGACATATAGCAGTTATAGAGTTCATTATTTCAAGATAGAGGAAACTGTCTATGCTTCACTTCCTTTGATTTATAATGTTTCTTATTTGGATTGTGTTCTATTTCTAAAATAATGTATGGTTCTCTTCTTATTTGAGACTGCCCATGTTTTTGTGTACACAATTGTCTCACGACGCCCATTGTTTTAGGCCATACACGTTAATAGTGGAACAGTCGATTAATTCTCTGTCTCTTAAACCGACAAAGTTAAACATTACAATTATTATAATTAGACCTAAAGCTCATCTAAAATTTGGTGTTCAAATAATTTCAAGAACGTGATTACCGCCCCTTTACCACCCCGGGGAACGTCAACGATTCCCCTAAATCTTCTCACCGCCCACACACTTCTGTACCCATGGGCCTCAAAGGGGCGAAGGGTGTAAACCGCCCATTACGTTCTCATTCTTTTTATACATTACAGACGCTCCTTCTTTAAAGAGAATTATTGCGTCCTACGCACATTGGTAGTTAGAGTCTAGTCTTGCATTTTTATTAATGTTTTAAATGATGGTAACTTTCTGGTTTTCCTGGCTTGTTCAGGCAACCCATTCAATGCCCGGATGCCAATCGGGAATAAAGAGTACTTGTATGCATTTGTTCTCGCATATGGGATAAGAAAAGAGTTTTTCTCTGACCATTGCAACAGATTGTTTTTGTGTTGTAGGCCCTATTTCTAATTTAGTATTAATGTCTTATGTATTATTACTAATTTACTCTTTACTCTTCTGTCTTCTAGTGTTTCTAGGTTTAGTGATTAAAAATTTTACTATTGGTGTTACTCTTGTCAGTTGTGAGTATTCGCCAGTAATGAATTAAGAATACACCGGCGGGCGAACGTACAGGGGACAGCCCATGCGACGACTTCGGGTGTCCCACTTCTCATTGCACTCTGGGAAAATCCGTGGCCACGTTTGGGAGGAATAAATGGGCGCAGCAAACCCGTCTCACGGTGCACCCAGTTTCTGAATGCCCGTACCTATAGTATGGGATTTGTGCTACAATGCGACATTTTAGGTTTACGGGCGAGCCATCACGATAATGATCCGAGGTGAATTCCACAGTTGACTAACTTGTCTGCGGAAATTGTACCCTTTGTTACACAGCACTCCGAGGCGTTGCCCTGGTTTGTCAAACGCCCGGACAGAACCTTGGTGTGTCTTATTTTGTTCACCACTGATCATCGTTACGCCATTGACTAAAGAACCTTGGTGTGTCTCCTTTTGTTCACCATTGATCATCGTTACGCCTTGGACTAAAGAACCTTGGTGTGTCTCCTTTTGTTCACCACTGATCATCGTTACGCGATTGACTAAAGAACCTTGGTGTGTCTCCTTTTGTTCACCACTGATCATCGTTACGTCCTGGACTAAAGAACCTTGGTGTGTCTCCTTTTGTTCACCACTGATCATCGTTACGTCCTGGACTAAAGAACCTTGGTGTGTCTCCTTTTGTTCACCACTGATCATCGTTACGTTTTGAACTAAAGAACCTCGGTGTGTCTCCTTTTGTTCACCACTGATCATCGTTACGTCCTGGACTAAAGCACCTTGGTGTGTCTCCTTTTGTTCACCACTGATCATCGTTACGTCCTGGACTAAAGAACCTTGGTGTGTCTCTTTTTGTTCACCACTGATCATCGTTACGACATTGACTAAAGAACCTTGGTGTGTCTCCTTTTGTTCACCACTGATCATCGTTACGCCTTGGACTAAAGAACCTTGGTGTGTCTCCTTTTGTTCACCACTGATCATCGTTACGTCCTGGACTAAAGAACCTTTGTGTGTCTCCTTTTGTTCACCATTGATCATCGTTACGTCTTGGACTAAAGAACCTTGGTGTGTCTTCTTTTGGGATTTAGGATTTTCATATACCATATATTTAATATATATATGTGATTTTAGTTTATATTATATAAAATATATTTATAAGATTTATAAATAGATGTTTTAAATAATCGATTTAAAATTATATTTATAAATTATATGTGAGATTGTTAAATAATAAAAATATCAATTAATATTAAAACCAAGACTACATATATTATTACATCCCCTGGGCTTATTATCACAAGGGAAGTAGCTCGTTATTATTATGTTTGGAAGAACTATAATTAGCTCCCCCATTGATATTAAAATTGTTGTTTTTTATTGTTGTGTCTTATTGCTGTAATTATTTATGGTTCTCGTTTTAGGGTGCCCATCTTTTTGTGGACGCAATGGTCTTAGGACGCCCATTGCTTTAGGACATACAAGTTAATAGTGGAACAGTCGATTAATTATCTATGTCTTATCCGACAAAGTTAAAGAATAGCCATTTTATAATCAAAGCACATCTAAAATAACCTCGGTCTTATCCTCATTCGTTTTAAATCTTTCAGCCTTCTAGTTGCAGACACTAGCAATAGATAGCAGAAAGAAACATTATTTTCCTCTAATGCTTTTTTTTGTTTGGTGCATCGTTCTGGGCACCAGACTTGAACTCTTCGCAGAGACAACAGGCCGAGATTACTCTCTTAGGGCCTGGAGAACGAAACTTGCAGTATCACGCAGCTGTGACACATCCCCGTAAAGGGTCGGCACAAACGGTTGGCCTTCCCCGTCCACTCTGAGCCCCTGCAGGGCGGGGCACTCGACAAGCACATGTTCGACCGTTTCTAGCGCCTCCATGCAGTTTCTACACCGCAAATCCTCGTTGGGCCTAAATCTGCTGAAATAGGCACCAATACCACAATGTCCAGTCCTAAACTGGGCAATAGTATCTGAGTCTTTCCTGCGGAGTTTCCACTACTCGTCAGCAAGATCCGGTCTGGCATCTTGCCCCTTTGAGACTTAGTAAAAAAAAATTTTTCCTTGTCATTTTGCCACCTGACTTTTTGTTTTTGCAAATTGTTTAGATCTTTATCTTTCCATTTGGATCAGTGCTCATATTTATGTCTCCTCCCCCACCCCCCCCCCCTCTCTCTTTTGCTCCAAGAGTACCAGCAGCTCACGTGAATTTGATCAGTGGGTAGCATGGCATCTTTTATTAAACTGATGTGGCATCATAGAAAAAATACCCCCCCCCCCCCCTCAACTCTACCAAATTACATATTTATATAGCCCTATTCAGAACAATTAGTCTTAAAATGCGCTTTACATTTAGCATATTTTGTTATTTACATAAATAAAAGAATTGTGTTTTTAATTTTGTTTTACAAATGTCAACATTGTCTTCTTGTTTAATTGTGTTCTGAAGTTCGTTGCACCACAGAGGTGCTATGACGCTGTACAAGCGAGCTGCAAATGTTTCTCATTTTACTTTTGGTACCTTGAGTTGTAGAGGAATAATGTTTGAAGTCAGTCCTCTTTTCTCTGATGTGTGTAGCTCGACCATGGATCTGATGGGCTAGTAAGATTGACCATGAATGTTTTTAATTAGCCTATTCAGAACTTTGAATTTTCTCCTAAGTGTTATAGGTAGCCTGTGCAGTTTTTTATTAGACAGGTTAATGAGTTTTCTTCATTGTTGAGAACACTTTTCGCAGCCATGTTTTGGACCTTTATAGTTGTTTTTTTTAAAATCACACTCTGGCAGTCATATGTACAGACAGTTAACGTACTCTATACCCAACTTCCATAAACACAATACCTCTTCCCTTCCCCCCAAAAAGTTTATTGGTCACAGAAAAAGTTTTAAGAGTTGATTTTTTTCTTGTGTTTAATTTTTTTTAATTTTTTCTGTTTTATTTCAGATCAACTAAGTGTTTAGGATCATGAAAGTTTCCATTAATACATTGAATTCCATTTATTTTAAGAAAAGTTTACTTGTGCGGCTGTGATAGTGCTTGTTTGTACATTTTGAATAAAAAATCTACAATGAATGACTCTTATAAGAATTAAATAAAGCAGAAAAATGGTCAAAAAACAATGTACAACATTTTGTTTATATTAACTTTGGTTTATTTTTGTTGCAAGTTGCATTAAATGTTGTCATTTTTTGATTATTTTTCGTATTCAGAAAACTTTTAGTTGTCATGCATTGTTTGTTTATTCATAGCCAATCAAATTTAATTGTGCAATCAGCCAATCAGAACTTCTGTTCTGTTTCTCAGTCATTGATTAGATCTAAATAATTTATGTATCAATCTTATAAATATATGTACCGGTTTATTTCATTGGCAGTCAATTGGATACTCTATTTTTTTTAAAAAAAGAAACAAGAAAAGATGTTTTAAAAAAATGTTTACAATAAAATTTGCTTTGAAAATTTGAACAGTTTTCGTTTTGTTTACTCTTGTGTGTGTGTTTCTACTTGTGTTTGTGTGTTTGTACTTGTGTGTGTGTGTGTTTGTACTATGTGTGTGTGTTTTTACTCTGTGTGTGTTTGTACTCTGTGTGTGTTTGTACCCTGTGTGTTTGTATTATGTGTGTGTGTTTGTACTCTGTATGTGTGTTTTTACTCTGTGTGTGTGTTTGTACTCTGTGTGTGTGTTTTTACTCTGTGTGTGTATTTGTACTCTGTGTGTGTGTTTTTATTCTGTGTTTGTACTATGTGTTTGTTTTTACTCGTGTGTGTTTGTACTCTGTGTGTGTGTTTTTGCTCTGTGTGTGTGTTTGTACTCTGGGTGTGTGTTTTTATTATGTGTGTGTGTTCTTACTCTGTGTGTATGTTTTTACTCTGTGTGTGTGTTTTTATTATGTGTGTGTGTTCTTACCCTGTGTGTATGTTTTTACTCTGTGTGTATGTTTGTACTCTGTGTGTGTGTTTTTATTATGTGTGTGTGTTCTTACTCTGTGTGTATGTTTTTACTCTGTGTGTGTGTTTTTACTCTGTGTGCGTGTTTGTACTCTGTATGTGTTTGTACTCTGTATGTGTTTGTACTCTGTATGTGTTTGTTCTCTGTGTGTGTTTGTACTCTGTGTGTGTGTTTGTACTCTGTGTGTGTGTTTGTACTCTGTGTGTGTGTTTTTACTTTATGCTTGTGTATGTCACAATTCACTTTGCTAATTATGAAGGTAATGAACGTTAAATACCTTCAGACCAAATTGACCAAAGTGCCAGTGAAGCAGCGATCACCCGTTTCTGTGGCTAAGGCATGTGTGGCACAACAACGCCTAGCTGCCTTTACACCAAATAATGGCAAGTACCCATCAGAGCTGAGTAGACTCAGGGACACCACTCAATCTCAGGAACAAGCCCTAGCCTTAGGATTCGAACCCAGGACCACACGACCGTGCCCCCATGTATACAGTATAAGATTAATACAATGGTATTCCAGGAGCAGTATTGGAATTGCAATTACTTGGCTTTGAATCTTAAAAGACAGCACGGCAACATGAAGATAACACATTAGTCAAGGCACGTTGTTAGATTTGTGTGTATGGTTAAAATAGAAGCGTTCTCTAGTAATGGAGATGTTAGGAGGTGAAGGGTAGAAGAGAGAGACAAGTGAGAGAAGAAGAGAAAAGCTTAGAGATGCAGAAGATAAACAAAAGTTTTGACTGGGGTGAGAAAAATAAGACTTGAGAGATTGGGAGTAAAGAAGTAGTGATGGGAATCGAACCCGAACCTAAAACATCGAACTCTGGTTGCCTATGAACTGAACCCAAACTTTGCCGACGACGAACCTGAACTTCTAAACGTGGGTTCGATTCCCAACTCTATAAAGAAGAAGAGAGAGATGGGGCAGGAGAAGAAGCGAGTGACAGAGAATCCTCCAGCGTCTATTTAGGACGGATGCCTCCAAACCCTCACACCCACACACATAATAATATTCCATATTGGTGTAGGATGTATAAAAGAAATTTAGCAGTCAAATTTGTACATTATCAATGATAGATATATATATATACAAGCTAAATTGCCCGGCGTTGCCAAGGGAAAAATAAAACAGGCCTGTATAAGCTACTGATAAAAATGTTATAAAATACAATGAACTAAAAGCTATAAATCTTATAATTTAAAAATAATTTTCAAAATTTACTGAATAATTTTAGGAAAGTAATTTAAAATAAATATTATAATCGGGTAAAAAATAGGCAAGTCTTTTTATTGAAAAAAAATTTTAATTGCCCGGTGATGCTCGTAAATTTACATTCCTTTTTTCTTTAAAAAAAAGAAAAGTTATTTTAATGGAAATAAAATAATTGTACATAAAAAAGGTATAGACTAACTGGAGAATCGAGCCCGGGTCCCCCGCATGGCCGTCCAATACGTTTATCACTTAGCTTGTAAAGACACATGTTCGAATTTAAATCGCAAAAGTATAATATGAGACAATAAGGTCACATGTCTTTATATGAACTAATATGATTGGTTGAACACAAACACACACAGTCTACATTATATAAGGGTATATATATATATATATATATATAATATGTCAATTGCATTTATACACGTTATACTTCTAGTCCATCCCGGTCAAAGGTCAGATAGTGATGAACCAGTTCTCACGTTCTTTCCAGCAAAAACCAAACCCTTTAAGTGTCAAGAGTATTCTACTTCGACTATAGATACCAAACAAGTCTTAGATGCAGTGGCGTATTTAGACATGTTCCCCATGTTCCATTGGAACAGGGGCCCTCACACAAAAGGGACCTTCACACATCACAAAAAGAATTTTTTTTAGTGACATCCCCATTCTTTCGTTGAAAATGTCAATTTCCCTACAATTTTAAGCGCTCAGTCCAACCAAGCTAAGTATAGCTAAGCCACAACATACAATTTTTTTTAATGATTTTACACAATGTAACATGAATTAACGGCAATTTTTTCGGAAGTGTTGTGGAAGGCAGGGGCGAGGTCAGAAGGGGCCCCCACATAAATTTGGGAACAGGGCCCGCACAATCCTAAATACGGCCCTGCTCAGATGTAACACATCATAATAGTTTGTATGTGAATACATTATCCCTGACTCAATGATGAGTGACGTCACTATACCACACCGATAACTTTAAATAATATCACACGGGAGGTAGCTCGTAATTATTATGGTAGGAAGAACTATTTATGCTTAACTCCCTTTCATTTTTAATGTGTTTTTTTTAAATACAATGTTTTAGGGTTTTAAGGCTGCCCATTTTATTTTGTTGTAAACACAATGTTCTAAGGACGCCTATTGTTTTAGGACACACAAGTTAATAATGGAACAGTCGAGTAATTGTTTGTCTCTTAACCGACAAAGTTAAAGAATAACCATTTTTATAAATATCGAACATCTAATTTTTGTAATTTTTGTAATTAAAAAAAAAACAGAGGTGTGTAAAATATTTCAAGAACAAAAGTACCGCCCCTTACCACCCCAGTGGGGAACGTTAGCGACCCCCAAAATCTTCTCACCGCCCACACACTTCTGTACCCATGGGCCTCGAAGGGGCGAATTGTGTAAACTACCCATTACGTTCACATTCTTCTTATACATTACAGACGCTCCTTCTATAACGAAGATTATTGCGTCCTACGCTCATTCGTGATTTGAGTCTAGTCTTGAATTTCTATTTGTGTTTTAATTGATGTTAAGTGACTGGTTTTCCTGGTTTGTTCAGGCAACCCATTCCATGTCTGGATGTCACTCGCGAAGAGAGAAGAGGCCTACTTATATGTATTTGTTCTCGCGTTAGGGCTAAGGAAATTGTTTTTGTCTTTATGCTTGTCTAAGCATTGTAACATGTTGTTATTGTTATTTTCTAAATTAGAATGTAATACATTATGTATTACGAAGAATTTGGTTTTCAAGTCCTGGTTACATGCTTGGATGATGAAGGATTGGTCAGGCCCGCATTGGTCAGACCCACATTGGTCAGGCCCACATTGGTCAGGCCCACATTGGTCAGGCCCACATTACTTATGGAGCAACCGAGTCCTCCCCACTTCGCTAATTTTTAGGTACCAAAGGGTTGGGTTTTCTAAGCTGACTGTTACGTTCATCCATACGGCCGTCGTGATAGATGCCATGGTGAAACGCGTGGCTTCGGGGCCTCTTATATTTAGCATTTAAGGTGTCTGGCGTGTTGACAGGTTCACTCTCCAGGTCCTTCCTCCTGATTAGGAAAAGTGGACAGTTGCCATGGACTGCGCGCGAGTGGGACAAAACATGAAGCACACTTAACACACGGGAAATGTGTCTCTCCACACTTAACACACGGGAAATGTGTCTCTCCACACTTAACACACGGGAAATGTGTCTCCCCACACTTAACACACGGGAAATGTGTCTCTACGCTTGCTCTGCGTCTTTCAATAATAAAAGTTTTCGTTAAGATAGTTTAGAGTTTAGAGTGTTATTTGATTCTATTCAGATATGTTTTCATCTCAGCATAACTGAGATTTCAAAAACTTATTTTTTGCAACATAGACGTTATGTTCTAACCCTATTTTTCCAACGAAGGAAGTTATCTTTTGTTCTTAAACAAAGTTTTATAGTAGTAAAAGTGTTGTTTTAAATTTACATATATAATATATAAAATAGAGACATAATTTATTTTTTGTAATTTATTATATATTGATCTAATCATTATCTTATTAAAATTGTTTATTATTTTTTTTGTTGAAAACTTTATTTGTAAATAATTTTTTTTTATAAGTAAGAAAAAATATCAATAAATATTAAAACAATGACCAAATGTATTATTGCCTCCCTTGAAAAAATTTAATTTGTATAGTTTGATACAATAGATCAGGGGTCGGCAACGTTTTGATAACAGTGTGTCCAAAGAGGGATTTATAATTCATTCAGCGTGCCAATAGATTAAGTCAAACTGCTGTAGCACTAAATTCCTTGTACAAGAGACTTGAATAGATTTTTTGGGTCTCTTCCGCGTGCCATTGAAAATCCCTTGGCGTGCAATGTTTGGCACGCGTGCGTAGGTTGTAAATCCCTGCAATAGATGGTATAAATTAAATTTAAGCATCAGAATAAATATTGGTATACATTTTGTAGCAATAAATCCGTACAATAAAATCTATTCTTTTATATAGGATTATAGACAAAATGATAATAAATAATTATTGTATATGTATAGCCCTGCCAACAAACATAATGTAAGCTCAAAGCGCATTGACATTGAGCAGCAAACAACTAAGAACACGGATATAATTCTCCATGCTGAAAAGGATAAAAAGCTAATTAATAGGCCTAATCTCCCAACTTTACAAACATAGGACAAAGCAAATAAATGTAGCATTAACCCACCTAATATAAAAGTATAACAGTAAGGGTCTAAACAATGTTTAACGAAAGTAAATATTAAAAAAATGTTTTCTCAAGTTCTTTTTAAAATCGATGATAGATTTTGTTCGCCGGGGTTGGATGGGAAGTTGATTTCATACTTTCGGTCCAGATATTGAGAAGGCTCTCAGGCCAACGGTTGTCAGAGAGAAACGGGAAACTTCTTGAGGCGAGGAGTCGGCAGAACGGAGTGTTGCTTGTGGAGCAAATGGTTTAATTAGTTCCTTGAGATAGGACGGCATATCATTGATATAATGGCACTGATGGCAAAGTAGCGCCAATTTGTCTTCTATTTTTGATCTCACAGGGAGCCAATGGAGCCGACCCTGGAGAACTGTTGCAGAATTTCACCTTGACTTACGCATGCCACCCAGACGTGCGGCACATAAAATGTTTTCACGTTTAGCCGTTAAAGATTTAGCACATTATTACTTTTGTAAATCTAATATTTATAAGTCAAGTGCCTTGTATCATTGTATCATTGTATCATTCATTAAATCTATGAAGTTCAATGGTTACACAATTTTAGTGAACTAGCCAAAGCCAGAAGCTAGATAAAATATCTTCATATCTTTTATTTGACAAAAAATAAATCTGAACTTGGGATAGTTTTGTGTGTGTCAGTGTTTTAAAAAATGAAACAAACTTAAAACAAATTACTAAAAAAACATCTTCTTGTTGTTTTTATGTAAACAATTATGGGATTAAAACGTAAACAATATTCATTTATTCCCATATTTTATTTTTTGTAGCATCAAAGAAACAACGGCTGGCCCTGCGGTAGTTCACTGGACTTTACGACCTCCGGCTTCGGGCTAGTACGCTTTCATATCACGGATAAGTTTTTCAATATATTTTCTATATTTATATAACTAACACCCATTTAAACTTTATACTAACCTTTAATTAAGTTAATACTTAGTATAGGTATATTGTAATTACTAGTAAATAGAATAATTGCTCGTAACAGTGAGCTTAAAGTATTATTTATACTTGGCGCTTCGGAGGCCGCCATATTGACCCCATATTCGAATTGTTTGTTTACAATTACTGGTCTATGCCAGGTTTAAAATAATTACTTAAGCCCAATTATAATAAATAATAAAGAAACTCAGACAAATAAACACATATTATAGTAATTAAACTTAATTAATTATATAAGAGACAAATAATAACATTCGTTTTATTAGTATTTAAACAATACAATCGCCACTAGACCTATATAACTTTATATAAGAATATATAAGGTTACCAAATTATTAAATCTTAGCCTAAATCTAAATTCTAAGTAGTAACAGGCCTATAGCCTATAGTCCCTAGGCTATAGCCTATTTACAAAACAATAAACATCTATTAGAACTACTATATTTAATTATAAAATACACCAAACTATTAAATAAAAGTATTAAAAAAGGAAATGAAACTTGTAATCCTAGTCTTAGCCCTAGTTCTGGTAAGGGCACTAAAACTACCCAAACATGAAATTGTCCATAAGCAGATAATAATTAATCACCACAACATTAAAGATATTGACAACACTCATGCTTATATCCTCCTAAAAAAGATCTCCCTAAACCATTTTAAACACAAAATCTGCAGGTACAGACAAAATCATTTAGTACTACTGTTGCTCTTGGCTGGCGATGTAGAATCCAACCCAGGCCCAGTCAAGACAGTTAGAGATAGATGTAACATTTGCAGTAAGCCATGCACAGCAAAATAACGAGCCATTCAATGTGACACCTGTGATGAATGGTACCATGCTGCATGCTTGCATATTAACACCCCAATTTATATAGCATTAGGAAATAAAGATGCCTCTTGGCACTGTGTACAGTGTGGGTTGCCACAATTTAGTTCAGGTCTGTTTAATTCTCATGACCTGGATACCACTAACCCCTACAGTGCCTTGACAAGCCCAGAAGTTAATAATTTAGACCTAAATAAACCCTTAGCTAGATCAACACCAATAAAAAAAAAGTAAAAAGACACTCTTTAACACTAAATCCCATAAAACCCCAAATCAGTATCACCTCAAAACTCTTACAATAAATTTCCAAAGCATTAAAAATAAAAAAGCTGATTTGGAACTTTTAATAAATAATGAAGAACCAGACATAATTGCAGGTTCCGAAACATGGCTTAGCCCAGATATTTGCAACACAGAGATATTCAATAATAATTATGAAATTTTTAGGAAAGATAGGTCAGACAGGCATGGAGGAGTCTTACTAGTCATAAAATCTACCCTAATAGCTGAAGAAATTAAATTAGAACCTCAAAATAGCATAGAGTCAGTATTTTGTAAAATAAGCAGACCTAATTCCAAACCACTAATTGTAGGCAGTGTTTACAGACCACCAAACTCAACATCAGAGTACATGTCTGATCTGTGTAATCAGCTGACAAGTATTGAAACTAAATATAAAAATGCTATAATTTGGATAATGGGGGACTTCAACCTCCCTGATATAAATTGGAATAGCTACTCTATAGAAAAGCACCAAAACACAAAAGAAATAAATGAAATGTTTATCAATACCATCCAAAATCTAAACTTAGACCAAATTAATAAAAAACCAACAAGAAACCATAATATACTAGATTTATTTTTAACGAACAGACCAGGACTAGTATTAGATTATGAAATAATCCCTGGACTTTCAGATCATGGTATTGTCAGAGTAAATAACAAAATAAAAATCAAAATTAGCAAGAAACCTAAAAGAATAATTTATCTCTGGAATAAATGTAACACAACAGAACTACATCAAGCAGCAATAAAATTCCAAACCAATTTTCTTACTAAATACAATATAGATAGTCCAGTTGAAGATATTTGGCAATTTATAAAAACCAACTTAAAAGCAATAATGGCTGACTCTGTGCCAACAAAACAAACATCAAATAAAATTAACAAATGTTGGTTTAACACTAAACTAAAGAAACTGTGTAAACAAAAAGAAAATCTATTCAAAAAGTTTAAGGCAACTAATTGAATTAGACTACATAAAAAATACCTAAAAATTAAACATTTAACTCAGAAACTAAGCAGACAGCTGCAGAATGAATATGTAAACAATGTAATTTCTAAAGATAATAATAAAAACTTATGGTCCTACATTAAATCAAGAAAAATGGACACTACAGGCATAGCTCCACTAAAAGGCCAAAACAACGAAACTTATAATGATAATGAAACTAAAGCTAATATCCTAAACACACACTTTGCATCATCTTTTTCAAATCCAGGTGACAAAGAAATATTCATAAATTTAAACAAACTAGAAGAGATAGGAAATATAAATGTAGATGAAAAAGGCATTAAACAACTCCTAACCAACTTAAAAGTAAACAAAGTGCTATGGAGCAAGTAAGATAATATATAGGTAGTGACTAAAGTAAGAATTAAAAAGTCGAAATAAAACCCATTTTAGGATATTAAGAAAACCTATATCGGAAGTGTAGAGTCATGTGACTGTCCACGCTTACTCGGCAGTCTTTTCTCATAGCTTGTAAGGAACGCACGCATAAATATACACTCAGAGACTATTAATAAAAATGTGTATTATGTAGCTATTATAATCTGTAATTGTTTTCATTTCATGTGAAGTGACCAGTTAATAATATTAATAAATTACATATGCTGCAACAAGGAGTTCCTTTATTAATTTACAAGTTTCAAATATATATATTGTGAACTCGTCTGTTTTCAATGTATTGATAGACAATAATTCAGCAACTGTAGCAAATACACTCTGGAGAGACTGATTATTTTAATTGATGGTCCAACAATAATTAAGGACATCAACAGCATGCTTGCATTATCATGGAGTGAGGCGCGATATAAATGACCAATTATTATTAATTATTATTATTTTAACATTCCATTTTCTTGAAGCAATAATATTCATTAAATAATGTTGGCATGTAGGTAGGAAAACCCTTATTATTTAGGTGGCATAGATTACAAGTTGCCATAAACGTTTATTGAGACGTGTATTTGGTTTTAAACAGTGGGATTGGAACAGGTTTCATTAATGTATGAAATCGAAAGGAGAAAATTCTTAGCGACTTCCCTCGCTTATCTCCCATGTCAGCTGGCGGAAGCTGAAAACTGAATGTCGGTCACTGACCTTGGCTTGTAACCCTCAAAGCGCCGCCGCTGACACAGTGAGAGGCAGGTATTGCTATATCGCTAGATAGAAAAAGAACATGGAAACTCCTTCTGCTTCCCTTAAAGTTGAAGTTATGGGCCTTTCAACTTGGAGTTAAGAGAAATATAAACTATGTGAGATGTCCAGTGTTTGAAAATGATATTGGAGGGCGGGGTAGGCTTTTTTCGCTCCCTCCCCTCCCGTCGACTGGGCCTAGAGACATTATAGCACCGGGTCTTCACCTGATGCCGTCCGGACGCTCGTAACGGGGATGGGGGGTAGGGTCTGATATTGGTATACCGTTCCTTGGTAGCCGACTTGCTCCTTGCTTGTCTGCCGTACTTAAGTCACAATTGTTAGAAAGTATTGGAATGAAACTAGGACATTTTGTTTTATAAAGTACACCATAGTAAACACTGTATACACAGATATTTATTTGAAAGTAGTACATTCAAGAAGTATTGTTAATTGTAGAAAAGGAGGGATAGAAAGGTGCGAGGGGAAGAGAGAGAACAAAGTATAGAGGGGGCATGTTGCTACGGTTCAATGAACCATAGCAGAGACATGGGGTGAGAGAAGTATGGGAGGACTCGAAGGGGTGGAAAAGGGGGTGATGTAAAGGGGTGACTATCGCTATTGGAAAAACAAATTTTAAAATTATGTCCCTTGGTTAAAAAACGGAGCTAGGCATCATGTCGTTCGACACAGACTATAAAGTCATTTGATACATTTAGAAGATTTAGGCTACAGACATGTATGGCATTATGTCAAAGGCGGAAAAACACGGGAACATACAAGGGGGCATTTTAGTTATTTTACATATAGGGCAAAATAGTGCCTTTAAACATGTTAATATTATACAAGGAATAGAAATAGCATGAACAAATACAAAAGAAGAGGATGACTCAGTGTGCCTACCAAGTCCCCCCCCCTACCCCCCATGCGCGACCTGGCAACCGACGTATTATTACTGGTGCTGGGTCAAGATCTACATCATTGGTGTATTGTAAGATGCAAGACTCAGAATTCCCGAGTGTTGCACACCGATCTACATCATGCATCCTATATCGCCTACATAAAGACGTGTGCGCTATATATCTAGGAATCTGCTTTGTAGGGACCGTCGTACGTCAAATGGCTATTAGTATTAATGAGAAATTCAAAGGGAAATGATTATTGAATTATTTGTAGGTTTATGAACAAAAAATGAATACAAAGTCAACGTTAAAGGACCCAAGTGTCTGAAAGAAGAGATAATTTATTTAGAAAACGCAGTTTATTTTCTTCATAAACCTAATTATAGTTTATCAATGTGGACAGCGCTATACAAATAAAAATTATTATTATTAAAGCATGTTGTAAGAAATACAATCTGGTATTTAAATACAATTCAATTACTTTTTGAGAAGTCAAACTACAGGTTTATGAAAATAGATATGAGATGCTATGAGACTGTGGAATAAGTAATAAGCGGTGTGGACCAGCAAGCTAATAAACTGATTTGCAACAAATTCGATCGCGTTTTATATAGATCATGTAGATCATGTAGAACAGTTAGGCTTACAAGACTAATACAAGACCCATAGATCTACATCATAGGTTCTCAACGGGGGCGAAATCGCCCCCCGGGGGGCGGTGAGAAGCTTTAGGGGGGCGCTTACATTCACAGGGGCGATTGGGGAGCGGTGAAGGGCAAGTGGGCGGTACAAACGTATCTGATTTATTTTAACACCTAAGCTATTTGAATCGATTAGTTTTTGGAGGATGAAATGTGATGTAAACGCAAGTGCTGCTAAATATCTGATATCCCCCAACAGGATGCCTACATATTATTATATTAATAAGAAATAGGAATCGCAGTGACTTTTCGATGAAGTAGGGGTCTGTATTTGGCAAATATAGTGTGCGGTCGGATGGTCCTGTGTTTGGTTCACCGGACTATCAACCCTGCTGACCGATCACTGTGGCCTAAAATATGCTAAAATTAATGATATTTTGATCTCAATTTAACCGAGATCGCCTTAATGGTTTAATGCATCCAAATATTACTGATATCAATGTTAAGCGGAATAGATAAGATGTAATCATACAAACTGGGTAGTTATTTTAATGTTTGAAAATATACATATACATTCTTTAGTCATATAATATTTATATAATTTTCAAATACTTTTTACAGTTTGATCATTTTAAAGTTATAAATTGTAAGCCATTTATTTTTTATAAAAGAAAAAAAACAGAAAAATGAGCTCAAATTTAAACGGGCTAATTATCTCCCTTTAACATAAAAATGTTTCCAAATTTTGATTCAAATTCAATAGTGATGCCGAACAAGTTCTGTTTTGTAATGTGACAAATATTACTGATTATTAAACCAAAGGCTTTTGCAACCAAAATTGAAACAAAAATAGACAAATTGCTAGCAACACACCAGGCAAACTATTCGCATTAATATTGATTTATTTAAACCTTTTGTTTAGGCAATTCTTTTATCTATTAATTCTTACAATATGTTTCCTTTTCTGTTTTTTTAAAGATAATTATTCACACAAAAAGTCTAGTCCGCCTAAAAATATTGCGGAAACTATAGTCCAGATGGGCGGAACGGGGGGTGGGCGCTAAAAGAAAGTGTGTGGGGGGGGGGGGGGGCGGTGATCGGAAAACAAATTTAAAATGGGGCGGTGAGCCGAAAAAGGTTGAGAACCTATTATCTACATGATTGCAATACTCTCCCTGTAGATGAGCGAAGAGAGCTAGCTAACGCGTCTGTTTTCAGCGCTGGAACTGGCGATGAAAATGAGAGGCAATAGGAAACTTCTCTGTGTTTGTATGGCTAAGAGCTACCATGTAGAACTCAGTACAGATCCACATTAGTGATCTACATCCTGCATCCTACATCAGTGTGTTGTAGATAGATAAAACATTTTGAATGAACGACCCTGCTCTAATTATTACATAAACTGGGTCGATGTCTTGTCTGGTCGCTGTGTTTGTTTGTCTTGTCCCTGTATTGTTTATTTAGTCGTTCGTTCACTGTTGTAAGAAAAGTTGGGAAATGTCTAAAAATAGCTTTTTAAATTGTTCTGTCTTGTGTTTAAGGTCTGTCCGTATCTAATTTGTTTTATTGGGGTAATGTCTGGTAGTTTAGTAGATTTAGTTAAACGGTTAATTGTCCATGTCAATTTCTAGATTAGGTGGGGTCTTGTCTAAGTATACCTGCTTCTTCTTCTTCTGTTTCTTCGGCCCATGAGGCTCGCCTTGGTTGTGGGGTCTTGTTTTCAAGGGTATCATTTAGGTTCTCCATGAATGCTTTGTCTGTTTTCCTTTTGTCTATTTCTTCATGGGTTTTGAGTGGCTCTTTCTTTAGAACAGGGGGAGGGCGTTCAAGTTAGGTATAAAATCGGGATCTCCCCCTTCCGGGATGTTTGGGTAGTCTATTTCCTCATTTGATAGTGGATGTTTCCTTCCAGTCACCTGTTCGTACTCTGCGTAGTCGGGGTCGTCAGGATTGTTAACGTCCTCTTGGGCGACGCAGTAGCCGATATGGATTTTCCCTTCTCTTTTCCATTGCGTTCGGTACAGGATTTGTCCATGTTCATCCAGATATGCCGGCTCGTGTTGATCCGACCGCGAGGCAATTAATCGGAAGGGGGCTTTGTCAATGTGACTCGCTATTTTTGGGGGGATGAAATTCTCATAGGGGTCTCTGGGACAACTGATGCAGGGGGTATTACGGTGATAGGGGGAGCAGGTTCGATTGCAGTACTCAAGGGTGCATATAGTATTAATCGACTTACTTTGGGCTAAAAGTAAAACCGTAGGTGTCTTAAAAAAATATTAAACGAAGGAATATATTGATAATAATGTGATCTTTAAAGTGCGGATATAACTTCTTTTGCCTGAGTTGTATGGGAAGTAGATTCCAGACTTTCGTGCCAGATATTTAGATGACCAAAGGAGGTCAGGCACTTCCAGAATTGAGGAGTCATCACAACGGATTTGTGGAACATTGAGATGGACGGCATCTCGTTTTACTATAAAGGCACTGATGGCAAAGTATTCTCGCTCTCTCAAGAAGCCAATGAAGAACTGTTGCACAATGCGCTAAGGGCAGTTCATGACAATCAGTGATTCCAAGCCTTGGCATAAATATAGCAGTGTCAAAAGTAGCCTTGATTTAGACTATAGATACAACAGTCTCAATAGTGACAACTTGAATAGTTTGTTTGTTAATACATTATCTCTCACTGAAAGAGTCACTCCATTATATTCTACACCAGGGAAAGGCAAACTACGGAAAGTGAGCCAAACTTGGCACGCAGAGCGATATTCAATGGCACGCGAAAAAAAAGGGGATCCAGTCTTTATTTATAAAGAAACTGAGTGCTAGAGGACGATAAATTTAAGGCTCTTGGCACGCTGAATAGTTAGAAATTCTTTTTGAGCACACTATTATGAAAAGGTTGCCGACCGCTGTTCTACGCCATTAACTTCAGGCAAATAATATCACAATGGAGGTAGCTCGTTATTATTAAGTTAGGAAGAACTATCTATGCTTAACTCCCTTTCATTTTTTAATATTTGTTATCATTGTGGCTTCTGAGTACAAAAAAATATTTTTCTCTTTTTGATTGAGGCTGCCCATTGTTTTAGGACGCCCATTGTCTTAGGACGCCCATTGTTTTAAGACGCCCATTGTTTTAGGACGCCCATTGTTTTAGGTCGCCCATTGTTTTAGAGCATTCAGTTGTTTAATTCTTTGTCTCTTAACCGACAAAGCTAAAGAATTCCATTTTTATAATTAAATCACTTCTAAATTTCGGAATTTTTAGAATTTAATTTAAATAGCAGAGGTGTTGAAATGATTTCAAGTACGTTAGTACCGGCCATTTGCCCTTCACCGCCCCCTAGGGGGGGGGGGGCGAGGGGGGCCCTTTCGAATACCTAAGAACTTCAATTTAGTTTTTTTGTTATAATGAAATCTTTTTTATAAAGGCTGGCTAAAAATGTGTACTACTTTTCTCGCTATTAATGTTTTTAACCCCATTTAACCACAGTATAAATGTAAAAAGTGATTCTGAAATAAAACTATAAAGTAGTTGTTTTGATTTTTAATATTACATATCCAAAATATAAAATATAGATATAATGTTTATTTTGTTACATATTATAAATAATCATTATGCCATAAATATTTGTTATAATATATAAACTATATTTGAGAGTCATTATTTTAAGATTGTTAAGTAATGAAACAATATTACTAAATATTAAAAGTCTGACCTCATTTATTTTTACTGCTCTTAAAATTAATATAAGTTGTATCATTTGATACAATAGATGGTATAAATTAAATTTAAACATCATAATAAATATAGGTATACATTCATTTGTGGCGTGAGTAGTATAGTAGGGTCTTTTCGGTTAGGATTTGTGGCGCGCGCCACAACCGGAAGTGACCCCGTGACCTTTGACCTTTGACCCGGAAGTGCCCTTTGACCCCGGCACCGGAAGTGACCCCAATCGGAAGTGACGTCATCCAAGATGGCGTCTTGTCGTGTTGTTACACGACCGACCGTGACCTAGTGACCCCCGTCACCGGAAGTGACCCCAATCAGAAGTGACGTCATCCAAGATGGCGTCTCGTCGTGTTGTTACACGACCGGCCGTGACCTAGTGCCCTAGTGACCCGGCCGTGCCCTTTTGACCGCGCGGTTATTTTGTGGTATTACACTTGCTTTGAGCACGTGCTTTAATTAAAGATGGCGGAAACAAGATGGCGTCTTGGCGTGTTGTTACACAAGGGTTTTTAATTAAGGGTAATACATTTTGTCAGCGGTTCTAAAATTTTTTTTTCCCATTGTCTTACAATGATTGACACATGTCATATTATTTCTCCCATTGTTTTATAATGGTCTTTATAAGGTTCAGCGGTTCTAAAATTTTATAATTAATTAATAATATTAAATAATTAATTGATCACTTGTATAGTGTTCTTAATAATTTTCAATAGTAAAAGGCTTTTTTCAATAAGTTTATTGTGTTTTTTGCCCTAATTAGCATCTTTTAATCGATAATTGTCTTGTAAGGGTCATTTTTACTTATTTGGAGGCAGTATTCGTCTTTATTTTATACTTAACTAATTAACGAATTTTAATTTTTATAAACATAATGCGCTTGTAAAGAGGTGTTTATTAATTACAAAGGGCCCTAATTATTACATTTGATTCAATAATTATCTAATAAGGGGCACATTTACTTATTGGGATAGAGTAATTTTATACTTAATTAATTAACTAATTATTATTTTTATAGCCATAACTATCATGTAAAGGGGTGTTTTTAATGACTAAGGGCCGTAATTATCACTAAATAGACAACATTTTAATACGTTTTTACCTTATTAATTACATGGATACATTAATTGTCTCTATTTTATACTTAATTGACATATTATAATTTTTATAGCCATAATTATCTCGTAAAGGGACGATTTTAATTACTAAGGGCCGTAATTATCACTAAATAGACCAAATTTTTTACATTTTTACTTACTGTGGTACATTAATTGTCTCTATTTTATACTTAATTAACATATTATAATTTTTATAGTTATAATTAACTTGTAAACAGGTGTCTTTAATGACTAAGGGCCGTAATTATCACTAAATAGACAACATTTTAATACGTTTTTGCCTTATTAATTACATGGATACATTAATTGTCTCTATTTTATACTTAATTAACATATTATAATTTTTATAGTTATAAGTAACTTGTAAACAGGTGTTTTTAATGACTAAGGGCCGTAATTATCACTAAATAGACAACATTTTAATACGTTTTTACCTTATTAATTACATGGATACAGTAATTTTCTTAATTTATTCTTAACTAATGAACTAATTATAATTTGTATAGCCATACTTATCTCGTAAAGGGACGATTTTAATTACTAAGGGCCGTAATTATCACATTTCAAGCAACAAGTCTCATCTAAGGAACGCACATTTACTTACTTCGATACGGTAATTATCTTAATTTTATTCTTAACTAATTAACTGATTATAATTTGTATAGCCATAATTATCTCGTAAAAAGACGATTTTAATTCCTAAGGGCCGTAATTATCACATTTTAAGCTACAATTCTCATGTAAGGAACGCACATTTACTTACTTCGATACGGTAATTATCTTAATTTTATTCTTAACCAATTTATTTTATTATAATTTGTATAGCCATAATTATCTCGTAAAGGGACGATTTTAATTCCTAAGGGCCGTAATTATCACATTTCAAGCAACAATTCTCATGTAAGGAACGCACATTTACTTACTTCGATACGGTAATTATCTTAATTTTATTCTTAACTAATTAACTAATTATAATTTTAATAACCATAATTAGCTTGTAAACGGGTCTGTTTTTAATTACAAAGGGCTTCAATTATCCATAAATAGACCACATTCTATATACGTTTTACCTTTTTACTTATTGGGATAGAGTAATTATCTTAATTTTATTCTTAATTAAACAATTGAAATTTTTTTATAGCCATAATTATCTTGTAAAGGGGCGTTTATTAATTACCAAGGGCCGTAATTAGCACTAAATAGACCAATTTTTTTACTTTTTTTACTTTTTACTTACTTGAATATAGTAATTGTCTTTATTGTATACGTAATTAACTAACTAATTATAACTTTAAGAACCATAATTATCGTGTAAAGAGGTGTTTTTTAATTACTAAGGCCACAAAATTAGCACTAAATAGGCCACCTTTTATATACCTTTTACATTTTTACTTACTTGTATATAGTAATTATCTCTATTTTATACTTAATTAAATAACTAATTTGTATTTTTATAGCCATAATTATATTGTAAAGGTTTTTTTTAAATAAGATGACGTCTATTTTGTTCTTACACATGATTTTAACACGTGATTTTTTAAAATTTAAGAATGTTTAATATTACTATTTCGGTTTGATTAAGCCTTTTCCTTATTTATTGACAATAAACAAAAGTACGACATAAAGTATAACAGTACAACACTACAACAGTACAACAAAACAACATATAGAAAAAAAAAAAGGTTTAAGTTATGATGTGATTTTATTCATAGTATTATATAGACATAGTACGTACATCAATTAAATAAGTTTATTTTTAATAATACTTTCATAGTATGTACATCAAACAAAAAGTTTATTTATAGCAATACATATATACATACAATAGCAACCAAAAAGCTTTATTTAGATCAATTCATATATACAGTATAATGTATTTATAGCAATCAAACAAGTTTATTTATAACAATGCGTATATACAGTATAGTGTATTTATAGCAATTCATATATACAGTATAGTGTATTTATAGCAATCAAACAAGTTTATTTATAGCAATTGATATATACAGTATAGTTTATTTACAGCAGTAAACAGGAAGCGTTGACAAGATCTGAAATAAATAAATGCTTGTCTTATAAAAATTTTAATAATAGTACTATGTATATATTGTAAGCAGGTTAAAAATAAAGCCACCACCTATCTAAATAACGATACAAGCTAAATAAACATATTGTGATATAAAGGCAAAAAATAACTTACCTTTTTTCTGTATATAACAGCGACCTAGACACAGAAACTGGAACAAGGGTAGATTTACGATGCTAGAACAAGTGAAATTTAGCAATCTGCCTCGGACTATATATAGCGTATTTTGACCACACCTGTATTTATCAGTATCATCTTAAAAGCCAACACTGTCTAAACCCATTTAAACATTACGTCTGGTTACGTATATTAAGCATAGGCTGAGAGTTTCGGTGTACAGGTAATTGGATTTGACTGGCCCTATGGTCAGTTTCCATTAGTTGCACTTGGCTAAGTGCATTTTACTCGTTGCACTGGTCAAAAATTTACTTATCTACCAACCTGAATCTCGGCTACGGCATCTGGCTCGTCACGATGATGTAACAATTCAGAAATTTTTAGTTCGCCAGCTGTTGCACTAAGGCACTTAGTACAGACCTAAAGGTCAACTTTTTACACTAATGGGTTTTGGCTTATCAATCATCCATGTGGTCAGGTTTTTACATTTTTGCACTAAGGCACTTAGTACAGTAAGGTCAATCCTTTTACTTATATACTTTATAATTACATAAGTCTACATTTGTATTTTGTACATTTTCTTTAAATTTTTATTGATAATACGTGTAAATACAGTTTACTTAACTCGTTTAAATTTAAATTAAATTAAAATTGAATTGTTTATTTATATAGCGCTTCTATCTATGCTATTTTAGCATGCTCAGTGCCATCTGTAAACACTTTTAAACATAAATGTTGCATATTTTAACTATTCTATCGGCCAGATGGTCTTTAACTTGGTTGTGAGCGTTCACGCGAATGTACATTATTTTAGTGAATGTGTATTTCGAGTATTCTTTTTTTAAATATTTCTCTTTTCAATTGAAAAAATTTAAATTGTTTAATCGTTAAACGAAGTGTAATGGTTGACTTACTATAACATCGTTATTTCCTTATTTACTTACCTATTTTAAATGTGTATCTTTTAAATGTATAACTGCTAATAAACATCGCTTTAGCTATTAAAATTCATTTGATATACGTAAATGGTTGTATCTTTTCATTTTTGTCGTGTAATTTTTTACTTACTAGGGTTGAACGTTTTAAAATTTAAGTATATTAAGTGTTTCAAGTGGTATCCAATATGACGGGTCAGAAGGGGGCGGATCCAAGAGGGCCGATTCGAGTGTTCCACACACGGGTCAACTGGAAAACAAGATAGCGTCTAATCCAAGTAATATACAAGGGCAGTTACCGTGTAATAATTTTTTAAACAGTAAACATCAAGAGATTTCATTTTTTTAAATTTTTATTTGCGCGCAATTAAATCAAACAAGGAATAAAACAACAACATGACTGGTAGTTTTTTTTTATTATTTTCTTTTTTATTTTACATCTAACTAAAGGTATATTTACAATACGAACAGAGTCATTTATAATATAATAAATACGAGCATGGTTAATTTCTTACGTACATGAAACAAATAAAAAATCGACAATTAGTAATACGTACGTGTTGTCTGTATTTGTCTGTGTGTGTGCGTGTGTGTAGTATATAGGTCCTAGGGGTTCCTAAAGAAAATTATACTAGTAACGGTATTGTCTTAACATTGTCTGAGTACATCTGTCTCTTTATGTAAAAATAAGAGCGTTAATTTCTGTGTAGTTAGTGTATGTATGAAGTAAAGGCGTTATGTGTAACAAACTTTTTTTAAATAGTAAATCAGACATCCAGGCTAAACTAAATTATCAAGTTTAATGTTTATGTCACAACTGGCGACTCTTACAAATGTTGCGACAAGGTTTTCTGTAAGAATATTGCACAATCATCCGAGCGCTATGTGTTTCATTTGTCCCTCGGTAGTGTACTTTGAGCATGATTCCGATTGTTTACTACAGCTTTTCAACTTTTTGGTATACAGAAGTCACGGACAGGATACGACAAGTAGTAATCTATACCCAACATACTTGATTTTAAAACAACTAGGCATATCATCTTACACGTTTATAGAACTCCTCTTGGTACATCACAGTGACGTTAATTTTTTATACAACTAAGACATGTCAAACAATCCCAAATTTTGTGTTTGTTTCCACAATTAGAAACATTTTCAGTTTGACAAATATTTTTAGAGACCCTTCCGTGTTTGACAGGCAATAATGTTAACTTTTACATCACGAATGACTAGTTTCTTTTTCTGCCTTGCGCAATCTTTGTATCGCTTACTACTTTCTTCTCTCTCTCTCTCTCTCTCTCTCTCTCTCTCTCTCTCTCTCTCTCTCTCTCTCTCTCTCTCTCTCTCTCGACAAACCTGTTAGGGTAACTTTTTAGAAATCTTTTACACACGCGACAAACTTTTAAGTACATCTTCTCAAACTCTCGATAGCGCTCTCTGTCTCCAACTTTCTCTCACAAAACATCTCTCTTTCAACAGCGTTCCCTCTTTCTGTCTTTGACGGCTTTCCTTACTATGTATACACTTATTTATCTCTCCGTCTCTTTCTCTAACAAAACGTTAGGTCACTCCAACCTAACCATTACGCGTGCTCTTTTTTCTGCATTTCTCATTATCTGTATCTCTTACTACATGCTTCTATCTTTCTCCCGCTCTCTAGAAAAACTTTATGGTCAGCAAAACCTAACACATAATTTGCTACACAGCTTTCATTATGTCTTTCGTTTTCTTTTTTTTCCGCGTGCCATCGTTTACATTCTTAGTCTCTGTGACTCTCTTTCCTTACTCTTGTCTCGAGAACTTTCTTTCACGAAACGTTTAGTTACTCTAAGCAGCACTCTTTCAACAGCGTTCCCTCTTTCTGTCTTGTTCAATCGCTACCTTCTTACTTACTTCTTCTCTCTTTCTAAAATTGTCTTTCATTTTATGTTTTATAACGTGCAAATCGTTAAGCATGGTCACTCCTAATGCTAAAACGGTGTGTACTTTACACGTAAATAAGGTTTTACAAAACACATATCTACAACCCCCAAGTGAATTTCCCCACTTAGGAAATCTTGCTTGACTGATGTCATGGAAGATTTCTGATAGTCTATCTTTATCGATATCGCCGTTCTACATCAGACTTCACAAAACACATATCTACAACCCTCAAGTGAATTTTCCCACTTAGGAAATCTTGCTTGACTGATGTCATGGAAGATTTCTGATAGTCTATCTTTATCGATATCGCCGTTCTACATCAGACTTCACAAAACACATATCTACAACCCTCAAGTGAATTTTCCCACTTAGGAAATCTTGCTTGACCCAAACCTTCTAATACTTTTATTGATAGCCTATGTCCAAAACACTAATCTTAAAAAAAACCTTTATAGATATCCCTGTCCAAAACACAACCCAAAACATATATCTACAACACCCAATTATACCTTCCCACTTAGGCAATCTTGCTTGACTCAAACCCTTATAATACTTCTATAGTTAGTCCTGTCCAAAACACTAACTTTACAAAACACTACACCTTCAGTTTAAAGTATTACTTTTTCACTACCCTATCCAACTTATAGTAGTAATTGCTAAAAATAATACATACACATCCTAAAACTTATCACAATTCCTTTAAACTATTCTAGTGATTTACAAAACTCTTTACAATATTGACTATCAACCCCAAACTAGTACAAACAAATAAATGTTTTCTTCTACCCCACTTTTCCCAAATTCACACTAGTGTCAGTTGACCTTGGCCTTTGCTATATATCTCTTACTTGTAAAACCTTATTTACGTGTAAAGTACACACCGTTTTAGCATTAGGAGTGACCATGCTTAACGATTTGCACGTTATAAAACATAAAATGAAAGACAATTTTAGAAAGAGAGAAGAAGTAAGTAAGAAGGTAGCGATTGAACAAGACAGAAAGAGGGAACGCTGTTGAAAGAGTGCTGCTTAGAGTAACTAAACGTTTCGTGAAAGAAAGTTCTCGAGACAAGAGTAAGGAAAGAGAGTCACAGAGACTAAGAATGTAAACGATGGCACGCGGAAAAAAAAGAAAACGAAAGACATAATGAAAGCTGTGTAGCAAATTATGTGTTAGGTTTTGCTGACCATAAAGTTTTTCTAGAGAGCGGGAGAAAGATAGAAGCATGTAGTAAGAGATACAGATAATGAGAAATGCAGAAAAAAAGAGCACGCGTAATGGTTAGGTTGGAGTGACCTAACGTTTTGTTAGAGAAAGAGACGGAGAGATAAATAAGTGTAGACATAGTAAGGAAAGCCGTCAAAGACAGAAAGAGGGAACGCTGTTGAAAGAGAGATGTTTTGTGAGAGAAAGTTGGAGACAGAGAGCGCTATCGAGAGTTTGAGAAGATGTACTTAAAAGTTTGTCGCGTGTGTAAAAGATTTCTAAAAAGTTACCCTAACAGGTTTGTCGAGAGAGAGAGAGAGAGAGAGAGAGAGAGAGAGAGAGAGAGAGAGAGAGAGAGAGAGAGAGAGAGAGAGAGAGAAGAAAGTAGTAAGCGATACAAAGATTGCGCAAGGCAGAAAAAGAAACTAGTCATTCGTGATGTAAAAGTTAACATTATTGCCTGTCAAACACGGAAGGGTCTCTAAAAATATTTGTCAAACTGAAAATGTTTCTAATTGTGGAAACAAACACAAAATTTGGGATTGTTTGACATGTCTTAGTTGTATAAAAAAATTAACGTCACTGTGATGTACCAAGAGGAGTTCTATAAACGTGTAAGATGATATGCCTAGTTGTTTTAAAATCAAGTATGTTGGGTATAGATTACTACTTGTCGTATCCTGTCCGTGACTTCTGTATACCAAAAAGTTGAAAAGCTGTAGTAAACAATCGGAATCATGCTCAAAGTACACTACCGAGGGACAAATGAAACACATAGCGCTCGGATGATTGTGCAATATTCTTACAGAAAACCTTGTCGCAACATTTGTAAGAGTCGCCAGTTGTGACATAAACATTAAACTTGATAATTTAGTTTAGCCTGGATGTCTGATTTACTATTTAAAAAAAGTTTGTTACACATAACGCCTTTACTTCATACATACACTAACTACACAGAAATTAACGCTCTTATTTTTACATAAAGAGACAGATGTACTCAGACAATGTTAAGACAATACCGTTACTAGTATAATTTTCTTTAGGAACCCCTAGGACCTATATACTACACACACGCACACACACAGACAAATACAGACAACACGTACGTATTACTAATTGTCGATTTTTTATTTGTTTCATGTACGTAAGAAATTAACCATGCTCGTATTTATTATATTATAAATGACTCTGTTCGTATTGTAAATATACCTTTAGTTAGATGTAAAATAAAAAAGAAAATAATAAAAAAAAACTACCAGTCATGTTGTTGTTTTATTCCTTGTTTGATTTAATTGCGCGCAAATAAAAATTTAAAAAAATGAAATCTCTTGATGTTTACTGTTTAAAAAATTATTACACGGTAACTGCCCTTGTATATTACTTGGATTAGACGCTATCTTGTTTTCCAGTTGACCCGTGTGTGGAACACTCGAATCGGCCCTCTTGGATCCGCCCCCTTCTGACCCGTCATATTGGATACCACTTGAAACACTTAATATACTTAAATTTTAAAACGTTCAACCCTAGTAAGTAAAAAATTACACGACAAAAATGAAAAGATACAACCATTTACGTATATCAAATGAATTTTAATAGCTAAAGCGATGTTTATTAGCAGTTATACATTTAAAAGATACACATTTAAAATAGGTAAGTAAATAAGGAAATAACGATGTTATAGTAAGTCAACCATTACACTTCGTTTAACGATTAAACAATTTAAATTTTTTCAATTGAAAAGAGAAATATTTAAAAAAAGAATACTCGAAATACACATTCACTAAAATAATGTACATTCGCGTGAACGCTCACAACCAAGTTAAAGACCATCTGGCCGATAGAATAGTTAAAATATGCAACATTTATGTTTAAAAGTGTTTACAGATGGCACTGAGCATGCTAAAATAGCATAGATAGAAGCGCTATATAAATAAACAATTCAATTTTAATTTAATTTAAATTTAAACGAGTTAAGTAAACTGTATTTACACGTATTATCAATAAAAATTTAAAGAAAATGTACAAAATACAAATGTAGACTTATGTAATTATAAAGTATATAAGTAAAAGGATTGACCTTACTGTACTAAGTGCCTTAGTGCAAAAATGTAAAAACCTGACCACATGGATGATTGATAAGCCAAAACCCATTAGTGTAAAAAGTTGACCTTTAGGTCTGTACTAAGTGCCTTAGTGCAACAGCTGGCGAACTAAAAATTTCTGAATTGTTACATCATCGTGACGAGCCAGATGCCGTAGCCGAGATTCAGGTTGGTAGATAAGTAAATTTTTGACCAGTGCAACGAGTAAAATGCACTTAGCCAAGTGCAACTAATGGAAACTGACCATAGGGCCAGTCAAATCCAATTACCTGTACACCGAAACTCTCAGCCTATGCTTAATATACGTAACCAGACGTAATGTTTAAATGGGTTTAGACAGTGTTGGCTTTTAAGATGATACTGATAAATACAGGTGTGGTCAAAATACGCTATATATAGTCCGAGGCAGATTGCTAAATTTCACTTGTTCTAGCATCGTAAATCTACCCTTGTTCCAGTTTTTGTGTCTAGGTCGCTGTTATATACAGAAAAAAGGTAAGTTATTTTTTGCCTTTATATCACAATATGTTTATTTAGCTTGTATCGTTATTTAGATAGGTGGTGGCTTTATTTTTAACCTGCTTACAATATATACATAGTACTATTATTAAAATTTTTATAAGACAAGCATTTATTTATTTCAGATCTTGTCAACGCTTCCTGTTTACTGCTGTAAATAAACTATACTGTATATATCAATTGCTATAAATAAACTTGTTTGATTGCTATAAATACACTATACTGTATATATGAATTGCTATAAATACACTATACTGTATATACGCATTGTTATAAATAAACTTGTTTGATTGCTATAAATACATTATACTGTATATATGAATTGATCTAAATAAAGCTTTTTGGTTGCTATTGTATGTATATATGTATTGCTATAAATAAACTTTTTGTTTGATGTACATACTATGAAAGTATTATTAAAAATAAACTTATTTAATTGATGTACGTACTATGTCTATATAATACTATGAATAAAATCACATCATAACTTAAACCTTTTTTTTTTTCTATATGTTGTTTTGTTGTACTGTTGTAGTGTTGTACTGTTATACTTTATGTCGTACTTTTGTTTATTGTCAATAAATAAGAAAAAGGCTTAATCAAACCGAAATAGTAATATTAAACATTCTTAAATTTTAAAAAATCACGTGTTAAAATCATGTGTAAGAACAAAATAGACGTCATCTTATTTAAAAAAAACCTTTACAATATAATTATGGCTATAAAAATACAAATTAGTTATTTAATTAAGTATAAAATAGAGATAATTACTATATACAAGTAAGTAAAAATGTAAAAGGTATATAAAAGGTGGCCTATTTAGTGCTAATTTTGTGGCCTTAGTAATTAAAAAACACCTCTTTACACGATAATTATGGTTCTTAAAGTTATAATTAGTTAGTTAATTACGTATACAATAAAGACAATTACTATATTCAAGTAAGTAAAAAGTAAAAAAAGTAAAAAAATTGGTCTATTTAGTGCTAATTACGGCCCTTGGTAATTAATAAACGCCCCTTTACAAGATAATTATGGCTATAAAAAAATTTCAATTGTTTAATTAAGAATAAAATTAAGATAATTACTCTATCCCAATAAGTAAAAAGGTAAAACGTATATAGAATGTGGTCTATTTATGGATAATTGAAGCCCTTTGTAATTAAAAACAGACCCGTTTACAAGCTAATTATGGTTATTAAAATTATAATTAGTTAATTAGTTAAGAATAAAATTAAGATAATTACCGTATCGAAGTAAGTAAATGTGCGTTCCTTACATGAGAATTGTTGCTTGAAATGTGATAATTACGGCCCTTAGGAATTAAAATCGTCCCTTTACGAGATAATTATGGCTATACAAATTATAATAAAATAAATTGGTTAAGAATAAAATTAAGATAATTACCGTATCGAAGTAAGTAAATGTGCGTTCCTTACATGAGAATTGTAGCTTAAAATGTGATAATTACGGCCCTTAGGAATTAAAATCGTCTTTTTACGAGATAATTATGGCTATACAAATTATAATCAGTTAATTAGTTAAGAATAAAATTAAGATAATTACCGTATCGAAGTAAGTAAATGTGCGTTCCTTAGATGAGACTTGTTGCTTGAAATGTGATAATTACGGCCCTTAGTAATTAAAATCGTCCCTTTACGAGATAATTATGGCTACACAAATTATAATCAGTTAATTAGTTAAGAATAAAATTAAGATAATTACCGTATCGAAGTAAGTAAATGTGCGTTCCTTACATGAGACTTGTAGCTTAAAATGTGATAATTACGGCCCTTAGTAATTAAAATCGTCCCTTTACGAGATAAGTATGGCTATACAAATTATAATTAGTTCATTAGTTAAGAATAAATTAAGAAAATTACTGTATCCATGTAATTAATAAGGTAAAAACGTATTAAAATGTTGTCTATTTAGTGATAATTACGGCCCTTAGTCATTAAAAACACCTGTTTACAAGTTACTTATAACTATAAAAATTATAATATGTTAATTAAGTATAAAATAGAGACAATTAATGTATCCATGTAATTAATAAGGCAAAAACGTATTAAAATGTTGTCTATTTAGTGATAATTACGGCCCTTAGTCATTAAAGACACCTGTTTACAAGTTAATTATAACTATAAAAATTATAATATGTTAATTAAGTATAAAATAGAGACAATTAATGTACCACAGTAAGTAAAAATGTAAAAAATTTGGTCTATTTAGTGATAATTACGGCCCTTAGTAATTAAAATCGTCCCTTTACGAGATAATTATGGCTATAAAAATTATAATATGTCAATTAAGTATAAAATAGAGACAATTAATGTATCCATGTAATTAATAAGGTAAAAACGTATTAAAATGTTGTCTATTTAGTGATAATTACGGCCCTTAGTCATTAAAAACACCCCTTTACATGATAGTTATGGCTATAAAAATAATAATTAGTTAATTAATTAAGTATAAAATTACTCTATCCCAATAAGTAAATGTGCCCCTTATTAGATAATTATTGAATCAAATGTAATAATTAGGGCCCTTTGTAATTAATAAACACCTCTTTACAAGCGCATTATGTTTATAAAAATTAAAATTCGTTAATTAGTTAAGTATAAAATAAAGACGAATACTGCCTCCAAATAAGTAAAAATGACCCTTACAAGACAATTATCGATTAAAAGATGCTAATTAGGGCAAAAAACACAATAAACTTATTGAAAAAAGCCTTTTACTATTGAAAATTATTAAGAACACTATACAAGTGATCAATTAATTATTTAATATTATTAATTAATTATAAAATTTTAGAACCGCTGAACCTTATAAAGACCATTATAAAACAATGGGAGAAATAATATGACATGTGTCAATCATTGTAAGACAATGGGAAAAAAAAATTTTAGAACCGCTGACAAAATGTATTACCCTTAATTAAAAACCCTTGTGTAACAACACGCCAAGACGCCATCTTGTTTCCGCCATCTTTAATTAAAGCACGTGCTCAAAGCACGTGTAATACCACAAAATAACCGCGCGGTCAAAAGGGCACGGCCGGGTCACTAGGGCACTAGGTCACGGCCGGTCGTGTAACAACACGACGAGACGCCATCTTGGATGACGTCACTTCTGATTGGGGTCACTTCCGGTGACGGGGGTCACTAGGTCACGGTCGGTCGTGTAACAACACGACAAGACGCCATCTTGGATGACGTCACTTCCGATTGGGGTCACTTCCGGTGCCGGGGTCAAAGGGCACTTCCGGGTCAAAGGTCAAAGGTCACGGGGTCACTTCCGGTTGTGGCGCGCGCCACAAATCCTAACCGAAAAGACCCTACTATACTACTGGCGTGCTGGTCTAAGATTCTGTCACCGAGCCTGCAATTAGCCTAGGCTATCAGTGCACACTTAGTGGATAACTCAGCAGGTACACAGGGTGATGGGGAGGGGTGATTTAGGCAGGTTTTCTAGGTGGTATGTGGTCCCGAAGTGCAGATGATTTCTAGATGATTCTAAGACAAATTTATATCCAGGTTTCGTTTTGGCTCGTTAATACGTAGGTTGAGTTAAACTGTTGACTAATTGACACTGTCACTGGACGTCACACAAACAGGTATTCTATCAATCGATAAGCAAGGCGTATTGTAACAACGAATATTTTATTCACGTGAAAGTCCGTATTCAATCATTGATGACATGAGCACATAATTCATACAATCCAAATACAAGTGATAAAGAGTGTATATTTAATCATAGGCTTAAACTATATGTAGCAGATAGTCCTAACAAGGACTCTACAACAGACTGTAGCACCGCGTGGTGCTGTTGTAGCTCGGGGCATCCAACCCTCGAGACTCCTTAAGCCAGACTGCCTTAAAACTAACTTACATTTACATTACATGTTAAACAACAAGTTAGGTTGCAACTCCCCACGTGATTGTAATGAGGAGGGAGGGGCAAGGGTAAGATTGACCCGTAGATAGCGTATCCGATTGGTCAACATGTCTCTTCAATTCAACATTTGATTGATTGGCATGTGAAAATAAGTACCAAACGGTAGTGGGGAGGGGGTGCGGGGGGGGGGAGAAGACGCGGCGGTAGGGAAACTTCGAAGGCCCTGTGTTGTTGGTCAGAGTTTTCTCTCTTGTCCGTCGGGGTCCTGCATCAAAGATTCCAAGTTCCCTATTCTCTGACCAGGGGAAGAACCATCATTGAGATGTGAATTTACTGTGATCTGGTCGAAAAGACTGTGGGGTGGGGGAGGGATTAGCTTGGTTGCGTCAGGTATGATCCTGGCCTTGTTCCGAGGGCATGGGGCGGGGAGGGGGGAGGAACACACACGTGCTACAACATTTATAATGTACATGAATGGTCACTAATATCAATGACTAATCGTATAACAATAAGTAATATACTGATAAGCATGCAGAACGTATACATATATGCAAATGAAATTCAATGCAAGCTAAATACTTTAATCTTAAATATTATAGGAGATAGAAAGGAAAGACACATTCTTACTCCAATCAGACATTCAATAGTGGCACATAGTGTCAGTGGTTTGTACGTACATATGAGATGATTATAGTATCTTATAAGAGCGGATTTCATCTAAGACCTTTATTAGTTGCGTGTGACGTTAATCTTCTCCCAAAACGCCACAACATTTTGTAGCAATAAATCCTCACAATAAAATGGATTCTTTTATATAGGATTATAGTGAAATAATAATAATTAAAAACTTTATTTCATAAAAGGGCTGTCAACAAACGGTGCTCGGTAAATTTGGCAATGGTAAATTCGGAACCGGTATTTAAGGCAAGGTGATTTTGGCAAAGGTAATTTCGGAATAGGTAAATTCGGCAAAACACGCAAAGCGGTAAAATTGGCAACGGTAAAATTGGCAATCATATAATATCCACTGTTTTTTATTAAAAGTATTGTTTAGACTACACTCTAGTCCATGGATAGGCAACCTATGCGAACCGTGCCATACTTGGCACACAGAGCGTTTTTAAATGGCACATGAAAGAACACCAAAATGGTGAAAAGAGCATGATAACATTAAGGAGCACTTTGGTACGTTATATAATTTAACGTCCTCTAATTATCAAAGACAGACAATTTAAATAGGCGCCAAATGTACCTCTTCCCCAGCCCCTGCGTTTCTTCGCCCCCCCCCCTTAAGTTACGCCTCGGCAAAGGTAAAGGTAGGCCTATGTGTAAGTGTAAGATTTCTAAACTGACTTTAGGCATCAAAGCATACGTTTGTCTCCCCTACGATATTACTTAACTCTGTCTACCTGACCTCGAC
Source organism: Anisus vortex (assembly GCA_949126835.1). NCBI lineage: Eukaryota > Metazoa > Mollusca > Gastropoda > Planorbidae > Anisus > Anisus vortex. The sequence goes on along the minus strand of OX421505.1, from coordinate 1,023,552 downwards.
CCCTACATAGTATGATACTGGTTGTGTAACAGGAGCCAACGTAGAATGCCCCCCTCCCCTCCCGCCCCCGACCAAGTCCATCGTAAGTACTTACCCGACTCCCCTTACGAAGTTCTGCCAATTCAAATATTAGTGACCCCAGGCTACAGCAGGAAAAAAAGGTGTGGGGGGAGGGCGGGGTTATGGGGTCAAGGAGACGTTTTTTGTTGTTGCTAGTGTAACGGCTTGATCTAGGGGTATGGTTAGTAGATTACTTCTTATGTATTCTCAAGTCAAACACATGGCTTTTCAATGAACAAAAACTCTTTAATTCAGTAAAAACAAGTACAAAAACAACTGGAACACAACTGCACAGCTCGACGACTTAAAAAAGTAAGCAAAAACCTCCGTGTCCACTCGTGACACATTTACACATTAGCCAGTCACTGGCCTCAACCAATGAACGTAGAGGTCAGCTATAAGGGATAGCTGGGGTAAAGAGGGCAAGGTTCGTAACACCCTATTATCCGGGGATAAAAAAAAAATATTTTTGTTAATCTTAAACTAAATATTTTTTTTTTAATACAAATATCTCAAGGTACAGGAACAAAAGTATGTGACAATAATAGGGGTAAAACTTCTGAGAACATAAGGAAGAAAGTGTGACATTATTAATTAAACACAGCAGTGTAAATATAACGCACAACACTGACAACAGCATAATAGTAGTATTAACTTAACAAAAAGAGAAAAACTCAACTTAACATAAACCATTTAGGTCAAAATAAAAGGGGCATAACTTTAGAAGTTATCAGTATTCTCCCTTGTCATTGTACAATAATAAACTCGGTGAAGCGTGAAAAACAATTTTTTTTTTTATACACACTCAAAATGACCGAGGTCAAAACAAAATGGGAAAAAATTAAAATACAGTAATACATTATTCAGATTAACTCTGGCAAGACAAGAAATATCATAGCTTAAGTCTAGACAGAAAACAAAAATCTCATTCTTCATTGAAAAATCAATACAATGCAATAATTTTCATTATTTTAAAGTTAACTCAACCCACGTCCATTTAACTCTGAACTAGACATCTTTTGTCATGGTCAATAACTTCATAACAATAAAAACGACAATCAACTCAACCGACAATCAACTCAACCGACAATCAACTCAACCGACAATCAACTCAACCGACAATCAACTCAACCGCGGCGACACTTCCCATTGAAATTAAATTTCTTTCCATTCATAAAAATCATACTATCTCTGTAGCATAAGTTTTCCACTGTTCACTAGTGTATGCTTGACCCAATTACGGTCTCAGCTTTAGGACAGTTTAATTTTCAATTTCAAGCCTGCTGGCCGTCTTTCTAACTACACATTATATCACTGTTGACCCCAATTCCTAGAATCAAACAATACTCTCCTTCTCTCTCTCACGTTTTTTTCCTATCTCTCTATCAGTATCATTCTACTCTCTCTTTCTAATGCAAATTAACCACATCACCTCTTAAGGTAAAAAAATCTCTACGCGACAATAAGTTGCGACAATTAATGAGCATTATAGATTTAATAAACTTACGACTATAATTATAGTATAATCTCAAAATTAAACTTTGTAAGTGACAAAATGAAGCTAGTTTATAGAAAATTCATTTATAAATACAATTTCTATGATATCAGTGACATTTTCCTAATTGCGTCATCAATTTCTCTGCACACTCTTTTTGTATACAACATAAATTCTTAGTTTAAACATTTCATCTTCATTAAGATATGAATATTATTCAAAATACTAGTCAATTTACTTAATCAACCAACAAAAAAATAAAAAAAAAAGAGCATCCAACAACAACAAAATCTTGATATCAATTATTAAGTAATTACATCTTATAGACTTTAGAAAACTTAATAATTCTTTGGTAGCCGAAATAGCATAATGTTTTTTTCTTCAAACATAAGTTAACATAAGACAAATATGTGTAAGTGCTCAAGGTCTACCAATTTCCTTGTCATCAATACAATTCACAATACAGTTTTAGTTACTGCATTTAGTTTGCGGTAATCAGTACAAAGCGGGCTGACTTATCTGCTTTTGGAACTATGAGACATGGTGAACTCCAATAGCTACAGCTTTGGGTGACGATATCATTATCTAACATGTATTGGATCTTTTTCTGAATAATAGCTAACTGGTTAGGGTTAACTCTATACAGGAGTTGTTTTATTGGAGAAACATTCTCATTCAAAATGACATCATGTTCTATCAAGTGTGTTCTAGTAGGAACATCATTGAATAACATAGGGTATTCTAGAATAATGGACTTGATGACATTGCTCTCTGACATTTTTAAATGTTTAGGTTTTTCATCAATGTTATCAAACACAGTGGAGTTATTTAGTTTACACCCACTCAATTTATGGTCAGTTTCACAGTGTTGTTCGTCCGGCTCAACAACAATAGGTGACATGGGGTGAGTTGGAGGGGAATAGTTACCTTCTACCATTTCCCTACCCTCATAAGGTTTGATCATGTAGTTGACCTCACTGACCTTTGAATCTACTTCGTATGGACCGAAGTATTTAGCAGAAAGGGGGTGAGTGTTGGTGGGGAGAAATAACAACACTTTTTCCCCTGGCGCAAATGTGCGAACTCGTGATTTTTGATCAAAAACAGTTTTCATTTTGCGCTGGGCTTGTTTTACATTGTCTCTAGCACATACAAAAGAATTGAACAAACGATTTTTAGACTTATCTACACAGTCAATGAGTCCTCTTTTCTCGGTTTGTTCATCTGTCCAGGCTTCTTTAAGCAGTTTTAAGGGACCTCTGACGGTGTGTTCAGGGCCCAAGGACTCTTGTATCGCTTCACGGGCAGCAAAGAGCACATATGGCACTCCTTTGTCCCAATCTTTCTGATGGTCATGGCAATAAGTTTTTAACATCGTCTTTAATGTTTGGTGGAAACGCTCTAGCGCTCCCTGGCTTTCTGGGTGGTATGCCGTTGACATTCTATGTTGTATCTTCAATCGATCTAGAACTTGTTGAAAAAGTTTAGAAGTAAAGTTGGTTCCTTGGTCGGTTTGCACCGATTTGGGTAGACCATACTGGGTGAAAAACTCGGTTAACGTCTCTGCTATTTTCTCTGCGTTGATACTGCGAAGGGGCACCGCTTCTGGATACCTAGTTGCGGTACACATCATAGTCAGCAAGTATTTGTGACCTGATTTAGTTTTGGGAAGGGGTCCCACGCGGTCGATGATAATATGCGAGAAAGGTTCGCCAAAAGCAGGGATGGGCTGTAGTGGTGCAACTGGTACTGTCTTGTTCAGCTTGCCTATGAGTTGACATGATTCGCACGATTTACAGTAGGCGGTGACGTCACGTTTCAACCCAGGCCAATAAAAGTGGGGCAATATGCGTTGATATGTGTTGTTTATCCCCAAATGACCCGAAAAGGGCGAGTCATGCGCTACCTCAATAATGTCCTCTCGGTACCTCACCGGAACGACGATTTGCTCCACCACTCTCCAGTTATCCTCTGGCGCAGCATCCCGAGGTCTCCAACTCCTCATCAGCATTTCACCACGTACAAAATATTGCACAGGGCCATCTCTGACGTCAGACTCAGCCACAACACTCTCACGCAGCTTTTCCAGCTCTGTAACTTTCTGTTGTTCTTGGATTAGTTGCTGCCTGGGAGATAACTTATCTCCTCCGCTGTCTACAGGTGGTTCTACCAACCTGGAAAAGAAGGTAGCTTCCAAGTCGATTTCGCTCCGAGTATTGTCATTTTTGGCTGGTCCACCATGCGCCTTGTCCCTATTGTCTTTTTGATTCATGCCTCGGGTGATGGCATAAATAGGGCACAGTTCAGTATCTTCTACTTCTGTATTGTTGACTTCAGAATTTTGAGTCACAATCAGTTCAGGCTTTACACAGCCTTTTGCTAAGTCATTTCCAATTATGACAGAGATTCCGTCAAATGGAAGTGTAGGTTTATCTCCTACAATCACTGGACCGGAAATAAGTTCGGTCTTAAGATGAATGCGTTGAAGCGGAACTTCCACATGTCCCATCTCAGTGTCTTTGATTAGTACCTTTTGTCCAGTATATGTTTGTTCAGAGAGTGATAATATACCCTCTAGACTCAGGGACATAGTTTCACCGGTATCCTTTAGGATTTTAACTGGTTTTTGTAGCTTAGTTTTATCTTCAGATGTAAATGGCGAAAATTCGTCAAGAGTTGAAGTTTCTATCTTCTCTTCAAATGAAGTTTCTATCTTCTTTTCAAATGAAGTTTCTATCTTCTTATCAGCACACTGGTTTACATTAACATGTTCTACCTTTGTTGTGCTTTCTCTATTATCTGAGATCGATATGCAGCCTTTAGATATAAAAGGTGACATTTCTTTCATTGAAGAACTTTCTGATTTACTTTCCTTTCCTTCATCAGCACACTGGATAACCTTACACGTTTCTACCTTTGAATTAGGCTGACGATAGTAGGCTTCCATCACGTGTTCTATTTGCTGTGAATCTTTTATGTCGCCTTTAGTTATATAAGGTGACAATTCTTTCATTGGTGAACTTTCTGATTTACTTTCCTTTCCTTCATCAGCACACTGGATAACCTTACACGTTTCTACCTTTGTATTAGGCTGACGATAGAAGGCTTCCATCACGTGTTCTATTTGCTGTGAATCTTTTCTTTTTTCCATAAACCAACAGTCTTCTAGTGTGTGACCTAGTTTATCACAGTTCTTACACACAGGCTTTGGCTTTGGCTGACCTTCAATCATATCATAAGCTCCCATTTTATGTTCTGAGTGCTTTGAAACTTTCTTTTTCAGAAACCAACAATCTTTTCGTGCGTGACCGATTTTATTACAATTTTGACACGCAGGCTGTAGTGTTATACTTTCACTTATCTCAGAAGCTCCGATTTCTTTGTTTGGTTGTTTTAAACCTTTCTTGTTTGTTAACCAGCAGTCTCCTCGTGCGTGACCTACTTTTTTACAATGTTGACACACGATTTGTTGAGATGTCTCAGTGAGTTTTTTCTGCTGGGTAATTAGGTCGTCGGCGTTCTCTATTTTGGGTTTTCTAAACATCTCTCTATGACTTTTTGGTAAAGATCCGTATCTTCTAATGATGGCCTCTTTGATATATTGATAATCATCAAACTCTTCATCTTTCAATAAAACTATGACCTCTCGTGCTTTGCGGTTAGCGACTTTAGTGAGTCCTTGTCTGACGAGTACAGCCCATTTTTCTTTTGGGAACGGAAAGTCTGTGGCTACTCTTTCAAAACGGTCAAAATACTGGTCAACTGGTTCATTTTCATTGAATTTGGGAACGTACTTTATGTACCTGAAAAGATCATTTATTTGAGTCTGTTTAGTAATAGCTTCTTGTTTTACTTGGTTTTGTGTCATTCTTTCCTCTATAGCCAATTTGGCTAATCTTTCTTCCATTGCTAGTTTTTCTTTTTCCAACCTCTCCTTACTAGCTAGGTTTTCTTTTTCCCTTGCAGTTTCTGTTGCTAGTTTTTCTTTTTCCATCCTCTCCTTACTAGCTAGTTCCATTTCAAATTTTGCTAGTTCAATCTTGGCTAACTCCAGTTGAATATTACTTTCCTTGGAGATGGGATAGTCTGTTATCGGTGACACATCTGACGTCAGTGGCAATTTTTTTTGCTTTATTAAACAATCGGCTATTTTTCCCACTAGGAGGTTCTTGACGGTGTAACTTCCTCTACTTCTATGTCCAGCAAGCAGGCCACCTCCTTTAGTTTTGTCATCGACAATGTCTCTAGTCTTTCCATACTTGGTTCACTCAAGAACTCCATTATAATGTAATGTTAATGTTACTCACAGTTTTTCAGACTACTGCATCAACTGCTTTTCGGACGAGATCCCAATTGTAACGGCTTGATCTAGGGGTATGGTTAGTAGATAAATTCTTATGGATTCTCAAGTCAAACACATGGCTTTTCAATGAACAAAAACTCTTTAATTCAGTAAAAACAAGTACAAAACAACTGGGACACAACTGCACAGCACGACGACTTAAAAAGTAAGCAAACACACCCGTGTCCACTCGTGACACATTTACACATTAGCCAGTCACTGGCCTCAACCAATGAACGTAGAGGTCAGCTATAAGGGATAGCTGGGGTAAAGAGGGCAAGGTTCGTAACAACGCATTATTAAAATGTATTTGCATAAATTATTCATTTTTATGTCTATAAAAATATGTACAATGGATTGTCTACCTTAAAACACATTGAGACATACCAGTGCAAGGGTGTGGGGAGATAATATAGAGAAATAGTCTTAATGGTGCTTATATACAAAAACAAATAAAGGGGGGGTGTTATAGTGATCAAATAACATATAAAAACTGAAACTGGAAAGCGATTGGGAGGAAAGACGAGTTGCCGTAGCGAACTTCGCCATTTTGTAACGGTTGTCTTTATCCGGCCCTGTAGACAATTTCAAGTCTAATGGTCTATATCCGGCCCTGTAGACAATTTCAAGTCTAATGGTCTATATCCGGCCCTGTAGACAATTTCAAGTCTAATGGTCTATATCCGGCCCTGTAGACAATTTCAAGTTTAATGGTCCTTATCTGGCCCTGTAGACAATTTCAAGTCTTAAGTAAAAGGCTAGACATTTCTTCTAAATAAATATTATTTGTGTGTTCTTTCCATTTGTATTATAATTTCATTTTTTTTATATTAAATTCTAAAATTAATACTTAATACATTAAGTATGTGTTAGTTTATCGAAAGTTATGGTTACTATAAAGTCAGTGTTCCGAAAAGATAATTGTTGGCCTATAGAACAGTTTTGGTGTTTGAAAAATGGCGAATCGCTTGGATTTAATACATTTTGCTTCCGTGTCTAATCCCTTCATTTGACTGATTTGAGAATTATCACGTGATACTATCCGTATATTTATTTTGTTATCACCCACTTACGGGTACCTTGGCCGAGCGGCAGCGCGTTCAGCTGGAGCACTGAAGCTCCTAGGTTTGAATCCTGATGCATGCTAGAATTTTTTCACCAGGTCTGGAGGATGTTGCCGAGTCTACCCAGCTCTGATGGGTACCTGACCTTAGTTTGGGGTAAAGTAAAGGCGGCTGTTCAAAGTGCTGGCCACACAATCACTTTGTATGCCGTGATCACAGTAATTGGTGAACGCCGCTACACCGGGCCTATGATCAATTTGGTCTGACGGGGAACTTTGTTTTTACTTTTTACACTCGGAAATTGTTTATTTTGTTTTGTTTAGTTTATTGTTTACTCGTGAACTGCAAGATTTGATTGCACAAGGTTGCAATAAAATGTTTACAGTAGTGTCATGTTTATGTATTAGTTAATTGTAGTTACTCCCCTTTGATAAAGACCCTGAATTCATAGTGTTTAGGCAGGGCCGTCCAGCAAGGAGACGCAATGTTATGGTAAATGAGTCGTGGTCTTTAAATGTGTTTAAGTTACAATAAGAACACATACATGACAAGCTAATCCAAATAGTTCAATAACATGAAACTCTACAAGTACAGTATGATACAAGTATGATTGTAACTCTTTCATCTTTCGTTTGTTCAGTTTTACATTGTCTTCAAATCATTCACAGATTCCCATAATAAATGTATTGTCTTTATTTCTTGGTTGACTAGCTCACGGACACATGATTACTTACTACCTCTACAAGCATAACAACTGAGCCATCCCGGTCCTGATGGAGGCTTTCCAAACTGTCCCTTAGAGTGACCTGTTGTTCTCTAGACGATGGCATCCGGGTCACGGCGCCAGGTGTTACGGGGTCGACCTCTTTTCCTTCTCCCTTAGGTGTTCTATGATAAGGACTGTCTGGCGGAGGTAGAAGCCCCAGCCATCGCCATCTTTTTTTGTATGCTCCAGATCGGCTGATTGTTGGCCTGTGCGACTCTACTATCCCGTCGGACCAAATTGATCCATAGGACCTATGAAGCAGCGTTCACCAGTTTCTGTGGCCACGGCATACTAGGTGATTGTGTGGCCAGCACTATGCTCTGCAGCCTTTACTTTACCCCAACTAAGGTCAGGTACCCATCAAAGCTGGGTAGACTCAGGGGCACCGTCGTCCCGGGAAAAAATTCTAGTCTGTACCAGGATTCGAACCCAGCCGAACGCGCTGCCACAGGCGCCCTCCCTTGCCCCCATGTACCACACTAAGAGCTCAGCGTTACTGACCATGTCCAATCATCATATCTGCAAAATCCTCCAGAGACACGACTTTATGTAAGTCTTGGGCTTTTCTTTCTGTTAGCAGCCTTGGCTTACTTGATATATCCTTTAATCATTCACTAATTATAACTCAATTTAAGAAAGGATTAACTATAATTGCGATTAGTAAAATTAAGGAATATAATCAGATAGGCCGCTTGCTCTATTTTTAGAACTTACATGTCCTTTTTTTCCGTTCGCAACCTGTAAAGCTGTCTGAAATGACTTCTACGCTCCTACGATGGCATTTCGATTTTAATATTAATTTTCCATTGAGAAAATCATAGTGAATTACTAAACCGGAAATCTAGAGGACGTAGTGCAATCGGAAATCCCGAAACAAAGTGTTTCAAATTATCAAATAGCAGAAATATTAAAGCAAGCGTTCCATCTTATTATAGTCTTTGGAAAACTATAATCTTATTTCTCAAAAGCAAGCATTTCTTATAAAATTAAGAACTCTAAAGCCGTAAGTTTCAAAGGTATATTTACTATGTATTTTAACTGTACAATATGAGCATTCCAAAACAATATTGTAGCATTGAATTTATATAGAATTTGTTTATAAAACATGTATGACTATCTAATTGCACTCAAAAACGGTTTAGGTTTGGATTTGAACGAAGGACTATGGCAACTCTCAGTGTCCAAGCAAGACCGTCTCACTGTCAAGCAGTTGTATCCTTTTATTTACACAGAGCTGTTTGGACATACTATTAATATTTGTACAAAAATTGGGATTTCCCGCAAGGACACCCGCAATATTCTAAAAATAGTTTCATAATTAGAACGGGCATTTCCCTATTAGCAAATAAAATGCAACAGCACAAAAATATAAAAATAAACATTATTTATACAAACAACAACACAGTACCTCAATTTCTGCAGTGTAAAGGAAATGAAATTAATTACAGAAATAAAGAAAATGTGTTTCAGTATTGTACAATAATTAAGTGCTGAGGCTATACAACTTGAAACACGTGACAATTATTTAACTAGTCATTGGCAGCTGTGAGAGTTCTGCCATATGGAGTGGGAGGGGGGGGGGGGGTAGGAAGATGTGACTGGTCAGTTAATGACATTGTCCAATCAAACGTTTTAAATCTTCCCTTGTGTCCGGGCTCTCGTTGAAAAAAATTTACTTTTAAAAACAGCGAAACAGAATTGAATGAAAAAAATGGATGAAAAAAATACCCAACAAAAACACGCCAAAGACAAAGTAGTGTTCTGTAGAGAACGGAATTTCAGATTATGTTAAGACATCCGGGTATCGAATCGGCCACACATTCACATGGCAGGCATATACAGTAGCAAGATTGGTACATGTCTAATTATATCATTTCATCACACACATAAAAAAAATCTAAATTAGATTTGAATATTTAAGGAGTGCAAACTAGTTGGACAAATAGCCATGTCCTGCTGGTACTTTTTAAAAGCAGGACATGTGGTTTTAACACAAGTGACAATACGTAAAGTCTTATCTATGGGATGGCATTTATTCAATAAAACCTATCAAACGTAACACACAGAACGTATAAAATGTCGCCAGGACATAACAAATGAATTTCTCTATGGGCATGTCCATATATAGGCAAAACAACGTCATCAGCACCAGAAAACAGAGACCTTCCGTGGTGTGACTTCCGAAAGGGGAATAATCAGACAACTTTTTGTTGGAGGAAGGAGGGTTTCCTGAACCGTCGCTCGGAGACTGTGTAAGAGCTTGAGACGAATTTGAAGTGTCAGACGTGCGGTTAGATCTGGAACTGCGGCTTCTGCTCGAAAAGATTTGTCTTCTGCTGTTTTCTCTCTCGGGTTGTGAATGTCTGTCTGACCTAGACCTTGATTTGTGAAAGGTGGAAAGGACGCTGGAAAAGAAACCAGACTTGGATGGTTTAGGTCTAGTGGCAAGGGTCGAATAGACTGAGTTCGTTTCTTGGGGACTAGGCGAAGAAGAAATCACAGGTTCTGTGCTTTCTATGACATAGGGCGATACTGTACTGTTGTCGTTCGACGTTAATCTCAAGCTGGCAGTCGAAGGATCTGATTTCGGATTCTTCAACTTCTTGGTCTTAACGTTTCTTGTATCCGGTGCCATGTGATCATTTGATGAATTGGACCAATCAGATTGAGGTAAAAAAACTTTCATGGTTTTCCTAAGTCGACTTGCTAGCGTTGACTTTGTTTTTGGCGAAGCAACCTGCTCCGGGTTAAGGGTCGGGTCTAAAGTGGCGCCCTCTGTCATTGCAGGCATTCTAGTTGGGTTGCCAGCTGTCGCAGTAGTGGAAGCGCTGATTGGTTGATCTCTCGTGTTGACAACTTTGGCAGTTTCTGTACAAGTTACATCTGAAGTTCTGGCTATTGCAGCATTCCCGATGGCTACATCTGCAGGCTTGACTGCACATATTTTGATATTTCGCGGATGTTTGACGGAAGAAGCTTCTTGTTCTGGACGAGGCGCCGTACGATTAGAAGTTTTTACATTTGAACACGGCTCAGGACTAGATGTGGTAGTGACAGAGCTATGTGTGGCTCTGGCAGGGCTGTTTGTGACTATTGCAATGCTTTGTTTGGGTGTGGCAAGGCTTTGTGTGGAGGTGGTAGGGCTTTGTATGCGTGTGGCGGTGTGAGCTCTATCTTTAGAAGCTTGAGTAGCGCAAGTTGTACATGCTTTTATCGATGCGGTAGCAACAGTTGTATCTTTATTTGAACCATTAAGACTATTTGTAGCTTTTGATATAGCTGGAGCTTCGATCGTTGATTTCGCTGTTGTAGTACCGTTAGCTGAAGATCTTGCACTTTCAGTGGTTCTAGTCTTAGCCGTTGTTGAAATTATTTTGCTGGTAATAGATTTTGTTGGTGCAGCTGGAACTACTGAAGCTCTAGTTGAAGCATTTTGACTTGCAGGCCCGCTTGTAGAAGCTGCATGTTCTGCTGTTAAATTGGTAAACAAAGCAGGACTTTTTGTGACATTCGTTGAAGTTGCAGGAGCTGTTGATGCTCTTACAGCTTTTCCTGCCAGAGGAACGCCTGCTTGAGATTTCCCGAGGGACTTCCTCTTGCAGGGTTCATCGCCGTGGACGTTAGCGACGGTCGGAGAGGTATCTCGGGGCACACTGAGCGCCCTCGGTCTTGGAACCTCCACGGTGACCTGCCTGATCTCCTTAGTCTCTGACCTACTTCTGCGTTCAACTTTCTCTTCTGTGGTCTTGCAGTCTTGGACGCCACCACTGCTCTTTACTGCGCATGCGTTCAGTTTGACATCCTTTACTTGGGGCGAGTCTTTAGCGGCAACCAGTTGCGATTTCCGGGACATTGCCGATGCGCCGATGCATGTTTTTTCGAGTTGAGGCTGACATTCGTTGGAATTGCTAGTCTCAGTTTTATGTTTCTGTTGAAGCGAAGAATTGTTGCAACTTTTTATATCAGCATTGACTGAAGGACTTTTTGAATCCTGAACTACACGCTTAGCACCTTCAACATTTCTTGGCGACTTCTGATCGGGTAAAGCTAAGCCTTGTGTGTGGCTGCTCCCACCCAGGCAGCCCTGTGTAGTATTTTTTCTTAGTTGAATCTCACTCAGTGGTTTAGCAACGGCTCCGTTCGAATTCAGCTTTGCAGTATCGCTACCGTAGAACGGAGTCAGCTCTCTCTCGAGCCTCGTTTCTACAGCAACGGGCGCCAAAAAGGAACCGCCTGTTGATTTCAAAGCTTGGGCCTTCTCATCGAAAAATGGCGTCGGCTCACGTTCAATTCTGAGGTTATCTCCCAAAGCGGAGTCCGAACCGCTGCCAGAAATTGCGTGAAGGTGGCCATCTTTCACGGCGCCGCCCACGTAAAACGGCGTCGGCTCTCTTGCTTCTCGGTCGACGAACAGGCCAGCCTGCCTTGAGGAGGTGGACGGCAGACGGATGCTCTCAGAGCTCTTCAGTGCAGGGGACCTAACCTCCTCCGTCTCGTCCCACATCTCCACCACGATCGGCGGAGCGTTGTCGTTACTGTTGGAGCCACGAATGGGCAAGACTTCCTTGCTATTGGCTGGAGGTGCAACGTTCCCTAAACTCGGCCTATTGTCGTTCTGGTCTGCACATTTCTCGTGTTCCAGCCGCTGTTCACTTTCGCGTTTTTCAGGGAAACTCTTATTCCCATTAGTGTGAACAGTTTGCAACATATTTTCGTTTATATCCGCTTCAATGGTCGTAAGGGTATCCGTTCGAAAATTTGCCTCTTTTGTCGTAGAGAAGAATTCCTGGTGATTGTTATTGCTACTGATGATCTTATCGGAACTCACAAGGAATGGCGTAATCTCATCCACAATGTCAGACGCCCCCAAGGCGTCGTTGTTGAAGATGATCAAGTCGCTCGCCGGAGCCGCGTCTTTGAAACCGTCGCCATAAGCATCGCTGACATAGAAAACCGGTCTTTTAATGGAGTCCTTCTCGTCGCCGATTTTTTTGTCCGAGTCGCTGCTCGAGTCGCTGGAGTCGTCAGAGAAGACGTCATCGTTACTGGAGTCCTGACTGCTGGAGCTGTATATACTTCCGGTGGAATCTGTCAACAGAACAAAGTCAATGATTGGTCAGTTTGATGAACCAATAGCATACAATCGAACCAAATAGAGACACAAGTAAATGTATTATTAAAGTTTAAGACTATAAATGTAAATTATTGGAATTCATTTTGTTAATCAAAGTGAATTAACATGAATTTTAACAACGACTATCATAAGATGGACCGCTTGCTCTATTTTTAGAGCATATATGTTCTTTTTTTCCGAGCGCATCTAATAACATGTTTCCGTTGTATACAACTTTCTATTTTAATTTTTCATTTGAAAATAATAGCGATAAAATAAAACGGAAGTGTACACGGCAAAAGGGAATCGGGAATTCCGAATAAAAGTTATTCGAGGCATCGAGAAATATTATAACAAGCGGTCCATCCGGTGCCCTCACATAGGGTGTGTGTGTGTGGGGGGGGGGGGGGTCAGAGGGGGGCATATACCAGGGGGCGACACTTCCAGGGGGGCGGCAAATATAGTCTAAATATAACAGTAAGCAAGCAGTTACAGTATGCAAAGGGGCGGCGCGGTAACTTTCGCCCTGGGGCGCTACATTAGCTTATAAAGGCTCTTGGTCCATCTTATTATAGTCTTCTATTTTAATGAGTTAATAACAGTAATAAGCCTAATAAGAGTTATAATGACGGTCGCTATACAAGAGCAAAAGGATAGACGTATTTTCCGCTTCGTCTTTTCCGTTTTCTTACACGTCCTTTTAGCGGAAGCAAACGGCAGAAGTGGCAGTTATTAGTGTGGCCAATACAGTGCACAATTATTTTCTGCAAAGTTTTTAGCATTTTTAATTTTTAAAAGGTTAATAATATAATATACTCTCAACAACAGTGACAGGATTTAACATATTTAAATTGAATTGTAAACCTTGAACTCCAGAATTGCAACCAGCGAAATAACTACCTTAGACTTATACACATAATACACGTTCCATATGTTGCCTGTTTATTATAAAAGCCTAAAGATAATGATAAATAGACAAACTCAACAGTTGCAATCATAAAATGAAGATATAAAAAAATAGATGCTATAAATATTTATTATAATACAAAAAATGTTAGATTTAAATAAAGCATAACATTCATTTTTTCATCAGTATATTTTGTTATGGCTTGAAGTAAACAGAGGGAAGTAAGTGAAGGTGTTAATAAACAAATTAATACATGCATAAGCTACTACAGAGTTATCGTTAGTATATTTTAATAAACAAAAACAAATAATATGCCATATCCACTGTTTATATATTCAGTTTTTTGTCACAGGTCGCTTCCTTATTGTCACAAGGTCAACAGATAAGCTCAAGGTCATTTAAAGTTGAGACACTTTGCTCTATATATTACAAATTCGGTTTTTTAAAGTCCTGTAACCTGTAACCAACATTTACATTGAATCTTTTATGTTTTTCTCTCTCCTGTAGCAAAATCAGAAAAAAACATAAAAAAGTCGTCAAACACAAAAAAATCTATAAAATCCAGTCGACCAGGCAATTAATTTGATTAATCAACACCAACACAGAACAACAATGTTAAAAGGTTTATTGAAATATATGTATCACAATTAATTGTCATGACATTCCATCCATTGTTTTGTGGTCAAATATGTATGCATATCTTGCATTAAAATTTTTACAATACAAGTGTTTTTCTTATCTTATATCCGGCTGGCTGGCCGAGCGGTTAGCTCACCGGACTGTTAACCAAAAAATCATCTGACATGTCGCGGGTTCGAGCCCCGCCACCGGCAGATCCCTGTCGCCCTACAGGAGTTTTGGGACTAGATGACATTAATATTGAGTTGTTATCACGAGCGCTTAACCGGCAGCAGTGAAACCTCTCACAGATTAATAGTCTTCTAGAGCGCACTGAGCATGCTAAAATAGCATGGATAGAAGCGCTATATAAATTACCATTACTTACTATATATTACAGAAGCTCTTTCTATAAAGAAGATTATTGCGTCATACGATCATCCGTGGTCCGAGTCTAGTCTTGCATATTTTTAATGTTTTAAGTGATGTTAAGTTACTGGTTTTCCTGGTTTGTTCAGGCAACCCATTCGATGCCCGAATGCCACTCGGGAATAAAGAGTTGAAGAAAAAGTATATCTTCCGTTTATATCTTTTATAATCAGGGCGGTCTTTACAACATAGACTAGTTGGCCATTGTACAATCTAGATGGAAGGGTCAAATCAAAGCCCTCAAATTGGGTGTTTTCAATTCAAATGATCTTTTTAAAAAAAATAGCCCTACTTATTTCAAGCTGCACATTATATTCGATATTTAAAAAACATCCCATAGGTAAATGCATGCAAAGATTTGACCAGGAGCGCACCTCCCCCCTTCTATTTGAGAACCTTTCCTTTTTGGTACCTTCCCAACATGCCCCATGCGTAAAAACGGTACTGTGTATAATTAGTGTAAAAAAAATATTTCTAGTTCTTGATAACAATATTATATGGAACACTGCCATGCATACAAGTACGGTGCTCCACTTTGGTCATATTGCATTAATAAAAAACAAAAACAAAATACAAAAGTGAGTTATTGGTACGTTTGCAGTGTCATAACAGGCAGTGCCGGTTAGTCGTCCAGATTTGGATTATATAATAACATTATATTTATTTATATTGGTTTTAGTTGCACAATTCGTATGACGGGTTGGAAAAAAAGAAGCGTTTAAAATTTAAGAAAACAACAGCAACAACTAGTTCGATTATCTGCCCTTAGATCACCTTTTTATGTTTTCATTTCATTGGATAATAAGTTTCCAGCTCCTATGTCTTCAGTTCTCTTCTTTGATACTTCCACATCTGACTCTTCCCCCAAGGATAATCTCAAACATCAAATTTTGACATGACGAAAACATTGTAGTCTAAATGCAGTCTCTCTTTCTCCCAGTCTCAACTGCTCAGTATGTACAGGTGTGTCTATATTACAGATTTGTTATTTTACAGGTATTTTTACATGTGATTGAACAAAAGAATGGATGGATGGCAGAAGATAAAATAACCCGTTTGACTATGAAGTAGAGCGAGGCCTGGACGTGATGATCTAGTGTGGCTTTGAAAACTCTAAGGAAAAAAAAGAAAAGTTTTAAAATTTGTTAAAACACCAATCCCGTTTTCAATGTACAAAAACATATTTTACTTTCAAAAAAAATATATTTTATTTTATGCAATAGGTAACTATTTACATTTGAGTTAAACTTTAAATGCAGAAATAGAAATAGCGACTTTCCAAGGCAGTGGCGTTCATGAGGGATGTGTGGCCAGTACAAAGCCGACCCCATATAAGTACAGCACTTATTTTTGTCAGCTCAAGGCTGGATGTTCCGTAAATAGAGTAAAGTAACAACTTTTCATACCGAGTTATTCCAGAACAAAAACTTAAAGAAGAGTTCCTCAATTTTCTATGGCCAGAGCATACACAGAGATTTGTGTCAGAGGCGCAATGCCAAGGCGCCATGTACCTTGCCCCGAATAATGTCAGGTAACTTATCAGGTCTGGTTAGAGTCAAGCATACCACCTGTCCTAGGAATTCACCCGGGACCTAGGATACAACAATCTGATCGCAATACAGTTATACCGCTGCGTTTTTTTTTTATGGTACGGCGAGGTACCAATCCAAACCAAAATTGTATAATTAAAGACTTAAATAAAATGCGCACTGATATGTTAAGAATTAAAAGGAAGCAAAAAACTTACTTCTGGCGGTTGTGCGAGTTGAGTTATATAAAAATGGACGATCGGTAATATCCGATGATGAAACGTAATTCTTCCGAGGATTCACGGAGGCTGTCGAAGAGGGCTGGACTTCTTTCGTGGCTGCGCTGGGCGTGTTTTTATCTGCCTTCGCCTTTTCAATATTAGGGGGCGTTTCAGGTTGAGTGGGCTTCCCTATGTCGTCCGACCACCCGTGAGCCCGCTTATACACGGGGATGTCCCGGCTTCCATAGGCGTCTCGCCCGAAGTGTTTCTTCTGCGGTGCCACTTCGTCGTCTTTCTGGGCCAGCTCTGCCAGTTTCTCGTGAAAGGATGCTCTCTTGGCGGCCACGGTGCCGGTCAACTTGCTCAGCTCGTGGTGCTTCGCCGCCAGCTGCCTGCTCTCAGGGACCTGCAGGAGGGAAGGCGACGATGCCGAAGAGTTCAAAAATGGCACGGGCGTGGGCGACTTTGAGCGCTGCCGAATCTCCGAAGGTCTCAGGGTATCCGGCGTTTTCCTGTTCCTGATTGTGATTTCCGCTTCTTGCTTTCCCGGAACTCCCAGAAGTTTGGCCCCTGATGGCGGTTTATGCGCCACTTCTAAGAACTGGTGCCTCAGGTCACTGATGGACGTGGCACGTTTCAAGAACATCTCATCCTTCTGTCGTTTCTCACCGTCTACCGGTTTCTTCTTCGGCCTGCCCAGCGATCTTGTGTAGGATTCTTTCAGATCAGTAATGGAGCCGGAGCGCTTCAGCTTTAAAAGCTCAGCCTCTTCCACGCTGTTTCTTCTCGAACGGATGCGTGCTGGTTTCTCCGTACCGGACTCGAAAGCTTTCTTCACGTCTGCTATCGAGTAGTTGTGCTTCTTCAGAATCTCGTCCCAGTACCTGTGTTCTTCCTCATTCATGACGTGCCCGCCGAGCTGTGACTCTAAGCTCTTACGGAGATCCTCGAAGGAGTAGTCTCTCTTGTGGACCTTTATCTCATCGTCAACCTCCACCGCTTTGCCCTTTAAGATTCCCTGCTTGGCCTCACTCTCGTGGGCCCTCTCCTGCCGATGTCTGGTCTCCTCCTCATGCTGTCTTCTAAGTTGCTCTTTTCGAAGTAGCTCCTTCTTCTTTTCAATCCTATTTTGTTCCTCCTCTTTTTCCTTTCCCCTTTTCTTTTCCGCCTCTTTCCTTCGTTGTTCCTCGTCCTCTTTCTCATGACTCTTCTTCATATCCTCTCGCAGCCGCACGTCTTTCATTCTCAACTCCTCCCTCTGTTGTGCTTCCTTGGCGCCAAGATCCTCTCTCAGTTTTAGTTCCTTCCCACGGAGGGCATTGATCTGAGATTTCACCTTGGCCTTCTCTTCTCGCTCTTTCTCCTCTGCTTTTCGTTTCTCCTCTTCTGCCCTTCTTTTCTCTTCCTCTGCTCTCGGCTTTGCAGCTTGCTTAACTTCTTTTGTTTCCTTAGATGCTGGACATTGGTCTGTCCTTTCAATTTTCTCTGGTTGCCTTTTAGCTCTGAGCTCATCCAGCTGCTTCTGTTCTCTCTTTCTGAGATCATCTATCTGCTGCTTTTCTCTTTGTTTCAGGCTGTCAATTTGACTCTTTTCTCTTTGTCTCATAGCTTCCATTGGGGTTAACGGAGCGTTACTTTTAGAGGGCTGCACCCGAGACTGTCCAGATTGAGCATTCGCATTGTTTTGAGCAGTGGCTTCTCCGGATTTCTTAATCACTTCTTCGGGTTTATGTAACTTGTTTTGGAACATGGCTAGAGCTGCAGGGCCATTCTTTCTGGGAACGTCTGATTTGACATCGTCTTTCTTACCTACACTAATAGATCCGTTCTGTTGAGCCTTCAGCTTGTCCGCTGCCTTCTTCTCCTCTTCAGCCTGTTTTTTCAGATCTTCCTCTAACTGCTTCCTAAGCTCTAATCTCCTCTTCTCATCCTCCTTCAGTCTGGCTTTGTCTGCCTCTATCTTTGCCATAGTATCTTGCTTTCTCTTCTCTTCAAGTTTCTTCCTCTCTTCCTCATCTCGTTTCATCTTCGCCTGCAGTTTCCTCTCCAAATCTTTCTCCATTTGTAAAAGCTCCTCCTTCATCTTCTGGTATTTGCTGGAAGGTTCACTTGGACCATCTCTACGGATATCTTCAGATTTTCCTGAAGCCATCGTCGGTACTTTGGCCCCAGCATCGGACGCACGACCTTCTTTGTTGCCAATATCTTTTTCCTTGGCGCTTCCGGCATTGACACGATCGGTAACATCCGGAGTCGCTTCTCTGTTGCTCTCCTGTCTCTCTCGTCTTCTCCTTTGCAGCTGAGTTTTCGCTCTCTCGCCACTCTCTGGCAGATTGTTCGGCGCAGATACTGTGATGATTTTGGGAACGATTTGTGGTTTAGGGGCGCCGGTGCTGGCGTTGTTGTGAATTGTGGAGGCAGCGTGGCGTTCTCTTTCTTCGTTGTCCATTTCATCTTCTTCGTCTTGGTCATCGTCTGCACAGGCTAAAGAAAATTATTTTTGAGTTTTTTTTATGAAAGCCTAAAGAAACTAATTGATGCATTAGACAAGGAAAGCCAAACATTTAGTTTAGAAAGTATATATATCTGTACTCTGTCCGTCTATCTGTATCTTTGACCTATCTGAAAGATGTGGTTTCTGTCCATTTGTAAGTCTATCAAACTATCTATCATTGTTCAATGTTATATTTAAAACATTCTGTGTCATTCAACTGACTATTTTGTCTAACTAGATTAATAACATTTTCCTTACAACTCTATTTAATTAGTAAAAAATAAAAACACTCAACAACATTTAAGCTTTATGTCTAAGACAGACACATAATGAGACAGGTTCTCAAGTTATTGGGCTAGAAACCAGCGCTTTCCAATTGCAAATACCAACCAATAATTTGGATGCGGAAACAGCCTTATAATTTCTCTGTCATCTTTACAGACCTTGGAGAATAGATATATTATTATTATTAGACTAAAACCCCTAGGTTGGAAAGCGCTGGTCTAGAGGCTAAACTAGACTGGACTAGAAAGAAACAAAAAAAGCACTAACTTAATCATTAGCAAAGCTTAAGCTAATCATAATTACGAATTATAATCTAAGCTAAAAATAAAAAATGAAGAGAAACTAAAAAAAGAAATAAACAAATGAAAATGTAAAATAAAAAAATGGAAGCGTACAAATTCAACAAATGCACATTTGACAAACTTGAAGTGTAAGTTTTCTTGGACAACATTCTGTTTACTATTTACAAGTAAACACTTTGACAAACTTGCAGTGTAACATTTCTTGGACAACATTCTGTTTACTATTTACAAGTAAACACTTTGACAAACTTGCAGTGTAACATTTCTTGGACAACATTCTGTTTACTATTTACAAGTAAACACTTTGACAAGTTTACAAACTAAATGGAAAAAATGCAATAGTATCTCTATGTCAATATTGACATTAATCAGGGAAACTTTAATCAGAGGAATATTCTGCAACGTTGGAGAGTTTAGATATTCTTTGAGGATTATATAATCTTATTGTTCAGGTAGATCTGACATGGTAGATTTTTAGGGTTAGGTTTGGAGTTTGGGGGAAAAGTACCATAAAAGGATCAAGTTCACAGTTTTGGGTACTAGTTCGTTTTTTCTGGATAAGTCAGAGCTTTAAATTAGAATGGTGCAAAGAATTCACTGCTTTTGAATGGACAGAACATGGAAACAGAGATAAAATTAACATAGACTTTGTCAAGAAACACAATTAGAGCATACACGGAGATAGGACAAGATACGAGGAGAGTGAGAGAGAGAGAGAGAGAGAAAGTGAAAGGTAGAGAGAGATATTGAAAGTGATGAAAAAATGGATATAGTGAGACAGAAAAAGAAAAAGTCAAAGAAATTGAGTTTTAATGACAAAGAAAGAAAGAGAATAAAAAAGACAAAGAGAGAGAAAGAGAGAGAGAGAGAGAGAGAATAAAAGAAAGAGTTGAAAAAATGAGAGAGAGAGAGACATACAGACAAAAAGTTGTATAAAAACTGGATGGCTGACAATAATATTTTCGCCTCCAAACACTTATTGTTTCAACACGGAAAAGGTTTATTTCAACAAGACATCCATCTACTATTTAAGACACAAGACATCCAGTCACGACTAGAGACACGCCTAGCTTACTTCTTCTCCTGTCGGGGCGCCCGTTCACGAACGCCCAGTCGCCCACGAAGCTCGGCCAGCTCTGCCTGCTCTTCAGGGTCAGCGCGTAGTAAAAATCAGTCAGCGGCGAGGGCGCCAGTGTCTGGAGTTCCTTCCCCTGTTTCTCCTCTTCCTCGACCTTCTCCACAATGGTGGCGAACATTGGCGGGAATGAGACGGTCCGCCTGTTGGGGGCGTTTTTGGAGTCTTTCTTCTTTTGGCTTTTTGGTTTCGCTACAAAGAAATATCCATAAGTTTATAGAATTTTTAAATACAAAGTAATCATAACTTGCACAAAAAAAAAGTAAATTGTTTCAATAAATAATGAAACAATAAGCATGAACAAAAAATTCTAAAAGTGTTTGAAACATTTGTAATAGGCGTGGCTTAGGTTTCAATGTAACGTTACTATGTAAATAGAAGCCATGATGAACATATGCTGGAATACAATTTTCCACAAAAAAACAGGAACAAGATTTAAGACTTTTATAGTTTTTCAATAGCTGTTGTGAAACATTGCACAGCCTACCTTATGCTTTACTTTTAGATAGTAAGTAACCAAGTTAAGATTGGCTAACGTTCGACAATCGACATCTTCAATTAAATATTCTGCACCTACGGAACCTATTCCATTGATTTTTAATGGTTTAAATTTTAGCTTTGAATGTGAATTTTCATTGCGAGACAGTATTGTATATATTTGTACCATAGACTATAATATACATGGACCTCTTGCCTAAGTATTTCTGCTATATGATGACTTGAAACACTGATTTTCGGAATTCCCGATTTTAAATAAAGTAATTGCTATACAGGAAATAAAGTTATTGATATACAAGTTCCATTTTATTTAATCGCTATGATTTTCTCAATGAAAAATTAAAATCGAAAATTGTACAGAGCGGAAACATTTATAGATCAGTGTTGTGTGCGCACGGAAAAAGAACATAAGCTCTAAAAATAGAGCAGGCGGCCCATCTTATTATAGTCAATGATAATAGGATTAATAGGCCTACAAGTATTCATTTAAATTCGAAAAAAATGTGATTTAATAAAACGGAACTTGTACGACAATTACTTTATTTAGAATCGGGAATTGCAAAAAAAAGAAGATAATAGAATAAAAAAAACTAAAGCAAGCGGTCCATGTATATTATAGTCTATGATTTGTTCGTCATATTGTTGAAATGATAATATTTAAAAAATAAAACCGTCTTAAGCCTATAGTAATACGGCTGCCATTTGTCACCACTAGACAAAGTAAACAAACATCACGTGCTTTTTGTCACGTGATTGTAAATGCTCTCTAGGCTTTACTTACCTTTGACAGAGAGAAAAAAACATGACGAGGTGGCCCCTTCCAGGTTTTCGGCCCTGCAACGGTAGGCCGCCTCGTCCCCTTTGTTGACGCAGGCAATCATCAGGCTGTAGCCGCCCATTCCATTCCCCTCAACGTTGATCCTCGGGTGATCTATGATCTCCTCGTCATCCTGTGAAATCAATCAGTAAATACGTTGATTTATCAATCAAACAATAAATCATCTCTAGACATATCTATCTATTGAACAAGTTATATAAATCTATGATATTTTTATCTCTCTATTTTCTATCTATTATCTATCTATCTATCTATTAACTGGGTATATTTCTATCTTTGATATCTCATTTTTCTCTTATATTTCCATCTATTAATCCATCTTTATTTGTTCTATATATTTATTTCTGATCTATCTGCTGTCTATCTATTTATATATCTATTATCTATCGAACTAATCAATATTGATATATCTATTTATATATCTAAATATCCATCTACCTTTGATCTATATATGTATCTGTCTACCTATATATCTTTGACCTATCTATCTATATATCTATCTATCTATATATCTATCAGGTATCTATCTATAAATAGCCTCACCTTAAACCACCTTAGAGTAGGGACAGGGAATCCAGTGACCTTACAATCAATACAGAGTGATTGCCCTTCCAGCACAGTCTCCTCCCCTTGTAACCTCTGGATGAACTCTGGGGCTGATAAACAAAATAACCATATAACAAAAACATTGATTGGATGACGTAATACACGCAGCGGTTTTCTTCTATCTGGAAAATGACAAGTTACATTGTGTCACGACGGTAGCCGTACCGAAGGTCCTGGGTTCGAATCCTAGTAAAGGCTAGAATTTCTTCCCGGGTCTGGAGGGTGTCCCTGAGTCTACCCAGCTCTGATGGGAACCTGAATTTAGTTTGGTTAAAGTAAAGGGCATTATGCTGGCCACACAATCCCCCAGTACGTCGTCGACACAAATATATTGGTGAACGCTCCTTCACCGGCCCCATGGACCATGGATAAAAAAAAGTAAAGTGCCTTCTTGGTCTAATCCATTATCACAATATTTGACGAGAACGCATGATACAGATTCATACGTTCTGACCTTGGCAGAAGAAACATTGGTGCCTGGTGTGGAAATACTATCTGGCAGCCCTCCACCTCCTCCCCCATCCCCCCAATATATGTAAAGATACTAGGTGCCATTGGTGAACCTCTTCTTGTGGCGCACGAGCTAAGCGCCACCTCCCCCCCACCACCACACCCTCCATTTTTAAACGCTTATTTCGACTTTATATTATTATCATTTTCAAATCTATATTAGTGTCCTAGATATTTTAGTGAAAAATATTATTGTAATGCATGGCAATTTAATATTCCATATGAAAAACGGAAGCGCCATGCACACAATGTCAGAGGAAGGGATCAATTATTGTAAATTAAACAAAGGGAGGTGTTTATTATATTTCGATTTACAAATCGACACTCTGAGCAGCAATAACTGAACACAAATAGGCAGCCTACTTGGCTATAAAATTGTTGTAAAAATCACTATTTATATTATGAACAAACTATAATTTCGGGATTGTGCAGCAATAAATGCAGAAGGGTAAAGAGTAAAGTAGTAATAATAAATAAAATATTAAATTATAACCTAGAAATATAGCACAATAAAAATGCATTGCAATGCTTAGATAAACATAATGACAAAAACATTTTTCCTATCTTATATGCGAGAACAAATGTTCATTGTACTCTTTCTTCCCGATTGGCTACCGGGCATGGAATGGGTTAGCTGAACAAAGCAGAAAAACCAGTAACCTAACATTTGAAACTCAAATAAAAATGCAAGACTAGACTCAAACCACGGATTACCGTAGGACGCAAATATACGCCTTTTTATTTATAGTAGGAGGGTCTGTAACAGATTAACATACAGTGTCGACAAAGAATATTTTTTTAATTTTTTTTATATCTTAGTTGGAGTTCTATATACAAACAGATTTGCCGATAAGCAATTTGTAGCAAACATAATATGTGATTGCACTATAACTGAAATAGCTGAACTTGCTGAACAGGAACACATACCTACATGGCTTATACTTGTTACAATTACTTGTTAACTTCTATACTGTAAGCGAGAAATGTTACGTTTACAGTCTGACAATAATATGATACACTTTTGGTTAAAACATAACAAAGAAATAATTTTTTAAGTAACTATTGTTAGTCTAATGTAAACATCACATTGATTGAAGAAACCGCGTATTCTGGCAGCTGACGGGCGAACAGCATTACTATCCAGCATAATAAGCAAAATTTGTTGCCGAATTTGAAAGCCAAAATTATAGCCCAAATTAAAGCTAAACCTTAAGCCAAATCTTGCAGTTTAGCTGAAGTAGACTTTCACAAGTTTGGCGCTAAAGTAATAATTTATTAGAACCTAAATCGTATTAAATTTATGTCTATAGCGAAATCAACTAAGCCTGTATTATTTTTAATGAATATTGTCTTCAAAAAAGCTAAGCAGACAGTATTTTTAACGATCTTTACTAGTCCATCCAATATGTGTATTTGTGACCAGTGTAAAAAAATATAAATCACTACGATAAACAATTTTAAAAAGAGCATAAACGGTCATTAAACTAACTTTAAACTTACGTTATAAAGAGTTCTGATGTTTATAAATAGGCAGCGGAAGTTACAATTAATTTTAGAAACAGGGTTTGGATTTAATCGTAAAGAATATATCGACACCCAAAACAACTCCAGCCGCGTTGATTCGGTAGAATGGTAATGACCGACCAACGCCGCCTGCGTTCTTGCGGACAGAAAGGGTTAATAAACTGGAAACAAAATGAGTTTAATAAATAAATTTCCTTTTACAAATTGTCCATGTCTAGCTAAGTGGATAAACAATTAATTACAACAATATATGGTTTATTTTATAATAGATGCAACACTCTACAATAGACTATAGAGAATATAGACAAACAAACATTAAGATACACAATATACAGACAATAACAACTCCCCCCTTCCCTAAAAAAAAGAAAGAAAGAAGACAAATTTAACATACAGCTTTGAAAAAAAATAAATTTCTAAACAACTGTTGATGACGTCATTCTCTTAGTTTTCACGCACATAAATATTTCTTAAAAAAACATAACCTCCGACCCCTTAAAAAAATTGTAATGGTTTTATGACGTCATGCGACAACGTGATCTATTTGCCATTCTGTAAGTTTATTGGTTGAAATGGTGGCGCTATATGATACACGCGCTTCAAGTATTTACAGAATGATTAGTTCTAAATGTTTAAAGATATAGTATTTTTTGAACAAACAAATGAGCATTATAATACCACTTACAAAGTTATAAAACATTTGAATGAAAAACCTATCTTATACATTACAGACGCTGCTCTATGAGGTTTATTGCGTCCTACGCTCATCCGTGGTTTGAGTGTAGTCTTGAATCTTTATTAATGTTATAAAGAATGATGTTAAGTTACTTGTTTTCCTGGTTTGTTCAGGCAACCCATCCCATGCCCGAATGCCACTCGGGATGAAAGAGTACTTATATGCATTTGTTCTCGCATAAAGGATAAGGGAAGTGTTTTGGTCTTTATGTTTATCTGAGCATTGCAAGAAGCTTTTATTTTAAAAATTAGAGTTTAATGCTTTATGTAAATATTACTTTATTCTTCGCCCTTCTGTCCTCTAGTGTTTCTTGGTTTAGTGATTTCACTATTGGTATTAGAAATGTATCGTTCTTCTCTTCTTCTTCTTCTTCTTCTTGTCCCTTAACCTTGGCGGTCGTTGGGGGGAGCTAATGTACACCGGGTGTCCATTAGTCCTCTCTTGGGCTTGGTAGACTTGGCGGCGCCCATCTCCTCTCCAAGTCGGCGGTGGATTTATGGCTGCCTGCACCGAGGGTCGAACCCCTGATGTAGGGTCGAACCCCTGATGCGGCGCTTGGGAGTCGAGCTCGCTGTCGACTTTGCTAACCAGCCGCAGTATCGTTAGAAATGATAAATATAGATTGAAAGGGGGATGGGTGGTAATAATAATGCCACAAATAAACATAGTTACTTAGTAGGAATGGTTTTAAAAAGCTTTAGGACCTACTATATAATATTTTCGTTTAAAAATATTTATTTTCCATAATTTATTTCAGGTTTTCATTTTTTATCTTTCTTAGCAGTTTATCAATTTATCCACCTTAGCATAACGGGGATATCGACATTAGGCCTACAGACTCTCATTTTATAAGGACATTAGGACTACAGACTCTCATTTTATAAGGACATTAGGACTACAGACTCTCATTTTATAATGACGATTATTGCGTCCTACGCTTCTCTGTGGTTTGAGTCTAGTCTTAGATTTTGATTTAGTGTTGTAAACGATGTCAAGTTATTGGTATGCCTGCTTGCTGTAGTTTTTTTTCAGGCAACCCATTCCAAGTCAGTATGCCACTCAGGAAGAAAGATACCTAAAGGTACCATATAAACAATGACATACCATGTAAATAATGGCATAACCTCAAACATTGAAATAAAACGAAAAGAAGGTTTGTTTTTTTCTTGCTAACCACACTAAATTCAAAAAAGGAATTAAAAAAAAAAAACAATAACGAATTGTATTTTCTATTTTTGGAATTTTAAATGTCAGTGAAACTAAGAGCTTATAAATGTATACCACCTTATCCCCCTCCCAGCACTCACCATGAATGGAGGGCTTGTTCTGGCATTTCCCCCCTTCCCCCCTCCCCTCAGGAACCTACATTTGCCAATCGTCTATTTACAATTCATGACTTCTCCTATGAAGGGAGGGAGAAAGAAGTGTTGAGCGATAAGGAAAGGGCGGTGTGAGAGCGGGGAGGGAGGGGGGGGGGTGAGTACAAGTTTTTGGCCGTGGGGCATTCCCACAACCTTGACCTTGATATGAGTTCCGGAAGGGGGGGAATTGTATCGGTGGGGGGGGGGGAAGGGCATGAATACTTGGTCTCCTTACGTAACACTATATTAACACTCTCTGCGCGCGCGATGACGTCACGCGATGATGATGTCATCACTCACCTTCGTACAGGGTTTTCTTGCGGCCGTAGGTGAAGGGCCTCCTCTCGGCCCGGTTCAGCAGGCTGTCGATGTCGATACCGGCGAACCGGTCGTCCACGTCTTCCGCCAAGGCGGTCATCTTTGTTCCCCGGCGCCCCGCTCTCTCTCTCTTCTCCTTCTGACGCCTCACGCCTCTTTCCTATCTCCAATGGTTACTCTGAGTTCCACTTGATCACAGGACATAAGGACTTGGATTTAGGACATAAGGACTTAGACTTAGGACATAAGGACTTAAGACTTTTCAGCGGATCTAAAACAATCGGAACAATGGTCTCGCAAACAAGCATTAATCGACCATTTCCTTTGCTTTGCGTCAGTGAACTGAATCGCAAGGCTAATCACTCATTAATTCATTGAACCGAATCATCTCCGCTATCTGGAGACAGTTCATCCTACAGAGATTGTTATAGTGAACTATTTATTTAACTCATTTTAATGATTGATTTGTTAAGTTGAATCAGGCTAATGCGTCAATGCGTCAAGAAGCTGCTAGCTATGTCCAAATATCAGAACTCTATGTCGTGGAATCTTTACATTAATGAGACTTGAAAATCGAAACTTAATCCAGGATTAATCCAATGTGAAGAAAGTTCCAGAAAGATGAAACTGTTGTTTTCTTTCGTTGGAGTGTTCTCCCTTGCAGATGTTGCATCAATAATTTAGTTTTAGTGTGATCTAAAACAAAACAATAATAAATAATTAAATAAATAACAATAAATATAAGTTTTGGTGATCTGAGAAAACATGAATACATTAATGAATCATATTATTAACCTTATATTTCCACATATAAGTCTAAAATTCAATCCTCTAATCCTTAAATAAATCAGTCAGTCAATCAAGATATGTATAAATCAATATAACATTCGGTGGCCAAGCATATTAGACACGATGCCCAAGCCGGCAGCGCGCTCAACTGGCATACCGAGAGTACTGGTTTAGAATCATTGTGAATGCTAGGGTATATAAAATATGAACTCTAATGATTGATTATGTAGATTATGTTTAACGTTCTCTATACGCTGAAGTAATAGTTTATACGAGACAGACTTAATGAAGAGAAACCCTCTTTCTTTTCCTCTAGACAGCCTGGTAGACGTTTTAACACTGCTAGACACACGGCGCGGGTGGCCGAGAGGCAGCGCAATCAACTGGCGATCCGAACGTTCTTGGTTCAAATCTTATCTTATAAGTTTACAGACGTTCCTTCTAGGTAGAAGATTATTACGTCCACTTGGCCCAAAACTCCTGCAGGGCGACAGGGATCCGCCGGTGGCAGGGCTAGAACCCGCGACCTGTCAGTTGGTTTTTGGTTGACAGTCCGGTGATTTAACCGCTGGACCAGCCGGCTTCCTGTTGAAGACTAGGATTTTTTGCACAGGACTTTGAAGGTGACTTCCCACCTGTTATGGGTACCTGACACTAGTTGAGGTAAAGTAAAGGCGGCTAGGCATTGTGCTGGCTACACATCCCCTAGTATGCCGCGGCCACAGAGACTGGTGAACGTTGCTGCACACAAGATAAAAGCGCGACTCTTTTCAATCAGGCCAACGTTGTGTTCGTTTTACCAGTGGAGTTAATGAATCGAGAATTTTCTATTTTGGTGATTTTATGTTTAGTGTTAAGATTTTTATTGACACCCAGCAGGTCGCGTGCTGGCCATCCATAAGATAGAATCAATATAGTATAGAATAGTCTAGATGTTTTCTGGAGTTTTCTTCTAGTTATTGGAAGAAAGGAAATGGGGGATTGGTGTGAAGGTGTGAAATAAATTATTGTGGCATCGGAAAGAGTTAATGTTATACATATATAGATCTAGAGAGAAAGAGTTAATGTTATACATATATAGATCTAGAGAGAGAGAGAGAGAGAGAGAGAGAGAGAGAGAGAGAGAGAGAGAGAGAGAGAGAGAGAGAGAGAGAGAGTGGAGGGCGCCTTGACTGGATGTTTGATTTGCCAGGAAGTTGCCAAAATAGTAAATAATGCTGTTTGCAAATATCTGGAACTCCGCTGAGTGTGTTTATAGTGGTGAATGTGTAATGTTGGTTTTGTACACTGGTGGGAAAATATGACTGTATGTCAATATGTCAATGTGTATGTGTGATTGCACTCTGTCAACAGGTTATGGGTATGTGTGTGTATGTTTGTTTGTTCTATGTTTGAGTACTCTGTGTGTGTGTGTCACCGCGTCAGTGTGTAACATGCATGTGTTTAATAAGTCTAATGTGTCGAAGTGTGTAGTGTGCTTGTGTGTCAGTATGTCTTTGTGTAGTGTGCTTGTGACTTTTCGTCTTAGCGAGCTGTGTGTGTTTTAACGCGTAACATATCGTCCTATGCTTTGTTTATATCGATTCGTGCTATATCTGTGTGTAGGTAATGTGTTTAAGTTTGTGTCCTGGGCTGAAGTAGACAAATACACACAAAACCTCTGGGCAGGATTCCAGAATGTTCCGCCAACTGTTTCAGAGACGTTAGAGTCAGAGAAAAGATAAATATTCTTTGATACATTCTCCGAGAAGCAAGGGAAACAACTGTTTTAAATACTTTTCTCTTTCCCTTTTTCAACAAAAATTATGTTTTCAATGCCTAGTTTGTTTAACAACTATATAATTCCTTTCAAGCGTTATTTTGGGTTTTCAAAAAATGTCAAAGATAATCAGGGGCATTCAGTACTTGTGTCTATTTCAGTACAGACATTCGAGTGGTCTACCCCTTTCATCTCTCAAACCTATATAATTTCTATAATGTTTTTATTAATATAAGTGAAGTAGTTTGTAAAGTACCCCAAATTGATCATAGGGCCGCCGAAGCAACGTTCACCAGTTTCTGTGGCCATGGCATACTAGGGGATCGTGTGGCCAGCACAATGCCAATCCGCCATTACTTTACCCTTGCTAAGGTCAGGTACTCGTCAAAGCTGGGTAAGACTCATGGGACACCCTCCAGACCGGGAGACAAATCCTAGCCTTCACGACGATTCGAACCCAGGACTTTTGGTACGCCACCCGGACGCGCTGCCGTTTACGCCCCGTGTCCGTAAGTTTGAATTTCTTTAGTTCTTTTATTTATAGTAGAGAAGTACTGATAGCACATTAGTGTGATGTTATAGTACAGAAATTCTGGTAGCTCATTAGAGAGATGTTCATAATTGTCTCGGGTTCAAATCCAGAACATCTGTGTGATTTTGTCAAGTGTTAGGTTACATTTCCTTTGTTGTTCCAGCTTCGGTACTTGTCATCTGTTCTTCTTACATGTCACAGACGCTCCTTCTATACAGATGATTCAGTGCCCTCCTACCCGTATCCGTGGTTTTAGTCAAGTCCTGCATTTCGATTAGTAATTTTAAATCAGGGGTCAGCAACCTATGGCACGTGTAACGAGTGTGTAGCAAGGGTAGCCGATGAAGCCAGTGTAGCCAGTGTAGCCAGTTATATGTCAGTGCTTTTCGGAATTCCCGATTCCTTTTTGTATTGTACACTTCCGTTTTATTTAATCACTATGTTTTTCTCAGTGAAAAACTAAAATTAACATCAAAAGTTGTATACAGCGGAAAGCAGACGCAGGAGTGTAGAAGTAATGCAAGACATTGTTATTGGCTGCGCACGGAAAAAAAATAACATAATAAGCTCTAAAAATAGATCAGGCCCATCTTATTATATAGTCTTTGGATTAAAATAGAGCAAGCGGCCCATCTTATTATATAGTCTTTGGATTAAAATAGTTTGAATAGAATACGTTACATAAAAAAATTTTTTTTTTTTAACTTCTATGAAATTGGCATTACTAACAGAACAGATTTTTATGAACAATTTATGTCAAGGATTGTTTATTCATCACAATGCATTTAACTTCGGACAGTATGCTATGGATACCATAGAGAAATGTTCGCGGATAATGTCCCTGGATCCCTTCTGACTAATGCCAGATTAGTAAACTGGACCCTAAAGACAAATGCAGGCCCAAATGCATGACAAGGAGCAAAAGTAGGCTACATTCTCAGAGAACTCATTATAAAAAATTGTAACATATTTTCAAGGCAGTTAGTTGCTTCAAATACAATTCAAAATGGCTTCAACCACAGATACACAACAACGGTTCTAAATTTAAAGTATTTTTTAATGAAAATAGATAAATGATCTAGAATGTATAAAATGCAATTCAAAGAATTTTAGACCAATTGTTAAGATCGATATGGTTTAATGGAATTATTATATCTAGAGTTATTTCCCCTGACCCAGTTGTCCCAGCTTTCGTAATTATCTGGGTCAACAGGCCGCAGATTTGACACATTTATAGTAATAATCAACAAAGAGATACTGTCATATAAAACAATTAAGACATTCAGGAAATAATCTAATATAGTATTAGCTAGTGTGACCTAGTTTCTAAATTTAATTGTGATCGTTTACTGGAGAAACGAGATACACTTATTTGCTTCATTTGAAGATTGATTTGCCATGAAAAACAAAAAAAACAAAAACATTAGGCAAAGACAAGTGAAGAAAAACCTATGCACTTATAAAAAGCGTTTGGTTCCTCAACTGACCTCTGGTCAGACTATCCTCGCTTCCAGTGCTGACCGTCTGGATCGATGGGGCAATAACTACCACTGGAGACCTTGTTTATACTACTATATAATGATAATAATAACATATACTAGAATAGAAGTTATGTCCAGTCAATTTGCATTAACGTTTTTAAGCCATCACTGCATACCCGATGTCCACCTTCTACTGACCATGACAATTGTTAATAAATAACTTAATGTACACATTTTCTTTAATCTGTATTTCAGACGTATATATAATATAATATATATTCTAATACTCTAACACACATGAAAGCTTTTGTGAAACACACTGGAAAACATGCTGCAACACACACACACACAAGCGCAAACACATACACACCCTAACTTACACACACTAACGCACATAAACTAACACACACACGCAGTAATACACAGACAAACAGATGTGCTATTTTAACACACTCACACTAACAAACCTCTGCTATTAACGAACACATCTAACAATGCTGACACACCATGGCAAACATACAACAGATAGAGCTAACACACCGAACTCACAAACACACAACCAAAACGCTCGCAAACACGCACACGCACAAACAAACATACATACACCAGAGCTCACCTAAAACACACACAGCCTAAACGGCACCGCCCTCCCCCCCCCCCCACCTCTCCTCCACCAACTCAGCCAAACATCCGCTCTATCGGTTGCATGCCAGATAACACGTGCTAATATTCTACTGGGTAGATTTATCTATGGCAACACCGCCAGGCTAAAAATAAGAAAAGAAGCACAGCTTGATAGAACCTTCACCGAAACGGTGTAAAGATAAAAATGTTAAGTTTCCGTTTTACATTTTCATTTTATAAAAAGAGACACAACAAGGTTAAACTATTGAAATAGAAAATTGTCTACGGTAGTGGCAAAGGCTTAGTTATAATATTACTATTATAGCATTTTAGGTAAAGGGTTCCTTGTAAAAACCTTTTTCTGGTATTTACTGGTTTACTAATATTTTTTTATCATTGCTTACAGGAAGCTTGTGTAGCCGGCACAATTCACAAGCTGCTTTTAATGTTATTTTATAGCTGGTCTCCCTGAAACCACCAAGGTCAGGATAGACTTAAGGACGTGCAGAGACCTGGGTAAAAAAAAAACAACATTATCGCGTATGAATTCGAGAGAAATCAATGCTATAACTCAAGACCACTTTGGAATATGATTTAATTATATTAACCTTTGATTCCAATGGCTACACAGGCTAAATT
The DNA here is from genome assembly GCA_949126835.1 of Anisus vortex. NCBI lineage: Eukaryota > Metazoa > Mollusca > Gastropoda > Planorbidae > Anisus > Anisus vortex. The sequence goes on along the minus strand of OX421505.1, from coordinate 990,577 downwards.
AGGTAAGACTGGCTACACTGGCTAGAATGGCTACACTGGCAGTACACTGGTTACATTGGCAACACTGGCTTCATCGGCTACATTGGCTATATTGGCTACATTGGCTACACTGGATAGACTGGCTACATTAGCTACGTTGGCAACACTAGCTGCATTCGCTACACTGGCTACGCTGACTAAACTGGCTACACTGGCTGCATCGGCATTACAATCTCAGCTTCAACTTAGACAAGGGCCCGTTTCCTAACGCCTATACTATTTTTCTTTCATCTGCCAGATTGGATCATGATAGGTATCTGAAGCCTCCGTTAGTGCTCCTTCTCACACACCCACACAGGAACAATGCACCTTGATTAGAAGATAAATGAAAGAACACTTGGGTTAACTCTGGTGTGTGTCCTAATGTCCCAGGTTATGGCCCTAAAGGGTGAGCCGTCAATGAGGGCCATTTATGTGACCCAAAAAAAAAAGAAACATAGAGACACTGGCTGTATAACTTGAAATACAAGCAATCTATTATATATAAAGAAACATAGAGACACTGGCTGTATTCAATTATTCTATTATATAGGTATGGAACATAGTGGCCGAGCGGCAGCGCGTTCGACTGTCGATCCGAAGGTTCTGGGTTCGAGTCCATGGTGGAAGCTAGGATTTTTTTCCCGGGACTTGAGGGTGTCCCTGAATCTACCCATCTCTAATGGTTATCTGACTTTAGCTGGGGTAAAATAAAGGCGGCTGGGCATAGTGCTGGCCCACACAATCACCTAGTATGCCGTGGCCACAAAAACTAGTGAACGCTGCTACACCGGACCTATGGATCAATTCTATCCAACGGGTACTTAACATAGTGACAAATATGAAACTATTACTTTATCGAATATGTTTCATTAAATATCAAACTTATTAATACGCAGTTTAGATTATATTAGTTTGCCCAAGTCCTAACAGAGGCGTATGTTGTAGGCGCCTAAAGAGACATGGGGGGAAATGGGTAGGATAAAGGGGAGATTATCAAAATAATAAGCTTTGCATACGACACACGATCGCGAAACTCCGGAGTTGTCGCCACTTCTCGGTTCATGGCCGGATTCGGCAAATAGTACATTCAAATTAGGGATGTTAAAAAGTTTGTTTTTTTTTAAACCGGTTTTCGGTTCTATAAAACCGGTTTTAAAACCGCATTTTGGTTCCCCTTTTTCCCCCTTCACCCCGCCCTCCCCGCACGCAATGTCACAAGTCACAGGCCGGAAAAGCCAAATGTGCGTAGTTTTGTTGGTATATTTGCAAAATAAGCTTACTTCAAACTTAATTAGTGTTTGCATGGCATTCAAGGGGTTGATTTGTGTGAATACAATATGATTTTGTACTTTATTCCTTAAGATTATTTAGAACTAAAAAAAATCTGGGCTAATTGATTAAAACTGATAATAGCTTTCAATTTTTCAATAGTGATAATCATATTACCGATTATCGTTGACCATAATATTAAGAAGCATTTGAAGAGGTATATATGGTAACTTGTAAAATAATGTATTGAAAGGTTTCGCGTAGCACAAATCAAAAGAATGTGTATTTAATAGTGCCGTTAGTAATAAAGCAAAGACGCGGTGTCTAGCCGAATTTTCAGGGTCACAGGGAGGGCTAGTTTGCGTCTCTCCATTGTGTACATCAAAGAGAAGTGCACATCTAAAAGGTGTAACTGTAGCTTAACAATTGGTTTGATGTTGTTTTTATCGCAAGCCATAGTTGGTATTTGGAAACACAATATCTAAGACTAAATAGTGTTAGCAAGGCATTTCATGCATTGTTTTTTGCGAATCCAACATTATTTATTAAAAATATTTCCACTAGAACCAAAAATAAAGGTCTTCAACTTGAAGTAATGATTACCTTCCAACCAACAAACCGAAATCCGATTTTGAAAATCAAAACCGGTTTTCAGTTTCAAAACCGGAATCCGATATTCCGGTTTTCGTTTAACATCCCTAATTCAAATTTTCGGATTCGCCAAGAAGTACAATCTAATACTCGTATTCGGCAAAAAGTACACTCAAATACTAGTATTCGGCAAATACGAATAAGCACACATTCACAAACTGTCCTATGTTCTTATTTCATCAAATGTGTTATGTGCTTATTTCACAAACTGTGCTATATCCGTATTTCATTAAATGTGTTATAAGCTTATTTCACAAACTGATCTATGTGCTTTTTTCATTACAGGTTTTATGTGCTTATTTCACAAACTGTGCTATGTGCTTATTTCATAAAATGTTCTATGTGCTTATCTCAGTAAATGTGTTATGTACTTATTAAACAAACTGTGCTATGTCCTTATTTCATTAAATGTGTTATAAGCTTATTTCACAAACTGTGCTATGTTCTTATTTCACAAACAGTGCTTTGTGCTTATTTCACAAACATTGCTTTGTGCTTATTTCATAAACTGTGCTATGTGCTTATTTCATAAACTGTGCTATATTATTTTTTTCACAAACTGTGCTGTGTGCTTATTTCACAAACTGTGCTGTGTGCTTATTTCACAAACTGTGCTGTGTGCTTATTTCATAAACTGTGCTATATTCTTTTTTTTCACAAACTGTGCTGTGTGCTTATTTCACAAACTGTGCTGTGTGCTTATTTCACAAACTGTGCTGTGTGCTTATTTCACAAACAGTGCTATGTGCTTATTTCACTAAATTGGCTAAGTTCTTATTTCACAAACTGCGCTAATATATATCTATATAAACTACAAACCTTTCACAGGAACACATCCGATGTGCGTGTAATCCAAGGGGGAGAATACAGAAAACAACAAAAGCGGCATCAACACAGCACACCTACAACACAAACCTGGATTTATAAGTTGAATATGAAATCTATATAGACAATCAACACAGCGATCCCATCGGTCTGTGTAGATTCCGGACAGAAAAACTCAGAACTGGGTTGTTGTGTTGTGATTTTTGCTTTTTTTTTCTACCAGCG